>OY728159.1:1627454424-1632454424 GCA_963277665.1 Viscum album
GGTCAATTATTTTATGGGTTAATATAATTTATCTATCCAGCATTAGTCTCACAATCCATCTCATCGCATGAAGATATAGTCTCATGTTCTATCAAGACAAAAAAGGAATTCTCTAAGTCTTTTGACATTAATGTGAAGTAAGAGAAGAATAGATTTGTTGAACACTCTAGAAATGAAAACAAGGGAAAGAAGAGAAAAGTTGAATTCCCATCATGTAGTAATTGTGTGACGAAACACCCTGGTACATTCCTAACATGGATAAGATTTTGTTACAATGGTGGAGAAAAAGGCCACCAAGTTCATGATTGCGAGGGGAAAGAAAGAGGTTGTCAATGTTCAAAGAAACAATTTTAAAGAGATGGGGAATTATTCAAATGAATTTCCTAAGAATTAAGGAATCTTACTTCAAAAAGGAAAATGGAGTGAGGCCAAGATTATGCAATCACAACTACTGAGGATGACGTTCTAAATGATGTGGTGGTAGGTACATTAATAGTTTCCTCAAAATTATCCAATGATTTATTTGATTCTATATCATCACATTATTTCATATAAATACTAAAACATGTTTTTTCCCAATGGTACTATAGCAACGGTTTTACGAAACTGTTGCTATAGTGTAAAAGATGCAATATTTCCCAATGGTTTGAACAAACCATTGGCAATGTGTATATATTACTAATATTTCCCAACGGTTTTCTAAAACCATTGGGAAAATACTATTATCTCTATGGCATACCAATGGTTTATCTAAAACTTTTGTTAAGGGAATATTTACCAATGGTCTGTAAAAATAGTTGGGAATTTTTTTCCCCCAAATACATATTGCATGAGCTCCCAGTAGGTCCAATTTCAGACCAAATCCAGAGCTCCTCCTGACGTATTCTTGGCCGCGAAACACCTTCCAGTCGAAGATCCTTCTTCAATCAAACAAATATTTATTTATACACTTCTAATTAGTATGTGTTACCTTATTTTTAGTGTTCTACCTCTTTTTATTTTATGTTTGATGTTTTTATTTCAGCTAAATTAGAGTAATTTATGTTGGAGTATAGAACCCTTTGTTTGATTTATGTTTTTTTTTGTATACACTTCATACATCGTAAATGGTCTGTTAAATGGGGTTTGTTTAGTACAGGGGGTAAAGGGTTTGTTTTATATTTTTTGTTTAGTGGGGTAAAGGGTTTGTTTTAGGGTTTTTTATGTTTTTTGTTTAGTGGGGTTTTATGTATTATGTTAAGTGAGGATTTATGTTTTTTGTTTAGTGAAATGGATAATGCATGATAGTTTGGATTTTTAAAATGAATAAAATTATTTTAAATAAAAATACCCTTAGGGGGGGCTGTAGGAGGGCTAGGGGGTTGTCCAGGTGTAGGGGGTTGTCCAGGTGGGGGTGGGTTGTCCAGGGGGTAGGGGGTTGCAGGGGGGTAGGGGGGGCTATATGGGTGTGGGGGAGGGGGGTATGGGCTGCCACAAGGAGGGGTGTGGGCTGTCTAGGGGGGTTAGGGTGGTGTGTCCAGGTGGGGGAGGGGGTTTGGGGTGTCCTGGGAGGGGAGTGGGCAGTCTATATGGGGGGAGGGGTGTCCAGGCGGGATGTTAGGGGGGGGGGGGTTGCAGGAGAGGGTGGTGTGGGCTATCCAGGGAGGGGGTGGGTTGTCCAGGGGGTGGTGGTGGGTGGGCTATCCATGTGGGGGAGGGAGTGTGGGCTGTCAAGGGGGTCAGGTTGTCCCAAGGGGGTGGGGGTGGACTATCCAGGTGGGGGGGACTGTCCAAGGGGGTGGCGGTGGGCTGTCCTAGACACCTCGTACCACCTGGACAGCACCACCACCCCTGTGGATAGACCGCCCTCCCCCATCGACACATTGTACCCCCTAAACAGCCCCCCCCCCCCCCCCATTGGACATCCCACCCACCCCTGGACACCCTGTACCCCCTGCAAAGCCCTGCCACCCCCCGTGGGCAGCATGCCCACCCACCGCATACCCCCTGGACAGCCCCACCCACCCCCCTGGAAACCACCTCTCCCCGTGGATATCCCCCCACCGCTGTGGACAACCCGCCCACACCCAGGACACCTCATACCCCCTGAACAACCCCCCCCCCCCACCCTCCACCCCCCAAGAAAGCCCCCCAAATCCCATGGACTCTCCTGACACCCTTGGAAAGCCCTACCACACCCGGGGATAGCCCACCCACCCCCTGGATAGCCTGTACCCCCTAGACAGCCCCCACCCCCACCCTCGTGGACAGCCCGCCCACCCCCCCTCGATCCGGACACCCGCCCACCACCCCCAAAACACCCCCCCCCCCGAACGCCCCAACCCTAGGAATGACCCCCACCCCCTTTACACTATGACCCCAATGGACAGCCCCTCCACCCATGTGGACAACCCAACCACTCCCCATGGACAGCCCACCCACCCCCTGGACAGCCAGCTGACCCCTTGGACAGCCCCACCACCCCCATGGCTTGCTCTCCCACCACCCCTGGACACCCCTCACACCATGGATAGCCCCCGCCCACCCCTGGACACCCCGCTCACACCCTTGGACAGCCCACCCACCCCCTGGATACCCTCTAACCCCCTAGACAGCCCGACGACCCCCGTGGACAGCCCACCCACCTAGACACCTCGACCCCCCCCTAGACAACCCCCACCCCCTAGACACCTCCAACCACCTTGGACAGCCCTACCACCCCATGGAAACCCCGCACCCCTGAAAACTCCCTCCCCCTTGGGAAATATATGTGATCACTCAAATTATCTACTAAAATATAAAATTTCTTCGATCTAAAATTTAGTGAACTCTGGAATAATTCTCATCCACAAGTGTACATGTTCATATAAACTCATGTATAGTTATTCAAATATATTTTGTTATTAATATAGTATTTTGATGTCTTTTTATATTATGATTCTCATATTGAGTAGTGTGTCAGTTAGGGTTTCATATAAAGTGAACAATTCTCGTTTACTCAAATATATTTTCAATGAAAATTCAATATTATAGAATTGTTTTTGAAGAAATGACTTATTACAGTTATTTTATTATAGAATAGATAGAATTTGGATTTATGAAACCAATCAGATCTCAATTGATTTTCAAAATAGTTTTGAGAGCTTTTTAGATTTTGCATTTCAAAATGCTTCAGATAGTGGTCGCATGCACTGCCCATGTTTCATTTGTGTTAGCAGACCTTGGTTGAGCTGTGAAAAAGTCAGCTACCACATTACCAAATATGGTTTTCATGCAAACTACTGTGTGTGGTATCACAATGTGGAGAAAATGAAATCTCAAATTATTGATGATCCAAATGAGAAGACTGGAGTGGATAATTTGTTATATGACCAGTTTCCATTTATTCATCTTCATGAAAAGGAAAGGATTATGACCCAAGAAGACTTCGATATGTCCACACATGATGCGTCTAATGACAATGATGATGTTTTTCAGGGTGAAAAAAATTGGATGATGCTTCCATGACTCCAGTATACCGACAATGCAGTAAAATGAAAAAGCTGGAATTTTTAATCCGATTATTTCATGGGAAAACTATGTATGGGATTTCTAATACAACAATCAATTACATTCTAACCATCTAGAAGGATTTACTTTCAGATGATGCAGATATTCCCTCGAACCACTATATGGAATGAATGTTAGATGAGGAACTTAGATTTTCATTAATCAAAATTCATGCTTACCCGAAAGATTACAGTTTATTCTGGAAGGAAACCGCTGAATGAAATTATTGTATTAAATGTGGCACATCTCGCTGGAAGAAAAAATCTGATAGAACTCCATCCCTCATGCCACAGAAAGTAATGTGGAACTTTCCATCAATCCCCAGACTCCAGAATCATTTTATGTCCGATGAAATATCAATAAAAATGAGATGGAATGATATAGAGAGAAGGAATATTAATGATGAGTTCGTTCACCATGAAGATGGATTTGCATGGTAGAGATTTGATGCTTGATATCCTGATTTTGCAATTGACGTGAATAATTTGAGGATGGGAATTTCATGCGACGATTTTAATCAGTTTAGGAAGATGCTTACTTCGCACAACGCATGGCCAGTTTTTATACACATTTATAATCTTTCCGCATGGTTGGGTATGAAAAACCGTTCACTTTCATGAATATACTCATATCTGGACCTTCTAATCCCAAAATTGATATTGAGTTATACATTCAAACTTTAATAAATGAGTTGAAACTTCTTTGGATGTGGGTGTGCACACATACGATGAATATTAAGAAGACATATTTCAGATGTGTGCTATGCTTATATGGATGATCAATGATTTTCTAGATTATGCAATGATGTCTGGATGGAGAATGAAGGGAAAACTGTCACGTCTTATTTGTATGAAGAATACACGATCCCGAAGACTGAAACATCATTGTAGTTTCAGTTTTATGGGACATCAATGATTCTTTACAATTGACCATTCATATAGAAATAATCATTGAAGATTTGATAATACCATAGAGAATGATGATCCACCTCAGTGTATGTCTGGAACTGATGTGTTTAATGAATTTAAAGATTTCAGTTTTTCATTCAGGAAGGGTCAAATGAAATATATAAAGAGAAAGAATGTTTCTACTGAAACATTTTACAATTGGAATAAGAGGAGTATCTTTTTTGATTTGACTTATTGGTCAACCAATTTGTTACTTCATTGCATATACGTAATGCACATTGAAAAGAATATATGTGAAATGTTGCTTTCGATACATCTAAATGTTAAAGTAAAGATAAAATATGATTTATGGTCTTGGCGTGACTTTGTGGATTAGGGCATCAGACCAGAATTGCATCATGTGTGTATTAGTGAAAATAAATGGCATGTTCTGTGTGCTTCTTATGTGATGACACCTATGTAAAAAATAATTTCTGGAAGTATTAGAGACTATTAGAGTCCCTGATGGCTATTTAATCAATATATCTCAATGGGTCAACAGAGGATAGTTGAAGCTAAAATCTTTTAAGACTCATGATTATCACATTCTTCTACATGAGTTGATTCCAATTTCAATCTGTCATCTTTTGTATAATAATGTGAGGGTGATTGTTATTCGGTTGTGCCATTTGTTTATAGATCATTGTGCTGAGAATTTGTCGAAGTCTTTCGTGAAAAAAATGTTGATGGATGCCCCATTAATTTTGTGTGAGTTGGATAAAATATTCCCTCCATCATTTTTCACATGCATGTTGAATCTAAATGTCCATATTCCTACTAAAATACTTCTCGGAGGACTAGTTTCTTTCTATTGGAGGGATCCAACTGAATGAAATATGTACACATTAAATTCTTATGTCTGAAACAGGAATCATCCCGAAGGTTCTATCGTGAATGGTTACTTGGCTCAAGAATGTATGGAATTATGCTCAATGTATTTTTATGATCTTACTAAAAGAATGAAGAGACCAATGAGAAATGAAGAAGAATAGTATGAGCAAATTGAACCCATTTTTTCCTTCACTTCCTCAAATAGAAGGAATTCCTGGATCATATACCATGAAGACATTAATCCTTGAAAAGCGGGAGATGGAACATCATATTGTTTTATTCAACTGTGATTTGTTCGATGAATACATAAAGTCACTAAATTTAATATGTATATCTTAAATATATATCTGTTAATCTATTCATATTTTTATCTACAGGGAAAATAAAACAATGATAAATAGGAAAGATCATTCGTTATCTTTGAGAAAGAGGGAGTCTTTGCATAGAAAAAAGTTTTCTGCTTGGTTAAAATTGAAGGTAAATATATTAATGTCTAAAATAATTAAATATATGTTTAATTAAGTTTAATATTCATTTATATGGAAGGTATTGAGTTTTCATACTGACTCTGTCTTTGAGGAAATACGAGAATTGGATTTTGTTCCAAATACCATGGTTCGTGACTGTAAATTAATTGTTATCAATGGGTCCAAATTTATTGTCACTGAACGAACAAAGAATTTTAGAACTCAACATGATGGTGTTATGGTTATTTCCACAATAGTTAGTTATCCCAGTGCATCAGATAGTAGACCACGATTTGAAAATGTGGGTTATTATGGAGTCGTTGAAAAAATTGTAATATTGGATTATTACTCTCATGGACAAGTCACGATGATGAAATTCCATTAGTTTGATTCAATGAAGAGACATGTCACATATATTGAAGATTGTGGATTTCGAGTAATTAATATGACTCGCACTATTACTACCATATAACCCTATGTATTGGCATCAATGGATAAACAATTTTATTATTTCAAAGACCAACTTCGACCTGAATTTTGTGTCATAGTTAAAGTAATTCCGAGACATATTTATGATGATGATGATGGTGGAATTGATACTATCCCTACTGCCATTGGAACAAATCCATTTATTTCTTTTGATGACTCTAATAGCTCAATTGTTACAGTTGATTGTGAACCTGAAGTTGTGGTGGAAAATATATAGAATCATCCATCCATGTTCTCCATTATTTTGGTTTACCTCGATTTGGTTTGTTATGGTTTGTACTATTAAAATTGATTTAAATTTTATTACAAATATGTTGTTTCTTATTTGACTGTTATGTGCATTTTCAATGTTTATTGGTTGTAATTTTTATTTGAATTGCATTTTTTAATTTGGAATTGAACAGTATTTAAACCTATGAAACAAAAATTTCTAACTTGGTGAACATTTCAATGCTTCAACTATGATTTGTATAAAAATTTTATGACTCTATGTCATCTCTTTAACATTTCACCAAGTAATGAATGTGATGGTTTGTATTCTTATGCAAAAAATATATTGAATCCTACATCATCTAACTGATCTAAAAAATTTAAATTTTTCCTTAATTTGGACAAATGGTTCACCACTTAAGAATCTGGTGGATTCAATGTTCCATGGTTTTAATAGACTGATGATACATAGTAAATAATCATCCTACTAAAAATTTAATTTCTTTATTTCATCTTGTATGATTTATTGACATCATTATATATTTGTTCAAGATCACCTAAAATAATTGTTGGTTAATTATCCATGAATCCCCCTATTCCCTCTCATTTATTTTGTTTCTTGGGTCACACATTAGTTATCCTTTTCTATTTACTTCCATATTTGTTTTCAAATGATGGAAAATGAATCCAATTGAAAAAAGGAGATGAAATCATATTATGAACAACAGTCATCACATGGTTGAGCTAGGAATTCCACCACTAGTGCTTGTAGTGAGTATTTTATTTCAAATATATTTATTTAAATAATATTTAAGGTCATGTGATTAATATTTTTAAACATTTTTTCAAGATCCTTCTATTAAGAGAAATTTATTTTATGAGCATCCTAGTAGTGGTCCGAGTACTGAGGGTGTTCGTATGAGGGGGGGTGGTACCATTGCTAGGCGAACAGGTTGGAATACCCGATTAGAACCTGCCTCTCCCACTGACATACCATCCATCCCACATTCTAATCCTGGTGTGTCGTTAGGTACACATGGTATATTTTGTCCTCCCATGTTTTCACCACCCTTTACATCTGAGCCTCCTCACCCATCTGTACCGTATCTGATGTGAATTTCCAATAGCCATCCAGCATTTGGCGAGCCATTCCTGTCATCTTCTTTTACTTCTTCTTCCTTCTCTCCGGGATTTTATATTCCATCTTCTTCGACTACTACTCTGTCAGAGTATGTCCCAGAGGAGCATACATTGGGACCCACTCCATCTGTAAAGGGTGTTCCTTCAGTTTCTACGCATTCAGCGGCGCCCATTCATTAGACTACTTCAGGTATACTTATACAACCCTAACAAATTTTAACACCATTATTTATTTTTATTATAACGTGTATTGATAAAATATTTATTTTTCTTTCATAACAGATACATCTACTGATAGGAGGCCGGGGCGGGGATGTACACGCATGCGTCCAGTGTGGAACCGCAGGACACAGTTGATGGTGGAATACAATGAAAATAGTCAGATGATTGAAAAAGTAGGGCAACAATGTTGGAGTTTTTTTGTGATGCTTTCCAAATACTCTGACATCATTCCTACCAGCCTGCTCTCATGGAGACAACCACCAAATGAAGTCAAGGATAAATCCTAGGTAGAGATATGGGTAAAAAAATCTATTTTATTTAATGCAATATATTAATTTTGGTATTTATATGAATTAATATTTTGGTTTTATCTGCGGTTTAATTTCCCCAATGGTGAGGGTGCACGACCAACACATCTAAAGGATTTAGGTGAGCTTTGGAGATCTTATAAGAATGATTTGTACATTGGTCGACGTGCTAGAGTGGGTACAAAGTTAGAGGTGGTCCCTATCGTGGATTATTTTCCATTAGAATAGTACCAATAGATGATTAATCATTGGGGGACCTTCCAATTTACGGTATTAATCAAATTATAAGTATTTAGATGAAAATTTACATGTTTTTTGTTAATACTAATTATTGAAATTTATTTAGGATTCATCTGTAAGAAATCAAAAAAAGAATTGATGCTAATAAATACATCCACACATTGGGACATACTATGATGGCTAGATCATGAGAGATAGTAGGTATGAAAGATTATAATCTTTCTTTATGACTTGAACATTCTATTTCTTCCTCCATAATTTATTCTATTCCTAAAGATTTTATATTATTTTAGTTAAGAAATTACTATGTTTTTTTGTAATCCAATTTTTAATTATGGTTTTCTACATTAAATGTCATTGTAGAAACATAAATTGAATATAGAAGGATGTGTTCCTCGAGCCAAACTATTTTTCTCTAGTAGAAAAATGAATGATTGAAGTGCGATTAAGGAACCGACTCAACTACAGATTATATGTTTTACTATGTAGATTTAAAATTTTAATCTCTATTTTTTAACATAATAATATATTTATATTTGTAACAGTATGCTTTAGAGGCCCTTGATGCCCAGGAACCTGACAATTTTGGGCTAAACAATCATTTACGTCAGGTGTTGGGATATGAGCACCTTGGTAGAGTACGCTGCCGACCTGGGAAGAGTACAGCTTCGATGAGGCATTGGACCTCCTCAGGTACGATTTGTAGTGAAAATGAGTTTTATCAGGTTAAGGCATAGGTAGAATAAGCAAAAAAAAAGGGCCACAGAGATGGTAGAACAGTCTGCTAGGGAAAGCACTGCATTTATGAAACTAATGGAAGTTTTATGTCCAACACATCCACTAGAGGCCAAAACATCTTGTGATGAATATATTTCATTGAAGTGTTCTATATATGGTGCAACCGGTGAAACCTCTAGTTTTTGTTGAGATGATGGAGAGGAGGAGGACGAGGCGAAGGAGGAGGAGTGCGAGGAGGAGGCTGAGGTGGAGGGGGACGTTGAAGAGGAAGTCGAGATGGAGGAAGAGGGCGAGGAGGAGGTTAAGGCAGAAGAGGAGGGTGATGTGGAGGCTGAGGCTGAGCACAAGGGCAAGGAGGAGGGCAGGTAAGATGGTGGGGATGATGATGAAGACGAGGGTGAGGGTGATGATGATGGTTAAGATAGTGATGGTGATGAGGGACAGATTGATCTGTTCCATTTTTGACGGATATTACTTACCTTTGATGTTTATTGATTTTTTTTTGACAGAATATATGTGTGATTACGTAGGTCACATTATATTTAGTTTTTAACTATTTTAATGAAATTGTAAATTTTTAGTGGATTTTAGAAAATTGATGGTCTGATTAGAAGTTGATATATTGAAATTATTTTTTTAACCTTGAAGGAATTTTCATAGGAAATATGTAAATACCATCCGATGTTTCAGGGAAAGCCCCTCGAACAGCCCCCACCCTCCTCCCTTGACCCTGAAAAACCCCCAGACAACCCCCCAGACAACCCCCTAGACAACCCCCCGGACAGCCCCCACCCTCCTCCCTGGACCTCGTACAACCCCTGGACAGTCCCCTAGATAGCCCCCACCCTCCTCCCTGAACCCTGGACAGCCCCCACCCTAATCCCTAGACCCCAGACATCCCCCTCCTCCCTGGACCCTAGACAACCCCCCCCCCCCACCCTCCTCCCTGGACCCCGGACAGCCCCTCAGACAGCCCCTCAGACATCCCCCTGGACAGCCCCCCTAGACAGCCCCCTTGACAGCCCCCACCCTCTTCCCTTGAGATAGACCCCTTGACAGACCCCAACCTCCTCCTTGGAATCCGGAAAACCCCCCTTCTTCCGGGACCTTGGACATCCCCCACCATCCTCCCTGGACCCTGGATATCCCCCCACCCTCCTCCTTGGACATCAGACAACCCCCCTCTTCCCTGGACCCTAGACAACCCCCACCCTCCTCCCTAGACCCTGGATAGCCCCTAAACAGCCACCTGGACAGCCCCCTCCCTCCTCCCTGGACCCCGAACAACCCCTGGATATCCCCCCACCCTCCTCCCTGGACACTGGACAACCCCCCCCCCCCCCCCACACCCTCCTCTGTGGACCTCGGACAGCCCCCCGACTCGACATCCAAACATTGGGTGAGCGGCGATTAAGAATATATAAAACATCACGACAATTCACGAATGTCTGAGGACAACCTACCTTGATTCTAGAGACAATCACAATCTTTATTTGGCGTCTTATATCCCAATCTATGCTCTCTTTAAAATGGATATCATTTTATATAAAAACAACTGGCATGCAGAAAATTTTCCAAATGTATTTGGATTGTGTGGGTTCTTTATCACAAGGCTCCATTGGTCATTTGTGACATGTATGAGTCACCCTTCTTCAATCTGAGCCCTAGTGTGGCTAGTACAACTCAAAGTGTCTCACTTTTAATCTAATTGGACAACATTTTAAGTGAACACAACAACTGGCATACGGAAAAAATGACCAAATGCATTTAGATTCAGTTGATAATTTAGGAAAACAATAAATAAGTCATTTTTGACATGTAAAAGTGAACCCCGCCTCAATACAAGGCATGGTGTGGCGTTACCACTCAAACTGTATCACATTTATTTGATGTGAACAAAATTATAAGTGAAAACAACAACTTGCATATGAAAAAATGACCAAACACATTTGGATTCTGTTTATACATTAGGAAAACTATCCATGGTTCATTTTTGATGTGTATGAGTCTACCCCACCTCAATTAAAGGCATGGTGTGGCCAGTACCACTCAAATTGTCTCACTTTTATTTGAAATGATCAATATTTTAAGTGAAAACAACAACTTGCATACTGAAAACTGACCAAACACATTCTGATTGTACTGATAAATTAGGAAAATGTTCCACTGGTCATTTTTGACGTGTACAAGTAAACCCCACCTCAATATGTATCACGGTGTGGCTAGTATCACTCAAAGTGCCTCTCCTTTGTTTAAAATGGACATTGTTTTATGTAAAAACAACAGACATATAGAAAACTGAGAAAACTTATTCTGATTGTGTTCATACTTTAGAATAAGGATCCATGGGTCATTTTTGATGTGTATGAGTTATCCTTGACTCAATACGAGGCATGGTGTGACCGGTACCACTCAAAGTGTCTCACCATTATTTGAAATGGATGAAATTTTAAGTGAAAACAACAACTAGCATACGGGAAACCAATCAAAAACATTAGGATTGTGTTGATACATTATGAAAACTATCCATGGGTCATATTTGATGTGTAAGAGTCAACCATTCCTCAATATGAGGCACAATGTGTCCGGTACCACACAAATTGTCTCACTTTTATTTGAAATGAAGAAAATTTTATGTGAAAAAACAACTTTCATATGAAAAAAACGACCAAACACATTCAAATACTATTGATAATTTAGGAAAAAGATCCATGTGAAATTTTATTATGTGTACGAGTCAACCCCGCCTCAATCCGAGGAACCGTGTGACCGGTACCACTCAAACTATCTCAATTTTATTTTAAATGAACAAGATTTTAAGTGAAAACAACAAATTTTATATAGAAAACAAACCAAACACACTTTTATTGTATTTATACTTCAATAAAATGATCCATGGGTCATTTGTGATGTGTAAAAGTCAACCCCGCCTCAATATGAGGCATGGTGTGGCTGGTACAACTCAAAGTGTCTCACTTTTATTTGAAATGGACAACATTTTAAGTGAAAACTACAACTGGCATTCGGAATACTGACCAAACACATTCGGATTCTATTGATAATTCATGAAAAAAATCCATGGGTCATTTTTGACATGTATGAGTCAACCTCGCCTCAATATGAGGCACGGTGTGGCCGGTACCACTCAAACTGTCTCACATTAATATGAAATGGACATGATTTTAAGTCAAAATAATAACTTGCATAAGGAAAACTTACCAAATGCATTTTTATTCTATTTATACTTTAGAAAAATGATACATGGGTCATTTGTGATGTGTAAGAGTCAACCCCACCTCAATCTGAGGCACGGTGTGGCCGGTACCACTCAAACTGTCTCACATTTATTTGAAATGGACATGATTTTAAGTGAAAACATCGACTTTCATATGGAGAACTGACCAAATGATTACTTATTATATTGATATTTTAGAAAAATAATCCATGGGTCATTTTTGACATATAAGAGTCAACCCCACCTCAATTTGAGGCATGGTGTGGCTGGTATCACTCAAAGTGCCTCTCTTTTGTTTAAAATGGACACTATTTTAAGTAAAAACAAAAACCATTTGGAAAACAGACCAAACCTATTATGATTGTGTTGATACTTTATAAAAGGGATCCATTGGTCATCTTTGATGTTTACGAGTCAACCCCTTCTCAATTTAAGGCATGTTGTGTCCAGTACCACTCAAAGTGTTTCACATTTATTTGAAATAGACAACATTTTAAGTGAAAACAACAACAAGCATATAGAAAACTAACCAAACGCATTTGGATTCTGTTAATACTTTACGAAAATTATCCATTGGTCATTTGTGATGTGTATGTGTCAACCCCGTCTCAATACAAGGCATGGTGTGGCCGGTACCACTCAAATTGTCTCACTTTAATTTAAAATGGATAGGATTTTAAGTGAAAAAAACAACTCGCATATGGAAAACAGACCAAACGTATTCAGATTGTGTTGATACTTTAGCACAAAGATCCATGGTCAAACCTCACACAATCCACTTCTCATGAGATGAACTCATACCCCTATTATAAAACACATGACATTTAATACACTAATCCCATCCTCAAATAGTGTGTTCTAGGACCAAACCAAAGTCCCTTTGGGAACCCAATACCAAAGACATAATTGAATATTCATACCCACTAACGAAAATAGGGATTCATCTCAAATCACACCCAGGAGACCAAATTACAATTATCCAGATACCCCCTTATTCTAATTGAATAGTCTATGAAAAACATATAGGCTATTCTGGTAACCCATCTCATTTGTCGAGATTGGCCAATGATTCCCGCTAACACATCATGAACCATTTATACATGGATAAATAGTCATTAGAAGAATATAAACATCCGATTTTCTTCCTATAAATCTTCCTAGGTCTAAGAACATGACCACTACCATTGTCTATCTTGTGGGTATTATGCTCCTTGTCCACTCTACCCAAGTTTTTTTTTTAGTTTAAAGATAGTAAACCCAAGACTATGAGTAAACATCCCATGTTATTCCTATAACATTTAGGTTTTTTCTCTTGTGTGTATTGGTGTTGTGGTTTGAGTGAGGAGTGAATTATAAATTTTGAATACTGTTATGGGTGTTATTTCTTTTCAATTCTAAATTTCTGAATTCTGGATGTATTGGATTTCGGCTGTATTAGTAATGAATTATAAATTTTAAATACTGTTATGTGTATTGGAATTTGGATGTATTGGATTTTAATTTTGTATTAGTTTAATGGGTGTTATTGCATTTCAATTCTTAATGTATTGGATTGTGGATGTATTGGATTCTGGATTTTTCTCTTGTGTTGTGGTTTGAGTGAGGAATGAATTTTAAATTTCTAAATTTATTAATTCTGGATGAATTTTAAACATCCCTTGTATCCTTTAAATCTTGGGTGTATCTATTCTTGCAGGTCATGGAGAGTTGCAGGTTGCAGGTTGGATGTGGCTGCAGGCTACTTTTGATGTGAGCTGCATCATATGTATACCAATGGTTTTCAAAACTGTTAGTATAGCCCTTCAATATATATTATACCAACAGTTTTATTATAACCATTGGTATAAACATCTAGCGATGGTTTATAAAACTGTTGATATATCCTTTATATGTATATTTTACACTATATACCAATGTTTATAAATTGTTGGTATAAGGGTAACATATACCAATGGTATGGGAAACCATTGGTATATCTCTTACATTAACACATATACCAACGGTTTACACCAAACCATGGTTATAAGCCTATACAAACGAATTACTTAGGAATGGTTTGGGAAACCATTGGTATAGAATATACCAATTGTTTCCCAGTCATTACCAACAGTTATGAACTATTGATATAGGATAAAATTCCAGTATTGTATCTTCCCAATTTTCCTAGAATATTAGATGTTTACAATTTGACTTATTAAGGGAGTTTTCAGTCAAAAATCCGAAGGAAATTATCATTAAAATAATGATTTTCCAATCAGTTACTATTATGGAATACAAACATGCATTATCTGCTGATCTTATTTTCATACCCATGATTGAATTTGATATAATCCTCGATATAGATTGGCTTTCAGACCATGATGTGAATATTTATTATAATAGGAAGGACGTTACAATTTTTTATGATGATAATGAATCCCTTATCTTTAGAGAAGAAACATCACCATCTGATTCTCATCAAGATCCACCCTCTGTAGCTCTACTAAATTCAATTATTACGGAAGATGGGAGTGAAATTACTATGGGTGAGGAAAATAATGTTCAAATAGAGGACATAACTATTGGGAAAGAATATTTTGATGTGTTTCTAGGGTATTTACCTAGACAACCTCCAAAATGGGTAATTGAGTTTTCCATGGACTTAATTCCAGGTTCAAGGACCATATCAAAGACCCCTTATAGAATGGACAGTGTAAAATTAGTGGAACTGAAAAAACAACTAGAAGAATTTAGTAAAAAAAGGTTTTATTCTTCCTAGTGTTTCTACCTGGGGAGACCATGTTTTTTTGTTAATAATAAAGATGGATCTATGAGGATGTTCATTAACTACACGGAAATCAATGCTATACTAATAAAGAAGAAGTATCCCCTGCTTCACATTGATTATTTATTAAATTAACTTTATGAAGCACAATATTTTTCTAAGATTGAAATTCGATCTTGATATCATCAATTGTGCATGAGGAAGGAATACATTCCAAAGACAACCTTTCGAACCAGGTACGGTAGTTATGAGTTTACAGTAATGCCTTTTTGACTAGCTAATGAACCCTCTATTTTTATGGATCTTATGAATAGAGTTTTCAAGAAATATGTTGATGACTTTTTAGTGGTATTTATTGATGATATCATGGTATACTCCAAAATCTATGATGATCATGAAAATCACATGCGCACTATTCTGAAAACTCATAAAATAAATGAATTATATGGGAATTTTAGCAACTTTGAATTCTAGATTTAGGAGATTTCTTTTCTTTTCTATATTGTCTCTAAGGATGGAATCTCTATGATCCTTCAAAGAAACAAGAAATGAAATAATAGCTAGCATCGATGAGTATAATCGAGGTACATAGTTTTATTGTTTTAAAATATTACTATCGACGTTTTGTCTAGAATTTTGTCCAATTGGATAACCCAATAACCAAGCTCACATGTAAAGGGGTTAAAATATTTTTTTTAAAATATAGTGAAGAATGTTTTGAAGAATTGAATAAATGATTAGTCAATGCTTCTATCATGACTCAACCATCGGGGAATGATGGGTTTTTTATTTATTGTGATGCTTCATAGAAAGGACTCGGTTGAGTCCTCATACAGAATGATAGAGTTATTTCCTATGCATCACAACATCAAAAAATTCATGAATAAAACTATCCCACTCATTATCTTGAGTTAGCAGCTGTAATCTTTGCACTGATGATATGGAGACACTATCTCTAAGGTAAAAAATGTGACATATATACTGATCACAAGAGTTTGAAGTATATTTTCTCATAGAAAGAACTGAAAATGAGGTAACGAAAATGGCTTGAAATACTCAAGGATTATGATTACACAATACATTATCACCTGGGGAAGGAAAATATGGTGGTATATTCTTTGAGTAAAAATAATCATGGAGTCATGAACAAGATGAGAGTTGAAGAGGATCCTATGTTCATGGATCTAGTGAAGCTAGATATGGGAGTAATCATGGATGGTGAAACATCAATACCTTTTCAAATGGTTTCAAAACCATATTTACTAAAAAGGGTAAAATATTCTCAGACTGATGATGAGGAGTTTTAAAAAAAAATTATTGATTTGAATGATGGGAGATTGATTGACTTCATATATGAAGATGTAATTTTAAAATTTGGGAAGAGGCTTTGTTTAACTGATATACCTTATCTAAAAAGGGAATTTTGGGTTATTATCAGGGCTCTAATTTCTCTATACACCGTAGTAGCACTAATATGTATAGTTATTTGAAGGAACATTTTTTATGGGACAACATGAAGAGGGATATTGTTGATTACGTGTACAGATAAATGGTTTTTCAACATGTGAAGGATGGAAAAAAATATCCAAGAGGATTCATGCAACATCTTCTCATACATTAGTGGAAATGGGGTGATTTTAGAATGGAATTTTTCATGGGGATACCAAAGACTCCCATAAGGAATGGTGAAATATGGGTCATTGTTGATCGTCTAACCAAGTCAGCACATTTTTTTTCAATAAGAGATGATGTACCACATAAATATTTAGAATAACTAAATATTAAGGAAGTTGTAAGAATTCACGGTGTACCCCTATCAATTGTTTCTGATTGTGATCCACAGTTTACATAAATATTATGGAAAATTCTTAAGAAATCCCCAAATAAAAAATTATGTTTGAGCACCGCCTACCACCATCAAACTAATGGACAATCATAACGGAAAATTCAAACCATTGAAGACATGTTCAGATCATTCTCACTTGACATTCATGGTTTGTGGGATCTGTATTTACCTCTGGTAGAATATTCCTATAATAATACCTTCCATTCAAGTATTCAGATGGAACCATATGAAGAGTTATATGGATAGAGATGTCACACACCAACATGTTGGGATGATATTGGTGAAAGAAAACCCATAACACATAACTTTTTAAGGAAACAATGAAAAAGGTGAAGATTTCCAAACCCACATCAATGTAGCTCAATGTAGGAAAAATAGCTATGTCGATAATCGAATGAAGGATTTGGAATTTCAAGTAGGAGATTATGTTTTCTTGATGATATCTCCATGGAAGTATGTTATATGATTTGGGATGAAAGATAAATTAAGTCCCAGTTATATGGGACATTTTGAAATTATGGAATGAATTGGAGTTGTAGCTTACCATTTGGAAGTGCTTGCAAGTCTCTCCAAAGTTCAAAATTTGTTCCACATATAACTATTGAGAAAATACATGACTGGCCAAACACATTTACTCACCTATGAAGAAATAAAACTGGAACCAGATCTATCATATTGTGAAGATCCTATCAGGATTATTGATACTATAGAACAGGTGTTGAGAATCCCGATGACTCGTCTGATAAAAGTTCTTTAGAGAAACCATAAAATTGAGGAGGCAATATGGGATCCTGGGGAACTTATGATGAAGAACCACCTGAGTCATTTTATGCACTAATATTCTAGAAATTTTGATGATGAAATTATTTGAAGGAGGGAAGAATATAACACCCCAAGCTTCCACGACATGCTTCTCTTGGAATAATAAAATATCTTGCATTGTACGCAAATCTGAGTTCCAGTACACCACGACCAATCAAACTAGCCATATTAAAAGATGTTATGAATAATAATACCCACATTTTGAAATTTTAGAAATTTTATTTTTCAAAATGGACTTCATTTTTGGATTCAGAATATCAAATTAGCTTATGGTGAATTTATGGTATTTTTTTGAAAACATTCAATTTATGATGAATAGTGAAAAACATTCCGCTATTGTTTAAAACAAATTTTTATTTAAATAATGAATTTTTAAATTAATTTTAAAGTCTTAATAGATAAATAATATCATTATTATTATAATTTAATTCATTGGAGTTATTTTATAATAATATTACATATATAAAATTTTATTGAACTTTTTATCGTCTTTTACCAACCTTTTAGGAAAATTTGAAAATTTACATAAAACGTAATTTTACAGCTTCAGTGAATTGAATTTCAAAAATACAACATACACAGTTTTAATAAGTAAGTAAAATAAGGTTCAATATGATAAAAATAATTTTTTTTGTGAATAGTAACTTTTTAATTTTATTTACCATGGTTAAATGTAATAGGGTAATTAAAGGTTAAAATAATATAATAATAATATAAAATTAACACAACACATGTACTAATTACATTGTAGAAGGGTTTTTAGACCAAAATCATCCTTAGAAGAAAAATGAGATCTTTTTTGATCCATTTGGGTTTGATTATGATGTTTATTATATTTTATTTAAAGAATAGTTAAAAGTGTTAAATTCAAATTTTAATAACTAAACCTTTTTTAATATAGGGTTATACATAAGATAAATTATAATATAAATATTAATTAGAAAGATAAAACTATTTACTATATTATGGTATTTTATTTATAATTTTTAGAAATTAAATAATTAAATTTATTTATGACACTTTGAAGATGCAATAATTAACTTATTAATGAAAGACTAAACTAAATGATATTATAAATATTAAAATAAATGTAAATTCAAACTTTTGATAGAATAAACTAATTGTATAGATCAATATTAAATGTTATGGTTGATACAATGTGTTTTGTTCTAATAAATAAAGGTGTTATGACTTTAACAAAAACGAAATACTAAATATTGTCAAAATTGACATAAATAAAATTTTAAAACAAATATTATTATATTAAATTATAATACAGTCCTTGAAATTTAAGCTTATATAAAATGAATTATATAATATTATATATTTCATTAATGAATCACTTGAGTTTCTCTTGGAATTTTAATGTAAATAGATTAACTATGTAGTATAAAAATACAAGTAGACATCGTAAAGGTTAATCTATTTAACTAAGGGTTAAGTCCAAAAATAAGGTTAATATGGTAAAATAAACATGTATAAAACCTATTAGTTAAAATTATTTAGACCCATACCCACCTAGGTATATAAAGGATTCAATTTTTATCTATTATAAATTGCTAATCATTTTATAATAAATTACTATTTCAAGCTTTTCCTAAAGTGCCCCTCACCTTTCTTATAAAAGGGAACCTCCCTTTATTTTAATTCACAACTACTAAGCCTTTTTACTTGGAAAGAACCTTACCAAATATCCTCCCAAATACTCTAAATTCATCCTAGAGGTCTTACATTAATCATAATGCCAACATAAGGATCACTTTTGTTCAAATAAAAAGGAAGAACCCGAAGAAGAGGTAATTATTTCATCACCTCTTTCAAAGTTCTTTTCTTATTCTATATCTTATTTCTTTGATGTTTCCATACTAAAATAATAAATCCAGTAACTTATACATATATTGATGTTTCTATAAATATGATATAACCATATTCATTACTCTATCCATCATATGAATGACAAAGTCACCATACATGTGTACACAAGGTTTACCGTCTCCACGTCGTGTTGTAGTTTGTTATTCAGTCTATCATTATTTGGATGGGTATAGTAATTAGTATAATTTATGTAAATAATAAATATAACATGTTTATTATTATTTATATATGATATACAATACAATTACATATGATTTCACCATCAATATAATGATTGTCACTCGTGCATACGTACAGCTTACCATCTCCATGACGTGATGTGATTCTGTTCCCCATCATAACAATTAATGAATAATTTCCATTTTATGATTAAAAATAATTTTTATGAACTTATTATCATTCTGTATATGAATAAAATAAATCATATCCATCACAAACATGACTTATGTAACAAAACATATGCTGGAAAAATGAATCAGTTAAAAGTAAAAACAATGATAATACTGAAAATTATTAACAAAGCAATATTAGAGTATCATATATGATATCATATTTATGTATATTGTTCTTTTATAATTTAATAAAAAAATTAATCATTATATTTTATGTTAACATACCCTAGACTGAGTAAAATTACAATGTAGGCATTAATTTTACAATCTCTTTATTATCCAAGGTTGTTTATACATAAGTATCTACTGGGAATTCATTATCATCAACATTTGTGTTTCTTTAAAATGTATTTAAAAACATTTTTACTATTTCCTCAACTATGGTTTAGTGTAATTTATACCTTTTTTAATTATTATAATTTTAATTAATTGAATCTTTCTATCATTTTCTAAAAAATGTGCTTTATGACCATTTAAAAAAATGATGTAAAGAATGTTTTTTTATCTTATACGGTGGGTGTGGCTATTTTTTTCTATTATAACACCTTCAAATCATTCCTTACAGTTTTTTATTAATATTTTACAAATAAATGTTTTATTTTATATTTATGAAACTTTTAAATGGTTTCAAAGTAGGAAGAGATATTTCCCTCAAATAGTTTTTAGGATTGATTTCATCTATTTCTGCATCTATTGTTGAATTTTATGTTTAATTAAAGTTGATTTATTATGATACAATATTCCAAATAGTATTGAAAATTTTATGATATGTTTAACTATGGATGCACTATTTTATGGCATTAATGATTTATGGTTAATGTATTATCATTCCAAATGGTAGTTTAATAAAAATATTTATGATATGTTTCACAATTTTTATATGACGAACGCATTGGACATAGTAAGTGACGAGCATGACCCTCTATAGCCCCTTGATGAATAGGTAGGTCTCATTATAAAAACTAGTGTCTTGGCATAAGATCTTGAAAATAATTTTATTTATAGTCTTGGAATGAGGCCATGACAATGTGGTTATCATGTCTGACATTATTCATTCCATCATTATAAGATTAGCTATTGATATTACATGTGATTATTCATCTAGTAGAATATCCTTGTGAATAAGTAAATAGAATTATTTGATTTATCATTGAAATGTTATGCATGAAATTTATGTTCAAAAGGATTGTTTTTAGTCTTATACATTGGCATAAATATTTATACTTATTTATGATAGTTTCTACGATAATGTTATCCTTACTAAGCATCAGAGCTCACCCCTTTCTTATGATTTATTTTTCCCATGAGGTGAGGAAGAATATTATGACTAACATGTAGGTATAGGCTAATGATATTAGTGTTTTCAAAAGAAACACAATGTTTCATTTTCACTTCGTAATGTAATATAAAACTAATGCATTTATCTAGTACTTCTATGGCTACTAAACTGATCAGTCTTTCAAGAATTTATCTCTTGTGATCATTCTAATGTTATGAAATAATGAGCAGATTCTAGGTAATCGTGGTTAGGGAATTATAGTTGGTATCAGAGGAAGTTTAATACAAACCATAGAAAATTCATTTAGAAAAAAACTCTCATTACAAAACATTACCCTAAAATAGTCATTGAGGACTAGTATAGAAGAACATCCAAAAATGGTAATATAGATATTATTTGGTTTTCCAAAAAATACATCCCTGTCTCGATACCACAAGTGGATGTGGTTATAGCACAAATGTAACTAGGAGTTAAAACTATGACAAGGAGTTTTGGGCTTGACCCGGGGTGTCTTGGTCCATGATAAAGGACCTTACTACACACCTAGTATGACACTCCCTAGGGATATTCCTAACATAATTCAAATATTATTTACGAACCATTGGGATGGATTTATGAGTAAATATGTCCCAAAGAAGGAATTTTTATGATTCTGGATAATATGCATAATTTTTTCAATTTATGTTAGGTATTTTACATGTCTATATTTTTTTATTACGATTCATAGACTAATATGGTGTATGTCATTTTTTAGAAATAGAGCCTAGTGGAAAGAATGGAAACTATATCAATGCACATAATCTATGTAAGGATTTCACACCTCTGAAATATAATTATAGTGGAGATGGTGATGAAACTTTTGTTGAACTACTTATAACCATACAGGGATAACTCACCCATGTTAAGAAAAATAACCTTACCTATATGCAAAAACCTGATCCACAGTGCAGAGGATCAATGTTAGACCTCTTTATGAGGAAAGAACCACCAACATTCAATGGGACAACAAATAAATTTGTATCTGAGCAATGGATAAGTACCTTAGATAAAATATTTCCTCCATTAGGGAGTAGTGAAAGGGAAAAGGTTGTTATGGATGTTTATCACCACTCATGAGATGCAGATCAATGGTGGAAATTAATTTAAACACAATGGAGGATGAATAAGAATTATGTTTGGAATGGATGAATTTTAATGAGATTTTCATAGAAAAATAATTTCTTTGTAAACATCAGGTGGATATAGAAAGGCGGTTTCTGAGTATGAGGAAAACAAAGGATGAGAAGGTCACAATGTATGAGGAAAACATTAAAAGGTTAGTAAGGCATGCTGTAGATTATATACATAACCCAATAAGAAATATTGATTGATCATTTTGTGGGTTAAAACCATTTCTCCATCAAGCATTAGCCTTACAATCCTTCTCATATTATTAATATATAGTCTCATTTTCTATCAAGAAGAAAAAGTAATTCTCTAAGTCATATGACATTAGAGTGAATAATGAAAATAATAGATCTGTTGAACACTCTGGAAAAGGAAATAATGGGAATAAGGGAAAAGTTTAATTTCTATCCTGTAGTAATTGTGGGAAGAAACACAATGGTACATGCCTAAAAGGAATGAGAGTTTGTTATAGGTGAGGACAAAAGGCCACCAAGCTCATGATTTTGAGGGGAAGAAAGAGGCTGTTAATGTTCAATGAAAAAATTATAAAGAGATGGTGAATTATTCAAATTAATTTCATAATTGTCAATGAAACATACCTTTGAAAAGGCCAAGGGTGCAAAGCCAAGCTTATGTGGTCACAACTTCTGAGGATGAAGTTCCAAATGATGTGGTGGAAGATACTTTAATAGTTTCCTCAAAATTAGAAAATTATTTATTTTATTTAGGATCATTACATTCTTTCATATCTTCCCAGTTTTCTAAGAAAATTAGATATCTCCAATTTGACATATTAATAGAGTTGTCAGTAAAAACTCCTAAGGGAAGTATCACTACAAAAATGTTTTTTCAATTAATTACAATTACGGAATATAAATGTGCATTATCGGATGATATTATTGTCATACCCATGATTGAATTTGATATAATCCATGGTATGTTTTGAATTTCCGACCATGATGTGGAAATTTATTTTAAGAAAGAGGTTACAATTTTTGATGATGATAAAGAATCCCTTAACTTTAGAGCAGAAACATAACAATCTGAATCTCATCTAGATCCACCCTCTGTAGCTCTACTATATTCGATTATTGGAGAGGAATAGAGTGATCTAACTATGGGTGAGGAAAGGAATGTTGAAATACTGTATGTACATATTGTGCAAGAATATTTTGAATTGTTTCCATTGGATTAACCAAGACATCCTCCAGAATGGGAAATTGAGTTTCCATTGACTTAATTCCTAGTTCATGGCCTATATCGAAGACCCCATATAGAATGTACACAGTTGAATTAATGGAACTAAAGAAACAACTAGAGTAATTTAGTAATAAAGGATTTTTTTCTCCCCAGTGTTTATCTATGGGGTTCCCCTATTCTTTTTGTTAAGAAGAAAGATGGATCTATGTGGTTTTGCATTAAATACAGGGAAATCAATGCTATAAAAATAAATAACAAATATCCCATGCCTTGCATTGATTATTTATTTGATCAACTTCATGGAGCTCAATATTTTTCAATGATTGACCTTTGACCTATATATCATCAGTTGTGCATATGGAAGGTAAAAATTTCAAAGATATCATTTCAAAACAGGTATGGGTATTATGAGTTTACAGTAATGCCTTTTGGAGTGACTAATGCGCCCTCTTTTTTCATGGATCCGTGGAATAGAGTTTTCAAGGAATATCTTGCTAAATTTGTACAGGTATTTATTGATGTTATCTTGGTATACTCCAAAATCAATGAAGATCATGAAAATCACATACACACTATTCTAATAACTCTTTGATGAAATGAATTATATGGGATGTTTAGAAAGTGTGAATTCTAGATTTAGGCGATTTCATTACATGGACATATTTTCTATAATGATAGAATATATGTTGATCCTTAATGGACAATGGATTTATTGTAATGGCCAACAACGACCAGTATAATTGAGGTATGCAGTTTTAAGGGTTTAGTAGGTCACTATCGGCGTTTCATCCAGAAGTTTTCCTAATAGGCAAACCAATTATCCAATATCACTTGTAAATGTGTTAAATTTTTCTGAACAAAAGAGTTTGAAGAATGTTTTGATGACTTGAAGTGAAGATTAGTAAATTCTCCAATCTTGAATCAACCATATAGGAATGATGGGTTTCTTATTTATAGTGATGCTTCCAAGAAAGGACATGGTTGTGTCCTTATGAAACTGATAGAGTTATTTCATATTCACAACAGTAGCTTAAAATTCATAAACAAACTATCCCACTCATGATCTTGAGTTAGAACCTATAATATTTAATCTGAAGATGTGGAGACACTATCTATATGGTGAAAATGTGAGATATATACTGATCACAAGAGTTTGACGTATATTTTTTCACAGAATGAACTCAACATGAGGCCAAGGAGATGGCTTGAACTACTCATGATTTATTATTGCACAATAAAATACCACATGGGGAAGGAAAATAAGGTGGAAGATGCTTCAAACGGAAAGGATCATGGAGTTCTAAACCAGACGATAGTTGAAAGGGATTCTATGTTCATGGATCTAGTGAAGTAGGATATGAGAATAATCATGGAAGGTGAAAGATAAATATTTTTCGAATGGTTTCCAAACCATCTTAACTAGAATGGATAAATATTTCTTATTATGATGATTAGAAGTTTCAAAAGTAAATTAAATATGTGAATGATGGGAGATTGATTGAATTAGTATATGAAGATGAAATTTTGAAATTTGGGAAGAGGTTTTGTGTTCCCGATATACCTAATCTAAAAAGGGAATTATTGGATGATGCTAATAACTACAATTTCCCTATAAACCCTGGTATCACTAAGATGTATTGATATTTGATGGAAAAAATTTTGTGGGACAACATGAAGAGGGAGATATCTAATTTTGTTTCAAGATGTATGGGTTATCAACATGTGAAGGCTAGAAGACAATATCCTAGAGGAGTCATGCAACCTCTTCCCATACCTAAGTGGAAATCAGATGATATTACGATGGAATTTTTCATGGGTCTACCAAATACTCCATATAGGAATGATGAAGTATGGGTCATTATTTATGGTCTTACCAAGTCAGTACATTTTCTTACTATAAAAAAATATTTACCACTTGAACGTTTAGAATGAATACATATTAAGGATGTTGTAAGACATCATGGTATACCCTATGGAATGTTTCTAATCATCATCCCCAATTACATCAAGATTCTGGAAATGTCTTTAGAAACCCCTAGATACTGAACTTCATTTGAGTGAGCCTACCACCCTCCAACTGATAGACCATCCGAATGTACTATTATTACCTTAGAAGACTTGTTGAGATCATGATCACTAGAATTTCAAGGTATGTGGGATCTATATTTTCCTCTGATATAATTTTCCTATAATAATATCTTCCATTAAAGTATTCAGATGGCACTATATGAATAATTAAATTGAAAGAGATGTCAAAAACAAACTTTTTGGGATGATGGGGATGAAATAAAACTTGTAGGAGCAGAACTTTTTGAGGAAACATTGAAAAAGATGAATATTATGCAAAACCACATCGAAGCGGCTCAAATTAGGAAAAATAACTATACAGATAACCTTAAGAAGGATTTGGAACATCAAGTAGGAGATCATGTTTTCTTGAAGGTATCTCCATGGAAGGGTGTTATACGATTCAGTATGAAAGGTAAATTATGTCCCAGGTGTATTGGTCCTGTCAAAATTCTAGAACAAATTGGAGTAGTATCTTACCATTGTGCAATGCCACCATGTCTCTCCAAAGTTCATGATGTGTTCTACAAATCACTGTTGAGAAAATAGATGCCTAACCCAACGAATGTACTCACCTATGATGAAATAGAACTAGAACTTGATCTATTTTATTCTGAAGAGCCTATTAGGATTCTTCATACCAGAGAACAAGTGTAGAGAAACCGGAAGACTCATTTGGTAAAATTACTTTGGTGAAACCATAAAATAGAAGAGGTAACGTCAGAACCTGAGGAACTTATGATGATGAACCACATTCATCTTTTTATGGAGTAATATTCTAGAAATTTTTAGGATAAAATTATTTGAAGGATAGAATAATGTAACACCCCAAGTTTCTAGGGTATACTACTCTTTGAATAATATAATATATTTCATTGTACATAGATCTGAGTTCCAACACACCACGACCAATTAAACTAGCCATTTAAAAAGCAGTTATGAATAGTAATATCCACCTTTTGAAATTATAGATATTTTCTCCTACAAAATTGACTTCATTTTTGGATTATGAATATTAAAATTAGCTTAGGGTGAATTTTTGGTATTTTTTTGGAAACATTCTATTTATTGTTGAATAGTGAAAAACACGGTGTTATTGTTTAAAGCT
Source organism: Viscum album (assembly GCA_963277665.1). Classification (NCBI taxonomy): domain Eukaryota; kingdom Viridiplantae; phylum Streptophyta; class Magnoliopsida; order Santalales; family Viscaceae; genus Viscum; species Viscum album. The sequence continues at coordinate 1,627,481,300 of OY728159.1, forward strand.
ATCTTTTTATTTAAATAATTCATTTTTAAATTTATTTTAATGTCAAAATATATACATAATAATTATTTTAGTCCAATTTAATTCATTGGAGTCATTTTATAATAAGATTAGATATATAAAATTTTATTGAACTTTTTAATGTCTTTTACTTACCATCTAGGAACAATTGAAATTTTTCATAAAACATAATTTTACCATTTTTGTGAATTGAATTTTAAAAATCTGATAGACATGGTTGTCATAAGCATGTAATGTGTGGTTCAGTATGATGAAAGTAATTTTTGGTAAATAGTAACTTTTAAATTTTAATTACCACGATTAAAAGTAAATAGGGTAATTAAAGGTAAAAATAATATTATAATAATTTAAAATTACCCGAATACATGTCTCAATCCTATTAGATAAGTGTTATTACACCAAAATCAAACTTATTACAAAATTAATATTTTTTTGATCCATTTGGGTTAGATTAGGACATTTGTATATTTTATTTAAAGATAAGTTAAAAGTGTTAAATTCAAATATTAATTACTAAACCATTTTTAATATAAGTTAATACCTAAGATAAATTCAACTATAAATATTCATTAGAAATAAAAAAATATTTACTACATCATGGTATTTTATTTCTAATTTTTACACATTATATAATTAAATTTATTTATTTCACAGTGATGATGCAGTAATTACCTAATTAATGATAGACTAAAATGAATTATATTAAAAATATTAAAAAAAGTAAATTAAAACATTTGATATAATACATAAACTTTTTAGGTCAATATGAAATGTTAGGGTTGATTTAATGTATTTTTATCGAAGGAATCATGTTGTTATGACTTTAACAGAAACCAAATACTAAATAGTGTCAAAATTGACCTAAATGATTTTTTAAAAATAATAATATTTTATTAAATTATATAATAGTCTTAAAAATTTAACGATCATCCAAATGACTTATATAATGATACATATGTCATTAATGAACCACTTGAGGTTATTTTGGAATTTTATAGTATTGATATTAACCATGTAGTATTAAAATACAATAAGACATTGTAAAATTTAAACTATTTAACTAAGGGCTATGTTTAGAAGATAAGGATAATATGATGACAAAAACATGTCTAAAACCTATTGGTTGAGATGATTTAGACCCATAACTACCATATCCTTGAAATAAATTGTTTTGAATATATTATAAACCAAAAATAATTTTATAATAAACTAATATTTCAATCTTTTCGTAATGATCCCCTCACCTTTCTCACAAAAGGGCACATCCATTTCATTTAATTCACTCTCCAAAGCCTTTTTATCAGAAAAACCCTACCCAAATCTGCTACCAACTACCCTAAATTCATCCTAGATGCCTTACTTATATCCAAAATCCAACCTAAGGATCTATTTTGTTCAAATCCAATGGAAGCACCCGAAGAAGAGGTAAATATATCATCACATATCTCAATGTAGTTTTCTTCTTCTACTTCCTATTTATTATTGTTTACATACTAAAATAATAAATCTAGTACCTTATACATTTTGATATGTTATTATAAATATGGTACATCCATATTAATTATTCTATCAATCCTATGAATGAAAAAGTCACCATACATGCGTACGTACGGCTTACCATATCCACGTCATGATGTAGTTTGTTATTCAGAACATTATTATTTGGATGGGTATAATAATGGGTATAACTGATGTAAATAAAAAATATAACATGTTAATGATTCTATATATATAATATATCATTCAATTATATACTATTTTCCCATCAATATAATGATAGTGTCACTTGTGTGTATGTATGACTTATCGTCTCCACAATGCAATGCGATTTCATTCCCCATCTTCACCAGTAGGGAATAATTTTCATTTGATGATTAAAAATAATTTTTAAAAACTCAGTATCATTTTGTATATGATTCAAATACATCTTACACATAAAAAACATTACTTTCGTTACAAAAACATATAGAGGAAAAAATGAATCAGTTAACACCTAAAACAATGTTATTACTGAAATATTATTAATAAAGAAATATTAGAGGATCATATTTGATATCATATTAATGTATGTGGTTCTTGTATAATTTAATAACAAGTCATTAAAAATTATATAGGAGGTTAACGTACCCTAGACTAAGGGAATGTATAAGGTAGGTATTAATTTTACAATCTCTGTATTATTCGAGGTTGTTTATACATAAGTATATTCTCATATTTATTTATCCTCCACATCTGTGTTTCTTAAAAATGTATTTCAAAACATTTTTACTATTTCCTAGAGTATGGTTTGAATTCATTTATAACCTTGTTTTAATTTTTATAAAATGTTTTGAATGGAATCTTTCCATCATTTTCCAAATAATGTACTTTATGACCTTTTCAACAAATCAAGGAATGAATGATTATTTAACTTATATGAAGGGTGCAGCTATTTTCGACTGTTATAACGCCTTACAAGATTATATGAATATTTTCAAAATATATATTTTCTTTTATAATTACACAACTTTTAAATGATTTAAAAGTAGAAAGAGATATTTCTCTAAAATATTTTTTGGATTGATTTTATCTATGTCCAAATCTATTATTGGATTTTATGTTTAATTGAAGTTGATTTATTATGACATAATATTTCATATTGTATTTATATTTTTATGATATGTTTGACTCTAGATGTGCTATTTTTATGTAATTCACAATTTATGGTTAAAATATTATCATTTTTATGTTAGTTTAATAGGAATGTTTATGTTATGTTTCACCCTTTCTGTATGAGTAATGTACTAGACGTAGTAAGTGATAGGTGGTTCTCACTATATCCCCTTGATGTATTGATAGGTCTCCTGAGAAAAACTAGTGCCTTGGAATAAGGCATTTAAAAACTTTTTATTTATAATCATGGACTGAGGACTTGAAAATTTGGTTTGATGTCTGTAATTATGCATTCTATCATTATGTGATTAGCTATTGATATTCCATGTGATTATTCATCTAGTATAATATCCATGTGAATTTATAAATGGAATTATATGATTTATATTTTCCATATTTTGATTATGTTTATGTTTAAATTGCTTTTGTTTTAGTCTTATACATTGGATTAAATTTTTCTTCTTATTTATGACAGTTTTCACAATATTGTTATCTTTTATTAGAATATGAGCTCACTCATTTCGTATGTTTCATTTTTCACAGGATGTGAAGAAGTATATTATGAATGCCCTATAGGGATAACCTAAGGGATATGAGGGTGTTCAAAAAATACATAATGTTGCTCTTCAATTTTGTAATGTAATATAAAGCTCATGTAGGTATATATTACATTCAAGGATACTAAACTGATCTGTATTTCAGGACATGGTATTTTGTGATCATGCTAATGTAATGTAATAATGCACCAACTCTAGGTGACTGGGGTTGGGGCATTACAATGTGACAGAAGATAGGGTATCATTTTATTTTTCCATAAATTATAATTTTTTTCATTAATGGTAGGAATACATCATCTAATAATTGAGATGATTATCAATGTTAATGAATATATGGATCTTAACAAGGTAACCCTGATTCTCTAATACCACTGGAATTTCTGAAGAATTTTAAGACCTTTGAGATGGGGGCTGAATTAGTATTGATATTATCTATTCTTTCACTTGAAATTTACTATTGAAACTTGTTACTATTTTGATCCCCTAAACCTTGTAATTCAATGTCACACTTATGAAAATTTAAATAAATAAAAAAGGATAGAAAAGTTTTAAGAAGGCTTGGTACCAATGGGGGTAACTAGTACTTGTCATGTAAACTCCCAATGAACTATATATATCCAACATATTAGAAAGTGAAAATAAATGATCCAACTATCATTAGACTCAATATATCTCCAAATATAAAATTATAGTCACTCCTATAAGTTACAAGTCTTTTATATCATTTAGATCCAATATAGTAAAATAATCGAAAGTAGATAACAAAAGAATTTGCATAATCATTATTTTATACACTCAGTTCGTTGCACCCAAGTCTTGTGTGCCTTAGTTAGTTATAAATTTTTCTAGTACCTTTATATGATATATATATGTTCATTTCACTCCCTATGATGAACCTATATCTGGTAAACAGTGCCTAGTGCTCCTCTTATTATTTAACTAGGTGAATTTTAGGCCATCTACTGATGTTTTTCTCTAAAAAATACCAATAATTATACTATTTTTCAATAATAATGGTCACATCTCACAGTGAAACATCAACCCATTATATAGGAAAACCTTTTCCAAAATTCATAGGGGAAGCATGGGGTATGATTTAAATTTCCCACTTAAATATAAATTTTCATTACAACTGTCGAAGCATCTGGATATTTGGGGTCAATAAGATTCCTCAATATTTCCAAAAATCTCTCCACCAATGATGTCTTCAAAACGTCCATATATATCTACTTGATTTTTGAATATTGAAATAATAGACCAGTATCATCACAGTAAATGACTTTTAATGATTATGAAAAGTTAATCAATGCTCTGTCTAGAGTATGAAAAATCATGTTTCTCTCTTCGATAACATTTACAAGATTTATCCCCTATAGAATATCTATAATAATTTTTTATCTTATAATCTTAGTTTTGAAACTCATAATTCTATTATATGGTTCTCATTAATTATTTTCTCTATATGAAGGAATCATATAATTTCATCCACCTTGATCCTCCTAATGAGATGACATGTCTCCATTTGGTCATCCAACGACTGATCAACTTTGTATATAACTTGGTACACTAAATCTAGTATTTTGAGTTCTTCTAAATCTGATATTTTTAAAATTTCCTCTACTAGTAATCCTCATATATTTCATCATTGGTAATGACATTTTATGCATCCATATAAAAAATTTTATAATATGTTTTATGTCCAAACATCTTTGATTCATCTTGTATCTCTTTCTATTTGGCTTCAGACATCTCTATTTGGTAGGTGAACAAAATATTTATTTTTTAGATCAAAAATGTCTACTTATAATAATACAATGTTTTATTAGAACTTTGGAGATAAATTTTCATACAATAGCAACTTCAAGACTTTATAACTTTTAACATTATATAGTTTGATACTTCATCATTTTCTAACTTGAGCGTCATAAAAACTGTATCTGATTGAAAACATCTCACGAGAACATCATCTTGAACCCTGATAAACTTTTAGTAATAATAATGTTAGGAACATTGATAATTAAAATAAAATATTGAAAACAAATACAATAATATTTATAAAATAAAACCAATGGTTCTTCGAATTTTGAACTAATAACGATCCATTAGATTGTTGACTACAGGTGTATCAAGGTAGTCCAAATCCTTATTACAATAAGTGACTATCACATATAATTTTCTAATCTAATTAATATTCATAAAATTGATGATATCCTCCCCAAAAACTTCATTAGGACTCGGTGTATTTGTAATATCATCATTTAGGATAGCTTAGGTTTTCTATTCAATGGTATCATTACTATGATGATAGAGAACTAGTTCATAATCATCCCTAATAAGACGTTGTTCCAGATAATTCCCTTAAATAAAATAGTGAATACACAATCCAATATGGGATTCAGGCACCATAAGTTTTTTGTAGAGATATTACATTATAAATTCAATCTAAACAAACAATGGAGGTGTCTTCACAAGTTTTATCTAGACATATATCTTATCCACAATGGGATGCATGAAGGGATATTTGATATCATTCAACCAAAGATAATGGACAAAAAATTTACCAAGACATTTCAACATTGTTGGATTTTAAAATGAAAGGGGGAGTCCAGGAAACCATACCCAAAATACCAAACTGGTACAATCCTTGTGAATATGAAAATTAAATGACTATAAAAAAAGAGAAAAATCAAGAGGACTTGAAAATAAAGGAAGAAAGAGCCTGGGATTTCATGAAATAATATTCATCACTAATGTAGCATAGAAAATACTGAGATTCTAGAAGACCAATAACCATATGAATATGTAGAATTAGGAGGAGAAATCTACACCACTTAAATTAATCTTTTACCCTATAAACATTTCATCCAACCGAAATAGTATAGAGGTAATATTTCCCCTCCCTTGATGATGGGGGAGAGGAAACATCTGCCCTAAAAAACACTAAATTATTTCATTTTAGATGCAATATAATCATTTTGTATATGGTTGTTTGTTAAACCTTATAATTAATTTTTTTAATTGAAATTAATATAATTGAAAATAACAAATCATGAAAAGAAAGATAATATTTAATTAAAATATATTATTATAAAATTATATTTTTTATACATTTCATATTATTATAATTATTAAGGAATTGATTTATTTTAATAATTATATTAATACCAATTTATTAGTAAAATTAAATTGTTTGAATATGAATAATTAAATTTAATGAGATAAGGTTAAAATTATTTAATTTTAAAAAATGATAATTTTAAATAAACTATTTTTTTAGTTATTTTATATTTTTTATTAATAAATTAAATTAATCACTTTTAAATGATGAATCTAATGTATTTTTTAGATGTATAAAAAATTGGTTAACACTTTATTAACTGATATGAAATAAGTTGAAGAAATCTTAATCATTACAAAAAAAGCATTTTTTTAAATACCATTTTTATTTATATATATATATTATATTTTCATTAAAATGATAAATATATGAAAATTAGAAACTTAGTTAGGCTAAATAATTTCCAAATTTGGAATCATATTTTCAAAATTATGTTATAGGTGTCATATTATATTTTTGGGAAAATAAATACCCTAAAAACAATTAAACATGGTAAAAAGTGATAACAAGAGATAAATTATGGTGGCTCAAATTTTTAATAATAAAATTTAAATTTAAGCATTAAAATAGTTATTTTTATCTATAATACCCAAAACTAAATTTCATACCAAAATTTCCTCTCTTATCCTTCTAAACTCACATGTGATTCCATCCTTACCCTTCATTTATCTTAAGTTTCAAAAAAAAAGTCATTCATTTTAACCAATAAAAGTAACTCTCTAATACCACATTAAAAATAGTCTATTACTTATAAAATATGTTATATATTACCCCATTGTTCATCTCATAAAACATTATAGGGCCTTGTGTAGCTTATACTTCCGTGAAAGAATCCAAAATCCTTTATTTTGAAGGAACCCATGTCAAGAAAGAATGACATCATTAATTATCTATGTTCTTCTATTGATTTTTCAATTTACTACCCCTATTCAATCATTTTATATAATATAATACACTGTAATTATGTTACATTGAAATCATTATTATTTTTATAATATAATACTACTGATATATAACTCTAAACTTTTACTCATTCACTAGTATAGAATGTTCTTGTTTTGGCCAGTTCAACTACCTACATGAACGATGTTTTGCAAAAATCACATTTTTTACCCTAAATAAGTATAAAGATATTAATAATTATAATTTATGATATAAATGGTTAATATATGTCATAAATATTTTTCTATAAGTATGATGTAAAAATGAATTATCAATATAAATTACCTTGTTGTTATAAGTTAATTACCTATGACATGCTCATCTTGGATTCCATTCTTGCGAACCATACCTATACTTTACCTCAAATTAACATGATACTAAATAAATAAATGGAACTAAATTATTACATTATATAGAGAAATATTGAAATTATGAAATTTGTATCAAATAATGTGTACTGACATTGCTAATACTAAACTTCTACCAAACATAAAAATTGTCAACATCTTAAGATGATAATAAACAATAACTAACTAATATATGTGTAATGAATTACTATTATTTAAGATTAAAAAAGTTAATAAATATAAAAATTTATGTAAATATTTTATTAATATGTTTATGTATATTATATAGGATGATAAAATGATTTCATGGAATTCTGAATTAATGGTAAGGGTGGCTTCTGTAATCTTATTTTGAAATCAAGATTGTTTATGTTTGAACTTCCATATGGGGAAATAGTATATTTTTTCTCCCTAAAACCCATCAATTTTATTATTATATAACTATTTATTTATATTTAATGTATTCTTTCCATTTTACAATTCTTTGGAAGATAATTTTCTTGAAGTGATGCTTGCAAGAAAAACCATCCTTTTCTATTTTTTCATTCGCGAATCATTCTCTTACACATTCATATTAATTATTTCATTTTATGTATTTTTACACCACTTAATCTTTCATTTGTTAATAATTTTTAATATAATTTATTTTATTTACAAATAGTTAATTATTTTATTATTTTATCTTACCTTTTTCACTATTTAAAAATGTTTAACAAAATAATCATTTTAATGCTTTCCATATAAATGTCATTTCTATCTTTGGTAATTATTTTTCAAAATAAATCTTAATCTCCTAATTTTTATTGTTTTATAAATTGATATATAATCCCATTTTTAGTGAATTATTCATTTTAAAATAAAAATTATCAAAATAAAAGAAAATATCTCCATTTTATTAACATAAATTTACTAATAATTTTGTAAACAAATTTCATATCCATGTCAGCACCATTTAATTGTCCTTATGTTTCACTTAGAATATACTTTAGTTACACCGTCCATGTTTTTGTGGGTGGAATATGATGATGTACTATGGAATATTTCATGAAACACATTTATATTCTATGGTGAATTAATCTATGATGAAATTGAGAATATTTTCATATTCATATAGCATGCATATGTGTGGTTCTTTATGTGGGTCAAGATTTATATAGCCCTCTAAAGCATTGAGTAATGAATTATCTCATGATATGACTCAGAATGGGGAGTAAACCCAAACCATTAAAATTAAAATATAAACTAAGTGAATTTTCGGACTAAAATTACACACTCCTCCAATATATTTGGTAAATACTTATATCTTAATATTAGACATGTTATGGATTGGGGGTACTCAATCCACCATGTGACGATGTTCTTGGAAGTAAGCCTCAATAATAGAATTGTTTTTATATTCTAAATGTGTTCCACATTATTATGTTTTGTTTTCATTACTCATGATTACTAAATTTTTATTGAAAACTATTATTACTCTTGTCTTAGGTTATGCCAAAAGCCTTACAACATGACCTATTATTTTTGATATTATCTTTACTGGGTATGATTCTATTTTGTTAGATTCATACACATTGATTATGTTAACATACCGATATAATAATATTATTATCACTTATTATATTCAATTGTCTTCTCTCAGGTTTATCCTTAATGAACTTATGATATCACTATTTATTTTGTTTTCATTTCCCTAGGTTATGTTTAATACTATTACATATGATATGTATATCAATATATCATGTGTAATGAATATTTGTGGGATTTATATAATAATGTTGTAAGATAATTTTATTACTTATCTAATCTATAAATAAACTAAGCCTAAAGGTGATTGGATGTTATTTTGTATGATATATGGGGAATATTCATATAAAATGATGAAATATAAATGTATGTTGTGCTTATTTTTCCTCATGATCCATTAATATTTTTCAGGGAAACCTCATTAATGAAAGGTGATGTTTTTTATAGATATATTTTCTAAAGTAATAACAATCCTTATTACACATTAATATATATCTCAAATAGATAGTAATGTGATGAAATGGAAATTATATGATCTTAGGCATAATAGTTTTATTAGATATAATACTTCAACTAATGGAAATGAAATAATTTTCACTATAAAGGTAAATAAATCCTATATTTTTAATTAAAAAATTTTAATCAACTAGTGATAAATAATTATTACCCTCTACCTTGGATTAATAATATATCAGATCAATTAAAGTTCATGAAGTGGTTTCCATGATTTGTTTATTCTTTGTGTTATCTACTTTTAATATGTTTAGAGGACGTTTCCAATATATATTCTTAGAGTTATTACTTTAATAATTAGTTCTTAGTCATTCACATTAGGTTAATAAATACTACTATGCTGATTATGGATCTAATAATTAGATATTTCATCCATTTATCGACACCTTTTTGGATATTTGTATGTATGACATTATAGTGTATTCAAAATCTAAGGATGGGCATAATATGTATCTTTGAATCATTTTTGAGATTATGGGAGAGTGATAACCATATTCTATTTTTTGAAATGTTCTTTCTATATTAAATATGAAAAATTTATCAGAAATATGGTCTCTAATAAAGTAATTTTAGTTTATCTTGATAAGGTAGAAGCAATTATGTCTCTAGTAGTTCTTTTTATTAATATATAGTTTTTTTTGTGATTATGATATTTTAATTTCATTTCATCCAATGTTTCATTAAAATTGTAGATCTTATAATGTATTTGACAGTGAATATAGTGAATATTATATATTCAAATCAGTGTGAATCAAAATTATAGGATGTAAATAAGTGATTAAGTATAAATCCTATATTTTTATTTCCTCATTCAGGTGAGGGGACCAATGTCGATCATTATTAATCTTTGATAGGATATGGTTTTATTCTCATATATAATCATTACATGCAATATTATATTTCATAAAATCTTTTTTCTCATCAAAATAATTGCTCGATGCATGATCTAGAATTATCCTCAGTTTTACACACCTTAAAGTGTTGGTATCACTATCATTTTAGTTAATTAATCATGAATTACATCATCTAAAAATTTCTTAATAATATATTCATGAAATTCTAAATTATATTGAGACAATAGAAGCGGGATGATTATTTTCAATCATTTAATTTTAGCCTTTTATATGCACCTCTAAAGGGAATTTTTTATCGATTATATTAATGGAAAATCCTAATATCAAATGGTTTAAGTAGAAAAAGGGTTGTCGATATTTATTTCAATAATGGATAAACTATATTTGGATGTTAAATAATGTTGAGATTAAATGATTCTATTTCATATTAAATTGATATCATCTATTTTGAATCAAGTCATAGGCTAAAATTTTTCCAATCTTGAATGAATTATTATTAGGGTCAAACATAATCATGGGAAGATACATTTAGGTTGGTTCCAAGACACGTATTTGTTCTTCTATGTTCATGGACGGATTATATTTTTTTCTAACGTGAGAGTGGAAATGATGAGGTAATATCACACATCCTTATAGATGATATATTTGGTTGTTGTAGGACCCGGTCATTTATGAATAAAATTCCCTTTCTTTTAATGTATTATGGATATATAAAACACATTCACTTATTATTATTATTAGGTTTAAATTACATTTCAGTATCATTAACACTTATAATATACTCATTGAACAGTGATTACATAACTAATATAAATATAAGTTTTAAGAAATTATTTCGACATAGACAAAGGAGGTGATGTCCTCATCTAATAGATTCAGTTCGTACGATGATCATTTTTCAGTTCTCAGAAAGGAGGTAGTGTCACTGGGCTTCTCCCTTGACCTAGCCCAAGCTGAGGTCTAACAACTTAAGCATGATCTAAACCGTTTACGAGAGAAGTTAAAGCACATTGAAATCAAGGCCCAGACCCTGTCCACCGAATAACCCCAAGAAAGCCCCACCATCACAAACCGTACTCATAGGGTGTATTATGGTGTAAGAAAGGAATATGTGACAAGACCCTAGCATTATGATTATGTGAATTATTTTTTTATATAATAATGAATATACTTTAATTTTTTCTTGTTACTTTGTTAATGAATTATAAAGAACAAATAGTATAATTTTGATAATATTAAAATTAAATTAGGAAATATATTTATATGAATTAATTTATTTTTTTGTTAGATAATTTTTTTAATATAATATTATTATTAAATTGATTTTATTAAATATAAATTATCTTATATTTTTTATGAATTCAATTGTAATATTTATTAAGGTTTGAAATCTATTTTTGTCAAAACGCATCAATTTTCAATAAATTCCTGTTTATATTTTAGAAAAAGAAATTAAAATATTTATAAAATTATTTAGATAAAATAAATATTACTTTTGCATTTAGTACATCAAAACTATTCAAATGGGAAATTTTTATAATATTATAATACAATTGAATTTTGGGGTAAAAATTAAATATCGTATAAATATATAGTGTGTTTTATGACATCATAATGACCCCAACATGATGTAATAAATACTATAATTGATATTCTCAGCCAAATATTTGTTTTAACATTAAAATATTTAGATTTTATATTTATTTTACTTATTTTATAAATCCTTAGTGAACCCTCCAAAATTTACAATATATTTTAGGATTTTAAATTCTTTTCATTGACATTGTGACTCACCACCACATAAGCAAGGGAAATATTTTCATATCTTCAGCCCTTATCCCTATAAAAGAATTTTCCACTCCTATTTTTAAAAATCCATGGGCAAAAACAATGGGATTGATTGTGGTTTTGAATATTCAATTACATAGATTCTAAAACCATAGATTGTGAAATAATAAATAATTTCCCATTCATTTACTATATAAACCCACCCAAGATCCCACTTATCATTACTAAAAATCCATGGAGAACACCCCTAATTTTCTCTCCCCTCTCTAGAATCCTCCCCTGGCACCCAAATCTATCATGAATCCCCTATTCAATCTTTAGAATTCACACACTGAAGTATGAGATCCTCACCTTCCTCTCTTCCTTTCAATTCAAGAACCTTGTTAGAAAATAGCCTTTTTAATTTCAATTGGTTGTATTATAATTATTTTTATAATCACTTAACTAATGTACATTTAATGTTATGTTAATTAGGGATCATTTATCCTCCCTCATTTAGACAATTACCTAAGCCGTTACTATGCGTAAATTCCGTAAGGGATTTCTCTCTACTCATTTTCATTCAAGCACCTCATTTATATTATGCTTCTTAAATTAAATTTTTATGTTTTGGGTTATAATGGTCCATGATCCCACTAATGTATATTTTATGTCTGAATGTTGATATCTTTTTTCACTCTCATGAATCCCCCATATGATACTTTAAGCAGACCCATTACTATGCTGATATTATGCAAGGGTTTCCTTTCTTTCTCATATTTTTCCAAGATTACTTATATTGAAAAACCCTTTTTATTTTAAATTAAAAATGACAGGGTATATTTTTTTACAACCCCTATCCTTAATTTATTACGTTTTTATTATGGGATACCTCTTTCTCTCTCATTAATCACTCCCTTATACACCTGTTACCATGCTGAAATTTCGTAAGAGTTATTCGGTTTCTCCTATTTTTTCACGTTTCTCTATTATGTTTTGCCTATTATTTCAAAATTACTTGTGTTGGGATATATATATACCTTACTTTTCATTTCATGCATATATTATTTGAGTCCCCTTTATCTTTCATAAACCATTTTTTGGACTTTTTATGTCACGTCGTTAGGCCGCCGAAATTGCACCGCCATTTTCCATTCCAAAATCACCATGATGTGAATACCATTCCCATTTCTATATCAAGGGTATTCAATATTATTACCATATACTTATTGATTAAATCCTTTAATGTATTTATTCCAACTTCCTTTATCATGGAATAAATAATAATTTTCAATGAATCCATGTTATATGATCTATATTGCACACATAAGCATGTGATTGAAATGAATATTAAGGGTGCACCCTGATAACATTAGTGAAAACCCAAGAGATAAGTCTAAGGGATAAGTTTATGTATAGTAGAACATCCTAACGTTTTTGTAAATTAGAGATAATGTGATTTACCTATCAATTACATCTCTATAGGGACACTATATAGTGGATGAAAATGTATCATAGGTTCACCTAGGGGTAATCTCCTTTAAATAGAATGAGTGATTATCAACTAAATCCTAAATCGGTTCCCTGATTAATTGGCCTAATATTTCTCACATGTATAGACACTCTCAATGGATATTATATAGTATATTCACATTATATTTATAATCCCTTATGTAAGATTTATTTCCTAATTAATTTATGGGATTAGGATAATAAGAATGAGATAATTGAACTTAAACGTAGATTTAACCAAGAGTCATAATTCCGAGGATTAAGAACTTTTAAGGTTGAATTTTGTATTTTATTGTCATATAAAAATAATCTTATGTTGTTAATTTTTCATGACTCAAAATTAACTCTTTTTAGTATTATAAATGGATGTGGATAGGAGGAACCAAGTTAATAAATTATGGGATAGGTAATGTGTTAATTTTTCTAACAAAAAAATATAGTATAGAAGCTAGTGTTGAAAATATTATGGTAATCTGAACCCAACTATCTAGAATTATGATTAATAACATTAATATTTCCAAACAACTAAACAAACTAAATAAAATAAAAAACTATCTTTATAAAAGATAAAGTGATGAAGTTGATGATGCAATGAGTATTCAATTTCCATACTGTCAAAAATGTTGGAAGATACATGTTGGGGAATGTCTCAAAAGAACATGAAGATTCTTAATCTATAGTACAAGATGAAAATTAAAAACAAGCTTCTAAGGAAAAAGGAAGAGCTCGATTCATCATAAGGACCCACTAATAGTTTGATGTTTTAGATGTGATGAATTTGGGTGCTATAAAACTAGTGAAATAATCCTTGGGATAAAGAGACAAATATACACTAACAACCTCTTAGACAATAGGAACAAGGAAAATCCTATTAAAATACTACAATTGAAGATGATAAGTGATAATTATGTGGTTCAAGTTATTCTCCACTCTAAATTGTTTTATGTTATATATCATTTAAGTTTTCACCAACAGTTATCTACTGAATTATAAATATGAATTCATGGTGGAATCATTGTTACATTCAAGGAGTATGAATATCCATCAAGGTTTTGTGGATTTTACTACATCCATGTCTTAAATATTATTACATTATATAAATGTTAAGTGATTTTAGAAATGGATTTTATACCTTCACATATACACTATATTAATGACCAAAATGGAGAAATTACATTTAAAACCCTTATATAATCATACATCAATGCCCAAATGACTACGAAATCCCTAAGATAAAGAATTTTATTATATGAGTCATGATACTCAATAATGAGGTAAATTTAGCTCAAATTATTTTTGGAAAACTCCATATAAAAAATTATCTTATTCTGAGGAAAAGGATTTCATCTCTACGTGGGTATGGTTGATATTTATTTAGAAAACGTGCATGGATCCATTAAAACCTTTTATATATCATAATTTATTTTCATAAGGGTTTGATAATAGAAATTGTGTGGACATAATTTATTTAAGGTGGGTTAATGTAACAAACCAAAAATTCTACAATATAATCTCACATGAAATAAACCCTTTGTTGGGAATATATTTCACAAGAAACATCAAAATAAAATGAGATATGATATATTATCTAAATATTATGAATAATAAAACCTCTAATAAAAAAATTATTTTACCCAACTAAAATTACTTAAATTTTAATGTCAAATAAATAATATAATTTCATTTTTAAACTAATTATTCTTTCTTAAATAACTATTATTCTATAATTATTATGTATTTTATTCTAATATGTTAACTCAATAAATTTTAAAATATTATTTGGATTATATATAATACATTATTATATTAATGAACATTTTAACATAATTATGTTCAGAATTGGTATGTGATAGTGTTAAAAACACTTCTTATTTCAAATGGAATTTTTTTTTAATAAAAGTTGTCTTTATTATTTTTGGGTTTTTCATTTAAAATATGAATTTATGAATTTATATATTTTAATTTTAAAAATTGTACATAATTTCTAAATTCAAGATATCTATAATATCTAAAAGTAGTTTTGTATGATTTTGAAATAATTGATTTTCAGGTAAACAGTGAAAAGTATATTTTTTTATTAAAATCATTGAGTTTTTAACTATATCAAAAAGTATGTATAAATTGAAAAATTATAAAATTTACTCTTCAAGGTAAAATATGTATTTATTGAGTAATAATTTACATTTTAAAAAAAATTATTAATTTAGATAACCTATGTTTATCATTTTATAGACTTACGTAATATTTTCCTATAAAAAATATTGCTTTTTTAATTACATTAATTAAATATTATTTTTCATAAAATTAGGTTTTTCATTATTTTATATCCAAATTAATGTGACTTTTTTTATAGAAAACCAATTTTTATCATAAAATTTAACTTCATTGATAACATTATCCAATATATAATTTTTAAGATTAGAAATTAAATTTTTCTAAAAAGGGGTTTTTACAAATTACATGCGCCATTGGGAAAATTAATCTTCCTTACGAATAAAAATTTAATATCATAATATATATTTAATATTTCAAATTAGTAGATCCAATTTGGGTAAAATGTTCCATTTTACTTTTAGGAGTACAATTATGTTACCACGGTAAATGGTATTTATTTTGGTAAATTAATTATTTTTCAAAGAATGTTACTTTTCACATAATTTTTTTTGAAATTATATATATATATATATATTAAATTAATTTTATAATAAAATTATTTAACTTATATAACAATTAATTATCAATCATTTAATTGGAAATCAATGTAAAATAATATTAATAATACTTAATGATTCAAATAACATTTTTTCCACAAAAGTAGTTTTTCAACACATTATATGTTTTAATTTAAAAGTTTGTTTTCTAATAATTAGAAGTTGAATTAGATTAAATTGAAGAAAAATAGGAATTCAAAAAATATAAATTTATTAAGAGGGTTCGTATTATATATTTTGTGATAAAATGATACTCATTAATAATATTTAGTCAAGATAAATAATTATTAAGATGGATAATATAACATGGCTCAAATTTTAATAAATAAATTTGAATCATAGACATTCTAGAATGAATTTTAAAGGCAAAAACTCTATACATAAAAGTCTCACCAAACACTACTAGAAAAACAGGTATTTGTGACGGGCTATTTGCGACGGGAACCCGTCGCAAATATCCATTTGCGACGGGGTCCCGTCGCAAATAGCCCGTTGCTGAAAACGCCGTCGCAACTACACTTATTTGCGACGGGCCCGTCGCTAAAGCCTTTTTTTGTGACGGACATTCTCCCTGTCGCAAATAGTATTCCGTATTTTTGTAAAAAACTTTTAAAATAGTTTTTGCGACGGAACCCGTCGCAAATCGCTTTTGCGACGGTTCCGTCGCAAAAACTATTTTTTTTTAAAAAAAAAAATTAATAATACTAGTATTTGCGACGAGAGTAGTATCCCGTCGAAAATACTATTTTTTTTAAAAAATAAAAAACTATTAATAATACTAGTATTCGCGACGGGCATAGTATCCCGTCACAAATACTATAAAAAAAATAAAAATAATAAATTATTAATAAATTATTTTATTTAATATAATAATGGAATTATAATTTACAAATGAAAATAATAAATTATTCTAATTACTATAATAATAGTAGAATTATAATTCAAAAATAAAAAATAATAGAATATTAATAAATGATTTAATTAATATAATAATATTACAATTATAATTCATAAATAAAAAAAATATTAATAAGTTATTTTAATTATTATAAAAATAATAGAATTATTTTACATTCAAATATTAAAATAATTCAAGTATTACAAAAAAATAATTAAATTATAATATTATAAAATTTTAATATATATATAAAATTTTAATATATATATAAAATTTAATATTATAAAATATAAATCATATTATTATTCATATTAATATTGTTATTTAAAAATATAATATTATTAATATTTTATAATGAGACAGAAACTACGAATAGGAAAAAAATATTTTGATTTCACAAATTTTATAACAGAAATACAAACTCTAATCTGAAGGAGGGGGGGAGGGGGGAGGTGGGGGATCTGCAGATGGTGGTGGAGGAAACTCCATCCCTAAAGCATGAGTGAGTCGGCGCATGTACTCCATCTGCTCCTGATGCTGCTGCTGCCACCGACTCGCCTGCTCCTCGTACAGCTGCTGCTGGCGTCGACGCTCCTCCTCATGCTGCTGACGCATCTTCTCCTACTACTGTCAGAGACTCTCTATCTGTGCAGTCTGAGATCGCAACTGATCCTCATACTGTGTAGAAGAAGATGCACGATCTCCTCTCGAGCTGGACGCCGACATCGCAGCACTGCCATAATAATCTCCGGGAGTCAGTCGAGAGCCGATACCAACTACCCGGCCCTTCTCGAAGGCATACTGGGTGGCCTGCATCCATGCCGCCTCATCAAACTGACGGGAAGTGGTCTGATCTGATGACTCGGCCTGACTCTCAGGCCGGGCCTGTGCCGCTGCGGCCTCATATGACTCATATAGTTGCAATTTAAAATTAAAATTGTGAATATATTATATGCAGTTAATTTTTAAACTTGAAAACAAATAATACTGACCACGATATGATGCTGACGATCACCTCTGAGCTCCCCAGTAGCAGGATCACTATACATCCTCCGATATACGTCGTACTCTGTAATATCGGGGTGCTCGACAGCCTATAAGAATAAAAAATAAACTATTAATATTTATAGTTATATAAAATATTTATAAATAATGTACGTACTAGATGTTGTCTATGAGTACTGAAAGAACGACTCCCAGCTCGATGAGTCACCTCCTGTCTCCCCCGATTCTGCCTCCCCACCGATGATCTCCTCTGAAAGGCACCACTCAACCAGTGCGCACATAATCCATCCCATACATGGGATGAAATATACTCTGTTCGGTGTGCTCTACATGACTCCTCAAAATCTGACACTCCTGCTTTCTTCATCGCAGCTTTTCTTAAATTGTGCAAAAACTGACGAAGACGATCACGCATGGCCACCTCCCATGCCTCGTGGATGGCGCCACGCATGGTATCCTCGATCAGATACCATAAACCCTACAAATAAATCAAAATATCAAGTTATAAATGAAATAATTTTCAAAATAAAAATTATTTATTTACGTACGTACCAACCAATGGCCGAACATGGCCTGCTGCACATCAATGGAAATCTGCTCCTATGTGGTCCACGGCTGAGAGAAATAGTTGCGCAAAATAGCGCTGCCCTGTCCGACTGCTATATGCGGAAAACTGAAAAAATAATAACATTTATTATGTGAATAGATTAATGAAATCTTAGTCAAATCTACAGGTTATCACACAGGTTATCACACCTCTGTGTGCGTGGATCAAACCCAAGACGTGGACATCGCTCGGGGACGGGGTCAGGAATCATCAATTGTGCAAGACCGCGCCCCCTCCGCGTACTCCCTGGAGCGCCTGCAGGCTGAGGGTCATCTGTCAGCAACTCATCCGCATCAAAAGTCAGTTCAGCATCCACCAATGCACGAAATATGGCGTCGTCCATCTGAAACAGAAAATGTTAATGTTAGCAAATAATTGATAATTACTATTATATATACATATATACATATTATGATTGTATATAAATACCATGAAATGCTATCAGTATTCATCTTCATCATCATCTTCATATATGTCAATGTCATCTTCATATTCCTCCTCAACATCATCAATATCCATTCGAGTTACAGTTGCTTCATCTCTTACCGTTTCAAATTCATATGTGACATCATTAACATCATCGTCATCACCGACTCTTAAATGTGGGGTGTCGTCATCGATACTCATGTCTCTTTGTAAAAAAGATTCATTTTGAGTACTCTCTTCAAAAACAACAATTCTTTGCACATCAGTGAAAGCACATTCACTTTGACTAAACTGATTGTCTCGAATTTTGATTTTTATTACACTCCACCAATCAGTCAAGTCTCTTGATGTTGCACAGTACTTTTCATAATAAACTTGATATGCCTGTTGAGCCAATAAGAATGGTTCATTTACTGCGAGAACACTTTTACATTTAATATAGATGATTCCATGAGTCGGATGGACACGCACGCCTCTCTCTGTATCCAACCACCGACATTTGAACATGGTTATGTAATGTTGTCCAAGATAACAGAGTTTAATGATTTCATCAAGTATGCCATAAAAGTCAACTTCATTTTCTCGATGATGAGATCCTCTCAAGCTAACTCCACTGTTCATTGTTTTTTTCTATTCCCCATATGCATGTGTGTGGAATCGAAATCCATTCACCACATATGCATTATAAGTTTTAACAAGTTTGGAAGGTGGGTTACTCAATACACATAGTCGTTTGTCAATTTTATCAGCATGTCGAGACACCTGAAAATTTGTAAAATAATTATCAATATAGTAAACTATACATTGAATGAGTTGCTAAAAGATAAAGAATTTATGTTACGAGTTTTTGAAACCACTGAGAGAAATTTTTCAGTCGACGTTCTTCAAGAGCAGCTGCTGTAATTTGTGGAATTTGTTTCTTGATATGATTATCATACAACCTATAAAACCCAAAGTTATTTACTATAACATAAATGATAGAATAAGTGATATAAACACTTACAGTACAACTGATGTCATCTCTTCACAGTTGAGCAGAACATACGTATGAGCTCTACGATGTTCATCATCTGAAAGCCAGCGTTCAGAAACTCCACCAAAACCAAGCTCTGACTGGTTGAAAACAGATAATTGAATGTCGATTTCATAAATATTCCTCTCATTCCGTCCCATTCGGTTGTGTTTTGAAGGATACTCAGATTCAAAATAATGTGAGCAGAAAAAAGATATTTCCTCTTGCAAATAAGCTTCTGCAATAGATCCTTCAACAGATGCTTTGTTGCGTACTTTTCTTTTCAATTTTTGCATGCATCTTTCAAATGGGTACATCCATCGAAACTGTACCGGACCTCCACATTTGGCTTCATATGGAAAATGTAACATCAAATGTTCCATTGAGTCAAAGAAAGACGGCGGAAATATTTTTTCCAGTTTACATATAATTACAACAACATCTTTTTCAAGTTTGCATAGAGCATCATAATCTGCCGTAGCCGCACAAATTTCTCGAAAAAAATGAGACATATCTGTTATGGAATCCCAAATCACGGAATTCAACAGACCTCTTAATACAATAGGTAGAAGTCTCTCCATTATAACATGACAATCATGAATTTTTAATCCAGTAATATGACCATTCTTTACACATCTACCCAAATTGGAAGCACAGCCATATGGAAGTCTCAAATCTGCAATCCACTGACAAAATAATAAACGGTTTTCTTTAGACAGTGTATAAGCTGCTTTTGGTTTCAGTAACCTTTCTGTTCTGACATTCTCAAATAGTTCCAATTCTGGACGCCTGCTAATTTGGGCAAGATCTAAACGTGTATTTACATTGTCTTTGCTCTTTCCTGGCGTATCCAAAACTGTATGAAACAAATTATCAAAACAGTTCTTCTCAATATGCATGACATCTAACATGTGTCGGACCAACAAATCAGACCAATATGGCAAATCCCAAAATATGCTACGTTTAATCCAATTGTGTTCTTTCCCAAAACCAGAAATTTTCTGTTGGTTTATTGTGGGACCAAAAGTGATGGGAGGTAATGAAAATACAACCGATTTTAACTCCGAACCTGATAGCATTTTTGGAGGTCCATCCCTTTCAGCTGTTCCTTTTCTAAAATGAGATCTGTTTCTGCGAAAAGGATGATCAGCTGGAAGAAATCTGCTATGACAGTCAAAATAACAAGGTTTCTTTCCATGAATGAGCATAAATGCTTTGTTCTCTCCCATACAGTAAGGACATGATTTCTGACCATTTGTACTCCAGCCAGATAACATCCCATAAGCCGGGAAGTCACTTATTTTCCACATCAATGTTGCTCTCAGTATGAAATTCTGTTTCGTTGCAACATCATATGTACTGACACCACTACTCCACAATAAATTTAATTCATCAATCAATGGCTTCAAATAAACATCAATATTTTTCTTCGGATGTCCTGGAATTAGTAAAGTCAAAAAGATATATGGCTCCTTCATCAACATCCATGGAGGTAAATTGTACGGAGTTAAAAAAATAGGCCAACATTAATATTGACTACCATAAGATCCAAACGGACAGAAACCATCAGTGGAAAGGCCCAGTCGAACATTTCTAGCTTCTAAAGCAAAGGATGGATGCACTCTATCAAAATGTTTCCATGAATCACCATCGGCTGGATGATTCAAGCTTTTATCGGTTGAACTATTCTCTTTATTCCATGACATCATTGTCGCTGTATTCTTAGACATGAATAAACGCTGAAGTCTGGCTGTAAGCGGAAAATATCTCAACTGTTTCACAGGAATCAAACCAGACTTCCCGTGTTGTCCTTCTTTATATCTCAGTTGCCCACATGTTGGACAATTATCCAACGACTCATTTTCCCCAGAATATAAAATGCAGTCATTTGAACATGCATGAATCTTCTGACAAGTAAGTCCCAAATTTCGAACCAACCTCTTACTTTCATAGTAATTTGCAGGTAAAACATTTCCTTCGGGTAACAGTGTTTTCAGCAAAGAAAATATCTGGTCAAAACAGGTGTTTGACATTCCGTTATCTGATTTGATAGCCATAAATTTTGCAACTGCTTCTAATTTGCTCATCTTGCAGCCAGGATATAATGCATCCTCATCAGACTTCAACAACTCATTAAATTCAGACGGTCCCAACTCAGGATTTGAAGCTATATCAACCGGAGTTTCTGTATGTTGAATAGATGAACCTGCAACATCATGTACTAAATCTTGAAACTGGGATGGATCCGGAATCAAGTTGGTATCACCTGCTCTGGAACTACGTTCACCGTGTTGATACCAAAAAACATAATCTGCTTGAAAACCAAAACACAAGAGATGTTCCCCCACTTTGTCAAACGTGTCAAACGTTCTCAATGCACATTTTCTACAAGGGCATTTTATCTTTCCTTCTGAAACAAATTCTGTATTTGATGCTGCAAATGATAAAAAAATCTCCACACCCTATATATATACTAGATTTAAACCAGAACCATTTGGATTTCTACGTTGATTTATCCATATGCGGTCATCTAATAATGACTGTTGACGACCTCGTTGTTCCATATTTTTCTATAAAATATAAAAGCATTACTGGTTTTGAATAATTTGTTAGAAAAAACACAAGCAAGGATTGAATATATTGAGAATAAAGCAAAACCTGTTACAAATATTGATAATTTTAATATTATATTGATTTTTTATTTTTTTTAATAATACTAATATAATTTTTTTCATAAATATTAATTATATAATAATAACATCATTACATTATTAGTATATTTTATTATTATTATTAAAATAATATAATTTTCTATATTATATACAATTCTCCTTTCATCTGTGTGTTTCACATTCTGTCTCCACATGTAATATTAGCATTCACTTTCACCTCTCCATTGGCGAGTAGGTTGATAATTTTGAAAAAGAATGCCAATATTACATGTGGAGACAGAAAAAACACAGAAGAAAAGAGAATTGTATATAATATAGAAAATTATATTATTTTAATATTAATAATAAAATATACAAATAATGTAATAAGGTAATTATTCCTAATTATTGGTAATTATTTCAAATTATTGGTAATTATTCCAAATTATTGGTAATTATTCCAAATTATTGGTAATTATTCCAAATTATTGGTAGTTATTCATAATTATTGGTAATTTTTCCTAATTATTGGTAAATATTGGTAATTATTGGTAAATATTGGTAATTATTGGAAAATATTGGTAATTATTGGTAATTATTGGAAAATATTGGAAAATATTGGTCATTATTGGTAATAATTGGTGATTATTGGTAATTATTGGTGATTATTGGTAATTAATACTAATTATTGGTAATTAATACTAATTATTGGTAATTAATACTAATTATTGGTAATTAATACTAATTATTGGTAATTGATACTAATTATTGGTAATTAATACTAATTATTGGTAATTAATACTAATTATTGGTAATTAATAATAATTATTAATAATTATTGGTAATTATTAGTAATTATTCCTAATTAATACTAATTATTCCTAATTATTACTAATTATTACTAATTATTGTTAATTATTACTAATTATTGTTAATTATTCCTAATTATTACTAATTATTACTAATTATTACTAATTATTTCTAATTATTACTAATTATTGCTAATTATTAGTAATTATTGCTAATTATTACTAATTATTGCTAATTATTATTAATTATTGATAATTATTATTAATTATTGATAATTATTAGTAATTATTGATAATTATTGGTAATTATTACTAATTATTGGTAATTATTACTAATTATTCGTAATTATTACTAATTATTCGTAATTATTACTAATTATTCGTAATTATTACTAATTATTCGTAATTATTACTAATTATTCATAATTATTACTAATTATTGGTAATTATTGGCAATTATTGGTAATTATTGGCAATTATTGTTAATTATTACCAAATATTGGTAATTATTGGTAATAATTAATAATTATTGTTAATTATTACTAATTATTGTTAATTATTGGTAATTATTACTAATTATTGTTAATTATTCCTAATTATTACTAATTATTGGTAATTAATACTAATTATTGGTAATTAATACTAATTATAGGTAATTATTACTAATTATTGGTAATTATTACTAATTATTGAGAATTTTTCCTAATTTTTCCTAATTTTTCTTAATTTTTTCTAATTTTTCCTAATTTTAGGTATTTATTACTAATTATTACTAATTATTGCAAATTATTGGTAATTATTGGTAATTATTGGTAATTATTGTTAATTATTGTTAATTATTGGTAATTATTGGTAATTATTGGTAATTATTGGTAATTATTGGTAATTATTGGTAATTATTGGTAATTATTGGTAATTATTGGTAATTATTGGTAATTATTGGTAATTATAAATAATTATAAATAATTATAAATAATTATATATAATTATTACTAATTATTCCAAATTATTACTAATTATTACTAATTATTAATAATTATTACTAATTATTCCTAATTATTACTAATTATTCCTAATTATTACTAATTATTCCTAATTATTCCTAATTATTTCTAATTATTCCTAATTATTCCTAATTATTCCTAATTATTTGTATTTATTGGCAATTATTCGCAATTATTACTAATTATTACAAATTATTCTTAATTATTGATAATTATTGATAATTGTTCCTAATTATTACTAATTATTCTTAATTATTGATAATTATTGATAATTGTCGCTAATTATTCCTAAGTATTACTAATTATTACTAATTATTGATAATTATTGATAATTATTCCTAATTATTCCTAATTATTCTTAATTATTGATAATTATTGATAATTATTCCTAATTATTCCTAATTATTACTAATTATTCCTAATTATTGATAATTATTGATAATTATTGATAATTATTCCTAATTATTCCTAATTATTCCTAATTATTTCTAATTATTCCTAATTATTCCTAATTATTCCTAATTATTCCTAATTATTCCTAATTATTCCTAATTATTCCTAATTATTCCTAATTATTTGTAATTATTGGTAATTATTGGCAATTATTGGTAATTATTACTAATTATTACTAATTATTGGTAATTATTGGTAATTATTACTAATTATTACTAATTATTGTTAATTATTGGTAATTATTCCAAATTATACATAAGTATTACTACTTATTGGTAATTATTACTAATTATTACTACTTATTGGTAATTATTACTAATTATTACTACTTATTGGTAATTATTACTAATTATTACTAATTATTGATAATTATTACTAATTATTTCTAATTATTGGTAATTATTACTAATTATTACTAAATATTCTTAATTATTGATAATTATTGATAATTGTTCCTCATTATTAGTAATTAAATGAATAATTACCAATAATTAGGAATAATTACCAATAATTACAAATAATAACATTATTAGTATATTTTATTATTAATATTAAAATAATATAAATTTCTGATTTATATACAATTCTCCTTTCATCTGTGTGTTTTCTATCTCCACATACAAATAATACATGTGAAGACAGTAAACACACAGATGAAAAGAGAATTGTATATATATAAAAAATTATATTATTTGAATATTAATAATAAAATATACTAATAATGTAATAATGTTGTTATTCCTAATTATTGGTATTTATTACTAATTATTAATATTTATTCTTAATTATTAAAAATTATTACTAATTATTCCTAATTACCGTTAACTATGAACAATACTAATAATTTAAATTTATTAAGTAAGAAAACAATATAAACATAATTAAATTAAAACTAATTAAGAATAATTGAAACTAATAAAAAATTAAATATAAATAATAAATTAAAATGAATATAAATACCTTGAAAATTGATCTGCTCTGATCGTTCTTCAAAACTTTAATATCAGCTCCGAAGAAAAAAATTAAACTGAAGAAAAACTCAACTTTAGAAACACAAGTTTGAGAGCAGGAGAAGATAGAGAATGAGAATGATTTGAAAAAAACGGATGGGGGTATTTATAGGTTAGATTATTTGCGACGGGTCCATTTGCAACGGGATTCCCGTCGCAAATAGTGTTATTTGCTACAGTACCCGTCGTAAATACCTTAGCCAACATTTATTACGGTCAACGGTTAAATAGTTATTTGCGACGGGTCCCGTCGCAAATAACCACCTGCCGACATACTATTTGCGACGGGGGAATATTCCCGTCGCAAATACCTTTTACCGCCGCCGGTTATTTGCGACGGGAATATTCCCCCGTCGCAAATAAGTTTCCCGCGATTTGGCGCGCATCGCGGGAAAACTATTTGCGACGGGGAAAGCAATCCCGTCGCAAAAGCCTAATTATTTACGACGGGTAAATACCCCCGTCGCAAATACCCATTTTTCCCGTAGTGAAAATTCCCTCACCAAACACACCTACCTCTCATGCAATTCCATTACTAACCATTACCTAACATTCTTTTCTAAATATTTGTCCCTATTTCCCCCCTATAAATGGATCTCACATCCACACTTTTCAACCCATACCCAAAGATATAACTTCTCATGAAAATATTCCCAATTTATTTATTATAGGGCCCTTATACACATTTTTCACACTCTATCATAAAAAAAGGTCATCAAGTCCTTCATTTCCAAAGGATACTTCACGAGAAGATCGAATTTCTCAATGTAAGTATTAATTTACATTTAACTATATTTATTCTTTTCATCCACCCTCATCAAAACCCATTATAACCATATATTTATAGTAGAATAAATACAAATTATATTCAGAAATTTAATTATAATTAATGTGTAACCATTTTCTATTATCCTTCAATTTAATTAAAAAAATGAAAATTTTTCTCCAGTGTGTGTGTAGACTACCGCCTCCTTGAACAACATGTTTTTCTTCATCACCAAAATTAATGTTTAATACTATATATTGGTTTAGTGAATTTGATATGTTATTTATGACATGATTTATATTCTGTAAAAAAAATTAATAATTCTACATATATAATTTAAAATAAAAGATCATTACAAAACTAACTATCTAAAATGAACATTCCATGAGAAAAAGATATTTATTTATAAGTGAAAAAATCAGTTTAATTTACCTACATTTTATTAATATTACCAATTATGATTCATCACCTTAATAAAATCTAAATAATTTTATTGTACTTTTTTGTAATAATATTATAACTAAAAAATCTTTTCTATAGCCACACTCACACATATATTATATGATATTCTTTCTGGGTTTCTTTTACCAACTACATGAAAAATTATATAAATTTATCCAATAATGGAATTTGAAATTTAATATTTTATATTAATAATTATATATGTATTTTTTCTTATTTTTTAATATAAATATTCCACTTATTAATTAATAATACATCATTCATTTTTTTTAAATCATAGAAAAATTCTCATCATCAATTTATTCATTATTAATATTAACTAAAATTATAATAGAATGAATTATAATTTTATAAACTGTCATAAAAAATAATTTCTAGGGCCTTGAATGATTTGGTAATGTTGAAATTTATATATTTATTAATAATGACAATTCTATTATGAAAATAGTTCTAAACGGTCAAGATTAATCAAACCCAATATTTAAAATAGTTAATAAATAAATAATATAAATGTATGGAATAATGGTAAATAATGTTTTTAAAAACTTACAGACATTAATAATTTATTAAATAGGTCATTAATATAATACTTTTGTTCTACATGAGGTTTGAATGAGATTAACTATGTGATAATTCAAGGTAAGCATAACTTCACTAAAATTTCTTTTCTTGAGACTTATTTCTTATTATAAACCATGTTTTCTTTGGAATTTTTTATCTAGTGCTGATTATTGGTACAGAAAAAGAGCAGTTGAGGGTGGCCCCAACTTTTATCATTTCCAAAATCGATGATCAATATGGGATCAATATGATTATGAATTCCTATATCCACTGATTAAATTAATGGAATAGACAAAGAAAGAAAATACAAGACCTCAGAGAGAGAGATGATCTTTCATATCATGTTTATAATTAATTGAATTATGATTTAAAGAAATTAATTACCGTGACTAAGGTAATTTCTCCATTGAAGACAATTGGTTGTCCAAAATGGCCCTCTTGGGTGGCCTTCTTTGTTCTTAAGATGATCCGTTTGTATAATCCCTCTAACGATGCTCCACACATGCTTCGATGATGTCCGAGCAATGCCACTCGATCTCTAGGTTCTAGCATGGAGAATTAAATGTATTGCATTGATTTTTATTAATTGATCATTAATCGGTCTTAAAGAACTTATCCCTTTGGCTTATCATTCTATAGAGGTAGAGAACGAAGTGGAGTTGAGGGAGAATTCGTTGCACTTAACAATTCGCTACTCCTGACTTGTAATTGGATTCGCATGTCCTCTCACAATAGATGTATCCACAAATTTATAGACCTGTGATTTTAGTTACAATATTTAATTTCATAATTTCTATTAAATAAAACAATAACCATTAATGAAATTCCATGACACGTAATAATAACAGTATTATTATTTTGTGTGGTGCCAACTTGCACAAAAATTAAACTGTTAAGGAAATCACACCCCACCTAATAGTAATAACAATATTATTAATTTGTGGTGTTCCAACTTGTGCAAAAGTGGATAAATCGTATTTACGGTCTTGTAAATAATTATTTCACCACCGGACATGGTCTCAGTCCATTCCAACTCCTATTTTATTTATTGAACACATGAATAGATATTTTATTCTCTAAAATAAATATTTTATTCACAAACTAGTGAATACATATTTTTTAATGTTCAATAAAATAAATAAATATATTTTATTTTAAATATGGTGAATAAATATTAATTTAATTTATACGATGATTTTAACTAGAGTAAATTATTCCTTGTTATATAGAATAATATTTATTCCTTTAATTAAATTCAAATAAAATATAATCGAGACAACAAAAAAGAATTAGTGTGTGAGCCTCTATGATTCTTTCTCGCCAGAATTAGGATGGCTTGCCTAAAGTCCAAGATTACTATCAAGAAATGAGTCAAGAAACCCTAGATAAATAACATTAAGTCTCAATGAAGACCACTAGATATGAATTATCACTGTGAAATATAATCCCTCTATTAGAATATATCATTATGTAGTTTTCACGACGGTGAAATCAACTTATACGATTGATAAATAATTATTTGAATACCTAAAATAAAAACATTATTACACAATTCCAATTAAATTTTGGGAAATGGTTCTAATTAAATCAAATGGAGAAGATATCATGTTCTTTAATTATGGAAAGGACAAATCCTTCCTCGACTTATCCATTAATAACATGTCATTCGTGACATAACCAACATACCCTTACATCCAACCAACATATGGTGTGGCAGTTTTCATTAGAAAATATAAGTGAGTGAGTCATGAAACTAATTACTGATAATCTTAATGTATATGGACCATTACACATTATTTCATATAGGAATATCCAATGACACCAAAACATGCATAATTCTTACTAGCAGTTCTGTTATCATAATCTCCAATATTTAAGATTACCAAGTGCAAACTTCATGAGAAGGAGCCTCATTTTCTTTTGAGTACTCATGCCTAATGGTCTATATACTATAATTCATATCATATTTTATTATCCAACCAAATAACTATATTAGGAATATCTTCATATCATTTCAAGGTTCTCATCATAGAGGGGAACTTCCTCGACCTAGTCAATGTAACAAATACTCTAGGAAATTATTACATTATGGTCATGCAGAAAAATGAACCATATGTAATCAGAATTTAACTTTTAATACATTAAATATTAATATAATCAAAGTAAAAAAAGTTGGTTCTAGGAAACTAACTCTATAAAACACCTACTTTGACTACAGGAAAATACCTTCGACTTTCAGTCCACTAGACCTCACATGATAATCATGTTTCTGTTGAGTCGTGGCTTTAGTCATGGGGTCGACCATGTTATCTATTATGGAAATACAACTCATAGAAACATTACCACTATGAGAAAAATCCATTAAGAGATAATACTTATGAAGTATTTTCTTTGTTCATTGATGTGACCTTGGATTTTTTTCAAGAGCCACCACTATAGTATTTTCACAAAAGATTGTGATGAGATTATTACTACTAGGTACTGCATCCATCTCTTTGACAAATCTATGCATCCATTGTACTTCTTTAGCTGCCTTATAAGTTGTGATATACTCGGACAATGCTCTAGAATCTATGACCACATCGTGCTTTGAGCTCTTCCAGCTCACATAATGTAACACCCCCAATGTTTTCTAAAAATAAATGGAAATGTATGAAACTTTTTTTTAATTAGATATTTATAACTAGCCTTTAAAAATAATTTTTCCACTTCTATGTTTTAAATCTTGAAAAATGGTCATCCAAAATTGTGCTCAGTAAGTTATTTGGAGCCTAATAGAACCAACTTGTTTTTTTTTGTGAATAGTAAATTACCCTTATGAATAGTAATATGAACCCAATGAATAGTAAATTGTTTTATTATTTTATTTTATTAAGGCTTCATTATAATTAAATCTTGATTAATTTTTCAATGTGATATAAAAGCAGTTATAGTTTTTAAATTATTAATTTTTGAATTATGTATGATTTTATTTAAAAATTTAATTATATATATTTAGAAACCTATTTTCAAAAAATAAACTTCAATTTTGAATTATACACATCTAAAAAAGGTAAGGTTGAATTTTTTGGTTTTTTTGAAATTCATGAATTTTTTATGAATAGTGAAATACAATAAAATACTGTATATTCCAATTATCAATTAAATACACTATTTATGACATCATAAGTGATGTAAGCCCACTTGGATCGATATCACATGCCATTACTATAATTTTTGGTTACAA
Source organism: Viscum album (assembly GCA_963277665.1). Lineage (NCBI taxonomy): Eukaryota > Viridiplantae > Streptophyta > Magnoliopsida > Santalales > Viscaceae > Viscum > Viscum album. The sequence goes on from OY728159.1 coordinate 1,627,512,705, forward strand.
GAATTAAGACTATTCATAGTCTTGAGAAAATATATTATAATAATGCTTAAAAATGAAAAATACACCCTCACTCCACTATAAATACCATACTCATTTCCCTCTTTCTCCCACACCAATAAATCCATGATCCATATCTAAGTTCTTCCCAATACTACTCCCAAGACTCTTCCACACATCCTAGAGCTTCTGGTCTCACTAAAAGGGTATAACCCAAGGCCATAAGAAGGATCTCAAGGAGAAGAGATCAAGAGGTAAACATCCTATTTTGATTTTTTATTTTATTTTATTTTAAGTTATTCCTTTAATTCCCTTTGGATTATGTAGGGATATTCAATTCCATATCCCCCTTACTGCCCATATTATGTAACAATGATGAGAGTCCCATTTCTTCTCATTAAAATATTTTATGAAATTTTGTGTGACACCGTTACGCTACCGGAATTTCACAAGGGATTTCTCAACTCCTCTTTTATTTTGAGCTCATTTATTTTCTTCTTCTTTTTTCACCAACTCTTATCCAAGAGGCATGAACGCTCCATATATATTATGGTTTCAATTGTTTTAAAATTTTAATCATCCACATGTATGAATTGAAAATGATAAATGGTATAATTTGTGGCACTGTAAATAAGTAAATACCACTCCATTCCAATTATGGAGGTTCACTTCGAATTAACGAGAACAACCATTATGAACCAATCATTGAAATCATGTAAAGATCTCACCCAAAATAGTGCAAGGAATAAAATACTAATAATTAAAGGGGTGAAGTGATGAAATTAAATTATCGTATAAGGTATTATAAAGATGGTTATGTTTCATTAAGTTATTAATAACATTTATTTAACCATTATACAGGAGGTTTAAATGACATGGAAGTAAGAAAAACCTAAGGTAAGGGAATTTTTAACTAGATTTCAATTTTTGGGTTAACATTATACATAATTATTTTTGTGGTATGAAAATTGTTTGTGTGATTGGGTTTTTATATAATATGTTTAATTATGTGTATTTTCAGTTTATATACATATTCCATTATCTCTATTAATTTTCACTTTAATTATATGATATTTAATATGGACTTTCCTTTTAAAAACCTTCTTTAAATTCCGTTTTAAAAAATTCAAAACCAATGTTTTTATGCTCTTATTCATATTGTATGGTTATGTTCTGGATCTTGGGCATTGTTTATGACGAAGGCTTGGAGCTATATCCTCATCATATGCATTAGGTATGTGTAAGTTGGAGGACGTTCATATGATAAATCCAAGTGTAACTATGCCGGTTACACAAATTGAAAGGTAGGAGTGAGGGATACAAATTATAATGTAGCCGAGATGGTGAAAAATTTATATATGTTTTCCCCAATATACCTCTATGGTTATATTTATGTTCTTATGTTTGTGTGGATCTTTTGTAACTCTCATATTTCCCAAAGTATGTATGTCTTTTGAAAATGATTTATACGTTACAAGTGTTCATGGACTAATGAGTTCTTTCCTTATTTTTATATCCCCTACTAATATTTTTTGGCTCATCTCATGTTTTTAAATGATTTTTATCGGTTATAATGTTGTTTAAAAAAATGAATTAATCTATGTTCAATATTTGATGATTTGTTAAAGAAATCATGTTTTATGTGAAAATTTTTATATGTTTCCAAAATGAATACTATTTTTATGGTATCCACTCTATAATAATGTGTAATTTTATGAATGTATTATGTCCCAATTTTCTAAATATCAAAACTTGAAAATATCCTTAATGTAAAATGAAGTGATTTGTTGATTAATTTAAGATTATTTAATGTATTAATGTTGGGTCTTTATATTTTGTATTAGAGGATGGTTTTGATAACTTTAGGGGTTAGTATGATGTTAATATAATACCATAAATGATTTTTAGTCTTTGATTATTTTTGAAATGTTATATAATTTAATTATTACCATGTTTCTTTATCAAAGATATGTTTGTTCAGAATGGTTGTCCGCAGAAGAAACAAGGATGTTGAAGAGGAGAGTCACTGACAGAATGACATCCTTCTGAATCTACAGCCTGAAATGGTAGGGATTGGAACCAAGAAGTTTGTGACAATAATGGTTCAACTAACACTAGCAACAAATGGTCATGGAATGTAACACATCACGCTTCCACGCTACGCTTCTCTTTGAATAATACAGTATCATGTGTTGTACGCAACTTTGAGATTCTAACACGCCTCTACCAATCAAAGTAGCTGTTATAAATAGTAATACCCACTTTTTGAAATTTTATACATTTTATCATTGAAAATGGACTTCAGTTTTGGATTCGGAATTTCAAAATTATTCTAGGATAAAATTTTTGTACTTTTCGGATAACCTTTATATTTTGATGAATAGTGAAAATTAGTAAATTATTATTAAAATTTTTTTTAGAAGAAATCATTAATAGTGATAAATTATGAATTTGAGTGGTTTTAAATTATATTTAGAATATATTTTTACCATTTAATAAAATTTTGGTCATTGGACATAATTTCACATTTATACCAGACATAAACAATTGTCAATCTTTTGATAGTTATTATCTCTTAGAAACACTCTTTTTTGTTTTCACAATAGGAATTAATTTTAAATTAATTTCTGCCACTTCTGTGTTTTGAATTAGGAAAAATGGACTCCAAATTTGGAATCAGGATGTCCAAATTGTGTATATAGGTAATTTTTTTTTTATAGAACTTTTGAATAATTACTTCGGTAAATATTTTATTTACCATGGTTAAATGGTAAATCCGGTAAATAAGGGTAAAAAATAATATTATAATAATATTAAATTACCATAAAACATGTATTAAATATATTGGTTTATACATGTCCGACCATGGGCATCTTTGGGTCAATTTTGGGACCCCATGGATCCACATGTGAGTGATAATGACACTTTATATTAATTAAGTTAAAGTAAATACAAAAATGACATAAGCCTATATCTTTTAGAAAAACAATTTTTACATAGATTAATATATTTTATATTTTTTAATATAAATATTCAGTAGAAATATAAAAATATTTAATACATAATGGTATTTGTTTTATAATTTTTATACCTTAAATAATTTAATTTAATTATGACAAAATGATGATGCAGAAATTACCTTATTAGTGAAATATTTAAATAATTGATATTATAAATACCCAAATAAATATATTTTGAGACTTTTAATAAATTATACAAATTTTATAGGTTAATATTCCTTGTTAGTGTTGATTTAACTGACTTTTTTTTTGAAGTAATCATGTTGTTATATGTTTCACCAAAATCAAATACAAAATAGTGTCAAAATTGACAAAAAAGAGTTTTTAAAACAAATATTATATTATTAATTGAAATTAAATTCACAAAAATCAAAATTTCGTCCAAATGGCTTGTATAATGATAGGTGTATCATTAATGGACCACATGGGGGTGGCTTCGGGGTATATATTATGTTTATTAACAATATAATCTAAAAATACAAAGATACATGGTAAATGTCAAACTAATTAACTAACAGTTAAAAACTAAAAAATAAGGTTAATAAAATGACCCAAACCTGTCTAAAACCTATTGGTAAAGTGGTTTTGGACCCATAACAACCTTATACGTTTAATAATACACTTTTGAGCCTTTATAAATAGAATATTAATTTATTATAAATTAATACTTTATGTTTTTCAAAAAGAGCCCCTCCTCTCTCTTATAAAATGACACCACTTCTAACCAATTACTCACATCTTTAAAACCTTTTGGCTCGTCCACAATCTTCCCAATTAGTCTCCCTACATCCCTTTCCTCCTCCTAGAATCCTTAACATAGGCATAAGGCACTTCAAGAGTCCTTTTTAGTTCAAACTGAAGGGAGTTACCAAAATTAAAGGTAACGATTTCTCTTAGCTTCTTTTATTTTATTTTACTTCTCCAACCCCTAAACTCATATTATTATTTTATTTTGTAACAAAAACAGTATCCTAAATATACTAGGATATTTTTATAAGAATTATTCTAACTACACTTACACACACCTCCATCTAATGGGTGAAGAACATAATTTTTCCGTGTATGGCAACCAAACGCCTCACGAAACGATGATTGTTCAATTATCTCCTACCGCCTCTCATGGTGGCCATTATGATGGAACTATAATTAAATATTATATTAATTAAGTTTATTTTATATATATGCTTCTGTAATTCCATTTTATATAATACCATTATTCGTTTCATGTTGTATATATATACGATAATTTCATTTGAGGAAGTGCGTACTACCGCCCCCTCAAAGTGATAAGACTCTTTTATACCATACATGGAACATATAAAGTATGGTATTAATGAACTTAAGTAACACATATAAGATATTATATTATACTGTAATAATAATATACCTATGTATTATTTGGTTTTGATTCCTTTTAAAAAGAAAAATGAAATGGAAGTAGCGTTCGTGCATATGTATGGACTACCGTCTCCACGAACGCGATGAGATTCATTCCCCATCGTATCCATTCAAGTATAATTCTCATTTTATAATTAAAAAAATGTTTAAGGAATTGATATAATTCTGTATATGTATAAGATACAACCTAACCATAAAAAACATAGCTTATGTAACAAAACATATAAAATAAAATGAGTAAGGTAACACCCGAAATGACGATAATACTAAGATATTATTAACAAAGCAATGTTAAAAGATCATATATGTTATCATATTAATGTATATTATTATTTCATAATTTATTAAAAATCATTTAACCATTATAAAGGATATTACCCTACCCTCTACAAAGGAAAAGTACAGGGTAAGGGGTTTTCATCTCACTCTTTATTTCCGTGAGATTCCTGACATATTGCCACTATTATCTTTTGTGTGGTGTATGTACTGACCATAATTGTATTCTTGGTGTAATAAAATTTAATTTATTGGTATTTACATATTCATTGTATGATACCTCTTTCATGGGGAGTATGTTTCGTATTGTACCAAATTGGTAAGTGTTAATTTTGCAATTTCTTTATTATCCGAGGTTGTTTTTACCTAAGTATCTTCTGAGAAATATTAATTATCCATGTCTATGTTTTATGAAAGAGTTTTCAAAGGGATTATTTTAAGGATATTTTTACTAAAACAAAATTTCAAATGTTTTAGATATTTATTCTTCTAAATCATTCTCATTAATGTCCATGTTTTCAAAATGGTTTTAAGGATTTATTTATTTGGACATGAACGTTTTAAAAATGTTAATTCCTTTCAAAAGTTTTAAAGTGGTATGGGAAACTTTGATTCAATAATGTATTTAAATTTCTTCCTTTATAAATTGTGCATCTTTTAAATGTTTTCATGAAAAATATATATTTCTCTCAAAGAGTTTTACAAAACATTTTCAACTATGTCAACATCCTTTGATGGATTTTAAGCTTATTTGAAGTTAATTTATTCTAATACAAAACATCCATATTTTATTGAGGGTTTGGTGATATTTTTGAATGTGGATGTGTTATTTTTATAAAAATCAGGGTTTATGGAAAAAGTATTTACATTTCGTATAGTAGTTTTAATAAAAATGTTTATGTTATGTTTAAACCTACTCATATGAGAAATGCATTGGACTTAATATGTGATGGGGGGAGCCTGCTATAGCTCCACGATGCATTGATAGGTCTCATCAGACAAACTAGTGTCTTGGAAAGAGGCCTTGAAAAAAATATTATTTGTAATCTTGGCACGAGGCCTTGGCTACATAGTTATTATAGTATGAAATTATGCATTCCAACATTATGAAAGTGGTTAGTGATATTTCATGTGATTATTCGACTAGTAGAATATCCATGTGAATAAGTAAATGGAATTATTTAATTTTATTTTTTCCATGTTATACTGAAGTTCATGTTTAAAGGGCTTTTGTTTTAGTTAGACATTTCCTTAAATGATTATGATTCTTTAAGAAATTTTCCACTATATTACTTACCTTTACTGAGTGTTTGAGCTCACCCCTTTCTATGTTTTATTTTTTCCCAGTATTCTAAGAAGTGAATTATGATTTATATGTAGGGTTAATCCAAGGGAATAATGGTGTTCAAAAAGATTATTTATGTTGTTTTTTATGTCTTAAAGTTCAATGTAACATTCATGTATGTAATCTATTTTCCATGACTTTTAAACCGATCAGTCCTTCGGGACATGATTCCTTGTAATCATGCTAATGTATTAAAATAATGCACTGACTCTGGGTAACTGGGGTCAGGGGGTTACAGTTGGTATCATAGAAATATTAGCAATAACCTTGGAAGTGAGATTTAGAAAAACTCTTATTATAGCACATATCCCTAAGATATACTTTTAGGATTTGTAGAGAAGAACTTCCTAAAATTTTGATATTGTAGATATTTTGTGAGTTTTCCGAGAAATACATCCCTATCTGGATACAAGAAGGTAGAGGCGGCTCTGGCATAGATGTACCTAGGGGTAACACCCGAAAACACCACTTTGAGCTAGGATCGAACGGGAACTGGTGCACAACAATGGGCCTCGCTGCACTCCTGGTTACGACTCTCCCGGGGGATATGCTTAGGATAATTCTCATTTTATTTACAAACCATTATGAAGGGTTTATGAGTATATAATTTCTCAAAGAAAACATTTTTATGATTATAGATTATATACATAAAATATTTAATTTATATTAAGTGTTTTAAAAGATTGGGATTAGGTATTTTTATTCATAAACTAATCTTGTGTATACCATTATTTAGAAATGGAACCTAGTAGAAGAAATAAGAACTCCAGCAATACGCCTGATCCAAAGGGTAATAAAGATCATATCTTTAATGGTCTTAAGCTATAATTTAGAAGGGAAATAGTCTCCCATGTATTATCATCATATGTAGAAATAATATCATGTGTTGACATGATAAGTAAAGAATTCTCAGAGTCCTATGGATTTGAAGGGAATCCATAGAAGGAAAGGATGGTAGAGGGAAGGACAGATAAAGGGAATAAGGTAAAGAATGATTTTAAAATATGTGATAAATATGGAATGAATAACCTTGGTAAATGCATGAAGGGAATGAGAGTTTGTTATATGTGTGGAGAAAAAGGACACCAAGTACATGATTGCAAGGGTATGAAAAAGTTTTCAAATGTACAATGCTTCATCTGGAAACAGTTGGGACACTATGCAAACCAATGTCCAAATCATCAGACTATGCCGAAAATGATGCTATTGGATAATAATCAAGTTATTATACTACCACAGATGAAGAGGAATGACTAGTGTTCTTATGTTGTTATTTTGGAAAAATTTCATTGAAGTTTTTTATCAATGATGTACCGGAATTAAATAAGGATTGTACTGCAGTACTATTTCATTGAGGATTTGATATTTTATGGTACTAAGAAAACTAACTCAACAGCGAGTTAAACTTTTTGGAAATTACATGGTTGAAGGAAAGATAATCCTTAATATGTTCCTAATATTGAGGTACTGATTTTGGAATAAGATATGGTTGATTTGGGTAAATTATATTGGATATTCTTGACTACCTTGAAACTGATTAAAGATTTTTATATTCCATAATTATTGGAGTTTATAACATTTTTAGATGGATGAAGTATATCCAGCATTCTATAAGGAATAGGGGATCATGAATGTAATCAATAATGTTTTATGGTATTTCAGGATGTTTCAGGGTTTTAAAAGAATGCATGATGAAGGTATTCACATGGTATTACGGGGTAAAAAGGATCTACATTATGTTTACCTTTCATATAAATTTTGGACTAAGAGTTTACAGAATTATTTTTGATAAGTCTAAAGGTTGGAAGGGATTATGTTTGAAAGGTTATTTTTGGATTTTTTTAAAAGGACAACACCACAGACCATGTGATGACCCGTCGCGTCGGACAAAGCTGCGGGAATTGAACCCACAACAATAGTGCAATTGGGATTTATCACCTACCACTGGATTACGTGAAGTTCCTAGATGGTATAATGTAGTTTATTTTTTTAAAAGGTCTAATATGTGAATTATAAATTCATTATATTTGGAACCCTATACGATTAGGATAAATAGAGTATTTTTGTGTTGTATTATGTTTTGGGGTGAAAGCTGAGTTTGTGGTAGAAATTTATTAATGGATACAAATCTAATTATAAAGTAAGTATATCTCCTTATGATCTTATCCAATCTCATAAATAAATTCCTCAACATTATGAAAAGGAACTTTGAACAAAAATTTTGTCGTAGATAGTACCTTAGATCATCACAAATTTATGGCTTTGGGATTGTTGGCCTTTTCATAGCCATGTTCTCTACCACTCACCATCAAATATTGATGGCTAGATTTATCTTCCATATCCATATTTTCTTACATGGAACCCTATTATGTGTTATTTTCGGTATCCTTCATACTCATTACTCTTTTTTTTAAATAGAGGCATCATTCATCCATCTTTCGAAGTGGGATTTCAACTAAGATATTTTGAAATGTCAACCCCAAGTTTCCAATAGCGAACATAAATTGCAAGGACGCAATTTATTGAAGGTGGTGAGAATTTAACACCCCAATATTTCATGGTACACTTCTCTTTGAATAATTCAGTAGCGTGTGTTGTACGCAACTTCGAGATTCTGACACGCTGCGACCAATCAAAGTAGCTGTTATGAATAGTAATACCCACTTTTAGAAATTTTATATATTTTATCTTTTAAAAATGTACTTCATTTTTGGATTCGTAATATCGAAATTATCCTAGGATGAAATTTTGGTACTTTTTGGACAACTTTTATATTTTGATGAATAGTGAAAATTACTAAATTTTTATTAAAAACAACTTTTTTAATCGAAATAATTAATAGTGATAAAATATGAATTTGAGTGTTCTTAATGTATATTTATAATATATTTTTACCATTTAATACAATTTTTTTCGTTGGACATAATTTCACATTTAAACCGGACATAAACAAGTGTCAATATTTTGATAGTTATTATCTCTTTAAAACACACTTTTTGTTTTAACAGCGGGAATTAATTTTAAATAAATTTCTTCAACTTCTGTGTTTTGAATTTGGAAAAATGTACTCCATATTTGAAATCAGGATGTCCAAATTGTGTAAATAGGTAACATTTATTTTTATACATTTTGAATAATTACTTCGGTAAATATTTTATTTACCATGGTTAAAGGGTAAATCTGGTAAATAAGGGTAAAAAAATAATATAATAATAATAATAAATTACCCTTAAACATGTCTTATCTATATTGGTTGATACATGGCCGACCATGGCCATCTTTGGGTCGATTTTGTGACCCTATGGATCCACATTTAAGTGATAATGTCACTTTATATTAATTAAGTTAAAGTAAATACAAAAATGACATAAGCCTATATCTTTTAGAAAAATAATTTTTACATAGTGTTATATATGTTATAGTTTCAACTATAAATATTCATTAGAAATATAAAAATATTTCCTACATAATGGTATTTTATTTATAATTTTTAGACATTAAATCATTTTAATCTATTAATGACACAATGATGATGCAGTAATTACCTTATTACTAAAATATTAAAATATTTGATATTATAAATACCAAAATAAATATAATTTGAGACATTTAATGAATTCCACTAATTTTATAGGTTAATATGACATGTTAGTATTTATTTAATTAACTTTTTTCGAAGTAATCATGCTATTATGAGTTTTTCAAAAATCAAATACCAAATAGTGTCAAAATTGACATAAAAGAGTTTTTAAATGAAATATTATATTATTAATTGATATTAAATTCCTAAAAATTTAAGGTTCGTCCAAAGTACTTGTATCATGATAGATGTATCATTAATGGGACATGTGGGGGGCTCTTGGAAGTATATCATATGTTTATTAACCATATAATATAAAAATACAAGGAGACATGGTAAATGTCAAACTAATTAACAAAGAGTTAAAAACTAAAAGATAAGGTCAATAAAATGACCCAAACCGGTATAAAACCTATTGGTTAAGTATATTTTGACCCATAACCACCTTAGACTTTGAATAATCTACTTTGGAGCCATTAGAAACCGAATATAAACTTATTATAAATTAATACTTTAAGTTCTTCCTAAAGATCCCTTCCTCCCCCTTATAAAAGAACACCACTTCTACCCAATTACTCACACCTTTCAAGCCTTTTTTCTTGTCCAACCTTTTCCCAATTAATCTCCCTAAATCCCTATCCTCCTCCTAGAAGCATCAACTTAGTTAGAAAGAACTTCAAGAGTCCTTTTTGGTTCAAACCAAAGGGAGTTACCCTATTTAAAGGTAACGATTTCTCTTAGCTTCTTTTATTTTATTTTACTTCTCCAACCCATAAACTCTCCTTATTCTTTTCTTTTGTAACAAAACCAGTATCCTAAATATACTAGAATATTTTTGTGAGAATTATTGTAACTACACTTACACACACCTCCATCTAATGGGTGAAGAACATAATGTTTATGTGGATGGAAACCAAACGCCTTACGAAACGATGATTGTTCAATTATCTCCTACCACCTCTCATGGTGGCCATTATGATGACAATATAATTAATTATTATATTAATTATAATTATTTTATATATTATCTTCTGTAATTTCATTTTATAGCATACCATTATTCATTTCATGTTGTATATATATACGATAATTTCATTTGAGGAAGTGCGGACTACCGCCCCTCAATGTGGTATGACTCGTTTATACCATACATGAAACATATAAATTATGGTATTAATGAACTTAAGTAACAAATATAAGATATTATATTATACTGTAATAATAATATATCTATTTATTATTTGTTTTTGATTCCTTTTAAAATGAATAATGAAATGGAAGTAGCATTCGTGCGTACGTACGGACTACCGTCTCCACGAACGCGATGGGATTTATTCCCCATCGTATCCATTCACGTATAATTATTATTTTATGATTAAAAATAATGTTTAAAGACTTGATATCATTATGGATATATATAAGATACAACATATCCATAACAAACACGGCTTATGTAACAAAACATATAAAATAAAATGAGTAAGTTAACACCTGAAATGACGATAATACTCAGATATTATTAACAAAGAAATATTAAAAGATCATATATGATATCATATTAATGTATATTATTATTTTATAATTTAATAAAAATAATTTAACCATTATACAAGAGATTCACCTACCCTCAACAAAGTAAAAGTACAAGGTAAGGGGTTTTCATCTCACTCCTTATTCCCGTGAGATTCATGCCATATTGCCACTATTACCTTTTGTGTAGTGTATGTACTGCCCATAATTGTATTATTTGTGTAATACACTTTAATGTATGTGTATTTACATATTCATTGTATGATACCTCTTTCATGGGGAGTATGATTCGTATGTTACCAAATTGGTAAGGGTTAATTTCGCTATCCCTTTATTATCCAAGGTTGTTTTTACGTAAGTATCTACTGGGACATATTTATTATCCATGTCCATGTTTTATGAAAGAGTTTTCAAAGGGATTATTTTAAGGGAATTTTTTCTAAAACCACATTTCAAATGTTTTAAATATTTATTCATCTAAATCATTTTCATTAATGTCCATGTTTTCAAAATGGTTTTTAAGGATTTATTTATATGGAGAAGAATGTTATAAAAATGTTAATTCCTTTCAAAAGTTTCCAAGTGGTATGGGACAATTTGATTAAAAAATGTCTTTAAATGTATTCCTTTATAAATTGTGCAACTTTTAAATGATTTAATGGAAAATAGATATTTCTCTCAAAGAGTTTTACAAAACATTTTCATCTATGTCAACATCCTTTGATGGATTTTAAGCTTATTTGATGTTGATTTATTATGATACAAAACATACATATTTTATTAAGGGTTTTGTGATATGTTTGACTGTGGATGTGTTATTTTTATACCATTCATGGTTTATGGAGAAATTATTGACATTTCGTATGCCAGTTTTAATACGAATGTTTATGTTATGTTTAAACCTATTCATACGAGGAATGCATTGGACTTAATAAGTGACGGGGGGAGCCTGCTATAGCTCCTCGATGCATCTGTAGGCCTCATGAGACAAACCGGTTTCTTAACATGAGGCATTGACAAAATATTCTTTGTAGTATTGGCATAAGGCCTTGTCTACATGGTTATTATAGTCTGGAATTATGAATTCCGTCATTATGAAAGTGGTTAGTGATATTGCATGTTATTATTCAACTAGTATAATATCCATGTGAATAAGTAAAAGACATTATTTCATTTTATTTTTTCCATATTATGATGAAGTTCAAGTTTAAAAGGCTTTTTTTAGTTATACATTTCCTTAAATGTTTATGCTTATTTATGAAATTTTATGCTATATTGCTTACCCTTACTGAGCGTTTGAGCTCACCCCTTTCTATGTTTTATTTTTTCCCAAGATTCAATGAAGTGTATTGTGATTGATATGCAGGGTTAATCCAAGGGAATAATGGTGTTCATAATGTTTATTTATATTGTTTTGTATGTATTAAAGTGCAATGAAACATTCATGTATGTAATCTATTTTCCAAGACTGCTAAACCGATCTGTCCTTTGGGACTTGATTCCTTATAAGCATGCCAATGTATTAGAATAATGCACCGAATCTGGGTAACTGGGGTCAGGGCGTTACATGGAATCCATAAAATAGAACAACTAATGGTACCACAATGAAACATAACAATAGTGTAACATTTTATTAGACCACACCCTCCTTATTTAAATATACCTTCTGACCCATTAGAGGTCGAAGGATTGATTAAATACCTTGAAAATATATTTGATGGTATGGGATGCTCAGATAGTAATAAGGTAAGACTTTCCATTTATCGTTTGGAAGGTGAAGCTAACCAGTGGTGGTCAATGGTAAGGAATATTTGGGATAGAGATGATTTTGATGCCTATAGTAGGATGAATTTAAAACTCCTTTCCTTGAAAAATATTTTCCTAATGCAGTGTGACTTGAAATGGAGAAGAAATTCATTGAATTGATGCAAAAGGAGGAGGATTCAGTGTCCGTTTGTGAAGATAACTTCATCCGACGGGCGAGGTATGCTCTAAATATCATTTCAGATCTTGATAGAAAAATCAACCACTTTTTCTCATGACGGAAGCCAAGGTATCGAATTGCATTGGCCTCCTATGAATTCAAAAGTTATGAGAATCTTTTCTAATGTGCTGAGTGGGTAGAGATGGAGTTTTTTGATGATCACATGCATTTTGGAAACAAGGATAAGAATAGATCCATATGGAAAGTGATGGGTAAGAATCAACAAATGAAATATGATGGTAAGAAAATACAGTATCCAGTTTGTGAATAGTGTGTCAAAAAGCACCCTGGGGAATGTCTTACCAAAACTGGGATGTGTTTTAAATGTGGTGTGTTTTGACATATGGACAAGGATTGTAATGAAAATGATCCTAAGACTAATCCTGATAAGAAAATTGTGAAGTGTTCCAAATGTGGGGAGATGGGTCATTATACAATTGCCTTCCCAAAAAGGGATCTGAATGACGCAAAGAAGCCCGATTATAAGAAGAAAGGTGTAGTGAGATCTTTTGTGACTATTCTAGTAGATATCGAGCCATCCAATGATGTTTTGTTAGGTACTTTGTATGTTTACTCATATTTTTCTAATGTTTTGTTTAATATAGGGTCTACACATTCCTTCATTTATGAGAAACTTTTGGGTAAATTGGAAATATCACCTCAAAAAATGAGACAAGAACATGTTGTTAAAACACTAGGAGAATATTATAATAAAGTAGAATTATAATAATCTTTCAATTGTGGTCTGTAGAAAGAATTTACCTATGAACCATTTTGTTGCCAATGTTGAGTATGATGTTATTATGGGAATGGATTGGCTTTCTGTTTATCATGCTAAGATTGACTGTAAAGATAAATAGTGTAGTTTTTTAGAAAGCATTTCAGTTTTTATATAAAAATGAACCCATACAATTGATAACATATCAGGAATCAGAGAAACTATTGAAATATGGAAATGAAATCTATCTTGCTCAAATTTTTGAAAATAAAGGAACTGTTCAGATTGATGATGTTCTAGTTGTAAATTAATACCACGATGTTTTTACTAATGAGTAACCCAATGTCATACCTGATCGAGATGTTGAATTCACAATTGAATTAGTTCCTGATGCGAATCCAATTTCAAAACCCCCCATTTTTTATGCCTCAAATAGAATTTCTTTAATTGAAAAATTTATTGCAGGAATTTTTTGATAAAGGATTATTTCATCTAAGAAATTCACCATGGGGTGTTACTATATTTTTTGTTAAAACGAAAGATGGTTCCATGAGTCATTGCATTGATTATAGAGCTTCGAATAACAACACTCTTAAAAACAAGTATCATTTGCCTCACATCGATGACTTGTTTGATCAGCTCTAGGGAGATCAGAACTTTTATAAGATTGACATGAGATCCGGATACCCTCAGCTAAAGGTGAAGGAGGATGACATCCCTAAAACATCCTTTCATACTAGATATGGGGATTATGAATTTGTTGTTATGACATTTTGGTTAACTAATGCACTTGCTGTATTGATGAATCATATGTATAAAATATTTTTTGAGTTCTTGAATATGTTTTTGTTTTTTTTATTGATGACATTCTATTTTTTTTATTAAAATTAATAGTTTCATGAAAAACATATAAGGTTTGTTTTAAAAACCATAAAAGAAAAGAAACTATATGGAAAATTCAGAAAGTGTGATTTTTTTTCAACAAATTTCTTTTTTGGGCACATTTTAAATAAGGATGGAATAATAGTTGATTCGGCCAAAACAAATGTGGTTGATAAATGTTCATGACCGACAAATGTTATAGAGATTAACTGTTTTCTTTGATTAGAAGGTTACTACCAATGGTTTGTTAAGAACTTTTCACAGTTATCTAGCCTGATAACTAAGTTGTCACAAAAGGGGTTAAATTTATTTGGATAGAAGAATGTGATGTTTGTTTTCAAGAACTGAAGAAGAGATTGGTGAATGCTCTAGTTTTATCCTTGCCATCCCAAAATGGTGAGTTTTTCATCTACAGTGATGGTTTGTTAAAGAAACATGGTTGTGTTTTGTTGTAAAATGAACGATTAATTTCTTATACTTTAATAAAACTAAAACCCTGTGAGTTAAGTTATGCCACACATGATTTGGAATTGGTAGCTGTGGTTTTTCTCTATAAATATTTCGAGGCACCATTTATATTGATCCAAATGTCAAATATACACTGACCATTAAAGTATGTGGTATATATGCACTCATAAGGAATCAAAATAAGGCAGAGAAGGTGAATTGAACTGATAATGGATTATGATTGCATGATTAATTAACATTCGGGAAAAACAAAGAAAGTGGCAGATGCATTGAGTCGAAAACATCAGAAATCATTAACCATGTTACCTTTAGAACATGATCCATGATTAATGATCTGTTGAATTTTGGATTAGAAGTTGTCAGTGCAGGAAATAAATCTATTTTGTTTCAAGTTTTAGTGCGGTCATTGTTATTAGACAGAATTATGAAATCACATAAGGAAGACCGTGAGCTACAGAATAAGTTTGAAATGGTTAAAATGTGTAAGTTTCAAGAATTTTGCCTTCATAAAAATTGGGTTTAAAGATTTGGAAAAGGTATTTGTGTGCCATTTGATTCTTAGTTGAAGAAGGATTTATTCTGTAAAGCTCATAGATCTCCATTTTCTGGTCATCCTAACATTATGAAGATGTATAGATACCTTTGGGAGTATTACAAGTCAGATGGAATAAAATGATATATTGCTGATTTTCCATGAATTTCATGACATGTCAATAGGTTAAAGTAGAGCGGTAGTTACTGAAGGTAGTGCTTTAGCCTTTTCTAGATCCTGAGTGGAAATGGGAGAATATATCCATGGACTTTTTGGTGGGAATACCTAATACATCTCAACGTAACAATAAAATTTGGGTTATTTTTGATTGGCTGAAAAAATCTGAACATTTTCTTTCTATTCGAGATAAAATTTCTTTAAATCAGATATCTATTCTGTATCTCAAAGGGATTGTTTGGCTACATGTATTTCCTCTTTCCATTGTATCTGAAAGAGATCCCAGGTTCACTTATAACTTTTGGAAGGGACTTCAGAAGTCGTTAGGCACAAAGATAAATTTCAGTACAACTTTTCATCCTCAATCAAAGGGGAAGTCAGAACGAACGATTCAGACATTGGAGGATGTGATTTGATCTCATTAAATGGTCTATCAGGGATATTGGGAACATCATATTTCTTTAGTTACGTTTTCTTATAATAGTAGTTTCCATTATAGTATACATGTGTCTCATTTTGAGGCATTTTATGGAAAACAGTTTCGGACTCCAGCATTTTGGAATGAATTTGCGGAAAGGAAGTTGATCAGATGAGAGTTAGAAGAGTAAGTAGCTAAGAAAGTGAATATGATTCAGCAGCACATGAGGATAGCTCAGGGAGACCTAAATGTTATGTAGATAACAAATATAATGACTTCTCTTTCGAGGTAGGTGACCATGTTTTCCTTAAAATATCTCCATGGAAATGTGTGATGTGTTTCAGTAAGAAAGGGAAGCTAAGTCAGTGGTTCATCAGTCCTTTTTAAATCCTGGATAAATTTGGACTAGTTGCATACCGAGTATCTTTGCCTCTAATTTTGTCTCAGGTACACAATGTTTTTAATGTTTCAATGTTGAGGAAATATGTTTCATATTTGAATCAGGTTTTGATCCCAGAAGAAGTTTAGCTTGAAGAGAACCATTCTTATAAAGAGATACCAGTTCAGAGTCTTGATTAAAGGGAACATGTATTGAAGAATAAGGTAATCTACTAGGTAAAGTTTTTGTGGAGAAACCACGTGGTATAGAAAGCAATATGGGAGTATAAAAATGCGATAAGAGAAAAGTACCCTCACTTGATTAAATACGTAAATAAAATTGAAAGAACACAATTTTCAGAAGGTAGGGATAATATAAAACCCAAAGGATTTCTAAAAATAAATATAAATGTCGGAAACTTTTTTTGAGTAGATATTTATTACTTGTCTTTAAAAATAATTTTTCCACTTCTATGTTTTGATTCTTGAAAAATAGTCATATACAATGTTGTTCAGTATGTTATTTTGAGTCTAATGGAACCAAATTGTTTTTTTGGTGAATAGTAACACACCATTGTGAATATTAATTTGACCCTAATGAATAGTAAATTATATTATTATATAATTTTCAGAAGGCTTTACGATAATGACATCTTGATTAATTTTTCAATTTGATATAAAAGTAATTATAGTCTTTAAATTATCAATTATTGAATTAAGTATGATTTTTTTTAAATTGAATTAATTATATTTAGAAAATTATTTTTCAAAAATGGAATTCATTTTTTAATTCTATACATCAAAAAATGGTAAGGGTGAATTTTTGGGATTTTTTTGAAATTCTTTAATTTTTGATGAATACTGAAATATTGTAAAATAACGTATATACAAATTATCAGATAAATACACTATTTATGAAATAATAAGAGACTTAAGCCCAATTGGTTTGAACTCACATGTCATTATTACTATTTTGTGTTACATGAATTAATAATATTCATATTATTGAGCTAAAATATTATAATAATGATTATAATAATGATAAATACCTCCTCCCCTCCACTATAAATACCACCATCATTTCCCTCTTCCTCCCACACCTCTCAAGCCATGAGAATTATATAAGTTACACCCGATACTCCTCAAAAGACTCTTACCCACGTCTATGATCTTCTGGTCTCACCAAAAGACCAAAACCAGCATCCTTAAGAATGATCTCAATAAGAAGAGATCAAGAGGTAAACATCCGCTTTTGTTTTTTTTTCTTTCATTTTATGTTATTATTTAAATTCCATTGGATTATATTGGGATATTCCATTCCATATACCCCTTAAATCCCATATTATGTAACAATTATGAGATACCCCTTTTCTCTCATCAAAATATTTTCTGAAATTTTGAGCGACGCCGTTAGGCTGCCGAAATTTCGTAAAGGATTTCTCATCTCTTCTTTTATTTTGAGGTCCTTTTTTTCTTCTTCTTTCCTCACCACCTCTTATCCAAGAGGCAGGAATTCTCCAGAAATCATTTGTATTCTATATTTTCTTATGTTCATGTAAAATTTATCATCATTCTTCTTCTCCTCTCCCACTTATTCAATGAATTTAAACACCGTCTGTGATGTGTCGATTTGCCGACATCGGTGATGATGTGATTTCAATATATTTGTTTTCCTTCAATATTGTTCATGAAAAAAAATTTATGGTTGAACCAAGTTATAATATATGTATTATGTTCCATCCATGGTTATGTAATTTTTTTTCCACATGGATTTAATTTATAAAATAGAATGATGTCGTTATTATTAAAGAACCACTCAAATGATCTAAACGAACACCATTAATGTTTAAACATATGAATCATCCTCACGTAAGAATTAAAAATGATAAATGGTATAATTTATGGTACATGAAATATTTAAATACCACTCCATTCCAATTCTACAGTTCCACTTCCAATTGACAAGAAGAACCATCATGAACCATTCAAGGAAATTATGTAAAGAACTCACCCAAAACAATGCATGAAACAAAATACTAACAATTAAAGGGGTAAAATGATGTAAATAAATGATCATATAAGGTATTATAAAGATGGATATTTTTCATTAAGATATTAATAACACTCTTTTAACCATTATACATGATGATTAAATGAGTTGTAAGTAAGAAAAAACTGAGGTAATGGAATTCTGAATCTGATTTCCATTCTTTGGGTAAACATTCTACTTCATTGTTTATGTGATATTAAAATTGTTTGTGTGATGGTGTTTTTATATAATATGTTTAATTATGTGTATATTTAGTGTATATACATATTATATCCACTCAATTAAGTTTCACTTCAATTATATGATATTTATAACGGACTTTCCTTTTACAATCCTCTATTAAAATTCTGTTTTACAAAATTCAAAAGAAATATTTTTATACTATTATTAATGTTGTATGATTATGTTTGAGATGTTGGGAATGGTTTATTATGAAAATTGGGTCCTATATATCCCTTAAATTCATTGGGTATGTGTATGTTAGAGGTCGGCCGTATGGTTACTCCAAGTGTAACTATAATGGTTACACAAATTGTAAGGTAGCCATGAGGGTTAAAAATTATAAGGTAGCTGAGATAGTTAAAAATTTATGTATGTAATGCCCCAATATACCTCTATGGTTGTATTTATGTTCTTATTTTTGTGTGTATCTTATGTAAATCTCATGTTTCACAAAGTGAGTATGTTTTTTTGAAAATGATTTCATACACTACAATTGTTCAAGGACTAATGTGTTCTTTCCATCATTTTATATTCATTACTGATCATTTTGTGCTCATCCCGGGTTTTTATATGATTTTAATAGGTTATAAAAGTAATCTACAACATTCAAGGAATAAAAGTTTGTAGTTTGAAGATTTTTCAATGAAATCATGTTTTATGTGAAATGTTATATATTTTGCAAGAAATGAATACTGTTTCATGGTATTCAATCTGGAATAATGTGTAATTTTATGAAGGTATTATGTCTCAATTATCTAAGTTTCTAAACTTTAAAATATCCTTAATTTAAAATGAATTTATTTCATGACGAAATTCAATATTATGTAAATTAATAAGGTCAGGAACTCCATGATAACCTCCATTTAAAGTGAATATATATCTCGTTTGTGACATCATATCATTTGATTAGTCTAGAAACTAGAATCTTCATATACTATGATGACTAGTTCCTCATCTCCTCAATAAACAGGGAACATATCTTTAGTATTCCACAGATACATAAGGATAGTATGCACTACCATCCAAATGAAGTCACCTAGATCAGCAATATATCTTCCAACTATACTTAATGCGTAGTCAACATCTAGCATAGTACATAGATTAACATACATGATTGACCCTATTGCTGATGTTTATGGAACCCTTTCCATTTTCTTTCTTTGCTCATAATTCTAAAGACACATTTTTATGAAAAATGATTTTGATGTAATTCTGGAAACAATTACCTCTTGGATTATTCCATACTATATCTCTTTAGTATCATATCAAGGTATGTTTTTTTGACTTTGGCCAGGCGTCCTTTTGTATCTGTGATGATAGATCTTGATCCTAAGAATATATGATACCTTTCCCATGTCCTTCATAGATAATAATTCTATCAACCATGCCTTAACATACTATAAGACTAATATTTCATTGCCAATATGTAATTTTTCATCAGTATATACTTTGATGAAAATGATTGCACTCCCACTAAACTGTTTGTACACAAAATCCTCACATTCAATTTTTATAAAAACAAATTTGGTTATGGTTTTTTCAAAGTGAATGTTCCATGACCTGAATACTCATTTTAATCCATAAATGTATTTTTTTTCAAATTTAATATCTTATTGAAATCATTTTGAGCCACAAACCCTTTTGGTTGTGTCATGTGAACATCTTCAGGAAGGTTCCGATTATGGAAGGCGGTTTGGACATCCATTTTTCAAATCTTATAGTCATGGTACACAGCAAATGCCAAATATAATTCTGATGGATTTCCGAATTGGAACTGGTGAAAATGTCTCACTACAGTCAATACCTTTATGGTTTTTTATCCCTTTTGCAATAAGTTTCAATTTATAGGTACTAACTTGTCCTTCAATGTATAGTTTCGTCTTGAATACCCATTCTCAATAAACATTCTTTAAATCTACTATAGGATATAAAAAAATATAGACGTAGTTTTTTTACATGGAATCCATTTCATAATTCATGGTTTCTTTCCACTCGGTAACATCTGTGACACTTACAACATCATTGTAGGTTAGAATATGATTATAATGAACAAATAGTTAGTCACCATCCTCAACAACTAGAAAACCATACTGTTCCAGTCCTCTATCATCTCCAGTAATCCTACATAGTTCTTGTGTCTCTGGAATATATTATTTTCATAGAGATCTTTGTAATCTCTTCATGTACCAACTTTTGTGTTCCTTGTTCCTCGACTTCATCAAATTATATATTTCTTCCATTATATATTTTATGTATGTGCTATCTCTCAAGGAATATGGATTGTGTTTCTAATATAACATTTGATCCAAGGGGTCTATTAGGTAATATCTTTTTTATTTTCTTAGGATATTATATAAAGTTACACTTTTTTTCTCGGGGTGCAAGTTTGTTACCTAAAGGGGCCTTAACAAATGAATCATATCCTGACACTTGTAAATTCCATAACATGGCTTTTCTTCCACTTCAAAAATCATATGAAATACCATTTATTGATTTAGATAGTACATGGGTTAGTATGTGTTCTCCAATTTGTAGCACATACCCTCAAAAGAATAATGGAAGAATTTAATGAATCATCTTTGTTCTCACAATGTCCAAAAATGATTGGTTACTTCTTTTCCTTACACAATTCCACTTAGGCGTGTAAGGAGGAGGGAGTTGGGGTAGGATCCCGAACTCAAATAACTAATCAATAAATACATAATTAAGATATTCGATACCTCATTATGAGTAGAGTTTCTTAATATTCTTACTAATTTGGTTCTCAACTTCATTCTTGTATTTTTTTTTAATTTATCAAAAGAATTTGACTTACACCTCATTAAGTAAATATATCCAAATCTACTAAAATCATCTATTAAAGTTTTAAATAATGAGTACCCACCTCTTTCTTCGATTGGAAATGGTCCACACGCATTGGTATGAACTAATTCCAAAATCTCTTTAGCCCCTTCACCTTTCCCACTAAATGGGGATTTGGTAAGTTTAACTTGAAAAGATGTGTGATATTAACCAAGTGGTTTTAGTTCAAAAGAATATAAAATTACATCTTAATTTATTTTTTTCAATTGTTTCTCAGTTACAAGACCCAGCCGGTGATGCCAATGTTGGGTGTGGTATGAGTCATGTGACGTAACTCGATTTCCATTACATGAGTCATGTAATACAACTTATGAAGGCCATTATGTAAATGTTCCTTTCCATAAAAAATGTAAAATTAATTAAGTAAGAAACATTCATTTCCACACATGAAAATAAATCAATCTGTATCTAGTTTTGGTACATAAATAAACGCTTTTGTCATAGAATGAACATAATAAAATCCCTTTAAAACTGAGTTCATCCCACTTGGAGCTATGACATTTTAGTCCTCAACAACAGAAATAGAAACTCTAAATCTATTTTCTTCTCATAGATCTACCTCCCCTCAGCCAATTTTTCTAAATCTAATTGGTTCATATATTTTAATTCTTATGTGATAACTACAAGCTATATCAAATAACCAATTTTTAGAAGCATATAAATTTCACTCGATAAAAAATGAACTTCATGCTTCCCCTTTATTCTTTAGTTGGGTGTAGTTTTCTCATAGTGGCCCTTCTTGCCACATGTGAATTATACAACATCATGTTCCCTTTCCTCCCCTTTAATCTTCATTTTCTTGGAAGGGCATAAAGAAGATTCGAGATTTAATATCTTTTCCTTCCAATTCCTTTTATTTACCATATGATAGAAGTATTTTTATTCTATATGTCATTATCCACATGGATAAGTAGGATAAGAATATCCAGTAGCGACTTCACAATAATGTTCATATTAAAATTCATGACAAAACAGGAGAATCTCAGGGGGTGATTCCATAATGAGATCAGTGCCATGTTCTTCAGGGAGTTATAACCCTAGAACTTCCAAGCACTCAATATAGACAATGATCTTGACTATGTGATTCCCAACTGTGGAACCCTATCTTAGATTACACTGAAAGAGTGCCTTGGAAATCTCAAATCATTCCTATGTAGATATCTCCTAGAAAAGACAAAAGAGGTTCTCAATCATTTTATAGGCATCAATTTTTTCATGAGACTTCATGATTTTAATATTAATTGATTAAAGAATAAGACATTAAACATCGACATTGTCATTTATAGGTTTCTCGTAGACTATGAACCCATCATCACTCGCGTATTAGGTATGCAGATCAGGTAATGGAAAATCTATCACATAAGATTTTTATTCACGGTGTAGTGTAACCTGAAGATGTCTAAACCATTCCTAGAAGGTACTATATGTGAATATGTTTTCCTTATCCATTATTTATTGTAGGGATAGTGTGTATGAAGAGATTTTCATTCTATTCTAAAATATAAAGATACTATTATTAGTACTTTGCTTTGATTACAATTTTGTGAGAAATAATAAATTGAATTTCATTAAATCTCCATGTGTTATATGAAGTCCCAATATCCCACAATATTGAATGTGGAATGTCTATTTTCTAGGAAATTATAGTGTAAAGGATCCATATTCCCCTTTATATAACCCCAACAATGGTTGGTCATGCTATTTGATTGTATTTAGGTATGAATGTCTTTTCTGACTGTGGGATTGCATCTCCTTGATCTATTGAGTGGACTCCCCAATCCATAAATCCTAATGTGGATGTTTCCCCACACTTGCCTCCAAATTAGTACAAGTATATAAATGGAAACTCTTCTTTTTGTAAAATGGTTAAGTCAACCCAAAATTTTGATATTAACATCCTTTATAAAATTAAGTGTCCCAACAAGGTTTGTTCAAACACATAGTTTTATTTGAGTCATTATATTAATCATGTAATGGAAGCCTTGGTCTGAAATAATATTTAGTTGAGGGATTTGTTGATTATGCGTATATATTTTTTCTTGTTTTTTCTTATTCATGTCTTATTAATATTAAGTGGATGATTAACTAATTAATTAAAATTGATTGGAAAAAACATTTAAGCGTAATAAATTTTATTTATATTCATTATTTTCAAATTAATTAATTCATTTATGTGATTGTCACAACATGTCCATAATGAAATAATCATGCAACTGACATAAATTAAATTATTGGTATGATCATGAGCATATTATAATGGTTAGCTTATCTAGATATTGATAAACTAACCATTGACTTATAGAAGAAACACCTTGAACCGAACTGAGGTTCATGTTTACATATTTTCATCTACCCACATTTATAGTTACTTGGATTTGTTTCACCTCTACTCTTTATCATGAACCTCCTCCAAAATCTTGGTATCTTTATCCATTACATATGCTTTTTATCCCATGCAGGTGAGGGGAAATGTGGGGTTTTCAAAAAAGAAACCATGGCCATGAAAGCCCTATATATTAATGTGGAGTAATTGCACACATGCCATTAATTTAATATAATAATAAATTAAGAGGAAACCAATCACATACAAAGGTCTAGTCCAACTCATGATCATCCACATGAGTGCAAAGAATTGTGAATTTAATAAAACTAGAATTAGATTATTTAATTGTTATTGTTTAAGATAAATAGTGTTTGAATCGATTAATTATTATCCTAAATTAATAAATCCTTTCATCTTAACCGTTTTATGAATTCCCTCACGATTCACATCCATAATAAGTTTTAACAAATTAAATAAATTTATTTTAAATTAACCTCGTAAACAAATGTACCTTGGAGGTAACACGAAGAATACCCATCCGAATCTACCCAACATGTATTATATTTGTATACTATTTTACTGTCATGACACAATCTACACACAATTTAATTTATAATATTACAACATGTACTTTACAGTAGATTTCAGGAATCAAAATATTTTTTTGGCCATGTGTTGTGCTTCAATGTACAAAGTAACAACCTATAATATTACTTATACATGAAATGAAGATTTAAATCCTTATGTAGATAGTAATGTTTTAATTCATCATAATTAGTTAATATGTAAAAATTGTTTAGCTCATACTACATGGCATGTACTTCCTTCACCATCTATCTGAAGTACACACATAGGAACTCAACACGTGAGTTTTACTTCAGAAATTTTGGAGTGCACAAGCTGTCTAGTGGGCCACATGCCATGTTGGCTCTGTGTTACATGGTCACCGGTCTGTTAAGCCATGTATGGGATACATGGACTAACCCTGACCCAAAAAGGACTACATATCATGTCTTGTGGGCCACAAGATGTGTAATCTAGCTAATTGTGCGCCAGCCTGTCCCAGTCAACACACTGTGTAAGAATTAACAACACCGTATGACATTAATGCACACAGGTTGAGCAATTTGGCAGATTAATCCTGATTCATTGAACAAAACTACATGGCATGTAATTATGATTACATGGTGTGTACTGTTTTGTTACCTATACAAAATAATTTTCACCTCCGGATGAGATCCTCGATTTAAATTTAATCCAAAGCTTAATCATTTATATTAGATCTGTGAGAAATGATGGATAAAGAATAAATCTCATAATTCCGATTTAAAGAATGATAAAAATTGAGTTGAAATAATTAATTATAAATAATTAAATAACCAATGATTATTAAATAATTATAATCTATGATATTCCCACCCGGATAGTACTTGTGGGTTTTGGGTGCAGCGGAAGTGCGGTTGAGCGAGGGCCCAAATATTTTTTCCCTAATCGATAATCAATCCCATATCATTATGACGATTAATTATAGTATCCATGGATTTAATCAAGTAAATATACAAAGAATGAAATTTCCAGAACTAAGGGAGATGATCTTGTGCATCATGTTTATAATTAATTTAATTAATATTTGAAGAAATTAATTACCTAGACTTATGTATTTTCAAAGTTGAAGATAATTGGTTGTTCGAAATGTCCCTTTCGGATTACCTTCATAGTGCTTGGGAGGATCCAAGGTTTTAATCTCTCTAGAGGTGATTCACTTTTAATATGATGGTCTCCGAGAAACTCTACACGATCTCTTGGTGGGATCATGATGAATCAAAAGTCTTGCATTGATAGTTCGTTATTAGGTCATGAATAACTTATCCCTCAAGATTATTTTTATGGAGATGGAGAGAGTGGAGAGCATTCAATAGATGATTTTTTTTCACTTAACAATTCTCTATTCCTAATGTGGAAATGGATTTTCATGTCCCCACACAATAGATGTATCCATTTATTGATAGAGGTGAGATTTTAGTTACAATATTTAATTTTATAACATCCATTAAAAACAATTGGAACCATTAATTTAATATTGTTACACAAAATAATAATAATAATATTATTATTTTTTTTCTAAGTTGCACAAAAATGAAACCATTAATGAAATTTGATTACGCCTAATAATAATAATAGTATTATTATTTTGTGGGGCTCCAACTTTTGAAAAAGTGGATAAATAATATTTACGGTCTAGTAAATAATTATTTCACCACCGGACATGGTCTCATTCCATTACCAGTCCTTTTGTATTTATTGAACACTCGAATAAAAATTTTATTTTCTTAAATAAATATTTTCATTCAAAAACTTGTAAATAAATATTTATTAAATATTAAATAAAATAAATAATTTTTCTATTCATAATCCAATGAATAAATATTTATTTAAGTTATAAAATCATTTTGACTTTAATAAAATTATTCATTGGTCCTGAGAATAATATGTATCCAATCAACTAAATTTAAATAAAATGTAATCGAGACCACAAAAAACAATTAGTCTATGAACCTCATTGATTTTTTCTCATTGGCATTAGGCACCCTTGCCTAATTTCCAAGATTACTATCCAGCATTGGTAATGAAACCAAAGAGAAAGAACATTATGTCACAATGAAGACAAATGCATATGAACCCTCACTATGTAATAGAATCCCTTTGTAACAATATCTCATCAAAAAGGTTGCACGATAGTTCCATCAACCTATATGATTAATAAATCATTCTTTGACTTCCTGAAATAAACACATCATTACACCATGTAAATGGAATTTAGGGAGATGGTTCTATTTCAATAAAATCTTTGAGATATCAATTTCCATAATTATGGATAATGAAAAATCCATCCTCTACTTATGCATTGATAACATTTCATTCATGATGCACCTAATGTACCCTAGTTACCACTGTCATATGGCGCAATAGTTTTCATCAAAAAATCTATGTGTGTGAGTAATGAAATGTATTAATGATAATATTAATGTCTAAGGACCATTACACATACTCGCAGATAGGAATATCTGATGAAACCAAAACATATGGAATTCATATTAGCAGGTATGTTCTCATAATCTCCTATCTTGGAGATTACTTTGTATGAACTTCATGAAGAGAATTATCATCTGCTTATGAGTACCCACACCTAATGTTCTACATACTATTTCTCCTATTATAGTATGTTATCCAACTGCAAAACAATATTA
The DNA here is from genome assembly GCA_963277665.1 of Viscum album. Classification (NCBI taxonomy): domain Eukaryota; kingdom Viridiplantae; phylum Streptophyta; class Magnoliopsida; order Santalales; family Viscaceae; genus Viscum; species Viscum album. Next base: position 1,627,540,113 of record OY728159.1, read on the forward strand.
ACAATATTTTCATATCATGTCAAGGTTCTCATCACAGCAGGTAATTGACTAGTCCTTGTCAATCCAAAAAATTCTCTAAGAATTTACTACATTATAGTAATGTAGAAAGATGAAAAATATGTAATAAGATTTTAATTATTAATACATTAAATATTCAGGTAATAAATGTTCAAATATATAGTTCTGGGACACAAACACTAACATCTAGTTGTAATATCCTCTATCTGGATGGATCAAAAAACTCTGAAGGAATTTTATTTTTTGTTACTGGATGGGTGAACATTTAATTGACACTCTGAATGTGGTTATGAGAGTTCGGATGCCTCAAAGTATTTTTTAGAGATGGGTATTTATGCTCAATAGGTAGATCGGGTGTTTGGATGGGTTTTATAGGCTAATTTTTATGTTTCAAAAGTTTTGATGTTTTTTGGAAAGGATTTATTGTAAGGTGTGCATGATTTAGGAGAAACCATGAAAAAATGTTATGCTCAGGAGATTTTTAGTTAATTTTTAACTGGGTATAGATTGGTTACATATTTAGATCATGGTTTGGGTTAAATAATTTTAGGAAAATGGTGGAATCGTGTAAGGGTGAAGAGGTTATTAGGCGTGGTTCATGGTCTACAGACATTTTATGAAAAAACATATACCTTTCTGTAGAGGGGAGGTAGTGATAATATCATGGACGGAAAAACATTTATTAAATACTAGGACACAACCATGTGATGTAGTGGTGTTGGATATTAGGGGTAAGCATTTTTGGATAATGGTTTAGAAAATCAAGAGTCCAAATTGTGCGAGTGGTGGCTTTAGATAGATCCAACTATATGGTTGGTGTAATTTTTGGTAAATGTGCAGCCAAACCGTGAAACTTTCCAGAATTCCATTAAAATTGTATATTTTCCATGTCCCCCTTCATTATTTTATGTAATCCATCCCATTTCAATTTCCCTCACGCACACAGCCAAGAATAGGTTTCTCATCCCTTCTTCCCTTCTTCAAGCTTTATCGAGGAGGTGGTTTGAGGTGATTCATTAGTATTTTTAGGTAAGATCGTTCCCCTAATGTTCACCATTATTATTCCCTTTATTTCCTTCAAATTTTGGATTTCTCTGATTATGAACATTTTGAAAATTTCAATGGACCATGGTAGACTCATCTGCTTTTTTATGACGCTTTTGGTCGGATACGGTAGTACAGATCCTGAGATGGATTCTACACATCCCTACATGGGTTTTCCTTATGATATATAGATATGATGAGTTTTAATAGTTTTTATGATTTAAATTAATCTAATTAATTATCTATTTGGTATCCCCTCTTATTTATTTTCTTGATAATGGTTCTCGGGATCTATTGTGGGCATCCCATGGTTGTTTCTTGGAGTTTCGAGAAGATATGAGTGACCCAATGAGTTTTCTAGCAATGTTCCATGTTGGGGTTTAATTCATTATTTATTTATAATTGTAATAATAAATAGTTTTTTTATTGGTATGATGATATGGTTTTGGTGATTTGGATGAGCAATTTTGGTGCTGAAGGAATTGGACGAGCATTGGAAAGGCCATCAGGATTTTCATATGTGTTGGAAAGCCTTGTTTATGAGGTAACTAGTAAAAGATCTTTACCCATTGTCATATAAATAATTGTATATTAGTGAATTGAGGTTTATTCTTTAGATCCCATGTGTTTTATGATTTATTCCATGATTTAACAAATTGTTTTTGGAATTAGATGGATACCTATAACCTTCCACAGAACCTGTTGGATCTGTGGTGGTGTGAGACTGAACCTATGGCCCCTAATGAGGTGTTCCATCCTTTAGAAGTTGAATGATTTGTTTGTTATGTTTTTATGAGTCTTCTAAAATAGATAATGTTTGTGAATTGGGTTTTGATTTTTTTATGGAAAAGGTGTAAAATATATATTTTGAAATGACTCACATTTTGAAATGTGGTGTTGAGTTCATGGTGACTCTTAAAATTATTTTCTTGGAAATTTAAATCATCAAATAAGTTTGCTTTTTCAAAGGGGAAGACCCATGTTCGGATTGGTGGCTTCCTAGTTTCTTATGAGTATATTGTTTTAATTTATAACATGTAAAAGGGGTCGGACTTCATTTGTTTCTTATGTGATTTATAGGTACGTTGGAACAATTGTAAATGTTATGAATAAAAATGATAAAATATTTTAATTATATATTTTCTATTATTTGATGAAAGTAATGGATAATGTAAATATTGAATGGAATAGTATCAAAAAGTAATTCAATGATTTGGGATGGTTTTAGATGATGTTCCAAGTCCTAGTTGGATTCATGGACTAATTCTCTTTGTTTTCCATCCTATTATTAATTGTTTTTGGATTTTGGATTGATGCTTTACTCCATAGCTTTGGGAAGGCTAGACTAATGATTCTAGAACCCCAGCGCAATGTAGTTATTTAGGGGAAGCACTGACACTCCTGAACCCATTGGTAAGGATATGGAACTTCATATTAAGGTTGGGGTGGTCAGACATGACATTCGAAGTCCTGGTGGAAATCATGGATAGATTCTCCATTTTTATAACTTGTGGTCTAAAGGTTGGGATGGTCAGACTTGGAGATCAATGTCCTGGTAGGTTTCATGGACTGAATGAATGTGTTTCCAACATGATACCCAGTGGTTGGTATGACTTGGCATGATGTATTGGATCTCGTTTTGATACTTGGACTAATGCACTTAGTTCTCCAACCAGTGACCCTAGTGATATATGGATAATATGACTGGACTTGGCCAATGTAGTTTTTATTGAACATGAAAATATAGGAACAAATGTTAAAAAAGATTGAATTGAATAATATTAAATAATGTAACCCTGTTTAGTTACCCTTTTGTCTTATATTTTCCCTTTTCTTACATTCACTATTTCACTAACTATTATTTTATTTAGAAACTATTGTTTGAGGCCTAATATTTTTTACTCACTCCATTATTGGGATTCCATATCACTTAGGTACATGAGAAAATCAAAAAATTTGACTACCGACATAGGTTTTGGTCAAGGTCTGTGTTGATTATTATTGGCTATGAAAGGTTCCTCGAGTGGTATCAGGTGGCTTGATGGGTTTGGCTCTATGAGTTTGTAGATATTTTTGTTGTTTATTTAATTTATAATATATTATATAACTATCCTAGTGGTCAGTTTTATTTATGTATGATATGGGCATTTGGGCCTTTATTTCATTTTAGTTTATTACAACATGTTTCCATGCCAATTCATTTATTCTTTCTGCTATCCATATGTTTATGATATTTGGTTATTTACTTATTCTTGTTCAGTATGATATGGGGATTGTATTCCTTATAGATAAACATTATACTTCAACTGTTAGTTAGTGGTCTCTGATATAAGAGGATGCATTTTTGAGGACATGTGTCAAACTGGATCGGGGCACCGGTTTAGTGGCACCCGGGACAGAACATTTCAATGTTCTATAAAATCTAGTTCTTTACCTCATGTTTTACTATTTTAAGTTTTGAAGAAAAGAGATACATGAATGTGTTAGAGCTTGATATGGATACTAGGTTGGTGCATCGTGAATACCAGTTCTGATAGGTATTCCAAGTTAAAAAAGGTCGAGATTTCTATTCTGGTTTGTGATGATAGAATTGTATATGATTTTCGCATTAAGTGATGCACATTTTGTTTGGATTTGATATTTTATGATAGATTATATGATATTTTATGTTTAAAAGAGGAATGTGGTTTGGTTTTGAGTCAAGACTTGCATTATTAATAGGTGTCTTATGCATCATTCTATGAAAGTAGTATCCACATTTTATTGATTGTAAAGTGTTTTATTGTGTGGATTTATTTTTGATGGAAGGTTATGTGGGTCTACATTATGGCACTAGATGATGGGGACACTGGTGTGTTCTTATTGATCGGTTGGTGGAGTGACCTTGGTGGATCAATATGGTGTCAGTATAGGGTCATTGGATCCAGTGTGGGTGGTTTTGTTAGAGGTTGGTAGTGTGTCTGACTCCTCCAAGGAGTGGTCTAATGCACAGATGCTCAGAGAGGACAGGTAGCCTAGTAGTGGGTAGTTGGTTGGTAAAAGACACATGTATGGTGTGACACCCTATATGAGGGTATCATTTTTCTGATGTTTCATGAAAATGATATGGGTTCATATTGATGAATTTGAGTAGTTAACTTCTTGACATGGATTCAATTTAGGGAGTTGAGATCATGTGGATTTATAGGTTGACCTATGAGAGGGGTCAACTGATTTATGTGTTATTTGCATGTTAGGGGAACACATGGGTATTTAGATCATTAGGAAATGGTGCATGGAGGGTGATTATAGGATGAATTTTAGGCAGGTTAGAAGCCTTTGGTTTTGAGAAAGGGAACTTGTGGGCTAGGGGTTTAGTATTGTGGTTGGTTTCTAGATGGGTGGGATTATTGGGTGCATAGTCAAGGTAATGGATGTGTAGATGGGAGTTCCTAGTGGTTAGGAGACAGATCAAGAGTATAAGGTGTGCTTGTGGAAATACGGATTCATGTGCATGAGTTCACAAAGGGGGGAGACTATTTGGGTGATTTGGTTTTTTGTAAGAGGCATATGGAGGTTTCTAGTTCTCTTCAGATTTGAAATACATTGAGTACTATTGAAGTGGTGGAGGGTATAGTTACTGAGGAAATGACTAGTTGGTCACCTAGCTCTGCTAACTATGGATGCTTCTTTAGGAAAGCAGTGAGAGAATACAAGATCTTAGTATAACATTCAATGACACTATGGTTCTGAGGGGTCAAGAATGTTATTTTGTTTTGGTAAGTTACTTTTGAGTTATGGAAGCACTAAGGGTGATCTACATTGTATGAGAAAGGCATGAAGGGTGGGAATGGATAGTGGATTGGGTTCATGATCTGAGTTTTCATTGGACTTGACATTTGGTGGTTGAAAACAGGTTCTATGGTGAGGTCACATAAAATGGTGTGTGAAAGCTAAGTGTAAAAGGGATCTTCAAGAAATGAGTAATTGTTAATGAGATGCATTTTTTTATTTGGGGATCATATGTTATGAGAATAGACATCCGATGAAGTAGATTTGTGTGGAAAACCATTAGAAGGCTGAGAAGCGATGTGGATGTTGTGAGACACAAGTGGGTAGGGAGGCCCAAGCCATTTTGATGTGTTTGTTATGTCTGTATATTAAGAGGTGAATTTGGAAATGGATGAGTGGTGGTGGTATTCATTGAAAAAATTAGTTTTCTCTTAGTTAGTTATGATTGTTTTTGATATCTTAACATCGTCTTCGGCATTGTAAGAGATAGAGATGGCTATAACCTAGATACCCACATCGCTTTAGTTGAATATGGAAACTCTTGGAGGTTACACTCATGGAGCGGTGTATATTCAGCCATATTGTGGGAAGTGAACCATTTACTAGTTGTGAGTGAGGTCATTAGGGTAGACTATATATTTATGGATACCAAGTGGGCCATTATTGGATATCGATATGGGCGACAGTTGAAGTTTGTTTGGTCTCTTTGGTGCGACTGACATAGAAATTTCCAATTGTTATTTTGTAGTGCCTAAAATGTAGTCAGAGATAGTTGATGGTGTATGGGTGAGTCGGTCATAAAAACATTGAAACATCTGATGTTTTAAAAACAAAAATAATATGCTCAATAACATACATTATTCACCACATCGAGTTTAATGGAACAACAAAATATTATTATTTAAATGTTACCACTTTAACCTAGGATTTAGAATGGAGGTAATGAATAATATTAACTAAATTAAGAAATATGGATTACACACACATAGAGACAAATATATATAATTATTTTTTTGACCAAATAATTTTAAATGATAATAAAACCCTTTTTAAAATAAAAGTCAATGTTTTTTAAAAAAAACTACCTAAATGCGCGTAAGTGTATTTTCTACCAATAAAAAAAGTTTTTTTAGATTATATTAGTCATATATATATAATATTGAATATAAAATTTAATATTCATCTAATTTTCATTCACTACATGGTATAAGAACAAAACCATTTTCAAATTTAAAAGAATTTTTTCTCTAAAAAGGCAGTTTTGCCACTTTTTAATGGAGCACTTATTTAAAATTTATTTTTTGACGCTTTTATAAGTTATATTAGCTAAAATTAACTTATTATTTGAAATATGATTATTAAAATTTACTTTGGTTGAATTTTTGGTATTTTTCTGATAAATATCATTTTTTGAGCAATTGTGAATAAATGTGGTACTTTAATTGAAAACGACTTTTTCATAAAATTTATTTTTAGTGTTCAATTATATATTTGAATGGTTTTAAAGTATAATTAGATCAATTTTTTATATTTTATAACAATTTAGGTCATTAGAATCAGTTTTACGTCGAATTAGGATATAAAAACATTTTAATATTTTGATCATTTTTACTTCAAAAACACATTTTCTCATTCCATCAACAAGGTTGATTTTTAATTAATTTCTGAAAAGTATGTGTTTTGAATTTTTAAAAAAATGGATTCCATATTTGGAATAATAAGTTAAAAATTATGCAAATATGTCCCTTTCATTTTTTGATAATATGAATTGTAACATTAGTAATATTTTTTATTACCACGGTTATGGGTATATCATGAAAATAAAGGTAAAATAATATTATAACTAACATAAAATTAATATAAAACTTTTCAATTTGTTTTGATTAGTTTTTGAAAAAAATATTTGATGATTTAATGACCACCAAGAGCCACTTGGGGGACTTTAGTCCTTTTATAGTATTTTATTCAAAGAAAAGTGAAATTTTCAATGATCTTATTTTTAACAAGTAAAATGTTTTTAATATATGATTATATAAATAAAATGTTGGACTATGAATAGTATTTAGAAATATAGAATATTTACCTACATAATGATTATTTACTTATAATTTCTATGAAATAAATAATTAAATAACAGGTTTATACAACGTTGATGGAGTAATTGATTAATTGAAGGAAATATCAAATAAATGATATTTAAATATACTAATATAAATATAATTTTAAATGATTAATTTGATAGGAGATTTTTTGTATTAGTATTAATTTTCATATATGTTTTATATTTGTTTCTATGAATTTATCTAACTGTTATGATATTTTTAAAAAGTCATGTAATGACTAGTGTAAAAATTGACAATATTGATATTTTAAAATAAAAAATATTTTATTAGATGATATAAATTTTATAAAAATATCAATTTCAGAAACATGATGGTGATAAATCATAAAATGTCATAAATGACTCATTTAGTGGTATTTTTTATTTTATAGTAATTATATTAACCCTCAAATTGTAAATTACTTGATATCATGGTAAGAGTTAAATGAGTTAAATAAGGGTTAATACAAAAGATAAGCATTTAAAATTGTAAAAAATTATCATATATTAATTTTATTAAGGTTATTAGACCAAAAAATCATCATATCATCTAAATAAATAACTTTTGGACCCAATTGGATGATAAAATTGATTTATGATAATTTATTATTTTGAAGAATTCCAAGAGTTTCCCTCCCCTCTCATATAAAAGGGAACCCATTCATCTCCTTTTAATACCGTTAAAAAATCGTATGGTTCAGCATATATCTAACCAAATCCATTCCTAGAATCCCTCTAGACATTATAGAAGCCTTATTTCATGCAGAACACCATCTTTAGAGGTGTTGAGGTGTTAATCAAAGGAGGTCATCCTTAGAAGAGGTATGGATTTTTTAAGTGATTATGTTTTATTTATTCTTAAACATACTTCGAATGTTATTTAAAAATGATGAAATAATAACTACAGTATCCTCAATATACTAAGATTTTATCATATTAATATCATCACCTGAATCAATCTCCACTTCCATCAAAAGGGAAAATAATTAATCATTTGCAAATATGTGTGAACTATCACCTCCATGAATCGATATAATTCGTTTTCAATCACCATCTCTCAATACTAGTTATATTGATGGAATTAATGTTTATATATGTTATTCCTGAAAAACTTATAATTTTATGAAAATAATATATCAATTACATTATATGATTTCCATGCACATGAATATGATAACTTCGTTCACACATACATGTGAACAATCACCTCTATGATGCGATGTTATTCATTTTTCATCACCAAAACAAAAGGATGATATATATAAGTATATATTAATTATTAATATGATATTTTGAATAATATTATATTTCTTCAAAGATATGACAATACTTAAAATCTATCCATAACAACTATTGAATAAGTGGAAACATTACTCATGTGTACGTACGACATACCGTCTCTATAATTGTAACATAATTTTTTCCATAAAAATAAATAGTAGTTTTATTTAAAAGAATAATTGATGTATAAAAGTGATTATTATTTCATTAATATTAATCTAGTGATGATGGAATAATTACCACTTTGACTCTAGGCATCATACCAATGTCATTTTGACTCAAGTTCCAAATATCATCAAAATGTATGACATGAACATAAATAATTAAGTAATTTTTATAACATGCCAATAACTAATATAAAAGGAATAATAAATTTGAAAAATGTATTCTATACTTTAAATAATTAATCTATTTTTATTATTCAGTAAGATAAATATTGTATGTGATGGGTCGGGCTCAAGGTACGGGACATAGTCTCAATCTCCTTTCATTAAGGGATAGTTTGATGTTTGACACAAACCTTTTTTTATTAGGTGCACATATAGTCCCTTTTTCTTATCCTGTCATTAATTAATTTATTATAATTTTTTTAATGTTTTGTAAAAAAATATTATTTTATTTGGATTAATATTTAAATGTACACAGTGGTATGATACACCTTGAAATTTTAATTACTGAATTATCACGTTGTTTTTTGCATATCAATTTTATTGATATTATTTTAAATATTTATTTATATGAATATAAATCGATTATAAGGGAAATATTAGGCCTATTTTTACATTCATTCAAAGGTTTTCAAAATGAGCCTTTTTACATGTTTTATATAGAATGTTTTGACAAACAACAAAATGGAATGTTCTGTTATTAACGTAGATGGGGACATCAGCTTTCTCACCACTGTGGAGAAATTTATTTACAAGCCTAAATGATTTATTAAAGGAAAATAAATATCTTCCATTTTGCATATTTTTTAATTTATAATGATTTTTTAAAGAAAATTGTATTTTTTATAGGAATTTATTTTTCATATGGGATTAATAGATTTTTTCGAAAGGGGATGGTGATGAAAGTGTTTTATTTATGAAATGGTAATTTTTAATTTTTTGAAATTGGTGAGCCTGATAAAGATTATATGAAGGGTTTAACCCCTTATAAGACACAATTGTGCTTGATAAAGCTTATATGATGGTTTGATCCCCCTTATAGTGCAGGGCTTAGGCCGATATAGCTTATACGAAGAGATGATCCCCATTATAGCTACTGGGTGTGCCTAATACAGCTAATAAGAAGGGTGATCCCTATTATAAATCTCTAATTCATCAGTTAATATTAATATTGGATGTAATTCATATGGATATTCAAATTGAAAGGGGTTTAAACATGTTTCATATATATAATTCTTTAAGTCACCTAATGGAGTTTAAATATCTAACGAATTTTCTTTGATCAAATCTTATTTGTGTTATTCATCTAAAATGTTTTGTTTCATCTAATCAATGAATAATAATTGGGTTTTCATGGTTTTCACTAGACTAATGGTTTTATTCCATTTTATGTCCCTCATTTTGATTTTTGTGGCCATCCAATGTTTTAAAATGTTTTTCACAGGGTTAAAGGATGATGAGGGACAAAGATAAAGACAAGATGAGAATTGTGATGTTATAGAAACAAACCATGTTTTATTATAGAATGTTTTATTTGGTAAAAAAATTAATACTAAGTATAAGAGTCCACCTGTGATGTATGGTTTTAATTTGTAAGAGTCTGTCCTAATTCTCTAGAACACTAAATTCAAAATATCATTGAATATTATTTCTCGATCAAAAAACACTATAATATGTAATGTTTAAGGCCAAGGACTGATAGTACCTATCAAATCATGGTTTAAAAACATTATAGGTTAGGATAGTGTTAATAGAATGTCCATATAATATTTTACTTTATGATTACATTGAAATTATGTTTAATTTTATAATTTCCTTGTTTCTTCATCTAGAATTTGTTTGTTCATAATAGTTTTCCAAGAGGATATATGAAAGTTATAATGGGAAGAAATCTAGAGGAAAAAACCTTCCAAATCAACATCATGAGATGGTCAAAATTAGAACTAAAGAGTTTTTCTCATTGATAGCTCTATTGACACTTACTATAAGTGGTGTTGGAATCCATGTATGAGATTAGTCAAATCATTCATAGTGGAATATGTTAGCAGTGGAAAATATTATGAGGAAACATCCCCATTCATTTAATGGATCATCTAAACGAGTAATAGGTGAAGGATTGATCAATTACTTGGAGAATTTATTTGAAGTCATGGGATGTTTAGATCCTCAAAAGGTAACTATTTCTATCTATAATTTGGATGGAGAATTTGTTCAATGTTTGTCATTGTTAAAGAATACTAGAGAGAAATTTTTTTTTGATTCAATGGAATGGGATTAATTTAATGATACATTCCTTGAGAAACATTTCCCAATGGGTTTTCAGATTAGGATGGAGAAACAAGTCTTTTAATTAAATCAAAAGCATAACGATTCAATTTTTGAATATGAATAAAACTTCACAAGAGTGAATAGGTATGGTGTGGATTTTATTTTGGACAATGACTCTGAAATTAAATGATTTTACACTGGATTGAAACCATGTATATGAAAATATTTAGCCTATCAAGAATTTACGTGTTATGAAATAATGGTTCATTCTATTAAGATAGTTGAAATGGGGTTTGCTGACACATACATGCCACAAGATAATAACAGTTATAAATGGTTAACAAATAAGGAAATAGAGAATCAACAAAATAATAATTCTAGGGGTAACCCTAAAAACATGTTCAAAGTGTGGTAAAATACATTCCTTAGATTTTATGTTTTGATATTAAATGTGTTTAACAGTGTGGTATGTCTGGCCACAAGGATAATTACTGCAAGGAAAAGAGTACTGAATAGTCCAAAAATAAGATAACAGATAGCCAGTATAAAGTAAGATTCTTTACCTGTAATGAGTTGGGAATTTTTTTGAATATGTGTCTGAAAAAATCTACTCCTGGTGGAAATCATTATGATCCAAAATAAACAGGTGTGGACAAATACTTTTCTACTACTACAGTTGAAGTTGAGACATTAGGTTAAGTGAAAGAAGTACCATGGAGGTTGGTATTTTTCTAATTTTGTTCTTATTTTAAATGTTTTAGACACTCCAATTGAGGATTTATTTGATATGATCATTAGGGATTAAATACCAATCTGGGAGATGTCTTATTCGGTTTTTGTTCATTTAAGGCTTTAATTTAATGAGATATGTGCCTTTAATTTTGGGAAGGAGTATTATGGTATTCATAAAATTTATGGTTTGTATAATCATTGATGATTAAAGTTATTTTTAGGGATGTTCAACATATGAGGATGAAATGGTTCTTATGAAAGGGAGATTTATAAAGTAAGTATATTTCCATATATTCATAGATAGTAAAATAATTCCTAAACACTATGAAATAGATATTGAAATAAAAATGATATATGTTTTATTTTATTACTAAGAAATCAATGACTTTTTAACCCATCATAGATTTATAGTTTGGTGATTGTTAACATTATCTTTACCTTGTTCTATGTCACTCTCAATCAAAACAAGATTGTTTTTCTCTCTTCCTGGTATATTTTTTCTTATATTGAACCCCAATATTTGTTATCTCAAGATAACATTCTATATTTTATTATTTTTATGTTTAGGTTATATTAATAATTTTTCTGTTATGGAATTTTAACACAAGTATTTTGAAAAGTCAACCCCTAGTTTTTTATCCCGAGTTCAAATTTGAAGGACAAAAATTGTTAAAGGGTGGATATTGTAACACCCCACGTGTTTTAAAAATAAATAATAAGTTTTATAGCGTACATGATAAATATTTACTAAATTATGAAAACTCGGTTTGCACATGTATATATATTTAGTTCTTTGACCAAATAATTATATATTAAAATATAACCCTTTTGTAATAAAAGGAATTTTTTTCGGAAATCTATTTAAATGTGCATATGTGTGTTTTATACCAATAAATCAATAAAATCACTCTTACTAGATTATATTAATGAAATATATATATAACATATTAAATATAATATTTAACATTCCTCATATTTGTTTTCATGACATGATAAAAGAACAAATCCTATTTTAAATATAAAAAAATTATTTTTATAAAAAGGCATTTTTATTTCCTTTTGATGGAGAACTTGTTTTAAATCATAATTTTTACCCATTTATAAGTTCATTTTGACAAAATTAACTTATTATTTAAAATTGGAGTATCAAATTTTTCGTTGGTTCAATTTTTGGTATTTTTATTATAAGTCATAAAATGTATTAAGTGACACATTTAGTGGTCTTTTGTAATTTTGTAGTAATTTTATTAACCCTCAATGTGTAAAGTACATGATACCATGGTAACAGTTAAACGGTTTAAATAAGGTTTAAAACAAAATGATAAGTAATAAAAAATAGTAAAAAATTATCAAATTTTAATTGGATGAAGGGTATTAAATAGAAAATCATCCTATCATATAAATAAATCATTATGGACTAATTGGAATAGAAAATTATTTTATATTAATTTAATATTTTCTAGAATTCTAAGAGTTCCCCTCCCCTCTCCTATAAAAGGTAACCAGTTTTTATCTTTTCAATACACATAAAAATTATTTTTATTCATACAATATCTTCTCAAATCCTTTCCTAGAATCCATCACCATATTCTAGAGGCCTTATTTTAGTCATAACACACTCTTTATATGTATTGAGGTGTTAATTGAAGGAGATGGTATGAAGAAGAGGTATCATTTTTATTTAGTGTTTCTATTTTATTCCTTCTTCATCTTCCTTTAAATCACTTTCATCCAAAATGAAATAATATATGCAATATCCTATATATATTTAGATGTTTTTATTTTAATATTTACACTAAAATATGTCTACCCTTCCATCAAATGGGAAAACAGTTAATCATTTATGTATACAAGAAAACTATCAATTCCATGAACAGATATAATTCTTTTTACATCACCATTTCTCAAAACTAGATATAATTATGGAATTAATTATTATCTATAATATTCATGACATATTTATCATTTTAGGAGAATAATATATCAATTGCTTTCTTACATTTCCATGAACATGAAAATGATAACGTCGTTCATGCGTACGTGTGAACAATCACATCCACGATGCGATGTGATTGATTTTTCCTCACCACATCACAAGGATTATATATAAAATTATATTTATGTTATTTATATTATATTATTTATATTATTATCATTTTATAATGATATTATAATAAATACCTTATTTCCATAACGACCATTTAATAAATTGAAACATAAATAATGTGTATACACAACTTACCATCTCGATGATGGTAACGTTGTTCATTTTTCATAACAATAAATAATTTTTTTATTTAAAAGTTTAGTTGATGTGTAATTGTGATTATTATATTAGGGATATTATTCTGGAGATAATTTACTAATGACCACTTTGACTATAGACATCAAACCAAAGTTATTTTGGACTCAAGTAAAAAATATCATCAAAATGTCCGATAAAAACTTAAATAATGAAGTAATTGTTATAACATTCCAATAAGTGATATAAAAAGAATAATAAAATTGGAAAATGTTCTCAAAAAAATAAATAATTAACCTACATTTATTATTCAGGAAGATAAATATTGTTTGTGATGAGTAGGTCTCAATGTAAGTGACATTATCTCAATCTCCTTTCATGAGGTGTAGTTTGATGTTATACACCAACCATGTTTTATTAGGTGTATATACATGCTTTTGTACTTATAATGTCATTAATTAATTTTTTGTCATGTTATTTATTATTTTTGAAAATGTTATTCTTTTATTAGGATTAATATTTATTTCTTCAACGTGGTAGGTGACACTATAAATGTTTTAACATTTAATTATCAAAACATTATCTCCATTCCAATACCCATGATATTATTTGGAATATTTATTTATATGAATATTAAATTATAATAAAAAATATTACTTATACTTTTAATTTCATTCAAATATTTTCGAAACAAATATTTTCATATGTTTTATAAGAATGGTTTTGGAAAATGGTAAAAAAGAATGTTCTATTATTAATATACACAGTGACAATGAAATTTTCACCACTGTGGCTTGATCCCTCTCGTTTTATAAATTATTTATTAAATGAAAATCCTTATTTTACATTTTGGGTATTTTGGAATTTAAATTTAGTTGTTAAATGGAAATTTTATTTTTATACGAAGGTTTTTTTTCATATAGAATTAATAGAGGTTTTCAAAAGGGTTTTAAGATGAAAGTGTTTTATTTATGAAATGGTACTTAAGCATTATATGAATAAAGTGAGCCCGATATAGCTTATATGAAGGGTTGAGTCCCATTATAGCTCGTGGGTGAGCTCGATAAAGCTTATATGAAGGGTTGAACCCCATTATAGCTCACAGGTGAGCCCGATAGAGCTTATGTAAATGGATAATCCCCATTATAGCTCATGGGTGTGCCTAACATAGCTTATACAAAGGGCGATACCCATTATAGATCTCCAATTCATTTGATAATATTAATATTGGATGTCAGTTGTATGATTATTCTAATCAAAAGGGTTATAAAGTGTTTTATATATATTATTCTTTAAGTCTCCTAAAAGAGTTTTAATTACAAAATTATTTTCATTAAGAAAAAAAAACAAGCATTATTCAGGGACAGCGGCTTCTTCTTCATTAGTGCCACTATGGGCACATTCTTGGAATTCAGATCCTTGTTCATGGAGGCATCTCCATGTGGGATCGATCCTTAGTGTTTCTTACTCCTAGCCTATTCTTCACCCTAGCCGTCAAACTAGCTTGGGTTTCTATAGGTGGCAGTGCGGTCTAGGTCATTCTTCCTACCTTAGATAATAGAGGGGTGGCGCCTCTTTTTAGTGTGGTCTATGAGTGCTGTGGGAGGTTTGATGTGGTCACCATATGTATCTGAAGATGGAAATAGAATTGTGTATTACGGTGAGGTCTATTGCCGGTGTGGTCTGGCAACGGTTCCTTCAGCGCGATTCCTACTCGGTGATCTATGGATGTTTTGATGGTCTCTCCTCTGTGCAGCTTTAGTTTGGTTGTGGCAGTGGTGTGGACAGTTTCTTCTGGTTCATCCTTTTTCAGAGGTATTTATTCGTGTTTCAGTTTTCGTATGGGTTGCATTTGTTTTTTCTATGTTCGTGAGATGGGTTGCTGTTTTTGGGTGCTGGTTGATCAGATGTTTGGTTGGTTCTTCTCTTTATGTTGCACTGATTTTCTGTTTTGGATGAAAGGATGTAAGTTCTTGTTTTCACCTCTTGGGATGTGCTAATTTTCACCTCTTTGGAAATTTTGGATGGAGGGTGGATAAGTCTCTTCGTAATGATGGAATGGATGATGGTTTGGCCTTGGTGGATCATGGCTCAAGGGATTCTATGACTTTTTTTCTACGAGAAGCTGCTTCAGATGAGGTTATGGGAAAGAGTTTCTCACTATTTCATGGCTTTTCAAAATCCGATGTTTGAGAACGTATGGCTTTCTCAATCGGGACCAGGACCATGATCTTTATGATGGGACAGTTTTCCATGATGCTGTGAGACAAAGGAATCTATTTTTAATATTATTATTACTAGGATGAGCTGATATCTTGTAGTGAGAGTTTTTTATCTTGAGTTTTGGTTAGGTGGGGTCTGGTTTGTTGGTTAAGTCTTGATGTCTTGGGTTTCCACCTTCCTCCGATAAAAGGGGGCTTTATCAGAATAAAATATTTGGAGGCCTTTGGGCAGTTGGATGGTATTTATGTTTTTCACTAGACTAATGGTTTTCTTACCTTTTATATCCCTTGTTGTCCTTTTTTTATCATCGCATGTTAAAAAAATCATAGGGTTAAAGGATGGTTAGGAACAAGGATGAGGAAAATATGACAATTGTGATGTTATATAAAAGAACCATGATTTATTTTAGAATGTTTTATTTTGTGGGAAAATTGTATACTGAGTATACTTTTCCACATTTAATGTACGGGTTTACATTGTTTTATTTTTTCCTAATTCTCTAAAACACTAAATTGAAAAAAAAAATCTAGAATGTTATTTCTAGTTCAAACAAAAGTATAACATGTAATATTGATGGTGAGGTCATTATAGACACTCCTATATTGGTGAGTGGTGTATTGAATATGGTGATGTAACCATTATGCAGATGGGTCATAGATGAGGGGGAATTGGTTGTGGACCAGTTGTGGTTGCACAATAGTGAAAGTAAGGAATATTTTAGGTTTTTTGATGTGTATTGTAGGGTACGACTAGTGTTTTGATTCAAGAGATGATGTGATAGTGGAATCTCACGGGGGTTCAGGTGTAGAGTCAAGTGGGACTTTGTGGGTTGTTGTGGAATGCCTTGAGTATGAGATCATATTAATCAGATGAGAAAGAAATAAGATGATAGGTGGAATTGAGCTCTATCGGAATGTGTTTGATAAGGATTTCTGACTGATTTCAGCACATAATGTGCGTGAATATGGATGACAATACATTTGATGTATCATTTCCGGAATGACCCATGAATTTCATGTTTGAGTTTGGATTTCAAGGAAAATCCCATGGGATCTTACTTCATATAGGAAAAATGGATATGAATCTCTATTGGTTAGATTGGATAAAATATTTTTACCAAATATTATTGAAATTCTTGGGTGTGTGTGTGTTAAGCCATTGTAGGTTTGGATCCATGATGGGTGTGTTGTGGGAGGCGTGTTGAGGTTTGGTCAAGTTTTCCTCAGAGAATATTTGTTAAGAATCAAGAGATAGTGGTAAGGAATTTGAGAATATACGTGAGATAATCATAGTTTTGTGACTTCATGGGTAATTTTTTTATCAATATTTTCATTATATGTTCTTGAATAAGCCCCATCGTGGTGTTTTGGTTATGGAGATGGGTGTTAGCATGGGGTTTTGGCCGGTTAAGGGCCTTGAGTTAGAGGTTTTTTATTGGTTTTGTTTCAATATATCAGAAGCAAAGTCAAGATATTGTAAAAATAAGTGGTAACCTATATACATTGGGTGGTATAGGTGGACGGACCCTGAGACTTATCGATGATGATAAGTGTTATGTATGGGAGTTTGTATGATCCGGTGTCTGGATGAACTGAAAAAAGCTAAGGAAATTTTCATTTTCATTACTGAATGGTTCAATAATTAATTTATACTCGAAATGAGATTATGTGAGTTATAATTCCTCAATGTGTATTTTTATATGAGTAATAATGCTTTGAAAGTATCCTGGATGTTTTAACGGCATTGGGGGATTTATGTTATGTTTCGGGAGTATTGGAATTTTCTAGAAAGGATACATGGTTTTGTGTACATGGTTTAAGAGAATCTATGAAACTCATTGATGACCGAGAGATTTTTAGTTCATTTTGAACTAGGCATGGTTGGGTTTCACGATTAGACCAAGGTTTGATGTATACCATTCGATGAAATAAGAGGATCCATGTGAGGCTTAGGAAGTTCTATGGCATGGCACTAGTCGATCCATGATTTCAAAAAACATTTTTCCTTTCTATAGAGGGTAGTGTGTGCTTACAAAATTGTTAGAGCATGTTTTGTAAATTTTTCTATCATAACATTGTGAATCTATGGTTTGGGATAATAGGGGTATGTATGGTTGGCACATGGATTTTCCAATCATGTGGCCAAACAATGTGAGTGGTGGCTGTGGACAATGCCAATAGCATGGTAGGTGTACGGTTTGGAAAAATATTTGGGAAAACAATGCGGCCACCCATAATTTCCTTAAAATTTCTATTTTTACCATTTTACCCTTTCGGAATTTTATGCCACCCATCCCCTTCTTCTTTCAATCATGTTCATGAACAAGAGGATAGTTATCCTCCCTTACTATCTTCTTCAATACGTAACAAGGATGTGTTATGGTGGTGATTCCTCTTCTTTTTTAGGTGAAATATAATCTTGAATGGCCTCCATAATTCTTCCCTTTATATCCTTCAAGTTTTTTAGTTCTCTGGTTAGGGTTTTTTGGATAATTCCACAATATCATAGTGAAATCACATGTTTTTTATTGGGATTTTTTTCCTCTACAGATGATCAGATCTTGGGAAATATTCATCACTCTGTTTCATGGAGTTTCATTAAGAATGTGGTCATGGGTTGTTTTCTTATGTCTTTAAGGTTAAATTAATCTAATTAATTATATATTTGGTATCACATATTTGGGAGTTTCCTGATAATGGTGTTGAGGATCTGTTGTGGACCTCCTATTATGGTTTCTTAGAGCTTCAATACGAGGTGAGTGACACAGTGTGTTTTTTGATACTATTCCACATTGATTTTTAATGCATTAATTAATTATAATTGTTATATTTATCTAATTTTCTTTTTTATGAGTTTATTTCTTGGGTATTCGATATGAGCTCTTTTGGGTGTTGAGGGATTTGGAAATGTCCTAGATGGGCCATTGAAATGGTTCTAGGATTAAAATATGTGTTGGAAAACATCATTGATGAGATTAGTGGTCTATGTGCTCTACCCATAGTCATAAAAAGACGTTTATATATGATAATTTTATTATATTTATTATATCCCATGTGTGTTATACTTGATTCCTTGATTTAGGAAATTTGAGTTTCCTTTAGATGGATCCCATAGACCTTCCATGGATCATGTTGGATCTATAGTGATATGAGACTGGGCCTATGGTCACCCATGGGGTGTTCCAACCTTAGGAAGTGGAATGATTTATGAGTTAAGTTTTTATAAGGCTTTTAAAATTTTAGAGTATTCTATTGGGTTTTGATTAGTTTTATATGAAAAGGGGGAAAGCTATGTTTTGAAATGAATCTTATTTTAAAATGTTGTATGGATATCATGTTGATTTTAAATAGATTTTAAATTAATTTAAAATATTCATTTGAAATGGGAGTGTGGAGAAATTTTAAAATGGTTTCATGAAAAACGTGTTCATGGACCTTTATTGGGTTTTGAAAGATGAAAAACCATATTTAGGGGGTAGATTATAGGTGTCCCATGAGGTTGCCATTTTGGTTTATGATGCATAAAAAGGGGTTATATTTCATTTGGTCCTTGTGTGATTTATAGTTCTGTTGAGACCACGGTAAATGTTATGAATAAAAAAAATGAAATTTTTTAATTGTGAATTTTATTTTATATGATGAAACTAATGGATTAAAGAAACATTGAATTAAATGGTTTTAAATTGTAATATAACGATTGGAGGTTGATGAAATGACATTACAAGTCCCATGTAGATTCATGTACTAATGTTCCATGTTTTCTGACTTGTGATGAATTGTTTTGAGATGTTGGAAAAATTCTTCACTTCCCAAATTTGGGTAGGCCAGACTGATGCTTCGGGCACCCTAGAAACAATATTTATTCAGGGTATGGATAGATGATCCTAAACCCAAGGTCTGGACATTGAATTCCTTATTAAGGGTGGGATGTTTGAACATGATGTATCGAGTCCCAGCTAGATTCATGGACTGATGCTCCATGTTTTATGACTTGTGACCAAAAGTTCGGTATCGCCAGACATGGAATTTCGAGTCCATGATGGATTGATCGACTGGTGCTCCATGTTCTCGAACATGATACCAAGTGGTTAGGATAGCCAAACATGATGCACCTAATCCTGGTTGAATACTTAGACTGAGGATCCTTGATTTCCAACCAGTGACCCCTGATATATATAGATCATGTGACCAAATTTGGATGATTATTTTGTGATGTAAATGGGTAAATTTGGAACCAATATAAAATTTGATTAAATGAAACATTTTTATATAATGAAAAATTCTCAATTTATCGTCTTTTTATTAGTTTTTCCTTTCCAATATGCATAGTTTCACTAACTAGTATTTTCTTTAGACACCATTGGTGGTGGAAGAATGAGTTTTAATCACAGCATATGTGGTCCAACATTTCACTTGGGTACTCGAGCTGCTCTCAAATGTTTATTGTAGGTAGAGAATTGGGCCAAAGCCCATGTTGAGTTTGGTTTGTCTAGCAGGATTTCATGAGTGGCATCAGATGGTTGGATGGGTATGGATCAGTGAGGTTGTGGATATTTTATTATAGTTTCATTTATTTATGTTATTTAATGTGATTTGTCTAATGGGTGGTTGTTTGTATGTATGATGTGGATATTTAATCCTTCATTTCATTTCATTTTATTACATCATGTTTCACTATCGGTTTATTTTTTCTTTTTTACTGAAACTGATGTGTATGATATTGGGTTATTTGATTATGGTTGTGCAATCTGATAATAAGTCATAGTATCCTAAAATTTCCACATTAAAATGTTTCTTCTATTCGATGTCCTCTGGCATATAGGGAGGTGTTCTTAAGTTCATGTGGTGAACCGGCTCGACAGACCAGTTTAGTGGCACCTAGGACAGGAAGTTACACTAGTCATATATTCATATTTTATATCATGATCCAATAATTATTCATGGTATTTAATGATTAATTTTAAATCATATATTTCAAGGGGGTTTGATTATAAATTTAATAATATTGTAATGGTTTCTTTGACTCATTTTCAAATCCATGAGACATGTTTGATATTGCGCACCATCATTTATTTTATAGGGTCTAATTACTACCTAAGGATTGTTTTTCAATATTCCTAAAACTGATGGGGTCTTCTGATCCTTACCATATTATTTCATTAAATGTGATTTAGTTAAAAAGGTAAAAAAAATTATAAGGGTTTGGTGTACTCAACTCCTTTCATTGATTTATTATTCGACTTCTTGAACTAATTTAATTAAATATTGTCTTATTCCATCATAAGATTTTATTTCATTGTACTTTTAATTTATCTCTAGGGAATTTTAAAAATCAATTCTGATTTTCCTCCTTGATGTATTTTCCCCATAAAAAGTATATCATTATTGAGAATAATTATCTTCCTCATAAATGATTGTATCCCCTCCTTGTCTTTATTTTCCTTTCCCTCCAATGCATTTATAAATATTTAAAAATCTAATAATATTTTATATCATATGATCCTTATATTTCCATTCTCATTTAAAAAAAAATTGGAATACTTTTTTATAATATAGTTATTTATCAAATGTATTTTAAAATGATCCAAAGGGTTTCCATTCATTCATAACCAAACGTTTTATCTTCTTCTACACGTTCCTTTGTTATAACATTTATTTCTTTTCAAAGCTCTATTATTGTATGTTCTTTTTAAAAGTAAGATCTTACAAATTATTTTGACTAAACATTTTTGAATCATTAAATTATTTTTTCAAGGCTACACAATTGATATACCATTTATATCAGTAAATCATTTTCCAAATATTTGACTTCACTATTTAATAAATGAATTTTCAAAGTGATTGTATCTTCTTATTTTACAAAAAATATATAACCATTTTCTCAATAACTCATATGATTTAACAACCATTTTCCTCATTATACCTAATTATTCATTCCTTGGAAATTATATTTTATGAATTACCCTATAAATGTTATAATTAAAAAATATTTTTTGGTGATTTAATTTTGGTTATTCAACTTTTAAATTCATGAGTTAAAAATTGGTGACACCGTTTGAAAATGTTGTGAAACCCATTTTTCTTTCCATGGGTACTTCAAGATGTGATGTGTGATTGTTTTCAGGTTGGCCATGTATATAAGGATTCTTAATTGTTTGGTATCATTAAATAAATCTAATTCATTAGTTATGGATTTACATCGCATGATATAAATAACTTTAGCATATATAGTTGGTTTGATCACAATAGGTTGTGCATACATTTTTTATTCACAACAAGAAGTGTGGAAATTTTGTCTGTTCATTATTGGAAGCGTGTACATTTTAATTTTTTCAATACATGAAGAAAGAACATTTTTCCTATTCTGAATGTTTTTATTTCCATATTCTTTTGTTTATACCAAAGTTCCATGATATTATTTATTTCATGTCTAAATTACTTGTCCATGTCATATTCCCATAATTATTATCTATGACTCATGTTTATTATCTCTTAATTTCACGCCCTTTTCCAAGGAATATGTTTGTTCATTTCAGTACATGTTTCCATATATCAATAATTGTGAAAAACTATTAATATTCCATGATATTTTTAATATGAAATTTCTCTATTGTAATGTTTTCTCATTTTTCCAATGATTCAACCCTGGATGACATGTTAATAATTTCTCCATTTTGGATCAATTGATCTCACCCCATTCTTTCATTTCCTTTTCCATACAAAATTTTTTCAAAGATGATATTTAAATATATATTTTATATAGACATGATTTATGGGAGGATTTTAATAATATAATAATTATTATTTATTATTGTGGAGTGAAATGAATTTTTTCGATAGGAAGGAAATTGGAACCAATCCTCAAATACAATATTCCTTTTATTCTAGGGATTATGATATTATTGTGAGAAGAAATTTTAAAATTAGCGAGAGGATGTAAAATAAAGTTATGTTTAGCTTGGGTAACTATATAATTTAGACTCTCAAATTTTGAACACCTATTCAAGCTCTAATATACTTTACCTATTATTCTATTGAAATTTTAACCCTTTAGGTCCTCATCCAAGTATCACTTTTCCATTTAACCATAATAATATAACACACCATAACCAAATCACATATTTATGGTGTAATAATTTATAGACCTCCAACCATGTTCCAATAAGTGTAATCTCATCCCTTATAACATTTTAACGTATGTATAATTAGAATAAATCAGGTAATACTAGAAAAATACAAAATTTTAATGTTTAGAACGGATTGTGACCAAATGAATATAAAAATTCATGACTAAAGGGATTGTTAACATTTCCATTAAATGATATAAAATTATAGCCATTGAGAAATTTAGTATATAATGTCAGGTTAGAAATAAAAAATAAATGAATTTAAAGGATTCTTAGATACCCATGGGTGATTATATGATTCTCATTTGGTTGGATAGGTTGATGGAGGAATAATTTGAATAAATTACCAAAAAAATACCCTAATACATCCCTTCAAAAAAGGTTCCATATATCCATATAACTCCAGGTAAACCACTATAAAGTCTCTTATGATATAACATGTTCCAAACTGACAATCATAGAGCATATTATGGTGGGAATATTGGTTCATGAACACTTCCCCACTCACCATATTATTGGGGGATTGGAACCGAGGTATAATTGGTATTTTATAATATCCCACCAAACTCCTTGAGTTTATATGAAACTAAAAATAATACATTATTCCTTTTTACACATCATCCATGTAAAATTACACACATCAATCATCTATAAACACCAATAATGATATACCTTATGATACAAAAATAAAATTTCAAATTCATTTGAATCACGACTTATTGAAATTAATTTTCTCCCAATTCCGCTAACACTATATAATTTAGGGAGTTACATTATTTATTTTTCTTGACCTAGGAGGAATTTATCCTCTTTTCTGATAGGAATGTCACTTGGTCCATCAATGAGAGAGACTGAGGATGTATAAGACCATAACTTTTTGAGAAACATTTTATGTTCACATATATTTTGATTAATGAAATGATATATATCATCAAGATGGTTGAAATTTGATATATTAACCAATATTGATCATTATTTACTAAGATAATTAATAATGTATGAGTTAGACTATAAAATATTTACTTGTTAACTATTTTATAGTTTTATTTACTATATTGGACAAAGATATTATTTGATTATTAATGATCTAAAGACTCGGAAATTTCATGGAAATTTTTTTCATGATATAATTGGAATTTTACGAGTCCGTAGTTTCTGACGGTGCCTGATTCCAAGGACCGGTGTGCTCGGAATCAATTTCTAAAGTTTTGTCTGGGTACGTTCAGTAAACGTACGTGTGGGTTTTTCTATATTTTGAACCGGTTCTCGGAATTGAAATCCGAGGACACCGATGAACTCACGGCTCTGGTATTCTTTAAAGAGGACTTTTACCACAGATTTGTTTTATACAAAGCAGAAGTTAATTTTGGGGTTTCATAATAAATTAAATAAAATTGATGTGTTACAAAATTTTATTTAGTTATTAGTTTATATCTTGAAAGGGAGGCTGGTGGTGGGGCCCACCCCCACATATCCTCTCATGAGAGGATAATGTGTGGTGGGGCCCACAAGAACAATAGCCCGTTAAACTCCCTTTAAACCCCCTCAAACTCTTGGAATTCTATGTTTAAATTTTCGCCAACACTCCATCATTAATGAAGTGAATTAATTCAATTTTATTTAAAATCATTTTGAATCCATCTCTTCTAATTTTATATATGTGTTGTCACATTTATGAGGGATAACTCTTGGGTTCTGTTCCATAAAAATAATAGAGAAGAAACTCTATTATTTTTGGGGGCTTAACTTCTTGGTGGAGTGCTTAGGAGGAGAAGGAGTGGAGGGAGAGCTTTCTTCCAATGATGAAGGACATCCTCTCTTGACAAAGAACGATGAAACCCACGAAGAATGCCCATTTTATTTTCTCTTCCTCCATGTCTAGGGAGAGGATGCCGACCACGGAGATCATCGCCAAAGACTCAAGACTTTTTCCTCCGACATTGACGGAATGATATTTGTCTTACGCAACGCCCTCTTCCGTGACGCTCGACTACTGTGACGCTCGTCTTCCGCGACTCGACGACGTGAAACGTCAAAAACGAGGTAGGGGTTATGATCAATTTTAATTGTCTAAAATTTTACCTCATTTTTCATTGAATATCTTTGATTTTATTTGGCCTATTGCTATCACCGAACACGGAGGGTGCGGGGTGAATGAACATGGCCCAACGACCCTCTTTTGGTTCTTGAATATTTTGGAGGTGGCGACCAGAGGTGGCGGCGTCCAGAGGTGACGAAGACCGTAAGCAACGACCACAAACCGGCCCCATGGAGGAAACCACAGCCCGTTGTGCAGGCCGCTCGGATGATGCGAACCGGCTGACCGTATCCGGCCGGACTAGAGGACTACGACACATCTTTGATGCCATGCTGCGGGAAGACCACCACCCGTTGTTCGGGCCACTTGCTGGATGAGCCGGTTGGCTACGACCGCCCGTTTAGGAGACCGCGACGCCTCATGGCATCATGTAGTGAAGGAATCATGGCCTGCTGTGGGAGCCACTAGCTCTGGAGAAAACCAGCCGGGGCGGGAGAGGCGGCGCCGCTGTTACAAGACATGCCCCCCCCCTCGCTCCACGTCTAGCACGCAACACGCTCGGCCAGCCTGGCCGAGCCGCAAGCGGCCACCGGGTTGGGCCTCCTACTCATGGGCCGAGCCACCAGCCGCATGGGCCAGGCCGCCCTCGCGTGGTCCAAGCCATAGCCACCAAGCCAGGCCGCACCCTACCGGGTCAAACCCAAACCTGGGTCGCACCCGAACCCGGGTCGGACCGGACCCGGACCCCCCCTCTTCGGACTGCTTTCGGTTTTTCACCCATAAAATGAGCTAAAGACCTCAGATAGATGCACTGTCAGTTTCATTGTATTACTTGGATAGAGACGGTAACTTTGGTATATCAAACTCAATGTTTTGAAGAATTTTGTGTATGGATGGGTTGGTTCGATCCGGTAACCAACCGGGCCCTTGGAGCGGAAATGCTTATAACTTAAGGACATGTCGTTCGATTGATGGGCTGTCAACTATGTTGGATTCCTTTTGATGAGATGGTTCTTTGGGTATACTCTAATTGAGGTTCGAACATAGTTGGAGTACGGTTGGGTTGGTTTGAGCCTAAAAACCAATAGGACCCCTGGAACAGAAATGCCAATAACTCAGAGCCAGGGCGTCCAATTGACGCACCGTTTGTCGCATTGGGTTCCTTATGTAGAGACGGAAGTATTGGATACATCAAATCAGGAGTTCATGATAGTTGATGTATCTCTCTTTAAAAGAGGAGTGGACCCTCCTGAAATTGAGCGTGCTGTGTGCGGGAACCCTATGACTGGCTGTGACCGAGATGATAGGATCTTACATGGACCTAAAACAATTCTGGGATCCTCTGTGGGTTCGACAACGACTTCTATACCAGGATCCTACATGGGTTCGACAGTGATGAAATCTATACTGGGATCCTCCGTGGGTTCAATATCAGTGACTTCTGTACCATGATCCAACGTGGGTTCGATAGTGATGACTTCTCTACAATGATCCTACGTGAGTTCGACAGTGATGAATTCTGTACCGGGATCCTCCGTGGGTTCGACATCACTGACTTCTGTACCAGGATCCTACATGGATTCGATAGTGATGACTTCTGTACCAAGACCCTATGTTGGTTGGACATTGATGACTTCTATGTCAGGATCCTATGTGGGATCGACAGCGCTGATATTGTTCCAGGATCCTACATGGGTTCGACAGAGAAGATGATTCAAAGGATACATATAATCATCTCTACCCCTCTTCGTGAGTTGTATACCTGTGTGAGCTGAGTCATGTCTTTCAACCATTATCAACGTGTTGATTGACTTAATTCTTGTGTAGACTAAGCTATTCTTGGGATCATGATTTGGAGTCGGACTAAGATTGGTAACTTAGGTACATGTATGGGATTATACCTAAGTAGGGTTGGTTGATACTTCGTGTTTGTATCTTTCTACTTTTTTATCCTTAGTGGATATTGTGAGACCACGTGGGTCTCGGGTTCCCTACTGAGTATTGTTATAATCACCCCTACACGAGCTATGCCCGTACCTCATTGTGTTGGATGCAGATGACAGAGAATGATGACGGAGGCCGAGAGCGCCATGACTGGATGGTACCCGGAGGTGGACCTTGCGACGAATTCGTACATGGTGGAGACTGATGGACGTGGGTACTGAGTTGGCCATTTGTACTTACCCTTCAGGTAGGAATCCCCAGAGGACAATCCAGGAGCTGCTCTTTACATTTACCTGTTTGTCCCTTTACATGTACTTGTTGATCAGTTTGGTTTGTATACTGGCCCATTTACATTCCAGCACAGTATTTTGAATTTAGTTTCACTTAGTGTTTACTTCTTGGTTTGTACGCTATTGTCTTTGTTTACTTCTATAAAGGCAATGCCTTCCCAGCTTTGGGATTTACACCTTTGGTGCTAGTCGCTAGCCCCTGGCCTATGGAAGGCGGTCGTGGGGTAGTCACGACATGGGCCACGAGGACGAGTCGTGAAATATTGTTATCAGAGGAGTCGGTTCTACCGCAGAACATGAACTCGGATTCTTTTAACAGTAATAGTGTTATGTGTTTTGGGTGTGGTTATCAATTTAGGGTAACCTATTTTGGTGCGGCGGCCGACGTATCCATACACTAGGACTCCTACTACTGATCTCCGACTCAATGCACGAAAACACTAATTGTGTGTGTGTTTCTTTAAAAAAAGTTTTCTTCATGATTAATTTGTATCAGCTCATGAGGTTTATTGTTTTCACTATGGTGCACCTGTTTTTTTTTCGGATGGCCCCATGATGGCAGCCAACTAGGGTTCTGAGTTATGTACGAGATGGTAGCCCACTAGGCGATGAGGCTTTGGTGTGGGGCTCCATCATAGTGGAGGCACCAATGGTACCACTACCCGCTGGGCCACCAATATAAGGACCCGCAATTATTTCATACATAATCTTGAATCTATTCAAGAAAACACTTCATTTTACATTGAGGATCTTTTCATGTTTAGATCTTTAGAGAATTAAGAAAAAACATTCATAACATTACACATTGTTACATAGTGGATACCATAAAATCAGTTTCCATTTTCCTCAGAATATAAAACATTAAAACATAAAACAAGACTCCTTGACAATTCTTCAACATTTAACATGTCTTCCTCCCTTGTATTATTCATCCATTAACCTGTGAAAAATCATTTAAAAACTTGGGATGAGCACAAAAGCTCAGTAAGGTATGAAAAAGAAGGAAAAAATCTCATTAGTCCATGAATACACAAGACATATGGAAACATTTTCAAAATACATGATTTACACCCATAAAATCTTACTTAGCGTAACATGAGATTTACACAAGATCCATACAAACATAATTATAATCATAAAGGTATATTGGGGCATTACTTACATAATCTTGTAACCATCTTGGCTACCTTAAAATTTGTAACCCTCACGGCTACCTTACTTTGTGTAACCATCACAGTTACACTTGGAGTAACCATACGGCCGACCTCCAACTTACTCATACCCAATGCATTGGAGGGAAATATAGGTCCCACCCTTCATCCTAAACAATGCCCAATAGCCAAAACATAATCATTCAACATAAATAATAACATAAAAACATTGCCTTTGAATCTTATAAAACAGAATTTTAAAAAAGGATTTTAGAAGAAAAGTCCCTTATAAACATCATATACTTGAAGTGATACTTAATTGAGTGGATGGAATATGTATATACTCTGTAAATACACATAATTAAACATAATATAAACAGAACCCATCACACAAACAATTTAAATAGCACATAAATTATAAAGTAGAAGGTTAACCCAAAGAATGGAAATCGGGTTAAGAATTCCCTTACCTTGGGCTTGTCCTACTTCAAAATTGTTTGAACCTCCTGTATAATGGTTAAAGGAGTGTTAATAGGATTTTAAAGAAACTTGTTCATGTTTATAACATCTTACATGGTCATTTCATAACCTCATTTCACCCCTTATTTGTTAGTATTTTGTTCCTTGCATTATTTTGGGTGAGGTCTTTTGTGATTTTCACGATCGGTTCATGATGAATCGTTCTTGTTGATTGGAAGTGAAACTCCAGAATTGGAATGGAGTATTAGTTACATAACTCCAGTACCATAAATTATACCATTCATCACTTTGGTGCCTTATATGATGATGATTTATAAGTTAAAACATTAATTATGTTCGTTTAGATAATTTAAGTGGTTCTTTGATAATTACAATTTCATTTAGTCTTATAAGTTTGAATCATGAGTACAAAAGAATTACAGAACCTTATATGATTCATAAAACATATATTATAACCTGGTTCAACCATATAAATGGTTTCATGACCAGACTTGAAATAATTAATGGAAATTGAAAATACATCGTCCACGATATCGGTAATTCGACACAAATGGACAATGTTTTTTGATTCTTTAAATAAGTGAAAGAGGAGAGGAATAATGATTTGTAATTTTACATAAACATGAAAACATCCAGAATATACATGATTCTGGAGATTTCATGCCTCTTGGATAAGAGGGGGTGAAGAACTAAGAGAAGGGAATCTTGAAATGAAGAAAACATGAGAAATTTCTTACAAAAATTCGGCAGCCTAACAGCGTCTCTTAAAATTTCATAAAAACAAGATTGATGAGCGGAATGGAATATCTCATCAATAATACAAAATTTGGATAGTAAGGGGAAATATTAAACGAAATATCCCAACAAAAGACAAAGGGAAAGGAAGAGAATAACATAAAATGGAAGGAAAGAATGAAAATGAAAGAGGATGTTTACCTCTTGATCTCTTCTCCTTGAGATCCTTCTTAAGGGCTTTGATTTTGGTCTTTTGGTGAGACCAGCAGCTCTAGGACGTGGAGAAGAAGATTGAGGAGGGAATTTGGCAGAAATTAGACAATGCTCAAGGCTTGAGAGGTGTGAGAGGAAGAGGGGAGTGAGGGTGGTATTTATAGTGGAGGAGGGGAGGCATTTTAGATTATTTTAATTATTATTATAATATTTTTATCAAGACTATGAATAATCTCAAATCAAGTGGCCCTAAATAGTGATAATATCATGTGATTTCGAAGCAAGTGGCCTTGCATCACTTATGATGTCATAAATAGTGCATTTTTACTGATAAATTGATTATACGGTATTTTACTGTATTTCACTATTCACCGAAAATTCAAGAGTTTCAGAAAAATACCAAAAATTTACCCCAACCATTTTTCGATGTGTAGAATTAAAAAATGAACTCTATTTTTCAAAAATAATTTTCTAAATATTATTAATTTAATTTTTAAATAAGGTCATAGTTAATTCGAAAAATAACAAAATTGAAGTGCAATTAGTTTTATGTGACATTGGAAAATTAATTAAGATCTCATTATCCTATTGCCATGGGAAAATAAAATAATAATATTATTTACTATTCATGAGGTCATATTACTATTCATATTACTATTCATATTACTATTCATAAGGGCATGTTACTATTCACCAAAAAAACAAGTTTGTTCCATCAGACTCGAAATAACATACTGAACACAATTGTAGATGATAGTTTCTTGAAATTCAAAACATAGAAGAAATAAAATTATGTTTAAAGGATACTTATAAATATATACCTTAAACAAAATTTCAAGCATTTTCAATTTATTTTTAGAAAACCTTGGGATGTTACATTATCCCCACCTTCTTGAAATTGCGTCCTCGCAATTTTATTTACTTATTAAACAACTGAGGGTATTTTTCCCTCATAGCATTTTCAGACTCCCATGTTGCTTCTTCAACCATGTGGTTTCTCCACAAAACCTTTACCTGGTGGATTACCTTATTCCGCAATACCTGTTCTCTTCGATCAAGAATCTGAACCGGTTTTTCTTCATAAGAAAGGTTCTCTGCTAGCTGAACTTCTTCCGGCCTCAAGACATGTGATGAATCTGGAACATACTTTCTCAACATCGAAACATGAAAAACATCGTGTACCTGAAACAAGCTCGGAGGCAAAGCTACGCGGTACGCAACTGTTCCAACTTTATCCAAGATTTCAAAAGGACCGATGAACCGTGGACTTAGTTTCCCTTTCTTACCGAAACGCATCACACTTTTCCAAGGAGATATTTTAAGGAAAACATGGTCACCTACCTTGAAAGAGAAGTCTTTCCTTCTGTTATCTGCATAACTTTTCTGCCTGCTTTGAGCTATCCTCATGTGTTGCTGGATCATCCTCACTTTCTCAGCCACTTCTTCTACTAATTCTGGCCCCATCAACTTCCTTTCACCGACTTCATCCCAAAACGCAGGAGTCCGACACCGCTTTCCATACAAGGCCTCAAAAGGTGCCATCTGAATACTGGAATGGAAACTGTTATTATAAGAAAACTCAACTAATGAAAGATGCTGATCCCAACTTCCCTGATAGTCCATTGAACAAGCTCGAAGCATATCCTCCAAAGTTTGAATCGTTCGCTCTGACTGCCCATCTGATTGAGGATGAAAAGCTGTACTGAAATTCAACTCTGTGCCCAAAGACTTCTGAAGTCCCTTCCAAAATTTAGAAGTGAACCTGGGATCTCGGTCAGACACAATGGAAAGAGGAACTCCATGTAACCTGACAATCTCTTTGAGGTACAATCGAGAAAGCTGATCTAATGTCATTGTATCTCGAATAGAAAGAAAATGAGCAGACTTTGTTAGCCGATCAACAATAACCCATATCGCATTGTTACCTCGAGAAGTCTTTGGTAGTCCCACCACAAAATCCATGGATATATTCTCCCATTTCCATTCTGGCACCGGCAAAGGCTGAAGCATCCCCTTCGGTAACTGTCGCTCTGCTTTAACCTGCTGACATGTCAAACATTTCATTGTAAAATCAGCAATATCTCTTTTCATCCCATTCCACCAGTAATACTCTCGAAGGTCTCTGTACATCTTAGTACTTCCAGGATGAACAGAAAATGGAGAACTATGAGCTTCACACAACAATTCTTTCTTCAGCTGGGAATCACAAGGCACGCACAACCTTTTTCCAAACCATAAAACACAATCTTTATCAAGATTAAATTCTGGAAACTTACCCATTTTAACCAATTCTACCTTTTTCTGTAGCTCACAGTCTTCCCTCTGCGCTTTCATAATTCTGTCTGACAACGAAGACTGCACTGAAACCTGAAACAAAAGAGATATATTCCCTGCACCAACAACTTCCAAGCCAAAATTTATCAAATCATTAATCAAGGGATCACATTCCAAACGTAGCATGGTTAATGATGCATGATTTTTCCGACTTAAGGAATCCGCTACTTTGTTTGCTTTTCCAGAATGGTAATTAATCGTGCAGTCATAATCCTTTATCAGTTCTATCCATCTTCTCTGCCTCATGTTTAATTCCTTCTGAGTGAATATATACTTAAGACTTTTATGGTCAGTATATATTTGGCATTTGGTTCCGTATAGATGATGCCTCCATATTTTCAAAGCAAAAACCACAGCTGCCAATTCCAAATCATGTGTGGGATAATTCATCTCATGAGGTTTAAGTTGTCTCGACGCATAGGCAATTACCTGACCATTCTGCATCAAAACACAACCAAGTCCCTTCAAAGAA
This sequence comes from Viscum album, assembly GCA_963277665.1. NCBI lineage: Eukaryota > Viridiplantae > Streptophyta > Magnoliopsida > Santalales > Viscaceae > Viscum > Viscum album. The sequence goes on from OY728159.1 coordinate 1,627,572,743, forward strand.
TCATCACTATAGATGAAAAACTCACCATTCCGGGAAGGTAAGGCCAAAACTGGAGCATTCACCAATCTCTTCTTTAGTTCCTGAAAACAAACATCACATTCCTCTGTCCAAACAAAATTAACCCCTTTCCGTGTTAACTTAGTTATTGGGCTAGATAACCGTGCAAAGTTCTCAAAAAAGCGTCGGTAATAACTTGCTAAGCCCAGAAAACTACGAATCTCTGTAACATTTGTGGGTCTTGGCCATTCATCAACTACTTTTGTTTTGGCAGGATCAACTGTTATTCCATCCTTATTTACAATGTTCCCAAGAAAAGAAATCTGTTGCAACCAAAAATCACACTTGCTGAATTTTCCATATAGTTTCTTTTCTTTTAAAGTTTGTAAAACAACCCTTAGATGTTTTTCATGATCCTCTTTATTTTTAGAAAAAACCAGAATGTCATCAATAAATACCACCACAAACTTATCCAAGAACTCATGAAATACTCTATTCATAAGATTCATGAATACAGCAGGTGCATTAGTTAACCTAAATGGCATAACAACAAATTCATAATGCCCATATCTAGTACGAAAGGCTGTTTTCGAGATGTCATCCTCCTTCACCTTCAGCTGATGGTATCCGGATCTCAAGTCAATATTGGAAAAGTACGGAGCTCCCTGGAGCTGATCAAACAAGTCATCAATATGAGGCAAAGGATACTTGTTTTTAACAGTGATGTTATTCAAAGCTCTATAATCAATGCAAAGTCTCATGGAACCGTCTTTCTTTTTAACAAACAAAACAGGGGCTCCCCATGGTGAAGTACTGGGACGAATGAAACCTTTGACAAGCAAATCCTGCAACTGATTTTTCAATTCAAGAAGTTCTATTGGAGCCATACGATATGGGGGTTTTGAAATTGGCTTAGCATCAGGAACTAAGTCAATTGTGAATTCAACTTCTCGTTTAGGTATGACACTGGGTAACTCCTCAGGAAAAACATCAAGGTATTCATTTACCACTGGCACATCATTGATTTGAATAGTTCCCTTGTTTTCAACAATATGAGCTAGATAACTTTCATTTCCATCTTTCAGTAGTTTCTCAGCTTCTTGATATGTTATCAACTGTATGGGTTCATTCTTGTATACAAACTGAAACTCTTTCTGAAAAACAACTTCTTTAGCTCTACAGTCAATCTTAGCATGATAACCAGAAAGCCAGTCCATCCCCAGAATAACTTCAAACTCGACTAAGGGTAAAACAACAAGGTTTGCAGGTAAAGTCTTTCCACATACCACAATAGAAATATTCTTATAATTCCTCTTTGCTATAACATTTCCCCCTGGTGTTTTAACAACAAGTTCGGGTATCATTTGTTGAGGTGATATTTCCAATTTACTAGAAAATTTCTCAGAGATGAAGGAATGTGTAGACCCCGTATCAAACAAAACTTTAGCAAAATCTGAGTGAACAAACAAAGTACCTGATACAACTTCATTGGATGGCCCAACATCTGCTGACGTAGTCGCAAAGGATCTCACTACACCTTTCTGCTTGTAGTCTGGCTTCTTTGCATCATTTGGATCCCTCTTTGGACAGGCATTTGCATAGTGACCCATCTCACCACATTTAAAACACTTTATAGTTTGCTTATCAGGATTAGTCTTTGGATCATTTTCATTGCAATCTCGGGCCATATGTCCAAACTTACCACATTTAAAAAACTTCCCAGTTTTGATAAGACATTCCCCAGGGTGCTTCTTGCCACACTTTTCACAAACTGGAAACTGTATTTTCTTACCATCAGATTTCATTGGTTGATTCTTACCCATTGCTTTCCAATTTGACCTCTTCTTCTCTTTGTTTCCAAATTGCATGTGATCGTCAGCAAACTCCATCTCTACCCTCTCAGCACATCGGACAAGTTTCTCATAACTTTTGAATTCACGGGAGGCCAACGCCCTTCGATACCTTGGCTTCAATCCTGAGTAAAAGCGGTTGATTTTGCTATCGAGATCCAGAATAAGATTCGGAGCATACCTCGCCAGTCGGGTGAAGTTCGCCTCATACATAGCCACTGAATCTTCCTCCTTTTGTTTCAGTTCAAGGAATTGTTTCTCCATTCTAAGTCGCACCACCTTAGGAAAATATTTTTCAAGAAAAAGACTTTTAAATTCATCCCATACTAAGGCATCAAAATCCTCTCTACCCCTGATATTCCTTACCATTGACCACCACTGATCAGCTTCCCCTTCAAAATGATAAATGGCAAGACTTACCTTTTGATTTTCTGAACATCCCATAACATCAAATATCTTTTCAAGGGCCTTAATCCATCCTTCTGCTGCCACTTGGTCAGAAGATCCACTGAATGCAGGAGGATGTTGTCTCATAAAATGTTCCACCACTGTCATGTTCCGTTGGGGTACATCTATTTGTACTCTTGCATGGATTCCACCACCATTTATTGCCTGTGTTAGCTGAGCCATTACTGTCACAAACTGCTCGGTTCCAATCCCTACCATTCCGGGCTGTTGATCAGGAAGGATGTCATTCTGTCGGTGCCTATCCTCTTCAGCATCCATGTTCCTTCTGCGGACAACCATTCTAAACAAACATTTCTTAGATGAAGCAACATGGTAATCTTTAAATGCTATAACAAATTAAACATAGGGTGAGAATTATTTATGGTTTTCTATTAGCATCACCTTAACCCCTAAAGTCATCTAAACCATCCTCGGATACCAACTATAAGGACCCGCACTTATTTCATACATAATCTTGAATCTATTCAAGAAAACACTTCATTTTACATTGAGGATCTTTTCAAGTTTAGAGCTTTAGAGAATTAAGACAAAACATTCATAACATTACACATTGTTACATAGTGGATACCATAAAATCAGTTTCCATTTTCCTCAGAATATAAAACATTAAAACATAAAACAAGACTCCTTGACAATTCTTCAACATTTAACATGTCTTCCTCCCTTGTATTATTCATCCATTAACCTGTGAAAAATCATTTAAAAACTTGGGATGAGCACAAAAGCTCAGTAAGGTATGAAAAAGAAGGAAAAAATCTCATTAGTCCATGAATACACAAGACATATGGAAACATTTTCAAAATACATGATTTACACCCATAAAATCTTACTTAGCGTAACATGAGATTTACACAAGATCCATACAAACATAATTATAATCATAAAGGTATATTGGGGCAGTACTTACATAATCTTGTAACCATCTTGGCTACCTTAAAATTTGTAACCCTCACGGCTACCTTACTTTGTGTAACCATCACAGTTACACTTGGAGTAACCATACGGCCAACCTCCAACTTACTCATACCCAATGCATTGGAGGGAAATATAGGTCCCACCCTTCATCATAAACAATGCCCAATAGCCAAAATATAATCATTCAACATAAATAATAACATAAAAACATTGCCTTTGAATCTTATAAAACAGAATTTTAAAAGAGGATTTTAGAAGAAAAGTCCCTTATAAACATCATATACTTGAAGTGATACTTAATTGAGTGGATGGAATATGTATATACTCTGTAAATACACATAATTAAACATAATATAAACAGAACCCATCACACAAACAATTTAAATAGCACATAAATTATAAAGTAGAAGGTTAACCCAAAGAATGGAAATCGGGTTAAGAATTCCCTTACCTTGGGCTTGTCCTACTTCAAAATTTTTTGAACCTCCTGTATAATGGTTAAAGGAGTGTTAATAGGATTTTAAAGAAACTTGTTCATGTTTATAACATCTTACATGGTCATTTCATAACCTCATTTCACCCCTTATTTGTTAGTATTTTGTTCCTTGCATTATTTTGGGTGAGGTCTTTTGTGATTTTCACGATCGGTTCATGATGAATCGTTCTTGTTGATTGGAAGTGAAACTCCAGAATTGGAATGGAGTATTAGTTACATAACTCCAGTACCATAAATTATACCATTCATCACTTTGGTGCCTTATATGATGATGATTTATAAGTTAAAACATTAATTATGTTCGTTTAGATAATTTAAGTGGTTCTTTGATAATTACAATTTCATTTAGTCTTATAAGTTTGAATCATGAGTACAAAAGAATTACAGAACCTTATATGATTCATAAAACATATATTATAACCTGGTTCAACCATATAAATGGTTTCAGGACCAGACTTGAAATAATTAATGGAAATTGAAAATACATCGTCCACGATATCGGTAATTCGACACAAATGGACAATGTTTTTTGATTCTTTAAATAAGTGAAAGAGGAGAGGAATAATGATTTGTAATTTTCCATAAACATGAAAACATCCAGAATATACATGATTCTGGAGATTTCATGCCTCTTGGATAAGAAGGGGTGAAGAACTAAGAGAAGGGAATCTTGAAATGAAGAAAACATGAGAAATTTCTTAAAAAAATTCGGCAGCCTAACAGCGTCTCTTAAAATTTCATAAAAACAAGATTGATGAGCGGAATGGAATATCTCATCAATAATACAAAATTTGGACAGTAAGGGGAAATATTAAACGAAATATCCCAACAAAAGACAAAGGGAAAGGAAGAGAATAACATAAAATGGAAGGAAAGAATGAAAATGAAAGAGGATGTTTACCTCTTGATCTCTTCTCCTTGAGATCCTTCTTAAGGGCTTTGATTTTGGTCTTTTGGTGAGACCAGCAGCTCTAGGACGTGGAGAAGAAGATTGAGGAGGGAATTTGGAAGAAATTAGACAATGCTCAAGGCTTGAGAGGTGTGAGAGGAAGAGGGGAGTGAGGGTGGTATTTATAGTGGAGGAGGGGAGGCATTTTAGATTATTTTAATTATTATTATAATATTTTTATCAAGACTATGAATAATCTCAAATCAAGTGGACCTAAATAGTGATAATATCATGTGATTTCGAAGCAAGTGGCCTTGCATCACTTATGATGTCATAAATAGTGCATTTTTACTGATAAATTGATTATACGGTATTTTACTGTATTTCACTATTCACCGAAAATTCAAGAGTTTCAGAAAAATACCAAAAATTTACCCCAACCATTTTTCGATGTGTAGAATTAAAAAATGAACTCCATTTTTCAAAAATAATTTGCTAAATATTATTAATTTAATTTTTAAATAAGGTCACAGTTAATTCGAAAAATAACAAAATTGAAGTGCAATTAGTTTTATGTGACATTGGAAAATTAATTAAGATCCCATTATCCTATTTCCATGGGAAAATAAAATAATAATATTATTTACTATTCATGAGGTCATATTACTATTCATATTACTATTCATATTACTATTCATAAGGGCATGTTACTATTCACCAAAAAAAACAAGTTTGTTCCATCAGACTCGAAATAACATACTGAACACAATTGTAGATGATAGTTTCTTGAAATTCAAAACATAGAAGAAATAAAATTATGTTTAAAGGATACTTATAAATATATACCTTAAACAAAATTTCAAGCATTTTCAATTTATTTTTAGAAAACCTTGGGATGTTACAACCAATACCACCAGCTCCAGTAGTAGAGAGTGAACACCATCTGAGTGTGTTGCATGAGTTCCAGCACCAGAGACTGCCCAGTTTCTGGGGAGAGACAGACCCACAAGCACCTTTGTATTGGTTGGTGGCTGTTGTGAGAGTTTTCATATTGGTAGGGACACTACCCGGCCTCATGGTGATCCCTACCGCGAGTCTCTTGCATGCAGCGGCAGGTAGATGGTAAAGATTGATGCTCCAGGTGCAGGATGAGGCATCTCTACTATGGACAAACATCGAGAGCCTTTTCCAGGAAGAGTCTATACCAGGAACCCTTTGTACGGTGTGGATTCAGGGGTTACTTAATCTACAGTAGGGCAGCATGATAGTAGCTCAGAACTCAATGATGTTCACTGACCTCTCACGCTACTCTAAGGATATAGTACGTGACCCATTATTCAGCACCCAGACCTTTGATAAGGGACTCAGGAATGAGATGAGGGTTTCGATGATCTCCCTCAACATTCTGACGCATGAGGGGGTACTAAGGTGAGCCCTTATAGTGGAGATCTTTCTCACTGAGCAGTCACCAGTAGCGAGACCCACCACAAGGCGACACGTGGCGGAGTCTTCTGTAGCCAGCAGTAGACAGATAATGTAGGGGTCCAAGAGGACCAGACCCACAGGTGTTCAACTGCTTGACTTAGGTTCGGTTGTGTGGGGGACACGAAATAGAGCTAGCCATATGAGGAGCAGACAGTGCTATGCATGCGGTGGACAGGGTCACATGGCTTGAGACCACCCGACCCATTCTGTAGATGAGCAGCATGCAGTAGAAAAACCTCCCGGTCAGAGGCAGAGGTTCGACCCAGGTGGTCCACCGAGAGCAGTTGGACATGCCATAGGAAATGACCAAATAGTATGTGGTGGAAAACATTTCGAGGCCCTACCACCATCACCCCCAGGAGGTCCACACCGACTGCAGGGAATGAGTGGACATGGGAGAGCTTAGCTTCAGGAATCCGAGGCCTATGACAATAGTGCTCTGGGAGCTGGTGGATAAGAGTGGGACTACTTCTAGGCATAGAGCCCTTTTTTCATGAAGCTTCTATCTTCATTGATGTTGTTGTTTGTGGTTTCTTTGTGTCTTTGTACTTTGAGTTGTAGTAATAAAATACACTTTTCCTGGTGACATTTGATTTCCTCCCTTTTGTGTGGATTATACTAAGAGAATCGAGATAAAACCATTTACTTGACCCTCAGATTAGAGTTTCCAACTGAAAGAGACCCAGTTAACACACACTGATGTCGAATGTGTGACTCATCCCTTGGAGGTGAGAGTAATAGTTGGATCTCTTGGTGGTAGCGTAGAGTCCTTACGACGTCGTCCATGGCATGTATTAGTACCGTTCATGTTAGGATAGACTGTATTAGGCAATGGGTGTGGTTCATCCAGGAGATGAGATTGGATTTCTATTTTTCAGTAAGGGAGAAATCATAGTAGCTCTTGTAAGACGTAGGCGAAGAAGGGTGAAGACAAGTTATTTTAAATTGGCTAGACTCACTGATAGTTTGTTGGGCAGATGCTTTACAATCTACTCTGACCACTAGAGTCTCAGGTATATCTTCTCGCAGAAGGACCTAAACCTATGACAATGGCGATGACTTTAATTCCTCTAGGACTATGACCTCGAGATAATCTATACTCCTAGAAAGGGGGAATGTTGAAGAAAATGCTATCAGTAGGATATCATGAATTTTGCTGATAGGAGAGGCAATGGAGTAGCTGGCCGCATTGAAAATATCATTTGTGGAGGAGAGATGATATATCCATGGACTTTGTGACGGGTCTTCCATGTACGTCCAAGGTACACGTCTCGGTTTGGGTGATCGTCGACTGAATTACCAATTCGACTAACTTCATATTGACCAGATATGGTATGAGCTACCATGGGGGAGGCACAGGTCATTCAGGAGATGAATACATCTAGAATTCGTGGATGGCGACCACGTCTCCATACGGGTCTCACCTCGACGAGGTCAATGGAGATTTGGCTGAGTTGGCAAGTTATCTTCGAGTTTTATCGGGCAGTTCCAGGTCCTCAGCAGAATAGGCGAGGTGGCTTACCGCCTGGCCCTTCCACCTCAGTTGCACCGGGTGCACGACATCTTCCACGTATCTCTACTGAGGAGATATGTGCATGACCCATCCCATATCATTGACCATGGGGAGTTGGATATCGATGATGGTGAGACATTCATGGAGGTCCCAGTGGAGATCGAGGATCGACAAGTGCAAGTCCTACCTTGACGGTTTATTCCTCTGGTGCACATTCGATGGCAGCACAGGAACATCCAGGAGAGTACATGGGAGCGGGCGGCTCAGATGCATGCTCATTACCCCCATTTGTTTCCCTAGTGTGGGTTGTGGTTTTAAGGGGACGTAAAGTCATGAAAAGGTGTAATGTAAAGACCCAGAAATTTCAAGGAATTTTTTTCTTAAATTTATTTGAATTTTATGACTCCGTAGTTTCTGACGGCGCCTGATTCTGAGGCCCGGTGTGCCCGGAATCAATTTCTGATGTTTTGTTCGGGTACGTTCAGTAAACATACGTGCATGTTTTTCTATCTTTTGAACCGGTGCTCGAAGTTGAAATATGAGGACACCGATGAACTCGCAGTGCCGGTATTCTGTTAATAGGACCATTACTGAAATTTCATTTTATAAAGGGCAGAAGTTAAATTTAGGGTTTCATAATAAATTAAATAAAATTGATGTGTTACAAAATTTTATTTAGATAGTAGTTTTATCTCCAAAGGGAGGATGGTGGTGGGTCCCACCCCCACATAACCTCTCATTATAGGATAATGTGTGGTGGGGCCCACACGAACACTATCCCTTTAAACTCCCTTGAAACCCCCTTGAACTCTTGGAATTCCATGTTTTAATTTATTCCAACACTCCATCATTAATGAAGTGAATTAATTCAATTTTAATTCAAATATTTTTGAATCCATATCTTCTCATTGAATCTATAAGTTGTCAATTTTATGAGGGATAACTCTTGGGTTTTGTGCCATAAAAATAATATAGAAGAAACACTATTATTTTTGGGGGCTTAACTTCTTGCTGGAGTTCTAAGGAGGAGAAGAAGAGGAGGGAGATCTTTCTTCCAATGACGATGGAAGTCCTCTCTCGACAAAGAACGGTGACACCCACGAAGAATTCCCATCTTATTTTCTCTTCCGGAATATCAAGTGAAAAGACACTGACTGCGGAGATCATCACCAATGACTAAAGAGTTTTTCCTATGATGTTGATGGAATGATATTCGTCTTAAGCAACACAGTCTTCTGCGACGCCCGACTACCGCGACTCTCGTCTTCCGTGACTCGACGATGTGCAACGTCAAATATGAGGTAGGGGGTTATGATCAATTTTAATTGAATAAAATTGTACCTTGTTCTTTTTTGAATAACTGGGATTGTATTCGGCCTATTGTTATCACCTAACGTGGAGGGCGCTGGCCGAACGAATACGGCCCGAAGACCCTCTGTTGGTTCTTGAATATTTTGGAGGCGGTGACCGGAGGCGACGGTGACTGGAAGCAGCAACCGTGAACTGGACACATGGAATAAACTGCGGCCGGTGGTGCGGGCCGCTCGGACGAAGCAAACCAGTCGGCTGTAGCCGGCGGGGCTGGAGGACAACGACACCGCGCTATGGGAAGATCGCGGCCCGATGTGTGGGCCGCTTGCTAGACGAGCCGCCTGGCTATGGTCGGCCAGGCAGGAGACCGCGGTGCCCTCTTGGCGTCGTGCTGCGAAGGAGATGTGGCCCGATTCTTCCGGCCACTCGGCGGACGAACCGGCCCGTGGCCTGCCGGCCATGCTGGGAAGACCACGGCGCCTCATGGTGCCATGCTGCAAAGGAACCGCGGCCCGTTGTGCGGGCCGCTCGCGCCAGAGAAAATCGGCCAACATCGGCCGAACGTTTAGGAGAGGTGACACTACTTAGTGCCTCCATTACAAGACAACCCCCCCCCCCCCCCCCTCACTCTGCATCTGGCGCGCAATGAGCTCAGCCATCTTGGTCAAGCCGCGGCCGGCCACCGGGTCAGGCCACCTGCGCGAGGGCTGGGACGCCATCCGTGTTGGACGAACCACCCTCGCATGGGCTAGGCCACAGCCTCCAGGCCGTATTGCGCCCTACCGGGTCAGACCCAGACCCGTCTCGGGTCGACTCGGTTCGAGCTGACCCTGGGCGGGTTGGGTCGGGTCGGGTCGGACCGGACCCAGACCCCCCTCTTCAGAAAACATTTGGTTTTTTCCCACAACTTTATCTACAGACTTCTGATCAATGCACCATCAGTTGCGTTGGATTCCATGGATCGAGACGGTCGTTTCGGTATATCACACTCAAGGTTCTTGTAGTATATTTGGTATGGAAGGGTTGGTTTGATCCCGTAACCAACAGGGCCCCTAGAGCGGAAATGCTTATAACTTAAGGACTAGACGTTCAATTGATGTGTATTCAACTAATTTGGATTCCTTTTTGTGATAAGGTTTTTTTGGAATACTCTACTTGAAGTTCGTATATAGTTGTAGTATGGTCGGGTTGGTTTGAGCCTAAAAACCAACCAGGCCCTTGGAACGAAAATTCCAATAACTCACAGAACGGGCATCCGATTGACTCACTGTCTGTCACATTGGGTTCCTTATGTTGAGACGGAACAATTGGATACATCAACATAGGACTTCATGATAGTTAATGTATCACTTTGGACATGAGGAGAGGACCCTCCCAGAATCGAGCGTGCTGTGTGCGGGAACCCTATGGCTGGCTGCGATCAAGATGGTAGGATCCTACATGGACCTACTACTGTTACGGGATCCTCTGTGGGTTCGACAGTGACTTCTGTAACAGGATCCAATGTGGGTTCAACAGTGACAAATTCTGTATTGGGATCCTCTGTGGGTTCGACAACAGTGACTTTTGTACCAGGATCCTATGTGGGTTCGACAGTGACGACTTCTGTACTAGGATCCTACAGGGGTTCGACAGTGATGACTTCTGTACCGGTATCCTCCGTGGGTTCGATAGCAGTGACTTATATACCATGATCCTACGTGGGTTCGATAGTGATGACTTATGTACCAAGATCCTATGTGGGTTTGGTAGTGAATAATTCTGTTCCAGGATCCTACGTGGGCTCGACAGTGCTGATATTGTTCTAGGATCCTATATGGTTTCAACAGAGAAGATGATTCAAAGGCTACATATAATCATCTCTATGCCTCTTCGTGAGATGTATACCTATGTGTGCTGAGTCATGTATTTCAACCATTATCAACATGGTGATTTTCTTACTTCTTGTGTGGACTAAGTTGTGCTTGGTCTCATGAGTTGGAGCTAGACTGAGATTGGTAACTTAGGTATATGTATGGACATATACCTCTGTAAGGTTGGTTGATACTTTGTGTTTGTATCTTTCTACTTTTGTTTATCCTTAGTGGATATTGTGAGACCTTGAGGGTCTCGGTGTCCCTTCTAAATATCATTATACTCACCTCTAAACGGGCTATGCCCACACCTCGTTGTGTTGGATGCAGAAGATGGACAACGCTGACGAAGGATGAGAGTGCCATGACTGGACAGTACCCAGAGGTGGACCATGCAACGAGTCGACACACAGTGGAGACTGATGGATGTGGGTGCTGAGGTGGCCATCTGTACCTAACCTTCTGGTAGGAATCCCTGGAGGACGATTCAGGAGCTGCTCATTACTTTCAGATGTTTGTCCCTTTACTTGTACTTGTTGATCAGTTGGATTTGTATACTGGCCCATTTACTTTCCAGCACACTCTTTTGAATTCAGTTTCACTTAGTGTTTACTTCATATTGCGTACTCTGTTGTCTTTATTTGTTTCATAAAGGTAATCTCTTCCTAGATTAGGGATTTACACCTTTGGTTCTAGTCGCTATCCCTTGGCCTATGGATGGCGGGCTTGAGGTAATCACGGCATGGGCCCCGAGGACGGGTCGTGGCAAATGATGTATGAAATGTATATTTTATAAATTTTTATAGAGATTCATGTTTTTGGTTGAGATTATTCTATATCCCATTATAGCTTGAGTAACACAATCACGTTTTTATAGGATACTCTTTGTTAATTTTTATAAATTATGAATTAATAAATCAATCCATGTCATGACGGCCTATATAGACAGAAAATGGTTATGAAAAATGAGGATTTGTTATGTTAATGTGTTTTTATAAATAATAATAGTTTAATTTGATAATTCATTTAAAATAATTTAATAGTATATATAAATGTTTTTAGAAATTATTTCAAATGTTTTTACTAGTGATATGACACGTGGTAAATTTTGTTAAAGTCTACAAGTATTTATTAAATGTATGAGATTGAAACTTATTATGTGTACTATAGTAAAATTATAAGTTGTGACATTTCTATGTCACTATATTTTGTATAGTGTTTCAATATTAGATATAAGAATATCACATTGAGTTTTATAATTGGGTAATGCCTATAATTCGGAGTATTATAGTCATATCTATTTGATATATAGAGATATATGCACACAATTTTTAATATTTCACACTACCATCTCAATTATTCTACAAAATCTATTATATATTTTTAAAAATATTATAGGTTTATGTTTATGGGATTTGAAACATATGAAAGCCAATTTTTTTAAAATATATTTATTCCATTTGAAAATATTTGATAAAAATATTTCATATAAAACGTTATAAAATATTGATAATTTTATAAATAGTTTCTCCATTACGTCTTTGGATTATCCATTATATCTTATAAAAATAGATCAAACTGAGATATGATCTAAATAATTTTTCTCCACATTTAGAAATCCACATATAAAGATACATCCTGTATCCATACCCATTAACACACATTTTCTCTAAGGTTGTGAATTAATGGAGAAATATTATCAATAATGTCTCTATATAATTAACATAACTAATATAAAACTTCATAGGCGAGAAGTTATTATTTGTTAATAAGGAACATTTTTACCTACTTATAGTATAGATACAACATTTAAAATAAGTTATTTTAACATCATGTCCTTAACCATTTTCTTGGAGAGAGATGATATGCCACTAAAAATCTGTGATGTCTCGAAGACAGCAGAGGATGAAAATAAATTCCAAGGTATTACCAAAATATGAGAGGAATAATTTTTCCTTTTAAAAAAATACAAAATGTTGAGAAAAAATATAAAATATTCATTGAAAATATATGATTCATAATTTATAAAAATATAATTGAATGAAATATCAACAAAACCACAATATTATAGTTATAGAAATAATTAACTACAAGGGACCCAACAAATAAAGAGGACATTTGAACATAGAAATATTGAAATGGCATCAATATAACCAAAAATTAACTGAAGTCCAATATCTAAAAACTATAATAAGGAAATATCAACATTATTCTCCATTAGTGAAAAAAGAGACCTTCCCCTTTCATGTATAATGAAAAATAGAATTTAAATATGCACCAAGATGGATATGTCAGGGGTGTATAATCATACCCAGTTTGAAATAATCCACAATCTTCCCAAAAAATACAATAGGTCCGGAACACATTAGCTCATAGTACAAAATTCAATTAAAACCATGAATAAAAATTATGAAGTATTTAATCAACAAAACAAAAATATTCAAAAAGCATTAAAAACTTATCCAATTATTGAAATAGGCCAACCCATTCCATAATCACAAACATTAATGCATGTTAGGTTATATTCCTATACTAATAAGCAGTTACTCATCTATACCCCAGTTCATCACTTGGTAACCATCTACCAACTTACTCCAGTCTGGCACAACACCCCTTATAAGTGTCATGTTCAATGAAAATGTACAAACACACAACATTCATCATATTCCATGTTATCAATTTCAATATTTTACATAGATAAAATCTTACCATTAAAACTATTTCTCAAACATCTTGTTTACTTTGAACCCACATTCTGATTTAAAACTATAAATCAAGGGGTTTTCCAAAACAAACCATTCATATGCCATTTTTTACCAAATTTTAATGAAAATTTGATTTTCAACAAGAAATAACCATCAAATAATTATAAAATACAAATCAATTAACATTAAATATCTAGGAATATTCTTTCTAGAACAAGTAGAGAAGATATAGAAGCCACGTACCTCTCAACAGGTCCTGAAAATGAATACTATAACAAATAAATCTATAGAACTAGGATTGAGTGTCATTTACTTAAATAGATACAACTACTATATCATAAAAACACATCATAGATAATGTATTTTTACATAATATAGTAGATATAATGTTCTTTGGGATATTAGATACGGTAATTTATAGAGATAGTGAAAACCCAATACTTACCAACGTTTCTGGAGATCACACATACCAAGATCCATTAAAACTGGATTATGAATCAAAGGGAATAACACAGAGTGATTAAGAGAGGAATGAAGTTTGAAAACCGGATAGTATAGGTTAAAATTAGGGTTTTCGGGGTTAAAACAGAGTTAAATGCTGATTTTTATTTCATTAAATGCATGGGAAAAAATTAACTTCCATGGTTTGGGAAACAAGGAACTTGCCACTACCTCAAAACAACCCCTCAAGTGGTTAGTTCAAATGGTTTAAAACCATGAACCAACCATGTTTTACCTCTTTATTCACTTTCATGGTTTCTATTAAGAACTGGCATAGTTTAGATAAATCATTCACTAGTCATCCACCCCATTCTATTATCCTAATCTCTTCATAATGTTTCCTAGATAAATCCACATAGTTTCCCCTAAACATTATCTGACCATGAACCCATAAAAAACGTCCAAAACAAATGAAAACCATCTAAAATATTTTAAAACAAAACCCAATTATAATATAACTTCAAAATATATAAGAAAATGTAAAATTACCTCATACTAAGGGTGTTATATTCTCCCCACCATACGATTTTTCATCCCTAGTTACTTGGATATTGTTGTTGCCTTGGAAAATTTATGTACATTGTTCCAATATTTATTTCTCATATACTTGAGTCCCCTTCTTAATTTTTCTATTTTTAAATAACACTCAAACCAACAGAATAAATTTTCAATTCAAAACATTGTATTTTTCATACCTGATACGAATCAGTGTCTGAATAACATAGCATTTTGTTCAAGATCAACATGATCCCATCAAATCACATGACTAGAATTCGTATAGAAACTCCTTTGTTGAGACACATAGAAAACCATATTTATTTGAAATATCCTCTAAAGGCAAATTATCTTCCATTGAGCCACAATTTATTATAATAGTGTAGTCAATGCATTCAATTTTCTAAATTATTCATGAAATCGTCCCATATTTTTGATGATGATACTTTATGATCATGGTTTATTGGGAACCTAAATAATCATGAAGGGATTTTCAAATATGGGAGGTGAAACACATGTCTCAGTCAGAGTATATAGAAATTGGTATTCCATTAAAATTTTCCACTTTCTAAATATAGATCTTTTCCAGTTAATTAACTATATTGGATTATCGAATTGGGATGAAGTGGGATGACTTTGTGAGTCATTCTATAATAACCCAAATTGAATCATGCTTCTTAGTAGTTCTATGTATACACATGAAAATTTCCATAGAAATCTGAGCCCACATCCAAATTGGTATAGGAATAAATTATGGTATTATATCTTATCATAGATTCTCCACATAAACATTCACTGAGGTTAGGAATTTTGAAAAAATATATACCATGTTTTATATCATATCTTCCCACAGAAAAATTGTTTCTTAGAGCCATATAAAAGTTTTTTATGGCTGAATGAGCATCCTATTTTTAATGTTATTAAGAATAAATATGTTGTTTATCACATTAGGGAAGAATCATAATTAGATCCAAAAAAAGAGAAATGAGGTTTCTATTATTTTTCGACCCTTCAGTGGTCTGCAAACCATTAAGTTTTAACATCTTGGTAAGGTAACCAAAATATGATCTTTGAGCATCCATGATTTGTTCATCTAGGTATGGTATAAAATTAACAAAATTGAAAATTGAAACATCTAGGTAAGAAACATCATTTTTTCGTTACAATAAAGATGCACATACATGATGATACTCATTGATTTCCATTGATCATGACATTATTTGGATAATTAATTGAATGAATTTAATTATAAATAATCTATAATAGAATTTCCTTTTTTCTTGTCTATAAAACAAGTCAGTGTTGAAAATATGTAGATATTTTATCCATTTTATTTTCCTCAATTTCAAATATCTTTTTGAAATTGATGTCTTTCATAATTTTATAGTATGTGAACATAGTGAATTACTGACCAATGAGATAATTATTCCATGTTCTCAAAGCATGAACTATGGTAGCCAATTTAATTTATGGTGTTAGATAATTATTTTCAAGAGTTCATAACTATCATAATCCATAAGAAACCAAATTATCTCCATGTAAGAGAACATTGCCGAGTCTAGATCATGATGCATCATAATAAATCAGTTAACATTTCCTAACTCTAGAGAGGCAAGAATTAGGGAAAAAATGATCCATTTTTAAGTTACAAAAAATATTAATGATAATCCACTGACCAATGGAATGGAGTTCCCTTTCCCATGAGCATTTTCATAGGTTAAGTGAGTTAGGAGAATTCATGAACAAAGTGGTTATTGTAACCTATTGAGGCCAAAAATATACTTATATCAAAGGAATTTTTAGGAAGTATCCAAGAGAAAACATCATCAATCATTGCCCAATCTTTTGATACACTTTTCATATAAATGGAATTTCCACAGAAGAATGATTATTTTATCTATAAATTAAACATTAATAATTTATCATATAATTGGTGTTATAAAAAATGATCAACATAATCTCTAAGTATTATTAATGTTATTTCCATGTTTGAAAATAAAATATAAATTTATCCTCAAATAACAAAAATAAAGTGTTTGGGTACAACTAAAAACACAATTTTTCAGTTACAAGAAAAAAATAGAGCATGTGTAAGACCAAAAGGCATGAACATAGATTTATAATGATCATAATGGCTCTTGAAAGCTATTTTAGATTATCTTCATTCATAACCATGATTTGGTGATACCCAGAGAATAGAAATTTTTTTTGAACAATTGAGCTCCCATAAACTGATAAAACAATATCGTTATTCTATGGAGGAGGAAATATATTCTTTTTTAAAACCTAATTTGATTTATCAAAACTAACATAAAGATAAAACACATCATCTACCTTATTGAGAATAAATAATTGGTGTTGCACATGGAAATGTACTAGGTATTATGAAACCTATATTTTTCATATATTCTAAATTGATATTAAATTCATTGATTTCCATTGGGGACATTCTATATGATGGAAATGAATTACGATTTTTACCTAGAAAAAGATAAATTAAATTTTGCACTTCCCTTTTAGGTGTTATCTCGATGAAATATTCATGAATCACATCATGATAGAAATCTAAAATGTTAGGATAATTTATACTTTAAATTATATAATTTGTTCAGAAATTTTCTAATGCTAATTTATATGAAATATTTACAAAAATTTCTATTAGTGTTCCTTATCTTGTATCCTTTATATAAAATTCTCCATTTAAATTATGCACCATATCATCAAGATATATAAACATTACAAATTGCACATAATAATCAATATGGGCATCAAAATAAACTAACCAATCTGTTGTTCGGAGTGGACACTCAAGAGGGTGGTGAATTGAGTTCCAATTAAAATTTCTGTTTAAAAAACTTTGTCTTAAAATCCCCCAAATAAAACACAGAATTAAACTGTAGTGAATTTATATCAAAATAAAAGTTATGTTAGGTTCGCAAAGGATTTATTATTTACTAGTTAATCAAATTAGAATAATTGATTAACTTTTGAAACAAACATACTGATTTACAACTAATATAAACACTTGCGAGTTTAATTATCCCTGTGACTTCAAAACTGTTTTGGTTTTAATGTAGTTTGCAGTGGAATAAAAATAACTTTGAAAATAAATAAGCACAACATATTTAACCAAGAGGTTCAGTCTCAAGCAGAGACTTATTCCTCTCAAAACTTTATATAAAAGTGATCCACACCCTAGATCGGGGTTTACAATAGTATACAACTGTTCAGGTCCAAGACCTCTACCACTGTTATCCGTGGGAACAAAAACAATAGCTCTAGCTGTCCAGGTCACACACGACCTCTACCACTGTTATTCGTGGGAAACAAACACAACAGAAAAACAGATTTTCAGGGCACGCATGACCTCTACCACTATCCCAGTGGGAAATAAAGGATGTAAGAGTTTGAGTAAGTATTTACAGATCCTCTAGTTAAAGTATAGGAGACAGTGTGTGTGTAAAATACAGCAGATGACACACACTGCTCAAAATGTAAAAAGTAAATCACAGAGGCAAAGATTTAGACATTAGAAATGGCTCTAGTGATTGCAGTGCAGCTCTGGACTCCTTTGGATTGATCAGAATTGGTTCTTAGTCCTCTTTTGGTTTTTTTCTGGAAAACAGAGTGTCGTCTGCTTCCTTGACTTCCAGGTTCAGAGATAGAGAAACAAGTAGTCGATGAAGTTCTTGTGTGGATGTTCTCGTTCTCAGATCTTCACTCATATGCATTAAATGAATGAGTTCTTCGTGTAATTTCAGTCATCTCTTTCCATTCACACTCGGTTGTTCTTCGAGCACACCTTTTGTTATGTATGTATTTGTGTATTCGTCTATTCATTCGTCTCTCTCTTCAGCAGCACAACCTTCTTTCATTTAATGCATGAGCTCTGCCAAAAGAAATGATTTATTTTTGCAGGTACGAGGAATGGTTCCATGAAATCCAACAACACACATTAAATAAATGTCAGTGCATTAAAATATACCTGATATGACCGTTGGTTATATTAAATAAAGATAAAGAAATTAAACTAGTGTCGGATTCTCTGAAACAGTAGGTTTAGGTATCGGTAGCCTTGGTAGCGGTAGCCTTGAGTAACGGTAGCATTTCTATCGGTAGACTTCCATGTAACAGTAGACATCATGTATCGGTAGGATTGCTTGTATCAGTGGGATTTCACATATCGGTAGGCTTTATATAACGGTGACCTTTCCGTATCGGCAGCCTTTTCGTATCGGTAGGGTTGTCTGACGGTAACCTTCTTATATCGGTAATCTTACTATATTGGTAACCTTCCGCGTATCGGTAGACTTGTTCTGTAATGGTGACCTTTGAGTATCGATTGAATTGTTCTGTAATGGTGACCTTTGAGTATCCGTAGACTTGTTCTGTAATGGTGACGTTGGAGTATCGGTAGACTTGTTCTGTAATAGTGACCTTTTGCCTGTTTAAGTATTCTATTGGCAGAATGAGTTTTGTTAGAATATATATTCATCCAGTAACCATATTCCAGGAATATAATATAAATAATATAATAAATTAATATGTGCATTATGTTCATAAATACTGAAATAATTAATTTAACCATTAATCAATATTGGAACTACCAATCTATAATTGATCATAATTAGAATTATCAAAATATGATTGAGCATAGTTGATATTATGGAAATATGAGTTCAAATAATTTTCCCAGAGGGTTCAACAATCTCCCCCTTTTTGATAATCACAACTTATGCCGAAGTAATTAGAAAATTAAAAATAGTATCCTAGGAAAGAATAAAAATTTCTTAGAAAAAATTAATTTCAAACAAAGTTATCATAATAAATTTTTGTGTAGTTATTAGTGTTCTCTCATATCCCCATAGCATATATTTCATTTTCTCCCCCTTTGGTTTACTTCTCATTTTTCTCCCCACATGATTTTCTCTCCCCATTTCATGAAAAACGTTAAAACAAGAAGCTCATTTCCCCCCCAGTATTTTCCCCCTTTGTGATTAACAAAAAAAAGGGTAGCAGAGAAAAGATAAAGTAGAGAATATGTGACAAGGGAATAGGAACAAAGTAAAGTAGAGAATAAAAGAGAATTTTCATTAATGGAAAATAGATACAATGAGAAAATTAATATTTTAAAAAAATACAAGTGAATCCTATCAAAAAAGATCTATAATCACTCAATGCTCCTCTGGAACAAGTGTCTTTCCGTTAGGATCAGCAGAGTTTTTCAGAATAGCTGAAGGCACAACTAGTGGTTCAGCTATAGAAACTGTACCAGATCTGAAATATGTATTCCTCTGAGTGACCACTGGTGTCAAGCTTCTGATGGCTTGAATGGGAGTCAATTGAGGGGTACTCTCAGAGGCAGAAGCAGGAAGGGCATGAGGTACAATTACAGGTCTTGCATCCACATGTAAGAATGGTAGCAGCAAATTCCTGAACTACATAATAATACTTCCTCCTCTCTCCATTGCAGACACAAAATCATCTCTATTTTCAATGAATTTATCCAAGGCAGGAGTAAGCTCCCTGAGCTTACTAACATGTTCTCTAAAGGCTTGGGTTACTAGAGGAAACTTCATATTCTCAATCAAAAGTTTGAAATGGTTTTTCATTTGTTTCTTGGTATAAACCGTCTCGAAATATGTATCCAACTTATTCTTGATTTCCTCTTGAGAAGTAGTAGCTGCCCACAGATGATCAAAAACAAAACTACTAACTTCCCTAGTGGTAGCAAGAATCTGAGTATCTGATGCACCAGTGAGACTAGCCATAGCCAATTCTTCCGGAATAATAGTGTGGATCTGGTCAGGGTTCACACTAGAGCTAGATGAGGGAAGAAGATTCATTGAGAAGGCCACTGTCTCCTTGAAGGATTGAGTCAGACTACTAACTACCTTCTGAACAAGTGCATCCTGACTGTTCAGATGTTCTTTGACTGACTTCTTAAAGGCCTCAAAAACTTCCACAAATTGCTTGACCGCTTCATTGATATATCGAATGTCATAGTTTACTTGAGTTTGAGAGCTATGCATGGTAGTTAGAGAAGCAATTGATTGTCTCAAAGAAACTAAATCTCCTGTCCAACTCTCAATCTGAGTGTGGAACACTTTAATTTCATCCATCATTGCTTTCATAGGACTAGATACACCATATCCAATGGATAACTCAAGGGATTGCTCCACGCTTTTCATCTCTTCGACCATACTTTTATTCATATCTGCCACTGATTCCCTTATTGCATCTTTCAATTCAGATTTTAAGGACTCAAGGTCCTCCTTGGTTGCCACATTTTCAGCCACAGTGGGTAGGGTATCTGATTCCTTTTGGGGATGGTCTTCCTCATTAGAGTCTCCATAAGAAAGTCCAAGAATAATATATCCTGGATCTGATGTCCAACCTTCAATGTCATATAGCACTGATACTGAGCCACAATTCTCCCTCTCACTTGGAACATTCTCCTGAGGTATCTCTTCCAACTGTTCTTCCTAATGTAATTCGATAATTTCCTCTTCAACTACAGCAGATCCAATAGCCATTTTCTCTGATGGCTAAAGAACTTCATCAACAATAGATGCTACTTCCTCTTCCTGATCAGGTACTATTTTGACTGTACTGTCTATAATAGGGATCGAACTAAGCCCTTATTCTTCATTTGCCTCATCATCTGCTTCACCAGAAGCCTTCTTTTCTCCATTTACATCATGATCTGATTCGCTTTCCTCATCCTCCTCAGAGGTGTCCTTGACAACATACTGGCATGATTCTTCTCCTTCTTCTGTAGTCTCTGTATCACTATCCTTCAAGACAGTTTATCTCTTTGGTTGTTCTTTTGGAGGGCTAGCTGCTCCGTAAGAAATAACTTGATGCACAGGACTAGGGGGTAAGTATGGGTCTCCTCCTTCCTCTAATGATGTCTCTTCCTCCTCAGCTTCAGCTTCACTATAGACCGGTTCTGGATCATCTGGTCCAAGACTAGGATCTCTCACATTATTTGGCCTAGAGGGATGATCCACAAGAGTATACTTGTCATACATTTTTCCATCATCATTAATCCGTGATTTCATCCAAGGGTTCTAGCTGACTTTCATAAACTTACACACAGTCCTACTGAGGCAAAAATTATCCTTAACTACAACAGTTTCATCTAGAGGTCCAGCTACCTCCTTTGCCTTCAAAAAAAATAGAAATTAACATTGATAAGAATAGTGCATTTGAATTATACTTCGGTCTAGTCATATCTTCAATATGAATCATAATCAATCTACACAGATTTACCATAACTCCATGCTTCAACAGATGTAGCAAATAAATGTCCTAGAATCTCAGTGTAGAAAATTCTCCTCTCCTTGGACTAATTACATGTTTAATAAACTTGAAAAGAAGTTTGTCTTCCCCTGCCATCTCTGCAGCTATGATTTTTCTAGGGGTCCCATTCCTTGTCAGCTCTAACAAAGCATCTTCATACTTAAACACATCACTGGTTGAGGGAATATATATTTAATAGAAAGCACAATCTCCTTCATGCGGAACTATTAAGTTCTTATCCCAATCCACTGAAGTAAAAGAAACATCCTTTCCATTCCCATAAGAAATCATTCTGCTTTCTTCCTCAGACTTTTCAAAACGAACGAATTCAGAGAACTGTTTCACCAGTCCTGGATAATAAGGTCCATTGTTGTTCACAAAGAAATCAGTCCAACCTTGTTCTTCTAAAACATTAAGAATCAAAGACATGCTCTCCATGATCCATTCTGCACACACCTCTTTCTCAACGACAATATCTCGCCTTGAGAGATGCAGGTTTACTGGATTCCTTCGAGCTACACTTCTACGTCCACTTCCACCGGTACTAGCATTCGTTACTTTATGTCTTTTCGCTTGCGGCTCACCACTCTCATCTATAGCCTGGGGTCTCTTGACGCGGGCCATTACAGATTTGAGGTTTAGGTTTTTGCGGCTTGAGAGTTTTGGGTTGGAGGGATTCGAACAGAAGAGTTTGTGGTGAGATTGATTGAAGTCTAATATTGGGTTTTAATATCATTTAGGATTCAAAAATAAAATAAATCCTTTTATAAAAAACCTTCGATGTCTCGGCCTTACATAAATATGTTTAAAATAGCGCGAGATACACCAACGGTGAGGTCTCCTAACGGTGAGGTCTCCTAATGGTTTTAAGAATAAGTTATCATTCCTAATTCGTGTCTAATAAAACTTAATCTTTATGAACTTAAATGCTTAGTGAAAATATCAGCTAATTGTAGTTCAATGCCTATAAATTCAAGAGTTATATCACCTATTTGATAATGATCTCTTAGAAAGTGGTGTCTAACATCAATGTGTTTAGTTCTAGAGTGAGACACAGTGTTCTTAGAGATGTTGATCACACTAGTGTTGTCATAGTTGATGGAAACATATTTAAAAACAAATCCATAGTCCAATAAAGTGTGTTTCATCCACAGAATCTGTGCACAGCAGCTACCAGCAGCTATATACTCTACTTCAGCAGTAGACAATGCAACTAAGTTCTGTTTCTTACTACACAATGATACTAGGGATTTTACATGTAAATGACATGTTCCAAATGTGCTCTTTATATCTAACTTGCATCCAGCAAAGTCAGCATCCGAATAACTTATTAAATCAAATGATTGTTCTTTTGGGTAAAAAAGTCCCAAATTAGCAGTACTTTTAAGATATTTGAAAATCATTTTAACAGCAAGTAAGTGTGACTCTTTAGGGTTAGCTTGAAATCTAGAACACATTCATACACTAAACATAATATCAGGCCGACTAGCAGTAAGATAAAGTATACTCCCAATCATACCTCTATAATTAGTTTGATCAACTGGTTTACCAGTTTCATCAATATCCAATTTACAGGTGGTACTCATAGGTTTATTACTTCCCTTAATACTATCCAAACCAAAACATTTTAATAAATATTTAGTATATTTACTCTGATTTAAAATAATACCATCCTTAGTTTGAAATATTTGAAATCCAAGAATGTATTTAAGCTCTCCCATTAAGCTCATTTCAAACTCATTCTGCATAACCTTTGAAAAATCAGTACATAAAGAATTTTTCGATGATCCAAAAATAATATCATCAACATAGATTTGTACTATTAAAACATCATTTGAAATTATTTTTATAAAAAGATTGGGATCAGCAATTCCTTTTGAAAATCCTTTTGAAATAATAAAATTTGTATGTCTTTCATACCAAGCTCTTGGAGCTTGTTTTAAACCATATAAAGCTTTAGAAAGTCTAAAAACATGATTTTGAAAGTGAGGATTTGAAAAACCAGGTGGTTTTTCTACAAAAACATCTTCAACAATAAAACCATTTAAAAATAACTTTTCACATCCATTTGATATAACTTGAAATTCAGATGTGATGCAAAAGCACGTAAAATCCTAATAGCCTCTAATCTAGCTACAGGAGAAAAGGTTTCCTCATAGTCAATTCCTTCTTCTTAATTGTAACCCTGTGCAACTAGTCTAGATTTGTTTCTAATGATGTTTCCAGATTCATCAACTTTGTTTCTAAACACCCACTTTGTGACTATGGTCAAAGTGTCTTTAGGTCTTTCTACTAATTCCCAGAATTTATTTCATTCAAATTGATTTAGTTTTTCTTGCATAGCTATTACCCAGAATTCATCATTGATAGAATCATTGATATTTTTAGGTTCTAACTGTGAAAGAAAAGCTTGATGTTCATCCTGATTTCATAGAGAAGCTCTAGACTGTGTTCCTCTATCTATATTACCTACAACAACATCTAAAGGATGGTTCTTTAGAATCCTAGTTGGTCTCGAAAAAGTAGGACTAGAGATTTCAGGTTCATCAATAGGTTGGGATTCAACAGAAGCAGGTTCTGGAAAATTTCCAGAACTGGATGTTTTAACTATGGGTTCACTATCTTTATCATTAAGGTTCAAAATAGAGAGATCATCTTCATGATTTTCAAGAGAGTTCTTTGGTTCATGTGGATTTGTTTCATCAAATTTGATGTGAACAGATTCCTCCACACATTTGGTTCTCTTATTGAAAACTCTATAGGATTTACTAGAAGTAGAGTAACCTAGGAAAATTCCTTCATCACTCTTGGATGAAAACATGTCAAGATTGTCTTTGGTAGTGAGAATAAAGACTTTGCAACCAAAAACTCTGAAGTAGTTAACCTTAGGTTTCCTATGCTTCCACAACTCATAAGGGGTCTTCTTAAGAACAGGTCTGGTTAAGACTCTACTGATAATATAACAAGCTGTATTGATAGCTTCAGCCCAAAAATAAACAGGTAGTTCATACTCATTGAGCATGGTTTTGGAAATTTCTTGAAGGGTTCTATTTCTCCTTTCTACTACACCATTTTGCTGAGGTGTCCTAGGGGCAGAGAAACTGTGACTATATCCACTGTGTGAGCAGTAGGATTCAAACTCATGATTTTCAATCTCCTGACCATGATCACTTCTCAAGGTTTTGATCTTAAGTCCACTAATATTTTCTACAGACATGGAATATTTAACAAAGTACGAACAAGCTTTACTCTTGTGAGCTTGAAAATATACCCAATTATACCTAGAATAGTCATCTACCAGAACATAGACATAATGCTTCCCATTTAAACTAGAAACTCTAGAAGGTCCAATAAAATCCATGTGAACCAACACGAGAGGTTGAGAAGTTGACACTTCTTTATTTTATTTGAAAGAAATTTTATGTTGCTTTCCCTTTTGACAGGGATTACAAACTTTATCTGCTGGGAATTCAAGTTTTGGTAGGTCTCTAACTAAGTTCTTACTAGTATGTTTTCAATGTGAATGTACATTACAGTGTCCTAATCTTCTATGCCAATGCCAAGACTCTTTATGAAAAGCATTTAGACAAGTAATATTTTTCTTTGCTAAAGAATTCAGATCAACAGCCTAAACATTTTCATTTCTTAAGGCAAGAAAATACTAAAACATTTTTAGAATTAAAAACATTACAATAATCATCTTCAAATTTAACATAAAAACCATCATCACATAGCTGAGAAATACTTAGTAAATTATACATAAGCCCATCAAAAAATAGAACTTTAGAAATTAATACTGAGTCAGTGTTACCAATCTGGCCTAAGCCGATGATTTTTCCTTTTGAGTTATCACCAAAAGTGACAAACCCTCCATCAACTTTTACTAGACTCTTGAAGCATGAAAAGTCTCCTCACATTTGCCTTGAACATCCGCTGTCCAAGTACCAGGTCTTTCTACAGGAGTTCTTTAAGCAGGTTCCCTACAAAATAGATTTAGATAGGAAATGATTTTGGTACCCAGGTTTTCTTTGGTCCAAACAGGTTAGCCAATAAGACTTTAGGTACCCATATTTGTCTAATGGGTCTCATAAAATTTATAGAATCAACATATTTTGAAAGATAAACTTTATTAGATCCGTAACTATGAATATAACTAGTTGAAGCATATGAACTTCCAGAACTAGAACTGGCAACATTTTGTCCAGATTTAGGAATGAATTTAGTTTTGTTAAATTTTCTCTGTCCTAGTTGGTATCCTATACCAGTAGTGTATCTAGGTGCTATTTGCTTACCTAGCATTTGAGTAAGAGTATATTTACCATTTGTAAACTTTTATAAGTCTTTATTAAGTTGCTCATTATATAATTTTAGTTTAGTATTCTCTTTAAGCAACTAAGTATTCTTTTCTATTTCAATATCAAGATCATATTTATGTTTAACAGTTAAAGCACACTGTTTCTTTAAACCTTTGTATTTGTCTTTCATCTCATTACAGGTTTCTTCTAACATATCACAATATTCAAATAGTTCAGATTTTGACATGTTTTCTGAGTCAGAATCATCTCCAAAATAATATGAATTTAATGCAGGAGTTTTATATGTTACCTCAAATGTGTTTGTCATGAAACACATATTTGCCTTATTTTTGAGTTCAGTTTCAGAAATTTCAGACTCACTGGAGTTATCATCAGAAGCACTCCAGGTATATTTCATGGATTTATTATACTTATTGCCCTTGTATTCATACTTCTTCTTGTACTTCAGTTTTGGATAGTCTGCTTTTATATGTCCTTTTCATCTGCACTCATAGTAGACAACTTCATCTCTTTTATCTGGATTTTTCCAATCCTTCTTCCAATGACCCTTGCTGTCATACATAACATTGTAATTTGATTTTCTGAAAAACTTCTTCTTCCTATAAATCTTCTTTCACCTTATGGAAATGTGAGCCGTCTCAGCATCACTATCAGAAGCACTTTCATTGTCATCACAGCTTGAACTCTCGTTTATAGCGTGAAGTTTCTCCTTATCCTTGTTCATTGAGGTTGAAGATTTGAAAGCAACAGAATTTCTTCTAGGTTCATCATCTTCTTCTTTGTTCACCTTAAGTTCTTCTTCATACATCCTCAACTTTCCAATTAGTTCCTTTACTGGCAGTTCACCTATATCACATGATTCTCTAATTGAGACAAAATTTCCTCTCCATCTTTCAGGTAGACATCTCAAGATTCTCATAATCTATTCCTTTGATGGAACATCCTTTCCCAGAGAGATCATTGTGTTGACAATTTCATTGAACCTATGATACATGTCAGAAATGGGTTTATCAGGCTTCATCTTAAAATTATCATACTTAATAATATAAGTGTTCAATCTCATTTCCTTAACATTAGTTGTTCCTTCATGAGAAACAGGTAAGGTATCCCAAATTTCATAAGCAGTTTTACAAGCAGATATTCTATTAAATTCCTCATCTCCTAAAGCACAGTACAGAGCATTCATGGCTTTAAAATTATTATTTTAGGCTATCCTAGTAGCTTCATTCCAAGTAGATCTAACAGTAGTAGGTATTTTATATTGTGATTCTATAGCAGTCGAAATATCAAAGGCCATGCTCTCTAAATGAATTTTCATCTTGATTTTCCACTGAGCATTGTTAGTGCCATTGAAAAATGGTGGTCTATTGGTAGCAACACCTTAAAGTCTATTATCCATGATAAATTACTTAAAGCAAATATTTTAAAGAGATAAAAAATTAGAAATAATAGAAATTTTAAGAACTTTAAAATACAACTAAAATCCCAGCTGAAAAACAGAGCACTTTAGAAAATATTTAAACAGCCTCTGATACAAAATGTTGGTCAGAGCGGACACTCAAGAGGGGGGTGAATTGAGTTCCAATTAAAATTTCTATTTAAAAAACATTGTCTTAAAATACCCCAAATAAAACACAGAATTAAATTGTAGTTAATTTATATCAAAATATAGTTTATGTTAGGTTCTCAAAGGATTGATTATTTCCCAGTTAATCAAATCAGAAGAATTGATTAACTTTTGAAACTAACTTACTGATTTACAACTAATATAAACAATTGCGAGTTTAATTATCAAAGTGACTTTAAAAAAGTTTTGGTTTTAAAGTAGTTTGCAGCGGAATAAAAATAACTTTGAAAATAAATGAGCACAACAGATTTAACCAAGAGGTTCAGTCTCAAGCTGAGACTTAGTCCTCTCAATACTTTATATAAAAGTGATCCACACCCTGGATTGGGGTTTACAACAGTATACAACTGTTCTATTCTAAGACCTCTACCACTGTTATCCATGGGAACAAAAACAACAGCTCCCGCTATCCAGGTCACACACAACCTCAACCACTATTATTCATGGGAAACAAACAGAACAACAAACCAGCTGTTCAGGTCACGCACGAACTCTACCACTATCCCAGTGGGAAATAAAGGATGTAAGAGTTTGAGTGAGGATTTAAAGATCCTCCAGTTAATGTACATAAGACAGTGTGTGTGTAAAATACATCAGCTGACACACACTGCTCAAAATGTAAAAAGTAAATCACAGAGGCAAAGATTTAGTGTTTATAAATTTCTCTAGTGATTGTAGTGCAGCTCTGGACTCCTTTGGATTGATCCGAATTGGTTCTTAGTCCTCTTCTAGTTTTTGTCTGGAAAACAGAGTGTCATATACTTCCTTGACTACCAGGTTCAGAGATAGATAAACAAGTAGTCGATGAAGTTCTTGTGTGGATGTTCTCGTACCTCCTACATGCAAAAAAGAAATATGAGTTCAACTAATTTTCCCAGAGGGTTCAACACAATCCATTCCCATGATCAGGTTAGAGACCTCCCTGTCTAAAATAAAAAATTCCCAAACAAATTGGAATCCATCGATTCTAATTGAATAAGAATTACATAAAAATTCCTAGCTTTATTTATGCCTAAAAGGTGTTTAGATACTCATCACTTATGGAATAATATTTATATAAAACCCTATTTGATTTATTATATCTGAATCAATAAAAGAGTGGGATGCGCTAGTATCAAACAGAAGTTGCATAAGGGTTGAGCTAAGTAGAATGAATCCTTATAAAGTTGACGGACGTGATTAGACTTTTTTGATTATCTCATCAACACTATATAACATCTCACATTCCCAACTTGTTCATTGGTTATGTGTTTTTTTGTGTTCGTTAAGGATTTTGGGTGTTTCTGGAATCACCTCGGCTTACTCGGTTATGAAGATGATAATTATTATGATAATTTTTTCAAGTCAAAGCATAATATAATCGAGATACATGACATTAATTATAGTAAAATAATTTTTTAGTGTCAAGGAAACAATGTTGATGAACTATCATCTAATTATAGTGGTGTCATAATCTACATGGATTCATACAATTTCATTTCTGATGCTCTAACAAACCACATAATCAATATAAATTAATGATATCAAGGCATGAAGGATAATTAACTGATACATTGGTTGGTTTTTATGATGATATAAGACCATAGAAATATGTTTCCCACATTCACTTGTTATTAGCATTATAGTCCCCATAGGATTCATTATAGGATGGAATAATTCGTCTAGTTTGAATCCCAGTAATTTCCATTTTATCCATTGTCACTCTATTAATTATCTCCATATAATCAATATTACATAACATAACTATCTTAGAATGAGTTTCATATCACATTCCACAATCACATATGTGTTCCTTTAAGGATGCACTATTAGGTACTTCTAAATAATAATGGACTATGTTTATAAACATAGATGAATATTCCATGACTAGTAGATTTTCATTCTTTAGGATGAATAAATTTTCCGCTCTAGCTATCTTGAAGGTGTATGGGAATAATTTTTTGTTGAGAAATTCCTAAATTACCTCCCAGGAAAGGCCTCTGATGGCATTATCTTGTATTTAAAATTCCCACTATTGGCATGCAATATCTTCTTGCATGTGTACTGATAACTTGACCTTTATGTCCATTTGTGTTCTATGGAAATCAAAGAATCCATTTTTTCTTTTAAGCCACACTTATTTCTCCTTGGATTATAAATCCTCTCAAAAGAATGATAATTTCTATTTTTAAAATAGAATAGAATTATCCACATGTCGGATTTCACCATATTGTTTTCCCTTAGCAATATCTTGAAAATATAGAACAGTTATTTGAACAAGCTATTCGTTCACTTGTGGTTCACACTACAAAAAATGCACATGTTTCCATAAGGATATAGTCGTGGTCAAATATCTTTAGGGATATAGTATGTAACACCCATAGATTTTAGGTTATATTCCAATCAAAATAAATTTACTTTATTTGATAGTTTGGATAACATGCAACACGGAGTTTAAATTAATCATGGAATAATTTTAAAATATCACTATTTATATGTGGCCATTATAACATAGGCGTTAAAATTGGTTGAATTAATTATAAAAATCATATTTTAAAAATTATGTATAAATGTTTTAGATAATGTAAATATTATAATGAACAAGAACTAATTTTTTTAGTAAAATCATGTTTTCTTCCAAAATGATTTTCATCAAAAATACATTTTCTTAAAAATGGATTTTATTTATTTTTTGTGAGAAAATATTATAATTAATTTCCTAAACTTTTATAAATTTTTTTTGATAAAATTGATATCATTTTTTAAATAATCATATCTAAATTATCATAGAATTAATTTTTGGGTTTTTTCTAAAAAGATGAATTTTATATTAAATAGTGAAAGAAACAAATTTTTGTAAATAAGTATATTTTATTATTGATCATTTTGAATATTAACTATTGAAGTTTTTTGTTAAAAGGGTAATGCAATATCTGTCAAATATGGTTAAAATTATATGATAAGCTCTTATAATCTACCCATCACTTTGGAATATTTAATTAGATTGGTATATTTCATCCAAATTAATCAGAACATCCAAAATGGAGAAACATCTTCCCACTTTCATTTATTTATATCATTTATATTATTTTATGTAAATATATAGTCAAATAAATAACTATGTTTCTTTTTATATATATAAATTATTTTAAAAATGATATAACAATTATGTTTGGTTATAAATATGTATTTTAAGTATAATTGTTTTTCATGTTAATTTATTTTTAATCATTAGTGGTGAAATAATTTCCTTTTCTTACACTACACCGACACAATGCTTTTGTATGAATTAAAAAATTATTTAAACTATTTTAAAAAATCATAAAACATTATTGTTTGGTATAAGTAACAAAATAATTTTAAAGATAAATATTTCATGTTTTAGATGTGTTTATGGATTATATTCTTATTAAATTTCAATCATGTTTTTTTCCAAATGAAATCATGTTAATAGTCCATAAAATGAACTTGATGGAATATTATGCTAAATATATTTTATTAAATTATTTAAAATTCATAAAAATATTTCAACTGAAAAATTAGATTGAGAAATTATATAAAATTTCAGCTATTTCCATTTCTGAGCAATTTTCAACTCCTAAGTACAATTATAAACCATTAATATTGAAAAATCCATTACCACGATTAATGTTAAAATAGATTAACCAAGAGGTTTAACCAAATGATAAGGTTTAAAATGATATCTAATCCTCTAAGAATTTTATTAGATTATTACATTAAGAACATATCAAATTAATATTAAATAATCATTTTTATCCATTAAACATGAGTTAGGAAAATATTATATTATAAAATTTAATGTATTTCTAAAAATTTCATTAATGATATTTCCTTATAAACAATATTTTATGAAAAGATTTAAAATTCATAAAAATAAAATATTCATAATTTGAATTGTATATGGTTGGAAAAATAAACCATTCCCCACTCATTTTTCAGTTATCCCTTTATTTTAATATTCATGATCCTTAAAGAAAAGAAAAAATTACTATTGTGGTAATTTTCAAAAGGGTTTGTGTGGGATTAAAATAAAAGATAAGTTTGAAAATATACCTGAAATGTATCTGAATTTCATTATATGAAATTAATGAAACTCATAGTAATATTACCAAGAAAATTTTAAAAAATTTAGTCATTTTAATTCAAAATTAATTTATATTAATTTAATACATTATGTAATTCAATGAGTTCCCCTCCCCCTCTTATAAAAGGGGAACTTTACTCCTCTTACACTCAATAATTTTGAACCTTATATCCCATCCATTCCCTAAAATAACATGTTACTAGATTTATTCACCACATCATATATATTCTAGTCTTTCCCAAACACCATCCCTTAAAGGATTAAGGTTTAAAACCATATAGGATTCAGAATAATGACATTTAACTCTAAAAAAAGTATTTTCAATTAGTTTATTCTTATTCTTAATATAAATTCATTGTATCCATCATAAAATTATTAATTTATTCTCTTGAATATAATAAATTTTTATTATTTTTATGTAAAAACAATTTTATTCTCTTTTCATCCCATGGAAAGTGAAAACATTGTTTGTGCATATATACAAATTATCATTTCCACCTAGCAGTGTAATTTAATTTTCATCACCATTTTTCATTGCTAGTTTCAAATATGGAACTAATGAATCTATATGAAAATTATCATAAAATTATTCTGATGTAATTATAATATGATACCTACCCCTTTATCTTCTAATCTATTATAAAATTATATTGTCACTTGTGTGCACATGTAGATTACCACATCGACAATGCTATGTGATCCACCATTCATGTCCAATTTACATGGATGATAATGAGGATATATTTATGAATATATATATATATATGGTATATTTTAAAAAATCATGATTCTATTTAGCTGAATTATCATTTCCCAATCTTTTATTCCATTCCTCAAAAAGTGAAAACAATGTTCATGCGTATGTAATGTCTTCCATCTTAATGAACAGTGTAATTCATTTTTCAATATCTAAATTTTATAGATAAATCTAAATTATATATATATATAATGAAAATATATGATATTTATATCATTAATAACATTATATACATGAGGTAACCAAGATCAATGTACATTGATTGGAACTACTCAATCAAAACCTATGTGAAAAATGAAGAATTTATCACCCGAAAGAGTTACTAAAAAAATAATTATTAATAAACGAGTGGTAAAACTTTATAATTAAATAGTAGATGGTATATATGAGTATTTATATGAAATAGATATATAATAAAGAAATAATTATTTTAAACAACATTCAGACATGTATGAAGTAAGTCTGACATAAGGTACATGTTTTCTTATGTCACTTTTGTTTCTGTGAGATATATACAACAATAACCACTTGTTTCTTTCACATGGATTTTATATTGTACCATTGATATATTATATTATGAATCCTGTTATATTCATTGTATTTATTGTTTCATTTTAATTTATTTCATTCATGTTGGATTTGGTTCAAAATATATCAATGCGTTAAGTGATTTCTTTTAAATCTCATTTTATTTAAAGATTATTAATCATTAAATTTTTATTTAAGGAAAAATATGTGAATATTATCTGATGAAACCATTTAATTTTTTTCTAATATATCAATTCATGTTGTTTTTAATTATTATAAACATTTTATTCTCTTGGCTAGTTAAAAATAAAGAGAGAATACTTTTAATAAAAATAGAAGTTATTTCCTCTTTAGTTGTGAATCTTTTCCTTCAATGTCCATGTATTCAAAAAATGTTTTAATGAATTTTTTTAATATTCCTATCTTATTAGTTAAATTTATTTTTACCCATGATTTCTTTTGTTATATAAAATTGTAAAATGAAACTTAATGTTTTTTTCTGAATGATGTACTTTTTACATTTTACCAAAAAATGTAAAAGGAATAATTGTTTTAACATATACATCAGGAATATAATTTCCCACCACTGTGAATGTTGAATTACATGAAGTTTAATTTAAATTTGACAAAATATATTATCGAATAAAATGTTTAATTAAATATTCGGAAATTTTTTATATTTTAATAATTGATTTCAAAATGAAAATGATAATTTTCATCATGAAATTTTACAATGATCTTTTGAAATTATTTTCAACTATAAAAACACCATTTTTTGATATTAGGGATATAATCCAATGATACTATACTTATTATTTATATGAATGGATTATGAATATGGAGTATTAATGCTCTATATTCTTGATAGAATATGGATAATTATTGACATATAATGAATTTTGAGAATGAACTATATTGATTTTTCTAAATATGTATAATTAATTGGACATGTAATTTTCTATTGGGGAACAGTTTTATACAGTCCCTCGATATTTCGAAAGGTATCATGGTAAAAAAGAGGTTGGCATGATGTATAGGATGAGGCTATAAGATCATGTCCTAATAGTTTGGTATTTGGTGTATGTATTCCCATACAATGATAATGTCTTGGTTGAGAGGCCTTGATCGAATGGTAATGTCTTGGTTGGGAGGCCTTGGTGGTAAGATTCATGATTTATTATTTTAGATTTATTGATTATGATGCTCTAAAATTATGAATTTCTATGATTAAGAATTCAGTTTTCATTATCCATGTGTTTTCTATATGAATATTATCTGTGGAAAATCATTGAAACAATTTTATTAACTAAATGGAATGTGTTTTGATAATACATGATGCCATGTTACTTATTTCTTATTTTCTCTAATATCTTCAAATGTATGTAACCCATTATGATAATATGAGCTAACCTTTTATTTATTTCCTTTCCCTAGGATATGAAGAATTATATTATGAATGATATCAAGGATGAAATTACTTTTCTTATAATATGTGTTTTATATTTAATGTACAATATAGGAATCATGTATGTATATAGTTTACCAATACATTTAGACTATTTGGTCCATTGGGCTGTTATCGCTTGTACTTAGTGAGAATTTAATAATGTAACAACCAAATCAAGGATGCTAGAGTTGGGGTATTCATAGTATGTATAACTTTAATATTAGTAGAAAACTTTTGAAATGGATTTTAAATAAACATAGGTAATGTGAAAATAATGATAACCCCTTATAGAAATTGAGAAATTTTACTATATGGGTATTTTTAATTTGTGGCTCAATATTTTTTATGGTCATGAGCTAACATAGTATCTTATATTTTTTAGTCGTGGAACCTAATTGAATAAATGGAATGAATACCCATAATAAATGTATTGGTTTCCCAATTGAGCACTATAATATATCTTTTTTGGAACATATAGGATAATTTCCATATTTAAATATCAAACTCATGTTATGAAAAATAACCAAGCCTTTATGCAATAATGAGTTTTTCTATAGCACGGTTCAACTATATTGGATCACATTATGTGATAAAAGCCTCTATATTTTAAAGTAATTACTAATCCATTGGTAGTTGAATGGTTGATTAAGTCCCTTGAGAAGATATTCCTATCATTGGGATATAATTAAAGTGAAATGGTTATTCTAGATTATTATTCTTTTAAGGAATAAATTAATCAATGGGTTTGAATGTCTGAGAACACTAAAGATGTTGGTGAAATAGAATTTAGGGAATCAAGAATTTTTAAATTGATATTCATTGTGAAATGATTCCCTAATGAGTAATGATCATATATTTAAAGTAAATTTCTCTATATAGGATAGAAGAAATAGGAACGTTTTGATGAGTATGAGACAAACCTTGCAAGATTATAAAATAATTCTATGGACTATACACTTTGTCCAAAAAGTATGACTGGACATTTCATGGATGGGATTTTTTAAATCATTTAAGGTAACTTGTCTCTCAAAACATTACATTTTATGATGAAATATTATCAAGTGTCATGAGAAGGGAGAAAAAATTATTAAATCCATTTATTTTGAAAGTAAATCAATAGAATAATATGATGATTGAGTGCCAAGAAAAAAACAAATGCGGTGAAGTAAAATAATTGGAGGATGGAACTTCCCATATGTGGTAATTGTGTAAAGAATCACCTTGGAATATTTGTAATGGGAACATGAGTTTGTTTAAACTACATTGAAAGGTTTTTTAAAGATATAAAATTAATGTAAAAAAAACAATGTTATCTAATGATTAAGTTTTAATGAAATGGGGAATTATTCAAACATAAGTCCCAAGAATCAAGGGAACATACTAGAGAAGAAGCCAAGGGGAGGATGCCAAGATATTTCAATTACTACAATGAAGTTTAAATCCATGAATATTTCATATTAGGTAATAAGAACTCATGATTTTTTTTGATTCCATAACTACACACTCTTTTCATCGATATCAGATCATCCCTTGACTCTTTAAAGAAAATAGTTAACAATTGGGACACCAAGTAGGAATTTGGTTATCGATCAATTTTGGATAACATGAACAACTATTCTATAATTGAAAATATAGTTGTTATACTTATGTTTGGAATTTAAATAATTCAAATTTTTGAGATTTATTTTGTTTTTAGGATTTTTGAATTTGTAGATAATGCATAAAATAATATTAAGATGATCTTGAAATAAAATTTTTATAATTTTACCTTCACTTATTATGAATTTATAGTCTTTTCACTTATCACTAATTTATTTTTCTATAGTCGTTAGCATTATTATGACCAAGTTCTCTATCACACTCTATTAGTACACTAATTATCTTTTTCTCCTCCACGACTAAATTTTAACTTCACACCAGTGTCCTCCCTATCTACGAACCCAATTATGTGATATTTTTGGAAACCATTATCATTTACATTTTCTTATTTCGATGGATGTTTTATTATACCTATATATGATTTCAATTTTCAATAAAGATTGTTCCATTTATAGTTGATAATAATATTTGGGGTTCAATTTATTTATGGGTTTTATAGTGTGACTCCCTAATACTTTATGTCATATTTCTTTTTAAATAAATTTAATAGCATTGATAGCTTTTGTTATATGCAACACAATGTTTAAATGAACCATGATTTACAACTAAAATATAATTATTTAAAAATGGACTTTATAGAGTTGATGTCAAAATAAATAATATTAATAGGAATACAAATTTTTTGAATATTATGAATAATTGTTTTACTTAATTTAAATATACTGATAAAAAACAACAGTGTTGGTCTGAGTGGATAATAAAGATAGGTCTTGAATTGGGATCCAATTAATTTCTTTTGTTAAAAACATTATGATAAAAATCCACCAATTTGAAACAGCCTAGTAAATTAAGTATAGATATAAATGTTTAATTGATCAACATGTTTCTATAAGATTGATTAGTCCTCAGTTGAATCAATGCAATCACTAATTCAACTATTGAAACAGGTTTACTAAATTAAGCATATATACACACTAACCAAAACTACCTATTAGAGAGAAAGTAAAAATAGTTTTCTGTTTTTGAAATATATAACCAGCAGCTAAAATAGAACAAAGTATTTTAACATTAGCACAAAAATGTAAACAAGAGGTTCAGTCTCAAGATGAGACCTAATCCTTTCCTCTTTGTGATCACATGCCACCAAGAAATTTCTATAAATAAACCTGATACGCAACCATTATTGGGTTTTTACCACAGTTTTTACACTGTCCAGGTTCTACAACCTCTACCATAGTTCTATGTGGGAAAAAATCCACCAAACCACACAAGGCTTCTTCCAAAGTTATGTGTGGGAAACAAGGTGAGAGAGTTTTAATTGGGGGTTCTTAGTATCCCCTAGTTAAAGCACATGAGGCTGTGTGTGATACACATAGACACACACACTTCTCAAAGATGTAAAATAAAAGAACACAATGGAGGTAAAACAATAATCTTGAGTTTAGAGTGCTCTATGTGATTGACAGTTCATCTCTTGACTCCTTAGAGTGAATAATTTGATGTAAGAGTCTTTCTATGAAAGTTGTCTTCAAAATAGTGTGTCGCAACTTCCAGGTACTAGCTACCAGATACTGAGATGTTCAAAAACATGGCACAAGGGAGTTGATGAAGTACAATAGGACAGCCTTGAATATGTTCTTGAAAAAGTTCTTTATGAAGCTTTTAAATTTTCAATATGT
The DNA here is from genome assembly GCA_963277665.1 of Viscum album. NCBI lineage: Eukaryota > Viridiplantae > Streptophyta > Magnoliopsida > Santalales > Viscaceae > Viscum > Viscum album. The sequence continues at coordinate 1,627,610,563 of OY728159.1, forward strand.
TAACTAAAGTGTTTCTTCTTCTTATTCTTCAGAATTTTCTTCCTTATGTATTCAACTTGTAAGAATTACTCCTTGTATTTTTTTTATATCGGTTCCTTTATATATATCTTCTTTTTCTTCGGTATTTTTCTTTTGTATTTGAGGTCTGACAATAGTAATGATATAATCACACACATTCTTTCTCATACCTCGTACCATCCATGGTATCGTCTCCTGAAACGTTTACAGTCATCATTAATTAATGTCAAAAGCATTTAATTTATCAAATGTGACCGTTATAATAATATTGATAAATTGAAAGAGTGTGTAAGGATAAGCGTCGGTAGACAGGTAATGGTATCCTTTATATCGGTAAGTAGGTGCATATCGATAACCAACTATAACCTTTTATCGGTAACCTTCAGTGTTCTCCTTCAGTGGTAACCATCAATAGTAGGCTTGTATCTATGACCTTGTAATAGTGACTTTTGAAGCAGTGACCTTGTAACAGTAACCTTTGTAGTTGTGACCTTGTAACAGTAACCTTTGTAGCTATCACCTTGTAATGGTAACCATTGTAGTTTCCACCTTATAACTGTAACCATTATAGCTTTCACCTTGTAATGGTATCCTTTTTAGCTGTCACCTTGAAACGGTAACCTTTGTACTTTAATAAATTCTGTACTGTAAGATTAACCAATCAAGCAGTGAGAATGAGAGTATATGAATATTTCTCAATAGAAACAGGAAATATTAAGGAAATATAATTATCATAGAATGAAAACATGGTTCTCCCTAAAATGAAAATAAGATTTGGGATTATCAAAATATGATTTGGGATTATGAAAACCTGATATGGAATTATCAAAAATTATTTGGGATTATGAAAACATGATTTGTGATTATTAAAACATGATTTGTTATTAACAAAACAGGTGAGTCCAACAATATCCCCCATTTTGATAATCACAAATTATATCATTGAATCTTTCGATTTAAGATTTTGGAATCAAGGTTAAACACTCCTGCTAATATCACCAGTGATGTGAGAATACACTAATATTATAGAGAATACTACATTTAGGTCAGAACATATACACACATAGAAATACATCATTCACAGAGAGAATTCATATTATGGAGAATACTACATTTAGTTTAGAACATATACACACATATAAATACTTCTTTCTCAGAGAAAAGTCATGTTTTGAATATGGTCATCTTCTCCCCCTTAGTGATTAACAAAAATCATAAATAAAAAAATAGTGAAAAGAAAGTTTGGATTAATGTCACAGTAGTACAATATACAAAAAATAAATACACCAATCCCTATCAAATAAGATAGTCCACACTCAATCCATATAAGAGATGTACATTGACGTGTTTCCCTTGGAAGTTGAGGATGCTGGTTTTTAAGGTGGATGGATATGATGAGGGATGGCTATTAGAAAGGTCGAAGGAGCTGCAACCAAGGCATCAATAGACCTGTAGTGAGTAGATCTCGGAGGAATGGTAGGGTTGAAGCTTCTGATGGCTTGATCAGGAGACATCATAGGGGCAGCACTGGAAGATCCCGAGGAACCAGAGGTAGAGGACAAGGATGGAGGGATAATGATGGGTGTACAGTTCACATGAAGGAAAGGTAAGAGAAGATTCATCATTTCCATAATGATGCTACATCCACTTTCCATAGCCAAAATAAAATTTTCCTTATTTTCCATAAATTCCTCCAAAGCAAGAGTCAGCTCTCAAAGTTTGCTCACTTGATCTTTAAATGCTTGATTGATAGGTGGAATCCTCAAGTTCTCTAATAGAAACTTGAAGTGGCCATCCATTTGAGGCTTAGTGTATACCCTTTTGTAATAGAAGTCAACTTGTTCTTTGATGGACTTTTGATCATGAGAAGCTTCCCTTAAATAATTTCTCACCAGATTATGAATTTCCCTGGTGATGGAAATAACCTGAGAGTCTGAAGTAATAGTACTAGAGAACTTTTCAACATCTTCTCTATAAACAGCCCTGAAAGATTCAATGTCAATAAGAGGAGAGTCTGAAGAATATGAAAATGCACCCAGAGGTGCCTGAGTAAAAGTATTAGTCTCCTAAAATGAATTGGCTAGCCCACTGATCAGATTTTTTTGTATCATCATCTTGGCCTTTCACATGTGTTTCCATAGGCTTCTTAAAGTCCTAAAACACTATAACCATTTTCAAAATCACACTTTTAACATATTTAAGGTCTCGGTCCACCTGAGCTCTTGAAGCCATATATTCATTTATGCTGAAAATAGACTATTTCATTGATTCCATAGACTCTTCCAAATCTATTACCAGATTCTGATGTTCCTTTACCTCATGTAACACAACTGAGTGAGAGGTAGAGACTATCCTTTCCACTACTGATTTCATGAGTTCATGATTGTGAGCTATTGTTCATGCTATCTCAATGTTTTTCTCATCAATATACTTCTTCAGTTCATATTTCAAATAATCCATTTCATCCTTCATTACATAGTCTCGAGGTAACAAAACCACAAGAAATACAATGGTAGTTTCTGAGACAGTAGTATTTGAAGGGATTCTAATAGGCTGGTCATCTTTAGAGTCTCTATAATCTAGGCTTAAAACCACAAAACCAATAGATTCTTCCTAGTCATCTATCTCATGAGCAACAACAACTGATCCGATAGCAACAGGTTCCTTCCCCTCACTTGGATCATTCTCTCGAACAACCACATCTATCTCCATCTAACCTCCTTGGTCAACTTCATCAACATGAAGGTCCACTGCCACTTCCTCCACAGAATCTTTGACAACTTCCACAACAAGTCCACCTTCGACTCAATTAGAAACTTAATAATCTCTACTTTCTAACCTTTATGTATGTCTTATTAAAGGACAAAGACATAGACATTCCTCTTTATTTTTAGTAGCAGCTTTCTAAAAGTCAGCATGACTTTATTCAGAGTCCTCATCCTCATCTGTGGTATCTCTAACTTCTCTTAAGACAATTCTAGCCCCTTCTTCTTCATAGGATTCCTTATCATTGTCCCTTAGGATAGTATCCCTTCTAGGAAATCTATTTTGCGGGATAGGATCACCAAAGCATATAGTATTAACATGGGGATTTGAGGGAAGGTCAGGGTCACTCCGGTCATCTATAGGAGAATCCTCTCTTTCTTGCACAATAGAAACTGCTTCCCCTTTTTCATCTGAATAGGTAGACTCAACTTCATTTGGATTAAGACCGGGTTCTCTCTTATTCTTAGTCCTAGTAGGATGATTCACAGGATTAAACTCATCATATAACATAGCCTCATCATTCAACCATCTCCTCAGCCATGGATTCTAGTTGATCTTCATCAACTTGTAGATTAATTTGGTGATGTAGTGGTTATATTGCACAACAACAGTTTCTTCCTTATCTCCAGCAACTTCGTTCACATTCAAGATAAGATATATCAACTTAGCATGGAATAGGGAATTGGATTTGGAACTAGGCTTGGTCATATCATCTAGTTGAACCATAAACATCCTACACATATTGATCTTATGATCATGCTTTGACAGATACAAGAGAAAGACATCCTGATACTTTAAAGTTGGAAAGTCCCCACTCCTGGGACTCAACACATACTGGAAAAACCTAAATAGTAACATGTCTTATAATCCCATCTCAGTAGAAATGAAATTTCTAGGAATTCCATTCCCTATCAATTCAGCTAATTCTCCTTCATAGTAGATGAACTCACTAGTTAGAGGCACCACTTTTGAGTAAAAATCAAAAATCCCTTTATGTGGAACCCTCAAGCATTCATCCCATTCTGCAGAGGGGAAGCTCACACTTACTCCATTTACTCTAGAAATCACCCAGTGCTCATCCTCGTACTACTCAAATTTGAGGCACTCATAAAATTCCATTACTAACTTCGAGTAATAGGGTCCATTATTGTTTGCAAAACATTCAACCCAACCCAGAGCTTCTAGTGCTTTAAATACTAATGAACGGCTCGACAGTCGCCACTATGAACTTAACTCCTTCTCAAATACTATTTCCCTCTTGGATAAATGAGTGTTTAGCACCTTTTCTATTTTCTGGATTCCCCTACTTGACTCGGTTCTAGGTCTCTAAGGATTAGGCGTGTCGCCTTCCTCAGCAATCGATGACCTTTTGACTATTTCCATCGATCTGGATAGGTTCAAGGTTTCATTAGAGGTTTAGAATCTGAGATTAGAGGGAAAAAGGCCCGGGAAAGGGGTTGATGTGAATTGACAAGTGATCAGTGTTTTAATTTTATAATTTAGGGATAAAAAATAAAACATATTAAATGAATAAGTAATATGCAGAAAACGTTTTAGATTCCGGCTGAAGGCCCAAAAACACAAAGTCCCAGATTTAAGTCATCTATCCGTAAAGAGGTTTCGGTAAGGTCTTATGGTAAGGTCCTATTGGTACGGTCTAACGGTAAGGTCTAGCAGCAAGGTCATATCGGTAAGGTCTAACGGTAAGGTCAAGCAGTAAGGTCTTATTGGTAAGGTCTAACAGTAAGGTCTAGAGGGAAGGTCCTATCGGTAAGGTCTAATAGTTTATCATACCAAACACATCTTGAATGTAATTTAACCTCTCAGAATTAAAATTCTTTGTGAATATATTTTCCAACTGGTGTTCAGTACCAATCAATTCACGAGTGATATCACTTCTTTGATAATGATCTCTCAAGAAGTGATGTCTTACATCCATATGCTTTTTCCTAGGATGAGATACTGTTTTTTTTAGAAATGTTAATTGCACTTGTGTTGTCATAGTTTATAGAGACATGTTTGAATTGATATCTATTTTCTAGTAAAGTGTGTTTCATCCACATAATTTGAGCATAATAACTACCAGCAGCTATATATTCAGCTTCGGCAGTAAAAAATGCAACAAAATTGTGTTTACTACTAAAACATGATACTAGTGAGTTGCCTAACATGTTACATGTTACATAGGTGTTTTTTCTATCTAACTTACAACCAGAAAAGTCAGAATCTGAATTACTTATTAAATCAAATGGTTGTCCTCTTGGATAAAATAGTCCTAAGATGGGAGTATATTTGAGATATTTGAAAATCCTTTTACCATCATTTAAATGAGATTCTTTGGGATTATCTAGAAAGCAAGAACACATGCATACACAGAACATAATATCAGGTCTTATATCAGTATGATAGAGCATATTCCCAATCATACCTTGGTAGTTGGTTTGATCCACTGGTTCTCCAGCTTAATCTCAATCCAACTTACATGTGGTACTTATAGATGTATCACTACATTAACTACCATCCAAAACAAAATGTTTTAAAAGCTCTTTAGTATATTTACTTTGATTTATAATAATACCATCTTTAATTTGTAAAATCTGAAATCCAAGGAAATATTTTTGTTCTCCCATTAAACATATTTGAAATTATTTTTGAATTATTTTTGAAAAATCAGTATATAATGAATTTTTAGAAGATCCAAAAATTATATCATCTACATATATTTTTACTACCAAAACATCTTTGCAAATCCTTTTAATAAACAAATTAGGATCTATTATTCCTTTAGTAAAACCTTTTGAAATTAGAAAAGAACTTAGTTTATCATACCAAGCTCTTGGAGCTTGCATTAAAGAATATAAATATTTAGAATGTTTAAAAACATGGTTTGAAAAATGGGGATTTGTAAAACCATGGAATTGTTCAATAAACACATTTTCAATTATATACCCATTTAGAACGGCACTTTTAACATCCGTTTGATAAAGTTTAAAATTTAGATGTGCTGTATAAGCAAGTAGTATATTAATTGCATATATCCTAGATACATGTAAAATTGTATCCTCATAGTCATTCCCTTCCTCTTGGCTGTAACCTAGTGAAACTAACCTAGATTTGTTTCTAACCATATTACCAGACTCATCAACTTTGTTCCTAAAAACCCATTTTGTTCCTATTGTAAAAGTGTCCTTAGGTCTTTAAACTAGTTCCCAGAATTTGTTTCATTCAAATTATTTTAATTCTTATTGAATATCCATCACCCAGAATTCATCATTGATAGCGTCATTAATATTTTTGGATTCAAGATGTGAAAGAAAATCTTGATGTTCAAAGTGGTTTCTCAGAGAAGTTCTAGTTTGTGTCCCTCAATTTGAATCACCTACTACAACATATAAAGAATGATTCTTGTAGTTCTAATACCTCTATAAAGAGTTGAACTAGACTCCCCATGATTGTTTATTGGTTCATACTAAACAAGTGGAGATTCAAGAAGATTCCCAGACCTGGTTACTTTTACAGGGGATTCACTATCAATATCATTAAGGTCCATAATTGACATATCTTCCTTATGGTGTTCAAGAGAGGTTTTGGGTTCATGTGGATCAATCTCATCAAATTTTACATGAACAGATTATTCCACACATTTTGTCTTCTTATTGAATACTCTATAGACTTTAACAAAGATTGAGTAACCTAGGAAAATTACTTAATCACTATTGGAGGCAAACGTGTCAAGATTGTCCTTATTGTTAAGGATAAAGACATTGAAACCAAAAACACTGATGTAATTAACCATAGGATTCCTTTTGTTCCAATGTTCATAATGGGTCTTCTTAAGAATAGGTCTAATTAAGACTTTATTAATGGTATGACAAGCTGTATTTATAGATTTAGCCCAAAAATAAATTGGAAAATCATACTTATTGAGCATTATCCTAGCAATTTCTTGAAGGGTCCTATTTATTCTTTCCATGAATCCTTTTTGTTGAGGTGTTCTAGGTGCAGTGAAATTGTGACTATAGCCATTGTGTGAGAAATAGGATTAAAACTCCTAATTTTCTAACTCATGGCCATGATCACTTTTCAAGGTATTAATTATAAGTCCACTGAGGTTTTCTACAGACTTGGAATACATGATAAAGTAAGAACAAGCTTCACATTTGTGAGACAGAAAGTATAACCAAGTGTACCTAGAGAAACCATCTACAAGAACATAAACATAGGGTTTCCCATTTAAAATTGACACTCTTGATGGTCCAGAAAAATCAATGTGAACCAATTCAAGCAGTTGGTATGTACAAACTTCTTTATTTGGATTGAAAGAAACATTGTGTTTCTTTCCCTTTTGATTGGTATTGCACACTTTTTTAAGTGGGAATTATAATTTTGGTAAGTCTCTAACTAAACCATTCCTAGTCAGTTTCCTTAGTGAGTTCACATTGTAGTGTCCTAGTATTCTATGCCACAACCAATATTCTTTTTCAAAATAATTTAAACAAGAAACATTTTTCTTAGCTAATGATTCTAAATCAACAGCATATACATTCTCATTTCTAAGAGAAGTAAATATTAAATCATTTTTAGAATTAAAAACATTACATGCACCATATTCAAACTTTTCAATAGTACTTTCATCACACAACTGAGAGATTCTTAGTAGATTGTATTTTAACCCATCAATAAAAAGGTACTTGAGAAATTAATATTGTATTAGGGTTACCACCTGGCCTAAGCCGACGATTTGACCCTTTGCATAGTCACCAAAAGTTATGTGTACACCATAAACATTGATTTGGCTCTTGAAGCATTAGTAGTCTCCTGTCATATGTCTTGAACATCCACTTTCCATGTACTACATGGTCTTACAAGAACTCTTTAGGTAACATCCTTGCAAAATAGATTAGTCATGGGGTAACTTTGGTACCCATATTTACTTGGATCCTGAGAGGTTAGCAAGTAAAACTTTTGGAACCCATACTTGCCTCACAGATTTCCTATAATCAGTAGATATATTTTTTAGACATAAATACTTTGTTTAGTACTTTCGAAAATTGTTTTTAATAAAATTGTCCAGAACTAGAACTTTCTGTGAATTAACCATATTTAGGAATAAATTTAGTTTTAATGATCCTTATCTGTCCTAGTTGATATCCTAGACCAGTTGTATATTTTGAGACAATACATTTTCCTAGAAACTGACTCAAGGTATCTCTACATGTAGTATTCTTATAAAGATCTATTCTTAATTGTTCATTGGATAATTTAATTTCAGTTGTTTCTTTTAACAGTTGGGAGAATTTTTCTTTTTCAATATCTATATTTGACTTATAATTTACATTTAAAGCTTGTTGTCTCTTTAATGATTTATATTTTTCATTGAGCTCATTAAAGGTTTCCTCATGCATTACAAAATATTCAAATAGTTCTTCCTTAGTCATATCTTCATCATTATGTGACTCACTCTTATTCCCAAAATAAGATTCATTATGTATAGGAGAGATAAGTGTTACCTCAGATGTTTTCGTCATGAAACATAAGTTGGCATGAGTGTTTTGTTCACTATAAAAGCATGAAATCCAATGGAGTTGTCTTCTGAAGCACTCCAGGTGGATTTCATATCCTTTTTATAACCCTTTCCCATGTCTTCATATTTCTTCTTAAATTTCTGCTTGGGGTAGTCGGCCTTCACATGACCTTTTTGTTTGCACTCATTGCTGATTATTTTAGTTGAGTCGTCATTCCATTTTTTTGTCATTCTTCCATTTTCTTCTACTATCATACTTTCCCTTGTAGTTTGACTTCCTAAAAAATATCTTCTTTTGGTTGAACTTTTTTAATCTCCTTGCAAGATGAGCCATCTCCTCATCACTATCAGAGTATGAGACTTCACATGTGGAAGTCTCTATAGTAGCTTGATCTTTTTCCTTGTATTTTCTCTTTGAGGTAGTAGTCTAAAATTATACTGATTTCTTCCATGGTTCTTCATCTATTTATTGATTCACCTTAAGCTCATTTTCATACATAGTAAGCTTACCAATTATTTCATTTACTGGTATCTTTCTTATGTCACAAGATTCTCAAATAGAAACAGTTTTTCCCCTCCATCTGTCAGGTAGGCATTAATGTAGTCTCATGATTTGGTCCTTCCTGTCCACTGGTTTTCCAAGAAGACTCATAGTGTTCACTATTTCATTGAACCTGTGATAAATTTCAGAGATAGGTTCATCAGGCTTCATTTTAAAATTATCATATTTAATAGTGTATGAATTTAGTCTAATTTCTTTAACATTGGTTCTTCCCTCATGAGAAACAGCTAAAGTATCTAAAATTTCATATGTAGTTTTACAAGTAGATATTCTATTGAATTCATCATCACCTAGAGAATAGTACAAGGCATTCATTTCATTACAGTTATTATTATTTGTAGCTTCAGTCAACTGAGACCATGTGTCCCTAGCAGTAGCAGGCAATACATGTTGTTCTTCAATTGTATCCCATATTTTAGGTCTCATGATCTCTAGATACATTTTAAATTTTAATTTCCACTATGAATAGTTATTACCATTAAAGAATGGTGGCCTGTTAGTAGCAGCACCCTCAACTCTTGTTTTCATTGTTACTTAGAATTTAAATAACTAAAAAATTAGCTATGACAGAAATTTTAAGAACTTTAATATACAACTAAAATTAGAGTTGAAAATAATTTGATAACTTGAAAATAGATAAGTCATATAATACCAAATGTTGGATGGAGTGGATACTCAAGAGGGGGGAGGGGTGAATTGGGTTCCATTAAACTTTCTGTAAAAAACTTTATGATAAAAATACCGAAATTCAAAATAGCACAGTCAATTACGGTTATAGAGATATAAATGTTTAATTACTCAACACGTTTTTTAAGGTTGATTAGTCCTTAGTTAAATCAATTCAATCACTAATTCAACATTTGAAGCAATTTTATTGAATTAAGAATATATACACACTAACAAAAACTAACTATCAGAGTAAATATAAAAACATTTTTATATCTGTGGCAAATATAAGTAGCGGCTAAAATAAAACAAAGTATATGAAGATTAGCCCAAAAATGTAAACAAGAGGTTCAGTCTCAAGAAGAGACCTAATAATCTACACATAGTGATCACCTACCACCAAGCAGTTTTTATAAAAAAACATGATACACAACCTGTATCAGGTTTTAAAATAGTTTTTACACTATCTAGGTTCTACAACCTCTACCACAGTTCTACGTGGGAAAACAAGCAACCAAGGAACATAAGGCTTGTTCCACATTTATGTGTGGGAAACAAGGTGAGAGAGTTTTGAATGGAGATTTTCAGTATCCCCCAATTAAAGAATTAGAGACAGTGTGTGATACAAAGAGAAAAACGCACTTCTCAGATATGTAAAAAGAATTAACACAACGGAGAAAAAATAATAAGCTAGAGTTTATAGAGCTCTATGTGATTGGAAGTTGAACTCTTGACTCCTTAGAGTGAATAATTTGATGTTGGAGTCTTTCTTTGATAGTTGACTCCAAAACAGATTGTCGCAACTTCCAGGTACTGGCTTCCAGGTATGGAGATGTTCAACTTCTTGGTATAAGGGAGTTGATGAAGCACCACAGGACGACCTTGAATTTGTTCTTCAAAAAGATCATTGTGAAGCTTTTGGATTTTTAGTATGTGCACTATAGTGTTTCTTCTTTATTTTCTTCGGTAGTTATTCCTTATGTATTCGACTTGTATGCTTTACTCTGTGTATTTTTTTTATCTTGGTTCCTCTATATATATCTTCTTTTTCTTCGGTATTTTTCTTTTGTATTTGAGGTCTGACAATAGTAAGGAGTAGATCACGTTCATTCTTTCTCGTACCTCGTACTTTCCATGGTATTGTCCCCTAAAATGTTTACAATCAGCATTAATTAATGTCAGAAGAATTTAATTTATCAAATGTGGCCGTTAGAATAATATTGAGAAATTGGCAGTGTGTGGAAGGATAAGCATCTGCAGACTGGTAACGGTAGCCTTTATATTAGTAGGCAGGTGCATATCGACAACCAACTGTAACCTTTTATCAGTAACCTTCAGCGGTAACCTTCAGCGGTAACCATCAGCAGTAGGCTTTTATTGGGGACCTTGTAACTTCAAATTTTGTAGATGTGACCTTGTAACGATATCCTTGGTAGTTGTGACCTTGTAACGGTAACCTTTGTGGTTGTCACCTTGTAACTATAACCTTTGTAGTTGTCACCATGTAACAACAAACTTTTTACTTTAATAAATTTTTTACTATAAGCTTAACCAATGAAGAAGTGAGATGGAGAGTATATGAATATTACTCTATAGAAACAAGAAATATTAATGAAATATAATTAGCAAAGAATGAAAACATGGTTCTCACTTAAATGAAATCAAGATTTGGGATTATCAAAATACAATTTGGGATTATGAAAACCTGATTTGGGATTATAAAACATGATTTGGGATTATAAAAACATGATTTGGGATTATGAAAACATGATTTTCTATTATCAAAATAGGTGAGTCCAACTTACGGAATTTTATGCGCAATCAATTTATGCTTCAAAAATAAATTTTCCTCAAAAAAAGAAATAATTGATTTTTTTGGGAAAATTTATAATCAATATATAAAAATTTTAGAAATTTTATTTTATAAAATGGAAATATTTTAGGAAATTTTCATATCAAAATTATATTTGAATGAATTTTTGGGATTTCTCCAAAAATATTGGATTTTTAGTAAATATAGAAAGATACTAGTATTTTTAATATGATTATTTATTTTCATTAAACAATGTAATTTCATAGACTCATTTTATATTAAAGATACATAAGTACCATTTAATTATAAATGATATAATCCATTACATGGGTGTCATTATTATACCTAATTTTGGTATAAGTTTATGTTTATGCTTGTACCCCCATTTCTATAAAGACTATTTTCATTATATTCTTTTCCTTTACCTTAATTTTAATTTATTAAAATTGTAGAAGTTGAATCATGATAAAATATACCGTTTTTGACCCTAGATGTTTAAATTTTTTAGATAAGTCCATTTAATTTTTTGACTTTATGAATAGTAATCATAAATGATTTTTGTTACCGCTTTAAAAAAATCAATTAAATAAGGTTACAAAAAATATGATAAGTTATATAAATGAATCCAAATATTTTTTATATTTTTTTATAATTATATTCCGTCCATAAATATCAATTCTTAGAAAATGGGGAAATTTGTTACTAATTTTCTCTCATAAGAACATTTATATTATGTTATATTAATATAATGTAAAAAATGCCTCTCCCTTTATTTTGATATCTTTAACATTTGATGATAGGGATAAAACAATTATGTTTGATGATAAAAATATATATTATATTTATATTATTTTTTATCATTGTAAATTATTTTTTATTTTTAGTGATGATAAAATTTCTTTATATTCTGACGTAATGCCGACACAAGTCTTGGGAAAGTAGTAAAAACAATTGAGTATATTATTTTAAAAACTATAAAAGTATTGTTTTTTTGGAAAGTTAAAGTTCACCATTAATTTTTAAGATAAATATTTTATATTTTAGATGTTTCAAGGTATTATACTCTAATTTCATTGGTGTATTGTGGTTTCCAAAGTCATATTATATGTATTGTTCTTAAAATTACATTAATAGTATTTTATGTTAAATATATTTTATGAAATAATTTTAAAATCATAAAAATAATAACAGATGAAAATTAGGATTATGTTTTGTAAAAAAATTTATCTATTTTGCATTTATTAAAAAATTCATTTTATAAGTAAAATTATACAAATTTAATATTGAAAAGTCGTTACAATAGTTAGTATTAAATTTTGTAAACCATGAGGTTAAACCAAATGATAAAATTAAAAATAATGTCTAAACCTATAAAAAATATATTCTTATATTATATTAAGACCATATATTCATTATCTTAGAATTAATATCATTTTGGAATAATTTTACAAGGTATAAAGATATATTATATTATTATATTTTATGTACATCCAAAAATGACAATATTGATATTTTATAATAAAAATATTTTATTAAATGATTTAGAATTAATAAAAATACTATATCTAGATATGATAATATTTTTTTTATTATCAACCATAGTCCATTCATGTGTAACATTTCCTTTTATGGTAATATTAAAATACCTTAACGAGTATAAAACATTATTACTATGGTAATTGTCAAAAGACTTTAGGAGGATAAAACTATGAAAACACAACCAAATTTTGTCCACATATTACTAGATGATGTTATTTATACTCATACACATATTATATCTGAATTAGATCAATTTTGATTCATTTTTAAATGAAAATTAATTTATTTTAAATTAGTACTTTAAGTAATTTCACATATGCCCCTCCCCCTCATTTAGAAGGGAACATACTCTAATCTCTTCCTCACACTTTTTGATCCTTCTATCTTAACCGATAAATACTATAATAACATAATATCTTCCTTTAACACACCCTAGTTCTTCTAGTATTTCTAAAAGACTGTCACTTCAATACATAATGTGTAATACAAAAAAGCATTCTCGATGAATAAGTATAACTCTTAGTGAAGTGTTTTCAATTTATTTCTTCGTTGTCCTCTTCTAAATACATGGTATAAATTATAAAAAAATTAATTTAGTATATTAAGTATACATAATTTTTATTATAATGATTTAACCACCATTTTCCATCACTATTACATTCTACAAAACAAGAAAACATAATTTTTGCATACATACAGTTCATCATCTTCAAGTGGAGGTGTAATTTTTTTCATCACATTTTTACTTGAAACTTTTAAAGATGGAAATAATGAATATAAATGATATTTGTGACATAATTATTATTCTGTAATTACAATATCATTTATTCCTTCTTACAATCCAATCAATTAGAAAATGATAATGTGGTTTGGGCGTATATGTGGACTACCCCCTCTACGAAGCGATGCAATTACTTTTTCATATCCTCATTAGATGGAGGGTAATAATAATATATTTAATTAATATATATGATTTATATTATATAATAATGATTCAAAAATGGTGAATTATTATTTCCCTTTATTTTATTCTATTCTTCGATATGGGAAAATATTTTTCATGCGTAAATAAGGCATATCATCTCCATAAATGGTGTAATTAATTTTTCTATCTCTACCTTTTATGGTTGAATATATATATATATATAATTAATTAATATATAAGATATTAATATCATTAATAATAATCATGATAAGAGGTAACCATGATCAAATTAAAGGGACCTAAAACCACTGAACTGAATCATACAAGATAAATGAAGCAGTTATCACACAAAATAATGATTTTAATGAATAATTGTTTATAAATGGGTGATAAATGGTTTATAAGTATATCATAAATGGTTTATATGAGATTTATTATGATATATATTTATAATAAATCCAAATTTCTTATGTAGTAGGTTTGGATATGTATGAATAAAATTAGACGAGTGGTAAGGGTTTTCTCATCTCCCTTTTGTTTCTTTGAGACATATATCATATTCACCAACTGTTTAATTAATGTGGTTGATATAATAACGTTTTTATTTATTATGTAATTAATAAATTTATGTTTTTAGTTTTTATAATTTTATTTTATATTAATTCTTTCCTTGGGTTTATGATTCAAATGATACCATAACGGTAAGGGATTTCTTTTACAATCTCATTTTATTTTGGATTTATTTATGTTAGAATTTATACTGAAGAAACTTTTGTGATAATTTTCTAATAAAAACCCAATAAATTTTATTATCCTAATTTTATTCATGTAATTTTTAAATAATTATACATTTTTTCCCTCTTGGGAATTTTAAAAGATCGGGAAAATATTTTTAAGAAAAACAAACATAGTTTCCTCTTTAGTTAGAAAACTATTTCTTCCATTTCCATATTTTCTAATAATATTACCTAAATTGTTTTAAATATTCTCATATGATTTTTAATTTACTTTTTAACCATTATGAAATTTTGTTTTTAAAAATAAAATGGAACTTTCATGTTGTTTTATGAATGATATGATTTTTAATTTTTACTAAAAATTCAAAAGAATTATTTTTTAACGTACATGGTATGAATAGAATTTATGATTGTCGTGACCACTCAATACTATGAATATTAATTAGAAATTATATAAATATTATTTTAACATAAATATTTTATTTAATATTTGGAAAGTTTTTAGACTTCAATATGTGATTTCAAAGTAAAAAGTATATTTTTTTCTCAAGAAATATTCAAATAATCAATTAAATATAATTTATAGTTTTTTTGTATATAATAATAAACATTAAATAGGATAATTAGTATTATATAATATCAAAAATTACATTCCATGTCAATTTTTACCCAAATTTCAACCTATAAATAAAATTATAAACCATTAATATTGAAAAATTTATTACCACGGTTAAGGTTTAAATTGGTTATCCAAGTGGTTGAACTGAAACATAAGGTTTCAAATCCTATCTAACCTTATATAAATTTTATTAAATGATTATATTAAGACCATATCCTCGTTATATATAAATTAATGTAATTTTTAACTATTTTACATGAGTAAAAATCATATTATATTATATTATAATATTTCATGTATTTCAAAATTGGAATAAATGATATTTTATATTAAATAATATTTTTTTCAATTATAGAGAATTCATCAGAATCATGTTAATATTTAATAAAATTTCATATGTTTTAAAATATCAACCATGTTACATTAATTAATCAAATTTCCATTTATCTTAACATTCTTTACCATTATGGAGTAGAAAACATTAATATTCTCGTAATTGTCAAAAGGGTTAATGAGGGTTAAATCTAAGAGATAAGGGTGAAAAAATAATCAAAACTGTTAAACATTATATCATATGATATTATTTAAACTAATAACCTCATTATATTTTAATTATATCAATTTATTGAATTTTTCTTCCAAATTAATTTAATAAATTAAGTAATTCCAAGAGTGCCCCCCCTCATATAAAAGGGTAACTTTTCCCTTATCTAACCTATGCATTTTGAGAATTATATATCATTTAATAAAAACCAAAATACCATCATAAATCTATTACCCACATCCTAGAGAATTGGGAATTTCTAAAGGATAAGCCCTTCAATGCATATGGTGTAAGTAAAAAGAGGATTCTCAACAGTGTGGTATAACTCTTAGCTATGCATATTTAATTTATTTCTTCTTATACCTACTATAAAAATAGGGTATAAATTAAAAAATAATAACTTTATAATATAAAATATATATAATTTATATTAAAATTGTTGAATATTGGTTTTTTATCTTTTCTCCACCATATGTAAATAGAAAATATCAATCGTGCATACGTACGGATTACCGTCACCACGTAGTAGGGTAATTCATTTTTCATTAACATTTTACATGGATGTATATTAATATAAAACTTATAAATATATAGGATATTTATGAAAAAAATATTATTCTCCAATTATAATATCATATCTACATTACATTCCACTCAATTGGGAAATAATAACACGGCCCATGCATATATGTGGACAATTACCTCCTCGAAGTGATATGGTCCATTTTTCATCTCTACATTACATATAATAATAATTATAGATTTAATTTATATATATGTTATTTAATATATAATAAATATTCATTAATGGTGGAATATTGTTTCCCATTATTTCATTCCTTTCATTAAAAAGTGAAATCAACGTTCATGTGTACATACGACCTACCGTCTCCATGAACGATATAATTTATTTTTATATTTCTAAATCTTATGTATGAATGTATATATATATATATATAATAAATATATATTATATTAATATCATTAATAACATTATTTATGTGAGGGAATGATGATAAAAGTACCAGGAGAAAAATTAGCGAACTGAAACATACATGAATAACGAAGCAGTTATCACCCAAAATAGTGATTTTAATAATGAATTCTCAATAAACTGGTGATAAAATGTTATGAGTAAACAATATATGTTATATATTCATATAGTATTGGGATATATTTATAATTTATAAATATATATATTATACATGAGTTTTTAACATGTATGGAACAAGTCAGGCCTCATGTAAGGACTTTCTCATCTCACTTTTGTTTTCATGAGATATATGCCATATTCACCACATGTTTCTTTCAAGTGATGTATATACTATCTCTATGATATGATATAAAAATAAACCTTTTTTATTCCTAGTATTTAAATATTCATTTTATGTTATTTATTTCATGAGGATAATGATTCAAAATACACCAAAGTGGTAAGGGATTTCTTTAACAATCTTATTTTATTCTAGAATTATTTATGTCAGAGCTTCAATTATGGAAAACTATGTAATAATTTTCTATTAAAACAATTTAATTTTACTATAAAATATTTATTAATGAGATTTTATAGTAATAGTACCATTTTTCAATATTGGGTACCTAAAAAGATTGCAATTTTTTAAGAGAAAACATAATTTATTTCCTCTTTAGTTGGGAATAATTTTCTCCCATGTTCGTGTTCAAAAAAATCAACAATGTTTTTAATATTACATTAGGGTTTGTTAAAGTCATATTTAACCATGATTTATTTTTTACAGAATATTTGAAAATGAATCTTCTAATCATTTTTTGAATGAATTTCTTTTGTCTTTTTATAGAAAATATAAATGGAATCATTGATTTAATTTAAACGAAATAAATGGAATTTTCAACCATCATGATCGCTCAATGATTTTAATCATATTTTATATGATTCAAATATTATTTATAAAAAAATCCTTTCATTAATATTTTGGAATGTGGTTTTATTTTAATAACTAATTTAATTGTGGAATTGGTATTTTTGATCAAGAAATGTTGTAGTGCTATTTTAAAATGTATATTCAACAATCAAATCACCCAATGATGTTACTATGGATATTATCTAATGATACTATATTTATTTTTTATTTTTTATTTTTTATAATGATAAATAATTAATTTTCTATATTATTGATTCAATACAGATAATTGTTGAGTTATATGACATTTTGAGAATGAAATGTATTGATAATCATAAATATGAGGAATGCATTGGACATGTATGTGGAATGTGGGTCCTGATTATAAATTTACCCTTGATGCATTGATATGTATCATGGGAAAAAACATGTAGACTATTGTAAGGGATGAGGATCTAAGATAATGTCATAATATTTGGTTATTTGGTGTATGTTATCTGATGCATGATAAGATTCTTGATTTCCTAATTATACATTTCCTTTATTAAGAATTCATTTTTCATTATCCATGTGTTTTCTCTATTAATATTAGTCATATATTCTCATTTAAATCTGTTTTTTGAATGAATGGAATGAGTTTTTATTGTGGACTTTGTCTTGTTAATTACTTTTTATTTACTCATGATAGATTTTATTTTAGGTATCCCTTACTAAGAATCTGAGTTCAACCATTTTTTTTAATTTTCCTATGATATGAATAAGGATATTATGATTAGTATAAATGATTTAATAATGTTTCTTATAATATGTTTTTTATATTTAAAATGAATTATGGGAATAATCTATGTATCTAGTTTTATAATAATACTAGATTATATTTTATTTAGGAAGTGATCTCTTTTATATATCAAATATAATAAGGTAACCACTGCCTCTAGGATACTAATATTTGAGTATTTATGTTTTCCATCAAATAAAAATAATACAAAAAATACTACATCTAGAGTATATTACCATGGTAATTTCGTGTCACTATAAACTACTTACACATGCCTTGGATGTGTATATATGTTTTTGAATGAAGAAAACTATATCCATGGGCATAGATTCCCATTCATATAGGTAAATGTTTTTTGGTTCCAAGGTGGAGGGAAATTTTTTATCATGGGAGGAGCATGGAAGGTGGCCTATAGCCTCAGTTATAAAATCTTGTTGGTATAACCTCCTCTAAAAACACAAATTACTATAGGAATAGGATCCCTTTACTATATGCCGCACTATAGACATGGGAAAAGGATTTCATAAGTATATCCACCTCTAAAATTATGTATAGCCCAGAACATAAGTGCCCCATTCATATATATCTATCCATGTATAAAAAATAAATATTATCTACATAAATATATATATATTTAAATATTTACATATATATACTCTATATATCAATGTATATACTATATATATATATTTATTTATTATCCAATATGTTACTAAAAATTTCCTATTGTAGTGGTAGTGGAATTCGTATCCTAGAGTAGTGACACAAGTTTGAAACCCTATGGATGCTAATATATTTTTTGAAATATAGCCATGGGAACTACCTATGTCTATAGGATGGTCTATGTAGAACATGGTTGTATCCATCAATACTGCCCATGGATATATGTGGGTCAATGTGGACTAATGCCCCTTTGTCGATGGGGTTCTACATGGAACCACTTTATAACCATGAGCACTGTCTGTGGATATAGATAAGGAAACCCATGTCTATAGATTCCAGAATATAAAAATGAAAATAGGATCCTTGGGCCTTGTTCTCTTGGCTATAGGATAAACCCTGATTCTCTATTTCTTTCAAGTGAAACAACATTTTATGATCCTTATTTCTGAGGGTCTCTAGGTCATCTAACTGGTGTCATTTATCTAAATACAAAATAAAACTCGTCTTTGTCTTCACTTAGTAGAGAACTTCAGGCATAAAATATTTCAAATCATTAATAGTATCAATCCCTATTACCCATTTCCCAAAAAAAATCAACATAATATAAAAATTTCTATCCATGTGGGATGTATCGGTACTAATTCATGATAAGATACACTCGTCGACTAAATAGATGATGATGAGCTAAAAACACACCTAGAAGTGTTTCAGAACAATTTTTTTACATGGACCATTATGGTGACATGAAGTTCAGTATTAAGAGTCTAGATATATCTTTTTATGCAATATGTTTCATGTTCTGACAATTTCTTTCTCCATTATACTATCTTAGTATAAAGGGATGGACAAAACTAATATCATTTGTAATATCCTAAACATATGCATTGGATTGGAAAGAGATGAGGTTTCACTAACATTATGTGACATCTCTTAGACACTAAATACTGGAAATAAAATCCAAGCACCTACCTAAATTCATGGGAATCATTTTACCCTTTTAGAAAATACAATAAGTCCAGAAAAAATATAAAACAACTAATCCAACTATATGACGAATAAGGCATAACATTACAACACAATGACTGAAAAATTAATTTTTTATTATCCTAACAATTTAAGGGGAATGTAATAACCACAAAGTCCAACAAACAAACGAAAAGTAAAAGTAGAAAACATCCAAACATAGACCGGATCTTCCTCACCCCAACATTAACCTCGTGTCAATAAACCCCACTAATGCATGACCACTCGGCTAGCTATACCACACAAAGACGGGCCTTGAACTAATGTCATAATGATACCCTCTCAACTTCAAAGTCCAAATTGAATGCATAGTTGAAGGATTCATGCTCTGAACCCCTTCTAATGGATATCCTAGTAATGTTAGATGTGTCACCCAAAACATACTAAAGAACACAAAAAACAAAATAGGATGTTGACAACCAGAAAACAATCGAACCCAAACAAAAAAATTCACCATGTTAACCAGAGTAATTGAATAGTAATTTGATATTATCGTACTCCTTTTACTTAATCAATTTCCATGAGATAGATGTTACCTGGATGTCCAGATCCTCCGCCACCAGATTATCAAATGAAAAGGCAAGCAGGTCCCATGACTTTATATACTTCTTGATGATAATCTTCCCTTTTTTTCAACCCCTCGATAAGAATGAGTTCATATTTTTCCACCCAAGCATGTTTCTCCTCATTAAGGGTTCCCCTTAAAGACCTCCCCATAATTTTAGTTTCCTCCTCCTCAGAGGCATTAATAATTATAACCATCTATACCACTTCATCCTCTGAGCATAACAGTAAATCAGAAGTTTGATCTCCCTAGACTAAATGTCCATGATGGATCACATCCTCATTGTCAATACAACTCAATTAAATAACAAAAAATCCACAATATCATAGTAGCAACTATGACACACCAAATCAAGAAATTCATAGGATGTCCCAATACTAAAAGACTAATGTGGAATCACACAAATCAAACCATAAGTGAACTCTATTCAACAAATACCATCCTAAGGAAAAAACCTCATTATTCCCCACTAAATAATTAAGAGACATTCCCATTTCCTATATCAAGAAAAAAGAAACATCATACTCACCAAGATATATATGTTGGTGGTGAGTAATCATACCTAGTGGACAATCCACCAAAATATTCCCATGCACAGAAATGGTATATGGACATGTTACCACACAGTTTAAAATAAAATTACAACAAATAAGAAGAATAATTAGGTAGTTTATAAATTAAAAAATCTATTTATATTGTGGAAACTAATTGTCTAATTATCCTAAATGTCGTACACATTCCACAATCCCATGTACACATGCATACCAGGTGAAATTATCATACTCACAAGAAGTTACTCTTTAATCCACCATGTAATCACAAGGGGACCATCTACTATGTTCCTCCAGTCTAGCATCATGACCCTATTAAAGGTCACACCCAATTAAAATGAGCAGACACATACAAAATTACACATATGACATGTTATCACTTCCATTGTTTCACAAAGATAAAATATTCCATTTCAAAAAATTTATTAAACATCTTGTTTAAGATAAATCCACTCCTAATTTAAAACCATAAATCATGGGGGTTCCACAAATAAATTATTAAAAATCTATTATTTTAAAAAATTTCATGAAAAGGGGATTTAAAATAAGAAATTACCAATATATTGTTTTAAATCCAAATAAATTATTTTTAAATATTCATTCCTTCCTGATATAGAATACATGGATAAGAGAGAGAAGCCACATTCCTCTCAACGTCTGATGAAAATGAAGAGTGGGATAAAAAACATCCAGATCCAGGATTGATTCTCTTTCTCATTAATAAATCCAATAAATATCTATTAAAAACATAATATTTTGTGGATAAATCAATAAATAATTATATATGATATTCAATGTAAGAGGAAATAGGGATATCTAGAGAAAGATACAAAAAATAATATACTTACCATTTATTTTGAATATCCAATACAATTAGATCCCTCAATATGGTATTCGATATCAAATGGAACCAGCAACAATTCTTAAGATATAATTGTAGTTTTAGAGACTAAGAAGAGAGGTAAACAATGAGTATTTTGGGTGTCAAAACCTAGTTAAACAATAATATATAGAGCATTAAATGCTCGAGGAATAACTATACCACATGGTTTGGGAGACCTAGAGATAACCATGTGCATGATACTACCTCAAAATAACCGTCACACAAGGTTGGTTCACCCATTTTAAAAAACCATGAACCAACTATAATATTTCCTCTACCTCTACTTACATGATTTACCTTTGGAACCCACATGGTTTGGGAAAACCATATAGTAGTCGTGTTCACCCTTTTATCCTTTTAATCGCATCTATTAGTTTCCTATAGAATACCAAATTATTTCCCTTAATCATGCTCAAACCATTACCCCTTAAACATACTTCTAAAACACACCAAACTGTCCAAAAACACAGGAATCTCAACCCAAGAATAATGCAACGTTAACATGTATAATATAATGGCAATGTAACTCAAACTGGGGGTGTTAAAGGTATTTTCATTATGTTTTACATTATTATTCTTACACTTCTCATGAAATTATTACATAACAATGAGTTTTTTTGTATTATCTAGTTAATGTTTTTCAAGGATATATATTTAAAAACACTTTATCTTCAAAGGCTATGTAACATATTTGAGTGTTTTAAAAATTCTTAACACTTTAAATTTTTTGAAACATATATAATTTTACTTGAATCAAACAAAACATAAATATTAAACATTAAAACATTTATTATGAAGTGTTCAAATTCTTAAATTAAGCCTAATGAGTTTTTTATATTAGATATGTAATTTCTTGGGTAAATGAATTGAAATGAAAGTATATGGAATCCCTTAACCCGCTCCATTTCATGTGAATCTCTCCATGTTTTATATTTTATACAAGTATTTCACACTACGTGATATACTTATATCGTACCATGAAATATAGTCAACATCATTGTTTCCCTCATAGTGATATACATATATGATACTATGTGACATAAGATCTGGGGTATATTTTTTTCAATATCTCACCTTCACTAAAGACTTATAAACATTATGTACATTTCACCCTATATTACTACTTGTGAGACCATACAAAAGAAATCTTTTGGATATAAATCAATACTCTTCATGAAAATATATCAAATAAAATATATTAGTTTTATAATAACACATTGTATTAAAACAAATTCATAAATTTTTTATGACCATATTGGACATTATTACATTGAAAATGATTACAAAATTCACATTCACATCTATATGAAAATAGTGACCACTAGTGATGCATTAATCTTATTCAAGGCCCAAATTGATCTAATGGTATCTTTATGAAACACATGTATCACTTCAAAAAAATTCCTTCCAAATTATCTCATATATCTTACAAAATTATATAATACCTTTATCTAAACATTAATTAAAACTGCAACGCACAAAACATGTAATCTCATATAGCCCAACTTAGGAATTCATGATTTTTATGAGTAAAGATGCACCACATATCATTTATCTAGATTAATATGTAACATTCTATTCATTTATGTTTATATTTACATCACATTTCACTCAACTGGGCATTACCATGCACTACCTTTGTATTTCCCTCCAAGGGCTAAGATATCATACCTGACATAGAGAGGGAAAAATAACATCATGGTTTAACAAAGTCCACTTAATTATTAGTTATTTGACATATGATAGTATTTCTGATGGTTCGTATGTTCATACATTGATAACCTCATGTAACAAGGATTACTAGGAAGCATGAACCCAAACATCGTAATGACACTATGTATGACATTTTTTATGGTATACACAAATGAGTAATTCAAGTAAATAAATCACACATGAATCCCAATAGTATACCTAGTATATGTCCCCAATCAAAAACATTACATAATAATTTCTTTTAGAAAAGAAATTAGTTTCCTTCACATTATTTTTCTTTTCAAGCTTATAGATATAGCGAATTAGTCCAAAAATCATACATAAAAACCATAAAGTATAAAGAAAACACTTTTGATTAGAATCAATTTTTTTCATAATAAAAAATGTTTGAAATAGTGATTAATCTTATGAAATTCAACTTGACTCTTTCCATTCCATTACCAATCCTTAAAATATATAACAAAAATTTAAAAATGTTGGATGATCACAAAAATCTCAGTTATGGATACACAAAGAAGAAAAATTATTAGCCCAATAAAAAAATAAAATCCCATGTGAAATGTTTCTTAATATGGTAAATTATCACCCTTAATAAGTGGTAAATACTTTCCTCAGAAAATTAGTTCATTCATTACAATTTTTTCAATAAAAATATTATCATAAACTCAGATATTGAATAAATAATACATAAAGGTATTTTTGATCATTATTATACTTTTTATTCTTATAAATGGAATAACCATGTGGTCGAATCCCATTCATGTAAATCTTAAAAATGGAAGAACCATATGGTTGAATTACATTCCTAGTGCATTTAGGGGATATCATTATCCCATATGTCATTGGTTTATCATGGAATCACCCATAATTGGTTTATCACATAACCACCTATCATTGGTTTATCACATAATCACAAGTCAAATATCAAACTACCACTATATAATCATAACACATAAAAGAAAACAATATTAAACATGTCACTCATAATATTTTATTTTCTCTCAAAAGAAAAAATTTCAGGTTACTGAAATAATCATTCCATTTTCATAACCCATTTCCTATAACAAATTAACCAAAAAAGTAAAATATGGTTTCCTTTTTTTATAAACATGACGGCTTGTAATGGAATCCAAATATTTAAATAGATCTTAAATATAAATTATAAATCTTTTATATCTATATAAATAAATATGTAAAATAAAAATTAGAATATTTTCATTGATTAAAATATTTTACAATTGAATATTAAAATATTAAAAAAGGGATTTTTGAATCATGGATTCCCATACAACATTGAAAATTTTGAATAATAAGCGCCATGCAGAAATAATATTTCAAAAAAATTAAATAACATAAATAAATTTATGATATGATATTTAAAATTGGATTTATGTAGAGATCATAAAATAAGGTGGTTGTATGACATCAAAACATGCCTCAATTAAATAAGATTGTGATAGAATCCCTTAACTTGAGTCTGACATGTCATGTGGGTCTTTATCTTCTTGAATAATAAAATTATTAAAATTATTTAATAACTTAATAACTTTTTTATATTATATCATTACTATTATTTTAAATATTAAAATTTTGTACTCAATGACTTAATTAATTAATTTTATGTAGTATGTTTTATCCATATTCGACTTATGTATCTAAACGAATAAGGTTGGTTGAAAATGGTCTATGTTTTAATTATATAAACATCTTCAGAATAATAATCATGTTGTAATTATCATATATATACATAAAGTAAATTTTTCAAATCCATTTCTGAAATATGGTTAGGAAAAATGAACCAACGTTACAATCCTAGTGATGGTCGATCATATGCACGCATGAGTAACATTCCCATTTTTCAATAATCATTATGAAAATAAGGTAAGAAACATTTATCATTCCATAATGATAATTATATCATAAATAAAAAAATATTTATTATTATATACTTATATATATATATATATATAATTATATTGATTTAAAAGGAATCACATTGCTTGGCGGAGGTGTTAGCCCACATGTCCAAGAAAGATGTTATCACCTTCTCGATGTGTAAAAACGTAATAAAGAAATGAAACATTATGTTTATAGAAAGGTAATTATGTAATGAATATAATATATGTTTAATGTATATCATTTATTTTTTTCTGGTCCATACATCAGAAATTTTATGTAAAGTGTGAAGGAATCACATCGCTTTGAAAGGGCAGTAGTCCACAAGTCAACGAACAATGTTATCATATTCCCAAAAAATGCCAAACAATAAGGTATGTGTTATAAAATAATTCTAAAAGTATGAATAAATATGAAATAAATAATATCTATATTTTGAAAATATTTTTGTATCATAATTTCCAACCATGATAGTATGCAAAGAAGAACAGACAACTTCTTTTCGTGAGGTGGTAGTCTGTCATACACACAAATAGTGAACTCATCACCCATTTGAGGGGAGTGTGTGCACGTTTTGGCCAAAAAAACATAAAAACATCATATTATAGTGAGTTCAATTATTTAATTATATAATAATGTAATAATTATAATTTATGTGGTGGGGAAAGAAATAGAACAAATGTTCTCATTGACAAATGTTACCTCTTCATCGGGTAACTCCTTTTTATTTTCAGCAAAGGAATTCCTTTGTTTGATTTCTGACCAATGATTGGTTTTTAGGATGATATGGGGAATGTATGAAGATTATTTTTTAGTATTGGGATGAGGGAAATGGATTTAGAGTTGTGGAGAAGTGGGGAGAGTTGGTGTCTACTTATAAGTAATGGAGAGGATACACTTTGTATTGTTGAAAAGAATAGTAGGTGTGCCCATGTTTTAGACTAACAATAGGATTACATAACACAAAAGATTAGAAAATATATGTTTAATATTATAAATATTTCCACATAATGGTTTTTGGAATATTTCATTGTCATTTCTACACATTATGTTTAATGTTTAACCATTAATTAAACTCATTTTTACCATAATCATAGAAATTAAATTTATTTACTTTCACTAATATTTTTACAAAAATACAAAGTTTAACATTATAGAAATTATAAATTAATATTATTCCAAATATTTAATAAATTTTTCCAAATTAAAATCACATAATTGTAAGAATTTAATTTAAAATTAATCTCGCCTACGTAATGAGAAACAGAGTTTTTAAAATAAAAAAGTTAAAATGTTTAAAATGTTTTTATATATAATGTCATCATAAAATTGATTCTAGTTGGAAAAATTAATTTAAATGATATTAAATTTATATAATTATACTTTAAATAAAATTAAAAATATAATTTAACACTATAAATTATTTAGATGAAAAAACATTTTATAATTAAAATTAAGTATTATTCACTGTTCATAAAAATATGAAATTTCTTATAAAAATAACAAAAATTCACCCAAAGTAAATTTTTATATCCATATTTATAAAACATAGTTTTTTGTTAAATAAAAACAATAAACGCATCAAAATATAGTTTCAATATACATCTTCCAACAAAAGGCGGTAAAACCGCCCTTTAAAAATATACATCTTTTTATACTTAACAAGGGTTTATTCTTATCCTAAGCCTATAAATATTATTGGATGAGTTTCAAAAAGTTTTATTAAATATATAAAATTTAAATTTCATTAATATATTTCAACAATAGTTATTTTTTTAATTTATTTGGATAAAATTCCATTCTGGTAATAAAAATAGTTTTCTATAAAAAAACATTATTTTTATTCAATTAGTCATTATTCCCATTTATAATTAATTAGTAACCACTGAATTAATTTTATAAAAATGTGTAACATATAATTTCATAATTTAGTAAATCTCATTCACTTTTTCCTTTCCAAAGGCTTGGTGATAACTATCATAATAATATTAATAGTGTATTGTTTTATCGTAAGACTCATTCTTGTGAGTAGCATATGTCATCAAAGGAACTCAATGTTGCATGAAACACAATATAAGCATAGTTTTTCCTGTGATAAAAAATAAACGTTGAATTAAATTTTTCAAAATATTAAATAATTTAAATTAATTTTATAGATGAAGTTTTATATAATATTAGGAGGTTACATACTACCGCCTAAAAATGAATTTCTCCCTCGTAATTTGTCGTGGTTATCAAATGTTTAAAATTTTCGGAATTTATTTATTGAAACCCACATCATAAAAAATTGTTAATAAAAAATATTTATAATAATAAATAAAAGTATTTATTAATGTCATCTACAACAACACATTATATATTTCTAAATAGAAGAACAAATGTGGGAATGGTGGAAAAGTGTAAATGATTATAAAGAGTTTTTGAGGTCATTGATCACAAACATGTGAATGATAAATAGAATTTTGAGGGCCTCAAAACCATAAAACCTTGATGATGGAATAAATTTTGGTTCATCTTAAATTTAGGTACTATGATAAAAGATTTTTCATGATCGTCCTCCTTGATTTGAAGGATCCCTCCACCATATATGTTGAGAGCATAAGGAAATATACTTACGTGATGAGTAGATAAGAATCCATTAAACAATTTCCACCTCAGAGTCATATATTTCTACAAACAATTAGTATAAAAGAGGAATATTCATGCCTGATGAAGTAGAATAAATTTCTAATGGATAAAATACTCTAGAAAATAATAACACGATATTTATACTATCTTTATATATCAACCAATACAAAAATCGTTATAACATATTATAGAAATAAAAATAAAAATATAACAAGATAATACAATAATCTAAAATTTTCAATAGTAATATCCAATGTTAAAACCAAATCATTCCATATATATAACCCTAACGGTCACCAACACAATTAAGCACATGTTTAAATAATTAATGGTATTCTTTCACAAATTAATTTTAATCATAAACCTGAGACATTTATAGTAAATCAATAAATGTATCCCAAGGTGTTTCCATTATTTAAAACATTAAAAGTGGGGAGACTATGAAATTATAATTAAGGCAAATCTCAAAAAATACTAATCTCCTTAGATATGTCTCTACTTCACTAGATATAAAAACAATAATAGTAGAATTAAAAAAATGAATTTTCCACCCATTTTTGTTTCCTTTCATGATGATTTTCACTCTAAGAATGTAACTTTGGACACATGTTAACTTATTATCCCAAATAATTTCATATAATTAATATTAATACTAAATGGATATCTGTTATCTCATTTTTGGAATGTTCAATATCATTTTCCTTAGAGTCATGAAGTTTGTGATCAAACATACCATACTGATAACATTTTCTAGATCCTGACATACATTCCAAATTTTTTTTACCACACATGGAATATGTTTTATGATTACCTCTATAAATATAATTTGTTTTCATCTCTATTTCTTTCACCTTTTCCTTTTCTTACTCTTATCATCATGTGGCACATAATTTTCAGAAAAAACCATTTCAACTTTCTCACCAAAATGAACCACTTTCCCATAAATTTACAATTTTTATATGTCCAATGATATTTGGGAGATTGGTTTTAATTGAGAGTAAAATATATGGATTTTCAAAAAAATGTCTAAAATAAATATCATCACATACCTATACAATATTTTGAATTTTTCTTCATATGAAACCATAAAAGATTATTCATTTAGCTTCAATTCCATGAATTGTTTCTCCATCCATAGTTGGGAATCCTTATAGAAACATTTTACAAGTGAAATATCATTAAAAGATTCCCATTCCATGAAATCAAGATAATATTTGTCTCTAGTTTTCTTAACCAAAGACCACCATTGACCTCTTTCACCTTAAAAAGGTTGTATGGAAAGAGTTACCTACTAATGTTCTGAACATTATATGACTTGAAATATCATTTCGAGGACATTGATCCATCCTTTAACTACCACCGGTTCATATTATCTACTGAATGATGGGGGATGTTGCCTCATGAAATTATCCCCTATATACATGTTCCTTCATGGTTGATCGAGTTCCTCTCTAGTAAGAACACATCCACTATTCATGGATTGTTTCAACTGATCTATCACTACAAAAAACTATTCTGTTCCAATTCCAATAATGTCAGGATGTTTATTTGGAAGGATATTTCCCTCTTGATGCCTTCCAAATACATCTTTATTTCATCCACTACAAAAAAAAGCTTCTAAAAAACAAACATTAGATGAAGAGATATGAGAATCTTAAAATACTATATCATTTCATCTTATCCTAAATGTAAAACTTCAAAAGACATGTTATTAACACTATTCTAACCTATAATATTTGGTAAACCTTTCCATTTATAGAATCAATAAGTCCCAATCCTTAGAAATGACATAATCATGAGTTTTAGTTAATAATTTACGTTAATTGACACTGATGGCCTTTTTAGGTTTAGTGTTTTAGAGAAATAGGCTATAACTCATACATAATAAAACCATAAATTTTAAAGTGGACACTTCCACTCAGTATCCTTTTTTCCTATAATAATTTTTTTAAAATAAAGAATATTCTATTTTATGAAAACACATGAATACTTTAAACTTTAATCCTTCCATTCCATTACCCATCCTTAAATCCTATGAAAAACGTTTAAAAACATGGGATGAGCACAAAAAAGCTCAGTAAGGGATTCAAAAATAAGGAAATACATTATCAATGTGAAAACACAATAAACCCTGAAAACTTTATCATAAAGTAATACATTTCCTCCTAAAGAAGTATTAAATAATTTACCTAAATTATAAGTACACTTATTGCTATTTTTCTAATCATATGATTAACATATATCCCATATAAAGCATAAATAACACATAATGGTATCCTGGGATATCATTATACTTTAAATTATTATAAATACAAAAATAGTGTGGTTGACTTTCTGACATGACACACTTACAAATGGAATAACCATACAGTCATCCTCTATAATGAATTCATTTGAGGGCTATCACGGACCCATCCATAGTTGGTTTATCACAGAACAACCCATCATTGGTTTGTCATGTAGCCACCCATTATTGGTTTATCACATAACCACCAATCAAATTTCAATGTACCATTATATAATCATAAAAAATAAAAGAATTCAATTTTTATCATGTCACTCCCAATATTTAATTTTCACTCATAAGAAAACATTTCATGTTATGGAAATAATCAATAAACTTTGAAACCCCATTTTAAATAACAAAATACCCATTAAAGGATAAATAATATAAATAATATTGGCTTTATTGAAAATATTTTTAAATTAAATCATTAAACATTTAAAAATATATTTTTGAATCAATATGTCCCACACCACTTGGAAATATTTGAATCATAGCCCCCATAAGAGAAAAAATCTTCAAAAAAATTAAATAACATAAATAAATTCATGATATGATTTGTCAAAGGGGATGTAAATACACCTTATAAAATAAGGGGTTGTATAACATCATGATATTCATCCAAGAAACGTGATTGAGATGATATCCCTTACACTTTTCCCAACTTGTAACATGTGTCCTTATCATCATGAATAGTAATATTATGTTAATTATTTAAATGATTCAGAAAAAGTTTTTTAGTTTTAAAATGATTTTTAGTTCACAATGATTTATAAAATTACATAATCAATTAAGTTTACATTAGTTGTTTTGACCATCTTCGGTATATGTGTCAAAACAAATAAGGTTAGTTAACTTTGTTAAAGGACGCAATTATAAAAAAATATTTGGAATAAAAATCAGGAAATAATTCTCATATTTATACATCAATTTTAATTTCTAAAATCATTCATTAATGATGGTTATGAAAAATTAATCAACATTACAATTATAGAGACGGTATATTGTATGTACACATGAGTAACATTTCCATTTTTAAATGAATGTTATGGGAAGAAGGTAAGTAAAATTTATCTTTAAATAATGGTCATTATATCATAAATAACATATTATTAAGTCATATATACTTATATATAGAATTCTTATGATGTAAAAGTAATCACATCGCTTTGAGGAGTTGGTAGTCCACATATCCACAAACAATGTTATCACATTTTCAATGAGAGAAAATGTAATAAATAAAGTGATGTATTAAATTTTTAAATAAAATAATGCCATGAATATATTATATAATTCAATTATATCATATATATTTTTTAAATAAATCCTTAATACATTCCATGTAAATTGTCAACAAATCACATCGTTTTGAGGAGGCGGTAGTCCACACATCAGCAAGCGTTGTTATCGTATTACTAAAAAGTAGAAAGCATGATGGTATTTGTTATATAATAATTATATAAGTATGAATAAATCATAATAATAATAAATATAATATAAAAACACTATTTTCATCGTTATTACAAACCATGAGTGGTGGTAAAGGATAAAATTAATGACAACGTTTGTGAGGCGGTAAACTATTGTACTCACAAACAATGATTTCCTTACCCATTTGATGGGCATGTGTGTAGGTGTAGGTCAAAACATTAACCTAAAAATATATTTTTATAATTAGGATATATAGGTTATTATACAATAATGGATTAATAATAATTTAATGGGTGGGGAAAGAAATAAAACAAAGTGCTCGTGGAAGAATGTTACCTCTTCTTTGGGTAACACTTTTTGGTTTATACCAAAGGATATACTTCTTTTTTCTTGTTCCCAAAGATAGAATTATAGAATGAGAGGAGGTATTTTGGTATATTTTTTGGGAAGGGGTTTTATTATTCAAATTTCATGAGAGGTGGAAAGAAGTTGGGAGAGTTGGTGGCCTTTTATAAGTGAAAGAGAGGACACACTTGTAATTTTTGAAAATAATGTTAGGTGTGACCACGTTTTTACTTAATAAGAGGATTTCATAACCCAAAATTTTTATAGAAGATGTTTAATGGTAAAAATATATCCATTAAATGATGTTTTTACAAGTTTAAGGACTTGTGTACACCTTAATTTGAAATTTTAACCACTATGTAAACCCGTTTTTACCTAAATCACTATAATTAATTTTAATTACTTTCACAAATATTTTTTTCATAACTAAGATGACCTTATTAGAAATTATCAATTATTATGATTTAAAATATTTAATATAATTTTATAATTTCCAATTACATAAGTGGAATAATTTAATTTAAAATTAATCTCATGGATGGGATGAGATAGCGGGTTTTTAATGTAAAAAAGCGTAAATGCTTGAAATATTTTTCATATCAAATTTCAATGTGAAATTGATTAAAATGAACTAAATTTATTTTAATGATATAAAATTTAACAATTTATTCTTTTAAAACAGTTAAAAATATTATTTAACAATATAAATTATTCATATGAAAAATAATTTTTAAATTTAAATTTAGTATCATTTACTACTCATCAAAATATGAATGCCCACAATAAATTCCAAAAATTATCCGAAAGTAAATTTTGATATATTTATTTAAAATATATTTTTTTGTTAAATAAAATTTATAATAGTGTCAAAATTTATTATTAAAATAATTATTCAATTAAAAGGTAGTAAAAATTTCTTTTAAAAATATACAACATTTTATTATTAAAATTGGATTTATTATTATCTGGAGTATATCTAGAATGTTAGATGAGTTTCAAAACATTTTATTAAATATAAAACATATAAAATTCATTAATTTATTTCAATAATATTGTTTAATTTAGTTTTTTTAGGATACAACACCATTATTGTCATTAAATATTTTTTTTCAATAAAACACATCCTTTATATTAAATTTGTCTTTATTTTAATGTCTAATTAATTATTAACCAATGAGTTATTATTTTAACATGTGTAAACTATAATTAAATAATATTTTTAATCTCATTTATTAAAATAATTCTAATGGCTAGGTGATAAGTATCATAATAAAATTAATATTATATTATTGTCCGATAAGATATGGGCTTTTGTGTAACATCAGTCATAAAAAAGAAGTCAATGTTACACGCAACTGAAGATAAACATGTTGTTGTTTTTGGAGAAAGATAAACTATGTATTTAGTTTAAAAATATCTTTTAAATAACATAAATTATTTTGAAATAACATATTTTATAAAATCTCAGGATGTTAAAACCAATATCTCTATATGACCCCCTACTCGAATTGATCTTAATATATCATCTCAATCCATTCCTTTCCATGATAATCATTGAGAAAATAAAATAGATTTTATATATTTAGAGGCCTAAATATGTATCAACTCCCATTATTTATGTTATATACAATAATGAAGAGTAATTTTGGAAATTAATTTATATAAAATGTTGAAGTTAAATATTCTTATATTATTTAAAAAAATGGTATGAAATTTAAAAATAGTGTCATTCCGACCACATCCTAATACAGAGGTACTATAAAAGTACATATGTTTTAATGTTTTTATATTGTTTTAAAGAAGATAAATCACCTCATTATACAAGCTATATCATTGTGTACCAATCAAAAATTCCACCATCCAACTAAACTATTTTGTTATATAACATATTTGAATATAAGTATAGGATAGTTGTGATATTAGGATTCATAAGTATTTTTGTCAACACTTTAGCATTCTATCAAAATAAATTTACATTATCATATCCAATATTATAAAGTATTTAAACATTAATTTAGAATCGATAACCAAAATTCCATTTCAATGAATCTTATCAAATATAAAACGTTTTTGAGATAATTGGTAATAATAATAAATATAACCCTTATATTGGGAAATAATTTTTACTATCATATATCCCAAATTATTCTCAATTACTAAGTATATAATTAATCACTTTATCTTTTATTATAATGTTATCTTAAAAATAAATTTTTAATAATATTAATTTTTTAATATAAAAATTTTCATGACCTATATTAAGTATCACGAGTCTCTTATAAAATATATATATTTTCCAAATATATTATTCCAAGAGACAAAACCTTTATAGTGCAAAGAAAATAACCCTTATTCTATTTATGGTGAAAATAAATTCAAAATCATATCTCATATGATGTTATTATATCATATAAAACTTTTATTTTGAGAAAAAATCTAAATAATTAAAATATGAAATATTTTCTCATTTTGATATTTGTAATAAATATTTTCATTAAATATTAAATAAAAATAATTAATAAAATAATCTATATATTAATTTTCATAATATTTCATGGTCTAGATAATGTTATAAATCATATATATTGACCATCAATCATCAGATTAATTAAATAAAAAACTTTTTTTATTACAAATATATTTTCATATTTCCTTTTTAATGAGAAAAAAATATAATGTATACATACTCTAAAGTATTAATTATGAGAATTTAGAAATAAAACTATACACTTTTTATTTTTATACAATGAATCAAAACATTCAATATTATTTAAACACTAGCTTTAAGAATTGTTTTTAAATTCCTCTTCACTTCGGATTCTTTCTATTTTATGCGCATAGAAGTGTAATATATATTAAATTTAATGTACACGTAAATAATTAAGTATATTATTATGTTCCTATAATATAATTATTTATATTCAACTCTACATGTCATTTCTTAAACTCTTCTATTTACTTGGGATTTTTTTTTCTAATTACAATCCTTTAAAAAATAAAAACATTTCACCCTCAAAGTGGCACCTCCTTTTAGTTTAAAATATTATTTTTTGTTTTTTAAACTCTAAAAATATTTTCATATTCCTATATTTAAGAATATATATTTATACCACCATTATAGTAGTTTGTTTTTTATCTCCCATATCATTCCCAACTACCCTTATAATATTTTTGAGATCATGTAAATTTATATTCTACATATTCATGTTATATTTAACAATTAATTTTGAAAATAGATTTAAAAAAATGTTCAGATAAATTCAACAGCTAGATCTAGATTGGTAAGTGTAACTAGTCTTTTTAGATCATTATTTTACCAAATCATATTGAGAATTTGAGTGGAAAATAATGTTACATTATTTATTTTATAGTAAAAAAATTATTTAAAAATATATAACATCATATGCCTTTTTTCTTCATCAATAGGGAAAATTAATGTTGTCTATCACCCCATAATAATCTATTTTATTATGTTTATTTTTAAATATAATATATATGTTTAGAATCATTAAAGTTTAATTAGAAAGTTATTCTTTCTTATTGATACAATAAGAATAATTCTAGTCTATATTAAATTCTTTAGTGGGTGCTTCAAGTGGTATCCCTAGTGGAAGAACATATCCTCTTGCTCTATAACTATTACAAAATTCTGATATGAGTTTAAAAAATATCTACTACTTAAGATTTATATTTCTTATATTGATATGGTCCATATTTAACTATAATATAGTTTTGATTATCATTTATTCCATTATATAACTATTTAGATAGAGAATAATGTTAATTATATAATACATAATTGTAAGATAGTTATACAAACAACATCTTTATCTAATATATCTTAGGGATATGCGAAACTCTATTCCTATAGAAACAAAAATTCTAGGTTTACCTATATAAATGAAACCAAATAACAGTGTCATGAATAGGAACCTAACATTTAGTGTAACTCATGTTATTCATTATATATATAAAATATATTGTGGTCACAAAATCCTACTTGGGTTACTTTTATTTAACAATTAATGCCTTAACATATGTGTTCAATCAAAAATTTGTCATTTAGAGGAGTTTTATATATTATATCACAATCAAATTATATATAAATATGATCTATATTATCACTACATGATTTTTAAGTTTTGTGATGGGACATTAGTGATGTATTACTATCTCTAATAACATTTTTCAATAGGAATCCATTGATAATAACCCATCATAGAAAACAATGTCGTAATCATGGGTTTTTATGACAGGTCATCACAAATAGTAATTAGTTGTGATGGATGCATCATCCATAAAAACTAATAGCATTAAAATTATGTAAATATATAACTATGATGGACCATAACAAATTTTAATTATTTATGATGTTCTCACAATCCATCACAAAAAAAATCCGATAAAATTTCTAAAAAACCAATTTCAATGGGTTTAGTAATTCTTCATAATTATAAGTTTTGTGAAAAAAATTAATAAAATTGAATAAAATACTATAAAAAAACTAAAGAAAAATTAAATATAAAGAAACCAACAATAATATTATTGAATATTTTAATATATAATATGATTTTCATCTAAAAAACATAACATTCATAAAAAACAACTAATTATCAATCAGTATCAGGTAGAGGAGAATAACTCTATGGGTCAGGGGAAGGAAACTTCATACCTACACCATTCTGAAGTTGATTTATATACTCCAACATCCACAAAATAATCTGATGCTTCTTCTTCTGCTCCTCCTCCCTTTCTCTCTGGATCTTCTATATCATCTCATCATGAACTCTAAACTTCTCCTTATATTTTGTAGTGGAAAAATACGATGACTCTATAAGATTTTTTTAGAGCTAGCCAATGAAATCAAAGATATACCATAATAACTAGTAAGCATCATTCATGAACCTGTTACATTCACTAGGTATTTCTTGACACAATTTTTAGTTTATTGTATCTAATCCCCCTCATCAAAACCCAACACTTAAGTGGAATATGCTTCACTCTCAGATTGAATTTATCGTGAATGAGAAACCGCATTGTCATATATTTCCTTTAAATATAAATAGAAATTAAAATAACAATAAAACTAATATTAGTAATATTTTAAAAAATATATACTAACTATAATCTAGAACAGTCTATCATCAATATATTGTCACGTACGGGGATCAGTGTAAATATTTTTCTCATCCCAAAAAATCATAATATAGGGTTCATTAAAAGCCTTTATAACATAAAAAACATTTTAAATTTAAGTTATATATATAATAATAAATAATATTACCTACCATATGTCTTCGATTCATACCAAATGTATGAATCCTAGACCTATGTGTAATCTCCTCCCTATCCTGGTTCTCACACATAAATGATTTCCTCATCCAAATATGATCTTCAGCATGGTAGGAGCACAATCCATCCCATAGAAGAACTGATATATGGTCAGGTCGATGAGAGATGAAACACTGGATGAAAACAGTAATATAAGATCTATCTATTGCATGATTTCATAGTTTTTGTAAAAACAATTGAAGAAATTCATGTATACAAATACATTTTTCCTCATATATAGGATCTCTTTGGATATCATCAATTAGATACCATAAATTATATAACATAATTTAAAACAATATGTTACTAATTTAATATATATAAAATATAATATAATATTTAATAATATGCTATCAAGTGGTTGAATATATACTGAATAATGGAAATGGGAACCTAATCTTATGTCACCCATGGTGAAGAAAAATAATTTCATAGAATCGTTCCATAATTCCCAATAGAAAAATGCTAGAATCGTTTAAAATAAAAAATAACAATCAAAATATTATTACCACAGTTAATAAAACAACATAATATAAAATAAATACCTTAAAAATTGAACATGCCTCTATAAACAAGGATCATAATCAGGACATTTATATCCCTCTATAACAGGATCAAGAATCATTAAACGAGCAAGGATACACCGCTTAAAATAGGTATAAAATCCTGAGGATCAAAAGAATTGGGCTCGTCATCAAAAAGTTTTAAATTAATGAGATAATACATTAGATCATCTAGAGCATTTACATCTAACTAAAATAAATAATCTTACCTTTAATATTTTTAATATAAATATCAATTATTAAAAACTTATAAATAGAAGAGTATAATAATCGTACCTATAAATAATTTTTAATTCATATATAAAATATAAAAAAGTAAAAAAATTCTAGAATATAATAATTAGCTTTAAATAAATACCATAATATTATAATTTGACCTGTAATTTTTTGCTAATATATATATGAAATATAAAAACGAAAAAATAGCCTAAAAATATGATATTCCAATATATCAATAAATATTAATACAAATATGAAACATAAAGAAATAATAATTACTAGCATCAGTGAAGGAACAAAATTGGTCATCAAGTCCATCCATATGAAACAAAAAAATTTACATATGAATAAATATTAATAAAAATTTCAAATATAAAAAATATTAAATACATGAATAAAATACATCATATACAATCTTATTCCTCTTATTCATCAAGGAAAATGTCTATATATTCATCACCATCATCATCAACTTCAATAAAACTTTCGGTTGCTTCATCCCTTATTACATAATCAACAATATCAGTATCATCACCCTTTAATTGGAGAGTTTCATCATTGATATTTATTTATTTTTGGGTAAGAGATATATTTGGGGATGCTTCATGATATTTTTTAATATGTTCCACTTCCAAATAACCTTTTAAATTTTTATAAAACTAATTTTCATGGGATTTCATTATCATAAAACTCTACTAGCCCTTCAAATCTCTTAGAACATAATAGTAATCCCAATAATAAACTTTATGTGCTTGATTTGATAACGTAATTGGTACATTTGAAGAAACATGTGTCACAACCCGTCCTAGTGGGGCCCTTGCCGTGACTCCCCAAGCCCGCCTCCAATAGGCCAGGGCTGGTGACTAGCACCGAGTAGGCATATTACAAACATGGGAGGCATTGACTAAGTACCTGTACACATGCACACATCTCCAAGCCCACAAATGATGAAATGTAAAAACCACTAAGGAACAAAAATGCATGAATAAAACTAAACCCAACCAATAGAGTACGATGGAAGGTAAAGTACTAAAACTAAACTAGGCCAGAATACAATCCCACCAAAACAAGAGTCTAAAACTACAAAGTCCAACCTGTAAACAGAAACAATATTAGGAATGCTGCTCGTAACCATTGGAACACCTCATCCTGTAGAGAACTCTGAAATCTCGGTCATGTCCTGGTCTTCCCTGGACTCTATCAAAAGGCTTCTTGTCTGCACAAGACACGACACGTGCGGGCAAAGACGATATAGAGGTGAGTATAACAATATTCAGTAGAGGACCCCGAAAACCACAATGCAGTACACTAAGTAAAGGTACATTTTTCTATCTATAGTATATGTCTATGGAAAATATAGCATAAAAACAAAAACCAGATATACTCAAAACCCAAACCCATAGTCTAGATACAAGTCACACAATCGCATACCCCCGTCTAGGGATTCAGCATTAGATTTTCCCCGAAGGCCTCATTCCTGGAGAACACACTCCACGAGTCTTATAGCTCTGATGACGTCTGTCTGAGAAGTAATGTTCTTTGGTAAATGTCACGAGAGGTAGTTACACTCATTACGGGAGACACACTCCTGAGTGAGAAGGTTATGATAGATATATGCACTCATTACGGGAGACACACTTCTGAGTGGGAAAGACCTCGATACACAGATGAGGATCATAGACAAGTCCATGGTAGATACCGTGACTCATCCTGAATTCACCTGATAGGTAGAGGGTCGACACCCAGTGGAGTTGGTCACGTCGATGAAACACTCTACCTAGGGTCACGAATGGATGGAGGATCTCGATTCGGGCATCTTGAATGCATTCCTGAGTCTATCAAAGAAAGTCATGCTGAAGGGATCATACTCCTGTAGAAGGAAATGATGCATTTCCTTTAGGGGAATGAGAAGAAGGGGCACTAACCCAAAAGAATGATGTCCAAGATACATTGAACAAGAGGATCATGTTGTTTTCCAAAAAGTACACAGCATGTTGAAACGTTACACGCCATGTTGTCTGACCCCAGGTACTTCCTGTGTACAATAACCCATGTTGTAAGGCCGGTCGTGTAGAAAACTGAGTACACAACGGGTAGTACAGTGTACACACTGTGTCTGAGTGACTGGGGTTGGCTCTGTGTACGCTAGCCATGTGCCCTTACACCGTCATCAACCCATGTACTCCAACTCGTGTAATCGGTACAAGGGGTGACCCACATTACTGGCCTCGCCTGGACATGTGATGTAGTACAAGGTCGTGTACTCCATCCCGTGTCCAAGTACCCCCTGGATACATGCTGAGTTTCGTGTAGTCGCCTCTACCATACTGTACCTGCCGTGTTCTAAAGCTGTGCTGGTCATTCCATGTCCGTGTACTTCAAAAAATACACACCTAGGTTCAGGGAAAGTCCAACATGTCGTGTGATTCCTCTCTAACCCCTAAAACCATAGTTGTTGCCGCCTGTATTACAAGGCGTGTTCTTCAGAAGTACACGCCGTGTAATCTAGAAATTTCCAGAAACATGGACCTTCACTGTTGTGATTCTGGTGATGCTCCATTCATCGATTCGGCCATCCGATAGCCATGAAACTCTCGAGTTTTGGTCACCCCGATGCCGCTAGGCTACTTCCGGGGTTTTTGAACCTCCG
Source organism: Viscum album (assembly GCA_963277665.1). NCBI lineage: Eukaryota > Viridiplantae > Streptophyta > Magnoliopsida > Santalales > Viscaceae > Viscum > Viscum album. The sequence continues at coordinate 1,627,651,679 of OY728159.1, forward strand.
ATTGGCCCCAAAAACATGTTTTGATCTTCCAGCACAAATAACGCTCAGAGGACGACCTCATCCAATCAAAGCCGATTTATCATCCTTCATGGACATCGCACCTCCGTAGGATCATTGTGATGTAGGATCTCCGGTTTGGGATCGTTGCATTGCAAGATGGGTGTGCAACGATCTATTTTTCATTGCCCCACAATGAACGCAAAGAACGCAAAGAATGAGAAGAACGTGTGAGAAGAAAAGGGGGAAGGAAAACCAATCGAACAAATTGAGGAACAAAACTACCCTGTTGTTCTTCACAGCGTTGATCTGCTCCCATTAATAGGCTTAAACGGAGTAGAAATCAACAACAAAAACCAACATTGATTAATTCCCCCATAATCAACCCAATGGAATCCCTCCCGCAAGAGCGTATGATACCGCAGATCAACTTGTTCGGGGTTGATCCCCATTCATCGTTTAAATCAAAAGTGGGGAAAAGTAAATTAATTAAAAAAACCCTGCCATTAAATAGGGATCGATCATTGAAGAAAGGGTCACACTTCTGTCGTCGTCAAGATCTTTCAACTTCGTTGGCGCCGTGATTCACATCTTTGATCCGTCATCGTTCATCCTTGAGAATTCACTCCAATGCTCTATGGATTCTCAAGAGATTTTTATCAATCGTCGCCAATGAGAAAAAATCAATTATCCTAATAAAAAGTGAAAGGAATTTGACATCCCATCAAGCTGCAGCATTAATGAGATAGTGTTGTTGTTTCTGAGTCATTATGACATGACATTAATGACTGAAAGAGCTGACCTATCACCGCGTTGCAACGAATGATTCCATAAAATAGATAAAATAAAATTGGGAATTAATTTTATTTTATTTTACTTAAAAAGTCTGAAAATTATCTTTTTTCCCTTGACCCGCGTCGGTCATGGTTTGGATCATTTCTAGGTAAAGTCGTTTCCTCGAACGCAATGGTTCCCTCTGATTTTTAATGCGGGCATCCGTTTGGAAACTGCCACTACCGCGCACAAGTGTCGACTCACGTAACTTAAAAAAAGTTCAAACCACCCTTCCGGGCTCACTGGGACTCTGAATGATGTGCCTTCATCCACCCGGTCTTGAAATAATTCCATATAATATTAAAAAATAATATGGAAAATTTGAGACATTACATTCTCCCCACCATGGGGCTTTACATTGCCAAAAATCCAAACAGAGGCTACCAAAAAATATGTAGGTACTGGGCACGGATCTGGGCCTCCCGCTCCCATGTGCTCTCTTGAAGATTCTCATGTTGCCACCAGACGTGCACCAAGGGAATCTATTACCCCAAAATGAACCTCTCCTTTCTATCCTCAATCTCCATAGGTCTCCGCCGTCTGTCAGCATAAGATTTATTCTAGATTTGTGCAGTCTTCATCCACTCCCGGATGATTTGCACATTCTCATTGGTAGCTCGCACCATCTCTGGACCCATGAGTGCTGACTCTCTGGGGTCGGTCCAACAAAGCGGTGGCCGGCATGGTCTCCTAGACAAGGCCTCGAATGGTTCCATACCAATGGTGGAGTGGTAGCTATTTTTGAATGCAAACTCCACTAGTGGTAGGTGTTCCTCCCAACTATGACCAAAAGTCAAAGACACAGGCTCGCAACATATCCTCCAAAACCTGAATGGTCCTCTCAGTCTAACCATCTGTCTGGGGATGAAACGTTTTGCTCAAGTGTAGCTGAGTCCCAAATTCATCCAGCAATCCCTTCCACAACTAGGATGAACAACGAGCATCTCGGTCTGAGACTATTGTTGAGGGGATTCCATAAAGCCAAACTATCTCCTGCACGTAGAGGAATCCCATGCTATTTAAGGATCTCTGCTCTCTGATAGCTAGGAAGTGGGTTGACTTAGTGAGTCTGTCAATGATCACCCAGATGGAATCATGCCCTTTGGAAGTCCATGGTAAACTTGTCATAAAGTCCATCAATATCCCATCTCGCTTCCACTCCGAAACTTCCTGGGGTGAGCTAATCCCACTAGAATCTGGTGCTCAGCCTTCACCTGCTGGCATGTAAGGCATTGATAAACAAACTGTTCTACTGACTTTTTCATGCCTAACCACTACAACTACCATCGGATATCCTGGTACATCTTTTCCACTCCAGGATGTACCACTAAAGGGGATATAGGAAAATTTCTCAGGACCTCTTCCAGCAACAACACTGGTACAACAGTGCGTCCTCTGAAAACAAGTATATGCTTCCCACCTTGCGAATATCCATCAAGAGCATGCCCTATGGATAACTAATCACATAAAGCCTCACAGTAGACATCCCCATGTTGTGCTTCCCTAACTCATTGTAAGAGTGGAGGGGTGACAACCATTGACTGTAGGTAGGATACATCTTCTCTATCCTCGAAGAACAACTAAAATGTGGCTAACTGCTATGTCACCTCACTCAACAGCTGTGAGCTCGACCTTCTGCTCAGAGCATCTGCCACCTTGTTCCCCTTCCCAAGAGTATAAAAGATCTCAAAATCATTGTTTGTAGGAACTCTATCCCACGCCTCTACCTCAAATTTAGATCATTTTGTGAGAAGATGTACTTGGGGCTATTGTGGTCTGAGTAGATGGTAAACCGCTCTCCCATGAGGTAGTGTCTCCAAATCTTCAATGTGAAGACTACCAATTCCAACTAAAGATCATGGGTTGCATATTTCTTCTCATGTGGCCTAAGCTGGAATAAACCATAAGCAATCACTTACTGCCTCTGCATCAGGACACAGCCAAGCCCGGTCCTTGATGTGTCGTAGAAAACTATGTACTTGAATCCCTCCTCCGGCAATCTCAAGACTGGGGCACTTTTAAAACTCTATCTCAACTGCTCAAAAGCTTTATGTCAATTCTCCGTCCACATGAAGGGTTTCCCCTTCTTGGTCAAGGATTTCATCGGTGCTGATATCCGAGAGAAGTCAGAAATGAATCTTTAGTAATATCCTACCAACCCAAGGAAGCTCCTCACCTCCGTCACGCTCTGAGGTGGCTCCTAGGATAACACAGCCTCCACCTTGGAAGGGTATAAAACTACTCCATCTGCTGAGATGACAAGTCACAGAAAGTGGACCTCTTGAATCTAGAACTGGCACTTTGAGAGCTTCTCATAATGCTGGTTGTCCCGAAGTACATCTAGAACCATTCGCATGTGTCTCACATGGTCCTCTTCTAACGTCGAGTACACAAGGATGTCGTCGATGAAGACCACTACGAACTGGTCCAAGTATGGCTGGAAGATCTGGTTCATCAGTCCCATGAACTCTGTAGGGGTGTTCTTCACGCTGAAAGGCATCACCAAGTACTCATAGTGACCGTAGTGACATATGAAATCCGTCTTCGGTATATCCTCGTCCTGTACTCATAGCTCGTGATAGCCTGATCGAAGGTCAACCTTCGAGAACCATTGCACCCCCTCTTAGCTGATCAAAGTGGTCATTGATCCTTGGTAGTGGATACTTGATCTTCACTATTACCTGGTTCAGGCGTCAGTAATCCATGCACAACCACAAACTCCCATATTCCTTTTTGGCAAACAAGACTAGGGCCGCCCTGGGTGAAATAGTGGGTCTCACGAAACCCTTACTCTGCAATTCCTCCAATAGCACCCTCAAATCACGAAGATCTGCGGGAGCCATCCGATATGCTGATAAAGAAATCGGTTCCCTCCTAAGGTGTAAGGCGATGCAGAAGTTGATTTCCCAGCGGGGAGATAACCCTGGAACATCTTCTGAAAAGACGTCCTCATACTCCGCCACTACTGCTGGGAACTGGGACCTTACAACATCCACTTATCTAAGGGAAACGATATCCAACTCATGAGAGATTGGCTGCACCCACTTATGCATAATCCCATTCTGCGCTTCCTGGGTTTCCCTTTCTCCGACAAAGGAAAACCTCCTTCCATCACGGTGGACACACCGCACTCTTCACCTAAAACACTCAATCTGTGCATGGACCAAAGATAACCAATCCATACTGAGAATGATGTCATAAGGCCTCGATGGTACCATCATGAGGTTCCTACCAAAACTCTCACCTCCAAGGGTAAGATCCAACTGTCTGCAAAGTTGTGTGATTTTTGAGTCTCCTCCCGTAGGTGTCTCTAAGTGTAGGGATCAAGTCAAAAGTTCTACTGGAATCTCGAGGTTTCATACATGACATGTGGCTATAAAGGAATGACTGGGACCTGTGTCTATAAGTACATAAACTATGGTAGAAAAGACATAGATCATACCTCAAATCATCCCTCGAGCCCCTGGGTTGTATGCCTCGACCGCATGCCACTGTCCACATCCCTATCCCCCAGCTCACTGAGCCTGGTGCGGTCCTTCTGGGGGTGGTGGTGGAAGTAAGTCAAAGTGTCTGATACCACCCAGAACTCTCCCCGCTCCTCTGCCACATCCGCTGCCTGGCGAGTTTGTCTACTCCACTCTTTGACTCTGCCTCGATGGTCCATCCACCACTTCCCTGTCAGCAGCTCGACGAGTCGGACAATCTCTAGCGAGATGTCCACTACTGTTGCATGTGTAGCATTGCTTCTCCCTAGGCGGACTGGATCCTGACTGAGAGCCATGTCCTATAGATCCTCTATCATGGGTCCTCCTATGACATTTCCCATGTCCAGATCCCTGTGCCTAATGTCGGCTCCCTGCTACCGGGGACTCCGCACCTATCTACCTACTGCTAACTGCCGTCGGCTGTCTCTACTCTACCAAGATGCTCTGGATCACTAAGGCCCACTCGATCACTCCATCATAAGTCAAAATTCACAGAGGCATGACACTAGATCATATTTCTCATCGTAGACCTCACGCAATGGTCCAAGCTCTAAAGTAATGATCCCTGACCATATCTATCGAGTACCAGGCGAGGTTGGTGAACCTCATGGAATAGTCAGCTACTGTCATACTGCCCTGCTGGAGTTGAAAAAGCTCTTGGATACACACAGATCCTAGCGTAACCAGAGATATCTTCTCCCTGAAGATTCGCTCAAACTCCATCCAAGAAAGAGTATCCTCATCGTGAGTCTGTGTGGTAATACCCCACCATTTTCCCGCCAAACCCTGAAGAACGCTCGCTCCTAGGATCACAATCTGGTCTACTAGTGTCCTCACTAGATGGAAAACTCAAGTCACTACATTAATTCAGTCTTTAGCTGCCTGAGGGTTGGGCTCGCCTCAGAACATGAGGTGTCTCTATCTCTGGAACTCATGGAGCACGCTCATCCTATGCTTCTCATTGGTCGGTACTGTAGGTACCATGGGTTGTTCCTCTAGAGGTGGTATAGCATGTGCACCACATGGTGGAAACGCCTGGGGAACTGGTCCCTGTATCAATGCCTCATCCCTGAGGGGGTCATCCTCGGGATTGATCTACTGCATCATAGTGGGTATGCATCGAGTAGGCATCCTATAATGAAACAAGAAGTACCACAGTCAATGAGTATATCTGGATATTTGACACAAGGACATGGAAAACACAACCCATTCCTATATGATGCATTTACCATTCATTTACTTCCCACAACTAGTGTTTCCATATACCGAGTCGAAAACCTGGTTATCATAGTCCTGGTGTATGGATACCTCGGCCGCTGCACCAACACTGGAGTCCCTGGATTGAAAGACGAACTCGAAACACTTAACCCTGTTGCCCCAAACCAATCCCATAGACTATTGGTTATAAGGTAGAACCGACCACCTCTGATACCCCTCTGTCACCACCCGTCCCAGTGAAGACCGTGCTGTGACTCCCTAAGCTCGCCTCTAATAGGCCAGGGGCTGGTGACTAGCACCGAGTAGGCATATTACTAACATGTGAGGCATTGCCTACGCACCTGTACACACACACACATATCACCATGCCCACAAATACTGAAATGTAAAAACCACTAAGGAAATAAATGCATGCATACAACTAAACTCAACCAATAGAGTGCGACATAAAGTAAAGTACTAAAAGTAAACTGGGACAGAATACAAGCCCACCAAAACAAGAGTCAGAAACTGCAAAGTCCAACCTGTAATCACAGAAGGTACTGGGACTGCAGATCATAGCCGTAGGAATGCCTCGGCCTATAGGGAACTAAGAAAGCTCAGTCCTGTCTTGGTCCACCCTGGACTATGTGAAAAGGATGCTCTTCTGCACAAGACACGACACGTGCAGGAAAAGTCCGTGTGGGGGTGAGTATAACAACACTCAGTAGAGGACCTTGAAAACCACAAAGTAGTATACAAAGTAATGGTACATTCATATATGTATAGTATATATATACATAACATATAGCAAGAGAAAAAAACCAGATATACTCGAAACCCAAACCTGTAGTCTAGAGACAAGTCACACAACCGCATACCCCCGTCTAGGGATTCAACATGAAAAGTTTCCCCGAAGCACTCGTTCCGGGAAAACACACTCCACGAGTCTTATAGCTCTGAGGACATTCGTCTGAGAAGTACTGTTCGTTGGAAAACATCACGAGAGGTAGTTAGACTCATTACGGGAGACACACACTTGAGTGAGAAGGTTATGATATATAGATACACTCATTATTGGAGACATACTCTTGAGTGGGAAAGATCTCAATACACAGATGTGGATCACTACCCGGGCCATGGAGGATACCATGACTCATCTGGAATTCACCTCCTTGGTAGAGGATCAACGTCTGGTGGATTTCATCACGTCGAAGCCAGACTCTAGCTAGGGTCAAGAAAGGATGGAGGATCTCGATACAGGCCTCTCAAATGAATGCCAGACTATATCATAGAAAGTCCTGCTAAAGGTATCATACTCTTGTAGAAGTAAATGATGCCTGACATTCGAGAGAACTTGAATAAGGGGAAATAACCAAAATTAAAGATGTCCAAGATACGGTGAACAAGAGGACCATGTCGTTTTCCAAAATGCACACGGAGTGTAGAAATGTTGCACGCCATGTTGTATGACCCCTCGTACTGCCTGTGTACAACGACCTGTGTCATAAGGCTGTTAGTGTAGAAAAATGAGTACACAATGTGTAGTATGGTGTACATGCCGTGTTTGAGTGAGTAGGGTCAGCTCCGTGTACGATGGCCATTTTCCCGTACATGGTCATCAACCTGTGTACTCCTGCCGGTTTAATCGGTACACAGGGTGACCCACATTACTATCCTCTCTTGGCCATGTGATGGATGACATGGTCATGTACTCCATCCCATGTCCATGTACCCCCTGGATACACGTTGTGTTCTATGTAGCCGTCTCAACCATACTGTACACACCGTGTTCTGAAGCCGTGTAGATTGTCCCGTGTCCATGTACTTCCCAAAATACACGCCGAGCTTTGGGGAAAGTCCAACACGTCGTGTGACTAGGGTCACATGCCGTGTGATTCCTCTCTAACCCCCAAATCCCTAGCCTCCACCTCCTGTACTACACTCTGTGTTCTTCGAAAGTACACGCTGTGTATACTGGAAATTTCCAGAAACGCGGACATCTGTCGTCGCGCATCTGGTGCTACTCTGTTCGTTTATCTGGCCATCCGATCACCACGAAACTACTAGGTTTTGGTCACCCCGATGCCACAAAACTACTTTCTGTGTTTCTGGACCACCGATTGGCCCTGAAAACATGTTTTGATCTTCTCACGTGACGAACACTTGAAGAATGGTATCTTCCGATCCGAGACGATTCGTCATCCATCATGGTCGCCACACCTCCATAGGGTCATTATGATGCCATATCTATGGTTTGTGATCGTTGCATTGTAAGATGGGTGTGCAACGATCCATTGTTCGTCGCTATGTGAAGAACGCGAAGAACTCGAAGAACATGTGAGATGAAATGGGGGAATGAAACCCAATCGAATAAATTGAAGAACAAACCTCTGCCGTCGTTCATCATGGAGTAGATCCGATCCCCTTAATAGGATTAAATGGAGACGAAATCAACAATAAAATCCAACATGGATTAATTCCCCCATAATCACCCCCAACGAAATCGCTCTTGTAAGAGTGTACGAATCCGCGGATCAACTTGTTCGTGGTTGATCCACATACGTCGTTTAAATCAAAAATGGGGAAAATAAAATTAAATAAAAAACCCCTACCTTTAAGGAGGGAACAATCATTGAAGAAAGGGTCTTGCTACCATCATCGTTGAGATCCATCAACTTCGTTGGCGCCGCGATTCGTAGCTTCGATCCGTCGTCGTTCATCACATAGAATTCACTCCAACGCTCCGTGGATTCTCCAGAAATTATTCTCAATCATCACCAACAAGAAAAAATTGATTATCCTAATAAAAAGGGAAAGGTATTTGACAACCCATCACACTGTGGCATTAATGAGTCAACGTTGTTGTTTCCAATTCATTATGACATGACCTTAATGACTGAAACAGCTTTCCCATCGCCACGCTGCTGCGGATGTTTCCTTAAAAGAAATAAAATAAAATTGAGAATTTATTTTATTTTATTTTACATAAAAAGTCCGAGAATTAACTTCTTTCCCTCAACACACGCCAGTTGAGATTAGGCTTGTTCATAGGTAAATTCGTTGCTCGGGACGTAATGGTGCCCTTATATTTTTAATCCGGTCATCCGTTTTGAAACTGCCACTACCGTGCACAAGTGCCGATACACTTAACTTAAAAAAGTTCAAACCACCCTTCCGGGATCACTTTGCCTCGTAATGATGTTCCATCTTCCCTCCTGGTCTCTCAATAATTCCATATAATATTAAAAAAAGTATACAGAAAATCTGAGACATTACAACATGTCTATTATATTTAATGTCAATAAATCTATGTTATGGATGAACTCAAAACCCTAGATCAGTATCTACCCTATGAAAATTAAATATTTTTACACAATTTGATCTCATATAACATTATTCAATTATTTTATCTAGCATACAAAAAAGTAAAAATCACCTCTTTTATGATTAAATCCTTTAAAAAAACACCACTACTCATTGATTTCTTTTAGTCACCATATATGCATGTATGGAATCACAATCCATTATCCACATACCTATTTTAATATTATACCAAATTTTGTATATGGTTTTGAGCACACATAATAAAATATAGATTTTAATTCCTAGTTGTTTTTTCTACAAGAAAATTATTAATAATAAGTATCATTATATAATTTATTTAATGTTCCATTGAAAAAAACATAACTTGCCAGTTTTTGAAACCAATACTTAAATTTCTGTTTATGTTGTTATTCAAGAGTGGAAGGGGTAATTTTTATAAATTTTTTTATATGTTCTAAATCTATTATACAAAACAAATAATGTAAATAAATTTATATATTACAAAAAATTAAAATAATAATGATAATAATTATTACTTAGTGAACAAATCCTATCATTTTTTCACAATTCAACAAAACATATGTATGATCTCTTTGTAATTATTTATCTGAAATTCATCATTTATTATGACCACAAAAAATAAAATTTATATGATTATAAACTAATCATTGACGTTCTATAACATCATCAAAATTTAGCTCATTGTTACCCATGTGATTTTGTACTGAAGGGCATTCGAATTGAGAAAAATAATTGTAGAAATTTGAAATTTTATCAAATATATATGCTTCTACAATTGAGACATCAAATGAGGCTTTGTAACAAACATTATTATATTTTCATTCATTTCGAAAATTGGTACATCCATCATAATTTTACCATCCATCCACATTTATATTAATATGAAAAATGAAATATTAAATGTTCCATTGAGTAAAAAATGGATGATGATAATATCTTTTCCACATTAAAAAAAATATAAAACAATATCTTCTTGCCGCATACTCAATGAATCGTTATCTAATGTTACCTCAAAAATGTCACTAAATAAATTTAATACATCATTAAACATATCTCATATTGAATAACTAAATATATTTATTAGACAAACATGTAGTAGTCTTTCCATTATGACATGGTTGTCATGACTTTTGGACCTGGTAATATGTCCATTTCAGATGCACAAAGATAAATTAGAAGTATAACCATATGGTAATATCAAATCTTTAATCCATTGATTGAATAATAATAGAACATATTTAGAAAGCGTGTAAAATTATTTTGTATAAATTAAATTGTGTGATATTTCATCTTCAAATAATTTATGTTTAGGACATCTGTAAGTTGGGGAAAGAACTGACCATGCCAATACATTATCATTGGTCTTAACAGGTTTTTCCAACATGATATTTTTTTCAAAAACCCTTATTATCAATATGAATTTCATATAACATATTTCAAACCCACAAATAATACCAATATGGATGTTCTTAAAAAATACTATATTTTATCCAATTATGATCTATCCCAAATCTATTTAATTTTTTTCATTTATGGTTGGTCCAAGAAAAATATATATTATAGATATGATAGATTTTAACTTGATACATGATATCACTTCTATAGGTTCATCTCATTAAATTATATCTTTTTAAAATTATTTATATTCCTTTGAAAAGGGTGATCTGTAGGAAGAAATATCCAATAACAATCAAAATAACCAGTATTTTTCCTATTACTAGGCATAAACACTTTGTTCATAGCCACGTGATAAGAAAATGATTTTAGACTATGTGTTCTCTATCCAGATAACATAACATACGTTGGAAAGTAACTAATCATCCACATTATTGAAACATTTAGTGAAAATTATGATATGAAACTATATCAAATGTTGTTACCCTACTATTTCATTATGAAATGAACTCATCAATTAGTGACTTTAAATAAAAATTGATATTATCCTTTCCTATATCGAATAATTTATAATTTTTAATATATATATATATATATATATGGTTCCCTCATATGCATCCAAAGTGGTAATTAGAATTGAGAAATGAAAATAGGCCAACATTAATATTAACCATCATAAGCACCAAATGGATAAAAACCAATAGGAGAATGACTCATCCACATGTTATGAGTTTATAAAGTAAAAGAAGGATGTAACTGAACAAACTATTTCCATGAATCATCGTGACATGAATGATTTATGATTTTATGGATGGAAATATTTTATTTATTTCATTTCATTAATACAACTAGGTTGAGAGACATAAATAAATTCTGTAAATACGGTTTAATTGGAAAATACTTCATCTATTTCATAGGAAATCTGGACATTCCTTGTTGGGACTATTTATAAATTGATTCTTGATAGGATAGAAAATTAACTAATGATTACTAATCACCATAACATATGATACAGTCACATAGACATGCTTATATCTTCTAATAATGAATACCCAAATTGTGGACCAGCCTCATATTTTCATAGAAATGTGTAGGTAATGTATCTTCATCTAAAAACAATGATTTTACCAATGTAATTATTTTAATGAAGAAACTATTATAAATTATAAAATCTGATTTAATATCGATAAATTTTACAACAAATTCGTGTTTTCTTATCTGGAAACATGGATACAGGTATTCCCTGGTAGATTTCAAAAAAATAAAAAATTGATAAGGCACTAATTCAACATTTCGACTATCCATCAGTGTTTTTGTTTCCAGAATTGTTGGGATACTAGCCTCATATACTAAAGTATGAGGTGATTGATCTGGAACCAAAATGTTTTTATTTTCTAATGAATTGCTTTCACTTTGTTGATAGAAAAAATATAATCTTTCCAAAAATGAAAATGTAGTAGATAAAGTCCAACATTGTCAGATGTTTCGAATATCCCCAAATGAAATTTCATACATTTACACTTAATTGTTCCATCAGAAGAAATTCAACATTTTATGATTCAAATGATATAAATGTTTCATCACCCTCATAGTAGATAATATTTATACCAGATTTGATGGGATAATTTATGATGACATAACCAATCACGATCACATAATAGAAAATAGTGTCTACTTTTTGAGTCTATAATTATCTACAAAAACAATAAAATTAAGAATAATTATAAGTCATTGTGACTATAATAAAATATTACTAGATTTTAATTACATCTAATAAGTATTTAATATATATATATTTTTATAAAATTAATAATGAAATATCATAATTTAATAATATTTACACATTATTAGTAATATTTATTAATTAATATTAACATTTACTAATTGGAACTAAAATTGACTAATTATTTAAGAATTATTTAAAATTATATAATGATTTTTACTAATTATTTTAATTAAAACTGCATTTAAAATAATTACTATTTCTTAAAAGTTTTTATTTTTATTTTTATTTATCACAAGTTATTAGAAAAATAGTTATTATTACAAAAAATTATTAATTTTGGATAATTATTAAAATAATTTATTAAGACATGTTATTTATTTATTTATTATAACAAACATTTCAATATATATTAATAATTTTTATTAATTACAAGTATTTATTATATTTTCTTTTGTAATTTATTTTAAATTATAGTAATTTTCTCATATTTAAAAATTATGAAAAATAATTATTAATTAACAATAATATTTTCTAATTATTACTAATATTAAAATTTTCAATATTTTTAATTATGAATTATTTAATAATTATTACTTATTATTTAAATTGTTATAACATTTTTACTAATTACTAATTATTGTGAATCATTAATAATTCCTAGTATTTTTTACATTTTTTTACAATTTATTGGAATTTTGTAGAATTATTAATAACTATGATTTTTATAAATATTTCATATTTTTAATAGTTATTTTTTTATTTAAAATATTTTGTATAATGCTTTTTTTAAAATATGTGTTTTTAAATTCTCTTTGTTAAACTATTTTAGGTAAATTTATTTTGTCATTAGTTTTATAAAATATTAATTTCCTATTTATTTTATACATTATATATACATAATAATAATTTCAAAATAATAAATCTACACATCTTATATATTTTTAAAAGTTTTTTAAAAAACAAATTTATATTTCAAATCTATATATACGTATATACATTTCCAAAACCTAACAAATTTTTTTGAAATGTTTATATACACATATTCATCCAATGGCCTGAAGGCTTTCATTTTTTATTGATTTTTGATAATCCACCTTTCAAGGTGTGAGGTGGAACCCTTACAAGGATCGCAAGTGTAATTATTACATGGCTCATAGGACTTAGAGGAATTCACTTCCCATAGGCTTCCGACATTACATAAAACCCAGAATAACTACTTGGAACTACTCCTACTTAGCATCTTCATCATGAAATCTGCTCTCCACCTTCGCATGTCTATTTAGAAAGGCTTTCAGGTTCTTGCACATGCTTCTCCCGATGGAAGGTTTCATACCCTCTCATTCCATCAATCCGTTTAGAATATGCTATTTTGAAAGCTCCATGCTCATCCTCTTTATGGAGCTTGTTCCTGGTAGGTTGTTGTGTTTGCATCTTCACTTAAGGTGCCCTGAAGGCCTTAAGGTGGCCCAAAGGCCTTGAGGTGTCCCAGAGTACTTACTGACTCAAAGGCCTAGGTGGCCCCAAGGCCATAAAAGACTCGAAGACTAAATCAGTGGCCCGAAGTCCCAAACAAGAGAACAGTCCCAGTAGCTACAGTTCCAAACAGTACCTGCTACAGTCCCAATATTGTACTGCTATAGTACCCCATAAATATTCCATCATCTGGATTTGATCCCAGATCACCTGGATACACATAAGGAGTCCCCACCAACCGGTCTGAGGCTCATGTGCACTTTATATACACATATTCACATGTTAATATAGAAATATTTACCATGTTTTCTTAATCAAGTATATATACATCAAATATATTTTTGCATGATTTTTATAAAAATATAAATATCAAATATATATTCATCAATTTATATATATATATATTAAAAATCATATATTTTTTTTAAACATTTATATAAGTATATGTATAAGTTATTATATATATATGAAAAATTTACAAAACAATATTTACATGTTTTAAATAAATAAAAACCATTCATAATATTACAATCAAACATAGTTTAACATCACGACCATAATCCAAACATTATCATAATTCATCAAAAATTATATCATCATTGTCATTAAGTGAAATTAAACAAAAAAATATATTTATATAAACTCTATCAATGTTAGATATCCCAATGAACAATTTCCTTAATAATCATTTTTCCAATAATAACATAAAATAATAAACTTGTAGTAACCCTAAATACCAAACAAAAAAATCTATTAAAACTTAAGGTTCAACGATGAGGAAAATATCTCAAATCAATTGAAATAAACTCATGCGGAGCCAGTGGATACCCAAATAGTAAATAATAAAATAAATGCAACCCTAAATAAAAAATAAACCATAAAAATCATGTAATGTATTTGACCATGGGTTTGAATAAACTAATTTCAGAAATATTAAATGGGAAATAATAAAAATAATGAAAGTGGGGAAAAGATGAGTCCATATCTGAGATTTTTGAACTTAAATATGCAAGAAATCATGTGCGATGGAAGATTTTTTTGGGTGGGGGTGTTTGAGGGTTTCATGACCCACTATATGGGAAGAGGAGAAATAAGGAGGAGGCTGGAGAATGTAGGTTTCTTGTTTTAAATAAATTATTTTTTGTAATAGTTAATTAAAGAAAGTGTTAATTCTATCAATGAAAGTAATTTTGGAAGACCTTTTGAGAGAAATTTTATTATCCATTACAAAATGTATTAGAGAGATGCCTAATAGAAATGGATATAACCATTAGTCTATGTTATCCATCACAAATAATGATTCTTGTATAATGTCATACATGCACATAAAGGGTACTTACAAATAACACTTAGTTTTAATGAAAACCAGCTTCCATCACAAATAACTATTTCTATAGGCCTATTTTTGATGATTCTCTCCCCATTGAAAATAAATCATCGCAATTACCAATTTTTCTATTAGTGTATATGTCATTCCTTGCAATTATGTATGCATCATTCTATTTTATTTTGTTTATACATCTTATGTTTGTCATGAGAATTAATATTTTTTAATCATATAGTATTATAAATATTAAATAATCAATTTTTATACATATGATTTTATAGTAAATATTATGTATAATATTAAAAATATATCCATACATATCTCATGAAAATAACACATTAAAGTCTTTTATATAATGAATTAAATAATAAGAAATTTAAATATTACTCAATAGTATGTATGGTGAGACATGTCACTAACCCCACCATTCTAGATAAAACCTTAATCTCTAGTCTTGTATTAGTTTGACACAAAATCATATTATTAATAGATCATTACTCTAGAGTAATGTAATGTTATAACATGATTTCAACTCTATATATATATATATATATGAAAAATAATATTTTTTTACTTTATGTATTCAATCAATAAATCACAAACCATGATTGAAAATCATTACATTAAATATTTTTCCACAGCATGAAACTCCTTAAACACATATTATGACATATATATAAGAACATCAAAACAACTTAATATATATATATATATATATATATATATATATATATTATATAAATAATCTGTATTCATGAATAATGGAACAAATCAATAAATAAAATCCATAAATTTATGCATGAAATATTATGAACATTTCATAAATCATAAATATAAAATATTTATAATTAATTTTAAAATAATTTGGAATATCCATATAATATATATATAAGTATTTTACTCTTATATTTCAAATATGATTACCATGGACTTCAAATTTTAAAAGAATATTTTTATGAAACCCATAACATTTAAAATCTTTATTTTATAAAAACATGAGTTATTCACATGGTATATTTATCATCACCCATCCAAGTGGGGCCCATGTCGCGACTCCCCAATCCTGACTCCCATAGGCCAGGGGATGGTGACTAGCACCGAGTAGCCATATCATTAACATTGGAGGCATTTTCCTTAGTACCTATATTCCTGAACACATCTCCAAGACCACAAATGCTAAAATGTAAAAACCGCTATGAAATAAATGCATGCATATAATTATCCCCACCAACAGAGTATGGCAGTAGTAAAGCAAGTAATGTAAACCAGGCTAGAATACAATCCCACTAAAAAGAGTCTTTAAACTACAAAGTCCAACATGTAAAAAATGGCACTAGGACTGTTGTCTAAAGCCGTAGGGATTCCTTGGCCTGTCTGAACTCACAAGCTATTGTCTGGACCAGGTCCTAGTCCTGGTCTGCCTATAACTCCATCAAAAGGGTCACTTGTCTGCACATGACACAGCTTTTGCAGGCAAATGACCATGTAGGGGTGAGTATAAAAATACTACGTTGGACACCCTGAAACCACAAATTACCACAAAAGGATAGGTACAACCATCTCTAAACAAGTATATGTCTACATAATATAACAATGATATATCCAGATATACTCAAAACCAAGACCTTTAGTCTAGAGGTAAACCAAAATGATTGTATACTCATTCTAGGGATTTCTTCTAAAGATTCACTAAGCACTCGTCTGGGAGAACCCACTCATGAGTCTGATAGCTGCAATGACATCTGTTAGAGAAGTACTGTTCATTGGGAACCATCATGAGAGAGAGATATAGAGATGAACTAACAGATATAAAGAAAAAAATATGATACACTCATTCATGGATAAGTCACTCTTGAGTGAGAAAGATCACGATACATGAATGAGGATCACTGCCAAGGCCTTGGCGTATACCAGTACTCATATGGATTCACCTAGTAAGTATTACATCAATATCTCATAGGATGGATTGTTCTAATACCTGAATCTACATAGGGACATGAATGGATAGAGGATCGTGTTTCGGGCCTCTCAAAGGGGATTCCAGAATCTATACTGAATTTCCAGCAAAAGGGATCATACTCATGTGGATATGAAATGATACCAACTAACCTTTTTGGGTGCAAGAAAGGGGCACCAACCCAAACAAATATTTTCCAAGATATGATGGGAAAGGAGATCAACCGATGTAGAAGAGAGTACACAACATATAGAAGGGTCATATGCCATGTCCCCTAACCTCGAGTATAGCCCATGTACAATGAACCATGTAAGAATAATAGGTCATGTAAAAAACTTATACATGGTATGTAGGTATGATCACACGATGTGTCCTACTATCTGAGGGTTGCTATGCGTACGCTATCCATGTGCATGTATATGACTTTAACATCTGTCTTCTAACCCGTTTACGTATACATGGGGTATCCCACTTAACTATACTAGTTTTATCTTGTGGTGGATTACATGTCGTGTACTCCATCTTGTGCCCATGTGTCGTCTAAGATACATGCCGAGTTGATCGCATCACAATTCACTGCTTTATTTCATCCCTACATCACTATTTTAAACTAATTTCGTATTTAAAATTAAAAATATTATCTAAAATTTCACAACCCATTTTACTCAATTATTAAAATTTTATAACTATTAAAAAGGTCAATTATTCTTCTTTTGGTGATTTCGTTGTAGTACGAGGTGATTTGGAGGGTCGAAGATTATCCAGAAGGGAAATGGGCCAAACTGTATGGATACCCAAATACATATGTACACTGAATTGCACATTGAACAAAATATGTGCCTTCAAAAGGGATGAAATTTTGTAGGACACTCCAATTCTTCCTGGGATACAACTGATCTCAAGCAACTTAAAACCAATTAGTCCATTAAGGGGCCCATCCTAACCAATCTATCTAGGATAGAGAATATACATGATGTTAATGATTTGGTTTTATAGTTCATCCATATATTGCATTGTCATCATCCAATGACTGCCAAATTTGACATGGTGATATAAAAGATACTTCCATACAACTTTTATTTTTTTTCAACTCGCGATAATGCCATTTACCAACTCCAAACTGATACAAAATTGGTATCTCGAAAACTAGGCTCCCAAAACTACTCCCCATTTTGGCTATAAATTGACACCTTGGGAACCCCAATTGTAAGTTTGGAAAAGGAGTGAACTTATTCCATTTTGGAGTTATAATGGATTATTATTACCATGTTATATGTTCGGAATCTTGCTATACTCATAGGGGAGCTCTTGAAGAATGGATCCCTTCATCGAAGCCTTCACCTCATTCTTGCTTTGTAATATTTATGTTTGCATAATAAAATCCTTTATTCTTATTCTATTTCTCATATTTTCTTTTGTATTCACCTATTTTCCTATATTTTAATTTTCCATTATCTTCCAATTTGGTCTGAAAAAATATAGTAGAATCAATATTGGGTTATACCTTTTCTAAACCTTTTCAAATGCAATATGTTTTAACATTGTCTACACCACCCATGGAAGAGTAGTTTTTTAGTAATCGATCGACCTCTATCCTTCATAATTATTTAATTTTGAATAATTGATATACTATAATTCACATAATATGTTCTATTAATTTAGTTTTTATTTTAATTGAAACTATGAACGAAGTTGAATAATTAACACCAAACACACGAGGTTAACAATTGTGTGAATTGTGAGGGCGCAACATTAATCCAGAATACAAAACCATAAAAATCAATTTTTAGTATTCAAATACAATCCATAAAATCAATTAAGTGTAATTTGAAGAGTGTTAATGTGCCTTAATTTACCACTTACCATAACTAACCTTAGAAGATCAATAAAATCAGGGTGCTGTGATTGCTTGTTCTGAAGTTAGCCTAGGGTTAAATTCACTTCATCATTGTGGTAAAGCTAATTCTTGTAGGGTTTGGGGTTTAAAAAATTAATCGATTATAATTAATTGGATATTGATTTAAATTATAATGATTAATAAATGATTGAATAGGTAGAGTTAGATCGGATATTCCTTTTAAATATTTTTTAAAAAATGTCTTTTTGTTGTGTCATTTTAATCCAACTTCATTTCAAAAACCAAAACAAAAAAAAATCTTCTTCCATCAAAACTTTTATAGATTTATAAACTATAAACAACCCCATACTTTTAATTAGTATTCTAATTTACATTAATTTTTTTTTTCAAAATACCTTTAATATTTTGTTAAATATACTTCCTCCATTGAGAGACGACCTTGTTTAGCCACGCTGTTGCACCTAAGTACTCAACAATCACAAATCATTTGAAAGTTCCCATGACAGTGCCTTTAGAATTGGTATTTTTAATGGGGAGGAAAGTAATTTATTCAACTAATTATAGGTAAATATATATAATTATTTTAATTATTGTTTTCTCCTCTTTATTTTTTTCCCATTTCTCATGTTTTTTCTCTTACTCTCTTCTTTTAATTTTATCAGACCAACTCTAACTTAATTTATTTTTATGATGGTCCACATTTATTCATTTGTTTTTTATAATTTATTGATTTATGACATGAACTAATACTGGGGATCTCTTAGATCTCAATCGTAAGATTGAAAACAACCATAGGGCTTGAATCAGACATTCTTTGTCAACTAGAAGTTTCAAAATTCAACCATCAGAAGAATTCCTCTTATCTAGTAACATTGAAATTGGAAGAAATTCAAATTCAAAGATAAAACAAGAAACAATGGCTGAAACTAATAAAAATGTCATTAATAGAACCATTCGAGAGTTGGATGCACCAGATATTAACTATGAACCAAATTGTATTAAACACCAAAATCTCGAACCAGACTTCGAACGTAAATCTGAATTAATTCACCTTCTTCCAAAATTTCACAGATTATCTGGAGAGGACCCAAAAAACACATTAAAGAATGTAATGTGGGTTTTTCAACCCTAAAACCAATATGTGTCTCTGAAGATCAAATAAAACTAAGAGCATTCCCATTATCCCTTGATAAAGATATAAAGGATTGGATGTATTATTTATAACCTGCATATATAACATGTTGGAACAATTTGAAACATATTTTCTTGAAGATATTTTTCCATCATGAAGGACTAATTCCATTTGTATGGAGATCTTGGGGATCAAGCAAGCACAAGGGGAGTCAATGTATGAGTACTGGGAGTGATTCCAGATTTTGTGTGCAAGCTGTCTGCATCACCAAATCAGGGAGAAACTACTCATCCAACAATTCTATGAAGGAATCAAACATATGAAGAGGAGCATGGTGGATGTCATATATAGAGGGGAATTTTTTGACAAAACACGAGCAGATGGACGTTCATTGATTGACAAGATGGAACAAAACTCTCAACAATTTGGCAATCGAGGTACCCCACATGTTAGAGGAATACATCAGGTAATTCCATATTCTATTGAAATTAATTTTATTGATACCACGATAGAATAATTGACCACTATGTTGAGATAGATTGGTTTGGAACAAAAGACATCTCAACCCCCCCCCCCTTAAGGCCTTGTGGAATTTTCACTAAGACAGGCCACCCAAATGACTGTTTCCCCTCACGACAAGAAACAAAAGATTGTGCAACAGTAATTCTTAGGTGACCATATTAGCAGGAATAACAACCATATCACCAAAATAAGCATGATTACATTGCACCAAAATACAACCAAGGGTGGAAGGATCAATCAGAAATGAGGTATGGCTTTGACCAAAAAAAGGACCCCTTTTAAACAAAACTTCCATCAACCTACACCTTACCAGCAGGGTTTCCAACAACCTCAATGGATATTTGAAGCCCAATAATAAAAAATCCATCAAAAAGGGAATCCCCCATCAAGGGTAGATTCTAAAACGGATGACCTTTTGAAGAAACTTTTTCTTAATTAACAAAATGAGTTGAAGATCCATGGTTCAGAGTTGAGGGAGTTGAAGACATAAATAATCCAGATTGCCACTGCACTCTATGAACTGGTAAGTAAGAACTCTATAAATATTCCATACCAACCTACTCCAAAATACCAAGGGGAATGTTAGTTCCATCACATTGAGAACTGGGGAAAAATGAATGACAAAACTATACCTACCATTCCACCAGGATTCACCTCAACTCTAAAAAATATGCATTCCACACCAACTGTTGAGCAACCCAAAGATAAAGATAAAGGTAAGAAAAATATTAATGAAATTTTTCATAAACCTCTAACATTTCCAAATAGAGTTTTTCATACTAAAAAATGGTTGAAAAAGCGATGCAAAAAAAAAAGGATACATTCAAGAGTGTGGATATCAAATTCCCTTCACTTGAAGCCATTAAACAAATACCAAGGTATGGAAAATTATTAAAATAGCATTGTAACAATCAAAGAGGGCATAAGATAAATAAGATGACCAATCTTGGAATGAATGTTTCTTCATTCATTACACCAACTCTATACATTTCTACAATGTGCAAGGATCCTTTGACATTCACTATACCCCGAACCATAGGGAAGTTTCACTTTTCTAAAGATCATTGTGATTTAAGATCTTCTATAAATTTAATGACTTGATTTGTATTTTATTCTTTACAGGTTGGGGAGTCAAATCCAACAAGAGTAGTGGTGTTGTTGGAAAATATAGCTATAACATATCCGGTAGGAGTCCTTGGGGATGTACTTTTCTGGGTGAGAGACATTATCTCTCCAGCAGATTTCTATGTGCTTAACATGGAAGTTGATCAGGTAAGTACTCATGATCCCATTATCCTTGGTAGGAACTCATTCAAATAATCCAAAACTATCATAAATGTAATTGACGGTAAACTTTCCATGGATTTTGGAGATGAATTTGTTATATTTTATGTTATGGACTCTCTGAAGTACTCCTCAATGGACCATTCTGCATTTGTTATCTCCCATTTGAACCACCAAATAAAAACCCCATGGAATTTTATTGTGCTATTCCTAGGGATATTATGATTATTTTTTCTAGTTTGATGTCCAAGAGTAATTACACTCCTATTTATAATTCACTAGACTTATATATTTTATTTTTAAATGGATTCATATTCTGATTTTGATCATGTGAACTCTGATTATGACATGGCTGTTGAGTATTCTGATAGATTTGAATCTTTATTATCTGATTCTGATGATGTGTATTCTGATATTAATGTTCACTGTGCACATATTTCTGTTCCTTCAATTTATCCATCCATACATCACCCCATACATTAGAACTCAATCCATTACCACTAAATCTAAAATACTAGTAATTTTTAATTGGTTAGAAATTACCTGTTATAATTTCTAAAAATATCCCCTTTGAACATGTAGAAATTTTTTTGAATCTTTTAGGGGGAAAAAATCTGGGAAATCAGGTGGACCTTAGCTGACAGATCAGGTATTATCCCCTCCATGTGCTTAAATAGGAATATTTGTGAGGATGGGGCTAAATCATTTTGACAGCCACAATAGAGACTGATTCAAACTCTTTTCAAATTTGTTAAAAATGAAGTTGAAAATTTTTTGAGGCAGGAATAATTTATCCCATTTCAGATTCCAAGCCGGCGAGTCCAATTCACATTGTTCAAATGATAATTTTAATCACTATTTTTATAAATGAAAAAGATGTGTTAGTTCCAATGAAGGTACAAAACAGTTGGTGTGTGTGTATTGATTATATGAAACTAAGTCAATATACTTGAAAGGACCATTTCCCCTCCTATTTATTGATCAGATTCTTGAGAGACTAGTTGGGAAAACATACTATCATTTCGTGGATAGATTTTTTGAATATTTACAGGTTTTTATTCCTCTGGATGATCTACAGAAGACAACATTCACTTGTCTATCGAGTATGTTTTCCTACCAGAGGATTCCATTTGTACATTACAATGCCCAATGTACCCTCTAGAGACGCATGGTGAATATTTTTTTTTTCAGATTTCATTGAGTCCTGCAAGGAGGTATTTATGTACTATTTTACAGTGAAGTTCCCAATCAGGATCTAAGTATCACTGAGAGGGGGAGGGGGTGAATCAGTGATATCTTTTTCTTTTTAAGTTTCCCCTTTTTTTTGAAACAACCTTCGCCTCCTGTTAAAGAGTTTCTTCCCTGCTGAACACACACAACCACAGGAACACAAGATTTACAAGGTTCACTACTCAACAAGAGTAGCTACGTCCTTGGTATGGTACAGAAACAATCCAGTACCACACAATCCACTAGAAAACAATCCTTTGATGTGGAATACAACGAGTAGGATATACCCTTACACTCGTGCAGCACTTTAAAAACAATCTAACAGTGTATGTGCTCCCTCTTAGCACAAATAGGGTAACACAATGTTTCAGTGCTTCTTTACAATTGAACAGATGTATTCCTTGAAGTACAAATCTTCACTTTCTTACCCAGAAGCCGGTAAGAACCCTCTTACGCAAAACTGAATACGCGCGAAGACCCCAAATGTTTCGCGCAGCCTTTAGGGTGACTTGCACGCAATTCAAATGACTTTCGCGTAAAACCCTTTTGGTGCGAAAAACGTTTTCGCGCACCTTTCCTTTTGCGCGCAACTTTTTCTCTTTTCGCGCAACTTCTCAAGTTTTCGCGCAGCTATCCTCTTTTCATGCAAACTTCTTCCTTTTCGCGCAACTCACTTAGCATATACTTTACGCGCACCAGAGCTCGAGATTTCTTCTAAGTGTCGAGCATTAACAACTAACAAGGGTTAGCCTCATATTTATAGGCATTTTTGAACCTGCGCGAAAAACACTAATCCGCGCGTAAAACCTCCTCCATGCGCGTAAAAACTCTTTTATGCAACTTCATATTCCGCACCATGCTTCAAGTTTTCGCGCACCTCATGCCTTTGCCATTTTTCATCCTTCTAAGCATGAAGCACCAATTGCGCGCAAAATTCCGCACCGCGTTCCATATTGCGCGCAAACCCAATCCTTCCTGCAACATCAGATTTCGCGAACTGCTCTAATATTTCGCGCCTTTTATGCCTTTGCCAATTTTCGATCTTCTGATCTCGAACCATCATAAAACTTCATTCCTCAATTTCGCGCACCATGCCAATATTTCGCGCATCCCACAGATTTTTCACGCAACCCGCTACTATTTCGCGCATCCCGCAGATATTGCGCGCACCACTTTATTTTTGCACGAAACATGCCTAAATTTCCGCGCACTCCATTCCTTTGTCATTTTTCAATGTTCTGACCTTGAATAACTCTTTTTCAAGTATAAACCATCTTCAATCTTATGCGCAACATCCATTTCCAAGAACATTTCTTCATCTCCCGATTTTCAGGCCCTAAAATTTGGCAAACACTGGAAAACGGCGCCACCTTAAACTGTGCTTTTCTGCCATCCCCAGATTGACTATTGCTTTGCCATTTTGTCTCTTTACTTCTTCCCATAACCATTCTTCTGCTCTTATCATGAATCTCACTATCGTGATATTTATCCTTTGATAGATCAACTTAAGCATCATCAGAGTTGCAATGAGAACTGAATCTTTCCTATCTTCCAGCAGCATCATTCCATCCAATCAAAACATTATATGACTGGCATCATCATTTCTCCCCCTTTCCTTCATAAGGCTTGCATCAAAAGTTCTCCTAACTCATGATTTGTGTGAAATACATACCAGCAGAGCATCGTCTGATTTATGATCCTTCTACAAAGTGAATTGATTTATCGCCTTTGACAACAAAATATAACACTCTGCAAAAGCTAACTCTTCAAACTTTCATCTTCATTCAACCTGGTCCCAACATACAGTGTATGGGTCTTCATTTGATCATTGTATCTTTCGTTTGGGAAAGGTTTTGAATCGTTGTATTTAAAAGAATCTGGTGTTGGACTTTGAAAAGTTTCATTTCATGGTAGAGCATGAAATTATCTTAGGGAATGTAGTGTCAAAACATGGGATAGAGTTTGATAGATCTAAGGTAGATATAATTTCATCCCTTCCCTATCCTTCATGTGTGTGTGATGATAGATCTTTTCTGGGGCCTGCTAGATTTTATCAGCACTTCATCCAATAATTTAGTAATATTGATCTTCCTATGTCATGATAACTTCAAAAGGATTCTGATTTTGTGTTTGATGACTCTTACAAGAATTCCTTTGATGACATGAAATAACGTCTTACAACTCCACCTATCATACAGCCTCCATGGTGGGAGCTTCCTTTTGAGCTTCTGTATGATGCCTCCAACATCGCGGTTGGAGATTCCTTATCTCATGGGATGGATGGAAATTCACATGTGATTGCCTCTAATTCAAGGACATTGGATTCATCCCAATAATACTAAAAAACCACAGAAAAGGAATTTCATGTCATTATATTTTCTTTAGATAAATTCGGTTCATATTTATTGGGATCTAATCATGAGTAGGAAAACTCACACACTAGCGGATGGCACCTTGTACCAAGTTCCACTTTAGGACACATTCTCGGATGAGCATCTTTACTCCATCTCAAGTAGGCATCCTTGGTATGCTGATTTAGTGAACTACCTTGTTGCATCTGAAAACCATGAAAATTTAATGAAACATCAAGTCCAAAAATTAAAGACTGAGTCAAGATTTTTTGATTGGTATGATCCATACCTATGGTGCACATGTAGTGATAAATTAATTAGGAGGTGTGTTCCTGATCATGAGTTTGATTCTATTTTACATTTTTTTCACAAAATAACTTATAGTGGACACTTTGGACCCCAAAAGACAGCTATAAAAGTCTTAGACTCTAGATTATATTGGCCTAGCTTATTCAATGATTCTCATGTGTTTTTCAAGTCGTGATCACAGTCTCAACACACTAGAAACATTTCTCAGATACACGATATGCCTCAATATCCCATACAATTATTTAATATTTTTGTTGTATGATGCATCAATTTTATGGGTCCTTTTCCTAGATTCATTGGTTTTTTTATATTTTGGTTTTTGTTGATTATGTGAGAAAATGGATGGTGGCTAAGGACACCAGGACTGACGATTCTCATGTTATAGTAGACTTTATCAATACTCAAATTTCTTGTAGGTTTGGAGTTCTAAAGGATATCATCATTGATTGGGGGACACACTTCTATATCATAATTTGGCATCTATCCTTTAAGAGTATGGGGTGACACACAAACCATCAACACCATACCACCCCCAAACAAATGGCCAAGCTAAGGTTTCAAATCATGAGTTGAAACAATATTTTGGGAAAACCATGTAACCAAATAGTAAGGATTGGAGCAAGTGCTTAGATGATGTGATAAGGGATTATTGGACATTAAAAAAAATTCCACACTTTATATCCACATTTCATATTTTTTTTGGGAAAGCCTATCATCTCCCCGTAGAAGTTGAGCATCAGGATTATTGTGCTATAAAGAAATTAAACATGGATTTGGACCAAGATGGAATTAAATAGATGTTGAGAATTAAAGATCTTGAGTAGATTCTATTATCGTCATATGTGAACTCAAGTCTCTTCAAGGAAAGATCAAAATAAGCTCATGACAAAATGATCCATAAAATTGAATTTCAAGTTGGAGAGAAAGTATTTCTCTATAGTTCATGGCTGAATCTGATGCCTAGTAAGTTACATTCCAGATGGTTAGGTCCTTATATTGTATTTAATTTCTTCCCTTATGGTGAAGTGGAGATCACACAAGAGGAAATTAGAAGAACGTTGCAGTCGACGTGAAATGTTTATAGTAATACATTGAGGGACTTCCAACTGATGCAGTGTATTCCATCACACTACAAGACCCCATCATCACTTGAGCATATCAGGCTATTCCTAACCCTTTCATTTTTTATTATTATTTATCCTAGATAAAATTCTGTATTTCAGGTGCACATATCATCTTATGAGATCACATTTATGACAATGCAATCTTTTATGTTTGAGGGACGGAACATTTTAGTTTATTAATTTCTATTTTTTTCCAATTATTCAAAAACAAAAATGTGTTTTTCAAATTTTTTGTGTTTATTTTTCAATTTTTATGTGTTTTTGAAACCATTTTGTGAAAATTATTTTCTCTGACATTTTTTGAAACCCATGTCCATGAGTGAAACAATGTATCCCATGAATCTAATCCTAAATGAATGCTGAAAATAAATTTGTTTCATTTTTAAATCATTAGAAAATTCATGAAACGTACTTTGAATTTTGAATCCCATGCCACATCTCACTATATTTATATTTTAAATCACTTACCTGTGAGGATTTTGAACCATTCATTTCATATTCATTACATTTACATTACTTCTTGAAAGAACCAAACCATGTTTGATTTAACCAGAATTTAATTTATTCCTTTCAAAACGTGATGTTTTGAGGTAATTATGTTTTAAATGATTGATTCATTTGTTTGGTATTAAAGTCCCTATTTTAAAGAATCCTTTTTATAATAGACTACCTTGAACATTTAATCCTTGCACCCCTTATAATTCATGAACAACCTATTAGGTTAGCCACATTAGAGGATATTTTCCCAATACAACCCACTCATGAAGTGAAATTCCATAATCCAGTTGGCCTTAAGTGCGGGGAAGTTGTCTTGTGTTGTGCTACAACATTTTGTGATCATTTGGGTGGAAAATTAAATTCTGAAGAGATGTTTTTGTTGCTGAAACAAATCATTATGTTGAATGGTGTGCCTTTATGGAGCATTCATGATAAAAAAAGATGTGCCTTTCTAGATATTTCATGAAAAACGATGTTTGATAAAATTTAATTTTGTTGGTTAAATGATTAATTGTGTAAACATTCTATGACTTTTCCTGATGATGGAGCTGAAATTATACAAAGGTGGTGAGGAGGAGACTATACTTGAGTGAAAATTAGAATAGTGTAATTTTTCTTCAAAATGACTCAAGCCCTCCTCATTCAGCCTCATAATTTTTCACATCTAAATCCTTCATACTGAATGCCACAGAAAAAACTATAAAAGTACTCAAGATAAACATATTTCCTAGACTAACATTGGGTGGTGATGCAAGAATTTGTCAAACCTATGCTGACCCTTGTACGAGTTTGGATTAGAAAGACATTGCTGAAGAATTGAAAATTTTTGTTATGAGAGAAATTGAAAGTGAGGTAAGTGTTTTATGTTAATGGGAGGACAAATGAAGTAGAAATATATTGAATTATATAAAGGGAGAACTTGAAATAATAGATTTTTATGAGGCATGATATCTTTTGTTTCATGGGGTGGAATTACTGGATCTCAAGGGAATATGTTTTAAAATTTGTTTTTATTTGATATTGATGTTTAGTTTTCACAATTTTTTTGGAATTCATGATATGAGGTTTTTTCCAGGAGTGCAAAATTGTAAGCATAGGGGTGTGATCGCATCACAATTTACTACTTTACTTCACCCATACATCAATGTTTTAAACTAGTTTATATTTAAAATACAAATATTATATAAAATATCACATCCCATTTGATTAAATTATTAAATTTTTATATATATTAAAAAGGTAAATTTTTCTTCTTTGGGTGATTTCATTGTAGCATGAGGTGATTTGGTGGGTTGGAGATAATCTAGAAAGGAAATGGGCCAAAATGCATGGAATCCCAATGACATATGTCCTCTTTTTTGAACATTTCTAAAAATCTGTGAATCCAAACATGCAGAAATTTTATGTTGCTCTCTTATTAGTCATTGGCTATAACCCATCCCAAAGAACTAAATCCCAATTATTTCATTAAGGGGTCCATCCAAACCAATCAGTCCAGGGGACAAAATCTACACGAAGTCAATGATTTGGTTCTCTATTTTAGACATATCTGACGATATAATCTTGCATTGGACACAACATTGTACATGGTGATATCCAAGATACTGGTCTACAACTTTTATAGTAGGTTTAACACACGATAATGCCATTTACTAACTTAAAACCAATACACAAGTGGTATCCCCAAAAGTGGGTGCCAAAAAACACTCCCCATTTTGGCTATAAATTGACACCTTGGGAACCCCATTTGTAAGTTCTTCCAAGGTATGAAGTGTTTCCATTTCGAAGTAATAAAGGATTCATCTCACCAAATTAGAGGTTCTGGAAATCCCTATACTCATAGGGGTAGCTATTTAAGCCAGGATCCCATTATCGAAGTCTTCCTCTCTTTCTTGCTTTGTAATATTTATGTTTTCATAATAAACTTCTTTGTTCCTCATCTATTTCTTATATTATCTTATGTATTATCATTTTTTTCCTTTGTTTTATTCATATTTTATCATCATATTTGAAAAAAAATCAAAATTAGAAACAATATTGAGTTATACCCTTTCTAAACATTTGTAAATGCAATATGTTTCTACGATGACTACACAACCCATGGAAGAGTAGTTTTTTTAGTAATCGATCGACCACTTTACTTTATTCGTTCATTTATTTTGAATCAATGAAATAATTTAATTCAAATAATATGATCTATTAATTTATTTTTAAATTTAATTTAAACTATGTAATAAATTGAACAATTAACCTAAAACACATGAGGTCAGGAGTTGTGTGAATTGTTAAAGCACAATCTTAATCAGTAATACAAAACCATACAGGATCAATTTTTAGTTTTCAAATATAATACATAAACTCATTTAATTAATATTTCCAGAGAAGAAATTTTCCATAATTTACCACTGAACATAATCTTACCTCAGAACATGAATCAAAGAACAGGGATATGATTTCATGCTCTGAAGTTAGCCTAGGGTTAAATTCACTTCATCTTTTTGGTAATGTTAATTCTAGTAGGGTGTGGTATTTAAAAAATTAAGGGATATTAATTAAGATTATATTAATTTAAATTATAATGATTAATAAATGATTTAATAGGTAGAGTTAAATCAATTACTATTTTTAAAAATTACCTAAAAAACTTCTTCTTGTTGTTTTATTTTAATCGAACTTTGTTTCAAAAATAAAAACAAAACAAAAATACAATCTTCTTCCCAAAAACATATTATTGATTTATAAATGATAAACAAACCTATCCTTTTAATTATTATTCTAATTTAATTTTATTTTATTTTCAAAATACCTTAAATATGTGGTTAAATTTTCCTTCTCCTTTGAGAGATGACCTTGGTTAGACACTATGATGCACCTATGTACTCAAATATCACATATAATTTGAAATCACTCATGACAGTGCCTTTAAAATGTTTCACATAAGGTCCCACACTCTTTTTGACAACTGTCACATGCCGTTTCCAACCTATCTATCACCAGAAAATCTATCTATTATTGAAATAGTCCCACACATCATGTATCGTGGGATACATACCATGTTCTTCCTGATTTTCAAGAATCATCACTGTTCCTATGATGTTTTTTTATCTTACAAATTTTTATCTAGTGGTACATTCTCCTTGAAACTGAGTATATTTAAGGCTACTCATCATCACGTTCTTGAATCGGTAGGCCTCAGGCATTGAATCAGTGTCGGAAACCCTATTCAGTATTTTTTCCAAAGAATGGTGGAAGAACAATTTCTCTCGAACCATGTTGATTAGTCTACTGCCATCATCATTGTAGCTCTGCTGGGTGATCACGATGTCAGATCCACAATTTCGGATTGGTGTGACATAAAACGAATGTGAAACTATCCTTTGTTCATAACTCCATGAAGAAAAAAATAACGTGGGGGGGGTGAAAAGTAGAAAAAGAATCACTAGAAAACAACCTAAGGAATGAACATTGGCCATTTTATGTTATTGCGTTGATCCAATCCTGTTAGAAGGATCAAGAAACAATAATTGATAAAAAAACAAAACCCTGAATCAATCCCATAAAAAATACCTCCGACAAGAACGATCAATTTGCATGTCAAACTATTCGTGGGTTGATCCACAATCATCATTTAATTAAAGAATGGTGTAATGAGTGTTTTAAAACACATATCAAACCTCATGTTAAGATCAATCACTAATGAATAGGGATTGTGCTATCATCATCGACAAGATACTGAAATTCTGTTGGCATAACTATCCATGAACGATCGATTCATTGTCATTTTCTATCGAGAGGTTTCTCTTTGGAGGGGACTTCTCTCCAATGCCTCCAAATAATTATAGGGTCATGTGTCTAACCTAGAAAAATATTAATAACAGACTACATAAATTCTTCAATCACTATGTTGATAAAAAAATAAAATAAAATAAATATCAACTTTCATTTATTTCCATAAATGTCCAAAAGCTAACATTCATGGATGACCCGCACCACCTAATGTTAGGCCTCACCAAAGGTAATGTCACTTCTCTGAATTTAATAGTTACCTTTGATTTTTGATTTGGGAAACCATTTATAATTTATTCCACTTTTTAGGGGGAAAACAGTCATGCTATTTAATATATTTAATATATTTCAATCATATATTCAAGGGAAACTGGGCCTTGGAATGATACATCGTCTTAGATCCTGGTCATTTATTAATCCCATAAAATATTTAAAAATAATATATTGAAAATCATAGACATTACATTCCCCCATCCTTAGGGATTTACATCCCCAAAAATCCCAAAAAAGGACACTCAAAAGTTGTGGGTACTGTATAAGAATTTTAGCCTTCTACACCCATGTGTTCTCCTGAAGACTCTCATACTACCTTCAAACACGCATTAAGGGAATAAATCCATGATAAAGGATCATATCCTAATGATCCATGAACTCCACTAGGTACTCATAAAAATCCTCTTCCTCAACGATGTCCATCTCACCCGAGTCGATAATGTGTTATGGGTCATGCACGTACGTCATCCTCTATGACATGTGGAAGAAATCATATACCAACATCAATTCTAGGGGTTGATCTAGGAATTACACTACCCTCCACCTCTACATAGTATATTTAGAGGGCCAACGAATCTCAGAGGCAACTTGATACCCTGAACAAATCTCTACTACCCTCGTTGAGGTCTGGTCTAAATAAACACATGGTCACCTTCCTCAAACTCCAATGGCCTCCATTTGTGGGTGGATCACTATGATCTAGTGTAACTAAGTCCCAAAACTTCCTGAAATACCTTCCAAAATTGGGATATAACATAGAATTGTGATTTGAAACAGTCCTCGATGGAGATCTATGAATCCAAACTGACACCTTTGTGTAGAGGAATCCAAATATCTCTACTAAGAACTCATCTCTTGGATAGATATGAAGTGGACTAACTTGGTCAGTCAGTCAATGATCACCCTAATGGAATCATTCCCCCTGGATGAATGTGTAAATCCCATCTTGAAGTCCTTTGAAATTCCATCCCACCTCCACTTTTGTGCTTTCAGGGGGTTAATCCAATCTTGCTCAAACTTGGTGCTCAATCTTAATTTACTAGAATGTATGGAATCAAAAGTCAAACAATGAAACTCCCTTATTCATTTCTAGCCACTAGAACTGACATCAAAGGTCCTGGTACATCATCTTCACACTTGGATGCACCATAAAAAGGGGATATATGGAACCGCCCTTTGGAACCTCCTCCCACGATGCCAATTGTACAAATTTAAGTCTTCATAAAAGAACAATGTACTCAACACCTTATGAATATCCATTAGGGGAATTCCATGATAACATATGAGCACGTAAGGTCTCACAGCTAGTATCCCCTAGTTGGGCCTCCCCGAATCACTATATGTGTGGAGGGGTGACATCCACCAACTAGAGGTAAGTTGTATCATTTCTATCCACTAATGATAACTGTAAAGAGGACAACAACTATGTCACCTTGCTCAAGAACTATGAACTAGTTTTCATATTGAGAGCATCAGCCAGTACATTCCCCTTCCAAGGTGTACACACTATTTCAATTTCATAGTCCTAGAGGAACTCTTGTGACTGCCTCTATCTCTTGTTCAAAGTTTTCTACGATATGATATAGATGAGACTCTTTTCATTAGATTAGACGATAAACCATTCAACCATTGGGTAGTGTCTCTATATCCCCTATTCAAAAACTACCACTACAAAATAAATATCATGGGTCATGTAGTTATGATCTTGTGGCCTCAACTGGAATGAATCATTGGCAATCACTGCCTGACTCTGCATCAGGAAACAACTAGGCTTGATTTTTGATTTGTGACAGAAAAATACGTAATCGACACCTTCCTTATGAAATCTCGAGAATGGGGTGCTAAAAAAACCCTACCTCAACTTCTAAAAATCCCACTTGCGCCTTTCTATCCACACAATAGGTTACCTCTTTTGAGTGAATCTTGACATGGGTGTTGATATCATAGAGAAATCAGGAATGAATATCTGTTAATATCGTTCTAGAACAAGGAATCTCTACACCTTAGTCACACTCCTAGGTGGCTTCCATGCTAACACTACTTCCACCATGGCCGAGTCCACTACCACTACATCTTCTAACATAACATGTTCCATGAAATGGACCTCTTGAATCCAAAACATGCACCTGGAGAGTTTCACATAAAGATAGTTTTCTCGGAGTGCATCCTGAACCATTATTTTGTGTCTCACATGATCCTCCTCACATGTTGAGTACACAATGATCTTGTCGATGAAGACTACCAAAAACTTATCAAGGTACGACTAGAAGATATGATTCATGAGTCTCAGGAACACTGCTAGGGTGTTCGTCACACTAATGGGCATCACCAAGAACACATAGTGACTATAATGATATCTGAAATCCTCCTTAGGTATATCCTCATCTCTTACTTACAGCTGGTGATAGACTACATGAAGGTCATCCTTCAAGAACAATCATTATCCTCTTGAAAGATTGAAGAGGTCATTGATCCTCGGTACTAGATCATTTTTGTTCATGGTCACTTGATTTAGGCACTGGAAATCCACATACGACCTCAATATTCTATCAAAAATTTCGAAAAAAACCGAGGACACCTAGGGTGAAACACTAGGTCTTAAAAATCCCTTACTTTACAAGACCTCTAAATGCACCCTTAGCTCGCATAGCTCTATGGGAGCCATCTGACATTCTTGTGTAGGTATTGGTGCTGTCTTGGGTTGAAAATTAATATAGAAGTCAATCTCCTGGTGAGGAGGTAATCCTGCAACATCTTTAGAGAAGATTCCATCATACTTTTCCACTATAGTTAGGAACTGGAAACTCATAACATCCACTACTCCAAGGGACTGGCTTGAAAATTGGTGAGCCACCGGCTGCCTAACTCTTATTCACGAGTTCATCCTATATTTAATGGTATTACATTTCAACAAAAAATGTTAACCCCATTTACATTACAAGGGACACACCATACCCTTTTCCCAAAACATTCAATCTGGGCGTGGACCAAAGATAACCCATCCATACCAAGAATAACGTCATAAGGCCTCAATGTCCCTACTAAATGATCCCAACATAAAATCTTAGCTCTAAGAGTCGGGTCATAATGTTTTCACTATCACATGATCATTAGATCTCCTCTAGTAGGAGTCTCCAAGCGTGAGGGTCAAGTCAATAGTTTATACAGAATCTCCAAGATTTATAAAATTTATATGATAAAAAATAAATGACTAATACATGTGTCTATCAAATGAGGTTATAGTTGAAAAGGACATAGATCTTACCTTGAATCAAACTTAGAGCTTCTGAATCATAATCACCAACTATTTGCAGCTATCCCCACCCTTGTCCTCCAGATCCATGAGCCTGACATGGACCACCTGGGGGAGGTCGTGGTCATATGTTAAAATGTCATCCACCTCCTACTATACTCCTAGATCCTATGACACACACACCGCCTGGCAGATCTGTCTTCTCTTGTCTCCAAATCTGTCTCAGTGGTCCACCCATTGTCTCTCTATCAATATCATGACGGGTTGGTCAACCATGAGTGATATGTCCCATAATGTCACATGAATAGCCCTGCCTCTCTCTGGAAATGCTAGACCCACCCTATGAGTCAAAAAATGAAGATCCTCTATTTCGGGTCTTCCTATTGTGATTTCTTCTACATCCGAATTTATGAGGCTATCGTCGCCACTCAGATGACAAGGTATCTACTCTTTTCCCACTGCTGACAATCACCGGCTGTATCTTCTTAGCTAAGAAACTGTCAACCAAAAAATATTTTCAAAGAACACCAACATATGTAGAGATTCTTAGAGGGATACAATATGCTCAAATCTCTCTATCTAAATCCTGTTCGATGGTCTGCTCCTTGATGTACTGATCGCGTACTATATCTATCAGGTACCTAGATATGATGGTCTGCCTCGATCAATATTCATATACTGATATTTCAACCTGTTGGAGGTGTAGAATCTACTGGATATGCATGGCCCTTAGCTTATAAGGCAAGATCAACACTCTGAAAAGGTTCTCAAACTACATCCATGAATGGGTTGCCTCATCATATGATTAGGAAACTAAACCCCACCACCTTCATTCTGAACTGGGGAGAAGGCTCACTTCCAAGACCACCATCTCATCTGCTGGTGTCTTGACTAGACAGAAATCATGGGTCACCACCTCAAGCTATTCCTCAGACACCTATGTTTCAGTCTCTCCTCGGAACCTTAGGGGGATTTTCTAATACAACTCTTGATGCACACTACACCTATGAATCTCATTGTCTAGTAATGTGGGTACTATGTGGTACTCTATAGGTGGGGGTGTGGCTGGTGCACCACATGGAGGTCTCATCTGGGAAACTAGTCCTTATATCAGAGCCTCATGAACAATGGGTTCATCCTAGTGATTGAGTTGCTGAATCCTAGATGGTACGCGTCATAGAGGCATCCTGTAAATAGAAACAAGATGTTCCACAGTCATTGAGTATATGTAGATAGTTGACTCAATAATGACATGGAACCACAACCCATTCCTATATGATTCATGTACCATTTCTTTCCTTGCAACTAGTGTTCTCATGTACCGAGTCTAAAATTAGCTTATCAGAGTCCTAGTGTATAGATATATCAGCTGCAACACAAAAACATGAATCACTGGCCTGAAATCAAAATTTGAAACATGTAAAACTATTACCCTAAACCAATCTCATAGACTCCTGGTTCTAAAGTAGAACTGAAAACATTGATACAACTATGTCATGAACCATCCCTGTGGGGCCCATGGTGCGACTCCCCAAACCCACCTGCAATAGTCCAGAGGTTGGTGACTATCACCAAGTAGGAATATCACTACCATTAGAGGCATTGACTTAGTATCA
This sequence comes from Viscum album, assembly GCA_963277665.1. NCBI lineage: Eukaryota > Viridiplantae > Streptophyta > Magnoliopsida > Santalales > Viscaceae > Viscum > Viscum album. The sequence continues at coordinate 1,627,687,654 of OY728159.1, forward strand.
GTATGTACACAGTAATCTCCATGCCCAAAAAATACTGAAAAGTAAAAACCCTTATGAAATATATTCATGAATACCACTATCCCAACCAACATAGTTTGATAGAAGTGAATAAAGTAATGTTAACCGGGCCAGAATAAAGGCCCACTAAAAAGAGTATCTGAACTATAAATTCCAACTTGTAAAAAAGTGTACTATGGCCGTTTTCTGAAGCTATAGGGACACCTCAGCTTGTCTGAACTCACAAGGTACCATCTGTCCCCAGTCCTAGTCTTTGTTCAACTAGAACTCCATCAAAAGGGTCACTTGTCTATACAAGACATGAAACATGTGGGAAAATCCCTTGTAGGGGTGAGTAAAACCGTACTCTTAGGAAACCATGAAACCAAAAACTAATACAAAATGGAAATGTACAGTCATCTCTAAAAAATTATTTATCTACAACCTATAACAAGGATATATACAGATTTATTCAAAACCCATACCGATAGTCTAGAGGTAAACCACAATGACCACATACCCCTACTAGGGATTCTGTTTGAAGATTCACAAAGAACTCATCTAGGATAACTCACTCCTGAGTATGATAGCCCTGACGATGTGTGTCTAAGAAGTATTGTTCTTCAGGAACTGCCATGAGAGGGAGAGAGATAGAGATAGAGAGATACACTAATAGATTTGAAGAGAGAATATGAGACACTTATTCTTGGGAGAACTCAATCCCGAGTGGGGAAGGTCATGGTACACTAATGAGGATCACTACCAGGTGGTTGGAATATACCTTGAATCATATAGATTCTCCTAGTATGTAGTGGATCAATTTCTGGTAGGATTGGTCAGACTGATACCTAACTATATTTAGTTCCATGAATGGGTATAGGATCCTGCTCTAGGTCACTTGTAAGGGATTCCTGACTCTTTTCAGAAAGTATTGCTGAAGGGATTGTACTCTTGTGGATAGGAAACGATGCCAACTAACCTTCAGGAGAATGATCTAGGGTCACCAAACCAAATGAAATGTCTCCAATATATTGTGAAGATGGAGATCAAGCCATGTAGAATATATTACACTGTGCGTGGATGGGTAACACACTGTGTCCCATTACCCTAGGTACAGCCTGTGTACAATAGCCCGTTTTAGTAGAACATGATATATAGAAATGGTGTGCATGGAATGTATGTATGATCACATGTCATGTCCAAATATTTGGGGGCCACTCCGTGTATGTTGGACTTGTGATCGTACACAACATTAACCTGTGTCTACCAACCCGCATACCGATACACTGGGTGGACCACATAACAAGCCTGTTCTGGCCGTATGGGGGAGTACATGTCATGTGCTCCACCTTATTTCTATGTATGCTCTGATATACACCTCGAGTTCTGGGTAAGGTCCCACACACATTGTGATAGCTATCACTTTTTGTGTCTAACCACTTTATCACTCACAACCCTAGCCACTTCTCAACTAGTCCCACATTCCATGTATCGCGGGATACACATTGTGTTCTTTGTGATTTTCCAGAATCTTCATTCTTCCTCTAGTGCTTTGGTTGATCTTGAAATTTTTGATATATTGTTCATTTCTCCTCCAAACTAAATATCCAAAGTAGTATCATCAGCGCCACACTAAGTGAGTTGGTTTTGGGCCATTGATCGGTTATAAAAACCATATTTTTTCTTCCATCCAATGAATGGATAATGAATTATTTCATCGAACCTATGTCTATTCTTTGGTTGCCATCGTTGTCACCCCTCCGTCGGGTCATCATGATGTGAGATCCATGATTTCAAATCATTGTTCCACAAAAACAATGTGAAAAAATCATTCATTCCTAACCCTGTGAAGAACACAGAATGCGCGTGGTGAAAAATGGAATAATAATCACAAGAAAACAACCTAATGAACAAAACACATCCATTTTTTGTTCTGGACTTGATCCAATCCCATTATAAGGATCAAGAAACTATAATTGAAACAAAATCAAAACTCCAAATGAATCTCGCAAAATAATCTCTCCCGCAAGAATGAGCGATCTGTGGGTCAACCTGTTCATGGGATAATCCAAGTTCATCATTTAATTCATGAATGGGGTAATGAAAGATTTAAAACAAACACCCTACCTCGAGTTAGGATAGATCACTGATAAAGAGGGATTGTGTTGCCTTCATCAGTGAGATCGTCCATCCACACTCGCACAGTGATCCATGAACAGTTGATTCATCATCGTTTTCTATAGATAGGTTTCTCCAAGGAGGGGTCTCCTCTCTAATGACTCTAGATAATTCTAGGGTTATGTGGTTAACCTTTGAAATTTTTCTAAATAGCCTACATATATTCTTCTCTCTCTGCATTGACACAATGGGAAAAATAAAATAAATATTAAATTTATATAATTTTTTAAATGTCCAAATACTAACTTTCATGGCCTACCAGCATTAGATGATGTTATCCCTCACCTAAGGTAAAGTTATGCTCCGAATGAAACAGTGCCCTTAGAGTTCTGATAGGGACACCCATTTAGATGTTACCCACTTTTTCACGAAAACTGCACATGCGGGCTATTTAATAGATTTAATATATTTCAAACATTTATTCTGAGAACACCAGGCCTCAGAATAGCATGCTGTTACAACACCCTGTCTCAAATTCATCCCATACCATATTTAAAAATAATACATATAAAATATAAGAAATTTCAATATTCAAATTAATTTTTTTTATTAAAATAATATAAATAATTTTCATTATTTAAATATTATAAATTTTATATGTACCACCTAAAATTATAAAATAAACAGATTGTATTCGATAACATATGTGACATGAAACACCAATCATAGAAAAAAATATCACTCCCCTATACATTATTAATTTTTTTTAAAAATCAATCTCTTTAATAGGTTGTGTTACACGCAACATTGTTTTTAGATTTCATTACATAAAACATTGATCTTAGCTACCCTTACATGCAACAACCTGCTTCAATAAAAGATACACTATTAAAATATTATTTAAACATTATCATTATAACCTAGCTATTATGTTGGAGAGTATGGATATATCTAAATAAAAAGGAAAATTATTGTTACCTGTGGATTATAAAATTGAATCCTTTAAAATAAAAAAATGTATTCTAAAAAACTAAATTTTAGAAAAGGATGGTTTAAACGTGCTCTGCAAAAATAATTTAAAATTATGTTCTAAAACATCAAGAAAATTTAACTTAAAAAATTAAATTAATTTTTGAAATCATAAAATCAAAATTATCTTATAGTTAATTTTTTTCCGAAAAGTTTTATCATTTGATGAGTAGTGAAAAATTCTGAATTTTTAATTGAAAACTACCTTTTCATTTAAAAAACATATAATATTAAACCCTATTTTGAATTTGTTTTATGGAAAAAGTAGTTCAAATATATATCAATAAATTCAATTAATGTCATTGGAATTATTTTCATATAGATTTTTTTGTATAAAACCAGTATAAACTATTTATCATTTCTCTTTAAAACTCCTCATTCTCATCACATCCACAGGATTAATTTTAAATTAATATTTTCCATGTATATGAATTGAATTTGAAAAAAATGAAATAAATATTTTGAATCATCATAATTTATAATTTATAATAACAAAATGTGATTATTTTATAAAAATTGATATTAAAATTAATAAAAATTATTTAGTGTGGTTACGATAAAAAGGGATTTATCATGGGGTTAAACTGGAAAGGTAAGGGGTAAAATGACATAAAAAAATTTCAAAATACTATCTAATGGACATAATTCCATATTATATTTCCGTTATATAATATATGTCCATTTTTAATCATTTCCTTTTGAATGACTTTATCATTTTTGGATTATTTTTGGGAAATGTTCAGGTAATTTCCAGGAGGGATCCATTTCCTCACATATAAAAGGGAACTCCATACCCTCACTTATTCACACAAATAATTCCCTTTGGATCAACCAAAACCTAAAATATTTTCTCCCAAAAATCCTTATTTACATTATCGATCTTTTGTTCTTTCCAAAATATCATCCTTAAAATATCCAAAGTAGGTTTCTCTTAGAGAAGGTATTTATCTTAACAAAGCTCTATCATTTTATTTCTTCTTTTTCCACGTGAAATTACTTTTTAACAATTCCAATATAATAAAACATTTATCTATAAAATACTGATATGTTATTATGTGTATTTTATTATAATTATCCATCTCCACTTATATCAAATGGGTTACAAAATCATCATTCGTGTGTAGGGAAGACTACCACCTCGCGAACCGATGTCATTAATTTTTTAAATTCCTCTATTAACGTTTGAATATAATGATATATTTAACAAATTTATATGATATTTATTATGTTAATATACCTATTTAATTTTATCATTCCAAATTTCTTTGTACAATCCATGTTGTTTAAAATATGATAATGTCACTCATGTGCAAGGCAAACTACTGCCCTATAAAGCGATGTGATTCATTTTCTAATTAAGCTTTACCTGGAATGTAATAAGGATAAAATTGAGGAATAAATGTAATAAATACGAGATGATATCAATTTTATGGATTTAATATGTCCCACAATTTATTACCCTTTCACTCATTAAGAGAATGATATCATCTCTCGTGTTTATGTACAACCTATCGTCTCCGTGAAGTGATGTGCTTCACTCCCCATGTTTAAAATTAATAAATGTCATTAATAATGTATCTTCCAAGTATATATTATATTAATTAAATTATTATAATTTTGGATATTATAGATACATATTATATTCAATTTAATTTGATCTTTCTAGACAATATGCACCTAAAAAACATGGCAATTAACACCCAAAAAATGAAAATAATGAAATATTATTAACAAAAGGGTGGTAAAATGTTACAAAAGGATCATATATGATATTATAATAATGAATATAATTCTTTTATAAATTAATAAAATTATCAAAACTATTATATAGGAGGCTCAATCATGTTCATCCAAAATGAAGCATGATATAAGAGAATCTATCTCAATTTCCATTAATTGAGGCACACTTGTATGTTATGAACCAAATAATTCTATATGGTGTATAAATAGCCCATTTCACATGTAATATCATGAATAATACATAAAACAAGGTATTTTATGTTTTAATTTGATTTATTTCTTCCTTGTTGACACGAACCCACCCAAGTTGGGGCTCAAGCTGAAACTACCCCAAGCCCACTTCCAAAGGCCAGGGGTGGTGATAAGAGCCAAAATACATATACTAAATAAGTGGAACATTAATAATAACCTATATGGACACAATGAACCATATATATTCATAAGTGTAGATTTATAATAATAGTAAGATTCAATAGTTGTACAATAAATCAAGAAAGAAAAACCTCTAGAGTGTACAAGTGTTTGACAGTGTGAACTGAAATCTAAAGGAAAAAAACACACCCAACAAGAAATATTTTCCAACCAAAAATAATGAAAAATTAAACTACTAAGAGATCCCAACTACTGATCATTATGTAATGACCACCGTACGCGGTCCACAAAACCATGTATACTTATTCTCTTTTGAAGTCACTACTGACATGTCTGTCATCTGAATAAGACAAGACATGTCTGGGAAATGCCCATGAAGGGGTGAGAATATACATACCCAGTATGTTGACCTGAAATCTACAGGAGACGGAAGTAAGAGATAAAATAAGAATAGATGGATATTAGATGGTACACAAGATGTATGATATAGGTAAAGTGAACAACACAACCCAAACCAAGAGAATGAAACCTATTACAAACATAAGGGGCTCGACACAGTGTGTATATAAAATACATGTTGAGCATTTTAAACCTATATCAAGATATAAGACTCATCCAACCATGATACGATAAAGATAAAAATAATGTTTCATACCACTTGAATCTTCACAACCCATGAAAGAAGAGTAATAAAATCGAAAGGTATGGATAAATATAGGTATATATATATTCTGAGTCAAAATAATACCAATAAAGAGAGAATGGGGATCTTAATATCATAGATTATCCCATAAAAAAGAGTACCTAATGTTCCAAAATCATATCAATGGTGCCTAGAATATCACACATCTACCCAGTAGTAACTGTGAAAGTCAAACCACACTCCATCATAGAGTTTCACAGTCAAGGGAGAACAAATTCAAAGTAGAGGACCCACACCCTAGTATTTCATGGGGGTTCCACATTGTAAGTATTTGTAGAGGACCCATGCCAATGCTGGGGGGTCCACTATAGTGTCATGAGGACCTATGACCTATGATGATAGGGGTTTACACTTCGATGGTACATGACCCTTTCCCATATTGATAGTGGGGCTTCAACTTTAAAGGCCAAGGAACCGCACTTCGGTGTGACATGGGGTTCTTATCTAGTCACTGAGGACCTTCAACCTATTTAATGGGGGGTTCCAGTCAGTCAAAATATATAGATGGACTACGCTCATACTGATGGGTGGTGTTCTACTTTTAAGGTTGAGGACCTATTCCCTGGTGTGATAGGGGGTTCCACTCAAGTCATTGAGGACCTATGACCTATTAGATTAGGGGTTCGACTTGATAAGAAGCTATATAATACTCACACCCATGGGGATGGGGGGTTTCACATTAATGTATCTGGTGATCCTCTTCTTGATATCTACAGATGTTGAGCATCACCTAACCAAGTGTCATTCTTTTATAATTCCTCATCATATCTCAAAATCCATAACTGAGGAAACCATCACATTCTATGAGGAAAATACCTATTATAGGTTACTTATAGGCCAAAATTTATATCCAAATGAAAGAGATATGTATCTTTGAAGTTTCCTAAAAAGGAACAAAGTAGTACACAACATGTGAGGGCACCCACGTGGAATTTGGTATAGCTCAATTGCATGGACATGTCTCTGTAGAGAACAGGGCTCCAAAACTATGTAAGTGTAAACATTATGAGGGTGGAATACACATCATGTCCAATCTACTTCAGGCTGGTCCATACCTTTATGGTCATTTCTATGTACATGATCCTATGTTCATGTACTTTGGTACAAGATGTATTGTTCACTTGGGGTGTCACCCGTGTGATTGAGCCGTGTCCATGTACTTTAGTACACAACTAGGTATTGGTCCTATATTCCCAAATAGAGTCTAGCATGTGTGACCCATCACATTCCTCATCCACACATGAATGAGGTACTAGGTGTTTAGGAGGGCTACAACACCTTGACATCCTTACAAATTTCTAAAATCCTAGTCGCTGCTGCTAAGGGGATACACATATTGGGTTTACATTTATACACACCGTGTAGTCGGAAATTTTATAGAATTCCAGATCCACTTTAGGTGGGTTATATCTATCCTTTAGCATTTTATTTTGGCTGTGAATCCATCCTTGATTTGTGAATATATAATCAGTCAGTGGATTCTATCCCTCAAGTGGTCAAAAACTCGAATCTGGTGTGATTCCAAATGATCATGTATGCGCCTCCCACACCATGCACACATGAACATTCCTAATTTGATTTATCAATCTATATTGATCAGAATGATCATATACATCCCATAATCATCCCAAAACTATTCTTGATTCATCGATTTATTCCTTTTTTTCAATATCTTTTTGATCTTAAGGGTCTGATCGGGCTCGGTACCACCTAGAAATGTCAAATGAGAGCTGTGGAGTCTTACTAGTGAAGAACATGGATAAATTGAGAGGTAAAATCAAAATAAAAAGGGTTTAATAATTTTTTGACTAGAATTATTGTAAAATAATCAAAAGAGAGGATTTTGGGGTAAAAATAAATTGAAATAACTAATTTAAATATGCTATATAGGATAATTCCAAGGCCACAATTGGCACAGATCAATATAAGAGGTTCATGTACTCAATGAATTCAATCAAAAAAGGCATAAACCAAAAATTATTGATTCCTTCATAATGATTGGATCACTCATCATTAACGAACATGATCGACTATTATTAAAGGATTCCATTGTTTTCACTATGGTCTGATCTGCTGCGATCCAGAGTTTTTTCATCATCCTATTTGATTATCCAATGGAAGGAGGATGGAAATCTCTCTAATCCACCCATTATTTATGTGGTTAACCTATGAGAATTACCCATGGAAGTATTCTTATAGAAATCTATTTTGGATTAAAATTAATGAATGAATTAACTAATTAATTAGTCTACTAAATGTACTATGAATGAGAAAGATATATGAACGCCCCATGCTGACCTATTTTAGTTCGATCATAGAGTAGAAAAAATATTCTGGACTCAACCACAATATTAGATTTATGATATGTGCTTCCCATTAATATTTATCCCATTTTATTTGAGAAAATATCTCTATCAAAGATAAAATCTAATTATTATTTATATAAAATTATTTTTGGGAAGAAAGGCCCCAGAATCATAAGCCGTCTCGGTGCCTAACTATAGAAATATATAGATAAATATTCCTATGTATTACAATAAAAAGATAAGGTTTCTATATCATTCCCACCTTCTATATTTTTATCCCTAAAAATAAAAATTAAACAAAAAAATAGGATACTGAGCCCTAAGTTGGATATCCCACTCCCAGGAACTCTCATGCACATTACGGTACTACCAAAACACGTGAACCAAAGGGATTATCCATCCATTCAGGGTCCTCTCCTATCGATCCTCGGTCACCAATGAGTTCTCCGTAAAGGTGGATCTATCCTTAATGTCTATCTCACCCCAGTCGATGATGTGTGTGGGGTCATGCATGTGTCTCCTCAGCTATGAAACATGGAAGACATCACTCACCCACTCCAGATTTCGGTGTAGGGTGAGATAGTACGTAACGTGGGGAACCCTATGCATGATCTCAATGGCCTCATGAACCTAGGGGATATCATACATCCTAAAGAAAACCTCACAAATCCTAATTTTGGGGAGACTCTAAGGAAAATGTTCTCTCCCTTCTCAAAATCCAAGGCCCTTCAATGATGATATGCATACTATTTTTTCTACTCTAGGCCATCATCATCTAGTCATGAATGACCTGGTCTTTCTCTGTCATCACCTATACAATCTATGGGAACTTAAGAGATGTCTCACTAATCTCTATCTAGTGTATGGGTCACTGACATGGACTCCCATATAGGGAAACAAAAGGTGTCTTGTAGATGGTAGAGTGGTATCTGTTGTTTTACCCAAACTCTACTATGGAAAAGTGATCCTTCCAACTCTAGATATAGTCTAACACACAATCCCTTAGCATATCCTACAATACCTAGATAGTTTCTCGATTTTCCTATCAGACTAGAGGTGAGAGGTTATACTCAACCTCATCTGGGTCAAAATTTATCATGCATGCCTCTCAATAATTGAGACATAAACCATGAATTACGGTAAGATATAATCTTCCATGGGACACCATGAAGGATAACGATCTCCCATATGTAAAATTTCCCCAAACGCTCCACCAAACATATCTATCGGATAACAAGAAAGTGTGCAGACATAGTGAGTCAGTAAACTATCACCCTGATAGAATTAGGGCCTTTTTGTGCAGAATATTTGTCCCAATGTCCATGGATATGTTTTCCCACTTCTAATTTGAGATCTCAATGGGATAAAAAGACATTTCGGGACATAGTGCTCAGTGTTACCCTGCTAACAAATGAGGCACTGAGAGACACACTCATCTATGCTTAGTCTCATGTTAGACCACCAAAATTTCCTATGATGTTATCTTTAAATATTTCCTACACTAGGATGTACATCTAGGGGAGATTTGTGGGAAATCTCGCATCACATTCACCTCCATCATGACTAGAACCATCATCTTTCCCTAAAAAATATGATGTGATTCCATTCTTCAGAATGTCCAGCTGGTGAGTCCCCTAGGGATATCTGGTTACATACGTCCTCACACTCAATTTATCTAATATGGTACTCTATCACACACTTGAGAAATGGAGTCAACAACATTGACTATAGATAATTAGTACCCTCCTACTCCACCAAGATCAACTACATGGAGGACAACTACTCCAATGAATCATGCACTAAATGAAATTGTTAATTACTGCTAAGGGAATCTGGTATTATATTTCTATTCCCGGGATTATAGACTATCTCCAATTCATAGTCTTACAATAACTCCAACTAACTCCACTATCTCAAGTTAAAGTCTCTCTTTGTGAAGACATACCAGAGACTCATATGGTCAATGTAAACCACATAGATATCTCCTAGAAGGTAGTTCCAATAAATCCTCAGGGTGAAGACTACTGCTACCTACAACATGTTTCAATTCATGTAGTTCTTCTTGAGGGGTATCAACTTCCTAACTCATATGTGATAACTATCTACCACTGCATCAACATGAAATCAAGACCAAATCACGAGGTATCACAATACACTACATACTCCATGCCATCCTCTAGTAAGATCACTCATTAGACTCATCCTCAACTCCTAAAAGGACCTCTCACAAAGATTAGATAGGGTAAATATCTACCCTTTCCATGTTTGGGAAGTCAAAGGGACTACAATTCTACAGAGGTATACCAAAAACCTCTTATTGTAACCCACCAAACCCAGAAATATTTACACCTCTAACACGCATGTGGGTGCCTCCCAAGAAACCACCACTTTGATCTTATCTAGGTACATGGATAAACCATGATCACAAATAACATCAACCAAAAGGTGAACCACATGAATCCGTAAATGAAACATTGTGATCCTTTCATAAATCTGGTTCTCTTAAAGAAACTATAGAACCATCGTTGTGTTCTTTACATGCTCTTCTAATGTGGAGTAGATTAGTATATTACCAATGAAGATGAACACAAAATATTCCATGTACAGCTAGAAGATATGGTTCATCGAAGACCAAAAATGGTATGGGAATTTGATACACCAAAAGGAATCACTACTAATTTATAATGTCTATAATGAATTTGAAATTAAAACATTGACGTATCAGCCTCAGAAACCCTCAACTAGTGGTAGTCAGACCAGAGATCAATTTTTGAGAACCATCTCATGTCTTAGAATTTGTTAAAGAGGTTTCTAATCCCCATAAAGGGTACTTATTTTTATAATTACCTGGTTCAGGTGATGATAATATATGAAAATCCTCAAGCTCTCATCCTATTTTTTCACAAACAACATTGGATATGCCTAGGAGGACAAACTAGGTTTGATGAAACTATTCTCTAGAAGGTCATTCGACTACAACCGTATCCCTTGGAGCTCGGTAAGAGCCATCCGATATGTCATCAAAGATATCGAAGTGTTTTTGGGATGCAAGTCAATGAAAAACTTCATATCCCACGTTGGAGGTAGTCCAAGAATGTATTTATGGAAGTTGTCCATATCATCCACCATAATTGATGGAATATAGATGCCTGGAGAGCCCGATACACCAAGGGATACATTCACTATATGATGGGTGATGAGATGAAACCGCTAGTTTGGAAAACCAATTCATCTCGCCATGTGATCTCCCTCACCCATGAAGTAGAATCTCAACCCATCGTGTGTAGGCATCTAACTTTTATAAGGTCATAGCCAATCGGGGATCAGACTTTGGAAAACCTATCCATATCCAATATTGTATCATAGGGTTCCATCGCGATAACCAAAATGTCCCAAAATAACCACTATCCATCAAGAAATATCTCACACTATTATCAAATAAAAGATACATAAGAAGCATTCCTCATAAAAACCTCAAGATGAAGCTGTTGAGCTAGTTCCTCAACTAAGATTTCTAGATCTTGAACCATGAGTATAGAGAAGAAGGAATAATCAGAACCTATTTTTACTAATACTAATTCAAGAGTTGAAAACACAAATATCATACCTCTGAACATCTTGTGTGATGTGATGTCTAAAGCATCCAGAGTCTCCAACTGTCCATATCCCTAGCTACCTTCTCCCTAATCCTAAGGTGGGCTGCCTCATGGTTGTGGGTTAAGGATCTCATTGGATCTTCCACCACCCATAACTCCTCATGATCCTTTTCCAGCACCACCAACATAAGGACCCCCTTCCCTCTCATGGGAGATCCCTAATTATTGCATAACCTCTACCATGGCGGTCAATCACCTATCTGTCTATGCTACTAAACATGATTGGTCAGGCAATCTCGTGCTATGTGATCTTTCCATTCACAAGAACAGAATTTCCCTCTCCAGGATTTCCATTCCATCTCTGCTACCCCTGACCATGTGCCTGAGTCTGATCACGGTGAGGTATCCAGCATCAAGATCCTACTTCCTGGCATCTTCTTGATATTTTAGACAACATGTCTCTATGGTTCCCACTTCTAGCTCTAGTTGTCCAGAGTACCTATTATGTAAATCTCTCCATCACTAGTTCCCATTCCCACACTATAAAATAGTTAGGGATGGACAAAGGAACCACATTGGCATAGATCTCTCTTTGGAGTCCATGATCAAGCTTTGGTTCACAGAAGAAACTAGAACTGATTTTGTCAAGGGAGTACCACATAAGGTCTGTGAACCTTGGTGAATACTCATGCACTGTCATCCCTCACTTTTGTGGCTCTAGAAGCACCTGGATTTGGATTCAATGCATGATGAAGGCATATTAACCCTCATCGAATAGGTTTTGTATGTCGGTTCATGAGAGAGTTGACACATCACGAATCTGTGTAACGAGTATCCACCAGTACCCAACTTCCCCATTTGAAAATCTAGATTCTAATGAAACCACCTAATATTCCATTTTCTGGATAAGCTTGATGGAATTGAACATAGAATCAAGCCAATCCTTAGCTAACAAAGGATCTCGATCGCCACATAACCTAAATGGAATCTAGTTCTAAAACACATGGTGTTTACTAAGCCTTCACACATCATCATCCTACTCAATTAGTACAATATATTTCTTGAAAGGGGAATGTGCTAAAACCTACCCACATTGAGGAGGAAGATTGCGATTTGGACCCGAAATTGAGGCCTTTCCACATATCATATTGTTGTCATGATCTGGAACCTGTATCCATTCTAGATGTAGTCATAGGGGAATCATGATATATATCATGACATACCACATGTAGGATATCATATATATATATATACATATATAATGGGTATTTGACAAAATAAGGACAATAAAGGACTCAATCTTATATGATGTATGTACCATTGATCCTTGGAACCAATGTCTCGGTATTGTTAATAAACAATTAGTTGGTCAAGTTCCTGGTGAATGGATACATCGATCAATCACAACATCACATGATTCCCTAGCTTGAGAGATGCACTCGAGATAGTTGGACATTGTTTAACTAAACCCACACAAATCCTCTTTTGGATACTAGTATGAATGAAGTCCCAAGGAGTGATCTACATTGATAAAAATCTGTCATGACCTAACCAAATCTATGGCACAAGCCACAACTAACCTATGCCCGCCTCTATAGGCAAGGGGTGGTGAAAATCCCTTAAAAGAATATCCAAAATGGGAGGACTTTGTCTATATACTTGTACACATACCTAAATATCTCAATGCATAAGTGTGGAGGAATGATAATGAAAAGATGAAACATCTAAGAAGTAAACTAACAATGAGAAACTAATAGAGGGTACTAGAGTAAGTCATTGTAAACTATAATGAGATGGGGAAAATACATTCCCATTATGAAATATATGTCCCACCCTGAAAAAACTGTAAAAGTAAACTTTTGAGAGAGTCGATCTATTGACCTCTAGATATGAATGTTGTATACAGTCCATAGCACCCAATATCCTTAAGACCTCTGATGTTACCACCAACCTATCCATCATCTGCATAATATACGACACATGTAGGTAAATCCCATTCAGGGATGAGTATATACATACATAGTAGAACACCCCAAAAATGAAGGGGGATAAGTAAAGATAAAATAGGAATTAAAAATATTAGACGGTACACATGATTAAGTATATAGTGAAATATAACAAATCAACCCAAACAATGATATAATAACCTCGCCAAAACACAAGGGTCTCAACACGGTGTGTACATGAACTAAACATCATGTTTTTTCCACTTATAGTACGAGAGTATACCCATCCAAACACAAGAATATTTAAGGAACCCGGAACACCCTAAGAGGTAAGGGGTGAATCAGGGTGTCAAATTTTTATGCTCAATCAATAGATCTTTTTCCCATTTTGGTAAGAGCATCTTAAAACTTTATAATGGGAAGGTGTAGTAAACAAGCATTCACATGAAAAGAGACAAATAAACAATTTTACATGGTTCAACACTAAGGGATAGTCCAAGGAGCATACATCGACAATGGGTCCGTCATACAGAAATCCATTAATCATCACTAGTTTTAGAATATATATGTTTATACATAATAACTCTATGCGAGGAACACATCCTTTACAAGTTTAAGGTATAGAAAACTGCGTCCCTTGGGACACTTCCATCGACTACCAATAGATCACTACATTGAGAGAATTCTAAATCTGTTTACCCACATGAAGGCTTATTCAAAGCATTTTAATTTATGACTTCATAACTTTCAGGCATGAGAGTCTTATTTCACAATAGACCTAACGTGATGTTGTTTGAAATAATTATTTAATGAAAAGTAGATATTCAAAACAACCTTTTGTGAAGATCACTCCCTTCACAAAGCCCCATGCCTTCACAGAGCTCATTGAGTTAATGTCGAATACCTAGTCATGATGAATCACCCATTACACAAAATCATTGGCATGATTCATGACTTAAGTAGTCTTTCTGGAATGATAAATCTTACATACAAACCCAAATTAGTGGAGATCCCATGGCTTTGTGAAATAGAATAGATTCTGGATTTTACCTGAATAACATCATGTAAAATGAAGTGGGTAGACTTATATTTATAGTCTCATCCAATCATAGTGCTCCACTACCTCTAAAATAAAATTCGTATCTTTTGAAAATAAATAAATATCCTTATTCCCTTCATAATTCTCCAATGAAATATCTCATAGCTGCAGAGATCATCAGCATCACATCACGCAGTCGCAATGCTCCACCTCTCATAGTCACAAAGATCATCATCTATATTCAATATGCTCCACATATTCATGAACATCAACCCAATCTTCCTGAAACCCATTATTTTACTATATTTATGAAGAGATGATTCAAAACAACAACATTTCATGAAGCTAGTATTTTTCCTCCAAATTTTGACCCCAAAAATTTGGAAAATGTTGCGAAATGATGACACCTTCAATATAGTAGCCATGTAATACTATAAGATCTATTTACTTGAAAAATTCATAATCATACATGTGAGGATTTAAAACAAACACAAACCATTCAACATTTCACGAAATGAACCACCTTGGTTCAACAAAATCTAAACACAGAAAGAATTTGTCATAACACACGTGTTTTTACAAACCATGGAAGGAGAGTAACAAAATCCAATGGTTTGGATATAGTTTATTATATATATATATTCACATGGAAAAAAATACCAATATAGAGTGAAAGGATATATATATCCCATTGAATAGTCTAGGAAGAAGCGTATCCAATAGTTCCAAATGCCCAAAAAAATTCCATGAATCTGACGCATCTATCCAGAAGTAACTATTCAAGGGAAACCATACAACTTCACTATGTTTCATAGTCTAGGGGGGAAATTTGAAGTAAATGACCCATGAAATCATGTATCATGGGGTTTCCACTATGTACGTATCTGTATAGGACCCACAACCTTGCAGATGGGGGGTTCCCCTATTGTTTCATGAGGACATGTGCCTCTACTAATAGGGGGTCCCACATCAAAGGTACAAGACCCACGACCATACTAATTGGAGGTTCCACACTAAAGGTTGATGACCAATGACCTAGTGTGATAGTGGGTTCCACTAATGCCATTGAGGGCCTGCTTCCTATACAATAGTGGGGTTCCACTCTGTATGAAACTATAGAGGAACAATGCACTTGCTCATGGGGGGTTCCACTCTAAAGGTTAAGGACCTTCACACTAGTGTGACAGGGTGTTCCACTCTTGTCATAGAATACCCATGTCCTAATCTATAGGGTCATCCAATCTGAATGAATTTTTAGATGACCTGAACCCATGCTGATGGAGGGTTCCACTCTAATGTCTCTAGTGATCCTATACATGATCACTATAGCCATTGAGTGTCCCCTAACCAAGAATTATGCCCAGAAAATTCCACGTCATATCTCTAAAAACACCACTAATGGAACCATCACATTCTACATAGAACAACACTCAGTATAGGCTACTTGAAGGCCAAAATCAATGTCCAAATGAAGGATATACACAACGTTGATGTTTTTTAAAAGGGACCAAGTAGTGAACAATGCGTGAGCGGACCCACATGGCAGGTGGTCCTACTCAACATAGTTCGTGGCGTGTAGGTGCACTAAAAGGAATTTCCAAGATACTGAGGGTTGGGAAATGCCCTTATGACCATGTCTGTGTATAAGACCATATTCTCATGTACGTTGGTATATGATATGTTCCTTCACATAGGGTGTCACCCGTGTGATCTGGTAGTGTATGTGTACTTTAGTACACAACCGTGTGCCTGGCCATGTAATCTCACTCGGAGTCTGTCCCATATGACCCATCACATGGATCATCCACCCAGAAACAAGTCACATGACTTGTCATAAGGAAACATGTCATTCCAACCATAGGATTTTTCAAAATCCTACCCACCAAAGCTTAGGGGATACACACAGTGTGTTAATCATGATATACAACATGTAATTGAGATTTTCATATATTTCTATATATACATCCCACATTGTATATCATTTCATACACTATTGATTTCATCCCTGAATCTGGCTATAATTTTTGGATCTATCATCATTCAGTGGATTTCATCCCATCGGTGGAAAAAAACTCTAATTTTGTGTGATTTCAAACAATCTAGTATGCACCTATCACAACATGCATGCCCAAACCCTCCTCATTCGATTTAATTATCTATTACCATTGAAAAAATCATCAACATCCTAAAAATATACAAGATATATGCATATTTCATTGAATAATTAATTTTTTTTTATTTTTTCATGATTTTGGGGGTCCGATCAAGCTCGGTACCACCCAACAATGTCGAACTAGGACTATGGTGTCTTACCTATGAAGAATGTGAAGTACTTGAGAGGGTATAGAACAAGAGTGTAAAGATATGACCCTAGTTTCCCAGAGCCAGTGCCTTGTTTTATTAAATTTGAATATAAACAATGAATATGCATCCCAAAGGATCGAGTAGTTTAATATTATTGTAAACAAGATATATATATAAGGTCAAAATTACTACTTGAATGTATTCTAGCATAGAAAATCATTAGAGAACATCCTTAACTCCTAGGTTATTTCAGCATGTCATTCATAATAAATTTTTTTATGTCCTGAAAAAATGAAACATAAGAAATGGGGAAGCTCAAATGATCAGTATGGGTAAGAAATATAGTGGAAGATATCATAACATAAACACTAGGCATGGTGAATAGTTGGAACACATGCCTTTACATATAATAAACATGAACACATTATGGATGGAATATGAGATGAGTAAATAATTCCATAATAAAACGTAATCATGGGTATTCTACTAGTAAAATAACCTAATGAAACATCAATACTATTTTCATAATGAGGAAATACATAATGTGGGACATCATAACCATACCATCAAGTCCTTGTGCCTAGACCATAAATAATCATCTTTTCAAGACCTTGTGCCAAGACCATAGTTTGTCTCATGAGATCTACCGACGTACTGAGGGGCTATAGCGGGACCCCACCTAACACTTTATATGTCCAATTATATCGACATATGGATGGGGATAAATATAATTAACATAAACATTAATATTGGAACTAATACAGGAAATTTAAATAACTTTCCCCGAACATTAAGCATAATCACTAACCATACAGAATAAATTGGTGATTGGTTTTAAGATAGAACATCCATGTCCAAAATAATAATAAAACATTAAATTATATATGGTATATGATACCATTTATTATTAATCTCAATAATACATAATAATCAAAAAGTGTGTTGAAATAATAGAATACACTCTTTTAAAATCTTCGAGTAATTCTTTAGTTGAATAACATTTTACTTCAAAAAGAAGTGTTCTTTTTTTCAAACCATCTGTATAAAACCAAAAGTGAAGTAAGATTGTATTTTCATTATAAAATTAGTGGTTTTATAAATATAATGGTTTCCAAAAACATATTATAGAGCATACTTCAATATAGTAAAGAGCTTGAGAAATTCCCTTGAATCAAGCTTGTATTATGGAGACAATTATGTATGTTCCTTTTGAAACATGTAACCATCCATAAAATAAAGAGGAATTTGGGTTGGTTTACATATATATAATAATATCACAGAATTTAGGAGGACTAAATAATAATACATTATAATTTTATTGAGTTAATTAGACAATGAATGTAACCCGGATGAAAAAGGAAGTTCGGGTGGAAAACCCTTACCTTACGTTCGAATGTGTTATGCTCTTGAACTTAAGGTCCTGGAATATGAAATTAGACTTACTAAAAACATATATACTAAAATAATAGACATGTCTTTATTTTTAACATAATTACTTTTAGTACTTTTATGTTCTTATTGATATGTTATTATATTTAATTTCTTCGTTCCAGAGTGTTTGTTTTCATGATTTTCATAATCGGTTCTCTTGTTGTTTAGTAATTGAGTTCATGGGGAATGATTATAAATATCTAGAAATGAAATTACATATTATTTATTAACATAAATAATTTTTAATGTCCATTTCTATAATTTGGTTACATGGATATAGGATGAATCATTAGATAAATTACTAATGACATTCACTTAGATATTTTAGCGGTATTTTGATTATTAGAAACTAGTTTGGTCACATGATTTAATAATATGAATATATAATGGTTCATAAATATTAATTAGGTTATAATACATATATTATATTATATTTCAACCATAAACAAGGTTTCATGACCAGTAATGAAGAAAAAATTAAAGAATGCAACTTGGTCATCCACAATGGTTATAAATGTGAACCTTATGGACATTAGATTCGTTTATAAAAATAAAAGGGAGGGAGTAAGAGTATTGATGACGTTTCTTCCATTCACATGATATAATTCTATTATATAGATTATACTAGAGTTATCATGGTCATTTGGTTAGAGGGGGTGATGAGAGAAAAATATAAGAGATGAACATGAAAATAAAAGAAATGTTGGCAGATCCCTTATGGAAATTCCACAGCCTAATAGCATCACTTAAAATATCACAAAATGAATTGATGAGGGAAAAATGGTATCTCATAATATGTAAATAAAGAGGACAGTAAAAGGAATGCATAATATCAAACCCCAATATATCAGAATTGAGTTTAAAAGAGATAACATTAAAAATTGTTGACTATATGAGGAGGGTGAAAGGTTCCCTTACCTTGTAGAGTAACTCCTAGAATGTGAAGGTTGGGACCCTGGGGGCTTCTGGACACCTTAAGAGGACTCCTAGGGAGGCAAAACCACCAGATCTTAGACAATGAGGTATTTATAATGAAATAAAATGAATGGATGAGTGGGTATTTATAGTAAAAGAGATAGAATCTTTTATTAATTTAAAAAGACACCTCATTAGTAGTTTTTGTAAAACCATAGGCCTGCCCATGGTATTTTCCCATGGAATTAGCTACCTGGGAAAAATAATATTTTATTTTATTGTACACAAGTAGACTATCAATTTATTTTAATTATTACATCATTATGAAGACAATAAACATACTAAAAACTCAAAATTGTATTTTTACTATTCACGGGAAATTCCAGTATTGTAGAAAAATCCCAAAAATTTACCCGTACTATTTTTCGACGAGTAAAATTCAAAAATGAACTCCATTTTTCAAAAATAAATTTCTAATTATTATTTATTTAATTTTTAAATATAATTAGTGTTAAATTAGAAAAATAAATTTTAAAGGTACAATTATATCTATATCACATTGGAAAATTAATTAGGATCTCATTATCTTATTACCATAAAAATTTAAAATAATAAAATTATTTACTATTCATAAGGGTCATATTAAAATTCATATTACTATTCTTATGGGTATGTTACTATTCACCAAAAATCAAGTTTGTTCTATCAGACTCTAAATAACGTGCTGATTACAACTCTAGATGACCATTTTTTAAATTCAAAACATAATAGAGGACAAGTATTGTTTAATGGATAGATAATAAAATGTGTTGTTTTGAAGGGAAATGGTGTTTCAAGAATTCAATTTTTCTTTTCAAAACCATGGGGTGTTACATTTTCCCCTCACAAAAATTTCATCCTCGAAATTCACAAAATGTTACCTAAAAGGATTCGGGTTTGTCTTCCATATAAGCTCCTCAGGCTCCCATGTTGCATCCTCCCTCTTATGGTTCCTCCAAATAACCTTCACCATGCAAGTCATCTGATTTCTAAATACATTTTTTTTGGTGCCGAGAGTCTTTATTGGCTCATCACAATAAGATAGATCGAGTTCAAGTTCAATTTCTTCATAGGTGAGTACATATGTTGGGTCTGGAATGTATTTCATTGACATTAACACATGGAAAACACTATTTACATTGTATAGACATGGCATCATTTCTAAATGGAAATCAATGACTACAATTCGATCTAAATTTTCAAAAGGTCTGATGTAACACAAACTTAATTTTCCTTCTTACCAAATCGTACAATACACTTTCAGGGAGATACCTTTAAGAAAAATGATCTCTTTATTGAAATTAAGAATCCTTCCTTCGATTATCATCACAGATATATTTCCTACTTTGAGATATTTTGATATGTTTTTGGATAATCATCACAATTATATTTTTTCCTCAACAATGTATGGGCCTACGGGCTTTCATTCATCAACAACATCCCAACAAGTTGGTATACAACTTCCCTTTCCATATGAATCTTCATATGGTGTCTTCTAAGTACTTGAATGGATGATTTTGTTAAAGGAATATTATATGAAAGGTAAATAATGATCCCACATACCTTGAATGTCAATTGAACAATCCCTCAACATGTCTTTCAAAATCTAAATAGTCTGTTCTGATTGCCCATCAGTTTGTGTGTGGTAGGTAGTGCCCAAATGAAGGTTAGTATCTAGGGCCTTCTGAAGACTTATCTAGAATTGTGATTTAAAATGGGGATCACGATAAGAAACAATTGATAAAGGTACACAACAATATATTACAACTTCATTAATATATACTATTGCTAAACGTTCAAGTGGTAAATCTTCTCTTATAGCATGAAAATGTGTTAATTTTGTAAGATGGTCAACAATGATCCATATCGCATCATTCTTTCTTTTATTTTTTTGTTTCCCCATGAAGAATTCCATCGTAATATTATCCCATTTACAAATAAAAATAGTAAGGCGTTGCATGACTCCTCTAGGATTTTGTCTTCTAGCATTCACCTATTGACACACCAAACATCTCAATACTTAATCAATAATCTCCCTCATCATGTTTTCTCAGAAAAAATGTTCTTTTAGATCTCTATACATATTTGTGATACTAGGGTGTATAGAGAAATTATAGCTATGAGCATCATCCAATAGTTCCCTCTTTAGCTCAGGAGTAGCGGGAACACAAAGCATCCTTCCTAATTTCAAAATTACACCTTCATATACAATGTCAATCAACATCCCATCATTTATCGCTTAAATTTTCTTTTTAAACTTCTCACCATCAGCTCGAGAACATTTTATCTTTTCTAGTAAAGAAGGTTTGGAAACCATTTGAAAAAGTAGTGATGTGATACCTTCCTTGATAATTCCCATATCCATATTTATAAGATCCATGAACAAAGGATCCCTTTCACCTCTCATCTTGTTCAGAATTCCATGGTCCTTTCTACTCAATGTTTCTGCCACCTTTTTTTCTTTCTTGGGTGATAGTGTATTATGCAATAATAATATTTGAGTATATCAATCTATCATCTTTGTCTCATGTTGACTTCTTTCTATGAGAAGATATATTTCAAACTCTTATGATCTGTATATATCTCATTTTTTCTCCATAGAGGTATAGTCTCCAAATATTCTTAGTTAATATTACCACTAGTAACTCAAGATCATGAGTTGGATAGTTTTTTTCACGAATTTTTAGCATCCTAGATGCATAAGAAATCAATCTGTCATTTTTCATAAGGACACAACCTAGTTATTTCATCGATGCATCGCTAAAGATCACAAATCGATCATTCCCTGATGGTAGAGTCAAGATTGGATAATTCACTAATCTTATCTTCAATTCTTTAAAATAATTCACATTTCATTGTCCATATGTACATAACCCCTTTTTCTATGGGCTTTGGATTTGTGTTGACTAAATAGGATAATTTCTGAATGAAACACTGATAATAACCTGCTAAACTAATAAAACTATGTACCTTAGTTATGTTTTTTGGAGTAGTACATTCCTGCACACCCATTGTATTCGCAGGATATACAGATATCCCAGCCATAGAGATAATGTGTCCTAGAAAAGAACCTTATTGAAGCCAAAATTAACACTTGATTAACTTCCTATATAATTCATTTCATTTAGGAGTATTCAAAATAATGCACAAGTGATTTTCATGATCTTCATATCTCTTAGAGTATACCAAGATATATTTAATAAACTCCACCACAATGTCATCAAGATATTACTTGAAAACTCTATTAATTATATCCCTGAAAACAAATGGTGCATTTTTTAAACCAAAATGCATTACTGTAAACTCATAATTCTCATGCCTAGTTTAAAATGTTGTTTCTGAAATGTATTCATTCCTCATAAGAAACTGATTATATCCAGATAGAATATCAATCATCGAAAAATATTGGGGATCATGATGTTGATCAAATAAATCATCAATGCGAAGTAGGGATACTTGTTCTTATTTGTTATAACATTGATCTCTATGTAGTCAATGCCCCACCTCATATACCCATCTTCATAATGAAAATAACATGGGCTACTTGTAATGAAACTCTATAGACAATAAATACTTTATCACTCAATTACTCTAGTTGTTTTTTTAGTTCCACTAACTCGACAGTGGCCATTCTATAACAGGTCTTCGATATGGGCCTTGAACCAGGAATTAAGTCAATGAAAAACTCAATTTCCCACTCTGGAGGATGTCAAGGTGTATCCTTTGCAAAGACATCTATATATTCTTATACAACAGGTACATCTTCTATTTGAACATTAAATTCCTCACCTATAGTTATTTCATTCCATTCCTCCCCAATAATTGAATTCTGTAGTGCAATTGGGGGTGGATCAAGATGATAACTAGATGGTGATGTTTCGGCTCTAAATATAAAAAATTCTTTATCATCATAAAAAATTGTATCCCTGTTATTCTTACAATTAATTTTTTCATCATGATCTGATATCCAATTCATTGCCTTGTCGAGTGCATTAAATTAGTTGTTTAGTTCTAACTAGAATTTCTGCAGTATTGCAACAACCCTAGGTCATCTCTCGACAGAGCTTTAGATAGTTAATTGAAAAAGTGAGTTTTGAGCATATAAATAGAATGGTATTGTGATTTAATAAAACTTGGGGTTTTCTGATAAATGATTACAATAGAAAAATTAAGGTGATAAAACAAAGTAGAAATAAACAAGATTAATTAAACGTTATCAACATAGTGGAGTATTGGGATGCTCATCATTCATCGCATTAAAATAAAGAGTATAGATTTTTAATCCATACTTTATAACACCAATTACCATAATGCTACAGAGTTTATACTGGGATACCTCCTAGGGTTCAGTCGAAAACACAAAATGATTTACCAAACACCGCAGATGATTAGGTGATTTTTCTTCGACTTCATAACCAAAACTCACCAAGGAAACACATGAATAACTCTATGTGATGTCTAGGTTTGTATGTTATTTCTTTTTAATACAAGGAACTAAATGTACCTGGCCTTGAAAGTTCTTATGGGAGTTCAATTGATCAATATGAACCACATAAACAACACAATTGAATGAGGGAGGGAAAAGAGATGAACGTTGTGTGAATCATCACCTGAAAGGGTACCCCCAAACATGATCATTTGAGTTTGAGTATAAAATAACAGTATATAACTCAATTAAATAAAAATAGAGGATGAATAAAAACAACATAAAACCAGGAATTAAAAATACCATTCAAAATAATACAAGTATGAAGCTCAGGATTTAATCATGTTCCACCCTGGGTGATCACAAGTGGTTTAGAAACCCATGGGATGGGAGGGAGAAGAAGATGTTGATGTAGAACATACCCTAGACTCCGGAACATCTAGGAATGATGAGGAGGCACCTTTGGGACTCCAAAATGGTTGCACCTTTCCTCCTGATTGAACTCTAAAATGGGTGGCCCATGGTGCCAATTTATAGGCAATGTGGGAGGTGGTTTTAGGCACCCTGATTTTGATAGTCCTCTTATTACCTAGTTTTGGCTATTAAGAAAGTCCAAAAGCACTTTGGAAAAAACTAAAAGGTTTTTTCTGACACAATTTCTACCTCTATGTCATATTTTATGGATAGATCTGATATATAATAACATATATTACAAAAATACAGAGGCAAGGTTTTGACCCCTTGCAGATTCGTTTTGCTGGAAAGATCAGTCTCTATGTGCATCATAATGGACTAATTGGGATTTATTGACTT
Organism: Viscum album; assembly: GCA_963277665.1. Taxonomy (NCBI): domain Eukaryota; kingdom Viridiplantae; phylum Streptophyta; class Magnoliopsida; order Santalales; family Viscaceae; genus Viscum; species Viscum album. The sequence goes on from OY728159.1 coordinate 1,627,712,428, forward strand.
AATATTAAATGTATCTCTTTTAATTTTGGACCATCCCACAATGTTTCATCCAATTTGGATGCACAGTTTAGTAGAAGTATGCGTCTGAGTCCACTAGTGTGTTTGAATCATATACAGATTAGACCATTTTTGATGGACTTCATCATGGGTCCTCCAAATCACCTCCACCTACAATATAATTATCAAAAAAGGTAACATTTACCTTTTTAACAGTGTTAAACACAAAATAATTAAATAAAAAATGTTGTAAAATTTGTAATTATACATGTAATTTTTAATACAAAACCACTTTAATACATTGGTATAAGTGTGAAATAAAATACTGAATCATGGTATGATCACACACCCCAACCTAAACATTTTCACTCCTGGGAAAATTATAATATCCTAATCATGGGTTAGAAGAAGGTCAAAAAAGAGGACTTCCAACAGGTTGTTTGGGGGTTCAAGTGTTGGTAGGATTTAATGTTTAAAAATATGAGGCATAAGATGAGTGTTTAATCTCTTATGTACAAAACATATCAAAAAATTTCATGTGTTCACAAAGAATGTACACACTCAACCCAACAAAAATTGTAATACCACCAACTCCCTATACCCATTGTCTATTTCTATGGGTCATAACCAAGAGGTGAATAATAATGTGTAAACATCCCCTTTTCTCCCTTTCATTCTTTTGTTCTATTTTTTTCAATTTAGAGAATTTTTTTTAATATGTACTTTTTTTGGAGATAAAGTGGGAAACATGTGTAAGACAATAATGAAATATGTCTTGTGAACCCATTGCCCAAAAAAATATAGGCTCCCTTTATATCAACTCATAAAATGATTCTCTTCTCAGAATTCCCATGGAAATATCCTCTCTCCCACAATTGCTGAAAATAAAACATGAATATACACAAGATATGGGTAGGTAGGGATAAATTATCTCATAAGGTCACTACCTAATAGGAATTTCATGGTCTCTAAGGAATAATAATGATAAAATGTAATAGTGGCTAAAAATAGAGCATAATTGTAAAAAGGGATTTTTAATGAATGATTGCCTCTATCATGAATGTATAATACTTGAATCTTATGTCTTTAAACAGAATCAAGGGATGTTCTAGTTTCTCTACATGACCTGAGACTCTCTTGAATGTGATTAAAAAAGGAATATGTAATAAAGGGATTCTAATGTATCTCAGGTAAGGGATTAAAATATTGGTTAGTGCTAATGAGGCATGGTTTTCAAAAATCCATTAAATACCAAATAATGATTTGAAAATAAAAATTGAAGTAAATGATTCCATATCAACATTCATTTGAAAAACATTTTTCAAAAAATAATTGAATTTTCCAAACAATCGACTGAAGCATGAAAAATGGTTTTGGATATTATTTTTAAGATCAATTTTAATCTAAATACACAAAATAAGGAAAAAGAAATCAAAAATGAAAAACCATTTTTTTAATTTTTTGGTTGTTTTTTGGATTAATCCTAACTATGTCATGTCACCCTCCCCCACACCTAAAATATACATCACCCTCTATGAATGTATTTTTAAAAATAGATTAGTAAATAAAGGTATGGAGAAGGGAAAAATTACTATGTGGTGTCATATGTGGAATCTATCAGTTGGATTTCCTCCACGAGATGATTTGAAAATCCTCATAGAAGTGTTTGAGCCTCTTAAGATTGTTAGTAATCCTCTATCCACTCTTCTCATGCAATAAATTTATAGCACCAAAATGATTAACATCAGTAACAGTATAAGGACCGAGCCATTGAGAATGTAGCATACCTTTGTGGAGCTTTAGCTTGGAATTATACATGATAACCCTCTCACCAATATAAAACATCCACTAATGAATAATGATATCATGGATATCCTTTCTCATATCTTTAGAGATTCGGGAGTTCTCATATGCATCACAACAAATTTCTTCCAACTCTTGAATCTGCAGCATCCTATGCTCACGTGCACCTGAAAGATTCATATTACTTGGTTTAACAGCCCAATATGCATGGTGTTCTACCTCCAGTGGAGGTGAAAATCCTTTTCAAACACAATTCTGTATGGTGACATTCTGATGGGGGTTTTAAAAGTTTTACAGTATGATCAAAGTGTATCACCCAAGTGAAAACTCTAATCTGTCCTATTGGGTTATACCATTTTTCCACAATTCTCTTAACTTCCTGATTTGAGTTTTTTTTCTTGTATGTTGGTTTGGTGGTGATATGTTGTAGAGACTTTATGAACAACCCCATACTTACGAAGAGACTTTTTTATGTGGTGATTACAAAGATGTGAACCCGGATAACTACCGATGAGTCTCAGTAAACCAAACCTACTGAAAATTTGGGATGTCACAAAATCAACAACCACTCGAGAGTCATCAGTCCTAGTGGCCTTTGCTTCCACCCATTTAGATACATAGTCAACAGCCAATAAGATGTACATAAAGACAAATGCATTTGGAAAAGGCCTCATGAAGTCAATGCCTATATATCAAAGATCTCACAAAATAACATGGGTTGTTGGGGAATTTCATTTCTATTAGAGATATTCCCTATGAATTGACATCTAGTACGTGACTTACAAAAACGATGGGCATATCTATACAATTTTGTCCAATAAAGGCATGATTCAAGGGCCATTTTAGTTGTACGTTGAGAGCCAATGTGGCCCCCATAGGCCAAAGTGTGGAAGAAGGTCAAAAAAGAGGTGAACTCATGGTCAGGAACACACCGACTAACTACTTGGTCACCACAAATTCTGCACAAATATGGGTCATCTCAAATGTACCACCGAGAATGATGTTTAAGTCTCTAGGATTTTGAAGTTTTGAAATTAGTGATGAACCTCTATGTTTCTATAAAATTCTGAATGTTCATGTACCGGGGGTTAAGGTCCACAACATCACAAAGGCTCTCATGAGGGAAGAATTATCTAATGGGTATCAATGAGTCAACATGATGGTCCAATGGTGGGGAAATCCAACTAATGTGGTCAGCTGCCGCATTTTCCTCTCCTCTCTTGTCACAAATCTCAATGTAAAACTCTTGGAGGAGGAGCATCCACCGAATGAGGCGGGGCTTAACATCAGGTTTCTTTTGGAGGAAACGAAGGGAAACATGATCAAAAAAGACAATGATTTTTGACCCGATAATAAGAATGTAATTTTCTAAAGGAAAAGTCAATAGAAAGAAGTTATTTTTTAGTGGTTGTGTATTTTTCTTGGGTAGGGTCAAGGGTACGTGAGGCATACACAATGACATGAGGAGAATTTTACACCATTTTGATAAAAATTCCCCAACAACAAAGTTACAGGCCTCACACATAAGACTAAAGGGGAGATCCCACCTTGGCGGTTGGATGATGCGAGGTGATTTGAGACTCTTTTTTCATGAATTGAAAGCATTCTCACAATTTTTATCAAATAAAAACTCAGAATCTTTTTGTAATAACTAGGACAAGGGAAGTGCGATCTTACTAAAGTCTTTAACGAATCGGAAGTAGAAACCAGCATGACCCAAGAAATATCTCACCTCATGAACACATTATTGATATGGAAGTTTTTAAATTAATTCAATTTTGGATTTATACACTTGAATTTGCTCTTTTGAAATAACATACCCAAGAACTATCCCCAGTTCAACCATGAAATGGAATATCTCGTAATTTAATACTCTATTTTTTTTATGAAACGACAGAGGATAGAACCTATGTGTGACAAAAAGTCATCAAAAGAAGTTCCATAAACTGTGAAGTCATCCATAAAAACATCCAAGAAATTCCCTAGGTACTCAGAAAAAATACTCAACATACAATGCTGAAAAGTACCAGGAGAATTACATAGACCAAAAGGAATCCTTATGTATGAAAATGTGCCAAATGGATAGGTAAATGTTATCATTTCTTGATCCTCATGAGCTATATGGATTTAGAAATAACTTGAACAACCATCAAGGAAACAATAATGGGACATACCAGCCAAACGTTCTAACATTTGGTTAATGAATGGTAGGGGAAAGTGGTCCATCCGTGTATCTTGATTCCATTGACGGTAGTCAATACAGACTCTCCAACTATTTTTCACATGTGTTGGAACCAATTCATTATTTTCATTTGACACAACTATTAGTCCAATTTTTTAGGCACAATTTTCACTAGGCTAACCCATTTACAATCAGATATATGAAAAATGATCCTAGCAGCATGTGATTTATATAGAAGTGGTTTTAAATCTAACACTGGGGGTTTTTTGATTGAGGGAGGGAAATTATGGGGAGTTAGGTCCTTTAAACTATCTATCTGCTCATGTTAATTATCTAATGATAGAGAATCTGTTGAAATGTGATTTTCAGAATCATCAACAATCATGGATACCTCAGAATGAACACACTCATCAATTAAAGAAACAAATTTACAATTTTTAGATCCCACCCAACAATAAAAACATGAATCAAAATTCAAATCATCCAAGGGTGAAGAAGATTAAAATTAATCAGATTATGGGTTGATGAGAGAATTGGGTGTCTACACATTGTTTGAGAGAACTTCCATTGAATAGATAGGAAGAGTGGAGTTCTCATCCGTGGGGTGTTTTATATCCTCAAGGATATTATAAATTACCTTTTCTCCACCATACTCCATGGAAAATGTAGCATTGTGAATGTTGATGATCTTCTTTGTTGTTTTGAGGAATTACCTCCCATGTATGAGAGGGGAATGTCCTTAGGTTCAAGAATCCTCCATCTCATGAATGTAGAAATCAGCAGGGAATATGTGATTCTTCAATCTTATTAGGAAATCCTCTATCACTCTTGTGGGATGCATAGTACTCCGGTTGAAAAGTTCCATGACAATGCATGTAGGATGAAGCTCTCCAACCTACAAAGAAGTATACATGTAGTGAGGCATTATATTAATAGAAGTCCTAAATCTAGCGTAGCATCATAAAATTAAGTCTCCCCTATGGTACACGGTATCTTGAATGTTCCTGGATCCTTGCATTTGGTTGGAATTGCTAGTTGAATCAAGGTTGAGATATTCCATCCCATTATGACTCTCTCATTCCCCTTCATCCTCCTTCTATTGGAGAAAATATTATTAAGAAATTTGGCATATCGAGGGATTTTTATAACAAAATTCAAAAGAGGAATGTTAACTTGAACCTTTTTAAATGTATCCATTATTTCATTATCAATATCATTATCAAAATTATTCATATATTTAGAGAGTCTTTTGGGTAAAGGAAGAGGAATGGATTTTTCATTTTAATCATCAATGATAATTTGATTACCCTTTTTATTTTTTTTCTTCATTGGAATTTTTTATGGCTGGAGAAAGAGTGTTTTCAAGAGAGGGACATATATACTACGTAGAATAAATATAAGGTGTAACTTATTTACCACTACAATGTGTAATTACACAAACATTACCTTTTTCATTCAGATTAGTAATGGGTTGGTATTGTTGTTGTCAAGAACCATGCATCGTGATCTCACTGATAGTGTTTGCAAATTTTCCTACTTGAGTTTCTAGGTCTTAAATAGATGATTGTGTGGTCTTTTTGAATAGGAGGTTTTGGGATGACATTTTCTTCACAATGTCCTCAAGGCTTGGTCACATTTGGGTTGAGGAGAAATATTATTTCTAGAAGTTGAGGGATAAGAAGATTTCATACCTCGGCCATGTTGATACCAATTCTGCTTGGGGTAGCTCGGGTTGCCTCCTTATTGCTATAATGGTTTGATTTCCTCAGGGGGTTTGGATTTGGACTAAATGGTTCTTTCTGGAAGGGTGGTTCTTGTTGAAAAAGACACCCTAGGAATACTGTTTCACAAGACTCAGATGAATCCTGAAGTTGTGGGCACTGGTAGGTGGAATGCCTGTTATCAGAACAAATAACACAAGGTAATGGAATCGAAGTAATGTGTGAGTTACCTTGTGATTTAGATAATATCCTTATTGGGGTATGCATCGCATCAAGTTTATTATTTTCCTTTTGTTCTAGGGCTGAATGACTAAGCTCATGAACTCCTCTGGTTGGTGCAATTTCTTATGCACCAAATTGTTGTGCATTTTGAGTCATGTTGGTTGTTATGTCATGAGCGATGGAATGAGTTTTATCAACAAGGGAACCACCAGCTATAGAATATATAATTCCATGATCCATGGGTACAAGTACCTTATAAAAGTATTGAATTGTCAATTGTTCACTAATTTTTTGGTGGGGGAAACTTCAGAAAAGTCTTTTTAATCTCTCACAATATTCATAAAGGGTCTCTCCTTGTGATTTCCTAATTACACAAATTTCATTTGTAGTTGATATAGTTTGGGAAGAAAGGGAGAAATTCTCTAAAAAAGATACTTTTAAGGTAATTCCCCCCCCCTAATATTTTTAGGCAAATAGTATATCCAATCTTTTGCTACACCATCAAGGTAGAAGGGGAAGGCTCTAAACTTAATTAATTCCTCACATACATTTTGGGGTTTCACGGTGGAGCACACTATGTGAAACTCCTTAAGGTGTCCATGAGGGTCCTCACCAAGAAGTCCAAGTAATTTGCGATGTATTTGGATGATGTCTGATCTCAACTCAATGTTTTATTCTTCCTCATGATATTGGATTTATGCATGTTGCTACTCCACATCCGGGGTGGTATGTTCTTTTAGGATTCGATTATTTTCAGCCATATTTTTTTTGGATTTTATTGGGTTCAATTTTTTATTAGTTTATGACCACTTGAGAAACACAATGTCTTCTTTAGTTTCACTTTATTGAGCATATCTAGATGCCTTGATTTGTGTGTGAGGTGGTTTTTCAATTTCAAGGTCAAATTCAAGCAGTTTTTCTTTTTCTAATCGGTTCATGAAAATTAGTTTTGAGGTTTTTTTTTCTAATTGAATATGGATAAAATCCCATAATAAGGGTGAAAAGAGAATATAATTCTATACTAAAGAATTATATAATGATATGTGGAGAATAAGAGAGAGATAGAGAAAGAACCCACAAAAACTAAAAAAAATAGAAACAGAAAACTAAAAAAAATACGGGTGGATTATTGAAAGGAGTAATAATTCAGAATTAAAATAAATAAATATATTGAACTAAGGAAATTAAATGATCTTGTCTCCCTGTAAATGGTGCTAAAATTTGACTGTGTTTTCGAGCGCGTCAAATTATTTGTTTAGTTTTATCAAGAATTTTTGTAGTATAGCAGCAACCCTAGGTCGTCTCTCAATGGAACCACAAATCATTAATTGAAAAATAGGGTTCTGATTATGAAAATAGAATGGGAATGGTATTTTATAATACTTGTGGTTTTATGATTAAATATTATAATAGAAATACTAAAGTGATAAAACAAAGTAGAAATGAAAAAAATTAATTAAACGTGATCAACCCAGTGGTGTATTGTGATGATTATCCTTCATTGATTCAAAAGAAACAGTATATATATTTTAATACCTTTTTTTAGCACCTATTACCATAATTTTACTGAGGTTATACTAGGATAAATCCCAGGGTTTATTCGAGAACACACAAGGATTCACCAGACATCGCTGATGGTTGTGTGATTTTTGTTTGACTTCATAACTGGATCTCACTAAGGAAAGACATGAAAAACCCGATGTTCTATACATGTTTGTTTGTCATTTATTTTTGACACCATGAAATAAATTTACAAGGCCTCAATAGTGCTTATGTGAGTTCAATTGACCAATATGAACCATACAAACCCTGTAATTGAATGAGGGAGGAAAAGGGGATGAATGGTGTGTGAAACATCACTTGAATGGGTACTCTCAAACACGATCATTTGAGTTTTAGTATAAAATACTAGTATATAACTCAATTAAATAAAAATATATGATGAAGAAAAATAATATACAACCTAGAATTAAAAATATCATTCAAAATAATACATGTATGATGCTCGGGATTACATCATGTTCCTTCTCAGGTGATCACAAGGGGTTTAGAAACCCATGGGAGGAAAGGAAGAAGAAGATGTTGAAGTAGCACTTCCCATATCCTTAGGAACTTCTAGGAATGATGGTGAGACGCATTTTGGGGCTCCAAAATGGTAGAACCTTTCCTCCTGATCGAACTCCAAAATGTGGTTCCCAAGGAGCTAATTTATAGGCAAAGTGGGAGGAGGTTTTAGGCACCTTGATTTTGATAATCCATTTGGTCCCTAGTTTTTGCTAGCCGGACTATCATAAATCACATTACACAAAACTACAAACTTTTTTTTGGAAACATTTTCTACCTCCATGTAAAATTTGGCAACCAAATCAGATATATAATAAGTGATGTTTTCAAAATATAGAAGAAAAGTTTTGACCCCATGTAGATTCGTTTTGTTGGATAGATCAGTCGGTATGGGCCTCTTAATAGTTGAATTGGGATTCGATTTCTTCTAATTAAATGTATCTCCTAAAATTTTGTACAATCTCAAAATCATTCAGGGATGTTGGATGCACGATTTAGTCCTAGTATGCATTTGAGTCCACTCGTGTGCATGGATCATGTGCAGATTGGCCTATCTTTCTTGGACTTCATCATGGGTCCTCCAATCACCTCTACCAACATTATAATTGTACAAATAGGTAACATTTCCCTTTTTAAAAGTGTTAAAAACAAAATTATTGAATCAATAATGGATTGAAATTTGTTATTATACAAGTAATTTTCAATACATATCCAGTTTAATACATTGGTATAACGGTGAAATAAAACAATGAATCGTGGTGCGTTCACCAAACCATACAGAGGATTATATCAAATTCAATCATGGGTATGACAGTAAGATCAAAAGATAAATAAGGTATATATACCATAATGGTAACTGATTCACAAAAAATTATGGCAATGATATATCCCTCAAGAGTTTTGACCAAAAACTCCCATAATATGTCAAATTGGAAATATCTAATTTTCATAACAAACTAGGAAGATATGAAAGAATACGATGATCCAAAATCAAATAAAGCATTGGATAATTTTGAGAAAATGATTAAATTACATGCCACCACTTCATTCAGATGTTCATCTTCTACAGTTGTGATCGCATAAGCTTGTCCATGCTTCCTTGGTCTTCTTTGGGGTACATTTCTCTGACGCTTAGGGAATTCATGTGCATAATGTCCCATCTCCAGGCAATTGTAGCATTGAACATTGGTAGCTTCTTTCTTCCCCTTACAATCACGAGTTTGTTGGAATTTTTCTCCACACTTGTAACTAAACCCCATTCCTTTCATGCAAGTTCCAGGGCGTTTTTCCCACAATTACTACATAATGGATATTCAACTCTTCCATTCCTCCCTATTGCCTTATTTCCTTTTCCAAATTTTTCAGCAACCACCTTCTTCTTTTGTTTTCCTTTAAAGTCATAACACATAGAAAATTCCTTTTCTGTCTAGATAGCTCTTGAGACTATATCTTCATATAATGAGAAACATTGGGAGTGTAGATCCCTTCAGTGGAATGGGTTTAAACCATCAATGAATCATTCAATTTTTCTCCTTGGATTTCTTATATAGTTCACAACATTCCTTACTATCCTTGTGAATTTAGCTTCATAATTTTCAACATTATCCTATTCCTTTTACATCAAATTTAGAAACTACCTTTCTATATCTGCACGTTGTTCATGAGGAAAGTATTTCCCTATGAAAATTTCCTTAAAGTATCTACATTCCATATTTTCTATTTTTTCTTTCTCTTTTGTGTTTTGGATTAATGACCACTACTAATCTACATCTCCCGATAGACAATAAACTTCCATGAAGACCTTCTCACTTTCATTACATCCCAAAGCGAGAAATAATTTTTCTAGGGAACTTATCCACTTCTCATATAGAAATGGGTTTGTAGTCCCATTGAATGATGAAGGTTGTTGTCACCTAAAGTGATCTAACATAACTCCTCCATATAGTGGACACGGATGGTACATACGGGTAAGGTTATTATTCATAACCAGAGTAAGTAGTCCCAATATACTTAGAAGCTGATCTTCACCAGTCATAGCACCAGATCCAACAGCATTGTATTGCATCAGAGGTAAATCCCTAAATGGGATACACCTGTTTATGTTTTTTCTATTTTTCCACTAGGTTCCATTTTTAGATAATGGCATACACTAGATTAGGTTATGAATCATAATGTATAATATTAACTTAAAAAATACTTAGCATAAATTGAAATAATATGCATGACTAATCCCATAATCACAAAAAGGGTTTCTTTGAGTAAAAATTTAAATTTAAATCCTTTATAATATCAGGTAAAGAAAATTTGAATTATCCTAAGCATATCCTAAGGGAGTGTCAATACCAAGAGTGATGAAAGGCCGATTTTCCTGTACCAGGATACCACAGGACAAGCTTGAAACTCCTTTCGGAGTTTACACTCCTAGGTACAGTTGTTCCTGATCCACCTCTACCTGTTTATATCGAGACAAGGATGTATTTTCTGGAAAGATCCACATAGTCTATTCCTTACCAAAGTATAAGGACATTCTTTAATTTTTATCCTCAAATACTATCATAGAGACTCTTCCATAATCTACATTTTCTAAATATAGTTTCCACATTTTCTACTAAACTTCCTTTGATACCAACTGTAAGGACCTGACCCCGGTTGCTCAGAGCTGGTGCCTTATTTGATTACATTGGAATATAAAAAAGGAAACTGAATCCCAAAGGACCTATTAGTTTAGTATTATGGGAAACAAGATACATACATAAGTTCAAAATTAAAACATGAAAGTAATACTACATATTAACTCCTTAGATAACATCCATAACTACTAGGTTATTTCAGCATGTCATTAATGATAAAAAACTTCATGTCCTGAAAAAATGAAACATTTGAAAGGGGTGAGATCAAATTCTCAGTAAGGGTAAGAAAAAAAGAGGAAGATATCATAACATAAAGATTTTAAATGTTGATTAGTTGAAACACATGCCTTTACAAATAATAAACTTGAACACATTATAGCAGGAATATGAGCTGAGTAAATAATTACCTAATAAAACATAATCATGGCTATTCCACTAGTAGAATAACCACATAAAACATCAATAATATTTTCATAGTGAGTGAATTAATAATGAGGGACATCATAACCATACTATCTAGGCCTCGGGCCAAGACCATAAATAATCATTTTGTCAAGGCCCTATGCCAAGACCGTAGTTTCTCTCATGAGATCTACCGATGCACTGAGGGGCTATAGCGGGCCCCACCTGACACATTCTATGTCCAATTAATTATTTATATGAAGGGTGATAAATATAAATAACATATACATTCATATTGAAACTAATATATGAAATGTAAACAACTTTCCCTGAATATTAAGCATAATCACTAACCATACAGAGTAAATTGGGGAATGGTTTTAAGATAACACATCCACAAATAAAATAATCATAACCCATTAAATTAAATATGGTATATGATATCATTTTGTATTAATAAAAATAATACATAATAATCAATGAGTGTGTTGAAATAGATGAAGATACTCTTATAAAATCGTCGAGTAATTCTATAGTTGAATATCCTTTTACCTTTTAATGAATAGTTATTTTAAAAAAAACATTCATATAAACCCATAAGTGAAGTAAGATAGTATATTAATAATAAAATTAGTGGTATTATAAATTAAATGTATTCCAAAAAATGATTAGAGAGTGACCTTAAAAATAGGTAAGAGTTTGTGGAATTCCCTTTAATTGGGCTTGTATTTTGGAGACAATTTTGAAAGATCCTTTTAAAACGTGTAACGATACATAAAATAATGATGGAATCTGGCTGGTTTACATATATATAATACCCTAAAAGAATTTATGATGATTAAATTTTAATACATTATAATTTCGTTGAGGTAATTAGGCAATGAAAGTAAACAGGATGAAAAAGGATGTTTGGGTGGAAAACCCTTACCTTAAGTCTGAATGTGTTCCGCTCTTGAACTCAAGCTCCTGGAATATAAAACTAGACTTATTAACAAATTATTTATGAACATAATATTCATGTATTTTGTTTATCATAATTCTGTTTAGTTCGTTTATGTTCTTAATGATAAGTTATTATATTGAATTATGTCATTCTGGAGTGTTCGTTTTCTTGATTTTCATAATCGGTTCTCTTGTTTTTAAGTAATGGTGTTCTAGTGGGATATTTTTAAATATATAGAACTTAAATAAAATGTTATTTATGAACATTCAGAATTTTTAATGGTAATTTCAATAATTTGGTTACATGGAAATCGAATGAATCATTAGATTAATTATAAATGAAATTCACTTAGATATTTTAGCGGTATTTTAATTATTAGGAAATAATTTGGTCATATGATTTAATAATATGTATGTATACCACTTAGTTAATATTAATCATGTTATAATAAATATATTATAGTCTGGTTCAACCATAAAAATGGTTTTGTGACCAGTAATGAAGGAGAAATGGAAGAACGAAACTTTGTCATCCACGAAGGTTATAAATTGGAATCTCATGGATGTTGACTTCATTAATAGAAATAAAAGGGAGTGATTAAGAGTATTGATGATGTTTCATCCATTCACATTATATAATTACATTATATAGATGATATTTTAGTTATCATGGTCATTTCAATAGAGGAGGTGGGGAGAGAAAAAGAAAATAAATTAACTTAAAAATAAAATAAAAGTTGAGAGATCCCTAATGAAAATTTGACAGCCTAACAGTGTCGCTTAAAATTTCATAAAACGAAATGATGAGATAAAAAGGGTATCTCATAATATTGACATCAAATTTAATTTAATATTAGTGAATAATATCAAACCACAACATATGATACTGGAAATATAAAAGGACAACTTAAAAGAAGTGTTGACTAAAAGAGGAGGGTGAAAGGTTCCCTTACCTAGTAAAGTTACTCCTAAAACATGATGGTTGGGACATTGGGGGAATAGGGAAACCTTGGGAGGACTCACAAGGAGGTAAAACCCCTAGATTGTCGAGTATGAGGAATTTGGAATGAAATAAAATGAATGGATAAGTGGGTATTTATAGTAAAATAGAGATAATTTTTTATTAATTTATAAACACACCTTGTTAGTGGTTTTTGGAAAACCATGGGATTCCCAAGGTATTCTCCCATGGTATTACCCACTTGGGAAAAAATATATATTATTTTACTGTACAAAAGTCGACCATAATTTTATTTTAATTATAACATCATTATATTGTCATTAAACATACTGAAAACTCAAAATGTATTTTTACTATTCACAGAAAATTCAAGTATTTTTGAAACATCCAAAATGTTCACCTCTACCGTTTCTCAATGTGTAGAATTCAAAAATGAACTCCATTTTATGAAAATAATTTTCAAAATATTACTAATTTAATTTTTATGTAATATTATAGTTAATTTGAAAAATAAAAATTTTAAAGTTATAAATAGTTTTATATCACATTATGAAATTAAATAAGATCTCATTATATTTCTACCATAAGAAAATAAAATAACACCTTTATTTACTATTCAAAAGGGGCATATTACTATTCATATTAATATTCATAGGTTTATGTTACAATTTAGCAAAAATCATTTTTGTTCTATCAGACTCTAAATGAATTACTGATCGCAACTCTAGATAACTATTCTTCAAAATTCAAAACCTAATAGAGGAAAAGTTGAGTTTAACAACTAGATTGTAAAATGTTTTGTTTTGTAGGGACACGTTGTTTCAATAATTCAATATTTATTTTCAAAAACATGGGGTGTGACAAAGTGGAATGGTTTAGGCATCGTTGTCTCAGCGTTCTTGTCCAATGATCAAGTATGAGGATTTTTGGGTTAGAAAGAAATTTAAATAACCAATTTAAATATGGTATAGAGGAGCATTCCAAGGATATAGTTGTCGTAGATATATAGAAGAGGCTTGTATGTCTAATCAATTTAATAAATAAAGGGAATAGTCCATAGATTGATGATTCCTAACTAAATAATGGATCATTTGTTGTCAATGAACGCGATCAACAATAATTGAAGGATGTTGTTGTGTTTTTTGTGCTCTGATCTGCACAAATCTGGCATTTCGTAGTCATCTGAAATGATTATTCAATAGAAGTAGAAAGGGAAAATCTGGAATTATCCCTGGTTTTATGTGGCTTAACATGGACAATTTTTTGTGGTAGTATTTCTATATAATTCTATTTAGGGTAAAAACTAATGAAAAATTAAATAATGAATTTGTTAATCCATTGAACGTACTGTCAATGAGCGAGATATCTAAACGCCCAAAATCGACCAATTCTAGGTCACACTAGTGGGAAAAAATGCATTGTGGACTCAAATGTGGTCTCTAATTACTAATCCAGACGTCCATTTAAGATTTATCATGCTTTCTTTAAGAAACTATATGTATATAATATGAAATATATTAAATATTTTTATATAATTAATTTTGGGCACACTGAGCCCCAGAATTGTAGGTCGTCTCAACACCTAGCTCTAGAAATGTAAATATATAATTTTTCAAAGTCATACATGAAAAAAACTAGGTATCTATACAATTGTATTTTGATTGAATATTACCAATTGGTAAGGGATTTCCTAGCTCATTGTTAGTTCCCTGGGTTAAAATTCTACATCATTGGTTATGTCATTTAAAGATTATGTGTGTAATGACTTGTGATTACCTTATATTGTATTTCCACTTTTCCTATTGGAATTTATAGTTGATAAACATAATTGATACATTGATTAATTATCACTTCAATGTTATGATCATTTTAATGGTTCATTTCACAATCTCATTCTAATCAACATTGTTTATTCTTGAACATGAGTTGAAACAAATTAAATAACAATTTACTAATAAATCAGTTTAATTTTAATCTCCACTTATTATTCATGATATTTTTATGTAATTGTAAAAAAAATTCACACTTTGGAACATAAAATAATTAATTTTTTTTTCATAAAATCATACTTCATTCCACTCTTTTTTCATAAATCTATTTTCTTCCAAAACCTTATTTTCTAAAAATGTTTTCAATAATATTTTTATCATTTTCAAAATTGTTTATTATTGAAATTTGTTACCCATTTTATCTTTTATAAAATGTTTCAAATGAATCTTTTTTCGGTTTTAAAATAATTAATGTTTGGATTTTAATGAAAATGATAAAGGAATATTCTTATCCTTTTCCAAAAAAGGAACATTACTAACCTTTTTATAGTGATAACAAAATGTTATTTTCAACATATATGGTATGTATAAAATTACATTCTATCATGAACATAATTTATTTGTATATTTATTTTTATATTTACATGTATCATTTTAAATAAAATTTTTATATTCATAATACACTAAAAATGATTTGTTTTTAAATGTGATTTTAAATGAAAAAGGATTTTCAAAAAGCTATATGAATTTTAAAATAAAAAGTATATTTTCAAAATGAATATTTTTAAATTTATTTTTATGGTATTTCTATTCATCAATGAAAAAACCATTATTATTACTCCAATTTTTATATAATGTATTGATACCATACTTATACATATATTGGATGGTTAATGATCATTTATACTAATGAAATAATTGAATTTCACTTCCTTTATACATTATTGTACTCATTAACTTTCCCGTGAATTTTTCACTTTCCCCAGGACATTATATTTCCCATATATCTTAATAATATTTATCATGGATATGTTTATTTCCTAAAAGATATTTCAGTTCAAAATATTGTTTTTAACATTGAGAGTCATTTGATTGATAAGGGATGTATTGATAAATCTACTTCTTTTATTCAATAAATTTTTCTTGTTATAAACATTTTTTTATGAATTAAATCAATTATTCGAAATATGTGGAATTAATTCTATAAGAAACACATGGATGGGGACAATTTATTAAAATCCCCTCAATGAATTGGTACATCTCATGAGGAAAAATTAGTTCGTCAAACTCTTTATATTTTTACCCAGTACTTTTAAACTGTCTTTTGAATGGTCTTGAAATTAAAGATAGAGTTTATAAAACTATATCTATTTGTACCATATATTTTTAAACTATATTGTGAATGGTATTAATGGTATAGGTATCAGGTTTCTGATTCACGACATCTAGTAATTAAGCATTAACATAATCCATAGTTTAGTTATTATTATCCATGATATTTTCACTTTGATATTATCTTCAGATTCATTAAATTAAATATTTATTAATTAAATGTCATGTTATTTAAGTTATTTACCTTTCAATATAAATTTTGATTTATCAAGTTATTTAAATGTCATGAGTGTTCAGTAGTTTACCTTTACATATGCATTATGAATTCTCCACTTATTGATGTTTCATGTGTGTTCAGTTATTTGCCTTGTCATATTGATTATGTTTTATTATTCATGATAGATCGTATTATACTTAAAAATTACTAAGAAGTTGAGTTCACCCTTATTTTTTTCCTTTATCTACAATCCATGAAGTGTACTATGTTTTATATGAATGAATATTCTAGATAGAATAAATTTATTCTCAAAAAAATTATGTTGTAATTTGTGTTTTCAAATATAATAAAAGACATGAGTTTGGAACTAGTTTACCATGAAGAATAATCAATTTGGTCTATTGAGATGTGATACATTGTATCATATCACAATGTAATAATTTACACACATGCCCTAGGTTAATAGGGTTACGGTCACTATAATTGGAATCAGATGTAGTTTAGTAGAAACCTTGAAAACCTTATTTAAGAATACATAGATTATATAACATAATCCTATTATAAACATTGTGGATATGTATAGAATAAATTCATAATTCTTTGTAAAGGAAGATATTCTATGGTTTTTCCTAGTAATAAATACTAATTTGGATACTATATGTGGATGTGGTACTTGAACAGATGTATGTAGGGGTAATAATATTAAAAAAAGTAGCATTGGGCAAGGCCTAATCATACCTAGTTCAAGATAATGAGACTTACTACACACTGAGTTTGACACTCATGGCGGACATGCATAAGAAAATAACTTTATCATTACAGAAAATTAGGATATATTTTAATAGAAGGTAAAAATTATTGTCCTAGGTTGAACCTCAAGTGTCATTTATTGAAAATAAGGTGTCTCAATGGGATGGTAAAAATTTTATTTATGGAAAGAAAGGGAAAAATGTAAATAATTGATGATAAAAAACTAAAGGTATTATATAAAGAAATAAATAATATTTTAGAGATCCATTTATGGTTAAATGTATTAAATAGGGTGAACCTTGACATTATCATAGTCAATTACTTATTCTAAAGTTTAAACCCTATACCAAGTAAGGACCTTTGTGTAAATATGATAAATTTATTATTTATGTATTGGGATTTAAGAATTAAATTGTCGAAGTATTTTACCAATTTTATTATGGTTAAATGAATCAAGAAATATCTAATTATTTTGTTAATTTTATAATAATATATTTGTTTCATTAACATAAAAGTTATAGATGTCATAATGGGTTTATGTGTTTTAGGCTGATCATTATTTCAAGGTCTTAAACACCCCTTATTGGTTTTATGTCATGGGAGTCTACAAAGATTAAGTTTATTCTAGGAGAAATATATTTCAATAAAATAGATTGTTTTAGTATATGTTTTGGAGGAAAGTTTATTTGAGGAATAATGAATTTTAATTGTCTAGACGTATATTTTAAAGTATTGATAACATTTAGGTTTAAAAGGACCATTAATTTCATTGTAATAATTTTAAAATAATATTATTAAACATTGTGAAATATAATTATATTAAAAACCATATTAAAAAGTTTATATATTGATTAATATTATTTCAAGGATGTATATCATATTTATTTGGGAATGTTATATGAATTATATTAATATAGTTTAGAAAAGGTCAATTCGTATAGTGGGTGATAAACTATCTCATCTGTAAATGTCATGGAACTTAAACCCACAACTAAAGTATGATAGGGGTTTAGCACGTACCACTAGCATTTTCAATGTCCTGGTTAATATTTCATTAGTTAAAAAAATGAAAAATAAATATTAATATTGAACCAGTGGTGTTAATTTTTCGGTTTAGTGATTAATTTCATATATTAGATAACTTGTGGTAAACTTATTTGTTTATTAAAATAGTTAAAGATTGACAGAAATACTTGTCACTATTTTAGGGGCCTTACAATCCCTTAAATTTGAATTTTAGTTATTCCAGCATATACAATTAATTTTTGGATATTCATTTCTTGGAGTAAAGGGTGAAGTGTAAATTGATTGAAGCACATGCAAAGGGTGGAATTATTCTTATAAAATAGAAATAAATCATGTAATTATATATCCTTATATTATTAAAGACTAAAATAATTCCTCAACATTAGAAAAAGGATCATGAAATTTTTTTATCCTATTTCATTCATATCTGATGAATGAGATGATATTTTAAATGAACCCAAATTTAGGGTTTTGATGTCCTTTACATTTTATTGATCAATCATTTTAGTATGATCGATTCCCTAAATCACTCTCTATAATTATTTAAAATTTCCATCCTCTCCCATATCTTCACTTTCTAACAGTGTTCTATATTGAAACCTCATTATGTGTTATTCTATATGATGTATGTACTTCCCTTTCACTCTTATTAAGAGGATATTTTATTTACACTTTTTTAGATGCGGGATTTTTAAACAATCATATTTTCCAATATAAAACCCTTAATTTCCAATACATTGTTTAAACTATGTGGATGGAATTTATTTAATGTGGGTAGAATGTAACATCCTAAATTTCTAAAAGAAGAACATTATATTTGATAGCGTATCTGACAAGAAACACAAAACATAGAAGAAAATATTACACACCGAGACATTGTGATATATTATCTACAAATAAATTCAATGTTTTTAATATATTTCATTACATGAAATATTTATTTTATCTTTATTTACAAAAAACACCGAGTTTTCATGCATTACACACAAGAATGAGTTATACTTATGTTACACGCAACATAAGGTTTAAATAAAAATACTATAATAATATATTATTTGAATATCCAAATTATAACCTAGAAATTAATATTTAATGTATGGATAATACTAAATATTTATAAAAATTTTGGTTTATGATTGATTTGAAATAAAATAAGTATCATTTGAAATATAAATAAATGTCATCTGATAAACTACATTTTACTACAAGGAATTATAGTCACGCATTGCACACATAATTACAAACAATTTTTTAAGACTCTTAGATAATTTATTTTCAAAAATGAAATTATTTTTTTAAAATTAAATTATCATAAATATCTTATAGTGAATTTTTGGTATTTTTTAGTAAGGGTTCATTTTTCGAAGAATAGTGAAAATACATGATTTTAATTAAAAACTAACATTTCATATTTATAAATTATAATGTTAAATTATATTTTCAATTAGTTTTAATGTAAAAATAGTTCAATTATATATCAATTAATCCATTTTTGTTCATTTGAATAATCACATATTTAATTTTTAAATAAAAACATTCTAAAATGTTGAAACTTTTCCCTTAAAAACACACATTGTCATCAGTAGTTGGGTTTTGGCTTAGTGGAAAGCACCCTGTAATCCTACATGAAAAATAGGGGGTTTAAAACCCATTGGGTGAAGGGTACTATAGTAGTATTGTAGCTTACTATAGTAGCGGTGGCACTATATCAACGACAGACACTGTAGCGGTGGCAGGTAACTATAGCAACGGCAGGGTACTGTAGTTGTGGCAGGTATGGTGGGGTACTATAGCAGGGGGTACTGTAGCAGTACTATTCACCGAATGGGAATTGGGCAAAAAAATTTGTCCTACGGGCCATGTAATGGGCTAAATGCCCATTGGACCATTGGGCTATGTATTGGGTCTCCCTCTACCCAGTTAAAAGAGGTCTTTGCTTTGCTTTAATAATAAACGAGTCTTCGGCCCTGATTTTTTTTAAAACGCATTCTCGTCATGGCAGTGAGATTAATTTTAATTTAAAATTTTACAATTATGATAATTGATCTTAGAAAAATGGATTAAATATTTGGAATCATAATAATTAATAATAAATTAAAAATAAATGTTCACCATAATGAATTGTGAAAATAAAAAAAAATTGTCACGGTTATGGTTAAATTGGATTTACCGTGGGGTTAAACTAAATGGATAAGAGTTAAAATGACCTACAAAAAGGTAAAAATCTTATTGGATGGAAATTGTTCCACAATAAAATTATCAATTTAGAAATCATTTCTATTTTTAGTGATTCTATGTTAAATAATTTATCATTTCTGAATTCTTTTCATGAAATTTCCATGTAATTTCAAAGAGGGTTCCCTTTCCCCTCTTATAGAAGAGAACACCCTCCCCTCACTTATTCACACAATCCAATCCATTTATCTCAACCAAAACCTACCCAATTATCTCCCAAACATCCTTTCTTACATTCTAGAGCTTATGGTCATCCCAAAATGTCATCCCAAGGGCCCTAAATAGGCTATCTAAAGGATGTTTCTCTTAGAGAAGGTAATTATTTTAACAATGATATTTGTTTTAATAGATACTTTTCAACACTAAATAACTAATTAAAAATTACAATATAATAATTCTAGTATCTACCATTTACTTATATGTAATTATATTGATGGAATATTAATTATTCATCTCCACTTCTATCAAATGAGTTATTAAATCATCATTCGTGTGTATGATGGACAACCGCCTCGCAAACTGATGTCACTCATTTTTTCATTACCACATCTCATGGATGGATATAATAATGGATTTAACATATCTATATGATATTTATAGTATTATTATTCAACTTTAGTTTTAATATCCCACCTAAATTTTATGTTTTGTGTATTTTAAATTATGATAGCATCTCTTAGGTGTATGGTGAACTACCCCCTCGTGAAGCGATATGACTCGTTTTTCAATTAATATTTAAAAACAATGAAATAAGGATAAAATTAATGAATATATTTGATATATATGATATGATATTTATTCCAAAAATTTAATTTATCACTCAATTCTATACCCTTTAACTCGTTAAGGGAATGATATTGTCACCCATCCGTATGTACAACCTATTGTTTCCATGAAGCGACATGATTCATTTTCCAAGTTCAAAATTGATAAATGGTTATAATTATTTATATACCAAGTAAATATGATATTTATAATATTAATATATTTTTTTATATATTTTTTATATATTCTATACAAGTGAACCGAAACATTCAAGACATCACACTCAGGAGAAAATAAGGCTATCACTACATGAAAATCAATGCATAGTGGCAGTTTATACCGCTGCCATATGATTATATAAAGATTTAATCAAACAGCCTATAAAATTGGTTTTGATAACCAATATTCGGCAGTTTCATCAATGTAGCGGTGGTTTTCATTTCGTGTCGTAGTAACCTTTCTAGCAGCGGTTTTGTGAGGTTTTGGGGGTGAATTCCAGCAAAACAATTCGATCTTTTTTAGAGGTGTTTAAAACTAATTCGAATAAAAATACACTTTTACCATCCAAACAACCACTAAAACCAAAAAACCACTGCTAAAATACATGCACTATATAATTTATCAGTGTTTTAGACTACCTCCAATAATAGGTTACCAAATTTTAGCAGTGGTTTATATAGCGACCTTGCCTTTTCTTACATTACTATTAAATCATTATAATGATAAAAAATATTATATTATTAAACCATGAGGATTCATAGGTTTAGTTCCTTGGGAGAATGAGGACCAAACATAACATTTACAACATCAAGAATAAATATTTATTGAATTCCTTCTTCTCTATGTTCATATTGGCACATGACCTCTCCTTAGTACATGTAGTCACTTGAGGATATATATCAATAAGGGGTGAGCTAACATCCCAGTAAGATGATTGATAAGAACAATATAGCATGGGGTGAGCATAAACATAAATTTATCAATAAAATCATTAGAGAAAACTGTATTAAAAGACTTGAAATGTGGCAATGCATAAAAATAAAACGTCATGTCTTAGTGGTCATCTACCACAGATAGTTGGGAAAAATGATAGAATCATGTTCATGCATCATTTCACTTCTATTAATTAGATTCATCACTTTACCCAATGCATTGTAGTGGTGTATAATTTTTGGCACACCCATCACATTCAAACATTCATATTGCACTATTTAATTCAAGGTGCACCCATCACATCATAACATTCTCAATGGAATGCCTTCCACGTAGATCATATATCAAAAATAAACATATATAACCCAAGGAAATAAATGGTTTTCGTCTCATAATAACACATTAGTAAACTTTGGGTTCCCAAAATAAAGTGCGAATAACATACTTGATACAAGAACCATCAACCCTGAGTGAGAAGTAAAATGTCTATTTTTGAATGAAATATTCTTTTAGAATATTTTTTTTTGAAAAAAACACTACTAAGAAAACATTTATATCCTAGATAAAGTAATATAATGGTGGAAATTTTATTTTAAAGGAGATACCATACAAAAATTTAGTGAAATAGGGAGAACCCGAAGAAAGAGAGTTGGGTTTGAGAATTTCCACTTACCTCGTATCTGGACGCTTTTTTCACTTTAATGTCTTGTATAACCAAAGTAGATTAATTAATTAAAAATATAGATCTTTTTTTACATAAATTTGGTTCATTATGGTTTCATTAAGTTATTTTATGGGCCTTTTATGAGTTATATTGTTTAAATACATTGTTCATAAATGTTCGTTTTTATGGTTTTCTTGAGTGGTTCACGTGTATTCCTAAATGGAAGTTTATGTAGAACATGGATAAACATCCAGAATTTAACATTAAAGTTATTAATTATATTCTTGGATTTCAATTTATATTATGATGAATTATATTATATACCATGTGGATGAATCATTAGATAATAATTTAATGATGATCGTTTGAGTTATTTGGGAGGTTTTTGGACTATAACGAACTTGTTTTGTTTAATCATTTTGTAATATGTACATAAGTTAGATCCAGAACATTAAATAGGATATAATAAAAATAACATAATTTGGTTCAACCATAAAAATGGTTTCATGGCCATATATAAAGGCGATAAAGGAAATTGAAAACATGTCTTTCCTGAAGGTGATAACTTAACACCTCACGAACATTGTTTTCCATTATAAAATAAAAAGAAGAGGAGATGGGGTTGGATGATATATTATACCATTATTATCCTATAATTATAGTATATTTGAGATAATAGAGTTACCATACCGTGTGGATGAAGTTATGTGGGGAGAGAATAATAAAATAACTTTAAATTAGAAGGAAATTAAAGGAAAAGAGAGCGGGGAATTACCTCTTGAGTTATCCTCTTGAGATCCATTTCAAGGAACCATGGATTGGTCTTTTGATTGGACCAGAAGCTCTTGGAGTTGGGGCAAGGTCTATGGAATATGTTTGAATATTTTTTAGAAAAGTATTGATGTTTTAGAGGTGTGAGGAAATGAGGGTGTGAATGGTGGTATTTATAGTGGAGGGGAGAGGGGTTTTCTCAATATTATATTCATTAAATTATTATTTATGCACAAGACAAAGAATAGTGAGCCTTACATGACCAAAAATAGTAATTTTATCATGTGAATATGAACCATATGTGCTTACATCATCATAACATCACCCATGAATCTATAGTTCAGGAATTTTACTTATTCTGTAAATTATCGTATTTCACTATTCATCAAAAATTCAAGTATTTCAGAAAATCCAAAAAATTCACCAAAACTGTTTTTCAACATATAGAATCCAAAAATGAAGTCCAATTTTTAAAAGTAATATTCTAAATATAAAGAATTTAATTCTTATGTAAAATAATATTTTATTCATAAAATAAAATTTTTTAAACATTTATTATCTTATTCCAAGATATATGTACATCATACATTCACTAAAATTATATATATACAATCATAGGTAATGTTAATATTCTTTTGGGTATTTCACTATTCATAAGAGTATAAATACTATTCATAAGGGTATGTTACTATTCCCAAAAAATTATGAATGTTCTATTAGACTCCAAAAATCACACTGAACACAACCATGTAGGTTAGACTTTTGAAAGTCAAAACACATAAGTTGGGAAAATTATGTTTAATGGTCACATAGTGTTTAGTATCATGATATTTAATGTTTATTACCAATGTGATTATACTATAAATCATAATTATACAAAGGGAATCCCATTGATAAAACATTGGGTCATTACATTCCCCCCCTATGACATTTCTCCCTCAAAATTTCGTTATGCATAAACAGGTGAGGGTACTTCTCCTTCATCACCTCTTCTAGTTCCCAAGTATCTTTTTCAAACATATGGTTCCTACACACCACTTTGACAAGGTGGGTTGTCTTTTTGCGTAGAACCTTACCTCTCCGATCCATAATCCTTACTAGATGCTCCTCATATGATATATGATCTTCCAGCTATACCACCTCTGAGTTCAGTACATGTGAGGTATCTGGTATGTACTTCCTCAAGAGTGGTACATGAAACAAATCATGATCTTGATCCATATTGGGTGGAAGTTCAAGATGATAGGCGACAACTCCTTTTTGGTTAAGGATCTCTAATGGGCCAATGTACCTTGGTATTTTCTTCCCTTTCCATTCAATCCACTGATCTATTTTCCATCGTGATGTTCAAAGGAAGACTTTATCTCCGACGTCGAACTCCAAGTCCCTTTGATGGTTGTCAACATAGCTCCTTCGCTGACTCTGAGTATCTTTGATGTGTTTCTGGATGAATTTAACATTCTTTGTCATCTCTTGCACAAGATCAGGTCTAAGTATCTTTCTTTCTCAAAATTCATCCCTATAGGTTAGCGTTTTACATCACTTTCCATAAAAATATTCATATGAAGACATCTAAATACTCGAGTGGAAGATATTGTTTTTTGAGAACTCAACCAATGGGAGATGATGATCACATCCACCTTTGAATTCTAAAGAGAAGGTTCTTCACATTTCTTCAAGAATCTGAATAGTTCTTTTAGATTAGTCATCAGTTTAGTGGTGATAGGTCGTGCTGAAATTTAATTCATTAATAAAATCATCTTTAAGGCTTATCAAAAATTTAAATGTGATCCTTGTATCATTATCATATACAATCTAAATTGGAACACCATACAGGCTCACCAATTCCTTCACATATATCATTGAATTTTTTTTTAACCAAGATATCTTCCCGCATTGTGATAAAATGTTTAGTCTAGCTGAGTCAGTCAACCACAAACCATATAACATTATTTACATTGGATGTATTTGGGATACCAGTTACAATGTCCTTATTGACATTCTCCCATTTCCACAAGGGTTTAAGCAATGGATGCATCATCCCTTTGGACATTTGTCAGTCTAATTTAATTTGCTGACATACCAAGCACCTTGATATATATTTTTCAATGTTCTACTTCATGTTATCCCACCAGAAGTGTTCCCATATATCTCAATACATATTGGTGCTACCAGGATGGATATAAAATATAGAGTTATGTGAATTATCCAATAACTCCTTCTCTATCCCGGGTGATGAAGGCACACAAATCTGTGTTCCAAACCAAATCACACCATCATCATTGATATGGAACTCATGAAGCTTCCCTTCCATTACTGTATTCACCTTATTTGGTAACTCCAGATCATCCATTTATACCGCCTTAATCATATATTAGATTTATGGTTTCATAATCATTTGGGAAAGGTAGGATGTATCCTGTATCCTTATGATTTCCGAATCCATCCTTTGCATATCCAAGAAGATGGGGTCTTTCTCAATCAGTAGCATGGATAGATTAGCAGGTTCTTCTCTGCTTAGACAATCAGATACCTTGTTCACCTTTCCACGAGGATAGTGAATAAAGAAATTTTAATCCTTTATTATCTCTAACCTTCTCCTCTAAATCATTTTGAGATCCTTTTGTGTGAATTTATACATTAAGTTATTTTGGTCGATGTATATTTCACACTTCTCACCATAGAGGTAGTGTTGCCAGATTTTTAACGAAAAAAATCACACCTTCTAGCTCTAGATCATGTGTTGGATGGATATTCAACTTCCGTGAGGCGTAGTTTATCACATAATCATTTTTCATGAGTACGCAACCAAATCTTGTATTTGAAGAAACACTCTATATCACAAAACTTTCTCCGCTTTTCAGTAATGTGAGTTCAGGTGCACTGATATGCCATCTCTTTAGCTCATTGGAGCTTCCCTAACATTATTCCTTCTTGAGACACTATACCCATTTCCTTGTAAACTCAGTTAGAAGGCTTGACAATTTTGAGAAATTTCTCACAAAACACTGTTAGTACACAAATAATCCAAGAAAAATATGGATTTCTTTGACACTAGAGGTCCTGGTCCATTCCTCAATCACCTTTTTTTTAATGGACCATAGAAATTTCCTCTATTTCGATCACATGTCCCAATAATCTGACTTGATTCATCTAAAAGTCAAACTTTCTGAACTTGGCGTACAAAATATCCTTTCATAATGTGGCCAACACAAGTCTTTTATGTTCTTAATGTTCTTCCTTTCTCTTGGAGTATTTGATAATATTATCAATAAAATCTACCAAATTTTGTTTTTGGGGATAATTTCTAAAGACTCTATTTATCAAATCTATAAAGATTGTAAGGGAATTAGTAAGTCTGAAGGGAATCACTAGAAACTCATAGTTCCCATACATTGTACAGAACATAGTATTCTGAATATCTTCCTTCTTCACCTTTATCGGATGATGTCCAGAGTGAATATCCACCTTTGAAAAGTATTGATCTCCCCTTAACTGATCAAAAAAGTCATTAATCTTTGGAAGAGTATACTAGTTCTTTATAGTGATCTTGTTGTGTTCCCAATAATCGATACACAACCGCATTATTCCATACCACTTCTTCACAAAGATCACTGGCACACCCAAAGGTGATGCACTAGGGTGTATTAATCCTTTATCCAAATTCCCTTTCAGCTTCTTCTTTAACTCCTCCAGTTCGATAGGAACCATCCTATAGGGGCACTTTGAGATAAGAGTATCTCCAGTTATGAATTCAATTGATAAATCTACCTCACAATCCGGGGGGAAGTCCGGGTAAATCTTCAAGAAATACATCATTGTATTCCCTCATCATGGGAATTCTAGCAAGTTTGGCACTTTCCTTTGACTCAACCTTATGTTCTAGGTGTTCTTCTTCATAGGGTATCAACACCCACACTATTGAAGGATTTTTCAAAGGATATTAATGATATTCCTTGCATTTTTAGAGGATCATGGGATGGTTGGGAATATGAAAAGATATTTCCTTTTCTCAATAGATTATATGTGCTCTTTATAATGAGTTCCAATCCATTCCCATTATATCATAGAATTCCACCAAGGGAATTATTATGAGATTCACGGGAAGAATCTTCCCAAATATGCCAATATGATATGTTCCAAACACTTGGGTTGCAATGATTTCCCCACATGGTGTTTTTACAGATATCTCTACTTCAAGGTTTATGGGATTCAATTCTATAGTTCTAGAAAACTTTCATGATATAAAGGAATAAGTAAAACAAGGAATAAATAATAATTTTACCATTATTGAGTGAATACGAAGTTTACCTTGTCTGAATTCATTATATTCCTCCACTTCCACATTAGTGATGGAATACTTCTTTTCCTGTTCATATGCATTTGGTGGCTGTTGATGCTGATTACCCTTTAGGACTCGAGGTTTAGTGCACTAGCTTGCATTGTGACCTTGTTACCTATAGTTCTAGCATTGGAATGTGGGTGGGGCTCCCCTTTCTTTAGATGCATTCCCATTCCTTCTCATTTGTTTTCAACACTATTGAATCATTTCTCCATCCCTTTGAGGGATTTCCGATGATGCCACTTCCCACATTTTTGGCATGTAGGCTGTTGAGTTTTCATCCCACATTTATCATTAGATCCTACCTCAAACTCCATATTTAATTTTTTATCACCATAGCCATGGGACCATTCTCAAAACTCCAACTCCATTTTGAGATCACATCAAACAACTTCTTTATAACTCCAAAAGTCTCAAAATAAAAGAGCCTTTCGAAGGTGTGGTTTTTATCCAATAAATATTCTATCAATTTTTCTATCATTGTGGATATCAATTCCTGAAGCATACCTTGAACACCTCGTGAAATTAACTTAGTAGGTTGTGATAGATTCAAATTCCTTTTGCTTGAGATCAATTAATTCTATCTCCATCTTCATATAGAGAGTTCTTGGGAAATATTTGTTAAGAAAGATGATCTTAAAGTCTCTCCATTCCATCTCTTCAATTTTTTCTCTTGTCTTGGTGTTCTTAATCAAAGCCCACTATCTATTGGACTCTCCATATATAAGATAAAAGGATAGTTTCACCTTATCTATCTCAGAATAGTTTATCATAGAAACAATCTTCTCTATGGAGTTAACCCACTATTCCTCAAATAGATGATCGGAAGATCCACTAAATGTCGGTGGTCGTTGCCTCATAAAACGCTCAATAGCTAGTTGCTTCCTATTTGGTGAAGGAGTTCATTCCCCGTTATTATAGTTATTGTTCAAAACCAGAGATATTTGGGGAAGCATCACCATGATGTTTTGAACTCCACCTCTCAAATCATTTTGGGTGTCATTCGGGCAATCATTGCATTGGACCTCGCATGATTTTTTGGCCTGGTGTCTCCTGGTTCCACTCATTTTCTAAAATAGAAAAGGTTAGAACAAATCATAAGTCAACAAGTCATTAATAACATATTTTTTTGTACCATTTAATCTAAAATAATAACTTATTGGATCCCTATATAAATATTCTTGTGTGAATATTTGTACATAGTCTCATACTAGAGGTTTTCTCTAGGGTTCACTAATCCTAATTACCAAATTAACTAAACCTTTCCTCTGATACAAACAATATTTACCCTTCATTTTCTTACATTAATATTACATCATTATAAAGATAAATAACATAATAAGTAATATACCATGAGGATCCAGAGGTTTATGGTCTTGGGAAAACTATGAACAAACCTAACATTTTCAACATCAAGCATAAATATTTATTTAATCCCTTCTTCTCAAGCTTCTTATTGGAACTTGGACTCTCCTTAGTACATGTTGTCATATGAGGATATACATAAAAATGGGCTGAGATAAAATCCCAATAAGAGGATAGATAATAACAATATATCATTGGGTGAGCATAATCATAACATTATCATCAAAATCATGAGACTAAACATTAATAAAATACATGAAATGTGGTAATTAATAAAAATGAAACATCATGTCTTAGTGGTCATAAACCACACATATTTTTGAATAATTATATCCTCATGTTCATCCATCATTTCACTATTAATCATGAGATTCATCACTCTACCCAATGCATTGGAGAGCTGTATAATTCTTGGCACACCCGTCACATTAAAACATTCATATTGCACTATATAATTCTAGGTGCACCCGTCACATCATAACATTCTCATTGGCATGCATTCCACATAGATCATATATAAAAAATGAACATAAATAACCCATGTAATGGAATGGGTTTCATCTCATAGGAACGCATTCATAATCCTTGGGGTTCCAACAGAAAGAGGGAATAACATACTAGATACAAGAACCCTCAACCTCGAGTGAGAAGTAAAAGGTGTGTTTTTGAAAGAAGTGTTCTTTTAGAAAACATTTATTTGACATAAAATCCATTGAAAAACATTGATATCCTAGAAAATTTAAAATAATGATGAAAAAATTATTTTTAAGGAGTGACCATGGAAAAATGGAGTGAAAGAGGGAGTACCCGAAGAAAGAAAGTTGGGTTTGAGAATTTCCCCTTACCTTGTATTTGAACGCTTTCTTCACCTCAATGTCTTGTAAAACTGAATTAGATTAATTAATTAACAAATAAAGAACATTTTTTACATGAATATGGATCATTATGGTTTTATTATGTTATTTTATGGCCCTTTGGATGAGTTATATTGTTTAAATGCATTGTTCTGGAATGTTCGTTTTTATGGTTTTCGTCAGTGGTTCATGTGAGACCAGAAGCTCTTGGATGTAGGGGTGGGGCTAGGGAATATTTTTGGATAGAGTTTAGACAATCCTTGAATCTGGACATGTGTGAGGAAATGAGGGTGTGAATGCTGGTATTTATAGTGGAGGGGAGAGGGATTTTCTCAATATATATTCAATAATTTATTATTTCTCCACAATACAAGGAATAGTGAGTCTTCCGTGACTAAATATAGAAATTGAATCATGTAAATCCAAACCATATGTTCTTAAATCATCATAACATCACCTATTAATCTATAATTCAGGAATTTTACTTATTTAGAAAATTATCATATTTCACTATTCATAAAAAATTCATGTATTTCAAAAAAATCTTAAAAATTCATCCTAACCATTTTTTGACATGTAGAATAAAAAATGAATTCCATTTTTCAAAAATAGTTTTCTAAATATGGGAAATTTAATTATTAAATAAAATAATATTTTATTCAAAAAATAACAATTTTAAAACATTTATTTTGTTATTCTAAGATATAGGTACATCATACATTCAATAAAATATTATATATATACTCTCATAGGTACGGTTACTATTCATTAGGTTATTTCACTATTCATAAGGGTAGAATTACTATTCATAAGGGTATGTTACTATTCACCAAAAATTATGTTTGTTCTATTATACTCCAAAAATCACCCTGAACACAGCTTTGTGTGTCTGATTTTTGAAATTCAAAACAAAGAAGTGGGAAAAATTATGCTTAATGGTCACATCGTATTTAGTATAATGATATTTAGTTATGATTCCCAATGTGATTATAATATAAGGAATAATTATAATAAGGGAATTCCATTGATAAAACTTCAGGTTCTTATAGTTTAAATCGCACTAAATGTATATTTACAAATAAAAAATTGCTTCTTGTTCTGCAGCCCCAGTAACAATACCCTGAAAAAACCCATGTAAAGAGTTTATATAACCAAATAATCTTATCCATATAGTATTATTAAGAAATCAAACATCTAAAATACTAATATACACATCCTCACATAAATAAAATGAAAATATGTTTTTGGAATACTCTATGCCACACAAGATACATAAACAAAATATGTTTGGTGATTACTCTATGCCATAAATTATACGTAGACAATCCAACTATTTCCAAACTTTTCAATCATATAAAAAAAACAATCATTGTTTGATGATGAATACTACTCCTCACCCTCTCCACCACCATCTCTACTCCCTGGTACCGACACATGTAAGACAATTTTATTGAAAATTAAATATTGTTGAATATTTATATTAAAACATAAAACCAATAAATGTTTTTAATCTAAATGATTTTTAATTTTTATGATTTACCTACTCACTACCACCTTTCAATGATTCAGTATCACTTGGGACAGATTCGGTCATCTTCTGATATAAATGAATCAACGCTTTCTGCAAATAGGATATCTGAGTCCCCTGATCCTCAATTTTTTTTCATAAAACAAAATCTCTCTGAGCATGTTGGTATAGGGAGTGACTAGAACCAGGAGTATATGGAACATTAATTCCAGATGGTCTTCCAATTACCTCATATGGTATGGGTCCCATACTCATCCCGCGCACTCGACCAGGATACTCCATCCCATGCACCTGACCAAATCGGATAGTCTGGTAGCCTGAGTAAGACTATGTGGGATTGGAATCCCATAATTCATTAATTTGTACCTATAAATAAAATTTTAGTCATATTATAATTAATATATATTAACATAGAGTCAAATGAAAATAATTTATTATAATGAAAAATCAATTCATACCCCATCTTCTTTGGAAGACTTATTAACAAAACTTCGATTGAATTTTTTATGAACATCTAACCACAGTTCTGTTCTAGATGTTGAGTGACCTAAACTCTATGAATGCATTAAAAATGTAAAATGAACAGTTATAATATATTAAATAGATAATATTATATCATAAATATTTAAACTAATGAAAATATTACCATAGATGAGTGGATTCTAGAAAAACACTTTGACCCTATAGTGTGAGGGATGTTTTTCTTGTACTAGATCATTGCATTCTTCTGTGAAATATCCATAAATAAATAAAATTCAATTTAATAGTATTTTTTGAAATGTCATCTCTTTTTAATATACATGTATAAATATAAAATGAGTTTAATATAATAATATATATTTAAATACAATCTTCTTATCATCACAATGTATATCAATAAAAACACTCAATTTCACTTTAAGTACACCATTGGGTACCTTGTCATATATATATTATGCACTGAACAAAGTATCATTGACATCTTCCCCAATATCCATTTAATATCTTTACATTTCTGGCTCAGATTTTTCAATGTCCACTTTTGTTCTAGAAAATCAACAACCATAAAATGGAAAAACAACTATAAAAAAAATTTCATTTTGAAAATATTATTATTTAATAACATAATGACATTTAATTGTACCATAATTTATTAAAATTACCTTTTTTTGTGAATCAAATATATCATTTTTCCTTGTTGAGAGAATATGCCTTCAATCACCAAAAGTAATAGGAATGGAAACTGGTTCCACATCCTGTTGACCCAAAATCCAGCCATGTATTCCTACAATGTCATCTGTAGGGACCCCATAGGATATCAAATGGGAAAACTATCTTCTCTCCAGTCAGATTCCACACATATTAATTGTTCATATTTTTCTCCATTCTTATGTAGTTTCCATATTTTATGAAAAAATAGTTAGTATTAAAAAAGTGAAATAAATTTATTCATTTTAAAATTTTAACCTATAACTGTCACCATCCAGTATCCCCATGAAGAAGATGAAGTGGAACCCCGATCTCTCACTATAGAGGTTCCTGAAAGGGAAATAATCACTTCATCTTCAGAAGGGATACTCATGAAGGGTGTGAGAGACAGTGCAGAGGGGAAAGCAGATGGTGTCTCACATGCTGTACAGAGAGAGACAGATGGATCCTCATCTATCTATGTGGTCAATGAAACAATGTGATGCTTCCTCCTCGGCATTCCTATCATTTAATCAAATAAAATTAAGTTCAGAACATATATTTCAAAAAAAATTATATAGGTAAAAAATTAAAAACAATAACATATGTATAGTACTAACAAACAAAATATACATAATGATGATAATGAATGACCTCTCAAATGAGTTAGGGGTTCTTAAATGAATGGATAACTATACACAAATCATTTTCCCCTTAAATCATGTCAGTTTCCCACTCCATTACATTATCCACTTTATCCACCATTACAAGAATAATATTTTCAATATCATGGTGGATAAATATGTATTGTTCATGTTGTTGTTGAAATTCAATGTCAGAGGTCAAATATTCCACTTCATCACCAATATCATACATATCTCTTTGTTTTATGTGAGCAACTACACTACGTCCTTCTTCCACAACATCTTACACATAATATACCATTTTTTCTTGTGATGCTAAGATACATGGATCATGTTTATCATGATCACCAAAATCCATCAAGGGAGAGAATTTCACAGTAGTAAATTGCAAGGAATAAATTTTAAAACATCTAATAATATCGACCCAATTGCATTTGATTAAAACAACTAAATAAAATTCCCATGGTAGTTCAATTCGATAATATCAATCAACTTTCCATAGTATCCCACTTTAGTAAATGTAAATATACCACTATTATATGTTTTCAAACCCTCTCTCAATCAACTGTACGAAATTTGAAGCCATTCATATTGTAAGCAGTGAAATTCCTAGCTTATTTTATAGGTCGTTGAGCAAGAAAAATACCATATTATAACAAATATGCTTGAGTATTGGTATTAATGATCTAAAAAAGAAACATACATTATTATATTTACGTAATATATTTATCAACCAAATATCTGTATTAATGGAAACATTTATGAAATTACACATCGTGCAAACCATTCTACAAGCTCCTTATTAGCAGATTTTATTATATCTTTCTCATTTCTTGTTCGGTCTCCCATTAATCCTTTTTTTTATTCGTAACATTTAAATAAATAGATCTATAATTTCACTATTCAACATCACATATCTATGTTCCTGTAATAATTATATTTCACTAAGTATACAATTTGAGGTCCTCCCTACTGATCGGACAATAGCATGAAATATTATTGATTTCTTATGTATTTGCGATTAATTTGATGTGCCATCAGCACATTCAACTTGATTAAATATTTTCTCAATATCATAAAATTATATAGAATAAAAGGTAAGACACTCCTCATCTAAATAGCCTTCAGAAATAGTGCATTCCATTTGAGCTTTATTTCTCACGTGTGATTTCAAATGACCAAGATATTTTTGAAATAAAATAAAAAATGTAGTTATATATTTAATTAAGTTCCAATAATTTTTTACTCAACTTAAATAGATATTAAAAAGTACCTCTAAATTGGATACATCCATCGATAATGTACGAGACCTCCTAATTTAGCTTCCTCAACCAAATATACAGTTAAATGCATCATAAAAGTAAAAGACTATACTAGAAAGATCATCTCTATTGCACAAAAATTCAATAAAAATATCACTGGAAGGTTGTGAAGATCAAATGGATATAGATATTTCTCACATATTTGTCTAAAAAATGGTCCAAATTGGAGAGAAATAGCATTAACCATTTTATGTAATAATGTACGCAATGCCAATAGTAGTAACTGCCATAAAATAATATACGATCATGACTTTTCAATCCATGTAACCTACGATGCATTAAGTCAACAGAACTTGAGATGTTACATGAATACCAATCATATTCCTTCACATGTTTTAAAATTCAAACAAATATATATTTACCTCTAATTTCCATAGTAAAAATTATCGAAGCATAGTTTTCATTCTAATATGGATAGAGATCTCACTCTATGTTCATTTCTTATAAGTCTTTCTGAGCACTGAGATAATCCTTCAACTTTCCATGCTCGTTATGAAATTTGAAGATCAAATTTTGAAAATCATTATTCTTAATATGCATCACATCATGATTATGCCATTACAATTTAAAATCTCAATATGGATATTTGAAGAATATTCTTTTTTTCTTCCTTTGTGGTATTCTGATTTCAGTTGACAATACACTTAAAACTCATTTCACACTATCATTTAAATGATTCACCTTCCCAAATTGTTTTTCCACATTTACAAGTTGTTAGAATATTTCAGAACCTATTAACAACATGGGAGGTGGTCTACACTTAATGAATCCATTGAATTTTGACTTGATCAGTCGAAATCTATGAGATGGATAGAGAAATCATTGATGCAACAAAAAACACCATTTTCTATTATGAGGTAGATGTTTGGGATCAAAATAAAAGTTAAAAATATGAGAATAAAAACTTGTGTAAGTGTTCCAACTATATAAATTCCCAAGTTCATGGAAGTCACTAATGGTCCTCTTAAAGTTACTTTCATTTTGAACATTGATTTAGAAGCAGTATTATATGTATCGATAATGATTCTCTGAAACTCCTATAATTCATAAATTAATGGATGAAAGTATACATAAATATCATTTCAAATCATTTATATTCAAGGAATAATCATAGAAATAGTAAATGATGTTTGTTTTATTCACATGCACGGAGGCAGATTGTAAGGGATCAAAACAACATGCCAAATGGTATAACTGGTACTCAAAGTCCCAAATGGGTTAAATACATCATTACCCAATCCCAATCGAACATTTTTTTGGATTATATAAGAAATAAATATTTAATGAATCAAATGTATTCCATGATTTTAAATCTAATGGATGCTGCATTAACCCATCATTGTTATTATATACAGAATTCCTTTTCAAGTGTTCGGTAGTTTTTGATGACATGAATAATCTTTGCAATCGAGGAATTAAAGGAAAGTATCATAAAACCTTTACAGGTGTGGTACTATTATTCATCTTCATGATAGTATGTAGATTTAGACTTCCAATATCACCCATTGACTTCCATCTAGAAGAAGAAATTTTTTCAATTCTATCATCTTGAATCCTCTCTCTAATAAAGCATACAATCCTTGGGACATGCATGTATTTGTTTATGATTCAAACCAAGCCTATTAACAACTTTTTTATATCATAAAAAGACATGGAGATGTTTGCTTCATGAAATGAATCACACAATGATTCCAATATCATGGACATCACCTTATTTGTAATTCCACACAGGCATTTGATATGGTTCAACTTCCATAGAAAAAATGTTTTGAATATTCCAAACAAACACTATAAAAATCATGATTTTCCATCATCAAATTATCCATGAAACAAATTATTCATATAAGTGTTTTATACTACATTAATCTCCAAATAATGAGGAATAAAACCATTAATATCTTACAATCATGATCTGGTTGGCCTACAGTATCAAAAACAACACTTATCACATTTCTATTTTTAATACATTCAACTCATTGTTCTGATATATTTTGATGTTGGTTTTTGTTCCATACATTGCCTAATTCATAGATTATAAGATTTTTCATTTCATTTTCCCTTGTCGACAATGTTGAGAGCTCATTCTGTGGATTGAAATTAGTTCTCAAACATTCAGAAATGTTCGATTCCCCATTCCAAATCCAACAAAAATATTGAGCTAGTAATTTCTTCAATATCAAGTGTTCATAAACTTCATCTCTATACAACCATATTCTAAATTTACATTTGGGACATGGACATCTTATTCTCCCATCAACAGATCAATTGCAAATTGAAAAATCTAAAAACTCCTCTAAACCCTTAGCATAATGAGGTGTGTTCCTCGGTAATTTGGTCTAGCTTTTGTCCATATGGATCACAATGTACCTACAGATTGTTAAAAAAATTAGAACACATAACTATTAATAAATATAAAAATATATTCATATATACAGATTTAAAAAATATGAATATATTAAAAAAATGTTTTCCTATATAAATAAATAAATAAATTCCATATATAAGTGGATGTATTGAAATTATATTTTCCACATTTCATGATGGATGTAAAACTATATAGGATAATCCAATGATATTTAGGGGAAATTTAAATTTAGGCATCTCAATTTCATAGTGACAATTTTTTTATGAGGATTCCATGCCTGTTGATTTGAATATGTAAAATGTGTAACATCATGACCATTAATTAATTTTTTATAATACAGGCCATCATGACCATTAATTATGAATAACAAAGAGGACTGTTAGTTATAATGAATCCAAATAAATAACATAAAGTATCATTTCCATTAATACAATTAGAAATAACGAACATGATGTCTGTATCTTCCAGGGGAATGTTATTAAATGTCATGTCCTTAAATTAACAATAATAATAAGTAATTTCATAAACATTATAGATTTTATCAATGATATAATCACATACCTTCCAAACAACATTCAAGGATAAAAATAATACTCAATCTACTATTAAATTAATCTAATCATTTAGTAATGAATTTTCTAAATAATCCGAGGGGATATGATATATAATCTATTCCACTACATGATTTTATTAACTCACTTTATCAAATTTCACTTGTTAATCAAATCCAAAAATGACTTAGTTGTGCTCAGGTCATAGAGGGATCATAAGTCATTATTCAATATAGTGAAACTAACCCAGGTGGTGGTTTGGTAGAGCTAATCAACCTCCAACCAAATATCAAGGTCTCCTATAATGTCTATAATTGAATTCCAACAATTAATTTTGGGGTTTATCTATTTTAGGTGAAACACCGTGAAAGTATTTTATATGAATCAACAAAAACCATAAATAAAAACCCAAAACATTTATTTAAATGTATGATACCACCAGCCTTATACTGGTAGATAAATATTTTAGACCACATTTATTCATCTTTTAAAGGAATTTTTAACATTTAATAGAGGGTTAATGACCATAGATATGAACACTGGATATGAAAATTGACTAAGGGTATATAATCCTAAATGGGACTCATTTCCCTAATTATTGTAAATTAAAATGAACAAGAGATAAGATCATATGCCACTAATCAAATATATACATAAATAAAATTGAAAATATAATTCATGAAGGCAATGTCATACATAACTGAAATAATTAAATTTTACCCACATAAATCATATACATTGACTAAGAAGTCTAAAATATTTTTAAAATCAATGAATTTATATGTTCAATACGACATGTTTTTCCAATAATGACCTATTTCAGTACTAGTACATGTGAATAATTTTTTGAGAAATTTATTTATAAAAACCCTGGTGAAATTTAACCATGAGCATATAAGTTTTACAGGTGACTGATAATGCCTAACCATTCGTATTAATAACATTTATTATATAAACAATATATGAAAATCATATATATATATATAAGAATATCAACATAACTCTGTGTGAAAGAGAAAATTATTTACTCTATAAGAATGTATCGACAAACAATGTAATAATTCTAAAAGCATTCCAATTAAAAATTAATATTTTAAATTAAATAGAAAATATATAAATTTAATTATCACTAAATAAAAACTAATCATTGATGACATAAAATACTGAAATCCTGTATAAAAAAAATTGTCTTTTGAAATGGAAAATAAGTTATTTTATCTGGGTTAATACTTCGAATGAACTAAAAGATAAAATATTACAAATATTTTTTTTCGATCCTCTAATCTATAAAATCAAAAAACTTTAATATGTAGACATTTTCAAAGAATCTAAAACATGTTAATGAATTATATAAATTATATGACGATGTTTCTAACCATTTTCAAATTATTCATAATATTCTCATCCCATTCTCTATGAATAACTATCTGTTACTATTTTTTACATTACCCCTTAATATTCATTATCTTATAAATTAAATCTCCACATAAATTCCTAAAGAATATTATACTCACTTAATATTAATAATAACTAAAAAATCATAATAAAAATAAAACCATAGTATTATCTTGATAAGAATTTGATAAAGATTCATGTCAAATAAAACAGACTGTTTACCCATGTTGAATTATTGTAACTGATGACCACAATTATGAATATAAAGAGGATGACATATGATAAAAATATAAAATATAAATTATTCCTTATATAAAAAATTTAAGGTGATTCTAGATGACTAATACAATATAAAAACGGTGGAAATAAAAATTTAAAATAAAGAATATCATTTTCTCAAATAGTGATACCTTCATGGTCGTGCTTGGTTTAGGTGTTAAAATGATCCCAAGAAACACACCATTTTTTATTTAATACATTACATATAGTTTAAATCTTGATATAATATTTAAAATGAATATAAAAGAGTATCTCATCATACCTAGCGGAGTGAAGTGCGGTGAGGGACCATGAGCTGAGGGGCGGTGAGCATTGGTAAGGAACATAGAGGCAAGGAGATGGATAATGATTATTGTTGACAACTAGAAATGAGGATGCCATGGTGATGGTCGGTAGAGATTGTAAAAGTGAGGGAGGCTAGAGAATTAGGGAGTCATGGGTTGGGGGTTTATGGGTAGGGGAGAGTGTAGACTGTTAAAAAATGTAATTATTTAGTGGTGGTTTATAAAAAAAATCCAAATACTTTTTAAAAAAAAGTATTTGTTGTTGTTTAGTAAACCGATGCTAGTAAACCACTTCTAAATACATAGTTTTTTGTAGTAAATTACAACCAAAAATAATTATAATTGTGAAATATTATTAACAACTGGGTGTAAAAATGTAATAAAATAATCATATATGACATTATATGTTTGAATATGGTTCTATTTTAAAATAATTACATTATTTGAACTATTATACCGATGTTTAAAGCATGTTTAACCAAAAGAAATCATGTGTTTAGTGATTTTTTCTGAATTTCCGTTCATTGAGGCACATTTGTATGTTATACACCAATTTATTTTATATGGTGTATACACTTTCCATTTCACATGTAATATCAGGAATAATAATTTATTCATGGAATTTTATATTTTAATTTGAATTATTTGATCCCAATTTATTTGGCCAGAATATTATTATGTTGTAAGGTATTCCTTATCTCAATATATATTCATTGGGTGAAAGTTGTTTTTCATTGATTTTTCATTCAAAGATTATGTGTATAATGAATTTTGACTACCTTATATTTTATTTCCACATTTTTATTCATATATAAATATTATACATAAAAAAAATCCATTTACCAATTCACAATTCAACGTTATGGTCATTTTAAGTGTTTATTTTACAATCCAATTCTAATAAAGATTATTTATTCTTGAATATCAGTTAATGTAAATTATTTGAAGATTTACCTATAACCACATTTCATTTTATTATACACTTATTATTCATGATATTTTGAATTATTAGTACCATTTCATCACTCTTCTGTAAATAAATTTATTGATATTTTTTAAAGAAAGTCAGACTGAATTTCTCACTTCGTTTAGAAATATATTTTCTTCCAAAACCATGTTTTCAAAAAAATGTTTCAAAAAATATTTTTTCCATTTTTAAAATGATTTGTTAATGGAATTTTTAGGCATTTTTACATTTATAATTTTTTTCAATAGCATATTATGCCATTTTCAAAACAATTTCCATTTTGATTTTATCAATAATGTTAAACTAATTGCCATATTATTTTCTGAATGATGAACATTCCTCACCTTTTACAATGAAAAATAAATTTTATATTTAACCTGTACGGTAGGTATGGAATTACTCACTTCCATGACTATCATGTATTTGTATCTTTCTTTTCATATTTATAAGTATCTTTTAAAATAAAATATTGTTTTTCCTAATATTATATAAATTCTTAGTTTTATAATGTTATTTTTAAAGAAAATTATTTTGAAAAAGTGTTATGATTTTCAAAATAAAAATGAAATTTACATTAAAAATTGTTTTAAAAGATATTTTTTATGGATTTTATATTCATCAATAAAAAATCCTTTATTCTTAGTCTATTCGGTTTATAATTTATTAATACCATGCTTATCATTCCTCTCGATGGTGTATGATCATTTTGAACAAGTAATATATTGAAATTTTTTTACTTGATTCATTTTTGTAATAATTAACTTTCCCTTGAATTATTCACTTTCCTACGGACAATAAATTAATAATAAATGCTAATATTATTTTTCATGGATATGTTTATTCCATAAAATTGATATCATTTTAACATATAGTGAATCACTTTGAGATTTATTTGGTAGACTAGGGAAATATTGATAAATATGTATCTTTTACTCAATATGGATATTTTTTTGATAAACACATTGTTCATAAATTAAATCGATTATTTGATATATGAGGAATGATTTGGACATGAAAGACACATCTGGGAATAATTTATTTAAATCCCCTCGATTCATTGGTATAACTCATGAGACATAAACACCTTTGAATTTTTACCTAGTAGTTTTAAAATGTTTTTTGAGAGGTTCTGACAAAAGAGATATGGTTGGGAAAACTATATCAGTTTGTTCCCAGTTGTTTTAAACTATCTTGTGAATTATCATGAAGGTATAGGTTTTTTAACTGAGATATAACATTCAATAATTAATCATTTCCTTCATTCTAAATTTAGTTATTATTATCCATGACTTTTTCACTGTGACATTTTCTCTAGATGCATGCCATTATATTTTTACTGATTAAATGGAACTTGTGTTCAGTTATTTAATATTATATGTTGATAATACTTTAAACAGTTATTTAAATATAATTTATGTCTAGTTATTTACTTTTCAATGTTGAATATGACTTATCTAGTAATTTAAATTGCTTGCATGTTTAGTAATTCACCTTTCTGAAATTGATTATTCCTTTTCCAGTTAATTAAATGGAATGTGTGGTCAGTTATTTACCTTCCCATAATGATTACTCTTATTGATTTATTCTAGATATCATTTTACATTACCCATATTAATAATTTGATCTCACTCTTATTTAGTTTTTTTTCTCTTGAATCCACTAAGTGAAATATGTTTGTTATGAAAGGATATTCTTTATAGAATAAACTTATTCACAAAAAAATGTTGTAATTTGTGTTTTGAAATGTAATAAAAGACACACGAATGAATATAGTTTACCAATACTAGTAAAAAATTTGGTCCTTTAGGATGGAATTCAACGTACATTATGTCAATTTAATAAACCAAATACTGTCTCTACGTTACTAGGGTCGGGTTGCTACATTATATTAACTTACACATCGATCTTATCCATCATATATATTTTAGAATAATTTAAAAAACCTGGAAAATAATAATTAATATAAATATTTCACATTTGTAAAATACAAAAAATGTTCATAAAATTAATATAAGAATTGTATGTTATTTTTTAATGTTTTATAAAAACTATTTAACTTACTTTATAATTTTAATATAAAAATTTTCCATGAGGATCATAACTTTTTTAACTTGTAAAACAAGTCATTTAATATTGAATATATATTTATAAAGTATTTCAGAAATTTTTAACAATAAATGATGAAATATTCATTACTTAAAATAAAAATTTATAATGTCATTATATATTAAATAAATATTTTAGATATCTATAAAATGATAAAAAATTATAATTTATAATTTATTTCATAAATGAAGAGAAAATATCATTTTTAAAATTCGAATATCATAAATTATGATATAACTTCTAACATTCATATGATATTGGTAATATTGTATCACAACTATATAACACACAATTATGTTGTTGTACAATATTTCATGATCAACGACTTAGATTCACTAATGTAAGTCTAACTGATATTGCAAGAAATGATATTTATATATCATTATCACCAATATCCTTTTTCTTGAAAAGGATTAGTATTTTTTAAAAAAAATCATCTAAAAAATCTGAAGTGGCCCATATATCATTTACAGATTTACAAAAAAAACATTCCAATATATAGAAGAATAATCATACAAAACCCCTTTTCTATAGGATTAATCAGTGATTGGTTTCGAAGATACTGTACAAAAATAATTATTGTACCTCTGTTGTCTTGGTAGAATATTATTCAATAGATTCATGATGATAATATATAAACAGT
Source organism: Viscum album (assembly GCA_963277665.1). Lineage (NCBI taxonomy): Eukaryota > Viridiplantae > Streptophyta > Magnoliopsida > Santalales > Viscaceae > Viscum > Viscum album. The sequence continues at coordinate 1,627,755,626 of OY728159.1, forward strand.
AACCGAAAGATTTATCTCATCATTGGTACCCATAGATTATGTGAACACGTAAACTCTATGGAAGCATATCTCACAACTTTATGATAATCTAGTAAATTATGTTAAAGGAGAAAGTGAAGAAACAGAGTTGTGCCTGAGAGTCAATTAAAAATAACCATCATATTATACACATATTACTTTTGGTTAATACTATTTATATATGCCTCATTGGGTACTCCAATTATTGAGTAATGGATCCAAAAATTTCATAATGTATCAATTCATTACAACATTTTTAATGTATATGATTTCACAAAAATCAAAGATACCATAATTCTTTAACAATTATTGATTTATTATGACACACTATAACATATTTACAGTTCATATAATTATTTTTAGATTGAATTTATTATATATTATGTAGAATATATGAAATAATAATATGTGATCTCCAACATAACATATAATTTCATAAATATTTCTATAAGAAATATAATCCGATCACTCCAACATATATAAATATAAATCATAGTGAAATAGAATCAATATAAGTAAATTTTTATAAGTGATATACTTATACCACACTATGTGATATAATCTTGAGAGAAAATTTTCTATCATTCACAAGGTATCTTATTCTTGTGGGATAAATAATTGTTATTAAATTAAGAGGTTATATGCATTTTTCTCTCTCAAAATGAATTTCCCATTGGTGTTTTATAATAATTTTATTTATTTTGAATAAGAAAGGCTATAAATATGTGTTGAGTAATAATGAAGTTCCTAAAACATGAATAGGTTATTTTACTAAAGTGGAGTGAAAAAATCTATAAATGATACTACTTCATAAATATTTAACATATGCATATTAATGGAAGGAACCATATCTCAGATGATTATGAAACTTTATGTTATTATAGTCAATGTAAATAGCTGATGGTTAAGGGAATAATTGTTTTATACATGATATTTTTTAGTTTAATAGGTTCTCTATTTTCTAGATATGATAGAAGAATCCTTAATATTTTTAGAAGAGTGAGTAACTATCCTTCTGTTAGCATGAATGAAGGATACAACATATGTTTATTAACATACATGGATGATGGTTGTATATTTTTTATTTGGAAGTTACAAAAATTTTATTTATTTATTTTATAATTAATTAGGCACTATCATTGAGTGTATTTATTGAAAAAGAGAATAAGAATTTTTAGAGGGAGTAGAATATTTATTGAAATACTCAAGAAGTGTATTTATATTCTACATATTTTTTTAGGAATTTTGATGAAGAGATTCATGAAATTCTACTAAATTAATAATGTTATTTTAGTTGTATTGAAATGATTTGATGTGGTATAAGGTTATTAGAGAATTCTCGAAGAGCCTTTAATATGGGTTAACAATGTTAGAATTCTGAGTTAGAGATACATAATTGAAAAAGGAATATATAAGATCCCTTAGAATAAAATATTGGAAATGTATTTGAGAACATAGAGATATAAAACATTCAATGAATGATTTGTAAGAAACACCAACATTTACACTATGCTATTTAATATCATTCAGATGGAATGTACATTTGTCTTATTGATACATTATATCTCCCAGTGCATAGGGAAGATAAATTTTGAATTTCACACCAACATTTTGACAAGTAAAAGACCCCATATGATATATAAGATAATTTTTGACATACAAAATCTTTAAAGGTGATATTTAACATCCATCTAATGATACATAAAATTTATATAAACATACATAATATCTTCTAGTTGACAGATAATATATGTGAGATCCTTAAAGTGATACCTAATAATTTCTATTTCTTATGTAATAAAAAACTATTTGGAATATATGATAATTATATATACTTAAATATTATGATACCAAATTAATTTTTAATTAAATAATATATAAAAATTATTCAAGGGGGATTTTTATTCAAGATGTGTATTGAGGGCTGTAAAAAAATGACTCAATCCCTGAAGAATAAAACTGTAACAAATCAAAATAAGATCAAGAGAAGATGTGGAATAGGATTGTGTTTCAAGAAGTATCTTATCACCATAAAATTTCTGCTACCAAATTTCATGTATACTAGTATTAAATAATTTTTTATCATTCAGTGAATATAAGCAGAAACTCAAATTAAAAGAAAATCCAAGAATAAAGTAAGAATTGAAGAATAATAATGAAATATCATGAATAATTAATTTAGGAATATTGATATGATCTTTTAATGATAATATTTGGGTTTTTAATAAAAATATTTTAATCTCATAAATGAATATTTAATTTGGTTAATTTCAGGATTGTAAAGACCCGTAAATTTCAAGGAATTTTGTTTTGGGATTTTACGGGTATGTTGTTTCTGACAGCACCTGATTCCAAGGCCCAGTGTGCCCGGAATCAATTTCTGAAGTTTAGCTTGGGTACGTTCAGTGAACGAATGAGAGGGTTTTCCTGACTATTGAACTGGTGCTTGAAATCAAAATCCGAGGGCACCGGTGAAACCGCAGCATCGGTAATTTCTTAGGAACACCTTTTCCGAAGGTGCGTTTTCTCGGGAGGAGTTGTTAAAAATGTGAAGAATAAAAATATAATTGTTTTACAATTTTCTTTTTATTTCACCACTAGTGATTTAAGTGTTAAGGGAAATCAAGTAAATTCCATTTCAAGAAGTTGGGGTGGGGCCAAAACGAGCCCCCACCTCCTTTAATTTCCCTAACACCACATTAAACCCCCCCCCCCCTCTCGCATTTATTTTGTAACTCATCCTCTATCCCTCATTAATTACATGTCAACACTCACATTAAATTGATTAATTAAAGCTATTCAACTAATTTAATTGAGAGTTTGAATTTTGAATATTTGGAATTCATGGCATGGGTTAATAAAATAAGGATGAACATTATTTTATTTGGGGGTTGGTTTTGTTGTGAGAGAATTTTGGGAGAGTTTTCTCTATGATTGAAGAACGCGAAGAACGCCCGGGCTTCGATGAAGAATGTCGTCACCGTAAGGAGAGATCGACGAGTCATATCTTCTTCTCTCTACAGCCCGTGTGTAACGACGTTCCCTTCTTAGACGCATGCCGTTATAACTTCTCTCCACGTCAAAGGAAGGGAGACGCCGCTTCCTCCTCGGACGTTCTCCATCGACGTATATGGAGCTTCATCCCCCGGCGCCATTTTCCGCGATGCTAGCTTCCGAGAACTTCTTCGAGTTAGCTGTATTTCATCGTTCATGAATTAATAATTTTCGTTCTTGGTTATTTCTTAGCCTCCTATTATCAAAATAATGGGAGGAGGTCGGACTGCACGAAATCGGTCGAACATACTCCCCATTATGTTGTTGAATTACTCGTGGATTGGAAACGGAGGTGACGTGGTGTCGTTGCACCGCGCGGGAACGAGAGAACCACGACGATGGAGCACGGTGTTGTCGCGCTGCACCGGTAAGGCTGATGGAGGCCGCAGCCAGAATCGGGCTGCAGAGGAGGAGGACGGCGCCATCGCGCCACGCCGGAACACCGAGGAGGGCCGTGGCCGGGGAGGGCCGCGGCGGAGGGGCGCGACGCCGCCGCGCTATGCCAGAAGGGAAGGAGTTATGGCCTATGGTCGCGGCGGTTCCAAGAAGTGGCCGGCTGAGCCAGATGCTGGAGCCAGCTGGAGGCGGGACCTCGCAGGTCTCGCGGGTTCGATTAAGGCCGACCATAAATGGATGGCCGTTTATCAATGAAGGGGTTAGCCCCCCCCCCTGCATCCGCTCAGTGTGCGGGCACCCAGGCCGGACTGGCTGCGCCGGGCCAGACTGCCCGTGCCGGGTAAGAACCCCACACCAGCAGGGCTGGGTTGACCCAGGGGGTATCGCGTCGGGTCGGACCGGGCCCAAACCCCGTGTTGTGGGATAGATCCATTCAAACACCCATAACTTGGGATAAAGACCTCCGATCGATGCACCATCAGTTGCGTAGCGATCCTTGGATCCCAAATGTCGTTTCGGTATATTATAGACATGGTTTCAAAGAACTTTGGGTATGACAGGGTTGGATCAAACTTGAAACCAACTGGGCCCTCGAAGTGGAAACACTTATATCATGATATCTGGACATCTGATTGACGGGCCATCGACTTTGATGGATTCCTATTTGTGAGATGGTTATTTTGGCTTACTCTACTCGAGGATTGGACGCAGTTGGTGTATGGTTGGGTTGGTTTTGACTTATAATCCAACCCGGCCCCTGGGACGAAAAAGCCAATAACTCCCAGACCGGGCGTCCGATTGACGTGCCGTCTGTCACGTTGAGTTCCTTTTGACGAGGCAGAACTTTGGAATATATCAAACCCAGACTTCGTGTTAGTTGATGTATTGTCCCCCTTGGCTCATGGAGCGGACCCTCCCAGAATCGATTATGTTGTGTGCGGGAACCCTAGAGCAGGCTCCAACTACGACGATGACGACGACTGTACTGGGATCCTCTGTGGGTTCGACAGCGATGACGACTGTACTGGGATCCTCCGTGGGTTCGGTTGCGAATACTACCATACTGAAATCCTCTGTGGGTTCGATGGTGATGACTACTGTTCTTGTATCATGTGTGGGTTCGGCAGTACTTGACTACTGTTCTTGTATCCTATGTGGGTCTGGTAGTATTTGACTCTGTACTTGTATCCTATGTGGGTATGACAGAGTAGCTAGTCTTGTATCCTTTGTGGGTCCGACAGCTTAGCTGGTCTTGTATCCTATGTGGGTCTAGCAGCTTAGATGAATCAGTGGCTACATCTGATCATCTTTATCGTCTTTGGAAGAAGTATACATGTGTGAGCTGAGTCTTGAATTTCAATAATTATCTTCGATATGATTTTTTTGCCTTCCTGTGTGTATTGGGTGGTGTTATCATATGTGGATTGGATGGTGCTATCATGTGTAGACTAGATCTAACTTGGGCTCGAATGTTGGAGTCGAACTGGGATTGATAAATTAAGTATATATATGGGTATATACCTAAGTAGAGTTGTTTGTTACTTCGTTTTGTATCATTCCTTTGTGGTTTATCCTTCGTGGATTCTGGGAGACATTCGGGGGTCTCGGGGTCTCTACTGAGTAGCGTATACTCACCCCTGCATGGGCTATGCCTGCACTACGTTGTGTTGGATGCAGACGATGGATATCTCTGATCGAGGTAGGAGCTCATGGAGCTAGACGATACCTGGAGTTGGATCACTGGACGAGAAGTACACGGAGCGGACGGATACGGGCGAGGAGCTGAGGAGACTATATGTACCCACCCTTCAGGTGGGAGGTCCAGAGGATGGCTTGGTGTTGCTGCTTTAATTTTCTATTGTTGTACTCTCTTTTCAGTTGTACTTTACTTTTAGTTGGGTTTGTATACTGGCGCATTTACTTTCCAGCACTTACTGTTTTACTAAGTTACTTAGTGTTTACATCTTCTTGCAAACTCTATGGTGTTTGTTTTCTTACATAAAGTCAATGTCTTCCCTTATATCGGGATTTACGCCTTTGGTGCTAGTCTCCAGCCCCTGGCCTATGGAAGGCGGGCTTGGGGTAGTCATGGCACGGGTCATGACAAGGATGTTTATTTTAACTAGATTTAACCGAGTTTATCTCATGGGAAATTATAATATATATTAACATATTTGTAATATATAAACAATATCCACTTGATATTATTTTGAGTTTACAAAAATAAGAATTTGATAAGAGTTGTTTTTATTAAGAAAGAAGAATAGATAACCCAACAATGTTGTTACTATATATTTCATGTATTAAAGAATTGTTGAGAGTTTGGACTACTTCTATTACAAATCAAAAGTGTTGAAGGAGAAAGAATCAGCGAGAACCCAACATTAATTTTCTTGAATATCTCAATCATGAAATAATTTTTTTTATTATATTGTACTTCAATTTTAAATAAAATGTTACAATGTATAAGAAAAAGTAGAAGAAAAAAAAAGAAAAAATAGACCAACATGCAATACTACTACAATCATTTGTGTTTGAGACTCTTGAATAATAATGATATGTTAATGTTTAATATCATTATAATGTTAAAATAAGATTTAATAGTCTGTATAAAACATAGGATTTCTTTTTCCCATGTATAAATTGATCATTCTAATATTGAGAGTAAGAGGATAACTTGCATGATGATTTTGTTGAAAATTCTTTATCTATTAAAGGCCAAAATTTGTGGATGAAGTTATTTAAATTTGTATTGAAGTATTTCAATGTTCATTAATATGTTGTTAAATAAGTATAAATTCGATGAATAATGTAAAATGGTAGGATAAAATATAAAGAACCATTCAGTACACTACAAACTATCAGGTGATAGTCTTGTATTCACATTTCATTATTATTGAAGCACCAACATCTTAGACTTGGGTTGAGAACATTAAGAACTACATAGCCAAATTTGGATTGAATCATGTAAAAATATTGTTTCTTTTTCTCTCTTTACTTTATATCTTATAAGTTGTGTGAATGCAATGAGTAAAATAAATAAGATCACCACATCTTAATGGTTGTATAGGGTTGAATTAAATAATGTTCAAATAATTCAATAAAAACTAGTTCACTCAAAATAATTCCCATCTTATTGTGACATCATGATCCTTTTGGGAATCTATATTTTTTTACCATGAATGATATTATCAATTATAAAGGAATATAAAAAAAATTAACAAAATTATTAGTTATGGAAAATGCTGATGTTTAATTACATTCGATGTCTTAAGATAGATGTTTTTATTATTTTTATACACTGAGTTATTATTAGAGATATGCATGGATCATTCTGAGTGAAATATGAAAGTATTTATGTATTTATGAATAAAAAATTAATTCAATTGGGGGATCCATTTCCCATAAAATATATAGAATGTTCATAGAATACAATTTGTCAAAGGCTATCTAAGAAAATCTAAACAACATTTATGATGATAATTCAGAGGTCAAAGAAGTGAAAATCAATGTTTTTCAAAACAATAATTAATATCTAAATATTCAACCCTAAATTTTGGTCGATTCATTATTAGATCAGGTAATTTATTTTTTAAAAGATATTATTGACCTAGTTTTGGTCATTTAATGTGTCAACATAGTCTTGTGGATCCTAGGAATACTTTATACATTCTACCAAAAAGTATCTCTGAATATATATATATATATCAAAATAATCTATATTTATGATTTTAAACCCATACTTTTTTCTTAAATGGTATAGATAAATAATTAGACACCATTATATAAAAGAACAATAAAGATATTGAATTCAAGGATAGGAAGAACTCCTTAGTTAATAATACTACTAATAATGAGGTGAATGATATGATGGATTTTCTCTCATCAAATATCAAAATTAAAAAATTAAATTTAAAATAAACCATTTAACTAGAATGATTTTAATGTGGAAAGATTAGACACATCAATACAATGTGTCAAAATAAATTTTAATAGGATGAAGAGGAAAAACCCTTATTAGTCCATCCATTAAAATAAAGGATCAAGGATATAATTTTAATGAAAATTATCAAAAGGAAAATATTTTATCTAAATATAGTGAATCCTACAATGATATGAAGTTATGTATATTTAATTGTTCAATGAAAATATTAATGTTATTTTAGTTATGGTTACCAATTATTTAATCTATGGAAAATAATTTGATGAAGGTAACAAGAATCATGAATGGTTTACCAATATCAATGTCAAATTAGAAGAATTATTGGACAAGATTAATGTATAAATAGATCATGAAACTAGAAAAAATTATGTTATATGTGATTTTAAAGTTTATAGTCATGGAAAAATAATAAGGGATTGATAAAAATAATAAATAAGTTGAAATATTTACTCTTAAATTCTAAAAATCCAAAACAAATATTGAATTAGTGATCAATGTGGACAATAAATGAAGAACTATTGAAGATATTGCATCTATAATTATATAAATTAGTAAATATATTGAATAACTTTAATAAGATACCATTGATGAAATATGAAGATTATTTAATATTATCAATAACATATTTAGAAACTATAATAGTATAATACACATTAACTGTATGCAATATAAATGTTAAGGATAAATTTTGTAATTCCTTATGAAAATTAATGGACTATAAAAGTTAATAAATATCACATTCAAATTTAAAAAAAAGTTATAAGTATAAATAATAAAATTTAATAATAATTCATCATATGAAAACTAATGAAATTTCACCAAGAAATTATACTTATTTGGGGGAAACCAAAGATGATAGTTGTTTCACAGTATATGACTTCAAATAATACACCATAGGTTAAGTGTTATTTTGGTGGAGGGCAAAAATACTAAATTAATGTTTTTTTCATTAAAAAAAGTTTGATTATTTCTAGGTACTATCAATAACAATTAATAATTAGATACAAATTTATTCATATTAAACATATTAAATTCTAAATTTTTGGATATATTTTAGTGTTCATGGAAAGGACATAAATCATTATAATTCCCATTAATAACATTAGAGAGAGTGTATATAATGAATATAAAACAATTTATAATGTGTTTTTGGAAATAAAATTCAAGGATTAAGTAAGATTTAAAATTTCTATTTTATTTATTTAAGGTCATAGAATAAATCATGACACTAGTAAATGTACTTTAGAGATAAGAAATAGGTAATAAAAAATAAATTTTTTCAAGTTTATATATTTATTCAAGAAAAAATGGTATGTTTTAATTATATTTTTTTTATGTTTGGAGATTTTATTTTAATTATATTTAGTTCAATTTTTGATATTTTGAGAGAAGTAATATGATTGGGATGAAGATGTAGGCTTAAAAAATTAACTTATTCAAGGATCATCGAGTACGCAATGGTATGGTCTTGGGGACTCAATAAAGGGGAAGAGATACCAGTGCTTAGGGACTAGTTATCTAGTATACGATACTTAGAAACCATGCACCTGATGTGGTTCTTGGGATATTTTTTAAAATTATTATTATTGAAACTATGTTCTCATTAATTTTAGGTAAAATATTTTCTCCACATTTTCTAGTGATATTGTTGCAGAAAATCCTTCTTTTTAATCTCACCCTTTCCCAATTTATCATCATGGGGGGATTTCAATGTTTTTTCTTGGGAAAATCATGATTCATTGGCTTGGTTTAACTCATTTATGTAAGATATTTTGAAAAACTCACTATTTTTTATAGAATCATGGTTTTCACACTAGGACATGAAATTTTTTCTATCCAATTCTAGTTTAGTGAGTTTAAGGTATAATTGTGTTAGAGATAGGACTAATACTTTATCATTATTATAGTTAAATTTATATGTGTGAGGAAGGTTACCACCCAAACTCTAAAGAATTCAATTTTTTGATTACATTTTAAATGTGAACTCATCTTATGATTTTATTTTTAATGTTAGTTTAATTATGTGAGAAATTAATTCAAATAACAAAGGATGATTTAAAATGAATTATTAGGTGAAAAATATATAAAATAAATGTTTTTGATGGCAGTAAATTTTAAATCTCATGTGATAGATGATGTTTTCCAAATATAAATTGTGAAATAATTATAGAAATTTATGTTATCATTATTAGAAGATTTTATTAAGAATTTATGTGGCTTAAATTAATTTCTTATGTTTTTTAGTTTTGTTAAAGTGTTGTTTATTGTTATTAAAATTGTTAATGTTATTTTGGGAGTAGAAGAGATTTTTTATTCATATTTTTTATCATATATGTTTTTTTAATTGGATACTGTGATAAAAGAAATGGTTTTTTGTATAATAGTACCTTTGAAATTAGGTAAAGATTTAATAATTAACTAGAAGCGTTACTAATGTATTTTGGTGACTTTTCATTGTATAATTTGAGTTTTATAATGATTTTTTATACTGTAGTTTTTATTTTGGTTTATATAAAATGTTTAATTTAATGTAAAGTGATTGTATAATAATTATTTGACTCAATATAAGATTCAATAGATGTAAATTAGTATTTATATTTGATGAATACTAATTGGGGATTATATATCCCAAAATATACAAATTCTTTAGGATTTAAATATTTTCAGGAGTATTTGAAAATCAAATATGATATTTGAATGAGATAAATGAGGAATAATTTATTCATTGTTGGGGTACAAATAATATTTTTCTTTAGATATCATAACATGATTTATATAATTTTAATGTGTTATGAAGTTAGAAAATTATATGAAGACTTTTGTTAGGTAATTACTTGAGGTGATAATATACAAGCCATGGATTTTTTCTAGGACTTCTGTTAGGTCTAGGGTTTATTATATACAATAAATTTAGAGTAATATATACATGATCCATGTGTTTACATATATAATTCCATAGTGTATATCATATATTTGATCAAAATCGAAAAATGAAGGTATGTTGTTACTTAAGTGAATTGGTTAGTACATGTAACTTTAATTTTCATACTGTAATTGATCTTGTTAGATCATTTAATATATTTATATGTTGTACATATGATTTTCTAAAAATCCATGGTAAGTTTGGGTTTGTATTCGATTCAACTAAAGATTTATCCCCACTCATAGTATAATCACTCCTCATTTGAATAGATATTATATTTTTATGTGGTAGGTAATGGAAAGATGCCTTTAGAGTTTGGAAATAAAGACAGAATGTGTCTTAATGCTATTTTAATATTCATTGGAAGTCATGAGGATGTAATATTTTCTATTTAATATTGTACTTATTTTATTTGAAATTTTAATGTTATGGTATTTTGATTTTACGTTTCTTTTTTGGTTAGAAGAATATCATATATGGGTATATCTTGGAATACATTATCAGGTTATAATTATTTCATCTTCTTACTATTATTATATATTTTACTTTTGTAATTTTTTTGATAGACCATTAGAGGGTAAATTTCTCACCCAAAAAATATATTTAGACCCAAGGCCCTAATTTCTGACCTCTATTTACATGGGAGTTGACATGAGGTTATGTAAAATTTTTCCTCAGTAGTAAATTCAAGCCTACAAAAGTTGTTTCAAAATAATTTAAATGTTATTTCATTCTCAAAATATTGATATTTTTGGAAAATGGCATACTAGTTATTAGAATTTGAGACATTTAATGAAATATATATGTGTTTTTTAATAACCCTTACCAAGATACCTAAACAATACAAAAACCATACCATCAATAAGCACAAAATCATTCCACAATCCCAGGGGGAAGACAACTAACACTACAAGTCACATATAAAAATAGTGGAATGTTTTTCCCTCATAGATTATTAAAATGGGTTAGTTCTATATTATGTTGAAAATATGTCATGACTCATTTATATGATGAATGTACCAAAATTCATTTTAAAAAAACATGGATCCCTAGTGTATATATAATAATATAGTATATAAAAGAATATATTTTTAATGCAAAAAATATATCATATAAAGAGTAGACTAAAAAATAAAATAATAATTTTGTAATTGTCCCCTCCCTCTAATGATACCACAATGAAGGGAGAGACATAATAATCCCCATGTCCCGCCTTTAGTAGGCCCCTGGTTAGAGACTAGCACTGAGGGTATGAAAATATCAAAAATAAGAGGCATTAACCTATAGAGTAAAACTGGATCAAAAGATAGGATAATTTATCCAAAAGAAACTCCATGTAATATATAAAATGGTAACCCAAAATCCATCTCAAAATAAATATTTAAATAATGATGATACACGTATAATCCTCCAAATAAAAGATCAAAATAAAAGTTATGGCAACGACATAACAAAAAACTAAAGGTTCTTAGCAAGTAATATCAAGCATGGTTTCTGAAGTCCTACTAGAAAACATGAAAACAGTTATATATATAGGGTGAGAATAAAAGTACACTCAGTAAGAAAACCAAGGTCTCTTATGAACATTTCAAAAAAGCATGCTAATACATCCTTGAGGAAACATCAGAACCAAAAACACATAAATAGGTCAATTATCCAAAACCCACTATACCCAAGGCTCTCTCACCAAATTAAACATCTATGTAAGTAATATAATATAAATCAAATCAATAAAGGAAACCATGCACCATTTTCCCACTAGGATGCTACTCTCACACACCAAAAATGTGCATTAGGCGCTCCCACATATTCAGAATATATCATAGCACATCACATCACATCCCTCATACTTACACTTGGTCCATCACACCACATCCCATCTCACAACCACTGTAGTAGGGTATCGTGAATATGAATGATATTAACCTTTTTCCCTCATCCAACCTTGAATGAACCCCACTGTAATCCATCTCACCTAATCTCTGTGAAACACACCTAGGACATCACATATCATCACATCACAACTCGATGCTGACACTTTTGTCCTCTGGACATCATAACCCATGAATGTACGTCTTATCCCTTAGAAGAGGGAGCAGGGAAGGGCAGATATCCAAACATCCATCATCCCACCAGGATGTTGGAAAAATACCCCCGTGTGACTATACGGGTGTCGGCACATATTTCTCGATGAGGGTGTGTTGCGTATAGAAAATAATAAAAATATACAAGTTATATATACATATATATATATATATATATTGTATCAAAGCACACAATCACACTCTATGGCTTCACAACCAAGGTACAAACTATTTCCTAGAATTCACACTTTTTATACCACCTCTAAAATAACAACACCACATAAACATGCCATAAGAAACTAACTACTTCTTTTTTCAAGTAATCCATTTTCTAGATTTCCGATTTACTAACCAATTTAATTCATTAAGATAATTTATTTATCCAGTCCATCATTTCACAGATAAACTTCGACCTCTTAAACCAAACATCTCAATTCAACTCATTCTTTCACTATCCTTTTAAACCCATGATATATCACAACACCTATTCACATCCAACACAATGACATTGTATCACAACTGCACACAATAATAGAAAGAACAACCACTTTTCACATTCTCAGAAATATTATGGGATTTAATTCTACTTACTAATTATAAGGGTATTATCACACAAACTATAATTACAACATAGAATCCATTTTATTAACCTGATATTAGTGGTTATCCATTTTCTTGGTGAAAACATACGTTGTAAAAAAATGGTTTTCATAACATATCATATAATCTCTACCCCCAATAAACCACAATATTAAATAGGGAATTAGACCGTAAAATTCACAATATTAATAAATTAAAATTTCTAAAAGAATACAATTAAAAAACCATTCACCTTTAATTTCATTTTAACTGGTTTATTATCTTTATTTATCTAGCTCTAACCATCTTCCCAAAGATGAAAAAAGAATAAACCCACCTGTATAGTAAAACTAAATGATAAATTATTGATCCCCCAGTTCAATTTTTAGACCCATCAATGACGAGAAAAAATGTTCGCACGGGTTGGCATGAACCCATAATCATCTGATTCTCCATCTTATATAATTAAAATGAAAAAAATGATTTAATTAAATATAAAAAATATTAAATATTCATTAAAATACTTAATTCTTAAGTTCTACTCATCAATAAGAATACAAAAAAACTAATGACACGTCAATCTGATTATTAATGATGAAGACATGTAAAAAACAAATTTAATAATATATGGTATTTATTTACACACTTTTTAATTATCAAAAAATGTATTTCATTTAATTCATACATTAAATTACCTCATTTAAGTCCCTAATTTAATGGAAAATGTATTACACAATTTATTATTTTATTTTTACATTTTAATTACCTCCATTTTTTTAAATACTATTTCAATCATATTAATTCTCTTCATTTATTACTATTATAATTTAAAATAATTCACAGATTTAACCCTCATTAAACCAATCATTTAATTATTTTATTTTATTTTACTAAATTTAGAAAATTATAACCATTTCTATCTCCAATTTAACACCATAAACATTTATTAATTTTCAAAAATTACATATATTTTTTGGTGTGTTTACACTGTGTTTTTTTATTTTGAATGTTTATTTTAAGGATTTCACCTTTTTTATTTAAAATTATTTTTTTAATTTAAAAATTTCTCTTAATTTAAACATTTCAATATTTTTTTCTTAATTCCAACTGCATATATATATATATATTATCATATATAAAAACCTATAATATATATATATCGATATAGAAAAAAATTTAAATATATTCAACAAAATGATATATAAATAATTTTATACATTAATGCAAATATATTTATATATATTTATATATATATACATAAAAAAATTCACAACCCAAACATTTTTATAACATTTATTATTAACAAAACCCACAGATATATATATATATATATATATATTTAAGTATATATATAACTTGTTACATGATATGTGAAAATTTTATGAACATTCAGGGTTTTTAGCTTTCACAAAACCTCATACACAAGGTATGTATAATGTATTTTATAATTGTATATTACAAGACCGTTTAAATATTAAATAAAAAACAATAAGTAGAAAAAATAATAATTATTATATGATATCTTCTATGATATCCTCTATTTTGTTCTTTTTTAATGATTATCTCTCCAACTAATTTATTATTATTTATTTTTATTTAACTGTCACTCTTATTTGATTTATCTAAATATGTTATTTTATCACAAAATTAAAATACAATGTATCTCATCATTACTCCCAAACAATTCATACTATATATCATCATGATTATTTTTTTATTATTACACCACACCTTTTACACTTACTATGCATATTATTAAAATCATTTAATATATGCCTTTTTTACACCCATAAATAAATACATAAAATAATACACACATATATATAAACTTCCAATATATATATATATATATATATATATATATATATATATATTCCTATACACATATATGAAATTATATACATATAAAATAACACTTATTATTCTTATAATATTATGATTATATATATGTATGTCAATGTAATATATTTATATATACATGTAGATATACATATACATAAGTTTATATATATATATATCAAACTTCGTAACACAAATAATGTTTGAAATATTTAATTACAAAATGAAACATGTAAATACATATATTTACACACTTGTATAATATATTATATATTATTTAATATATAACACGTAAATAATTTTTTGAGAAAACATATTTAATTTCAATAATATTGACTTACCTACAATTAAATAAATATTTCTAAATTAAATCATTTTAAAAACACCCAAAAGTAAATTTAAAATGTCAAAATTAATATTAATAAACTATAAAACACATTTTAAACCACTTTTATAATTTTCCAAAGAAACCCAATCCTCAGAAACACTAAGAAACACTCTAGAATGAAAATGTAAGGCTTGTAAATATTCAGGGCCATTATTTTTAATAACATTTTAACCATTACCTCCCATGATAATCAAAACAAAACCATGGAAAAAGAGAATGGATGTGAAAACAACAATCCAATGAGATACCCATCATGTTTATAGACATATTTGGGAGGTAATAATCACTCATGAATGTAAGTGTAAATCTACACAATAATTTAAAAACAGTCTCCCATGAGAGATACATCTCAAACAAAAATAAGTCCACATAGATGGTTGTAAAGAAAATCAATCAATACATATCAATCAATTATAATCAAAATATTCTTTTCAATTCAATTAATCATTCATAGTTTTACAAAATTACATGCCAGTAAAAATATACCTTCATTTAAATCCTTCTTTATAACAAAACACACTTCATCAAATCACTTTTAATTTAGGTTATTATTATTTTTCACCCAATATTCCATAATCCAAAAATTTGTTTTTTCACAATTCATAGAAATTTAATTTGAAAAAAAAACTTCAAATGGTTTTTTTGAACACATTACTCTCATTTCAAATCATCACAATTCAAATCATTAAACATTTCACACAACTTTTTTATCTAAAATTATACTTTAACTCAGGAGCATTTTTTTAAATCAATAACCATATATATTTTTAAGTCACTATAAAAGGTTTTAATCAAATAGACCATGCCAATTAAAAAAACTTGTAAATAAATATAAAATTTGTTATATGACATGAAACGTAAACAAAACAATACATAAGGTTGTAACAATCCATATTATCAAACTTTTGAACCCTTTTTTATTTTTTCTAAATATGATTAATTTATGAAGAGAACAATGATTCAAAAATGTCATATAACATTTCTCAACCAACATAAGAACTCAAATCAGCATGGAAGGTGATACTGCAATTATAAAAATAAAATGAAATCTTTCTCCATACCATTATATTGTCTAATTTGGATGGAACTTACTCACTCAAATTTTTTTATAATGTGTCATAATATAACATGTCTCGAGGTGGAAAAAAGGTTTCCTCTCTTCATATGTTGGAGGTCATAACAAATGACATAAATATAATATTAAACACAAAAAATCCAACAAAAAAGATTATATTAAATTTTTTACATCATTTAATAAAAGATTTTTGTGTGGGACACAATACCATCCATATTAATTTTATGGTTTTCCAATAAACCCTTTTCTTTTATTACCGACTATATGTGATTAACATTTTTATTGGAGTTAAGGGATTTTATCAACATAATTAAATCACAAAACAATCTATCACCCCACAATAACCAAATTTCTCATCCACATAACATCACCACAATTTCACAAAAACACCACTAGCCAGAACTCATTATCCAATGAAAACATCCACCAGACATTTCACCCAACCACAACACAGAACCACATTATTATCTACAAGAAACCAACCATTTTACATAACAATTTCTCCATATCCTTTTCCACATTTAAAAATCCAATTATCACAACAATAAACACACATAAAACCCCTAAACACAAAAAACAAGGAATTCCCTTTCCCATGTTGAGATATTATCTGCTTTCGGAGACACTAACTCACCGATACAGTTTTAATCACAAACATTTATAATGAGTCTCAACTAGAGATCATGTTTTCCTCTCTTAATATGATTGATGTTTTTAATCAAAAATCACATAAGGAAACACAACAATAAAAACTACACATTATAGAAACCCATACTAAAATCCCCAATTATTCATGGGATCACATTACGTCTACTCACTATTTAGCGTGGTTATTCACAAAAAATTTAAAATTTTCAATGGGTAATGTGTCCACTAACCATATGTAATTTATTTTCCTTTTAATACATCTAGATAATAAAAAAAAATTCACATTGAGGGTCTTATAATCCAATATAATCAGAGAATAAGAAAGGTTTCCAAAAACTCTAATTTTTAGCACGCCACATCTACACTTAAATGCAATGAAAAATATGAAACCAAAAATAGAACCCAAAATTTACAAAATAATTTAAAAATTCATACATTAAAGGTTCCTGTGTATATGTTAAATACTATATTATACATGATTTTATAATAATCAATATAAAACATGCTTTCTAACAATGAAATTAAAATTGCACATGTTTTACTACTATATTTCATGCTTTATCATGATCAAACTAAACATTATCTAATTATTTCATTGATTAAGAAACATTCTTATAAAATTAATTAAGTATAACATGATTATTATTTCATATATAAAGACAAAATATTAACCATGCTACATGGTTAAATCTTGAATAATAAAATTTCAATAGTTACCACAAAAATTTTTTCTGCTTTAGGCATACTTCACATACAAAAATACTCATGACTTGAAGAAAGGTTATTTAAGAATTCTTATTACTAATATAAATAATAAATTTAATCATTTAAATATATTTATGTCTCAACACATTACTACAAATCATGCTTATAAATTTCACAAATTTATAAATAAATGTCACAAGAATTTCCACCACAACACCAACTTACAACATATGGATATATCACTACTACCAAACCAAAATCATGAAAAACTAATGATAAATTTATTCTTGTTATGGTTTAAAAATTCAAAATAAATCCTAATAATCAAAGAGTATATTTTCATAAACATCTCAATATTAAATTTCCAAAACTATTTTTTACACTAAGTCTATATAAAATGCTCATGATAAATTACAATGGAAGAAAATGTGTGTAATATTAACTCACATGAGAACCATAATTCTTCCAATAATTCATTCATAAAATTTTACTTTATCATGATAGTGTGGAATATACTCGAGGTAACATGCTTTATAAGTATTTTAAAAATGAAACAGCAGTCAGATAAATCATACTAAACATGATTCTCTAATAATTAAAAAAATTAGAAAAACTAGAAGGCGTGTTATATGATTTGAGTATGAAAATTAAATAAAATTCATTATAAAACATGCTAAATTTGGTGAGGAAACAACAAATTCTAGCCTCAATAAAATTACAAGAAAACAGTCCAGGACAATTAACCATCATTTTACTCTTTCCTTTTAGGTTACACAAATAATTTGGAAAACAATAAGATGTTATTAACAATAAAAAATGGTAAATTTAAGAGAATCACACAAAAAATTTCATTATTTATTTAATTCTTTTTAACTTTTCAATATCACCCCATTGAAATATGAACAGATATAATCATGATGCATATACCTATCCTAGGTTTTTACCCTAAAATTAGTACCACATCAATATGTCATTCGGTATGCAAAGTCCTTGAATTGGATCATTGGAGGGCGTATAAAATACCATGTACTATCTAGTCTTTCTTAACTTATTTCACATATCATGATAAACTAATGTTTTCACGTTACCAACCCATGCAATCTTTACAGTGCCTAACTCCAAATTCAACCTAATCTCTCAACCATCAGCTCTCATACATGTCTATCTGGACACCCTCCATCAAATAATGTTTCAATGAAGGTAGAGAGAGATAATTCCCCCCCTAAGTCCAACATCTAGTAGGCCCTAGGTTGGAGTCTAACAACAAGGGTATGAAAATATCATAAATTGGAGGCATTACCCTCTATAGTTAAACATGACTGAGAGATAGGATATTTCAACCACATAAAACTCCAGGACATATATAAAAAAGAAACCCAAAATCCATTGCACTATGAATATTTAAATAAAGTAGATACAAGTAAAACTCTCAAAATGAAATCTTAAAATAAAATCTAAGGCAGCGACACATCAACAATTTCAAGGGTCCAAGAATATAATGTCCAATATGGTCCATGACGTCCTCCTAGAAAACCAAAAAAATATTTTTATACACATAGGGTGGGAATACAAGTATACTCACTAGAAAAACAAAGGTCCCTCATGCACATGTGAATGGAGCATGGTAATGCATCCATAAGGAAATAGCCAATCCAATAACACCCAATTATTTCAACTAACCAAACCATAATTTCACCACGACTCCCTCTCTAAATAACTCATCAAATTATAATAGTATAATATGAATCATATTGATAAAGGGTACACCAAACCGCTTTCCGAATGTGATTCCTATTTCACACCCCAACAATGTACGCCCTCGCACTCCCAACTATTCCAAAATATATCATAGCATATCACATCACATCTTGCACACATGCTGCTAGGACTTTACATTACATAATTTATCATAACCAAGGTAGTTAGATATCATGAATGTGAAGGAAATCAACCTCATTCTCTACTCCTACCACATACAACCCCATCATAATACATCTCAACACATCTCACCCAAAAAAATTTTTATAATCACATATAATCACATCAAAACTCGACAATGATAGTTTTTAATTTTGTTCGTAAAATCCCATGTATTTTTTGGTTTTCCCCTGGAAGAGGGAGCAGGGAAGAGTGAGTAGCCATCCATACATCCTCCCACTAGGATGTTGTAAAACACACCCTCATGTGACTATGCGAGTGTCGACACATAGTGCTCAATGAGGATGGGGTTCATATAGAAAGTCACAATAATATAGAAAATATATATATAGTATCAAATAATACAATCTCATATTATGGGTTCACAACCAAGGTAACAACTATTTTACATAATTACATATTTCTCTGCCACTACTAAAAAAACACCACATAAACATTCTATAAGCCACTAGCCACATATTATTTCAAATAATCTATTTTCATTAATATATATTTAATAGAAAACTTAATACATTAATCCAATTTATTTATCCCAACAATTATTTCACATTTAAATTTCATCCTCTTAAACCAAACTTTTCAATTCAATTCATTATTTTATTATCCATTTCGACCAATATCATATCATAACAACTCTTCACATCCACCAAAACAACATTGTAACGGAACAACACACATGAACACAAAGAAAAATCATTTTCACATTCTCATATTTAGAAAGGGATTTAATTCCACTTTTTTATTATAAGGGTAATCTAACAAAAACATAATTCTTCTGAGGAAACGATTTTATTAATCGAATTTACGTGGTTATCCAACTTCCCTTTTTTGGTGAAAACAAACATCGCACAAAAAGGTTTTCATAACATATCATAAATTACACAAACAAAACCCCCAATATTTACAATATTCATTGGGACACCTATCCTATAAAATCCACAATATTAATAAATTCATATCATTAAAATCATGAGATTAAAAAACTCTTCCACATCAATTTCATTTAAACTGGTTCGTTATCTTTATTTATCCTATTCCATCCATCTTCCAATAGATAAAGAAAATCATAACCCCATCGACATGATGAAACTAAATTAGAAATGAAGGATCTCTTACTTCTATTTGTAGACCCATCAAATATGGGAAACAATGTTAATAAGGGCCGACATGAACCCATAATTGTCTGATTCAATATCTTCAACAATTTAAATGTATAAATAATTTAATTAAACAGTGGAAATATAATGAATTTCGTTTTGAAAAAAACATTTCACATGACTTCAAATAAATAATAAAAATATAATGAAATTGAAGGTGCATGAATCTGATTAATATTGATGGAGATATGGAATAAACAATTTGAATAATATAGCATATTTATTTACCAGATTTTTTATTATCAATATATGTTTTTCTTTTAATTCTTCCATCTAATTCTCTCATTTATTTTTCTCTTTTTATTCAAAATTTATTAACCAATTTATTATTTAATATTTATATTTCAATTACCCCCATTTATTTAAATCCAATTATCATTCCATTAATTCTATCCATTTATTACTAATATTATTAATTCAATTAATTCACACATTTTACCGACATTAAAACATTCGTTTAATTATTTGAATTTATTTTATTAAATTTATAAAAATAAAACTATTTCTCTCTCTAATAAAATACCAAATTATTTGTCTTTTCAAAAATTACAAACCTTTTTGTTTTTCATTAAGAATATTTTTTTTTAATTTACTTCTAATGTTTTTAAGATTTGTTTTTTTATTTAAAAGCATTAGTTTTTCAAAATTAGAATGTTTTTTTCTTTAAACATTTCTCTCTTTTTTTGATTCCAATGTCATATGTATGTATATATATATATATTCTCATATATAATGAAATTATACAATATATATATATAACGATGAATATATATATATATATGAAAATACTTGATATATAAATAATTTTATACAAACATGCTTATATATATATATGTATGTATATATGTATATACATAAAACATTTCACAACCAAAACATTTTTTTCAACATTTAATATTAACAACACTCACATAAATATATATATTGACCCACATATATGACATGCCACATGATGTGTGGAAAGTTTATTAACATATAGTGTTCCCGGCTTTTCCAAAACCATATACGCATGGTCTGTATAATATATTTTAATTTTTTTAATAAGACTAGTTAAATATTAAATAAAAAAATCATGAAAAATAGAAAATTAATTATTATATAATAGAGGTGGAAATCTCCTCTATTTGTTTATTTTTAAATTATTTTCTCTCCAATCAATTTATTATTATTCATTTTTATTTAAATACCACTCTTATTTAATTTCTCTCCCTCATTTTATTTTTCACTAAATTAAAATACACTATATCTCGTCACTCCTCCAAAACTATTCAAATTATACCTCATTATTATTCTTTTATTATTATCATACCACAGATTTTACACTTATTATCTTTATTGAAATCATTTAATATCAACTTTTTTAACCAAATATATATATATAAGACAACACAAACACACATAACTTGGTAATATATATATCGATATATATATATATATATTTAGACCCACTTATTTTTATATATACATATAACATAATACTTATTAGTCACAAAATATAAAAATATATGACACACACACACACATATATATATATGGCGTGGTAATATATGAATACCAACATGCAGATATATATATATATATATATTTATATTTATATATATCACATTTTTGTAACACAAATACTTTTTTAAATATTTAATTACAACATGACGCATGTAAGTATACATATTTATATATGTTTATAATATATTGTATAATATTTAATATATCATACATAATTTAAATTTTGAGAAAAAAATATTTAAATTCAATAATATTCAATTACATACAATTAAATTAATATTCCTAAATTAAATCATTTTAACAACTTACAAATATAAATTTCAAATTTCAAAATTAATATTAATAATGTATCACATATTTTAAACAACTTTTAAAATTGTCCAAAGCCACCCAAAACCCAGAATCAATAAGAAATTCCCTATAAAGATAAAGTAAAGATCAATAATGTTCTAATTCATTACAAATCAAAGATTAGAAATATAGTTAAATATAACCTAATATAATAACTAAAAATGTATAGTGATGTGGAAAGACAACCCCATCCAAACATGGACTCCATACTCCAATGCCACATGGAAACTAAAACTGATACAATAATAAAAACTTATTATAGTCTATAATGCATCCATAACCTATTAGTATAGATATTAAACATAACATTATAATAATTAATGTTGAATTTATACCTAAGTGCACATACCAAGTGTGGGCATAGAGACATAGTTGGTGATTGTCGATATGCCTCAACCCACACCTTATATAGACTTAAGTAATCATGAATGAATCTACAAAATTAAATACATATATGACAAATATATTTTTTATTATAGTCATCCATGAATAGAATAAATGAGGGAACAAATACTTTCATGTGAATACTAACTAAGAAAGGTAACTCTATCTACACAAAGGGTCCAAAGCATTACAAAAATTCTTCAAACCTAAGTAATAAATTTGAATTGAAGAAATAAATAGGTAAGGGAACTATTGGTCCATCCCAGGGAGAAGGGAAAGGATTATACATGGTTAGGGAAATCAGGAAAATAACCCCTACTAAAATGGGAAAGTTCATAATAAGTTGGGAAATATTTTAGTGTATCCTTATTCTTTAACCAAATTTTCAATATAAAACATACATAGTTATACAAATTATAATACCAACATATTAAAGATATTTCCATCCCTATGAAAATGAAAATAACAGTAAAAAAACATGATCAATATAAATAAGTAAGAAATGTGATTATATATTCAATTCTAGGAATTAACTCTACAAGGAAGACATTAAATATATATGTAAACATGAAACAACTAATTAGTTAATCCATGTTTAAAAATATAACATAGAACAACACACAATACTATCCTCATACCAAATAGGGTAATAATTATTCCATAACCATTACTCTAATAAACATTATTAAAAATCCAAACATATTAAACACTAATGTGAATTAAAAGTATATGACTCAATTATTTTTTTCCCATAAAAGGCATTAAAAATAAAATAGACAACCACTAGTGTATACAATTATAAATATATTTAAATATGAAGCGTGGAATTGGTCATGAAGAATAACTACCCTTAACTCCTAACTAAATATATAATGTGAGGCAAAGAAACCAATTAAGATAAACAAATAGTAAAATAAATGTTCAATATCTAAATAATTTTCCCACTATTTAGACATAGTTTCGGAAAATATTTTGGTGAGAAAATGGGTACATTAAAAACTCAATATTTTATATGGAACTCTTATGAAAATAAAATAAGGATTTACACTTCTGGAAATTATTATATAAAAATATATAATTTCATCCATGTGGTAAGTGTTTTTCTTAATATACCTAAAGAGGATTTATAGTATTAGTGAGAATTAACTCATGGGGGTGAATCAGTGAATTTAATTCATTTTTATGTTTCTTTTGTAAATAAACTTTCTCACACAGTATTGTAAATAATTAATCATTATCTCACACATCACTGAAGACAAACAGTAAGAACAGTATATTTAGAAGGTTCACTTCTCAAAATGAGTAGCTTATACTTGGCATCATCCAATAAATAGCTGAGGCCATACAATCCACAAGTATCATCATATAGATTACTATGAGCTGGTAATATCATTGTAACTGTGTAACAAAAAATCACCAAATTTATTTATCTATTCCTATAAACAATTAAATTATCTTGAATAACATTTATATAATATGAATGTCTTCAACTATATCATACTTCCATAATGTTTCCTATTTTTCTATTTTTTATTCTCCTATCTCTTATTCATCTTTCCCTTCTTATTCTATTTTCACTATAGTAATTACTCTCTTCTTCTACTAATTATACTCATAATATTTTCCATTTTCAAACATTCCATTATGTCACATAGATATAACATATGTCTTCAGGTTCAAATTGAAATTCAAAATTATAACTTCCATTAACTACTAGATAACCTATCCTGTAATATTTTGAGACTTTGGATCATTTAAGACCTCTAAGTCACCATTAATATGATTAGATATATTAGATATCCTATATTAGTATCCCTTGAGTCATTAATCATGGAATATCATTATATCCATTCAAAATCAACAAACCCTTCTGACCATGAATTCCTCTCTCTTCACCATAGTGTGTCCCATACACTTTTTATTACTTTTCACTTGCCATTTATTTCATCCTGTTGTGTTGTATGAGGTTTATTTGTAACAAATTTGAAGCACATTGAAACTACTATCAACATAAATAGTCATATGACATTTTCCACTCATTTTTTAGATATGAATATTCCTTAAACATAATGACATTGGCCATGAAATGGGATATACCATTTTGAGACTCATACAACTATGAAGTCATTTCAAACCTCAAGAAAAACTCTCCTTGATATTTTGTGGACATATCAAAATAATCTCATTTTTCAACACAATATGAGATTTACTATTTTAAATTCTAGAAAACAACCCATTTTTTATAAAATTAAAGAATCTTATACATCGTATTTTTGTGAATCCAAAATTCAAAATCCCACACTCTAGTCAATAATTCCATAACCTTAATAATGTCAGGCCTCATCATTTTCTACATGGAAATTTCTCAACTAAAATTAAAATAGAAATTCATAGTTCAGAAATCATCTCATGTATCCTTTCTAGGAAATGTTCTCAATGAGACTACGGTGTAGTTGAATCTCTTTCAACATACCATAACAGGTCAAACATCCATGCCTTTATTATCCATTCCATTTTTCTCATTCATACTAATCTACATTCTCATTACATATATGTCTATTGAATAGTGATTTAACCTAAAAATCAAACATCTTAAAACAAAAAAATTCATTATCAAAAATTACTTCTATGTTATTGAAATCATTTCATATACATGGGTAAAACATCATCTCAAATGATACATTATGAAAAAATTGAGTCGGAAAAAGATTTATGTGTTGAAAAAATATACAATAATCACATCCACATGATCACTTATGAAAGAAAAAATTATTTTAATAGGCTCAATAATCTTCCCAAAAAATTTCTTGGTCTCAAAATAAATATAAGAAAGATATAAAAAGTTTAGGTTTCCCTAAAAAGAACTTTAAAATTAGAGTTTTTAATTAAAAATATTTCCACATTCAAACTATTAATAAAAAATTAACATTGAACTTTTCTGAGTATTTTGTGGGAGAAAATGTTTAAGAAACCAAACCTATTTGTGAAAAAAATCATTTATCTATTCTTAATCAACCCATATATTATATTATCAATGACTTAATAACACAAATAATGTTAAATATTATTCATATACTTATTATTCAGAAACTTTTAATTTGTTAAGATTAAATAAGAATGATGTTATTTCCACTGAGAAAAATTATAAATGAATCAATAGAAAATTATTAACAAGGTTATAGTCATTTAATAAAATAATTAGTTTTAAAAAACATTGTTCACATAATCTATAATGCTTCAAGATAGCATAACTTAAGTATGGACCAAATATTACTATTATTTTTTAACCCAAAAGTTCATGATAAGAGAAATATCATATTATAATATCAAAATAAAGTCAAATATTAAAACCCAATCATTTAGAAAATAGAACCTCTTTATAGATTTTATGATCATGTGAAACCTTATAAAATTTCTAAACATAAACCTTTGTTTAAAAATATAAAATTTTATTACGAGGGAGAAAACAAACTAAGACAGAGTTCATAGGGGTTCTGATGGGGTGAAGCCTAATTTCACCCCCATGAACAATATTTTTACATTATAAGGGGTGAAAACATATACTAAAAACAATTTGTAGAATATCTTTTAAATTACCTTAGAATCCATGTGGTCTACTACCCTATTACTCTTACGAAAAGTAGAAATAAGTACATAACTATAATTACTCAAACATGCTCCTTAAAAATATAAACAATAATATACTAGAAGATGTGTGTTATTTCCAATACAAATTTAATATTAAAAATTTAATAGAATTCCATAAAATAGATGTAGATCTTGTAGCATTTACAAATAATGAACCCACTAATCATATCATGGGATTTTTAAATGAGATAGCTTCCTATTCATAAAAGATCTAAATTGTAGAAAAATTTATCCATATGAATTAAAAATGATTTTTCCTAAACACTTGGGAAATTTAGTAAAAGAACCTTCAGTTTTACATTTGAAACCTACACTTGGTTCCTTTCAACAGAACCAATGGTAAAACTCTTATTACACCTATATTTGGATGAGAAAACTGAAAATAAAGGTTCTGTAAACAATAGGATATCTTATTTATTATAAACAATAAAGTTAATTTATGAAAAAAATTGTGAATATTAGTTTTCAGGTATGACGTATTACCTCGATTACCGAGATTCTTGTCCTCAGTATATGCTATCTTATGAAAAAATATCTTGTATAAAAAAAGTCACCATGATAAAATTCTTAGATGGATACATAGTCCACATTGTGAATCCATAAATACTAGAAGAGGTGAAGGTAATTGAAATAAATAGACACACCCAAATAACTATCAATTAAATTATAGATGAAATAAGACCATACCCCTTCTAGATTAGGATTAATTTTTGTTTCCATTTTAGATTTATTTCAACATGATGATTTCAAGGATATATTGATACCTTTTCATTGGATTAAATTTTTTATGGGGATAGATATATACCTACCTCACCATACTATGAATTTTTATTTAGTTGTTATGGATTTAATCTAAATGTATTTATCATATAATCACAATCCATATTTGGTATAATTGAACTTATAGTAGTCTGAAGTGTTAAAAATTTTGAATTGGAAGGTGTAAAGGAACATCAGACAATTTGACGTAAATGAACCTACATAAATGAATGAATTTAAATTATTAAATAATAAATGGTAAAACTCCATTTTCAGAGAACATATAACTCTAAAACAATAAAACATTCTTAAAAACATTATTTGTGAGACCAATAATATACACATAATGTAAGTAATTTATTCATAGAAAACCATGGATTTACAAATAATTATGTTAAGTATAATAACATTGAAATATTTATAAATATATATATAAACAATTAAATAATATCATAATTGTATTAATCATACTAAACATTAACATGAATGAAACTACCATTACCAAAACCCCACTTTTACCTAGGTTTTAACATCTAGTTTATATGAAAACAAAATATATAACAACCCTTCTCTTTATTACAAAATTAATCAAGATTTATTACATAAAACATTCACTTGATACAACATGGTCGATCGAGAGGTATAGTGTCTTACGGTCATACGAACATAATATAACATCTGAAAACATATGATAGATATATTTATTGAAAACATAAATTACATGACCACTACATTCCCTCATACTTAGCATTGCATGGGATAACCTGAGGACATGCATAAGAAAAGGGTGAGTTATAAATCCCAGTAAGGGAGTAAAGAAGGAATAAAATAAATAATAAAGTAAATGTTAGAAAATGGTCATATCAATGGGGTACAAAATAATCATGAACATAAAGGTAAGATATAGTATGATTATCATAACTTGGAAAGGTGGCAACAACACTTAACAAGTTATCAGCAAGCTCCAAGAATCATGGTTCATGAAGAATTAGTAAAACCTCATTTTAATTGAATTATCATGTGTAAACCATAATTTCACATGAAATATCATGATACTAATCTTAACCCAATGCATTGGAGAGCTATCAGGGGGCACCCTTCTTAAACATTTTAGTTCAGGAATAAGAGGGCCACATGGATCATACAACATGGATTCATTAAAAATAATCATTTATTCCATGATAAAGGAATGTGGAATTAATTAATGTAACTATATAATGTGTAATTAAATGTGCATAAATCTGAATACCCTTGATAGAGAAACAGGCATTGTATTCACTATACAATGACTTTGTCTTGGAAAATTGCAGTGCAATATCAGGAGCATAACAGCATGTCATAAGAATTCATAAAAATGATTGATGAGAGAGAAATGGTTGTCTCATAATATGTACATAAAGTGGAAAGTAAGGTGGTCATATAGATACATGTCCCAACAAATTTAATGGAATTTAGATACATAATACAAAAATATTGCGTGAATGTAAATGAGGAGAGAGAAATTCCTTATAGAATTTCAGCATGGTAACAGGTGTTCATGGGAAGAATTAATGGGAGATAAAGGGGTTCATTAATAATTCAAACATGAAGAGGATAGTGTGTGTGAGATTAAAAATCATACCCCGACATTTAAAATTAAAAATAAATGGACAAAACAATATTTAGAAACTTTGATAAAATGGGAAAGGAAGGAATCCCTTACATTGAAGTGTGATCCTAAAGGATTTGGAGATGATTCTTGGGAGCTTGCGGTGCCTTGGGAGGATTATAGAGAGATGGGGGAAGAGGATGGACGAAATCCAAAGGATTTTAGCGAAGATGAAGTGGGATATTGGGTGGGTTTATATAGGAAAGGAGAGGAAAATCTTTGTTATTTATGTTTGGGACACCACACATTAAACTAATAAAAACCACAAACCAACCCATGGTTTTTCCCATGGTTATTCAAAAGGGTAAATTAAAACCATATTTTTTGTTGACAATGTCCAAAATTCTTAAAATAATAGGGTTTCTAATGTGGAGGTGAGTCACACTCTCAAATAAATTAATTTAAAACACTAAAATGTTTTATAAGTCTTGGAGTGTCTACTAAGGCATTATAAAATAAACCAAACAAATCTAATATCAAATATTTTAAATGTGAAAACATATACTTGCTGAACATAATGTTTATAGTATTTTATTACTGCACTATTGGGTCATTATGATGTCAAAAAACACATTATATATTTAAATGGTATTTAATTGTTACCCAAAAATATGACTGTCTCATAAAATATTGAAAAATTCAATGTTGGATAATTTTGATATCCTTATTATAAAAATAATATTCATTTTCCCTAAATATTTTTTTAAATATGTGAATTTTTACTCATAAAATAATAACCAAAAATTGTCAATGATTCCTGGGTTTTGACAAAATTAGATTTCAAACCATAATAAAAATCACAATAATGTTCTTAATAATTATACAATCCATTATATTTAATAAAAATTAATTTAGTAATAGTATTTTATTAAAATATTATTTAAATCAAAAAATCCATTAATTCATCAAAATTGATATCTTAATTAACTAAAAATGCAATTTTTTCTTTAAAAACTATTTTCAAAGTAAAAATGATAAAATAAATGTAGATTTTCTATAAAAAATAGTGTATATAATCATAGCAATGGGGTCTCATTATATATCCCCTTATAACAACCGCATAAGACTCAAGGGTATGGTGTGTGATGGTGAGAGACTCTTGGGGTGGCTTAGATAACATCGTTCGGGTGGTAATCTCTATCAACTTCCACATCTCCCATATATGGTTCTGATCAAGGTTAACATGTTGAATATTAGCTTGGTTATGGACAAAAGTGAAGACCAATGATGCCACCTCCTTTCTGAGCTTCAAAAAATGGTATTCGTATGGGGAAATTACACTGGATGAGGCAATCGCTTTCTTTTTCTGGGTAAATTGAATTTCCTAAAGCACTATATTTATACTAATCATGTGGTCATTGTTTAACAAATATATCAGTAACGATCATAATGAATAACCTTATTTAAAATCAAAAAACATAAAACCCAATATTTCATATGTTATATAACCATTTAACATAATAAGACATTTAATTAGATCAATAATAATTTTCATTAATAGAAGTTGGGGTCGTTACAATCTTCCACCCTTAAGAAATTTCTCCTTCAAAATTTCCTTTTCCCATAATAAAGAAAATGTGGGTAACTCAGCTTCATCACTTCCTTTAATTCCCACATCACTTATTCAATCATTTGGTTTCTCCACAACACATTGACAAGTAGATTTTGGATGGTACACATAATCTTGAACCAAATCTCACAATTCCATACTTATCAACCACGAACTTTGAGGATTTCCCATTTCTGATAGCTTCAACCCTTTTCAGAATTTCTGCATCCTTTATTTGAGAATCCTTTATTTTCACCATGAGGGATGGTTGATCAATCATTTGAGAAAGGATTGATTATTTTCCTCCTTTAATGATTCCCATGTCCATCCTCTGCAAATCTAATAAGATTATATCATTTTTAATATTCATCATTGTAAAAGATTCATGATCCTTTTTATTTAGAGCATCCACCACCATTTTAACGTTACATGGATGATTGTAGATTGAGTATTCATAATCATTTATGAGTTTTATCCATCTTTGTTGGTGCATATTAATCTCTTTTTGTGTGAATATATATTTTAGGCTCTTGTGATCAGTATATATCTTACACTTCTACCCATAGAGGTAATGCCGCTAGATTTTCAACGTAGATATCATAGGAACTAACTCCAGATCTTGCATTAGATAGTTTTTCTCGTGGATTTTTAGCTTCCATGAGGCATAGGCTTCCACTTTATCATTCTGTATCAATACACAACCCATGCCCTTCTTCTAAGAATCACAAATACCAAAAAAAATTATCCACTAGTGGGTAGTGTGAGCACTAGCATGGTGATTAGCCTCATTTTCAACTCATTGATTCCCTCTTCACATTCATCACTCCAATAAAACTCTACTCCCTTCCGAGTTATCTTTTTAAGATAGCTGGACAATCATGTGATATTTCTCAAAAATCGGTGATAATATCCAGCTAACCCCAAGAAGATACAGATATTTGTTACTGATGTTGGCCTTGCCCATCCCTCAATTGTA
Organism: Viscum album; assembly: GCA_963277665.1. Taxonomy (NCBI): domain Eukaryota; kingdom Viridiplantae; phylum Streptophyta; class Magnoliopsida; order Santalales; family Viscaceae; genus Viscum; species Viscum album. Next base: position 1,627,787,191 of record OY728159.1, read on the forward strand.
TCTATCTTTGAGGGATCTATTGATATCCCATTTATTTTGATGATATAAACCAATAATGATACCTCCTTCAACCAAAAATCACACTTTATTTACTTTTCATAGTGATTTTCCTTTCACAAGGTCTCTATTAAAGTTCATAGATGCTCCACATGCTCCTCCTTGGTTTTGGAGTATATTAGAATATCTTCGATAAAGGATACCATAAATTTGTCATGGTATTCTCTAAATACTATATTCATCAATTCCATTAGTATTATTGAATCATTAGTGAGTCTGAAAGGCATTACTATGAATTCATAGTGCTTGTATCTTGTATGAAAACCAGTCTTTGGGAAATCTTCCTTCTTCACCCTTACTTGATAAAATCCCAACCACAAATACCCCTTGGGGATGTATTGTGCTCCACGTATCTGATCAAACAAGTCATCAATTTTTTAAGAGGATAATGTTTATTTATCATGAATTTGTTGACTTCATGATAATCAATGCAAATATGCATTGACCCATCCTTCTTCTTGACAAAGAGGACTCGTCCACCCCATGCTAATGCACTTGGTCGTATAAGCCCTTTATCTAGATTATCTTGTAGTTGTTTCTTCATCACCTCAAGATACAAAAAAACAATTATATATGGAGTCATGGATATTGGAAGTGCCCCAGGTACAAGATCAATGGAGAATTCAACATATCTTCTAGGAGGAAGACTAGGAAATTCCTCAGGAAACACATCAATGAATTCCCTCTCAATAGGAATGTCTTCATGGATGGTTTCTTCTTTATACTCAATCATCTAAGCTAGATATGTATTCTCATAGGGAATTAATATCCACTCTAGAGAAGATATTTCCATAAAATATTAATCCTCCTCCTGGCACTTGTACCGAATCGGGGGTCGATTCGCCATATGGAGAGTGATTTCCCTCTCGCGGTAATTTATGTTGGATCTATATAAAGAAAGCCAATCCATGCCAATAATTGCATAAAAATAAACCATATGGAGTATGAAAAGGTTTACTGGGAAGTTCAATCCATAAATTATGAAAGAGGAGGAGTTATATTTAGGGGATGCAATGATTACCCCATTTGTCGTACTCACCGACATCTTTACTTCCATGATTTTTGGTTGTGTTGGGATTATTCTACTAAACATTCGAGACATAAAAAATGCATAGAACTGGAATCAAAAATAATGTTTTCTATTATTGATGGAATAACTAGTGTACATGTCACCTATTTGTTTTCAGTGTTCACTTCGGCGGTAGTGATGGCAAAATCTCACCCTTGGTACCTTGGAAGTTGTTTGTTGCCTCTAAAAACCCATGTATTAGGGAACTTATTTGAAAGTTTCCCTGGTAATTTATAATTGAAGAAATGAACAATGAGTTGAGGTTTGAATGGAGTGTTTCTTTCCTTTATCACAGCTGTGGGTTTTTCTTGTTGGCAGTTAATGACTAGGTGCCCTTCTCGTCCACACCTTAATGCATTTCCTTGCCCCCTTTAGGAAATTTTTGGGGTGCTTCTTTCCAAACATTTGGCTAGTGGGGTGCTAGATCTTCATAGCACCATTGGATTTATATATCAGACTGCCGAATTTGAAGTCCACCTTACACATCTTTCCACACCATTATCCGATCTCCATTTTGACTTTGAGGTCACATCAGACAATTTCCTCATAGTTGTCGAAATCATGGAACGTCAGGGCTTTCCGCAGGCTAGGTTTCATCCCCCCAAAAATGTGGTGAATGTTGCATTTGATGGTAATGAATATGTTGTAGATGTATCTCGCAAGCCTTGTGATGTACGCCTCGTATGCTCCGATGGATTTTCCATCTTTTTTCTTGAGGACAAGGAAGTCCCTTGCCATCTTATGCTAGAGGGTGTGAGGAAAATATTTATCAAAAAATAATTCCAAAAATAATTCCCTTCGAACACGTTGATATCCTCCTTAGGATTTGTATTTTTGATCAATGTCCACAATTGATCAGCTTCACCCTCCATTCGTTAGGTAGCTATAAGAACCTTCTCTTGTTCAGAACATTGAAGGATAGAGAAGATCTTTTCAATGGATTTGATCCATTGTTTGACAATTGAGGGATCAGATGAACCATTAAAAGTAGGAGGCCTTTGTCTCCTAAAGCTTATGATTGTGACTTGTTCATTATTAGGGTGTTAAATGATCCTCTTGACCCACACTACTATTCAAGACTTGAGTTAACTGAGAGAGTAGCATGAAAATGTTTGCGGTTCCCACTCCCATCGGATTGGGAATCTCATTAGAACAATCATCTTAGTGATGTTCACATCAGTTGTTAGCTCGAGTCCTCCTATTACCAACCATTGGCTGGAATAAAAGGAATTTTAGGGGTAACACATAAAGGGAAATCCAAAGATAGAAACAGATGACATATAAATTACTTTTATTTCCTTAACTTATGAATATATACACTTCAATCTATGTTATCTATGATCTAATTCCCAACATAAATTCATTGTATAATATGTTTTATTTTCTTAACAATGGTTCGTACTATGATTTTGAATTTACCAAATCATATCCCATGAGAGTGTCTTAATGTAGAGTGAAACAATGCCCCTTTTCATGTACCAGCATACCCCTGGTCAGGCCTGAAACTCCTTGTCCAAGTTTTCACTCCAAGGTACAGTTATTCCAGAGCCGCCTCAACCTGCTCATATTTGGATATGGATGTACATTCATGATAAAACACTTACTCAAAACTCACAAAAACACAGGGATTTTTTTATTATAATTAGTCCTATTGCAAAGGCTTTCCCTAGGGTTTTATAATTGTAATCCCAAAAATAACTAAACCTATCCTCTGATAGAAAATATAACAACCCTGCACTTTATTACACACTCAAACATGATTTCTTACATAAAAAATTCACTTGATAAATCATGGATGATCAATAGGTCTAGTGTATTTGGGGATTAGTAACATTACATAACAACTTAAACATAAAACACACTTCTTTATGGAAAACATCCTTTACATGACCATTATATTCCCTCGTACTTAGAATTCCATGGGATATCCGGAGGACATGCATAAAAAAAGGGTGAGATATAAAGCCTAGTATGAGAGTAAACAATGAAAAACATGAATAATAAATTACACTTTAGGAAATAGTCATATCAATGGAGCATAAAAGAAACATGAACTTAAAGGCATGATATAGCATGATTATCAAAACATGGAAATTTGGAAACAACACTTAACATGGTATTAGCATGATCCAAGGATCATTGAAAATGGATAATTAGTAAACACTCATTGAACTTGAATTATAATGAGTAATCCATCATTTTACTTTATGTATCATGATACAAATCTTTACCCAATGCATTGGAGCACTATTAGGGCACACCCTTCTTAAACATTTCTTTTCATGCATAAGTGTTCAACATGGATCATACAACATGGATTCATTAAACAAACTAATTAATTCCATGAAAAATTAACGTAGAATTAATTCATAGAACTCTATAATAAATCAGTAAATGTGCATAAATGTGACAAAAATTGATAGATAAATTGGAATGGTATTCACTACACAATGACTTTGTCTTGTAAAATCATGGTGCAATTTTGGCTGCATAACGACATGACATAAGAATTTATTAGAATGGTGGATGAGAGAGAAATGGGTGTCTCGTTATATGTACATGAAATGGAAATTAAGGGGTTCATATATATACATGTACCAACAAATTTAATGGAATTTAGATACATAATACAAAATAATTTCTTGAATTTAAATAAGGAGGGAGAAATCCCTTACGGAATTTCGGCATGGTCACAGGTGTAAATGGGAGGAATTAATGAGAGAGAAAGGGGGTATCTAATCATTAAAACATTAATATGACAGTATGAGGGTGGTCTGAAATCATACCCCAACATTTGTAAATGAAAATAAGAGGACATAAAAATATTAAGAATCTTGGATAAAATGAGAAATGAAGGAATACCTTACTTGGAAGTGTGATCCCAAAGGCTTGGGAGAGGCTTGAGACAAGATTTTATGGAGCTTGGGGTGCCATGGGAGTATTATAAAGAGAGGAGGTCAGAGGTTAGATGAACTCAAAAGGCATTGAGTGAAGATGAAGTGGGAGCTTGTGTGGGTTTATGTAGTAAAGGAGAGTGAATTCATTATTATTTAGGTTTGTGACACCACACCTTAAACTAATCAAAACCATTAAAATCCCATGGTTTTTTCCCTAGGTTTTTGAAAAAGGGGAGTGGAAAAAATATTTTATAAGGCCAATAGCCGAACATCTTAAAACAATAGGGTTTCTTATGTGGCGGTGAGTCACACTCTCAAGGAAAGCAATTTAAAAAGCTAAATTTTTTTATAAGTCTTCAAGGGTCAAATAAGGCTTTGTAAAATAAAAAAAACCTAATATCATATTATATTAATGGTAAAACATATATTATCTGATATTATGTTTATAATATTTTATTACATCACTATTGTTTCGTTATGATATCATAAATCACATTATATATTTAAATGGTATTTAATTTTTACCCAAAAATTCGACTGTCGAATAAAATTATGAAAAATTCCTCATTGGATAATATTGACGTCTGGATTCCAAAAATAATATTCATTTTATCTAAATAATTTTCTAAATCTGTAAATATTTACTTTTAATATAAAACCCGACATTTATCGAAAATTCATGGGATTTGACAAAAACTTGGTTTCAAAACATAATAAAAACCACAATTGTGTTCATAATAATTATATGGTAATTTATATTTATTAAAAAGTAATTTAGTAATAATATTATATTAAAATATTATTTAATTTAAAAAATCCATTAATTCATCAAAATAGATTTCTTAATTTACTAAAAATGTAATTTTTTCTTAAAAACTTTTTACAAAGTATAAATAATTAAATGAATATATATTCCCTAAACAAAACTAGTGTAAATAATCATAGTACTAGGGTTTAATTACATAACCCCTTATAACACCCGCATAAGAGAGAAGGGTAATGTGTGCTATGGTGACAGACTCTTGGGGTAGCTCGGATTACATCGCTCGGGTGGTAATCTCTATTAACATCCACTTCTCTCGTAGGTGGTTACGCTCAAGATTATCATGTTGAAGCATTGCTTGGGCTTATTCAAGATCAAGGCCCAATAATTCAACCTTCTTTCTGAGATCTGACAAATGGGAATCATACGGGGAAATTCTACTGGATAAGGCCATTACATCATTTGTCTGAGTAAATTGGATTTATTAAATCCCTATATTTATAATTATCATTTGATCAATGTTTAACGACTATATTGGTAATGGTAAAAATGCATAACATTATTTTAAAATACATACACATAAAAACAAATAATTTCATATTTTATAAAACAATTTCAAACAACAATTCATTTATGTATATCTAGAATAATTTCCATTAATAAATGTTTGGCTCATTCCAAAATATGATCCAAAACCATTGAATTATATTACATGAAATATAATTGAAAATATTCAACTTGATATGTCAAAATATTTTATAAAATATCAATTCATATAAACCAAATAATGTCTTTTTTTGGAAAACAAGATCCGTTCAAGTAGTAGTAATAACTAGAGAAACAAAAGGATTGTTAACTCCACCTATCATAACCATCAATGAGATACTTATACTCAAATAAAAATCAAGAAATCGACTTATAATAAATAAAAAATCCAAAACCAACCAGACCCAAATTATCAACTTCCATAAATAAGTACAAGAAATTCTCAATGAAAATCCATTCGAACAACTCATAGAGGAACTATAAAGAAAAAATTAAAAAATCGTAATTAGAATCTCTAAAAAATCTCAACTTTCAAATTAAAATTAATAAATCTCAAAACTAAGTCATCCAATAACTAAGTCACCTCAAAATAGTGGCTAGTGAAATAGGGCTAACCTTTCATAGTTTGTTTTAGGAAAATATAAATAAATACATAATCCTTAATGTTATTTTACCATGTATTAGTGATATCATAACCCAAAATATGTATTACTATAAATTAAAATCAGTGAACAAGTGTATAAGAGGGATGTAGAGGAATATAGTGGTCTTTTAACTACGTTTCTACATGTCAGGAATCCATTCAAATATCTTTATTCAAATGAGAAATGGGGAGGGGGGAAGATGACTAAGACGAATGTCTCCCACTCTTATGGATGGACTATAGATTAGATGGCCAAATAACACATTTTTAGGTGATTACATGATTTAATGTAAATGAATAAAATAGTATTTTTTATAAAATATAGTATGGGGCTATTGGGTAGCTATTAGCCCGATGTCAAGTACCTAGTACTCAACCTAGGAATTCCATTATTTTTTATACCTATCCATGTACCTGATAGCATACCACCTGATTTTGGGTACCATGTGAATTATAATACTATATATGAAACATAGTTATAACCTCATCCAAACCCCAAAATTCATATAAAACATCAAAATATATAAAAAAAATATTAGGAAAATAATTCAAGGATACATTGGAGTGTTTTTGAGTTGATTTTGTTCGTTGAAAAGGATGTTTTTCATGGTTATTTTTGGAGTTCCAAATAGATTGTTAACTTGTTATGTTGAAAAGGAAGAAGAAAAATGAATTAATGCACTGGAAATGGTATAGAAAATTTCTTATACAATATGGTATTGTTTCCCAGTGGTTACCAAATTTTAGGGTTCCAAAATAAAGAGGATGGATAATGGTGTTTTTGGAAAAGGTGTAATTTTTGCATAAAAGTAAAAAAGTCGCAAAAAAGGTGAAGGTGATGTATAAAGTTACATGCAAGTTTTGTTTTTGGATCACAAAATAAAAGTTTGGATAGGGAAAATGGTGCACATAAGATATGAAATTGCATGAAATATAGATTTGTGTGACACATAAGTTACACACAATAGTAGGAATTCAAGAAACATATACACCAAATATGATGTCAAAATTAAAATTTTAGTGCTCAAAGGACATTGGGCCCAAGGTTGGAGTTTCGTGACAAAACGTATTTCTTGCGCAAAAAGTGGAAGTTGTAAAATAAAGTTGCACGTAGGAATTTCCTTGTCTATAAATAGGTGTATACCCATATATTTTGTGTTTATCAACCATTTGAGAATATCAAGGCCTTTAATCGCATAAGATTTTTGACATAAACAGTATAATTTTCATGAAAGAAGAGTTGTGTGAGGTAATGAATCAAATATTTGTTGTGCATAGAAATGAACATGTGTCCACATGAACTTGGGATGTGTACGAAAATTTTGAATGTTTCACACATTTTTAAATTCAATTAAAAATAGAAAAAAATTGTTTGTATGTTTTTAAAGATGCATTCAAGTAATTAAAAGGTTGTAAAAAAGACAAAGGTGCGAGAACCAGAAGGGATTTCCCAATAAATATGAGATAAAGTGGTATTCATAAAGTGGATGAAAGTAAAATGTCAACATAGGATCTATCCAAAAATAAGTATGTATTCATTATTGCTTGTGAAGGTACATAAATTCTCAAAAAATGTGTGTGGATACTTTCTAATGAAGTTATCAAAGGAAAAGGAAGAAGGCGATCATTCCCACCTGTAGTGAGCTAGTGAGGGAATGATTGAGGGAGTGGCCCTTGGGAAGCAGTGAGTTATCCCTAAACATTTTAAATGTAGTGATCATGGTCATAGAAGTGATTTATCCTAAACCATGAATGGGTATTGATCCTTAGTAAATTTTTTTACATCAGCACATTGTCATTGTATGCTCCTTGGATATATCTTTATGAGGATGAAGCAAGTAAAATTACCATGTCTCATGTATAATTTCATTTACATTCACAAATTTCTATGGGAGAGGGAGAGAATATTGTTTCGTATAACGAACATATAATATTTTAAGGGGTGATTGTTTTAATATTTTATACCATGATTCACCCCCTCCTCCCACTCAGTGTATTTTACCTAGTTGGGATAAATTAAAAACTCTTAAAATATCACCTGTAAACTTCAATAATTCAAGAATAAAAACAAAATTAACAATGTCCCACACATAATGTCTAAAAAATCAAGAAATACATTATTTTCAATATTATGATATCCAATTCATACCCTCAATAATGCCTTAATGAATATTATGTGGACAAAAGTCAATATAAGCTCATCACAATATGAATTCTAATCCTTAATATGTCAAACTAGACTTGAACCCAAAATCCTTTATGCATAAAAATTTAAAATTTATCATCTATATGCTCTAAATATTATACCATGGTTTCTCATATTCTTTTAATGGGTATCTCCCTAAATGAAAAAATTATTTAATCCAAGGTTCCATTATTAATTTACCTAATTCTCCAAAAATAAATATACTCTCTATAAATTAGATCTATGGATATCCATGCTATATGAAGTACCTAGGTAATTTATTATATGTTCTTAAATTATATTTCCTTTTTATAAAATAACATATAAATATTTAAAAAAATTTACAACAATTTATATTTCTTTTAAAATATAATACAAGGTTAAATATTTAAAAAACTAGGATTTTTTAAAAAAGTAACTAATGTAAAAATTCAGTTTAAAAAATTTACCTTTTACATATAATTTTTTAAAAAAAAATTATTATTAAAACGTTCCATTAAAATAATACGTTTTTTCCACTTCAGTACATAGAACATGTTGAATTTTTAATGGCACTATTATACTCAAAGAATATACCCAGTAGTATATCACTAAATAGAAATGAATTCATGAATAACAATATGTATAGAAATTGATTATGATGTATTACAAACACTGTATTATTAAATTAATTAATTATAAATGGTAACCAAAAAATATCTATGAGAAACAACAATTAATTAAATCACTTATAAAATGATATCCGTGAAAGAACTGATTGTTGTACTTGTTCCTAATAATTAGATAATATTATTAACATATAATACTTGTATGTCCCAATATCGTAGTAGAAATTACTCTATGATTTTGGGCTTTTTAGGTGCCTGGATAAGGTTCAATGTTTTGTTTTGAATAGAAACAAAGGTGTTAAGATGAAATCCGAGCATAACAGAGTGTCCTACTCTGTTATGGAGATGGGTGATGCACCATAGGGGTGGACATTATAGTGTAGTGATTATGGATGTGACATTAGTAGGATTAATGGGGGAATTCAAATACTCTATCAATTTTGGAATGGTTGTACCGGTATGTATGTTTTGGTATATCCCAACTAGGTTGCTATGTCAAGTAGCAGGGTTGCGGTGTAATATTAATGGTTTCTTCCACTTGGAGGTCATATATTGATCATGGAACATCAAGTAGGTTCCTCCAGTTGGGAGGGGGTAGTTATGTTACATGTATTAGGTTGCAAAACAATCCCCTTCCTTAGAAAATAGTCTCTACAACATAGTTTTTTTGGCTATGCCATAAGGACTCACTGAGTTAACAGGATTGGCACCATGGTCGGTATCATGTTTTTCGAACATGGTTTGACCAAGAAGGTTATTCCATGGTCTAGGGGGAATGTGTCGAGGTCTAGGTAGTCTACACCATTTTCAAGAGGGATCTATTGTGCTCTTCTAAATTTCAGTTGTCCTATAAATACATGGACCTAAATGGAAACCCACTATTCTACCACTCCTTCCTCTTAAACCCTAGAAAACTCAAGGTGTTATTGAGAATCATTAAATCCCCTTTATATATGAATTAATCTCTCGCTTCCCATGTTTGATTGGGGGTGATTCATGCTTATTTTCTCTTTTTTTGGGCGGTTTCTCCTTCATTAAATATTATTTAATCCCATTTCTTTTTACCATGTCATAAAGGATAATCTAAAATATTATAATGGAGTTTCCTTTATTTTTTTAGGAGTATTCATTGCATGATGACTTTGGGATCACATAGTTTCTTGGTGGGAGAGTTGATCAGTGATTAGTGTTCTCATTTCACTTCATTCAAATAAAATTTAAATGTTTGAGGTAAGGTATTAATTTCTTATCCTTTTTTTATATGGTCAATTATAATGTTATCATGGTTATCCTTTTGGATGCTAGTGGAATTTACCCAATTAATGATTATACCAAATTAAATAATGAATTTGTTTTATTATTATAGGGATCACATGTTTTTTATTTCCACCATGATAATTATTTTCCTCTTATTTTACTAGACTTCAGGCTACCTATCTTATGCTTATTAGAATGTTTATTTACTCGTGGGTTAACAAGTATTTTTGATGAAATTGGAAAATAACGTAAAGTCGTAAATTTTTAATTGTATTTTGAACTTAAAAGAGGCATATTTAATGAATTCTTATATAATTATAATTTTTTGTAATCAAATTGAGGCCAATTCATGGTTTCATGTTTAATTTTTAAATTTTTTATTCCATGTGGGAATGGAATTGGGTTGGAATATTAATCAATAATTATTGTTAATAGTGTTAATAAAAGTAATGTTAAATGTTAATTGTTCTTCCTTATATTTGTTAGAACTCAAATCATATGCTAGAGATCATGTTTAAATAATTATAATAGCTTGTTATCTAATATTCCTTAGATTACACACGGTTGGGATATGTGATAATTTAGTTGGTTAATTCAATTTGGGATAAAAATTGGTTGTTCCATAAAGATAATTATTTGGAGAATAGAGGGATCATTTTATTATGAAGTCTAAGATCCTTGTATATAATTTTCAGAGTTCCAATTTTCATGTGAATGATAAATACATTGTTTTAGGGCCTATTTTTCTCTTTTGATATTATTTTTTTTTTGGTTTTTTGACATCTATGTTTCTCTAGATGTGATCCTTTGTATAAGATGTGTTGTTATCCTAGGATATATGATGCAATATGGGAAAGTATAAATAAGGTTTTGGATGTAGTTGACACATGTGATGATGAAATTAATGATGATATATATAATTTTATTGAGGATGGTCCCATAAAATATTGAATATACTAAAGTCGGGCTTGTCTGTTGCTCTACATAAAGAAAAGATTCTTCCTTGCAAATAAATACATTTTAAGGTTGGATGGATTAGTTTCTTATTTATTTGAATTTTCCCTACTTTTGACGGTAGTTATATGTGCTTGGTTATTCATATCTCTTGTGGTAGATTATGATTTTTTCTGAGAGTAAATGGAATTATTGAATGATAAATACTATTTAATAATTTTTTTAATGCATGGGGTTGCATCTTGGGGAAATACAACTGAGATGATATTGAAAAATTGTGGACTCATTTGGAATACGACTGGATGGTATGAAAATCACTTTAATGGTTAATGGAAGCAATTTGGAATAATTTTAATTAATATCTAGTATATTAATTAAATTATTTTTCCTTAATAAGAAATAGAGAGAAATGTAATTAAAGACTTCTTAATGATTTTGTGCTAATTATATATCTAGTTCTTAGCAGATGTATCCTTATATCCAAGAGATGATTGATGAAGTTGAGTCTAAGACTATGTAATTCCTATAGTGTGGTTGTGATCTATATAATATACTATAGGGTTTTTGATTTCATATGTTATCCCACCTATGTTGGTTAGGGAAACTAACACCAATTGGACTCTAGGAAGGTGTTTTCCCTAACATCTAGGTTTTTAAGTGATGGATGGCTAACTGCACCCTCTATTCCTACTCTCTTATCCTAGTTGTATTATGTGTTGATATGAATGGTGGTTAGTTCTCCCCATATATATGTGTATATATATGTGTAATGGATTCTGATTACTTCATAAAGATATTTTTCTGAATATGGCATCCAAATTGTTATAATAGTTATGATATTTATGAGAATTGATGGTTTGAGGTAGATACTTAGTGTTTTTTTATGGAATGAGGTACAATACCAGATGCATGATACATATAATATGGGTTTTTATGGTTGCCTAAAAGTATTTGGTTACTATATGGATATAAGGATGGGTTAATGTGATGATGTGATTCATAAGGTGCAAGTTCTTACACTTATACTAGGAATATTTAGGATGGATTACTTTGGATAGAGATGACTCAAGGCGTGAAACATTGGGTGAAAGAAGAAAACCAATGGGGAAGTGGTAGAGTGTTACCCTAGCTGTTTTATTACTCTAATATATGATTTATTATGTGTGATAATTGGTTAGAGATAGCCACATGGACTCTATTAACTGAGTATAACTATTTAGGTGATGATTTAGTTTCCCTGTAATTCACTAGGATTCAACATACATTAATTAAATTTTTCATGAGAGGCTTCAAGGATTTTCCTAATGATTATACTATTACACCCATCCATTGAATATAAAACTTTTTTTCAGGTCAGCAAGATCTAGTTGGTGATTAGGTTGGATCTCACTAACTCACGGTTGTTCATTAGATTTTTATCTTATATGGTCACTAATATTTCTAAAATTTCGTTATTTTTAGTTCTATTTTAATTGTATCAATTTTTTATTAAATTACATGAATAAACATGGAATATTTTTTTTATCATTCTATGTATGAGTGGAGTAGTGTATTTTCCTTTTCTCCCTCTTTTATGATCCATTTCTAATGAAAATTCCTCCCATATGTATGTTTTTTATACACTCAGTGATTATCGGTATCAAATTTCCCATTGGAGGTGGGATTAAGGTGTTTAGTATCATCATCCTCTCATTCCACGCCCAAGAGTTGTAGATTTGGGGGGAGGTGTCATTATAGAGTGGTAACAATGGTTTTGGTTAAGGGATAGGATGGATTCTGGTGTTAGAGAATGGTAAAACTACATGGCTTAGTAGAGAAATAGTTTCAACTATGGTTATCAAGTGATATAAACAAAGGATACCATCTAAGACAACAGTATTTATGGTCCCTTGTGATTTGATACATGAAAATTTTATTTTACCAAGACTACAAAGTGATGTGATACTTGTTGTGGGGTAAAGCCCAATGAAAAGATCATGCATCATTTTTCTATGTGCCTATTTTTAAAATGGATAGACCATGAGATTAGGTCACACTTGATAAAAATATACATAATGATTAATAAATTAATGTTATGTATTCTATATTCTTGGTTTACGAGTCTTTAATTGTTTTTTCTTTTAATAGGTGTGGTTGTAGGTAGATTTCCACATCTGTTTTTCACAAAAGATGTTCGATAGGATATTCCATAAGATCGCAATAGAGTATATTTTGATGAAGAAAAAACATAAATGAGGATACTCCATGACCTTCAATTCAAGATTATATAAAATTATTGGGAATACGATTTGGACTTAGTGATATAAGAACAGTTAGAGGAGGTTGATATAGATTTCAGTTCCATCCCTGTATGTAAGGAGCACTATGTTTCCTTAGTCATGATAATTCTACATGAAGCAGTGAGGCAGTTGTGGATACTATTCATTGGGGATCGTTAGGATTCATAGGTCTCATATGGGTATTTTAGGTACCCATACCAAGAAGAGTTTATTTATTTTACTGTGAGGGTGGGTAGTCTAAAAGAAATACTCACCTTATGATAGAGGAGTTACAATATATAGAAGTTAAAGATCCAATTTCTAGACCCTTCCCCATTATGAATTGCACATGTAGGAAGTTGAGGAGGATAAGGAGATTCGTAATGAAGAGGATTTACATCCAATGATCAGGTTCTAGGTAACCCCATTATGGATATTGACATATCATTAGATGTTGGAAAGAAAATAGGTTGTCAAGTGGATGCTGAAAAAACGTGGTCATCATGAAGAGGGGAGTATTCTGTATTCTACATGAAGAAAAGATGTGGTTTGTGGTTCCTAGATTCTTATACGAAAGTGTTTTTGGATAATTTGGAGGTAGGTATCATCCCTTTTCCTCATGTTTCTCTAGGGGTGGTGGCTCTCATGCCTTTTCCAAGGGATTAATATCATGTTCTTTAAAGAGGCTAAGGTAATCGGTGGAGAGACCACCCAGCCTTTTAGAGCAAGAAACATGCAACACATGTTCCGCTTCATGTTCCCCTACTGAGGATGTTTTAGCGAAGGTTATAGATGTAGGATGCTCCTATTGGGATTAGCAGAGTAGACATGATATAGGAAGAGGAGATCCTTAAGATAGTCCTCATCCTTAGAGAGAATATTGGATCCTAGGTTATGTTTTTCCTTATTGTAATATAGTCCATAGAGTAGTTTTTTATTAGCTTTATGCTTTAACATTACCAATTCTAGGTGATCTAGACATCATTTGAAGTACCCTTTTCTTGTTTTCTACATGGGGTAATTATTTGGATTATTCAAGAGATACACACTCCTTCATATCATCTACCATAGTCTATAATTTGGTACTTCAGGTGGAGATACATCATGTTCCCTTGATTTTGACTACACCAATTAGAGGTCGAAATTCTCTTTATGAATTATGAAGAGAGTGTGAGCTAATACATTGGAATCACCACATTAGAGAGACTTACTATGTTTATAGATATATCCCTATGATAACATCCACAATCTAGATAAACTATATTTAGTAGAGGTTATTGTGGACTAATTCTGTAATTATGTCTCTATAAAGGATAGTTACTTATGAGTTGTTAGAGATTAAAGTATATCTAGGTGATATATTATTGCATGATTTTGTTTGTTTAAGTCTGTAACCTTATGGGGCATTAGTTTTTTTACAAATAAGGCTGATAGAAGTTTTCATCTATATATATATTGTCATCGCTTGAATATATTAACAGTGAAGAACCACTATCCTCTTCCTTGGATTGAAAATTTATTTGTTTAGATGAGAGGAGAATGTTGGTTATTGAAGATTGATCATCAATCAGGTTATCATCGTATGTGGGTGAAAGAGGTGGATGTATCAAAAACTATATTATAATGATTTTATTGGAATTATGAGTTCATTGTGTTTTCATTTAGTTTAAAAAACTATCATTTGGTGTTCATGGGTTTGATGAACATGATGTTCTGGGAGTTTCTTGATCTGTTCATGGTGGTTTTCATCGATGGCATCATAGTGTACTCCACATTTTAGAAGGAGAAAGTGAGGCATATGCATGATATTTCGGAAGTTCTACATTATCATTAGTGGTATGGGATAATGTTAAAGAGTGAGTTCTGATCTCATAATGCTTTTTGGATTTTTATTTCATATTATGGTTTAACTATAGATAATTTTAAGGTAAAAGAAGTAATTTCTTGATCATCCCCCAATACTGTTGCGGATGTGTAGAGATTCCATGGTATTTCAATCTATTATAGAAGGTTTGTAGCTAATATCTCTTTGTTTATGACCCCTCTAAAATCCTTTATTATAGATGACGAGGAATTTTCATCGATTGAATAGTGTTAGGTGGATTTTGAGTACCTAAAGGATAAAATTTTTCGAACTCTAGTTAATAAACTTCCAAAATAGTTAGTTCAGTTCGAGGTTTTATATGATTATTTATGTATTATTTTGGGCAATGTTTTGATGTAACAAAGATTTTTTGTTTCATGGGTCTCTGAATATACATCCCCATGAGCATAACTAGGACACCCATAACCATATATTGGTGGAAGTCATGTTATCCTTCAAGATGTGTGGTAATTACCTCATCAGTGTGCATAATGTTGTCTTTATCATTTATAAAAGATAGAGGTATGTATTCTGCCTAGGTGACTTAAAATTGTAATGGTGATAATGGATAGAAATATATAAATATTATGACATCATGATTTTATATACAATGGGTAAGGGTAATGTTCTGTAGATGCGCTGAGATGGGAGTCAAATAGTGATGTTGTACATGAATCCCGATATTCTTGGAGTGTGATGGAAGAACTCTCAATGATGAATCTGGATATGGGAGAGGTTGGTGGTCGAGGTTTTTTGTTGATAGAATGGTCTTGTAGGGAGAAGATGGTTGAAGATTCCCAGCTGGGGGATTCTAAGGTGATGGTTTTGAGAGACTAAGATATCATTAGATAACCCATTGATGGTTTGTCTAAATATAAATAGCACCAGGTATTCTTTTAGGGGAATCTATTCATACCATTGGTGATGTGTGAGGTGGTTCACCATGAGTTCCACATTTAACTCCTGGTGGTATAGCATGGAATGATGAATATGTAATAAACATTTAGAGGCCAGTTTTGGTGGACTAGGTTGTAACATGTAGTTTAAGAGTTTTTGTCTCAATGTTTAGTCTATCACAAGGTGAGGGCCAATAATAGTGTTCTATTTACTTGGTTGCAGCCATTATATGTTCCTCAGTAAAAGTTTAAGGATGTCTCAATGGACTTTATTGTTTGTTTATCTTTATTTTAAGAAGGCTTTGATGTTATATCGTACATAATGGACCATTTGATGAAATCAACCCACTTCAAAGTGGCCAATGAGTCAATCTCAGTGGTTCTTTTTTAAATGATGTACCTATAAGTGGTGGTGAGAATCCATGGAGTGTCGAGGATGGTCATCTTCGACCATGATCCATATTTTACTTATAGGGTGTGAATATGTCTTCAACATAATTTAGGATCTCATAAATTCTATAGAACTAATTTTTATACATTGAAGGATGGATAGATAGTGTGGACTATCCAGAATCATGAAAATATGTTTCATTCTTTTGTACTAGATTTTAGAGTTTCATGGATGAGGAACCTATGCTTGGTTGAGTTCACATACAATAATAGTTTTCACTACACCATTTTTGTGGTTCCATTTGATTCTTTTTAGGGTTTACCTTTTAGTTCTACAATATTCAAGAATGGGGTTGGAGAGTTAGAAATTTTAATGTCATAATTGGTGTATATCATAACAAAGATATTCTAGGTGATTAATTAAGGGATGAGGGAAATGAAGGATCATTATAAGTCTTATTCTGATAATTGGAGGATACCTATAGAGTTTGATGTTTGTGGTAATGTGTTCCTTAAGGTGGCTCATCATCATTGGAAGTGATAGATTAGTCATAAGATAATGCTTTCCCTACTATTTTTGGGCTATTTTTAGTGTCAAATAATTTTAGGGCTATGGAGTATACGGTAACACTTCCCCCAAATATGAACCAGATTCATTACGTATTCCTTGTATCGTAGTTTAATTATTATCTTCTTGGATAATATCACGTCATCAATTGGGTCATGATAGATGTTGACAATGATTCAACCTTCGATCAAAAATTTGTGGAGTTATAGGAAATCTAGGAGAAGGTGTTTCGCGTATGTGATATTCCCTAATTCGTGTCTTGTAGTGGAAAGGTGGTGTTGAAGAGAGTACCATAGAAATTTATTTACAAATACAAACTCAGTACCATCACAATTTTTTATGTTTAGATCTTCTTTTAAGGTATTCTAATTATGGATATTGATCTATTTTTAGTTTATGAGATGGTTTCCTCTTTGGTTTTTTATTGTGGAATTGATCTCATTTGACATGTATATCTCCTAGGAGAGAGTTTAGGAGATATTTTTTTACTATTGTGTGGTTTTCAATTATTTCTTCTAAGTGAGGTGGTTTTGAACCTGTATTGTCAATATTCTTGAGAGGTATCTCACATGATGGTTGTTTGTAAAACCCTTTAATCTTCATTATATTTGGGTCTCAATCATAATTCTGAAGGATGATATTGGTTTGAGAGGTATCTGATATAAGGGAATGGATCCTTGTAGCCTTTACTTTGTGATTTTTGGGCATTAAAAGTGTCCATAAAAGTTTCCATGGTGTTTTTAATGGTAAATACATAAGATAAGTTGAAATCTCAACTTAAGAAATCATTTTATGCCATGGAACTTGGTGATGAATGGTAGTGGGGTGTACTGTGGCATAGTGTGGTTGGTTACAATGTAAGCAGTCTTGAGGGGGGAATTAAGTTCCACTTCCAATTTTTCCATGGTTTTTTCATGGATGTATGATGTAGTGTAGCCTCTATGGGTTTTTGTTTCATGGAGAAAGCCTACGTAATAATCTGAATATCTTATGTATCATGGAGTTCATGGCTGTGGGATAACACCTTGAGTAGCTCCAACCAATTTTCTATGTAGTTAAATTATGGGTTGTAGGCTATTGTGCAGTCCCCTAACTTGTAAAAAAATCTCTACAGTATGGTGGTTTTGGCTACACAAAAGTGTGTACCTTGGTTAATAGGATTAGATTCATGAGTGGTGACATGCTCATCAAATGCAGTTTTACCAGGAATGTTGTGTTATGGTTTTGGGAGGCTGTTCCATGGTCCAGATAGTATGCGTCATGGTATCAAGAGTTGAACCATGGATTTCTAATTTTCAAGTATCCAATAAAAATATGAACCCCCATTCAAACCCACTTTTCTCCCAATCCATCCTATCAAACCCTAGGCTCCCAAGAAGGGTTTTCGAGGTCATTGAAGTACCTTTTGATAAGGATTAATATCTTGATTATCATGTTCAATATATAGTGATCTATTGTGAGTTCCTTCTATTTTATTATCATATTTTTTTTATCTTGTTTAATCTTATTTATTATATCAATGTTATGGGGATGATCTCCAACATTCTAATGGAGTTTCCGTTGTTATTTTTCAGTTTTTTCAATAAATGAAATACATAGTGGATTATAGTTTCTTTATAGGAGAGGTGTTGGTATATCTGTGTTCTCATTCTGTTTCATTCATATAAAGTTGAAATCTTTAAGGTATTTTATTTGTTGCTTCTACATTTTATTTATGTGAACTCAAAAGGATATCATGGTTTATCCCTTTGGATGGTGGTGGAATTATACTAATTCAATATTAAACCATATTAAATAATTTATTTACATTATTGTTATAGAAATATCATATTTTCACTTTCCTTTGAGTTAATTGTTTTCTTATTTATTTACTAGATAGTGTGTTATCTATATTATGCTTGTTTTCATGTTTGTTTATGCTTATATTAGTATGTTTTTTAAATGAAATTGGTAAATAATATAAGGATAGTAACCGTTAATTGGCCCAACAACTTCAAAGAAGCATGTTTATTGATTTGTTATATTCTTGTAATTTGATAGTAATCAAGTTGATGTTAACACATGTTTTAATGTTTAATTATAAAATTTGTTCTTCCATGTGTGAATAGAATTGGTATATAAAATGAAGTTGTAACTTCTGATAATTATGGTAATAAAATTCATGTTTAATGAGAATTCTTATTCCTTAATTTTGATGAAATGGGATTCTTAATCTAAATACCATATTTAAATACTTTTAATTTCTTGTTATAGATGATTCATTAGGTTACCCATAGTTGGAATATGTGATAATCGAATTGGTTAACATTAGTAGGGATAAAAACTGGTTTTTTGATAGAGATAACTATTTAAGGATGAGAGTGCTCATTTTCTAGTGAAGATTAAATTTATTATGTTTAAGGCAGAGATTACCCATTTACATGTGAAAGTTAAATTCATTGTTTTTTTTCCTATTTTCCCGTGTCTATTAGGGTTTTTTTCTATATTCTATGTCCCTATGGATGTGAGACTTTCTATAAGATGTGATTTGAGACTTGGAAAGATGATGACATTTGGATGAGGAGGCCCTGATTGTAGAAGCAGTAGATGGCCATGACTAAGAAATGCTTGGTTGTATTCATGAGTGTGTTGGGGATCAAACAAGAGATAAAGGAATAGATAGATGCAAAGATTTTATATTGATATTCTTAAAGCTAAGACACTTTATTTTAAATAAATATATTTAATGTATTGATGGATGGGTTTCTTATTTATCTACATTTCATTCCCAACATACTGAGGTAGATGGATTTCCTAGGTTATGCATATCACTTTTGGTAGCTTAGGGTGTTTTCCAAGAGTACCTAAAATCATAGAATGACAAAAAATGTTTAATATATATTTCTACCCATGGAGTTATTGCATGCTGAATGTAAAATGAAATTATATTTAAAAACCATGGACTCTGTTGGATAATGCATGAAGGGTATGTACTTCACCTTAAAGGTTATTATATGTAATTTGAAAAAAAGTTAATTAATTTCTGATGAAAAAATTTACATAAACTGATTTTTTATTAATAAGAGTGATATTTAATAAAATTTTCCTTATTACTTGTTTGATTATAGGATACTAGTTATTATTAGTGGTGGTCAGGTGTCCGAGACATGATATATCCAGTTGAGTCTAAGACTACGTTTTGTTTATAGTGTGATTGGGAGATATATTATATCTGGTATGTTTTTTTGATTTCATATGCTACCCCATCCATGTCAGTTAGGGATACTAACATTCTATGGACATTAGGAGGGTTTTTTCTCCAATATCTAGGTTATAAAGGGATGAACGGAAGTCTAACCCCTCTACCCCTCTCTTCTTCAAGACATATTATGTGTTGTCATAGACTATGTTTAGTTTTCCCCATATATATGTGTAGAGGGATATAATGTAATTTGGTTATTTCACACACAAGTGTCTCTATATATAGTATCTTAATGGTTATTATACGTATGAAGTGTATGGATTGTGATGGTTTGAATTAGTTACATATTGTATGGTCTATGACGTCTTGAAGCACAGTACCAACATATAATACATGACATACTAGATGTGGTGGTTCCTAGAAACTACTCTATTACTATTTGGATATTTTTAGGGGTTGATGTGATGATATGATGCATGAGGTGAATGTTGTGATACATATCCCAAGTATCTTTGGGAAAGCATTTCTTGGGTGGATATGGCTCATGATGTTCGATGTTTTAGTGGAGTGGAAAACTTGTGGGGATGTGGTAGCATGGTACCCATGTTGTTTTATTACTATAATATATTCTATCCAATTTGTGATAATTTGTGAGAAATATCTATGGTTAGGTTTATAAGTTAGTATACTTATTTTGGTGATGAGTTAGATTCACTATTATTCAATGGTCTTTATAATTCATTCTTTATATTTTTCATGAGGGGCTCTAGGGAAGATCCTACAGTGTGTATTTTTATTCTTAACCCATAAATATAAACTAATTTTTGGTCAATGGGACTTGGATTAATATTATGGTGGATTTTTATATATCATGTTTGTTTGTGATTTGTTTAGGATTTTTGGTCACTATCATGTTTAATTTTTTTGTAATTATAGTTACTTTTCTATTATATCAATTTTTTATGACATTACATGCATGTAATTGTGATCTTCTTTTATCTTTTGTATTATTATTTGATTATTTTATCTATATTATCTCTCCATACACTATTTTCTTTTAGAGAATAATTCCTCCCATAAATATTTTAATTATACCATCAGTTTTTTTCACCAACCTATCACTTATTGGAGGTGGGATTTGGGGAGTCCCTATAGTCATTCTCTTATTATTTTCCTAGGAGGGGTGCCTTGGGGAGAGGGGGTTGTGACAATAGTCATATCCTATAAATACAATCCACATATTTTAATATTCTAATATATAGATGATGTATGGACCAATGAAAAATTTGGAACCTGGTTGACCTGTGTGACACTCATCATGTTTCACCATGTCATATTCATTGTATTTAATTAATACAATCAATCACACCTATGGATCCTACATAGTACCAAAAAATCATCAAATAACACAATCATAATCCATACAAAGGTTGATAAAAACTATTTATGTGTCAATTCCCAATTCCCTAAAGTCCACGATCTATTTTTTAAAAAATAAAAAACATACTAAACCCAAAACAACTCTAATACCACTTATAAAAACCCTAACCTATATACTAAAGAATAACATGAACCAAATCATCACTATTAGGAATATAATTACTATATCCCAAAGTACTAGTAACCAACATTGTAGGTCACCATCTACCATTAATGAATAATTTACCAAAAAAATTACTTAAATGGGTAAAAGATATTCTCTACCAAAAATCATGCACACATTATCCTTATAAAATATGTAAAAAACTCATGGAATGAAAACAAGGTACCGAGGGGGAATCCTTGTGATAAACCAACAAAAATATAAAAAAATATTACATTATTTGACAAGAATAATAATTACATGTCATAATAGATCACACACCCAAAAACTATATGTTTATTATCATTGGTGATTATATACATAACTAAATCATTTTATATAAATTCTTAAATATATCCTACACATATTATATACCGATGAAACCCTTCTAGACATATTATATTTAATACTCTTCTTTATAACATAGGGAAATGGAAACAAAAGAAAGGGTGACCTCAAACTCTCAGTAAGAGATAACTATAATATATATTAATTATGGATCATACATGAGCATAAGTTGAACATGTGGGTATGAGAATATAATAATAGTTCATTAGCATAACATAAAATGATCACACCCAATAAAATATGGAATATAAATAATTATTATTTATATAATTATTTTGACATAACATAAGACATGACTCATAGGAGTGTGGAAACATGAGTCAATGTTCTTAATACATGAAACCCTAACATAGGAATGTTTCACAACATAAATTTATGGAATAATAATGGGTCACAAGAATTGAAAATAATTTCTTATGTCAAGGGTCATTGATAATACTATCCTCACATATTTTAAAATGTTCCAGAACATAGTTTATTGGGTTTACTCCATGTTCCCATAAACATAGTGAACATAGTCCCTTAGTTGATTAGGTTCACTCCCCATTCTTATAAACCTAGTGAACAGAGCCCCATAGTGAATTGGATTCACTCACTTCTCTTTGAAATATTATCTCATGAAATATAAATCTCTATCCAATGTATTTTAGAGTTATATAATCTAATAACACCATCTATTTAATTAAAAACCATAAATATGTGTTTCGTATGAAAACATTGATAATTCAATCATATATTAATTAAAATGTTCTGAAAATGAGTTTTATGAAAACCTTAAAATGTTATGATCCCAAGAGATCCAGAAAAACATAGTGGATAGTATCATTATAAAATATCACAAGTGAAACATAATAATCATTAAATTATTTTGACATAAATAATAACACTTTATAAGAGTATTATAAGATTATTTTGGTAAATATAAATACACTACAAAATTAAAGTATTTCTTTAATGTAAATATTTTTTAAAAACAATAAAAATAGTAGTTACATTTAAAACCCATGAAAAAAATAAATAGGTAATACATATAAATAAAGCTGAATAAAATAGTGGGAGAAATAGACCATACAAAAATGTTAAAAACTGATTCCATTCGTATGTTTGTAAAAAGTTTGAAGGTAAACATAAAATGAACTTAAAAAATCATAAAATTATTAAAAAAAATTCATAAAATAATATATAGAATTTATACATGGAGGATAATAATGTGTATTTTTTCAGATAAAAATAGAGTATAATTCATCAAATATAAATTAATACATTGATAATCTCAATTTTTATGTGATAATGAAAAGTAAATCCTAACCTTAGACTTCTACTTGGTCAGACATGCACTAACTCCTTATATAATAAATTAATTTTTATTATTCATATTTATAATAACATTATTCATATTTATTTTTCTTAATTACATTAATTTATAATTCCTTATTACCCACATAATAATTTTTTATTGTTAAAATTAATATTTGGGTGTTAAATGTTCTGGTTTCACATGCATGCTTCACTTTAGATGTTTTAGTTCTTACTCATTGATCATGGTTTAATAGGATTAGGAACCTTCATAAATATGTATTATATGTTTATGAATATTTTTTGGGTCTTATTGACATTTCGTGGGACATTTAGTGACGGTTTGAAAGGAATTATTAATTATACCATTTTTATTGATTATTGAATTAATAAAATAATTGAATTTATTTTTGAACATAATTGAAAATATAACCATTATAGTATTAATAATACATGATAAAATAATCATTATTACATATTATTACCATTATTTAAATTTTATTAGTCATTCAAGATGTAAAAATTGTTTAATTAGGTGGAAAAACTGACCCACAGAAGAACACATTATAATGGTTAAATGACTAAGAACATTAAAATATATAGTAATAATATCAGTTTTACATAAATTAATGAATTTAATATTTTATTAAATTTTTAGTTACAATTTAATTAGATGTTTATGAATATTATAATTAATTAATTCTAAGGAGACAAAAAATGTACACTGAATACCTGAATCTTCTTTTAGTGAGCCTCTTGGAAATGAGAGATTTGGGACTTCTTATTTTGATAGATGGTTCATAAAAATGGTATATGTGTTTTATGGTTTAAATTTAGTTATTTATTAAATAGAAAAAGAAATTAAATGTTTGGGTTGAATGGGATATATGTGGGGTCATTTTATAGTTGATAAGGGATGGAAGTTTTGTAAATACTCATTACTTAATATAAAAGGAATTTCATTTTCAATGTAAGTGCAAGAAAATTGGAAAAATAATTTAAATCGGTGACTTAAGGTTATTAATTTTATTATAAACTCTTTTAGAGATACTTTTTTTGGGATATTTTGCGACTTTACCCATTAATTTAACCATTTTACCTCATTTTACCTCATTTTACCATTACTATGCTCCTAACTTTTACCTTAGTAGATCATTTTTATTCAAAAAAATAAAATAACCTTCCATAATAATTTCAATTTTATTATTATAAAATTTTCCACGATTTAATCTAATTAAATTTTTAAATATGATATTTTTAAATCTTAAATGAAAATACATAAAATATCTAGAAAAAAATATTTTTATAGAATAACGAATTTTTAAAACATTATGTTTTCTGAAAAATATTTTATATCAATTTTTGATTAAATGAGTTTTAATAAAAAATTAATTATATAAGATTTAAATTTTATTAGAATCATCATCTAAAAGTGAAACATTTAATTTATTAGGATAAAATATACAAAATACTTAGTTAAAGGCTATTCTTTTAAAAATATTCCTTTTTACATTTAATGATTTTAATCCCGTTTCATTGATATTATTTATCTTATAAACATTCTATTTTACCAAAACCTCAGTATTATAATCTATTTTTATAAAATAATTAAAACATTTTTTAATAATATTACTAATGTGTAATTAATAAAAACACATGCCTTTATGTTAATGAATTTTAATTAATTAGTATTTGTTTCTTTTATTCTGTAGTTATCTATTATATTTTAGTTTTATTATTTTTAATTTTTTATTGATAACTACCCAAATTTAATGAACCAATTGGATACAAACATATCCAATGTCAATATATCTAACAAATATAAGTCTAGTGGACATATAACTGATAGACATATATATATATAAAGATCATATTATATTCTTATATATAACCTTAAATACATCTCTAAAATCAATCATCCTATTATCTAATTTCTTTTTCAAGATATATAATGTGTATTATTCTTTTTATAGTTACCCTTAGTTGTATGGTCTTTATTTTACTTCTTGATTATGATAATTTCCACATTTTAGTGGTTTTATTTACTTATGGTTTCATTTCATTATAAATTTATGTAAATATTTTTCATTTAATTATATCCTAATGTATTTCATTTTTTGTTGTAATAGTGAAGCATTTTCACTTTAGTTTGGTGTTATATATATCACAAGATATGAAAAAAAAATTATTTAAATTTAATTATAAAATAAAATAATGGCGTGGTATATTATTCCCATTTAAAATAATTTCAATATCAAATTTTTGTTACTCATATAAAAAATAAGGGTACTTTCTTATCATTACATATTTGGGTTCCCATGTTTCCTCCTAGTTCTTATGATTCCACTAAATAACTCTATTAAAGTGAGTGGTCTTATTTCATAGTAATTTATCTATGGGATTCAATAAATATTTAAGTTATTCCTCATAATATTATTTAATTATTATACCTATGATTTCAGTACATATGATAGGTGAGATATATACTTTTTCAAAAGTGATACATGGAACACAATATTCCCTTGGGAGAGGTTTAGTGGAAGTGTAAGATTAAAATTATCCTTAAAAAATTATTGAATATTTAGAAGGTGAAAATATATAGGGATTATCATTCCATTCACATAGAATCTCAAAACGCAATTCAATGGTGACATTTGATAGAAGACCTTATCTTAAATATCAAACTCCAAATATCACTGATGACTATCACTATATATCTTATGTATAATTTTTATAGTTTTAATGTTCAGTAGAATTTTTTGAATCTAATATAATATTTCATCAAAAATATGATCTCGAAAGCTTTTTATTCCCAACATCATCCCAATAAGTTTTATTTTAGATCCTCTTCCTATACAGATCTTCATATGGGGCCATTTGAATTATATAATTCAAATTATTATTATATGAAATATATATTGAGGTAGTTGTTGATCCGAGCTTCTTTTTTAATCAATTAATCATAATATCATCATTTCTTCCATTATTTGAAGCATACTTTATGATTTACCTTTTTTAAGGATAATATGTAGTATTAAAACCCAACTCTACAATAAATTATTATTTATGACCACTATTAAATTTTGTGGTAAACCTTCTATATTAGTCAGATATAATTTAGAGTGGTACTTTATAAAACCTCACCACTTCCTCTATTTATAACATGTCAAGTTGATAAAGAAAGAAATTTTATCAAATATAAATGAAATGTGCTGATTTTTTAAGGGGGAAAATTACAATCCAAATGGAATTATAACCTTTAGATGTATTAGGATGTCATATGATGAAATCAATAGTGATGGTCTCCCATTTCCTTACAAGTACAGAAAATGGCTGCATCATCCCCTTATAATTAATTCATTCAACATTATTTTAATAGTAAATCTATCATCACTTTCTAATATCCCTCATCATGGTGTCACACTAGGAATACACTTTCAGATATTTTTACATGATTTATTCTACAATGGATAGATAATGATGAGATATTCACATCATCTAATAAATTATTGTTAAATTCATATATTTAGGGAATACAGATTCATTTCATGAATCATAATATCCAATCAATTTCAATGTTAAACAATGGAATATTTCATACTGTCTTTTGTAGATCTATATTATCATTCTATGCCTCCAGGATCATCAATTTTATGGATTGATTAATTGTGAATTAGTGATGATATAATTTCTCCCCAAACCTTATGATTCCCACACCCATCCATTCAAAATACATGATTACTAAGTCTCTTTTAATTCTCATTATGGATAAGGTATGACGATCATAGTTGATTAGAGCATAAAAAATCTTGTTTTTAATCATAGGTAGCTAATTTATTTTTTATTATTAGTCCTTTATAAACTCAAACCATATAAATTTATGTAGGTTCAGCTTCTTCTACTTGAAGATTTACATTATGAACTTGTAGGCAATACATATTTCACACATTTCACTGTACACGTAATTTCTCAATATAAATGGTGCGAATGTTTTCACTACTATATCTAAATCATGTGTGATATAATTTTTATTATGATCATTTTAATTGAAATGTGGTATATGATACCACCATGTATATGTTCATTAGGGAACATCACAATCCATTTCTTGATACATCATGATATATCACAAACACTTCTCCACTATAGGGAAGATTGTTTATAGGTGTAATGACCAACCTTATTTTATGATCCTTTAATGTGTATTTATAGTCATTTATCCAAAAGAACATGAATACCGTTTTAGTTAACGTGGTCAGTGGATTTGATTTTTGAGATAAATTTCTCACAAATAATCTGATGTATCTCTCCAGTCTAAGAAAACTATGTATTTCTATTATAATTGTTTGTTTGGTTCATTATACAAATACCATTATATTTTATGGATCCTTAAATATATCCTCACTTGTGATTTCATGACCCAATAATGATACCTTTTATTGAATAAATTAACAATTGAAAAAATTGGAATGTAATTTCCCTTTTCTCAAGTCCATCAACACAATTCATAAATGATATTTATGATCTTAATTACACTGGTGATATATGATAATGTATTTTATAATGAATAGAAAAAATTAATCATGTTAATCTATAAATATATAAAATATATCTATAATGATTGTAGGGGATTTTGTATGTCTGAGTGGAATCACTAGGAATTCACAGTGTTCATATCCTGCATGAAAAGTTGTCTTCAGTACATGCTCATTTATCACCCTTAATTGATGATATATAGATTTAAGAATAATCTTTTAAAATTATTGATCTTATCATAGTTGATAAACCAAGTAATAAATATAGTGTGGAGGATAATTTTCCTTCATTGTGATCTTATTATGTTTGTGGTAATAAATAGAGAGACACATTGATCCATATTTCTTCTAAACAGAAAGTATGGGTTCACCCTATAGTAAATCACAATGCCATATAAGACCCTTATTGAGAATAACTTTTATTTTAATCTTAAGTTTATTTAATTTTATTGAGAAAACATTATTTGGAATCATTAATTTAGGAATAAACACCACGTATGAGTTCTATAGAAAACTCAACCACATTGTCTAGGGGAAGACTGGAGAACTATTCCGAAAAACATCAATGTATTCATTCATAATTAGATTATCCTCAATAGTTAATTTCTCACCAACCATTTGAGATAAATACACCTCATGACAATGAATTAAGTCATAAATAATAAATGTAATTTCAGTAGAGATTTCACATTAATCCTTACACATATATATTAAATGGGTTTTCTTGGGATTTGAGATGTTATTTTACAATCCTAACAATTTATATGGACTATATATAGAGAGATTATATCCTTTCCCAAAACCACATAAAATTTGGCCAGTTAGAGAATAATAATCTTTATAGAAAGCACATTCCCAAAAAATATAATTGGAGGAGAGTTATAGACTTGGGATAGAATAATCACACCATAAGGATATTTCACTAATAATTCAATACATAATCATTGGATGATTTTATTTTGGAAAGTGTTATGTTTTCATAGGAAAGAAAACCATATTGGATAAATAATATTCAAAACTATCCAAACCAATATAGATTTGATTATCTTATATGTTTGTTGACTCTTTAGAGCCTGATGGGAATACTATGAAGTGACTCGATAAGGCATAATTCCAATGTCCTTGAAATCTAGGTGGGTCTTAAGAGTCATTTAAAGTGTTTATCAAATAAATCTTAAGAAAATATTATTATACTAAAATTAATGTTGGTAAATTCATAATTTACTGCTCATTCCCTTCCCATTTTACTAGAATGATGAAGAACACCTTTGGTAATTTTAGAAAAACATCATATAAATAATATATCAAATTGAGAAACAATTCTATAATCTTATATCATGAGTATAAAGCTAATGTGGAGTTTCTCTAAAATACCCATGGCCTATATAGTAAATTTATGCAATGATTCATAACCTATGATGATTGCATCTATTTGAAATGGGTCTTTCTAATTTTTTATGATGATGAATTTCTAGTTTTTATGGATTTCAATTCAACAATAATTGAATAGTACATTCAGGACATCCACAAGGAAAATATTATGAAATTATTATATAATGATCAGTAATATCATATTACCCTAAGTTAACTTCGTTGAGTTTGATGGAAACACATTTTAGGGCTGATCAGCTATTAGTTTTTTATAGGATAGTGTTGTTGGTTATTCATGATAATTGATCACTAGAGTTGATTCAAGGATAAATAGTATTTTGGATAAAATAATGAAAATAATTCTATATTCTTATAATCTTAGAGTGTAAAACTTGGGTAGAGGATGTATGCGATCTAATTCAATCATTTTGTTGATTCTAGTGATTTATTTATTGACAATCTAGATAATTGAATGGTTGTTGGTTTATTTAAAATATGTGAGGGTATTATTTATTTTAATGTTTTTTAATGTAAGTTATTTTAATGATGGGTCCCACTAAACCACTAAAATTGAACTTTTTAGATATTAAAAAAAATTAAATTAGAGATATTAGATGATAGGGTGGGGACTTCATGTAATAAGAAAAATTTCTAGATATAAAAGAGTGGGTATAAGAATAATAAAATAATAAAATTTCATATCTTGAGTGGATGATGAGTGTAAATTTTACCATATGGTTTTTATGAACCACTACCACATCTGTGGTTTCATGGGTTTTCCTATTATCCCCAAAAATTAGATTTTGTTGGTGAAGATTTTGTTCACTAACCATTGGATTGGTTCACTGGTTTCCATAATGTTCATAATCCATAACATTGAAGAATTGTAGTGTGGGTGGTACATTAGGATGATCTATCATTATATCCATTTCATGAGTTGTAATATTCATATCTCATTAGAATTCATGATCTTGATTACCTTCTTTTCCAAGCATATAGCATTTAACTATTCTTCTTTGGAAATTCCGCAATGTTTCTTCTAAAATATTCACTATAGAATATGAAAAACCATTATTCCTTCATTATTTTTATAATTTTAGTTTTCAAGAAACTCAAATTCTTTCTTATTATCCTCAATGGTGAAATTATCATGGGATTCAATAATTTCCATTTCCACCTTGGTATCACGTTGAAAAATTTATTTATAGATACTAAAAACCCTTAGATATAACTCTTTTCATATACATGGTTTCAAGACACTAATGAAATACTATTTTTTTAGGATCAATGATAAATACAAAAGAATATATTTCATGTTCTGTGATGTTTTCTTCATAGGTATTAATGGATTCATCCTCCTTTGGATTCAACTCAATGAATTCTCTCTCAATTTTAGTGTAAGTGTTCAAAGTAAATATTTATTAAAAAAAGACTAGTTAAACACCAATTATTATATAGAGTTAATTTATTCTTATTTTCTCATTCCCTTGACAAGAATATATAAATTATCTTTGTAATGTCTTGACACTTATGCCATGCACAGGCACCCCAAGTCAGTCCGTTACATGTCCTCAGACGCACCTCCCCCGTATAATATATGTTGCCGACTAGCATCGAGTATATAATATAAAACATGAGGAAACAATGCCCTACTTATCACATTAGCAAAAAAAATAACCAAATGGTAATAAATAATAACCAAAGTAATACCATAACCAATAGAAACCAATATAACAAGAAGAACCAAATTAGGAAAACAATCTACATACCAAAACATTAGATATTTCATTCCATATATGTGTCCAGTGTCAAATGAAAAAAGAAAAATAAATATTCTTACAAATCCCAAGTGAGTACCAACATCATGTCAGGTTCTCATATCCATGCTCTATCCCAACTCAACCATCTAACTTATATCTTATGCCCTTATCCTATCATGCTAACATGAATTCTATTTGAGTACCTGTCACAAACCGAATCTGGTTGCCTCAAAACTTGCACCATACGTGGCCCGAGATAAGTCCCGAAGGGCGTTTCCAATCCTCATGGGCTGGAACAAGTTCATGGGTAACAAAAAATGATGTTTGGGAAGGATTTACCTGAGTTTATAAACATTAAACAAGAAACAAATTCAATATGATGAATCTGGATTTTTCAAAACAAACCATCATTAGAAAAACAAAAAATGAGTTAAATCATTTAAAAAAACTTGCAAGGAATATAAAAAAAAGATTAAACCCAAAATGTACAGCCCCAAGATCCTCCTCATGGCAAGGGAACCACCCTCAAGCCATCTTCACGACAATGCACCACAAAGAACCGCTAGAATCCTGAACTGTTAGCACTAATTTTTTTACCCAATCCTATGACAAAAGAGACCAAGTCTACTTACACCAAAATGTTTATATAGGGTGTGATCCAAATCCTAGTAGGATACCAATACTAAAATATTCCATTTTATAAACATTTTAAGACAAAAATCATTGTATTTTTTGTAAATAAGAAATGATAGTTACAATTTATAAAGGATGCAACATTAAATAAAAACAGTTTTCAAGTGGGGCATTTTAAAGATTCAACAATTTGAAAAATGATGAAAATGCTACTAAATTTTAAATCCAACCATAATATATGCTGACAGTAATTACAAAGTATCTAATGAGAAAAATCAATGGGAAATAACCCCTAGGTACTAGCTTGATGTGGGTCCCATGTACCACGTATCTCGATGAATGTAATTATCACAAATATCAATTATCATGCACGAGAGACTAATAGGATTCATACCCATAACCTAGTGGTCCCAAATCATCATCATCATCATAGTTTAGTTAGTGTTGTAAGAGTCAATCTTTCTCTGTGAAACTGAGGCCAAACCCCACAAGATCACTAATACTAGTACACATCCACCCACAAGATACCCAGGATTCCCTCTTGTGATAAATCAATAATAACAAGACATGAAATATAATTTTCACATGAAAATATCACTTCCACATCACACATTCACCGGACAGCCAACAAGTAAATCACACAAGTCACAAAATCCACTTTTTCATTCAAATGCATTTTGAAATCATACTCACACCAAAATAGCCCACAAAACTTTTCACATTTGATTGAAACATCCAAAATCTTTTAAACAATATTATAAAAACATTAAATGATATTCCAACTCATATAAAATCCCACACACATATCACATAATAACCTTCTCAACTTCAGAATTCATTTTGTCATCAAACTTTCACGAAAAAGAACACAACCATGTTTTGCACCAACAACACAATTTAGTAAAACATTCCAGCAATTTATAAAAAATTATAAAAAATGTTTGATATCTCAAATCACCACTTTAACATCAAAAAAACATATTAGGTTAACACACTAACCCAAATAGTACATATACCATCTTCTCCAAATTTGTATAACCAAATAAAACATTTACAATTTTCACAAAATAACCCCATGGCATATAACTATGTTCTGCACAAATAACCCATTTCAAAACACGATCTCACGGCCAATGTCATACCAGGACCCTAAAAATCATAATTGGCAGCCCTCTAAACATTTATTAAACCACTATCAAGTACCATAAAATTACCTCAAAAAATTCTACAAAATATGCACATGAAAAATACACATTTTCATAAACACTTTATATGAGAAAAACAAGGTTTTACATATAACACCCATTCAAAGCTCCCTTTTTAGGCCCACATGACACTAAAGCATTACAAAATCATAATTAGCGTCCAATTTCAACATCTAATAAATCCATTAAACATTTTATAAAACTACCACAAGAGATAAAAAATGAGTTACTTTTGAAATACACTGAAATACACTGACTTACACACAGAATTACCTACCTTTTGTGTCAAGACACTCAAATCTTGGTGTGAAACATCATGCGCACCATCGTCGCACCACAAGGAAGATAAATCAATCCCTAGTCCACAAGATTTCACCAAAAAGACAATAATTTAAACCCTATGTACTAACCCTGGCTGTTGGAAAATTTAGAACTCAGGGAAGGGTAAAATAAACCTTGAGGAAAGGGAATAAATCCAAGAGAATGGTTTACTTACATGATATTGAATTTTCCCCATCAAATATCCCTTCAAAATTGAGTCCCAAGGGTGGGGGGGGATGGAGGGTTCGAAGGCTGTACATTGAGGTAGATCATGAAATGGAGAAGAGACGGGTATATTTTGATTATTTTTGGAAGGTAAAAAGGGTCAAAACACATCAAATTTAAATGTGTTGGACACCCTTGCACGGTTTGGCTGCACGGTTTGGAACAGTGCGGCCAATCCGTGCGGCCCATTCTGGCCATCCAAATACATTCCATAATCCTCTATATTTAGGGTGACTAAGAGGGAAACCAATGGGGAATGATTTACTAGGTATAGGGGAGAAAATTTCCCAAAACCAATCAATCTTTCCAACCCAAAACTCATCCAACTATTGGGTACAAACCACCTCAACAACTTACCCCAAAAGTGGTTCCATTATGACTGTCACTAATACAACTCCAAAACACCAAAACCTCACACCATCCCTTTGATTAAAATGGAGCCCAAGTACCATAAAAGACCCCAAAGACTAATTTTATAGACCAAGAACACAAGATATTCCAAAATTTCAAACCCTGAACACCCGGAAACCAAGAAAAAGTAATAACTGAAAGATGATTTGAAACAAATCATGGAATTGGATATCCAGATGTGGCAGTTGTTTCCACCATAAATATTTCCTCCCCTATAAATCCGCATCAAGGAAAAAATAAAAACAAAACCAACTGAGAAACCAAGTTTTACTATTTTTTCCAAGCTTTTGTCGACACTCAAAAGGCCACAACTCATCATGTGATCAATTAAAGAAGGTATGATCTCAAAATCCAAGACTAACACCACTTTCCTGAAACGATCAAGCACATTTAGACGTTATCCAAAAATAAAACTCCTCAATCTCTATCTGAACAAGACTCAAGCAACTTACCCAAATGAATAACATAGAAAAAGGTTACATGTACCTTACTTAAACTAATCTATTGGGTGCTCTCCAATAACAACTATTACCCAAGGAAGATTTAGGTAGTTAGATATCTCTAAATGAGACTACTAAAGTCCAAGCCAAGAACTAGGAAAAAACTGAATTACATGTATGGGGGAACACAAATGGGATCCCCACCAGGAAAGACAACCTAAAATTTTCAAGACAGAGTTAGGACACCATCAGGGAGAGGCCAGAACTGACTCCCTAGTACAAAAGGTATACTTCCCATAGACTTTTCAAAAAGAACTTACATACAACTCATAGTGGGTATCTCCACCATAAGAACCAAAAATTTTAACATACTAGCATAGGATGACACAAAAATACTCCGAAATTTAATGTATTGGCACAACCGTATGGATAGCCCGCACAGTTTGGGAAGTCATGCGCTAATTGTGCAGATCATTCTATCTACATGGTTTTCCTGGAAAACAGCCACTACTAATAGTTCACAAACTATGTGCTCATCTTATTTATCCAAATTTGACACCTTTCTCCAACAAATCTTTGAATGATAGTAGGATTTCCCTAGCCTAAACACCAGCTTCTCTCCGAGACCTATGGTTGGAGCTCAAATGATTGAAGTATCTTCGGCATCGCAGTTAGGCTTTGGAAATCCCCAAACCAAACTTCTTCTTCGAGTGGAGATAAAAAACTACACCGCAAAACCTGATGGGGTTAAAAGGAAAAACACACTTTAAAACTCACTTTACCCTAACCCGACATTTCACTGATACAAGGGCTTAGACAATGCACACACATCACACCATGTTTCTTCGGGTGAGAAAAAACATAAGGAAAAGACTATTATAAACACCTTACTCGGAAAGATAGGAATTTTATGTTTTTAAAAGGGATACATACTCCCAACATAACAGAGATTCTCACAGGATAGCATGACCTTAACCATTATAGTCAAATGAACACATGACATCACTACAAGTCACCAAAAAAGACCATTGCGGTTGATAGAAACAATACACAGAGGGGGGCCTTCTACCACATCCCCAAACATCAAAAAATTCCACAAAGTGGCCATAACATCCTCTCATGACAAGATTTTCCACAATGGTGGTTTAACATAAACCCCTACTTCAAAGAGACTATGAATGACCCAGAGACCCTCTTAGACACCATCCCCACTGGAAACCCTAGAACACTTCCACCATCGACGAATCTGGTAATGTAAGAAACTAAGATCTTTTTCAAACTTCCATGATCACTCTCTCGCTACAAGAGGATCCAAAAAACAAAGAAAGGAAATGGTGTAGAATCAATCTACAAAGATCGAGAGAATGATTCCTTGTATTGATCAATAAGAGGATTTTGAAAAGGCGAAACAATCTGGGTAGCACTTCAGTTGTGCACCAACCCTTAATGGGGGTGTGCCTTATCAAACGAGAGAACCCAAGGACCCAACCAAGATTGTACATTTTTCAAGAAATACCCAAAACTAGTTGTGAAATCATAAAGGGAACCACTATAAAGGAATCTTGAAACATTTCTTAGAAGATATCATTAACTAGATCTTCAACCCAACTTACCAACCAAACACAAACCCAAAAATGTTTCAAAAATGAGGGTTCTTGGACTCAAAACATCCCACAACATCAACATTTTCAATAACAAAAAATACACACCTACCCAAATCAGTCATAATGACATCATGTTTCCCATTTAAAACATTTCTTTGAAAATAAACGGTTTAACAGTTAGCGTATCCACCAATGGTACCCCATGGGTATCACACATGCACGTTTTTGTGCCTCACTAGGCTCCCTCCTCATATCCATCCCGACACTCATGTATCAATTCCATCAACCATCCACAATTCCATATAACCCCATGCATGTGGTCTCTCATGGAAATTACAAATGTTAAAATAAAAATTATTTCCATTTTTCAACACCAAAATGATTTACAAATACTTCCTTTTTCTCAAAATCGCTAACCACAAAATCAATCCCAAATTACTGCTTACCCAAAATTTTCAGAAACAAACAATATTTCAAATGGAAACTCACTATAAAGTTATACACATTATTTTCAAAACATCTCATCCCATTAAAACACCTTTCAATTTTTTTAAAAACTCTATTGGAAACACTTTTTCAAAACCAACTTTAACACAATTTTCTTCTCTTAGAAGAGTTGTAAACACGCCATTTTCCATTTCGAAACATTTCTAAAAATGTCGATAAACAATGTAAAAAATCAAAACCTTTCATATTTATTAGAATATAATTTCACAGAAACTTTATGCTTCTTAAAACAATGCAATTTTTTCTTTTAAAACCAAAATTTCATTATTTCAAAACTAAAGGACACAAGACCGTGCGATGAGAAACTAGCTATGGTGGGTGACCTAGAAATATTGTTGAAGGCCATACTCCAATCACTTATACAACACATGGAGTGTTCTAGGTAAATATAATTGGCTCCACATGGCTTTCAAGACCCTTCAATCTGTCTGAGACCATTAACCCTACTCTCTTTTCATTTTCCCTAGTTATCAACAAATGATGAAAACCAAAGGACTCCGAAAAGTCCCAACTTCCCCTAGAGAATTGAATCCCATCATGAGGTGTGGTGATTTTTCACACTACCCATTACCATAATTCCAAGTCTTGAAAATTATAACTCCCTACTATCCCAATTTCTCCACAAATAACATGACCAAAAGTTTTAACCTAAACCTCCCTTTGATACCATTTTGGCACAAACAAAATCTGGTCACCGTCATAACTGGAACTATACCCAGTCTGTGACAAGTCCCGAAAGGCATTATTGATCACCATAGTCTGTAACAAGTGCTCGAGTATCATAAAATGATGTTTGGAAATTATTTACCTGAGTTTGTAAACAGTGAACAACAAACAAATTCAATATGGAGAATCTGGATTTTTCAAAACAAACCATATTTTAAATAAAAAACCCGAATTTAATTACATCATTTTAAACTACCCCCAAGAACTATAACAAAATATTAAACCCAAAATGGATAGCCCCAAAAAAACTATTAATGGAATGGGCATTTCCCTCAATCCATCTTCACGACACTGCACCAAGAAGAACCACTATAATCCCGAACCTCTAGCACTTAATTTTTTCCCCAATCTATCAACAAAAGAGGCCAAGTCTACTTACACCCAAAGGTGTAAGTAGGCTTTGAGCCATAGCCTAGTAGGATACCACCACTATGATAATCCATGTGATAAAAATTTTAAGATTAAAATTAATGAATGTTTTGTAAATAAGAAATGCTTGTAACAATTTATAAACGATGCAACTTTAAATAAAAATAGTTTTCAAGTGGTCTTGTTTAAAGATTCAACACTTTTAAAAATAATGAAAATTATACTAAAAACTTCATCCAATTTAACCGTATGCCAATGGTAAGTACAAATTATCTAATTAGAACATGAAATGATAAATAACTCCTAGGCATTAGCTTGTTGTGGGTCCCAGGTACCTCGTATCTTGGTGACAGTAACCATAACAAATATCCTTTCTCGTGTCCGGGCCACATATAGGGAACATAACCAAAACCTTGTGGTCCCAAATAATGATCATAATCATAGTTTATTTAGTGTTTTAAGCATCAATATTTCTATGTGAAACTGAGGCCAGACCCCATGGGATCACTAGTATATTAGTACATGTCCTCCCATCTGGATACCCAAGTTTCCCACTTATGCTCAAAAAAGTTCAAAAAGACAAGAAATATAATTTTAACATTCAAATATCACATCCACATCAAATTTTAACCAAACATCCCACATGTACATCCCACAAGTGCCAAAATCCACTTTTTCATTAATAATCATTTTGAAATCATACTCACACTAAAATAGCCCACAACACTTTTAACATTTCTTTAACACTTCCACAAATCCTTTATACAATTTTATAAAACCATTAAAATATATTCAAAATCACATAAAATACCACACTAATACCCATAATACCCTTCTCACAATAAAAATGCATTTTGTCAAAAAAACTTACACGAAAAATCCTACAACCATGTTTTTCACCCACAACATGATTTAGTAAAACATTTGAGAAATTTATATAACATTCTAAAAAAATGTTTGACATATTAAATCACCACATTCACTTAAATAACGTATTAGGTCAACACACTAACCCAAAATGTACGTATACACCCTTTTCCCACTTTGTTTAACCAAATAAAACATTTACAATTTTCACAAAACTACCCCATGAGGTATAAATATGTTCAGCACAATGAACCCATTTTAAAACCCTATCTCAAGACCAAAATCATACTAAGAACCTACGAAAGAATAATTGGAATCCCATTAAACATTTATTAAACCACTCTCAAGTGCCATAAAATTACTTCAAATAATGCCACAAAATATGCATATGAAAACAAATATTTTCATAAACACTTTCAATGAGAAAAACAATGTTTTACATATAACACCCATTCAAATCACCATTTTTAGTCCCACGTGACACCAAAACATTAAAAATCCAGAATTGGAATCCCTTTTCAAAAACTAATAAATTCCGTTACTATTTTATAAAACTACCACAAGAGAAAACACATGAGTTACACTTGAAAAATACACACTTCAAACAAAAATGTAACTTTAATGGTAAATTCATAAATATTTCTACAAAAAATGGTTTTCTCAACACACAAAAAAGATTAAAAACATGATAAATTAATATCCCAAGAAATATAACTCGTCATAAAATGATGACACATCGAATCACCTACCTTTGGTGTTGAAACCCAAAAATCATGGGGTGAAATGTCATGCGAACCACCGTCGCACCATAAGGAAGATAAATCTAGCCATAGAACACAAGATTTCACCCAGAAGACAAGAAGATAAACTCTAGGTACAAACCCCACCTGATGGAAAATTTTGAACTCATGGAATTGTGAAAAAACCCCTAAGGAAAGTGAAGAAATCAAAGTGATAATGGTTTACTTAAATGATTTTGATGTTTCCCCCATCAAATCTCCCTTTAAAATTGAGTCACAAGGGAGGGGGAGAGGTATTGGAGGTTATAAATGGAGGTAGAGAATGAAATGGATAAGAGAGGGGTGAATTTGGATTATTTCTAGAAGGTAACAAGGGTCAAACCACATCAAATTTTAATGTTCTGGACACCCTTGTACGGTTTGGCTGCACGGTTTGGCTGCACAGTTTGGAATAGTGAGGCATGTTCTAGACACCCAAAAACCATCCACAATCCACCAAATTCAGGGGGGTTCTAAGGGAAAAAACAAGGTGTGGATGATTTTCCAGGGATAAGGGAGAAAAATTCCCAAAAAAAGAACTCTTTCCAACCTAAGTCACATCCAACTTTTGAGTAAAAACCACCACAACAACCTACCCCACAAGTGCTGCCACTAAGAGTGTCACCATTCCAACTCCAAAACACCACAACCTCACACCATAAAATTGAATAAATAGTTGTAAAAGTACCATACAAGACCCCCAAGAATAATTTTATATAAAAAGATCACAAAATATACCAAAATTCCAAACCCCCAACACTGGTAAACCAAGATAAAGTAAGAACCGAAAGAGGATTTGAAACAAATCGTGGAATTGAATATCCAGGTGTGACAGTACCAATCAAAAAGCCTTAGTAGGGTGTGAGTACAAATAAATGGGCCAATACCAATGGTGTCAAAAACAATATCTAGTATATAATTGTGTATGATGTTATATAAAGAATAAAGTACAAGTGATAATTTAAATAGTTTCCATAAATAAATAATTCTTTAATTAACCATAAAAACCCACTTGTCCACAAAGAACACCAAACCATTAATAAATTATTCAGCCCATTCTGGAGTATAAACCATATCACAGAGGGAATCATATTTCATTACATCATATATTTTATCTATTATTTAATTCAAATTTCATATCAAGGATACGTGAAACTCTGGTCCAAGGCCAATGTATTGGGCCTAGAATTTCATGTAAAGCTCCCCCTGGGTATTTGGAGCATCAGTCCCTATCACACACCTTATTTTTATCAAATATAGGTATTTGTTGCATCAATCCATGTCCACCACTCATTATCATTTTTTATTTGGAGAATCAATCCCTATCCCACACTCATTATCACATATATCACATATTTCAAGCACAAAATTGTTATGAATTGTTAAAAATGGTATCAAACATTATTATCAAAGTGAAATATTTCAATTTATCACAAAAATCCAGTTTATTTAAATTAATCACATGGAATAATATGTATAGTTAACCATTAAACCATTTATCAAAATTTAATCATATAAATTCATTACCCTTTACTGTTAGGAGAACCATTATTTAATTCCCATTATCAATCAATTCATAATCACATTAATCAAACAATTATATAATCCCACTATTCCTCCAATTTCAAATCCCATTAATTAATTAATTAATTCAATAATAAAATTAAATTTCTTAATGTGGAAATTACAATTTTACAAATACGTACACACAGTTATAATAAATATTCTAGGAACTGAAAGTTATACCACAACACTCAATTTAATTGATGGATGTTATCCAAACTTGAAATCCCTAAATTGGAGTGGAACATTCATGATCTCAATGACATGGTAGATCTTGGAATAAACTACTATTATGATCAAGAAAAACCCAACCATCAAAATGAGATCTAAAACCAATTCCAATGGAGGGAAAATAAATCATCTATATTGGGAATGATATATGGGAGAGGGAGAGAATCCAAATGGCTATGAAATCACTTACCATAAGAGAGATAATCCTTTAATTAGACATTATATTTTCCAAAAATAGAGTTCATAGTTCCATTGAACCCTCCTAGGAGATTCAAAATTCAATTGAAATTTCTTACTGTTGAGATATGGTGTTTAGATATAATATTTAGGGGGTTCAGAATTTGTTTAAAGTTTTTGAAGGATTATAAAAACCTATGCATGGTTTTATATATGGGGCGCATGGTTTGGCATGTGGTGTTTAGTAACCCTATTACCATGCTGGTATGGTACAAAATTACTCCAAGGTGGGAACACTCTTTGAAAAACCATGTTCTAATTCTGCAAAACCCCCCCTGTTTAAGGGTATATGGTTTGTTAGGGTGGTAATATGGTTTTGGAGAAGAATTCACAAACCATTCACTACCCATGAACCTTCCAAAAACATCCAAAATATTATTAAAAGCACTCAAAAAAATAACCAACCAAAGTATACTAAGAAAACAGTGAATTAGTTCCTATAAAAAAGAATGATATATCTCCAGATAAGGCTTAGATATTACAATCTCTCCACCTTATAATATTTTTTTCTTGAGATATACTCCTAAGAATCTCTCAGATTCCTAGGTAAAAATATTGATTCACTGAACAACAAGTGCAGTCCTTAAACTACGGGCATGGTCCTTCCTTGAAACACTTTATAAATGTGATCCATAACATGTATTAGATGCTCCTCAAAGGATGCATCATCCTCATGATCAATTTCATCAACATTGATCCCATTATAATTTTTGGGGTAATACCGACAAGTATGTGACACATGAGAAATAACATGAATAGAACAATAACTATGTCAGAGAAAAAATTAGTATTCCACATTATTTATCCTCTACACAACCTCAAAAATTTCTACAAACTTCGTTGCTAACATTCCCTATCTATGATTCCAAAGGTGACCCAATCTATGAGACACTTGAAGGAACACACGACCATCCTCTGTATACTCAAGGGGTCCTCCACATTTATCAACGTAAAAAATTTCCCTACTCTAATACACAACCATGCCTTTTAAAATTAGTTAAACCTACTCTAATGTCTCCTGCCTAAGACTTGGTCCAAACAACACTAACTAACCTACCTCCATGCAGCATAATGGTGGTTTGTATGGACAACCATAAAGATCATTATATGGATCTATATGAATCTTCTCCTAATAATTATTGTTATATGTGAACTCAGTGAGCACTATGTGCTTCCACCAAGACCCACAAAATTATAGGAAACATTCCCATAGCATATCCTCCAAAACCATTATAGTACATTCTGAATACACATATGTACATGGGTGAAAGTTCATACTCAAAAATAGATACGTACCAAGAGCCTTCTAAAATAATATTTAGAAGAATGAGGTGAAATTTGAGTCTCAGTCTAAAACTATACTCAATGTAACCTCTTCTAAATAGACTATCTCGCATGTACACATCACCTAACTGATCCATTCAGAAAGT
Source organism: Viscum album (assembly GCA_963277665.1). Taxonomy (NCBI): domain Eukaryota; kingdom Viridiplantae; phylum Streptophyta; class Magnoliopsida; order Santalales; family Viscaceae; genus Viscum; species Viscum album. The sequence continues at coordinate 1,627,829,767 of OY728159.1, forward strand.
CTCTTGAATAGGAATTATATTCACTACTTTCATCAATTGGACCACAATCACCCTAATAGAATCATTCTTATGATTATTCCTCAATATACCCACCATGAATTCCTTGGTAACTCCATTTCACTACGATTCTGTAATTTCAAATGGTCATAGTGAACCACCAGGTCATTCATGCTAGACATTCACCTGTTGATATCTATAGCATCATGTCACAAACCATACAACCAAAATCTTCATGCTTATCCACCAATACTATCGACATAGGGCCTAATACATTTCAGTAAAACCCTGACACACCACCCACCTTGAGGCATGAAAATAACACATTATCTCTTCTCACATACTCGTAAGAAAAATAACATATCTACTGTCATATACGATCTCATCCTCATCTATTGTCCAATAGAAAGGTGAATCCCCACCTTCAAGGATTTTCATCATGTCCAAACACTCTAGATACTAAAATTTCTTCTCTTCAATCAGGCATAAAATGTGTGTATTCCACTAATACTGATAAAAGGGTCATCTAATCCTACCCTCCCAAACTACAATATTCATTTCAGCTAGCAAGGTCATCATCTTCCACTAAGAATAAGACTCTTGACTAGCTTGAGTCTGTGTTTTCCTACTCAGAGATTCAGAAACACTATTTTCTTTCCCAGGTGTATATGCTAATTCAGAATCAAATTACGACATATCCTCAACACACCTCCATCCCCATAGACTCAAATCTCACTATTAAATGATATATATTAAGATATTGTGATAGGTGTAGATATTAAATTTTCTCCCAATAGATAATGTCACCAACACTAAAATGAATAAACCACTACTTCTAACTTCAGGTAACGCATAGGTTAGTTCCATTAATGTGTCTTTAAAAACTGATACCCATACACCACAACCCACTCTCCTTGCATCAATATTCATCCCAGTCCAACCCCAAATGATTCAAAAAACACTATTTAATCTTCACTTGGATCAGGTAGAATCATGATCAATGATGTGTTCAAATTCCTCTTTAACTCCTAGAATAAATTCTCACATCCTCCAAACCAGTAAATATTAACTCCCTTCTTTGTAAATCCTGAAAGTGGTGCTTCTAAGATGGAAAAGTACTAGAAAAGACTTCGATACTAGCTAGCTAGACCCTGAATGTTGTGGATATCTGAAAATTTCTTGGGGTTCTCCCAAGAAAAAACATTTAACACCATCTATGGGTCCATTAACACACCTTCATCCAAGATTACATGACCCAATTAATGTACTTTATCAATCAATAATCGAAACATAGATAAAATGGTGTGTAGATGATTCTCGCTTAGGGTACTCAGAATGATGTCAATATGTTGGGAAATATATTCATGAGTCTTGGAGTACACGAAGTTTTCATGCATAAAAAAACCAAAAATTGATCCATGTACATTTGGAATATTTTCTTCATCATGACCATAAAAACAACATGTGCATTTGTTAGCTCAAATGAAATCACAACACACTGAAAAAGTCCATACCTATTTTTGAAATAAATACTTGATATATCATAAGGTTTATCTCTCAAATGATGATACCCTGATCTCAATCCAATCTTATAGAAAACCCTAAGATCTTCTTAACTAGTCAAAATATTGTCTGTATGTGGAAGAGGATACTAGTTCTTCACTATCATCCAGTTGAACTTTGAATAATATACACACAAACATTAGGTTATACCTACCTTATTATCAAAAAATACTTGAGATCCCCAAGGTGGAATGGTCGATTGAATAAATCCACTATCCATCAACTCTTATAATTGATTCATAACCTCCAAAATCTTGTTTGGTTCCTTTTTGTATTGTTAAATGGAAACCAGATCACTTCCAAGAATTACCTCAATCGTAAACTCTACATCCCTCATAGGAAGAAGCCTGTAAAATTCATTAATAAACACATCTTTCAATCGATATACAATGGGAAGAAAGATATCCTACATTACACCCCCATCATCCAACGATAAACATGCAACCTAGGTGGTATGTTCTCATGGTTTTTAAATAATTGGCCCTAAATGGACAACCGTGAAATCTAAATCTTTATGATAAACATAAATGTTAACCTAAAGCGATATAAAGGTCACAATCCTATGGTAAATATCATTGTGGGCTCAGTATTCTACCAACCATCCCATACCCAAAATTAATTCAAAGCCTAACATATCATGGTTGTAGAGATATAAAAACAATACTCCCAAAACTCAAGAGAACTCCCCTTACACCAACAGATGTCTTTTTACATTACTCCCAAAGGTGTTTTTATTATAATATCCCCACTCACAAACTCCACCATTTGAATCAAACCATACACAAGTTGTGAAGACATAAATGAATGAGAGGAAATTTTATCAAATAAAGAACTGGTAATAATAGAAACTATAATAATAGTACCCATGACTATCAATGGTCCAGCCTTGTTATCCATGAATGTAGGATAAAGTCCATGAAACGGTCCTACCCCTCTCCCTTGTGATATATTCTGAGACTCAATAGCTGAACCACTCTATTGATATGATTTCTTTTCCCTTGACATGACATATCCACCTCTTCATCCTCCACATCTTGTAAAACTCCAATTTCTATTCTCGTATGGGGTAAAAAACCCCCATCCAGCAATAAGATTATGTATGTCTCCTCTGTCATTACCTACTTTTCATGGGTTCCCACAAAATTTCTGTATATGTCCCATACATTCATTATCTCATAATTGTACTGGTGCTCTAGGGAATTGTCTACAAAAGTGACCTGGTCTACCACACTTGTAGATGTTCACTTGGGTAATGTCCGGAGTACCTGATCCTTCGTCCTTGCCACCCTCCATTCCACTACTCGTGTTTATATTCTCATAGTCACGCTTCCAACTCATGGAAGACATACCACCTGGTAATCCAGCCAAAACCACTTATCATCCACTGCAATAAACTTTCAGGATCCCCTAATAAATGAGAGCCTAACTCACCAATTTATAAAACATCTTCAACTTAAAAATGTTAACCTTGGACTTTATCTCACATTTAATCATATCCTGAAATTTTTTTGTTGTAATCACCTTATATCATTCCAATGCTGGAAAAAATGATTTTTAAATTAGTAAAGGGACCTTCATATTCTATCATAGACATACTCCCCTCAGTTAACCGCATAAACTTATCTTCCCTCTTCTTCCTGAGCATCTCCATGTAAAGGTGATCTACGAAATTCTCCTAAAATTCCTTCCACTCCATATTCTATGACTATATATACTGAGTCTATATGTCCTACCAATATTTTTATTGACCAAATAACATATAACCATCCATTTTTAGTGTCCTATCATCAAGAGTCTCTTAGTGGTCAAGAATCATCTGGATAGACTAAATGCTAAACTCAGTTTCCTCGTATTTACCCTCTCTAGTGACAATTTAAGGGTCCTATAATAAGAACTCTTGTGTCCATTCTAACATACTCCTCACAACCTTCTATGAGTATCTTTTAATAAATTGTATGAAGATAGAAAATTTCTCCTGAAACTACTCTCCCAGACCATCACCCGTAAATATCAGGGCCTGAGGTTCCACTACTAGAGAATCTTTTCTAGACATATCCTCCATCAATACTATCATCATGCACCATCATAGAGTCATATATATTACAATTCCAAACACAAGTCTTAGGAAACATTATATAGAATTATCACATTTAAATAAAATTTATTCACATCAATTCATAACAATTAATCCTCTATACCCCACCACATGGTCAAAACTGAGGAACCATCACTACCCTCCACTGTCCATCTTCTAGGTCACGCCTATCATAGGTTAAAAATTTTCTACATTTAAAATTATCACCAAAAACCTATTTATCCACTTCATTTCCCATATTTATCATCATTTACAATTATTAATTTCATGTTATTAAACTTTTTCATTTAATTTACACATTTAAAGAAAAGAATCATCATTTAAAAAATGCACCCAAAAATATCTTTTTTGTGCATGACTAAAATGATTCATGCATAAATAATTCATGGGTGACCAAAATGATTAATGTATAAAAAATTATCTTAACATACCATTCCATTAATAAAATCTCAAAAAAACTTAATAACATCACACAACAAGTGCATCACCCAAGGTGAAATAACATCCAACTGTAATAAAAAAATAAAAAATAACAATCCCACACTGGGTAATTTGGTTTTATCCCCTACATGGGTCAGCTACTCCCATGAATGATCTTATGACCAAATATTGACTATTAATAGACTCCTTTTCACATTTCCCAAAAAGTATGATAGACTAAAATAAAAGAAAACTTGGTTATGAAACCACTTCATAGAATCCCAACATGGGTTCCACAATCTGGTTCCCTAAGATGGTCGATTACATGACCTCAGTCACACCTCCCCATATTCTAATGCCTACCAACTATAAGTGAGGATATAGTATGAAACATGGGAAGACTATAACCACTTTATTAGAGTAGTGGTACAAGATATGATGAGTAGTCAGTATCCAAATAGTAATAGACAATAAACAAAATAAATCCAAAACCAATACCAAAAAATATCACATAATAAGCTCAAACTAGAGGAAAAAATATTCATACCAAACTATTATGTAACTCATGCAATATAAGTTTCTACTATCAAATATAAAACCTGAAATAAAGACTTTAAACACATCCAAATAGATCCCAAAATCATGTCTGGTACCCTCATCCATGCTCCATCCTAAATCATTCATCTAACATGGGGAATTTTCTCATATCCTATCCAACAAACATGATGTATATTAGGGTAACAATTAGGAATTCTTAGTAGGGTTTGAGTATGAAACAGTAGGACACCAAAAATGGTGTACAAAACAAATCTAGTATATAATAGTGTATGCATTTGTATAAATAATAAAATACAAGTGAAATATTAAAACGACTCCACAATTAAATTATTCTTTAATTAACCACATAAATCCTGAGGTTCATGAGGACACACGAACCATCAATAGCTACTTTGGACCATGATGAAGTCTAATACATATCACATAGGGAATCACAATTCATAATAACATGGATTTCATCCGTCACTTAATTTCAATTTCATATCAAGGCTACATGGAACTCTAGTCCAATTCCAATGTCTGGGGCCTAGAATTTCATGAATAGAACTTCGTGGGTATTATGAGTAGTATTCCATGTGCCACACCTCATTATTATTACATATGGGTATTTGGGGCATCATTACATGTCCCACAATCAGTATCACCTATGGGTATTGGGATCATTATTCCTAGTTCAACACTCATTATCCCATATATCACAGTATCACATATATCATCTATTTCATATATAACATGGTTAATCATCATTAAACTTATTATCAAATATTCTTATCAAATTTCACAATTTCATTTTATCACATTAATCAGGGTCCTTTACTTTAGCCACGAGGAATAATTTGGACAATTCTCCATTAAGCCATTTATCTAAATTTAGTCATATAAACCCATTAACAATTCAATGTTAAGACAAACAATTCTTAGTCCCAATTATCAATAAATTCATAATCATAATAATTAATAAATTTAATAATCCCATTATTTCTCCAATTTTAAATCCCATTAAATGACTGATTAATTAAATTATAAAATGCAGTTTTATAATTTGATACATGAAATTTAATAAATAATTACATGTAATTATTATCAAGACAATGTGAATTTACAATTAGTCCACCCACCTCAAGGTTATTGATGGATGTTCACACACATTGAAATCCATAAATATAATTAGAATATTCCAAGATTATAATGTATTAGTAGATATAGGTTCAAAAACTAAGATTATGATCAAAAGGAACAGAACCATCAAAACCTAGATCTAAACCAAATTCTAATAGAGTAAAAATAATTCCACTGTTTCGAGAAAGAGAGATGGGACAGAGAGAATCAAAATGTGGAGGAAATAACTTACTATAAGTGGGATGACCATTCAATTGGATCATCTGTTTTTCAATAATAGACTTAATAGAGACCTAAAACCCTTATAGGGGCTTCAAAATTCATTGAAAATTGTTTAGGATTTAGATAGGGTACTTATGTATAATAGAAGTGGGGTAGAAGAATTTTTAAATTTTTCAGAGGAATAAAGAAACGTGCATACTATTTTCTATAAGGGAAACAAGGATTGAAAAAAATTCAGAATATCCATGTGCCCCTACTAGTGGGGTGCTAAGTTACTCCTAGGATGGAATACAATTTGGTAGACCATGCACCGATAATGAATACCCCCTCAATTTGAGGGTGCATGGTTTTCTAGGGTAGGTTCACTATTTGAGAAAACCATCTGCCAACCATGCACTAACTAAGAACCATCCAAAAACAACTAAAATTATTATAAACAAACCCAAGAAAATCCAAAAACAATGTATAATAAAAACAAGGGTAAAATAGTACTTATAAACGAGCATGGGACATCTCTAGAAAAGGACAATATCTTATTATCAAATTCACCTTCCAAAAAATAATCCAAAAAAATAACCTTTTAATTCTCAGATAATTAGAGAAGAAAGAACTAATATTCTATTATATTCATTAACAATTCAATAATTATTTTATCATAATACCCACTATGGGAGGCTATAAATTTCCACATGAAGGACTTCATAAAGAATTATTCCTTCATTAGAATGTTGGGGAGTCTATTAGGGTTCATGTTTCTATTCATAGCATAAAATAATTGCATGAAAATTACCTTGGGATTATTCACTACATCTATATTCATGTTTGGTTTGTCATTAAAATTTTAATTTCATTATCCATTATAATTTTTGTTCACATAGATATTCCTAATTTTGGCCATGGACTGAAACCAAAAAGGAATGTGTGTGTCTCATGGAATAATAACTAGATTCTGTAATCGTATGATATGATAAATTAATCCTAATATTTTCTAAATCATGACACATTCATTTTAAGCTCTAACTTTTTAGTTTCATCCTAAATAATTTTTGGTCTAACATAGGTTTTTTCTGTTATATACTCTTATTCTTCAGAACCTAATCTCTAAAAATAACTAAACCATGATTTAATGAAAAATAATATAACCAAATGAAAACATGTATATGTATTACATCATTTTACATGAATAAAAATTATCTCTCACAATAAATCCCACACCCATAACCTATAGGTTTAGTTTCATTGGATATTAGAAACATTAACTACTCATTTTATATAAATTATTCAGTATCTCCCCCAAATATTATTCATAAATGATACCCTTGTTGGTATATCATATATAATAATCTTATATATTACATGTGGAAATGTAATCATAATAAATGGTGATCTTAGACACTTAGTAATGGGTGAACATAAGATATATTAATTGAAGATCATAAGTGGGGATAATATGAACATGAGAATATGAGAACATAGTCAAGGTGTATGAACATAACATAAGAGAATAATATCCAATACAACATGGATCATAAATCATGAGTCATGATGTAAGGATTTGGCATAACGTAATAAATGAGTCATAGGATTTTGTAAACATGAGTAAATATTGATGTGATATGATAACATAACACATGAATGTGGCATAACATAGAGTAGTGGGCATAATAATGTGGCATTAAAATTATTATAGAAAATAATTTCTTATATAATTTATCACTACCAAGACCATCATCACATAGTGAGCATAGTCATAAAACATAGTTGATTGGATTCACTCCCAATTTCCACAAACCCTATAGACCGATTGCCATGGTGGACTGAGTTCAGTCCCCATTCCCATGATCATAGTGGATATATTCTTAGAGTTGATTGACTTCATTAATATATATGTTAAATGACACCTCATGAGGTAAAAATATTTACAAAATGATTTTTAGGCCTATATAATCATAGTCCCACCTATTATATAATGAAAAACTATAGATATGTGTGGAATATGAAGAAATTCAATATTTCATCATAGCCTAATTAACACATGGGGAGGAAATGGGTTTTAAGAAAAAGTAAACAAGGTGTGGTTATATTACATATTGAGAATTATTGTTTATGATATCTTTATATCCTATTCACAATAAAACAAAAAAAAAACATTAAAGGATATTGTTATAGATGAAAACCCCTTTATAAGAGTATTTGAAAACCCCATTTAAATTGTTAATAACATTAATTTTTTAAGGTAAAATATTTATTAAATAATGAGAATAAAAAATCCTTTATAAATCAATGATATCATGAAAAAGTAATATTTGTAAATAAAAACATATAAGAAGGTGGTAGAAAGAGTCCATATTGAAAATTTTATAAGGAAATTCATTTCACAATTTTGTAAATAATGTTAAAGTCAATAGAAAATAACCTTAATAAACAAGATAAGTATAGAGAAGGATATTTATAAAATAATATAAAATAATATGGAAAAGGAATAAAAACACTAAATGGTATTTTAGATTAAATAAACACGTCCTTTGTTAAATTGGTATTTAAACATTTACAATCTCACTTGAAAAGTAATATTTGAAATGAAACACTTACCTTAGAAATCTACTAAGTTAAGCATGCTCAAACTTTCTTAATTATATTTTTATTTTTATTATTCATAGGTATAATAATATTATTAATATTTATTTTACTAAATACCTTTCATTTATAATTCTATATTATGCATATGTAAACAATTTTTTTTGTTAAAATTAATATTCCTGTTTTAATTGTTCTATTTTTCTTTCCTAGTTTCAATTTGATGGTTTTGGTCCTTACTCATTGATCATGGTTTTATTAGATAAATATTGTTAATGAATATTTATTTTATTCATTTGATATAATTATGATGTCCCATTATCATTTTAAAGAACTTATGTTTACAATTTTCAAGGAACACTTAAAAATCATATTTTTGGTGATTAATGAATTATTCGAAGAATTCAATTTATAGTGAATAAAAATTAACATATTACCAATAAATTGTTATAACATAATCATGAATTTACAATTATTACATTATCATGAAATTATTTAGGTTTATTTTGTCATTGATTATGTAAAAACTACATCTTCATTCACGTAGGTGATTAAACTGACCCAAAAAAGAAGATTTTTTCGAGATTTAACGAGTAAGAAAATGTCACTACATAATAGTAATATAAATTTTTAAGAAGATTCATGATTTATTTTTTTATTAAAGTGTTAAATAAAATTTATGATTAGTTTAATGATTAATATAATGAAAATGGTTAAGGAATGGATAACACTGATGTTTAAGAGTTGAATATTCTCTTAGAGAGTTTCTTAGAAATGAAGGATTTTGGAATCCTTGTAACCAATGTTTCACATATGAAGGATAGTATTTGTAAAGAGAAAATTTTTATAGGTATTCAATAAATATTTTTATTAACGATATAGTTCTATGTAGAAAGGTATTGTCCTTTTATAGTTAAAAAGGGGTGGCATTGTTGTAACTATTCTATTCTTAACATAAATGGAATGTCATTTTCATCAAAAGTGGAGAAAAAGATGAATAATAATGGAAAATGTATGAGGGAGATCAATAATTCCCAAATAAAATCATTTAATAACATGTTATGTGATATTTTTTGACTTTATCCCTTAATTTAACCATTCTACCTCCTTTTACCTTTATCCGGGTACTAACCTTTTCCTAGGGAATTCATTTTTATACCTAAATATAAAATTTGGCTTTCTCAGGAATTTTTACAAATGGATTCCAAATTTATAATTTTTTTATACAATTGAATTTCTAAATATAAAAAAATCATTGATAACCATACATATTTTGAATAAGTAGTTTTTATATAAAAATGGTTCTTTAAACATTCATTGTACTTAATAATATTTTAAAACAATTAATAATATGATTATTTTTAGTATTTTTTAAATAATTGAAATAGTATATTTGATTAGTACCATCGTTTTAATGTGATAAATTTAATTTACTATGGTAAAAAATAATATATTCTTATGAAAAACAAATTCATTGAAAAATATGTCTTTTAACATTAAATGATTTTAATAAAATCCCATTATAATTATTTATCTTCAAACTATTCGATTTTACTAAACCAATAGAATTATAATCTTTTATAAAATTTTATAAACCCATAATTTCATTTTATAATTATAATAATATCTTAAAATAAAATAAAATATAGATATTTAAAATAATGAATTTTAATTAATTATTTAATTCTTAATTCTTTCTAAAATTATTTATTATATATGACTTATATTATTTTTAATTTCTTAATCAAACTTCAATTTACATACTATTATAAAATGTATCCAATGGTCATATATCAAATGACCATAAGTATAGTGACTATATAACTAATGAAAATATAAATAAGATTCATATTTCATTCTATTATATAGCCTTCCACACATCTATAAAGGCATTAATCATATTCTATATTATATTTTCCAATATTTTATCTTATTTTAATGTGATTTATTCTTTCAATTATTATCATTAGTGGTTTGATCTTCTTAAAAGTTCAAGCCGATGATGATTTCAACTTTTTATTTATTTTATTTACTTTTTATATAATTCCTTCAGTAATATTACTAACTATGTTTAATTAATAATCTCATAATGTATTTAGTTTTTTATTGTAATCATAATTAATTTTTACCTTAGTTTGATGTTTCATATATCAGAAAATATCCAACACAAATTTTATATTTAATTGGAAATACATAATAAAATTATAGGGTGTTATAATCCTATAATATATAATATAAAAATAAAATAACATGTTGCTAAAATTATATCATAGAATTAACATAAAAGATAATAATCATAAATTAAAAATATATCTAAATGAACCGTAACATAAAAACTAAGAAAATATTTTGATGAGGCAAGACAAATCCTTCCAATAATGACCTTCATGCCCCCTTATCTAATGGAAATTTAACATCATATCACAAAGGAACACCTTTGTTGACTACAATGTATCCATCAACAAATGGAATACCTATCCTACCTGAAATAGAAATTTGTAAGCTTTTATTACCATCAAAATACACATGAAGGGTATAAGAACATATGATAATTTGACTACCACTTATCTTATCTGAACCCATACTTCACATAAATATGTTTATACATTAAAATATCATTACATTGATATAGATATATAAAAATAAATTTCATATAACAATCACCAAAATGGGATTAATATGTGAATAAAAACATTTTCATGAAAAATAAATGTAATAGATAAATCCCTATACCAAGAGGGTTTATACCTATAAAAATCTCTTTATTCATAAACATGGAATCTTAATCAAAGTAATAAATAAGTTGAGTCACATAAATCCCACATTTTGAGTAAAGGTAAAGTTTAATTCTAAGTTAGGGAAATATTGCATCATGTTCCATTAAAGGCAAGAAAAGTGTATATAAAGTGAGAGAAATATTTCATCCAATATTATTTCTTCAATATAGCAGTCAACATATGGAATACCTTTTAATAAAAAGTATAATAATAATATATTAAAATGGTATTCTTGCTTATAAAAAAATAACTTACTATAAAAACACCATACTCAACATATAAATTTATATACTTGATTATATATACAAGTCCAGACATAATCTCAATATGGAAAAAATATGTACTATATAAAAAACATGAGGTAACTGATAACTTCATCCATGGATATATAAGAACATAAAAAACCCAAGAATATGAACATAAAACAAAATTGAGTAAAAGTTACGAAACAACAATTTTTTATAACACTATATGGAGAATCCTTAAATATAAAACACCATGGTGAAGTGAGAATCCATGGCTTGTTAATTTTAAGCCAAAAAACCATTAAATGTGGAATAAATAAGTATTGGTTCATAGATTATTAAATTTAATTAACTATTAAGAATGAAATTAATCTTGAACAATACCTACTCTTATCTACCCATCTAATGATTCATGTGAGGAATGGATAATAATTAATATGTACTATTTGAAAACTAATTCATCTATTTCCAAATACATTTTCCACATTTAAAATTCAATTTTATAAAATCATTTACTAATAAAAAAATTTCATTTGAAAAAATATATTATTTATGTCACTTGTATTATAATAAAGGTTGATATTACATTTAAAATCTTTATTCTTTAAAGTTTGAATTTAATCCAAAGTGGAGAAGGGTTTTATTAATAAAACATCATCAAAAATAGATATACCTAAATTTTATAATTTATTAATAAAAAATAAATTTTGAGACATTAATGAAATATAGTTACGTGTTCAAACCTTTAAGAAAAATATCATAATTATAATTGATAATGTTTTACATATATCTCAATAAAAATAAATACTTAATGAAACCAAATAAGTTTTCAAAAAGGCACCACATTCCACCTATTCAACCCAACCATTATCCCATTGAAGATAATATAAACTATCTAATGTTTTGTATTATTCATTGACTTATAATTTATTCATGTTTATGTAGAAGGATATGATTTGATTTGGTAATCTTGATAATGGGATTGCTAGTGAAAGTCTAACTATGGTTCGGTCATTACATAAAAACTTTAGTTTTAAAAACATGGTTTATGAATACTATAATTTCTCAAGATAGCATAACCAGATAATGGATCTAATATTACCTTCATTTATTGACCCAATGTACCATAAAATAAAACACTAGGGTAACATTATTAAAATAAAGAGAAATGTTAAATCCCAAATACATGAAAACAACATCTCTTTATGGATTTTAATTCAATGTGAAACTTTTTAAGATTTAAAAACATTAACTTATATAAATTTAAGAATTTTAATAATTAAAGAGCATTTAATCACACATTTTTTATATAAATTATAGAACTATATAAAAAATAAGACATTGTTAATGGATCCTATACATGACACCACAGATATAAGTATAATTAAAATATGTTTATTAAGAAAAATATAGATTTTAAAAAAATCTATGTTCTATATAATATAATTTAAAGAAATATAAAATAAATAATACAAAAAAACAAACAGAAGATGAAAAACATTTCTTTTCCATACTAAACATTTACCTGAATGAAAATTTATTTATGAAAGCCACTTTTTATTAGATTCTAGCTTAATATTTTTAAGAAAAAAATATGAATAAAAATTATTAAATCATCGTATATGAAATATCGTTAAAAAGGTCAATTTTATATTTTAAAATATGATTCAAAATCCACTAATTTCAAATTCTAAAATAACGGTTATGTTTTATTTATTTTATTTAAAAAACATTTGGTGGTCATGTTATAAGAATAACATAAGAACCTCATAGAGGGATTATACCAACTACATTAAGCATCAATATCATCATAATATGTATGTAACTAGCATGTCTATTCCCTATAATCCATAAAAAAATATAACTATCAACAACTAAATTATTAGCTTCTAAAAATAGAAAACAATAAATTCAAAATAAAAACCCATGTGAGCAACTCAAAGATGAACTCTATTAAAACAACTACCCAAAAACCTAATTTTTATATCTCTAATAATCCCTAATTTGGACCTAAAATTAATAAATCTATAAATAAAATCATTTAAAATTTTCATCACTAAAAAATAGTGACTATTGAAATTGAATAATATATTAATAGATTAATTTAGAAAAAAATAGAAAACCACAACTACTTTAAGGGATTTCACTATGTCTTGGTGACATTAATATATAAAATCTATATTACTATCAATTATAATAAAATAAATTTAGAAAAAAAATGGAATTATTGTATGTGAGTGTAGTTTTACCTTATTTTCAACAGATCATAACTCCCTGGTATCATCTTAATTCAATAGGTTAGAGGGGAGGGGGAAAAGTGGGGGAAGATAGATATCTCATTCTCTTATGGTTGTAATAGAGAAGAAATATATGAAGGATCCACTTAGGAGGTCAAAATTATTTTAGATAATAATTTATAAATATCAAATTTTAAGAGGAAAAGATGTACGGGTCCACTTGGTACTTGAAACACCTTTATCAGGTACCCAATATTCTAATATAGATTATCCTAGTTATGCCTACCCTCAAAGGGTATCTGGTACCCTACAACTATGTACTTAAATAAATTGATATAATAATAATACAAATGAAACAAAATTTTATCCTAATCGGATCCTTGAACTTTCTTAAAAAATTGAACCATATAAAAACCACTTAAATATCACTCTAAAACGTCAAATTTAAAAAAACCCCAAAATAAAAAAATGAACCATGATCTATATCAAAATATTCCATCAATCTAATTTTTTCATTATTCAAATAGATAATATAAATCCTTTGTAATAACTTAATAATAATTATTATGTCATGGTTCACAACATGTGTTCCTAGAAAGTACAACTATTCTAGAGATTTAAGTTTATTTTGAGGTATTTTACCATATTTTATTTTTGTTTTATAGTTGATATTTTGGTGTATCAAAATTCACTCTATTTTAGGGTTATTATATGGTTAATAATGAATGATTTTGGTTTACATCGGCTTGATATCTTTTTTGTATTTTATTATTCATCATTGGTGATTTAAATTCAGTAAATTGATTGAATTATTAATAAAAAAATTAGTTTTTTTCTAAAATTGGTTATTAGTACTATATCAATTATCAAACATTAATGAGATTAATATGATGTTGTAATATGATTTGTTTTATTGAGTAATTACTTTTTGAACATTTGATGAAATTAGTGTAGGGTGTCCATATTTTTTGATCTTTTTTGGTTGATTACTAAAATGTGTGTTGGTTTTTATAAAACCATTTGGCTAGAGAAATATATTGATGATTCATTACGGAAGGATGTTGAGGAAAATAATTTTGATGAGGGTTATATAGGGGATGGAGGTTGAGCATTTTCTTTTAGTGGGAGATACCAAGTATCAAAAAGGGAATAATATTATTTAGATACTTCTTCATGTAATTTAGAATTTATATTGGATATCACCTAAATAGGTAGTAGTGGTATTTGATTTGGTTAAAAATTTTATCTCACTACATATTTTTATTTTAAAGGGATATTCGAGTCCTTGTAGAGAAGTTGAGTGGTTATAGGGGATATATTGTATTAGTTAAAATATCCAAACACTATATGGAATGCAAGTAAAGCTCATCCTATTTATGTTTGAGTTATTAACCCAAAAGCATTGGGAAATTGTGGTCTTGGAAAAGATTACTAAAGGGTTGTCCCATGATAGTTTACAAACTGTTATGTTTGTTTATTTAATATGGATAAAGGTTGAAATTTTGTGAAGATAATTTATTTAAATATTTATATTCAATATTATGCTTCTAAATTTATGGAGTTGATCGAATTTTATCTATCCTTGGGAGGAGATGAGACAAAAAAGACTTGTTGTTTCAATTATGGGATGAAGTATGAGGTTTTTTAGATTTTTGTACGCATTTTACCCACATTAACAAAATTGGTGAATAAGGTAATAATGAATGAAAGGAGTCATTAGGAATGATAGAGGGATTTAGTGAGAGATGGTGGAACTAGATATAGTAAGATGTTGAAAGGGTATGAGAACCATAGGGGTAACAAGTGATTATGTTGCCAATTGAGGACTATTTATTCACCTTATTTCATAGGAAAGGAATTATTACAGTGATATAAGTGTGGTATAAAATCTATATTTGATCCCTTATTCCTAATGAGATTTTGTGTCACTCCTATTGTATAATAGAACACATTTATTAATTTTTTAGAAAGGATATTAGAGAGGAAGAGTTCATGATTTAGCTTCAACATTGGAATCTAATTCATGGGATAGTGAACCACAGTAGATTAGTAGACATATATCTTCTGGGAGGTCTAGTCATGAAGGTGTAATGGAATCTTAGGGATAGGTTCACCAATGATATACTATATAAAATTGTCAGGACACCAAGGGGAAGGATTGTGGTGTAGGTCCAGGTTAGTTATTTGTTATTGAGTAAGTGATAGTGGATTTAGGTAAGTGAAATTATATAGTTATAGGTATGATTATGGTCAATTCTAACTTAGTTAATTTTTTATTTGATTTGAGATCCTCACATTATTACATATTCTCATTTTATTTTATTTCATGGATTTGGATGTTTATTTGTTGACTGGTGGATTGTTTGTGAATACACTATTTTGAAAAAGGGAGGAGTTTGTTAGAATATGTCCATCAAATATTCTTGTTATCAATAGATTTTAAAATAATTGGGACTTATTTATTTTGGAAATGAAAGTCTTTGATGTAATTATTTTAATGGATTAGTTAACTCATTTTTAGGCATATATCATTTGTTACTAGAGAAGAGTGGATTTATTTAGATCATGAAATAAATATTATATTTTTATGGGATAATTTTTATATAATGACACTAGATATATATATGATTTAAGAAAACTAAGTATTAACTCATAGGACATGGTTGGGAGAGTTCTCAGACCATCTAAGAGTATTTGTAGTGATATTTTTCTTCCTACGGTTAATAAATATCATGATGTGATTCCTTTATATTTTATTGGATCACCTACTAAGATGGAGGTGGTGTGTATGATTGACTTGGTAATAGAAACCAAGCCAATCTCTACAGATATTTATCCTATGGATTCATATGAGATAAAATAACTTAAAACATATTTTGAAATATTTAAATATAATGAATTCAATAGGTAAAGTGTGTATATAATGATTGCTTTGGAGATTCCTTCTAAGAATGTTGATAAGATATTATAATTGTGTATGGATTATCATATTTTAATGTATCCTGACCTTAATAATGGGTATCATTTTCCATAAATAAATTATTTTTTTGTTCATTTTATAGCTGCTTAGTGGTATAAAAATATTGATATTTTATCAAGTTATAATTAATTTTTTTGTGATCTTATGATTTTATAAAGAAATAATTTCCAGTAAGATAGAGCCATTCTAAAATAATGTAAGTGTTTTTTTGGGTGATTAATGAACTAGATGTGATTAAGGATTTATTTGATCATCTTTTCCACCATTATTTATATTCTTTCATGATTATTTTTTCAATGATCTACTAATATACATAAAATACTATAAAAACATATATTTCCATGTTCTTTGAAACATTAAGATCTCTCCAATTGTATTTAAAGATTCCAAATTTCCATTTTTGGATCCAAAATTTTAATTTCATTAGACTTGTTATATCTAAATATTAAATATCAATTGATATTGAGAAAGTGATCGTTGTTTTTTCTTGGGAGATTCTTTAGATTTTTTTATCTAATGTTTCATAGGCTATATAACTTATTATCATCGATTCATATAGGGCTTATATTTTCTTGCAACACAAAAGATTGTGTTGACTATGAAGGGAGTAAAATATCAATGGGATATTTGGAGGGAGGAAACATTTAAATTATTGAAGAAGATATTGATATGAAAACCTATTCCCATTATATATGATCTAAGGAAGCATTATATTGTATATATAGATGACTTTAGTGTGGGTTTAGGGTGTCTATTGATAGAGGAGGATCATTTGGAATAACATTGTTATTAGAAATATAGACTATATCCAAGTAACTACCATATTAAATATTACTAGTTAGGTTTGATTGGGCATGCATCATGAGTGGACACCATTATATATTTGGTGAGAATTGTTTGGTGTACACCAACTATAAGAGATTGAAGTATATATATTAATAGTGTGATTTTAATTTATGTAATATTATTTAGGTTTTATTCATTCATTCATTTTATTTTAAAATGATATGTACACTTGGGAATGTGAATGTCATTGTTGATTCATTGAGTGGGATGTCATATGTGGATATAGTTTGTGATTTATATGATGAGTGACATATTATATATTTTTTCATTGTGATTTATATTAATTTTTCTAAGGATGAGGGTATTATTTTCATATTAATTTAGTCCATAACTTCATTATTTATGGAGTTGGTGAAAGAAGGTTAGACTATAGATTCTAAGTGCTGGGTTTTCTAGGATAAATTATATGATAAGGTGAAGATACCAAGGTGGAGTTATAGAGGTGATTCTCTTCTATATTTCGATGGGTATCATTTTGTTCTGGTAAATTACTAAGATAAATTGATATGTTATTTTCATTTTGTTATAAGCAGTTCATATTTAGTTTATTAAAATATATCATAATTTTTTACAACGCTTTTGGTGTCTAGGTTTGAAATGGGACATAAATGGATTCATTTGGAGATTCGTTACCTTTTATAGTGTAAAAACTGAACATAAGATTATCATAATAAATCTTCATCTATTTGCCATCCTAAAGTGAAAATGGGGTAATGTTACTATAGATTTCATGATGGTTTTCATGAGATCCCTCAATGTGAAGGATGTAATTTGGATTATCATTAACTGATTGACTGATGTTATATATTTTCTCTCAATCAGTGAGACATAAATAGTTTATGAGAATGGGAAGATTTACATTTAAGAGAATATAATAATTTATAGGATAATCAATAATGTTTTATCTGATCCTAATATGAAATCAACATATTCATTTTAGGATGTCTTAATGAAAGATTCTGGTACTCAACGGATGTTGGAAATGACTTATCATCCATAAACGAATAACTAATTTGATCACAACATTCTGATACTAGAAGATATTCATTGTGTGTTTATTCTTGATTTTGGTGGTTCGTAATATAACTTTATGGATTTAGTTGTGTTTTTATAATAATAGATAATAAAAATCTATTTATATGGTGTTATTTGATGAAATATAAGGATTTCCATGGATTTCAACTGTGAATTTAACAGCAGTTTTTTTGGTATCATTCTTTGGGGATAACATGGTGTTAGAGAATTTTTATTAGGTATATATGTTTGAGAAGATATTTTTTTAGACTAAATTGTGAATAATATATATTCTAATGGTAAACACTTTTCTCATGATTTTGACCTTTTTGATAATTTAACACTTTATATCTCTCCTTTACTATTAAATTGAGGAATAAAAAATAAGGCGAAGAAGGATTCATATGTTTTAAAAAAAATTAATTCATAGAGAGGTTTAACATAGTTTCATATAAATATTTAATTACATTTTTTGTAATTTTTGATGAATTAAATCTTTCATATATCACAGCTGAACATATATGAACCTAGCCATGATAATGTTCTTCTATAAGAAAATGTGTAGATGGAGTCAGATTAATATTTTACAAAAAGATTGATGTGTATTATTAATAACTATGAATGATTTTATTGGTAATATCAATACCACTTGTGGGTGTTCTATGAAATCATGGAAGTATTCCTGAGGATAAATGGGAAATAGTGGTTGAAATAAATTCTTAATGAAGGTTGTTTATTGGAGATACTCAATAGTGCTTCTAGGGGATGGGAAACCATATTTTAGAGATTTTTTATTATATTTGGGAATTTAGGTATGTTAAAATTTATTTTCTTGTGTTTTGAGATTTTATTTGAATTAGTTTGAGTTTATGTTTTGGAATCTATTGGTGATAGAAGAAATAACATATTGGATTAGGAGGAGGAGTCATTATATTTAATTCAGTAAGGACCATTGAGCATCAGCTAATAGGGTATCAAGTATGAAATAAAAGGTAATATATGTGGGTTCTTATATAATATTCACTAGGTGGATTGTATAAATAGTGTTTCTAATTGTTATTCATTAGGTACCCAATTCACTTCACTATGTTTTTAATAAGGGTATTTTTTTATTTTTAACACCAAGAATTTTTAGTCAAAGAATTTATTTTCCTTTTGTGTGGAATAATTTGACCAAAATTTATTTATTTAGTCTCTCCCATTACATTTTTATCTTCATGGGGTCATTTCTCATTAATTTAATTAAAAAATAACAATATGAGGGTGGTTTTGGAATTATCATAGTTATATATTAAAAATCCAATTCTATTTGTGAAGAGGCATTGAGTTCGATCATTATCAAATTCTAATATTTCTATATTCCTATAATATTTTGGATAGGATATTTCTTGTGTTATAGGAAGGAGAAAGCCACTACTCACAGTGTGATTCAATCACCTAGTAAATGGTACATGACTGCTCATACTATTTGTTTGGTAATTATATGATTTTAAATGATATGTGAACTTCTCTTATGATTTAATCATTAATGTGAATTTAGTGATGTATTAATTTTAAAAATAATAATAATAATTTAACTTGAATTATAAATTGATAAATATGTTTAATGATGAAAATGTGTACTTTCATGAGAAAATTATTATATTAAAGGGATAAATGGTGAAATAAATATTTAAATTTATGTTATCTTAATTAAAGAATCGATTTATTATTTTTTAGGGGAATAAATTGACATTTTGTTACTGTTTTATTGCCTTAAAGATTCATTTTTTTTCTATTTATTTTCATTCTATTGGTTTTTGAGATGAAAAGAGCTATTTTGAATTCCATATTTGAAAATATTGGGGTTTATAATGGGTTAGAGTTCTAAAACTATTTTCATTTTGAATAAAAATATAAGTAAAATTGGGTAAACCCATATTACTAAATTGACGGAGTTTGTCATCTGTTTTTGTGACTTTAAAATGAATATTTTGACTTCTAATTTTTTTAAAATTTTGAATTTACATTTATTTCAATGTAAAGAGGAAAATATAAGGCATAGTGATTGGATAAATATTACTTGAATGAAAAGTGTATTAAATATATTAAAATAGTGTTTTTTATATAAATAATAATTTTCAAACTTATATATTAATGAAAACAAAAATTGATGAGATTTAAATGTTTTCATGAGTCATTGTAAAAAAATATTATTTTCTTATAAGTTAAATTTGGAAGAATTAATCCATTTTGAGGATGGAAATAAAGTTGTGTTTATGATAACTAAACATTATTATAATTTATAATGGTTGTTTAATGAAGAATTCTTCTTGTAGAGATCGACATATTAGTCTATGAAATGGGATTATTATATGTGAGATAGGGGTTTTGACTAGATCTTGTGTTAGGATAGAGGGTCAATATATAAGATTATTTTAGGAAATGATATACATGAGTCATGCATTTGACAATTTTTTCATTGTTGATATAAGAGATTGTATAGGTATTTTCCAAAGTAGGCATGATATTACATTGGAAACATGGACTCGAGATAATTTAATATTTATATTGTAAATTATATCTTTAAATCATTTAATAGTATTAAAACTTATTCACAAAACCATGTTAATATCTAAGGGATGTAATGGGGTGTGATGGTTTCAATTAAATATTTATTATCACAATCTAGTTATACATATCTAGTGAGTATTTTGAATATATAAAAAATGTTTTAGGAAATGTTAATAGGACTTAGTAGTTGGAAGATGATGTTAGGATACATCTTGGAAATATTTTCTTATGAATTTAGAGTAATGAGGGGTAATTTAATCTCATTAATTTTGTAAATTTTTTCAAATTTATGGGTTATGTTATATTATTGGATCTATACATTAAGGTTTTATTTGGATGCCTTAAATATATGGTCATATGATTGTTTATTATCTAGACATATTTGATCATGTTTTCATTATTTATTATACTTATTTTTATTCTATTTTTCATTTTATTATTGGTTTTCAATAGACCATTAGACTGTAATTTTCTCCACAATCGATACCATTAAAACCATATCCCTAGTCACCAACCACCCATTATTTGGGAGTATATAAGAGGTTATGTGATGTTTCACCTTATCGTCATCGTAATTTCGTTGTGGGTCATTAAAATTTATCTCAAATAAATAGGTTTTTATAGATTATGGATTATATCCAATGTATTCTATTATCATATAATTGGAACCATAAATTCATTAAAAAATGTTTTATCTCAAAGTGGGTAGTATATTTAAATTCAAAGTTGATTGGGATCTTAATGAAAAAGGACCATAATGTTAATTTTTTAATAGAAGAGATGTGTGGAATGAGTATGTGTTTATTATGGGAATAATAATTGACAATTTCCTAAATATAAGATAATTTTATTACTCTAACCAGAACATTCATTTCACTAGGAATACTTTCATGATCAATGGTAGTCATGTATTTTAGGTGCCTGAATGAATTAGGAAGAAATAGAAATTCTTATAAATAAGTAAAATAAAAAATTACTTGATTTCTTATAATAGAATATGAGAATATATTGTCTCCTTGATGACATTATACTATAAATAAAAGTTAAATTAACTAAATTTTTACATATAGAGCTTTTAATGTGATAACAAATTTGAGGATAGGTCAATAGTATGCACAAAATGCATATTAGTAATAAATAATAATTAGGAACAAACATTAATATATATAACAATGAAATTAAATTTATAAATTTAGTCTATATTGAAGATTTTTTAGTAATAAACCTAAAGGATTTTGATAAACAAATGTAATATATTTCATTTAATGGTTATTACAAAAGTATGATTACGATAATGTTGATTTGTCAGAAAAAGTGTATTGAATTGTATCAATAGATATAAAATAATTTTTGAGAATCCAATAAGAAAACATATATTATCTTGAAATGTGTCTAAATTTAATCATTTTAAGGTGAGTTTAATTTACTTATATGGAATAAGATGAATTCCAAACATTTATTACAAAGGAGGTAGCATGCGTTAATGAACAGAGATTCAACTGGTCAGGGTGATTGATTGTTGACTTTCTTAGGGAATGGTTTTTAACACATTATCATAGAAATAGAATGTACGGGAGAACCAGGGTGTACATTAATATAATGGATCTTGAATAATGGATGTCCAAAATGTAATGAAGTGAATGGAATCATGTTTGGATGACATCTTTGAGAAACATTAGAAATAATTTGGAATAATCCACTGTACAAGAATTTTCATTCACTATAATAGAGGAGATAATGCTCAAGTTATATGGAAAATTGTGTGCTGGGAATCAAATACTTTCCACCTAGTCACCATATAGGTTCCATTCCACTAAGACACTCTTGTGTTGTTACGGCTGAGTGTCATTCGTAATGAATGATTATAACATTAGGACCATTAAATAGTTTTAAATTAAATGATTGTTAGGTAGATTCATATATTAAGAAACATAAGATACTTTATCTAGTTATATTAATAATAACTCTCTAAAATGTTTAATTAAAAGAAAAATGATTCCATCAATAACATATCATGAATATTGTTGATACCAAAAAATAGTTCTAAAAACATTATGATGAGAACATGTTTTTTAAATGATTTATTAAAAAATAGAGCATTATTGAGAATTGATGAACCAAATACATCACAGGATATATTTTTTACAGATAACCGAAACCACTCATATTTTTTATTTTTTGGTAGTAATTAATACATTTTAAATAACAAAAACAATGATTTTTTATAGAATAAATCACATAAAGGTATTATTAATGGATAATAATTCAACAGTTATTCAACTAATACTATAATACAGTGTTTATATAAATTATATGTTATAAATATTCAATTATTATTAGATGCTTATACAATAATCATCCTAAAAGGTAATAAATAAATAAATAAGTTAAAAAATAGAGTTACTATGTTTATAATTAAAAAGAGATATATATTTAATAAATAATTATTCATATGTGTATTTTTATTAAAATTAGTTTCAAACACTTAAAAATAATCTAAAATCAAGAAATATATTTCATGTTAATGAGGAAAAAATTTCATGGGAAAAATGTCTCTGTTTTCAACCCAAAATTTGAAGATAGAATAAAGAATAACCTTATTTTACTTTATTAAACCCAAACATTTTAAAAAGGAAACCAAATTATAGTGTTATGTTTATGAAATAAATAATGATATTGGAAACATTAAATAGTTTTAGAGTTATGAGATTATGAAAATTCCATCATAAAATAATGTCACCTAAAATATGAGTTTTTATAAATGTACAAAATGATGATGGAAAACAGATTCAAAAAAATAAGGTTTCTACTTAAGTGGTACTCATAACACAAAGTAGTATATTTTACTATAATTTTGTACCTCTCTATGTGGTTATAGGTGATTAGGATATTTCAAAAATTTCCAATAGAATGGAAATTAAAGATCCAAAAAGTGTATATTTAGAAGGCCTTACTAAATATATTGTTAGAATAAGAATTGTAAATTGAAAGAATTTTGTGGAATCAAGATTCAAAATGACAAAAGAAACTTTCATTTTCTCAATAAGTCATTGTATAAGATTCAAAAATCCCTATAGTTTGGTATACCCATCTAGATGTTTTCTCAAATGTGTTGGTATTCAATTATATCGGATTTGATAAGAAATTGTATGTTTAAAATATCAATAAAGATAGGTTTATTTTGTTATTATACGTGTAATAAATTAAATTTGGTGGATCAAAAGGAGATAAATGTAATGATTTTATAGATATGATGGAGAAGAGGTTTAAATGACTTTAGTTAGTGCATATAGATTATTTTTCTTACTTTAATGTTAAAAAACAGTGGTTGTTTTATCTATAGAAATTAATATTATAATATATTGTTAAATAAATTTCACATAGATGAAAATAGTTTATTCTTCAAATCAATTAAAAAAATAATTGATAGAAATGATGATGGTAACAAATAAAGAAAATATCATAATGTTTAGAAAAAAATAATTATAATATATTTGATAAATACATGAAAAAATATTCTATATTCTATATGATTAGTATCCATGTACAAATTTCATTCAATAAAAAGTTAATTATTATTTGTAAAATTAGTACTTAGAAATTTTAATAGTATAATATGTTATAATTTATAATATTCCACAAAAAACTGACAATAATTTTATAGTAATTACTGATGTGAACAAGTTTAGTTTTTTTATGACTAAAAACCCACAAATTAAGTTGATTTCTGTATTTTTAGAAATTCCACAATGTTTATATAAAAAATCAATATAGAATATCTATTATCAAAACACCGGTCAAGTATTCTATTGAAACTTATACATGTATATAGTTAATTTTGATGATGATGTAGTTGAAGAGGTATTTAAACTTGTATCTATATTTTTTTATCTTTTTAATTTTACCAATCAAAGTAAAACAATATAACTAAACAATTAATAATTAATTACATAGATATTTAATAGTATTTCATCAAGGATGATATGGATAAATGTTTTTTAATGTTGAAATACTTACCCATTATGGAAAATATTATTGATTTTGTGAAAAAGAAACAGCTAAGAAATATATTTTTAAGGTATAGGTCGAAACATGGTGTGAAACTCCCTCCCTACTATTTAATGAATATAGAAAAAAACCATCTCCCCAATTTACATATTGTACTAATAATTTTTAAAATACGAAAATTGAGTTTGTTGACAAAACCATTTTTGGATAATTATTTAAAAGTGGTAATGTTTTTTGAAAAAGTACAATGGATACATATAATAGTGGAGATGGGTTAATGATAGGTGAGATGTTAAATAATAACTAGTGATTGGGAGTTATCTATTACTGGAGTTAAATGTGGTAAAAGGGTTGAAGATAAAGGGAATTTTCTAGTTATGATCAAGGTAAATGAGCTCAAATTCATTGATTCTACTAAATTAATTTTAATCTATCTTGATTCCTATGTGGATCTAGAATAATAAATTCATATTACATATGGATATAATTTCTTTTATATTTTATATCTTAGTAGTTATATTTTTTTAGGTGTATAAAATAATCCAAAAGGGTGGATGTTATTGAGGTAAACATTGAATTTTTTATTTTTGGTTATTTTTATTAGAAAAAAATGAAATATGATTTTTTGGAGACCGTAACATAATTATAGAAGAATCATAGGTTATAAATGTATTTATTTGAACTCTGATGATGATTTTTAATTAAAATGAAAACCATTCCAAAGTATTATTGAAAATAATATTTTTCATTTATAGAGTATAATTTTAAAAAAATTACTCATGAGTATAGTATAATGTATCTTCATGTGATTAAGTGTTTTTTTGAAAAAAAAGGATTAACTATGTTTCTTGTATAATATATCATAGTAATCATGTAATTTTACATTTGTGACTAAAATGATGAGTCTTAGAAGGAAGGTTGTGATAAGTAATCATGGGGAATGTTAGCAAGGAAGAATTTGGAAAAAATGATGATTTGGAATATATTTTTCATTTATATATATATTAAATGGGAACTTTGAAACATGGACTATATGTAATGTTGGATTATTATGTAGAAGTTCATTTCAGATTGATTATGTTAGAACACATACTTCTTTGAGTATATCTATATCCAAAAATCACATAAATAATAATTTTCATAGATAAAATTTCAAATTGACATATCTTTTCAATGGTAGAAGAAAAAAATATATAGTTTTTGTGGAATAATGTAAGAAATAATGATGTAGAGTAATTATATTTTAGGATAAGATAAAATAAGGTCATTCTGTGAAATGTCATGACATATTTAGAAATTCCATTGAATCTTATCCATTTTTGAAAAAATATTGTATATTTCTATATAGATTAGAAAAATTTGAAACAATCATATGGTGAAGTAAAAATTTATAAGGATTCCATAAGTGAGATTTGTAATCCCAACCATTTTTCAAGAGTACATGTGACTAAAAATCATGAATTGTTTAATTTTTTTATTGAAAAAGGAAAACCATAACACAGTGGGGGGTAACACGTAGTGGTTTTGAAGATGATAACAAGTATAATAAGTTTAATATTTCATATAGTGAAATTGACTATACTACTCCATGAAATATGAATTTATTTTCATAAACATTCTATATCATTGAATGAAATATGAATGTAGTATAATATATAAAATAATTACAACCTATGAACTAATTTATTTCAATTATAATATATTTGAAAATAAAAAAAAATTTGTTATAAGAGTTTTAAACATGATATATTAATTATTTAAACCATCATAAATTAATATAAGAATTTAATTTGTTGTTTAAAACTGTTTAAAAAATGTTTTAACTTACTAAATTAACTTCATTGAGAGTTAAGAAAATTATTAGTAGTATGGTGCCTTATTCTTTTATTTAGGAAATAATTACAATAATATCAATATTATTTTTTAGGGAAATGGGATCATGTTGAACTCGTATTTTTTAAAGCTAATTTTTATCATGTTATCCTTTAATAAATAAAGGTAGTAACATTAAATCTAGTGAGGGAGGTAGTATTGATAAAATGAATTATTCATACAGTTTGGGATTTACTTATCAAAGAAATATTGTGAATTTTTCCTCAAGTGATCCTTATAAATCATCATGATGATAAGGATTTTGGATAATAATGTAATGTTACAAAAGGTTTTATGTACTTTATTATTATTCCTCTAGACCTATATGAGAAAATAATTGTATATGATTTTTAATTTTTTAGATATAACTAGGATTTATAAAAGTACCTAAAACCTATCAGTGTTATTAGAAAAAGATAACTGAATTTTAAATGAGTTTTTTTAAGAAAAATATTGTTTATTTGAAAAAATGTATATTTAAGGAAGTGATATGGTGATTTCACATCCTTTGAAATTTATATATATATCTTGGATCTTTTTTCCATTTGATAAATATATCACTAGCTTTTAAGTATGATATTTAAATTTTTTATATCCTCAGGTCTATATTTTTGAAAATGGAGCGTTATAACATGATAATATATATATGGATATTGATAGTTGTGTTATAGTTTAAAGTTTTTGATATCTATAGACAATGATATATCGATAAAATTGTTTCAGATGTGAAATATTGTGATTATTATGTTCTTTTAATGAAAAAAAAATAATTATCTATATGATATTAAGATATATATAATATCACTATCTTGGAAATAAAATATTTATATGAGATATTATTGCTTCATTTAGATGAAAATATTGTTTTCCCCTATATCACAAGTTGAAATATACTGTATATCAATGATTACAATATAATATATTTCAATGGCTATGATATAATAATTTAAAAAATTCTTCTTATAAAAAAAATCACTGGTGTGTGTTTAAATTGATAAAAAATACTAATTACACTACACACCATTATTGGCGTGGGTCCAAATGTATATTAGAAGAAACCCATCATAAAAGTGGGATTTAGACTATACCAAATATTTTTTCAAATATGAGATTATGTATAAAGTAGATTTTTTTACAAGGTAACAAAGTGTTAATATATATATATATGATTTGAAGAAATGTAAATGATTGCATTAAAATATATAAAGTGATCATATATGATATGAGATCTAAAGACTTCATTTTCTCAAGAATTTTATAATTTAATTAGTATGAAATAGGTTATATATACCATGAAATTATTAAATTTGAAGATTTTCTATTTATAATAAAGATGTGAAATATTCATTTTTAAATTATGTAGATTTTTTTATGTTTAATTATAATATGTTTATAATTATTAAAATAATTCATATGTTGTTTGAATAAATTTTTTAATGATCAAAAATATCTTGTTTAAATTTATAAACTATTAATTTTTTATTCATTCTTTATTATTATATCTTAATATTATATGAATTTTTTAAAATGATAATATTTTTATGGTTAATTTAAATTTTCTAAATTGTTCCTATTAATTTAATATCATAAAATTTTTGAGTTTCATGTTATGTATTATATTGGTTTTGATTTAAATCAAACAAAATTAATTTGTTGTTTTTTGTAATTCTAAAATATAAAGTTTTGATAATATTTATTATATATTTGGAATTACTATCATTTTGGAACTATAAATCACTATTTATAAATGATATATAGATAATGAGATTTTTAGGTTGAATTATAACTAGCCTAGGGATTTGGGATATGTTTAGAATTGTTGGTTTTAACTCTCTATCACACCATACGTTCTCTTGAGTGGGAATAGGTTTCCTCAGATTTTATTTTACCATATATACGAAGATTCATATACAATTTTTTTCTATTTTTTATAATAATACTATTTTATATTTTACTATCTATGTATAAAAAAATCCATTAGTTTTAAAGGGGTGATTCATTAACACTATTGAAACATACTAAATTGGTCAAATAAAGATGATATCTATAATTTAAATCATTAGAATCATATAGACATATAAATAATTCAAGAGATGATATATATATACATATAAGATCCATATATTAGTTTTATGGTGGTATTTTTAAAACCATTGAAAATATTAATTTTTATATTTCCTTTAAAGTAATTACTCATAAATACTATAATCATTCAATGTGGGTGTAATGTCCCAGCCAGGATCCCCAACAACTAACCTAAACAGGAACACCATATAACCTCAAGCATGCCTCCCCACATAAAAAATACTATTGATAAGTAGTTTTGGTTACATTAGTATCATTGAGATACTATACGTTCAATTATATAGATATAAATAACTTTAAATAAATATCAACTATCATATAGAGAATCAAAACATAATGTGTAAATTAAAAAAAATCAATAACCATAAATATATACAATCACTATAATATATAAAAATGAAAATGATTTAAATTCATAATAGTCATAAATAAAAATAAGGGTCACCTAATTTTCCAATCATTCTCTTGGTATTATAAAAAATAAAGACGCTATCAAAAAATGGTCATACACATCAATTGGTCCCTACTCCTAATCCCTGAAACATTACTCCAACTCACTCATCCATTATCAGGGCCCTTCTTACAATGAAACTAAATTTTCAAACATTAACATTACATCACTTTTGTGGAATACGTAAAACCAAACAAAAATAGGTGCCCAAAAACCATTTTAGTTTAGTGACATAGGAAACTTAGAACAAAAATCCTCAAACATTGTGAAATATCATTAATGATTCTCCCAAAGATCATCCCCTTTAGTAATTATACTTAAAAACATTCCTTCATAACCCGGGAAAGGGAAATATAAGAAATGGGTAATCTCAAATGCTCAATAAGGGTAATAAATGAAATGTGTGAGCATATCATGAATATAATGGTATGAGAACATGATCATGTTTAATAAGAAATGATACACTACCAATCAAATATCATAACCATGAATCCTAGAATACAGATTTTCTTGTCATAATAAATGATTCATAACAAAATCACATGGATAAACCATGAAATAATAACATAAGTTTAATACATAGAATTATGACATACACATAAACATGTAATATCATTCCCTATAAGTCAAGACACATTGCTAGAACTTATCAGGGAACTTTATAGGGACTACACTTACTAGTTGTGACACACTATCATCCCCGGTAATATTCCTTTACTTATAAGGGATTATTTTTCCAATATTCCCATAGTGGAACTGGTTTCACCATATTCTCATAGTGTATCTAGTTTCACCATCTTCTTATAGTTGATCGGGTTTTCACATCTTCCCACAGTGGATCGGTTTTCTCCATCTTCCAATAATGGATCAGGTTTAACTATATTCCCATAGTGGATCAAGCTCATTGACTTTATTCCAATC
Source organism: Viscum album (assembly GCA_963277665.1). Taxonomy (NCBI): domain Eukaryota; kingdom Viridiplantae; phylum Streptophyta; class Magnoliopsida; order Santalales; family Viscaceae; genus Viscum; species Viscum album. The sequence continues at coordinate 1,627,860,307 of OY728159.1, forward strand.
ATTATCTCATTAGACATAAATCTTTACCCAACATATTTGAAGGATATATATGTCTCACCCATCACATAATGAAAATCATACATATATGTGCCACAAGAACATGATTAATTCCTCATATCAGAACCCATGTGATGAAATGGGTTTCATAAATATCATTCCATCAAAAACTGAAACAATTATTAGAGAGAAAAATAATTCTATCATTGAATCATATTCCAATTAAAACATAAGTAACATCAAATAATTTTATATTAGATGCAAAATAATTTTGATAGATCACCTGAAAAATAATTCTTGCTGAAAGTATCCTATTTTTCTTTGAAAATGTTTTATTTTCTTAAAATGAATTGTAGTTTTAAAAGAAAAAAATTTAATTGAATATAACCCGTGAATATTATAAAGAAAAATTCAATTCATTAAGGCATCATAATGGTGGAAAATAATGTTTATGTGGGATAAGTTAAAAAACACTATTTTCGTACTTTTGTTGGAGAAGTCACTAAGTTCCTCATTTGGAAAAGGAAAAAAATATTCCCTTCAAACCATGTATTAAAAATTCAGAATGGATAAAAATGAATTTAGAAATCCATATGAGAATTGTAAAGACATTTTAAAAATCATTTTTTTAAAACATGGTTTTTGAAGATAAATACTAGTCAATAGAGTCATAAAATGAAACAATCCTAAATATTGATGAGATTTGGAAATTAATACCCATCACTTTATAATCAGTATAATCATATGCCCCATGAATGAAAGAAATTTATATGGATATAAAAATACCACAATAATCTTTATAAGATGTATAAAATACATTCATTTCATTATATATACCATGTGGAATAAATTAGTAGTGTATAAGGAATGTTTTCCATAAAAATAAAAGTGAGATATAAATACCTTAGTACTTTAGAATCATTAAACTCATAAAATAATAAAATAAATTAAATATTTTTAATATCAATAAATAAAGGAAATTAATTATATAACATGTCATAGGTAATTATATACACCAAACAAAACAAGCGAGTGGTGAATACGGAATGTATCTCATGGAATTAGAAAGTGATATGAAATTCCCTTAAATTAATTCTTTCTTTCCTTAAAACTCATTAAATCTTCCTATATAAAAAATATAGGATTATTATAAATCCATAATAGAAAAATATTAATATATTAAATACCATATATGATTTACCTATGACATTATATGACTCTCTTTATTAATAATTTCTTGATAATGTTACGTCAAGGGTAATAACCACTTTGTTTTTCATTCGTGTTTTGACTTGTTCTCTTGGTCCTCTTACATAGATCATGTTTTCCTCATCTATATAATCATAATAATTATATAAATATAATATAAATATTCCTTATACATGTATTCTTGGTGATTCATAATATTTGGAAATAGAAAAAAATACAGCTTTCATGGTGATGGTAGGCCATACGTACGCATCAATGTTGCTTTCATTTTCTTATCGAGTTAAATGACAAGAATATATATGATATATTCTTATCACAAAATAATTTTTATGTCATATATAACATATATATATTCAAAAACATCATTATCATTACCATCTATGTGAAATATAGATGAATAATGAATCACATCACATCATGGAGAGGGTAATACATAGGTACACACAAGCGACTTTATCATTTTCCCAAAATATTATATGGTAAAAAGATAGATATAGCATTATCTTTACAGAAGTATATTTATATCTTCAATATAATATTTGAATATATATATATATATTAAAACCATCATAATTATCACTCATAAAAGTTTGTGGGGGAAAATGAATTGAATCACTACGTTGAGATGGTTAGCAGAATGTACGAAGGAACAATACTTTCATTTTTATGAGAATGGGGATTTATAATGGTGTTTTCATAAACATAATAGCATTTCTGAATATTTGGGACGATGAGGTTTTTATTTTATTATATATATCATAAATTTAATTCAGGTATAGATGATTAGAGATAGAGAATGATCGGTTTGAGAGATTACCTATTCAAAAAAATTACGCCTTTAGATCTCCTCTAAAAGACTCTATAGTTGATCATTTGGGATGACCAGAACCAATAGAATGTGTATAAGGAATTTTATAATGCTAATGGTCAATGGAGGGTAGATATTTAGGTCTAAATTTTATGTAAAGAATTGTGGAAGGTGAATCCCTTTTATAAATGAGGTGTGGGACACTTCAGAAATCTTATAAAATATTAAAAAAAGATAAATTAATTTTTTATTCTAAAAGGATCAAAAGTTAGTTATTTTGTATATAAAGTGAATACAGGTATAAGTAATCTCAACCAATTAAAATTCGATATGTTTTTATTATTATTTTTATCCTTATATTTTTGTTTTTACCTTTATTTTACCCATTCAATGCTTACATTGACATCATGTAATTTCTACTTTTAGGGTTAATGTAATTACGATAACATGTTAAAAGACCCATAAATGTGTCATTTATGGAATTTTATGACTTATATCAATTATTTTTTTGAATAATATAATTTTATTAATTTTATATCATTTAATAAAATATTATTTATTTTAAAATATCAATAATGACAATTTTCAAACTATTCATTACATGACTTTTTAAAAATATCATAACAACATGATACTTTCAAACCAAATAATATAAATTATCAATAACATGTCATATCAATTCATAAAATTCATGGATGAAATTAATAATATCAAATTATATTTATTTTATTATTTTTAATTACATTTATTTGATTCTTTCATTAATTAAACAATTATTGCATCATCATTGTACAAGCCATTGATTTAAATATTTCTTCCCAATTTTTTTTTAAAAAATTATGATGATTAATATTATAATTTTATCTTTGAAATTAATATTTATAGTAAATGATATCAATTAAATAGTTATATACTAAAATGTAATACTTATTAACTAAAGAGTGTGACATATAGGAATTCCCTTAGAAGAAAATACAATAAATGCCTTAAAGTCATAAAAGTGGTTCAAAGAGGCCATAAAAGTTTCCCAAGGATTATGTTGGTATAAATTAAATCATCCAATAAAGTTAGTACGAGTTTTAGCATAATTTTATAATTTTGTTTTTCCCATAGTTGACAAATTTACCCTTAACCGTGTGATTAAAATATTACTAAATTTACTATTCATATGCCCAAAAATAACGGAAAACTATTTACATATCTTGGAATAAATGATTCTAAATATCAAATGAATTTTTATAAAATTAAAAAAATATAATTTTTAGTATTTAATTTAATATTTTTCTTTTTGATAGGGTGAGAAAATGAGTTATTAATGTTTAAAACACGCAAAGGATTGAAATGTTTTAATTTAAAAATTCGGTGTAAAATTGATTTCAATGACATAAATTGGATTAAATGATATAAATATTATAATAATGCTTTAAAACCAATTAAAATTATAATTTAATAGTATAGAATATTTCAATGAAAAAAAATCAATTAAAATTTAGTATTTTTTACTTTTCATCAAAATATGAAAATTATCAAAAAATACGGAAAATAATACCAAAAATAAATTTCTATAATATTATTCAAAATTGGAAGTTTATTTTTTAATATATAATATACAAAGGTTTCAAAATTGTATTTATAATGGAATCTCTAATAAAAGGTAATAAAATTACACTTATGAAATATATAGGTTTTAATTTGTAAAATTGTGGTTGTTCTTATCTTTTTCCTATAAAATATATTGGATAAATAAAAAAATATTTTATTGAATATATAAAAAATTTATATCATTAATATCTTTCTCTAATTGTATTTAATTTACTTTATTAAGATAAAAAAACATAGGCTGTATAAAAATAAACTTTTTCCATTATAATGAATTGGTATATATTTTCATTTGTAATTAATTGGTAACCAATGAATTCATATTATAAAACTTATATTTTAAAAACTATTATAATATTATTCATAACTGCAGGTGTTGGGATCAATACCAACCAAATGATTCTTTTTTTAAATAAATATACCAACAATTTTATGGAACCGTTGGTATAGATTTTTCATATTACTTATATCAACGGTTTTGAAAACCATTGGTATAGGTCCATACCAACGGTTTTGGGAAAACTGTTGGTATGGCCCTATCCCCATAGCTTACATAGCCACGGTTCTCCAAACCATTGGTACAGGATATACCAACGGTTTGGAGGCCAATACCAACAGTTTTAAACTGTTGGTATATGGTATTGTTCTACTCGTGAAAAAAATATATACTCAATATTTTGTGAAATGAAAAATATTGAAAAGAATAAATTAATTCAGAAGAACATATTTAAAAAAATATTTGGGTGTTATATTCTACCCACCATAAAATGAATTTCTCCCTCTAATTTCATTAGGGTTATCAACGGTTTAATAATTTAATGTTCCTTTCATATAAACTACATCATAAAAATTTATTCCAAATCTTCCTTTAAAAAATGAAAGTTGGAAACAAAATGGTTACACAAAGTAACTCATAATTTGGTTTCCACCAAAAGGGAACAAAGGTGTAATGTGAAGGCATAGACATGGAATAAAAATATAACCATTGTGTTATAATCAAGAGATATAGAAAAGAAGGTAAGGGGAAAGTTAAAAATAATAAATCAGTAAATCTATGATGATCTAAGGGGGAAATTTATTTTTTAGAAAAGAATGTACAGGGATAACCTTTTCAGTTTCAAGACCATTTCCCTGTGGTTGAATAATTTTCACGAGAATGTGTACTTACTTGATTTTGTATAATCTTATCCTTTTTCGTACATACCTCTTTATCCAAAAAAATGTGTTGTATTTTTTTATTTTTTAAGCACTAACAAATCATGAGATCCACGATAAGCCATCCATTATGTTATCATTTACAACCAACAAAAATTATTTAGAACATGTTATCCAATATGAATAAATCATCATATGGTGAGATAATACTTTAATATCTAAAACATAATCGGAATTTTAACGTAAACATTCTTTAAATGGTTTACCATAAAACCCTTATAAATGATGAGAATCCAAAACTTCAGAAAGAAGTTCATGAAATTAGTGTAACATTGATCCCCCATATAACATAATGTATCTATTAGTTGTCATAATGAAAACATGTGAATAAATTTATCATGTATTATCTTGAAACATGGTAATAACTTTAATTATGATAATTATTTATTGAACACATGCATGTTTACATATTCTAATGATTATTAGATATATTCCTTAAGTCCAAAAAGTTATAAACATTATCTATGATATCATAAACCACTTTTTAAAAAATCCTTCATTATTTATAAGAAAATGAGTTCCATCAAATTTACTTATTCATATCCCATATATGATTATCCAAATATCATTATCTCAACAACATGTATATATTAAGGGGTTTCTTTCCCTTAATCATGTGTTTTCGAAAAATAACACCTTATTACCTTAATCACTTTTCATCGTTACCAGTTCAATTCATCATATTCCATTAAACCCTTATTGAAAAACTACAGTGGAGTAATATATAGATGTTTAATTATTATATAATACCATAAAAATACATCAAAATAATTATTCATTAATTACATTAATTAAATACAGAATCGGTCCACAACTTTGTTGCCATACTCTACATCAACAATAGTGATTTCATTATATTTCCCTTTGTGTTTGGATTTAAGAGGTTGCTGACGGCGATCATAATCATTAACCCTCATATTTGGGAATTGATTATCATAATACCAATTTTCCATACACATGAACAATTAAAGTGTGAGAGGTTCATTCTATGTGAATTTCTCTCAATTCACATAATTGTCTGAATTATTATTCCCATTAGTTCCGTATTCAATTTCTCCATGGCCTTCCCTTCCACAGATAAATAATTTATTAGACCCCATAAGATAATTTATTCCATGATTCTATCCATTCATAGAGTATAAATAAAATCGCATATTTTTATCTCTTGTATTTTTATATTTTCATTTAAACTATGAATTCTTTTTCTTGTTAAAATACTGGGATTGATAGGTAACTCAAATATCTATTTCCACTTTTATTTCACAACACACGACCTCTTTGTAGCTAATAAATTATCTTATGGAAAAAACACTTATTAGACATGAATTTAATCCACTGAAGAACCGATCAAATTTACTTTCAAGTTGGATGATAATACCAAATGTGTACTTGGAATGTCTTGTGAAATTAGCCTCATTGGTACCAACATATTCTTCATCATTTTTCATCAAATCAAGGATCTCTTTATCCATATTCGTACAAATAACATGAGGAATGTACTTATTGAAGAATAAATTATTGAAATAATCCCAATACATGGATTCAATTACTTTTTTCTTCCCCATATTATTGATTAGAGTCCACCACTGGTCAGCATCACCTTCCAACTGATTAGCATCCAGAATTAATTTCTCATCTTCTGAACACTTTAGGTGGAGAATATATTTTCAGTGGTATTGATCCAATGTGTAGAAAAAAGTGGATCTGAAGACCTACTAAAATAAAGTGGATGTTTCCTCATAAAGGATGCAACAGAAGATTATTCCCTCATTTTCTTGTTTGGAAGCTAATCATGATTCATTGCCTGCAAAATTTGTGTCGTCATAGAAATGAGATTTTGCAATTTAGGTTTCATAGTGTTCAGATTCTCACCAGAGTTATCATTTCATTTCCCATAGTAATCACTGTTAACATTGTTCCTTCAGGTTTCTCCCATTGACTAAAGAAAAATATAGAGAGTAACAAACCATTTTCACAATGGGGAACCACCATATCATGAAAGAACATTTTATAAGATGTATAAATTATCACACTTTTCATCAATCTGTGACACTCTAGGGTTATACAAGGTTATTCATTTCCTAGTTATTTTTAAATCCTTTATGATAGTTTCTGAAGAGTTTTTGAATTCCCAAATCATATCCCCCAGGAGGGTCAATCCAGTTGGACAACTAGGCATGTTGTCGTGTAACATGTTATGCTCTAGTCATGCCCAATGTTCCATGTAGAAGTTGATACTCTTAGGTACATATATTAAAAAATCAATTCCACTTATAATATCCCTACATGGATGTATTTTTAGGTAACCATTCTCTCTATCCTTCACGAATATTCTAGGACATTTTACTAAACTTTTCATAATCCTTAGACTAATCCATATATATATCCTTAGATTTCTCACTAAGGTTTTATCAACCACTTTCCAAAATGTTAACTAAACTTTTAATCTGATTACAAATATAATGACAGTAGATTTTCTAACATTAACATTATATCTATTTAGAGGAATACTTAATGAAATATAAAAATAGACACCCAAAGATCATATTAGTTTATTGGCATTGGAAAAATGGAACAAAAATCATCTAAATCAGTGAAATATATTCAATGTTTCCCAAAAATGTTTGTCCCATTAGAAATACTACATAAAAACATTTCACCATAACCTGAGGAAGGGAAACATAAGAAAGTGGGGTGTTCAAATGGTCTGTAAGGGTAAATAAAGGGAATTAATAAGAATATCATCAATATAATGTATGAGAACACGATCATGTTCATAAGGTGATCATTCCCTACATATCGAAGATCATAAACATGAATCATGGAATAATGATTTATAGATCATAAGACCTGAATCATAAGTAAATAATGATCATAATCAATTAACCTATAACATAGGATTAATACATTGAATTCTGGCATATAGATAAACATGTAGTGTCATTCTTTATAAGTCAGGACACATTGCTACAACTTATCAAGGCAATTCATGGGCACTACGCCTACTGGGTGGGACCCACCACCATCCCCAGTTGTAGTCCATTCCTTGTACTAGATTATTTTTTCTATATTCCCATATTGGATTGAGTTTCCCCATTTTCCAAAATTTTATTGGGTTTCCCCATCAACCCATAGTGGATCAGGTTTCCTCATCTTCCCATAGTGGATCATGTTTACCCATATTTTTATAGTGGATCAAGCCCGTTGACTTGATTCCCATAAATATCTAAAGAGTTAAAAATATTTACCCAATGCATTGGAAAGATATATTTTTCCCACCGATCACATAATGGAAACCGTACATATGTGTGCCATAAGAACCTGAATCATTCATCATATCAGAACCCAGGGGATGAATTGGGTTTCATAAATATCATTCCATCTTAACCATAAACCATTCATAGAAATGATAAGTATTTTATAATTTAATCATAACCCTATTAAAACATATTTAACATCAAATAATGTTATAATGGATGGAAAATAATTCTGATAGATCAAATGGAAAAAAACTAAGGAAAATATCAAAAAAATTGAATTTTTTTTTCATTTTTTAAAATGGAATGAAACATTAAATAACAAATTAACTTGAAAATAAACCTTAAATATTTTAAATAAAACATTAATCCATTAAAGCATCATGATGGTGTAAAATGCTTTCCATTCTATATAAGTTAAAAAAAATTCATTTCATTTTTTTCCCGGAAAAGTCACAAAGTACCTCATTTCGAAAACAAAACTAGATTACATTCAAACAATGTCTTAAAAAGTAAAAAATTGATAAAAATCACTTTAAACATCCATATTAGAAAATTAAAAACATTTTTTAAAAAAATTTGTAGAAAATAAGGTCATGAGAGATAAATATTCCACAAGAGAGACCTAAAATAAAATAATCCTAAATATTGATAACGTTGGGAAATAAATACCCATCACTTTATAATTAGTATAATGAAATTAAATATTAAATAAATAAAATTAAATATATATAAAATAACATAATAATATATATAATAACCATAAAACACATTCTTAGGTAGTATATACACCGTGTAGAAGAAACAAATAGTGTATAAGGCATGTGTCCCACAGAAATAAAAGTGAGACATAAATCCATTATTACTTTAAAACCATGAAACTAATAAAATACTAACATAAATTGAATATTTTTAAGTCATTAAATAATTTAAATTAATAATATAACATTAAAGAAGTCATAATATACAGAACACACAAAAAATCAAGTGATGAATATGGCATTATCTCAAAAAAATGGAAAGTGAGATGAAATTCTCATACCTTATTTTTCGATTTCCTTAACACTCATTTGAACCTCATTTATAATAAATATAAGTTTATTATAAAAGTACTATATAACCATATTCATATATTTAATACAATATATGATTTAATTATAAATTTATATTAATATATTTAATAAAAATTACATGTTAATGTTATATCACGGGTAATAACCTCTTTGTTATTAATTCATGTATTGACTTCTTATCCATAGTCCTATTACATAAATCATAATGTCATAATATAAAGAATGATAAAAATAAAATAAATAACATATATATTCATTATATATTTATTCATTATGATTTATAATAGTTGGAGATATAAAATAAAATACACCATTCATAAAGACCGTAGGTCTTATGCACGCATGAACACTATTTTCATTTTCATATCGAGTTAAAAAATAAATGTATATGATATATTTTTATTCCAAACTAATTATTATGTGATATATTACATATTTATGTCAATAAACTTCATCCTTATTACCACCCATGGGAAAATATAGGTGAATAACAAATTACAACGCATCATGGAGAAGTTAAGACATACGTACACATGAGTGACATTATTATTTTCCCATATTATTATATGATAAAAAGGTATACATGATATTATAAGTCCATAATAAAAATTATAACATAAAAATAACTTATAAATATTAAACCCATAATGATTCCAACTCATATAATGTGGTGATATAAAATTAATTTTATCGCTATGTGGAGACAGAAAGGTGTTCATACGCACGAGTGATACATTCATTTTTTTACCGGAATGAGGCTTTATAATGGGGTTTTCATAATAATAATATAATTTCATCATATTTAGGATGATTAAGATATTATTTTATGATATATATAATAGACTTAGAGTAGGTATAACATATTAGAAAAAGGGAATGATTTGTTAGAGCGATTACCTCTTCTTTGGAATGACTCATTTAGATTTTATCTAAAGGACTCTATAGTGATTTGTTTGGGAAGAAAAGAACCTTAAAAATGTGTCAAGGGATTTTGATAACATAAATGGTCAGGTTTTCTCTGAGATATAAGTTTTAATGTGATTTAATGTAGTGAGGAAGGAAGTTCCCTTTTATAAATGAGGTGATGGGAACTTTGGGAAACTCTTAAAATATTAAATTAATATAAATTAATTTTCAATTCCAAAAGGTTCCAAAGTTAGTTATATTGAATCAAAGTTAAATATGGGTAAAAATTATCACATCCAATGAAAATTATATAGGTTTTAATTTTTTAAAAGCCTTATCTTATTTATTTAAGCATTATTTTGCCTTTCTAACTCTTACTGTGAAATCATGTAATTTAAACATTGACGGTTAATATAATTTCTTTAACATGCCAAATGATAAATAAATTAGTAATTTATGACATTTTAGGATGTATCCCAATTATTTGGATGAATCCTAGTTTTTTATAAATGTAACACCATAAGGATTTACATATAAATTTAATATTGAATGCATGAAACACTATGTCTCTACAAAACAAAAAAATTTTATAACTGAGTCAATAAACATAATTTTTCCACTTTTGGGATTTTAATTTCGAAAATCTAATATACACGGTTTCATTCATGGTTATTTTTGGAGTCTAATATAACTTACATAACTATTAGTGAATAGCACCCTACCATTGTGAATAATAACTTTACCTTATGAATATTAATGAGCCCTTATGAATAGTAATATACCCTTATGAATAGTAACCTCACCCATGTTTGTATAAATAATATTTAGGCACATTATAAATGAAATTGAATATTTTATAAATTATTGATTAAGTATTGGTATTTTTGTGAGTGATAAATATTTAATTATAGATTTAACATAGTTAATGCATTTAAAATTAATTTTCCTGGAAATATGTTCCTAAATATATATATTTTTTCTCCAATGGTTTTCTGATAAATTTATGAAACCATAGTTACCTTTTTAAAGTATCACCAAAGTAGTTATAATTTTAAAATCTTTATTTCTCAATTAAATTATTATTTTATTTAGAAATTAAATTTTGCATATTTAGAAATATATTTTGATAAAATTATCTTCATTTTGGGATTCTATACATCAAAAATGGTTCTGGTGAATTTTTGGGATATTTCTAAAATACATCAATTTCATGTGAATAGTAAAATACGATAATTTACGGTAAATGCTAAATAAATGGTTTATTGAGTCATAGGTGATGTAAGTCGAATATAAGACCACTTTTCTCAAAATCAAATTCACATATTACTATTAGTGGTCACAATAAAAAATACTATTGTTGGTCTTTATCAAGATAATAAAATAATGATTAAGATATTTAAAATTTTCTTCTCTCCTCCACTATAAATACCACGCCTCCGTACTTATTGTATTTACTCCTCTCAAGCCTTGTTCCTTTTTTAAATTATTCTCAAATTTCCTCCCAAGCTTCTCCCACACATCCAATAGCCCTTGGTCTCATACAAGTCCCAATCCTCTCCCTTAAAGAGGCTCTAAAGGAAGATTAATTCAAGAGGTAAATTCCCCTTTTCAACTCTTTTACATTCTTTTCTTGTTCCTCTATTTTCTTTTCAATCCTCACATATTCACATCCAAATGTTATGACATCTCCAATACATTAAAGTTACTTTAATTTTTTTGTGATTATGTAATAATTTATTATCATCTCTCATTTACACTTATTTTATGCTAGTAGTAAAAAACACCATTTGAGATGTGCTAATTTACCACATTCAATGATGATGAGTTTTTACCTTCTATTACCGTATTCAATTATGGTCATCAAACCATTATTATGGTGGAACCAGACTATAATATATGTATTATTTCTCAAATATGGTTCTGGAATCTTTTTTTACACATGTTTTTGACATGACAAGAAAAATGAGTTCGTTGTGTTTAAAAACCGCTAATTAATCCAATTGGTTATCATTAAAAAATTTATATAATGATTCATCATAACTCTATGTGACCAAATTAAATTTACAACCATGTATCCTTTTGTATGGTCACTAGTAATATATAACTTCAAATCTGGACAACCATGCTTATTTTAAACTATTCTTCATTTATGTATATAAGTATACCGATCATGTAACAAATGGACCCAAACAATGAAATTGAACTTCTTAACCCATCAAAAAGGCCATGAATGAACTTAATAAGGTTATAATAAATCAATTAAATAATGATTCTATTATGTAATTATTAATTATTAAACCTAAATTGGATTATTCAGGTCATTAAGATCAACTAGAGAACACATTAAGACTTAAGGTGAGGGTTTCTTCATCTCACTTCTATTTTTGTGAGATATTCTGTATTCAATACAACTACTTGTGTATGGTGTATGTATACTATCCATTGATATTTCATATCATTAATCTATTTATTTTAATGATATTCAACGTATCATTGGATTATTATTAATTTTTTATAATATGATTTAATATATTATAATGTTTTAAGAATTTTCCACCCAAACCTCTATTTCATTCAGGTTGCTCTTATTCTACACTGACCTCAATGAAATTATTATTTTTTACTATGTACTCATCATAAGTTCTATATGAATTTTCTATATATTTTTAACAATAATAATCCTTCTCTCTTTTATGGGGAGTTACATGTTTTAAAATAATCTTTCAAAAAATTATTCCAAAATGCAAGATAGATTCAAGGAATGTCTCGAATTCTTAACTATTTTGAATTCCACTCTATAATCTATTTTAAGACATATTTTTTTTCTCAAATAAAAAATTTTAACATGAAACAAATATTATTGTTAATTTCTAGTTTTATGAATGCAAACATTCCTTTACACTTTAAAATCTCTTTAATGAATTCCTTAAACCACACTAAAATGTTTTAATTCTAATACTTCTTTCAAAACACCTTTTACATTATTTCACTTCAGTGGTACATAATTTATGCCTAAAATGTATTCTAAATGTCCTTAATTTTTCTATTTTTGGATATACATATTTATAACTCGATTTATGACAAATACAAATGATTTTCCAAAATAACTCTTCTTTCCCAAGTAAAATAGATTTGTCTTACCTCACATTAACTTTTATGATATATATATGACTTGTTAACCACTTATTCATTACATGTGGTGTATATACTGCCCCTTTTTATATCATATCAAGAGTCTCCTTATTCTCATTATACTCTAATGTATTGTGATTTTAATGTTTCAAGGTGGTATAGGACACTTTGTAATGTATAATGATTAATTCGAATAGATTTTCTCAGTGGTCTCATTTAAAAGTATCTTTATTTATATCAACATCATTTGAAAAATCTTGTATTTTATTGACTTTTATATCTTATAATATCATCTACAATATTTTTCTGAAAGGTTTCTACTTTTTTTGAATGTATACGTTATATCTTGATACCATTCATTAATTTATTACGAATGGTAAGTGTTTATGTTTAATGTACGGGGAAACCTATTTACATTTCATATATTACTTTCAATAAGAATATATATGTTTTTATGTTTATCCCCATTCATAAGAGGAATTATTTGGACTTAGTAAATGTTGGGTGGTACCCACTATAGACCCTTCATGCATCTGTAGGTCTCATGAGACAAACTATAGTCTTGGTACGAGGCCTCGACTAAAATGGATATTTATGGTCTTGGAATAAGGCCTTGACATTATGGTTTTGATGTCCCACATTATTCATTCCATAATTATCAATCTATTAGCTGTAATTTTAGGTGGTTATTTGAATATTATAATACCAATGATTATGTTTTGGTATGGAATTATATTTCCAGCTTGTATTCTTGTCATATTATGTACAAGTTTATTTTTTAGGGATTGTGTTTTTAGTTATTCACCATGCCTAATGTTTATGTTTTCGATATCATCCATTGTATTGTTTTCCCTTACAAATCATTGAGGCTCACCTCTTTTCTTTTGTTTTATTTTTCCCTAGGATGTAAAGAGGTGTATTATGAATGAATTGAAGTGATAAAGTTTTAGATGTGGATGGTCCCAATAAAACATATATTTTGTTTTTAATTTCATGTTTTAATGTTGAACCTATGTATTTATCTAGTTTTCCAAAACTACTAAACTATTTGGTACTTAGTGATATGAATTTATTGTAATCATGTTGATGTAATGAAATAATGGACGGACACTGGGCTTTTGGGGTTGGGCGTTATATTTGGTATCAATGGAAGATTAGTAGAAAACATGGAAACTAGATTTAGAAAATGTAGATTTTGGAAATCCCTAAGATATAATTGATGATACCCATAAAAGAACATCCTTTAATTTTGGTAAGGAATAAATTTTTTGGATCTTCCTCGAAAATAAATCTCTGTCTGGATACTACAAGTGGACATGGTTCTGGAACAGATTCATCTAGGATTAACAGCTCTAACAAGGTGTTTCGAGTAGGACTCGGGGTAACTTGGTACACAAAAATGGTCTTTACTATGAACCTGGGTTGACACTCCCTGGGGATATGATTAGGATAATTCACATTTTCATTAAATCCATTGTGAAGTATTTATTCCCCTAAAGAATGCAAAGTATATGGTTTGAGGATTTTTGATACATAAATTTATGTTCTGTACAATACCATGTTTTGTGTTATATAGAGTTCATAATTTTATGATCTAATTTAGTATACGGAATTGATTATATATGGATCATATTAGAAGGAATGAGAACCCCAGAAATTCCTTTGATGGGAAGAGTAAGAGGGATCATATCTCTTATGGTATTAATCCATCAATTTGAAGTAATATAGTATCCCATGTATCCTCATAATATAAGGATAGAGTATCAAATGTTAACAAGATATGTAATGAATTATCTGAGTCCTATTTATTTTATATAATTTTGAAAATAATAGGATGCAAGAGAAAATGATGGATAAATGGATAAGGGAATGAAGGGATTTCCCACATGTGATAACTATGGAAATAATCATAATGGTAAATGAATGAAAGGTATTGGGAGTATTTTAGAAGAGTATAGAAAAGGAACACCAATTTCATGATTGTATGGGTATGAAAATGGTTTTCAATGTATAGCTCTTCAACTGCAAGGAAATGGGATACTATGAGATTGAATTTCCCAAGCGTCAAAGGAATATGCCCTAAATGATGTTATTGGGAAATGATCAAGTCATGATACAATTGTAGATGACGTGTAAGGATTAATATGACTCTTCAATAATTTTATCATTTGAATATAATATCAGCAATGTATTGGTTATAAGAATAATGGAATATATGAGGTTTGTATTATCGTATAATTTAATTAAGTATTAGATGTCGTATGATGAATTGTACAAAGGATAAGGGACACAGTATAATGTTAATATATTTGGAAAGTATATGGTTGAGGGAAAGAAAACCCTAAATATATTCATGATGATTATTATAATGATGAAGAAATGATTGATTTGGATGAGTACTGACTAACTCAAAAATGATTATTTTCATGTCGATAAGTGGTCTATGATATCATTTATGGAGTCTACAACATTTTTGGATATAAGGAATATATCCAACAACATGTGTAATGTTGAATTCATGTCTCAAATAAGGTATTATAGTAATTTTATTTATTACAATATTTCAAGAGGATACGTGATGAATATATTCACATGTTTGGAATGTTAAATTTTAGTGCTGATTTATGTTGATTAGGGATAATAAGGTAGAAGATGCATTAACTACGATCGATCATGGAGTTCTAAAAACAATGAGGATTTCTAGGGAACCCATGTACATGGATCACGCAAGGATGGATATGGGAATGATTATAAAGTGTTGGATCACGATATTTTGGAAGGTTAAACAATTTATGAAACGGTTTAAGTTGATCATTTTATGAGAATTTATAGTTTAATGTCATCACTTTATTCAACCTATTATAAGAGATGAAGTATATATAGTTCAAGGCATAAACAAAGGATAATTTTTTTTATGAAATAGAAACCAATATTTATACTCTTATAGAGTGGAATAATTCATCAACTCTAGGAAAATAGTCTGAAACAAAAATGTTTTCCTATTATAATTTTTTTCATAACTATAGTTTAAGGTTTTTTTGTAATGATCTTTCATCAGATCATGTTCTCTATCACATTCCATTAGAACATGATGGTTCGATTATTCTTCCCTGACCATGTTATCCAATTAGAATGCCCAGTTTTGTAGTAACCGATGTATTTAACATTCCATCTTATAAAGAGGATATTTTAACTATATTTCTGATATGGGATTACCACAAGGTATTTTTCATGTATCTACCATTATATTTTAAAAATCAATTTCAAAATTTCGTGGATGAATTTTTTTAAGGCAGGGAGAATGTAACACCCTAAGGAATTAAAAATAAATTTAATATTGAATGCATGAAACAGTTAGTCTCTACAAAACTAAAAAAATTTATAATCGATCCAATAAAACAAATTTTTCCACTTTTGTGATTTTAATTTCTAAAATATGCTAACACGGTTGCGTTCAGGGTGATTTTGGGAGTCTGATAGAACAAACTAATTTTTTCATTTATAGTAACCTACCCTTATGAATAGTAATGTTCCCTTATTAATAGTGATATGCCATAATTAATAGTATCTCACCCATGGATGTATAAATAAAATTTAAGAACATTGTAAATGAAATAGAACATTTAATAAAGTATTGATTAAGTATTGTTATTTTTATGAGTGATAAATATTTAATAATAGTTTTAAAATAATAAATGGATTTAAAATTAATTTTCATAAAATGTGTTACAAAATAAATATTTTTTTTCAAATGATTTTGGATAATTTTATGATCCCATATTTATTTTTTGAATGTTTTACAAAATTTGTTTTAAAGCTAAAATCTGTATTTTTCAATTTAAAGATAATTTTATTTAAAAATAAAATTTCACTTATTTTAATAAAATATTTTGATAAAATGGACTTCTTTTTTTGAATTATACATGACAAAAAATGGTTATGGTAATTATTTTGGATTTTTCTAAAATCCCTAAATTTTATGTGAATAGTAAAATATGATAATTTATGATAAATTCTAAATACATGGTTTATTGATTCCAAAGAGATGTAAGGTTGATGTAAGAACACTTGGTTTGAATTAATATGAAAATATTACTATTATTGTTCACAATAATCAATACTATTTTGGTTTGTTAGCTAAATAATAAAATAATGATTAAGATATTCAAAAATTACTCCTCTCCTCAACTATAAATACCACCCCTCCTTACCCCTTCTATTCAATCCTCTCAAGCCTTGTGCATTTCCTAAATTCTAACAAAATCTACTCCCAAGATCCCCCCCCCCATGTCCATTTTCCATTGGTCTCATAAAAAGTCCAAATCCTCTCCCTTAAAGAGCCTCTCAAGGAAGATTGATTCAAGAGGTAAATCCCTCTTAAATTATTTTACTTTCTTTTCAAGTTCTTTTGTTTTCTTTTCTATCCTCACCTATAATAATACAAACATGATGAAAAAACTAGTACCATACATGTTCTTTAATATTTTTATTATGATGGAATAATTTATTATCATCTCTCATTTAAAATTCTTTTATGCTTGTAGTAAAAACACAATCTGAGATGTGCTCATTTACCAAATTCAAGGACGATGGGTTTTAAATTTCTATTACCATTTTGAATTATATTCATGAAACTATTATTATGGTTGAACAATAATTAAATATATTTATTATGTCTCATATTTTGTTTTGGAATCTTCTTGTGCACATGGTTTGATTTATAAAAAATGAGTTTGTTATGTTCAAAAACTGTTAATTAATCCAAACGATTATCATTAAATAATTTATATATAGATTCATCTTCAAACAATGTAATAAAAAGAAATATAAAACCGTGTAACCTTATTTATGTTCACAAATAACATATTACTTAAATTCTAGAAAACCAAACTCAATTTATATGATTCTCTATTCAGGTATATCAGTATACCGACCATGAAACAAACTGATCCGAAAAATGAAATTGAACCTCTTAACCCATCAAAAAGGAAATAAATAAACTTAATATGGTTATAATAAATCAATTAAATGAAGATTATGTTATTTAATTATTAGATAATGAACCTAAATTTGATTATTCAGGTCATTAAGATCAAGTGGAGAACACCTTCAGACTTAAGGTAAGGGTTTCTTCATCTCACTTCCATTTTTGTGAAATATTTTTTATTCTCTACTACTACTAATGTATGGTGTATGTATACATACCATTTATGTTTCATATCATGAATATATTAATTTTAATTATATTAAATGTATCATTTTTTTATTATTAATTTTGGGGAGTATAATTAAATATATTACAATGTTTTAAGTATTTTCAACCTGAACCTCCATTTTCATTTGGGTTGCTCTTATTCTCCACTAACCTCAGTTAAATTATTATTTATTCCAATGTAATCATAATAAATTGTGTTTTAATTTCCAATATATGTGTAATAATTATAATCCTTCTTTATTATATTGCGAGTTTCACGTTTAAAATAATCTTTCAAAAAATTCTCTAGAAATGCAAGACTGATTCAAAGAACTTCTCAAATTATTACCTATTTTGAAGTTCACTATATAATCTATTTTAATTCAGATTTGTCTTTATAAAATAAAAAATTGTAACATTAAAAATATTTTTTGGTGCATTTCTAGTTTTATGAAATTAGACATTCATTCTCACTATAAAATGACTTTAATGAATTCCTTAGACTGTACTAAAATGTTTTAATTCTAATGCTTCTTTCAAAAACATTCAGGATTCACTTCAATGGGACATAATTTAGGCATAAAATGTAATGTAAATATCCTTAACATTTCTTTTCTTGGATATACATGATTAATACCAGATTTAGGACAATTTCAAATTATTTTACAAATAAAATCGTCTTTCTAATGTAAAATAGATTTCTCTCACCTCACATTAATTTTTAGAAGATATATTCCATGTTAACCACTTATTCCTTTCATGGGGTGTATGTAATTTATCATTATATATCATATCAATATTCTACTTATTCTAATGATATTATAAGGTATTATTATTTGAATGTTTCAATGTGGTATGGGGCACTTTAGAATGTTCAAGGATTATTTCCTAAAGAATTTTTCAATGGCCTCATTTGAAAGTATCTATATTTATGTTAGAATCCTTGATGGATCTTTTTTCTCAAAGAGGGTTATCTCATATGATATCATCTACAATATTTTTTTAATGTTTTTTGATTATTTTTCATTTGGATGTTCAATCTTGATACCATTCACAAATTTACTTCGAATGGTTAGTTTTTATGTTTAATATACAGGGAAGATTATTTACATTTCATATGTTAGTTTCAATATGAATGTATATGTTTTTTATTTTTATCCCCATTCATAAGAGGAATTATTTAGACTTATTGTTAGGTGGGACCCATTATAGCCCCTTGATGTATCATTAGGTCCCATGAGACAAACTGAGTTCTTGGAATGAGGCCTTGACAGAATGGAAATTTATGGTCTGGGCATGATCCTTAACGGTATGGTTATGATATCCCACATTTTTCATTCCCACATTTTGAAGCGATTAGTTTAATTTTCATGTGGTTATTCAAGTAGTAGAATACCCACTATTATGATTTTTTATTGCATAAATTATTCATCAATTATTACTGCCATAGAATGTACAAGTTTATTTTTAAAGGTATTTTAGTTATTCACCATGCCTAATGTTTATGATTATGATAACTTTCGATGTGTTGATTACCCTTACTGAGAATCTGGGATCACCCCTTTTTTTGTTTTATTTTTAACTAGGATGAAAATAGGTGTTTTATGAATGAACTATAGGGATAAAATTAGAGTTCTAGATGTTCCCAATAAATCATATATGTTATTTTTCATTTCAAGTTGTATTGTTGAACCAATGTATGTATATGGTTTTCCAAAACTACTAAACTTTTTGGTCCATTGAGATATGAATTACTTATAATCATTCCAATGTAATAAAATAATAATCTTACTCTAGGCTTCTAGGTTCATGGTGTTACAATAAATTTTATAACATTTAATAAAATATTATTTATTTTAAAATATCAATAATGACAGTTTTAACATTATTAATTACTTGGAATTATAAAAATAACAAAACCACATGATATATTCAAACCAAATCATTTAAATTATCACTAACATGTAAATGTAAACTATGAAATTTTTTGATGAAATTAATTATATCAAGTTATATTTACATTAATAATTTTAATTACTTTTATTTGATTTTTCCATTAATTTAATAGTTACTGAATCATCATTGTGAAAACCTTTAATATAACTATTTATTCCATAATAATTAAAAATAAATTATCATGATGAATATTAACATTTTATATATTAAATAAATAATTATAGTCGACTATTTCCTCTGAATACCAATATATTAAAAATGAAATACTTATTAAAATAAGACCATAAAATATTGGACATCCTTTGGAATAAAATTCAAAAAAGAATTAAAGCCATCCAATTGGATCCAAGAGGCCATATAATAGACCCAAGGATCATTTTGGTCGAGCATATCTCATCCAATAAAATTATAACAAGTTTTTCGGTAATTTTATAATTTTATTTTTACCCTTAATTACCCAATATAACCTTAACCATGGTAATTAAAATATTACTAAATTTACAATTCAAATGCCCAAAAATAAAAAATAAAACTATTTAAATGATTTGTACTAATTGATTACAAATATGGAATACATTTTTTAAAATTCAAAACACATAATTTTCAGTAATTAATTTATAATTAATCTCAATGATGGGGTGAGAAAACATGTTATTAATGTTTAAAAAAGTCAAAAGATTGAAATGTTTTTATATAAAAATTAAATGTTAAATTTATATCAATGACATAAATTGGATTATATAATTAAAAAATATTCTAATTATACATTACAACCAATTAAAATTATAATATAACACTCTAAATTATTTCAATGAGAAATCTTGTTTTTAATTAAAATACAGTATTTTTCACTATATATCAAATCATGAACATTGTCAGAGAAATACCAAAAATTCAACCAAAATAATTTTTTTTATTCCAATTCCAAATATGAAGTTTATTTTGTCAAATATAATATAAAAAGTGTTATAAATTTTATTTAAAATGGGTTCACTATTAAAAGGTAGTAAAATTACCCATTTGGATAATATTGGTTTTAATGAATAAAATTGAGGTTATTCTTATCTTATTCTAGTAAAATCTATTGGATGAATATAAAGAATATTTGATCTAATATAAAAACATATATATATTTCATTAATATCATAAAATAATTATAATTAATTTCATTTATTAAGACAATGTTACTTTGGGAGCATAATAATAAAATTATTTCATATATAATCAACTTAGATATATTTTCATTTATAATTAATTGGTAACCAATGAATTCATATTAAAAACCATATATTCTTATAAGTGAGTCAATACCTTTCATAACTAATAATTTATGGAATATATTATATCTTATTATAATAAAAAATGATTTTTTAATAATATAATTTTTTAGTTAAAACTCAGTCTTACATATAACGCAAGCTATCAAAGGAACTCAACATTGTGTGTTATAGAAGCCAATAATACTATGGTATATACCAGAAGATAATATGGTGTTGTGTGTAGCACAAGCTTATCTTGGTGTTTCATATAACACAAACCAAAAATAGAGTTTTTCATGTAAAAAATGTTATATTCAGTATTATGTGAAATGAAAAATATTTAAAAGATTCTATTAATTCAAAAAAAATATTTCATAAAATAAATGGGTGTTACACTTCCCCTATCTAGTATAAAATACCAGATTGCTAAGGTGAATGTGTAATATGAGAGTAAAATACTCTGTATGACACCACTAACATTAACCTACAATAATTTCACATGTATTTTGTACATGTAAAATATGAGATAAAAGTTATATCAATAAATATATAATATTAATGCACATTAGTGAGCCACCTTGAAAAATTTTATTACTCACTTCAACCAATACCAATGTATTATGGTGGTAAATCCAAGATATATGGTGTTGGTATAGTAATCCTATGATCAGAAAACATATGTTATAGTGGAACCATAACATAAATGGCTAGCCCACATCCCCAATAATCAGTCTACCATATAATGAGTCAATATATAAATAACTAGATCCAGGGGTATACAGCCAGTGTAGTGGATTGGATGTATCATCCACTCACTAGATCATAATTAGCTTAGGTATATCCTCTGTAAATAATTGATATACTATGTTTCCATAATTTACTATCATATCTGATAAATAAATTCCTTATAAGTGGATAAAAAATATATATCCATCAAATAAAAAATCACCCTAATAACATGATATCATATTTACAGAGTATTAGTAATATCCTCCTAACAATAGAATGATATATACATATCAACCACTCGGGCATGGAGGAATATATCTCCCTATAATAATCAATCATATTAATAATAATGACCTTACATGGATCATAGAACATAACCCTAAGCAATCAATGTACATAATATATTCTATATATTTTTTCGTACACTAAACATAGCATGACTACCATTGTAATGGCTAATGATACACAATGGTCATTCCTTGTATAAACACTAATCCTTTATGAAACCTAAAAGCAATTACATACCAATAATCCTAGGATACAAATTCTCTCAAAAACAACAAAGTTCCCCTAGCATGGTGGAAAACTAAATTGGGATTCTCAAGGCCTCACCAGAAAAAATCATATAGAGGGTCACACAACATGGGTATCACCTTCAGTTCAATTAAATGTAATTAATTTACCACATGTTTATTAGATGTTATAAAATGAAGGCATCATGTTTAAAAGCCATGTTATGTATCTAATAGTACATGTCAATAATTTAACAATGAAGGGAATCCTCTCTTGTCTATTTTGTATTATTCTTTCCTATTCAAATTATCTCACATGTAAGATGATGTACATAATATATTAAAAAAATTATATGTTTTAAGACTACTTATCACTATCTACTGAGAGGTTAATCATTGAATACTACGGTTTATTTGTTTCATAATTATATTAAATTAAAAAATCTAACAACACCCCTCAATCTGAGTAATTTAGTATGACGCACTATTAAAATATTAGTAAGGATAAATCAAATAATTTATAAGGTTAGACTTACTAAGTAGGGTCCAATAAAACCTATGACAGTAAAATACGAACATAGATAAAATAATTTACATCACATTTAAATAGATAGAATATTATAAGGTTTTCCAATATTCATGTGGCTAGAGATATAAGGCATGGGTAAGTTATAATTTTTAAATTTGTTATTAATAATGAAATTAAATAACAATGCATAATTAGGTTCTATGTGACCACCACTAGGAAACAAATGGTCCATCAACCACCTAGTTCGGGGTCATGAACCATTTAATGAACATCAATTGTACTCCACTTATCTATAGATCCTTATTGTATCGTGTCAAGAAAACTCAAGATGGTGGAATTATACTACAAATTTTTTATCTAAAATAGGTGGATTATTGGTTGTTAGAGAATTTAAATGGACATGTTGTTGATTATTGGTGTCGTCATTTGTAGTCAACATTTTTTTTAAATATTTTCAACAGAATAATCACATTCAAACTCAAATTATTTTATATTATTTAGATAAATATAAATTATATTTCTGGATGTTTTTTAAACATAATAGGGTTGAATACTAAAGTTTTATTATGTTTCTTATGATAGAGATAAAATCAAGATGTAATGTCAAGACATAACACTATGATAATCTTTCAATGGTTGAAAATTTGTTATGATAGAAAAAATCATGAATCCATGTTTGGTATTCCACTATTATTTGGATACCTAATGTAAATATGTTTGAGATAGAATTTCATGAAATATATATCACACTATAACAAATATGATCAGATTTTCTGTCTTTAGGGCACTTGATGTGGGTGAGAGAATTTCTTAGTGAGGGTTGTTATTGCACCACAGAGTAATTTATAACATTAAAATACTAGAGAGAAATGAAAAAATTATAGATTTATGTAAATATTGGTCAATAAATAATGCAGGTGTTCAAACAAAAATGTCCCAAGATGTTATGTAGTTAGAGGTAACCATATTGGTAACTGCAAATATTGTGCACTGATACACCTTTTTAGACCTTGATTTTTGTAAAGGTGTAATTTTTTTTGAAGATGTGGTTTCATAAATAACTTATAAGATACTATAAATTGGTCTATCTCATACATAAAATATATCAAGGGGGAATAGATGGGATGGTTTCATCCAATGACTCATATTGACGTTGGAAAATTTAGAAGTGGAAGTTAGCTTTTGAATTGGAATTTCATATTAACATTTCAATGAAAGATAATGTAGTGGATTTGGTATAAGTGTTAGAGAGAGTGTTTCATGGATTTAAATTTTTATAATATGTGAATAGGAATAAAATTCCCCCAATATATAGAACATGTTCGAAAAATATTTCTCAACTCATTTTCTAATGACTAAATAGTTTGATGTTAATATAGAAGATACTTTTGAAGAGAATGAAGTTAGAAATGGTTTTTGTAGTGATGTTCCAAGTAAATTATTATTGATTAAAGTGCATAGACTGATATTTTATTATGATAAATCAATGAATATGACAAACATATATTTTTTAAATTTATTTTTTCTCTCACTATTTTATTTCAAATATATTGTGTGAATAATGGGATTAAAGGTATAGTTCATATATAGAAAATTTAAGTCACATATCAGGGATGATGAACTACTTTATTGTAACTCTCTAAGATTATTATTTTTCTAATGGAGTATGTTACATTAATTGAGATATAATTTTATGTAATAATATTTTTTAGATAATCCCACCTCATTTGTATCTGTCATGAATAATGGATAATCTGATCTTGGGTTTTCTAGACCAAGATAAGGATATAACCATTAATTTTAATAGATAAAACTTATAAATTTGGTATTAACAATGTATTTATATTTTTTACATATATTATTTGTTAATTAATTTTTTATTATCCTTGAAATTCATTTAATATGAATAAATAAATTTAAAATATAAAATATGTCAATTAGATTTATTGGTGATAAAGGTTGTTCCGTGGTGGAACATAGAATAAATTGATAGACTAATTATATCTTCTCAGTATATCCATGAATATTGTTATTCCTATTATAATTAATGTATCCACTATTAGTATTAAATTTCCGTTTTAGGTTACCTTAGATGAAAAATAATTGTTTTATGATTAAAAGTAACAACTGTCTTCAACAATAAAAGATTTGTTTTTTTTAATGTATGACTAAAATTGATCATTTAAATGTTGTGAATAACTAGGGGATTCAGACATTAAATATAAAAAAATATCATATTGGTAAGGATATAATATTGGAATAATTGTTATAGAAAATTTTGAATGTTATTAAAGTAACAATAAATTGGTATGTTCCATATGTAAAAAAGTAATTCAATGATTACAGTTAATTTTAAGAATAATGATAATGATGTTAATTCTTATAAAGTAAATCTTTTTTCATTATAGGATTGATCAATTCCATGAAGAATAAGTAAACATGTTTAATATTGGATAAATTATAGAATATCTATAAAGGGAATGAGAATTTGAATGAATATAAATAATAGATTTAGTGATTGAAGTATGAATAAATTCAAAATAATGATGATGAATATTTTTATAGATCCCTAACAATAATTAGTGAATTGGTAATAACTATAATATGTTTTGGTGGGACACTTTAATATTATAAATTATTAAAAAATATACTTTCTATATTTCTAGGTGAAATTTAAATAAATATATCAGTGCTTGAAGACTGAGATTTAAACTCACTTACATTAGATGATTTACACAAGATATTGTTAAATAATGAAATGATAAATGGATTTAATTTAAGAATGTATTTCTGAATAAAATATAAAAACATTTTCAATACATTATATGGGATAAAATCTCTCATAGAAATTAAATCATTGGATAAAACATCCGAGTATATTGAATATGGAATGATAAAGTTCAATAAAATAATGTCATTCATCTCAATAAGTGTTTTGAATAGAAAATAAAAGTATTGAGGAAATATTCCTACAAAATGATTCAAATATAGATCTATTTTAAATTTTATATATAATATTATAATGATAAAGGATATGAAAAATGATGATGAATTTGACTCTTGAGGAAATTTCATAAAGAATAAATCTTCACAGCTTAATTGAATACATTTTTAATTTAAGTAAAAAAGGTAAGATTATTTTAAAATTTTAAAGTAGAAATTGATTATATATATAGGATAATGAATAATATTTTCATTATTAAACTAAATTTCAAACATTAAGGGAATACATTGAAAAGTTATTGGTAACTAAGGTGAATGAGAAAAAGTAAACTAGTGATAAATATAATAATGATGATAAAGAAGAATAAACATTGATATAATTTTTGGAAAATCATTAGATAGAGGTGTGTCTTTATAGTTCCTCAAAGAATGAAAATGAAAATAAATGTTTGAATAAAAAATCAATCATCTCAAAACGTTGATTATAAGTATGTTAAAATAAAATAAATGTTATCAAAAGATATTGGATATATCGAGGTGTTTTTTACAATAAAGAAAATTGTAAGAGAATGTTAAAGACAAAGACTGGGAACATGATATTTTTTATAAAAATATATCAAACTCTAAAATTCATGTTAACATGTTGAAGGTTAACTTGAAAAATTCTTTACAAGAAATTAGAAAAATCTTGAAAGTATTGTCAAGGGTAATAAATCCTCAATGAAGTGATATGATTGTGTAAATAATAAATTAACCCACTCAATAGATTATAAGGGTCTTATATGTGATAAAAAGAGACAGATTTTAAGTTAATGTAAAAGTAAATGAATAGGGTGTTAAGATAAAAAAATCAAGATTTCATGAAAATATTGAAATGCCCACTTCAATGAAAAATATGATAACAATTTTAGGATTAAAAATTAAAGGAGGGGTGTTTTGATAAAATAAATACATTCTTAGTAAAATAATGTTTTAGTTTTAATAAAGTAATGAAATTAGATGCTAAAATATTGACATATAGTAGTTGTCCTTGTCTAGAAATCATGTTATTTATATACTATAGTACAAACTGTATGGATCATGATGTCATTTTGGTGTCTTCTGAAATATATAAAGAAGGTTTTCATTCAATGATATGTATTTATATGAATCAAAAATTATTAGAACATATGAATTTAGGGGGATTTATCTTACTAAAATATGAAAACATTAAAATAAAATATAAATTTCTAAAGATAAAATGGAAAATAATTTCAAATGATAAAATAATATTATGGAAGGTGTGACTTATCAGATCTTGAGTATAATGTTTTTCTTACAATATTTCTTTCACAGTTAGTATGATTTTTTATAATCAAATTCTTTAAAATAAAAAAGTGAAATGAAATGAGAAATAACTTCTAGATGAACATATATTTAATAATTCACAAAAAGAGTGTTTGCAGATTCAATATAGAAGATGTCCATCACACATGATATATGCTATAAATCTGATCAATGATTTTAATTATTTATATATAGTTTATATTCATTCATAATTAATGGGTTACTCCAAAATCAATGGGGTTAGTTCAAATTAGATTGGATAAAATACACTAAAATTGATGAAAAAACATTACATAAACTACTTTATAACAACCTAATTTTTGTTTAATTTTCCTTGGTTTTATGTACATTTAACTTATATAATTATTTGGTTATGTTTTATGAGTTTTGGGGGGTGGGGGGTTTAATGTGCTTTTTGAAGTGTTTTTTGAGGGGTACTTTTTGAACATGATTAGTTGAAACTATGTATTATCTACAAGAAATCATGAAGCCTTGTTTTGGACGAACAAGGAACTTTCATGGCTAGAGCATGGTTTTTCTAATCCATGCACATTCCAAGAGAAATCATACAAGGGTCAATAGAGGGGTAAAACATGGTGGGTGTATGATTTTTTAAACCATGTGATTCAACCATGTATGGTGTTGGAATTAAGATAGAAACACTATATAGGTGGTTTAGGTTATCCAAATCATGTGTCTACCTTGGTTTGGTGCTATAGCATGTGCATAGTTGGCATATGGTTTGAAAAAAACTAAGAGCTAACCATATGATGTACAATTAATGTTCTGAAAATTTGATTTTAAAACAAATTAATGTAAGAAAACCTCATTTCTCCTCTATTCTTCTAGGGTCATGAACTCCCCTTCCACCATATTCTATAGTGGTTATTTAATTCAATAAAGAAGTTCCTTCGGGATGTATCAATGTGGGTTGTTGATCTAAAATCTTTTTAACGTATTTTCCCCCCTTTTTCTCTCTCGTTTTCTTATATTTACTCTTCTTCTCTCTCTTGGAACCATATATCTTGAACTATATGAATATATATATATATATCTGTGTTTGTGTGTGTGATATCATGTGAATCATAATGGGATTATTTTATTTATTGAAGGTAAGGTGTTGTGAGCCTAGATGTAGAGGTTTTAAGTGTTGTACTTCGTATTCTTAATTTGTTAAGAGTTAAGAGACTTCTCTCTCATCTCCACTTATTCTAGAACATGAGGGATTAATTTTTTTAAATAATATTTTGAGGTTTTTGTATGAATGAAATGGTTGGATTAATTATGTATATCCTTTTTATTCTCATTTTGTAAATATCAAAAAGTTGTTGGCTTTTGGAAAACACCCTTTTTTTATAATGTGAAAATAATGATTTTAAAATTATAGAATTATTGTAATGCATGCCTAATGTTCTATGAAATTATTTCAAAGTAATTATTGTATTAGGTTATATATGATGGTATATAATTCCTAATGATTATGTTGGAATATGTTTAAGTGGATGGGTATGCTCAAAATTTTGACCATCAAGTTAGGATAGATTATGGTCATAGAGTACCACCAAAAATGTTAACTCTAAGCTTATGTGTATCAATGATTATGTAATTGTGTGTGTGAGCAAGGGATTGGTTACATAAAATATCAATGAATGGTAATATAATTTTTTATTGTTTCTCTCACATGGATTTCACTTCTGGATTTACTTATACTATTTACATATATTCTAAATGTTTTAAATAAATTTTGTTAACAAGTTATTTTCCTACTCGAATGTATTGGGAAGTATTTGGAAACTTTATACTGATTTTATAATCACCCCCTTCTTGGTATCTTTGGTGAACTTTCATATTTCATATACTAAGACGCAAGGAAACGAAAACTATCATATTTCTCAAGTGGGACTTCGTGATTCCATGGGCTTTGAAGGTGGTGTTCGATCTTCCAGTCTGTTCGGGTGGTACTTTGGACCATATCACTTTGGGGTCTTGATTAATTTCATTATTGGGTATTATGGTTACTTTTCATTGTGATATTTTATTTCTATTGTTTTTACTTTTAGGTTATACCTTTTATACTCATATATAACTTGGGAGGTTTGGATGTTTATATTTTCAGTTGTCTGGTCTTTTTACTTCTTAAGGGAAAGCATCCATAAATATTCATTAAATCCCTTAAAATTTATTTCCAATATTTTGTGTCTTAGGGATACCACCTAAGGTTAGTGTAACTTTATATCTTCTCAACCCAATAATTTCTGGAGGGATGTTATATAGTTGAAACACAAATTTCATGACATTTCACAACTTTATGAGGAAGGGAATAAATTGATCCTTTAAAATAATGTATGCTTGAAGAAGATGCTAAATCATGTTTGTTCTTTTTCTAGAGGAAAAAAATCTTGAGAATAACTTCTTTGATGTGAGAGATTTTGAAAATTATTTTTAACTCATCTTGAAGGAGGATAAATGGTCATTGAATTTATGTCTTTGAAATCATGTCTAAAAGAACTAGAAAAATATTACTTTTGAAAAAAATATTCAGAATTTTCCAATATTTAAGATAGAAATAGTATTTATTTATACCACATTCTGCAATTTGATAATTGGAAACTATTCACACAAGAAGTTCCAGAATAATTCTTCTCAAACACTAAAACATATTCTTCTAGACATTTATTGATTTATAGGAATGAAATATGAAAATATAGATAAATAATATATTTATTTTATTGATTGACTTAATTATATTATATTTATTGTTTTTATGAATAATGAATAATATGCCTTGAATAATTTTAATTGTTTTATGATATGTAAAGAAATAGAATGTCCTTTATCTTTAAAGAGAAATATAAAACATAATGAAATTTACTACATATTCAAAAAGTTTATGTAAAATTAAAATATAATGTATCCAATATTAGTTTAGTGCATCATCCACAACTTAAATAAATTATTTCTAAATAAAAAAAATATAAATTTAGTGTAAATAGATCAAAAAAAATTGTTATATCAAGATGTATCACAATACTTTTGGAGGTAAGTTTCTTGGGGAAATAATTCATATTCAAAATCATAGTTTATATTCTCTAAATTCATATGCGTGTTCGTTTAAAATATACTTAATGAATATTCATATCATGAAGTACTTAAGGGTTTTCATAATGACTTATATTATGATTTTTAAAGGAGAAAACATTAAGGATTTTGATCAAATAGTTTTTGATGGAATTTTCTTTGGTAATACTCCAAATTGAAAAGGATATTGCTACTATAATAGGTAAATATGGAATGTCATTGATAATTTTTATGTTATGGTGTTGAAACAATCATATATTTAGTTTTTATTTTAAAAAAATATTTCAAACATTATAAAGATGAAAAATATTTTACATTAGAACAAATTGAATAATATAGAAATAAATAAGATTCTGGAGATGTTCATGGGGAAGATAATGATTCAAACTTGTAAAGTATTTCAAAAAACCTAATAAAATTCATTAAATTTTTATAAATAAATTGGAGGTCACAATTATAATAGTTTATCTCAAATAAATGTTTAGAAAATTAGAACATTTTTGAAAGAAAACATTCTTCATTATTATCTCAAGTTAAACTAATACAAGTAAGTGAACTATTAAAGCATCCAAATGAGTTGATTTGAGGAATAAATAATTGTGTAATATTGATAAAAGTAAAACATGGTAGTTGGTACATATTTTAAAGAATAATTATTTTATTAGAATAATTTTAGGTCCCCATAGAAATTTGAACTATTAGGGAGATATAATGAGGAAAAAAGTAAGAATCATTTGAAATGGGTTTTTAGGATAAAGGGATAGAATTTGATGAATCATTTTATCTAATTATAGTGATTGAGACTATAAATTTTTTTAATTATATAATTTTTGAAAGATGATACATGATATTTCAATTTAATTTCATGTCAATGTTCCTAAATAGTAAAATTTTAGATGGATTGGGTTTGACGTAACCCGAAGAACTCTTTCTTGGATATGACAAATGATATTTTTTAGGTTGAAAAAATAATAGTATGTTTTGAAAAAATATATTGGGTAAAGTATTTTAAAATTAACTCATGTGTGAAGATACTCAATTTAAAAAAAGGAAGAGTGGGAAATAATCTATAAATAATATAAAATGAATAGGTATATTATATTGTTATCATATATATTCATGATATAATTTTTAATAAAAATAGAGAATATGTTTAAAATGAGTTATCAGATAAAATGAAAAAAATTGTGATTTTTATGTTAGGAGAAATGAATTGCTTCTAAGGACATCAAATTTTTCTAGATATTGATCATATATTCATTTAATAAGACATTTTTTATGAAAAACAATTAAATAATCTTACACTATAGGATAAAAAGTAAGTTTCTACTCCAACTGTAGTGTGAACCAAACTTTCTAATGATAATGTAGTTAAATAATTTAATCAAAAAATGATAAGTAAACTTAGTATATGTATACCTTATTTCACCACATTAAGATCATACATCATATATTTTAGCACCTTACATATATATTATGAATGTAGATGAAATGAATTTTATTCCATTATAGTGAAAAAATAAGGAATATAATAGGCACTATGTATTGAGGGATTAAGAAGTGTTAATTTAATTCTATTGCTTGATGTAGATTCCATTTGTCACTACATAGAATGAGGTTACAAGTTTGAGATATTTGAGTATATAATTTCACTAGAGTTAGATTAGTGGATCTCATGGGGTTTATCTAGAAATATCATGAAGTATATAAGTAATTTATCATAATCTATTATGATGTAGATTTGAACTAGAACTAGTAGAGGTTTTTATAGTTGGTTGGTGGAGTTATTCTAGAGTTACTTGAATTTGATATTATGATTAGAAGTGAATCTATCTGAATCAACATGGATTCCATTGAATTTAATATATTATATATGCATTTTTATTCTCTATTTTATATTTAAAAATGTAAAAAATATTTTAGATAATGGGGATTATTGGTATAGAGAGGAGAAAATCATTCAAAAAAGAACACTAAGACATCATTGATGGATCCAAGAGGAGTGAAGATCGAGAGTCTAAGATACGTAAATGTGGAAGGCCACATAAAGGCATGTAAAATCAAAGATTAGATCTTATATTACTTTGATCTCTTTATATGAATTAAATTATTTCATTAATCCATTCATGGAATTTATTTTCTTTCAAACGAATGATGTCATTGTTTTTTTATGGGTGATGAATTCTTGTCACACTGTTAATCACTTCTTTCCCCAAATGATTTTTCTATATCATATAAAATAATAAGTATTTACTTATTGAGTGGCATAATATTTAATTGATCGATTAAAATTGATCTTTGTATTCTATATTTAAATAAAATTATTTACAAAGAGTTTTCTTTATAATAATGGGTTATCAGTTGTATCAGGGTGTTTAGGGATTGTTTAATAGATTGAGTATATATTATTGGAAAATAGTTCACACATTATGATTTCAATGGGAGTTCTCATAATTCAATAACATGAGTTGTGTATTTTATGACTATAATATTTGTATAGTATGATTTATATTGAGTAAAGTATAATTAGACAATCATGAGGTCAATAAAAGATCGAACATGATATTATAATTGTTCTCATATGCTTTCTTTAGTATCCTTATTTTTATATTGATTTTAATTATTTATAAATACACTCACATAATAAATCATATCATTCTTATAATTCATAAAATAAATAAATTTGGAAAAGGGAACTATAATCATAATTTCAACAAGAGAAAACCTAGGGGAATATTATATTAATTCTCTAAAGGGGTATAAATATTGTAAGAATCCTTTTGAAAAAATATAATCTTTAATTTAAAATATTTCATGGGATGAATCCTAAAGTTTCTTATTTTTTTATTCTATTGATTAATTTTTATTTATTTTTAACATACTTTCAAGATAATTAATATTCATAGACACCAATTCATCGAAATTACTCAATTTTACCATGAAATATATACACAATTATATAATAGGATTATAATGTGTAGTTTGGAAAAAAATAAATTTTTAAGTTATGTTAGAGATGAAATCATGGAAAATAGTCCCAAACATCCATGACTAATCATAATATCAAAAATCCAACAAAATATTATTATTAAAGACTGTTTAGAAAAATTAAATTTGAAAGAACATAAAACGAATTGGTTTCACAAAATGCGTAAACCCAATAAAACAACCTATAATACCCTAAAAATGTTGTTTGAATTGATTTAAAGAAAATAATGATTCACTTTATACCTAAAATCAATAGACCACTAGTGAAATATCTTACAAACACTTACATAATTTTGTTTCACTTTGAAAACATTAAGAGTATGTTAAGATTAAACAATAAAATTTAATATTTTTTGTTTTCTCTATATAGAGTAGCAAAAGAGTGGAATTTTTATTTCTAATATACAATGATAGGAAATTAACCTAACCTCAAAAATATATTTTTAATAAAAACTATTCCTTCCTTAAGACAACCAAATTTTAGAAGTGGAGTTGTGGGATAACATAATCTTTTGATACTAGGAATATGTTGGTGAATTAAGTATCACTAATGTATAGTTGATATATCTAAATAAAGGGGGAGGAAAATATTAGAGTATATGTTTACAGAATAAATGTGTTTGATTTTATCTTCAAATACAACTAAACATAAATTAGGTGATTCATATCATTTGAGTGTTTGAATTACATGAATATATTTTGATGATGGCCCAAATATGGTTTGGAGTTGTTTGGAATTTTTTTGAAGAATGTTGGTGTTGAAGAGTGATGATTGTTTTTATTAGAGAAGATAAATTGAAAATTATTTCAATTAATTACACTGTGATGATTTTCCTAGATGTGATGATGCTTGGATAGATATTTTAATATATATATATATGCTATGCCACAATTTATGGGATTTTATATTATGTTTTAGGCAATTTGGTATGACCAAAAAGATTACAATTTTAATGAGGATATTGTTCCACAATGTTAAATATTATGTTGTAATGATTTTGGACATGATAAAAATTATTCTCTCGAGAAAGTGTGATAACATCATAATAAATACTATTTTGTTGCAATTATTTTATAGGTATATTTATTTTGGGATTATTTAGAGGTAACCACTTGGTAACTAAATAGGTTGTTCTTTGATTTACCTCGTCAAACCATGATTTTTTTTATGTTCATGTTTATATATTTTTTAATAATATGGGTTTCTGTATGACTCATAGGTTTCTCTAACATGATTATTGAATTACCCAAAAATATCAATGATGACTAAAATTGAAGGATTATTCCAATATATCATATTGAACTGAAATAACTCAATTTTTTTTTCTTATATTGAACATGAAATATAAAATTTAATAAAAGTGGAGAGTATCAGTTACTACTATTGAGAATAATGGTGTCCCATTAATTGTAAAATATAAATATAGAGAGAGAAATATAGATATAATATGTTGAGAAACTCATGAAGAATTTTTGTATCTAATTATCATAATCTCCTAAAGTGGAAAATTTAAATAGTGATGATAAAAATATTTTATTGAATAATATGGGAGGAAGTGGTTTCGAAATTGGTTTTTTGATTTTATTCTTCGTTATTTATGATTATAGATTCATATATACTTTAGGATATTTTAGTTGAAGCAGTAAAAATATATTTAGTGGTAAAGACGAAGTGTATAGTTATTGATATTATTGTTTTTGTTCTCTAAAATATAGTAGATGAGGTGATCCTCTTTTGATAGAATATTCATAGAAAATTAATGATTCTAGTATATCCGAATTTATATATCTATTAATATTTATCATAAAGTGTGTGCAATCACATCATACATGTTTAGAGAATTTTTTTCATACATGAGTTTCAATTAAAAAACCTACTCATCTTAACCAATTTGGTGATTTTAGTGGATTTTGGGGTGATGGATGAAACCATACCATTCTAAGGATTTTACTGTTCACATTGAATGGTGAACCTCTTACATATATTTATTTTATTTATTTTTTGGATTTTTAGATGAAATCAATAAATTAATAAATAAATATCTGGATGAGTTTGGTGTATGCAGAGTAATATTTGTGACAAAAACATTTTTATTATCTAAATTAGTGACAAAGGATGATTTTTTACATAATACCAAAGTAATTATATTCACTAATTCACCCTTAATAATGTATACCTTCTATGGGATGAAATTTTATTTTTATTATTATACATTATTGTTGTTATCAGAGATGCAACTTATTTTTTAGGCCTTCATGGTTGGATAAATGGAATGTGACAAGTTCTCTTATTTTTTTTGTAGTTTTTTATTCAAACTTCTAATTTTCATCATGTATCACATCAATTCAACCAATAAAATTTGATTTCTCACATTTTAGGGGTAAAATGAAATGTTTTTGCAATGATATAATGTGACCATACTTTCTCTCACTTTGTATGGAAATTATTGACATTGAAATTTAATGTTTTTCTCATGTTTTAGAAGGTATAATGATAACTTCAATATATAATAATAAATTTAGATTGATAGAAATGAAAATAATTATATTATATCCTTATATATAGATAATGAGTTTAAAATTATTTAGGGTTCAACGGTTTGAAAAGAATCATGGAAAAGTTGTGAAATATTGATAAAGGTAATACAAGAGTAACATGATGGAAAACCTCAAATCTATCATTAATAATTTGATTAAATTCACATACATTAAAAAGAATTGATGATTAATTTATTTACAATAGTTAATAAAGTTTTGATCTTAATCATATGTTTTTTACATGTTTTAAATGATTCAATGATAGTCAAGAAAAAATGTGTAACTTCACAAAAAGGTTTTATTGGAAGGTTTCTTATATTATAGATTTATATTTTAATAAATTTCCACTATATGACATTCATAACATTTTAGCGGCATGTAAATGTGCTTAATTCAAGAAGTTTTGTAAATTTGAGAATGAAATTTATATCAATTCCCTAAAGAATGAAAATATTTTTAATAAGGCCAAGTAAGAATTTGGAGACTCAAATTTGGAGTAAGATATCCATGTTAAGATTTATAAGATCAAATAACTGATAATAAGATGTTTTCAAAAAGTATAAAATATTTATCACATAAAAATACCATTGAAGTATTTTATATAATAATGAATTATAAATGTTTCTATAAATTTTCCAAAGATTAAGCAAAATGATTCTGAATGAGTGGATGTGTCATTAAATAAGTTCTCTAGGAATAATTAATCAAAAAACATTAAGAAGATATAATGTTAGGGGGAAATAGATAAAATCAATTAAATTTGAAGGGAAAAGATATATTTCAAATATAAATGAAAAAAGATTGTGTTAACAATGAAATTATAGAGGATTAATTTATTAGGTATTAAAATGTAATATTTTTTATCACTAATTTTAATAAATTAGAGTTTTATATTCAATGATAAGATGAATAAATTAAACTGAAATTGAGTTTTAAGAATGATTTAATGGAAGGAATTATAAAATTATATAAACATTAAATGTATAAAATTGTGTTTTGAATAGAACATCAAGTTCCAAGTATGATTGGTAATGTACAATGAGAAAGATAGTAATTGTTGGTGAAATAAGTAGATAGTTTATATTCCTCTCATACCAAGTATAAAATGATAAATAATTCACTATAGGATAACATCAAATAAAAATATAAGTATCAATTTTTATTCCTAGAAGAATTTAGTTTATGATAATATCAATTGATGAAGATAAATTTTATCATTAAAAAATTTATATATTGAGTCGGTGATAGCTCATAGAATAATAAAAAGACCAGTGAAATTTTAAAAAGTCTTCATGATCATCAAGATCAACATAAATATAACTATGTAGATTTATAAAGTCATGATGTTAGGGAGATTTATATTTAAGGGATAGTAAAGAAGTAGAAGAAGAAATTTCCTTAAGAGGTGAGTTCTGAAAATTTGAACATCTATAGTAAATGTAAAATATTATAAAAATGGTCAGGTAGAGAATTTAATAAAGAATTTTAAAAATAAGAAAAATATTTAAATAAAAAAACATTTTTGTTCATACAAAGGATTTAAAATTGGTGGCTAGAAAGGTGAAGGAAGTAAAGTGTCATAGTCAATACAGCGAGCATGTTTTTCTAGAAAACATCCATTTTTATATATTATTGGTTTTTCAGTTTGTATATAAAGGTATAAAGGAATATTTGGTTTAATGGAATACACTAAAAAAAATTATTCAAATTTTTAAGGTGGTAATTAATTTTTTGTTAATGCACGTATATAGGACATATTTGGAAAGAATAGTACAATTTATAAGTTTAAATAAAGAATTAGTTTTGAGATTTAATAAAGTATCTCAAAGATGTGATCATCCATGTCACTTTTCCAAGGAATTCCAAACCATATTGCAGTGAAATATTAATAAGATCAATTCACAATGATTTTAGATTAATTTTTAGAATGTAAAGGGAAAATATTTTAATGTGGAAGTTTCTTTGAAAGAAAACCAAATAAACAACCCATGGATACACAAAAGATGTTATTTTTCATATATAATTAGTGATATTTGATTTATTAAAACCCTTGGAGAAGTGTAGAGAAAGATAATATTTTTTTAGAAATATGGGATCACATAAAATTGATGGAGTCGGTTTAATAGAGATTATTGAAGAGAATATGTAGTCAATGAGTCATCCCTAATTAAATAGTTTGAAACACAATATGATAAGAGTTTGTAAACAATTTTATTAATGTAATGATGTGTTCTTATATAAATATGGCTAAATAGTGAAGAGATTTAGGGATGGATATGTCATGACCCATGGATATTGGGTAAATTGAAACTGACTTATTGTTGGTGATGCTAAAAATTCATTTTCCTTCAAGTATGGTCGTAAAAATATTCCTATTACTTCAAAATTATGAATGAGAAGGAGTTGTCGAATCAACAGATCATCCACATTAGTTATAAGATAATTATTAATTTGACCAATGAAATGATTTTGGTGGTTTTTTTTACTAAAGGGTGAGAGTAAATTAGAACACACAAAATATAAAAATAATAATTCTATAAAATATTCGCATAATTGATTAGATGTCCAAAAAATCATCCCATAGAACTTTTGTAATCATATATTTACATACCAATATGGAAGAAATATAAATATTGTGAAAAATAATTTATATTATTCATTTATTATTTAATTCAAATTAAATGAATCAATTTCATTAGGAAAAACTCGAAATCATTTATGAAGTTTAAGTTCATTAAGAGAAGTGTTGAAAAAGAATTATGATATTCTACAAAGTGGTTCTATTTAAAAATTGGAATTTAAATTAAAATTTGAAGGGCTATTCAGATAATAAAAAAAATCATGAGTATAGTGAGTCACATACCATAAAATAAAAAAGTGTTTCTAAATGGAATAATTGATGTTTGGTTGGGATTTATCAAACCATATTGGTGGAACATGACACATCTCATTTTTGTCGAGGAAAATGATTGAGAAATTGGTACATATTCAAAAATCAATGTTTACATCATATGAACTCTAATATTTTTATGACTGATATGTATAATTATAGTATCCTAATCTTGATGTAGATAAGGTTAATTGGTAACACTTTTTCACTGAATTTTATGGTTTTAGTATGATCAATTTTGAGTTAATATGAGTTGAAATAATTCTCATTTGATATCTACCGAATGAGTTAGGATATCACTACTAAAATAATTAAATGTGAAATATAGTTTCTTATATTAAAGTGGAAGTGTTTTAGAACCCATATAATGGGTGTAAACCATAAGATACATTTTACGATTCTGAGGGGGCAGATAAATAATGGACAAGACAACAAATAAAAAAAATTAGAAGTGCACAATATGTGTATGATATGTTTAAAGAACATTATATTTCAACCATCTATAATGATGAAGAATGAATAAATTTAGTTTATAAAGTCCTATTACTAATTTTTTATAATCA
This sequence comes from Viscum album, assembly GCA_963277665.1. Lineage (NCBI taxonomy): Eukaryota > Viridiplantae > Streptophyta > Magnoliopsida > Santalales > Viscaceae > Viscum > Viscum album. The sequence goes on from OY728159.1 coordinate 1,627,900,008, forward strand.
TGGACCATATTTTAAATCATTTTTTTGGTTGGATCTCATTTAGGGATGCTTCGGGTGAAAATTTTAAAAAAAATTGAACTTTCCAGGCTATGCACAGTTGGTGCACAGTTTTCCCATACAATGAACCCAACCAGGGTAATCAATGTGAAACCCCATAGAGGTGGTTTTCCTGGATGGAATAGTAATTGATAACTCATTCACCTACCAAGTATAATCAATGGACCCCATTACAAGGGAGCACAATTTGACAAACTGTGAGTCCTTTCCCAGCTAACCTTTCCTGAAAAAGTTATTTTACACTGAAAAATGTTTTAAAATTCCAAAAACCCCCCATTTGATTCCTTGATTGACCTTAACTCACTATATATAAATTTAATAGGTTTATAGAGCTCTCAATAACCCATTTTTTCTCCAATAAACCCTTTCTGAAGTTCATCAAATCTTAGAAAACATCATTTGATCTCTCCTCGGTAAGAGTTTTTTCACTTGTTCCTTCTCTCCTGATCTCCTCTTATTTCATCCATAAGGATTATTATATCTTATTTTTGTTGATATATCTAAGGTTATTTATTTATATAATGAATCATGGTTTCATTATTGGATCTCTATTTTTAATGTAATTTATTGGATTTTTAGGTTGTGAGTTTTGTGTGGTATGATCCCGTAATCTTGGTAGGTGATTCTGTATGAGTTTGGCCAATTAATTTTACATTGAATTTCATTTTTTTTTGTAGTTTTCTTTTAACTAAATTATTAAAATATAATTTTGTGTGAATTTATATTTTAGATAGATTTGGATTTAAATTTAATGAAAACACCAAATTCTAATGAATTGGGGTGTGATTTGTATTTGATGGAAATTGTGGAATTTTATTGGTGGAACACTTGGTGATACCCAATTTGGAATTTACCTCACACCCTACATTTTACTTCAAATGTTTTTTCATGTCCTTCTTCCATGTTTTAGAAAAGTGAAATCACCACTTAGAGGTGGTGGTTATTGATATTTTTTGACTTGGAGTTCTCAATAATTTTGGTACTTGGGATGACTATTTTTCTTTCAGGTACTTTGATGATGTTTTTTAGGGTTTTGTTTATACCGGTTTTACTTCTCGTACTTCATCCTTTGAGAATTATCTATGATAATGATGACACATATTTTTTCTTCCACTATATTTTTTGTGGAAAAATAATTCCCACTATATATTTTATGATATCAGGTGATAGTCACCAACCCATGGGGATTAAAAATTCCCTTCAGGCTCTGTCATTGTCAGCTTGGCTATCAGAGTACTAGGGTATCTAGGCCTATTTGTGATAGAGTTGTATGAGAGGTCCATGTTGAGATTAATTCTTTGATATCAACAAGCAGTTTTGTAATTTTATTAGGACTTTGGATGTAGTTTTGAGTGAGTTTCCATCCATCTATCACCACAACGAGCCTTGATACACTAGGTATAGTTTGGGAATGACATCTTAAAGATTTATTATTTTATTTTCCTTTTTTTAATTTGGATAGGTTGAAATCCAAATCTTTTTTATCAATTTGATAGGATTAATTTTCTATGTTGTCCTTGTTTGAGTGTAAATCTGTGTATCATTTGAGATTTCTTTAATTTTGTTGTTGAAATTGTACATCATCTTGCCTACATAAATATGTGTGAATAAGTTCCATGAAGAAGCTACTGATGAACCGCAATGAGAAAATACGCCCATGGACTAGAATCTTGTTGAAGTTACTATGTATTTTTTCCAAGCTCTATGATAGGTATCTTCAACCATTGTCATTCAGGCTATAGCATTGGAACCTCATAGGGATGTTTTTTTGAATCATGCTTTGGACTTCCACCACCAGAAGCCACCAACATTACAAGGCTCAAATGATCCTCAAGAGGTTTGGGATTGGTTGACAAGGGTTAAACTTTTTTTTGATTTCCTGGAGACACTTGATGAAATCAAGGGGAAATTTTCCACCTTCAAGAAACATGGACCAAGAGGAATATGGTGGGACATGATGGTGATGAATAATAAGAATTAAGACTAAGAGTGATGGTACATTAATATTCTTTTCACTAATAATTTCTGTATAGATTCTATGGGTTTTTATAAGGCTATAGAGTTTTTCAAACTTGAGCATGTTGATAAGTCCATGAAAGAATATGAAAATCACTTTATTTAGCTTGTTCATTTTTCACCTAAGATTGTATCAAATGAGAAGATTAAGACATGATGATTTGAGATGGGACTTAGATCTAATATTAATTTTATTATTTTCTTACAAATGAGCCCTTATATTGATGATGTGATGGATAGAGCATTGATGGTAGAGATAGACTGGGCTGGTAAGTCAGGGTTAACGAGAGTTCCTTTTTCTCCTAGTGGGATCTCTGTGATATCCTTCAATGGAATGAAGAATTGTGATGAGTTTCATGGTTTTTCTCGAGGGAAATGTTTTTCAAGACCTCTTACAGTTCAGTGTAGAAGACCTTTTATTTTCTTCTAGAGTGGAATGATAAGTAATGTAAAATAGGTTTTCACTAAGGCACCCAAGATATGTGGTCATTACATATACTATTTTAACATACAGAAGATCTTTCATGTATATTATGATACCCACAGTTGTATAGAAACATATTCACTAAAAAATATTATGGTGAAATCAGATACTTCAAGGAATAAGGGGTTTCATCCATATGCATCGAGAATGATTCTTCTTCACAAAGTGGAAGTGTCTCCAGAGGAATTAGATGTGGGTCCAAGGACTATGAGAAGTAACATCACTATTTATTCAACTTTAGAGACTATTTTATTTTATACTAGGGGACTACACTCATTTATATCAAATCCTATTTTGAATTTTCTAAATATTCCAATATATATTTTATCCTTTTTAATAGATATTACTCCACCTCTCTGAATGAAGAGGGAGAAGGGTCTCCATTTTTCTTCTTGTTTCTTCTCTTTATCATCGATTTATATTACTTGTGATTTTATGGTTCTTGACATGAAACATCTTGATTCTATTTTTGGGATGTATTGGATAATTTTTAATAAACCTATAATTGATTTTTATCTTTGTTGGGTCTCCTTTACTACACCCTAATGGGTGTTCCTTGTCTTTTAGGGAGAATGGGCCTTGAGTATGAGTACTGTCATACCATCATATTTAGAGTTTGGTAAAGTAATATCAATGATCTATTTTGATCTAGAGTTGTAATCTTCAAGCGATGATCTCCCAATATTTTTCATTGAATTTAATTATGTTTTTTTCTTTTGACATCTCTAGTTTTCTACCTATAAGGGAGGTAGAGTTTTCTATTGATTTATTTTCATGTACTCAACCAGTGTTTATACCATCTTATTAAATGGAACCATCTGAAATTAACGAGTTTAAGACTCATTTTGATGATCTTAAAGATAGAGGCTTTATAGACCCATATGTGTCACCTATTTAAATTTTCAGTTGGTTATCAATTGTTCAAGAAAGTTTCACCTTGTTTAGTTCATTGATATCATGGGAGGAAAGGGAATCTTGGTAAGAATTATTTGGGACCTTTGTATGTTTTTGATCAGGTGGGGATAGTGTATTACCATTTATAACTTCCTCTTTACTTTACATTGATTCATAACAAGTTCCATGTGTCTTAGTTGTGAAATTATCTTTCTAATCCATCTTATGTTCTAAGCTTGAGTGGTCATGATGCCAAGCTTGATTTATATGTGGCTGGGCCTCTAGTCAGGATTTTAATCCTAAAACCAAGGTAATTAATGGGATTATGGTAACATTAATTCTATTGTTATGGTAGAATGGTTTTGATACTCATGATACTTAGGAGAGAGAGGAACTGATTAGAGAATAGTGACCTCATCTTTTTGACAGGAAGACTTCTTAAAAAGATGTATAGGGACAGAATGTTTCTATGGAAGGTAGGTTATAACATTCTATTACTATTTTTAGGTACCCCTAAACCCTCGTTTTAATCATTCTTTGGTTGGGTCTCATTTTGGAATTATTTATGTGAATGTTTAGAAATTTTTTGAATATTTTGGATTATACACAATTGGTGCCTGGTTTTCAACCCTATCCAACTAAAACTGCATGAAGAATTATTTTATTTCAAAAAATGTTTTAATATTTCTGAACCCACCATTTAATACCCTACTCAACCATAACTCCCAATATATCAATTTCCTAATCTATGATGGCTCTCAAGAAACAATTTTTTCACCTCTAAAAACATTCTGAAGTAGATCAAAGCTAGGTAAAATTCATTCGATCTCTCCCTGATAAGAGTTCTTCCTTTTTTCTTCTCTACCACTGTCTTCATCTCTCCTCTTTAAGGATTGTTATAAATTATTATTGATGATAGATCTAAGCTCTTCTATTTTAGATCTTTAATATTGGTTTGATTCTTTGATCTAAGTGTTCGATGTTGTTTGAAGGAGTTTCCCACTACAGGTGTTGGGTAGATGATCTTATGATCTAGGTATGTGGTTCTGTAGGAGTTTGGCTAATAAATTTAGTCATTAATTGTTTTAATTTTTAATTTTATCTTCAATTAAATTGTTAAAATAAAATTCAATTTGAATTGAGAATTTAAATTGATTTTGCATGATATATGGGGAAAACCCCCAATTCTATTGAATTTTTCTGTGATTCGGATTTAATGGAAGTTGAGGAATTTGATTTTTGAAATTGAATTAAGAAACTAATTTTTAGAAAAATGTCTTCATTTTCATAAGAACTATTCATTGGTTTTATCTAGAAAAATTCATGCATATATTTAAAAAACATTTTTGGTTTTTAAATACAAATTAGAATATTGAAATGGTAAATGGGTAAATTGTATTTTGAATAGTTTTGTAATAATTTTCCCATTATTGATTATTTTTTTGAAAATATTTAATCTTAGGTAGTTAGTGGGTTTTTGGGTAAACATTCTTGGATTCTATTTAACAATAACTGTATTAACACTTTACAACTCTAATATAAACCTATTGGAAAATATCGTCCCTAGGGGGATGTTGGATAGTCCACTTTGTCCTCTTTGTGTGTGTGTGTGCCTGTCTGTCTATCTGTGTGTGTGTTGTGTATTATTATTATTATTATTATTAAAAAATGACATAATTTAAATATAAAATTCATATAAATATTTTAATATCAATGGAGTTGTGTTTATTAATTTTATAATACAAATAATTAATTATTATGGTATCTGTAAAAGTTTATTTATAGAAAATTTATTTTTATTTTTGTAACGCCCCGACCCTAGTTGCCTAGAGTCGGTGCATTATTACATAACATAGGCATGATCACAAGAAAGATCAAATCTCGAAAGACCGATTGGTTTAGTAGCCTTGGAAACACTAGATATATTCATAAGTTTCACATTACATCATAAAATGAAAAACTACTACAACAACATAATGTTTCCATAGTCCACACTACAATCCCCTCATAATATCCCTGCAGGTCATTCATAACTTACATCTTCACTTCCTGGGAAAAATAAAACATAGAAAAGGGGTGAGCTCAAATGCCCAGTAAGGATAACAATATAGCGGAAACTTTCATCAATAAGAATAAACATTTAAGGCAATGTATAACTAAAACAAAAGCCTTTTAAACATGAACCTTCAACATGGTATGGCATAAATAAAATGAAATAATTCTATTTACTTATTCACATGGATATTCTACTAATCGAATAATCACATGAAAAAATCAATAACCACTTTCATAATGTTGGAATGCATAATGCCAGACTATCATAACCACATAGCCAAGGCCTCGTGCCAAGACTACAAATAAGATTTTGTCAAGGCCTTGTGCCAAGACACTAGTTTGTCTCATGAGACCTACCGATGCATCGAGGAGCTATAGCGGGCTCCACCCGTCACTTATTAAGTCCAATGCATTTCCATATAAAAAGGTTTAAACATAACATAAACATTCGTATTAAATCTAGCATACGAAATGTCAATAATTTCACCATAAACAATGAATGGTATAAAAATAGAACATCCATAGTCAAACATATCACAAAACCTTCAATACAATATAGACGTTTTGTATCATAATAAATAAACTTCAAATAATCTTAAAATCCATCAAAGGATGTTGACGTAGATGAAATCAAAATTCTTTTTAAAGAAATATCTCCTTTTATTTTGAAATCATTTATGATCCATATAAAATAAAACATTTTCTTTGAAAATATTCTTATAAGCTTGTAAGGAAAGCTTTGAAGATTTTATAACGGCGTAAAATAACCGCACCCGCCGTATAAGTTAAAAAAAACATTCTTACCTTAATTCTGTCGAAAAGGTTAAAAAGGACCTTGTTTTGAAAACGACCGAAAGATTCCTTTATAAACCACTTATAAAAGTCAAAAAGGGTATAAATGACTTTAACTCATAATCTAGTAAATAGTAAAAATGTTTTGAAATACATTTTTAAGAAACATGGATGTGGATGATAAAGAGATCCCAGTAGATTATTACGTATAAACAACCTTGGATAATGAAGAGGTTGTAAAGTAAACCCTTACCTTGTACTTTTCCTTGGTTGGGGTAGGTTATCCTCCTGTATAATGGTGAAATAGTTGTTATTAAATTATACAAGAATCATATATAATAATATGATATCATATATGATCTTTTAACATTGATTTGTTAATAATATCTTAGAATTATCGTCGTTTCGGGAGTTAACTTACTCATTTTCTTTTATATGTTTTGTTACATAAGCCATGGTTGTTGTATCTTATTCATATCCAGAATTATATCTAGTCCTTAAACATCATTTTTAAATCATCAAATGATAATTATACTTGAATGGATACGATGGAGAATGAATCTCATCGCGTTCGTGGAGACGGTAGTCCGTACGTACGCACGAGCGACAATATCATTCTTTTGATATTAAAATAATATATAAATGGATGGTATATCATATATACAGAATCATTAACATGTTATATTTATTATTTACATGCGTTACACATCATTATTATACCCATCCAAATAATATTATATTGAATAACAATTACACCACAACGTGGAGACGGTAGTCCGTACGTACGCACGTATGGTGACATGTTATTCAATGGGTGGATAGAATACTGAATATGGTTGTACCATATTTATAATAACATCACAGTATATGTGAGATACTGGAGTTATTATTTTATAATGGTAAGAACAAAGGAAGAAGAAGTGGAAGAAGAAATGAACTTGGAGAAGGGTGGTGAAATCATTACCTCTTCTTCGGGTTCTTCCTTTTGATTTGATCAAAAGGGATCCTTAGGTTGGCTTTCTGATCAAACTAAGGCCTCTATGTTGTAGTGAGGGATGTTGGGAGAGTATTTGGGAAGAGTTTGGCCGAACCAAAAGGCTTGGAAGGTGTGAAGAAATGAGAAGGAGGAGTGCCCTTTTATAAGAGGGGTGAGGGGCACCTTTAGAAAAGCTAGAAATATTAATTTATAATAAATTCATATTCGGTTTCTAATGGATCCAAAGCTTATTATTCAAAGGTTAAGGTGGGTATAGGTCGAACACCACTCAACCAATAGAATTTAGACAGGTTTGGGTACTTATATTAACCTTATCTTTAAGTATTAACTCTAAGTTAATTAGTTTCACTTTTACAATGTCTCTTTGTATTTTTATATAATATGGTTAATAAACTTACTATATACATCCAAGAGACCCCCAAGTGGTACATTAATGATGAACCTATCATGATATAAGTCTCTTGGCCGAACCTTAGATTTTTAGGAATTTAATATCAATTAATAATATAATATTTGTTTTAAGAACTCTTTTATGTCAATTTTGACACTATTCAATAGTTGATTTTTGTGAAACTCATAACAGATTTATTACTTCGAAAAAAGTCAATTAAATCATTCCTAATATATCATATTATCCTATAAAATTAGTTTAATTCATTAAAAGTTTCATATTATATTTATTTGGGTATTTATAATATTAATTATTTTAATTTTTCACTATTATAGTAATTACTGCATCATCATTGTGTCATAAATAAAATAAATTATTTAATGTCTAAAAATTATAAATAAAATATCATTATGTAGGAAATCTTTTTAGATTTCTAATGAATATTTATAATCTAAAATCCAACATATATAACCCTATGTAACAATTGTTTTTCTAAAAGATATATGCTTGTGTCATTTTTGTATTCATTTTAACTTAATTAAAATAAAGTGTCATTATCACTTACAAGTGGATCCATGGGGTCCCAAAATAGACCCAAAGATTCCCATGGTCGACCATGTATCAACCAATAGGGTTAAGACACGTTTTAGGGTAATTTAGTATTATTATAATATTATTTTTTAACCCTTATTTACCGGATTTACCCTTAACCATGGTAAATAAAATATTTACCGCAGTAATTATTCAAAATGTCTAAAAATAAAAGTTACCTATTTACACAATTTGAAAATCCTGATTCCAAATATGGAATCCATTTTCCTAAATTCAAAACACAGAAGTGGCAGAAATTAATTTAAAATTAATTCCCGCTGTCAAAACAAAAAGCGTGTTTTTAAGAGATAATAACTATCAAAAGATTGACACTCGTTTATGTTCGGTTTAATTGTAAAATTATGTCCAATGACCAACATTATATTAAATTGTAAAAATATATTCTAAATATACTTTAAAACCACTCAAATTCATAATTTATCACTATTAATTATTTTGATTAAAAAAGTTGTTTTTAATTAAAATTTAGTAATTTTCACTATTCATCAAAATATGAAAGTGATCCGAAAAGTACCAAAATTTCACCTTAGGCTAAATTCGATATTCCGAATCCAAAAATGAAGTCCATTTCAAAATATAAAATATATATTATTTCAAAATTTAGGTATTACTATTCATAACGGTCAGTTTGATTGGTTGTGGTGTGTGTTAAAACTCGAAGTTGCGTACAACACACGGTACTGTTTTATTCAAAGGAAAGCGTACCGTGGAAGCTTGGGAAGTTTCATTTTAAATTTTTTGATGTCTCCATTTAGTCAAAAAGTTTTAAATATTGTATTTAAAAAGGTTTCACTATCAAAAGTTGATAAAAGTGCAATACTGAAAATGAATCTGTTCTTGCATTATGACTAAGAAACTCATAATATGGATTCTAAAATTATAAAGTTTAAAATTTAGTTAATACTATTCATGACCTCTTTTAATGGCTTTTTTTTGGTAAGTCATGGTGCAATTGAACTCGGTGTTGCGTGTAGTGCAAGTTATTAAATTATTTTGAAGAAATAACACAATATGAAATCTTGGGGTGTTACATTCTCCCCTCCTTCAATAAATTGCGTCCTCGCAATTTGAAATTGTTCTTCGAAAATAAAAGGTTGAAAGTAGAAAATATATTTGTGGGAAAACCCACATCGGAAATTGGGTTACTAAAATTTAGTCTTAATATGAGGAAAAGAGAAATCAAAGGGTCACCACCAAATTATGATCTCGATTAGGAGAACATTGGTGGAAATTGGAGACATATAATCGGAGGAAAAACGTAAATATTTATAGGTAGTGATTGAGGTCATCAATCAAAAACAAGTATAAAATTGAGGTCCTTAAATTCATCAATCTATGATTAATTGAAATACCATCGGTTCAACAAAACATAGGGTATTAGGATAACACATTTTTGACGTTTCAAAATATCCTAGTTGAAATCCCACATCGAAAAATGAATTAATGAGGCCTCTATTTAAAATAAAGAGTCGAAAGTATGAAGATTACCGAAAATAACACATACTAGGGTTCCATGTAGGAAAATATGGATATGGAAGAAAAATCTAACCATCAATTATCTGATGGAGAGTGGTAGAGAACATGGCTATAAAAAGGCCAACAATCCCAAAGCCAAAAATTAGTGATGATTTAAGGTACCATCTAGGAAAACATTTTTGTTCAAAGTTGATTTTCTTAATATTGAGGAATTTATTTATGAGATTGGCTAAGATCATAAGGAGATATACTTACTTTATAATTAGAGTTTTATCCATTAATAAATTTCTACCACAAACTCATCTTTCACTCTAAAAGATAATAGAATGTAAAAAAATTCTATTTACACTATTCGTATAGGGTTCCAAAATAAACGAATTTATAATTCATCTACATGATATTTTAATAAAAACTACATTATTTAATCCAGGACATCTCATGGTCCAGTGGTAGGTGATACACCCTTGTCGCCCTTCGGTTGCGGGTTCAAGTCTCGCAGCCTTGCCGGACGCGACGGGTTGCCGCCCGACCTCCGGGTTGTCCTTTTATGGCAATCCAAAATAATCCAAACTAGAACTATCCAAAATACTTCTGTCCAAACTCACAGTCTAACATTTATAAGGAAGGTAAACATAATATAGATCCTTTTTACCCCGTAATATCATATGAATACCTTCATCATGTATTACCATATTCCTTATTGATTACATTCATGCTCCCTTATTCCATATAGAATGCTGGATATACTTCATCAATCCAAAAATGTTTTAAACCCCAACAATGATGGAATATACAAATCATTAATCAGTTCCAAGGTAGTCAAGAATATCCAATATATTTTTTCCAAAATAATCATGTATTATTTGAAAATCACTACCTCGATATCAGAACTATATTATGGTATATCATTCTCTCAACCATATATTTTCCAAAAATTTATCCTGCTATTGAGTCACTTTTCATTGTTCCACACAATCTCAAGTCCTTAATGAAATAGTACTGCAGTACAATCCTTATATACTCCATAATTATTATAACAAGTACATTGTTGATACAGCACTCAGTTGATATAATCAACATAAGAACTCTAATCATTCCTCTTCATCTGTGGTAGTATCATAACTTGATTATTATCCAATAGCATCATTTGCGGCATAGTCTGATGACTGGGGCATAGGTTCGCGTAGTGTCCAAACTCCTTGCAAATGAAGAATTGTACATTTGAAACCATTTTCTTACCCTTGCAGTCATGTACTTTGTTCCCTTTTCCTCCACACTTATAACAAACTCCCATTCCTTTCAGGTAAGTTCCAGGGTGTTTCTTTCCACAGTTACCACATATGGGAAAATTCTTCTTTTCCCTCTTCCCTTTATCCATCTTTCTCTCTTCCATCCTTTTCTTCTCTTGCTTCCCTTCAAAGCCATAGGACTTAGTAAAATCTTTACATATCTTATCAACACATGATATTATTTCTTCATATGATGATAATACATGGGAGACTATTTCTCTTATAAATTCTAGCTTAAGACCATGAAAGATATGATCCTTCCTTCTCTTTGAATCATGTGTATTTCTGGAGTTCTCATTCCTTCTACTGGGCGCCATTTCTATACCATGGCATAAACTAGATCAGTTTATGAATCAAAACACATAATCCCATACTTATAAAACACTTAACATAAATTGAACTATTTATGGATATAATCCATAATCATAAGAATGTTTTCTTTGAGGATGTATATACTCATAATCCCTTCAAAATGATTTGTAAAGAAAATGAGAGTTATCCTAAGCATATCCCCCGGGAGTGTCGTAACCAAGAGTGCAGCAAGGCCCGTTGTCGTGCACCAGTTCCCGTTCGAGTCTAGCTCAAAGCGGTGTTTTCGGGTTTTACCCCTAGGTACATCTGTGCCAGAGCCGCCTCTACCTGCTCATATCCAGACAGGGATGTATTGCTCGGAAAACTCACAATATCTCTACAATACCAAAATTCTAGGAAGTTCTTCTATACTAATCCTCAAAGTTCATATTAGGTCTACGTGCTCTAATCAGAGTTTATCTAAATCTAGTTTCCAAGGTTTGTACTAAAATTTCTCTGATACCAACTGTAACGCCCCGACCCTAGTTGCCTAGAGTCGGTGAATTATTACATAACATTGGCATGATCACAAGAAAGATCAAATCTCGAAAGACCGATTGGTTTAGTAGCCTTGGAAACACTAGATATATTCATAAGTTTCACATTACATCATAAAATGAAAAACTACTACAAAAACATAATGTTTCCACATTCCATACTACAATCCCCTCATAATATCTCTGCAGATCATTCATAACTTACATCTTAACTTCCTGGGAAAAATAAAACATAGAAAAGGGGTGAGCTCAAATGCCCAGTAAGGATAACAATATAGCGGAAACTTTCATCAATAAGAATAAACATTTAAGTCAATGTATAACTAAAACAAAAGCCTTTTAAACATGAACCTTCAACATGGTATGGCATAAATAAAATGAAATAATGCCATTTACTTATTCACATGGATATTCTACTAATCGAATAATCACATGAAAAAATCAATAACCACTTTCATAATGTTGGAATGCATAATGCCAGACTATCATAACCACATAGCCAAGGCCTCATGCCATGACTACAAATAAGATTTTGTCAAGGCCTTGTGCCAAGACACTAGTTTGTCTCATGAGACCTACCGATGCATCGAGGAGCTATAGCGGGCTCCACCCGTCACTTATTAAGTCCAATGCATTCCCATATGAAAAGGTTTAAACATAACATAAACATTCGTATTAAATCTAGCATTTGAAATGTCAATAATTTCACCACAAACTATGAATGGTATAAAAATAGCACATCCATAGTCAAACATATCACAAAACCTTCAATACAATATAGAAGTTTTGTATCATAATAAATCAACTTCAAATAATCTTAAAATCCATCAAAGGATGTTGACGTAGATGAAATCAAAATTATTTTTAAAGAAATATCTCCTTTTATTTTGAAATCATTTAAGATACATATAAAATAAAACATTTTCTTTGAAAATATTCTTATAAGCTTGTAAGGAAAGCTTTGAAGATTTTATAACGGCGTAAAATAACCGCACCCGCCGTATAAGTTAAAAAAAACATTCTTACCTTAATTCTGTCGAAAAGGTTAAAAAGGACCTTGTTTTGAAAACGACCGAAAGATTCCTTTATAAACCACTTATAAAAGTCAAAAAGGGTATAAATGACTTTAACTCATAATCTAGTAAATAGTAAAAATGTTTTGAAATACATTTTTAAGAAACATGGATGTGGATGATAAAGAGATCCCAGTAGATTATTACGTATAAACAACCTTGGATAATTAAGAGGTTGTAAAGTAAACCCTTACCTTGTACTTTTCCTTGGTTGGGGTAGGTTATCCTCCTGTATAATGGTGAAATATTTGTTATTAAATTATACAAGAATCATATATAATAATATGATATCATATATGATCTTTTAACATTGATTTGTTAATAATATCTTAGAATTATCGTCGTTTCGGGAGTTAACTTACTCATTTTCTTTTATATGTTTTGTTACATAAGCCATAGTTGTTGTATCTTATTCATATCCAGAATGATATCTAGTCCTTAAACATCATTTTTAAATCATCAAATGATAATTATACTTGAATGGATACGATGGAGAATGAATCTCATCGCGTTCGTGGAGACGGTAGTCCGTACGTACGCACGAGCGACAATATCATTCTTTTGATATTAAAATAATATATAAATGGATGGTATATCATATATACAGAATCATTAACATGTTATATTTATTATTTACATGCGTTACACATCATTATTATACCCATCCAAATAATATTATATTGAATAACAATTACACCACGACGTGGAGACGGTAGTCCGTACGTACGCACGTATGGTGACATGTTATTCAAAGGGTGGATAGAATACTGAATATGGTTGTACCATATTTATAATAACATCACAGTATATGTGAGATACTGGAGTTATTATTTTATAATGGTAAGAACAAAGGAAGAAGAAGTGGAAGAAGAAATGAACTTGGAGATGGGTGGTGAAATCATTACCTCTTCTTCGGGTTCTTCCTTTTGATTTGATCAAAAGGGCTCCTTAGGATGGCTTTCTGATCAAAATAAGGCCTCTAGGTTGTAGTGAGGGATGTTGGGAGAGTATTTGGGCAGAGTTTGGCCGAACAAAAAGGCTTGGAAGGTGTGAAGAAATGAGAAGGAGGAGTTCCCTTTTATAAGAGGGGTGAGGGGCACCTTTGGAAAAGCTAGAAATATTAATTTATAATAAATTCATATTCGGTTTCTAATGGCTCCAAAGCTTATTATTCAAAGGTTAAGGTGGGTATAGGTCGAAAACCACTCAACCAATAGAATTTAGACAGGTTTGGGTACTTATATTAACCTTATCTTTAAGTATTAACTCTAAGTTAATTAGTTTCACTTTTACAATGTCTCTTTGTATTTTTATATAATATGGTTAATAAACTTACTATATACATCCAAGCGACCCCCAAGTGGTACATTAATGATGAAACTATAATGATATAAGTCTCTTGGCCAAACCTTAGATTTTTAGGAATTTAATATCAATTAATAATATAATATTTGTTTTAAGAACTCTTTTATGTCAATTTTGACACTGTTCAATAGTTGATTTTTGTGAAACTCATAAAAGATTTATTACTTCTAACAAAGTAAATTAAATCACTCCTAATATATCATATTATCCTATAAAATTAGTTTAATTCATTAAAAGTTTCATATTATATTTATTTGGGTATTTATAATATTAATTATTTTAATTTTTCACTATTATAGTAATTACTGCATCATCATTGTGTCATAAATAAAATAAATTATTTAATGTCTAAAAATTATAAATAAAATAACATTATGTAGGAAATCGTTTTAGATTTCTAATTAATATTTATAATCTAAAATCCAACATATATAACCCTATGTAACAATTGTTTTTCTAAAAGATATATGCTTGTGTCATTTTTGTATTCATTTTAACATAATTAAAATAAAGTGTCATTATCACTTACAAGTGGATCCATGGGGTCCCAAAATAGACCCAAAGATTCCCATGGTCGACCATGTATCAACCAATAAGGTTACGACACGTTTTAGGGTAATTTAGTATTATTATAATATTATTTTTCAACCCTTATTTACCGGATTTACCCTTAACCATGGTAAATAAAATATTTACCGCAGTAATTATTCAAAATGTCTAAAAATAAAAGTTACCTATTTACACAATTTGAACATCCTGATTCCAAATATGGAATCCATTTTCCTAAATTCAAAACACAGAAGTGGCATAAATTAATTTAAAATTAATTCCCGCTGTCAAAACAAAAAGCGTGTTTTTAAGAGATAATAACTATCAAAAGATTGACACTCGTTTATGTTTGGTTTAATTGTAAAATTATGTCCAATGACCAAAATTATATTAAATTGTAAAAATATATTCTAAATATACTTTAAAACCACTCAAATTCATAATTTATCACTATTAATTATTTTGATTAAAAAAGTTGTTTTTAATTAAAATTTAGTAATTTTCACTATTCATCAAAATATGAAAGTTATCCGAAAAGTACCAAAATTTCACCTTAGGCTAAATTCGATATTCCGAATCCAAAAATGAAGTCCATTTCAAAATATAAAATATATATTATTTCAAAATTTAGGTATTACTATTCATAATGGTCAGTTTGATTGGTTGTGGTGTGTGTTAAAACTCGAAGTTGCGTACAACACACGCTACTGTTTTATTCAAAGGAAAGCGTACCTTGGAAGCTTGGGAAGTTTCATTTTAAATTTTTTGATGTCTCCATTTAGTCAAAAAGTTTAAAATATTGTATTTAAAAAGGTTTCACTATCAAAAGTTGATAAAAGTGCAATACTGAAAATGAATCTGTTCTTGCATTATGACTAAGAAACTCATAATATGGATTCTAAAATTATAAAGTTTAAAATTTAGTTAATACTATTCATGACCTCTTTTAATGGCTTTTTTTTGGTAACTCATGGTGAAATTGAACTCGGTGTTGCGTGTAGTGCAAGTTATTAAATTATTTTGAAGAAATAACACACTATGAAATCTTGGGGTGTTACAATTTTATTGATAATATATATATATATTATCCTAATATATTACTTTTAACACTTTTAAAATATTATTATATATGAACTAACTTATTAATATATTTTTAATTAAATATCTATATGCAATAATATTAAGAACACTTAGTGTTTAAAACACTATTTTTTAATAAAATCATTTTTTTCTTTATATTTTGTATTTTAATTTATTTTTTTGTTAAATATTATTATCTGAATTAGTTAAATAAAACCTAATTTTTTGATTTATAATTTCAATTTTATCTTATTAAATGTCTTTGAGATTTTTCTTAAAAAAATTAATTTTCCAGTTAATACTACAACATAACTATGCCGTGACTTTTATTATATTTTTATTGTATAACAATGAATTTCAAATTAATAAAACAAATTACTAAAAAATGATTATTTTATAAGATATTGTGTAAATATGAGAAAATTGGTTTTTATTTACAATCACATATTTGACATTTTATAATTTATGTTATATATTTTAAAAAAATCATACATTATAAATTTAGTAAATTAAAATTGCTTTTTATCACTTCTAAAAATTGAATCAAACAGAATTTATTTCAATTTTTGATTCATTTTTTACAAATTCTGTAAAAATTACAACTTTATTTTAGGGAATTAAGGTTAAACTACCTTGGTGAAAACTAGATGTTATATTGATAGCTGAAATAGTAAAAATGTGTAACCAAATAGGTAAAGGGAAAAATATGATGAAAACATATTTTAATTGATTTTTTAATGTGTTTCCTAAACATATCTATTATAACCAATATTATTTCTCCTTTATGGATCCATTTTCTTCTATAGTGAATTTCTATTATGGAAAAGTTGTCGGTATTTACAAATATGTCATTCCTTTTCACTTATAAAGGGGGATCTCATATCCTCAATTCTATTGACACAAAAACCTCATATATCAACCCAAAATTTGGTAAAATATCTCCTCAATACTCATATAAATTTTAATGATGTTCTTTTATTCTCAACAAATCACCCTTTAGTGTTTTAACCCCTTTTTCAAGGGAGATAAACCAACTAGTGATGTATATACTTCTATCTTCTTCTTCCTATTTTCTTTTTCCTAATGCAAATTTCTTATATCTAGAATTTGTTTTCCCAATCACAATATGATAAAATTACTACCCTTATTTAACCAATATTTTGTTATAATTATGGATCATTATTTAACCACCCTTTCATTTTTCCCTGAGAAAAGAGAATATGACATATGTGTGTGCATGGACAACCTTCTCTACAAAACTCCATGTTTTTTTCCCTAAAAACTTATATAACTAGTCTAAATGTAAAATTTAATAAATAAGTATCCTATTTATAATATATTTTATCTTCTTAAATGACAAAAACATACAATTGCTTTCTCTCGTTTTATGGAAAATGAAATCTTTATGTATGTTTATGTGTGGACAACCTCCTCCATGGGATGATAGATTTCCATTTCTATTTTTAAAATGGACTTACATAGATGGTCTTGAGAATGGGTTAAATGGATAAATATTATTTTTAGGATATCATTATGTTTTTAGTAAAAAATTTGAGAAGTGATTAATTATATGTTTAATAAATGATTATCGTTAGTTCAATTGTTCTAAAAAAGAGTACGAAGAGGATAATATTTAATTAAAATTTTGTGATATTTCAATATCCATAACTTAACATTATAATTTACATATAATTATGATATATCCAAAATTATAATAACAAAATTATATCATTATTTTTACAATTTAATGATGTTATAATCACCTAATAATCATCTATAATCAAGACATGTTCTAGTTTGGGTGAGTTTGACAACCTACTTGAACAATGATATGATATTATATCAGGAATGATTATGTAAAATTAAATACAGTTGTAATACGATATAAATTTGTACATATTAATTTTTTATCATGGAAAATAAAAATCAATATTTATCTCATTAATTAATAAAATACACATCAAATATTGAAAATCATCGAAAAATGTTTGTTTTCGACATCATCTTCTAAGATAAATACAAAAGTACTCAGGAACGAAAAATTAAAACTTCATAAATCATTATGATTCATAAATATTTGTAACATTAATAAAACTTTAATGATAAAATTTGGTATAATAATGAATAATAACACAACTATTATGAAACTAGTTCAAAAATCATTCATCCAAATCGTGCACCCCATTAAAAAGTGGAAAATTGCCAAAATTTGCCCTTGGGGTTTTTTGCTTCTCACCTGATTTTCCTCCCATTTCTTCCACATCCATCCCTCGTAATGAATCAACCCCCCTAATCCTTCAAAGGATAAATCTCTCTCTTTTATAGGTGGTTTGTAGCATCATTGGTTGCAGATCAATGGTACAGGTAAGTCTAACACATCTATTTTATCCTTTTCTGTATTAGGGATTGTGGTTTCATTCTTCTTGTATTAAATCACTAAAACCAACTTTTTTAGTGGATCCTAGGTTGAGGATTCAAGGTATTATTTTATCTAAATCTAGGGATATGGTTAATGTTTTATTCATCTTCAAATTCGAGGTAGGTGGTCTACAAGCTATATCCTATAGTTTTATTATAGAATTGTGCATGTGTTGTTGTAATATTTCATTCCTCTTGATGTTAATTTTATTCCTTTATTTTATATTAGTAAAATGGTTTTCTAAAAGATTATTTAGACCCCTCATGATCCTTGTGGGATGATTAGATATTGTTTTCGACTATTTAGGTCCCCCATGGGGTGTTTCAATATTCTCGAACATGGAAATGTGAAATGTTAAGCCTAATGTTCACTTGTAATGAAATAGATCCCATGATAAACGTGTTGAAATTTTGGTCCAAACTATAAAGTGGAATCGATGTTAGTTTTGTGTAGTAAATGTAATGTCATAATAGATTGTTTGGAAGATTTTGAAAAGGGTTAAATGTAATAAAGCGAATATGTCAAATGACTTATGAGTTGTAATGGAATTTCATAAATATGATAATGAATGTAGATATGATCATGTGGATTGGGTAAACGTATGGAAATATTGGAATAAGTGAAATGGTTTAATGTATCAAAATTGTTGTATATGCTAAATGGGTTAAGGTATGAAAAGGGAAATGAGTTAAATAGGATATGCTAACTAAATGGAAAATGTGTTCATGGGTTAAAGCTTGATGATGATTCATGTAGTTGATTAAATGTTAATTATAAATTTTATATGTATTGTTTAATAATGTTTTTTCATATGGTATGTGTGGTAAATGGATAAATAAGCAAGTGAACATGGATTGGGGTTGTTGGAAAAAGTACTAAGGCTTCTCCCATGGGACGAGTTTGACTGAGGAACCAAACCCCACCCAAGAATGAATAGGTTAGGGAGAAGGACTGATTATCTCACCCCCTAATAAATTCATTGGACGAGACTAAATGGACTAAGGATTCTAGGTAAGTATGTTGCATTTATTAATGAAATATGTATCCCAAGTGTTATAAGGAACTTGACTTATTACCTTGTAAATTATAATTTTCTATCTTAGTTTTTTGTGTAAATGATGTAAATGCCTATCCATTATAATTTGTGGTGAAAATAAATTTAGTAAGGAAGATGGTATAAGTGATGAAAATGGAAATAATTTTGGAAGTGGTTAATGTAAATATTTTTTACTAGTGGCACTCGAGTTGTTTTTTGGTCTACATTGTCATTTATGTCAAACATTCATGAACTATCTATTTTGACTGGATATTTTGTAAACACCATTGGTGGTGGTCCAACAAGTTGTACTGAAGGTTTTTATTGTGTACCCGAGCAGATTTCATGGTTGCAGGTCCAGACAATTGAAAAGGCTTTGTGCAATGGAGTTAAGTTTGACATGTGATGAGCATCAATGAGGATCCAGACATAGAGCCACAACCAATTTTAGGGATTAAGTTGTTTGTCTTTATTTTTGGATTTCCACACTTTTGGTACTGTTAGTAGGACATGGACTATTTATTTTTCGATTGTGGTTTGTACTTATTTTGTGAAATTGTTAGTAATTAATGTTTCTAGTTTATTTCATATTGTTTCCATTAATTCACATTTTTTCATTGTGGCTTACTTTGGTAAATAGGGTATAGTCTCTACACATGATCTATTAATCTCTTGTTGTTAGTCTCTAAACTCGGGTGTATTGGGTGGTGCGCTTGAGGTCATGTGACAACCCGGCTTGGGGAACTTGTTTAGTGTTTTCTAGGTCGGGTGTGTTACAAAGTTGTATTAGCTCTATTTATTCCTTATTATTTAGGGATGGTATATGGTAGATTATGATGTGTCGGGTCATGTAAATGATCTCACATTTGGGGGGTAGATAACCCATGTATGGGGGAGTGGGGGACCCAACTACCTAGGGTGTGATTGTTGTTCTAAATATGTGCTGTTATAGATGAATGATATTTAACCATTGTGTGATGGACTTTTTGTTTAATAAGACAATATTATGATATTTTTTTCATGTCCAAGATGATGTGAGGATTTGAATTTATGCATTATTGCTGGCTCTTAGGGATATATGAGGCATGCATCAGGATAGGAACACATGGGATGGGTGTGTGGGTATGAATGGTAGGATACATTTTACATTCATGAAAAATTGAATAAATTGGAGTCCAAAAAATATGATGCAAATGGGTAATGGAAATAATGTTAAATAATTTTTAGATAATTATTCTTAATGAAGAGTTTTAAAATAGTTGAAATTTTGGTTGTAACATGTTTTCAAATGGTAAATGTTCCTAAGAAGGACGATTTACGTTGTAATTGTGGAATGGAATTTGAAATGGTTTTTAATGAATGATTTGTGATTATGTATGTTAGTTACCTCATGTTACCCATGACCTATGGTAGTAATGGTTGAGGGTAGTGATCTAGATGTGAATATTTCCATTTTTATTGTGTATGAGGAATGGGTCATTTCTGGCTAGTGGAATACCTTATTTCAGGATATTGTGGATTTCATAGTATTATGTGTTTTGAGATGTGTTATTCCCAGTGTATAAAGATTCCAACATGATGTTAGGTGCTAGTGGGAGAAAAGTGGATGTTTTCCAGAACTCTCCTCCATAGGTGGAGAAAAGGATCCGAGTGAATTAGGGTAACAAGGGAGAAGATCAGTAAAGTGAGGACTTTCCTCATTTTATGATGTTGATGGAATGGGACCTACGGTGGGTTGTGTCGAGTATGTTTGAACTAACTAGTGAGTTCTAGCTATAACACCAACCTACTTTTACTAAAGAGGGTGGACTGGGTGTAGTTGAGTTCTCAATAGAGTCCATCGATATGATTCGTGATCACTTAGAGACTCCTCCTGAGAAGAGATCAATACTAGCAACTTACATGTTTCAAGGTCAAGAAAGGTGTTGGTGGGATGTTGTGGTCCAGGCATAGTAGGTGGAAGGCATGGTATAGAATAATTTTATAAAAAATGTTTCTAGAATAATTATATTAGCATACCTTGAGTCTCTAGTAAGCATTGGAGTTTATGAGGAAGACCCAAGGGTCTATGTTAGTGAAGGATCATGTAGAACACTTCACTAAATTCAAGCATTTTCTTCCAGATTCGATGGGGGATGAGACTACTACGGAGAGACATTTATAAGATAGACATATACATGATATTAAGTCCCATGTCAATATCTTTAATTAAATTATGTTTAAAGATGTGATGTATCAGGCCCTTATTTTAGATGGAAACCTCATTGAATATTCTTGTGTTGGAAACATAGCTCTAGTTATGTGGCTCAGTGTTGCATATTATGATAGGAGGAAGCACCATTTCAAAAATTTACATCAGAATAATGGGGGAAGTGTAGTCAGAAGAGATAACTAGTCTCTCAGAGTGGTGATCAAGTTTTTTTCTACCAGTGTGGAAGGATGGTACAAGTACACAGTCAGTGCCGTTGAACACCAGTTGAGTTCCAAGCATGTGGTAGAATGGGCCATGATTAGAGATTATTCTAGAACCCTTGACAACTGAGAATATATTGGGGATCGAGTATGATGCTGAGTTTATGTAGGGGTTGGTTTGTCACGACCTGACCCGTACAGGGGCTCGAGCCGCAACTACCCCAAGCCTGCCTCCATAGGCTAGGGGATGGCGACTAGCACCGAAGGCAAAAGAAAATAGGAGAGGCCTTTTCCTAAGAAATTTTACACACACACACAGCTAACTTAATGCAAAAGTGTAGAGAAAATAAAGCAAGATGCGACACTACTACAAATGGGAAGCCAACATACATGCATCGACCTATAACCACTATATGTAAAGTGCTGAAAAGTAGGCTGACAAGTAAACTGAATAGTGAAAGGGGAAAATATGCATCCAATCATAAAGGTTCCATAACCCGGCAATAGGTAATACGAAAGTAAACCGCTGGTGAGTCTCAAACCTTAAAGTCCTACTACATCCACTGAACGCAGCCCAAGATCCTTTGTCCCCTATGCTCCTCTGTAGTGTCAACCCACCTATCTGTTGTCTTCAATGTCACACCATATGTGGGAAAAGCCCAAGCAAGGGTGAGTATAAAGATACTCAGAAGGATGCCTCGAAAGCTCGACGGAGCAAAAAATGAGGTACTAAAACGGTAAGCAGTGGATAGAACAAAGAACAGTGTAAGAGTATAATAGTGCGAGTACATGTCAACCAAAAAAAATAAAGGAAGTGAACTCGTCCAATTCAAGAGGATCTAGACACTAAAAGCAAGTGGAATACCCCGCTCGTCTTCGCCCCTCCTAGAAAGAGAGTAACTGAACCAAAAGTGTGGGAACAAAAGTAAGGTGTATATATATGATCAAAAAGAAACATGAATGAGCGTGTAGGGGGATCTATATATCCAAGATCATCCCAAGAAAAGTCACCAACAGTTCAAAGGATATCCATCACTAAAGCCTAACAGTCCTTCATGCCAAAGTCGCCTCATCGCTGAACTATAAAACCAAGGGTCCCGCTCCAGTAATCACAGAGAAAATTCACTGAATAGCCTCATAGAAAGGGCTGAGTCTGAAAGAAGTCATCGGGTAACCCACTGCCTAGCCCAACTAGAGGGTAAACCCCAAGAGGTCGTCAGGTAACCCACTGCCCGACCACACTAGAGGGTAAACCCTAAAATCAATGGGTAACCCACTACCCAGCCCCACTGGATGGTAAACACTAAGATCAATGGGTAACCCACTACCCAGCCCTACTAGAGGGTAAACCCTAAGGTCAACGGGTAACCCACTGCACAACTCTATTGTAGGGTAGACCCTGATACACCGGTGGGTAACCCACTACCCAACCCCACTAGAGGAAAAACCTGGAACTTGTCCAATATCTCCGCACTACCCATGCCATCTCTGGGTGTCACTAACACTGCAACCGTGCGTCGGTTCGGAGTGTGTAATAGGAATCTCCGAACAACACACATTTTCATGTTTCCACATTTAATAAGATCTAGAAAGAGTATTTTCTCTCCCAAAGAGATTAAACTATTGTAATCCTCGCGGAAAAACACACTCGATAGACTATTTACTAGCTGGAAACGGGCTCCTGATGAAAAAGTTATTCAATACCGCGTTATGCCATATAGCGTCTCATGGGACCCACGCCTTAGTCCCAAAAGTGGTTGGGAAAGCTACGCCATCACGATGCTCTCAGAAAAACATACCATGTTGACTACTCATAGGCCCCAAACAGACGTCTGATGGAAAAGTCATAGTACGCTGCACACAGCTTAAGATACGGCCCATGGGGCCCATACCTCAACTCTGGCTTCAATGCCTAAAACCACCCCGGTCAACTTTTCCACAATTCCAGGGTCACAACACTGCTGACAGCACCAAAAACGGACTCCGGATGCAAATTTTGCAACTCCCCGTGTTATGAAAATGAAGCCCTATGGGGCCCATGCCTCGAGCAGGAATTTAGGCGGGCAGATTGAAATGTCACAATCCCCTCGAAAGAACACTCAAAAAGGAGTACTCAAACACCCCAAATGAATATCGGGGGAAAAGAGTTGTTTCATTGTAAAAGTTGTGAACCTGGCCCAGTGGGGCCTGCACCTTGTCTCTAACCTGAACGCTTTGGAAAGTGTCTCAAAAACCTTGCACAAGGACTGGAGTCATGCTGCTACTGACGGTGCGTCAATCGGACATCCCAAAAAAGAGTTATGTCCGACGCAAGATTAATTAATTAATTAAACAATTAATTAATTAATTGCATTTAGCATTTCTTGCTGCCGAGCAACGAAACCAAACCCCAAGGGTTTCGAACCAACTTTGGAAGGACCGTCTCAACTCCAGGGCTACAGTGCCTCTGACGGCGCGTCAAACGGACATCCGGCTCGCGAACCACGTCTATCGCAACTTTAATAATAATTTAATATTATTAGATTAAAGAGTTTCGAGTCACTCATTTTTGGGATCAGAACCCAAATATCCTGAAAACTACATCAAATAGTCCGCCTCGTCGACATGAACCCGCTGCCACAGACAGCGCGTCAATAGGATGCGCCGTTTAGAAGATACGGCCCCATGATCGCAAGGGGCCCAACCGGGCCGGTTCACCCATGCCGGCTCATGGCCCAGATGTGGGTTCGGCACGAATTGTCATGGCCCACAGGCCATGGCCCGTTCCAACAACACTAGACCCCCCTTTGATCTGGTTCTTCAAGCATACCAGCCTTTTGGCCTGTCTTTGTCACCCAGTAGGACCCATGAAATGTGTTTCCATGTTTCCTCCGCATACTCGAGGTGCTAACCTCCTCGGGTTCCCCCTGCCGAGCTCGACCGGCCACCGCCAAATGCAGGCACCTCTGCCTCCCACAGCGCACCGCTACACTGCCCTAGCTACACATCGGCTATGAAATGCCCACTCGATGCCGCCCACGCCGCCCGGTCCCCCGCGCTCCGCTCAGATCTTCCTCGGCACCACGTCGCATCTGCCTCTTGGCCTCACCAGTGCTAAACCACCTAACATTGTTGGCCCTCACGACTCCTCCCGGCCACACCCTGTTTCCGGCCCTCTGAGCTCCACCTCGGCCTAACGCCCTCCGCGCTCCGCCGCCTCCAGCCCGACCTTCGGCCACCGCCCCCTTACCGGAGTCGAACCTTCATCCTGTTCCACTAACCACTCTGGTGGTCAGAAAAATTATCTGAAGCCGGTTTCAAAAACCTAAGAGTCGGATCTTCACAGTGTCGCCCCTCGCCCAATTATCTGTCAAAGATTTTTTTGTCCGAAAATTGGGACAAAGAACGCCCAAGAACGGGATGTAGAATGGGGCTCGGACGATGGTTGTGTTCATTTTTTCATCATCCCAATTCAAAAATTATAGAATTTAAATGACGAAATTGGAAAAACTCAACAATTGATGAAGATGAAAAAATTAATCAAAAATCATACCTCGACCCGATCGTTCGCCGTTGGCGACGCATTCACTGTGATACCACATTGATCTGATGGAGTTTGTTCCTCAATCTAGAAAAGAACGACGAAGAACACCGACAAACAATAGAGAGAGAGACAGAGAGATATAAAGAGAGAAGAATAGGAAACATGTGTTCTCCCCTTATCTAAAGCGTATTTATAAAAACACACTGAAAGGCCACCCACGGTTGCGGATTCCAAAACCTCTGTGCCCGCTTATTTTATATCGTGCCTATGAAAAACTCCATGTTTCAAACTCTACGGATGTCTCGGATTTTCATTCCGATGCATCGTTCAAAAGTTATTCAAAAAACACCAGTGATAAAAAAATCACTTATTCATTAATTTAAAATGATGCTTTTTCCCCTGGGTGACATCTCTCACCGTAGGCCCGCGCCCGCAACTATTACACCCCGCCTAGGGTAAACGACACGCTTCAGATGCAACCAGGCCCTCGAATTTCCAATCCGAGCAACTGTTTATGAGGAAACACAACCCCGCCACCTGCATAGTATAAAAATAATTAATATTTTTATAAAAATTAATTATGGGCACACCGGGCCTCAAAATCACACACCGTCTTCGCGCCTAGCTCTGGAATTATATGTAGAAAAATTCCAAAGTCTTATAGGGTAAAACCTGGGTCTCTACATCATTCTCTCCTTCAAGATTTTCATCCCCAAAAAGACAAACTAAGAAGAACAACTCGGGTTACAGAGCTCAAACCTAGATCTCCCACTCCCAGGAAAACTTTCCCAACACCATACTAGCACAACACGCGAACCAGAGGGATGGTTTGTACTCATAAGGTTTGCTACTTTCAATGAAATGCATTGATACATGCACATACCTCATTAGTTGCGGCACATGGAAGACGTCGTGCGCCCACTCATACTATTGGAAGGGTAGGGATAGACTGTAGGAAACCTCTCCATCTCTTGCATGATTCCCGAATAGCCCAAATAAACTCCGGAGACTTCCCCGGCCGAACCTCTACTTTCCACGTCATGACCGAAGTCATGATTTGTTCCAGGAACATGGTCTCGTGATTCCCCCCTTCAGAATACCCATCTTGTGAAGCACCCCAGGATATATGGTCAGACAAGTTTTCATAGTCGGTGCATCACAACTGATACTCTCTTACATGCTCAAAAGTGGATTAGTCAACACCATCAACTACAGAAAATTCGTACCCCCTGCTCTACCAAGGTTAGCTGTAGGGAAGCTAAATACTATGAAACTTCCCGCACCTGAAGAGCCGGGGACCTTCTGGTAAGGGAACCTGCTACTACACTTCCATTTTCCCAAAACATAGACTACCTCAAAGTCATAGTCCTGTAGAAATTTCAACCAGCACCATCATCTCAGGTTCAAGTCTCTCTGGGTGAGGGATCACCTGAGACACTGGTGGTCTGAGCTAACCACAATGTACTCTCCCAAAATGTAGCGTCTCCACAATCTCAGCGCAATGACCGCCACCACCAGCACCTCATAGTGAAGCGTGTAGTTCTATTTATGGGTTTTCCATCACCTCGACCTGTACTTGATAACGGTATCAAGATTTATATTGAGCACTCAAGGTAGCAATGAACAGGAAAGGCGAGAAAACTCATCCAACCACCAGAGGCTAGAACCATAAAGCACATGGAATACCCTGGTATCTTTTCTCCTCTTTGAAGGAGGGTAATCCCCAAAACAAGAACTCTGGAAAACCCAACAGTAGAACTTCAAGCAAAGGGAGCTCAAGTACAAAAACCCCACAGGAAAACCCAGAACCTGATCCGACACGCCACCGCACCACCCCACCATGAATGCACATGTCATATGGACTCATCCACCCCACCTAAATATTATCCTCTTTGGATGTTACTGACTCTACCTCATGGTTTTTATCACATCACAAAAACGTGTCCCAGTGGAGGAAGAACCCCTCTTTCCCATGCATTCATAGTTATGTCAAACAACACCAACACAGTGTTACTCTGACGCCCTGTGTCACCCCCGGTAACCCCTCGAACATAGATTTAAATGAGAAGTGTACCTCACGTAGTGTCTAACATGTTATACTAAAAAAAGTAGAAAAAGACACAGAGTGTACATCTTATCATCTCATGCTTTGTGGAATTATAGTCATCCATAGCACACAGCTGCCTGCGACCCCGTCCATCATCTCCCTGGGACTGACATGGGCTGCCTAGTGGTTATGGAAGGACCTCGAAACATCGTCCGCCAACAACAGTTCTTCCTGATTTCAGCCAAAACCACCTCCCTGGGGAACACCCCTTCCTCACCTAGGAGTTCTCTTATCACGACACTACCTCTTTCATGGAGGTGCATCTACCAATTATCTGAAAAACTCAAAACATTTGGTCATGTAGTCTCATTCCACGTGACCTCAAACATCACAAACATAGCACTAGTCCTCCTTGGGCTGTCTTGGTGATCTATGATATTCTTGACCAAGTGCCTGAGTCTCGTCAAGGGGAGACCCCCAGCGCCGAGGCCCCGCCAATTGACGTCCCTCTGACAGAAATTTCTCTATCACCAGTGCCTCCTCCAGCACCCTGAGATGGGTGAGGATGCACAAGAGTACTATGCTGGCATGAATCTCCTCTCCAGAGACCTCTCTCAAACTTCTGTGCTCAGAAGTTCCCATCATGGACCATGTCCAAAGAGTACCAAGTAATGTCTTTGACCCTTGTATCGTACTCAGCCACTGCCATCACTCCCCAATAAAGGTCCAGCAACCCTTGAAGTCATATAAAGCGTATGTAGGAGGGGTAGTACTCCTCACAAAATAGCTGCTAGAAGTCATCCCACAAGAATACCGACTCATCATGCATCTGAGTAACCTTGGCTCTACTACGCCAAACTGTGTGGTGGAAAAAGGCTGGCTGTCAAAGCCACCACCTAACCAGCCAGTGTCCGAACAAGCCTGAAGAGGGGAACCACTGATTCTAGCCAACCCTTCACTCTCTAAGGGTATGACTCACCATGGAACCTCAGCGGTCTCTAAAGATGGAACTCACACAGCACGCCCAGCCTACACTCATCATCGGCCTTCAATGCCAGTATTATTTGTTACTCCATAGGTGGAGGTGTTTCTTCATGTCTTTCTAGAGAAAGGGTAATCATTTCATGGATCTTGAACAGAGGCCTCACCACCCACAGAGTCATTGTCATGAACCATAACTAGTATCATGGATGGATATCATCATGGAGATAGCCTGAATCCGATGATGGAGTACCGTGGTCAAATGATCATATATATATCAACAATAATGGGGAGATTACTCAAGATGAATATTCAGTGACTCAATCCTATATGATGCACAAACTAAATTCTCTACAACAAATGTCTCAGTGTCCCGAGTTGACAAGTGGGTTATCAGGGTCCTGGTGAATGGATAGGTTGGTCATCGCACCATCACTAGACTCCCTGTCCTGAGAGCCACTCTCACGACATGCTGACACTAGTGCCCCAAAACTCAACTATTTTTTTTAGGAACGTCTCAACAACACCCGAAGGAACAAACCACCTATGATACAACTTATTCACGACCAAACCCATACTAGGGCTAGAGGTGCAACTACCCCAAGCCCGCCTTCATATACCAGGGGATGGAGAATAGCGCTGAAGGCACAAAAGACTAAGGGTGGCCTTTTCCAATGAAACTATACACACAGACGCAGCTAACTCAATGCAAAAGTGCAGAGAAAAAAAAAGAAAGATGCAGCACTGCTGCAAAATGGAAACCAACATACATGCATCGACCTCAAACTAGTACAAGTAAAGTGCTAAAAATTAGACTGAAAAGTAAACTGAAAAGTAAAAGGGGAAAAACATGCATCCAACCATAATGGTGCCACAACCTGGAAATAGGTAAAACGAAAGTAAACTGCTGGTGAGTCTCGGACCAGAATGTCCTATTGTGGCCCCTGAAAGCAGCCCAATCTCATGTGTCCTCTATGCTCCTTCATAGTCTCGATCGACCTGTCTATCATCTGTAAGGGCACACCAAGTGCGGGAAAATCCCATGCAGGTGTGAGTATAAAGATACTCAGTACGAGGCTTCGAAACCTTGGGGGAGCAACAAAGGTGGTACTAAAACGGTGAGTAGTGTACAGAACAAAGAAGAGTGTAAGAGTACAATAGTGAGAGTACAACTCAACCCAACAAAATAAAGGAAGTGGACTCGTCTAATCCAACTAGATCTAGACACAGAAAGCACAAGTCATACCCCGCGCATCTTCGTCCCTCTTTGAAGGAGAGTAATTGAACCAAAAGTGTGGGAAAAAAATAGGGTGTATATATATGCTCAACAAGAAACCCTAATGAGTGTGTAATGGGTTATCTATCTCCATGATCAGCCCAAGAAAAGTCACCAACAGTTCAAAGGATATCCATCACTGATGCCCAACAGTCCCGCATGCCAAAGATGCTTCATCGCTAAACTGTACAACCAAGGATCCCACTCCAGTAATCACATAAAAAGTCACTGAATAGCCTCATATAAAGGGATGAGTCTAAAAGAAGTCGCCGGGTCACCAACTGCCCATCCTAGCTGGAGGGTAAACCCCAAGAGGTCATCGGGTAACCCACTGCCCAGCTCCGATGGAGGGTAAACCCTAAAATCAACCGGTAACCCACTTCCTAGTCCCGCTGGAGGGTAAAACCTAAGATCAATGGGTATCCCACTGCCCAGCCCCATTGGAGGGTAAACCCTAAGGTCAACGGGTAACCAACTACCCAACCCGGCTGGAGGGTAGACCCTGGTACACCGGCAGGTAACCCACTGCCCAGCCCCACTGGAGGGTAAACCCGGAACTGGTCCGATATCTCGGCACTACCTTGGCCATATCTAGGTGTCACTAAAACCTCTACCATGCGTAGGTTAGGAGTGTGTCATAGGAATCTCCATCCAATGCCCTTTTTCATGTTTCCACATTTAATGAGATCTCAAAAGAGGCCCTGCTCGCCCAAATAGATTACACAATTGTAATCCTCATGGAAAAACATGCGAGATAGACTATTTACTCACTGGAAACGGTATCCCAATGAAAAATCTATTCAACACCGCTTTATACCATATATCGTCTCGTGGGACCCACACATCTGTCCTGAAAGAGGTCAGACGAACTGCGCCCTTGTGAAGCTCTCGGAAAAACACGCCAAAATGACTATTGATACGCCCCAAACAGATGTCTAATGGAATATTCACAGTTCTCTACACACGGCTCAAAATATGGCTTGTGGGGCCCATGAATCAACTCCGGCATCAATGCACGAAACCACCCTGGTCAACTTCATCTTGATGCCAGGGTCGGAACGCCGCTGACGGTGCCTAAAATGGACTCCGGATGTAGAAGATGCAACTCCCCACGTTATACAAATCGGCCCCTGTGGGGCCCACACCCTGGGCCCGAATTTAAGCGTATGGATTGTGCCATTTCAATCCCCTGAGAATAACACTCTGAAACGAGTATTCAAACACCCCAAACGGAGGTCGGGTGAAAAAGCGGTGTTTCACCGTAAAGCATGTGAAACTAGCCCGGTGGGGACAACACCTTACCTCTCACCCGAACACTTCAGAAAGCATCTCAAAAAGTCAGAACCACGACTAGAGTCATGCTGCTGCTGACGGCGCATCAATAGGAAATCGCAAACAAGAGTTATGTCCGATGCAAGATTAATTAATTAATTAAACAATTAATTAATTAATCACATTAAGAATTTTGTACCGTCGAGCTACGAAACCTAACCAAAAAGGTTCCAAACCAACTTTTGAAGGACCATCTCAAATCCAGGGCTACAACGCCTCTGACGGCACATCAAACGGATGTTCGACTCGTGAACCACGGCCATCGCAACTTTAATTATTATTTTATTTTATTTTATTAAAGCACTTCAGGTCACCCACCTTTGGGAACAGAACCAAAAAACCTGGAAACCCACTTCAAATAGTACGCCTCACTGACACGAACCCACAACCATAGACGGCGTGTCAAACGGATGAGCCGTTTAGAAGATACAGCCCCTTGAACGCAAGGGGCCCAACCGGGCCGGTTCACCCAGGATGGCTCGGTCAGAACCGCTGGCCCGCGGCCCAGCTGTGGGTCCAGCCCAACTTGCCGCAGCCCGCTGGCCGCGGCCTACTCCAGCCACACCAAACCCCCCTCGGGTCCGGTTCTTCAAGCAGACCGGCCTTTTGGCCGGTCTTCGTCACCCAGCAGGACCTGCAAAATGCGGGTCCTTGTTTCCTCCGCACTCTCGAGGCGTTGGCCGCCTCGGGTTCCCCCTGCCGAGCGTGACTAGCCACAACCGTACACCGGCACCTCTACCGCCCACAATGTACCTCCACGCTACCCCAGATACACACTGACCACACACCACCCGCTCGACGCCGCTTGTGCCTCTCCGTCCTCCGCACTTCACCCGGCTCCTCCTGGTGACCACAATGCAGCCACCGCCTGGCCTCATCGGCGCTACTCCACCCGAAACCTCAAGCCTCGTGACTCCTCCCGAACGTACCCCATCGTAGGCCCTCCGATCTCCTCTTCAGCCTAATGCTCTTCACGCTCCGCCGCCTCGGGCTCAACCTCCAGCCGATGCCCCCTTGCCGGAGCCAGACCTTCATTCGGTTGCCCCGACCACTCTGGTGGTCGGAAAAATTATCTGAAGCCGGTTTCGGAAACCTCAGGGTTGGATCTTCAATGTGCTGCCCCTTCCCTCGACGATCCATCAAAGATTTGTGCCTCTGAAAATTGGGACGAAGAATTCCCAAGAACGGGATGTAGAACGGGGCTCGGACGATGGTCGTGTTCGTTCGGCCATCATTCCAATTCCAAAATTATAGAATTTAAACGAAGAAATTGGAAAAAACTCAAGAATTGATGAAGATGCAAAAATTAATCAGAAATCCTACCTCGACCCGACCATTCATTATTGGCGACACGTTCGCTGCGATCCCACTTCGATCCGCCGTAGTTCGTTCCTCAATCCGGCGAAGAACAATGAAGAACACCGAAGAACAAGAGAGAGGGAGAGATAGAGAGAGAGAGAAGAAGAAGAAGAAGAAGAAGAAGAAGAAACATGATTTCTCCCCTTTTCTCAAGTGTATTTATAAAAACACACCAAAACGCCACCCAGAGACATGGATTCCAAAACCTCTGCGCCCGCTTATTTTTTATCGCGCCTAGGAAAAACTCCCCATTTCTAACTCAATGGAAGTCTTGAATTTCCATTCCGAGGCTTCTTTTGAATGTTATTCTAAAATAACTCTAGCGATAAAAAATCACCAAATCGTTAATTTAAAATGATGATTTTCCCCTGGGTGACATCTCTCATAGCAGGCCAACGCCCGCAACTTTTACACCCCACCTAGGGTAAACGGCATGCTCCAGATGCAACTGTGCCCTCATATTTCTGATCCTAGCTACCATTTATAAGAAAACATATTCCTTCCATGTGCATAGTATAAAAATACTTAATATTTTTATAAAATTAATTCCAGGCACACCGGACCTCAGAATTGCACGCCGTCTTAGCGCCTAGCTCTAGAATTATATGTAGAAAAATTCCAAAGTCTTACAGGGTAAAAACCGAGTCTCTACATAGTTAATTCATATCACACAGGCAACTAGAGCTCAACCATCTGAATTGGTTGAGGTAGCAGATGAGGTGCTAATGGACATGATTGTCCATACTAGCATGGTAGTGCAACACCAAGAACTCATCCAGGAGACCAAGATAGAAGAGTTTTTTTAGCTTTATGAAGTTTAGTCTACACCTAGAGGTAACAATGTAATACCATCAATAGTTCAAGGTATGGTCCTTATAGATTCCACACTTACTAGTTCTTTTTTAACACAGGTTCCTCACATTCATTTCTGTTTTCTCATCTTGTGATTTATTGGTTCATGTAGTGGAATGTATCGGTGGGGTTATATTGATTCACACAACTTTAGGGATGTAAGAAGAAAACCTCAATTGACATAAGGGATGTTCACTCGAGGATACTGGGTATTTTTTCCTATTGGGATTATATGTTCTTGAGATGTTAGGTTTTGATCTAATGTTGGGTATGGATTAGATATTGTTATACCAATACCATATTAGAGGTTACCGTCATACGGTGACAATAATGTCTATTGATGGAGACATGTATGTCCATCGTGGGGAATGGGATGTCTGGGCAGGTCATGTAGTGCCAGTTTGTCAGTAGGTGGGTGAACTCACAACTCATGTGGCTCGCCTTGTGCTTCATTATGGGGGAGTAGAGCAGAATGTATTCCCTCCTATGGTGGATCAATTCCATGATGTGTTTCCTCAGAATTTCCCGAGTCTTCTACCAGAGAGGTATGTAGATATTACCATAGAGTTTCTTCTCAGAACAAAACCAGTTTCCAATGCGTTATATAGTATGGCACCAGTGGAACCCCTGGAACATAAAGATCAGTTGGAAGAACTATAAAACAAGGGATTTATTCATCCAATTACTTCACCTAAGGTATCTCTAGTTTTTTTTCAATAAGTTTGATGGATTTGTGTCAATTATATAAAGTCAAATAAGATGACTATTAAGAATATATTCCCCCTTCCTAAAATAAATGATATTTTTTACCATCTATGTGGTGATTTAGTGTTCTCAAATATCTATTTGAGGTTGGGATATCATCAATAAAGGGTGATACCATATGATGTTCCACACAATTCCTTCAGGATCAGTTAAGGGTTGGATTAGTTTGTTTTGATGTCATCCGGGTTATCCAATGTGCTGACAATGTTTATAGCCTTACTGATTTGAGTCATTAACCCTTACTTAGATCCATTTTTAATTGTCTTTTTTGATGAAATATTGGTATACTTTATGACCCATGAAGATCACATGAAACATCTTGACATTATAATGTGTACAACAATAGAGAATATGATATATTTTAAGCTATTTAAATGTCATTTTTGGATTAGTAGGTTTCATTTATTAGGTCATGAAAATATCTGAGGAAGGTGTGTTAGTGGTCCAAGTGAATGTGTACGTGGTTTTTCTTCGGAGTAACCAAAGAATGCTTCTAATATCCAATTTTTTTTGGGTTTAGTTGGCCATTACTGAAGGTTTATTAAGGAATTTTTCCATTTTGAAGCACCATTTTTGTGCTTGATGAAGATGTGCATCAAATTTGAATGGAATGGGGCACCTGATAATTCCTTCCAATAGTTGCAGAAGTAGTTGACTACCACAAAAATTTTGATCTTACGTAATCTTGAAAATGGGTATACCTTGATATGTGGATATATTTATGTATGATGATCTATTTTTATCATATGGGTCTCTACAGTTGAGGAACCATCAAATAAAATACCCTAATCATGATCTTGAGCTAGTTTTGGAGGTTTTTTCTTTAATGTTTTGGTAGAATTAATTGTTGGAAGAATGGTTCACAGTGTATACTGATAGAAAAATCCTAAATTACATCTAATTTTAGTGTGATGTGAGTCTTAGATAGTGAAGGTAGTATAAATACTTGTAGTACTTTGTCTTTCATCTATTTTACACACTGAGAAAGGGAAATAGTGTTGCAAATGCCTTCAGTCAGATGACTCCAAATCTTGCAGTCGAGGAATCAAGTTTCGAGTAGAGGATGATGGTGTTTATAACTAAGATGTATCTAGTGGTGAATGATGTCAATGGGAAGATGTCCCTTGCATCCATTAAAATTAATTATATGATTTTGATTCAAATCAAGGAGAAGTATCATGAGGATTCATAATGATTGGATTTAAGTGAAAGTCTTAAAGGTGGGGAGTCACCTACCAGTCAAACTGTTGGACATGATGGGGTATTTTATATTTGTGGACATGTGGTTGTACCAACATGTATTGAAGAAGAGTATATATGTGATTTTCTTGAATT
This sequence comes from Viscum album, assembly GCA_963277665.1. NCBI lineage: Eukaryota > Viridiplantae > Streptophyta > Magnoliopsida > Santalales > Viscaceae > Viscum > Viscum album. The sequence continues at coordinate 1,627,935,323 of OY728159.1, forward strand.
GAAGTGGGAATTGATCCCTATTTTGAAAAAAATATATCATAATCTTTGTAATAAATATTTTTGGAAGTGAATGAAGAAAGTGGTTGCAGATTTCATGAGGTGATACCTTACCTTCCAGTAGTTAAAGGCCAAGCATCAACGGTCGGGTGGTTTTTTGAAGCCATTTTACATTTTATAATGAAACTAGGATGATGATACAATGTATTTTATTTTGGTCCTCCTAAGGAATCCCTGTAATAATGATTTTATATGGGTAGTTGTTGATGTATAGACAAAAGTGGCTCATTTATTATTGATTCAAGAGAGAGTCACAATGGATCAGTTGGGTGAGTTATATGTTCAATAGGATGTGCGGTTGAATGGGGTGCCATGGATCATAGTTTTGGATCATGATATACATTTTACATTATTTTTTACAAGGATTATTGAGATAACTTAGTACTCACATGTTTATCAGTACGGAATTTTACCCATAGATGGACGGGTAGTCAGAAAATACTACTCAAGTACTTGAGGATTTGTTGTGGGCTTGTGTCTTAGACTTTGGTGGGTCATGGAAATTTTTTCCACAGGTTGAGTTTTACTACCACAATATTTACTAGGAAATGATTCATATGGAATCATAAGAGGCTCCATATAGTATACTATTTTGATCTCCATTTTTTCGAATGGATGTTGGGGAATCAGAGGTGTTGGGGCTGAGTCTCATGCAAGAGATATTAGAAAATATCTGGATAATTCAAAAATATATTTCAATGGATCATAGTTTGAAGAAGTCATATATTGATCAGCATCAATGACCTCTTGAGTTTATGGTGGGAGATTGAGTGTTTCTTTGGGTGTTTCAAAGGTTTGGTCACCATCAGATTTGGAAACCTGGTAATTTGGAAGCCTGGTATATGGGGCCATTTGAGATTATGGATATGATGAGACCGGTGGTGTGAAAATTGGATATTTCATAGTGGTATAGTGGTATGAATTATTTCATTTATTTGTAATAGATTCAACAGTATTACCAGGCCAATCTCACCTAATTGATGTTGAGGACATTGAGCTTGAGGCTGATGTATTCTTTAGGAAGCATCTAGTTCATATTTTAGATTGAAGTGAGAGAGTACTATTGGAAACTATTATTCCTTTTGTTTGGGTTTTGTGGAAGGATGGAAATTTATATAAAGAAACATGGTAAAGGGAGTCAGATTTGTGGGAAAAGTGGCCTGATCTCTTTTCATTGAAATCTCAATAATGCATAGAAGTGCGGCTCGAGGGCGAGTCATTATAAAATGGGGAGGTTATAAGATCATGAAAATTATGGAGGTAAGTTATCATTTAAATTTTGCTTTGAATACCTTAAAAGTTTATAAATGAATGGTTTCTGGGTGTTTGATGAATCTCAAGGGTGTTCCAAGGGTTTGAGACCTGAAATAATGTGAAATTCGGCCATTTTGGGCATGTTTTACGGTTAGTGTATGGTTGTTGAAAACAATACAACCTTTTCAAGAGGAATTTTACATGTTTGGTTCATTGTTTTTCAGTACCTATGGGATCACCAATTAACATTGTGACTTAGTCCCTTATGAATAGTGGCTAGTGCACGGTTGGTGCATAGTTTGGTAAGCCAGGAAGCCAAACCATGTGCCCCATTAAAAATTTAAAAATTACAAAATTTACCCCATGGAATTTTATTATTCCATCCTAATTTTCATGTCATTTATTCCTCCTCCAGATATAGTGATGAATAAAAACCCTCCCAAATATTTTGAAGATTGAATCTCTTTTGATTCTAGGTTGTTTGTAGAACCATGGGTTATGGATTGATTCTTTATGTATGTCTAATGCTTCTCTTCACTCCTCTTTCAGGATTAAGTCTTATGGTTTCATTATTCTTCTTATGACTCCCTAAAACAATCATTTTCTAGTGTTTTTTGGTTGGCTCTTCATAGGATGATCAATTCTTGATCTAACTCTAAGGTTACGGGTGATTTTGTCTTTGGATTTGTGATAGGTGGTCAACAAGTTATATATGAGGGCTTTATTATATATTTTCTCATGTGTAGTTGATATATTTATTTCTTCTTGATGTTCAATTGATTTCATTAGAAAGGATTCGTAAAATTGTTTGACAAAGATTATTTAGGCCCCTCATTATCCCAATAGGATTCTTTGAGATTTATTAGACTGTTTAGGTCCACCCATGGGGTGTGCCAAAATTCCCAGACAAGGAAAAGTGAAATGTTATGCCTAAATTTCACTTGTAATGAAATTTATCCCATGATAAATGTGTTGAAATTTTTGTCCAAACTATAAAAATGATTTAATGATATTTGTGTCTACTTGATGGAAAGTGAATAAGGGATTTTTTGGAAAATATTGAAAAAGGGATTAATTGAATAAAGTGAATGTGTCAAATGAAATTTTAGTTGTAATAGAATTGCATAAATGGGATGTAGAATGCAGATTTTATGAACCATGTGAAGTGTTTAATGTATATAAATCATGTAATAAGTTAAATGGGTTAATATATGGAAATTTTTGGATATTCTAAATGGGTTAAGGTACAAAAAGTGAAATGAGTTAAAGGAAATATGCTATGTAAATAGTAAATGTTCTAGTGGGGTAAGGATATATAATGATTAATGTATCAGATAAAATGTTAATTGTAAATTTTATGTGCATTTTTTTAGAATGGTTTTTGATATGGTATATGTGGTTAATGGATAAATAAGCTTGTGCACATGGCTTCGTGCTATGGTATAATGAACTAAAGATCCACCAATGGGTCGGGTTGGACTGAGGATCTAAACCCCACCCAAGAATGCATGGGTTTATTAGTTGAATGGATTCTCTAGGACCCTAATGGTTCCATTATATGAGAATACAAAGACTGAGTCTCTAAGGTATGTGTGTTATATTTTTTATGAAATTTTTATCCCTAGTAAAATAGGGAAATTGATTTATTCTCTTATGGATGATAATTGACCAGCTTAGTCCATTTTGAAAATTATTTAAATTCCTAACCCTTGGAACATGTGATGAAACTAAATTTGTTAATGAATATGTTATTAGTGATGAAAATTGAAATAATTATGGAAATGGTAAAAGTGAATATTTTTAACTTGTGGTGCCTGAGTTGTCTTTGGTTTACATTTTCATTTCTATCATACATTCATTAACTATCTATTTAGTCTGGATATTTTTTAGACACTATTGGTGGTGGCCTATGGAGTTGTACTCACACCCTTATCAGGTAACCATTGTGTACCCGAGTAGATTTAATGGGTACATGTCAAGATAAGGTAAAAGTCTCTATGATTCGAAGTTGAGTTGCGATTATGATATTCATGGATGAGAATCTGAAAATAGAGTCATGAACCATTTTCAAGATTTTTTTTTGTATTATATGGTATTTCCTCACTTTTGGCATGGTTATCTTGATATGACTTTTTTTATTGTTTTGTTGTGGTTTGTACATTATTTAAGAAATGGATATCAATTCATGTTTCTGGTATATTTATTATTATTTCGTTGAATTCACATTTTATCTGCTATGTATTACTCTTGTAAATAGGGTATAGTCTCCCCACGTGATCTATTAGACACGTTCTTATAATCAGAAACCTCTTGCATATAGGGAGGTGTGTTTGAGGTTATGTGAGAACCCATATCAGGGCACTAGCTTATTGGATTATAGCCTATAGATGTTATATTTTATATGGTGCGATTACTTCCTAATGAATGTATTTTACCATATACTTGGGGATTGAATACCCATATAATGTGTTACCTTAAAATTTTGATTGATTCAAAGGATACCCTACTTGAAAGTGGTTTGGATGAAAATGTTACCCAAACTGTAACTGTTTTGTTTTCAATATTATTTTAAAATAAAGATTTTATTTGGATGATAATCCATCAGGGTAAGTTTTAATCAGTATAAAACCTCTCATTATTTTTTTATATTAATGGTTTTTTATATGTTCACTCAATATTTAATTTTCCACTGACTCTAATTTTACTCGAAGTGTTTCTTATTAGTGGAAATTAACTCATCTCTTTTTTCGGCAGGGAACCACCCTTTTTCAATGTCCTAATCCATTAGATGATTTTAAAAATTTTCTTATTTATTCCTCAATAATATATTACATTATTTTAATAATTATTAATCTTCATTAAAAAGTTTTAAATTAATTTTAAATATTTTATTTTTGTGTTTTTTATCTAAGTTTAAAAATAATTTATTTTTACCATTTTCCATGTGATCAAAATCTTTTCACTATCTTTGTTATTTTCTATGATATTTATATTCTAATTTATAAGTTTTTAATAAAACAAAATTTTATTTTCCTTTGTTTAAAAAATATTTATAACTAAAATGTTTTCAAAAAGATCATGGGTGTGTCTTATTTCCAAATATTTTTTTCCTAATGATCCAAAAAATGGATTTCATCTAAATCCACATACATTAACATACATTATTCTTGATGATGGATTTTATTATAGTGTAACCATCTACTTTATTTCTTTATATAAACTATGTATTGTCCATCTATTTTGATGAAATGATCCATCACTACCTTTGTCTTTCAAAATCATCCACTACGCATAGTACTAATTGATCACTCAATTCCTATCCATTATGAATACCATATTTTGATTAATTTAATTAAATAGTGTCCAACTATATTCCATACATCGAACAATTTAGATACATTATTGAATTAACCACATAACATTTATCTATACAGTGTAAATACCATATACATTACTATATTGGTTGATTTTTATTGACCTAAAATGTTACTTAATATCATTGGATAACCATTTATTTTCCATTATTTCATTATGTTATAGTTATTGAAATACTTATTCATGATTTCCTTATGAAACCCATTTTATTTGCTTTTTTTATTTATTATATAAAATTGAATTATGTTAATTTAGAAATTTTTATGAAACCCATTCTATTTTTATGGATTCTTTATAATGTTATAAGTGTATGATTTTAAGTGGAACTCATAAACATGGAAGATGATGGGTGGTGTCCAATATCACATTCCAATTAATTGGTTTAATTTTTTATCTCATGAGATAAGTATTCATTAGTACATTGTTTCTTATATGTGTGGGCACAAATTATGGGGATCATTAATGTAACATTCATTATACTAATGATTATGTTGAATTTGAAATATGTTTCACAATTTTAGGCATATTCTATGAATTGTGTTAATCTCTCATGATTCATGTTTATTGACTCATGATTCTGCTATATTTTTATTCATGTTTTATGTTATTCCAAGTCATATTCCATGATTTATGATCTATGATTTTGTGGTCATGAATTTTCTTATGTATATTGGTTATACATATATGTTTATGTTATGTTAACTTGTGATATTATATTTTTATTTCCTTTTTTCACCATTACTGAGTATTTGAGCTAACAAATTTATTATGTTTCCATTTCCCTATGTTATTAATATGAGTATAATTTCTAAGAATTATGGGAGGGAGCCTAGTGTGGCTCAATTATGGAGAAATGTTCACAATGGTCATAAAATATATATGTTATCCAGCTAGTCCTCAAATACACTAAACCGTCCATTCTTGGTATTGTGTGATTATTTTTTAGATTTAATGTTTACCTTATGGAAATGTTACAAATTAAAGTCATGTCCTACATAGGTTGATATAGGATAAATCTTGGATTTTGATCCTATATGTGATTATTCATTAGCTAGTATTTCATGACATATAGGTTATTCCATAATTTAAAGGTTTTCAATTTATATATTTAGACTATTTAGAATGAGCCATATAATTGTTCCATGAAAGAAATTATCACATTGTGAAATCATATTTTACACCCCAATGATGGTTTCCATGAAAAATTAATTCTCTCTAGAATGTGTGGTCACACCATAATGAATATTTTCAAACTAAATTATGTCTAGTGGTGGATTCATTTTGTAATATTTTAGAGGTAAATATTTCATAACCCCGTCATTGTGTTTTGATTCACTTCATCGTGCCTTAATTTTTTATGGTATAGTTTCAAGATATATTGAATATATGAAATTTGGGATTAATCGTGTGTTACTCTAACACAATTACATAATCCCCCACAATATATTAATGGTGACTAGAAATGTTTTATTGGTTTAGTCGATAATATTTATGTAGGATAATTTTAAATTTGTATTGTTTTTTTAATTTTGAATGTAAAATTATAAATTCCATTATAGATGATATTTTTTGTTATTGATGATGAGATTAAAAATGTGAAAAAACTTGGAAAAATAGATAGTGTGTGGTTGATGAAGTGGAGACACTTTGGAAAAATGTTTTATTTTTATTATCATATTATATTGAAGAGGAATATTCATATCATAGTGATTAAAATATGGCTTTTAAAAAGATAGTCTCTAGTGTTTTGGAGTGATTTATTTATTATGTTCATACTTTCTTGATTATATATTTTTATATAATTATGAATATATCCACTTAATATGGAAATATAAATTGGATGGTCTAGAGGATAATTTTGGATACTAAATTTTAGAGATTTGTTTGTCATAATGAAGAAAATGATGTTGTACTTTTTTAATAGTGGATTCTAATAGTCATAGTAATTTGTGAATATTCAAATTATTGTTTCTTTGGAGAGTTATCTTAATGTGTGATAGAGTGTGTATTAAATGTAAGGATTCATTTTATACAAAAACAAGTTTCAAGTATAAACCCATATCATTGTATCATATTTAGTGATTCTAGTGAATAGTGTTATAATTGAAGATACCACACCATGTCCAGGATATATTCTTTTATTTTAAATGGTGAACCTTTTATATCAATGTTATATTCTTGTTTTTTGAGTATGTGTAGAATAAATCATGTATCTAATTGATTTACATGAAAATTAATTCAAAATTGATGATGTAAAATTGGTGACAACTTGTCTATTATCTTCCTAACAAGTGATAAAAGCTAATTGATTGGAGAATTGTAAAATAATTCTATTCATTAATTTACTATACATCGTGGTGAATATTTTTTATTGGACCACACTACATTGTTAGTAGATATCACTATACAATCCTATGGGGATACCTTACATTATTATTATAAAAATTTTAAGATACACTGGTCTTTCTTGAACAACCAACATATTTGTAATCAGTTTCTCATTAAATAATTTAATGAGAAATTAATTCCCCATGATATAAGTATAAAAAATGTTTCTATAAGAGGGATTGTGTACATAGTACACCTACTACGGTTAGGAATTAGATTGAAAATATGAACCATAATGTGTACCAGTTTGGAAATATGAGTATTATATATGTGAAAACAACCCATGAATTACCTACTTCATTTTTTTAAAATAAACCTCTTTATCGTCCATTGGGTGATATTACCAAAATGATGGTTCAAATTATTTTAACCATTTATTCACTATTGAAAACCCAAATCCAAAAAGAACAAATTTGTCTACCAAAAAATAATTGTGGTGTTTTTTATAAGACCATTTTTGTGATCAGTGATCATAAATATAGGATTTACTAAAAACAATAAGTGGAATATTTATACAGAGGCCCATGAAGCCGAATTCACTTCCCATAAAGTTTTAGTTAGAAAAAATTATTTTTATGGGTTTAATGGTTAAGGAATTGATATATTTATACAATTATAATATAAATGTATATTTTTATATGTCGGGTCAAGTAAAAAAACCTACGTATTACTAAGAGAAAACCAATGCTAGACATATAAGAAATTTACCACCCTCAACAATATTGTTTAAACATGAATATATATTGATTAAATGTTCCAATAATATAAAATAAATATATAATATATGGTGCCTCACATGAGTCAAAATGGCTTTGATATCAGTGTCCTTAAGATTCATATAAGTAATAATTTACTTTCATATTATATGATCAAACCAAATAATAATTGAATTATAATTAATATTACTCAAAAAAGTTAGTAATACCTGATAAATGAATAGAATTTTTTTCATTATTTGTAATGATATAATGTAAATCACATATATTAGTTTTTTAAGACTGTTATAGCAATGAATGAATAAAAAATAATGTGAGTATAATGTAATTGTTTCTTAACACATATAATCTAATTTAGATCATGGAAGTAACTTGTATAGTAAAATCAATAAATAATACAATCCAAAGAATAAATGTTATGAGAAAATTATGTTTTTAATAACAATAATTAATTTTATGTATGATTTTAGATTAAGTTATTATGATTACTAAAAATTATTATTGTTCAAAATTATGACTAGTAGGGATCAGAACCATAAATAATATATTATTTATGATCAGAACATTAAGATTCGTGTTTATAATGATGTTGTATAATAACTTATTTTTCAAACAAAGAAGAAAAAATATATTTTAAGACTAAAAAAATTCCATATGATTCACATTTAGTAGTGGTTGTAAATGAGGGAAATCATAAGGGTTTTCCCAAGAATAATCTCAAGCTAAACATAAATAATGAAAGTTCAGTGAGAATCATTTCTGAGGCAGGTTCAAGTTTGTGGAAATCCCCAAAAAATAATTTTTTTCTCAACCACTGCATTCATATACCATTATTAAATACAATACCCAAAAATATTATTCTAAAATAATAATGGGTAATGTATATATGGATTGATGTGGTATTATTGTGTAAATCCATTTGGTAATTGAATGAAATATATCTGAACACTATACTTCCATTAGATAAATCATTTTTAATTAAAATTTTTAATTTAAATATTTAATTTAATTTAATTAAAAGAAAAATTTTAAATAATTAATAACATATTTTTAATCAGGGTACTCAAATTAGGTAAGGGGAATATTTTAATTTCTATAAAAAATAGTAAAATTCAGTAAAATAGTGAAATATGGTATTGTACTGTGAATATGATGTCATATTTATATATAAGCATAATAAAATTCAAAAACAATTAGTTCTATTGGACTAATATTATAATAATTAATTGTATCGAATAATTAAGGGAACTAATGGACCATAATGGGTGTAGTGGAGCACTTGAGATAATTTAATAATAAAATATTGAATTACTAATTCCATGGAATTTCACACACCACAGTGATAAATACCAACCCCCTATTATAATTTATGTATTGAAAATTTTCAAAATTGATTCTTCATTGTTCTTTTCAGGAGTATCTCCCATATATCTATATTTAATCATGAATAATTTTGGTGGTTAAAAGGTTCTTTTTTAGCCAACAAGTTTAAGTAAGGTAAGGGTCTCTATTCCCCTCCTTTCTTTTCATATTATGATTCCTTTTTTAATATTTTATAAATTCATGTTTTATATTATTATATACTCATAATATTGTATATAATCATCTATTTAATGTTTTCCACATGAGATACTATTCATTCAACAACATTATTCGATTTTCATAGGTCTTTGCCACATGAAAGTAAATAGTTTCTAATCCTCTTCTTTTCTTTCCAAATAAAATATTTTTAATTACAAATATTATAAAAATAATTTTCACTACATGAAATGATTATTATTATGTGTTAGCGACATACCCTTAACATTATGTCCATTATGGATCATACATTCACTCTCCTTATACCATTTTCAATGTATATACCGTGTAAAACTAAAATATTCCTATCTTTTTCTATTTAATTTCTTGTTGTGTTTATTATGTTATAAATATTTGTAAACCTTCATATCATATAAATATAAAATCTGATATATGGTATATTTTCATCCATTTGAACTATAATAAATGTTTTATTACCCATTTCGTATCATTATTCCCTTCTAAAAATATATTACTATGTGGAAATGGTCCAATGAACCAAGATTCATTATGAATGTTCCTATACATATGTCAAGCAATAGAAATGAATACTATTTAAAGGGATTGATCCATAAATTTTCTTTTTTTCATTACTATGAAAAATTTATTATTTTATGTTTTCTAAAATTACCCTCATAGTTACATTGATTATAAGAAAAATACATGTTAAAGGGATTTAAAGTGTTCCTATAGAGGGTTGTTAAGGTAATATAGTTTGACCCAAAACATTTGAGGAGGTGAGGGATTACAAAGCTTCTATAAGATGTAATAAAAATATAACATTTTTAGTTTATTGTCCACCATGGCCTTTATAGAACCATTTCTTTGGTTTCTCTTTATAAGGACATAAATTTCAATATTATGTAGAAAATATATACATAGTATCCTTTATAAAAGAAATTGGAGGATTCCATTATCATTTACCCTACACTCGGAATACCCAACACTTCAATATTTTTATTGATAGGTATTCACCTATAAACCATTAACATTTTTTTACAATAGGTTTTATATATTGAAAAACACAGTAACTACTCATATGTTAACATGGAATGTTGATATACATTTTTAATGTTTAATGTTTATAGCCTTATGAATATATGATTTAAGTTATGCATTATACATTGGCCATGTTATTATATCAGTGAAAATAGTTTAATAACCCTATAAAACATTGGGTAATGTTTCAATCTATAGAGATACAATATATATTTAATTATTATAATACCATAGTTTTTGTGGGTATCATTCCGATCATATCCATTCAGATAGCCATGACATTGGATAGTAACCTTGTCATCATAGGTCTTTGACCACATGTTTATTATATTCATATTGATATGAATTACTTATCTATATTATATTTCATATCTAACATACTCGTTATCATGTTTTATGTTTTCCATGTTTCTTTAAAATGACATCTTCGCTAATACACTACAAATCATTTCACCTCCCTTAATGTGAATCTAAACTCATTGTTTCTTATGTTGCCCGAATATACAATAAATCAAGTGTATTTAAACAGATAGATAAAATATGAACTAAAGGATTATTTCCCTCAGAATTTGGGGATGACCTCCTTGATTGAAGGTTCAAAAATTCTAATCAGTTTCTAATAAGTTTGTTCGTAGAACCAGAAACATCCAATGATTCCACATCCATTTGGACCTACTTTCCAAAGGTAGGCGCTCATTTGTTTATGGACTGATGAGGCTTATGAATTTGCATTGGTCGAGAGGATGAGAGGTCGGACTCATCACACCTTTTTGAGGGAAATTATTGTCTACTCTAGGACTCTCTTTATAGATTTAAGTTACGTTCATGAATCCATATTACATTATCTAGTATAAAATGAGCTTTCCTTCAGATCTGAAAATCAATGATTAAATATGTAGAAAATTTAGAGAATATTTTATATGTATTCGAGGTTCTTCATCGATAGAGAATAATTTGTATTTATTAGAGATTCTTGGTCAATGGTATCCTTCGACACATTTATATAGAAGTCTATTGGTCATTATGATGACCATGATGGTTTTAAAGCCACTCAGTGGGGCACTTGAAGGTTATTGTCATTCAGAAGGACATGGATTATTTCAGAGTTGGGATCGAACCCACAGATAGGCTACCTACGTATCCTTTGTTTAGAAAAGGAATCAGAACCCACGTAGTTCGAGTAAGGGAGTATGATGTTTATGATTGATGGCTCAAAGTTTAATTTCATAATTACTTTTACACTCTAAGCTCATGTGATTCATGCTCAGTGTGAGAAATAAGAGGTATTGGTAAAAATCAGAAAATTGTGCCATGAAAGATGCAATCATAAGAAATAATTTTGTGCTTATATATGTATGACTGCCCAGATAAATTAAGATTAGGATTTAATTCAGGGAAGAAATCAAGGAACAGGGTCCATAAAGGTATATGTGCTTCATGGAGATTTGTATACTCTAACTTGGGGCTTACTCCTGAAAAGGAGGCCCAAATTAGGAGAGGACTTGTGATTGGGTTTTACTACTAAGAAGGAATCCCAGATCAAAGGTAAATTAGGACTGGTTAAGAGAAATTAAGACTGGGGATTACTCCTGAGAAGGAGGCCCAGGTTAAGGGACTTGAAAAATTAAGGGACTTGGGGCTTACTCCTAAGGAGGATGCCCATATTTGAGAATTATGACTGGGGCTTATTCCTGAAAAGGAGGCCCAGGTTAAGAATTATGACTGGGGCTTATTCCTGAAAAGGAGACCCAGGATAAGAATTATGACTAGGGCTTATTCCTAAAAAAGAGGCCCAGGTTAATGAGTTCTCTCATTCTAAAGGATGAGTTTGAATGAATGAAATCTCAATCTTTAGTGACATAAAGATGTGTAAATCACTAGGTTTTGAGTGATATTCCACAAAATTACTTTCAGATAAGGATGTAAAATCAAGAAATCATGCCATAAATGGCTATGAAGAGTGTCTTGAAGACTGAATCTTGAATAGGAGAGGTGGAATGTCATAAGAGGGGTGAAATGGGAAAGAAGGGGACCGAAAAAGGTAGGGGCCTGCAAGTCCTGGTAGGTGCGCAGGTACTGCATGGGCACGCAAGTCCTGGTCACGCAGGTATACCTGCGCGACACATGGGTACTTGCGTGATGGTTAACCAGTAGGGTAATACTTGAGCGACTCTTGGTTAAAGCCTTTAGAATCATCTTGAGGTTCTTCCAGAAGAGTGGCACACAAGTTCTATTAAAGTAGTTAGGCGGCGCGCAAGTGGGGCCATTTCTCTTAAGGGCTGGCCACTCAGGTGCACATGTTTTGATGAGTTTCAACACTTAGGCCTTCCTCCCCCTCTATAGATCTTCCGTTCTAGGTAAGAAATTACCGTAGAAGTGTTTCTGAAGCTTTGGGAAGAGACTAGGGCACCGGGAGCTCAAATCTGTGTTTCTGGAAAAAGTTCCTCCTCAAAATGGGGGGCCCACATGGTCTATTTATAGGCTGGAGAAGACCCTGGGTAGTTATCCTTTGTGGTGCTCCAGTCACTTGTGTTACCATTAGGCATCTTGCAAGTGGACTTGCGCGACAGTGATGGAACTTTCATGGCACATGTGCTTTTGAAGCCGTGTTCATGCCTTTGTCGATTTTTGATGTTTTCTTCAAAGGCTGAATCAATTTGTGCTAAGTCATTTCGCTTTACATTCCTTTGGACTCTGTGATGAAAAGGATTTTCAACAAAAGTCCCCACTCAGAGTTGGATCCAAAAGAATAAGGATGTGACTCTGAGGAAAAGAAGAAAACCAAAGGGAAAGAGGCGCGTAGGTGGCGAGGGCGCAGAGGGCGGTGCGCAAGTGTTGAGCGTGCAGGCATCGGCGTGCAAGGGTGTGTCCTGGCCTATAAATATACGGCCCCATTTCGGTAAAAATCATATGGATTTCAAACCTTCGAGCTCTTGCCACACAGGTCACTTTCACCACACAAGTTTCTCTATTTTCCAATGTTTCGTTGTTGTCGCGCTGCTGTATAGGTATTTGGACTTGTGCTGTGATACTTGCACACCAAAAACATGTGCGGCACATCCATACTTGCGCTCCATGTTTATAATTGTGCACCTTAATGCCTTCGACATTTTTTCTGAAATTCCTTCACAAATTTTATGAAAAATCAACTTACTTAAAAGCTAATTTACTCAACTTTTGTGCAGAATCAATGGCTCTTAGAACTGGAATAGTTGATGAACTAGCTAGCAAGCGGATTGATGATTTGATGAACATCATTGTCCATGATTATTATACCGTAAAAAGTATCACTCTTTCGGATTTGGATAAGTATATGAAGAAATATCGTTGTGACATCCCCCAAATCATTTATTTTCCTTTGTATGACTACAGTCATCTGCGAGAAGTTACTATTCCAGAAGCAAAGAACTATCTCCCATTTACGTGGTTTCAGAATTACACCAACTTTTCTTCAGTAAATATCTCAGGTGGAGGAGTATTTATAAATTCTGGAATAGTGGAGAAGCCCACATGTTGCATCATAGCCCTTGTATGCCAGATCTGAAACCTCATACGCCTGAGCTGCAACCACATTGTCATCCTTCAATCTTATGAAATGCTCAGATGGATCCATCCAAAGGCTGGAAGAAAAGTTGGGACTTCTGTACTGGGGGAGGCATGAAGCCAACTTGGATGTGGGCATACTAGTGCGAAAAACATGTGCAAAGTTTGTCGAGGATATGAAAGGAGTGTTGATATACGAAGCTGTCTGGGTTTGGCAAACATATGTTTACAGACATGATAACTTCGTGCCAGAGATACTCAGCCACTAGAGCCCAACAACTAATTCGTTCTATCTGATTCATGGAGAAGTAGGCATTAGTTTGTAGGATATCCACAAGATCTCAGGGGCTCCAATTTTGGGTTACATGTATGATGAATTCATTCCACCCAAGGTGACATGGAATGATTCAGAGAAGACTCCTACTTTGGCTCGAGAATTATTCAAGATCTTCCACAGGCTCAAAAGTTCATGGACCTCATTAAATCATTCTAGAAAAGATATTCATCCCGAGGAATGGATGACTATATTTCTTATTGAGATGAAAGAGAGGGAGCCAAAGGAGAAGGAGCTGAAAGAAAAAGGATCCAAGAAAAAGAAATCCAAGGATAAGAGGCCCAAATGTCCTACCACCTACCCAAAACCAGAGAAGAGGGGTGCTCTTGGCACATTCTGGCCAACTCTAGAAGGAGAGTTTGAGAATTGGGGATATTAGGTGAATCATAGGATCCCAAAGAAGACTCATCTGGTAGGCTTCTTGGCAATGTGGGTCAGCGTTTATCTCTTTCCATTCAGGGATTCGAAGGGAGGTGTCAGGCCAGGGACCTTCGTCATTGCGGCAAAGTTGGCTGAGGGAAAAATGGTTGGGTTGGCTACCCACATTTTAGAAAAGATTCACAAGAGTTTACTTCATGTATTCATGGGTAAATATCCTTTAAGAATATTAGGACCATTCCAAGTTTCATGGGGATGGATCGCCACTCACTTCAAGACTTACAATGTACATAATGGATTACAAATTCCTGGAAGTTCTTTCAGGCCATCAGTGCAAGCATTCTCTAGAGGTTCTCCATTAGATGTTAATGCCTATGACATGAAATTGAGGCTGAGCATGTTTAAAGAATTAAAATTTTTCCCTATGGAAATACGCAAACCGGGCGGTTTTTGATGATGGAACAACCCACTTGGATTTAAGGGCATACATGCTAGCATGCAGGGATGGTGTGCTAGTTGCCAGGATTGAAGGTGAAATTTTATCCGAGGCCTATGCTCCATATATATTTGCTCGTCAATTCAAATTTAGGCAATAGGTTGTTGTATCTCATCCAGTACATGTCAGGTTAGAGCAATATTCGATGGTTGCTCGGCAAATATGGCTGCTGACGTTAAGGGAGAAGACTGGGGCAGTATTTGATCTACCAGTTGAAAAAGCGGCACATAATTTGACTACATATTATGCCGAACACTGGATAGCATCATACCCCAAAGGGGTGCTGAATCATCCAGCAAGTGGGGAAAAGGAAGAGGATTGTAGAGAAAGAAACCCTTCTTCATGAAGGTTATGCTTCCCACCTGAAGCTGATTCGGCAGATTCCTCCTCTAGAACTGATTCACCGGATTCCCATGATGGGGTTGATGAGGCGCAACCACTGGAAAAGCGGTTTCATGCCCGATATAAGCCTCCGGCCAGAATTAAAATACCCACTCCATCAACTCCTGGTGAGTTAATTCATTGTGGTAATTTAATCACTACTACATTATAAAGCAATAAGTCTTATTTTCATATTTTATATCTATTTTTGCAAGACCTGGGAAGAAATTGAAGTCAAAGATTGAAGGACCTTCCTCGCAGCCTTCATATCTAAGACCAGAGGTTGTCTTGTTATGGAAGGGTTTATACTGTGGTACTGAGACCGCCTGGCTAGATTTTTGTGATGGCCTACAACTTCCTGGAATAGGGAATCTTCTGGCTTCTACAAATATCCAATACGAGGATAACCGCAATGAAGATCGGGCTTACATCAGAGAGCTGGAAATGCTCATATATGCCACTGATGAGTCTGTTCCTGCCACTAGGTGGGTGAAGGAATTGATTGATCGTGGCACCGCTGAGGGGACTGATGAGGAGTGGCATGATTACGTGGCTCCTGAAGATGTAATTTTTCTTTCCTTATTTAATTTGAAACTTCATTCCAGTTGAAGCTTTGTTACTTAAGGAAGTTATTTTATTCATCTTGCAGCTTGCAAAGAAAGGAACTACTGAGGTCCCTTCGCCACAGTATAGCCCTGGAGGTATTACCATCGGGGTTGCTACTAAATCTCCTCGCAAACTAGGAGAAATATCTCTAGGCCAGTAGGCCATGAATGAGGAGCTGGAAATAGATTTTCATTCTCCAATCCAGGTGCCAATAAGGGAGACTTCCAATACTCCCAAAAAACCAAAGAAGCAAATGCAACGACGGAGGAAGTCCACAGCTAAACACTTCATTAGCAGCGGTAAGTCCTTAGTGTAATAATGAGTCTATACCTATGAAAAGGTTACTCAAATTTCTGGGGATTGTAGGGGCTTCTTCAATTTACCCCCTGAGGGAATGGACTGATCCTCCTTCAAGGACCACAGAGGGTGATGTGGAACAATCACAAATTCAAGCTGACATGGATGCTCCTGGAGAAGAGCTAGAATATGTTCCCAGTATCCCTCCTGCTACTGTTGCAAGAAGAGAAGAATCTGTTTCTGGTAAGTTAACAATGCTTCATAAAAAAATGTTGAACGAAACATCGACTGACTTCCATTTGTTGATACTTCAGATTCAACTCCTGCATTAGAGCTTCTGGAGGCTATTGCAACTGATACTGTGATTTTATCCGAAGATTTTGGCTAGGGCCAAGGGTCACAGGGCATAAGTTTCCAAGAAGACACATCCAATGCTCCTACTGGTGAGACTAACCAGGATTCTGAAATATCATTGGATGAAATGATGAATCATGGCATGTCTTTTGAAGAATTTTATGATCATGCTAAGTTATCATGTGACTTAGAAGACCTTGGGCGTGAGTGTTATCCTTCGACCAATAAATTTTATTATAATTTAAACTTCTATCCAAGACTGAAAATAATATGCAGTTCCATCCATAGAAGTTGTTGAACTACCAATGCCTGAAGAGGGTGTGAACATTGATGTCAACCCTAATATTGCAGAAACATTAGCTCAAGTAGATCTAAACCCAGCAAACCCTCTTGAGACCCATCTTGATGATCCTATTGAGACTGGGAAAGATGGGGAGGAGTCTTATCAGGTTACTAATCTACCATTGGGTAAGGGATAACAATATTTGTGATTTTACATAATTTGGAAGACAATCGATTCTTTTGTTATCATTTGAAACTAACCAATGATTTCAATTAATTATGCAAGGGCATCAACTGCAGTGGCTAGATCTAGAGGTGAGGCTCCATCCTCTGACCCAATGAGAATTGAAAGCGAAGAAGCACAGGTCAGGGGGGAAGGAGCAGAACAGGGCACTTCTGTAAGTGCATTAATCCCAGATTACATGCCCCCCTGTGATGATGATATTGAATCAGACCTAGAGGTACGTAAGGCACTCTGCTTCTCACGACGCAAGGCATAGAACAACATATGGAAAATCATATCTGAGGTGCCTTTAGAAGATATATCATCCAAGATCCCTCGATTGTCGTCCCAGCTCATCATGCTAGGACTTGGTGGTTTTGGATATCAAGAAATCGATATCGCGGTGAAACAAGTCATCTTCAGGAGGGAGCAGGAGAAAAGGTGTCATGAAGATCTTACCAGGGTGAAACTGTCAATCAACATCGGAAAATTTGAGGATGTTGTATCCCGATATGAGGCTAACTATGCTGCTAGGATGAAGGAGCTGAAGCATAAGATCAAAGAAAAAGTTGTCCAGAAGATGCACCTTCAGCAACAGTTAGATGTTGTTACTGGGGAACTTGAACAACACAATAATTCACTGGAGGGAGTTCAAACTAATGGTATGAAGACCATTGTGGATGCTAAGAAAGAACTCCATCAGGCTGAAAAGAGTGAAGTTGGTCGAGTTCATGAGCTTCAAGTAGCTGGTGATGAAGCTCGAGATGTGGTTCATCAATTGAAGACTTATGTTGACAGTCTTTTGTAATTTCATGGAAAATAGAAGAGACTCCAATCTATGGATGTCCTAATTCATGTGCATCAAATGGAAATAATGCTTTCATCTTCAATCACTTGTGCATGCATTTTCCTGCTACCTACTTTAAATTTTACCTAAGCCAATGGGCCTAGTAAGCATAGTTTGATTTTTACTAGGATTAGTGTAAATAACCCTACAAACTTTGAATCTTTTAATTTCTCAATATTACCTAAATCATACAAAATGTATGTTTAGTGAGCTGGAACTTGAATTTTATTCAGATTTCCTTTTTCTTTTATGGGCAGTTTAATGTTATGTACATCGGACATAAAGAGGCTAATGTTTAAGGTCAAAATATCTTTGACTGAATGAATTAGAATTGACTCAATTCCTTGACAATTCATATGAAAACATAGTACCATACTCAAGTATGAGGTAAAATATGTAAACTATTACATAAGAATATTTGAACCTAAGGAATGATATGAAAAATAGCTAAAAGGAATTTGAAGAATTAGTTCACAAGAATGAAGTTACCATTATTTAACAAAGTCGTTAGGGGGTTGAATTATGTAGGGACACCTAAGGGCATTGGCTGCATAGTTAAATAAATAATATCTTTTGTCTAACAAGTCTGTTATGTAGACTGTTTATACAAGGTCACCTAAGGGCACGTGATGCATTGTTAGGAAAAAGAACTCTCAGAAATTTACCTTCGTAGTGCTAAAAATCCAGTGAAAGTTTATGGAGATTCAAATTTTCCAAAGTATAGAGTTTGCTGTATGGAAAGAGGTACTTGAATATGGAGAAGATATTTCCCAATAATATTATCGAAGAACTGGATGGATTTCATTCATACGAAGGTCTGACCCAAACGTAGGGAAAGAGAATATAAACTATAGACTTGAATACTTTCAGATCATGAAAAATGATATGGGACAAATATGTTAAGGATGAATACTTTTGCGGATCCCTACATACTGTCATTTAAGACCAACAAGGACAAAAGAGGCTTTATTACCAAGAATGAAGTTACCAGTATTTAACAAACCTGTTAGCGGGTTAAATTATGCAGGGCCACCTAAGGGCATTGGCTCCATAGTCAAATAATTGTATCTTTTGGCAGACAAATCTGTTATGGAGACTGTTTATACAAGGACGCCTAAGGGAATCTACTGCATAGTCAAGAAAAATAATTCTCATACATTTCACATTTTTGTGACTAGAAGTCAAGATAAGGGTTATGAAGATCTGAAAATATTTAAGTTTAGGATTATGACACATAAATATTGGTATTGTCCAGTGTATACAAAGATACACAAATCAATAATAACCATAATCATGTTGTGGGTGGATCCTAAATGGAAATGTTGGACTTCACTACGTATCCCATAAGGATGGAAATCAAGCCATATGTATTTCTTTAACTACAGTTTAACATTATGTGGGACAAAAGGATTGGAGATCTTAGTTTAGGGTCATAGAGCTTGGACCATTATAAGAAATACACAATGTGTGTTTTCATGGGGTATTTTCAGCCAAGGGACTGAAAGTGGAATTTGGGGTTAGGCCCAAAGACTTGGGGCTAGATTCGATGGACACTAGAACGTTCCTACGTATCCCATAAGGATGGGAATCAAGCCCACATAGTTCTATAAATACCCTTTGTACAAATTTGGTCCGTAGATGTGAAAGGTGAAAGGGGACTTTAGTGCAATGATGATTTAACCCAAGATAAAAGGTTCAGGTATTGCCATGTATGCACATAGTCTTAAAAATGAAAAATGATTGAAAATCAATGTAAATAATGATTCCCTCACAGGTGAGGGTGTCAAAGAATATTGTAGTTTATTGTCATACTGGAAAAAAGTGTTGTATAGTTTAACGTCGTATAATATGGACGAAAGTGAAACAAAGTAAATATATTGATTCTAGAGGCTATTTCACGAATCAACATCGTATGAGATAGAGGTGAACCGATGTGAAGAGATTGGTTTTGGGATTGAACCTTGGGAGGTTGCCTACGTACCCAGCATGGAAGGAAAGGATCAAAGTCCGCATAGTTTAATTAAAGAATGAATTAAAGATAAAGTTGTTCTCAGGGACAACGACCTAAAAAATGATGTTTTTGGGACTTACACATGGTTAGTAGCCCATAGAGAGTGTTATGGTTGAGGTTTTCTATAATCTAACATGAGTCATACTTGGTGTGAGAAACAATAGGTAACAACAACCTCAACGATGCATAGTTTAATGTCATGTAGGACATATAAAGGGACTATGCAGTTTAAAGTCTTGCAGTTATGACTATTGGTGCTGCACAATTTAGTGTCATGTAGCAGGGACAAAGTAAAGTTTAATGTCATGTAGGACATATCAAAGGACTTTCTGTATAGTTTAATGTCATGCAGTTAGGATGATGGAGAAAACAGAGTTTAACATCATGTTGGACAAAAAGATGGTTGTGTAGTTTAATGTCCTGCATTAAGGACAAAATAGTACACCATTTAACGTCATGTTGGTCATATTGGGGACTTTTTTCACAGTCTAACGTCATGTTGGACGAAAAAGGGACGATACAGTTTAACGTCATGTTGGACGAAAGTGCGAATAGTTTAAGGTCATATGCATGGACCGTGGATGGTGCAATTTAATGTCATGCTGGACTTAAGGTACTTCTATACAGTTTAGCGTCATGTAGTTAGGACATCATAGTTTAACGTCATGTGAGATGAATGGAATACAAATAGTTTAATGTCATATGTATGGACCGTTTCTGTATAGTTTAACGTCATATAGAAAGGACGATTAAGGATACAAAGTTTAACATCATGTTGGACGTATGTGTAAATATTTTAGGGTCATATGCATGGACCGTTGATGATGCAGTTTAATGTCTTGTTGGACGGTGGTGCAGTTTAAGGTCATACCAGACCACGGATGATATATTTTGTGTTTATTCAAAATACTTCTTCAAAAATCTGGCATTGGTTAGAGTAGTGATGAGTTCTCCATCCATCGATATTAATGAATAATCTCCATTGGAGTAGACCCTATGTATTGAGTAAGGTCCTTCCCATTTTGGATCAAGATTGGGAGGTTTATTTCCTAGTATCATTGGAGTTCTAAGAACTAATACCAATTCTCCCTAAGTGAATGAACGAAGACGAACGTTTTTGTTAAAATATCGTGTTATTCGATTCTTAGAGACTTCCAAGTGGTGCAAAGTGCACAATCTTTTCTCATATAATCTTTCCAATTCATTCAATCGCTTTTGAGATTGTTCATCTGTAGATGATTGATCACAAATGGAAACTCTGAGCGAGGGTAGTTGAACATTAATTGGAAAGACTACTTCTGTTCCATATACCAATGAATATGGAGTTGACTGAGTTGCAGTGCGAGTGGTAGTCTGATAAGCCCATAAAGCATGAAAGAGTTTATCAGGCCATGATTTCTTATCTTTTTCCACCATATTTTGTAGTATGTTTGACAGAGTCTTGTTGAAAGCTTCTATCTGGCCATTGGCTGCTTCATGATACTGAGATGAATGGTTGGATTTGATGTTGTATTCTTGATACAATTTCTTCACCTTGGATGAACAGAAGTTGGTGCCATTGTCCGTCAATATGGTATGAGGGACACCAAATATGGTAATGATGTTAGACTTGATGAAGCTAACAACGCATTTAGAACTTACTTCCTTGAGAGGTATTGCCTCTGCCCATTTGGAAAAGAAGTCAGTAGCAGTAAGAATATACTTAAACTGCTTGGTCGTAGCTGAAGGGTAAGGTCCCACCACATCCATTCCCCATGTGGAAAATGGACATGAGTATTTATCTGTATGAAGCAAATCTGGAGGGTGATGAATGAAGTTGGAATGTACTTGGCCTGAATGATGCTTCTTTTTGAAATCAACACAATCGTGTATCATTGAAGGCCAAAAGTATCCAAGCCTTCGAATATGATCATAAAGTCTATGTCCAGACTGGTGGGCACCATAGACTCCTGCATTCACTTCTATCATGACAGCCATTGTCTCTTCACCATCAATGCATCTGAAGAGAACTCCATCAAAACCACATTTTTAGAGAATTTTCTCTAGGTGATCTGGGCTATCATAAAGAGTAAAATTGACAACACATCACCGGATTTGTTTTTTCTCGGCTCTATCAGGTGGAAGTGTTCCATTTTGAAGGTATTCTCTGATAGGTGAAATCCATCCTGTAGTATGACCATACGGTTCAGGAATGGGACTAATTTCATTAATTTCCTCTGTTCTGATTCGAACATAAGGTGAAATTGCATGACGGTGGGCAATACTGATGGTTGTCTCGTTCCGATTTGAATCTTCCAGAGCTATGGCTATATTATCCAGTGCATCAGCTTGAGCATTTTGTGATCTTGGTACATAAGGAAATGTCGGTTTCGAAGGAAATTATGCCATTAACTCTCTGACATAATAATACAAAGGCATTAGTTCTTCTTTTCTGATGGCATAATCCCCATTGACTTGTTTGATTACCAGGTCTGAATCATCTTTCACCTTTAAGTGAATCACTTGTTCTTGAAGCGCTAATTCAAACCCTACGATGAGAGCATGGTATTCTGCTTCATTATTGGTACCACCTTTCCACAATAAGAAGGAATAAGGTAAAACTTCCTTTTTGGAGAAATGAGCACAATTCCTAAGGCAACTTTGTTGAATTTAGGATTTTCCATTTTCCTCCCTATTGGACTTCTGGAAGCACCATAAAAATACATTTCCCATGCTTGAGTACTTTCATGAATAGAGAAGACTTCCTCATCAGGGAGTTCAATATCTGAAGATGTGTCTTCCACTGAAGGGTGTTCAGCCAGGAAATCAGCCAGAGCTTGGCCCTTTATCGCCTTATGAGACACATACTGAATGTTGAATTGCTGCAGAATAACTGCCCACCTTTCCTGACGTCCTGTAAGCATTGGACGACTAAGGATGAATTTGAGCGGGTTATTACGAGATACCAATTGGACCTCATGATGTTGCAGGTAGTGTCTCAACTTTTGAACTGCAAAGATTAATTCTAGTCAGCACTTCTCAATACTTGAATACCGGGTTTCTGCTTCAAGCATAGTTCGACTGAGATAGTAGAGGATGTTTTCATTCCCAGCATCATTCTTTTGAGCAAGAAAAGCACCCAATGATCACTCTAGATCTGTCACGTAGAGGATAAGTGGTCTTCCTTCAACAGGTGGCATGAGTATCGGTGGACACAAGAGGTATTTCTTGAGAATATTGAATGCTTCTTGACATTCTTCAGTCCACTTGTAAGTGACTCCCTTCTTCATCAATTTGGTAAAGGGTAAACTTTTTCTTGCCAAATTGGCGATGAAACGCCGAACATAGGCTAAGTGTCCTTAAAGTCCTCTTAATTATTTCAAATTTCGAGGAGGTGAAATACCAAGGATTTTCTTGGTCTTATCAGGATCAACTTCAATACCACGATGGCGTATAAAAAAGCTGAGAAATTTTCCTGAGGTTACCCCAAAAGCACATTTTATGGGGTTCATCATCAAATTATGTTGTCAAAGCTTGTGGAATATGACCTAAAAATCAGCCAAATGATTAGAACGTTGTTTTTATTTATCCACCAAATCATCTACATAGCATTCAACAAACATCCCTAAGAAGTGTTTGAAGATATGATGCATGGCACGCTGATATGTTGCACCTGTATTATTTAATCCAAAGGGCATTACCCGGTAGCAAAACACACCCTAAGGGGCTCTTAAGGCTGTGGATTCCTCGTCTTCTAGGGCCATTCGGATCTGATTATATCCGGAATATCCATCCATGAAGGAAAGTGCTTCATATCCAGCTGTTGCATCAATTAAAAGTTCTGTAATCAGAACTGGGAAATCATCCTTAGGACAATGTCGATTAAAATCTCTAAAATCGATGAAAACTCTAATTTGTCCGTTATTCTTCTTTACAAGGACAATATTAGCCAACCACTTGGGATATTGAACATCTCTGACGAAGTTAGCTTTGATAAGCTAACCACTTCAGCCTCAATTTTGGAAGCATAAGTTGGGTGTGTTCTTCTCGCGGCTTGCTTAAATCCTTGATGTTCTTCTAGTAAACCCAAATGATGAGTAGAAACATCAGGATCAAGCCCAGGAATTTCTGTATAGTTACAAGCAAATATATCTCTATTTTTCTTTATAAGAGAAATATACATCTCTTTCTCTTCAAGATTCATGGCCGCACTGATTAAAGTGGGGCGTAGATCTTCTTTTGTACCCAGATTTATTTCTATGATTTCATCCACAGTGGTAACGATACACTCTTCAAATGTTGGAGGAGCAACTCTAAGATCTTCCCCTTCTTCTTCATCATGTGCAATTTCTTCCGTTTCTACTTGCATAGTAGATGATAAAGCTGAATTTTCATGATTAGAAGAGATGTAAAAATTTTCACATCTTGAAGAAGAAGCTTCCATTTCCATCATGATTGATGATGAAGGGTCTTCTTTAGTTAATAAAGAGGACATGATGGATTAAGAATCGACATCATTGTTCACCTCTGATGTTTCTATAACTTTTTCTAGCCTAATTGGCAATGTATAGACTTTTTGGATTTTAGCAGATGAAATGAAGACGTCACCATTTGTGCTTTCATCACTGCTTGGTGGGTTACCAATTTCACCCATGTTGTCTGGCTCGATTTCTATAATTGACATTATAAATATTTTTAAAAGAGTATTTTGATTTGGGTATATCTTGTCAATTTGACTGATAGGCAACACATAATCTGTACTCACATGTGTAAATTGATTTACTGGAATCTTCTCCAAACCATATGGAGCATTAACTTTAGTAACCTCCTTTGTTGTGGATTTCTCCCTTCCCTTCATGTGATAGAATTCCGCATCAATGTATTGAGACTCACATGTCTTGAACGGGGCCTTATCAACATACAATGTCCCAACTTGACCATTGAAACAATATTTGAGACATTGATGGTATGATAAAGGGATAGCCGCATGTTGATGTAGCCAGGGTCTTCCAAGCAAGATGTTGAAAGCTGAGTCTTGATCGACAACCATGAAATCCGAATTGGATACAAGATCTCCAAACTGAGTTCTGAGTGTAACTTCACCTAGTGGTTCTTGTTCATTTTTATCATATCCTTGTAACATCATAGTAGAAGGATATAAATCAGATTCTGTTAGGCCTAATCGACAAAGTGTACTAATGGGCATGAGGTAGACTCCTAAACCATTGTCAATGAAATCTCTTCGGATGTCTACGCCATTGACCTTGCCAGATAAGTACAAAGGTCTAATATGCCCATGCCCAAACTCATCTTCATCTTCATCAGTAAAAGATATTATTGCATGGAATTCTGAAGGATTATTCTCTATGTGATAGACTTCAGCTACAGCAATTTTAGTTCCAAACTCCCGAGGATGTGACAAAGCCTTGATGAGTGCTTCTCGAAGATCGTTTGATAGATTTAGAGCATCCAGAATTGATAACATGGATAGTACTTGGTCTAATTGTTTCAATACATCATAATTTTGATCCAGAGGTCTGCGTTTCCCAATAGGAATATGTGGTTTATCAGTTACCTTGGAAACAGATGCTTTGGAAGTTGATGCATCTTGTATTGGGATAGGAGTTGGCAATATTCATGGTTTTGGAAGATTAGACAGATTAGATCCATTTTCTTCCTGAGAGGTAGAAGATGGAACCATCAACCGATCTTCCAAAATAACTGTGCCAGGACTGAATTTCCTATTGGTAGAAGAAATTTCTTGTTCTTGCTGAGCTCGCTGAAGGGCTCTACCATGAGTTTCTGCTGCGTACACAGTTCTAGTTGGGGTAGAATTGGAATAGTGGCTTCTAAAAGATCCACGTTTTCCCCTGTATCCTGAGCCTTTGGAACTTCCTCTGATTCCCCTGTTTGATACAGGGAATTCAGGCTCATTGAAATCAAAACTGCGACTGGCATATGGATCTGTTAATTGAATCATATTAACAGAACCGAAGATTAACTCTTCAACCGATGATGACTCCGCCTGATTAACATGTTTAGGATGTGCCGTTTGGTTGGGTGGTGCCCATTGCTTTGAAGTAGATGGCATGAAGTGTGCCAGTGTCAAAGACAACTTAGGCTTTGACACATACTCATCTTCTTCTGATTATTTTTCTTTCTTTGAATCATGTTGTTTCGTTGGGGACTTTCCCTCTGATGAAGAGGGTTTTGCCGGAACATTCATAGAAGAAGACACAATCGGTTTCTTTAATTGTGTTCGCAAAATAGCATGAGTTCAGTTGATTGTCTTTCTGACCATCCAATCATCATAGTTTTGTGCATTTTTGCTTTTTACTTCTTGCCGTTCTCCTTCCTCCTCTAGAACTGTAGCAGTAACACATATTACCTGAGATGAAGAACCTTTCAGTTTGACTAGTCCCGAGTCGACCATCTTTTGCAGGAGGTCTTTGAAGACAAAACACTCCTGGATGGGATGCCCCAACATTTGATGAAAAGGTAAATAATTGGGACGGTCTTCATCTCCTTCCTTGCTTGACCTCTTAGGCCTTATCAATAGAACCAGATTATTTTCCAGAGCCGAAATGAAGTAACAAAGAACATGTTCATTTCGGAAAGAGTATGTTTTGCTCTTCAGATCCTAAAATTGTTTTCTTCTTTGATCTCTTTGATCATTTGGACGAAATGGCCTTTGTTTTTGGCGCTCAGGAGTTGGAGACCTTCAAGAAGATGAAGGTTTTGAAGTAGAAACAGGTACATGTGCTTGTTTAAGCATAACTATAGCAGTTTCTGCTTTACCCATTCTCCTTCCTGGAGCTGATGGAGTTAAATTAGATTTATCCTTATCATGTATAAGGGAATCTTCAATCTGCTGAGTGATTGAAGTAAGTTCTCGAAACCCTCCTGTGTATTTCATAGGGATTAACGGCGTGCATAATTCGTCACGCATATTTTCCACAATGATTGGAAACAATTCCTCATGAAGGAGTGCTATGCTTAGGGAATATGTTAATCCCTTCCAGCAAGCAATGAAATCTGAGACCCTTTTATTCTCTCTTTTCTTATAGTTTGTAAGATCAAAAACTGTTTTCTTTGGAAAAGTTGAGTTGAACTAAAGAAGTAATTTTTTGCGACGATCCTCCCATCCTGTAATTGACCGGGATTGCAATCTTGTATACCAGACAAAGGCTGGTCCTTTCAAGGTTTGTATGAAGCATCTTAGTTTTACTGCTTCTTACTGCTCCAGTGTTCCCATCATATGATCACAATAAGACACGTAATGTGTCAAATGCTGTTCAGGGTCACCTGATCCATTGAAAATAGGGAATACAGGTTTTCCAAAACTAGATGGAGGAGAGATTGAATCTACCAATTCAGGGTAAACTTTCTTTTCTGGTTGAACCTGTGCACATTTCCCTTCCATAGTTTCTAACCGAGCTGTTAATGACTCAATGGTAGTTATTAACTTTTGAGAAACATCCGATTGAACTTGGACATGGGTAGGTGCAATGACTGGAGCTTGGATAGATGTGGTGGTTGGTGCTGCAACTGATGGTAGAACTGCCAACTGTTGTTGCACTTGACCAGTAGGATTAGACCTGTGAGGGTGTACTGATGGAGGAGGATATTCTTGATCCATCTCAGTAGCTACAACAAATTCCCTCAGCTGACTAACTCTAGCACGCTTAAGAAGAAGACTACCCTAAAGTAGTTCTACATTCAGCCTCCTTAATTCATTCATTTCTTCCTCCTGTTGTGAAAACCTTTTCTCTAGTGAGAGCGATTGGCCTTCTCTAGAGGAATGATATGTAACCTAATTCTTTCCCCTCCCTTTTTTGGATCATTTTCGGAGAGGGGGGAGAGGGTTACTCAAAGAATTACCTAGGTTCTGAGTAATCCATTGATTTCATTTACGCACAAATTCTTCATTTGTGTCAGTTCATATATCTTCTTGAGTAGGAACCTCTTCATCTGAGTCCCCTGAGTGAGCCTCATATGGTGGATCAACAACAATGACATTGATGAAATTGATTGATGCATAACGCATCGCATCCCTTCTATCATCATTTCTGTGATATTGTCTTCTTACATGTCTTTGATGAGACATTTCCTTTTGTTGATTCGATCCTTCAGGAACTTCTTGACGAACCGTAATTTGGAGGGAATCTCCTGATAATTTGGCTCTTCATTCTTCTTGAGGCTTCTTCCCCAATCGGGAAAATACCGACTTTCTCTGAGGAGGGGATTGATGATTTGAAAAAGTCCCCAGTCTGGTGGACTGGGGCTGTTCCTGTTGTTCCTGCTCAACTCCTTGAATCATATTTGTTGATTCTGATGGTTAGGCTGATGATCTCCACTCAAATCAGGTGTATGTGCCTGACTTGGTTGTCCGTATGATATGGGGGAGTATGACCCACAACCCTCTTGGACTGGAACAAATTTTTGTGTCTATTCCAGAGTGAACTGTTGATGTGTCACTCCACTGGTAGGGATAGATTTATGTGTCTTTACCAGAGATGCTGCTGAAGCTATTATAATATATGGAAAGCATACAGAATATGATCAGGGATTTGCTTATACTCTTTCACCATTAATAGAATATATTTGGTGACTTCAGCTACTAGAACGGGGATATACATCCATTCCGTGATTGGAGTAGGTGTATGTGCCTGCTCCTGTCCTCCTTTTCCTGTCAGTGAATACTGACATTACTCAAGTGTGGGGGCAGAGAGTTGAGTCTTCCTCCTGTTTGTCGTCGGAGCTTTCCAACTAACTTCTCCATGTGCTATCAAGCGAGGCTGTTTGTAGGCTTGATTAGCATTATCAGGTGTATGTGCCTTCTGATTGCATTTCACTGAACATTGTTGATGAGCTCCATCATATGTAGTTAGACGAGCCTCCTGACTAGCTGATGATGTATAAACAGCTGTATGTTCCTGCCTATAGTGCTCCGCCAGAATTTCTGGGCGGGATTGGCGTGATGCTTCCAGAGGAGTCTGCTGGATAGCGGAATTAAAATGGGCAGGTGTGTGTGCCTGCTCATTGTTTTCCACCAAGTTAGGTTGGGGGACTTCTCTGAAGATGGCAGAGATGAGAACCTGCTCACTGTTAACCGGATTTCACCTCTCGCGATTCATCTTGCCTACTCGAGTTCGAGGAACCTGAGCCGAACGCCTAGAGTCAACACCCTCATCATGTTGAGGGCACACTACTGCACGAGTCTGGTGGCGATTGTTGATGGGAGCCCTCGGGAAGGACTCCTGCTTCCATGAATTAAGGCCCTGAGGGACCTACTCATTCACCTCCCCATAATATGGGAGTGAATGGTGATTTAATTTCGAGGATAATGACCCGAAACGGTTGGAGACAGTGGTTATCACCGCCTGCTTCTTGATCACTGGTCATCGTTTTTCGGACGACCAGTGTGAGTTGTTCACTTGGAGGGCTTGTCGGGCAGCCTCCAGAGTTGGGATGGTACCGTGTTGACGGTACTCCTTAACCAGCGCATTTGATACCCAGTGTTGAAGACGCTGAGTAGGTGATGTCATCCTTAGAGCGAATGGTGATCCAGCAGGAGTATCAGCAATGGCATTTGCAGCAGCAGTATTCACAGGTGTGAACTTGAGAGCAGCCATTCTGGAAATGCAGAAGATCTTGGAAAAGAGTGCCTTTTTGATATAATAGACATAATCAAGATAAATTCAGCCACTAATCTTTTGGACGAGCACATATGTCAATGATTTTTTTGGCCCTCTCATTTAGTTTTAAATAGGGGCCTAACAAATAGTTAAAACATCATTTTAACTTGGATAAGGATTCACGTCGGGTTCACCATTTTTTGTTTCCCTCAGAATTTTGGGATGACCTCCTTGATTGAAGGTTCAAACATTCCAATCGGTTTCTAATGGGTTTGTTCATAGAACCAGAAACATCAAATGATTCCACATCAATTTGGACCTACATTCCAAAGGTAGTCACTCATTAGTTTATGGACTGATGGGGCATAGAAATTTTCATTGGTCGAGAGGATGGGAGGTCGGACTCATCACACCTTTTTAGGGGAATTATTGTCTACTCCAGGACTCTCTTTTTAGATTTAAGTTATATTAGTGAATCCTTAATACATTATCAAGTATAAAATGAGCATTCCTTCAAATTTGTCAATCAATGATTAAATATGTAGGAAATTTAGGGAATCTTTTATATGTATTCGAGGTTCTTCATCGATAGAGAATCATTTGTATTTATTAGAGATTCTTGGTAAATTGTATCCTTTGACACATTTATATAGAAGTATCTGGGTCATTATGATGACCATGCTGGTTTTAAAGCCACTCAGTGGGGCCCTTGAAGTTTATTGTCATTCAGAAGGACATGGATTATTTCATAGTGGGGATCGAACCCGTAGATGGGATACCTACATATCCTTTGTTTAGAAAAGGAATCAGAACTCACGCAGTTCGAGTAAGGGAGTATGATGTTTATGATTGATGCCTCAAAGAAGAATGTCATAATTACTTTTACACTCTAAGCTCATGTGAGTCATACTCGGTGTGAGAAATAAGAGGTATTGGTATAAAATCAGACAATTGTTCCATGAAATATTCAATCATAAGAAATAATGTGGGGATTAAATATGTATGACTGCCCAGATAAATGAAGATTAGGGTTTACTTTAGGGAAGAAATCCATGAACAGGGTCCATAAAGGTATATGTGCTTCATGGAGATTTGAATAATCTAACTTGGGGCTTACTCCTGAAAAGGAGGCTCAAATTAGGAGAGGACTTATGATTGGGTTTTACTCCTGAGAAGAAATCCCAGATAAAAGGTAAATTAGGGCTGGTTAAGAGAAATTAAGACTGGGGCTTACTCCTGAGAAGGATACCCAGGTTAAGGGACTTGAAAAATTAAGGGACTTTGGGCTTACTCCTAAGGAGGATGCCCATATTTGACAATTATGACTGGGGATTATTCCTTAAAAGGAGGCCTAGGTTAAGAATTATGACTGGGGCTTATTCCTGAAAAGGAGGCCCAGGTTAAGAATTATGACTGGGGCGTATTCCTTAAAAGGAGGCCCATGTTAAGAATTATAACTGGGGATTATTCCTGAAAAGGAGACCCAGGTTAAGAATCATGACTGGGGCTTATTCCAGAAAAGGAGGCCCAAGTTAATGAGTTCTCTCATTTTAAAGGATGAGGTTGAATGATTGAAATCTCAATCTTTGGTGCATAAAGATTTTTAAATCACTAGGTTTTGAGAGATATTCCACAGAATTCCTTTCAAATAAGGAAGTCAAATCATGAAATCATGCCATAAATGGATTTGAAGAGTGTATTGAAGACTGGATCATGAATAGGAGAGGTGGAATGGCATAAGAGGGGTGAAATGGGAAAGAAGGTGACCCAAAAAGGTAGGGGCGTGCAAGTCCTGGTAGGCACGCAGGTACTGCGTGGGGGTGCAAGTCCTGGTCACGCAGGTATACCTGCACGACACATGGTTACTTTTATGACAGTTAACAAGTAGGGAAATACTTGAGCGAATCTTGGTTAAAGACTTTAGAATCATCTTGAGGTTCTTCCAGAAGAGTGGCGAGCAAGTTCTATTGAAGGGAGTTAGGCGGCGCACAAGTGGGGCCATTTCCCTTAAGGTCTTCCCACTCAGCCGCGCAAGTGTTGATGAGTTTCAACACATAGGCATTCCTCCCCCTCTTTAGATCTTCTGTTCTTGGTAAGAAATTACCTTAGAAGTGTTTCAGAAGCTATGAGAAGAGACTAGGGCGCCGGGAGCTCAAATATGAGTTTCTGGAAAAAATTACTCCTTGAAATGGGGGGCCCACAGGGTCTATTTTAGGCTGGAGAAGACCCCAGGCGGTTATCCTTTAGGGCTCGCAAGTCACTTGCGTGACCATTAGGCTCCGCACTAGTGGACTTGCACGACGGTGACGGAAATTGCACGGCACATGTGCTTTTGAAGCCTTGTTCATGCCTTTGTCGATTTTTGATGTTTTCCTCCAAGGATGAATCAATTTGTGCTAAGTCATTTACCTTTACATTCCTTTGGACTCTGTGAAGAAAAGGAGTGTCAACAAGGATATATCATGAAAATGATAATATAAATTTTATGTATTAATAATTGTGTATTATGTTGATTTTTATGAATACACTTAATTTAAATATTCTAGGAAGTGTTTAAATGTGATCATTTTTTAATATTTATAATGAATGTATATAATTAAATCACAATATATATGAGTGTGGGTATAGGGAATATAATTTTGTATGAATTTGTTTTTTGTTACTTTTACAAATTATTGTCAAAACGCTAATAGAAAACTCTTAGCTCTTTCAAACTAGTATATGCAAATAGGGTTATAATTTCATATTAAACATTATTTATAGTGAGTTTCCCCTAAATTATTTTTGGTAAATTACTATGATGTTAGGAAGAAAAATATACATCAATATTAATTGCCTATTTCAAGAAAATGGTTAATGAGTTGATTGTATGGATATTTGACAAAACATTATGGGTGAAAATATTGAAAACATCATAACTACATTAACACAAATGACTCAGGTTATGGCTAATAAACATAACTATATGGAAACTCATGCATCACCAAGATGTGGACCTTAATACATTATGCAATATTTAAGGTAATGAACTCTTTTATTAAGTGGGTCCACGTATCCAATTATGGCTAAATGAGGGGTATCATCATTAGAAAATAAATATTTTATGGTGAAATTCTATGAAAAATCTAAATTTGTTCAATTTGATTTATCATCTTAATAATGAATTTGATAATTTTTTCATATTAAAAATGAATATAAAGAATTAGTAGGAGGTCAAAAAAATTGATATGGGGTGACTTCAAGAGGCGATTCATTGAGAAATATTTCTCTTTGATAGTACAAATAATGATGGAGTGAAATTTATTTAAGCTGACATGTAAGGTTAATGAATCAATTATGAAAAACAAGGCACATTTTAAATGGTTAGAAAGGTATGATTCAAGATTTTTCACATATATAGAATGTAATATTGAAATATTATATTATATGTTAATGTTATGTACTTTTAAGTCTTTGTAAATATGAGTGTTTAATATATTTGAGTAAATTTTTCATTGTGTTGGAAATGGAATTATCAAATATTAATTTATCTCAAGGAATATCATACAATAATCATAATGGGGATAATAATACTAGAAGCTTATTTGAAAATTAGAGTGAAAATAAGAAGTTTGAATATTTAACAGACTGAAAATGTGGATAGACACTCAAAAAAAATTCAATAGGGAATAGAGAGGTGTTTTAAATATAGAATGAGTGGTCATCAAGGACATGAATATACATGAGGAATGTGTCAATGATATGGGAGTGGACATTCATGAACCAATGATGATGTTCAAAAGGTTCTCTAGAATCCTCAAACTATGGTTTGTTTTTTTATTATATTGTGGTGGGATTTTATGCTAATCATTTTCCAAAGAAAAGGATAACTGAAGGTAATCAATGTCTTCACCCATGTAAACATGATGTTAATATCATGAATTTTTTAAAATAACCAAGTTGGATGTCACATCCCAACCCAACATGGTTAAGGCCACAACTCCCCAATCCATCCTCTAAAAGGCCAGGGGTTATCGACTATCGTCGAGTAGGAATATCACACAGATGGGAGGCCTTTGACTAAAGTACCTATACCCATTCACCCAAAACACCTTCAAGCAATAGTTCATAGATATAGAAATATTTAACCTAAAATTAATTCTTACAACTATAACAAACTAGAGTAAAAAAGAAGTACTGAAAGTATAAAAATTGAAAAACATACAGCTATCATAAACTGTAAAAGTGTCAAACCTATCTAGCGGGAGGAGATCGATATCAAATGCAACTAATGAAAGCTTCTTGGCCAATATTTGGTAAAAAAACATACTCAGTCTAGCTCACTAAGCTCCACCATCCTTGAGTCCACTTGGGGACTCCTTTGAAAGGCATGTTGTCTACACAAGATACAACAAGTATAGGAAAAGCCCAGGTAGGGTTCAATATAACAATACTTAGTAGGAGCCCCCAAACCCTAGTAGAAAATGGGAAATCAGAATGAAAATATTCCTCTCAACCTAGCCAGAGGGAACCTAATCGAGAGAGAAACTCCATATCAAACCATTCATGGAAATACATGGCTAGTCTGCTCATTCAACTAGGGTATCATCCTAGATATGTGATAATAACACAATGACTCCCAGAAACACCTAGATATTCTCATCTCAGACTCCATGTCGCATGAGTTTCTGACCTCATAACTAGTTATAAGATTCTAAACAAGGCTCTAAAGGTAGAATTAAACTATGAGAACACACTCAATATGAACATCAATCCTAGATGTCATCCTTGTGAGAGATACAGTCCATTTGGAACAGATCTGCCATTATATATAGTATATAAAAGGGTACACACTTCATTGGGAAAAACCTAAAAGGCCAAACTCAAGTGCCCCATACATGAGGTCCTACTAATTCTATCTTTTTCCGTGTGAAAGGTTGAAAGAACCCAAGAGGAAAAGACCTCCCTTCACCACTTCATATAGTTGAGGGAGCACCGAACCAGTCTATGAACTGCATAAATCCTCTCTAATAATAGAGATAATAAAAAGACCCTCACCTCTCCACTACCCGGCAGTCTTGGGAGTTTTGTCTACAAAACATCTGGTGAAAACCTCTATTTCTCTAGAATATAGTGGTTCGAACCTCAATCCATCTAGGGGGAACTTACTATTAATATGGTACCACATGTAACTAGTAGAGGACCCCAGTCCTCTCAAGTGTACTCAACAATCAAGGGAGCTCTAACTCCAATGCAGGACCTACACCCTCAAAACAGTTGGGGTGTGCTACTCCACATATAAGTATGTGTGCATTGTCATTCCATGTGAGTACCACTAAATAGATAGTGGACCAATTCCCTAGCAAGAAAGTGGAGTACCACTCTACCAGTACAATCACTATAGGGGACCCGCACCCTAACGCGATTGGGGAGTTTGAACCCCAAGCTAGAGGACCTACTTCTTGGTATGATAGGTGAACTATTCTAGAACAAAATTTATGGAGTACCGACACCATGGATTGACATGTTGGTTATGACTCCAAGGATAGAGAAACCACACCCTAACATGTAAGGAGAGTACCCACTCTATCTATACGTCACATATGGAGGACTCACACCCTAGCACGATAGGGGACTACTAACTCTACAGATAGAGGACCCACACCCTAGTCCAAAAAAGGGAGTACATATTATATCTATTCAATAATTTTGAATGCTCCACACCCTTGCTCAATATAGGAGAACTGTCTCAAACTACATGAATGATATGAGGAACCCACACATAGATCCAATAGGGGAGTAACGACCTAATAAGTACTAATTTATAAGAATAGAACTTGCACCCATGACATGGGGATTCCCATATCTACCGAAGAAGATAGGTAAGGGAAACCCTCACCCTATTGCCACATGGGATTACCAGTCCCAACGTCACTTTCTATGAACAAGAACAGTATACAACATCGATTAAGTGTCGCTGAAAGGAGTGTCACTCTTATCATACCTCACATCACAACCCTACCATGAGTAGGGTACCCATTCCCTAATACAATAGGGGAGCACCACTTTTCTAGCCTAAAGATTCTAGGGGACCCACATCCTTAGGTGATAGGGAAAGATATTGACCCTAACATCAAATTAGTGATCAAACCTGACCAGTACCCAAAGTTGTGTATTGATTTAAAAGTTTTGTTCCAAAAAACATGCAACATCGTATATTTTAGGATAATATGGAGGCCTCAATCACATTATATGTGGAACAAATCTCAAGATAGGCTACTCACATGACTAAATCCATGTTTTGTGGAAAGATATATGCAACGCATAAGTTCCCAAGAAAGTATTTGGTGTACAATGGGAACCAAAAGGTGTGTAAACCCACCTAAGAACCTGGTCATGTCCACTATTTACATGGTATTATTTGGAATGTAGGCTTATATAGACTGTATATATTATTCACGGTATGTTATACCTCACCCAACCCATGTCATTGAGTTTCATCAATATAGCTTAGCCATCGGTGACTCACACATAGCATGTAACACAAGGTACATGGGGTGTCCAGACCAAATGTCCCCAAAACCATATAGCTATCTTGTGCCCATGTTTGGAACCCCTTGTCTATGAACTTTAGCAGTGTAGATCTATATAGTCATGTACTATCACACGTCTACCCTAGTCTTTTTCTCTGACCACGTGAATTGGGGTCACTACATGGCATGTAACCCTAGTACATTGAGGGTAGTCCCAAAAAGTAATCTTTTATGAATAGGAAGAACACACTAAATGTCTCACTAGAATACAAACATTTAAATAGTAATTCTAGATGGAAATAACCTTGATATTTTCCCAATTCATCCATGTTTCCCCAGAAACCTACAAATCAACCTAGAAGGGGTCTCTAATAATCATAATTGTTCTCTAAAACCATAAAACAATGCATATCAAAGGTGTTCGAGAATAAAATTCAAATACACCTACCATTATAGAGATACTCTGAAACATTGGGTGTAGAATTATTCCAAGATCATGCATCTCCTTGATCTGATGACGATCAGCACCATGAACCGAGATAAGTAGCACCTTCTCACTTTGACATCGCTTAGTTTTCATTCATCAACCAAAAGGGGAGAGGAGGTAAATCTCCTCCTATTGTTACATGCACTAAAGGGATGCGGGAGGAAAATTAATTTTAATCAATTCAAATAAATTTATTACCTTTATTAATTCCCCATCGCCAACTCTCCTCTGACCAAACAATTGGCACAAAAAAATTTAATGACACTAGTAGGGTAAACACAATGTTCTAAACTCAATAGAGGTCTCAGTATTGCAATTTGAGACATTTGTCAGAAGTAATTCTAGGTTTTACAGGAAACTGCTTATATGTGACAAAATATATTCAATTTTTTTAATATCACCATGATGAGGCTCTTTGGGCCCTAAAATCCCACACTGACTTAGCATCTAGCTTTAGAAATATTATTAAAAATATTATAAAAACATATATTTCAAAACATGAATCGTTAAATTCTCTCCACCTTAAGTATTTTCATCCAAAATAAGAGAAATATTATTCACAGGGGAAAAAATTAAGCCCACTACTAGAAATCTCACGCCAGCACACTCACCAATGGTTCTCTTACTACAAACAAGAACACACTTTGGGGAACCACCCTGGTCAAACCAAAATCACATCCATCTCCAACATGGTCAACATCACTCAAAAATGTGGCACATGTCACTTTAGCTAAAATATGAGGGAAAACACCAAGAACCATGGTCCATCTATAGTCATAAGTTCTAAATGAACTCCACCTTGCTAAACTAACACATATACCAATGTAACTCCACTATTCACATCCAACCCTAGATGAACTACACAACAACCTCTTAATGTGTCTTGTGTTCATGGTTGATGCAGACCATGCGATGGTACCAACCAACAAAAAAAGGCTTCCCATGTGTAAACGCTATGTCATACCATATCCTTCATATGTTAACCTTCATCTATGACACAACTCAATTAACTAGAAACACAACCACACCCATTAGAGTCATCCCAACCGAGTATAGATGGTAGGAAACCAATCCAATCCATATAAAAATTATAGGTCTAACTCTGAAACTACAGAATAGTTCTATGCAAGGCTATCCCACCACCATGGATTCCAAGCATAAGGGTCAAGCATAAAAACTCCAATAGAAATGTTTGGTCCTACTTCGACACTCTAGAGAAAAACCTCACTTTAAACACAAAAGGCTAAGGAAATCATCAGGAAAACCACTGATCTATCCTCTTTGTTTTGATCTAACTCACTCACATGGTTTTGAACATGTTAAAAAAAATGGCGGGGGAATCATTCATTTTCATTATTAGTCCAATGATATGTCAAACAACACCCACACAAGGTTCTACTGATACTCCATGTCACCCTAGCTACGCCTCGAAAAATATGTGAAAAGAAAAGAGTACCTCACAATATTTTCTAACAATTACTACTGAATAAAGTAGAAAGGAAAAAAGAGAGTACCTCTATTAATCATAGGATGTTCTAGGTCAAAAGGCTCTATGGCTTGTAGTTTTCCATGCCCACATCCTTCATCTCCCTAATCTTGGAGTCGACCACCTGGGGGTGGTGGTGGAAACACCTCAAACCACCTCCCACCTCCCGTAGCTCTCCAAACTCCTCTCCCATGCCCTCTATAATGTGAAACTCCTTTCCAAAAATGTTTCCTCTACGTAGGTGGTTTATCGAGTGACTCCCTATCAGAAGCATGTTGGGTCAGAAAATCTCTTGAAGTATGTCCTTTTATATCTCAAGTGTATTAGTTCTTATCCCATAAATGACCTGATATCTAATGAATCAACCATGCTATAGACCTTCATGACTATGTCTAGTAATGGGTATTCCTCCTACATCATGATCCTATCATTTTTTATCTTCTAATAGATGTCGATGTATCAACCTTGGGACCACCACTGCAAACCATTTTCCACCCATCACTCCACCAGGAAGCTCTCTACTACAATAGAACACACTAGTAATCATGCATATGTAAGAGGGAATAAGGAAACCATGTCTAGATAGACATCTCTATGGAGGCCCTTATCAAAGTTCGGATCTCTAAAGAACATATCTCAAACCTTATCCAGGGAATATCTTGAAAGGTTTGTGAACCTCACCGAGTACTTCTCCCTAGCTATCCCACCCCGCTAAAGCTACCGAATATATAGGATATGCAGTGATCTAAATGTTTCTAGGAAAAACTCTTCTTTAAATATCCACTCAAACTCTACCCATGTGAGAGTTGCCTATTCATGGATCTGTGTTAACACACAACCCCATTTCTCAATTGAAACCTATAGAAGGATTACTTCTAGGACCACCATTTGATTGAGAGGCATCTCTATAAGGTGGAAAACATGTGTGACTACCTCAATCCAGTCATCAGCTTCATGGGGACCTATATCACCCTAATACCTCAGAGGTCGCTGCCTCGGGAACTCATATAGAGCACTCCAACTATATGAATCCTTGGCATGAACTTCCGAAACAACCATATTATCAAGGGGTGGTGGATCAATTGGAGGACCAATTGGTGGTACCATCTCAGAACCTCTTCCCTACCCTAAATCCCCTTCAAGAGGTTGATTATCGCTATAATACCTTCAAGAAGCCCTATCATTAATTTTTCATGGTGGAATCTTGAAATAGAATCCAGATATTTCATGGTTAAAGAGTATATCTGGGGAGATAACTCAAGAAGGGAAAGGTACCAATAACCCAATACAATATGATGCGTGTACCATTATTTTCCTATGAAATAGTGTCCCCATTTATTGAGTTTAAAATTAGGTTATCATAGTCCTATTGAATGGATACATCATCCACTATATCAACACTTGATTCCCTTGCCTGAAATCCAAACACAAATCACCCAAAAATTGGTGACATGAAACCCAAACCAAAATCATGCAGTTTCAGTCCCAATGTAAAACACCCTATGATACCACTCTTTCATTACCAAACCCAATAGGGCCCAATCCACTACTCCCCAACATCATCTCTAATAGTCCATGGGATAGAGAATATCAACGAGTAGGAATATCACACAGATGCAAGTCCTTTTCCTAAAATACCAATACACATGCTCCAACTAACACCTCGTTCAAAAATGCATATATAAAGAAATATGTTAACTAAAATGTATTCATTCAATTATCCAAAACCAAAGTATAACATAAGTAATAAAAGTGGATAAATGGAAAAATATACACCCAACAAAAACTGTAATGAATCCAACCTTCATTGAAGAAGGGTATCACTGTCAAATGAATCCTCCCGAAATATCTGTGGCCTAGATCTGCTAAATACCTTGTTAGTCCAGATCACTAAGCTCTAGCTACCTCGAGTCCTCCGGAGACAATGTTAAAAGTATTTTATTCTTTGTAAGAAACAAAATGTGTGCAAAAATCGTGTGCAGGGGTGAGTATATCAATACTCTATAGGCTCCCCAAAAACCCAAAACAAAAGGCAGAAACAGAAAGGAAATTTTCTTCTCACCCTAGCTATAGAAAACCCAATCAAGAGAGAAACTTCATATCAAACCATCCTTGACTATATCGGACTAGTCAACTCAGTGCACAAGGGGTTTTCATTTTATACATGTAAAAACACCACAACATAACCTATAAATATTCAGATATAATCAACTGAACCACAAAGTCACATGATTTTGACATCTCATATGAGCAACACGATTTTACTCGAGACTATAACGGTAACACAAAACCTGAATAACACTCTCCACGAGATAATCCATCCTAGATGGAACCCATCTAAGCGATACAATCCATCTATGAGAACTCTACTATTACATATGGTACATTTGAGAGAACATGCTCTATCAGGAAAAACCCTGCAATGTCAAACTCAATTTCTATACACCAGAGGTCCTACCAACACTAACTTTCACCCTGCACATGGATGAAAGAACCCATTTGAAGAGGCCAACTACTCACCACGTCATAGAATTGAAGGATCACTACTCCAAACTACGAATCAAGTTCATATTTTCTAATGAGAGAGAGAATGTAGAGAACTGCACCTTTCCACTTCTCTATAGTTGAAGTAGTTTTATCTTCTAACCATCTCCCAAAAACCCTATCGCTCCTAAATGGAGTGACTAGAACCTCAATCCATTGAGGTATAAATAACTCCTAATCATGTACCTTGAATAACTAGTATATGGGTCCAGTCCTTACAAATGTACTCATTGGCCAAAGGGAGATCCAACACCAATATAGGATCCACACCTTGACAAGGAAGGGGAGAGCTACTCCGCATATGAGGACCTTCACCCTAGCATGAAATGATAGTTCCACTTAATAGATATAGGACACGTTCCCTAACATAACAGGGGAGTACCACTCTGCCAGTATGTTCATTATGGGGGACCCTCTGCTTGACATAATATGGGAGTACTAACCTCGAGCTAGAGGAATGCTCCCTAGTATAACAGGGGAGTAAAAATAATTTGAAACAACATATTTGGAGGACCTGCACATAGGAATGACAGTGGAGTTTCTACTCCAAGGATAGAGGACTCGCACCCTAACAAAGTAGGGGAGTACCCACTCTATCTGTACATCACATGTAGAGAACCTGCACATTGGCACTAAAATGGAGTATATACTCCACATATAGAAGACCTGAGCACTGGTCCAACAGTGGAGTACCTGCTCTATCTAGTCA
This sequence comes from Viscum album, assembly GCA_963277665.1. Classification (NCBI taxonomy): domain Eukaryota; kingdom Viridiplantae; phylum Streptophyta; class Magnoliopsida; order Santalales; family Viscaceae; genus Viscum; species Viscum album. The sequence continues at coordinate 1,627,976,797 of OY728159.1, forward strand.
ATGAGTATAGAGGGGCCTCACCCTAGCTCAGTAGGGGATTTTTCTCTCAAACTACATGAACAGTATGGGGAACCTGTATCCTAGTCCAACAAAAGGAGTACCAACGTCGTAAGAACAACCCCATATGAATAGAACCTGCACCCACGATGTGGGGAGTCCCATTTATACTGAAGAAAGTGGTGGGGGAAACTCATTCCTTGATTCCACAGGGGAGTACCATTCTGAACGTCCATATCTATGAACCACACAGATCTGCAACATTTCTCAAGTGTTGGTGAATGGAGATTCAGTCTTATCATACCTCAATTCACAACACTTCCATGGGTTGGGGACCTGTGCATTGATACAACAGGGTAGCACCGCTCTAATTGTCTAAAAAATCTAGGGTACAGATATCCAAAGGATATAGAAAAATACACCAACCCCAACACCAACACAGTGATACACCCTTATCATTTCCCAATATCAAGCATCTCTACAATAACATCATTCTTGAGATTATGGTACATTGTTTCTTATAGGAAACTATAGATGCCTCCATCATGTTTTACATAGAAAAATTATTAGTATAGGCTATATAAAATCCTAAATCCAAATTTCAGAGAAGGAGATGCAGAAGGTGAAATATCTCAATAAGATCTAAAGAAAGTACATTTTGTGTACTGGGTCCCACATGGTGTGTGAACCCACCTGAGAAAATGGTTGTTTCCCTTGTTTGAATTTCTTTCCTATCCATTTAGATATACACAATGTGAACATCCCATACACAACATATCTTGCCTCACTCAGACGTTGTCCATGGGTTTCCTCCACACGGCTTGACCATCCATGCCTCATACATAACATTTATCATTGGGTACATGATGTGGTTAGGGAAAACAACCCCATGGACATGTAACATTCATTTGCTCATGTTTGGAACCTCATTCTTGTGTTTTTTAGTAGTGCAGTTCTACAGATCCATGTACTATCACACGACTACCCTAGCCATGTCCTCTGGCCACATTGCATGGGTTCACTACACATTGTGTAGCCTTGTTACACGGTGTGGAGTACCCAAAATCCTTCTTCCCAGAATTATAAGAAGAGAAGAAATGTCTCACCAAAATACATTCCATGTATATGGTAATTCCATATGTTTATTACCTTTTTATTTACCCAATTCACCCCAGTTTTCCTCAAAACAAGTAGATCGGCCTCGAGGGGCTCTATAGAAAATATAATCAGTCTCAACAACCTTATAAAACACATATCAAAGGGGATTAGTACTAAAACTTAAATCCACTTACCTCCATGGATAAACGATGAAGCTTTGGGTGTATAATGACACTCGATTCATGCTGCTCCTCAATCTAATGATGGTTGGTGCCAAGAATGGAGACCAGCAGCACCTTATCACTTTGATTTGGACAGATTTTCATCTACCATCTAAAGGGTGTATGAGGTTAATCTCCTCATATTGATACATGCTGAAAAGTGCTAGGGAGATTTATTTCAATCAATTAAAATCAATTGACTCCCCTTTTTAATTCCCCATCGCCAACTCGCCTTCGACTGAACATTCAACATTGAAAAATTTTATGTCACGGCCAGGGTAAACACAAAATTATGAACTAATTCGTGGCCTCAGAATTCCAATATTATACTCTACTCAGTAGTTATTGCATGTATTAATTTAAACTACACACACATAGAAAAATATATTTAATATTTTTAATATCACTGCATCATGGTTCTCTGGGCCTGAAATCCGGATCCTATGTAGCACCAGGATTCAAATAAATTATTATAAATATTCCAAAGTCTTACATGTAAAAATCTAATTCATTAAATTGGAAGTACTCAAAGAGTTATCATAGTCACTATAACCATTTTCACCCAATTTTCACTTCCACTTTTCAACTTTGGATCAACTCAATCTCTAATATTATGAAATTGTTTTGGTGTATATGAATTCCTCACATCAAAGGCTATTGGTTAACAAATATATGGTAATATAAAATAGAGAATTGATTGATTTCTAGACATAAATAGACATCCATAATAAAATTTTCAGGTTAGAATTGCCAAAAAATATAGTACTTAATTAATTAGTTGAATTTCATACAATTCTGGGAATGAACTATCTCTAATCTTATAGAGATAATATAAATTATAGATATGAATTTATTACTTTTAATATCTTAGAATAACCTAGATTGTTTTTTAATTATATTAAGTGGAATGAAACGCATGATTTAAAGGCTTCTTGGGATGTAAAAATACAATTATAAAGGTGTGTGTATGGATTCCTTTCCATAGTAATCAAGCAGAAGGAGAAAATAATGATGGAATTTATACCTATTATGTATGAATTTAGAAATTAATTCCCAGTAGAATTTTTTTGGGCCTCCCCTTGATTTAGAAGTTGATATATCAATTAATCTATTACATAGGTCTATTACCATATAAAACCATACATATATAATGGCTCCAGTCAATATGGAGGATTAAATTCGAAGATACAAGATTTCTTAAATAGGGTGGTTTTCTATTCTAGTGTGTCACATTGGACCGATCTTATTTTCTTTATGAAGAATAAGAATGGATATATGAGATTATTTATGGATTATTGAAAACCCAAACAAATTCCAATATGGTCAAGGTGGTGGTAACTTCCATCAACCTTATCCTTTTGTTCCTCAACCTCAAAGGAACAATCCTCCTGCTGGATTCCATTATCCTAGTGAGCCTTCCCAATTCCAAAACCAATACAATCGATTTCCCAAGAACCCAAATCAAGGCAATCCCAATCTGGGACAAGCCTCTTCTTCCAAGAAACCATGGGAAAGTGTAGTCAAAGATCTTTCCACCTTCACCCATTCTAGTCTCAAAAACATTGAAACTCAAATAGGTCAACTTGTATCCCACCTGAGCCAGCAACAACAATCAAATTCTTCCCAACTCCTAGCTCAACCATTACCCAACCCCATAGGGTAATGTAAGTGAAATTGCACTTAGATCGGGAAAGCACATTTCTATGCCCCAAGATAAGTCCTCTAGCCCTCCTTTGAATGTTGACCTAGAAAATGAAAAGAAAAAGAAACTTGAAAAGGAACATGAAACCATTCCCTCACCTACTTCAATTCCACTTAGGAACCCAATTCCTTTTCCTCAAGCCGTTTCTAAACCAAGGAAGTCCTTTGAACCTAATCCTGAAATGCTCGACATGTTTACACATGTTGAAGTCAACATTCCCCTCTTATATTACATAAAACAAATTCCTAAGTATGCCAAGTTTCATAAGGAATTGTGCACCCACAAGAGGTAACTTAAGAAATTTGAAAATGTTTCCACCCAGCATTCCATACCCATTAAGTGCAAAGATCCAGGTACCCTTACAGTCCCATGCCAAATTTGAAGTTCCAACTTTGATGATGCACTCATAGACCCAGGGGCCTCAATTAATGTCATTCCCAAATCCATGTTCTCCAACCTTGGTCTAGGACCCTTGCACCCAATGGGTGTTGTAATTCAGTTAGCCAATCGAAGCACAACCAGTCCTGAGGGAATAATTGAGGATGTCCTTGTCCGAGTCAATGATCTTATCTTCCCTGTTGATTTATATGTCCTTAACATGGAAGGTGAGACAAACTCTTCTAGATCTCCCCTAATTCTTAGAATAAAATTCTTCATGACTGCGAGAACCAAGATTGATGTCCATTCTGGAATCTTATCCATGGAATTCGGTGACCAACTGGTCAAATTCAACATTTTCCAAGCCATGCAATACCCATCTGAGGACCACTCTGCATTCTCAATACATACTTCTGAGGACACTTCTAAGAGTCAACTGAACCCCATTCCATCATGTTCATCCTATTCTGATGATAAAGGATCTTGTGAAATCTACACCATGATTAACCAAGTCATAAATGGTGAAGCTGATGTGGACCTCTCATTCATAGACTCCATTAGTCTAGAAGAACTTGAAATCTCTATTGAGTCCCACATCAACTCTGATATCTACTGGTCCACCTTGGACAGTATTAAGGAGAATGAATCTGAAGCAACTGAACTCCCTTCATCTATTCTTAAGATGTCTACCCCACAAATAAAATATGAGACTAATCTGAAACCACTTCCTACACACCTGAAATATGCATTCCTCTTCCATGATCACTCATATCCTGTCATTATCTTTGTCAAACTTACTGAAACCGAGGAGTCCAAAATTGTTCAAGTATTAGAGGAAAACAAAAATGCCTTAGGTTAGACCCTAGATGACATACCAGGAATCAACCCTACCCTTTGCATGCATCACATCCATCTTGAGTGGTCATCCAAACCAATTAGGCAACCACAAAGAAGACTCAATCCACTCATCCTTGAGGTAGTTAGGGAAGATATCACCAAACTTCTTCAAGCTGGTATTATCTACCCAATTTCTGATAGTGAATGGGTTAGTCCAATTCAAGTTGTACCTAAGAAGGGTGGGATAACTGTTGTCACAAATAAACATGGAAAGGTAGTCACAACTCATGTGAAGAACAAATGGCGTGTGCGCATCGACTATAGGAAATTGAATGTTGAAACCTGAAAAGATCACTAAGCTCTTCCATTCCTTGATCAAATGCTATAAAGATTGGCCGGAAAGTCACACTATTTCTTTCTTGATGGATACACCGGCTATTTTTAAATCCCAATCTCACCTCAGGACTAAGAAAAGACTACTTTCACATGCCCCTTTGGAACATATGCATATAGAAGAATTCCTTTTGGACTTTGCAATGCTCCTGCAACATTCCAGAGGTGTATGATGAGTATCTTTTCAGAATTCATTGAACAATGCCTGGAAGTATTCATGGATGACATCACCATTTATGGTGAGTCATTTGAATCTTGTTTTCATTCACTCTCTCTAGTCCTTAAAAAGTGTGTCGAGTGTAACCTTGTGTTAAATTTTAAAAAATGTCACTTTATGGTTGCAAATGGGATTGTTCTAGGGCACATAGTTTCAAAAGATAGCATTGAAGTCTATCCTGCCAAAATTGAAGTAATCCAATCACTTTCTGAACCCAACTCTGTTCGAGACATCCGTTCATTACTCGGTCATGCTGGTTTCTATCAGCGATTCATCCATAACTTTATTAAAATATCTCTCCCACTCAATCATTTTCTCCAAAATGATGTTTCTTTCCATTTTTATGAGGTTTGAAAGAGAGACTTCATTGAACTCAAAACTGCTCTGACATCTGCCCTGATAATCCAACCCCTAGATTGGTCATTACCCTTTGAGTTGATGTGTGATGCTTCTGATAGAGCTGTTGGGGCTGTTCTTGGTCAAAGAAGAGAACTAATTCATCATGTCATCTATTCTGCCTCAAAAACATTGGATGAAACACAATCTCACTACACTGTCACTGAAAAAGAACTTTAAGCAGTGGTTTTTGCCTTAGATAAATTCTGGTCCTATCTCTTAGGTGCCAAAATCATCATCCTCATAGACCATTCTGCTATAATGTTCCTACTCAAGAAAAGTGATTCCAAACTGAGGCTAATAAGATGGATCCTAATGCTCCAAGAATTTGACCTTGAAATAAAAGATAGACCAGGAAAAGAAAACCATGTGGCTAATCATTTGAGTAGAATTTCTAATTCTTCTCATTCAGAAATCATTGATCTTGAATTCCCCATTGAGAACCTTTCGTCTCTCACTCCAATGTTACCATCGTATGGCCCAATTGTAAATTATTTGGTTTCTGGTGTTTTCCTGAAAATTTTTCAAAAGAACAAAAAATGAAGTTGAAAAGTGATTCAAAATAATATTTTTGGGAAGAAAATAAACTGTGGAAAATTGGTGCTGAGATGGTAATTAGGAGATGTGTTGAAGAAAATGAACATTCTCCCATATTAGAATTATGTCACTCACTTCCAGGAGGTGGCCACTTTGGACCACAAAGGACCTCCCGAAAGGTCCTAGACTCTAGATTCTTCTGGCCTTCACTCTTCAAGGACTCACATGAGTTCTGTCAATCATGTCCCACTTGCCAAAAGTTTGGCACAATCCCTAAAAGAAATGAAATTCCCCAAAAGCCCTTAATATTTTGTGAAATCTTTGATGTTTGGGGCATCGATTTCATGGGACCATTTCCCCCTTCCAATGGATTCTCATATATTCTTCTTGGAATCGATTATGTTTCAAGGTGGGTCAAGGCCAAACCCACTAGAAAGGGTGATTAACATTCTGTTAGTGAGTTCCTAAAGACATACATCTTCCATAGATTTGGCACACCTTGTGCCTTGATCAGTGACATAGGAACCCATTTTTGTAATAGAACCATGGAAGATCATCTGAAAAAGAATGGGTTTGTACATAAAACATAAACTACATATCACCCTCAAACAAATTGTATGGCTGAACTCTCTAATAGAGAAGTGAAAAGGGTACTTGAGAGAATTGTTAAGCCCATCAGAAAAGACTGGCCTGAGATATTTGGTGAATCCCTTTGGGCTTATCGAACTGCCTATAAAACACCCATTGGGATGTCTCCTTTTAGGCTAGCTTTTGGTAAAGTGTGTCACTTACCGGTTGAAATCCAACATAAGTCTTTTTGGGCTGTGAAAACTTATAATTTTGATTGTGAAAAATCTGGTGAAGAAATATTTTTGCAATTTGCTGAACTGGAGGAACTTTGACTTCAATCCTATGAGAATTCCAATCTGTACAAAGAGAAGGCTAAGGTACTACATGACAGACACATCCTATGAAAGGTATTTGATGAAGGTGAAAAGGTAATTCTCTTCAATTCTCGATTCCGAATTCACCCAGGTAAGCTTAATTCTCATTGGGAAGGTCCTTTTGTTATTATTAACGTTTACCCATTTGGTATAGTGAAATTCCAACACCCCTCTTCCAAAAGGACATTCACGGTTAATGGACATCTGTTAAAGCATCACCACGAGAGGATGCACAATCCTAGATCAACATCAACTTCCACTGGCTCCCCAACATCTCTAGCCGACCTACCACTAGATGGAGAAGGCGACCCACCAAATCCAAACCAGGGGGCACCTCTTTGCCTTTAACTCTCTCTATCTCTTCCTCTCTCTACCTCTTTCTTCTTCTTCCTCTCTCTTTAATTTTTTTTACCATTTTCTTTATCAAAACCTTTATTTTTTAATTTCTCTTTTGTTTGGGTGTATCTTTACAAAAATAAAAACATAAAAAACAAAAAAAACCAAAAAACCAATCACTTAAGTAATACAAAAAAATTATAAGTCATGCTTACTCACCATCGAGTTTTGAAATTTTGTACAAACATTTTCGAGAGTTAATAGACATGTTTTCATCTCAAAAATTTTATATTTTCATTACGACATTGGATAAAGAATTTTGTGTCAATATTAAAAAATTTTGAATAATCAATTTTTCATTTCGAAAATGCTTCTCCCAAACTGTGAGAACAAACAATTACTTTCATGTCAAGGCCACCTATGGCCATCTTTTCAAAATGTTTTTTTGCACCCCCATTTGAGAATCTTGAGTTTGTGGACCTTCAAGCTGAATTTTCTACCTTAGTGTGTCTTAATATGATAGAGTCATTTTCTGAACCACATAAAAATCACAATAACCAAATAGCCTCTCATTTCCCTTACATTAATCCTCCATTTGAAATCCCCTTCAAGACTATGAAAACCATTTCTTTGATAGCGACATTACAAGCCCAATACCTTATCCCACCCAATATCAACATGGTTTTTTATTGCATTAGTTTTTGAAATTTATGTGTGGGGGGTGGTGGATTTCATTTTCGGGTATCATTTACTTAATTTCTGGTGTGTGATCATATTCTTGAGGGAAAGCATCCATTTTAGTGTTGGTGGTAGGTTGTCATTCAGTGGGATTTGTGAACTTATTGTACAAATGATATTGAAAAGTGTTCAGAAAAAAATTCAAAAAAAAATCAAAATAAAAAAAAATTAAAAAAAATGAAAAAAATGGGCTTTGTCTTGGGTTGGTCAAAAATCACCCTTCCTCAACCATTGATCTTATTATTACTATTACAATTAGTGTCGTGAGGAGATCATACATGGGTTGGGATATGAGTTTGAGATCTGTTTCAAGATCAACTTTCAAAAAAACAAAGAAAAAAAGGAAAAGAAAAAAATAACACTTGCATTATATTCTTATTGGGAGAAGTTTTTTGTTTTGTAAATATTCCATATTATCATTACCTTCATATTTTCTTCCTCTATTGTGTCTTTCTTCACACAATCATTCCCTTTTCAATATGTGTTTTCATTTCCTTCCATGTTTAATTTCAAAAAAATTAGCATTTCTTTTTCTATGTTGGTATTTTAACCCTCTTCTTCTCTCTCTAGGAAATTATATTCCTAACATCCCATAGCCATAGAAAACCCCTTAAAAATACCTCTTGATTATTTTTCACTTTGGATAGGGTTTGGAAGCTGAGATCTCTTTTCAAACTCTAAGATTTTCACTTTTGGTTTGTGAAAGAGTGAACCTCCACAAATGAATTTTATCATCTTGAAAGGTGTGAGTTTTGAGTGTCCACATTTTCCATTTCTAAATTTAAGCATGAAAAAAATGAATTAGTTTCGAAACATTATTTTTGTAACAACTTGTGGTGGAATTCAAAATGGATGAGTGAAATAGTCTAAACCTCCCCTGATTGGAGAAAACAAAATTTTAATATCTGTTGGTGAGTAAAAATGATTTTGTCATGTTTTTATATTTGTTGCACATGTGGACATGCACAAAACTAAGTGTGGGGGAGTTGATGTTATTAATATTTTAATGACTTATTATATTCCTACTTTACTGATTTTATATGAAATGTGCATAATTTGTGTGAAATATTAATGTTTTAATATTAAGTATAATTTTTGAGCATTTTTAGATGTAGTCCAATTGAGTCAGTTAACTGTTTTAATAATAACTATCACTATACTGATCCAAATTCTGTGGTTTTTGTTTTTTAGGATTATAATTCCAATATACAACATTTCATTAGAAGGTACCATGAGCCAATTCTGCCATTTTAAGGGTCATATGGTCCTCACAAACGAGAACAAAGAATTTGTGAACAAACTGGACCAGCCTTGAAGATTGATTTATTGGGCTCAATCCAAAAGTCCAAAAACATTAACTCTTGACAATAATTCGGGGGACAGTAAATTGCATCTTGTATGAAAATTTCAAGGCCCAAATCTTTGTACAAGGGGCCCAAATGAAGCTTTGAATTCCAGCCCACCATTCTGGCTGAGAAATAAAATCAGTATACTATTTATGTCATATATCATGATGTAGGCATAAAATCGATCAGATATTTTTCATTGTGAAAGGGGAGATATGGACGGCCGACTTTGTTGAAGAACCCATTCGGATTTGAAGGCATCATAATATTCAAAAACCCTTTCACATTCTAGACTTCAAAAAAAATGGATTGAAATGGACAGTTTTACATTGTTTAATCAACCGGCCATATCCTTTGATCCTTAAGTCAAAATGACACCACATTTTGAGAGTAGTCGGCCAACTCTATTATATACAACGTTGAAGAAGGAGATTTCTTGAGATTCGGCTATCATGATGTCCATATCTGCGAGGCAAGTGGAGGGGTATTGCCGGAATGTAAACAGTCCACTCCATGGGCTATCAATACTCTCCCCTTCTCTCCTTGAGAGGGGTTGGAATTTAAGAAGAGAGGATAACATATTGGCACGACCAAAGCCTTTCCAAAGGCTAGGTAGGACCTTACATACTCATGTTTTCAATTGAGAGACCTTTCCTCCACTCTTTGTTTTCACTTACTTTCATGTTCTTCGTTTTTGTAATTTTTGAGAGGATAACATATTGGCATGACCAAAGCCTTTCTAAAGGCTAGGGAGACCCTGCCATACTCAAGTTTTCACCTGATATACCTTTCCTCCTCTCTTTGTTTTGACTGACTTTCATGTTCTTCGTTTTTGTAATTTTGTAAGTCCTTTCTTTTGTAATTCTGTTTTAATGCAAGTTTCTTCTTCAATATCTCTTATTCTCATCCACCTTCTATAATTTAATATTTATGTTCTTAAAATATTTTAAATTCAGTTGAATCCCCTTCCCTTCTTTTGCTTCCTCGTTCAATCGAAAATCCATTTTTAATTTTCTTCATCGTTTGTGTGTGTGTTCGGCGCACTACTCTTATCTTGTCCCTTTCTTTTTCTTATCTTTATAATTCATCACCATAATCATTATAACCAGATTAGTAATCATTTTAATGGCTGGGTAAATCTTTAATTGGGGTGGGTTATAATTTATGTATGTTAAGTGATTGATAGATTTTTCTCGACGAATGTTCTTTAAATTAATATTGTGTATGTTGAACTTTGTATGTCATGGATTAATGACATGTTGTGTTTAATATGTGGATTCCATGGATTATTGGAACCATAAATACACTACCATAAACAAGTAATGGTAATGATTAGAAACCTATGTTAAGTTAAGGCTTGGATTAACGCTTAAACACTTAGGAATTATAATCGATGTCAACTTGTGAAGTGGGTGTTAATTTAAATGCAATATAAAGCAAAGCTCAAGGATATCACAAGCATAAATCCCTAAAAATGAACTCACCCCAATATTTATAAATTTTTTAAATCAATTATAGTCAATCAATCATTTCAATGAAGCTCTGCAAACAATCCCCCCTAATCAAAAAACAATCAACTAAAAACAAACGACTATTTCAAAGTATCATCACCGAGGATTCGACCCGAGTGCTGCTATACACATTAGTAGAGCACCGGAACTTTGATCGGTCGATAAGAGAAAATCGGTTGCGCGTTTCAGGACTCCTCCGCCATAGATGAGGAATATATATGCATACCCACATCAAATTATCGTGATTCGAATTTTATTTGGAAGGGGATTCATAACCGAATTTCTAAATTAAATTTCAATGTGTTATTAGTTGATTAAAGTATTCATTTTATACTCAACATTGAATAAATATTTAGGAAACATTCATCTATAATATAATATTTATGTAATTGTGCTATAAATTCTTCTAAACATGGAGGATGGAGATGAGATTTGGATTTCAAATGAATGACATATTCATTAAAAAAATTATTGAAGACTAAATACTCAGATTTGGCCAAAAAGGGTAACACATAGAATCTTTTGATGGAATATTATGGAACTGAAATATCAACAGTTGAAGACCCATTATGTCCTATAACACCTTAATTGTCTTTTCTAACACCCAAATCCAATTTAATTCATATAAATAAGTGGATATGTATGTATTTAAGAGGAAATATATTGGATAGGGAATAATTATAGGACAACTACTACATTAGGATTTCTCTTTTATTTTCTTTTAATTTTACTTTTCTTTTTCCATGTAATGTGTATTAATTTTTAATTAAATTGTTTCACTTATTACATCCCAGCCCTAATCTTATTTAATATCTCTTATATATATCCATTGTGATAATTTTTTCCTTAGAAATGGAAACTTACTAACCTGAGGCTAGGACCTATATGAGGATTCATGAAATTCTTAATTATTATGCTTCAATGAAACATGTTATAAATCTATTTGTGATAGATGAAATAGTAATGAATAGGTATGGCAGTCATCCACCAAGAAATTATATCCAATTCCATTAATTTTTGTTGATTAATTATTTTCACTACCTTTTCTCAGGAAACCCCTTCATACATTGGAGCTGAGGCTTCCTAAAGATATGAAATGGCATACTATGGAGCCAGGTATTTTAGGAATTTCATTCTCAACTCAGGTGTTGTCCTATTTGACTATAAGAGATGGTGTGTATTGGTACGCTGAAAGCATGCTAAAATCAGACACTTAATAAATCAAATGAAATTAATTCATTAATGATGTTTCATTAATTGAATTATTAAATAGATTTTAAATATAAAATAAATAATCATTGATCCCATGTAATCCAATCTTAGGACCAAGTTCTTTCTTTCTAGTCTACAATATTTCTATATATGTATTCAAATTTCAATTACGCATCGCATTATTTTAATTTCACACATTAAAAAAACCCCAAAATCCAAATTTCCATAATAATAAAAAATATCCCAAATGAATTAGATTATGTTATTTAGAAATTAGTGATTGAACAAACTGTGATTCTCTTCACGTGAGACGACCCTAGTCAGCCTCCCTTCAGCATTAGAAAAAATTAAATTTGTTTTTCCAATGCACTATGATAGGCGTGCGTCAATAACTATATATATATGTATATAGTTTTCTTGAAAATGTGGTCATTAAAAATATGGTTGTTGAAAAAAATATCCTTAGTCATTTATCCAACAGGTATAATTATTTCATATATTGATAAGTGGTATGCTTAAAACAATATAGCTCACAATGAAATAAAAGTGTGATATTAAAATATTATACATGCATATATATATATATATATATATTTATAAGTTACATATAAATAATAATATATGATATGATAAAATTAAAATAAATATTTTTATTTAAATATATTAATAAAAATATGTTATATAATATGAATAAATAATTTTAACGGTGTTGGTTAAACCGTTTTTATTATAAAGGTAATATTTTTTTAATAAACCATTTTGTTATGTATATTATATTTTATCTTAATATATTAAATTGGGACATTATAAAATATTTCTACATATTAATTAATATTTTAAAATCTTTTCAACAAAAAATTAATTTGAGATAATTTTCAGAGCACTTAATATTTAAATATGTAATTTTTCAATAAAATATGTTTTTATTTATATTGTTTATTTTATTTTAATTAATATTTTAATGTATTTTATAATATTAATTAGATAAAAATAAGTTCATTTTTTGATTTAGTTTGTCAAAATTTTCATAGTATGATTTTTTTGGTTTTTTTAGAAAATGGTTGTTTTTAGTTTAAAATGGCTCTGTGAAAATTATAATTTTTATGATTTTATCATTATAAAAATGAATACTAGAATATTATAATACCATTTGAGTAAAAAAAATATTTGTATTAAGAATAAAATTATGAATTTTAAAATATTCTTTGAACTTATAAATCCTATGTCCAACATTTTTAGAATTAAATTAAAATGTTACTTAAATAAAAAATGTTTCCTATATTTTCTTCTAATTATGTTAATTTGATGGTGAAATTAGTTTTTGGATTAATATTAATTATATTAACTGTTATTTTATTATATTCAATGAATTTACATCATGAAAATCAGTTTCTATAATACTATTATCTTATACATAAATTTTTATTCATAATAATTCACTTTTCCTAAAAAATTGTTTTTTCTCATTATTTAGATTTATTATAAAATTATAATTTCAAAACCATATAAATTTTACTAGGTAAAAATATTTAAAAAATTAAAATCAGAAGTTAAAAATTTGTTAAAAGTTACAATATAAATATTTTTTTATAAAAATTACTAATGTAAAAAATTAAATGCCAATGTAAATGTAAATTAGGGTAAAAGTTAAAATAATAAATAAAAATGCCTAAAAACACTATATGTGTTCTCTAAAATAGTTTTCTGAGGATAATTTAGAACAAAAATCACTTCCCCTTTATTTTTTTCCATTTTGGAGCCACTGACCTTTGGGTAGTAATATTTAATTAATGAAATGTAATGATTAATTTCAAAACTACCCCTTTGTTTACTTATAAAAGGGTAATACTTCCACGACTTTAAGAGTAAAATATAAATATAACATATTATTGAAAATATTCCAAATTAATTCTCTTATAACTCCATCCCTCTTAAAAACCCTTATTTTCACCAATAGTTAGAATTAGTCCTTTATTTAGAAGGAGAAGTCGATGGAAAATTCAATTCCTCGGCATGAGTATTATCAACTACTTAGATTTTATTCATAATTATATTCATTCAAAATTATAATTTCCACGCTAATATTTGGATAATAAAATAATTTATAAAATATAATGTTATTATATTATGTTCATTATCATTTTCTTTTAATCTATCGCATCCATTAATAAAACATGAAATTTTCGTTTATGTGTACCTACAGACTACATCCTCCAAGAGAAAGAATATTCATTTTTCATCACAAAACATCATTGATGGTTACTATATTGGATTTTATTAAGATATATAATTTTTATGAGATGTTTAATCTTCTGTATACATCATCTTATCATTATCAAAATGCATCCCCTTACTCAAAAAATCATTAAAACATGTTACCATTTTGGTTGATTTACCGGCTATAGAAATTATGTTTAAACAACTATTTCCTAAATGGTTATGGGATTCTATATAATTGTAATACCATGTAATAATGATATATTTAAATTTTTTTAATTATTCAAGAAAGGTTAAACTATTTATTAATATGTCACTTTTTGATCATTAAACTTGTCAAAAACTAGTTCATCATGATTTCCACTTTCACAATCCATATTCAATTCTATCACCTAATGAAAATAGAACTTAAGTAATTATTGAATGAAAAATTATATTATATATTCGATGATATTGCAATGATTAAATTAAAACCACTTAGTAATAATTTTTCTAATATTCAGGCAGTATCTATGAAATAAAAAATTGAAATCGGTAACAACCAATGGTAAAAATAAGCAATAACTAACTAATATATTAAAAAAATGAAAATAAATTATATATAAGATAGGGTAATATTTATTAATTATGTAATAAAATATTATATTAATATTTTTTTATCTTTTTTAAACTATTTTAGATTACATTGGACTAACAGGTAATAAATATAAAGGGGTTATGTGCCTCATATTAAATTTATTGAGTCTTATTTGAAAATGTAAACCATAATAAATTTAATATATTGTGATTACTGAATAAAAATGTAATTTACCACATTCATGGTTTTTTAAGAACCATATAATTCTATTTATTCATATTTCCCTTGATTTAAAATATACCCAACTTTATAGTGGTGATTATAGAAATGTTACGCAACCCACAAGGGTTTTCCTACAAATATTATTTCTAAATAAAGATTGTATTTGAAAGATAATCCATCTGGAAATTTTCTTAATATTTATAAAACAACTCAAAATTTCCCTTTATATTCATGGGGTTTTATATTTTAACAGAATATTTTATTTCTTATTAACATACATTTAACTTGAAGTATTTATTATAAGTGAAACTGGCCATGTCAGTTACTTTTAATAGAGAACCTCTATTTATTCTTGTCCAAATTCATCTGATGATTTTTAAATTTTCCTTATATATACATGAATAATTAATTGAGTTTATTTTCTACTTCTTTATCTTCATAAAAACGTTTTAAATAAATTTTTATCATTTATCGTACATGTCATTTTCATCAAATTATAAAAATAATATCATTTTAGATTTTTTATATGAACATCTCTTAATGTGATCTTCATCATTTTATATGATATTTAATTTATTTTATTTCATGGTGTTATAAAAGAAATATTTTTCAACTTTATTGATAAAATATTTATTTCTAAGTTTTTTCCAAAATATCACGAATGTTTCTTTTTTCCAAAGAAATTTTTTCTAATTCTCCAAAAAATGGTTTTCATATAAATATACATCCTTTGATATATATTGTGATTGATTTGGGTTATTATTTTTATGTAACTATCTTCAATGACTCTTTAGATGACATATTTAATGCCCTTCTCTTTTGGAGGAATGATCCATAACTGTCGTTTTCTTCCCTATTCATATACTATGTATGATCTTAACTTTTCACTCGGTGCATTTACTTTGTGAATACCCTATTTTTGATTCACATGATTAAAGGTTGTTCACATAAATTCTATACAAAGATAGATTTTAAAAAATTATTGATTTAACCATATGCCCTTTATTTATATACTGAAAATAACATAAGATTTATCATATTTACTAAATTTTATTTACATATAAATTTACTTATTATCATTAAATACTCATTTATTATACATGGGGTTATCATGTTATGATTAGTGATGTAATTATTAATGATTTTATTATGTGAGTCCATATGAAATTCATTTTCTTTCTAAGAATTATTTATGATGTATTGAATGAAAATAATTTTTTTCTTATCAGTTATTTATTCAATAAAAGTCAATGATTTCCATTTTTCATGTTTTATGAAACCAATTGTATTTACATGGGTTATTTATGATGTGATAATTAATTGATTTTAAGTAGAACTCATAATTATGTGTGATGGAAGGTGGGGTCTTATACCACCCTAAAATGTATTGGTCGAATGTTTATACTTCAATTGATTGTTATTCACAGGTACATTTTTAGTGTTTCGGATTTTCTATGTGTTATTTTTTGATATTATATAGATTATTTTTTAGATTAGGCACTGAGACAACATGTGATTCCGAGTCCTGGTGTGCCCAGAAAAAATGTTCCAAAAATATTAAAATATGAAATATCACATGTGCATATTTTTTCATGAAAATGTATAATAAATAATAAATAGTTTCCTAAATCAAATTTTAAGTGTATCGTTGAGTTTAGAATGGCAGCATTACCAAAGGCGTGACCTAACATTGATCGGGGCAGGTCAATTGTGAAAAAGTTGTTGTGGGTGGAAAATAAAGAAAATAAAATAATTATTTTATTGATGCATTGACTCAACTAATTTTTTCCTTTTAATGTATTTTTATTTAATGGTTCAAACATTATCTACATAACAATGGAACATAATGAGGATGGTGAAGAGAGATATTTGGGAATCCTTTCCGACAAACGATGATGGATCAAGGACCGATGAACGACGCACACATATTTTGAATGATCACACCAATGAATTCAACACAACGTCATTATTCATTAGTTATCTATCCAAATTAACTTAGGGGATGTGATTTAATTTGTTTAATGACTGTTATTTATTTTTTCGATGAACGCAAATCAATTGTCAAAAGTATTTATTTGTGGATCTATCGGTTTACAGGAAGGGTTTTATTCTATGGGATTTATTTGATCTTAATTTCTAACCCAAATCCCTCATTCTTGATCATTGGAACATAATTTTTTTACAAAAATTTTAAACCATATTTCATGTTCCTTTCTCCCTCTTTTATCATGTTTTTCACTGGTTGGATCCTTGAATTCGATCGAACCCTTGGATTAGAGGGAAATCAACAATTGATGTTGGATCAATGTATATCGGTACCAAAGGAGCTCGGATCTATGATCGTTTCAATTTTTGTTCATTATAGGTTGCATGGTGTTCTATGGAGTGGACCACCAGTGCGTAGTCCTAATGTTAGTGGATGGCGGTAGCACATGGTGGAAAGTGGCGCTGGCTCGGGTTTGGGCTGTAGAGCTGCGCTCACTATCCATGGTGGATTCATATGTGTCTAGCTAAGATAGACGCATAATGGTGATGGTGGAGGAAGACATAGTGGAGACCATGTTACATGGAGGTAGCGATAGACATGGTGGAGGTCGGGTGCAGCGGCGGACGTAGAGCGATCCATGCCAGGCGGACCACATGTGAGTTGATCGAATATGGTTGGTTGGGCATGCCAAGTTGGTTGGACGGACAACGAGAGTGGTTTGGGTCGGATGAGGCGGACCCATGTCAGATCTAATTTAGACTCAGGTTGGATTTGGTGTAATAGGGATGGATCCCCATTGTGATCGACCATTGTGCCATAGCATCTCGAGCTCCCGCGGGTGCAGCGATCACGCAACTAGTCCACAGGTGGTCGACCGGAGCAGTCGACCACATAAATTGATATGCAAAACAATTGTATCGATAGGATTTTTTGGTCCATAGGCAGATTATTCACATGGTAGGTTGACCCACCATGGTAGACAATCCGTAGGTGGTCAATCATTTGGCGTGGTAGGTGAAATGACCACGACGGTTATTCCGCGAGACTGGCCAAGTCTGTAGGAAGTGTCTTGAGTAGAAGGATCTAATCTAGAGTACTTATGGAACTTCTTTTTCCATGTTTAGACTAGTATAGGTTGATTGTGTACCCTTAGTACTTTTATCTAGGGTACGGTGTGGAATTACATCCACATCACTGGATTGTTATCCCCTCTAGAGGATGAGTCTCTGATAGAGTTATGGCGTCCCTTCTTGACACTAGAGTGTGATTCTCTATCAACCATAGTAGAGTTTGTGGAATCAGTGTAACCCCTATAAGTAAGGTGTTAATCCTATATATATTTGGATGCATCTTTAGTGTTTGTGTAAGTGTTGGCATATGATTCCTTACATAGTAGGTTGATTCTATATTCAGTTTTTGGTGCCCCCAGTGGTTCTAGGTGTGACCCTCGATCTGTGTATCAAGGCTGATCCATAACGGTTTTGTGGTGTCCCCTAGAGGTCATGGGTGTGACCACCAATCTATGTATCATAGTCTTATTAGACCAACATGTTCTCTTAGGTAGGGGCCCAAATGAGTTTGAACTCTTCGGTGAGTGTCTCCAATGATATCGTGGATCATGGATTGGGATTTCCTGAAATGAGTGTTGTTTCAAACAGAATCATGTGGCTGGAATTATGTTATGACTTCCTGATGGAATGGTGTCTATTCTAGTTATATCTAGGTCCCCTTTATCTCTTGGAATCTATTATACATAAATCATTACATCTTGTATTGAGATAAATTACTTGGATCTTTGTGTTTAGTGTTTTTTGGGTGTCATACTGAGTATTGTTATACTCAATATTGCATGGACTTTTCCCGCATGTGTCATGTCTTGTGCAGATGAAGTAACATTTGATGGTTTCCTAGGTAGAATGGGATTAGTTGGAGCATATATGGAATTGGGTTGACCGAGGTTCTTATCAGGAGAATAACATTGACTTAGTTCTCACCCTTGGAGCTGGTTAGACTCTTTATAGTTTCAGTTGGACTTGTGTTCAGACTCTTTGTGGTTGGATTTTATTTGGCCCTATTTACTTTTCATTTATTTATTTTTGTACTCTAGTCATGGGATCATAGTTGTATACGTGCATTCTTTCAGTTGTTTTACATTTCTGCATGGGTGGCTTGGGTATGTGTGGGTGTGTAGGTACTCTGAGAAAATGATTCCCATTAGTGAGAAATGCCTACTCAGTGCTACCCACCATCCCCTGGACTATTAGAGGTGAGAATGGGGTAGTTTCGGTATGGGCCACTTTTGGATGGGTCGTAATAGAGTGGTATGAGACCCGGTAGGTTCTATATTAGACCTAAAGTCTATGATATTGGAATGGGTCAACAGTCTGAGGTGTTTCGAGTTTATATTCCAAGGTTGTGACTCCAGTATTGGTGTTTCAGTCAATGTATCCATACCCCAGGACTCTGATTACCTGATGTTTGACTCGGTACCTGAGAACACTAGTTGTAGGGAAGAACAATAGTACACACATCATATAGGAATGGGTATGTCATCCATCTCCTTCTTGAGTTAGCTCCCCAAATATACTCTATTTATCATGGTACATATTGTTTCATTTCATGATTACTCTGCATATATAGTCATCTAGGATTCCACCGTGTGATCATGAGGATGGTTCACCTAGTGACAAGGCATCGGTACAGGGGCCTGTACTGATTATAGAACCTATGGGTGGTTTACCATATATACCACTACCCATCGAGCAATAGATACTACCAGCACTACCAGGTGAGGATGCACACATGCATAGTTCTTGGCATGAGTTTCTGAGGCAGTGACATCCTTGGTTTTGGGGTGAGATAGACCCCCATATGGGTAAGTATTGGCTAGATGAAGTCACTCATGTTTTCTACCATTCAAGGATGTCTACTGACTAGATGGAAGTCCTTGCCACAAGGCGTCTTTAGGGGTCTATGGGGAGATGGTGGATCTTTGTGACTTAGTCACATAGTGAGATATCTCTCTCCTAGATAGACATCAAGAATCTCTTTAGAGAGGAGTTCTATATATCCACGTTGTGATCGGTATGCATATAAGAGTTTCTTCATCTATAGTAGGGTAGTTTAATCGTGGAAAAGTATTCATTGATGTTTACTGATCTTTCATGCTACTCCTTGGATGTGGTAAAAGACCAGTTCTTCAAGGATTGGACCTTTGAGTTGGGATTAAGGTACGGAATTATGGAATTAGTGGAATCCCATAGAATTTCTATCTATGATTGGGTACTTAAGTGATCCCTATTAGTAGAAAGTTTTCTAGAAGAAAAAAAACCAATAGTGGGACCTTGTAGTTGGCACCAAATAGTTGAGACCTCGGTAGTAGGTAGCCAATGTAAATCACATAGATCCAAGTTGTTCATGTTTTTAGGAGGTGATCCTGGGGTTCAGGGTCAGTGGTCTAGGGCTCCTAGGATGTCTCAGATCAGCCAAGGGACAGGCGGTGTTTCTAATGCGACAATTGGGGATATCTTACATGAGATTATCTGACCTGTTGTACACCAGATAGTGAGATGGTCGAGGTACCACCAAGATAGTGATAGAGAAAGGAGCATGTTGTTCCTTAGGGAAGAATATGTGGAATAGGGGTCGACCCGGTAGTAGTAGGTGTTCGGAGGATCGACCTATTACCACAACCACCACCAGGTGGTCCACACCAGGCTCAGTGAGCTAGTAGGCTGGAATGAGACTAACTGCAATCTATGGAGGCCTATAACCCCAAGGATCCACGGTTGATAGGATATACGATCTATATCATTCCTTCTTTAGATTCTGTATTGATAGACACATGTGTTAGTAATTCTTTCCATGTCATGAATCTTGTTCAAGACTCCGATATTCTAGTTGAACCATTAACTCAACCCTCATACTTGGAGACTTTTACTAGAGAAGACTCAATGATCACACACTTGTGCCGATAATGTGACCTGACCCTTGGAGGTGAGATTTTTAGTTGGGATCTCCTCATAGTGGCATTGATACCTCAAAATTTCATTCTTGATATGGATTTGTTATCGATAGTTTATGCTGAGATTTACTATTTTAGGTGAAGAGTACGGTGTTTCTGTAGTGATGAAATCATGTTTTCCTTGGTTGGTGAAAAGGAAATCTAGAAAGTGTGGGATAAACTAACATACAAGTGGTTGTAGCCGATTACTCATCATTTGACAAGCTTAACCCTCATTCTAGTGAATTTAATGAGTCCTCAGTTTCTTTTAGGGTGGAGGAGTATGAAAATGTATTTCCTAATCATGTTCCATGTTTACCTTCCTAACAAGAGATATAATTCTATATAGATCTATACCTTAGGACAACATAGATATCTATGAATTCATATTAGATGGATCTTGTGGAGCTTTATTATATGAGGGTACTTTTGGAGGTCTTATAGAGGAAGGGCTTCATGAGACCCAATGTTTCACCCTTAAAATCCCATGTTTTTTCTTCCAAAAAAATAGAAAAGATCTTAAGGTTGTGTGTGGACTACTGGTGATTGAACCAGGTGACCGTGAAGAACAAGTATCCACTATCGAGGATTGATGACCCCCTTTGATCAGTTGAGAGGGGCATGATGGTTCTCAAAGGCTGACCTCTGGTCAATGATTTCCTGATCTATGGTAGAGTTTGACAAGCTCTCCAATCTTGATATTTATAGAAGAGGGTGTCAGGTGCATAGTGTTCTATAATGCATTATGATATGAGCTTGGTTGTGTCCTGAGGTAGAGGCTTGAAGTGATTTCATATAGTTTGCACCAGTTGAGAACACATTAACATAACTATATGAACCATGATTTTGAGTTACTAGTAGTAGTCTCCTCATTGAAGATGTAGCAATAGTACCTGATGGGTGAGCAGTTTATCATCTTCTTCGAACACAAGAGTCTCAAGTATATCTTCTCTCAGAAACATCTTAACTTTAGATATAGGTGATCGATATATTTCTTCCTGGGATATGACTTTTATATTTTCTATACTTATAGGAAGGGAAACGTGGTTGTAGATGCTCTTAGAAGGAGATCACCTTCACAATTGATGAATGAGGCATTAGAGCAGTTAGACCAGTTGTAGTTATCCTTTATAGATGGAAATGGAGCATCTTAACTCCAGTCGATTCACCCCTCCCCCCCACTATTATTATGAGTTAGGGAGGCACAGTTTGGTGATACTGACTGAGAGACCTTACGTGATCAGATATCCACAGAGAATTCTCCAAGTATATATTTTAAAGGTGGGTAGCATTTCGTTCTTTTCTGAAGATGCACAGTAGTTACAGTGGAATTTTGGGAGGAGTTTCTATGGGGGTTTCATACAGCCCATTTGGTGGTACATTCAGGTGTTGGGAATATGTAAAAGGACTTCTGATGTCATTTAAGGTGGAAAAGGAAAAATAATGGAGTTTCAGAGTTCTTTTCTTGATGCCTTACTTGTTAGCAAGTGAAGGTTGAGCACTTGGTTCTAGCGGGTTTAGCTCAATCCCTTGAGGTACTAGAATGGAAGTTGGATAAGATATTTATAGACAACATGATGGGTTTACCATGTACGTCTTGGGGAAATTATTCCATCTTGGTGATTGTTGACCCATTCACTAAGTCATCCCACTTCCTGGCTATTTGAGAGTACAATTCAGTATAGATCTTGGGACACCTCTCTATTCTGGAAATTGTTTAACTCCATGGAGATCTATTGAATGTTTTATTATATCTTGATGATCTTTTCACATCCCAGTTGTGGAAGGGATTATAGAAGGAATTTGGTTCCCATTTACACTTTATCATAGTGTTTCACCCACAAAAAGATGGCTAGACTGAACAGACTATTTAGGTTCTGGAGGACATGTTGTGAGATTGCATGTTAGACTTTGGTCATAGTTGGGAGGATCACCTACCACTGTTGGAGATTTCATAAAAAAATATCTTCCATTCCACCATCATTATGGAACCAGTCGAGTCATTATATAGGTGACCCTGCAGGTTACAACATTGTTAGACTGTCCTAGGAGAGTCAACACTCTTGGGAATAGAGTTGGTGGAATCTACTACAAGGAAGGTTCATGTCCTCCAGAAGCAGATGAAGACTGTGAAGATCCATCATAAGTTCTATGCTAATTAGAGATATAGCACTTTAGAGTTTGGGGAAAGAGACAATGAGTTCTTTCAGGTATTAACAAAATAGGGATTATGGATATTTGTATAGGGCGACAAGGTATCTCTAGGGTTCATCGAAACTTTTCATATATTGAATATAGTTGGAAAGGAGGTGTACTACTTAGCCCTTCCCCTGTAGTCAGACTATGTACATTACGTCTTCCATGTGTCACAGCTAAGGAGGTACGTGCATGGCCCATCACACATCATCGATTGGGGTGAGAGGGACATCATGGATGGAGCAAATTTTGAAGAGTACCTAGTGTAGATTGAGGATCTATATTAGATGATCCTTCTTGGGTGATCTAATCCTTTAGTACATGTCTAGAATCTTCATGAGAGCACGTGGGAGTGGGAGGCTCATATTCATGCTCAGTACCCACCTATGTTTGAGTCACCCTTTTTTAGCATTCTAGGGACATAAATCCCCCAGGTGGGGAGAATTTAATGTCTCAGATATTAGGTGTATTATTTTTAGATATTATATAGATTATTTTTGAGACCATTTTCAAAGACAATGTGTGATTCTATGGCCCGGTGTTCCTAGAGAAAATGGGTAAAATATATTAAAATATAAAAAAAATACGTGTGTGCAGTTATCTGTAAAAAATGGAATAACTTCTAAAAGGGTTCCCAAATCAGAAATTATATGGAACCATAGAGTTTAGATTCAAGATTTTACCCTAGGTGTGACCTAACATTGGTCAGCACACATTTCTTGTGAAAAAAAATGTAATGGGTGGAAAAAACTAGAATAATTGTGTTATTTTATTTACACAGTGATCCATTAAGTTGCTTCCTTTTATGGTATCTTTATATAAGAATTTAATGATTTTCTACATAACTCTATAACTTCTGAAGGATCATGGAAACAATGCTCTATGAATCCATTCTGATGAAAGATGATGAATCAAGGACCGATGAATGACACACATCGATTTTGAAGGATCTCTCCAAAAAATGCAACACAACTTCATTATTCATCAACAATAAACCCAAATCTAGGAAGGTCATTTGATTTAATTTCTTTATCCCCCACTTGTTATATTTTCCATGAGCACAAGTCAATCGAGGAACAAATTGATTTTTGGATCGATTTCTTTGCCGGAAGGGTTTAATTCTACGAGATTTATTTTATATTATTTTCAAACCCAAATCCACCATTTTTTCATTGTATAAGAACACTTTTCCAATGATGATAAAGTTTTTTTATTGTGCCTTTATCCATCATTTCTCATGTTCTTTTTCAGTTGGATCCTCGTGGTTCCAACTTGACATTTTCAGGTGTTCCCAAACTTGATCGGACTGCTGAATATGATACAAATAAACAATAGATGCCAGATTAGTTTAGATCAGGACCCAAGTATCTCGGATACATGATCGTTTCAATTTATAGGCAATGGAGTAGGTGTGGAGGTCTACAAAAGGGACCACCAATGCATGGAATAGGCGTCGGCGGCTCGCGGCATTGCACGGCGGTGGCCCGGGAGCATGCGGTGGAGCCACGTTTGGGAAGCCCTAGTAGAAAAAGAAGATGTGGAGTGGGATCTGATGAAGTGGAAGAATTAATGGCCAAGTGAGATAGTGGTTGGGAATGATTTGGTAGAATTGGTGTATGTAGGGTGCGACAACATATATGGAGTGGGATATTCTGGGTGGACTGCATGAAAGTTGGTCGGGCAAGGTCAGTGGGCTGAGCCAAGCAGGTGGGCAGGGATGGACAAGGAAGACGTGGGTTAGATACAATTTAGACTTGGGTCAGATCCAGGGCTACTACGGTGGAGCCCTATGGTGGCTGACCATGATGGTTGACTATGGTGCAGTGACAGCTCGATTGTCACAGGTGTAGTGACCACATGGCCATTCCACGGCAAGTCGACCATGGAGGTCAACCACAATGGTTGGTTGTCATGGAAGGTTGATCGACTATGGTGGTCGGTCCAAGGGAGTCCATTTCACATGGTAGGTGGGCCAACCAAGACTATCGGTTTCGGTCCCAGGCAAGTCCTTGGGAAGCTTCTCAAATGCCAGGTTCAAATCAAGAGTGTTTGAGGCTCTTTGTTTTCCTAGTTTGGACCGGTGTAGGTTTATTTTTTCCTCTTATTCCATTCCTCAATGGTAGAGTGTTACATTACATTGACATCAAGAGATTGTAATCTCATCTAGAGGTTGAGCCTCAAATAGAGTTATGGTGTCCCTTTATGATACTGGTGTGTTATCCCCAATCATCCCTAGTAGAGTTTGTGGAATCAGTATAACCTCCTGGATAAGGGTGTTGATCCTCTATATATATGGTCACATATGTGGGATTTGTGGAATATTTGGATGCGATACCCTATATAGAGGGATGATCTTGATTGGATTTGTGGTGTCCCTAGTGGTTCGGGATATGACTCCCTATTTGTGTGTCAAGGTTGGTCTGGATTGGGTTCATGGTGTCTCCTAGTGGTCCTAGGAATGGCCCCTTATCTATGTATCATAATCATATTAGACCAACACATTCTCTTTGGACATGACCTAATGAGTTAGACCTCTTCATCTTGTGTCTCTGATGATAGCATGGCTCATTGATTCAGATCTCTTGAAATGATCATTGCTTCGAATTGAATCCTATGGATAGTAGTTGATGATGGCTACATGATGGCATAGTGTCTATCTTGAGTATATGTGGGTCCGCTTCTTCTCTTTTCACCTATTATACACATATTGTTACATCTTTTATTGATTTTACTAACATCATGTTTTGTGTTTTGTGTTTTTGGGGTGTCCTACTGTGTATTGTTATACTCACCCGTACATGGTATTTTCCATGGGTGTTGTGTATTGTGTGTATGATGTCCCTTTTTACTATGTCATACGAGTACTAGAAGTAGGTGGAGCATAGATGGAGCTGGGTCGACTGAGTGCTTATTAAAAGCGTACCTTCGACTTAATCCTCACCCTTGGAGCAGTTTAGACTCTTTACAGTTCCAGTAGGACTTGAGTTTAGAATCTTTGTGGTGGGATCGTATTTGGCCTTGTTTACATTTCTTGTACTTCATGTTGTACTATAGACATGGGATCTTAGTTGTATTTTTTCATTATTTCGGTTGTTTTACATTTCAACATTTTATGGCTTTGAGATGTTTCCGTGTGTGTGTACATGTACTCTATGAAAATGCCTCCCATTTGTGGAAAATTCTTACTCGGTGCTAGTCAAAAGCCGATATACTATCAGAGGTGAGCTTGGGGTTATCACAAAACATACCTCTTTGGGGATGGTCGTGAAAACATTTTAGTTTATCATCACCATGAGAACTAATTGTGTGGATCATGAATGTAATATTCCCTATACTAATGTTTTTTCCATAGTTGAAAGACGTTCATAGTTCTATGCTTATTCTCATGATTATGTTAACAACTCATGGATCATGTTTACTAACTCACGTTTATATGATCTTTTGATTCATATCTTATGTTATAAAAAGTCATAACCATATATTATGATATATTCTTTATTAGGTAGGAATTTTCATAACTATTTTATTATACCAATATGTTAATTTTTTGTTCACTTATGATATTTGATTGTTATCTCTATTGTTTACCTTAAATGAGAATATGATCTCTCCCCATTCTTATGTTTTCATTTCATTAGGTTTTGAACATACGTATAGTGTCTATTAAGTATCAAAAGGATTCTAGTGTGGCTCAATTATGGATAAATGTTAACAAGGGTGGTAAAATAATTTGATTATATAGCTCATCCTAAAAGACACTAAACCTCCCATTTTTTGGATTTTGTGCTTATTTGTGAGATTTAATGTTTACGTTTTGAAAATGTTGCAAAATAAAGGAATTTCAAGCATAGATATCTATAAATATATTGGCCTAATAACATAGAAAACGTCCAAACTATTAACTAGAGAAGTATAGTCCTTGTATGCCATCTCCAAAGTCATAGATTGGTCTTGATACATCAAAAACCAATCAATGCCAAGAACCACCCACTTTTTTACCACCTAGATCACTATCGCACTTCCTATAATATAATTATGACATCACATGTGTGGAATGATCCCATGTAGGGGTGAGTATATACATACCCAATATGACACCCAAAAATCACCCCAATTGTAAACAATTAATAGGGGAGAGTCAAATTGAAACCATAATTAAGATGTTAAATAAAGACGGACCCGAATATGATTATAGGGTATACTCAAGAAACAGAGTATAGTCATAGTATTTATAGATAGAAAAATGATTAGAAAACATCCCATGGATTCCAAAAGTCATACAATTAGATATCTTTTAAATGTACAATGGCATCACACTAATCACCAGAATAAACCTCTTACAAGGTGATTCAACTAACATATAGTGGATCATTCTAAGGTATATAGGGGATACCTAAATCTATCTATACTATCCCATAGGAGGGGATAGCATGCCTCCGGTGTAGTTGATGAGATACCTAACCCTTCCTAGGGTGAAATAATATGGTATCATGACATCGTTGTAACACCCCAAGCTTCCACAGAACGTTTCCCTTCGAATAATGTGATAGCGTGTGTTGTACGCAACCTCGAGTTCTAACTCACACCACAACTAATTAAACTATCCATTGTGAATAGTAATACCTACCTTTTGAAATCATATATATTTTTGAACTTCATTTTTGGATTCGTAATATCTAATTTAGCCTAAGGTGAAATTTTGGTACTTTTCGGATAACTTTCATATTTTGATGAATAGTGAAAATTACTAAATTTTAATTAAAAACAACTTTTTTAATCAAAATAATTAATAGTGATAAATTATGAATTTTAGTAGTTTTAAAGTATATTTAGAATATATTTTTACCATTTAATATAATTTTGGTCATTGGAAATAATTTTACAATTAAACCGAACATAAACAAGTGTCAATCTTTTGATAGTTATTATCTCTTAAAAACACGCTTTTTGTTTTGACAGCGGGAATTAATTTTAAATTAATTTCTGCCACTTCTGTGTTTTGAATTTAGGAAAATGGATTCCATATTTGGAATCAGGATGTTCAAATTGTGTATATAGGTAACTTTTATTTTTAGACATTTTGAATAAATTACTGCGGTAAATATTTTATTTACCATGGTTAAGGGTAAATCCGGTAAATAAGGGTTAACAAAATAATATTATAATAAAACTAAATTACCCTAAAACGTGTCTTAACCCTATTGGTTGATACATGGTCGACCATGGGCATCTTTGGGTCGATTTTTGGGACCCCATGGATCCACTTGTAAGTGATAATGACACTTTATTTTAATTAAGTTAAAATGAATACAAAAATGACACAAGCATATATCTTTTAGAAAAACAATTGTTACATAGGGTTATATATGTTGGATTTTAGATTATAAATATTAATTAGAAAGATAAAACTATTTCCTACATAATGATATTTTATTTATAATTTTTAGACATTAAATAATTTATTTTATTTATGACACAATGATGATGCAGTAATTACTATAATAGTAAAAAATTAAAATAATTGATATTATATATACCCAAATAAATATAATATGAAACTTTTAATGAATTAAACTAATTTTATAGGATAATATGATATATTAGGATTGATATAATTGACTTTGTTCGAAGTAATCAATCTATTATGAGTTTCACAAAAATCAACTATTGAATAGTGTCAAAATTTACATAAAAGAGTTCTTAAAACAAATATTATATTATTAATTGATATTAAATTCTTAAAAATCTATGGTTCGGACAAAATACTTATATCATGATAGGTTCATCATTAATGGACCACTTGGGGGTCTCTTGGATGTATATAGTAAGTTTATTAACCATATTATATAAAAATACAAAGAGACATTGTAAAAGTGAAACTAATTAACTTAGAGTTAATACTTAAAGATAAGGTTAATATAAGTACCCAAACCTGTCTAAATTCTATTGGTTGAGTGGTTTTAGACCTATCCCCACCATAAAATTTGAATAATAAACTTTGGAGCCATTATAAACCGAATATGAATTTATTATAAATTAATATTTCTAGCTTTTCCAAAGGTGCCCCTCACCCCTCTTATAAAAGGGAACTCCTCCTTCTCATTTCTTCACACCTTCAAAGCCTTTTGGTTCGGCCAAACTCTGCCCAAATACTCTCCCAACTTCCCTCACTACAACCTAGGGGCCTTAGTTTGATCAGAAAGCCAACCTAATGAGCCCTTTTGATCAAATCAAAAGGAAGAACCCGAAGAAGAGGTAATGATTTCACAACCCTTTTCCAATTTCATTTCTTCTTCCACTTCTTCTTCCTTTGTTGTTACCATTATAAAATAATAACTTCAGTATCATATATATACTGTGATGTTATTATAAATATGGTACAACCATAATAAGTATTCTATCCACCCTTTGAATAACATGTCACCATACGTGCGTACGTACGGCTTACCGTCTCCACGTCGTGGTGTAATTGTTATTCAATATATTATTATTTGGATGGGTATAATAATGATATGTAACTCATGTAAATAATAAATAAAACATGATAATGATTCTGTATATATGATATACCATCCATTTATATATTATTTTAATATCAAAAGAATGATATTGTCGCTCGTGCGTACGTACGGACTACCGTCTCCACGAACGCGATGAGATTCATTCTCCATTGTATCCATTCAAGTATAATTATCATTTGATGATTTAAAAATGATGTTAAGGACTTGATATCATTCTGCATATGAATAATATACAACCTATCCTTTACAAAAATGTCTTACGTAACAAAACATATAAAAGAAAACAAGTAAGTTAACACCCGAAACAACGATAATACTAAGATATTATTATAAATCGATATTAAAAGATCATATATGATATCATATTAATGTATATGATTCTTGTATAATTTAGTAACAATTATTTCACCATTATACAGGAGGTTAACCTACCCCAACCAAGGAAAAGTACAAGGTAAGGGTTATTTCACAATCTCTTCATTATCCGAGGTTGTTTATACGTAATAATCTACTGGGATTTCTTTATCATCCACATCCATGTTTCTTCGAAATTTATTTCAAAACATATTTATTATTTACAAGAATATGGGTTAAAGTCATTTATACCCTTTTTTGACTTTTTATAAAAGGTTTATAAAGGAATCTTTCCGTCGTTTTCAAAACAAGGTCTTTTTTTAACCTTTTCGACAGAATTATGGTAAGAATGTTTTTTTAACTTATACGGCGGGTGCGGCTATTTTCCGCCGTTATAAAATCTTCAAAGCTTCCCTTAGAAGCTTATAAGAATATTTTCAAAGAAAATGTTTTATTTTATATGGATCTTAAATGATTTCAAAATAAAAGGAGATATTTCTTTTAAAAGAATTTTGATTTCATCTTTGTCAACATCCTTTGATGGATTTTAAGATTATTTGAAGTTGATTTATTATGATACAAAACTTCTATATTGTATTGAAGGTTTTGTGATATGTTTGACTGTGGATGTGCTATTTTTATACCATTCATAGTTTATGGTGAAAGTATTGACATTTCGTATGCTATTTTTAATACGAATGTTTATGTTATGTTTAAACCTTTTCATATGGGAATGCATTGGACTTAATATGTGACGGGTGGAGCCCGCTATAGATCCTCGATGCATCGGTAGGTCTCATGAGACAAACTAGTGTCTTGGCACAAGGCCTTGACAAAATCTTATTTTTAGTCTTGGCACGAGGCCTTGACTATGTGGTTATGATAGTCTGGCATTATGCATTCCAACATTATGAAAGTGGTTATTGATTTTTGCATGTGATTATTCGATTAGTAGAATATCCATGTGAATAAGTAAATGACATTATTTAATTTTATTTATGCCGTACCATGTTGAAAGTTCATGTTTGAATGGCTTTTGTTTTAGTTATACATTGCCTTAAATGTTTATTCTTATTTATGAATGTTTCCGCTATATTGTTATCCTTACTGGGAATTTTAGCTCACCCCTTTTCTATGTTTTATTTTTCCCAGGAAGTGAAGAAGTAAATTATGAATGACCTGCAGGGATATTATGTGGGGATATGAGTGTGGATTATGGAGACATTATGTTCTTGTAGTAGTTTATCATTTTATGATGTAATGTAAAACTTATGAATATATTTAGTGTTTCCAAGGCTACTAAACCAATCGGTCTTTCGAGATTTGATATTTCTTGTGATCATGCCAATGTTATGTAATAATGCACCGACTCTGGGTAACTAGGGTCGGGGCATTACAGTTGGTATCAGATGAAGTTTAGTACAAACCTTGGAAGCTATATTTAGATAAACTCTGATTAGAGCACGTAGACCTAAGATGAACTTTGAGGATTTGTATAGAAGAACTTCTGATAATTTTGGTATTATAGAGATTTTGTGAGTTTTCCGAGAAATACATCCCTATCTGGATATGAGCAGGTAGAGGCGGCTCTGGCACAGATGTACCTAGGGGTGAAACTCGAAAACACCGCTTTGAGCTAGACTCGAACGGGAACTGGTGCACGACAATGGGCCTTGTTGCACTCTTGGTTACGACACTCCCGGGGGATATGCTTAGGATAACTCTCATTTTTCTTTACAAATAATTTTGAAGGGATTATGAGTATATACTTCCTCAAATAAAACATTCTTATGATTATGGATTATATCCATAAATAGTTCAATTTATGTTAAGTGTTTTATAAGTATGGGATTATGTATTTTGATTCATAATCTGATCTAGTTTATGCCATTGTTTAGAAATGGCGCCTAGTGGAAGAAATGGAAACCGTATCAATGCACGCACTCCATGTAGGGATTTCCCTCCTGCTCAAGATAATTATAGTGGGGCTGGTGATGCAACTAGTGCCGATCAGCTAATCACCATACTGGGACAACTTACTCAGGTTATGAATAATAACCTTACCCGTATGGAGCACCCTGATCCGCAGCGTGGAGGATCAATGTTAGATCGATTCATGAGGCAACAACCACCAACGTTAAATGGGAATACAAATCCCTTAGTAGCCGAGCAGTGGATAAATTCCCTAGAGAAAATATTTCAGGCTTTGGGGAGCAGTGAAAGGGAAAAAGTTATCATGGCAGTTTATCGCCTCACTAGAGATGTTGATCAATGGTGGTCATTGATTCAAAACATGAAGGAAGATGATGAAGTATCAAATATGGAATGGAGGGAGTTCAAAGATCTATTTTTAGAAAAATTATTTCCTCGCGACCATCGAGCAGATATGGAAAGGCAATTTCTGGGTCTGAGACAAAAGGAGGATGAGAATGTCACAAAGTATGAGGCTAACTTTACAAGGTTAGTGAGGTATGCTGGAGATTATATTCGCAACCCAAGAAGTAAGATTGATCGTTTCTTTGATGGGTTAAAACCATTTCTTCGTCGAGCATTAGTCTCACAATCCTTTTCATCGTACGAAGACATTGTCTCATGTGCTATCAAGACTGAAAAGGAATTCTCTAAGTCTTATGACTTTAAAGCAAAGCAAGAGAAGAAGAGACCTGCTGATCAATCTGGGAATGGAAATAAGGGGAAGAAGGGAAAGGTTGAATATCCATCTTGTGGTAAATGCGGGAAGAAACATCCTGGTACTTGCTTGAAGGGAATGAGAGTCTGTTACAAGTGTGGTGAAAAAGGCCACCAAGCTCGTGATTGCAAGGGGAAGAAGGAAGCTACCAACGTTCAGTGCTACAATTGCAGGGAGATGGGGCATTATGCAAATTCATGTCCTAAGCGTCAGGAGAACTTACCTCAGAAAAGGACAATGGATCAAGGCCAGGCTTATGCTATCACTACTGCAGAGGTAGAAGCTCCAAAAGACGTGGTGGCAGGTAATTTAATGGGTTCCTCAAGTTTAGCAAATGAATTATTTGACTCTGTATCGTCGCATTGTTTCATATCTTCCCAGTTTGATAAGAAAATTAGATATTTCCAATTTGATTTAATAAGGGAGTTGTCAGTTAAAACTCCTAAGGGAAGTATCATTGCAACAAAGTTTTGTGAATCAGTCCCCATTAGAGAACATAAATTTTCTTTATCTGCTGATCTCATCGTCATACCTATGATTGAGTTTGATATATTCCTTGGTATGGACTGTCTTTCGGACTATGATGCGAAGATTTATTGTAAGAAGAAAGAGGTTACGATTCTTGATGATAATGATAAGGAACACCTTATCCTTAGAGCAGAATCATCACCACCTAATTCTTATTTAGATCCACCCCCAGTAGCTCAACTTAATTCAATTATTGGGGAGGAAGAGAATTAAATAACTGTCGGTGAGGAAAGGAATGTTCAAATAGAGGATGTACCTGTTGTGAAATAATTTGTAGATGTATTTCCGGAAGATTTACCTGGACATCCTCCAGAACGAGAAGTTGAGTTTTCCATTGATTTGATTACTGGATCAAGGCCTATATCGAAGACCCCTTATAGAATTGCCACTGTAGAGTTAGTCGAACTAAAGAAACAAATAGAGTAATTGAGTAATAAGGGATTTATTCGCCCTAGTGTTTCTCCATGGGGAGCCCCTGTTCTTTTTGTTAAAAAGAAAGATGGATCTATGAGGTTATGTATCGACTACAGGGAGATCAATGCTATAACGATAAAGAACAAGTATCCCCTACCTCGCATTGATGATTTATTTGACCAACTGCATGGAGCTCCATTCTTTTCAAAGATTGAACTTCGATCTGGATACCATCAGTTGTGTGTGAATAAGGAAGACATTCGGAAGACAGCATTTCGAACCAGGTACGGGCATTACGAGTTTACTGTAATGCCGTTTGGATTGACTAATGCACCATCTGTATTCATGGATCTGATGAATAGAGTTTTCAAGGAGTATCTCGATGAATTTGTGGTGGTATTTATTGATGATATCTTGGTATACTCCAAAACCTACGAAGATCATGAAAATCACTTGCGCATTATCTTGAAGACTCTGAGGAGGCATGAATTATATGGGAAGTTTAGCAAGTATGAATTCTGGCTTCAGGAGATTTCTTTTCTTGGCCATATTGTCTCTAAAGATGGAATCTCTGTGGATCCTTCTAAGACCAAGGCAATCCAAGAATGGCCAGCACCTACGAGTATAACTGAGGTACGCAGTTTTATTGGTTTGGCAGGTTATTATCGACGTTTCGTCTAGAATTTTGCCCGATTGGCTAACCCATTAACGAAGCTCACACGTAAAGGGGTTAAATTTGTTTGGACAAAAGAGTTTGAAGAATGTTTTGAAGAACTGAAGAAAAGATTAGTCAATGGTCCTATATTGACACTACCATCGGGGAATTATGGGTTCGTTATTTATAGTGATGCATCAAAGAAAGGACTTGGCTGTGTCCTTATGCAGAATGATAGAGTTATTGCCTATGCATCACGACAGTTGAAAATTCATGAACAAAACTATCCTACTCATGATCTCGAGTTAGAAGTTGTGATCTTTGCTTTGAAGATATGGAGGCACTACCTCTATGGTGAAAAATGTGAGATTTATACTGATCACAAGAGTTTGAAGTATATTTTCTCACAAAAAGAACTCAACATGAGGCAAAGGAGATGGCTTGAATTACTCTAGGATTATGATTGCACGATACACTACCACCCGGGGAAAGCAAACAAGGTGGCAGATGCTTTGAGTAGAAAAGACCATGGAGTTTTGAACAATATGAGAATTGAAAGGGATCCAATTTTCATGGATCTAGTGAAGATGGACATGGGAATAACCAGAGAAGGCGAAACATCATTTCTTTTTCAAATGGTTGCCAAACCATCTATAATAGAAAGGATTAAGAGTACTCAGACCGATGATGAAGAATTTCAAAAGAAGATTAAAGCTGTGAATGATGGGAGATTGGGAGACTTTGTGTATGAAGATGGAATTTTGAAATTCGGGAAGAGACTTTGTGTTCCCGATTTACCTGATCTGAAAAGGGAATTGCTGGATGATGCTCATAGTTCCAATTTCTCTATACACCCTGGGAGCACCAAAATGTATAGAGATTTGAAGGAACATTTTTGGTGGGACAACATGAACAGGGATATTGCTGATTTTGTGTCAAGATGTATGGTTTGTCAACAAGTGAAAGCTGGAAGGCAACAGCCTGGAGGATTCATGCAACCTCTTCCCATACCGGAGTGGAAATGGGACAATATTACGATGGACTTTGTCATGGGGCTACCAAAGACTCCTAGAAGGAACGATGCAATATGGGTTATTGTTGATCGTCTTACCAAGTCAGCACATTTTCTTGCTATAAGAGAAGATCTACCCCTGGAACGTCTAGAAAGACTATACATTAATGAAGTTGTGAGACTTCATGGAGTACCCCTATCGATTGTTTCTGATCGTGATCCCCGTTTTACTTCAAGATTTTGGAAAAGTCTTCAGAAATCCCTGGATACTGAACTTCATTTGAGCACTGCTTACCACCCTCAGACAGATGGACAATCAGAACGGACTATTCAAACCCTAGAAGACATGTTGAGATCTTGCTCACTTGACTTTCAGGGTATGTGGGATCAATATTTACCACTGGTAGAATTTTCCTATAACAATAGCTTCCATTCGAGTATTCAGATGGCACCATATGAAGCGTTATACGGAAAGAGATGTCGTACACCAACCTGTTGGGATGAGGTTGGTGAAAGAAAACTTGTAGGCCCAGAACTGGTGGAGGAAACGATGGAAAAGGTGAAGGTAATCCAAAATCACATTAAAACAGCTCAAAGTAGGCAGAAGAGCTATGCCGATAATCGAAGGAAGGATTTGGAATTTCAAGTCGGTGATCATGTTTTCCTGAAGGTATCTCCATGGAAGGGAGTCATACGTTTTGGTAAGAAAGGTAAATTGAGTCTCAGGTACATCAGACCCTTCGAAATTCTAGAACGAATTGGGGTTGTAGCTTACCGATTGGCAATTCCGCCAAGTCTCTCCAAAGTTCATGATGTGTTCCACGTATCTCTGTTGAGAAAATACATGCCTGACCCAACGCATGTACTCACCTATGAGGAATTAGAACTGGAACCCGATCTGTCTTATTGTGAAGAGCCTGTCAGGATTTTTGATACAAGAGAACAAGTACTGAGAAACCGGACGACGCGTCTGGTAAAAGTTTTGTGGAGAAATCATAAGATGGAAGAGGCAACGTGGGAACCCGAGAAACTTATGATGAAGAACCACCCGAGTCTTTTTATGCAGTAATACCCTAGAAATTGCGAGGACGCAATTATTTGAAGGAGGGGAGAATGTAACACCCAAATCTTCCACGGTACGTTTCCCTTCGAATAATGCGATAGCGTGTGTTGTACGCAACCTCGAGTTCTAACACACACCACAACTAATTAAACTAGCCATTGTGAATAGTAATACCTACTTTTTGAAATCATATATATTTTTGGACTTCATTTTTGGATTCGTAATATCTAATTTAGCCTAAGGTGAAATTTTGGTACTTTTCGGATAACTTTCATATTTTGATGAATAGTGAAAATTATTAAATTTTAATTAAAAACAACTTTTTTAATCAAAATAATTAATAGTGATAAATTATGAATTTTAGTAGTTTTAAAGTATACTTAGAATATATTTTTACCATTAAATATAATGTTGGTCATTGGACATAATTTTAAAATTAAACCGAACATAAACAAGTGTCAATCTTTTGATAGTTATTATCTCTTAAAAACACGCTTTTTGTTTTGACAGCGGGAATTAATTTTAAATTAATTTCTGCCACTTCTGTGTTTTGAATTTAGGAAAATGGATTCCATATTTGGAATCAGGATGCTCAAATTGTGTAAATAGGTAACTTTTAGTTTTATACATTTTGAATAAATTACTGCGGTAAATATTTTATTTACCATGGTTAAGGGTAAATCCGGTAAATAAGGGTTAAACAAATAATATTATAATAATACTAAATTACCCTAAAACGTGTCTTAACCCTATTGGTTGATACATGGTCGACCATGGGCATCTTTGGGTCAATTTTTGGGACCCCATGGATCCACTTGTAAGTGATAATGACACTTTATTTTAATTAAGTTAAAATGAATACAAAAATGACACAAGCATATATCTTTTATAAAAACAACTGTTACATAGGGTTATATATGTTGGATTTTAGATTATAAATATTAATTAGAAAGATAAAACTATTTCCTACATAATGATATTTTATTTATAATTTTTAGACATTAAATAATTTATTTTATTTATGATACAATGATGATGCAGTAATTACTATATTAGTAAAAAATTAACATAATTGATATTATAAATACCCAAATAAATATAATATGAAACTTTTAATGAATTAAACTAATTTTCTAGGATAATATGATATATTAGGATTGATTTAATAGACTTTTTTTGAAGTAATCAATCTGTTATGAGTTTCACAAAAATCAACTACTGAATAGTGTAAAAATTGACATAAAAGAGTTCTTAAAACAAATATTATATTATTAATTGATATTAAATTCCTAAAAATCTAAGGTTTGGACAAGAGACTTATATCATGATATTTTCATCATTAATGGACCACTTGGGGGTCGCTTGGATGTATATAGTAAGTTTATTAACCATATTATATAAAAATACAAAGAGACATTGTAAAAGTGAAACTAATTAACTTAGAGTTAATACTTAAAGATAAGGTTAATATAAGTACCCAAACCTGTCTAAATTCTATTGGTTTAGTGGTTTTCGACCTATCCCCACCTTAAAATTTGAATAATCAACTTTGGAGCCATTAGAAACCGAATATGAATTTATTATAAATTAATATTTCTAGCTTTTCCAAAGGTGCCCCTCACCCCTCTTATAAAAGGGCACTCCTCCTTCTCATTTCTTCACACCTTCAAAGCCTTTTGGATCGTCCAAACTCTGCCCAAATACTCTCCCAACTTCCCTCACTACAACCTAGGGGCCTTAGTTTGATCAGAAAGCCAACCTAAGGAGCCCTTTTGATCAAATCAAAAGGAAGAACCCGAAGAAGAGGTAATGATTTCACAACCCTTTTCCAAGTTCATTTCTTCTTCCACTTCTTCTTCCTTTGTTGTTACCATTCTAAAATAATAACTTCAGTATCATATATATACTGTGATGTTATTATAAATATGGTACAACCATATTATGTATTCTATCCACCCTTTGAATAACATGTCACCATACGCGCGTACGTACGGCTTACAGTCTCCACGTCGTGGTGTAATTGTTATTCAATATATTATTATTTGGATGGGTATAATAATGATATGTAACTCATGTAAATAATAAATAAAACATGATAATGATTCTGTATATATGATATACCATCCATTTATATATTATTTTAATATCAAAAGAATGATATTGTCGCTCGTGCGTACGTACGGACTACCGTCTCCACGAACGCGATGAGATTCATTCTCCATCGTATCCATTCAAGTATAATTATCATTTGATGATTTAAAAATGATGTTAAGGACTTGTTATAATTCTGGATATGAATAATATACAACCTATCCTTTAAAAAAATGTCTTACGTAACAAAACATATAAAAGAAAACAAGTAAGTTAACACCCGAAACAACGATAATACTAAGATATTATTATAAATCGATATTAAAAGATCATATATGATATCATATTAATGTATATGATTCTTGTATAATTTAGTAACAATTATTTCACCATTATACAGGAGGTTCACCTACCCCAACCAAGGAAAAGTACATGGTAAGGGTTATTTCACAATCTCTTCATTATCCGAGGTTGTTTATACGTAATAATCTACTGGGATTTCTTTATCATCCACATCCATGTTTCTTCGAAATGTATTTCAAAAAATATTTATTATTTACAAGAATATGGGTTAAAGTCATTTATACCCTTTTTTGACTTTTTATAAGAGGTTTATAAAGGAATCTTTCCATCGTTTTCAAAACAAGGTCTTTTTTTAACCTTTTCGACAGAATTATGGTAAGAATGTTTTTTTAACTTATACGGCGGGTGCGGCGATTTTCTGCCATTATAAAATCTTCAAAGCTTCCCTTACAAGCTTATAAGAATATTTTCAAAGAAAATGTTTTATTTTATATGGATCTTAAATGATTTAAAAATAAAAGGAGATATTTCTTTTAAAAGAATTTTGATTTAATCTATGTCAACATCCTTTGATGGATTTTAAAATTATTTGAAGTTGATTTATTATGATACAAAACTTCTATATTGTATTGAAGGTTTTGTGATATGTTGGACTGTGGATGTGCTATTTTTATACCATTCATATTTTATGGTGAAAGTATTGACATTTCTTATGCTAGTTTTAATACGAATGTTTATGTTATGTTTAAACCTTTTCATATGGGAATGCATTGGACTTAATATGTGACGGGTGGAGCCCGCTATAGCTCCTCGATGCATCGGTAGGTCTCATGAGACAAACTAGTGTCTTGTCACAAGGCCTTGACAAAATCTTATTTGTAGTCTTGGCACGAGGCCTTGACTATGTGGTTATGATAGTCTGGCATTATGCATTCCAACATTATAAAAGTGGTTATTGATTTTTGCATGTGATTATTCGATTAGTAGAATATCCATGTGAATAAGTAAATGGCATTATTTAATTTTATTTATTCCGTACCATGTTGAAAGTTCATGTTTGAAATGCTTTTGTTTTAGTTATACATTGCCTTAAATGTTTATTCTTATTTATGAAAGTTTCCGCTATATTGTTATCCTTACTGGGCATTTGAGCTCACCCCTTTTCTATGTTTTATTTTTCCCAGGAAGTGAAGAAGTAAATTATGAATGACCTGCAGGGATATTATGTGGGGATATGAGTGTGGATTATGGAGACATTATGTTGTTGTAGTAGTTTTTCATTTTATGATGTAATGTAAAACTTATGAATATATCTAGTGTTTCCAAGGCTACTAAACCAATCGGTCTTTCGAGATTTGATCTTTCCTGTGATCATGCCAATGTTATGTAATAATGCACCGACTCTGGGTAACTAGGGTCGGGGCGTTACAATCTTGGTCATACCATTACCCATTCTAGATTGGCCCTTTGAAAATGGACCACATAGCATGACTAGAGGCTAGAATACCAAACCTTATCTAAGGGGGTTAGGGACTTTATTATTGTGATCAATGTGGAAATAAACTCATAAGAAGCCTTTTGAAGTCCCCAATATGAAGAAAGAGAGGTGTACATCATGTCTAAGGGATACACAGTGTATCCTCCCAAGTGGGCAACTTGGTTGTTTATTGCCACCAATCATTGTGGGTAAAATTACACTACATAGTATGTGAGTCCAGTCATAGTCCATGTGGGGTCAAGTATCTGTACTCGTC
The DNA here is from genome assembly GCA_963277665.1 of Viscum album. Taxonomy (NCBI): domain Eukaryota; kingdom Viridiplantae; phylum Streptophyta; class Magnoliopsida; order Santalales; family Viscaceae; genus Viscum; species Viscum album. The sequence goes on from OY728159.1 coordinate 1,628,017,246, forward strand.
ATATGATTCTGCCTGAGTCATTCTCATTCAAGTGGTACATAGTGTGTCACCTTGTCATACATGGTATGTGGTCCACCTGAGCTTCCATGAAAATGTATTTCCTATATGCACTAATTCACATCATATAGGGTCACACTACAAGTGGTCCTACAAAATGGGTGTTTTGTATTTTTATCTTCTAGAAACTCTAGAACCATAAAATTCCTTCTTACAAAGTATGTGTTTTTCTAAACTTCCCCTCATGTAGTCATGAAATTTTTAGATGGTTTGTTTCCTCCCAAAGATTCAATGCCACCTTCAACCTTGGTACGATCTCCACCATAATTACGACAACCACATTTTTTCTGCCATCAACACTTTATTAAAATTTTAATTTTGGCTACTCTTTATTAGATAATCAAATCAACATCACTTTTTGTTAAAGATTCAACATCCTGCCTCCCATAGATTGGAGAACCACCATCATAATATTATTATTTGGATTCCTTCTATCATCATTGAATTGTTATCATGCTATAACCAACAATTTTGGACCTATAACAATGGTTTGTGAAACTAAATATCAATCGTGAAATGAATTTGTTTCCCAAAAAAAGGTCAAACTATTTTAAAAATGAATATCATTGATGAGAATGCATAGAATATTGGGAGAAATCCATAAAACACGGAATTGATGGATTAACAATGTTCACACTTGGTTCATCCACTATTCATTGGTTGAATTCAAAGATATGGGGATGAGATTATATTAAAAATAATTGTCCCAAGAATGGTGACTTTCAAATACATAAATCTAGATAAGAACCATAAATTAATTCGGAGTACCAATGGTCAATTCTGAATAATATTCATAGGATATAATCTATAAGTGAAAAAAATTTAAAATGGGAAAAAATTCAAAAATAAAACCCCAATCTTAAATATTGATCGATCATTAAAGAAGAATGTATATGAAATAGATTTCATGAATGTGTTCATCCTTATTTCATGAATCTATGGTTTTCACCATTATTTCTTGAATCTTTTCTGTTTATCATTATTTCTTGAATCTAGGATCATCCATTAATTAATTTACCACTATGTCTCTCATCCAGATCACTAAATTTTTTATTGTTGCCTAGATGACCCTATAGAATATATATAGAGAAAATTATAACAAAAAATACCTAGGTTAATAACATTTAGAAAACTACATTAATTAAATTAATTTATTCATTTTAAATTTAATCATGGTTTCATATCATCCTGAAGCCCAGTAAAAATGAAAATTATGTCACACCTAGGGAAAATAACACATTTAGGATTCATCAGTGGTCCTATTTTTCTCATCTAAGAGTCTATTCCAGAGATAAACAATTATTTTCATGATTTTTCTTCTTTCGTGTGTTAATATATTTTGATATTTTTAAAATATCAATATAATGAAAAAACAATGACTAAAACACTACACCAACTACATTACTATCTCCATAAATATTATTTAAAATTTTAAAAGGATCTAACCATAAAAATTTTAGTCATTACATCCACCCCATATTCAGGGGTTTTTATCCTAAAAATCAGGAACTTCTCAAATAGGTGAGTGTACAAACCTTGCATATGATTCTCCTTCTCCCATGATATCTCTTGAAGATTATTATGCTTCTAGATAATACATGCAAGAGGAATCATTCACCCATGAGGGATATTCTCATGTCAATCCTCAATCACCACTGTGCACTCTAAAATGGTGGCCAAATATACAATATCCATTTAAAAAATGATAATATCATGTGATGGATCATATAATTAATTCCACAGATACGACATGTGGAAGATGTAATTAAATCAATCCCACCGCATTGGTGAGGAATGGTGGTACACAACCTATCCAATGCTCTATTAAATAAAAAATGGCTGATGAACATCAAAGATTACCAAACTCCCTAGCCCAACATTTTAAACAATATTGAGCTATAACCTTTAAAAACACATGATCTTCCTCACTAAACTCCAAATTCCTCTTACATTGGTATGTATAGTGATTATTATGGCTCTAATATATCCTCATATTCCAATGTATTAAATAACATTCTTCATTATTTCTTTAACTAGATCATGGCCCATAACTGTTGATTCTCACATCTAAGTGATTACCTACAGGGTCACCCATAATGTGCCAAGAAAGGAACTAAATTAATAGAAGAGTAGTACATGTAATTTTATGAATAATATAATAAGGAAAATTCATATTCTAATATTCAGAAAAAGTCCAACATGAATGCTTGTAGCATGTCCTCTATGACCTGAATGGTCTTCTGAATATGTCTATCCATTTTGGGGTGGAACGTAGTGATAATTTGTAACTGAGTACCAAAATCCTATGAAAAGTCTCTATAAAACCATTACAAAAATCAAGAATAATAGTCTTAGATAATCATAAATGGGACACCATGAATCTGGATGATCTCTTACATATATAAGTATCCAAATATTTCAGCAAAACACTTCTCTCTAATGGAGAGGAAGTTTAATGACTTATTCAGTCAATCTAGGATCACCAAAATTGTGTCGTGACCTCTCACCATCCATTAAAATCCTATCATGAAATAAAGGAATACACCATCCCACATTTTTCCACATCATGTTGTAGGTCCAAACCCACTGGTACCTAATGCTCATCACTCACCGGTAGATAGGTGAGGAATCGTGAGATGAACTCGTTAACGCTATTCTTCATCCCAAGCCATATAAACTATTATCAATGGTCCTATTACATCAATACCACTCCACGATATACATCAAAGGGAGATGTCATAATCTCTCTCAATACCACCTCTCGAGGATTGGATAGAACTTCCATCCTCCCTTAGAATAGGATAACTTGATATGCACCTTTATAAAATCCATTAAGAGCATATCATGTGAATATCTGGTCCCAAAATTCACCTCAACAATTATCCCTAGGTTGTGATTACCTCACGCAATGGAGGATTAGAGGGGACACAAACATCGACTGGATATATGTTTCTAATCTCTCATCCACCAAGGATAATTGTACCATGTATGAATTCTCTAATTCCTCACCTAGAAACTAAGAAAAATATTTCCTATTAAGAACATCTATAACTATATGATATTTCATAATAGTATATAATTTCTCAAAGTCATATTCCTTTAGGAACTCTATCCACTATGACTATCTCAGGTTGAGATCTCTCTAGGTGAAGATGTACTTGTGAATATTTTGGTCAGAATACTCAAAAAAACCACTCACCCTTAAGATAGTGTCGCTATGTTTTTTGGTTGAACACCATAGATTCAAGTTCTAATTCATGGATCATGTAGTTATTCACATGGGATCTCAACAATCTAGGCCAATATACTATCAAATCATGCATCTTCATCATCACACACTCAACCCCTTCTCTAGATTAATTTTAGAACACTATATACTAAATGCCCATACTCTGGAAGCCTTGAAAAGGTAGTGATCATCAAACTCTAACACAACACCTTGAATTCCATCATGAACCAGTTCAACCAGATAGAAGTTTATCCATTTTTTTTAAGGTAGTCAAGGGAATTACAATCCTATTGAATTATAGTGTGAATATTCTATAATAGACAACCAATCTAAGATATACCTACACCTCCATTACGATCTTGGGTGGATCCCAAGAAAAAAATACCTTGATCTTTGATGGGTACATATCTACACTATCTTTTCATACGAAATTTCCCATAATGTGGACCTCTAAAATCTAGAACTGGAACTTGTAGAGTTTTACATATTTTTTCTAATATTAAAGTGAATATAGGACCATCCTTAAATGATATGTATTCATAGCCTTTCATGCTATGTAAAATTCAATGTAAATGATAAAGACCACAATAAACCAGTCTAAAAAGTATTAAGATCGGGTTCAGGTTTCTTATAAACACTTATGGGAATTCATCTTACTAATGAGAATCACTTAGTACTAATAGTGGTTGTAGTTATAATATAATTTAATATTATATATATCCTCCTCACGTAACTCTAGTAGGTGATAACAAAACATATGATCAATCTTTGAGAAAAACATTCCCCTTTAAAATGTTTAAAGAGGTCATCAATTCTTAGTAGTGGATACTTATTTGTGATGGTTTCCTAGTTTAGGAGGTGTAAATCCCCAAACAACATTAGTCTCCCATCCTCCTTAGAGAATAATATCGAAACATTTTATGGGATATACTAGATCAAATAAATCCCTTCCTCTAACGTTCCTTCAACTACAACCATTTCCCTCTATGATCATCATGAGCCATCTGATACACTATAAGAGATATTAGAGTATCTTTTAGGTGTATGTCAATCCAGAATTTGACCTTGTAATGAGGGGGTATACCAGGTACAACCCTTAGAATGACATTCAAGAACCCCTCTACTACCGCATTGAACCAAAAATCATTTAAGTCCCTCGCACAAAGAGTTAAGCCATCCATATTATCAAATATCATATATAATCTCCTAAACATGAATCCATACTTATCTAACAATAATTACTTCTCGATAGTGAAGAAAAATATCAACCCTCCATCTTAGGTCCACCACATCCACTACTCCAAATAATCAATATGGTCTTGGAATATTGATAACTAATCAATACTATGAATGAAATCATGTGGCCTCTTCAAAAATATTAAAATTTCCCATGATAATATATCTTCTATAAGTGATAAATCACATTGTCAATAGAAAAGGATGATCGCTAAATCATCTCTAGTGAGAGTCTCTATAAATAAATATTATTCTTGAGTTTCTGTTGGGGTATTGTGTTCTCAAAAAAAAGATAAGGACACAAATGAATGGATCACCCAGATTTCCAAAAAAATATGATAATGTGTCATAGAAAAATATTGTGCATTGAAGCATACAAACATCCTCTGGGTTATATGCCAAAACTACCTATAACTATCAATTCCCCTGGCCACCAGCTCTCTGATTATATAGTAGTCCACCTAGAGTTGGTAGTGTTAGAATTGGATCATAATGTCTACTGAATCCTATAGATCCTCCAAATCCCCTTAATTAATTTCCTCTCTGGGGATCCCCTTGACTAGACTTGGGAGGTCTCCAGTCACATCATTTCCTATGATACAATGGTTAGTCAACTACCTGATTGTATTCTACCACACTATGTGTTGGCCGGTCCTAAGCAATACAACCTCACCTATCACATGAGAAGTAAATTCTATCTAAAATATGAATAGATACCCCATAAAAACCTCAAAAAATTGATCCTTTAGACTGATACTTTCATATAGAAAGCCTTAGGAACCATGTCCTTAAGCTCATTATTGACTTTTTTCTATAGAGGTATTAGCCCATGGGTAACCACTACAAGATAACTGTAACTTTTTATTATATCCTATAAAGTTCTCCACCACCAAGTCATGCACTAGCCCAACATCCTCTATGATAATATAGATAGGTACCACCCTAGCTAGTACATCTCAATGAATCTCCCTCTCGAACATCCATGCTTCAAAGTACCCATAATGTAACATGTATAGATAGTAGGATGTGATTTTAGTGAACCTTGTCTCTTACTCAGCTACATAAATACTCACATACTAAATCTTGGTGATCATTTAAATGTTCACCTCTTTCAAATTAGTTGGGAAAAAATCATCCCCAAAGAGGTTTTCAAGATTGATCTAGGTAATAGTTACCTCATCACGTGTCTATGTTATCATGCTCTATTATTTTCAAGTCCTTCAATGGGGAACTCTAGCCATGAGCACCACCATCTGGACAACATGGCTCTAACCAAGATAGCATACTTGAGTCATTGAATCAATCAAGTCTTTTATCATCTATAGGTATGCCTCACCTTAGAACGTAGTTTGATTATATCCTTAAAAATTGTGAATCAAACTCATCCTACGTGCATCATCATTCTACATGGATAGAAAGTTCTACTACCTATCATGAAAAACACTGTTATCCTGTACTATCAAGGGATGGTCTAATCGCTGCTCAATGGGTAGAAGCATTGATTATTGTCCACAAAGAGGTAACACCTCTTGAATATTCCCCTACATATAGGAATCATCACATAGTTTTTCATCATCTTGATACTATTGTAGAATTTTCATTGGTTGTCTATGTAAAGGAATCCTATAATATTCAAGATTATCCACAGTAAATATTGAATATTTTTGGAGCTGACTCAAGATGGAAATTGAAACAACAACTTACTCTTTTGTAATTAATATTCCACTTTATTCCCTATATAAAGTGTCATGGTGTATCAAGTTGACAAGAGGTCTATAAGAATCTCTATTAACTGATATATCAACCGCCATTACACCACTAGGCTTTATGGACTAAGAGTTGAACTCAAAACACTTAAACACAATTTCCATTTGGCCCAATTAAATTCTCATAACTAATATACCTCCAATGTCCATAATAGGAGATACCTCCTTTGATACCACTTTAACATGAACTAACCCACCAGGGCTCACCTAGTCAGCAATAATCCATGTTTCTCACCCCAATCCTTCTTCTAATAGGCCTCAGGTGGGGACTAGAATCGAGTAGTCATATCACACACATATAGGAAGCCTTAGCCAAATGTACCTATAAACAAACATCCATACCTCCACATAAAAATCAATGCAATGAATAAAAGAAACAATTTGAATAGTAAATTAATACACTACCTCTAACATCACACAAAAGAGTACGACAACACATAATCAATTAAAATAGGGAAAATACAAACCTAACACCATAAATAATGTCCAATATGATACCTAGATTAATACTATAATAGTATTCCATCTCCAAAGATTGTGAAAAGCCATGCTACCACAACAAGCAATCACTACTATAGGCCACCTGGTCCCATACCACCTAGCTCACCATCATACATCCTATTTCCTATATAAGACATGACATTTATAGAGAGTTCTCATGTAGGGGTTAGTATATACATACCTAATAGAAAATCCATAAATCACCCAACATTAAACAATCTAGAGTAAAGAGTTAACTAAAAACCATAATCAATAGGGAAAAGAAATGGGGATTCATATATGATCATATGAGATACTCAAGAAATTATGTAGTATCGTAGTATTTATATCCAGTAAAAAATCAACAAATATCATTCCTTTTAAAAAATTCATTCAATTGATCATTTTGGAAATGTAAAAATGTAGTACACTCCTCACAGTAAGACATCTTAATCAAGGGGATTCATCATACAGATAGAGAATTACTAGATATATGGGGATTCTTGACTTATTCTATATTTTCCCATATGATTGGATCTTACACCTTCGGTGTAAGTGATGTTATATTTGACCCGATATGGGGAGATTGAATAGGGTATCATGACCCCGGACCCTATGGGGGGATACATGAACCTCTCATAGATTGGTCGGTAGACAATGAATCACATGTTATGAGTAGTGTATGGGATACATAACCATATTTAAGGGGGGGGGGGGGTTCAGGGACTCTACTACCATGTTCAATGTAAAAATACACTTAGATGAAACCAATAAATGGCTATAATATGAGTAAAGTGAAGTAAATTGTGTTTACATGGGGTACATGAAATGTCCTCTAGATTCATCCACTTGGTTGTGAACTGTCTCCTAAAGTGTTGGGTATAAGTCCACTACATGGCATGTGAGTACAGTCAAATTTCATGGGGTTTTATGCTCAGAACTCAACATGTACCTCTTCCTAAGTTATGTTATACTAAGTTTTGTATAGGTTGTGGCCTTTTCCTATATGGAATGTGGTCCACTCTATATTCCCTGGGGGATTTACACCCTTTACACAATGATTTAAGGTGTTTAGGGTCACATGGCATGTGGGATCCCCACATGGTTGTGTGATGTTTTTATCTACAAAAACCTTTATTACTATAGATTTTTTTTGAGGAAACATGTGTTATTTCAAACTACATTCCATGTAGTTGGTAAATTTTCAGATAATAAGATTACCCCCAAAGCTTCAACTCTTCCTTTAAACTTTCCATGATCTTTACTAAAATACCAACTACCATATGTTGACCACCACTAACACCTTGTTGAAAATCATATTTAGGGTTTTCATTATCGAAGAAGTGAATCACTAACAAGTTTCATTATAGGATTTTCATCCCGCACACCATGGATTTTGAAACAACCATCATAAGATCTTTCTTCAAATTCAAGTCATCATCATCAAACATCCTTTACGAAAAAACCAACATTCATGACGTAAAAAATAGTTCATGGAAGCATAAATTTATCACACAATGAATTAGGTCCCTAAAAAAGGTTAAACCACCTACTAAATGGATATGAGTGATAAAAATTCATAGAATGAAGGTAGAAATTGATGAAAACACAAAATTTTGGGGTGAAAAATGGTTGTTTTTAGTTTTTACACTATTAATTGATGAAATTGGAAGAGATGGGATGGTAAAAAATCATCCAAATAATGGCGTGTTTAGTATACATAAATCCTAAATAAAACCATGAATTATGAGTATAAAGAATTATTTATTTCAGAATGGATTTTAAGGAACTAATTCATAATACAAAATAAATTGAAAACATTGTTAAATACACAAATAAAATACCTTCCCTAAGAATGGATAGATCCTTGGAGAAGAACATGTTTGAAATAAATCTCATCAAAGAATCCGCTGTATTCTTTATTAATCATTCAATCTGGGATCATATGTCAAAATTTTATTCACCAATGATCTCCTTTATCTCTCTTAGTTATATAGGATTTTTCTTGTTAACCATTGAGAATATCTAAAAATATAATTATACAGGTAAATCCCTAGGTTAATGAATTTTATACAAAAATAAAGTAATTAAATGAAAATTTTCATTCTTATTCTTCCCATGACTGCGCGTTATCCTGAAACCTACTGAAAATGAAACTTATATCATGTGTTGGGTAGACCCCAGGTTCTAGACTTAACAGCAGTCCTAGTTTTCGCATCTAAGACTTTTTGTTGGGAGAAAAGATGTTATTTTATATATTATTCATGTCTGTTTTTAAAATATTTTAATATTAATAATATATCATCATTGGGAAAAAATGATTCTTGGAACACCATACTAACTCCACAACTTGTCCCACAAATATTATTTAAAAAATTCAAAGTGTCTAATTATAAAAAATAGATCTATTACAATAGTTATTTAATTGTAAAGGGTATAGAATTCCAAATATTTATTTTATAGCTCTTCTAAATATAAATGAGTTTAAAATAAATGTAATAATTGATGGAGCTTGTAGTTTGAATTAAAATATTGAATTAAAGTGTTGTTGAATCATGGATCTGAATGTATAGTAAAATATTAAACTCATGTGGATATATATAAAGGATATTTATTTTCATCTTATTTATCTTATATAATAATAGTACTTTTTTTTAAAAAGTATTTATCATAAAAAAATATAGGATATAATGGATATAATAAACATGTTTTATGATTCATTAGAGTCTATAAATTGTTTGATAATGAGAAAAAGATAAAAAAGTGTTATTTAGGATAAAATAGTATATCTTAATGTATTTTAGAATATAATTCATGTAATACCACCAACGTTCAGAGGAATATTTTAAATAATAGAAACATATTTTCCAAATATTCCTCCAAACACATAGAATACCATCTATATTATCGGTATAATAGTTTATTTATTAAATATTCTTACTAAAAGGAAATAAGTTTTTTAACAAACATAAATGAGTATTTGTATCATAACATGATATTTTGATATGAATATGGTTTCTAGGAAAATATTAGGAGTATATTTTGATGTATAAAACATAAAGTAAAAAAATAAAAGATTGTACAATTGAAAATATAAAGTAAATTTTTCTTATTATATTTAATGGTTTAGGGTATTTTGGTAAAATAATAATGTAAAGAGTTAAATTAGTAAAAAATGATCTCAAGGAAAAGGTTGGATTGAAAAGCTCCCAAGAAAGATGATAATGATGAACTTGGAAAGTGTTATAAGTAAATAACAGTATTTATTAATATTGTAACTTTTAATGTTGTGATGTATAGATGTTAGGATAGCATGTTCATGGAGATGATCATTATAAATATGGTTCTTAAGTCTAATCATTATTCAAATTGGATTACTTCGTAGATGATACTCACTAAAAGAGTTTAGTGGGAGGGTTTAATAATATGGTCACATAGAGATATATCAAGAATTAAATAGATATATAATTAGTTTAGAAAATAAAATATGTCTAGAAAACATATGGCCTCTCTGGTGGTCTATCACATGTGATATGATTTGGAAGGGAAAATATTAATAGTTTTGTTAGTATTATTAAAGGGGTTTGAGATTATAAAATTTATCATGTCATATAAAAATAGACTCATTTGTTTGTTATTTTTGGTCAGATGCATAAATGACATGAAGTAAAATTATTATTAACCTCTCAAAGTATGAATTTAAATTATCCCTAACTGATGTTCATCAGAAATTATTATATATTTTGAAGAAATATTATGTTTAGTGAGAGTAATATTTTGTATATAGATATCAAATATAATCATGAGCTACAAAAGGAGTTTTGTGCACTGGATGAACCCCTAAATATTCTAAATTATGTGTCTTGTGAATGTTTTCTACGGTCGGATTATTGATTAATCAAATCAGTGGAGGCGTAAAGAAATCATAAAAAAAATTATTAGCATGCCTTCAAAACTAAAATTATATGAAACCAGAAATGACGAATGTGTACCTTATACTATAGTGTATTAATGTTCTTGCCATAATTATGTGATCAATGAAGATCACTATATGAGATTTGACTGTTAAATCATTAACACTCCTTTTCCATCCATGAATCATAGCAGTTTCAAATGAATAATACCTTATGATTCTTGGTACTCTGACTCACCCATGTTATATAATACATTTGTCCAATGAAGTCTATATGATATCCATATATTGTTAATCATGATATACCTTAAAGGAAAAAAGTTCTCTTTTACTTATTTATAACATACTCTATGAATTAACATATAATATTATATGATATAAAAAGGATTTTGGACATATTCCCTTTAATCACCAACATGAAAAAAAAATCTTAAAAGTCATTCATGACATTTCACCGTATATAATATTTTATATAATAAAATTGTCATATCATATCAATGAAACATTTTTAGATATCATCCAAAAATATTTTGGAATGATATAATTAACCTCACCTTTTATCACATCAAACTAAATACAATGTAAATTCATAATCCAAAAATCCTTTCGGATAAACCTATAAAATACTTTTATAGTGTCCCTTTATGTTAAACTCAATCATCATTCAGTCATCTATAAAGTGTGACCCCTTGAGAATTTGTAGCAATTATAAAAAGTATAAATTATTGGATCTATAAATTTCATAAAATATTGGAATCTATAAAATCATCATTGTTAATCAAGCTATAAAGGGATATCATGCGATCACTAACAAACACATGTATCTTTATATCTATATCCACCAGTTGTAACATATGAAAGCATAAATTTTAAAATGATCCATTTGTCCAATAAATTGAATTACAATGGAAAATAGTGAATTCAAATATTATATTTCTACCTTATATAATCTCAACTCTTTGAATATAAACTATCGATGTGGATGAATACGCCATATATAATTCATCTTACAGGTTAGCACATCACTTGTCGGCCATCCAAGTAAATAATAACATCATATTTTCCTTATATTTATGGCCATATATTTCTTTATTCTATCTCAATCAAGGGATAAAATTCCATACTAGTCATATGAGAGGGAAAATACAATCTTAGTTGAGCTCCATCCAATGAAACGATTAGTAACATACCCAACTAACTTTGACTAGCTAAGCCTCAATGAAAGAATAAGAAAGGTATCAAAGTATTAAGGGTCTCATGTTAGGTATATTTCTATTCTCAGGTAGTGGGGAATCCAAATATAAACCATGGACCCATAATATATGAAATACATATTGTACAACCCACCATGTGGTATATTTTGTGGGTCATCCAATACAAAAAACTCATTTAATGCCTCATGAGCATATTTTGTATCCCAATATAAGAAATGTACTCATGATAACCATAATATTTATTCAAATCATATTACAATCCATGAGGAACATTTTTTAGGGATAATATAGATTTATAACTATATAGTTTAATTATCATTACAATTAATGAAATTTATATCATCATATACATATATGCATCCTATGTGAAAGAATGATAAAGTGGAGAATTCCTTGTTTATTAAATAATACATTTTATATTCTAAAAGTAATTTAAAAATATTTGAAAGACCCATTCATAATAAAATATTGAACATATCATATATGATAGATGGCCAGAGAATCTTAATGGTTTTTTCACTTTTAGGGGTTTTGTTAAACTCATTACATATTTATGTCTCCCTCGTTACATCCCTATGTGGCCACCAACTAAAATCATCCTGATAAACTCTTTAAAAAGTAAAATATATGTAGTTACATATTTTAATTAATGGTGAGACTTAAGAATAATATTCATAATTCTCAATTAAACATATTAGATTTTATTGACTCCAAAAAATCCATTGTTAAAATTGTTATAAATTCTCTTATCTACTTATAGATATTTTTATGTTAATCATCATCATTCATAGAAACCATTACATCAAACCTTTTAATTTAAATAATTGGGTAACTAATGTAACTCATTATTTTTTATGTTTAATAACATATTTTAAACTTATTTATGATATTATGTAAAATTCACTTAGTTACAGAAACTAAATGTTACTCTTCATATATTTCATTACCAACACTCCTTATACTCTTTTATGATATTAATTAAATTCAACTTTAACATTAACTGGTATAATATTTTATTTTTAACTTTGTACTAATCTGAGTCTAAACATACTCCATCTAAACTCTTAGAAACTGTATTCCTTTCAGAATATGTTACTAAGAAACAAAAACCCCTATGTTATTGGAAATAACACTTATTTTCTTTTTACTGGGAATTATTAATAAAAAACTATTATTTTCATATCATATATGGTATTTGATTTGTCAAGAATATTTATGGAAAATAAGGTTTTATTAAATTTGAACCAATTATTGGTTTTTTCATATTAATTTATATTCCTGGAGACACACTTAATTCCATATATAAATACTTTTATACCTGTCTCTTTTTCATTCATGTTATAGAATTTGGATCATTAATAGTAATGGGTATCAATCCAATAAAACCATATTATTGATTATAATAAATGTTTTACCACACATTTTATCTAATAATAAGTAAAATAGATAATAATAAAATAATATTTTTTCTAATTTGGGTGTGATTTAAGTTATCCATTTCATCCAACACCGTGATGAGGGAAAAAAATTCAACTGGTTGAATTGAAACGTTAAGAGTCCATCTTCAACTATTACATCAATTTTAAACTTTTCTAATTTTGATACACTTGTATAATATACTGTTTTTATCATATACCCTCAAAAATAGAAGAATTGAATTTTATATCAATATTACCAGTTGTGGGATCTCCATGAGTTTTCTTGTAACCCATAAAGTATTCAAGATAGTTCTTCTCTAATAGAAAATTTTTACACAATGAAAGAATTATACCTCCTTCTTTTTCATTAGATTAGTTGGTGTGGTAGACTCTCCATAAACTCTTTTATTATCACTCTATACAAAAAAAGTTATCCTTATCCAACAACACCATTATTACTGAACATGATTCTAGAACTCCATTTTCACACTCAGTTATCCTCCACATGTTAAGGAGATTTTGGAATTGTTTTGGGTCTCGTTCATGTTATTATTGAAAAAAACTATCAAAATCATTTAGGTAGAAAATATTGAATGATTTTTGTGGCTAGATCGGGCCAAAGAGGTAAAACCAATCTCTCCAAGTCATTGGAATATGTGATTATATAGAGAACTTGAATTCATATTGATGTTCCTAATCCTATATTTCACTAAAATAGATATATAAAAACCTCACACTACTAGAATATAACCCTATACCCATGGGTTTTAGTCATGGGTATAGCTTATAAAACCTATGGTGTAGGACATACCCATGATTCAAAGAACTGTAGGAGCTTATGTCATTGGTATAACACTAAGTTAGACCCACAGTTGGAAAATTATATTTCCATGGTTATGATCCATGGAAATAGGTGTATTCCATCATGTCAAGAACCATATAACACATCATTTAATTAGTGGCAATAGGATTTTGAAAATTTTATAATGCCAAATTTGAACCCAAGAATGACACTATAGAGTCAATGTGCCTAACAACTACACCATATAAGACTATTGGAATACAAATATTTATTAACACATATATAAAAATATTTAAACCATGGATATAGTTTAGAAAAAGTGGAAATATGTGGTATTCTTGAGAGAAGTTTTTTCCCATGATTACACAAGGAAGCTATCACCACAATTTATAAATACTATGGCTATATAGATGACCTAGACCCAATGTTCTTGGAGAACTGGGTAGAGGTTTTGATCCAAAACATGTACACCTAGTTTGGGGAAAATCCAGGGTATAGGTTTTGAACTAAAACCTATACACGTAATTTTTTAATGAATAGTGGGTATCAGTATTGAATTGAACCTTGTACCCATGGTTGTTTCAAAAACTGTGGGTATAGGCTTATTTTCCAGCAGTATCGTACCTATTATCAAATTCTTGTTCTTAATAGAGACTTTTAAGGTTATATCTCATTTTCTAATAATCCATGGTCTCATTTTTCTTTTGTAACTTGTATTTCATGGTCATAATAATGAGATTAGAGACATCATTAAATCCTTTAGATACTTATCATAAGAATCAATATTATTATATTGAATGGATTCACCTATCTATTTCTGGAGAAGGGGTTCCTACAATATATAGAACTTAACTTCTTACATAATAATTATTCTTAAGCCATGGAATCAATTAATATAATTAATAAGATTCAGTTTTCCCTAATCATATATAGATCTCTTGGCCATGCTCGAATATGATTATTCCATTATCTAAAAAAATTTATTAGATAAATATCATGTTTTATATTCATTTAAGGAAGAATTTTATTAAATGGGATCTTAGTAAAATTATTATCCCTTTTTGATTCATTATACCAATATATTTTCCAAGATCTATATATTATAAATCTTTGGGTCACTTAGTTATTTTAGCACACAGTGGATTGTGTAGGGACACTAAGGAAGGAAATTAGTGTTCCCTTATTTTATCAAGATATTCATTATATTTAAATTATGTCATATTTGTTCTTAAAACTATGTATTGATTAAGACGCATGGATCTATTGATGTTTACTCAAACCTTACTAGAGAATGAGATAAATAATATAAAAAACAATAGAAAACCATGTTTTTAAAAGTTTTTTCCCCTTAATGGAAAACTAACTCTTCTTTGTAATAAATTATTCTATCAATGTAATATATCTTATCATTAATTAGTTGTAATGATTGTAAGTTGCTATATATAATAATAGAGGACTTGAGAACGTAATATTCCATACCTTTCAAGACTATTACATATTGTATTTTCAGTGTTGTAGGTGTCTGAGAATGCTTTAAGGAATTATTGGTGGATTTTTATCTATGATTTTAGTGGGGAGATAGTTTTAAATTATATAGGTATTCAGTATACTTTTAAAGTAAAATTAGAAGACCTAGATGTATAATGGTTATAGTGGTTGTTCCATAGGAACCTGGGAAGTTGAATTCTATGGCCCTGGCATTTCAAGGACCCCTGGAGGATGGACCTTAAGCCATATCATGGATTTAGTCTGCTAATAGGTTGAGGTGATAGGAAGGTTGAGTATTTTTTTGGTATCATGTTTGTGACATGGAGAGTCAAGTGGTCGATATCAGGGTTATTCCATGTTGAGAGGTCATGTCTCGTAGTGCCCCCACTACATCATGGCATGGTCATGTAGTTTAGAGGTTGTTCCATAGAGAGGAGCCTAACATTGTGTTTTTCCTTTAAGTTTGTAAGATATTAATTTTGGTTTTGGAATTATATTTTTTTATTTAGATAAATTAAGTGCATTATGGAATTGATCTACCCCTCGTATCATATTTTTATGTACCTCTATTTAGAGTACAAATTTGAAAGCCCCTTCTAACCCCATTCTACTTCCATTGATTCCCTCATTCTTGGAAAAACTCCTTTATGATTTTAAGAGAATATTTAGCCCTTATTACGTGGATTTGATCCTTGGAATCCATATATCTAGTATTATTGATCTATGGTGAGTTCCAATACTTTCCTTACTGGTTTCTTCTTGTTCCTAACCTATTAATTATTAGTGGAAATGATGATTTGATTTAGGGTATGATAGGGATACAATTTTAAGGGATAATTGATGTATTTTATGATGATTAAAGAATCTATTATGGGTTTTTGATCATGATGACATATCTTCCTCTTATATAGTGTATTGTAAAGTGTTGTTATGTTATGGTATTTGATAACTCTCTTTTATTTTGGGTAAATTATGGGGATTCTATTATTTTAATTTCTTTGGATTGATATTATAGATTGGATTAACAAACATAATAAATCATACCTAATTGAAATTTAAGGGTATGGGGTAAATTTCATGTCTTTACTAATTAATATGATATTTCTCATGATATTTATGCATCTTTTTTATTATTACAAAAAAGAACTGTTATTGTTAATACTTTTGGGTTAATGTTGTCATTTTTATGCTGGAATCACCTTTCATGAATGTATAATCACATAAATATGGTTATTGATATGGTTTTTTCAAAATTATATATCTAAATGATGTTAATTTCAAAATAAAGGGGATGTAGTGGTGGGAGTTTATGGAATTGTCTGTTGTGTTCTTTTTGTATTTTTGTGGCTATGTATGTGCGGTTACTGTGGAGGATATTTTTTTGTGAGTTTTATGATAGGGTATGAATGGGTTAGAAGGAAAGTTTTCTATAGTGGGCTATGTTGGTAACTTTATTTTGGGAAGTGGGGTTGTGATTGGTTAGTATGGGATGTGTTATTAGATTATTTTATTGTGGTCTGATAATGGGGATTGGATATTATTGTGGGTTGAAAAGTGGGGTTATGGTAGCATTACTTCAATTAGTGTGAGGTAATACATAGATGGTAATGGGATGATGGAATGGTTTGTGTAACATCCCAGGTAAATAAAGAATAATACATATTTCATATTTATTAATATTTGTGAATTAAATATTAATTTTACTTTAAAGGGGTTGCTTTGTTCGATAGAGTACCTGATATGCAACAACGGGTTTCTTTGAAATCTTACATTTCACACTAATAAAATATTATTATTATTTTAAATAGTAGTTAAATCCTCACCGTTGCATTTTCAGAAATGAAAAAAACTAACTAAAATATTATTATACATTCTTTTTAAATGCATTTACATTTATCCAATAAATGTTATAGGATTAAAATGAGAATGAATCTAACTTTACGCATAATATACATTAAAAGGTCGATTTACCGCCTTTTAATGGAGAACCCTCTTTAAATATAGTTTTGTTTACTTTAATATATTATATATGACCAAATATAATCCATATTTAGAATGGGGACATCAAAATTTACTTTGTGAAAGTTTTTGGAATTTTTTCGATAAAGTTCATTTTTTAATGAAATGTGAAAATACTGTATATTAATTCAAAACTAATTTTTAATCTAATTTATTTATATGGTTATATTGTATTTTTAGTTGGTTTTAAAGTGTAATTAGAATATATTTATACCATTTAATCTAATTTTGGTCTTTGTAATTAATTTCACTTTAAAATTGGACATAAACAAGTGTCAATCTTTTGATAGTTATTATTTCTTAAAAACATGCTATTTGTTTTAACAATGAGAATTAATTTTAAAATTAATTAATGCCACTTCTATGTTTCGAATTTTTCAAAATACACATCAATTTTGAAGTCAGAATATCAAATAATGCTTCGGCTAAATTTTTTGTATTTTTCTGAAAAACATCAATTTTTAATGAATAGTGAAATCACTTAGTAGTTAGTTAAAAAAACTGACTTTTTCATTTAAATGAAATTTTAACACTTCTATGAATTAAATTTGGAAAATACAACATACATGGTTGTTATCAAGATGTAAAATTTGGTTCAATAAGATGAAAATAATTTTTTGTTAATAGTAACTTTTGACTTTTATTTATCGTGGTTAAATGAAAATAGGGTAATTCAAGGTAAAAAAATATTATAATAATTCAAAATTAACTTAACACTTGTCCCAACCTTATTGGTTGAGTCATTTACAAACATGGGTAACTTTTGGTCGATTTTGGGACCCCATTGAGCCACTTGGGTGTGTTAATGACAATTTAGATTAATTAATTTAATGTGAAGACAAAATTGACATTAACATAAAGAGTTTAGTAATTAATTTTTATATGGTGTTATATAAGTCCTATATTTGATTATAAATATTCTTTGAAATGTTAAAATTATTTCCTAAATGGTAGTATTTTTTTTAATTTTTATACATTGAATAAATTTAATAATTTATGACACAATAATGATGCAGTATTTACCTAATTAATAAATGATTTAAATAAATAAGATTATAATGAATAAAAATTTATCCAAAACATGTCCAATTCTAATTGGATGATTTTATTTCGAATATTAGTCATCTTATATTAGACCTTAATTATTTTTGGACCATTAGAAACGGAAAATCATTATATAATAAAATAATGTTTTCACACTTTCCTAAAGAGCCCCTCCTCTCCTTTATAAAAGGAGACCATTTCTATCTATTTCCTCACATCTCTCAAGCCATCTGGCTCGTCCAAACTCTGCCCAATTAATCTCCCTACATTCCTATCCTCCTCCTAGAAGACTTACTTTAGAAAGAAGGCACTTCAAGAAGTCCTTTGGTTCAAACCAAAGGGAGTTACCCAAATTAGAGGTAACGGTTTCTCTTAAATTGTTTTCTTTTATTTTACTTCTCCAACCCCTAAACTCTTTTTATTCCTTTATTTTGTAACAACAACAATGTCCTAAATATACTAGAATGTTGTTATGATATGTATTTGAACTACACTTACACACACCTCCATCTAATGGATGAAGAATATAATGTTTCTGTGGATGGAAAACTAACGCCTCACGAAACGATGATTGTTCACTTACATCTTACAGCCTCTCACGGTGGCAATTATGATAGAACTGTATTTATATATGATATATATTATGTTTATTATTTCTTTATTCTTCTTTACTTCATAATTATATCAAGCCTTTATGGTTTCCAGAGTAGGTAAATACGATAATCTCATTTGAGGAAGTGTGGACTTCCGCCCCCTTAAAGTAATGTGACTCGTTAATGCCTTAGGTGATATGTATAAAGTATAGAGTTAATTATATTATATATGATATTATACTGGAATTATAATATACCTATGTATCATTATGTTTTAATTTCATTAAAATAAGAAATAGAAATGAAATTAGCGTTCATGCATACGTACGGCTTACCGTCTCCCTGAACGGTGCATTTCATTTCTTACCTCTAAATGTTATGTAAATACATGTATATACTAGATATATATGAAATATATGATATCTAAATAATGAATTTCATTCTTAATATAATGTACTATTGACCACATGGACAACTTGTAAATATAAGGTGTTCATTTTTGACTCAAGTACCAAATATCGACAAAATTAACATTATTAACTTAAATGATTACATAATGTTTATAACATGGTCATAAGTGAAATAAAATGAATAATAAACATGAAAAAGGTTCTTAAGCAAGTAGAAACTAACTTTAGTTTATTATTCAGGAGATTAAAGAAGTATCGAGTCAAGTCAGACACGAGGTAAGGGAATTCGTCTCAATCTCCTTTCATTGAGGCATATTTAGTTTTATACACGACTTTATTTTATATGGTGTATAAACCCCTTTGACTTTTCATTTTATTCAAAGGGAATCTTTTTATAAGAAGAATTTTTCAAAACGACAATAAGGAATGTTTTTTATGTAAGCGGTGACAATGAGCTTTCCGCTACCGTGAGTATTATTTGATCTTTGGCTTCCTTAACAAGACGAAATGTTTTTAAAAGAAAAATATAAATACAATATACTCTTTTATGTATTTTGGTAATGAAAATGATTTTGATAATGGATTTATTATTTCAACATCTTGAAATGATATTTTGTTATTTCAATGTGTAAATTTTATCTTTGCTTTATGCTTATGTTATGTGTTATGATCATGTTATGGTTCTTGGGCATTATTCACATATACGGGTGGTTCCGTGATAATCTTGGGGAGGTTGAGCCCGATATAGTTCTCCAATGAATTGGGTAACGTGACAGAGGTAAACGTTAATGTTTCTCCTAAGAGATTTAGGGAATATACTGTGATGAGTATTCCAAAGTAACTCCCTATGTAGTTGTGATAGCTACAATGTAAGTATGATATGGATGCCACAAGTAACCTTTATGTTTTATGATTTCTATGTGACATTCATAAATCTTATGATTTCATCTGTTATGTAAAAGATTTCATGTTTTGTATGTATTTATGAACAAATGTTTTCATTATTTTTTTCTAACCCTTACTAAGCTTTTTATGCTCATCCCAAGTTTTGAAATGTTTTCACTGGACGTAAAGATAAATAGGGTCATGGATGGGATCAAGGAAAAGTCATGCTATCTAAAACATGGAACTAGACATGACTCTTATTTTCAAGAGTTTTTATTTTATGAAAAAAAATGGAAACTGTGTAGAAATGTCTACCTTATAATCTTTTGAGATGTAATAGTTATGTCCTAATTCTCTAAAACTCTAAACCTAAAAAGATCCTCAATATGAATTATTCATTTAATTTAATATTATGTAATGTTTAAGGTCAGGTCCTTATATTTGGTATCAAATGGAGGTTTAGATAACTTTAGGAGTTAGGGTATTGTTAAATTAATATCCATAAAATTATTTATGTTAATATTGATATCATATAGAATTTACAGATTACCATGTTGATTTTTCTAAGATATTTCTTTGTTAAGAATGCTTTTTCATATATGAAATAGAGAAGCTTTTCTGGGAAGGAATATAGAAGAGAATGACCTTCCGAATCAGTAACCAGAGATGGTCGGAATCAGAATTGAGCAGTTTACTACAGTGATGGCTCAGTTGAATTAGGTGATAAATGGTGGTTGTGTTCATTGGAGATATTTTGGTTTATTCAAAAAGTAAATAGGAACATGAAAGTCATTTAAGGGTAGTCTTGCAAACCATAAAATAAAATAAACGATTTGGGAAATTCAGCAAGTGTGAGTTTTGGTTACAACAAATTTCTTTCCTTGGTCACATTGTTTCAAAAAATGGCATAACTGTTGATCCTGCTAAAATGAATGTTGTTGAAGAATGGCCAAGACCCACAATATAACCAAGATCCGTAGTTTTATTAGTTTGGAAGGTTATTACAAGAGATTTGTTGAAATGTTTTAACGGTTATCTAGTCTAAGGACTAAGTTATCTCAAAAAGGTGTTATGTTCATCTGGACAAAAGAATGTGATGATTGTTTTCTGGAATTGAAAAAAAAAAGATTGGTGAATGCTCCAGTTTTGGCACTGCCTTCCAGAAATTTTGAGTTTGTTATCTACTATGATTCTTCATTGAAAGGAAAGGGTTGTGTCCTAATGAAAAATGATCAGGTAATTTCTTATGCTTCACGTCAGTTGAAACCACATGAGTTAAATTACCCTACACATGATTTGGAATTAGCTGTTGTTGTTTTTGCTTTAAAAATTTGGAGGCATCATTTGTATGAAGTGAAGTGTGAAATATATAATGATCACAAAATTTTGAAGTATATATTCACTTAGAAATAATTGAATATGAGACAGAGGAGATGGTTGAAATTAATCAAGGATTATTATTGCACGATCCTTTATCATCCTGGAAAAGAAAATAAAGTGGCAGATGCTTTGAGTCGAAAAAGTAATACTTCATTAACTATGTTACATTTGGAATGAGATCCATTGGTTTTTGATTTGATGAACTTTGGAATAGAAGTTGTTGTTGTAAGAAATTATTCTCTTTGGTTTCAGGTGTCAGTGAAATAATCTCTATCAGACAGAGTTAAGCAAGCGTAGAAGGAAGATAGTGAGTTGCAGAAAAAGGTTGTGTTGGTTCGGAAGGGTAAGTTGCCTGATTTTAACGTTGATAATGATTGTGTTTTCAGATTTGGAAAGAGTTTATTTGTGCCATGTGATTCACAGTTGATGAATGAGTTGTTATGTGAAGCTCACTGTTCTCTGTTTTTAGTTCATCCTGGCAGTACTAATATGTACAGAGATCCTCGGGAG
The DNA here is from genome assembly GCA_963277665.1 of Viscum album. Lineage (NCBI taxonomy): Eukaryota > Viridiplantae > Streptophyta > Magnoliopsida > Santalales > Viscaceae > Viscum > Viscum album. The sequence goes on from OY728159.1 coordinate 1,628,039,690, forward strand.
TATTACTGGTGGAATGGAATGAAAATAGATATTTTATATTTTACTATGAAATGATTGACTTGTAAGTAGGTTAAAGAAGAGCGACAGTTACTGAAAGAAATGCTTCAGCCTCTACCAGTTCTAGAATGGAAGTGGGAAAATGTATCCATGGACTTTTTTGTGGGATTACCAAATACATATCGATGTAATAATGCAATCTGGGTTATAGTTGACTGATTGACTAAATCTGTTCATTTTCTTCCTATTAGATATATGTTGTCTCTAGATCAACTTTCTCAGTAGTATGTTAAAGAGATAGTCAGGTTGCATATATTTCCCCTCTCCATTGTATCTGATCATGATCTCAGGTTCACTTCTAACTTTTGGAAAGGCCTTCAGAAGTCATTGGGTACTGAATTAAATTTTAGTACAGATTTTCATCCTCAATCAAATGGGCAGTCAGAACGAAAAATGCAGACCTTGGAAGATATGTTATGTGCTTGTTCGATGGATTACCAAGGAAGCTGGGAAAAACATCTTTCTTTGGATGAATTTTCATATAATAATAGTTTTCATTCCAGTATACAGATGGCTCCATTTGAGGCATTATATGGAAATCATTGTCGAACTCCGGCTTTTTGGGATTAAGTAGGTGAAAGGAAGCTGATGGGACCCGAATTGGTAGAAGAGATGGCAGAGAAAATTCGGTTGATTCAGAAACACATGAGAACAACTCAGAGCAGACTGAAAAGTTATGTAGATAATCGGAGGAATGATCTTTCTTTTGAGGTAGGTGATCATGTCTTTCTCAAACTTTCTCCATGGAAAAGTGTGATGCGTTTTGGTAAAAAGGTAAAGTTGACAATGAGGTTCATTGGACCATATGAAATTCTAGAGAATGTTGGATCAGTTGTGTAGAGAGTGGTTTTACCTCTATGTTTTTCCCAGGTACATAATGTTTTTCATGTTTCAATGTTGAGAAAGTATATGCCATATCCATCTCATGTTTTGAGCCCAGAGATAGTTCAGTTGGAAGAGAATCTCTCTTATGAAGAACAACTAGTCTAGATTCTTGACTATAGAGAGCAAGTGTTGTTGAATAAGGTGATTCATCCAGAAATTTTTTGTGGAAAAACCATATGGTTGAAGTAGAAACATGGGAATCTGAAAATTCTATGAGGGATAAATACCCCCACATATTTTGATAGGTGAATAAAAATTGTGAGAACGCAATTCCCAAAAGGAGGGAAGGATGAAACATCCCATGTAAATGAAGAATAAGACATATTTCATATTTATTAATATTTGTGAATCAAACATTAATTTTAATTTAAAGGGGTTTCTATGTTCGATTGCGTACCCGATACACAACAACAGGTTTCTTTGAAATCTTACGTTGCACAATAATAATGGAATATTATTAATTTAAATGGTTGTTAACTCCTAGCCATTGTATTGGAAGGAATGAACAAAACTAACTAAAATATGATTATAAATGCTTTTTAAATGCATTTACATTTATCCAATAAAAGTTATAGGCTTCAAATGTGAATGAATCTAATTTTAAGCATAATTTACATTAAATGGTCTATTTACCGCCTTTTAATAGAGAACCCTATTTAAATCAAGTTTCGTTACTTTAATACATAATATATTACCCAATAAAATCCTTCTTTAGAATGGGAACATTAAAATTTACTTTGTGTAAATTTTTGGAATTTTTCCGATAAAGTTCATTTTTTAATGAATAGTGAAAATATTGTATTTTAATTCAAAACTATGTTTTAATATAATTTATTTATATGGTTAGATTATCTTTTTAATTGTTTTTAATGTTTAATTAGAATATATTTTTACCATTTAATCCAATTTTGGTCATTGTAATTAATTTCATATTAAAATTGGACATAAACAAGTGTCAATCTTTTGATAGTTGTTGTTTCTTAAAAACATGCTATTTGTTTTAACAATGGGAATAAGTTTTTAAATTAATTAATGCCACTTCTATGTTTTGAATTTTTCAAAATAGAAAAAAAAATTGAATTCCGAATATCAAATAATTCTTAGGCTAAATTTTTGGTATTTTTCTCAAAAACTTCAATATTTGATGAATAGTGAAATCACTGAGAAGTAGTTAAAAAAACTGATTTTTTCATTTAAATGAAATTTTACCGCTTCTGTGAGTTGAATTTAGAAAATCCTACATACATGGTTGTTATCAAGAAGTAAAATTTGGTTCAATAAGATGAAAATAATTTTTATTGAATAGTAACTTTTGACTTTTATTTACCACGGCTAAAGGTAAATAGGGTAATTCAAGGTAAAAAGAATATTATAATAATTCAAAATTATCTTAACACTTGTACTAACCTTATTTTTTGAGTCCTTTACGGCCATGGTCATATTTGGGTCGATTTTGGGACCCCATTGAGCCACTTTGGGGTGATAATGACAATTTAGATTAATTAATTTAATGCAAAGACAAAATTGATCCTAACAAAAATCATTTAGTAATTAATTTTTATATGGTGTTATATAAGTCATATTTTAGACTATAAATATTATTTGGAAATATAAAAAAATTTCCTACATGATAGTATTTTTTTATAATTTTTATACATAAAATTAATTAAATTATTTATGACACAATAATGATGCAGTATTACCTCATTAATAAATGATTTAAATAAATAAGATTATAATGAATAAAATATTATCCAAAACTTTTCCAATTCTGATTGGATGATTTTATTTATAATATGAGTCATCTTATCTTTGACCTTAATAATTTTTGGACAATTATAAACCAAATAACATTATATAATAAAATAATATTTTCATACTTTCCTAAAGAGCCCCTCCTCTCCCTTATAAAAGGAGACCATTTCTATCCATTTCCTCGCATCTCTCAATCCATTTATATCATCCAAAATCGGCCCAATTAATCTCCCTACATCTCTATCCTTTTCCTAGAAGCCTTACCTTAGGCATAAGGCACTTCAACAAGTCCTTTGGTTCAAACCAAAGGGAGTTACCCAAATTAAAGGTAACAGTTTCTCTTAAATTATTTTTGTTTATTTTACATCTCTGACCCCTAAACTCTTTTTATTACTTTCGTTTGAAACAACACCAGTATGCTCAATATACTATGATGTTGTTATGATAATGATTTGAACTACACTTACACACACCTCCATCTAATGGATGAAGAACATAATGTTTCTGTGGATGGAAAACTAACGCCTCACAAAACGATGATTGTTCAATTACATCTTACCACCTCTCATGGTGGCCATTATGATGGCACAATACTTATATATGATATATATTATGTTTATTATTTCCTTATGCTTCTGTAATTACCAATTATATCAAGCCTTTATGGTTTCCATAGTGGGTAAATATGATAATCTCATTTGAGGAAGTGCGGACTACCACCCCCTTAAAGTGATGTGACTCGTTAATGCCTTATGTGGTATGTATAAAGGATAGAGTTAATGATATTATATATTATATTATACTGGAATTATAATATACCTATGTATCATTATGTTCTATTTCCATTAAAATAATAAATAGAAATGAAAGTAGCGTTCATGCGTACGTATGGCTTACCATCTCCATAAACGGTGCATTTCATTTCTTACCTCAAAATGTTATATAAATACATGTATATAATGGATATATATGATATATATGATATCTAAATAATGAATGTCATTCTCGATATAATGGACTATTGACCACATGAACAACTTGTAAATATAAGGTGTTCATTTTTGACTCAAGTACCAAATATCGACAAAATGAAAGTTATTAACTTAAACGATTACATAATGTTTATAACATGGTAATAAGTTAAATAAAGGGAATAATAAACTTGAAAAAGGTTCTTAAGCAAGTAGAAATTAACTTTAGTTTATTCGTCAGGAGATTAAATAATGATCAAGTCAAGTCAGACACGAGGTAAAGGACTTCAGCTCAATCTCTTTTCATTGACGCATATTTAGTTTTATACATGAATTTATTTTATATGGTGTATAAACCACTTTGACATTTCATTTTATTAAATGGGAATATTTTTATATGAATTGTTTTTCTAAACGAAAAAAAAAGAATGTTTTTTTATGTAAGCGATGACAACGACCTTTCCGACGCCGCGAGTATTATTTGATCATTGGATTCCTTAACAATTTGGAATGTTTTTAAAAGAAAAAAATAAATACCAAATACTCTTTTACGTATTTTGGTATTGAAAATGATTTTGAGAATGGATTTATTATTTCAATATCTTCAAATGATATTTTGTTATTGCAATTTGGAAATGTTATCTTTCTTTTATGCTTATGTTATGTGTTATGATCATGTTATGGTTCTTGGGAATTATTTATGTATACTGGTGGTTCCATGATAAACCTAGGGAAGGTGAGCCCGAGAGAGCTCTTCAATGCATTGGGTAACATGATGGAGGTAAACATGAATGATTCCCCTAAGAGATTTATGTAATATACTATGATGGGTATTCCAAAGTAACTCCCTATGCAGCTATGATAGCTACTGTGTAAGTATGATATGGATGCCACAAGTTACCTTTATGTTTTATGATTTCTATGTGACTTTCATAAATCTTATGATTTCATGAGGTAAGTAAATGATTTCATGTTTTGTATGTATTTATGAACAAATGTTTTCATTCTTTGTTTTATAACCCTTGTTGAGTTTTTTATGCTCATCCCATGTTTTGAAATGCTTTCAAAGGACTTAAAGATGAATAGGGTCAAGGATGGGATCAAGGAAAAGTCATTATGTCTAAAACAAGGAACTAGACATGACTCTTAATTTCAAGAGTTTTTATTTTATGAAAAATATTGAAACTATTTAGAAATGTCTACCTTGTAATCTTTAGAGATGTAATAGTTATGTCCTAATTCTCTAAAAATCTAAACCTGAAAAGATCTTCAATGTGAATTATTCATTTAATTCAATATTATGTAATGTTTAATGACAGGTCTTTATAGTTTTTTGTAGTGGGTTGTTTCATAATTGACTGATAGTTGTAGAATATAATTACTAAAAATAATGAAATAGTGTATAAGAAATGGATTGAAATTGATTGTCCATAAATATGGAATGTAATTTCTTAATGATTATAACAAGGTATGTAATGGTAATCCTAGAAATGGATAAAGGGTATGATTAAATGGGATTTTATATATTCCTATAGTGTCTATTTTTTGTGTGAAATGGAGCTAGTTCATGGTGTTATAGTTGGAAGTGGTGGTGGTGTGGGAGGATGATAGTGTAGTGATAGTTATAGGTTGTGAGGGGGTTTTATTGGTGTGGATTCTTAGGTTGGGCATGTGTGTGGGATATATATATATTTTTTGTTTTGATTTAATTTATATATTAACCCCACCCAAATCGGACAACCTTGACGACACACAAATGTTTTAGGTTCTGGTTGTTTTACCCAATATCCGGGTTGGTGAGGGAAAATGGTGGGCTACACCCTCTTTCTATCTCTCCATTCTGGAAAAGTATATGGTGATGTTAATACATGGTGGGGTCACATATGTTAGGAGGACAGTATTAGGTTGATATCCTTCAAATTAATGATACCATAATAAGATATATATGGATATAGTGATGATGGTATGGTGATGTGGTACATATAGTGGGGGTGAAGCATTGGAGTGGGATGCAAAAGGTTGGTGTCTTTCATGTTCATGATACCCTACAGTTTTATATATTTGAAGTGTGGAAGATATGTGAAACAATGTAGTGGATATCAGATAATGAGGATGATTTGTTTGTGGCTTATGGTATAATTTTTTTATGGTATGGATTGATTGATTCTAATATGAGATGATGGACACTATAGGATGTTGGGGTGGGTAAGGTTTCAACCCGACCTATAAAATTATTGGAGGGATTGAGAATAGGATGTTAGGTGTTGTGGCATGAGAGCAACAAACCATTGGGGAAGTGGTTGCAGGGTGACTTTGATTATATTACTTTATCTTATTATATTATTTTGGATGTGATATTGGTGAGTTTCCTTTGGTGATGCATGGTGATAGTTAGCCTATTGGGTGCTTATTGGTTCTGATATTTTTTTCTCTAATTCATTGGTATTATTCTTCTATATTTTTATGAGAGGTATTGAATATGATCTTGATGATTATACATGATAAGTTCACCCCTATATATATATATTGTTATGCAGTTTTGGGGTAATGTTTTCTAACTAAATTTTATTGTACTATCCTAGATCTTATGATTGGTTGGGGAGTCCTTATCTAGGAATTTCGTAGGTATTTTATTTTGAGTATTTTATTTTTCTGAATTGATCCAAAATTGAGGGATTATTGTAGACCTTGTTTTATCTATATTATGGTTTTTATTGGTGGGTTATTATTATATTACTAAGATATATATGGGTAATGTCTCTCGTTTTCATGTTTTATACCCTCAGCTCTAGTCACCATCCCAGGGCCAATTGGAGGAGGACTTCATGGGGAACCCTCGTCTTTAATAAAATCCCAAGAGTGGTTTCTAGTGGGGGTATGACATGACAGAGTGTTATCAAAGATCTTTCATAAGCTTTTTGGTGGAAACTAAAGTTAGTAACTAATAAGTTCATCCTGGATTAATAGGTCAATGGTATTGATCGAGCCATGTGTATTGAATATGATTGGGAGAACAACTAGGACATGAAATTTCGGGGCATTAAAATCACATATAAGAACCCTAAATTTACGAATTTATAAAGTGAAATGGCATTTATTTTATGGTAGAGACAATGTAAAGGTACATAAATCATGATTGGTATATCATGGGATTTAATTGCGGTATTGTTTGGGAAATTAAATGAATCAAATTAAATGATATTGATTGGATAAAATTTTCACCACCGGGTTTAAGAAGGGTATTATTTGACATGGATTTTCATTATGTTGTGCTCTATATTTTTTAAGAAGGCATGTGGTTTTCTATTATTTTATATAGGCTAATAGTAGTTGAATTAACTGACGATAAATAATCATTAACCTCTTATGATGATAGATGATATATTTGAATATTTAAAGGGGTCCAATTGGTTTTCAATGGTTTATATGTGGTTTTTATATCATGAAATGATATTTATATTTGAGGAAATCCCAAATGATTATTTTCAATGTCGATATAGAATCTTCAAGTTGAATATCGCGTCATTATTTGTAACAAACACCATAGTTGTTTGCATAGGACTCACAAATTTCATTTTCCATGAGTTCCAAGATTATTTAGAGTTTATTTTAATTGATTAAATCCTAGTATATTTGATTTCTGATGAGGATCATGTTGAGAACCTCAGGGTTATATTACAATTCCTTTGACACCATTATTGTAACACCCCAAGATTTTGGAATATATATTTTCCTTAAATTAATACTATGTTCGATAGCTTATTTCACATGAAACACAAAACTAAATTGATCCACAAAATATTAGATGAATATAATTTGTATAATAATAATAAAATCTCTTGTAAAAAAAAAGATACATACTTTTAAAGGATACATGGTAAATGTTATTTAACATTAAAGTGAATTATTCTTTCAAAAATATTTTTATGTATTATATATTTAATTATACTAAATTAAATTAACCAATTGAAAATGATAAAATATATTATTTCATTATATTAACTAATATATTATAATTATCTAAATTATAAATTCATATGAAATAATAATTAGAATACTTAATGTAAAAAAAGGGAAATTTCTCAATAAAAAATGTTTTTCTTTATATTTTATATTTTCATTAAAAAATAAATATATAAATTTTATAATATTATTTTGGTAAAAAACATAAGTTTTCAATTAATAATATAAATTTTATCTTTGGTTTAATTTTTATGACTTCTCTGAAATAGTTTATTTTTATTTGAATTGAAAAAAATAATATTGTTACTCAAAATATAAATTTTATGACTTTATCATTATATAAGATTCACCTAGTTGTTAATAAAATAATTCTATTGATAAAATATGTTTATAATGATTAACACTATATATTTATTAATAATATATTTTTTATAACCTATATTTAACATTTAATGAACTTAAGTAATATTTTCCAATAAAAAAACTTTTTTATCCTTATAATTTAATTTAATTTTATATTTGTATAATTCTGTTTTGGATTGTATTTAATTACAATTTTTTAATAATAAACAAAGTTATTTAATTAAAATAAAAAAAAAATTATTCTTTTATCCTACACATAAATTTTAAGCATAAAATACACTTTTTTTCTAGAAAACTGTTTTTACGCATTAAGTGCGCTGATATGAAAGTTAACATTTTACAAGATTTAGGAACTTTATTATGTAAAATGGATTCATATTTTTAATCATTAGGTCAAAATTATTTATAGGTACCCATTTTATTTTTGAGTATAGAAATAATATTTCTATGATTAAAGCTAATTACATTGATAATGGTCAAACTGTAATTTTAAAATATTTTTTTATAAATATTATGTAATTTTTATCAAATAAATTAAATTTATTAATTTTAAATAATTACTCTAATATGATTCTTAAACACTTATATAATTAATTAACACTCATATAATTTTATATCAATTCTATATAATATTAAGAACCTATAATGGTTAAAATGTCATTTTTCTCAAAAAAAACTTTTTCAATATTACTACTTTTTTATTTTCAAAGTTAAATTTTTTATATTTAGAAATACAATTTTGTTAAATTCATGTTATATTTAGTTTCATCACATTGATATTTTTTATATGGGGTTATTTTTTATTTTTATTAAAATATATATTATATAGTTAAAATATAGTTACCTTGGTAAAAATAAAAATAGTAAAACATAAAATCATATTGGTAATTGGCTTGGAAAATTTTAAAAAAAATTCAAAGAATTGGTAGAGGATGTATCAACATTATACATACCACACTACTTTATTTCTCTTTTTTGAGCCTTCTTTCATTAAATGGTGTTATTCCATTATTAGAAAATAATGGGTATTCACAAAAGATCCATTGTCTTCACTTACAATAGGGGATCATGTACACACTCTCAAAGCTTCACATCCACTTAAAAAATTCATTGATTCCAAAAAATTATCCTCTTTTATAAGAACCTTTAATGACCTAAATGTCCTCTTTTAGCATAGCTTAACCTAAGACCTTCGTTTCTAGGGATAATTTTAAGAGAAATTTCAAGGTCCCAAATTTTTTATTTATTAATCCATAAAAATTTATTCTTATTCTTTAACCTCAAAAAAATCATATCCATAGTTATATAATGAAATTAGAACACTTATTTTAGAATATTGTTATTATATTAATATAACAGACTTTATTTATTCCTTTCCATCCCCTTAGAAAAACAATGGAACATTTACAAGGTGTTTGTGTACACTAAAGCCTCCACAAAGTGACATATTCTATTTTTTACCACAACCTCACTTAACTAGTTATGAATATTTTATTTGATAATAAATGTTATATGTAAAATATAATTATTATTATTAACATTGAATTTATAATCCACCTTCATTACATATTTTTCATTAGAAAATTATGACGTTAACCGTGCGTTGGGTAAACTACTGCCTCCACGATGTATCCTATCTAATTTTTCATCTAGTTATTTATTATTTATCAAAATCTATTTAAATATGATTAGATACCTTAAAAAAATATAAATTGTGTCATTATTCTTCTATAATATTGATATTAATCTTAAAGAAAATACTTTTATAATCATATTCATTCATTAATTATAGTAGATTCATGTTCGGGGTAGTCTAACAAAATTACTTAAAGAATAATTATAAAAACTCATGGATTAATATATGAAATAAAATAATAATATTTTAATAATTTAATAATCAAATAATGATTTTTTAATGGTTCTTTTATGTTAATATTACACATTTAACTTATTATTTAAATATTAACTTGGATCAAAAAAATTAATGAATAAAGATGACTATGATCCAATTTTTAAGAAACATAACTAAAAAACTTACAGAATGAGATAAAAGATTTATAAATAAACAAAAAAATTCTATTCTAGTTCTTTAAATTATCTATAAATTATTAACAAGTTATCAAATAATTGGTACCAAAATCGAAATCTTAAATCTTGCGTGAAACAATTACATTTACTAGCTCCCAATGGTAAAAATAACTTATAACAATCAAAAATATTAATTATTAATAATCATAAATTATCAATTGAAATGTAATTTAAATGAATAAGATTTTGAAATTTAATATTAAGACAGTTATTTTTCTGTACAAGAGGTTAGGGCACATTAGAATAAGTGATGAAACAAGGTAGGGGTTTTTGTCTCAATTTTAATCCCTTAAGACATAATTCTTATTATACACCATGTTTTCTTTGGAATGGTGTACCTAATTAAAGTTTAATATTTTTATCATTATAACAAAATTATATATTATATTTAAATTTTAAATTTAAATAATATCCTTTAATGGGTTTTGAATTAAATTTTACTTGATCTGAAATAGATTTCCTAACTCAAATTCTTTCTCCATGAGTCATAAGTTCTCTACTAGGTTATGATCTTATAAGATCCATTTTATCCTTATATTTAAATATTCCAATGGTAATTTATCCTAATCACTAGTTAATTTACTTTGTTTCATTTTTGTAATCTTCGTTGATGAAATACCTTATCAAATAAATGTTTGATGTTGGAAAGAATGACTCCAATTATTTCCAGTGTATATTTCTCCTTCATATCCATATTTTTATTCTGGAAAATCTATTCCACTAATTTTTTGAACGAAAATATAGATTAATTCATGTGATACTCTTAATTATCATCACCACTTTTCAATTGAATATTTTTCCCTATTTATGTTGTTGTTTTTTAATATTGTATTTTCAAATTATTAAACGTTTTTAGGTACTGTGTATATATTTACTATCTTCCACTCCATGAATTATCTCTACATCATTTATGTACTTTTAAATACTTCATTATTAGAGATTTCTTAAAAATAAATTTTTAGTGTATCATATAATTTTTCATTCCAAACTATTCAAAAATGAGATTTTAAAAGAAAATGTTGAATTTATCGATTATAAATTCATTATAAAAATAATAAGAGTAACTAATTTTTTAAAAAATTTTGAATGAATATATTTCCTATAACTATAGAAATTATTTACAATTATTCATGGCTTCCAAAATTAAATTATTTTTCCAATACTCTTCGAGATTTATTTTAAAAAAATCATGGAAAATGGTCATTCTAATCATGTTTTTCAATGAAACATTCTTATATCATTCTAAAAGTATTCTACATCTACCCATTTATTCTCTAAATATGTCTTCACAAATGATAATTTTTAAATCTCTATGTTATAAATATACCCCCAATACCATTTTCTTCCATAATCATATTTAGTGTATAACCATAATTTTACTTCTAATTCCTTCCCCGTATGAATAACCTATTTTTTTATTCCTCTGATTGATGGGTGTTCACCTAGATATCAATCAATAATTAATTTGGGTGATTATTATCTTAGCCATATACCCTATATCTATTTGTGTAAATACCATATAATCTATTATCTTGATTAAGTGTTTTTTACGAAGAAGGTTATTAAATATCTTGGGGTACCCATTTTTTCTCAGAGGTATATAATATTATGATTATTGATGGAATTATGATTTTTTTCTTCACACAAATCAATTTGAAAAGGATATGAAACATTATTTTCATCCATGGTTTATTTATGAATTGATTTATTATTGATTTTATGTGGAATACATATGTATAGATGATGATGGTTGGGGTCATGTAACACCCTCCAATGCATTAGTTTTATTTTATATCTCATGAGATATCCAGGCATGGACATAATGTGTTTGATTACATAAGTAAGGGAAAAATTAGTTTTATCACATTTCCAAGCATGGGAAAAATGATTTGGTTCACATAGGCATGGTAATAATGAGTTTTATCACATTCTCAAACATGTAAAGAGTGATTTTACCATGTCGTGGAAACCCAAGAATTTTGTACTTCAATATTACAACTTATTTGATAAATATTCATTTTATTATATTATGATCATAGTAAGAAATATATTTTACTAGTATCTTAAGAGACAATGATACATAATAAACTAGTGCATAAAAGTTTTAAATCATTCCCCACTAAGTTCTTCACAACTATAACCTTTCTCTGACACATCGTACATAAAAATTGGCTTTTATATCCTAGGGGAAATAAAACTTACTAAACGGTAATCTCAGATGCTTAGTATGGGTAAATATGGGAGATGTGTTATCATTTATGTGTAACATTAGAATAAGTGTATTAATAATTATCTTTACATTATAAAACTATAACTATCAATTCATATATCATAATTCAGAATAAATCTTGGAAGATCATCAGACTTGAATAATAATGTAATCTTAGAACATAATCCATTGGAGCATAACATCAGCATAAGATCATTCCATAATAGTGAAACATAAAGTGTCATATTTATAATAGTAGAAATTATATTTAAATGATTCCCCAGAGACATTCATCACATGCTATTCTTTGGATAACCACTTGTGTACTTAATTTGGGCTTGGGATAACCTTTTGTGTACCCTTTTTGGTCTCAGAATAACCACTCATGTACCTTATTTTAGGCTTGGTATAACTTCCCATGTACAATTTTATCTCATAAAACATTAATATTTACCCAATGTATTATAGTCATGAAAAAGAACCACATGTCACATAATCATAATTCATTCATATGTGTGCAATATAATCATGAAAATATTTTTTATTTCATTATATCTTAACACAGGATAATTAAATCGGTTTCACCAATATTTTATCATAATTTTCATAAACCATAAATATAAATAATAATAATGTTATCATATAATAATATCCCTATCAAATAATAATTAAAATCATAGAATTTTATCATAAATGGAAAATACCTTTAAAAGGGCACTATAATATTTCATGAGGAAAATACCCTTTTTATTTTGAAATCACTTATTTTAAATATAAAATTTTCCATTATATTAAGGAAAACAATTTATTTGATGTTAATCATGGAATATTATGAATTAATCTTCAAAAAAATGAGTGTTCATGATAACAAGAAAATTCATTCATGAGGTATACGCTAAAAAATATTATGTTTAGACATTTGTTAAAAATTACTTTATTTGGAAAATAAAAATTATATTATTTTCAAAAATATTTATAAAAATTATAAAATGTTTAAAAATAACATTAAAAAATCCTAAGATACTATTAGAAACATTCTTTAATTAATTTTAAAGAAAATGTAGACATGGAAGAAAAACATTCCTAACCGAAGAAAAAAATAAAGGCGATTTTCCTTAAAATACTCTTTCAATATATTGAGTGAAAAAAGAGAGGGAAACAAAATAAATCAATGTAATCAACAAAAATAAATATAGGAGATGAATATATATAATATTTTTTATAAATATATCATCATTTTAAATTTAATCAGAAATAATCCTCATAAAAAAGATATAGTAATGTAAAACCCATACTGTTTTCATAACTTTTGAATCATAACAACCATGAAATAAATTAATTAAAATGAAACATTAAATACAATGAATATAAATTGATCAGTTATTTAAAATATCATTAGGGAATTATATATTCCTTATAAAATATGATATATTTATACCATAACATATTACCCAATGAAGACAATATGGGAACACAGACCCATACAACTTTGGTAACTTTCTAATAAAATCATCATGGATGAAAAAATTTGAATTTTAAATTTAAATTACATTAATTAATATGGATAAATGAAGAAAAATTTCATTGTATTAGTATATAAACCTAAAAATCATAAATAGGTTCATAAAAACTAACATGTCTCAATGAAATAATGTTGAGATGAAAAATCCCCACCTCATGTTCAACTTTCTTCCAAAGCATTCAAAACTCATGTATAAAAATTTAAAATTTATTATAATTATATAAAAGAACCATATTAATTTTTATAATATCATATATTATCCACTTATATTGTTTTAATTCCAATTTATTAATAATTCATTATTAAAACAATCATTTATAGGTGTTAACCGTTTCATTTTTCAAGAAAGTTTCTATTTGGAGGTCCTGATCTATGTACTCTGGTCATGGTTAAATAATATAAAGAATGTTAATAGAGATATAAATATATTATATATTCATTACATAAATTTTTATAACCACAATAAAATGTAGATATATAAAAATTAATCGCACCATTTGTGGAGACAGTAGTCTGTGCGTATACATAAACACTATTATCATTTTATAACGAAAAAGGGGAAAGAAAAATAAATAAAATTTTAAAATTATATAATAATTATTAAAACATAGTTCTAATATATATTTATTGAATCCATAATTATAAACATACATTTGAAATATTGATGGTGAGGAATCAAATCCCTATATAGAGGTGGTGGTTTATATGTACGCACAAACGATACTTTCATTTCCAATTTTATGGAGAGGAGGTGTAAATAAGTTGTTCCATAATCATCATACAATATTATTATATTTTAAATACATTATTAATTTTTTTTATTATTGATATAATAGGTTTATATAAGGTGTAAGAAGAGATATAATTTAAATTACCCTGTTAAAAGTTATACATGTACATTAAAAAACCTCCTCTGGCATACAATTTAAGCCATGAAAGGATGGTATGATGATAAAACAAATACCTCTAGGACCTATGGAAGTATAAATGGAATTTATTTTGGTTTTTCCTTCTAATGAAAATAGGATCTTGAAATGTTTAGAGGAGATGAGAGGGGTGTCCTTTTATAAGTGGTGGATAGAGCACACTTGATTTTTTCCAAAGATTAAAATATTTTAATCTTATTAAATCCAAATTAATATAAAATAACTAATATTATAATATGTTATTAAATAGGGTCTATATATGGATTTAAAATATTTTTTATACATGTTTATGTCATAATATGTCTTTATCTCTTATTTTAACCCCTGGTCAACTCATTTAAACAATAACCATAGAAAAAAATCTTATTACTTTCACTATTCATTATAAAAATATAAAATTGGTCTCATTAGAAAATTTCTAAATAATTATTTAAAATATGGAATTAATTTTATAGTAATCAATTTATATGATTTTAATAAATTAATTTTAAAATAAACTTTCCAAATGTGATGAAAAACAATTTTCTAAAAAAATACCTTTGTATGGATAATTTTTTTTATAAAAAAATTAAGAAAAATGATAAACAAAATGAATTTAATTGGGTTATTTTTAATAAAATGTAACTAATTTAATATTAAAATAATTTTAAAATAAAATTGTACTTTGTACCTACTTTAATATAAAAGGCAGTTTCTTATATAATTGGTATTTTTTTCACTATTCATTGAAATTTTAATCATTTTTTAAAAAATACCAATTTTTTTTCTTATAATAATTTATATATTATAATTTTAAAAACATTATAATTTTTATAAAATAACAATTCAAAAATTGTTATAAATTAATAACAATATCTACCATAATATGTAATAAAAATTATTTTTGAAGAAAACATATTTTAGAAGTATAAAATGACCTTACTGATATGAATTATTAAATACATTTTCATTATATAAATCCTTTATACATATTTTTAATAAATTATTTATTCTCATTCATACTTCCAATCAAAGGGATAGTCTATAAAGGTAGAATATATCATGAGTTCATTCAGACTCAGTGTTGTGTGTCAAGAAAGCTATCAAATACTTCACGTTTTTTCAAGGGAAGTACATATAAAATATTTTGGTGTTTCATTCTACCAAAAATATAATTAACTTTAAAAACCCATAACTCTAATATATAAAATGGGTATATCTATACTTCATCACATCCTCGAGTTCTCAAGTAACTTCCTTGAATATCTGATTTCTTGAGAGAAACTTAACTAGGTTAATTGTCTTTTTTTGTACCACTTTATCTCTACGATAAAAGATGTATAATAGATTTCTTTAAAATAAATGATCATTATTCATTGGTATAATATATATTTTTAGTATATGTAAAGTATCATTTTTGTACTTCCTTGGATAAGATACATGGAACTCATCGTGAACTTGGGAGTTGTTCAATGGAAGCACCATGTGATAATCTATAGGCCCTACTCAATCAAGAATATCAATGGGGCCAATATACCTATGGATAAACATTCCCTTATTTCAGAATCTCATAACCTTATTCAATGGATAAATTCATAGTAATACCTTCTCACCTACTTCAAATTCCATATTTCACCAGTGACTACTCGCATAACTCTTTTGTCAACTCTAAGCTGCCTTGATATTTTGTTAAATGGATCCAACATTCTCTGTAATTTATGCATCTAGATCAATTCCCAAAATATTTAGTTCCCTAAAATCATCCAATAATTTAATAGATTTAAAATTATTTTCATAGTGGGATTAATAAGGATCCATCTGATTGATTAAGATACTGTTATTATATTAAGACAGTGAGACTAGAGGAAGTTGTTGATCCCAACCTCCTTTGAAATATAGAGAATGGGATCTCAACATGACGTACTGGATTATAGTGGTCCTCTTTTATTTACCATATATATGAGGATTATATTAATTATTTTAAAAAATAAACATCTAAATATTTCTGATTAATTCCCCAGAACCTTGAGGTAAACATCGAATCTCGATCAGATACAATATAATATGGTGATCCATGTTACAATACCAATACCATAATATATATCACAGAAATATAATAAAAATAGGAATACCCTGTAATATTAATTATTTTTTATGAATTCATAAGGTGATCAACAATAACAAAAATAGCATTATAGAATCTAGATGTTTTTGGGAGTCCAATAAGGAAATATGTGGTGATGTTTTTCCATTTCCATTCTAATGTGGATAATGGTTGTGGCTATAATAAACCAAGTTTTTCATACAAGTGTAATACATATTTTTAAATGAATATTCATTTCATTATTAAAATTCATTCTTAATTATCATAATGGTTTAGTGATTTTGTAAACTTGAAAACATAAAAAACTTATTCATAAAATATCAACATCGTCTCCCACTAATTTATTCATAATTAGATCCCTTTTAGAATATCACAATTAACACCTTTCTTCATATCCTGTGGAAATGAAACTTAAGAAAATGGTGATATCATATAACCAGTAAGTGTAAACATGAAAGATATCAATTTATTATCTTATGAAAGTATAAGATAATAAATATGGGTATGTGGTCATGATCATAACATACAATGTTCATAGCCAACCTATCATGGTTCCTAAAAATGAGTTATGGCATAAAACATTAAAATGACCCATGAGAAAGAAAATTCATCATAAATAATTCTTGAACCATATATTTAAGACATAAATCTGTGTGGAATCATCAAATGTATAGAAAAAATTATATGTCAGTGATAACTACCAAGACTCTTAAATCATGCCTTATCACATATTTCCCTCAACATATCAAACACATAGACTTATTTCCCATCACAGGTCAAGCACATAAAATTAACAATATCATGATATATAATTAATTACCCGATTGATTTAAGGGAGATATAAGTCCAAAAATCAGATAATGAAAACCATAAATATGTGTTCCACAAGACCATAAATCATTCTTCACATCAGAGCCCATGTAAAGATATGATTTTCATAAACAACTCATCATAACATAACTCATGAAAAATAAATAGGTTTTGTAAGAATCATTTTAAAATAAATATAAAATATTCATAGAAATAATATTAATGGTATCCTTGGGTTATATCCCCATCAAAGAATATGTAACATCAAATAATTCTAACATAGATGGAAAATAATTTTCGCAAGATTACTCAAAAAAACCTTCTTGAGGAAAATATCATTCCCCTTATGAAATAATTTTTTATGGAGCCATGAAATTCTAAATGAAAAATATTAATTGAAAATAAACATATAATAAATTAAGGTAGGATTAAATTTATTAAGGCATCATGATAGTGGATAAATCTATTCATGTTGTACAAGTTAAAAAATTTTGTTCTTACTTTTGATGGAAAATTCGTGGACTACCTCATTTGGAAAATGAAAAAAATATTCCGTTCAAACCATTTAGTAAAAAGATAAAATGGGTAAAAACATATTTAAAAATTCATCGGATAATATTTAAAAACTTTTTAAAAACATTTTTATAAAATATGGATGTGGAAGAAAAATATTCCCCAATGGATATTTAAAATGAAACAATCCTGAATATTAATGAGATTGTGGAATAATAACTTAAAGCTTTATAATCAGTGGAATCGTATTCCCCATGGAATAAATTAGATTATATGGATATCAAAAAACATTATTATTCCGAATAAGATACATAAAATACATTCATTTTTATTATATACGTTACACTGAAGAAATAAGTAGTGTATATGGAATGTCTCCTAGAGAAATAAAAGTGAGACAAAAATCCAATACATCAAGTATCGCTTTTCCTTGTTCCTGTTAAAACCTAAAATATAATAAATATGGACTTATTATTAATTTATTATATAACTATATATAAAACATACCATTTATTATTTGTTTATAGCATCTTATCAAATTTTTACTCATAATTAAAATCACTGTTCTATGTGACATCTTCTTCGATTTCCAAGAAGGTTTCAGATCGATAGTTCCAGACCATATATTTTGATAATGGTACAAACATTTCCAGAATTATTATTATGTTATATATATCATATATATTCATAAAATTCATATTTATTTCAACCCATATGATATATATGTGAAAAATTAATGACACCGCATCGTGAAGATGGTTAGCCATACATACGCACGAGCGACGTTAACA
The DNA here is from genome assembly GCA_963277665.1 of Viscum album. Lineage (NCBI taxonomy): Eukaryota > Viridiplantae > Streptophyta > Magnoliopsida > Santalales > Viscaceae > Viscum > Viscum album. Next base: position 1,628,058,626 of record OY728159.1, read on the forward strand.
TTTCCAAAATGATTTGGTGGTAAAAAGATATATATTATATTACAATTAAATAATTCTAATTATATAATAAACATTATATAATAACATTAAAAACATAATAATCCAAACACATAAAATATTGTGATAAAAATGAATTGTATTGTTTTGTGGTGATGGTAAGTCGTACATACGTAGGAGCGATTTTCACTTCTGGTTCGATGGGAAAGGGGATGTACAATGTTTTTCTCATAATCATAATAAAATTTTAGTATATTTATGATTCCTAATTTATTATTTTATTATATATATAATATATTTATTTTATGTATATAATATTCAAAAAATAAAGTGATTGGTTAGAGAGATTACCTCATCTTCAGAAAGGCTCCTTTAGATCTCCTCTAACAGACTCTATAGTTGCTCATTTGGGATGAAACGAACCTCTAGAATGTGGATAGGGAAGTCGAGAAGATATTTTGGCAGAGATAGGTCTATATATAATAATCAATGTAGTGAAATGAGTTGAGAGAGGAGGTGTCCATTTTTAATGAAGGTTACATGCACTTTTAGAATTTTTCAAAAGCTTAAATTATAATAAATTAAATATCAATCTGAATACCAAGAAATGGAATTTTATTTTAAGATAATGTGGTATATGGTGGTAAAACCATCGAAAAATATAATTTATTATTTTATTTAATTTTAAACCTTATCTTTTTTATTAACTGTTAGTTAACCTATTTCAATTTTAACTATGGTAACAACATTTACAATATTAAAAGGTAGTAATTTTTACTTAAAGGTATAAATTGAACCATAAATGGTCAAGTTATTATATATTTGGACATAATTTACCCCCATTTACTTATTTATTATTTTTATGACTTTAACTACTTTAATTAAATATTATTTTAATAAAACATCATTAGTGTCAATTTTATACTATTCATTATATTGACTTTAATGAAATTAGTAAAGAAAGATAACTTTGAACCAATTAATTTAATACACCAATAATATGAAATATGAACCTATAAAAACAGTGTATAACCTTAATTAATTCAAATTATATTTATTTTAATATTTTTAATATCACATAATTGATTTATTCATTAATTGAATAATTAATGCATCAATATTGTATAATTATTTATGATAATAATTTCTAAACTAAAAATTAAAAAACCCACATTGTAGATAAAAATTTTATCTTTCAAAAGGATAAATATAGTCAAGCATATTAGGCCTTCAGGCTATGTAATGGGTTTCCCTCTACCCAGTTAAAGAGGTCTTTGCTTTGATTTAATAATAAATGAGTCTTTGACGCCAACCTTTAATAACATATATGTCGTTTTCATTGACAAGTGTCCATTAATTTATTCAATTTCAAACATTGTGTGTTAAGGGAAAAATTAACATTATCTAATGAAATTTTAGTAAGAGTTAGCAAAAGCTAACCCCCAAGACTCCCAAATAAGGCCCCATCACCTCTTTCCCATAACGGATCAAGCACATTAACTTATTTCCCATCCCAGACCAAGCACGTCGACTTATTTCCATTAACTATATCATGAGATATAATTTATAACACAATTAATAGGGGGAGATATAGATCCCACCAAGCAAAAATTGAAAACTATACATATCAGTTCCACTGGACCATAAACCATTCATCACATTAGAATCCATGTAATGAAATGAGTTTCATAAACATGTCATCATAACATAACTCAAGGAAAAGAAATATGTTTCATAAGTATCATTACATAATAAACACAAACCATTCATATAAATAAGAAGAATGGTATCCTTGTTTGATATCCTTATTAAATCATAATTAACATCAAATAGTGTCATCTTAGATAGAAAATATATTTTAAAATATTACTTGAAATAATCCTTGAAAAAACTTTCATTTCCTTTATGAAATCATTTTTTAAAGAGCCACACAATTTTAAAGGAATCAAATTTCATTCAATATAAACTTATAATATTATTAGGTAAAATTCGTGGAATTAAAGCATCATAAGGTGGTGAAATCCCTTCATTCCATATAACTTAAAAAATATTCCTTTATTTCTTTTTCCAAAAAAGGCACAAAATATCTCATTTGGAAAATGAAAAAAAAATTCCCTTCAAACCATTTAGTAAAAATAAAAAATGGTCAAAAATATCATAAAATATTCATTTAATGACTATAAAAACATTTTTATAAAACATTTATGTGGAAGATTAATTTTCCCCAATAGAGATTTAAAATGAAATAATCCAAAATGATGATGAGATTGTGAAATAAACCCTTAACACATTATAATCAGTAGAATTGTATGCCCCATAAATGAAATATTATTATATTGATATTAAAATACCATAATATTAAGAAAAATACTCATAAAATACATTCAATGGTAGTATATACAACACATAAAATTAAAAGGTAGTTTATAAGGCATGTATCCCATTGAAATAAACGTGAGACAAAAATCCCTTTCTCATTTATGGACATTCCTTGTTCGTGTTCAAAAAATACTATATAATAAATATTTATATTTTATACATGTATTATATAACTATATATCAATAATAACATGTATTATTTGTTTATAACATCTTATCACCTATTCTTTAACAATTAAAATCATTGTTCTATGTGATATCTGCTTCGTTTTCCAAGAATGATTCAATTCGGAAATCTTGACACGTAGACTTAGATCACAGTCCAATAATTTAAATCATACTTATTATGTTATATATATCATATATATTTATAAAGCTAATCCATATTACAAACTATGTAAAATATATATGAAAAATGAATCACATCACATTGTGGATATGGTATGTCATACTTGCGCATGAGTGATGTTATAATTTCCAAAAATCTTAGGTGGTAAAAAAGATAGATATTATATTATCATTAAAAAAGAATAATTATCTCATAAATTTAATATATTAACATTAAAATAAACATAACTATGTAACACCCCGAGATTTTATGAAAAATATTCTTTTAATTTCATTAATGTCTTGTGCTACACCAAGATTACCTTGCGCTATACGCAACACCATATTAGCTTGCAGTATACGCAACACTATTCTTGGATCGTGTTACACACTATTTTGATAATAGTTATTCTACACAACATTGAGTGTATATATATATATATTCAATGTATAAATGAAATATGGTTGGATTCTGTTATACGAAACAACGAAGTATTCTTGCACAACACGCAACCCTTACTTGGCATGCATTACACGCAATCGCGACCTTCCTCGATAGTGTGTGTTGTACGCAATACTGGGTTTTACTAAACAACGATATATTATTATAATATTGTTATTAACTAGCCTTTATGTATAGTGTTAACTAAATTTTTAATTTTATAACATTTTTATTCATCTTACACATTTATAGAACATGGTATAAGAACAAAATAAATTTTTCGGGTAAAATAAGTATTTTTCAAAAAAAATGCAGTTTTGCCACCTTTTGATGGCGCACCCACATTAAATCTAGTTTTTGACATGTTAATAAGTTTAATTTGACAAAATTAAATTCTTCTTTGAAATCAGGATATAAAAATTTACATTAGATAAAGTTTTGATATTTTTCCGATAACTTTCATATTTTAATGAATAGTAAAAACACGTTATATTTTAATTTAAAACAACTATTTTCATCGTAATATCTTATGTGGTTAAATTATAATATTGAATGGTTTTAAAGTATAAATAGAATAGATTTTTACCATTTAATATAATGTATGTCATTAGCATTGATTTTACCTTGAATTCGTAGGTTAAATCAATTCAATCTTTTGCAATGTTTTAAAGAAAAAACCCATTTTCTTTCGACAATGGGATTAATTTTAATTTAATTTTTGCAACTTTTGTGTATTTAATTTGGAAAACTGGATTCCATATTTGGAATCAGTGGATCCAAATTATTTTAATAATCTGATTTTTATTTTTGGGAATTATGAATAGTAACTACGGTAAATTTTATTTACCATAGTTAAAGGTAAATCGAGTAATTAAGGGTAAATATAATATTTTAAAATTACCCTAAAAATTTTCAAAATCCTATTGGATGACTAAAAGTCGAACCATATCACCTAAGGGTCGGATTAGATTCATTTAATTAAATTTTGTCAATGAAAATAATTTAATTATTATTAAAACCAAATAATGTGACAACATGTCACTTTCTTAAATCTTATAAGTATAATAATTTTAATCGAGTGATAAACTTCATGAAACTTATAACATTAATAGTCTCAAGAAATATAATACAATTATCTACATCATAGGAATTTATTTAGAATTTTTAAGGATTAAATAATTATCATTTATTATGACACAATGATGATGCAGTTATTGTCTTATTAATGAAATATTGACATAATTGATATTATAAATGCCAAAATAAATGTAATTTGAGACTTTTTATGACTTGCACTAATTTTATAGGTTAGTATGAAATGTTATTGTTGATTTAAGTAACTTGGTTAGGACTTATCATTCTGTTATGAATTTCATAAAAATCATGTACCAAATAGTTTCAAAATTGAAATAAATTAGTTTTTAAAACAAATATTATATTATTAATTGTTATTTTATTCCTAAAAATCTAAGGTTCGGCCAAATGACTTAGATAAGGATAGATATATTAATAATAAATAACTTGGGGTTCATTTGTCTTGTTATGGTAAGTTTATTAACCATATAGTGTAAGAAAACAAAAAGACACGGTAAAAGTCAAATTATTTAACTTAGAGTTAAATCTAATTGATAAGGTTAAAATAATAACCTAAATTTGTATAAATCATATTGTATGAGAGTATTTAGACTCATACCCACTTTATCTTCGAAATAAGACCCTTTGGAACCATTATAAATAGAATTTGACCTTAATATAAAATAATATTTTGAGATTTTCCTAAGGTGCCCCTCTCCTCCCTTATAAAAGGGCACCTCCTATCTCTCCTCATCACACCAATTTGAGCATTCAAGCTCGGCCAACCCCTGCCAAAATCTCTTGCCCACTTTTCTAGTATCATCCTAGAGGTCCTGGTATTCTTCAAAGACCATCCTTAGTTCTTTAAATGGAGGTTAAGTGAAGGCGCGTCAAAAAGAGGTAATATCCATTACCAATCTTTTTCAATTTCTTTCTTCTTCAACTTCTTCTTATTTAGTTGTTTCATGATAAAGTAATAACATCAGTATTTCTTATATACTGATATGTTATTATAAATATTAAACAACTCTAATTAACCTTCTATCCATCATACGGAAAAAGGAAATCACCGCGCGTGCGTACGTACGGAATACCGTCTCCACGCCGTGGTGTAATCTATTTTCCACCACCACCTTACTTGGATGGGTATAATGGTGTCAATAATGACTATATATGACTATTGTAAAGTGATATTGATTCTGAAATAGTATACATACACTCCAATACAATTCCATGATCATAGGAACGACATCATCACTCGTGCGTACGTACGGAATACCGTCTCCACAATGTGATGCGACTCGTTCTACATGATCTTCATTTCATAATGATTATATAAATGAATTGAATGAATTAATATGATATTTGTTACAATAATACCATTCTGGAAATGAGGTATCTATAACCTAAAGAGAAGAATATGAATTTATTCGACAAACACGCATAAGAACAAAAAGTAGTAAACACCCGTATAACAAGTAGTAATGAAATATTACTAATATGAAGCTAATAATATGACCATATATGATATCATAACAATAAGTATGATTCTGGAATAAGTCAATAACATTATTTAAATCATTATAAAGGAGTTTCGGACACTTACAAATCATATCGGACCTAAGGTAAGGGAAATATCACAAGCTCATTTTTATCCGAGATTGTTTATACTTTGGCATTTACTGGGGTGTATTTTATCATCCACATCCATGTTCCCTCAATATGTAATATTGTTTCCATCCACCTAAAACTTTTTATATCCAATTTTACCCTTCGGTGAGTTTTCAGTAAATTATATGAAAGGAATCTTTTTCTGTTTTTCGTACAAGGTACTTTTTTTCTTTTCCGACAAAAGTATGAGAAGAATGTTTTTTTAACTTATACGACATGAATGGATTTTTAAAACATTATTTACAAGAAGCTTCCTTTACAATTTTTCAAGCTTATTTTTAATCAAAATCTTTTAGTTTAAAATTGTATGACATGTTAAGAAAGGAAAAATGTTATTGAAGTAGAAATGATATTTTCCTCAAGAATGGAGTTCAAGTGTTTTATCAAAATTATTTTCCATCTAAGATAATATAGGGTTCTGATTCTATCCCTATAATTACATTTATTTGATTATGTTGTGATGGAATTATATTTTTATGAACTCATTTATCTTATATGAATTGTTTTATGATGTCACGATGTTTAAGATTCCCATTTTTATTACATGGGTTATGCAATGATGTATGATTTTTGATTTTGTGGAACACATAATAATGGTATCATTATGAGATGGGTGGGACCTATATCTCCCTCCAATTAATTGGATAAATATTTTATATCTCATGAGATAGACACGGCTGGAACGGTAGGTTATACCGGTTCAGTGAAACAAGACTGAAATGAGGGTGACTCGGTTCAGAAATGGACTTTGTCCACTAATATAGTCTTGGCAATGAGTCTTGACTAATAAGAAATGATTCTCTATGATTGTGTGTGTATGCCACAAAGTTTCATGTTTTACGTTATGATTATTGGGATTTCATTTCACTACTATGATTTATCCGATGTTATGAAATTATGCTCTCTTTTGCAGGTTAAGACTTCCAAAATGTTATGTTCTTATGAATATGAAGTGATTGATATTTTCTTTTGATTACCCTTACTGAGAATTTGAGCTCACCCTTTTATGTTTTCTTTTCCCCAAGATATAAAGAAAGGTTTTAGGTAAAAAAAATAAGGAAGACCTTTATGGGAGATGTTGAAGATCTTTCACCACGATTAGAAGATTATATTCCGAGTTTCCAAAGAAACTAAACTATTACGATCCTTCTGTGTGTGTTTTTATTATGTTCTAAGTATTCCGCAAAAGTAATGTAATGTCCATATATGTCATGCTTTGGGTCTCTATAGTTGGTATCAGAGGAAAGGTTTAGTCAACCTTTGGAAAATAGGATGCTAAAATGTTAGTGAGATCCCTAGAGATATTTCTAAGGTATGTCTACAGATGTCTCTAAGGTTAAGTATACGTATAGGTTATAGTCCTAGAATTACGCTAACGATCATAGAATTAAACCTAAGATGTTAGATATTGAAGGTACTCCCCCTTTATTATGTTGTTTCCCCTAGCATGATTTTTTCCTCTCACACTATTCTTTTTGGGTTTCAGACGATGGCTGGAACCCGAAGGAACCGTGTTGATCAATGCAATGGACAATGCAATGATTTTCCTCCTGAACAAACAAGTGTTATAGGAGATGGAGTGAAAAATCTTATTTCTATACTTACACAAGATATGAATCATTCTGGACTTCCAAATGAGTAGTGAAGGGAACAATATTCTATTGAGTCCTTCATGAGGCAACATCCACCTTCTTTCAGTGGGTCTTCCGATCCACTTGTTGCTAAACAATGGATTAGTACCACTGAAAAGATATTTCCAGTTCTTCAATGTTCTGAACATGATAAAGTCATCTTAGCAGTTTATCGTTTGGAAGGTGAAGTTGATCAATGGTGGAATCTTATCAAGAATACGAGGCCAAGAGATGAAATTGAGTCCATGGAATGGGACGAGTTCAAGAACTTGTTTTTCAGTAAGTACTTCCCTCGTATTCTTCGAACAAAGATGGAGAAGGAGTTTCTTGAACTAAAGAAAAAGGATGATGAATCTGTTGGTATATACAAAGTGAATTTTACAAGGCTTGCAAGGTATGCATCTGGATTTATCATCCAACCTGAAACTAAAGTTGATCGATTCTTCAGTGGCATAAAACCAAGTCTTCGAAGGGCATTAGCTATAAGAGACTTCAGTAGCTATGAAGAAATTGTGCGTTGTGCTATCAAGGTAGAAATGGAAGTTGGTGTTACATATCCATCTCATGGTTTTGACAAGAAACGAAAGATGGAGTTCAAGGAGAAATCTCAGAATAATGGTGAAAAGAAGATGAATGTTTCCTTATGCTCAAAGTGTGGAAAGAATCATGGTGGATATTGTCTTAAAGGGACAAGTAAATGTTTCAAATGTCGAAAGGAAGGTCATCGGGCATTTGAATGCCGCAATGATGGGAAGAAGATGTCTAATGATGCAAACAAAGGAAGGGATACACAGAATGAACCTACTACACTTCAATGTTTCAAGTGCAAGGAGATGGGAAATTATGCCAATAAATTCCCTAATCCAAGGGTTAGTGATGATCGACATGAGCAACCGCTTAAGGCAAAGGACAAAGGGATGTCACATGCGATCACTATTGGTGATGTTGAATATGACAATGATGTGGTGGAATGATTAAGTGTTTATGTAATGGGATTCCAAAATAATGTTGTATCATGGAGTATTGGAATATTTATGTATTGGTATAATGTGGTATTCAAAGTGATTGAGATATTTTTGGAAATAAGATGATATGCACATAATGAAGGGAAAACGAGAAAATGAAATGTTTAACAGTATTCATGAGCTCATGATTGATATAAGGACTAAGTGATATCATGGTTTGAGTATATAGAATTTTAAGGACTTTGGTATGTGGAAAGTGTTAACTTTTAATTGCATTCATGTTTTCACTAAGGTTCAATGGTTATTCAAGAGAGTACATGATTAAGGCCTTTGAATGTTTGGAATGTGACCAACAAGATATATCTTATGATATATGGGGATCAACGATGGTATTAAATCTCGGGTAATCATTTTCACTGTATTATGAGAATGGACTGCAGTATTATGGATAAGCCTAAAGATTGGAATGGATTATGTTGGACATAAGTTAGTATTGTTTAAGGATAGGTGTTTATTTCAATATTATTGGTGGGATGTTATAGTAATATAGTTTTAGAAAAAAGGACAACCTGCAGGACGGGCGACAGCCCATCGCGTTGGACAAGGTTGTAGGAATCTAACCAACAACCGAAGTGCGACTGGCCTTTATCGCCTACCACTGGCCTACAGGAAGTCCATGGTTAGAATAAACTAGTTTAATTTTATTAAGCGGTATGATATATGAAGTATAAGTTCATTTTTGGAACCATATAGGATTAATCTAACCATAAGATAGACTTATAACTTTTGTTAACCTTTTGTTTGAAAGAGATGGAATGACCCATCATTCTATTACATGATCTGCTAACACATCACGAATAACAAATTCAACTTCATTTCATTAAGGGATGAAGTGGAAATTGTTCAATTCACGAACAACAGTGAGATTGTACCAAAATCATGCAAGTATTTCTTTTAATTCATCAACTTTAGGGAAATGATCTTGAAAACCAAAAATGTTGTCCTAGTTCCCTTATATCTGATTAATCATATGGTACCTTAGATCATCACAAATCAATAGCTTTCTGATTGTTGGCTTTTTCATAGCCATGTTCTCTACCACTCTCCATCAGAACTTGATGGTTAGATTTTTCATCCATATCCATATTTTCACCTATGTTCTCCTACATGGAAACCCCGTGATGAGTTAATTTGGGTAACCGTTACATATAATACTTTAGTTTTTAAAAGCCATGTTTTGGTATTCCTTTTTCTGATGTGGGTTTCTATTAAACAAACTTTCGAGTAGTAAACCATTTATAACCCCGACGAATTTCGAGGTCGAAATTCATTTTAAGGGGGGTAGAATGTAACACCCTGAGATTTTATTAAAAATATTCATTTAATTTCATTAATGTCTTGTGCTACACCAAGATTACCTTGCGCTATACGTAACACCGTATTAGCTTGTAGTATACACAACATTATTCTTGGATCGTGTTACACACAATTTTGATAATAGTTATTCTACGCAACATTGAGTATATATATATATTTATTCAATGTATAAATGAAATATGGTTGGATTATATTATAGGAAACAATGAAGGATTATTGCGCAACACACAACCCTGACTTGGCTTTCATTACATGCAATCACGACCTTCCTCGATAGTGTGTGTTGTACGCAATACTGGGTTTTACTAAACAACGATATATTATTATAATATTGTTATGAACTAGCCGTTATGTATAGTGTTGACTAAATTTTGAATTTTATAACATTATTATTCATCTTACACATTTCTAGAACATGGTATAAGAACAAAATAAATTTTTCGGGTAAAATAAGTATTTTTCAAAAAAATGCAGTTTTGTCGCCTTTTTGATGGCGCACCCACTTTAAATATAGTTTTTGACATGTTTATAAGTATAATTTGACAAAATAAAATTCTTCTTTTGAATCAGGATATAAAAATTTACATCAGATAAAGTTTTGATATTTTTCTGATAACTTTCATATTTTTATGAATAGTAAAAACATGCAATATTTTAATTAAAAACAACTTTTTTCATCGTAATATCTTATGGGGTTAAATTATAATATTGAATGGTTTTAAAGTATAAATAGAATATATTTTTACCATTTAATATAATTTATTTCATTATCATTGATTTTACCTTGAATTCGTTGGTTAAATCAATTCAATATTTTGCAATGTTTTAAAGAAAAACCCGTTTTCTTTCGACAACAGGATTAATTTTAATTTAATTTCTGCAACTTTTTTGTATTAAATTTGGAAAAATGGATTCCATATATGGAATCATTGGATCCAAATTATGTTAATAAGCTACGTTTTATTTTTGGGAATTATGAATAGTAACTACGGTAAATTTTATTTACCATAGTTAAAGGTAAATCGGGTAATTAAGGGTAAATATAATATTTTAAAATTAGCCTAACAAATGTCAAAATCCTATTGGATGACTAAAAGTCTACCCATATCACCTAAGGGACGGATTAGATTCATTTAACTAAATTTTTTCAATGAATATAATTTAATTATTATTAAAACCAAAGAATGTGACAACATGTCACTTTCTTAAATCTTATAAGTATAATAATTTTAATCTAGCGATAAACTTCATGAAACTTAGAACATGAATAGTCTCCAGAAAGCTAATACAATTATCAACATCATAGGAATTTATTTAAAATTTTTAGGGATTAAATAAGTATCATTTATTATGACACAAAGATGATGCAGTAATTGTCTTATTAATGAAATATTGACATAATTGATGTTATAAATGCCCAAATAAATGTAATTTGAGACTTTTTATGACTTAAACTAATTTTATAGGTTAATATAACATGTTATTGTTGATTTAAGTAACTTTTTTAGAACTTAGAATTCTGTTATGAATTTCATAAAAATCAAGTACCAAATAGTGTCAAAATTGACATAAATTAGTTTTTAAAACAAATAATATATTATTAATTGTTATTTTATTCCTAAAAATCTATGGTTCATCCAAATTACTTATATAAGGATATTTATATTAATAATAAACAACGTTGGGTTCTTTTGGATTGTTATGGTAAGTTTATTAACCATATAGTGTAAGAAAACAAAAAGACAAGGTAAAAGTTAAATTATTTAACTTAGAGTTAAATCTAATTGATAAGGTTAAAATAATAACCTGAACTTGTCTAAATCCTATTGGATGAGAGGCTTTCGACCCATAACCACTTTATATTCGAAATAAGACCCTTTGGAACCATTATAAAGCGAATTTTACCTTAATATAAAATAATATTTTGAGATTTTCCTAAGGTGCCCCTCTCCTCCCTTATAAAAGGGCACCTCCTCCCTCTCCTCCTCACACCAATTTGAGCATTCAAGCTCGGCCAACCCCTGACAAAATCACTTCTCCACTTCCCTAGTATCATCCTAGAGGTCCTGGTCTTCTTCAAATACCAACCTTAGTTCTTTAAGTGGAGTTTAAGTGAAGGCGCGTCAAAAAGAGGTAATATCCATTACCAATCTTTTTCAATTTCTTTCTTCTTCAACTTCTTCTTCTTTAGTTGTTTCATGATAAAGTAATAACATAAGTATTTATTATATACTGATATGTTATTATAAATATGAAACAACTCTAATTAACCTTCTATCCATCCTACGGAAAAAGGAAATTACCGCGCGTGCATACGTACGGAATACCGTCTCCACGCCGTGTTGTAATCTATTTTCCACCACCACCTTACTTGGATGGGTATAATGGTGTAAATAATGACTATATATGACTAATATAAAGTGATATTGATTCTGAAATAGTATACATACACTCCAATACAATTCCACGATCATAGGAACGATATCATCACTCGTGCGTACGTATGGAATACCGTCTCCACGATGTGATGCGACTCGTTCTACATGATATTAATTTCATAATGATTATATAAATGAATTTAATTAATGAATATGATATATGTTACAATAATACCATTCTGGAAATTAGTTATCTATAACCTAAAGATAATAATAAGAATTTATTCGACAAATACGCATAAGAACAAAAAGTAATAAACACCCGAATAACAAGTAGTAATGAAATATTACTAATAAGAAGCTAAGAATATGACTATATATGATATCATAATAATAAGAATGATTCTGGAATAAGTCAATAACATTATTTAAATCATTATATACGAGGTTTGGACACTTACGAAGCATATGAGACCTAAGTTAAGGGAAATATCACAATCTCATTTTTATCCGAGATTGTTTATACTTTGGCATTTACTGGGGTGTATTTTATCATCCACATCCATGTTACCTAAATATGTAATATTGTTTCCATCCACCTACAATTGTTTATATCCAATTTTACCCTTCGGTGAGTTTTTAGTAAAGTATATGAAAGGAATCATTTTCTGTTTTTCATACGAGGTACTTTTTCACTTTTCTGACAAAAATACGAGAAGAATGTTTTTTTAACTTATACGACATGAATGGATTTTAAAAAATTATTTCAAAGAAGCTTCCTTTACAAGTTTCCAAGCTTATTTTTAATCAACATATTTTAGTTTAAAATTGTATGACATGTTAAGAATGGAAAAAAAATTTGAAGTAGAAAGGATATTTTCCGCAGGAATGGTGTTCAAGTGTTTCATCAAAATTATTTTCCATCTAAGATAATAGTGGGTTATGATTCTATCCCTATCATTACATTGATTTGATTATGTTGTGATGGAATTATATTTTTATGAATTCCCTTATCTTATATGAATTGTTTTATGATGTCACGATGTTTAAGATTCCCATTTTTATTACATGGGATATGCAATGATGTATGATTTATGATTTTGTGGCACACATAAGAATGGTATCATTATGAGATGGGTGGGACCTATATCTCCCTCTAATGTATTGGGTAAAGATTTTATATCTCATGAGATAGACATGGCTGGAACGGTAGGTTATACCGGTTCAGTGAAACAGGACTGAAACGAGGGTGACTCAGTTCAGAAATGGACTTTGTCCACTAAGATAGTCTTGGCAATGAGTCTTTGCTAATAAGAAATGATTCTCTATGATTGTGTGTGTATGAAAAAAAGTTTAATGATTTAAGTTATGATTATTGGGATTTCATTTAACTACAATGATTTATCCCATGTTATGAAATTATGCTCTCTTTTGCAGGTTAAGACTTCCAAAATGTTATGTTCTTATGAATATGAAGTGATTGATATTATCTTTTGTTTACACTTACTGAGCATTTGAGTTCAACCTTTTATGTTTTCTTTTCCCCAGGATATAAAGAAAGGTTTTAGGTAAAAAATAAGGAAGATCTTTATGGGAGATGTTGAACATCTTTCACCACGATTAGAAGATTATATTCCGAGTTTCCAAAGACACTAAACTATTACGATCCTTGTGTGTGTGTTTTTGTTATGTACTAAGTATTCCGAAAAAGTAATGTAATGTCCATGTACGTCAAGCTTCGGGTCTCTACAAACTATCACTCATAAAAGATAGTGATGAAAAATGAATTTTATTGCTATGTTGAGACGGTACATCGTATGTACGCACGAGCGATACTTGCACTTCTTGTTTGATTGGAAACGTTATGTATAATTGTCTTTTAGTAATAATAATAACATTTCAGAATATTTATTTTTCCTAATTAATTATTTTACAATATATATCATATATTTATATGACGTATCTAAGATTTTAAAAAGAGAGTGATTAGTTAGAGTGATTACCTCTTCTTCAAAACTGCTCCTTTAGATATCCTCTAAACGAATCTAGATTTTGTCTTTTAAAAAGAAAAACACCTTTATATTTTCAATATAGAAATGGAGAATATAATATATTTTTTTTGAGATAGAAGCATTAATGTGGTTAGATTATATGAGGGAGGATGTGTTCTTTTGTAATGAAGGTGAAGGTTACATTTGGAATTTTTCAAAAGAATATATTATAAAAAATTAAATATCAATAAAAATACCTCTAAACAAAAATTTATTAAAATATAACTCATCAAAGTGTGGTTATAAAATAAAACAATATATTTTAGAAAATTTCAGTTCTAATTTTAAACCTTATCTTTTTATTAACTTATAGTTAACCTATTTTAATTTTAACTAAGGTTACCACATTTTCAATATTAATACGTCAATATTTTTACTTCTATGGTGTAAATTGAACCATAAATGGTAATGTTATGATATTTTATAACCTAATTTACCCCCTTTTCCCTTATTTTGGATTTATATGATATTTAACTAATTTAATAACATATTATTTTCATGAAGTATTATTAGTCTCACTTTTTACACTATTCATTACATTGACATTAATAAAATAAATAATGAAATATAACTTCAAAAAAATCATTTAATACACCTCTAATATGTCATATTATCCTATAAAAGTCTTATAAAACCTTATTTATTTAAAATTATATTTATTTTTATATTTTTAATATCACTTAATTGAGTTTCTCATTAATTGAATGATTATTAAATTATTATTATGTAATTATTTACTATATTTATTTCTACACTCAATATTAAAATAAATTTCCAAGATGTATATAAACCTTATATATTTCAAAATAATAAATATAGTTGAGAAGAGATTATGTTAAACCCCTTATTAAAAATATTATTCTTATTAAAATTAAGAGTGTAACATTTTGACATTCTTTTTGATTTTAAAAACATCTAAGTAATTTTCATGGAAAACAATACATAAAAAAAATTCTTTATTTATGTGTAAATATTATAATTAAAATCATCTAATATTATTTAGGAAATTTTAATGGTATTTTTATAATATTTATAATATTATTTTTTCCCTTAATAACATGATTTACCCTTAAGCATGGTATTAAAAATTAATAAATTTGTTAATCAAATTATCCAAAAAAATGAACCTATTTAAAAAATTCATAATTTATTATTCCAAATATTCAATCCATTTTTCAAAACTAAAAAAACATAATTTTCTAAAATGAATTTAAAATTAATATTGTTGATGGAATGAAGAAATGAGTTTTTAACGTGAAAATGTTCAAGAGACTGAAATGTTTTATATTCAAATTGAATTTTAAATTAATTAAAATTACCTAAATGAGGTTAAATAATAAAAAATTAATCTAATTATACTTTAAAATAATTCAAAAAATATAATTTAACACTATAAATGTTTATAAAGAAAAAACTATATTTAATTAAAATTCATTATTTTTTACAATTCATCAAAACATGAAACTTATCAAAAAAATACCAACTATTAAACCAATATAAATTTATATATCCCAATTTTAAATAATATGTATATTTTATTAAACATAATTTATAAAATTGTTAGAATTTAGTTTTAAAACAAGTTCTCCATCAAAAGGAAAAAACAACTTTTAAAAAAATGCAGTTTTAAGCATAAAATTGGATTTATTATACCTATAAAACACATAGGATTAATTTTAAACATTACATTTAATATTATAATCCAAAAATATTGATTGATTTATTTATTTTTATAAATAAAAAGTTTGAAAAATTACCTTTTCTATGATACCAACTAGGATGATAAAACATTACTAAGAATCCTAATGATATTTATATGGATATTTCTATGGGTGTCACTAAGGATATGCCTAAGGTGGAATAGATTTAAATGTATTTGAAATGATTTACTCATCCAATATGTAATTTTTCATGATCATGTGTTTTTTTCATGATAAGTGTTTCTTGCGTTACGCTTTCTAATCTTAGTCAATAAGTGGAAACAAGAATGAATAGGGTTAACATTGAATGTTTCAGATGTGGAATGTATGGACATTATAAAAATAATTTTCCTAAGTCTAAATATCATGAAGCTAATTGGGAAGGTGGTACAAGTAATTGTTATACCACTAAGAATAATGAGACCACAAATGAAATGTGAAAGGTGTCGGATGTTCTAACAGTATTATTTACATTAAACAAAACAAGCATGATTAGACTGAGGTTAGGGATCATTGATACATGATTCATATTTCATATTATTTGAAATAATAATATGATAATTCCTAATTAATAGTCTATGAATAATTTTGGATGATTAAAGTGTATATATTTTAGGATTCAAAGATTATTTATTTCATTAAGGATTGAAAAGGATATGTTTAATCATGCTGAAGACTTAAAAAAGTGATTTAATACAAAGGTTATATTCCAGAGAAACACAAGATTAAGGGAAATATAACCCTTAATATGTTCTTAATGTTAATAAAATTATGTTTTTTAATGATATTTTAGTTATGAATAAGTAAATTAAACAGTACGTATTACCTTGGAACTGATTAAGGATTTTTTTAAAAAGTGTTTTAGGCTATCATGGATGGATTTTAGGAAATTTTTGGAATTAAGGAGTATGTCCAATAATATTTGAAATAAAGATGCATGCATTTTTTTTGATAAGTATTTATTGAAATTAATGATATATCATGTTTCAAGATAGTACAAGATGAAGGTTTACAATTATTTGGTATTTTAAAAACATGAGTTAAGTTATGATACACAGGAGATCAATGCTAAGATATTTTTGAGAAATTTAGTGAGCTTATATCTAAATTTTTGGACTATCACCTTTCAAAAGGGTTTTACAGATAACCATTTATGGAATGGTTTATGATAAAATTCAACTGATTCTTTTTACATTAAATTATTATTGCTCTAAATGAGGATTTCTGTATATTGGATAACTTTTTGTAATCTTTTTTCATGATAACGACAGACAGAATGACATATCATTCTAATTTTGAATATCATGATATATTAATGCTTTAGGAATGAAAAATTTACCTTTATTTCATGGAATTTGATATGAAGTATAAATTGTTCAAGGAACAAAAAAAATAAGATATTTCACTTGAGAAATGTAATCAAGTAACTATTTCTTCTCATGAAAATTATTCACGTCTAAGGGTAGGATCATGAAACCAAAAAATATTATTCAAATTCTTTCATTTTTTTAGGAATCAAATGGTCCTATATAAAATATCATATTTATGGATTTCTGATTGTTATCTTTCTCATAACCATGTCCTTTATCACTATCTATCAGAACTTAATGGTTAGTTTTTTATTATATGTCCATGTTTTCACATTCCAGCTACATTCTTCTATATGGAAACCTAGTTATGAGTGACTTTTGTTGACTGTTATGTTTCCAAATTTACCTTTTTAAAGGGAGTTTTAGTATTTATATTTACAATGTGGGTTTTCCCCAGTGAAATTTTCAAATAATTCACCATTAGTTTTCTGAGTGAAATTTTAAATTGCATGGAAGTTATTTCTTTTTTAAATTCTTGATCATATAAAAATGGTAGATTATATTTTTCAGATTATACTAAATCACTCTCAAGTTCATGATTCATTCCATTTATCTATTCTGAGGAAGTGTCTACCTGATCCTTCACATATACTGAACTTAGAGGTTGTGCCACTCAAACAAGATCATTTTTTTGATAATAAATCGATTCAAATTTTTGATCATGGAGATAAAATTGGAAAAAAAATAATACCACTCCCCTGGTTAAAGTGTCTTGGATAAACCACAAGTTTTAAGAAGTTCCATGGTAACTTGATGATATTATGAGGTATAATATTCTTTATTCTTTTATTTTAATGTCAAATTTTGGGGGTAAAACTTATTTTTAAGGAGGAATAATGTGACACCCCAAATTTTTAAGAACCATTTTTTAATAAATTAAATTTATTTTAAGTCTGGTGTTATATGATACACCATGTGAAACTTTCATAACATGAAATACAACCTTACCTTTCTTTACACACAACACTGAGTTTCAACAAAATATCTTTTTATAGTTGTAATTATTTATACAAGATCATTATAACCATTCAATTAGAATGGTGGGTATTAAAATGATCAACTATGTTGTGAATTTATGGTTTAAACATTATATAAAAATTCATGGATTAATTATTTATAAATGAATGTAAAATCCTTTTTAAAATAATAGGAAATAGTTCTCTGAAATAATATTTAATTACACACAAGTTTTTTTATACCAACATATAAAAATTAATTCTTGTTGGATTATATTAATGAGATATATTTATAATATAATAAATATAATGTTTAACATTATTCTTATGTATTTTCTAGAAATGATATAAAAACAAATCTAATTTTACACATAAAAGAAGTACTTTTAAAAAAAGATAATTTTTCTGCCTTTAGATGTCACACTTATTTTAAATATATTTTGGAAACATTTATAAATTATATATTTAAAATTAAACTACTTATATGAAATTTTTATATAATAATTTTTTTAAATTTTTGGTATTTTTTTGATATGTTTCATTTTTTAATGAATATTGAAAAATAATACATTCTAATAGAAAAGTGATTTTTCATCAAAGTTATTTCTGGTGTTAAATTATATTTTTTAATTCTTCTAAAGTATAATTAGATAAATGTTTCTCATTTAATACAATGTAGGTTATTGGAATCAATTTCACAGTTAAATGGGATATAAAAACATTTTAAACATTTGATCATTTTTCTTTAAAAACATGTTGTTTCAACACATCTATAGGATTTATTTTAATAAATTTTATGAATTATGAGAATTTAATTTGGAAAAATGGATTCCATTTTCAGTACCATAAGTTTCAAATTTTAAAATATGTTTGTTTTATTAATGTACAGTTTTTATAGAAACTTTAAGAATATTTATTACTAGAGTTAAGGGTAAAACAGGTAATTAAGGGTAACTTTTTTATCAATTTTATAAAATTACACTAAAAATTTCCAAAATTTTATTGATTTAATTTAATTCTACCCCTATACTATAGGGTTAAAAATTTAATAATTTAATGGGCTCTCACCTATGATAATGACATCGATATTATTAAAATCAGAGAGAGTGACAAAATGTTGCACTCTTACTTTTAATAAGAATTTTTTTATATGGGTATAAATAGAAGATATGTTTAATTATATATATTATTTTGAGATAAGGTTTATATATATCATGGAGTTTTTTTAATTTTTTGGTGAAGAAATAATTATCATAAATAATTACACAATGATGATGTAGTATTTCTCCAATTAATGTAAATATCCATTAAATGATATTTGAAATATGAAAACAAATATAATTTGAATAAATTAATGTTATCCATGAATTTTATAGTTTAATATGATATTTTAGTGGAATATTAAATAAATTTTTTTGAGGTTATATTACTTTTTTTCTTTTATTAAAGTCAATAAAATGAATTGTGTAAAAATTGACACTAATGATATTTTATGAAAATAATATTTTATTAAAATAGTTAAAAAAACATAATATACAAAATAAGACAAAATTGTCTAACTTATGGTGGATAATATCATAAATTGACAATTTACAGTTCAATTGAAACCTTATATGTAAAAATATATACCTTTTAAATTAAAAATGTTGTTACCATAGTTAAAATTAAAATATGTTAGCTAAGGATTAATTAAAAAGATAATGTTTAAAATGGCAACAAAAAATTTCTAAAATCTATTGAATGATGGGATATACAGCCTATGACACATTAAATTAGAATTAAATTCTATTTGGAAGTATTTTTTTTGAGATATAATTTATTATAAATGAATCATTTCATTTATCCAAAATTACCACTCACCTTCATTATAAAACTACACCTCCCTCTCATCTCATTTCACCATTTTGAATACTGTATCTTAACAATCCTCTACCAAATTCTCTTCTCTAATTTCATAGACACATTCTATAGATTCTAGTCTTCCCAAAGGACCAACTCTAGAGTCCAGAAGAAGATATATAACATAATTGTTTCGAAGAAGAGGTAACTGGATATAAAAAACATTCAATCCTTTAAATGTTTTCACTTTAAAACACATTTTCTAGTTCCATAAATGGGTTTAATTTTACAATAATTTTATCAAATTATGTTTTTTGAATTTTCAAAAATGGGTTATGTATTTGGAAACATAATTTCCAAATTTTTTAAATAGGTCACTTTTATTTTTGGATAATATTAATAGTAACATTATTAATTTTTAATACCAATGTTAAGGGTAAATCATATAATTAAGGGTAAAAATAAAATTATAAAATTTATAAAACTATCCTAAAATAATAAAAAATATATTTTTATGAATTTAATTCTACCCTTAACATATAATGTTCTAAATTTTATAATTTAATGTACATTAATCCATGAAAATGACTTAGATAGTATTAAAATCATAGAGAGTGAAAAAATGTCACACTCTTACTTTTAGTAAGTATAATTGTTTTTATAAAGGTTTCAATAGAATATATGATGAACTATATATATTGTTCCAAAATATAAAAGTTTTATCTATATTGTGGAAATTTATTCATATATTTTAATGAAGAAATAATTATCATAAATAATTATACAATGATACTGTAGTAATTATTCAATTAATGAAAAACTCAATTATGTGATATTAAAAATATTAAAATCAAAATAATTTTAATTCATTAAGGTGATCCACAGATTTTTTATGTGAATAAGTTGTATTTTGGGTCTATTAAATGAATTGGTTTGATGTTTTCTTGATGTATTTATTTTATTAATGTTAATGTAATGAATAGTGTCCAAATTGACCCTAACGATATTTTATGAATATAGTATTTTATGAAATTAGTTATAAATTACAAATATAATAAATAAGGAAAAATAGGGTAAATTATGGTCTATAGTATAATAAATTTACCATTTATGCTTCGATTTACATATTATAAGTAAAAATTGCAACCATTTAATATTGAAAATATTGTTACTATAGTTAAAATTAAAATTTGTTAACTAAAGGTTAATAAAAAAGAAAAAATGTAAAATTACAAAAACAAAATCTATAATCTATTGTGTTATGGTATTAAAAACATATCCCACATTATATTAAAATACCTTTCTATTTGGAGGTATTTGGATTGGGATTTAATTTATTATAATTTAATCTTTTGAAAAATTCTAAATGTGCCCCTCACACTCATTCTAAAAGGAAACCTCCTCCCAGATCTCATTTCACCCCTTTGAGTTTTATATCTCAACCAAACACAACTAAATTCCCTTTTAAACTTCTATATCCACATACTCTGGGTTTTTTCTTCCCAAAGTACCATCTCTAGAGTCCTTTATAGGAGATCTAAAGTAGTTATTTCAAAGAAGAGGTAATCACTCTAATCGATCACTCTATTTTTATTCTCTTCTATACCTCCTATAAATCTATTATATATATCATGAAATAATAAATTCATCATACCTAATTTTCTAAAATGTTACAATGATTATGAACACACAATTATACATCCCATTTCTAATCGAGCAGTAAGTGGAAGTATCGCTCATGTATACGTAGGGCTTACTGTCTCAACATAACGATGCAATTCATTTTTCACCACAATTTTTTTTGGAATTATTATTGTTTAATGTTTTATGTATGATATTTATAAAATATTTATACTTATTGAATGATAATATAGTTTTTACCTTTTCACCGCTTAATCTTTTGAAAAATGATAATGTCGCTCGTGCGTATGTTTGTCTTAACATCTCCACGATGAGATGTGATTAGATTTTAAATTAAATTTAAAATGGGTAGAAATAAGGATTAATTTTGTGAAATATATGATATATATAACATAATAATGATTCTACAAATGATGGCACTATAATCACTCTATATGGACCGGGACTCCCAGACTGAAACATTCTTGGAAAATGAAGCATCTATCACATTGAACTGTGATTTTAATTATTAATCAAAGGGTGATGTGATGTTATAAATAAATAATACATGGAATTATTTATATATATTTGTATTGTACATGTAAAATAATTCCATATTTATTATACTTGAGGTTTGAACGTGAACAAGGAAAGGCGATACTTGAGGTAAGGGATTTTTGTCTCACTCTTATTTCTATGGGACACATGCCTTATACAGTACTTATTTGATTTATGTTCTGTATATAATAACCATGAAGGTATTTCATGATATTTATTCTGAATATTATGGTATTTTAATAACTATATAATTTTATATATTTCAAAGGGAAAACGATTCTACTGATTATAAAGTTGAATGGGTTTATTTAACGATATCATCAACATTCGAGATTGTTTCATTTTAAATCTCTATTGGGGAATATATATATTCTAAGAACATATTTTCTAAAAAAATTCAAAAAGTTTTTTAATATTATCCTATGAATATTTAATGTTATTTTTAACCATGTTTTAATTTTTACTAAATGGTTCGAAAGGAATCTTTTTTTTTTGTTTTCCGAAGGAAGTACTTTGTGATTTTTCCGGAATAAGTAATAATTGAATGTTTTGTTAACTTATTCAGCATGAAATTATTTTTTCACTCTCATTAATCCTTAATGACATTATTTTTACCTTCCAATCATATAAGGTTATTTTCAAACAAAATTTTCTCCTTTAAAATTTCACAGCTCTGTAAAAAATGATTTCACAAAGGAAAGGATATTTTCCTCAAGAATTATTTCAAGTAATCATTTAAGAATAATTTTCTATCTAAGATGATTTTATTTGAAGTTAATTATTCTTTAAAAGGTATATTTCCCAAGGAAACCAATCAAATTATTTCTAACAATGACTTGCTTATGATGAAATGATACTTATGAATCCTATTTCTTTTTTATGGGTTATGTTATAATGAAGTGTTTGTGAAACCGATTTCATTAAATGATTCTTGATGTGATGAATGATTTATGGTAATTTGGAAAAAAAATGTAAATTTTTCATTATTTGATTGGTGGTACCAATATCTCCCTCCAATTTATTAGGTAATTAAATATATCTCATGAGACGGTTAAGGGAAACAAGTTGATGTGCTTGATCTATGGTTGGAAAAAAGTTGATGTTCTTGATTAGTTGAGAGAAATATGTGATAAGGCCTGATCTGAGTGACTTGGTTGTTAAACATGACATATAAAATAGTTTTCTATTCTAATGATGATCCCACATACATTTATGACTTGAAAATATGATTCAATAATGCGTTATATTTAAGTTTCATTCTTATGGTTCTTGTTAATGTTTTATTCCATAACTCATGTTAAAGATCCATGATAGGTTCGATATAAACTTTATATGTTATTATAAAGACCACATACTCATATTTATTATCTTATTTTATAAGATAATAAATTGATATATTTGAGGTTTACCCTTATTGAACTTTGACCTAACCCTTTTTTATGTTTCCTTCAAACACGATATGAATAAAGGTGTTAAGTTTGATATTATAAAAGGGATATAATTATGATGAAATAAGTGGGAGATGTTGTTGATATTCTAGGAACTAGTAATTTATGTTTTCTATTTTACAGAGGCACTAGACCTTAATGATCATAAGGCGTGCATTTGTATAACTAAAGTAATATTCATAAAATAAAGATGTAATATCTATGTATGAAAAGCTTGGGTCATTATAATTGGTATCAAAAAATGGTTTAGTTATCCTTAGTAACTATGATGATAAAAAACAAAATAAGAATACTAAGGGTAAGTATATGTATAATACAAAATCTTATAGTTTCAGTTACTATTATAAATGACCTATGTTAAAACCTAATGTTTCATAGATGGTATCATGATTTAACACTTTTTCTAAATGATTTTCCATAATTCCTCACTGTGGTTGTTATTTCTCAAAATATTATTTTTAGTTTTATTCAATGGATGAAACCTGAAGGAATATTTCTAATTCCAAATTTGATGAAAAAGGAAATGATTTTCCACCTGATAAACCAAATGTTATAGGAGATGTAATTTATAACCTTAATTACATTCTAATGCAACTTTATATGGATATGAATCCTACTAATTTTACAAATGATCATATAAGGGAACAACATATTTTTGAATATTCCATGAGGCAATATCCACCTTCTTTTAGTGGATCTTCTAACCCACTAGTGGCTTAGAGATGGATCTACAGTATTGCAAAAATATTTTTCTTCAATTCCTAGATTTTTCTATATAAAGATCATGTTAACTCTTGAGGAAGGGAAGTCATATTCCGTATTTTGAATAAACCTACAATCATTTATCAATGAAATTATGAATATGAACATCTAATGGAAATTGATTTCATCCTATGGGTATTAATTCTTGTACATAAAGTTTATCTATCTCATCTGTTTGGGGAGAAACTCAAAATTAAGGATAAAACAATTATATATTAATTTTTTATTTTTTGGTTGAAGAGTTTTAAGGTCTTCCACTAAATAATAATTTAGAGTTTTCAGTAGAACTCATACATGTTCTATGCCTATTTTTAATCCTACTTATAGAATGAATCCAATTGAGTAATAGTAATTAAGGAAAAACTCTAGGAGAATCTTCATAAGGGATTCATTCTACCTATTGGGTCACCATGGGGTGAACCAATTCTATTTTTGAAGAAGAAAAATGGGTCAATGCATTTTTTCATTAATTATTGACATCTTAAAAAAATTATAGTCAAGAATAGGTATCTACTTCTCCGTATTGATGATTTATTTGATCAACTACGTGGAGCTCAATATATTTCTATAATTGACCTCCATTCTAGATATTATCAATTGAGGGTCAAGAAGAATGATATACCCAAGGAAACATTCTAAACAAGGTTCGGACAATAGAAATTTATAGTGATGCATTTTGGTCTTACAAATGACCTTGATATCTTCATGGACATGATGAATAGAGCCTTAGAGACTATATTGATCAGTTTCTGGTAGTCTTTATAGATTATATTCTCGTATATTAAAAAGGATAGGAAGAACGTTAAGATCACTTGAGGATTGTTCTAAAGACCCTAATAAAGGATAATCTTTATGTAAAATTTACCAAGTGTGAATTCCAGCTTCAAAAAGTTTCATTTTTGGAACTTATAATCTCATGTGATGGAATATTAGTAGATCATTCAATGATAGTAGTTACTAAGAAATGGCCTAGACCAGCTAAGTTAACTGAAATCCATAGTTTTCTTGGTTTTATAGATATTATCAATTATTTGTGTAGAATTTCTATTAACTTCCCAATCCACTCACCTAGTTAACTCGGATGGGTTCCAAGTTCCTTTGGATGAATGAATGTGAATAAAATTTTAAGAAACTGAAGGGAAGATTAGTCCATTGCCATTTTTATACAATACCCTATAGTGGAGAAGGGTATATATTTCATAGTAATGCATAAAAGAATGGATTTTTATTCATTCTTATGAAAAATGACATGGTTTTATCTTATTCCCCATAACAACTGAAGGTTCATTAGAAAATTACCCAACCCATGATTTGGAGTTAGCAGTGGTAATATTTTCATTAATGATATTGAGGCATTATAATTAAGGGGAAAAGTGTGATATATCTACTAATCATAAAATCATAAATGATATACTTACAAGGAAATAGTTGAATATGCTCCAAAGTATATAGTTGGAATGGATTAATGATTATGATTGGTTAATAAAATACCGACCTAGGAAAGTGAACCGGGTGATAGATTCTTCGAGTCAAAAAGACCAAGCTAGATTATCTATGATGTGGATCATAAAAGAATCAGAATTTTAGTATTTTCAAATGATTGATCTTGGAATCATAATGTAGGGGGAGAAATAGTATCTGGACCAAATGAATATTCAACCTCCTATATAAGTAGATATTAAATTGGCATAAAAGGAAGTTGTGGAGCTTTAAAAGAAGCTGGAAATGTTCTTGAGTTAAACCATGATTGTTATAGAATAATAAGGTTCAATAACTTTGTATGTGTTCCTCCTATACCATATTTGAAGAAGGAACTATTTTATGATGCTCATAGTTCCTTAATTTCTATTCATCCTGGACGTAAAAATATGTATAGAGACTTGAAATAATATTTCTAGTGGAATGGAATGAAGATAGATATGGTAGAGGATATTTCTTGGAGCATGGATTTTTAATAAGTTAAGGCTGGGAGACAAAAATATAAGGGGTTAACACATTTAATTGGTAGAATTATTCTATGACAATAGTTTTCACTCCATCATTCAGATGGCTCTTTTTGAAGCCCTCTATGGAAAGAAGTAAAGAACTCAAATGTGATAGAATTTGGTTGGGGGAAAAGCTATTGGGACTTAATCTAGGTGATGAAATGGCAGCAAATGTTAGATCCATTCAACAACACATAAGAGTAGCTCTGAGTAGACAAAAAAAATTTCTTGTCTATCATCTAAAAGATCGGGATTTTGATGTAGGTGACAAGTTATTTCTACAAATATCTCCTCGGAAGAGAGTAATGAGATTTGGAAGGTTGGGAAAGCTATTCCCTATGTATATCTTCCCTTTGGAAATTCTAGATTGTATCGATATAGGTTATCTATTCACTCTTCCAAGGAGTCTCTCTTATGTTCATGATTTGTTCCTTGTATCTCTCTTAAGGAAGTACATACCTCATCATTCACATGTACTAAACTCATAGGTAGTATCGATGGAGCAAGATCATTCTTATTAGGAACAACCGCTAGAGAATTTGGAACGTAAATGTACAGTTTTATGAAACAAGACTACCCATCTGGTTAATGTTTTGGGGAAACCCCACGAATTTGATGAAGCTAAATGGGAACCTAAGGATGTGATGAGGCAAAGGTATCCTTACCTTTTTATATCCAAGTGATGAATTTTGAGGGAGAAATTCATTTAAAGGGTGTATAATGTAACACCCTAAGTTTTTATGAACTTTTTTCGAATAAATTTTTTTTTGATATCTTGTGTTAAACTCTACACCATGTTAAGCATGTGCTACACGCAACGACGAATGATCTTGTGTTATACACAACACTGAGTTTCTAATAAAGATTATTTTATTATTGTAATAATTTAAAAAATAAAATTATAAAATATCCATTATAATAGAGGTTTTAAATAGGATTAACTTAATTACTAAAATATGGTTTACAAATAAATAAATAATTATTTGTTTGGTGACAAATTAATTACAAATGAAAAAAACCCTTTGAATATAAAAGGAAATTTTTTTACTGAAAAACTATTTAATTTTAAACAAGACTGTTTTATACCAATAAATAAATAAATAACTACTTTAGATTATAATATTCAATATAATGTTTAAAATTCATCCTATGTAGTTTATTTACATAATAAATCCAGTTATATGGAAAAAACTATATTTTTTTAAAAGTTGTTTTTCACCTTTTAATAGAACCCTTTATTAAAACAAAATTTTGAAACTATGGTAAATTTTATTTTTTAAAAAAAGGTCTTATTATTTGAAATTAGAATATAAAATTTAAATTTGGTTTTTTTTGTTATTTTTAAGATATGTTCCACATTTGGATGAATTATAAAAAAATATTGAGTTTTAATTGAAAACATATTTTTCTTCAAAATTATTTGTAGAGTTAAATTATAATTTTTTTTATTTTATAGTATAATTAAACTAATTTCTTATCATTTAATCCAATTTAGTTCATTTTAATAAATTTCACATTTAATTGGGATAGAAAAACATTTCAATCTTTTGAACATTTTCACTTTAAAAACTTGTTTTCTCATTCCATCAAAAAGAATAATTTTATATTAATTTTAAAAATTACTTATTTTAATTTTTGAAAAATGGATTCCATATCTTGAATCATAATGTCTAAATTTATTATATATCTCCCTTTTATTTTTGGACAACATGAATAGTAATTTTCCTAATTTTTAATATAATGGTTAATGGTAAATCGAGTAATTAAGTGGAAAAATAATATTATAAATATTTGAAAACTACTATAACAATTATCCAAATATTATTATATTAAGTCAATTTAACCCTTAACACATAAATTTATAAATTTTATAATTTAATGACACTTCTCTAAGAAAATGACTTAAGTATTTTTAGAATCAATGAGAGTGAAAAAATATCCCACTCTAACTTTTAATAAGTATAATATTTTTAATAAGTTGTTAAATATTAGAAAATCTCAATAATATATATTATTAATAAATATAAAAAGATTATATACATCATTTATATTCATTTATAATTTTTAGTAAATAAATAATTATCATAAATAATTATACATTGATGATTCTAAAACTATACAATTAATTAAAACGCAATTAAGTGATATTAAAAAATTAAATATATATAATATGAATTGTATAAGGTTATGAATAGATTTTTTATGTTTATATTAAATATCAGGGGTTTATTAAATGAATTTAATTTAATTTATCTTTTTGTATTTATTCTATTAAAGTCACCGTAATGAATAGTTTCAAAATTAACACTAATGATATGTTATGAAAATAATATTTTTTTAAATTATTTCAAAATCATAATAATATTAAATATGTATAAATGGGATAAATAATGGTCTAAAGTATCATAAATTGACCTTTTATGTTTCAATTAATACCTTATAAATAAAACTCTCCATTTTTCAATATTGAAAATGTTGTTACCATATATAAAATTAAATAACGTTAAAAAGGGTCAATGTAAAATATAAGGTTTAAGATTACAAAAAAATATAAAATATATTGTTATATTTTATTAGCACCATATTCTACATTATATTAAAATACCATGCAATAAGGTGGTATTTGGGTTGAGAATTAATTTATTCTAATTTAATCTTTTAAAAAATCACTAAAGTGTCAATCACCTTCTTTATAAATGGAAACCTCTTCCATAATCCAATTTCACCACTTTGGGGATTATAGTTTGAAAAAATATTAAAAATCATCTTATCCACTTCACTATACATATTCTATAGGTGTTTTTCTTCCAAAAATACCAACTCTAGTGTTCCTTAGAGGAGATCTAAAGGATTTGTTTTGAAGAAGAGGTAATCGCTCTAACCGATCAATCTCCTTTTCAACTCTTCATTACATCCTCTTAATCTATGATGTGTGTAATAAAATAATAAAGTCATCATCCTAAATATTATTAAATTTTATTACAATTATTAATAGACCATTATACATCTTTTTTCCCATCGAAGAAGAAGTGAAGTATCGCTCCGGCGTACGTACGACTTACCCTCTCCACATAATGATACAATTCATTTATAATCACCATATTTTGTTATTGTGGATTGTGATGGTTTTAATATTTATATATGATATTTTATAAATAATTATACTTCCATAATAGTAATATAATATCTACTTTCTTACCACCTAATCTTTTGGGAATTGATTGTGCCGCTCGATCATACATATGGCTTGTCGTCTCCATGATGCGATGTGATTCGTTTCTCATATATATTTCACATGGGTGGTAATAAGGATAAATTTTATAAATATATATGATATATATAAATTAATAATGATTCTGGAGAGGATGGGACCATGATCAACATATATGGATCAGGACTGCCGAACCAAAACAAGCTTGCAAAACGAAGAAGATATCTCAGAGAACAGTGATTTTAATTATTAATAAACGATTGATAAGATGTTATAAACAAGTCATACATGTTATGATTTATATATAGTAATTTAATTAATGTATAGAACATCTATATTTTCTATATAGTAGTTTTTAATGTAAACATGGAAAGGTGAGACTTGAGGTAAAAGATTTTTGTACCACCTTTATTTTTATGGGACACATGCCTCATACACTACTTATTTCTTATATGTAGTATGTATACTACACATTAATTTATTTTATGATTATTATTATGAATGTTATTGTAATTTAATATCTATATAATTTTATTTCTTTCATGGAACATACAATTCTGCTGATTATAAGGGTTTAAGGGTTTATTTCGCAATCTCATCAACATTCTGAATAGTTTAGTTTTAAATCATTATTAGTGAATATTTATCTTACATGTACAAGTTTAATAAAAAAATCAAAAAGTATTTTATTATTTAACTATGAATATTTAATTTTGTTTTACCCATCTTCTACATTTTTCTAAATGGATTGAAATAAATCTTCTAGTTGGTTTAAAAATAAGGTACTCTGTGAATTTTCTTTGTCATCATGATACCTTAATACCTTGAATCCTCCATTAAAAGATTATAAGGTTATTTTCATAGATATTTTCTTCCATTAAATTTGTGTATCTCAATAAAAAAATTATTTCATAAAGGAATGGATATTTTCCTTTGGAATTATTTCATGTAATCTTTAAAAAATTATTTTCCATATAAGATGACATTATTTTATGTTATTATTGCTTTATTGGGGATATGACCTAACAATACCATTATAATTGATTTTATGAATGGTTTTTTAATGATGGAATGATACTAATGAAACCAATTTATTTTGTATGAGTTATGTTATGAAGAAGTGTTTATGAATCTAATTTAATTACATGGGTTCTGATGTGATGAATAATTTATGATCCTATGGCACGAATATGTTTGGTTTTCATTATGCGCTGGGTGGGACCAATATCTCCCTCCAATGCATTGGGTAATGAGTTATATCTCATTAGATAGTTAATGGAAACAAGTCATGCTGCTTGATCTGCAATGGGAAACAAGTTGATTTGCTTGATCTGTTAATAGATTTAGGTGATAGAACTGGGTTTAAGAGTATTGTTAGTTAACCTGGACATATGCAATTTTTTATATACTTGCAATACTAAAAAACTAGAATTTAACAATGCTGATATTTATCAGTGCTAAAAATAAAACATTGACAAATAACATCTTTATCCGCACTAAAGAAAGCGCTGATAAATTTAACCTTTTATTGGTTATTTTTTTAGAATTGATAATTGGAACCTTTATCAGTGCTTTATTTTTTTCACAAAAAAAGGGTACCCTTTATAAGCACTTTTTTTAGTGCTCATAAAGGGTACCATTTATTAGCAATTTTTTATGTGCTGATAAAGGGTACCATATATCAGCACTTTATTTTTAGCACTCATAAAGATACATTTTATCATAATTTTTTTAGCATTTATAAATGTCTAAATAAATAAAATGAAATAATTTAAAAAATCAAAAAATTAGTTTATTAAAAAAATTAAAAAAAAAATTAATTAAATAATTATTGATAAAAATGAGTAAATTTATTGTACATTATTATATGTTAACCATTTTATCAATTATATAATTATGATAATTAATGGTAATAAATAAAATATATTAAATATATTGATATATATTAATTTATATATATATATGATTTATATATTATAAAATATATGTGATATTTACACAAAACATTCGTATATTTAGCGAATAATGGTTTATAATTAAAAATTAATCAGAATTAAAAATAATGACTAATTGTATAGTGTAATGGATATATAATTGAATGTGTAATTTTATTTTTCAATTTAACATAGATCAAATGTGTGTAATATTGATTTCACATATACATAATTATTAGACTTTTATATATAATGCACACACCAAAAACTTATGTATTTCTCAATGTTGTTAAAGTGTACATGTTTTTAATTTATTAAATTTCACTCGTTTTTAACATATATGATTACGTGCATTTAAAATAAGATATGAGTATTGTTTTCAAAAAAATATACAATTATAAATAAATAATTATAAAATTATAATTAATATATTTAAAAGGAATATATTTATTATATTTATATTTAAATATATTTATTGAGTATATATATCTATTTTTAATTTTTTGATTATAATTATACATCATTTATCAGCACTAAAGTAGTAAGTGTTGATAAATTTAGGCCTTTATCTGTATTTTTCACAATGATGAATATTCATTTTATCAACGCTTATTACATAAGCATTGATAAAAGTGTCCCAATCTATTTTAAAAACCCTATCTATTAGAGAAACCCTCACGATATCAGAATCATACCATGAAATCCACCCATCGTCAGTGCTCCTGCTCGGTTAATCAAAGCTCGAATCACACCACTCAACTGTCTCCAATTGCTTGAACATTGTCGGACATCTGGTGTTTGGTTGAAGTTAGGGTTTACAAAGCAGGTTTTCTTAAACCAATTGAGTTAGGGCTTGCAATTTCTTGGTTTATTTTTTGTTTTTTTTATTTCTTGTTCGACGATGTTATGAGCTATTTGTTTTCAGGTCCTTATATACTATTTTTATTTTAGATTATGAACATAATGATTTGTTTATATTATCAATAGAATGGTTTCTTCTTGTTTATTTGTGTGGGTAATATAATTTCACCATGAGATAGTTTTTTGTGTTATAAATCCATATACTAAAAAAATAATGTTGAATAAAATAAAATATTATTTCTTCTATAATTTTTATTACTTTTGGGTTTACACCACATGAAAAATAGTCATGCCGCAATAAACATAAAGGGAAAGTCAATATATAGAATAGTTGGAAGAAACTATTTCTATAACTACATGGTCCCATTGAAAGGTGTCTTAGTACATTAAAATTTGCATAGCCACACTATATGTTATGATCAATTGAGTATGATATTTATTATCTTGTTATCATGCCCTTATAATTATCTTATAATCACTTATGATTAATTAATAAATATCTCTTATTCTTACCCTTACTAAGCATTGAAAAAACAAATTCTCATATTTCTATTTCCATAGGATATGAATATTTTTTTTAAAAAGGGCATGTAGATGAATATCAATAATTGAAATGAATATTGTGGGAGTTATTTAGGGTCTTTTATGAAATAAATTAATTATATGCATACTCTCTAAAGAAACTAGTCACATATTGCTCTAATACATGTATTTTTTTAAGATGTATGAATATTCCCATAAAATGATGTAATATTAATGTATTTAATGC
The DNA here is from genome assembly GCA_963277665.1 of Viscum album. Lineage (NCBI taxonomy): Eukaryota > Viridiplantae > Streptophyta > Magnoliopsida > Santalales > Viscaceae > Viscum > Viscum album. The sequence continues at coordinate 1,628,091,931 of OY728159.1, forward strand.
TTTGGAAGCTTCATTGTGGTTTAAGTAAGGAATCCTAAATCAAACATTCTAAAGGATCCAATACCGAGAAGGAGAGAATTTATCTAATATTAATTTATGTTTTTGTATTAATTTTTCAATTAGCTTCTCATATACAATATTTATACACATCATCTTCAAATACATTTATTTGATAATGTAATCATTATTTTTCTATGAAGAGGATAATATAATTATTAACATTAAACTCTCTCTCAACCACTTGTATAGAATTTTCTTGTTTGAGTTTATTCAACAACATATATGAATGATGTTGTACCAAAATAATAACTTCCACCATGAATAAGTATCAAAATATTAATTACTATAATATTATATTATAATAAATAGTATTAATTCTGAATATTGTTATATATTGATGATTAAAATATTAATAATCAATACAAATAAAATTCTTATTTTTGTTAAATTAAATGAATAAAGTTTATCTTGGATTAAAATCATTCAAATCAGACACATAATTTCCATCATATTAACATTAGACTATATAAGTAATTGAAAAATAATTTTTTTAATATCATGAATAATTTGTGATATATCAACATTGTATCCATAAATAGTGACCAAAAATATAGTCCAAAATCACGTACAGAATAATATATATTGCTCACGTAAGATGATTTAAATAATCAATAACTAACTAATATATCATTAATTTATTTTTTATAATTTAAGTGATTAAATATAATAAATATTAATAATTTATTTAAAAAAATATTAGGATGATTCTATTTATTATATAGGAGGTTATAGTGCTTTCATAGAAAATAGATGTAATTTAATGGGTTTCTTCACCATTTTCCTTTGAAAACTGATTTTATATATATTTGAACATTCATCTGAAAAAATTATTTTTTATTCTCCCTAAAACCCTCTATTTTCAACTACTATGGTCATTAATGATCATTTAATATATTTTTACAACTTTATATTTCTTTTTTCATAAATACACCAATGTGGGGATTCTATGAAAAGATATACATAATTATTTTTTTAGTAAGTAATCATTCTCCTACTAGTATATAATCATATTTTCTTATTATATATTCATTTATATATAAATATTTGAATACATAAAGTATTTAAAAATTTAATGGACCTAATTTAAATATGTAATCTTCTTTTATCATTTTTAGTAAAGTTATTTTTCACGAAGATTGATACAATAAATTGTATGAAATGAATCTCCCTTTTAAACCTTATTCATACAAATAAATTTTCTAATCAAATTTATTTATTAAAACATTAAAATCCTCTAAATTTTTTATTTTGTTAAAAAATAAAATTATATTAAATTTTTTTAATAATCTATTTTCTAAAAATGTATAAATATATAAATTGTATTTCATCTTCTTTCTCTAGGTAAATTATAAATTTATCATAATTTTTTCTCAACCAATATCAATATCCTTCAATCACTCAAATGTTTTACTCATAATATTATATAAAGAAACTACCCCCGTTTATTCTCTTCATATCTTATAATAATGTCATCTAATGTTTCCATTAAATATATTTTCTCATTCCTTAAAAAAATTAATCTATTATTGAATTATAGCAATTTTCAATTTCTTATGCAATAAATATGTTATGATTTTCATTATATGATGGGTGGTTCTTTTATGTAACTCCAATTAATTATATAGTATTTGATATATTATGATACCAAGATGTGATATGAGTTATTATCCCAATTCCATATGTTAGGGTGATTTATAGTTATTTATTCACAAATTATGGTTCTAAATTTCAAAATTTGGAAACAATTTTATTTATTTTCATTAAAAAATATATATTTAAATGTGAATTTCTTTTATGACCCTAATATTATGGATATGAATTGAAAATCTATTCATTCTAATCAATAGAAAAATGAATATTAAGATGGAGTTAAGAGTTCATTAGGTTTGCAATAGAGTATGTAGATGAACCTCCTAAAATCCTTTATCTATATTTCATTCCTTTCTATACTAAAACTTCCGCAGACTTATTCCCCATCAAAAACATTTCTCTCCTACAGTGTTTCATTTATCACTATCTTTCATGTTCACTCCAATGCTTTGTAGGAAGAGAAACAACATTTTCTCTGCTCAATTACAGAGTTAATCTTGATGTTTTATAGTAAAATGAGTGTCCATATGAATAATGTATTTTTTTAAAATTCATGGTTAATTTATTTCTTTTTAGTATTACTCAAAAAATAATTTTTTTATTATATAGGTGGATTTATTTGTTCGAGTTGGTGCGGTCTTTAAATATTACATGCCCTTCTGCACCAAAACATCAAAAGACTTCACCCCTATAGTGGACCATTTATCACTTTCTTTCAATTTCTCCCCACTACCTTTAAATGAAGAGAAATGATGTTGTATCTACTCAATTACATAAGTAATATTTATTTTTTCACAGTAAATTTAGTTTCCTTATAATTAATGTATTGTTTCATATTTTTTATTAATTTATTTCTTTTTAGTATTACTCACATCATTATTTTTTTCTTATACAGGTGGATTTATTTTTTCGATTTGGGGTAGTCTTTCCATCATTCAACCCTTTGTGCACCAAAACATTCACAACAATATTATCCCTTAACACAATTTCACTCTTATATTGGTGTATTTATCACTTTATTTCATGACCCATACCCTAAGGCTCATGTTGTAACGTACCCCAAGCCCACCTTCCAAAGGCGAGGGGTTGGTGACAAGTGCCAAAGGCTTCAACCAGCAAGTGGGAGGAAGTTTTATGAGTACCTTTACGCCCACACACACAACCACGTCCCAAATATGGAAAAGTAAAATAAGAAATCCAATATAGATAAACACTGAGTAAAAGTACAAATAAATGTCAAATGATCCAGAATACAAGCCCAACAAAAGACTAATTGAAAAATATAAAAGTAAAAAAAGAAACTTTGGAATTGATCTGCTGGAAACCCCACCTGATGGGTATGTACATAGTAGATGCTAGAAGCCATATAAGTATTCCTTGCTTGCCTGGTCTCACTGGGCACCACCGGGTCCCGGGCCACCAAATCCTTCGTCAAGTCATCAGTCATCTCCACTGGATACAACAAATGCATGCTAAACCCATGCAGGGGTGAGTAAAGAAATACTCCGTAGGGACCCCAAAAAAAAGGAAATACCACAATGAAATCCATTGAAAAACCAAAAAACATAATCACCAAGCATGATAATAAAGCAAGACAGCTCACAGTAGTTATATTCTAGAGTAGGATAGTTGAACCATTATCCACATCATCGAACACCTTTGGCTTCTAGAGAACTCCTCCTCAATGAGTACTTTGGGTCGTCCAAATCACACAAAATATACTTCCCACTAACCTTAGGACTTTTTTAGAACTCATCCCAGATTAGTACCATGGGTATGCTGGGTCACACAGAATCCTCTCTCCACTGTGGGCATGCCAGGTCACACAGAAGTTACTTCCCACCAATGGCCTACTGAGGTACTCCTTCTGTTGAGTACCATGGGTCTGCTGGGTCACACAGAATCTTCTCCCCACCATTGGGATTCCGAGACACACAAAAGTCTCTTCACACTGGGAAATATTTTATGATCCACATAGGTTCTCTCGTTCGCAATATTTAGGTCTCAGCTAGCCGTAGGGTTTCTTCACGTAGCATGATTGATCTTGGGATAACCACTCCCTAAGACATTAGTCGAATTTCATCTTCAATAAAATCACCCATATAGTATACCAAAATCTCTATCTCATCCATAGTGTTCCAACTCCACAAACGGCTCATCAATCAGACGCCCTATTTGCAAGATATTGACATTTTCCCAAAACGGTGTTAGTCTGGTCCGGGTCCGCCAACCCGACCGGGGTCCCCTGACCCAACCCAGATCTGTCGACCCGACCCAGATCTGTCGACTTGAACCAGGTCCTCCGATCCAACCCATACCTAGCCCCGCCTAGGACCTGTCCGTTGAGATGTGGGTCTGGAAAGTGCCCTATGAATTTCGCCTAGCCGGGACGCGGCATGATGTCATGCCCAGCACCCCTGCCCACGGGTTGTCAACGGGGCCAGCTCCCCCCACCCACAGTTAGTTTACTGTGTCCTACCACATGGAAGATAGTGTGGTTCCACGTCTGTCATCATCATCCTCCGAATTGGAAGTCAGGACCCTCTCCTGTTGTTCTACGGCCTGAGCTAGCCATGGCAGTCTTCTCTGGCATGCCTTCGTGGCATGTCAGCGCACCAGCGGGGCATTCCGCGAACCACTAGGTTGGCACATGTGGTCCGTTCTTTGTGACACTTATACATACGGCCTCTAGGGGATTCCATCTTCCCTGAGATGGCCTCAAATATTCCTTTCCACTGACATGGAAATCCAATCCTGAAAAATGCACAATCATAGGGGCTCGAGCCATTTTCATGTTCGCCTATTCCCTCCATGTTAGAATTTTAAAATAGGGGGACGTTCATAGATTACAGTTCTATCAAACATAAAAATAATAATCCCAAATAAAAAACCCAATAAACATCACCCTCCCGTAATAATAGACTATCCACAGATCAACATGTTCGTGGGTTGACTTTCATTCGTCATTTAGAATGAATAATGGGGAATACATAAACCAAAACAAACCCCTACCACAAAGCAGTTCAACATTACTTCAGTCTTCCTATGAAGATTCAAGAAGTTTGAGGTGTTCATTTCTTTGGGGCTCCATTCGTCGAGTTGCATCGAAGTTTCTAATATTCCATCATCATTAGTCATTCTTATTTGGAGAGAAAACTCACCGGTGTTTTGTCATATAATTGTCCACCATTTAATTCTCGTTTCACCCAATGCCTTAGCTTTTTATATGAAAACACATCGCAGCATTTCTAGTATGTTACGTCGTCACATTGTTATGATTCATTTAAAGTGTCATTACATTGAACATTAATGATCCAGTAATGATCCTCTTTTAATGAGACTCTTCATCACCTTTTCACCATACAATAGTTCCATCATCCACCACTCAACTATGCAAAAGAAAATAAAATTATGTGTTTTAAGTTATTTTATAATTTTTCTGAAATATCCAAAAAATTTACTTTTCTATAAGACCCTTGTTGGTCAAAGTGAAGTCATTTCTAGGAATATTACATCATTCTTAATTCAATGGTTCTGTCAATTTTAGATCTGAGAACTGGTTCAAAAGTTAGAAAAACTTGCTTGCATGTTTACTTAAGTGAACTAAAAAAGGTTCAAAATTAAATTATGAGCTCATAGATCCTCGGAATCACATGCTGTCAAGCGTGTGGCCACAAAATAATACCATATAATTTAAAAAAATGGCATCGAAACTTTGAGGCATCAAATTCTCCCCACCTTAGGGCTTTATGTCCCCAAAATCCAAAACGATTGATAAAGATACAAATGGGGGTACTGGGCACGAATCTTATCCTCCCACTCACATATGTTCTTCTGTAGATTCTTTTGCTGTCACCAAACATGCACTAGTGGAATAAACCATCCATGAAAGACACTTTCAAGTAGATTCTCTACCTCTACTAAGAACACTGCAAATATCACCCCATCGTCAATGTCCAACTCACCCCAGTCGATTACGTGTGATGGATTATGCATGTACATCCTTAGCTACAACCCATGAAAAAAAATTATTCACTTGGTGCATCTATGGGGGAAGAGCTAGGAGATACGCCACATCTCCAACACTTATTTGGATCTAGACAGGTCTGTTGAACCTCAGAGATAAGTTGTTTCCCCATCCAAATCTCTGTAATATCCATCGGGGTGAGACCCAAAGGGAAACATGGTATCTCTCCTCAAATTCCAAGGGTCTTCACCTCCAGTCAGCATATGATTTCTGCCTAATCTGTGTCATCCTCATAAACTCCTATATGATCTAAAACATCTCAATGGTAGCACGTACCAACTTTGGACCCATGAGTATTGACTCTCCTGGGTCTTTCCAACATAGAGGTGATCTACATGGTTGCCAGTACAAGCCCTTAAACGGTTCCATGCCAATGGTGGAGTGGTAGATATTGATGTATGAAAGCATCACCAATGGCAGGTGGTCCTCCAAACTACAAAAAAAATCAAGGAAACAAGCATGGAGCATGTCCTCCATGTTCTGTATGTCTTGCTCTATATAACCATCAATTTGTGGGAGAAAACCTGTGCTCAAACGCAGTTGAATCCCGAATGACTCCTACAATCCCTTCCACAACCAGGATGTAATGTGTGCATCACGATATGAGAAGATAATTGAATTCACCCTGTGAAATCACACAATATCCATGACATAGAGGTGTCCTAAGCCCTCTACTGATACCTACTCCTAGATGGGTAAGAAGTGAGCCAACTTGGTGAGTCGGTCAATGATTACCCAGATAGAATCAGGGCCCCTAGATGTGCATGGTGACCCTGTCACAAAGTATATGGAGGTACCATCACACTACCATTATAGTACATAAATTTTTTATACCAAGCCTACTGGTACCTGATGTTCATCCTTCACTTTCTAAAAAGTGAGAAGTCTTGAAACGTACTCTGCCACTTGTTTCTTTATTCCAAACCACCAGTTCTGATGTCGGAGGTCCTGGTACAACTTTTCCACACCATGATGTATTGCCAAAGGGTATATATGAAACTCCATCAAAAACTCTCCTATAACATCACTGATACTATTTTTTATCCTCTCAAAAGGATAATGTGCTCCCCACCTATCAAAAATCCATGAGGAGACTGTCTTGAGGGTATCTGAGCACGTAGGGCCTCGTAGTCAACATCCACAAGCTATACCGCCCTAAATCACTATAAGAATATGGTATTGATATTCATTTATGGAACGTAAGTTTCTCCATCATTATCCATGAAGTATAACATCATCACAACTTACTACTTCATTGCCTCACTCAATAGCTGTAAACCAAACCTCCTGTTGAGCTCTTCCTCCACTAGGTTCCTCATCCCAGGAGTATAGACTATCTCAAATTAATAGTACTGGAGGAACTCTAGCCATTGCCGATGTCTCAAGTATAGGTCCCTTTGTGAGAAGATATACCTAATACTCTTATGGTCATATTAGATGGTAAAATGTTCACCCATCATGTAGTTCTGCCACGTCTTCAAGGAAGAAACTACTGCAGATAACTCTATGTCACAGGTCGTGTAGTTCTTCTCATATTGCCTCAAATTTTGTGAGATGTATGTGATCAAAACTCGCTCCTATATCAGGACACAACCTAGTCTAGTCCCTAATACATCGCATAAAACTACACACCTAATGACCTATTCTAGTAGTCTAAATATGGAGGCACTTGTCAGTCTCAACCTTAACTACTAGAAACTCAAATGTAACTACTATGTCCACACGAAGGGATGTAACTTACATGTCAAGGCTGATAAATGTGATGCTACTTTGGAAAAGTTAGACATAAACCTATGTTAGTATCCAACAAACCCCAATAAACTCCAAACCTTAGTCACGCTCCTGGGTGGCTCCAAAGTAAGCACTGCCTCTATCTTTTTTGGATCCACTATAACTCTAGCATCTTAGAAGACGTTTCCCAGAATGTGGACCTCCTGAATATAGAACTATAGTATAAAGAGATTATTGTAGAGCTGGTTCTCTTGGAGTGTATCTGGTACAATCTATAAGTGTGTAGCGTGCTCCTCTTCTGACGCCGAGTACAGCAAGATGTCATTAATGAGGAAAACCATGAAACGATATAGGTAGGGCTAGAAGATCATGTTCACGAGTCCCATGAACACTATTGGGTCATTTTTCAAACCAAAGGGCATCACCGTTAACTTTTAGTGGACGTACCGACATCTAAAATATGTCTTCATTATGTCCTCATCCTGTACCTGAAGCTGATGATTGTCTGATCTGAGGTCTATCTTTGAAAACCAACTCTCTCCCTTTAACTGATCAAAGAGTTCATGAATCCGCAAAAGTGGATAATTGTCCTTTAAATTCACCTAGTTTAGTCTCAGGAAGTCCACACATAGACTCAAGCTCCTTCCTAACTTCTTTGAAAACAACATTGGGGCTTACCATGGTGAAAAACTAGGTCTCACAAACCCATCTCTTGCAAGTCCTACGGTTGTACCCTCAATTCACAAAGCTCTGCAGGAACCATATGATATGTCGGTGTGGATATCAGTGTTGCCCAGGGTACTATTTAATGCAGATTTCTACCTTTCTATGATGAGGTAGTCCCAGAACGTCCTCATAAAAGACATCCCCATACTCATCCACCACTATCGGAAATCTCTAACTCCTCTCTTCTAATACACTGAGTGTGAGGCTAGCCAACTGATGAGTGATTGGATTCAACCTCCTCTGATAATGTCCATATACTACAATGGTTCCCTTCTCAATAGTGAAGGAAAACCTGGTCCAACCCTCATGAACATACTGCACATTGCACCTAAAACCATCGATGTGAGCATGGATTGTAGGTAACTAGTCCATATCCAAGATGACATCGTAGGGCCACAACATTTCTACTAAGAGATCCCATATGAATCTCTTGCCTCCTAGAGTAAGCTCACACTACCGACACTAGTGTGTAATCATTGAATCCTCTCCCGTAAAAGTATTTAATCATAAGGATTGAGCCAACGGCTCCACCAGAATATCCAAGCCTAGTACGAGGTCTGTGGTAAATAAAGAGTGATTGGAACCCGTGTCTATAATAATAGAAGCTAATGTAGAGAAGTCATATATCATACCTTTAATCATATCTAGAGCACTGTGGTCATAGGACTCCATCACCTGAAGATGTACTTGCCCATGTATGTTAGTTCCCTGAGCCAGTGGTGGACTACCAAGGGGTCGTGTTGGTAGCACCTCAAATCATCATCCACCGCCTGTCGCTTGGCCTACTCCCCTACCATTTCCTCTAAACTGCAGATCTCCTCACTCAAACCTTTGCCTCTGCCTTGGTGGTCCCTCGATCGTCTGTTGATCTTTTGTGTGGCGGGTTGGGAAATCACGAGCCATGTGTCCTTTCCCACCACATATGAAGCACAACTTGGATCCTTACTGACTCCCTATGCTCTGGGAGCCACGTATTGCCGACCCTAAGTCCTAGGATCTCCTCTAAAAGACCTTTACCAACTGGGCCCCCAGTCAGTTTCTTGTTTCTCACCACTAAATACTCTACCGCCGGATGTTTTTTGGTGGCTCTAGCTGTCGGTGGCTACTCCTCCAGGAATCTCTCTACAGGAAGGGATCACTCCAGCACTTCAGCCTAAGTGAGGATGCTAAGAGACACCATGGATTACATAATATACCATTTTAGTATCTTCTCAAAGGTCTAGGTCCTGAATAGAGGTCCATGCACCATGTCTGTGGAGTAGTAATAGAGGTTTTTAAACCTCGCAGAGTACTCAGCCACTAACAGGCTGCCCTGCTGTAGATGAAGCAGCTCTTGGATGTGCATAGAGCACAAGTTCATAGGAAAAAACCCCTCTGAGAGAATTTGCTCAAAGTCTATCCATGTGAGGGGTTGCCTCATCATGCGTCTGGATGGTCAAGCTCTACTATCTCTATATTGAGCCTAAGAGATGGCTTGTGGCCATGATCACCATCTGGTCAAGTAGTTTCTTCACTAAGCATAAGACCCACGCCACTGCCTCTATCCAGTCCTCTATGACATGAAGATCTATCTCCCCCCTGAACCTGGGAGGTCTCTGTCTCTGAAACTCATTCAAGGAACTGAGTCTCCATAAATCCTCTAATGGGACTGTCATCAATAACAACTGACCAAAAGGTGGTGGAAACACCTCTGCACCACATAGTGGGGCCATCTCTAGCATTGGTTCTTGAACCGATACCTCATCACTAGGTAGGTTGTCTACATGATCATGTATCAGAATCCAAGATAGCTATCTTCGAAGAGGCATCTTTATATAGATCAAGATGTACCACATTCAGAAGATTTATACTTGTTGAGATAACTCTTTTTCAATAAAATCATAAGGAGACACATATGAAACTAGTGTTCTCATGTATAAAGATGAAAATCAGAATTCAGGGTCCTCTGGTAGGGATAAGTCGGTCATCACACCATCACTAGACAACCCAAATCTAAATTCAAACTCAAAACATTCAAAACTATTTCCCCAAAACAAAAAAACGGACTCTTAGTATTTGATGTAAAACTGAGCACATCGGATACCACTTTGTCATGACCCGTCCCCCGGGGCCCATGTTGTGACATACCCCAAGACCGCCACTCGAAAGCCATGGGTTGGTGACTATCACTGAAGGAATTAACATGTAAGTGGGAGGCATTTTCTTGAGTACTTCTATAGATTCACAAACAACCATGTCCCAAAGCCAACAAACAAAAACAAGAAATACATTATAGATAACCACTAAGTACAAGTACAACTTAAAGTCAAATGGGATAGAATAGAAAACCCAAAAAAATATTGACTGGAAAATTTGAATGTACAAAAGAAACTATGGAAGTCATCCGCAGGACGAATACTGTGTTTGGAGTGGCCATCTTGTAAACAATGTTAAGAGAAACCTCCTTATTTATAGCAAGTGCACTGCTCAACGGGTCTCTTGGATTTGTAGTACTATGGACATAAAGCGAGGTTCTATCCATCTGGAATACCTTGGCGTCCCCATTTCATTAGGGAGACTTCGTTTCCGGGACTTTGATCTGATTCTGAGCAGAATAGTGGGAAGGGTGATTGATTGGAAGAACTGTTTTCTATCCTTTGGAGGAAGGATTACTTTAGTAAATAGTGTTTTGGAATCTATCCCCATCCATGCTATGGATTCCACCAATGTTCCAAAGGTCATCATCAATGGCATTGATAAGATTCTAGCCAGTTTTGTATGGGATGTTAGATCAGAAGGTAAGAGGCATTGGCTGGCATGAGGGAAGATCTCAAGGCCAATTAACGATGGGGGGATCAATGTGAGGATCCTCAACAACACGATTCAATGCATGCATGAAAAAACTATCTTGGGAAATACTTGAGGCACGTATTCTTTGGGGGAAGTCTATGGCACACATGCAGTTGGGAAATTTGGAAGTCGTTGGAGGATAGATCTCTCCCTTCTCTACCAAGATTCATCTGCTCATCCAAACTCTTCATCAACATTCATGTTGGCTCATGGGGGAAGGTAACATCCTATTTTGGTCTCACAACTAGGCAGGTTATATTATCAGTCTTCCAAGTTTCCCTACACCTATGATTACCTTTAGGGAAACGAGTATGTACCCTTCGTTCTGTCAGGCAATTTTGAATGAGGAGTAGCGGGCCATTTTCGATTCAATTGTCATCTGCTCAGAGCCTGATAAACTTATTTTCACTCCTTCTTCAGGAGGGGCCTTTACCATTAAGGATTTCTGGAGGCTTCAATATAGACAGGACCACCACAGGAACATGAATGAAATTGTTTGGTGTACCAGAATCGCTTCTAAATACAATTTCCTAACCTGGAGATTAAGGTGTCCGGTAGTGGAAATAGATGACAAAACAAAAAAAGTGGGTACCAACATGGCCTCTCACTGCAACTGCTGCAGATTTCCGAAGGAGGAAAGCATGTCTCACTTGTTTTTCCAAGGCGAGTGGGCTCGGTCAGTCTGGTCATCCTTTGGTGTCTTCGATATGTCCACAGTCCATGCTCATGATGGGGATACCTTCTTGGATAGCTGGTTTCTCGGGGCATCGGAGGAGGGCCCAGGCCAGGAGGCTAGGTCTATATTCTTCAGCGCCACCTGCTGGTGCCTATGGAAGGCTAGAAATCAAGCCAGATATGAGAGAACCCATCCAAATTCAAGAAACATCATGGTTAGGATCAAGAATCTACTGATCGACATGTCCACCCTATTCAAAGGCGGTAACTATGCTCCTCTACGTAGCATGCTCAAAATTCCAGCCACGATAGCCCAGGTTTATAGAATCAATGCCGCGGGTCAATGGGTTTGCTGGCACCCCCCCCCCCCCCCCCGAGAGATGGTTATAAACTTAACATGGATGGATGATGCATCATGGGTAGAATGAAAGGTGTGGGAGTGGTGTGGGACACTCAAGGGGAAGTTATTATTACCTTCGCTACGACGTACAACAACGGAGACCCACTCCAGGCAGTGAGGAAAGATATGCTTAATATTTTGTCCCTTTGCAACCAGAAGAACCTTGAGCTATCCCAAGTAGATACTGACTCTTTGACCATCCATGATGCTCTTCTTGGAAGACGTTCTCCCCCTTGGTCCATATCATATATGGTCAGAAAGTGCAAAACTCTTTTTAACAGCAATATACAGGTGGCTCACACGTGGAGAGAGGGGAACAAGGTGGCAGACTATTTCACCTCCATGGTAGTTTCAAGGTTAATTATTTTCCCCAACACACATCCTTTAAAACCTGACGGTGCGAATTTGATTAGAGGATATGCTCTGGGTCTCCATTACTTCAGACCCCCATAGTCATGCTTTTGTTTTTCTCTCCCTTTTCTCTCTTCCCCTTTTGTAATCGTAGAATATCTTTAATAAAAATTTGATGTTGTATGGATGGAAGCCATATAAGTATGACCCATCTTTCTACTCCCACTCGGCACCACCGAGTCCTGGGCCCCCATGTCCTCCGTCAAGTCGTCCGTCGTCTGCACCGGACACAACATGTGCAAGAAAAACCTATGTAGAAACGAGTAACTATATACTCTGTAAGGAACCAAAAAAACAAGGAAAGACCATAAAGGAATCCCTAAAAAAACACAAATCATGATCACCAAGCATGATCACAAAGCAAGACATATCACACTAGGTATATTCTAGAGTAGAATAGTATAACCATTAGTCACATCATCGAACACCTTGGGTTACTAGGGATCTCCTCCTCAATGTGTATAGTGGGCCTACCTAGTTATAGAGAAGCATCTTCCCCCTAACCTTATAACTATTGTGGGACTTATCCCTGATGAGTGCCATGGGTATGTGAGGTCACACAGAATCTTTTCCCCGCTATGGGAAAGTCGGGTCACACAGAAGATGCTTCCCACCTATGGCCTACTAAGGCACTCTTCATTTCATGTACCATGGGTATATTAGGTCACACAGAATCATGTCCCCAAGATGGGCCTATCGGGTCACATAGAATCTTCTTTTCACTAGGCCATAGTATCCAATCCACACAAGGTCACTCGTCAGCAGTTTTTAGGTCTTAGCCAGCTGTAGGGTTTCTTCACATAGCATGCTTGATCTCGTGAGAACCACTCTCCAAGCCATTCATAAAATTTATACTTTCATGAAATCCCCCATAGAGTATCCCAAAATCTCTATCTCATCATGAGGGTTCCAACACCGCAAAGATATCATCAATCACATTCCAGATTTGACATATATTGTCATTTTTTCCAAAAGTGGTCGGTTGGGTTCGAGTCCAGTCCAACCCAGTCAGACCGACCCAACCTGACCCAGACCAGGACCGGCCTAGGTCCAGTATTCTGGGTCGTAGGTCCATCCCATGCCATACTGGGTCTGCTGAAGGTGCACCATTTTTTAGCCTTTCCAGGATGCAATTGGAAGCGGCGTTCAGCACCCCTGCCCCACAGGTCATCTATGGGGCTATCTCCTTCCTACCATGGTCATTTGACTGTGACCTTCCGTGTTCCATGTGGTGCGGTGCCGCATCTACAGCTAGTGGCTTCTCTACTACAATGCGGCACGATCCGGTAGTGGTGGTCTTCTCCGGTGCACCGCAAGTGTGCTATCGGGGAATTCTATGGACCTCCGGGTCCGCACAGGTGGTCCTTTCATTGAATTTATTGCGCCTACGGCCTCTGGGGGATTCTATGTCCCCTTTGATGGCCTCGAATCTACCTTTCAACCCACTTGGAAATTCATTCCTAAAGAACACACATGTGGAGGGGCTCAGTCCTTTTTTGTGTCAGCATGCGCTCTCCACGTTATAATTTTAAAACATGGGATGTTTGGAGATTATAATTCTATAAATCATAAAAAAAAATCCCTAATATAAAACCCATGAAACATCACCCTCCCGCAAGAATGGATAATCCACATATCAACCTATTCGTTGGTTGATCTGCGTTCATCATTTAGAATTAAGAACAGGGGAAACATAAACCAAAAAAACCCTACCTCAATGAAGTAAAACATTGAAGCAATTCACCCGGGAAGATTCAAGAATTCTAATTCATTCAATACTTACCGACTCCCTTATTCAAGGTGCATCAAAGTTGTTAATGTTCCACCGGCATTCATCATTGTTCGTTGGAAATAAAATTCACTGGTGGTTCATCAAAGAATTTTCTACTATTTAATTCTTATTTCCCCCAACATGTTATCTTATTCAAATAAAACACATCATGACGTTTTTGTTTCGCTACGACATCGAGTCATTACGCTTTATTTAAAGTGTTGTTACGCTCCACATTAATGAGCCATTAATCATCCTCTTTTAATGCACCTCGTTATTGCCTTGTCACAGCACCACAGTGCCGTCGTCCGCCTTTCAATGGTGTGAAAGAAACTAAAATAACTTTTTCAAGTTATTTTATTATTTTCCGAAAATTCCAAAAATAAAATTTTCTATAAAACCTTTATCGGTTGAAGTTAAGACCTTATAGGAGAATATCGGCATTCAGGGTTTAATGGTGCCCTCATATTTTTTATCTGAGCACCAGTTCAAAAGTTAGAAAAACCTACTCATATGTTTACTTAAGTGAACAAAAAAAAGTTACAAATTCTATTTCAGTCTAACCGGGCCTCATAATCACGTGTTGTTAAAGTGTTTGGTCTCGAAATAATTGCATATAATTCAAAAAAATTCAAGGAAATTCCAATACATTATAATTTTTTTCAAGTTCTTTATACTTTCTTTGTAGAAAGAGAAATGAATCTGCCTCTACTCAATTGGAGAGTTAATCCTTATGTTTTCATGGTAAAATCATTGTCTATATAATTATTTTATCATTTCAGATTTATATTTAATTTATTTATTTTTAGTATTACTCATAAAAAATGTTTTCTTATAAAAGTGGGTTCTTTTATTCTTGTTCATGGGGATTTTTCGAAGCTGTTCATGCATTTTTGGAAGTTTAAAAAACAAATTCAATGTAAATCATGGTAGCATTGACTGTTAGAATTGTTTTGACACTTTGTATAATCCAATGATTGAAGTTTATATAATATAGTGCATTTTTCTTGTGTTTTTGTCGAAAATTTAATTTCATTTAAATCCTATATTGGGACTTGTTTATGGTGATATCTGCTTTTTTTTGGATTTATGGTGTGTTGTAACAACACATTACTGTGGTGCTATAGTGTGTTGTTTCCACACATTGTAGTATGGCCCTTTATCACCACTTTTAAAAGCACTGAAAAAGGAGACTTTTATTATTTCGTTTAAAAGGACTTATAAAGGATACTTTATCAGTGCATATATGAGAACTGATAAATGGTCCTTTAGTATCACTTTTATAATCATGTATAATGGGATACTTTATCAGCGCTAATAAAAGACCCTTTTTTAGTGATTTTATAAGCGTTGACAAATGGTTCCTTTATCAGTGCTATATTAAAGCCCTGATAAATGATTCCTTTATCAGTGCTTTTATAATAGCTGATAAATGTCCCATGTATTAGAACTTTTTTCATTTCTATTAAAGGACCCATTTTTCAGTGATTTTTCAGTGCTAATAAAATACAAGGGCTTTTAACCACACTCATGTAATCAGCACCTTTCTAGTACTGATAAAGGCCATTACTAACACTATTAACAGCCAGGTTTGTAGTAGTGATATTATGTTGCTACACACATTTACTACTTGAATATATGGTTCAAGAATGAGTTATGATGAAGTTTCACAATTATGGTTTATGTTAATTTTTATGCCAAAACTCATGTTTCTGATTCATGGTAGTTTGAGTATGAACTTTGTGTGTTATTCTCCTAAGCACATACCCATATTTATTATCTTATGCTTTCATAAAATAATAAATTTATATCTTTCATGTTTATCTTTAATGAGTATCTAAGATCACTCTTTTCCTTTATTTCCTTTTTATAGAATATAAAGAAAGGTGTTAAGTGTGATATGCTAAAAGGAATTTAATCATGAATAAATAAGTGGGAGATAATGTAGATATTTTATGAACTAGTTGATTATGTTTCTGATTTTACAAAGGAATTAGAAAATTATCATCATGAGGCGTGTATTTTTATAATGAAATGAATATTCATCTAGAAATATGTGATATCTATGTATAAAAGTATTAGTTTATTATAGTTGGGATCATAGAGAGGTATTAGTTAACCCTTGGAAACTAGGATGAGAAAACCTTATTAAGAACCCTAAGGGTAATTCTATGTATAGGATAATATACTATTTTTTGGTAATGATTATGAATGAACTCGGTTAAAACATAATGTTTCATATATGGTGTAATTTTTAAGTCATTTTTTAATTGCTTTTTCATGATTCCTCGCTATGGTTATTATTACTCACAATATGATTTTTGGTTGTAATCAGTGGATGGAACCCAAAAGGAATCATGATAATGCCAAATGTGAAGGAAAAAATAATTATCGTCCAGTTGAGAAACATAATGTTATGGGAGCTAGAATGAAAAACCATGATTCGATTCTAATACAACTTTCACAGTCTATGAATCATACCAATTTTCCAAATGATAAAAGAAGGGAACAACATACTATTGAATTTTTCATGAGGAAAAATCAAACTTCCTTTAATAGATCTTTTGAAAAAATAGTGTCTTCAAGATGGATCAACGCCATTGAGAAAATATTTTCTATTCTTCAATGCCCAAGATAAAAATAAATATTTTATTTGTTTATCATATGGAAGGAAAAGAAAATCAATGGTTAAATCCTGTCAAGAATATGAGGCAAGAAGAAGTAGTTGAATCCATGGAATGGGATGAGTTCAAGAAAATATTTTTCAATAAGTATGTTCCTCATATTCTTTGTATTAAGTTGGGGAAATACTACCTTGATCTGAAGAGAAAGGATGATGAATCTATAGGTACCTATGAGAGAAATTTTACAGGACTTGTGAGGTATGATTCTGATAAAATTATCCAACTTGAAAGTTAGATTGACCAATTCTTCAATGGATTAAAACCATGTCTCCAAAGGGAATTATCCATAAGAGACTTTGGTATCTGTGGATAAATTTTTTGATGTGATCTTAAGGTGAAAACAGATATTGGAGTTAGCCACCATTCCCCTATATTTGATAAAAAGAGAATGATTGAGTCTCATGAAAACTAAAATAAATCACACAGTGGAGTGAAGTTCCAACCATCTAAATATAATATATGTAGGAATAAAAATCAAGGTTAGTGTTTAATTTGAATATGGGAAGTCAGGTCATAAATTCCATGAATGTTCTAGGGAAAGGAACATACCAGTTAATGTAATGGTGGAAATCATAATGCCAACTGATGCAACACCCACACTCCAATGCTATAAGTGCTAGGATTATAGAAATAAAGTCATTAATTGAATTAATATGAAGGTTTTTTATGATAAATGACTAAAACATCTAAATACCATATAATAATTTAAATCTCATTCGATCATGACAATATAAGTGGGTTACGAGAACCACATGGATAACAGTATACTTTTTGGCCACTATAAAAAGATAATGTCTTATATGATTATGGTTCCAACCATTATTTTATTTCTAAATAATTTTCTAAGGGTATAATTTTTTCACCTCAACAATTATATGTTGAGTTAGCTATGAATACCCTTAAGGTCGCAACGTTTTCATCTCACGGCTATAATTCTTCTCCAATTGAATTTTGTGGGAAATTAATTCCTATGAATCTCATGATTATTCCTATAGTTGAATTTGATGTGATTCTTGTTATTGATTAGATTTCTCTATATGGAGCTCATATTAATGTATTTATAAGGGATGTTACATTCCATATTCTATAAAAACCTATAATTATTTATCAATGCAAGGATAAATATGAAATTTCAATGGGAATTATTTCCAATAATGTGGGTCTGAATTCCAATACATAATGGTTATATATCTCATATGGTTGGAGATAAACTAATAATTATGGATACACCTAATATATGATATTTTTTTGATGTTTTTCTAGAATATTTACCAGATCAACCAACAAATAATAATGTTTAGTTTTCAATATAAATCATACCTAGTGCTATTCATATTTTGAAGACTCTTTATAGAATGTCCCCAATTGAGTTACATGAATTAAAGAAGAAACTCTAGTAGAATATTGATAAAGGATTCATACACCCAATTACCTCACCTTGGGATTACCTGTTCTAGTTTCTTTGAAGAAAGAAGGTCCAATTCATTTTTTTCATTGATTATATGGAGCTTAAGAAAATTAAAAATCTAGAACAAGTATCTTCTTCCCTGTATCGATAATTTATTTGATCAACTACATGGAGCTCAATAATTTTTGAAAATTAACATTCATTCTGGATATTATCAATTGATGGTCAAGAATGAGGATATATCCAAGATGACATTCCAAACAAGGTATGGGCAAAATGAATTTATAGTGATTTCTTTTGGCCTTATTAATTCCCCTGCTATTTTCATGAGCTTGTGGAATAGATTCTTTAGATACTATCTTGATCAGTTTGTGTTTTTCTTTATAGATGATATTCATTTGTATTCAAATATAGTATAAGAAAATCAAGATCAAAGGAGGATTGTACTAAAGACCCTAATAAAGATGAATATTTATGAAAAATTTATCAATTATGAATTTTTCCTTCATAATGTTTCTTTTCTGGGACATATAATCTCGAGTGGGGGTATATTAGTAGATACATAAAAGAATAGAAGTTATTAAGGAATGTCTTATACCACCCGTAGTAACTAAAATTTGTAGTTTTGTTGGTATAGATGCATATTATCAGTACTTTATGAAGAATTTATCTCCAAATTCTAGTCTATTCACCTTGTTAACTCATAAGGGTGACAACTTCCATTAGATGAGTGAATGTGAAGAAAATTTTAGGAACTAAAGATAAAATTAGTCATTGTCGCTATTCATAAATTACCTAGTATTAGAGAAGGGTATGTCGTTTATAGTGATGTATTCAAAAAGGGATTGGGATTCCTTCTTATGAAAAATTACATGGCCAGAGAATATGACTCATGAAAACTAAAGGTTTATTTGTAAAATTGCCCTAATCATGATTGGAATTTAGCTACATAAATCATTACATTAAAGATCTAGAAGAATTATCATTATGGGTAAAAGTGTAATATATATACTGATCACAAAATATTACAGAATATATTCACGTAGAAGGAGTTGAATATGCACCAATAGAGATGGTTTGATCTAATTAAAGATTATGATTTAAGATTCTGTGAGTTGAAAGGACCACACTATTTTATCTATGATGAGGATAAAAAAAGACTCAGTATTTCTATATTTTAAAAGGATAGATCTAGAAATCATAATGGAAGGTGATAAAACTTATCTAACCCAAATAAATGTTTAACCATCTATCCATGTAAATGTTAAAGAGGCATAGAAGGAAGATGTCGAGCTGAAAAAGATGGTGAATAATGTTCCCAAGTTCAACATGATTGTGATTGAATAATATGGTTTAGGAACTGTGTATGTGTTACTCCTATACCAGATATGAAGAAGGAACTATTGCAATAGGCTCGTATTTCATAATTCTCTATTCATACTTGAAGTAAAAATGATGTATTGAGAATTGAAATAATATTTCTAGTGGGATGGAATGAAGAAAGATAATACAGAGTGTAATGTCCTGGATTTTTCCATGTGTTTTTTTAATATTATGTGGGAATAATTTAGAGACCAGGCATTGAGATGGTGTGTAGTTCCAAAGCCCGGTGAGCCCAGAACTAATGATTGAAATTAATTAAATAATTAAATTAAGTGCATGTATGGTTTTTCTGAAAAAATGAAATAACTCCAGAAAGGTTGATCAGATCAGAAATCTGAGGGCACCATTGCATTCAGAGCAATGATTTTACCTTAGGCGGGGCCTAACATCGGACGATGTAGGTCAGTGGTGAAATCTTGTTTTTGAACGTAACTGTAATAAAATATTTAATAAAAATATTTTATTAAATCTTGTGGCGGCGGATATATCTTATCTTTTTAAATAGAGATTTACGTAGGGGTATAGGGTTATATATCTCATAACCCGGAATTTCCCCAGGAGGCTCTAGAAAGCACTGGATGAAACCCCCAATGCGACGACGACATTCGTGACGAATTTCATTGGATATGATGACGTGGCGACCAAATCTTCTCCAACGAACGTTGTGGATCCAGGTAGGATGTTTGATTTTGGTTTTGTTTCCCTGTTCTTGACTCATATGACGAACGCAGACTAATCCACATACAGATTAGCTTGCAGATCGATCGTATTTGCTGGATGGAATTTTTGTGGGGATTTTAGGGATTTCATTCATGAAATTATTTTGGTTTCATTTAATCTTCTAACGATGACGAACCATGATCGACACGAACATCGATCGAAGTTCGTCCCTTTCGATTTTTTGTGCTTTTCTTCCCTGAATTCTCGCGTTCTTCGTGTGCGTTCTACGCGTTCTTCACGGGATAAGAACAATGATCGATTGCACCTTCGATTTGTGGAATAATGATCCGATATTATAGATCTGACACCGGGATGAACCAACAGAGCTACGATGACGATGACAACAAACAGATCTAAGCAATTCGAGAGAAATCTCTCTTCAAGCGTATTTTCATCGGAATATCATATATTGTTTTTTGAGCCGATTAAAGGCCTAAAAGGCTAGGATTCGGTGCTAGGGTGTTGGGACAACCCCTGATCTTGAGTTTTGCGGATAATGGATCATGGAAACGGAAACATGAAGATCGAACGAGGCGCGGAGGAAGAAGACGGTTCTGGAAATTTCCCGAATACATGGCGTGTAGTATGGGCTACACGACATGTGTTCGTCGGCGGACCACCTGGCGTGTACTCCGGGAGTACACATACATGGGTTAGGTACATGGCCATGGACACGGCGTATATACCCTTCCCTGGCCAGACCCGGACTGATACACGGGATACCCCATGTAGTGGTACATGGGCAGGCAACACGGATAGAGATCGTGAATGAGCACATGGCCAGCGTACACGGAGCCAACTCCAGGGGCTCAGACATGTCATGTAATCCAATTACACGCTATGTAGTGACTTTTTATACGACAAGCCTAATGACACGTGCCGTTTTCATGGGAAGTAACCAAAGTCAAGGAAAATGGTGTGTGATCCTTCTACATGATGTGTAGTTTAGTTTTACACATCTTGGACGGACGACACAGGCCATTTACACAGGCAGTACCTGGGGTAAAGGAACACAGCGTGTAAATATACTACACATCGCATAACATGTTTTACATGGCTTGAGGCAGTTTCCTTTTGTTACTTGGACTAGTTTCCTTAGGGTTTTCCCCTTGGAATTTCTCCTGAAGGTTTTCGGTATCATTTCCTACATACAAGAGTATGATCCCTTCAGCAGGACTTCCGAAATAGAGTTTTTGGAATCCCCTCTATGATAATTGGAGCTGGATCCTCTATTCCATCCTGGAACCCTAGGTAGAGTTCATGGTATCGACGTGACCAACTTTACCTGGGCTCAGATCCTCTTCTTAGCAGATTAGTTCATACTTAGTTGTTGGAATCACCCCATGGCTATTGGTTGTGATCCTCATCTGGGAATCATATTCACAAGTACTTGTAGAGTGTATTCTCCCATAACAAGTACTTTGTACCTCTCTCTTCAGACTTCAGAGTGTGTTCTCCTTTTTACATTCTTAGTGGACTCTTTGAGTTAGATCTTAGTGGTGGTTTCGTGATAGTCAACCATGTATGAGTATATCTTTATATTCTTGTTATATGTTTTATAAACAGATAATGTGTAGAGTTGACTGTATCTTTCCTTTGTGGTATTTTTTCATTGTTGTATTCTTTTGTGTTTTCAGGGTTTCCTACTCGGTATTGTTATACTCACCCCTCCACGGTCATTTCCCGCACGTGTTGTGTCTTGTGCAGACAAGCGAGCCTTTGACATGATTCTAGGTGGACTAGGACTGGACGGTGCTCAGTGATATTAGGAAGGCCGAGGTGTGTTCCTACGACTATGGATTGCAGTCCCAGTACCATTCTTTATAGGTTGGACTTTGTTGCAGACTCTCTTTTGGTGGGATTGTAATTTTGGCCCCAAGTTTGAAATTATTCTACATTACTTTCCTGTTGTACTCTGTTGGTTGGGATTTTAGTGTATGCATGCATTTCCATTTTTTCAGTAACTTTTACATTTCAGCTTTGTGAGCTCGGAGATGTGTGTGCGGGTGTACGAGTTTATATGTAATGCCTCCCATGTTAGTAGCATGCCTACTCGGTGCTAGCCACTATCCCCGGGCCTATTAGAGGTGGGCTTGGGGAGTTGCAGCTCGGGCCCCACTGGGACGAGTCATGAAAGAGTGGTATTAGAGGTACAATCTGTGTTTTTTCTACTTTGGATGCGGTAATGATATACATAGGTGCAATTCATTCTTTTCTGGATGCTTATCTTGTTCGTGAAATTGAGATTTCAGTTGATCCATTAACTCGACCCTTACTTTTAGAAACACTGACTGGAGAAGATTCAGATATCACACACCTTTGCAGATAGTGTGACCTTACCCTTGGAGGTGAGAGTTTCGGTTGGAACCTCTTAGTGGTAGCGTCGAGGCCTTACGATATCATTCTTGGTATGGATTGGATGTCCACAGTTCATACCTAGATTGACTGTTTTAGGTGAAGGGTGTGGCGTGTCCGCAGTGATGGAATGAAGTTCTCCTTCGTCAGTGAAAAGGAGACCCAGGCATCAAAGGAAGGACTCGTGCGTAGGAAGGTACTACATATTTCACATCAGTTGGCTAGCCTAGCCCTTGGCGCAAAAGATGTTACGAGTTTCTAGTTTCTTACAGTAGTGGCTGAGTATGGGGACATCTTTCCAGAGGATGTCCCCGGACTACCTCCCCATTGGGAGATAGATTTCTACATTGAGTTGCAACCCGAGAAGACACTGATATCAGCATCATCATATCGGATGGCTCATGCTGAGCTTCGTGAGCTGAGAGTGTAGCTGGAAGATTTGCAGAGGAAGGGATTTATGAGACACAATGTTTCACCCTGGGCGGCCCCCGTGTAGTTTTCCAAGAAGGCAGACGGGAGCTTGAGGCTGTGTGTGGATTGCTGGCCCTTGAATCGGGTGACCGTGAAGAACCGGTATGCACTACCGATAATTAATGACCTCTTCGACCAGTTAAGAGGGGCACAATGGTTCTCGAAGGTTGATCTATGATCAGTGTCACACCTCGACCACAGATGCCCTTATTTTTACTTCTTTCTTGGTCTCGGTTTAAAATTTTCAAAGTTTATTTGTGTTGGTGGTTTCGCGCCGGTGCGTGGTCACCGCATCATTAGCGGTGACCGTGCGTTCGGCCCAGGTGACCGTGTGTTCACCCGACATTTTAAATATTAAAATTCTTATGTTGAAATTTTATTATTATTAAATTATTGTTATTATTTTTGAAGTTATTCATATTGTATGTGTGTCTACATGCATGTTTATATTTGTGTATACATATATGTGTATACATATATGTGTATATATATATACATATATATGTTTATATGCGCTTATATATAAGTATATATGTTTATATGTGTATGTATATATATATATATATATGTTTATATATGTTTAGATATAGTTATATATGTCAATATACGTGTATATATATATATATATTTATATATGTGTGAGTGCATTTATTTTTAAATGATTTTAATATCCTAAATGGTTTGATTAAAAATAGTTATTATTAAAATTAACTAATTATTATGATTATTATTATTATTATTATTATTATTCTTATTATTATTATTATTATTATTATTATTTTTATTCTTATTATTATTATTGTTATTATTATTATGTTGTTGTTGTTGTTATTATATATATATATATATATATATATATTAGCTCCCCCCCCTCTCTCTCTTCTGTGTGGCAGCCCCCTCCCCCTATACCCTGTCGTGTGCCCCTGCCCTCCTTCACGTCGCCGCCTCGCCGGCCCTCCGCCTCGCCGCACCCCCATCCGACTCCCACTCTCCCTGGCGCCCTCCACCGCCCCCCGGCCTCACGCGACCACCAGCGCCCGCGGCTCTCCACACCGACCCCGCTCCCGACCGCCACCCTGCTCCACTCCGGCGTCCGGCGGCCCGCCACCCTGCTCCGCTCCGGCATCCGGTGGCCCACCCCCTGCTTTTCTCCAGCGTCTGGTGGCCCGCCCCCTGCTTCGCTCTACCGCATCTGACCCCCCCTGTTCCGGCGGCGACCACCTGTCTGGCGGCGACCCCTCATGTCCGGCGACCCATCCGACGGACCTCCCCCTTCCTATGAGCCCCTGCTCCGGCAGCATCCCCCTCCGTCCAGCCCGCTCTGGCCAGCCCGCTCCGGCCAGCCCGCTTCCGACCAGCCCACCTCAGGTCGCGCTGCACCCAACCTACCCTACTCGCCGCACCCCTGTCGTGCTCGCTTTGACTCATAGGCCTTCAACGGTGTCGACATGCTTTCTGGTCAGCCTCGTGCAGCGTCGTCATGTCGTCTAGCACCCTCATGACCAGTTGCACGTCTCGTTCTTTTTTGGGCGAGCAGCGAGCACCGCTGCTGAAAGCGAGCAATTCGGGTTAACCTCATTTCACCTGCTCTGATTTCAAGGTGGTTATACGTTTTTTGTTTATTAGAGTTATTTTAATTTTGCATTTATGTGTTTTTTAATTTTTTTACTTTTTTTGAAGCCTATTGGTAAGGTTTTTCCATCATTCTGTGATCGTCAGCTTGCACATGCTGGTGCACCCATTTCAGGCGTGACACATCATTGTGTCTAGATAGCGAGCAAAGCGTGTTGGCGAGGTAATTTCACGTTACCGAAATTGTCAGCTTTCATTTTCTTATCCGCAAGTGTGAGACGTGTCACGTCATCGCAAACAAGCTGCAATTCTAGGTAGGTCTCCCACTACACTCACCTTTAAATTTAGATATTTATTTATTCCTTTTCATTTCATTATTTTTCAGTAAATTTAAAGTAGTATTAGAAAATTTTTACTATAATGGAAACTTTCTGAATTTGAAAATTGTTTACTTCTTGCATCGCATTGAAAATATATTTCTTGGATAAATTCATTTGGTTTTCTTGTGATATTGTCATACGGGTACTTTATGAAATGTGCAAGTCATACTAAACTGTGTTTTGAGTTTTTTTTGGTGTGTATAAAATGAAGTCTGTATAGTTTATGGAAAATGGTTTTTTCTTGAAAACATGGATAGAGGAAATGTTGTTTGGCCTTTAAACTGGATTTTGGAATTTAATAGTGGTGGTTTGGTTATCCTTAAATGGGTTTCTAAGTATGTTTTTCTTGTTTTCAACATGATGGAGTCTATCATATCTTTGTGAAACGCTTTGATATTAAATGGTTTAAATTTAAATGATGTGGCGGCCCGGTTGGCAGTTTATTGATTGTGAACTGACTATATATATATATACGTACTTATGGGGAATCTCTACAGGGGGGACCTACCTTCAAGGATTTTCGTATAGCGGTATCCATGTAAGGGGTTGGCAAGTGTGGTAAGGTGAGTCACGCATTTGAGGACCTCCCACTTATACAGTATTGTTAAAACCACTGTGGGTTCTTGGGATTCTTTTAGAGAATCGAGTAATGGTTGCTGGGTAACCCAGATTAGACGGGCTAGTCCCCCTTGGTACGTAGGCCTTGTGGGGAGTGGCACTGGTTGGCTGTTAGAATGGCCAGTTGGTTATTGACTGTAGAGTACCATGTCAGCAGGTAGTCTGAACCCGAGTATCTCCATGGGTTTTCTAGGGATGTTTAGGATCACCCATGGTTACATGATGTTCCTTGCTTGTTTACTTTCAGTTGTTCTTTATATCTTATATTGTTATACTTTGTGAAAATGGTT
The DNA here is from genome assembly GCA_963277665.1 of Viscum album. NCBI lineage: Eukaryota > Viridiplantae > Streptophyta > Magnoliopsida > Santalales > Viscaceae > Viscum > Viscum album. The sequence continues at coordinate 1,628,118,032 of OY728159.1, forward strand.
TTCAAATGAAGATGTGTTATTCTCTTTGTGTAAAATTTGAAAATGTAACACTTCTTTATCTTTTAGAATGAATTTGGCACCAGTGAAAGGAATTAAAAATTTGAAAAATAATAAGGGTAATGTCTCATGTTTTGATCTTTAAGTGAAACATTATGAAAGCTTACTTTTATACATTGTAGTTCAAACCTGGAATTTATAGATTCATTATTTACTGGCAGTGCTTTGGGATTTGTTGTTGGGCTCACCTACTGAGTATGTTTTTGTACTCATGACTATCTTTTACCATTTCAGTTTCAGGTTCCTTGTGTTTAGTTTTTCCTAGTTTGAGTCACTCAGTGATGGAGCAACGCTAGTTTTTTTTAGTTGGGTGGTGACCCGCGATGTCACGTGGAGGTATGTTTGTGGTGTAGTTTTGTTTCTGTTGTTAGCATTGTCTATTTTTTTTTTCTTTTACAGATCCTGGTTTGTTTGGGCTAAATCGTTCCCAACGATTAAAACATGATGCCCGGTACTAGTTTCCATCCCGGGGGGATCAGGAACACCCCTCAGGACTTGCCACGGACCGGCTCGGGTGACCGGTTCAGGGTCGACCCGAGCTGGTTCATGACAAAATGGTATTAGAGGAGGGTCTTATTATTTGGGTTGTCCGGTAGGTGGAGATTAGGACTGTCGGGACTTGAGAGGTAGGTACGGGAAGGACGTCATGAACCCTCACTCGTTCCGCACCTACCCGTTCGAGGGGTAGTCCGGGAATTGTGTTCTTGTATCTTTCTTGTTTTTATTGGATTGAGAGATGACAACGGAGGCAAGTCGACGTTACATCGTGATTTCACATGGAGTAGTGACCCATGTGGAGTCTGAGTACACAGTTTGAATTCCTCCTAGTGGTCGACGCTTACTTGCGACATGGCTCACTACCATGTCTCCAGGTTAAGCGTGACTACTAGTCCCTCACTGTAGTGGTTGATGCAAAATTGGGTGCTGCTTTCATTTTGGTCGTTGTAAGTGTGTTGTTCGAAATGAAAAAAGGGTTTTTGGAAAATTTGACTGGTTTCTTTTAAAAGACTTTAAAAGTATGAAATGGGTTTTTAAAACTGAAAGCTCTTGAATTGCAAATCTGTTGTTGTTTGGAATTGGTCGAGAATGGTTTGGGGTGAAACCTCAGGTCCTCTTTATGAACATTTGCACATGTGTGAGAATATATGGAAAGTGCGTGTTAGTATGAGTATTAATGGAATGTAGACAACGACTTGTGTAACGGGTCATGGGATTACCTAAGTGTTTATTCGAAATTAAAGTCTTGGACTTGTTTTCTAAATTGGTCTTTAAATTGGGGAAATGGTTTTGGAAAGTGGTTTTGGTTTGAAAGGGGATTGACATTTGGAAAGTGGTCTTGAAAATGGGTGGTTTTGAAATCTAAAATAAAAAGGGGATCCTGAAAAGGGAAATTTGGGTAGTGTTTGAAATTGTTTGGTTTTGAGCTGGTTGTTTTGGATCAGGATGTTACTTTTAATCATGCTTTGATTTGATATTGGTCTTGGCTTTGTGTTTTATATGTCGCTCAGGAAATGACACCCAGAATGGTCTCTAAATATTCTGATAAGTCATGCCCGGTTATTGGTCCTCCTCAGACTTTGCCTATTCTCTATGGTGATCAGGGTCTGTTAGAGGTAGTGGAATGGCTCGAGGAAGTAGAGCGTGTCTTTAGAATGTTGGGACCTCCCGATAATGTTAAGGTTCGTGCAATTATGGAATTGTTCGAGGGTCCAGCTCTGGACCAGTGGAATATGGTTACCCCACCGTTAACGCAAGTTGGAATGACGTGTGATGTCTTTAAAACCGTTTTCATCCAATGGTTTGTACCTGAAGAACTGAAGCTGAAGAAAAAAGAGAGAGCTTGTGCGTATTCAACAAGGCCAACAGATGGTGAAGGCACATGTTGACCATTTCAAGGAACTTATTTCCTTTTATCCAGAGGTAGCGTCGTATGAACTCATGAAGGCCTCTCTTTTCACCGGGGGTCTTCATCCATAGATCAAGGAGCGAGTCCTCCCTTCTAAAGACCAACTTTTCGAGAAGCTGGTGGAGGAAGCTTTATTAGCTGAGTTGGTTTCTGGTGCATGGGTGGTTAGTACTTCAGCATATCCTGTTGTTCGTAAAAGTTCCCCCTCTGGTGAGGAAATGATGCCAGAGATACCTGTTCCTAAGGAGTTATCCCCTTTGGTCCCAGCTTCCAGTTCATCAGATCGTTCAATGGTATGAAATCAGTGTGGTCGTTTCGGGAATTTAAAGTCGTCTTGTGGCAACCCTCTAAAGATGTGTCATCGTTGCAGCTGTCTGGGTCATCTGGAGAAGTTTTACTGGAAGCGTCGCTCGAAGAGCACGCTGTGATTGGAGAATGTCAGTACCTGACTGTGAGGCAGGAGATGCTTCAGCCATCAGAGCCCCAACCACAGGTCTCGGGGTGAAGCTTGCACATAGTTAGGAGCTCCCAGGGGTGTGTAGCCTTGGTCCGGGATTTGTGTTCCGTGTTGGCGGTTGAACAATTTGAAATATTTTCATATTTGTTTTTCTACTATTAAAGTTTCAACATCGTTGTAAGTATGTTTTTTTCCATAAAGTTATGATGGACTTGTTCTATGATAATCCAAGCAGACTGGTTCATGTGGATGTGATATTCTGAATCGTGTGTCTTTCTTAAAACTGTGTTTAACCCTTGTGTGGGTTGACCTTGGTTTAGTTATGCTTGTTGGATTTGGTTATGTTTTGTGGATTTAAGTGCTTCATGTTTCCGACTCGATGTCCGAGTTAAGTCCTTTTTTCATGGGTTTTCCCTAGTGTTGAAGGTTGTTGACTCTAGTCGAGGGTTCAATGTTTCGACGGAGGGGTTGTTTTGATCGTTCTATAGGAGTCAGTTTGGATCTGTTGTGAGTTCCCGCACTGGACCTGACTCCTTGTGGTATTATGTTTTGGGTGTTAAATTTTTGAACCAGTTAAGTTCTTGTGGTGGGGAGAACCCCTTCGTGTTCTCCCCTCAACCTCGGACTTCGGTTTTCTCTTGAATCGGTCAGGTGTGACCTGTGTAGAGTATGGTCATCCCAAGATTATCAGTTCTCTTCGGTTCCTTTATTTCTGTTTGGGCATGGACTTGAATCTTGACCAAACATTGGCTTGGTGACTTTCTGGGGGCAGAAGTGTCTGTGGTGGGGAGAATTGCCACACCTCGACCGCATATGCCCTTATTTTTACTTCTTTCTTGGTCCCAGTTTAAAATTTTCAAAGTTAATTTGTGTTGGCGGTTTCGCACCAGTGCGCGGTCACTGCATCATTAGCGGTGACCGTGCGTTCAGCCTGGGTGACCGTGTGTTCACTCGGAGTTTTAAATATTAAAATTTTTATGTTTACATTTTATTATTATTAAATTATTGTTATTATTTTTGAATTTATTCCTAATGTATGTGTGTCTGCATGCGTGTTTATATATGTGTATACATATATGTGTATATATATACATATATATATATATGTTTATATGCACTTATATATAAGTATATATGTTTATATGTGTATGTATATATATATATATATGTGTGTGTGTTTATATATGTTTAGATGTAGGTATATATGTCAATATACGTATATATGTGTGTGTGTGTGTGTGTGTGCATTTATTTTTAAATTATTTTAATATCCTAAATGTTTTTATTAAAAATAATTATTATTAAAATTAACTAATTATTATTATTATTCTTATTCTTATTCTTATTCTTATTCTTCTTCTTATTATTATTAATATTATTTTTATTCATATTATTATTATTATTATTATTATTATTATTATGTTGTTATTATATATATATATATATATTAACCAAAAACCCTAGTTCCCCCCCTCTCTCTTCTGTGCGGCGGCCCCCACCCCCTCTCCTTCTCCTCTACCCAGTCGCACACCCCTTCCCTCCTTCAGGCTGCTGCCTCGCCGACCCTCTGCCTCGCCACACCCCCATCCAGCTCCCACTCTGTCTGGCGCACTCCACCGCTCCTCATCCTCGCGCGAACCCCGGTGCCTGAGCTCGCTGTGCCGACCCTGCTCCCAACTGCCACCCTGCTCCGCTCCAGCGTCCGGCGGCCTGCCAACGTGCTCCGCTCCGGCATCCTGCGGCCCGCCACCCTACTCCGCTCCGGCATCCGGTGGCCCACCCCCTGCTTCACTCCACCGTGTCCGACCCCCCTATTCCGGCGGCGACCTCCTATCCGGCGGCGACCCCCCTGTCCGGCGACCTGTCCGGTGACCTGTCCGGCGGACCTCCCCCATCCAACGATCCCCTGCTCCGGCAGCTTCCCCCTCCATCCAGCCCACTCCGTCCAGCCCGCTTCAGCCAGCCCGCTTCTGGCCAGCCCGCCTTAGGCCGCGCCGCACCCAACCTGCCTTGCTCGCCGCACCACTGTCGCACTCGCTTTGACTCGTAGGCCTTCCACTGTTTCGACGTTCCGTCCGGTAAGACTTGTGCATCATCGTCGCGCCTTCTAGTGCCCTCACAACCAGTCTCATGTCTCGTTCTTGTTTGGGCGAGCGGCGAGTGCTGCTGCTGAAAGCGAGCAATTCGGGTTAACCTCATTTCACCTGCTCTGATGTTGAGGTGGTTTTACGCTATTTTTTCATTAGAATTATTTTAATTTAGAGTTTATGTGTTTTTTAATTGTTTTAGTTTTTTTGTAGCCTATTGGTAAAGTTGTTCCATGATTCTGCGATCATCAGCTTCCACGTGCTGGTGCGCCCATTTGAGGCGTGACACATCATTGTGTCTGGATAACGAGTAGAGCGTGTTGGGGAGGTAATTTCGCGTTACCTAAATTTACAGCTTACGTTTTCTTATGTGCAAGTGTGAGACGTGTCGCGTCATCACAAACAAGCTTCAATTCAAGGTAGGTCTCCCACTGCACTCGCCTTTAAATTTAGAAATTTATTTATTCCTTGTCATTTCATTATTTTTCAGTAAATTTAAATTATTATTAGAAAATTATTACTAGAATGGAGACATTCTGAATTTGGAAACTGTTTACTTCTTACAGAGCATTGAAAATATCTTTCTTGGATAAATATTTGTGGTTTTCCTGTGATATTGTCGTATGGGTACTTTATGAAATGTCCAAGTCATACTGAACTGTGTTTTGAGATTGTTTTTGGTGTGTATAAAATGACAGGTGTATCGTTTATGGAAAATGGTGTTTTCTTGAAAACTTGGATAGAAGAAATGTTGTTTGGCCTTTAAACTGGATTTTGAAATTTTTCAGTGGTGGTTTGGTTTTCCTTAAATGGGTTTCTAAGTATGTTTTTCTAGTTTTCAACATGATGGCGTGTGTCATATCTTTTGGAAATGCTTTCATATTAAATGGATTAAATGTAAATGATGTGGGGGCCCGGTTGGTGCTTTATTGATTGTGAACTGACTATATATATATATATATATACGTACTTATGGGGAATCTCTACAGGGGAACTTCCCTTTGAGGATTGTCATGTAGCGGTGTCTGTGTAAGGGGTTGGCAAGTGCGGTGAGGTGAGTCACGCGTGCGAGGGCCTCCCACTTACACAGTATTATTAAAACCACCATGAGTTCTTGGGCGTCTTTTAAAGAATCGAGTGACGGTTGCTGGCTAACCCCGATTAGACGGGTTAGTCCCCCCTTGGTAGGTAGGCCTTATGGGGCGTGCCACTGGTTGGCTGTTAGGGCATCCAGTTGGTTATTGACTGTGGAGTACCAGGCCGGCAGGTAGTCTGAACCCGAGTACGTCCAGGGGTTTTCTAAGGATGTTTCAGATCACCCATGGTTACTTGATGTTCCTTGCTTCTTTACTTTCAGTTGTTCTTTATAGATTATACTGTTATACTTTGTGAAAATGGTTATCAAATTAAGATGTGTTATTCTCTTTGTGTAAAATTCAAAAATGTAACACTTCTTTCTCTTTTAGAATGAATTTGGCACCAGTGAAAGGAATTCAACTTTTGAAAAATAATTTGGGTAATTTCATGTGTTTTTATCTTCAAGTGAAACATTATGAAATCTTACTTTTATACATTGTAGTTCAAACTTGGAATTTATAGATTCTTTATTTACTGGAAGTGCTTTGGGATTTGTTGTTGGGATCACCTATTGAGTATTTTTTTTGTACTCACGCCTATCTTTTACCATTTCAGTGGCAGGTTCCTTGTGTTTAGGTTTTCCTGGTTTGAGTCATTCAGGGATGGAGCGACGCTATTTTTTTTAGTTGGGTGGTGACCCACGATGTCACGTGGAGGTATGTTTGGGGTGTAGTTTTGTTTCTATTGTTAGTGTTGTCTATTTTTTTGATTTTTTTTCTATTAAAGATCCTGTTTTGTTTGGGATAAATTTTTCCCAACGATTAAAACTTGATTCTCGGTACTAGTTTCCATCCCGGGGGGATCTGGAATGCCCCTCGGGACTTACCGCGGACCGGTTCGGGTGACCGGTTTAGGGTTGACCTGTGCTGGTTCGTGACAATCAGGCTATCACCAGTTGCATGTACGGAATGAGGATATACCGAAGACGTCTTTCAGATGTTGCTACGGTCACTATGAGTACTTGGTGATTCCCATCGGCGTGATGAACGCCCCGATTGTGTTTATGGGACTCATGAACTCTATCTTTCAGGCCTATCTAGATCAGTTCGTAGTGGTCTTCATCGATGATATCCTTGTGTACTCGGCGTATGATGAGGAGCACGCAAGGCGCCTATGGATGGTTCTGGACACACTCTGAGAGCACCAGTTGTATGGGAAGCTCTCAAAGTGTCATTTTGGGATATAGGTTATCCACTTTCTTAGACATGTTATCTCAGCAGATGGTGTAGCAGTGGACCCAGCCAAGGTAGAGGTAGTGCTAGCATGGGAGCCACCCTGGAGAATGACGGAGGTGCGTAGTTTCATTGGGTTGGCAGGATACTATCGGAGATTCATTCCAAATTTCTCCAGGATTTTAGCACCCATGACAGCTTTGACCCGAAAGGGGCAGCCTTTCGTGTGGACCGAGAGATGCCAGCAGAATTTTCAGTAATTGAGACAGAGTCTAACGAGCGCCCCAATCTTGAGATAACCGGAGGAGGGTGTCGAGTACATATTTTTCTATGATGCATCATTAAACAGGCCTATTTGTGTCCTGATGCAGAGGCAAGTGGTGATTTCCTGTGGCTCACGTCAGTTGAGGCCACATGAGCAGAACTATGTGACCCATGATCTGGAGTTGGCAATGGTAGTCTTCATGTTAAAGATGCGGCGGAACTACCTGATAGGCGAGCGGTTTACCATATACATTGATCACAAGATTGTCAGATATATCTTTTCATAGAAGGATGTGAATTTGAGATAGAGTTGGTGGCTTGAGTTCCCCCAGGATTACGACTTTGAGATCGTTTATACTCCTGGGAAGGGGAACGTTGTGGCATATGCTCTGAGTAGGAAATTTAGTTTGCAGTTGTTGGATGAGGTGATGAGGCAGTTGGCCTCTTTACAGTTATCCTTCATGGATAGAGATGAGGGAGCTTACCATCAGTCATTGGTTGTTACCCCTCCACTCTTACAGAGAGTTAGGGAAGCACAGCTCGAGGAAGCTAGCTGTGAGACTCTACGTGCTCATATATCCGCAGGTGATGCTGTCGATGGATATTCAAAAGGTGGGGATCACGTTGTTATTTTTAGAGGGAGTACAGTAGTACCAGTGACATTGTAGGAGGAGGTTATGAGAGAGTTCCATACATATCCTTTGGCAGTGCATCCAGGCATGGCAAAGATGGACCAGGACCTCCGGTGTGTGTTCTGGTGTCCAGGAATGAAGAAGAGTGTGGTAGAGTTTGTTTCTTGGTGCCTTACTTGTCAGCAAGTAAAGGCTACGAACCAGGTGCCGTAAGGTTTTACTCAGCCCCTTGAGGTGCCAGAGTGGATGTGGGATGTGATATCCATGGACTTTGTGACGGGTTTACCACGTATGTCCAGGGGACACGATGCCATCTGGTGATCATTGACCGACTCACCAAGTCGGCCCACTTCCTAGCCATGTGGGAGCAGAGTTCAGTAGAGAGATTGGAATGCCTCAACATGCAAGAGATAGTTCGGATTCATGGAGTTCCATCCATGATCATCTCAGATCGTGATTCTCGTTTCACATCCCATTTTTGGAAGGTATTGTAGTGGGATTTTGGGACTCATTTACTCTTGATCACAGTGTTTCATCCCCAGAATGATGGTCAAACGGAGCGGACCATCTAGGTTCTGGAGGATATGCTACAAGCTTGCATACATGACTTCCGTCGTAGCTTGGAGGATCACCTACCACTGGTGGAATTTGATTATAACAACAGTTATCATTCCACTATTGGTATGGGACCATTCTAGGCTTTTTACGGGCAACCTTTAAGGTCACCACCTTGCTGGACGGACACTGGAGAGTCAGCACTCATGGGCCTAGAGATGGTGCGAGCTACTATAGATAAGCTGCAGGTCATCCAGGAGCGGATTAAGATTGCACCGAGTTGGATAAATTCTTATGCCGACAGGAGACAGAGGCCCTTGGAGTTTGAGGAGGGAGACCATGTGTTTCTTCGGGTCTCACCTCGATGAGGATTGCAGATATTTGGCCGACGCAACAAGCTATATCTAAGGTTCATCGGCCCTTGTCAGATTCTGAGTAGAGTTAGCAAGGTGGCATACCACTTGGCTCTACCTCCTTATATGGACCGGGTATACAACGTCTTCCAAGTATCGCAGCTATGGAGGTAAGTGCATGATCCATCGCACATTATCGACTGGGGAAAGCTGGACATCGATGATGGAGCGACCTTGGCTGAGTACCCAGTGGAGACCGAGGATCAGAAAGAGAAGATCCTTCTAGGGTGAGCTATTCCCTTGGTGTGTGTCTGGTGGTAGCACGGGAATCTCCAGGAGAGCACGTGGGAGTGGGAGGCTCATATTCATGTGCAGTACCCACATCTTTTTGAGTATCCCTTGTTTTGGATTTTCGAGGACGTAAAAGCTCTAAGGTGGGTGTGATGTAATGTCTTGTATTTTTCCATGTGTTATTTTAATATTATGTGGGAATTCTTTTGAGACTAGGATTTGAGATGGCGTGCAGTTCTGAGGCCCGGTGAGCCTGGAACAAATGTTTCAATTTAATTAAATAATTAAATTACGTGTGCGTATGGGTTTCCTGAAAAAGAGGAATAACTCCTGAACGGGTGCTCCGACCAGAAATCTGAGGGCACCGTTATGTTCAGAGCAGCGATTTTACCTTAGGCGGGGCCAAACATCAAACGACATAGGTCGGTGGTGAAATCTATTTTTTGGACGTAACTGTAATAAAATATTTAATAATGATATTTTATTAAATCTTGTGGCAGTGAATATCTCCTATCTTTTTAAATAGAGATTTGCACAGGGGTCCAAGGTTACAGATCTCATAACCCTGAATTTCCCCTGGAGGCTCTAGAATGCTCTGGAGGAAACCCCCAATGTGGCGACGACGTTATTGATGAATTTCACCGGCAACAATGACGCTGTGACCAGATCTTTGCCAATGAACACCATGGATCCAGGTAGGATGTTTGATTTTGGTTTATTTTCCTCGTTCTTGATTCCTACTATGAACGCGGACTAATCAACGAAGAGATTAGCCTACAGATCGATCATATTTGCAGGATGGGCTTTTTGCAGGGATTTTGGGGATTTGATTCGTGAAGTTATTTTGGTTTTGTTTAATATTCTAACGATGACGAACCAAGATCAACATGAAAATATATCGAGGTTCATCCCTCTCGATTTGTTGTTATTTTTTCCCCAAATTCTTGTGTTCTTCATGTGCATTCTACGCATTCTTAACGGGATAAGAACAATGATCTATTGGGGCTTCGATCTGTGGCGTAACGATCCGAGATTATAGATATGACATCGGGATGAACCAACAGAGCTTCGATGACGACGACGACGGAAAGATCTAAGCGATTCGGGAGAAATCTCTCTTCGAGAGTATTTTCATCAGAAGATCATATGTTGATCGTCGAGCTGATTCATGGCTAAAAAGTCTAGTATTCGGTACTAGGGTGTTGGGATGACCGCCGATATTGATTTTTGCGGCGAATGGATCATGGAAATGGAAACCGGAAGATCGGCCGAGGCGTGGAGGAAAAAGATGATTCTGGAAATCTCCCGACTACACGGCGTGTAGTATGGGCTTCAAAGGGTTTGTTCATCAACGGACCACCAGGCATGTACTCTGGGAGTACACAGACACGAGTTGGGTACACGCCCAAGGACATGGTGTGTATACCCTTCACTGGCCAGACCCAGCAAGATACATGGGATACCCCGTGTACTAGTACACGAGTAGGCGACACGGATAGAGACCGTGTATGGGCACATGCCCAGTGTACACAGAGTGAACCAATGGTGCTCGGACACAGAATGTAATCCAAGTACACGTCGTGTAGTGACTTTTTATACAACAAGCCTAATGACACGATCCGTTTACATGGGTAGTACCCGAAGTCAAGGAACACAACATGTGATCCTTCTTGACATCGTGTAGTTTAGTTTTACACAGCTTGGACGGATGACACGAGCCATTTACACAGGCAGTACCTGGGGTCAAGGAACACGGTATGTAACCATACTTCACATTGTGTAACCATTTTTACATTGATTGAGCCAATTACCTTATGTGACTAGGACTAGTTTCCTTAGGGTTCGTCCCCTTAGTCATTCTCTTGATGGTTTTCGGTATCATTTCCTATATACAAGAGTATGATCACTTCAGCAGGACTTCTTGAATAGAGTTGTTGGATTCCCCTCTATGAGACTTAGATCCAGATCCTCTATTCCTTCCTGGTACCCTAGGTAGAGTTCTTGGTATCGACGTGACCAGATTTACCCAGCCGCTGATCCTCTTCTTAGTAGATTAGTTCAGACTGAGTTGTTGGAATCACCCCATGGCTATTGGTTGTGATCCTCATCTGAGCATCATATTCTCAAGTACTTGTGGAGGGTGTTCTCCCATAATGAGCACTTCGTACCTCTCTCTTCAGACCTCAGAGTGTGTTCTCCTAGTTACGTGCTCAGTGGAATCTTCGAGCTGGATCTTAGTGGTGGTTTTGCGATAGTCGACCGTGTATGAGTATATCTAGATATTCTTGTTATATGTTCTGTAAACATATATAGTGTAGAGCTGACTGTATCTTTTTTTTGTGGAATTTTTCACTTGTTTTATTCCTTTTTGGTTTCGGGGCGTCCTACTGGGTATTGTTATACTCACCCCTACACGGGCTTTGCCCGCACGTGTCGTGTCTTATGCAGATGAGAGAGCCTTTGACAGGATTCTAGGTGGACCAGGATAGGACGTTTCTCAGTGAGATTAGGCAGGCCGAGGTGTGTTCCTACAGAAACGGATTTTAGTCCCAGTACCATTCTTTATAGGTTTGACTTTGTTACAGACTCTCTTTTGGTGGGCCTGTACTTTTGGCCCGGGGTTTGACATTATTGTACTTTACTTTCCTGTCGTACTCTGTTGGATGGGATTTTAGTGTATGCATGAATTTCCATTTTTTTATTAGCTTTTACTTTTCAGATTTGTGGGCTTGGAGATGTGTGTGTGTGTGTATAGGTTTATAGGTAATGTCTCCCATGTTAGTAACATGCCTACTCGGTGCTAGTCACCAGCCCCTGGCCTATTAGAGGTGGGCTTGGAGAGTTGCGGCTCGGGCCCCACTGGGACGGGTTGTGACACAGAGTGTGCTTATAGATGCTTATTTTGTTAGCGAGTTTAGGTTGAGATATAAAAATATAAGGGGTTGTTATATCCATTAACCATACCTGAATGGAAATGTGAAAAAATCCCCAAGGATTTTTGTTATTGGACATACCAAAACATTTAAAGCCACAATGTTATATGGATTATACTAAATCTCATTACAATGCCCACACACTTCATTGATTTGGGAGAATACTTCTATCTTGACTAGATTTATAGAATATATATTGTGGTAGTGGTAAGATTTCATAGAGTACCACTTTCGATTGTATCTAATTGGGATATGAAGTTTTCCACCTAGTTTTGGTAATGTATTTAGTAGGATCTAGATACTGAGATATGCTTTATCACTACTTAACATCCTCGGATAGATGTCTAATCTCATAGGACAATTCAAAATCTAGAATATATTTTTATAGCTTGCTCTATGAATTTCAAAGGAGGTTGGGATGAACACCTTTAATTGGTAGAATTTTACTATAAAAATATTTTTCACTCTAGCATTCATATGGATCCTATGAGTACCTCTATATTAATAACTGCAGAACTCTAACATGCTCAAATGAGGTTGGGGAAAGAAATATATTCGGATTTGATCTAGCTAAGGAAATACAAGAAAAGGTTAGATCCACTCATCAACACCTAAGAGCAGTTTAGAGATGACAAAAAGATATGTTAACCATCATCGGAAAGATATGGAGTTTGAAGTGGGTGGAAAGATATCTACGAATATTTCCCTGGAAGTGAGTAAAGAGATTTGGAAGGAAGGGAAAAATCCCTAGGTATATTAGTACATTTGAAATTATTTTTCTTGTTATGAAAATATATTATCAGTTGGTTCTTCCACCGAATCTCTCTCATGTTCATGATGTGTTCCATGTATCTCTCTTAAGGAAAAACATACTTGATCCTTCACATATACTAAACACATAGGTATTACCATTGGAACAAGATATTTATTATGAGGAATTAAAAGTAAATATTATAGATTTTATATATAATCCTATATAGAACAAGACCAACCTTATTTGTTAAAGTTTTCTAGTGAAACCACCAATTTGAGGAAGCTAAATGGGAACCTGAGGATGTGATGAGGCAAAGGTATCCGCATCTTTTTGCATCCGAGTGACCAAATTAAAGGGAGAAATTCATTTTAATGGGGTAGAATGTAACCCCATGAGTTTTAATGAAATTTTTTCGAATTAATTAATTTTTTGATGTCTTGTATTAAACGCTACACCAATAAAATCTTGCGCTACACGCAACATCGACTTAGCATGTGTTACACACAACACTGAGTTTATGCAAATCGTCATTTTGTTATTGTAATTATTCAAACAAGACAATTATAACCTAGACATTAGAATAGAGTTTGTAAATAATATTTACTTATAAAAATATGGTTTACACATGTATATATAATTAATTCTTTTGTGACCAATTAATTATAAATGAAAATAAAAACCCTTTTGAATATAAAAGGAAATGATTTTTTTCCAGAAAAAGTATTTAATTTTTTGATGTTTTTTATTAAAATGAAATAAAGAAATCACCATTTTTGAATTATGATATTCTATCCCATGTTTAACATTAATCCAATATGTTTTCTGAACTAAATATATCCAGTTTTATGCTTTAAGACTATATTTTCTCTAAACACAATTTATTTCTCCTTTTGATGACAAACTTATTTTAAAACTAAACGTTGACACTTTAATAAATTCTATTTCACAAAATAAACATATTATTTGATATAATGATATCATAATTTAATGTTTTTGATTTTTTTTATTTTTCAGATAAGTTTCATGTTTTGATGAATTGTAAAAATAATAAATTTTAATTGAAAACAAATTTTTCCATGAAAAACTTTATATTGTTAAATCATATTTTTGATTATTTTAAATTATAAATTGATTACTTTTTTATCATTTAATACAATTTATTTCATTGGAATAAATTTCACATTTAATTTGGATATAAAAAAATTTCAATCTTTGGAACGTTTCTCACTTTACAAACTTGTTTTCTCATTCAGTCGATGAGATAAATTTTAAATTAGTTTAAGATAATTATGAATTTTGAATTTATAAACATGGATTAAATATTTGCAATAAAAAGGCCCAAATTTACCAAATAGTCCCCTTTTATTTTTCGACTGTATTTATAGTAACATTGTTAATTTTTAATACCTCGATTAAGGGTAAATTAATAAATTTAGGTTATAAAAATATTATAAATATTAGAAAACTACCATAACACTTGGAAAATTATTATTCAATGATTTTAGTTCAACCATTATCACATAAGGATCAAAATTGAATTATTTAATGGTTGGTTTCCAATGAAAATGACTTAGATATTGTTAAAATCAATGAGTGTGACAAAATGTCACACTCTTATTTTTAATAAGTTTAATATTTTCAATACAATTTTAAATAGAAGATATTCTTGACTATATATATTATTCTGAAATATTAAAGTATTATCATCATCATTGAAATTTATATTTAATTTTAATTGAATAAATAATTATCAGAAATAATTATACAATTATGATGTAGTAATTATTCAATTAATTAAAAACTAAATAATGTGATATTACAAGATATTAAAATAAATATAATTTTAATTACATAAGATTCTACAAAAATTTTATGGATTTCTATTACAAAATAGGGGTGTATTAAATTAATTTTTTTGAATTTATCTTACTATATGGAGTTTATTAATGTCAATATAATGAATAGTTTCAAAATTGACATAAAATGATATTTTATTAATATAATATTTTATTAAAATAGTTATAAATCCTAAAAATTAAAAATAAGGACAAATTGGATAAATTATGGTCTAACATAGGAGAAATGTACAATTTATGGTTCATTTTACTCCCTATAAGTAGAAATATCCACCTTTTAATATTGAAAATATTGTTACCATAGTTATGATTAAAATATGTTAACTAAGAATTAATAAAAAACATTAAGTTCATAATTACAACAAAAAATTTTATAAAATATATTTCTGATGGTATTAACACCCTATAAAATATTATATTTTAATTTCGTTCCATTTGGAGGTATTTGGATTGTTTTTAAATTTATTGTAATTTAATGTTTTGAAAAATTCCAAAATTGCCCCTCACCATCATTATAAAAGGACACCTCCTCCCTCATTTCGTTTCACCCATTTGAGTCTTCTATATCGACCAATCTCTAAAAAAATCTCTTGTCCACTTACCTATCCACATTCTATAGGTTTTTTTCTTCCCAAAGTTCCAACTTTAGAGTACTTTAGAGGAGATCTAAATGAGTAATTTTGAAGAAGAGGTAATCGCTTTAACCGATAACTCTTCTTTTATACTATTCTATACCACCTATAAATATATGATATATATCAGAAAATAATATCTTCATAATATTAAATAATATTAATTTTATTATGACTATGAGGACACCATTATAGATCCACTTTCCCATCAAATAAGAAGTAAAAGTATCGCCTGTGCATACGTACGACTTATTGTCTTCATGTAGCAATACAATTTATTTTTCATCACTAAATTTTATGAGTGGGAATTATAATGATTTTAATGTTTATATAAGATATTTATGAAATAATTATACTTATTTAATAATAATATAATATCTACCTCATTACCACCTAATGTTTTGAAAAATGTTAACATCGCTTGTGCGTACGTATGACTTACCATCTCAATGATGCAATGCGATTTGTTTTCCATGTATATTTAACTTGATTTGTAATAAGGATGATTTATATGATTATATATGATATATATAACATAATTATGATTTTTTAAATGATAGGACCATGATCAAAGTATATGGGAAGGGACTGTCGAACTAAAACATGCTTGGAAAATGAAGCAGATATCATACAGAACAGTGATTTTAATTATTAATAAACTAGTGATAATATGTTATAAAGAATCATATATTGTGTGAATGATATAAATTTATGGAATAAATTCATAATAAATCTATATTTTTTAAAAATTATGTTTGAACATTAATAAGGAAATGAGAGACATGAGGTAAGAAATTTTTGTCTCACATGTATTTCTGTGGGAGATATTCCATACACACTTCTTATTTCTTATGTGTGGTGTATAAACTACAAAGGAAGGAATTTTAGGAGTATTATTCTGAATATTATGTTATTTGATTATCCATTTAATATTATTTCTTTCATTTGGTATACGATGCTACTGATTATAAATTGGTAAGGGTTTATTTCACAATCTCATCAACATCGGTATTGTTTCATTTTAAATATCTATTAGAGAATATTTATCTTCCACAACCATTTTTTCAAAAAATATATGCAAAAATGTTATTACTATTATCCTATGAATATTTAAAGTTATTTTTACTAATGTTTTTCTGCCATCATTATTCCTTAATTAATTTAAGATTACCTTGAAATATTATAAGGTTATTTTCAAAGAAATTTTTTTTCTATAAAACTGTGATCTCTTAAAAAAAATGTGTCACGACCCATCCTTGGGGCCAGTTCTGTGACTACCCCAAGCCCGCCTTCTATAGGCCAGGGGATGGCGACTAGCACCAAGGAGTAACTCCTGATAAAAAGGGAAGGCATTGGCTTTACTAAGTAAACAAACACACAAAGTAAGCAAGTAGAAGTAAACACTAAGTAAAACTGGGTACAATAGTAAGTGAGGAAAAGTAAGTGGGCAAGAATACAAACCCAAACTGAAAGTAAAGTACAACTAGAAAAGAAGTACAACAACTGAAAAGTAAATCCGCAAAGTCGAGCCGTCCGTTGGAAGTCCTACCTGAAGGGTGGGTACAGATAGTCTCAATAGCTCCACGGGTCCAGCCGTCCGCTCCGTGTACGTCCCACCCTATGGTCTTCCTCCAGGTACCGTCTCGCTCCACGATCCTCAACCGCGATCAGCACTGTCCGTCGTCTGCATCCAACACAACGTATTTCGGGCATTGCCTATGCAGGGGTGAGTATACGCTACTCAATAGGGACCCCGAGACCCCTGATGGTCTCCCAGAATCCATAGAGGATAATCCACAAAGGAAAGATACAATCATGAAGTAACATCTGACATTACTTAGGTATATTCCAATACATATACATAATTCATCAATTCTAGTTCGGCTGCAACATCCGAGCCCAAGTATAACCCAGTCCACACAGGATAACACAACTCAATCCACATAGGAAGGAAAGTCAATCATATTGAAGATATTGATTGAAGTCAAGACTCAGCTCACACAGGAATACTTCTTCTTAAGACGATAGAGATGAACAGATATAGCCACTGAATCATCTAAGACATTGGACCCACACGGGATCGATAGGTACTAACCCCCACAATGACCCACACAGGATCGATAGGTACTAACCCCCGCAATGAACCACACAGGATCTGACCCACATAGGATCGGTATGCAGTGGCCCACACAGGACCGCTGAGCGCTGACCCACAAAGGAGCGGTAAGCACTGATCCTCACATGATTGCTGAGTGTTGTAGTCATCGCTGTCGAACCCATGGAGGATTTCTGTACAGTCATCATCATCGTCGTAGTCGTAGCCAGCTCTAGGGTTCCCGCACACAACAAGCTCGTTTCGGGAGGGTCCGATCCAGGAGCCGAGGGGCAGATACATCAACTGACACGAAGTCAGGATTTGATGTATCCCAATGTTCCGTATCATCAAAAGGAACTCAATGTGATAGACGGCGCGTCAATCGGACGCCCGATCTGAGAGTTATTGGCTTTTTTGTTCCGAGGGCCCGGTTGGTTTTTAAGTCAAAACCAACCCGACCGCACACCAACTGCATCCAAACCTCGATCGGAGTAAGACAAAAGGTCTGTCTCACTAAGAGGAATCCAACAAAGTCGACGGTACGTCAATCGGACGTCCGGAGCTCAAGTTATAAGTGTTTCCGCTCCGAGGGCTCGGTTGGTTTCGTGTTCGAACCAACCCAGCTGAAGCCAAAGTTCTCTGAAACCTTGAGTGTAATATACCGAAATGTCCATCTCTATCCAAGGATCTCATTGCAACTGATGGTGCGTCAATCGTAGGTCTGTAGCCCACGTTATGGGAAGAAGACCGTAAGAGGTCCGAAAATGGGGGTTTTTTGGGCCCGGACCGACCCGGCCCGAGACCCCCTGGGTCGGCCCAATCCAGGTCGACCCGAACCGGGTTTGGGTTCGGCCCATTAGGGCACGGCCCGACCCAGTGGGCGTGGCCCGACCCGGCCGGCGCGGCCCGGCCCGGACTCGCGCGCTGCGCGTGGCCCGCGTGGCTAGCTCGGCCACGTCGAGCTGAGCGGAAGGGGGGGTGCTGCCCCATGTTTGTGTAACCCCCCCCCACGTGGGGGCCGCTCTTTGTTCCAGCCGGGGGTTACAAACCCCCGGTCTCCCCATGAAACGGCCGGCCTGTTCCGGTCGGCCGGTTGCTGCTGCCGCGGGACCGCCGCGGTCCCGCCCACCTCCTCCGACAGCCGGCGGTTCCGGCCGCCACTCCCCGCACCACCACAGCCATAGGCCATCGCCTTATCTGATCGGCACGGCGTGACGGCGCCGTGCCCCACTGTCACGGCCCCGCTCTGGCTGAGACCTCTTTGAGGTTCTCCGACATGGCGCGACGGCTTATTCAACTTCAACAGCGCGACCCGATAGCGCCACGCTTCTTCTCCCATTCTTTATTGTTTCCACGCGGTGCAATGGCACCACGCTACCTTTTTTCATGCCGCAACAAGTTCAAACATCAAGGGGGGAGGATAGTCATCTGTGTTCGTGCGGTCTGACCTCCTCCCGTTATTGCGATAACAGGCGGCCCAATTTAGAAAATGATGAACGACGATGAAAGTATTCATAAACAAAAACAATTAATCCCCAACCTCAAGTGTTGTTGAACGATAGGTTCGTCGCGGGGAAGGGAAGTTGTGGAAGACGGCGTCGTGGAAGGAGGATCGTTGGTGTCGTGGAGAAGAGAATCGTCTGCATCGTGTTACACGGCGTCGTGTCATCAATCTCCAAGGATGGCATCTCTCACCGGCTACGGAGAGGGAAGAAGACGGTACGACGAACTCCCCTTTGCGGTGACAGAGTTCTTCATCGAAGGCTTAGAATTCTTCGTGTTCTTCGATGAGGAAGAAGAACTTCAAGACTTAGATCTTTCTTCCCCTAATCCTCTCTCAACAAGGTAACCCAATTAAAATAAGGTCACCCCTTATTTTAATTGTTTATGCCATGCTTTTCAAAATTACAAAATTCAAAAACGAAACCACTTAATTAATTAAACTTATGTTAAAAAATTAAATGTAGAGTTAAAGGAGTTAGGTAATATGAAGGGGTGGGGTTCGTGTAGGCCCCACCTCACTAATATCCTACCTAGGAGTTAGGTAATCATTGGGTCCCACTCCAACTCCCTTTCATAGGATATGACCACTTAGTAAAAAGAAATAAAATTGTAGCTCAATTTTATTTTACTTTTCATCTAATCCACAATTTTTTTAACAACTCCTCAAGAGCAAACGCTGCCCCAGTAAAGGTCTTCTTAAGCAATTACTAGCGATGTGG
This sequence comes from Viscum album, assembly GCA_963277665.1. NCBI lineage: Eukaryota > Viridiplantae > Streptophyta > Magnoliopsida > Santalales > Viscaceae > Viscum > Viscum album. Next base: position 1,628,137,435 of record OY728159.1, read on the forward strand.
TTCCATCGGTGTCCTCGGATTTTGATTCCGAGCACCGGTTCAAATGTTAAGAAATCCCTCTCGTTCGTTCATTGAATGTACCTGAGCTAAAATTCGGAAAATTATTCCGGGCTCACCGGGCCTCAGAATCAGGTGCCGTCAGAAACTGTGTTCTTGTAAAATCCCAAAGAAAATTAAGAAAAAACATCCATTGAATTTTTTTGGTCTTTACATTACTCCCACATCAGGGAATTATGTCCCCATAAAGATACATCATAAACTAGGGAAACAAATGTGGTTACTGAGCACGCATCTGAGCCTCCCACTCCCAAGTGCTCTACTGGATGTTCCTGTGCTGCTATCTGATGTGCACTAGGGAAATCGAACATCCACATAGGACCCGCTCCTGTCGATCGTCGATCTCCACTGGGACCTCCGCAAAATTCTCCCCATCATCAATGTCCTGCTCCCCATGGTCGATGATATGCGTCGGGTCGTGCACGTATCTCCTTAACTAAGATACATGAAAGACGTCCTGCACCCGGTGCAACTGAGGTGGTAGGGCCAGGCGATAAGCCACCTCGCCAATCCTGATGAGGACCTAGAATGGTCCGATGAAGCATGGAGACATCTTGTTGCCTCAGCCAAATCTCTATAATCCCCATCGAGGTGAGACCCGCAAGAAGACGTGGTTGCCATCCTTGAACTCTAGTGGCCTCCACCTCCTGTCAGCATAAGACTTCTGCCGGCTCTGAGCTATCCTCATCTGCTCCTGGATGACCTAGACATTCTCTGTCATGGCCTGGACCATCTCTGATCCCACAAGTGATGACTCCCCTGGGTCTGTCCAGCACAGCGGTGATCTGCAAGGTCGACCGTACAACGCCTCGTATGGTGCCATGCCGATGGTGGAGTGGTATCTATTATTGTACGTGAACTCTACCAAGGGTAGGTGATCCTCCTAGCTATGACCAAAGTCAAGGAAACATGCACGGTGCATGTCCTCAAGAGTCTAAATGGTCCTCTCCGTCTGACCATCCGTCTGAGGGTGAATGGCGGTGCTCATACGTAGCTTCGTCCCGAACACCTCCTGAAACCCCTTCCAAAGCCTGGAAGTAAAGCGAGCATCTCGATCAGAGATGATAGATGATGGCACACCATGAAGCCATACAATCTCTTAAATGCAGAGGTGTCCCAAGCTCTCCACTGAGCCCTGCTCTCTGATGGGTAAGAAGTGGGCCGACTTGGTGAGTTGGTCGACAATCACCCAAATGGAGTCGTGACCTATGGTAGTACGTGGAAGTCCAGTCAAGAAATCCATAGATATCCTGTCCCACATCCACTCCCTCCAAAGGCTATGCCAAGCCTTCTGGTACCTGGTGCTCTGCCTTCACCTGCAAGCAGTTGAGGCATCGAGAAACGAACTCTGCTACAGCCTTATTCATACCCAGCAACCAGTGCTGTCTTCTGAGGTCCTGGGACATCTTCGCCACTCCTGGATATACCGCTAAAGGGGAAGTGTGTAACTCCCTAAGCACCTCCTCCTGTAAAGAATCTGGTACCATGGTACGTCCTCTATAAAGGATGGCGTGCTCTCCTCCCACAGAGAATCCATCAGGTGTCTGTCCTGAGGATATCTGTGCAGGTCGCATCTCACAGTCATCGTCCCCACGCTGTACCTCTCTGACCCACTGACGAAGTTGAGGAGTGACTGTGAGTGACTAAAGAAAGGCTACTCTATCACTATCCATGAAGGATATCTGTAAAGCGATAAGCTACTCTGTCACCTCCCCAAGTAGCTGAATGCCCGTCCTCCTACTGAGAGAATCGGCTACTACATTCCCCTTTCTAGAAGTATAGACTATCTCAAATCATAGTCCTGGAGGAACTCGAACCATCGCCGATCTCTCAGGTTTAGGTCCTTCTGTGAGAAGATGTACCTGAGACTCTGGTGGTCAGAATATACTGTAAAGCCCTCGCCCATCAGATAGTTTCGCCACATCTTTAGAGAGAAGACCACTACTGCTAACTCCAGGTCATGGGTAGCGTATTTTTGATCATGCTACCTCAACTGACGTGATACATAGGCGATCACTGCCCGCTCCTGCATCAGGACACATCTGACTCTGGTCCCTGATGCACCACAGTAAACTACGTACCCTACTCCCTCCTCCGATAGCCTCAAGATAGGTGCGCTATTCAATCTCTGTCTCAGCTCCTAGAAGCTCTGCTAACATCTGTCTGACCACATGAAGGGTTTCCCCTTCTCCGTCAAATCTTAGAGTGGTGCCGCAACTCTGGAGAAGTCTGGCACAAATCTTCGGTAGTACCCAGCTAGTCCCAAGAAACTCCACACCTCTGCCACGCTCTTGGGTGGCTCCCAAGCCAGCACTGCCTCGATCTTCACAGGATCCATCACAGATCCCGCCTCAGAGATAACGTGTCCATAGAAGTGGACCTCACATATCTAGAAATGACACTTCGAGATCTTACCTTAAAGCTGGTGCTCTCGGAGTGTGTCTAGTACAACCCACAAGTGGTAGGCGTGCTCCTCCTCAGTCGTCGAGTATATCAATATTTTGTCGATGAAGACCACAAAAAATTGATCGAGGTAAGGCTGAAAGATCCTATTCATGAGGCCCATGAACATAGTTGGAGCATTGGTTATGCCGAAAGGAATAACCAAGAACTCATAGTGGCCATACTGACACCTGAAGGTCGTCTTCTTCATGTCCTCGTCCCGAACTCTAAGCTGATGATAGCCTGACCTGAGTTCTATCTTCGAGAACCACCATGCTCCCTTGAGCTGATTGAAGAGGTCGTCAATCCTCGGTAGCATATACTTTTTCCTCACGGTTACCTGGTTCAGGCGACGGTAGTCGACACAAAGTCGCAAGCTCCCGTCCGCCTTCTTGGCGAACAATATCGGGGAATCCCAGGGTGAAACACTGGGTCAGATGAATCCCTTTCCCTACAAGTCCTCAAGTTGTACCCATAGCTCTCGAAGCTCAGCGGGAGCCTTCCGATATGCTGGAGTGGATATCAAGGCTGCCCCGGGGTACAGGTAAATATAAAATTCTACCTCTCTGTGAGGAGGTAGTCCTGGAACGTCGTCGGGAAAAACGTCTGCATACTGATCCACCACTGCAGGTAAGCTCGGACTCCGCACGTCAACTAATCCAAGGATGAGGCTAGCCAACTGATGAGTGATGCGATGTCCTCTCCTCTGCGTGAATCCATCATGCGCTGCAAAGGCTCCCTTCTCGCCGGTGAAGGTGGACATGCTCCCATCGGTACGAACACATCACACCTTGCACCTAATACAGTCGATCTGATCATGGACTATAGATAACCAATCCATGCCCAAGATGATGTCGTAAGGCCTCGATGCTGCTACAAGAAGATCCCAGCCGATTCCCTTGCCTCCTAGAGTAAGCTTACACTGCCGAAACCAGTGTGTAATCGCCGAGTCTGCTCCCATAAGAGTCTCTAGCCGTAAGGATCGAGCCAACGGCTCCATCGGAATCTCCGAGCTCAGAACAAGGGAAGCGACAATGAAAGAATGACTCACTCATATTTCCATAAGAACTGCAGCAAGTGTGGCATAGACACGGATAGTACCTCGAATCATCTTGGGCGCGCAGTGGTCGTAGGCCTCCACTGCCTGAAGTTGTGTCTGCCTCTGCCTGTCAGCTCCCTGTGGTCAGAGTGGACCTCCTGGTGGTGGTGGTTGTAGAGACTCAAAGCATCGCCCACCACCTAATGCTCGGCCAGCTCCTCTGCCTCATCTTCCTGCTCCCTACGGACTACCATGGTCGACCCCATGTCTCTACCTGGGCGGTCCCTCAACCGTCTGCTGCTCCTCCGCACGGCGGGTCGGGAAATCAAGAGCCATGTGGCCATGCCCGCCGCATACATAGCACTGTCTGCCTCTCGAAAGACTGGCTCTGCACTGTGTGCCCTGCACCTCTGAGCCAGTGTCCTGAGGTCGTCTTCCTGATGGTCTGGTCCGCCTGGACCCATGTGTCATCCGTCGACTGCTAGCTACAGAAGACTCTTCTATGTGCCGCCCTGCGGTAGGTCTTGCTGCTGATGTAGGCTCAGCAAGAAATCTCTCAATGAGAAGGGATCTCTCCAGTACCCCTGCCTATGTCGGAATGCCGAGGGAGATCATCGATGCGTTGATCTCATGACTGAGTCCCTACTCGAAGTTCTGGGCCTGAAAGAATGGGTCTCGTACCATGTCCATCGAATAGCGTGAGAGATCGGTAAATCTCGCCGAGTACTGGGCGACCGTCATGCTGCCCTGCCGCAGCTATAGAAGCTACTTAATGCGCACCGCACGGAGGGTGGATGGGATGAACTACGACCGGAAGAGGCTCTCAAAGTCTGTCCAGAGGAGTGATGCCTCATCGTGTACCTAGAACATCAAGCTCCACCATCTTCCTGCTACCGCATATAGGAGGCTCGCTGCGAGGATCACCATGAGGTCAGCTGGTGTCCCCACTAACCTGAAAACTCACACAACCGCCTCCAGCCAATCCTCGGCTGCCTGAGGTTCTGTCTCCCCGTAGAACCTGGGAGGTCTCTGGTGATGAAACTCATGCATTTCACCAAGGAGACGTGCACTCTCAGCAGCTGGGGCTGGTAGCATCGGTGGCTCGACGGGTAGTGGTACCGTTGGTTCCTCTGCAGTAAAAGGGCCCTGCACTGAGGCCTCGTCGCTCGGTGGGCTGTCATCACGTACAAAACTCGGAACCCTAGCTGGTTGTCATCGTGGGGCCATCCTGTAAAGAGAAAGGTGTGCCATGGTCAATATAGTATACCTGGTGAGCAGACACAAAGTAATCACAACGAAAACGTGAAACACACATGCAATCAATGTTTTCTTTCACTAAGTCGGAAATCAGAAGTCAGGGTCCTGGTGTACGGATTCGTCGGCCGCTGCACCAACACTGGACTCCCTGGACTGATAACCACACTCAATAATCTTAACAGTATTGCTTCACATAGAAAAAGATCAAAGTCTTCAGTTCTGCGATAGAACTGAACTCCTTTGATACAAATTTGTCACGACCCGTCCTCGGGGCTTGTTCCGTGACTACCCCAAGCCCGCCTTCTATAGGCCAGGAGATGGAGACTAGCACCAAAGCATTAGTCCCGATAAAAAGGTATGGCATTGCCGTTACTAAGTAAACTAACACATAGAGTAAGCAAGCATATGTAAACACTATGTAAAACTGGGTACAATAGTAAGTTCGGAAAAGTAAGTGGGCCAGAATACAAACCCAAACTGAAATTAATGTACAACTGGAAAAGAAGTGCAACAACTGAAAAGTAAATCCGCAACATCGAGCCGTCCACTGGAAGTCCCATCTGAAGGGTGGGTACAGATAGTCTCAACAGATCCACGGGTCTAGTTGTCCGCTCCGTGTACGTCCCACCCTGTGGTCCTCCTCCAGGTACCGTCTCCCTCCACGAGCCTCAACCGTGATCAGCGCTGTCTGTCGTCTGCATCCAAAAAAATGTAGTGCGGGCATTGCCCGTGCATTGGTGAGTATACGCTACTTAGTAGAGACACCGATACCCCTGAAGGTCTCCCAAAATCCACAAAGGATAATCCATAAAAGAAATATACAATCATGAAGTAACATCCGACATTACTTAGGTATATGCCCATACATATACCTAATTCATCAATTCCAGTTCGGCTGCAACATCTAAGCCCAAGTACAACCCAGTCCACACAAGATAACACAACTCAATCCACATAGGAAGTAAATTCAATCATATCGAAGATATTGATTGAAGTCAAGACTCAGCTCACATAGGAATACTTCTTCGTAAGACGATAGAGATGATCAAATATAGCCACTGATTCATCTAAGCCGTCGGACCCACACAGGATCGATAGGTACTAACCCCCGCAATGACCCACACAGGATCGATATGCGCTGACCCACACAGGACCTCTGAGCGCTGACCCACACAGGATCGGTGTAACAGCCCGAGATTTTATGAAATTTTTTTTTTTATTATTATTTCACTAATGTCTTGTGTTGTACACTACACCAAAAGGACCTTTTACAACACACATCCTTGACTTGACTTGCATTACACGCAATCGCGACCTTCCTCGATAGCGTGTGTAGTACGCAATACCGAGTTTCACTAAACAACGATATGCTATAAAAATATTATTAAAACTAGCCGTTATGAATAGTAATAACCACTTTTTGAAATCCAGTAAATCTTATTTTTCAAAATGAACTTTATTTTTGGATTCGGAGTATCGAATTTAGCCTAAGGTGAAATTTTGGTACTTTTCAGATAACTTTCATATTCTGATGAATAGTGAAAATTACTACATTATAATTAAATACAACTTTTTTTAATCGAAATAATTAATAGTGATAAAACATTAATTTGAGTAGTTTTAAAGTATATTTAGAATATATTTTTACAATTTAATACAATGTTGGTCATTGGACGTAATTTCACATTTAAACCAGACATAAACAAGTGTCAATCTTTTGATAGATATTGTTTCGTAAAAACACGCTATTTGTTTTAATAGCGGGATTTAATTATAAAATTAATTAATTCAACTTCTATGTTATGAATTTAGTAAAATAGACTTCATTTTTGAATTCGGAATATGAAATATAGCTTAGGATGAAATTTTGGCATTTTTCTGAAAACTTTCAATTTTTGATGAATAGTGAAACCACTAAGTGGTAGGTTAAAAACTGTATTTTGCATAAAACTTAATTTTACCACTTCTGTGAATGGAATTTCGAAAATCCGAGAGACACGGTTAATATCAAGGACTAAAATGTGGTTCAATGAGATGAAAATAATTTTTTGGTGAATAGTAACTTTTTACTTTTTTTACCACGGTTAATAGTAAATAAGGTAACTAAGGGTAAATATGATATTAATATTACCCTAACACATGTCCTAATTCTATTGGACAAGTGTAATTCGACCAAAAACAAACTTAGGAATAAAATATGACCATTTACGCCCACTTGGATTAGATTAGGACATTTATTATTTAAAGAAGGGTTAAAATAGTTAAAATCAAAGTTTAATAAGTAAATCATTTTTAATATGGGGTTATACATAAGATAAATTCGACTATAAATATTAATTAGAAAGCTAAAAATATTTCCTACATGATGGTATTTTATTTGTAATTTTTAGACATCAAATAATATAATTTATTTATGAGACAAAGATGATGCAGTAATTATCTTATTAATGAAATATTGACATAATTGATAATATAAATACCAAAATAAATGTAATTTAAGACTTTTTATGAATTCCACTAATTTTCTAGGTTACTATGATATATTAGTGTTGATTTAATCAACTTGGTTCGAACATATAATTCTGTTATGACTTTCACAAAAATCATATATCAAATAGTGTCAAAATTGACACAAAATAGTTTTTAAATCAAATATTATATTATTAATTGTTATTTTATTCCTAAAAATCTAAGGTTCGGCCAAATGACTTAGATAAGGATATATGTATTAATAAGATACAATTTGGGGTTCGTTTGGCATGTTATAGTAAGTTTATGAACCATATAGTGAAAGAAAACAAAAAGACACGGTAAAAGTTAAATTATTTAACATAGAGTTAAATCTAATTGATAAGGTTAAAATAATACCCTAAACTTGTCTAAATCCTATTGGTTGATAGGATTTCGACCCATCCCCACTTTAGCTTCAAAATAAGACCCTTTGGAACCATTATAAACCGATTTTGACTTTAATATAAAATAATATTTTGAGATATTCCTAAGGTGCCCCTCTCCTCCCCTATAAAAGGACACCTCCTCCCCCTCCTCCTCACACCAATTTGAGCACTCAAGCTCGGCCAACCCCTGCCAATTTCTCCTCTCCACTTTCCTAGTAACATCCTAGAGGTTCTGGTCTTCCTCAAAGACCAATTTTTAGTGCCCTAAGAGGAGGTCTCAAAGAGGCACTTCAAAGAAGAGGTAATTACCGTTACCAATTCTTTCATCTTTATTTCTTCTTCCACTTCTTCTTCTTAGGTTGTTTCATTATGAAGTAATAACATCAGTATCAATCATATACTGATATGTTATTATAAGTATGAAACAAACCTATTTCACCATCTATCCATCCTACGGAAAAAGAAATCACCGCGCGTGCGTACGTACGGAATACCGTCTCCACGCCGTGGTGTAATCTATTTTCCACCACCACCTTACATGGATGGGTATAATGGTGTAAAGAATAAATATACATAGTTATTACAACATCATATTGATTCTGATATATTGTATAATCCACTCCAATTCAATTCAATATTTATAGAAATGATATCATCGCTCGTGCGTACGTACGGAATACCGTCTCCACGACGCGATGAGATTCATTCTACATGTTAACCATTTAAGAATGATTATAATGTATATATAAGAAATAATAATGAAATATATGAAATTATAAAGCTACTGGATTTATGTATATATATACATATGTATGTCATCTACTTACTTCCATTTCAAGACAATAAGGAAAGGAAAACAGCGTTCATGCGTACGTACGGACTACCGTCTCCATGAACGGTGTTTTTCATTTTATTTATCTACCTATTATATATATATATACTGAATATATATGATATATAAATCATATTTTATATTCTGGAAGTAAGTAAATCATGATATAAGTAATAATGATGTCAAGAACAACAAGTCAAAACACCTACGATAAATGAAACGATTTTACCCAAAACGCTTCTTTAACATGGAATTTACAAAAGAACGGGTAATATAATGTCATAAGTGAACCATATATGATATCATAACAATGAATATGATTCTGTAATAAGTCAATAACATGATTTAAATCATTATACAGGAGGTTCGGACACTTACAAAGCAAGTCGGACCTAAGGTAAGGGAAATATCACAATCTCATTTTTATCCGAGATTGTTTATTCGTAAGTATTTACTGGGGTGTATTTTATCATCCACATCCATGTTCCCTCAATATGTAATATTGTTTCCATCCACTTGCAATAGTTTAAATCCAATTTTACCCTTAGGTGAGTTTTTAGTAAAGAATATGAAAGGAATCTTTTGTCGTTTTTTCCGTACGAGATACTTTTTGACTTTTCCGACAAAAGTACGAAGAATGTTTTTTTTAACTTATACGGCACGAACGGATTTATACTGTTTTATAAAGCCTTATTTTCATGAAGCTTCCTCTAAAAGATTTCATGACTGTTTTTCAATAAAATATCTTTCTTTTAAAATTGCATGATATTTTGTGAAAAGAAATTGATTTTAAAGAAGAAAGGATATTTTCCTCAAGAATTCATTTCAAGTGTTTTATCAAAAGTATTTTCCATCTAAGATAATAAAGGGTTCTGTTTCTATCCATATTTTTACATTGATTTGACTATGTTGTGATGGAATTATGTTTATGAATTCCTTTATCTTATATGAATGGTTTTATGATGTCATGTTGTTTAAGAATCCCATTTTTATTACATGGGTTATGAAATGATGTATGATTTATGATTTTTGTGGCACACATAAGAATGGTATCATTAAGAGATGGGTGGGACCTATATCTCCCTCCAATGCATTGGGTAAAGATTTTATATCTCATGAGATAGACATGGATGGAATGGTAGGTTATACCGGTTCAGTGAAACAGGACTGAAACGAGGATTACTCGATTCAGAAAGGGACTTTGTCCACTAAGATAGTCTTGGCAATGAGTCTTGACTAACAAGAAATGATTCTCTATGATTATGTGTGTATGCCACAATGAGTAATGTTTTAAGTTATGATTTCATTTTCACTTCTATGATTTATCCCACGTTATGATATTATGAGCTCTTTTGTAGGTTAAGATTTCCAAAAGCTATGTTCTTATGTATATGATGTGATTGATATTTCTTTTGTTTACCCTTACTGAGCATTTGAGCTCACCCTTTTATGTTTTCTTTTCCCCAAGATATAAAGAAAGGTTTTAGGTAAAAAAAAGATCTTTATGGGAGATGTTGAAGATCTTTCACCACGTTTAGAAGATTACGTTCCGAGTTTCCAAAGACACTAAACTATTACGATCCTTGTGTGTGTGTTTTTGTTATATACTAAGTATTCCGCAAAAGTAATGTAATGTCCATGTACGATAAGCTTCGGGTCTCTACAGTTGGTATCAGAGGAAAGGTTTAGTCAACCTTTGGAAACTAGGACGCGAAGACATTAGTGAGATCCCTAGAGATATTTCTAAGGTATGTCTAGGGATGTCCCTAAGGATAAGTATACGTATAGGATATAGTCCTATAACTACGGTAACGATCTTAGAATTTAACCTAAGATGTTAGATATTGAGGGTGCTCCCCCTTTACTATGTTGTCTTCCCTAGCATGATTTCGCCTCTCACAAAATTCTTTTTGTGTTTTAGTTAATGGAGGGAACCAGAAGGAATTAGGTTAACATTGAATCCAATGGGCAAATTGGTGACTATGAGCAACAAAATTGTGTAATGCCTAAAGATAAAGATATTGTGATTATGCCGAATCAGTCATCGCAGTATATGATTAACAAGGTGAAATTTAGCGGTATGACAAATTCATCAAAGAAGAGGAAGATACACTATTATGCATGTTCGCATGTTGAGGAGCATAAAGAAAGGAGGATTGAGATTTCTAAAGAAGGGAAGAAGAACCTTGAGGAATACCTCAAATGGAGGGACCGATGTTATCTGTGTGGAGAAAAGGGTCATAGAGTGACAGATTGTTATGGAGATCAATGTCTTATTTGTGGAGAACATGGGCATTACCCAACTCAATGCCCTGACCTAAAAAGATACTTCTAAATCAAGGAAGGACTTATTCCAGGACAGTCATTGAAGTGGATGGACTGAAGTGTTTATGTATTGGTATTCAAGAAAAATGTTGTTGAGGTACTTTTATGGTGTATTGGAATATTTATGTATTGGTCTAAATGTGGTATTCAATGTGATTGAGGTATTTTTGGAAAAAAGATGATATGCGCATAATGAAGGGAAAATGAGAAAATGAAATATTTGACAGTATTCATGAGCTCATGATTGATATAAGGACTAAGTGATATCATGGTTTGAGTATATATAATTCTGAGGATTTTGGTATGTGGAAAGTGTTAACTTTTAACTGCATTCATGTTTTCACTAAGGTATTCAATAGAATACATGATTAAGGACTTTGAATGTTTGGAATGTGACCAACAAAACTTATCTTATGATATATGGGGATCGACGATGGTGTTAAATCTCTGGTAATCATTTTCACTATGTTATGAGAGTGGACTGTAGTATTATAGATAAGCCTAAAGATTGGAATGGATTATGTTTGACATAAGTTAGTATTGTTTGTTTTTTCAATATTATTGATAGGATGTTAGAGTAATATAGTTTTGGAAAAAGGACAACCTGCAGGACGGGCGACAACCCATCGCTTCGGACAAGGCTGTAGGAATCGAACCCACAACCGAAGAGCGACTGGCCTTTATCGCCTACCACTGACCTACAGGAAGTCCCTGTTTAGTAGAAACTAGTTTTATTATATTAAGCAGTATGATATATGAAGTATAAGTCCATTTTAGGAACCATATATGATTAATCTCACTATAGATCGACTTATGCATATAATTTTTTCTAACCTTTTGTTTGAGACAGATGGAATGACCCGTCGTTCTATCACATAATCTGCTAACACTTCACGAATAACAAATTCAACTTCATTTATTTAAGAGATGAAGTGAAAAATTTTCAAGACACGAACAACAGTGAGATTGTACCAAAATAAATTAAGTATTTATTCTAATTCAAATTTTCAACTTTAGGGAAATGATCTTGAAAACCAAAAATGTTGTCCTAGTGATCTTATACCTGATGAATCAGATGGTACCTTATATCATCACAAATCTATGGATTTGTGATTACTGGATTTTCCATAGCCATGTTCTCTACCACTCTCCATCAGAACATGATGGTTAGATTTCTCTTCCATATCCATATTTTTACCTATGTGGAAACCCAGCGATTAGTTTATTTGGGTAATCGTTACATTTCATACTTTAGTTTTTAAAGCCAAGTTTCGGTATTCCTTTTTACGATGTGGGTTTCTATTAAAGAAACTTTCGAATAGTAAACCATTTATAACCCCGACGAATTTCGAGGGCGAAATTCATTTTAAGGGGGGTAGAATGTAACAGCCCGAGATTTTATGAATTTTTTTTTTATTATTTCACTAATGTCTTGTGTTGTACGCTACACCAAAAGGAGCTTGCACAACACACATCCTTGACTTGACTTGCATTACACGCAATCGCGACCTTCCTCGATAGCGTGTGTAGTACGCAATACCGAGTTTCACTAAACAACGATATGCTATAAAAATATTATTAAAACTAGCCGTTATGAATAGTAATAACCACTTTTTGAAATCCAGTAAATCTTATTTTTCAAAATGAACTTTATTTTTGGATTCGGAGTATCGAATTTAGCCTAAGGTGAAATTTTGGTACTTTTCAGATAACTTTCATATTCTGATGAATAGTGAAAATTACTACATTATAATTAAAAACAACTTTTTTTAATCGAAATAATTAATAGTGATAAAACATTAATTTGAGTAGTTTTAAAGTATATTTAGAATATATTTTTACAATTTAATACAATGTTGGTCATTGGACGTAATTTCACATTTAAACCAGAAATAAACAAGTGTCAATCTTTTGATAGATATTGTTTCGTAAAAACACGCTATTTGTTTTAATAGCGGGATTTAATTATAAAATTAATTAATTCAACTTCTATGTTATGAATTTAGTAAAATAGACTTCATTTTTGAATTCGGAATATGAAATATAGCTTAGGATGAAATTTTGGCATTTTTCTGAAAACTTTCAATTTTTGATGAATAGTGAAACCACTAAGTGGTAGGTTAAAAACTGTATTTTGCATAAAACTTAATTTTACCACTTCTGTGAATGGAATTTCGAAAATCCGAGAGACACGGTTAATATCAAGGACTAAAATGTGGTTCAATGAGATGAAAATAATTTTTTGGTGAATAGTAACTTTTTACTTTTTTTACCACGGTTAATAGTAAATAAGGTAACTAAGGGTAAATATGATATTAATATTACCCTAACACATGTCCTAATTCTATTGGACAAGTGTAATTCGACCAAAAACAAACTTAGGAATAAAATATGACCATTTACGCCCACTTGGATTAGATTAGGACATTTATTATTTAAAGAAGGGTTAAAATAGTTAAAATCAAAGTTTCATAAGTAAATCATTTTTAATATGGGGTTATACATAAGATAAATTCGACTATAAATATTCATTAGAAAGATAAAAAGATTTCCTACATGATGGTATTTTATTTGTAATTTTTAGACATCAAATAATATATTTTATTTATGAGACAAAGATGATGCAGTAATTATCTTATTAATGAAATATTGACATAATTGATAATATAAATACCAAAATAAATGTAATTTAAGACTTTTTATGAATTCCACTAATTTTATAGGTTACTATGATATATTAGTGTTGATTTAATCAACTTGGTTCGAACATATAATTCTGTTTTGACTTTCACAAAAATCATATATCAAATAGTGTCAAAATTGACACAAAATAGTTTTTAAATCAGATATTATATTATTAATTGTTATTTTATTCCTAAAAATCTAAGGTTCGGCCAAATGACTTAGATAAGGATATATGTATTAATAATATACAATTTGGGGTTCGTTTGGCATGTTATAGTAAGTTTATGAACCATATAGTGAAAGAAAACAAAAAGACACGGTAAAAGTTAAATTATTTAACATAGAGTTAAATCTAATTGATAAGGTTAAAATAATACCCTAAACTTGTCTAAATCCTATTGGTTGATAGGATTTCGACCCATCCCCACTTTAGCTTCGAAATAAGACCCTTTGGAACCATTATAAGCCGATTTTGACTTTAATATAAAATAATATTTTGAGATATTCCTAAGGTGCCCCTCTCCTCCCCTATAAAAGGACACCTCCTCCCCCTCCTCCTCACACCAATTTGAGCACTCAAGCTCGGCCAACCCCTGCCAATTTCTCCTCTCCACTTTCCTAGAAACATCCTAGAGGTTCTGGTCTTCCTCAAAGACCAATTTTTAGTGCCCTAAGAGGAGGTCTCAAAGAGGCACTTCAAAGAAGAGGTAATTACCGTTACCAATTCTTTCATCTTTATTTCTTCTTCCACTTCTTCTTCTTAGGTTGTTTCATTATGAAGTAATAACATCAGTATCAATCATATACTGATATGTTATTATAAGTATGAAACAAACCTATTTCTCCATCTATCCATCCTACGGAAAAAGAAATCACCGCGCGTGCGTACGTACGGAATACCGTCTCCACGCCGTGGTGTAATCTATTTTCCACCACCACCTTACATGGATGGGTATAATGGTGTAAAGAATAACTATACATAGTTATTACAACATCATATTGATTCTGATATATTGTATAATCCACTCCAATTCAATTCAATATTTATAGAAATGATATCATCGCTCGTGCGTACGTACGGAATACCGTCTCCACGACGCGATGAGATTCATTCTACATGTTAACCATTTAAGAATGATTATAATGTATATATAAGAAATAATAATGAAATATATGAAATTATAAAGCTACTGGATTTATGTATATATATACATATGTATGTCATCTACTTACTTCCATTTCAAGACAATAAGGAAAGGAAAACAGCGTTCATGCGTACGTACGGACTACCGTCTCCATGAACGGTGTTTTTCATTTTATTTATCTACCTATTATATATATATATATACTGAATATATATGATATATAAATCATATTTTATATTCTGGAAGTAAGTAAATCATGATATAAGTAATAATGATGTCAAGAACAACAAGTCAAAACACCTACGATAAATGAAACGATTTTACCCAAAACGCTTCTTTAACATGGATTTTACAAAAGAACGGGTAATATAATGTCATAATTGAACCATATATGATATCATAACAATGAATATGATTCTTTAATAAGTCAATAACATGATTTAAATCATTATACAGGAGGTTCGGACACTTACAAAGCAAGTCGGACCTAAGGTAAGGGAAATATCACAATCTCATTTTTATCCGAGATTGTTTATTCGTAAGTATTTACTGGGGTGTATTTTATCATCCACATCCATGTTCCCTCAATATGTAATATTGTTTCCATCCACTTGCAATAGTTTAAATCCAATTTTACCCTTAGGTGAGTTTTTAGTAAAGAATATGAAAGGAATCTTTTGTCGTTTTTTCCGTACGAGGTACTTTTTGACTTTTCCGACAAAAGTACGAAGAATGTTTTTTTTAACTTATACGGCACGAACGGATTTATACTGTTTTATAAAGCCTTATTTTCATGAAGCTTCCTCTAAAAGATTTCATGACTTTTTTTCAATAAAATATCTTTCTTTTAAAATTGCATGATGTTTTGTGAAAAGAAATTGATTTTAAAGAAGAAAGGATATTTTCCTCAAGAATTCATTTCAAGTGTTTTATCAAAAGTATTTTCCATCTAAGATAATAAAGGGTTCTGTTTCTATCCATATTTTTACATTGATTTGACTATGTTGTGATGGAATTATGTTTATGAATTTCTTTATCTTATATGAATGGTTTTATGATGTCATGTTGTTTAAGAATCCCATTTTTATTACATGGGTTATGAAATGATGTATGATTTATGATTTTTGTGGCACACATAAGAATTGTATCATTAAGAGATGGGTGGGACCTATATCTCCCTCCAATGCATTGGGTAAAGATTTTATATCTCATGAGATAGACATGGCTGGAATGGTAGGTTATACCGGTTCAGTGAAACAGGACTGAAACGAGGATTACTCGATTCAGAAAGGGACTTTGTCCACTAAGATAGTCTTGGCAATGAGTCTTGACTAACAAGAAATGATTCTCTATGATTATGTGTGTATGCCACAATGAGTAATGTTTTAAGTTATGATTTCATTTTCACTTCTATGATTTATCCCACGTTATGATATTATGAGCTCTTTTGCAGGTTAAGATTTCCAAAAGCTATGTTCTTATGTATATGATGTGATTGATATTTCTTTTGTTTACCCTTACTGAGCATTTGAGCTCACCCTTTTCTGTTTTCTTTTCCCCAGGATATAAAGAAAGGTTTTAGGTAAAAAAAAAGATCTTTATGGGAGATGTTGAAGATCTTTCACCACGTTTAGAAGATTATGTTCCGAGTTTCCAAAGACACTAAACTATTACGATCCTTGTGTGTGTGTTTTTGTTATGTACTAAGTATTCCGCAAAAGTAATGTAATGTCCATGTACGATAAGCTTCGGGTCTCTACAATCGGTAAGCACTGATCCACACAGGATCGCTGAGTGTTGTAGTCGTCGTTGTCGAACCCACAGAGGATTTCTGTACAGTCGTCATCGTCGTCGTAGTCGCAGCCATCTCTAGGGTTCATGCACAAAGCATGCTCGTTTCGGGAGGGTCCACTCCACGAGCCGAGGGGCTGATACATCAACTGAGATGATGTCTGGAGTTGATGTATCCCAAAGTTCTGTATCATCAAAAGGAACTCAACGTGACAGACGGTGCGTCAATCGGATGCCCGGTCTGAGAGTTATTGGCTTTTTCGTTCCGGGGGCTCGGTTGGTTTTTAAGTCAAAACCAACCCGACCGCATTCCAACTGCATCCAAACCTCAATCGTATTAATCCAAAAGGTCCTTCTCACTAAGAGTAATCCAACAAAGTCGATGGTACGTCAATCGGACATCCGGAGCTCAAGTTATAATTGTTTCCGCTCCGACGGCCCGGTTGGTTTTGTGTTCGAACCAACCCAGCTGAACCCAAAGATCTCCGAAACCTTGAGTGTAATATACCTAAACGACCGCCTCTATACAAGGATCGCATCAAAACTAACGGTACGTCAATCAGATGTCCGTATCCCAAGATATAGTCAAAAGACCGTAAGAGGTCCGAAAATGGGGGTGTATTGGGCCCGGACCGACCCGGCCCGAGACCCCCTGGGTCGGCCTGATCCGGGTCGACCCAAACCGGGTTCGGGTCTGGCCCATTAGGGGCCCAGCCCGGCCGTCGCGGCCCGGCCCGGCCTGGCGCGCTGCGCGTGGCTCGCGTGGCCAGCTCGGCCACGCCCAGCTAAGCGGAAGGGGGGGGGGGGCGTGCTGCCCCCTGTTTGTGTAACCCCCCCCCCACGTGGAGGCCACTCTTCGTTCCAATCGAGAGTTACGAACCCCCGGTCTCCCCCTGACACGGCCAGCTGGTTGTGGCTGCCGTGGGACCACCGCGGTCCCACCCTCTGGCTCCGGCGGCCGGCGGTTCCGGCCGCCGCTCCCCGCACCACCGCGGCCTTGTCCGATCGGCGCGGCGCGACCATGCCGCACCCCACCGCCATGGCCCCACTCTGGTATCGGCCTCTTTGAGGTTCTCTGGCGTGGCGCGACGGTGCCGCGGCTTGTTCGACTTCAACGGCGCGGTGCGACGGTGCCGCGCTTCTTCGCCCATTCTTCATTGTTTCTGCGCGGTGCAACGGCACCGCGCTGCCTTTGCTCATGCCACAAGAAGTTCAAAAATCAATGGGGGGAGAGTCAGCCATGTTTGTGTGGTCCGACCTCCTCTCGTTATTGTGATAACAGGTGGCCCAATTTAGAAAACGATGAACGACGACGAAAGTCTTCACGAACAAAAACAATTAATCCCCTACCTCGAGCATTGTTGAACGAAGGTTTGTCGCAGGGAAGGGACGTCCTGGAAGACGGCATCACGGAAGGAGGATTGTTGGTGTCACAGAGAAGATAATCATCAGCGTCGTGGTACATGGCGTTGCGTCGTCGATCTCTGAGGATGGCGTCTCTCACCGGCTACGGAGAGGGAAGAAGACGGTATGAAGAACTCCCCTTTGCGGTGACGGAGTTCTTCGTCGAAGGCTCGACGTTCTTCGCATTCTTCCACGAGGAAGAATAACTTCAAGAATTAGATATTTCTTCCCCCAATCCTCTCTCAAAAAGTTTACCCAATTAAAATAAGGTCACCCCTTATTTTAATTGTTTATGCCATGCTTTTCAAAATTTAAAAATTCAAAAACGAAACCACTTAATTAATTAAACTTACGTTGAAAAATTAAATGGAGAGTTAAGGGAGTTAGAGAATATGAAGGGGTGGGGTTCGTGTGGGCCCCACCTCACTAATATCCTACCAAGAAGTTAGGTTATCAGTGGGTCCCACTATAACTCCCTTTCATAGGATATAACCGCTTAGTAAAAAGAAATTAAATTGTAGCTCAATTTTATTTTACTTTTCATCTAATCCACAATTTTTTTAACAACTCCTCCTAAGAGAACGTAGCCCCAGTAACGGTCTTCTTAATAAATTACCGGCACTGCGGTTCCATCAGTGTCCTTGGATTTCGATTCCGAGCACCGGTTCAAAAGATTGGAAATCCCTCTCTTTTGTTCACTGAACGTACCCAAGCTAATATTCGGAAAATTATTCCGGGCTCACCGGGCCTCGGAATCTGGTGCCGTCAGAAACTGCGTTCTTGTAAAATCTCAATGAAAATTAAGAAAAAATTTCCCTTGAATTTTACGAGTCTTTAAAAAATGTGTTCATAAATAAACGGTTATTTTCATCTTGAGTTACTTAAATTAATATTTCAAAAATAATTTTCCATATAAGATGACATTATTTGATTCAAGTTATAATTTAATTGGGATATGACCCAATGATAAAATTTTTATTCTTTTTAGTAATGGTTTATGTTTAGGAAAGAATGATACTGAAGAAAAATATTTTTTTCTTTGTGTTATGTAATGATGAAGTGTTTATGAAACTCATTTAATTATATATGCTCTCATGTGATGAATTATTTATGGTCCTATCGAACACATATGTATAGTTCTTATTATATGATCGGTGGTACCTATATCTCTCTCTAATGATTTGAGTGATGAATTATATCTCATCATATAGTTAATGGAAACAAGTCGATGTGCTTGATTTGTTAAGTTAAATAGGTGATAAGGCCTAATCTGAGAATCTTGGAAGTTAACCAGGACATATAATTTTTTTTATATACTTATGAAGATTCCAAACACATTTATGACTTTAACATGTGGTTCAATAATGAGTTATAGTGAGATTTAATTCTTATGGTTCTTGTTATTTTTTTATGCCATAAATCATGTTTATGATACATGATATCTTGGGATTGAAATTTTTCTGTTATTCTCATGACCACATATCCATATTTCTTAACTTATTCTTTTATAAGATAATAAATTGAAATATTTTATGTTTACCCTTATTGAGAAATTGATCTAAACCATTTCATACATTTCGTTTTCATAGGATATGAAGAAATGTGTTAAGTCTGATATGATAAAAGGGGTCTAATTATGATGAAATAAGTGGGATAAGATGTAGATATTTTATGAACCACATGTTTATGTTTCCATGTTTACAAAGGCACTATACATTTATGGTCCTTGTGTCTGTATTTTTCTAATGAAATGAATATTAATCTAAAAAGATGTAATACCTAAGTTATAAACTCTTTGTTCGTTATAGTAAACTATAACAACCAAGAAATTTCAACATGGATATTAAATTTTTTTAGATGAATATTAAATAAATTACACAAACAAATGCCAAAGGACTGTAACAGTTTAGTGCCTTGGGAAACATGGATCATGTTGTTTTAATTTAGTGAAAAATCATAAACATCTCTCATAAAGATCACCATCTTTATTAATCATATTTAAAATCATTATTTATGACCTGGTGAAATGAATAATACGAAATGGTGAGCTCAGATGCACAGTGTAGGTAAACAAGTGAGATAATAATCATAACATAAATATAAGGGTATAATTATATCAGAATAACATTTGAAATTTACGACATGTTTATCAAAGATAATAATCTTGAGTTATAGAATAAATCATAAAAAATTTTAAGATAGAATCATAAGTGAATAAATAGAATAATCCATGAAATAAAAACATAGTAATAAGACATAGAATTGTGGAATACACATAAACATGTAAGACCATTCCCTATAAGTCAAGGTGTATTACCAAAACATATCAGGGAACATCATAGGAGATACACCTACTAATTGGGAAACACCACCATCCCAACCATAGTCCTTTCATTGTATGGTATTAGGTTTCCCCATCTTCCCATAGTGGATCGGGTTTCCCTATATTCTCATAGTGGATCAAGCCTATCGACTTTTTTACCATAATTAACTCATGTAATATAAATATTTACCCAATTAATCAGATCCATCACATAATAAAAACAATACAAATGTGTTTTAGTATAACATAAAATATTTATCATATCCTAACCCAAGGAATGATATGGGTTTCATAATCCTCATTCAATCGTAACATAACCCACTGAAAAAAAATGGGTTTTAGGAATTTCATTCCATAGTGAACATAAAACAAAAAAAAGAGTAATAGGGATAGTGTCCTTGAAAAAATATCCCCATTAAAAAAAGTAACATAAAAGTATGTTATCATAAATGGAAAATAATTTTTATAGATCAATTAAAAATTATTCTTGAGGAAAATATCCTTTCTTCTTTGAAAACATTTTCTTTTCTAATAATGTCACAAAATTTTAAAAGAAAACATTTCTGTTGAAAATAAACATTCAATATTATATAGTAAGATTAATTTAATTTATTATACATGATGGTGTAGAATCCATTCATGTTGCATATGTTAAAAATAGTCCTTTCATCCTTTTGTTGGAAAAGTGATAATGTACCTCATTCGGAAAATGTAGAAAAATATTATTCTAAATCGTTTTAGTAAAAAGTATAAAATGGGTTAAAATAAAATAAAATATTCATAGGCGAAGTGTAAAAATACCTTTTGAGAACATATTTATAAAACATGTTTGTTGAAGATAAATATTCCCCAATTTATATTTAAAATGAAAAAATATTGAATGTTTTATGAGATTGTGAAATAAACCCTTATAGCTTTATAATCATTAGGATTATATGACCCATGAAATAATGAAAATTTTATAGATATTAAAATACTATAATATTTGGAATAATATTCATAAAAGACATTTATGGTTAGTATATACACCATGTAGAATAAATAAGTAGTGTATAAGGCATGTGTCCCATGTAAATAAAAATGAGACAATAATCCCTTACTGATTTGGTAACTTTTGAACTATAATCCCCATGAAAAAGATATCATAAAATGTATAGTTAAAGAAAGATATACTTAAGTATTATAATCATATATAATATTAATTTAAAATATTACACCACATAAGATAAATAATTGGTGAATAAAACATATATCTCACAAAAAGAAACAGTGAGATGAGAAAACTCTTACCTTAAGTCTTGACTTCCTTTTTACATGTTAAAACATCCTATATAATAAATAAAATTTTATATTAAATATACCATATAACCATATTCATATATATATATATATACCTTATGTTATTTACTAATGACATTATATAACTCTCTTTTTAACATTTCCAAAATTAACTTATTTTTCAGGTAATAATTGCTATATTTCTCATACATGTTTTGAATTTTTATACATGGTCCTCATACTTATATCCTAATTTCATCATATTTAAAATTATAAATATTATATAAATATCATATATGTTTATTATATATGTATTTATGGTTATCTATTAAATTTAGTGGTAGACAATAGAATATATTGGTCATAGAGACAATAGGATGTATGTACGCATGAACGTTGTTTTAGTTTTCTTGACAGATTAAATGAAATAAATGTATCAGATATATTGTATTTAAATAATCATTATTATGTTATATATAACATATATATTCATAAAATTAATCCCTATTTTCACCCATGGGAAATATAGATGAATGAAGAATCACATCTTATTGTAGAGATAGTAAGCCATACGTACGCACGAGAAACATTATCATTTCCCAAAAGATTAGGTGGAAAAAATTTAGATATGATATTATCATTACAAAATTATAAACATTTCGTAAATATCATATATAAAACATAAAACCATCATAATCCCCATTCATAAAATATGGTTATGGAAAATTAATGGTCTCGCTATGTGTATATGCTAAGTCGTACGTACGCACGAGCGATACTTTCACTTCTCATTCAATGGGAAAGGGCATGCATAATTGTGTTTTTAAAATAATAAAAAAATTAAATATATTAAGGATTATAAATTTATTAATATATGATATATATCATATATTTTTTAGAATTTATAGAAGGGTATAAAAAAGAATGATCAATTTGAGCGATTACCTCTTCTTAGAAATGGTTCCTTTAGATATTCTATAAAAGACTCTAGATTTGGTCCTTTAGGAAGACCAGAACCACTACAATGTGTCTAGGGAAGGGTAGAAGTGAATTTGGAAGAGGTTAGTCTATCTTGAAGATTTAAAATGGTGAAATGAGATGAGAGATGAGGTGTCCTTTCAAAATGAAGGTGAGGGGCACTTTTGGAATTTCTCAAAAGATTAATTTATAATAAATTAAATCTCAATCAAAATATCTATAAATGGAAAGGAATTTGAAGGTAATATGGGATATGGTGGATATCCCATCAACTAATATATTTTAGAAAAGTTTTTATTTATAATTTTAAACCTATTAATTTTTATTAATCCTTAGTTAACATATTTAATATTTAATTATGCTAACAATATTTTTAATTTAGAAGGTCGATATATTTTACTTATAAGGTTTAAATTGAACCATAAAAGGTATATTTATTTCAAAATATCACCAAAATTTGGGGTTTTTTTTAATATGGTTTGTGGAATATTTATCATCTGAGTCCATGTTTTCTAAAAAAAATTCAAAAATGTTATTAATATTATCATATGAATATTTAAAGATATTTTTTCACATATTTGACCTTTTACTAAATGGTTTAAAAGGAATACTTTTTTTGAATTTTCCAAATGAGACACTTTGTGAATTTTATGAACTAAGTAAGAAATAAATGTTTTTTAACATATACATAATGAATGGATATCTTTATCATCATGATGCCTTAATTCCTTGAAGCTTCACTTACAAGATTATAAGGTTATTTTAAAAGAGAATTTTTTTCCTTTAAAATGAATGGAATTTTAAGAAAATAAAAAAAAGAATAAATATTACTTTCCAAAAGAATTATTTTCATGTGATCTCTCAAGGCATAACTAAAAGATGAGACTGTGCTTATAAAATGTAACCTAGTAAGTATTTATTCTCATGAAAATTCATCAACTCTAGGGAAAGGATCTTGAAACCAAAAAAATTATCGTAATACCTTATTTTATAATGATTCATATGGACCCTTAGATCATAATAGATTTATGGTTTTTTATTATCAACATTATCCTGACCATGTTCTCTATCACTCCCTATCAGAACTTGATGGTTAGTTTTCTATTATATGTCCCTGTTTCCATATGCCACCAATGTTCTCCTATATGAAAACCTAGTTATGAGTTACTTTTGTAAACCGTTATGTTTCCAAATTTCCCTGCTTAAAGGGAGTTTTACTACTCATTTTTACGATGTGGTTTTTACAGAGAGGAATTTTCAAATAATCCATCATTAATTTTCAAAGTTCAATTTCATATTTCATGGATATGATTTCATTTTTATATCCATGATCACAATATAAATGTATATTATAATTTGGGACTTCTACCAAATATCTTCCAAGTTTATGATGTTTTCCATGTATTTATTATGAGGAAGTACCTACATCATTCATCACATGTACTAAACTCAGAGGTCATGCCACTAAAACAAGATCCTTCTTATAAAGAGAAACCGGTAAAAATTTTGAATCCTATAGATACGGATCTATAAAACACGACCACTCACCATGTTAAAGTTTTGTGGATAACCCACTAGTATGAATAAGCCTTGTGGTAACTTGAGGATACAATGAGGTAGTAGTATCCTCATTTTTTTATTTGAATGTTGAATTTCAGTACTGAAAATCATTTTAAGGAGGGTAAAATGTAACAACCTAAGTTCTTAAGAAACTTTTTTAATAAATTAAATTTCATTTATGTCTTCTGTTAAGATATACACCATGTTAAAGTTGAGCTACAAGAAAACCTGAATTATCTTACATTACAAGCAACACTAAGGTCCTACTATACATCTTTTTATTAATGTAATTATTTAAACAAGACAAATATAATTGATCGATTAGAATGGTGGATATGAAAATAATTTACATAATTGTGAAATAATGGTTTACACATGTATATAAACTAAAGAAACTAGGTTATTCCATTGTTAGGGATTTAATATTTCTAGCTAAAAATTTTGTTAAATACCCCCTTATCATCGCTAAAAAAATCATTGTTAAAGGGGGTCTTTAAAACTTCCTTTTTTAGAATTGTTATATGTGGTCTTTAAGAGCGCTACAAAAGCGTTGTTAAATGGGGGTATTTATCAACAGTTTTTTACCAGAATTAACAAAACTATACTTAATAAAATATTTCATTAAAAATATTATATATATTTATACAGATATAAATTAAATATGTATTATTTAAAACATATTTTTGATAAGGTAAATAGGTATTTACATTTAATATATAGTTTATTCAGTGGAAATAGATTACAAATTAATTAAAAAATATTTTTAATTTATAATTTTATTATTATTACTGAGTAATAGTAATTTAATAACAATTTGAAGATAACAAAAATCAAAAAACTAAGAAAAGTTCTAAAATAAGTTGAAAACCTAACTCGATCATCCAATGACAATAGATTTTGATCTGGGTATCTATTTGGGAACTATGCCATATAAAATAAAATTCTACGATGATATCTACACCATTAATTAGACAAGAAAACCTATGAAAATTTTTTTGAGTCCTAAAAAGGACTCTATGATCTCCAGAAGAGAGTTTTTAGTTGGGATACTCTGATTTTTTAACATTCGATGGATTTTCATCCTTATTTAAGGGGGCCTTATTTCTTTTTATTAGGTAGAGACCAAATTTATTCCTAGGTCTTACACTCATATTGATATTATGGTTTTGAAATTTTATTATTTTTCACAACATACTTTTATTTATAGTTTAATATATGTATGTTTTCTTATATTTACTTATAATAAATCACTCATATAAATACATGTATCAACTTATTTATGTAAAAATGTAAATTATAATATATGTAAATGATTAAATCTTCTAAAAATGTTTTTAAAACAATATCTAACCATTTTTTACATTATAGAAACATATTCATATATTTTTGTATTAAAAAATAGACATATGTATATATAATAATATAGTATATATAAATTAATATGATATATAATATATATTAAATGAATATAAATATATATATAACACACACAAAAAAATATATATATTGTATAAATCAATTTAAAAATAATTATATAGTTATATGTAAATATATATATATAATAATAAAATAAATATCATTAAACAAACAGGAAAACAACATGGTGTAGTGGTAGAGGCGTTCCATCTTTGAAGGAGAGGTACAGTGTTCGAATCCAAGAAGACGTCTATGAGGCTGAAAATTTGAAAAGCATTAATAAAGGGGTGGTAAAATCACTAATAAAGGGGTCTTGTAATTGCATTTAAAAGGGTTGGGGCTCATGGATGTCTCAAGAAATATATTTTTACCCCCTTTAACAATGCTGCTTTTATAAGTGTTTTTTAGCACTGATAAAAGTTTCAGCCTTTTCACCGCACTCAGATTATCAACACTTTTTTAGAGTTGATAATGGCATATTAAAGCACTGTTAAAGATATTTTATTTTTAGTGTTATAATTCTTTGACCAATTTATTATAAATTAATGTAAAACCCTTCTTAAAATAAAAGGAAATGATTTTCTAAAAAACTAATTAAATGTGCACATGTGTTTTATACCAATAAATAAATAATTAAATATTGATAAATTATGTTAATGGTATATATTTATAATATATTAAATATAAATTTTAAAATTCTAATTATGTGTTTTCTAGACATGATATATGAAAAAAATCCAATTTTATGCATAAAAGAAGTATTTTTCAAAAGACGTAGTTTGGATGGATTTTAAAGGCACACTTATTTTAAATCGTAGTTTTTATACTTTTCTATATTCCTATTTGAAAAAATAAAATTATTATTTTAAATTAGAATATCAAAATTTACTTTGGAAGAATTTTTTTACTTTTCTACTAACTTTTATTTTTTGATAAATAGTAGAAAATATTGCATTTTAATTGAAAAAAACTTTTTAATAAAATTTAATATTGCATTAAATTATATTTTTAATGTTTTAAAACAATATTTAGATCAATTTTATATCATTTAATTAAATTTATGTTATTGTAATCAATTAAACGTTTATATTGGATATAAAAACATTATAAACTTTTGAACATTTTTATTTAAAAATTTGGTGTTTCCTCATGTCAACGAGAATAATTTAAAAAAATTGAAAATTATTTAAATTTAATTTTAAAAAATGGATTCCATATTTTCAATCAAAATCACCAAATTTATTAAATAGGTATCTTTTATTTCAGTAAAATATCATTAGTAATTTTATTTTTTATTAGCACGATTAAGAGCAAAATAGGTAATTAAGTTTAAGAATAATATTATCAATATTAGAAAATTGAACTAACACTTGAAAAAATGTTATTGGATGAAGTTAATTCAACCGTTAACACATAAGTTTCAAAATTGAATAATTTAATGGGCAATTTTCCATGATAACAGCATAGATATTAATTGAATCAAATAGAGTGACAAAATGTAACACTCTTACTTTTAATAGGTGTGGTATTATTAGTATGTGGATAAATAAAATATATTTCTGAAGAAATATATATATATATTTCTGAAATATAAAAGTGTTATATACATCATTTAAATTTATTTTTAATTTTTAGTTAAGAAATAATTATCATAAATAATTATATAATGATGATGCAGTAAATATTAAATTAATAAAAATATCAATTAAATGAAATTAGAAATATTAAAACAAATAAAATTTGAATTAATTAATGTGCCACAAGAACTTTATAGGTTAATATGACATTTTATGGGTGTATTAAATGAATTGGTATGAAGTTATCTTGCGGGATTTATTTTTGTAAAGTCAATGAAATAAATTGTGTCAAAATTGACACAAATGATATTTTATGAAAATAATATTTTATTAAAATAGTTAAAATCATAAAATCCTAAATAAATAAAAATGGGATAAATTATGTTTTATAATATTATAAATTTACATATTAGGGTTCAATTTACTCCTTATAAGTAAAAATATATATCTTTTTAATTAAAATTGTTGTTACCATATTTAAAATTAAAATTGGTCAAGTAAGGGTTTGCAAAAAAGATATAGTTTAAAATTACCACAAAACATGTCTAATATATATTAGTTGATGGTATATTCACCATATCCCACATTATCTTCTAATTACATTTCATTATGAAGAATTTGGATTTCTATTTTATTTATTATAAAATAATCTTTAGAGAAATTATAAAAAGTTCCCTACACCTTAATTATAAAAGGACATATCATCCCTTATCTCATTTCATCATTTTGAATCTACTGGCTCTACAAAACTATAAAAAATTCACTCATACACTTCCCTAGACACATTATCGAGCTTTTGTTCTTCCCAAAAGACCAAATCTAGAGTCTTTTAGAGGAGATCTAAAGGAACCGTTTTGAATTAGAGGTAATCACTCTAATCGATCACTCTATTTTTATGCTCTTATATACCTCCTGTAAATATATTATATATATCATATAATAATAAATTCAATATCCTCAATATTTTAGAATTTTATATTGATTATGAAAACACCATTACACATCTCCTTTCCCATCGAACAAGAAGTGAAAGTATCGCTAGTGTATGTGTATAGTTTACCGTCTCCACATAGTGATACAATTATTTTTCCATAACCATCATTTATGAACATGGTTTATGATGGCTTTAATGTTTAAATATGATATTTATGAAACTATTATACATCTATAATGATAATATCATATCTACCTTGGTTGAATGGTCAAGAAAATATTTTTCACTTCTATGTTAAGGAAGTTATATATCTGAGGTCGGGTTGATCAGGATGGTGATACATTCATAAGTATTTTGGAAAAAATAGAAATTTAAATTCACCTGTTTAGATTAATAAATTATAAAGAAAAAAATGGCGATGATACAAGTGTGCATCCTTCTTTATTAGATATTTAATGACAAAAATATTATAGTACACGTTAAGTGTTCATAAATTTGTTGTCATTCCTATGAAAATATTTATCTCTTAGGGGCATTGATGGGTTACTAGACTCAGCTCTTGGTCTATAGATTTGATTCACTGCTATTGAGATGAGGGCATAGAAGGTCACACACAATAGCATATTCAAGAATCCTCCATATTCAGTTGAATTGGTATTCTGGATATGGTGGGACCCACCATGAGATTCGAGGGATGTCCATGTTAACGATCACTGATAAATAAATAAATTAATATTATTCAAGTAACTAATAATTGGTATTGAATTTATTTATTAAATTTAGTTAAAAGATAAGTAAATAAGAAAAAAAATTATATTCAAACGAATATTATTTTATTATTCTAGGTATGTTTAATATTAAGTGGTAATTATGAGTCGAGTTAATGACTCGGTTTTATCATGTATTATTATATATATATATATATTATAGGTATGTGATAAACTAATAAATAATGTTGACATAGTTTAGTTCATCATAATTATTTATTAAGTGGGTGTTTAATAAATAGGGGATGGGGAACCCAACAGGGTATTATTTAAATCCACTGTATACATAGGAGAAGAGAGACTCTAGCCATGTACTATTCAGGGTGAGAAATACAGAGCCTCCCTCTCCTATCATGTTTTCTAAAGAGAGAGTCTCTCTATCCAGATATTCGGATCGAGTTCTCCCTCAACCCTCGAAGGCACGTCGATGCGGTAATCATTGGGTCATCCAAGGAATTATCGGAACTCCTTGCTAGCACCTAGAATTCGATGATCGTTACTCCAATGGATTTTCTAAGAATGTTTTGTCAATACAGAGGGATCACGTAATGGAACCTTCATTCAAAAATCATCGGTGATGAGTTTTTTTTTAGCACCTCTTCAAATCTAAACTGTTATGTCTTTAGTTTTAATTTATTTTCTCTTTTAATTTATGTGAGGTACTCAAACCATACCGGGGATTGGATCATTGCGGATGACGAGTTCCATCACTCTAACGATGAAAAATTTTATAATCCTTAGTCCACCATCTTCTGCTTAGTGTGATGGTACCTTCAATTGGTATCAAAGAGATTACATAAATTTTATGAGCCCAAGAATTTTTAATTTGCATTAAATTAAGTAAAGGGTTTAATATTTCTCACAAAGGATCTGACTACTCTTCGATATGAGCATTGATGAACAAGTTATGGTCATTTAAATAAAATCATGGATCATGCGTTGCTTGATTTTAGGTACTAAAATTAATTCGATCAAGATCTGGCCGTTTCAGATTACCCGAATTGATATTGGTTTTGTGAAATACAAAACAAATGATAATTATTAAAATATATAATAGTTATTATTATTTTATTATTATTGAAATAATAATTATTTCATTATTATAATTAAAGAATATATATTAGCCTTTGGAAATTTAAAGAGAGTCCAATTAATGTGGAATTATCAACACTGAAAAAACAAATAAATGTCATCAATCAATACTTTTTTTTGGAAATGGGTGGTATATTATTAAAACAAAAGTTAATTTTAAAAAAAATATCTTTTGATAAATTTAAAAATGGGAGGGACCCCTATCAGGTCTCTCTATCCCATACTTTTTCCCTAAGGCACCACCATTTCTCATGCCCCTCCTACCAGGCCATCATACCTCACTATCATTGTTAGCTGCTTGTGGCCCTCGTTGTTGTCATGTTTGGCCTTTACTTTGATGGGACACTCTTCCTTATTGTCATCCTCAGCCTCCCATGGCCCTCACCCCCGGATACACCTATGCCTTGCCTAGGATCATCTAGCCACCTTCAAACGAGATCCATTCAGCCCACTCCTACAGCTTGGCACCACTCTTATTGAGCCTGACTTCCACTGTCAGCGGCCTGCCCCATCCTAACCACGAACCTCCACCCTCACTTACTCTTCATGTCCACACCTCCTCCTTTCATAGGTCTCGGAGCCCTCTCACAGTGTTAGTCGACCAAGAAGAACCTCCCGTGCCAGTGAGATCTTGTCGGACAGCACCTTGCTGCAACTAGAGCTGGAGATCCAATGAGCTACACATTGTGTCCCCTCCATCAGGTTACCCAGCAAGGTGACCCCCCTATCGATCTACCATCGACCAATAGTTATCTCCAATATCTAAGCTCCCCTATTCCTTATTGAGACACCCTGACTAGACCTTGCTGGATCCTCCACCCATCCTATCATGCTCAGATCTATCAATGACTGTCACAAGAGCCGCTGTCTCCATCAATTTTACCTCCTGACGGGTTTAGCCCGACCCAAATTTCCCCAAAAATGTACTGGTCTTCCCAACCTAGAATGGGTGTGGGCAGACTTTCTAGCCTATAATATCCCTATACCAGTTTTTTTCATGGCCTAGAATGGGCTTGCATGGGTTTGGCCCAACCCGCATAGCCTCTGTGCTATGTTTCAGGGCCCGTGTTAAATTATATTAAGATTATTACTTTATTTATTTTCAGACTATAATTAAATTAATTAAAATATTAATTTTTGGCTTCAAAATATAATTTTGATATCAAGAAATAAAATTAATTCAATTGAATTATTAAATTTTATTTAAATTTTTGTATTAAATTTTAATTAATAATCGAACTAAATGTAAATTAAATAAATTATTTTAATTTTTAATTCATTTTAGTTATTTAACATCTCTTTTACTTTAATTATTGCAATTTAATTTTTATTGCGCTTTAATTTTACCAGCTTACTGGTCCTAAGCACCAACCTTTTTTTGTTTTTTATTTAATAAATTATTTTTAAAAGGTGTGTGATGTTTATAATTAATTAAATAGTAATTTTTCATATCATCTTTATTTTTTGTCAATTTTATAGAGAAATGTGTTTCCATTTTAGCAGATCTATTCTGCACCCCTTCATCCCCTTGCGTACATGCGAGTACTTTTGTAAAATTGATGATGATGGTATACGATGTGGGACCCACCTTGACGAGGTGGTATGTATTGATGAAGACAGTGTGAGATGAAAACAATTCCATGTCGAGGTGAACTCCAGATGAGTTGTGGACATACTAGACAAGGTGCGAGCTACATCACGAGTCTAGTGATGGCTCAGGTATGATGCCCCTAGGTCATGGTGGTCCATTGAATTTATATGGATCAACAAATATTGGATGCTCAAGACTAGTCTGGTAGTATATTTCCCTTATTAATTTATTTATTATTTTGTTAATTTTATAACAATGTGAAAATACATAAAATAATAAATAATAAAATGCATAAAGAAGGGACATATGGTTTTTTATTAATGTTCAGTTGTGAGTGTGAAAACATATATGAGAAAGATTAATATAAATGGATTAAAATTTTCAAGAGAAAAAAACATCAACCTCAAAGAAATGTTATGTCATTATCACCTTCCATCATTTCAAATTTGAACAAAACAGGGTGTTTAGGGTGATTGTCATGGCATATCTAAATGTGCCTCTTACTATTGTGGAGTTATTATGATATTGGTGGGATGAATTAACTTATGTTTTAGTAAGGATTATCTATAGCTAAGTTTCAATCATTTTATAGGAAAGTGTTGAGTAAACAATTTTATGATTTAAGAAGTTATTACTTCACTCAATAGATCACGAAGTAATGAGTTAATGTGGTTGTCCAAACAAACTCATACCTTGAACCCTCCGAGTAGTGGCATAGCCATATCTTGTAGACTATGTGGGGAGGATTAGGGATCCCTACCACTAGAATGTTCAAGACATAGAGAATTCCAATTCTTGTACAGAGGGTTCTTATAAATCAATAAAATAGTGTGAGACATTTAATGATTTAGTTAATTAATCAATAATGTATGAATCGATAATCAAGGTAAAAGTACTAATCTACTAGAATTTTATTTTTGAATAAAATGAGAAGAAATATCACAACATATACTATGATAATAATTGGACAAAGTAAATGTCTATATTAAAATGAAATTCCCAGTGTAGTATAGGAACTTGGACACATTACAACTATATCTATAGTTTATGGTGATGATGTCCCTACCTGTTTATCCACATCAAGAAGTGAGATATCAATGGATGATCAATTACACTAGCTTTGTGTAAATATGAAATATGGATCACAATCTTTCAATTAATTCCATTCCTACACCTAATTACTCCATTTCCATTTATGATTTCCAACAAACAGTATGGAGTAAACGCATCATTACCTTTTGGTTCTCCAAGAAATAAGAACCTTAAATAATGCACATTGTTAAGTTCTTATGG
The DNA here is from genome assembly GCA_963277665.1 of Viscum album. Taxonomy (NCBI): domain Eukaryota; kingdom Viridiplantae; phylum Streptophyta; class Magnoliopsida; order Santalales; family Viscaceae; genus Viscum; species Viscum album. The sequence continues at coordinate 1,628,170,118 of OY728159.1, forward strand.
TGAACAAGTTGAAATGCAGGAAAAAAACTAATGGAAACTGAAACTCCAAAGGCACATTAACATTTTTCAATAAATAGAGGTTCGTTATTAAATAGGAGGTTATTTCTATCGCATAATATGAAATAAATTTATGGGCCATTAAAAAAGAAATGAATTGAATTGTATAAGAAATAACCCAGTTCTTCTTCAGTGTATATTCATCAAATACATGTATTATTTTTGATATACATCTTGGATATTCAAAATAATATTATTTTCCTATATGTGGATTGAAAAACAGTAACCAAGTAATTATTGAAATATTTCAAGAGGTAAGGTGTCTTCTCCAAACAGTAAAGAAAGGGTGATTCCAAGGCTAGTGGTGAGAAGCACACAACTACTATTTTCCAAGTGATAGATTCTAGTTGAACATTTGTAGAGTATAACCAAAAACATTCATCTCATATTATTGTTGGACATAAGGATAAATCATTCCATGTTCTGGAATGAATGTATTTTGTGGTGTAACATACTCAACAAATAGTCTAGTGGTACTTGGATCATAGGCAATAATTGATGAATATAAACTTTAAGAATAATTTGCCTAGTTGTGGAGGGATAATTATTTATCAATAAAAACTCAAAGTGGATGTAAATAATATACCTAATATGGTATTTAGTCTTGTAACCTCAAAACACCTTTGGTATTATCGACATATTTAGTGTGGAGGAAAAAACCTTTAGAAATAAAGTTATGCCCCAAAGCTTCCAAGATTAGTTCAGTAAAAGAGCCTGAACTATTCCAAGTGTATGTTAGTGGTATATATACATCATAATATTCCATTAAATAATTAATTAATTTTAAGTTTAATTATGTGTGGTAAGAATATATGAGTTTCTTTGGGTCAGCATGTCGAAGAATATCTTGACGCATCATCCATGAATCATGATAATGTAGTGTAGAGTAATTCCTAAATGATCATTACCTTATCTACATCACTAAATTGATCTTAATAAGGATGATTGATGATAAATCTTACATGTTAACATTGATCAACAGAATGTTGCATGGAGAAATTTATGAATGCACATTTTATACACCAAGGTCATGATGTAACTAGTATCAATGTTGTAACTTTTAGGAACTTATATTATACTTTAAGACAAGATTTGAAAATAAAGGTGATATCCCATAAATAATATTCCAACAATAATGAAAAATGTATATCATATGATTCATAATATGATGAAAATACATAATGTCATAAGAACTTGTGTTTAAGATGCAAAGAGTTTGTTCGGATATAAAAAATCTTGTGTAAAGCTAAACACATTGTGTATATAACTAATTATCCTAACATTTGAATATGATATTATATAAATCCCCAAGAAAGAAAAGTGGTAGTCAAGTGATAGAATGCGCTTCTATATATGGTTTCACATCTCCATTAGAGATATTGTGAGCTAGATTGACTTGGATTTGGTCAATGATTGAAATGAACAAATGGATGGAATAGGAACATGTTCCAAAAGTGTATGTGGAAGAGGAATTTTCCAGTGACACAATATACATAGGAAGGTTAAACCCATAGAGATAGTTTTATTTTCATTGTATTTGGTGCTACAATATTCAGTGAGAATAATAATTCCTACATGAATTATATGGAAATTAGCTAAGATTTTAATGTTCAATTAAAATTAAATAGTGGTTCCATGTATCAAAGTGAAAAGGGGATTGTTATATTGAATACTATGGTGGGTATTCAATTGATTTGATATGTCGATACTACAAGGGAAGTACTAATATGGATCGATTGGTATTACCAAATCAGAATACCTAAATCCATTAGAATTTTACTTTTCTTAGATAGTTTTTATGATCATTTAATTGGCAGTTGTATGTCAAGAAGAAATTTTGTTGAAGGTGTCAATAAGATGCAACTAGAAAGGAATGATGACACCATTGGATGCCAATAAGGATTCAAAGTTATTGAAATCCAGTTCTGAATTATAGTAAACAACAAGATCTTAGAGCATTCTTTTGGAATAAATCTTTTCCAAGTGTCAACCAAATGTTAGTTAAGGAATCATTGTTTTCCAAGTGAAATATGTTCAAAAACATATGGGAAATAGATATCTAATATTTAAACTAAACTTGGATTCCTCTAGATGATTTTTCACCAAAATATGGGGCCACATCACCCAAATTTTTAAATCCTCCGTCATTACCCAATGTCGCTCGCACTTTTACATGGATAATCCTCTGGTTCCTGCTAGCGATTTTCGTCACCTCGTCCTACTCTTCCTGCAAATCTAGGGTTTCTATAGCCCCCAGATATCTGAATTCTCCTCCATTCTCAGTGATCCACTCCCAAGTATACCAAATCTCCTTCATTTTATAAGCCCAGATCCCACAACTCTTCAGATCCTCTCTTCCCCAACACACATCTTGCGGCTAACTTCTCTTCCATGCTCGATGAACCACTCCTGACTATACCAAATCTCATTAATTTCAACACCAATCTCCCACACCTCCTCAGATACTCTATTACCTAGAAAAGATCTAGCAACCAACCACTCCCAAATTTTATTCATCCAAACCCTTCCGAAAACATGTCTCTCAATCCCAGGATGAAGCCCTCTATCGTGCATAGTATTTCCAGGAGTCGCATCATAAATATGGTATCCTCCTTCATTTTTCTTCATTACTCGGATTCCCATTATGTCTATTCATTTCTAAAAAATACATTTACTATTCATTAACTCTGCGAGTCTCCCCGTTATTTTTTATAAAACCTATAATTATCATTACTTCAGTATCAATTAGATCAAACGATAGGGCTATATCATTTTGTTCCTTATAGGAATTTCATGATACATTAATCGATTACCTTAATGATCATTCATCGGCTTCCATAATCTAGATACTATTGATTCATTGTAGATGTTCCTTCCCTAGTGGGTGCATTCCACTACTGCGGTTCTTCACTTTCCCTCAGTCGGTTATGACATTCTGTTAGTGAAATTTTATTCAGCTATTTGTTTCATTAGGATCTGCTATTCTTTATTCCAGTAAATTATAACAACTTATAGTACAGGTAACCCTATCTAACATTATTGAACATTTCCTATATACAAAATATTTTATTACTAAATTCATCCAAAACACCATAATCTCTTTCGGTTTAGGTAAAAATTATTGAAAATATTGATTAATTTATATATACAAAATATTTTCTTACTTCAGTCTATGTATTTAGTATTCATCCTGTATGATGAAAAATGATAATTTAATTGACATATTATTTTGGATTTTTTCATTTCATATTAGAGGAACATGGATTTTTCCCCTAAATTAATTTCTATTTTCTGTTTCTTCGTTCACTTATAGATAGTTCAGAATAGAGAATATTATTTTTGTTATGTGATCTAAATAAGTGAAAAAAATTCTATCTGGTTTCAGGTATGAACAACGAGATTACCATCATAATAATAATTATACTTTTCATTATTGATGTTAAAAACTTTAAATACATTGCCTAAATTTAGTTCCATTATATTTTTCTTAATTCTGTTCCATTCAATTTAGATCAGAGAACATTTTTCTATCTGGTCTCAGGAAGCTAAACTGCCTCCTTTTGGTTTCAGGTATAAAAATGATCATCCCTATATAAATTTATTTCTAATTTTTGTTATTAGTATTAATAACTTATAATCTATTCCATGGTTTCCCTCTAATAAATTTCACCATCCCATTTCATTTCATCAATTTTTTCTGATATCACAGTATGATATTTTACTGGTGAATTAATTTGTGTAATTTTATTTTTTTTCATTTAATATATTTATTCCTTTTTTATTGATGGTTTCTAAAATACATATTTTTATGCAAGTGATTTATAAAAAAATGGAGGTTTGTTATCAGTTTATGTACACTTTTTTTAAACAATTAGCTTAATAATTTTATTTGTATTCTTCAGTGCTAGAGTGCTTCAATGTTCTGCCTCACAATATTTAACTATACAAAGCATACTGATATTCCATTCAGAATTATACTACAACATATTCAATATAGTTGTTAATTATTACTTAATAACACTACACTAATATGTTTTCAATGTATAATATTTATTTAAGACAAATTTTTCCTATATATTACATCTTTGGAAAAAAAAGTCAATATGATATTACTGTTACTTTTAAAAACATATTGAACAACATTTTAGTGTTTTTCAATAACTAAAACCATCATGAAAACATTAAAAATACATTTTATACTTCGTTAATTATTAAGAAAACATTATATATTTTTCTAGATTCCAATTCCAGCTGTTGGAGAGGGATAACTCATTATTTTTTTGATTATAAAATTAAAATTCATTGTCTATAGATTAATAACCAATATATACTAACCCACCCCTTCTTGATGTGAACCATTTGTTTCATGAATCTTCCAAGCCCAAAAAGTTTAATTGAAACAGATTTGAAACAACGTATTTTCAGTTACAGGTATGAACAACGAGCTTCCCTTAAAAAATTTAATTCTAAATTTGTTTATTATACTCAATACCCTTTCTTTTTAAGTTGTAGTAACCAGCATTACATCTATTTCTATGGGAGATCTATTATACGGAGTACCTAATTGATGATAATTTTTCAGTAAAATTATTTCCCTATATTATACTTTTTATTACTACTATCAACTTGCAATTTCATTAATTATTTGAAATATATAAACCATCATTACAAATATTTCTATGGGAGATTCATTAAATATAAATGCGATGAAAATGGGTAAATTATACCACCACATGATGGTTATTTTTGTTTCATATTCATTTTTAAATATTTTTAATTTTCACTCATTTCATTGATTCTAATTTCTTTGTAAAACACCATTGTTAATTATTCATTATATAGATTTGGTCATTTATTAAATGATCCACACAAAAATTGAAAATGTTTTTTTAATCTTTTGAATGATGTTTTAAAAATTTATGATACCAAAACAATATACTATCATTCTGTTTTTAGGGTGGTGGTCTTCATTTTCAATAAGTTTTGTTACATAGATTCTTTCCCCTTCAATACTTTTATGCACAATCATGTTCATTTTCTTTCCTCATTGATATGTTCTGAAGTGTCACCTACAGATTTTTCTCTTTCATCATTAAGAGATTCATGTGAGGTTGTGTTTTTTAAATTTTATATAAACATTTAAGTAACTTTAATGTTACTTTTATTTATTGATTATAATTTTACTGACTAATATGTTTTGAACATATTTTTCCAATCCTTGACAAGGTAGTATTTTTAGATGATGATGTTGTGATTAAGCAGGATTTGTCTCTGTAATGGGATATTGATCTTAGTGGTAATGTCAATGGAGTTGTACAAATTTGTAAATGTGAAGATAAGTGGGTGATGTCTAAGTGATTTGGAACATAGTTCAACTATTCTCATCCTCACATAGCAAGTAACATAATTCCTAATAAATGTGCATGGGCTTATTGAATGACTATCTTCAATTTAAATGAATATAGGAGGACAAATATAAGGTACACATCATTTATTGATCAAGAAGGGTTGATCCGGGTGTTTTTTTCCAACTCATTCTTTATGTGGATTTGATTTATGTATTAGGACTGAACAATTTAATATTGTTCAGAACTCAAGGGTTTTATTATATAGTTATAATCATGTTCTTCTTGAGTTTGACTAGATAGTAGTTCAATATGACTTATATGGGTAGGTATGATTTGTTTTGGTTGGTTTTCCAATGCATAAATGCTCATTTTCTAATTTATGTTTTTAGCATGCATGGTTCCCTTTTTATTTTCAAAATTTCATGCTCTCATTTCCTTAGTTTTATTATTATTTATTATTGGCTTAAATTAAACTCGCTGAACATGTTTTGTATGCACATTTTTCTTGTTTTTATGAATTTAAATGAACTTGATTATCTTTGTAATTTTCTAACCATACAAGTTATTTTCATTAATTATTTTTGTGATTTGAATGCTGGTAATCTTATGCGGGATTAAATTGAGCTTACTGAACATGTTTGGTAAGCCCAGCTTTCCAAGTTTTTAATAATATTAATTAAATTCTTGTCTCTAAAAATTTATAACTATCTTGGTAATTTTCTTTATTTATTTTTAGATTTTAAGACGGTAATTTTATAAAATCATCAATTAAATTTTTTTTACATGTTTGGTAAGTCCAGTTTTTCCAGTTTTTAAGCATTTTAATGAAATTCCTTATCTTTGTAAATTTCAAAATATCATGGTTATTTTCATTAAACATTTTTGAAATTTAAAAGGTGGTGATTTAATGCTGGGTTAAATTAAACTTGCTGAAATGGTTTTGAAATCCCATTTTTTCATGTTTTAAGAATTATAATGAAATTTATTATCCATGAAAATTTATACTATCATGGTTATTTTCTTCAACCAATTTTTTATATTTGAAAGGTGATCATTTAATGATGGATTATATTTCACCTTTTGAACATGTTTGGTAATCCCATTTTTTCCAGTTTTGATTTATTTTAATGAAATTTCTTATCTTGGTAAATTTATAACTATCCTGGTTTTTTTCTTTAATCATTTTTAGATTTGAAGGGTTTTCATTCTTTATTATTTTCTATTTTCCCTATTTTTGAAATTTAATTGGACCAATGTCCTCTTTTTTAGCATTGATCATTTTATTCAGTTTTTTTTCATTTATTAGTTTCTTTTAGAATAAATGGCCTCACATATGTTTTTTCCATGACAAATTTTTGTTATGTGGCATGATTCAGTAACATAATTACACCACCATGGTCATGAAGAAATAATTTTCTGGTACTGCAACATGGTATAGTATTCAAATCCCTACATCACATTCTTTCATAAAAAAATAATAGAAAAGGAACATATGATATGTCTATATTACAAGGTAATCATGCTAAATGATTGTGATTCAAATGAACAAATCATGTTAATAAAAATTACTAAACAATTGGTAATTGGTAAAATATTTCCTTTTTCTTCAACCTTTCTCATGCATTAAACAAGGTATCAAATTGGTTTTTCTGAAAGGGGTTTGATGATAGATTTTTATTGACATAATTTTTACCAAATGATAATCCTTAGGAGAAAAATCATGGGACTGATTTTTTCACTCACAATTCTTTTCCTGGGTTCATTGCTGTTTGGATAGGAATGGAGTTATCTTCGGATGATATTGTAATTCATGTCATTCATCATCTTTTTCTTCAGATGATATTGGAAGTCATGTTAGTTATTTTATATCTTTTCACTTCCTAATTTTTTCTCCTGATTCTAAAAGATAATTTTTAAAATAAAATTTTTTAGAGTGGTTAGTTTTAGGTTATGTGATGCCACATATTTTTTCTTATTTTGGTTCTACACATTGATATCCTTTACAAAACATTCATATGGAATAAATTGTTTTGAATTCTTATAAATATATATGATGGATATGTACTCTATTTCAGTGTTGTTTTTACTATATTTTTTATGGAGTTTTATCTTTCATTTTTATTGGTTTTTTTTCACACATTGATTTCACAACAATCATGTCATAGGGATGATAAGAGGTAATGAAATTGAAAGTTCTACTATGTTATTGATATTTATTTTTCATTTTACACTTTTGATTTAAGAACATCATAGCCCAGGAAGTTTAAGAGTAAGCTACAATAGGGACTTTGGAATTTCTACAACAAATACAAATATATCATCTACTCAGGTAGATTTTTTTCCATCATTGTCTTTTATTTTCATTACATAATTTGAGTAGAAAATTTTGATTTTTTCCAGTTCCATTTATAAATTGTATGATTAAAACACATTCCATTTGTTCTTCTCATTTAGTTATTCTTATACATCATATTTCAGAACCAATAGTTACATTTGTTCATTTTTTTGGGATGTTATTGATTGAAGTCATCTATTCATGTAGAAAAATATATCGATTGAGTTTGATGCGGATGATGTGGTCCAACGAATTGTTAAAACATCTCAAAACTCTACGGAAACAAAAATCCATGAACCACATCCATGTTTAAAGAATATATACAACAAAAAACAGACAAAATTGACTAAAATTGTGATGTTTTTTTAAGTAATTGGAGATACCATACAAAATATAATATTTTCTAAATTCCTTGTATATATTTACGACGACTTTCTAATTGCACCTTTATTAAAGACTACATGAAACTATGTAATAACATGTTTCAGGAACAAATGGACTATTTCGGATGAGTATATCATTTAAAGAAAACTAATTTTCCATTTAAAATTTTCTTCAATATATGTAACTTATAGAGGAAACCATATTACTCTCAACCAACATCTAATAGTGTCTGTCCACTATAGGAATAGATCAAGACATTACTCGGAGGATATAACCAACACAACATGATTCATATTGTTTGACTCCAAATGGGACAATGATTGCTATTAAAAAAATTATTCAATGTCTGATTTTAATCCCATCTATTTCCATATGTAACCATTTCTAAAAGATGACGTTCTATTTTGTTGTTTTTAAAACATAATCTCCCCTATCAAAATGGGTTTCTCAATATGCATGTTTCATTTATTTTTTTCCTTTTTTTATCTAAAATGTATGTTGATTCATGTATAATATTTCAATTTGTTGAGAATAAATTTTCAGTCCCGTTCCAATATAATTTATGCTTTATACTATTGTGTAAAGTAAGATAACAATATCTTGACGTGTTTTATTCCATAATCTTTATTATCCTTCACCAATATCCTTCCCTCCAAAATCAGTATTTACATTTTATATTTATTTTTGTTATTCATGTATTTTATTGGTGTGTCTATAATCAACCAACTCCAATACCATTATAATGTGCAATACTTAGTGATTACAAATTTATAAACATTATTATTAGGAAACATTTAAAAATAGTATTCTATTTAAAAGTAATAACAATTGATCCAATATGTCGTGCATATGTACGGGTGTGTACTAGTCGGTATTACAGTAATTTAAGACTAGGATGAGAGTAAATCTCTAGTGATTGACTTAAAGTAGCAACCTAAGTTCTAGGGAACACGATCTATTGAGGTAGATCTAACGGTTTCTTTGACCTAATAAATTATACATATATGGACATGGTATTGAAAAATAAAAATTTAAAGAAAATAATTGTTTCTAGTATCACATGGAATAAATCTCTCTATGTAAACATGAAAATGCAGAGGTGGTTAATAAGTGGTGAATTAAGTTCCATACGCTTTAGTGATGGATCAATCACATATTTCATGATATATACATGAATTAATATTTCCAAAATATAATTATAGTTGGAAAATATAAGTTATATCCCTGATAACTATGTGTGAAATAGTCAAGACTATCATATTGTACATTATAAAGTACACATGATATGTATCTATATTGTGGATAAGAAGGATAATAGTTATAGTGGGACACAAACTAGTATTCCTTGGATGAATTTGATCTAGTATCATAGTTAGGTTAAGGTGTTGAGTTAAAAAATATCATATAACATTGTGGTATAAATACCTATAAATACCAAGTATGTTGTAGTTTCTAAGGAAGATAAGAAGTAGTTAAACATAAAAAAATCCAGTTTGTTGAATCAAACCTAGTAATTATTGTATTACCATAATGTTTATTATGATATTCATACTAGCCATGATGTAAATTTATGGTAGTGTAAAAAAGGGATATAGTTGAGGATACCATCTCTTGATATGTTTTACTCAAGGAGTTGAGGTCACATATAGCAGAATAGCCATGTGCTTAAAAAGTGGAAAACCCAGTAGCTGAAGCTATTACTCTGTAGAAATATGATCTTTATCATGTGAGTAGATAAATTATTTTATTAGAAAGTTAGATCTAGTGTAAGTGGGAGTTTTTTAATAGTGGGTTCGCAAGACCCAACTTGAATAGTTATTTTAATTACCATATTTTTTATACCGTTAGTTGTACAAGATGTTTACTTACTATTCTAGTGTAGTTATTTCTATATCAACTATTTAATGGTAATTTCCATATATTAATTTTCTTATCCAAAGGTTATATCAAATCGCAAGTTATAATGAGAACCTCGAGGTACTATAACATTAATCTTAAAAAAATTCCATATAGTCTATATACATCTTTCTGAATGGACACATTAGATGTCAGACTATTTGGTGATTGGGGCTCATAAGCATTGAGACATCTTATAATGATGTTCTCACTAGGTGATCTCTATTATTGAGATCATGAGAAATGACCCCCAATAAGAACATCATGTTTTTTGGGTTTTATTGGTTGTTCCTATCTACAGACTTATGTATTGGACTCCTGACATGAGATCACTACTGGTGTGTTCCATTTGATCGTGTACTTTGATATAGGGTAAAAACCATGATAACGAAATCATGGTGAGTTATCTTGTGTTGGGTACATCATTGGCGGTATGGAAATGGTTGAATGGTTTTGAGTGAATTTGTCACTTCGAAGTTAAGGAAGTTATATATCCCAAGCCTAGTTGATCAGGATTGTGCTACCTTCAAAAGTATTTTTTTCAAATTAGTTGAAAGGTAAATCCATCAAGTTATATCAACAAACAATAAAGCAAGAAAATTGTGACGACACAAGTGTACATAATGATTTCTGATATATTTAAACACCAAGATATTATAGTACACCATGAGTGGCTATATGTTGGTTTTCATTGCTATTAAATTCCTCATCTCTTTAGAGTCCTTAATGGTCTTATAGAATCCACTCTTAGTCTATGGATTTGATTCCCTAATTTCGAGATAAGGGGATAGATGGTCATAGAAAATAGCATATTCAAGAATCCTCTATATTCAGTTGAATAGATATTATGGACATTGTGGGCCCCACCATGGGGTCCGAGTGTTGTCCAAGTTAACGATCACCGATAAATAAATAAATTCATATTATTTATGAAAATAATAATTGGAATTTAATTTATTTATTAAATATATCTACAAGTTGAGTAAATATGAGAACATATTATTTTAATATTTCATGTTTATTTAATATTTAGTGGGAATTATGAGTCGAGTTAATGACTCGGATTTATTAGGTAATATTTTTTTTATATTATAGGTTTGTGATAAAATAATAAATAATATTGATTCAGTTTAGTTCTTCATAATTATTTATTTAGTAGAAATTTAATAAACAGGGGTTGGGGAACCCAACTGGGTATTATATACATCCACTATATATATAGGAGGAGAGATCCTCTATCCATATTCTATTCATGGTGAAAAATCTAGATCATCTCCCTCCTATAATATTTATGGAGGGAGATAATCTCAATCTAGGATTTTGGATTGAGTTCCCCCTTATGCATTGAAGGCACGTTGATGTAGTGATCGTTGGGGCGTCGGAGGCGACATCAAATCTTCGGGCTTGCACTCAAAATTTGATGATCGACACTGCAAAGGATTTTTGATGTTCATGTGGATGATATAGAGGGATATTGTTATGGATCCTTTATGAAAATATTATTAATGATGAGTTTTAGTTAAGTGTGGATTCAGATCAGAATAGGTATGTCTTAATTTTTATTTTATTTTCTATTTTAATTTTTGGAAGATATTCAAACCATACTGGGGCTCGGATCATCGAAGAAGAAAATTTCTATCGCCCGATGATGAAATTTTTTAAAATACTCAGCCCTCCAACTTCTACTGAGTTCCACAATAACTTCATTTATATCATATTTTATATTCTGGAAATCTTGATATAAGTATGAGGACAAAAAATATGACAAATTAAGACACATGCGAAAAACAAAACAGTTATTACACGAATTGAACCCTTAACATGGAATTATTAATAATAGCATAATATAATGTCATAATAAAACAATATATTGCATTATATATAAGAATATTATTTTTTTAAACTATTTATCATAAATTTATATGTATTATATAAGAGGTTTGTATGAGTATGAAGAGATTCAAGACATAAGTTCAGGAAATTTCATCTAACTTTTTATTTTTGTGATAAACATGCATTATTCACCTCTCATTTCATTTATTTGGTGTGTACACAGCTCACTAATTTTTTCTAATATTATAATACATAAATTTATGGGTATTTATATTTATATTTGATGATATTTCTTTCATGGGTTTTATGTCTCACATTTTACCAAATTGGTAAATTAATTTTTTCTCAATTTTCCTTCTTCGAGACACATGTCATGTTATGCACCTATATTTTCCCATGAGGGGTATATAATGCCTTTAATATGTTATATAATCAATATAATACTTTTCATGATATGTTACGATTCAGTTAATGTTAATATGACCATTTTATTATGATTCATTGTTTCGAAATTAGTAACGGTTTATTGTTATAATCTCACCGTTTATTGAGGTTGTTTATGATTATATCCCTATTAATGAAATATTATGATCCATTTCTCAATAAATCCCATCATTATTCATAAATAATGGGTTTTTATGTTATATACATGTACTAGTTCCATTTTTTACACTTCGGTACATAAGATGACTGAGAATGTTTTTTAAGAAAGTCCAACATTACCTCTCTCATTGGTCAAAAATATGTGTTCCTTCAAAACAATGTTTTCTAAAAAAGTTTCCAAAAATATTCTATTACTCTCCAATGAACTTTAAAATAATTTTTTTACCCATGTTTTACCTATTTAAAATAAGATGGCTTTTTAAAAGGAATCTTCTTGTCATTTTCTGATGGAGGTACCATTTTATACTTTTTATGATGAAGAAGTAATGTTTCGAATGTTTATATTTAACCATTTTTATGACTGTTATTCCCTTTATGCGTCTTTTTTTAGTTTTTAATGTATTTTCAAATAAAAAATTATTATTTTTTCAAGATTTTTTTATAATTTTTCAAAGGAAAAAGTTTTCAAAATGATTTCAATCCCCCTTTCTATGTTTTCAAATTATTTTCAAAGAAGTTGTTTTCAAAAATGTTTTCAATATTTTATTAAATATTTTTTCAGGGAAAATGTTTTCAAAATGATTTCAAACCTACTTGCTTTATTTTCAAAATATTTTAAAATAAAATAGTTTTCAAAAGGTTTTTTGTTTTAATATCCTTTTTCAAATAAGAAAACCTATTTTTCTCAAGAAATGTTTTTAAAAGATAATTCAAAATTATTTTCCATCTATGTTGACATCTTTAGATGTTACTCATGCCTCAATAGATAATTATCCAAAGGGTCTATTCATATTTTTTCTCTAAATGGTTTATGTTTTGATGTCATGATGTGTATGAAACCTATTTCAATTCAACAAGCTATACAATTTTGAAACCCACTTATTTTTACATGTTATTCTTTGAAGAATTGATTATGACCCCTATCTCTTTTCAATAGGTAATTATATTATGAAATATATGTGATTCCCATTTCATTTCATGGGTTATAATTGGATGTTTATGAAACCCATCTACTTTTATGTTTCATGATATTATGATTCACGCCTTAAAAATTGCTAACCTCTATTCTAGGGTTCATGTTTAAGATATATAGGTTATGATCTTATAATTCTATGATCAAATTATCATACAATTATTTTTAGGTTTATGCTTACATATATCCCTTATTTTCTCTTGTTTTCCCATATTTAGTATCTTATCTCACCCGTTTTTATTTTTACTTCCCTAGGTTATGAAGATATATTTTAGATATGATATGTCTAAGAGGGGTGATAGTCTTGAAAAACTTAGTCGAAGATAATTTATCTCCCTCATGTACCATCATTTACATTTCCAAGTTTCCAAAGGCATTAAACTAATTTGGTCTTTGGGAGTCTATTTTTGTAATGTATTGAGTATTCCACAAAAAAATAATTTAATTTCAATGTACATTAAGAATGGGTTGTTATATTCTCATACTTAGATCATAATTTCATCAACTTTAGAAGGACAAGAATGATATAAATATCATATATATTCGTTATATTTGTATTTATGATTATATATAATAGTTAGAGGTGGAAAATAAAATACATCGTTCATAGAGACAGTAGGCCGTATGTACATATGAACACTATTTTCATTTTCTTGTAGGAATAAAATAAAGAATCATATAAGATATATTGTCATTAAAGAATAATTATTATGTTTTATATATCATATATATTCAAAAAATTAATCCTTATTCCCACCCATGTGAAATATATATGAAAAACGAATCCCATCACATCATGAAGATGGTAAGCAATATGTACGGATGAGTGATGTTATCATTTACCAAACAATTATGTGGTAAAAAGATAGACACTACATTATTATTATAGAATTATAATCATGTCACATATATCATATATAAACATTAAATCCATCATAATCCCCATTCGTAAAGGATGGTTATGGTAAATGAATTGCATCGGTATGTGGAGATGGTAAGCTATACATACACACAAGTGATACTTTCACTTCTTATTTGATGGGAAAAGGTCTGTATAATAGTGTGTTCATAATCATATAAATTTTTTTTGACACATTTAGGATGTGTCATTTTATAAGGAAGTTGAGGGTTACTTTTGGAATTTCAAAAAATATTAATTTATAATAAATTTAATCTCATTCCAAATACCTCAAATGGAATAAAATTAGAATATAATGTGTGATAGGGTTTATATCCCATAAACCATTAGATTTTAGAAAATTTTGGTTGTAATTTTACACCTATTCTTTTTTATTATCCCTTAGTTAACCTGTTTTAATTTTCACTATCATAACAATATTTTCAATATTAAAATTTTGAAATTTTTACTTATAAGTTGTAAATTAAACCATAAATGGTAAAATTACGATATTTTAGACCATAATTTATCCTTTTTTCCTTATTTAGGTTTTTTATTTTTTCTAACTAATTTAATAAAATATTATATTCAAAAAATATCATTAATGTCAATTTTTAAACTATTCATTACATTGACTATAATGAAATCCATACAATAAGATAGCTACAAACAAATTTTTTTAATTCACCCCTAATATGTCATATTCACCTAGAAAATTCGTTTATCACCTAATTTAATTAAAATTATATTTATTTTAATATTTTTATTATCACTTAATTTAGTTTTTCTTTAATTGAATAATTAATGCATCATCATTGTATAATTACTTATGATAATTAATTCTTCACTAAAAAGTAAAAATAAATTTCAATGATATATATAAACCCTTGATATTATGGAATAATATATATAGTCTAGCATATATTCTATTTAACCCCTTGTTAAAAATATTATAATTATTAAAAGTAAGAATGTGACATTTTGCTACTCTCTTTGATTTTAATAATATCTAAGTCATTTTCATGGAAAAGGGTCCATTAAATTATTCCATATCATACCCTATGTGTTAAGGGTGAAATTAACCTTATACAATAATATTTGTGGAAAGTTATAGGGTGATTTTCGAATATTAATAATATCATTCTTACCCTTAATTATCATATTCACCCTTAACTATGGTATTAAAAATTGAAAAATTTATTATTCATAATGTCAAAAATAAAAATGAACATATTTACTAAATTTGGACCTTCTGATTACAAATTTGGAATACATTTTTCAAAATTCAAAACAAATAATTTTTTAAGAATAATGTAAAATTAATCCCATTGATGGAATCAGGAAATGTGTTTTTAAAGTGAAAATGTTAAAAAGATTGAAATATTGTTATATAAAAATTAAATGTGAAGTTGATTATAATGAACTCCATTATATTAACTGATAAAAAATAATATAATTGTAAATTATCATATAAAAACTCATGAAATTAAATCGGTTTCATAAACACCATTCAATCCTAACATAATCCATTGAAAATAATTGGGTTTCATAAATATCATTCCTTCATAAACATAAACCCACCATAGGAGTAATAGGGATAGTATTATTGAAAACAATATCCCTATTAAAACATACATAACATCAAATAATGTTATTAAAGATGAAAAATAGTTTTGAGAGTTCACATGAAATAATTCTTCAGGAAAATATCTTTTCTACTTTGAAAATGTTTTCTTTTATTAAAATGTCACACAATTTTAAAAGAAAAAATTTTATTTGAAAATAACCTTATAATATTACAAAGGAAGCTTCAAGGGAATAAGGCTTCATGAAGGAATAGAAATCTATTCAATTCTAATAAGTTAGAAAAACATTCCTTACATAGTTTTTCTATAAAATTCTCAATGTTCCATTTTTTGAAAATGAAAAAAAAAATATTCCCTTCAAACCATTTAGTAAAAGTGAAACATTGATAAAAATAAATTTAAATATTCATAGGATAATATTAAAAACCTTTTTGTAATCATTTTTATAAAACATGGATGTTGAAGATAAATATTCCCCAATTAAGATTTAAAACTAAACAATCCTGAATGTTGATGATATTGTGAAATATATCCATATAAAGTATAATCAGTAGAATCGTATGCCCCATGAAAGAATGAAACTTATATGGTTATTAAAAAGCCGTAATCTTAATAATAAGACTCACAAGAGCATTCATGGGTAGTATATATGTCACGATTCATCCCAGAGGGTCCTGTTCTATGACTCTCCAAGCTTTCCTCCAATAAACCAGTGGATATAGACTAGGGCTGAGTAGGAATATCACTAATATGAGAGGACTTAGACTAAGTGCCTATACAAACGCACACATCTCCAACCCTATAAAATTGTGAAATTTAAAAAAATTGAACAACCATTCATGAATACATTTAAAGATCATAGAAAGAGTATAATAGGATGTTAAGGAAAGTAAAAAAAAGAAAAAATACAATCCCACCACAAAGAGTTTTAAAACACACATCCTCCTGAAAAGTAAGTATTGGGGATGGCTATCAAAATCTTCAAGAACACACCTCGATATTTTTATTCTCACTAAGCACCGTCTAGTCTAGATCCTTCAAGGACTATATCAAAAGGTCCATCTTCTACACAAGACATGACATGTGTGGGAAAATCCCATGCAAGGGTGAGTATAATAATACTTAGTAGGACACCTCTAAAGAAAAAAAGAATACAACAAAAGAAAATATAGTCATCTCTACCTAGGTATATGTCTACAGCACATATAACTATAATATCCAGATATACTCAAAAAATACACACAATCTAAAAGTAAGCCCCCACCATAGTATAATAGCCTTGGATTACATATCTAAGATTACACAAAGCAGTAATCCATGATAACACACTCTTGATTCTGATATAACTAATGACATCTATTCGATATGTAGTTATCATTGGGTCTCATCATGGTAAAGAACAAATTGAATGTCTAAAGAGAATATGATACATATATGAGGATCACTCCTTGGGACATGGGGTGATACCAACAACTCAATATGGAATAACCTTCTTGTAGAGGATCGGTGCTGGTATAGTGTTTGTCACGATGATACCAATAACTCCACCTAGGGTATGAAGATGAATAGATGATCTCATTGTGGGCCTCTTGAATGGATTCCAATGACTCTATCCAAGAAGTCTTGCTAAAGGGATCGTAATCCTAGGAGTGGGAGATGATTCTATTCTAACCCTTAGGGAAAGGATAAGGGTAACACACCCTAACAAAACATTTCCATGATATAGAGGAAAGGGGATCTAAGACATGTATAAAAAAGTACATGCCTTGTATTAGGGGTCACATGTCGTGTCCCATAACCTCAGGTTCTTCCCGTGTAAATAGCCCGTGTCTTTTTCCCATGTATGTGTAGAAGTAAATAGCATGTAGGCTGACCATGTAGTCTACCTATGAGTTAGTACACGGTGTCAACCCATGCACATGTTCATGTGCACTGGTATATGGCTTATCTTGTCTACTAGGTCCAGATTGTGTCCATGTTGGGGATTACATAGTGTGTAGGCTGACCATGCAGTCCACCCCATGTTCATGTACCTATGAGGTGCATGCTTAGTTCACACAGGAGATACCCCAATCCATGTGACAAGGGTAACACTCCATGTGATAAGTAAATTTATCCAAAATCCTAGCTGCTTCTAGGAGGGACCCATAAGCCTTTTAATCTCAGATTACACGCTTTGTGGATCAAGATTTTCCAGAATCCCAATTCCACAATCTACATATATTTTTTGCTACTCTGGCCTTTAATTGGGACACCCCTCACCTAAAAAATCATGAATCATGATCTGATGTACTTATCCATCACAGATCAACAACTTTCAAGCCTTCAATCCATTTAGAAATAATATTATTTTTCATTCATTGTTGCATGCTGAATAAAAAGTCAATCATATATCTGTATCATCTAATTAACTGTCATATCCATTTTCACATTATGTTCATCTCATAAAGATCCCAGATTTATGATTTGCGATCGTTGGGCCAATAAACGGTTGTGCAATGATCCATTCATTGGGATATGTCAAACTCGCGGACAAAAAAAGAATTCCTAGGGGTCAATTAATTTGTGATTTCCATAGGAATCAAGAACAGGAAAAAGAAACAAATCATACAATTTCTCTACCTCGATTTAGATTGATCACTAATGAAGATAGAAGCTGTGTTGAAATTTTTGGTGGGATTATTTGATCATGTACCACACCATTCAGTATTCTCTGATCCAATCATCATTTTCCAACCTGATCTCATTTAATGGATCTTGCCAATTCACAGGTATATGCGTCTAACCATGTGAATTTTCCATAAGCACCAATTTAAAGATGGAAGTTAGGTTGTTACGTCATAAAAAAATAAAATAATTTACTTAATTATTTTATCCATTTTATGCCCAGGATGAATTTTACAAAAATACCATGTACAGACCAAGGTTAAGTCACACCTAGGGTAAACCTTGTGTTCTGGACTCAACGGTACACTTGTATTTCAGATCCAATCACACATTTGGATGATATTCAACATTTTTAGTAAAACTACACACAAAATCCCTTTAATATATTTAATATATTTTAATAACTTATTTTTGGAACATTGGGCCTTAGAATCATACACCATATCAGCACCTAGTCTCAAAAATACTTCATACTTTATCCAAAAATAATATTTGGAAAATTCGAGACATTACATTCTCCCCACCTTGGGGCATTACATCCCTGAAAATTCAAAACATGCGCTACTCAAAAAAATATGGGTACTGACTATAAATCTAAGCCTCCTTCTCCCAAGTGCTCTCCTGAAGATTCATGTAATACCATCAGACATGCACTAAACGAATTGATCTCCCATGAAGGATCCTATCCTAGTTTTCCATGATCTCTATCGGGTACTCTGTAATGGTAGCTCCATCCTCGATGTCTAGCTCACCCCAATCAATAACGTATAATGGGTCATGCACATACCTCCTTAGCTATAACACATGGAAGAAATATTCCAAATAGTCTAATTGTTGAGGTAGTTCTATGTGGTACTCCACCTTTACAACTCTACATAGTAACTGGGAAGGGATAATGAACTTCAGATACAACATTCCACCCTTGATAAAATCTCCATAATCCATGTCAAGGTGAAAATTGTAGGAAAACATGGGCTCCTTACTCAAACTCCAAAGGCCTTGATATTCTATTATCATAAGACATCTAATATCTTTATGCTGTATTAATCCACTCCTAGATTATTTTCACCTTCTCTGTAGTTTCTCCAACCAACTCTGTGCCCTTGAGTGTCGACTCTCAAGGGTCAGTCCAGTAAAATGGTGACCTGCATAGTTAACCATACAAAACCTCATATGCTTTCAAACTAATGGTGGAATAGTGACTTTTGTTGTATGAAAAATCTACCAGTGGTAGGTGATACTGCCACCAATGGACAAAGTCCAACATGCAATCTGGCCACATTTCCTTCAGAATCCTAATGGTCTACTCAGTTTGGCCATTATTTTGGAGATGAAATGTTGTGTTCAAATGTAACTGAATCCCAAATGCCTTTAGCAATCCATTTCACAAAAGGATGTGAGACAAGAATCACAACTATAATGATCATATATAGAACTCTATAGAGTGTTAATATTTCATGAATATAGATTTATCCAAATATCTCTATTTAACTATGCTCTCATATAGATAGGAAGTTGGATGCCTTGGTGAGTCACGCTATGATCACCCAGATGGAATCACATCCCCTGTACATACATGGTAATACTAACATGAAGTACATGGATATCCCATCCCACTTCCACTCTTGATCCTCAGGGGGTTGAGCTAAACCCATTGTGACTTGGTTCTCATCCTTCAATTCCTAACAAGAAGGCATCGAGAGAAAAATTATGAAATTCCTTTATTCATCCAAGGTCATGAAAATTGATGTCAGAGGTCCTAGTACAAATTTTCCACACCTAGATGTACCTCCAAAGGAGACGTATGAAACTCTCTCAGAACCTCCTCCTGTAGTTTCACTAGAACCATCATGCATCATCTAAAAAGAATGAAATTCTACTCACCATTAGAGAATCCATCAGGAACATGCCATGTCGATATCTGAGTATGTAGGGTCTCACAATTATTATAACCTAGATTTGCCTAAAAAATATTCTATAAGAGTGGAGGGGTGAAAACCATCGAATGGAGGTATGATGTTCCATCTCCATCCACAAAGGATAACTATAAAGTGGAAAAATATTCTAATGCCTCTTTAGTCAACTACAAAACAAATCTCCTTCTGAGAGAATATTCTACCACATTACCATACCCAAGAATATAGAAAATTTTGAAATTGTAATCTGGTAGGAACATTATCTATCACCTTTGTCTCAAGTTAATAACCTTCTGGAATAATATGTACTTGAGACTCTTGTGATCAGAGTAGATGATAAATTAATCACCCATATGGTAGTGTTACCACATCTTTAGTGTGAATACTATAATTTCTAACTAAAGATCATCATTCACATATTTCTTCTTATGTGGTCCAAATTGGTATAAACCATAGTAAATCACCACATTCCTCTGCATCAGAGCACAACCAAGCATGGTTCCAAATGCATCACAGAACACTAGTAACTTGACACCCTTCTCTGGAAATCACAAGATGTGAGCGCTAGTCAAGATCAAGCTCAGCTGCTAAAAAGCCTACTGGAACATCACTGTCCATATGAAAGACTATCCATTTTAGTAAAGATATCATGGGTGTTGATATTAAATGGAAATCATGTATAAAAATTATGTAATCACTTACCAAACCAAGGAAGCTTCACGCCTCCTTCATGTTCTTGGATGGATCCCAAGAAAACACTGCCTCTCTCTTTTCCAAGTCCACTGGAACTCCATCTACTAAGATAACATTTATCAGAAAGTAGACTTCCTAAATCAAGAACTACCACTTTGAAATCTTCCCATAAATATGGTTCTCTCAAAGGACATCTAGAATTATCCCCTTATGTCTCGCATGCTCCACCTTGGATGTTGAGTACACAAGGATATCATCGATGAAAACAATAAAAAACCAACCTAAGAAAGGCTGAAATATCTTATCCATGAGTCCCATGAACAATACTGGGGGATTCATCATTCCAAAGGGAATCACCATGTACTCATAGTGACAATAACAATATCTGAATATCATCTTCAGTATATCCTCATATGGTACCCACAGTTGGTGACAGAATAATCTTTGGTCAACCTTCAAGAGCCATTGTTCCCCTCTTAACTAATCAAAGAGGTCATCGATCCTTGGTAGTGGATAATGTTTCTTCACATTCACTTATTTCAAGAACAGATGGACCACACAGAATCTCATGCTCCCATTTTTTTTCTTGGAAGACAAAACTATGGCTTCCCAAGGTGAAACCATGGGTCTAGAAAATTTCATCCTCTATAAGTCTTCCAACTACATCCTCATCTCTCAAATATTTATGGGATCCATCTTCTATGGTGGTGTGGATATTGATTCCATTACTATGTGCAAATTAATGCATAAGTTTAACTCTATATGGGGAGGTAAAGCAGTAATTTCTTAAGGGAAGATGTCCTAATACTCCTCCATCACTATAGGAAAATGGGAACTCAGAACATCTGCTACACAAAGGGTTAGTCTAGCCAATTTATGGGTAATTGGATACACTCTCCTATATATGATTACATCATGCACTACATGGGTTTCCTTTTCACTGACAAATTAAAATGATGTTCCTTCACTGGAGACACACTGCATTCTCCTCTTAAAATATTCAATATGGGAATAAAAAATATATAACCACTCCATACCAAGAAGTAAGTTATAAGGCCTTGACGCTGCTACAAAGATATTAAAACAAAAACTATCACCTTCAAGAGTTATGTCATCCTATCAGCACAAGTGCGTGATAACTGATTCTTATCCAAGGGGAGTCTCTAAGTGTAATGGTAAATCCAATAGCTCAACTAGAATAACTATTTATCTTACAATGTTTGTGAAATGGAAAGAATGACTATAACATATGTCTATAATTAATGTATCTAAGGTTGAAAAGACAAGGATCATGCCTCTAATCATTCCCAGAGCCTCTAGGTTATAATATCTAACTACCTATAGCTTTCCTTTCCCCTATACGCTAGCTATATGAGCCTAGTGTGGACCACCTGGGGGTGGTGGTGGTAAAAAGTCAAAGCATCAACCACATATTTCTACTCTCCTAGCTCTTCTTCCACATCCTCCACCTTGAAAACATGACAGTTCCTTTTGATTCCTCTATTTGGTGGCCTATTTGTGATCTCTCTATCAGATATATGATGGGTCAGACAATCATGATAAAGATTTCTCCTACCATAAAATGAGTGGCATCACCTTTCTATGGGAATATGGGACCCACCTTGTGAGCCCAGAACTATATACCCTCTATCAGGGGACCTCCTCCTAAAACAGCTCGCATGTCCAGCTCCAAGAGACAGACATCGACTCCCATCTTCTGAGATATCTACTTCAAATTCCCCACTATCTTAAACCACTAGATGTATCTTCTCGTTAAAGAAACTCTCTACTACCAAATCTCACTTTAGCACCATAGAATTGGTAGGAATGCATTGAGGGGTAACACTAGAATTGATTTCACTATGCAGACCTTGCTCGAAAATTTGATCCCTGAAGAACTGGTCACAAACCATATCCATCGAGTTCCTAGAGAGGTTGGTAAACCATGATGAATACTCGTCTACTATCTTGTTTCCCTACTACAACTGCAGAATATCCTAGATACGCACAT
This sequence comes from Viscum album, assembly GCA_963277665.1. Lineage (NCBI taxonomy): Eukaryota > Viridiplantae > Streptophyta > Magnoliopsida > Santalales > Viscaceae > Viscum > Viscum album. Next base: position 1,628,193,318 of record OY728159.1, read on the forward strand.
CCCTTAGCGTTGCTAGTGAGAACTCATGTTTTAAAAGGCACTAAAACTCTAACCATGATATAGTCACCTCATCATAATATGGGTCCAATAACCCCACCAGCACCCTCTTGATCCTTGAAGAAGGCTCACCGCCAAGAACACCATCTTATCGGATGGTGTCCAAACCAGATGAAAAACTCGGGTCACTTCCTCAAGAAAGTCCTCAACTGCCTGCGGGTTAGTATCAAATCAGAACATGATGCATCTCTTTTTCTGAAACTCATTATTCTTTCTCAGCCTCTAAACCTCATATTTACTTCTCTAGGGGTGGTGGTATAGGTGAGCACCACCTGGATGTAACACCACAGTAACTGGTCCCTTTATAAACACTGCATCACCGAGGGGACCATCCTCATGATCATGATGAATCCTAACTGGAATAAATCATTGGATAATCATGAAAGTAAACAAGATACAACAAGTTCAGTGACTATATCTGGAGATCAGACACTGGAAAAACATGCAAAGAACAATTCATTCTTATATTATTAATGTACCATTGTTTTCCCTATAATGAGTGTTATCATGTACCGAGTCGAAAAGAAGGTGATAAGAGTCCGGGTGTATGGATCTGTAAGCTGCCAAACCAACACTAGAGTCACTATCTTGAAACTCGAACAGAAAACACATAACACTATTTTCCCAAACCAATCTCAAAGACTCCAGTCCTAGCATAGAACAAACCCCCTTTGATATCACTCTATCACGACATGTTCCAGAGGGACCCATACCGCGACTACCCATTCTCTTCTTCAATAGAACATGGGATAGTGACTAGCACCAAGGAGGCATATCACTGACATGGTAGGCCTAAGCCTAAGTACCTATACACATACACAACTCTCAAATCCAATACAATTCTGAAATTTAATAATAATTAAACAAACATGCATGCATACATCTAAATCTCATAACTAGATTACGATTAGAAGTAAAGGAAAGTAAATAGGTCTAAATAAAATCCCATTACAAAAGAGTATAAAAACACAAGATCTACTTAAAAGTAAGTAATAGGTACTTTTATCAAAATCTTTAGGAATATACATCATTTTTTCCAGTCACACTAAGAACCACATGGTCCTACTCCATCAAGGAATTTATAAAAAATATAGATTTTCTACACAAGAAAAAACACTTGAGTGAAAATCCCATGCATGGGTGAGTATAAAAATACTCAGTAGGAAACCTTGAAACTATAAACAATACAAAAAAGGAAAATATAGTCATCTCTACATAGGTATATTACCACAGAACATATAATGAGAATATCCAAATATACTCAACAAATACAAATTGTCTAAAGGTAAGTCACAACCATAGTATACCATCCTCAGATTCCAGCTCAAAGATTCCATAAATCACTCATCAGGGATAATACATTCCTACTTTGGATTGCACTAATGATGTGTGTCTAAGAGGTAGTGCTCTCCAGGTCTTCTCATGAGAAAGTACACACTGAAGGTTTGAAGATAATTTGATATACACATGAGGATCACTCCCAAGGCAGTGGGGTGATACCAACAACTCAAAATGGGTTAAAAAACTAAGTATATGGTCATAACCAATGTAGTGTTAGTCACAATGATACAAACAACTCATCTAGGGAATGAAGATGAATAGAGGATCTCACTTTGGGACACTCGGAGGGATTCCAACAACTCTGTCCAAGAAGTCCTGCTGAAGGGATAGTAGACCTTGGAGTAATAGATGATTCCATACCAACCCCAGCGAAAGGGGAAGGGGAGTGTACCCTAATTAATCATTTCTAAGATACAGAGGTCAAGGGATATAATACATGTATAAAAACAACATGACATGTAGTTGGGGTCACACACCATGTCCCATAACCATGGTTTCTACCCATGTAAACGACTTGTGTCTTTTTCTCATGTCTATGTAGAAGTACGCAGCATGTAGGCTACCCATGTACAATAACCATGTGACATTACATAGATTTATCCCATGTATATGTTCCCATGTACTCATACACATCATATCCCATGTGATTGGTCCAGACCGTGTCTGTGGGGTGGATTATGTGGGGTTCCAGCTTTTGTATTGTCTACCTTGTGTCTGTGTACCTCTGAGGTATATGCAAGGTTTACCAAGGATATACCAAAAAATTTGTGATAGGGGACATAGACCACATGATACTTAAATTTCTCAAAAATCATAGCTTCCACTCGGAGGGACCCACACTTCATGTAATCTCAAATTACACTCAATGTGGATCGGGGTTATCCAAAATCCCAGATTCACGATCCGTGGATCTTCTCTGATGCTCCAGACTTCGATCTAGCCACTCCACACCCAAAAAATCATGAATTTGGCTCTGAAAACTGATCCATAACTGATCAGTAACTTTTGGGCCTTTAATTCTCTTGTAAATGGGATTATTCATTATTCTTCATTGTGTGCCAATGAACCCAAAAATTGGGTATCTACATTATTTGATTTGATGTTGTCTCCATCATCGCACCACCATCATGTCATTCTGATCCCATATCTATGATTTCTTATGGTTTCACCATGAAATGTGTGTTCAAGTATTGATTTATTGGGATATGTCAAATCCCAGGACAAACGATGAATGCTTTTGGGTGAATGAAGGAATGGGGGATAAAAGTGCAAGAATAAAAGAGAGGAATGAACCTTGATCTATGTTAATGATAATATTTTATCATTTCAATGAGATCAAAAAATAAAAAATCATCAATTAAATGTAATTATCCCAAAATCATCCCATAATAAACTCTTCCTACAAATGTACATGATCCACAGATCAATCTGCTGGTCGATTGATCTGGGTTCTTCATAGGAATCAATAACTTGAAAAGGAAACAAATAAAAAATCTTTTCTACCTTGATTAGGATCTATTGTTGATAAATAAAAAAGTTGTGTCATGTTGGTTGGAAATATCCTTTGATATTATCCTACAGTATTCATTGATCTATGATATAGTCGTTGTTTTTCAATAAGATCTCCTCCAACAGTTCCAATGGAATTTTTCAATTCAGAAGGTTATGCGACTAACCCTTTGAATTTTCAATAAGAATTTTTAAAGTGGGATTTTAGGTTGTTCATCTATTAAACAAATAAAATAATTTATTTAATTATTTGATCCATTTTACACTCACGATGACTTTTCCACAAACTCTCCACACCGACCAAGGTTAAGTCGCACATAGGGTAAACCACACTTTTAGAACTCAATAGTTCTATTGTATTTAATATCTGGGCACCTTTTTAGATGATATTATACTTTTTTAGGAAGACTATGTGCATGCTGTATTTAATATATTTAACATATTTAATATATTTCAAATATTTATTATGGGCTCACCAGACCTCAGATTCACACACTATCTCTGCACTTGGTCTTGAAAATAATCCATAAAATATCCAAAAATAATAAATGGAACATCTAATTCATTATAGTATACACCATTAGAATAATTAAGTTCTGTGAAATGTTTTTGTCCCACAAAAATAAAAGTGAGACAAAAATACACTACCGGTTTGGTAACTTTTGAACTATAAACCGCTTAAAAGAGAGATCATATAATAGATATGTAAATACTAATAAATTTAAGTATACACATCATATATTACATTCATGTGTATTATATCCACCAAATAAAAAAATAAGTGGGGAATGAGGCATATATCTCCCAAAAGCAAAAAGTGAGATGAGAAAACTCGTACCTTAACCCTTGACTTCCTTCATACATGTTAAAATCTCTTGTAAAATAAATATAAGATTATTATAAATTGTCAAAAAACCAAATTAATTTATATAATTCTATATATGGTTTACATATGACTTTATATATCTTGTTTATTAAAAATTACAAATTTAAGATATGTTTGGGGTAATAATCGTTTTGTTTCTTGTACATATTTTGCCATGTTTTTCTTGGTCCTCATACTTAGATCAAAATTCCAACATCACCAAAATTATAACCATGATAGAATTATCATATCTATTTATTATATATTTAGTTATTAATATCTACAAAATTTAGGTGTGGAAAATAAAATACCACATTCAAAGAGATGGTAGGTCATACATATGCAAGAACGATGTTTTCATTTTATTTTCAGATTAAAAGAAAGAAAAATATATGATATATTGTCATTAAATAATTATTATTATTTAATATATATCCTATATATTAATAAAATTAATTTTTATTACCATCCATGTGAAATATAGATCAAAAAATAATCACATCACATTGTGGAGATGGTAAGTCATACGTACGCATGAGCAATGATATCAATTACCAAAATATTAGGTGGTAAAAAGGTAGATATTATATTATCATTATAGCAGTATAATTATCTCATAAATATCATATATAATTATTTAAACCATCATCATTAACACTCATAAAATATGGTGATGAAAAATTAATTGTATCACTACGTGGTGACGGTAAGTCTTACGTACGCACGAATGACACATTCACTTCTTATTCAATGGGAAAGGGGATTTGTAATGGTGTGTTTAGAATCATAATAATATTTAATAATATTTAGTATGGTGAAGTAAATATTTTATGATAGATATCATAGATTTAGATTAGGTATAGAAGAGTATAAAATGAGAGTGAATGGTTAGAGCGATTACCTCTTCTTCGAAATGGATCCTTTATATCCCATATAAAAGACTCTAGAGTTGGGCCTTTAGGAAGAAAAAAACATCTTGAATGTCTATAAAAAAGTTTATAAGAGAATTTGGAATATTTTTTTTGATCTATAATACTCAAAGTGGTGAAATGAGATGATCTCAGAGGTGTCCTTTTATAATGATAGTTAGGGGCACTTTGGGAATTTTTCAAAAGATTAAATTATAATAAATTAAATGTCAATCCAAATACCTCAAAATAGAAAGTTATTCAAAGGTAATTTTGGAAAGGGTGGTAATCCAATCAACTAATTAATTTTAGATAATTATTTTAGTAATTTTAACCCTTATCATTTTTATTAACCCTTAGTTAACTTATTTTAATTTTAACTACGGTAACAACATTTTCAATATTAAAAGGTAGAGATTTTTATTTATAATGTGTAAATTTAACCCTAAATTGTAAATTAATAATATTTTAGACAATAATTTATCCCCTTTCTCCTTAATCAATATTTTTATGATGTTTAACTAATTTTTCAAAATATTATTTTCATAAAATATTATTAGTGTCAATTTTGAAACTATTCATCACATTGACTTTAATAAAATCAACACTAAAAGATAAATTTGAAAAGATTCTTATAAAATACACCTAATATTTCATATTCACCTATAAAATTAGTTGATCATCTTATATAATACGAATTATTTTTATTATAATATTATCAATAATACTTAATTGAGTTTTTCATTAATTGAATAATTACATAATCATCATTGTATAATTATTTATGATAATTATTTATTAACTAAAAATTAAAAAAAAATTATGTAGGTTATGATTATATATTTTATAATAATATACATAGTCAATTGTATCTTCTATTGAACCCCTTTTAAAAAATATTATACTTATTATAAGTAAGAGTGTGATATTTTGTCACTCTCATTGATTTTAATAATATCTAATTCATTTGCATGGACAAGTGTCCATTAAATTATTAAATTTGGATAATTATGTGTCGAGGGACTAATTAACTTCACCTAATAATATTTTTGAAAGTGTTATGGTAGTTTTATAAAATTTATAATACGATATTTACCTTTAATTACCCGATTTATCCTTAACCGTGGTATTAAAAATTAATAATGTTTCTATTCATGTTATCCAAAAACTAAAGGGATATATTTAATGAAATTTAAAATTATGTTTCAAAATATGGAATTAATTTTCAAAAATTTAAAATATAGAATTTTCTAAAATTAATGTAAAATTAATCTCGTTGATGGAATGAGAAATGAGTTTTTAATGTGAAAACATTCAAAGGATTGAAATATTTTTATATCCAAATACATTGTGAAATTGATTCCAATTTCCTAAATTTTATTAAATAATAAAAAAATTCTAATTATACTTTAAAATAAATCAAAAATATAATTTAATACACTATAAATTATTTGAATGAAAAATTTGTTTTCAATTAAAATTTATTATTTCATTACAATTCATCAAAACATGAAACTTATTAGAAAACTACCAAAAAATCAAAAAAAAAGAAACTTTTGATATACAAATTTCATTTAGAACATTTATTTTTTTCAAATATAATTTATAAAAGTTTCAATATTTAGTTTTAAAACAAGTGTGCCATCAAAAGGTGAAAAATGCTTTTAGAAAAAATATGGTTATTAACTATAGAACTAGATTTATTATGTCAAAAAAACATATGATGAATGTTTAAAATTATTTTGAATATTATAATCCAAAAATAGTGATTTATTTATTTATTACTATAAAATAAACTTGTGTAAAATTAAAATTTTGTTTAGGAAAAAATATTTCCTTTTATATTCAAAAGGGTTTTTATTTTAATTATTAATTAATTGGTCACCAAATAATTAATTATATATACATGTGTAAAACTTAATTTGATAATTTATTACTCATATTTAATCCCGTAATTCTAAAATCTAGGTTATAATTGTCTTGTTTAAGTAATTATAATAATTAAATAATGTTTCATAGAAACTCATTGTTCCATATAATGCAAATAAGTTGGTGTTGAGTTTATCACAAGATTAAATTTTTGTATTGTTTAACAAAATACATCAATGAAATTTAGTTTATTTGAAAAACAATATCATAAAAAATCAGGGTGTTACATTCTACCCCCCTTAAATTGAATTTCTCCCTAGAAATTTGTCACTTGGATACAAAGAGATGAGGATACCTCTACCTCATCAAATCCTCAAGTTCCCATGTAGCTTCCTCAAATTAGTCTTTTCTCCACAAAATATTAACCAAATGGGTGGTCTTATTTTATAGAACATTATCTATATGATTGAAAATCTCTTACAATTTCTCCACATAAGAAAGATATTGTTTCAGTGGTACCATCTTGGATTTAATTACATGTGAAGGATCAGGTATATACTTCCTAATGATATATACGTCAAACACATCATGAACATGAGATATATTTAGTTGAAGTGCCAATATAAAAGATACCATCCTGATATGATCAAGAATTTAAAAAGGATCGATATACTTTGGTCTTATCTTTCCATTCATTCAAAATCACATTTATCTCTTCCAAGGAGATATTTGTAGAAATACCTATCACTTTTTTCAAACACTAGATCTTTCTAATGATGGTCACCATATATTTTTTTAACTCTAAGGTTATATTAGGTTTTATTGAAAATATATAATATTTTCCCGATATCTTAAGCTAGATTAGGACCCAATAGCTTTCTTCCCCAAACTTCATTCCAGCATGTTGGAGCTCTTTACTTCTTACCATAGAGGTCTTCATAAGAAGATATCAGAATGCTAGAGTGAAAACTATTATTATAGAAAAATACTAATAAATAAAGGTGTTGATCCAAACAACCATTTAAATCCATATATAAAGATATCAATATATCATATAGAGTTTTAATGTTCCTCTTAGACTGACCGTCTATCTTAGCATGATAAGTTGTGCTAAAACACAACTTTGTATCCATAGATTATCGAAAACTCTAACATAACTTCATGGTAAACCTAGGATCCCAATCAGATATAATGGAAGTGGTAATCCATGAAATCATAAAAATTTTATAATATATACTATGGAAATACGATAAGGAGATAATTATTCTTTAATAGCAATAATGTGTGTGGAATTTATAAGGATATCGACTATAACCCATATAGAATTTCGGGATTTATATGGTTTTGGATGTCTGTTGAAAAAATTCCATGGTGATATTTTCCCATTTCCATTCAGGTATGGTTAATAGTTGTAACATTGCCTTACATTTTTGTCTCTCATTCTTAATTTTCTGAAAAATTGAGCATTGAGAAACATACTCTACAATATCTCTGTTCATTTAATCCAATCAGATATATTGTTTTAGGTCTCCATACATAATTGTACTTCCATGATTAATAGAGAATGATGCACTGTGATCCTCATCCAATTGTTCCTTACTCAAATTTAGTAAAAGAGTAACAGATATACTATCCTTGAACCTTACTATATCATCAAAATCATGTATGAACTCAGGAACAAATTTCACCTTCTTTATTAGCTCTTAATCTTCCATCTGTGCCTTTTTAATCTTTACATGGATAGTTGGTTGAACATTAATTTGGTCCATATAAGATATCTCCCATTATATTATGATATATCGATCTATCCTTTTCAAATCTAGAAATATTGAGTCTTTTTTGACCCTCCCCATTGATAATCTAGCATAGTCCTTTTAACACAAAGCATCATTCACCTTATTCACTTTCCTAGGGTGGTAATGTATGGAGAAATCATAATCATTAATTAGTTTAAACCATCTCATTTAGTGTATATTCAACTCCTTCTATGTGAATATATACTTTTGGTTTTTTTGAGAAATATATATATATATATATCACACATTTCTCTGTAAAGATAATGCCTCTTATCTTTAATGCAAACATTACCTCAGCTTACTCCAAATCACGAGTTGGGTAATTTTTTTAATGAAACTTCAGTTGGCATGAGGGATAATATTTAGTCATGTCATTTTTGATAATAATGAATCCCAATCCCTTCTTAGATGCATCACTATAAATTAAATACCCTTCTCCACTCTAGTATAATGTTAGAACAAGGGCACTAACTAGTATTCTCTTTATTTTCTTAAACTTTTCTTCACATTCATTCATCCAGAGGAACTTTCCACCCTTTTGATTTTACTTGGTGAGTAGATTGGACTATCGAGAAAAATTCACCACAACATGGTTATAATAACCAACTAAACCAAGAAAACTAAGGATTTCAGTTACTGTGGATAGTCTAGGCCATTTCTCAATAACTTCTCTCTTTGAAGGATCTACTGATATGCCCACACATCAGATTATATGTCTTAAAAATGAATCCTTTTTAACCCATAATTAAAACTTGGTAACTTTTTCATAAATTTTCTGCTTTCTCAATATATTTTTCACAATCCACAAGTGATATTATTGTTATTCTTTTATATTTGAATATAGAAGAATATAATCTATAAATACTACTAAAAACTAATCAAGATAGTCTCTAAAGACTATATTTATCATGTCCATGATGATTGTGTGGGAATTACTTAGACCAAAAGGCATCACTTTAAATTTATAGTGTTGATACCTTGTTCAGAATGTCATCTTGGGTATGTCCTCATTCATGACCATCAATTGACAATATCCATAATGAAGGTCAATGTTAGAAAAATATTGAGCTCTGCATTGTTGATCTAATAAATACTCAATAGGTGGAATATGTTACTTATTCTTGATTTTAATTTTGTTACGCTTCCAATAACCAATGGAAAGAAGCACTGACCCATCATTATTCTTAAAAAAATATAGTAGGTGAACCCCAATGTGACACAAAAGGGACTATTAATACCTTATTAATATTCTAATGGAGTTACTTCTTTAATTCATGCAACTCAATTGTGGTTATTCTATAAGGTGTCTTCGAAATAGTCATAAGAAAATCTATCAGTTCTACTGAAAACTCAACATTATGATTTAGTGGATGACTTGTAAAATATTTTGGAAAAGCATAAACAAACTTACATACAATAGGTGTATTATTAATGTTGTGTTTCTCCCCAACCATCTACGATATATAACCTTCATGTATAGGAATTAATACCCCCAATATGGAAGCAATTTCCATTAGAAGTACATATTAATCCTTGCATTGATATATGATTATATTTTCATTAAGAACGTGTAATGTGACTTCCCTTCCACATAAATTAATATATAATCCATGTTGAGAAATATGATCAATGATAAGAATCATATAAAATTCAACTATAGGGATAATCACGGGATTCAAAGGAAGTATATTCCCATAAAACTGAATTAGATAAGAACTATAACTACAAGATACAAATGTTGTTCCATTTTCAGTGTTCACATTTAACAAAAAATCTAATTTTTTTGGTGATACTATGATTCCCTTTGTAAATTATTTATAAATAAAAGAATTGGTACAACCATAATCAAATAAGGAAATAGTTTTTTTAAGTCATTGATAAGTTTACCTTTCACCATGTCATTCTCGTAACCCACTTCGATAGCCTTGATCAATAAATTTTTCACTCTGTCTCTGGGATTTTTAGGTTATTATCATTGATCATAAAAAAACTTCTAATTAATGAACCAATTTTTATAATGTCTATACTCCTTACATTTACAGCATTGGAGCATGGTTGGTACATCAGTTAATGTATTCCTTTCCACCATTTCATTAACCATAATGTTCATTGCCATTTGACATTCATGGGATTTATGACCCAATTTTCCACATTTAAATCACCTCCAAGTTACAATTAAACATTTCCCTTGTTGTTTATTCCCAAAATTCTAGCTTATAGAAGGCTAGAATTTATTTCCACCATGTGATTTATTCGATCTTTCTTGGGAAGTGGTGTTTCTTTTCTTATAAAATCAATGGGAATGATGGGTATCTCCAATTACATCTCCACCTTAAAATCCCATAAAACAATTTATTCATAGCTGCTGAAGTATATTATGGATAATTTCCTTTAAAGATTTTGTTTTAATCCACTAACAAGTAAGTCATTCTTACTTTTAGGTTGGATAAAACCACCAGAAGCATACCTCACTAGTCTTGTAAAATTTTCCTCATAGGTACTAATATATTCATCATCCTTTTTCTTTATCTCAAGGAACTCAATATCCATATTCATATGAAGAATGTAAGGAATTTAATTTTTGAGAAATAAGTTCTTGAACTCATCCCATCCCATTGATTGAATTTCTCCCTCTAGACTTATATACATTCCAAGTTTCCACTATTGATCTATTTCACCTTCCAGACTATAAACAGCTAGGAAAAAAATTTCATGTCCTAAGTATTAAAGAACATAAAATCATTTATCAATGGTTTTGATTCATATCTCAATCACTAGTGGGTCAAAATAACCACTAAATGAAGGTGAACGTTTCCTTGTGAGAGACTCAACATAACGTTTTCCCTTATTTAATCATTTATAAAATTGGTATGATGCATATCCTTTGAAACTTTGGTTAGTATGGAGGTAAGTTTATTCATTATATATCCCATAACATTTGGTTTCTTAGGTGGAAAATCATTTCATTTTCTATCACATTCAACATTATCATGATTCCTTCAAATTCCAGCCATTAACTAAAACAAAAAAACATATTGTGAGAAATAAAAACAATAGTGAGGATTCATGAAAAATAATTAGAAAATGTCTTAAATCATGTCACAATATATAGAACATTAGGTTTTAAAATAGGCCATTCATAATCAATACCAAAACTATAGGATTTTGACCTACCCTTATGGTTCTTACTAAGGTTATCTCATCTTAGTTTTCAATGGTTCACTAAAATCTTTCTCTAATACCATATATAATGACCCAAGATTTTCATACATAGATATTACATATTTTTATATGAATATAAATTTATTTATACAAATACACACCTAAGAATCATAAAGGTATAGTTAATTTCTAAAATTGGAAACATAAATAATAGATTTGTTAAATATCTACATCATCGCTCACTTATTTATTCACAATTTGATCCCTTTTATCATATCACACATAACACCTTTCATCACATCCTCTGGAAAGGAATTATAAGAAAAGGGTGAGATTTGATGCTCAGTAAGGGTAAAATGGAATAAATCCATTTATTATCTTATAAAAGAATAAGATAAGAAATATTGGTATGTGGTCATTAGAATAACCTATAAAATTCCTACCCAACCTATCATGGATCACAAACACAAATTATAGCCTAAAAATTAGCATGAAACATAAGAATAAAACATCATTACAACTCATTTCAAAACCATCTTTTCAAGTCATAAATGTTTGTAGAATCAACATAAGTGTAGAAAACAATTTTATATGTCATGGTTAACTACCAGGACTCTCCTATCATTCCTTATCCCCTATTTCCCTTAACATATAAAGCAAATCGACTTGTTTCCCATCACAGTTCAAACACATCAACTGTTTTACCTTAAATATCTGATGATATATAATTCATTACCCAATAAATTGTAGATAGATATAGGTCTCACCAATCACATAATTAATACCATACATTTTTGTTCTAAAGGACCTTAAATAATTCACCACATTAGAAACCATGTAAATAAATCAGTTTCGTTAACACTTCATCATAACATAACTCATGGAAAATAAATTGTTTTCATAAGTATATTTCCATAAAAAGTATAAAACATTCATAGAAAGAATAATAATTTTATCCTTAGTTAATATTCCTTAGTAAAGAATAAGTAACATCAAATAATGTCACCTCAGATGGAAAATTATTTTTGACAGATTACTTGAAATAATTCCTAAATAAAATATCCTTTCCCCTATGATATCATTTTTAAAAGTGCGTCACAATATTAAAGTAAAACCATTTTTTTTGAAAATAACCATATAATATTCTAAAGTAAGCTTCAAGAAATTAAGTTTTCATGGTAGCGGATAAATCTGTTTATGATGTTTATGTAAAAAAACATTCACGTCTTACTTATTCCTAAATAGTCACAAAGTAGCTCGTTTAGAAAACAATAAATAACATTCCTTTAAAATTATTTAGAAAAATGACCAACATGGGTATAAATAATTTCAAATATTCATAGGAGAATATTAAAACCCTTTTTGAAAACATTTTTAGAAAACATGGACATGGAAGATAAATATTCCCCAATACAGATTTTAAATGATACAATCTTGAATGATGATGGGATAGTGAAATAAAAACATACAACTTTATAATCAGTAGAATTGAATTCCCTATGAAATAAAGAAAATTATATAAATATTAAAATAATATAATATTCAGAATAATACTCATAAAATAAATTCATAGATAGTATATAAACCACACAGAAAAAATAAGTATTGTATAAGTCTTGTGTCCCATAGAAATAAAAGTGAGACAAAAATAACTTACCTCAAGTCCCACCATTCCTTATTCACTTTCAAAAAACCATTATAATAAATATATATTTATTATAAATTTATTAATTAACTATATATCAATCATACCATATATGATTTTTTATAACATCTTATCACCTGTTTATTAATAATTTAAATCACTATTCTATGTGATATCTGCTTCATTTTCCAATAATATTTCAGTTTGGAAGTCCCAGTCCTTGTACTTTGATAATGTTCCCATAATTTATAGAATAATTTTTATGTTATATATATCATATATATTCATAAAATTTATCCTTATTACTACTCATATGAAATATATATAAAAATTGAATCACATCGCATCGTGGGGATGGTAAGCCATACATATGCAAGAGTGGCATTATCATTTTTCAAAATATTATGTGGTAAATAGTTATATATTATATTATTATTAAAGAAGAATAATAATTTAATAAATATCATATATAAACATTAAAACCATAATAATTTTCACTCATAATATACAGTGATGAAAAATGAATTGCATCACTACGTGGAGACGGTAAGCTGTACATACGCAGATGTGATACCTTTACTTCTTGTTCAATGGGAAGGGGGTTATATAATCGTGTGTTCATATTACTAATAAAATTTAAGTACATTTAGGATTATGAATTTATTATTTTATGATATATGTCAAATATTTATAGTAGGTATAGATGATTAAAATAAGAGAGTGATCGGTTAGAGCGGTTACCTTTTCTTAGAAACAGTGCCTTTAGATATCCTCTAAAAGACACTATAGTTGGTCTATTGGAATGAAAAACACCTCTATAATGTGGATAGAGACGTTTATGAGTAAATTTGGCAGATTTTGGCCAATCTAGAAGACTCAATGTGGTGAAATTTTGTTATGGAGGAGGTGTCCATTTTAATAAAGGTAAGGGGAACTTTTGGAATTTTTCAAAATATTAAATTATAATAAATTAAATCAAAATAAAAATACCTTCAAATAGATATTTATTTAAAAATAATGTGGGATATAGATATAATCCCATCAACAAATACATTTTATTAATTTGTTTGTAATTTTAATCCTTATCTTTTTTATTAACCCTTAGTTAACCTTTTTTTATTTTTACTATGGTAACAAATGTTTAAAAATTAATAGTTATATATTTTTACTTATAATATTTAAATTGATCCATAAATGGTCAATTTGTCATATTTTATACCATAATTTATCCAATTAGTTCTTATTTATTATTTTAATGATTTTTAAAAAATTTAATAAGTTATTATTTTCATTGTAGAGACCCAATCTTGACGTACATAGACATTACATTACTTTTTCAGAATACTTAATACATGAAAAAAACAGACACCCAAAGGATGTATTAGTTTAGTGTCTTTGGAAACTCGGAATATAATCTTCAAATCATGGTGAAAGATCTTCAACATCTCCCATAAAGATCTTCCCATTTTGTTTTCTAACCTAAATCCTTTCTTTATATCATGGGGAAAAGAAAACATAAAAATGTTGAGCTCAAATGCTCATTAAGGGTAAAAATGGAGAACATAAAACAATTCATAAACATTTGAACATAAAAACATGAACATAAAACATTAGTACTGACATAAATCTTGGAAGTAAATAAGGCATTGATCTCAGAGGAACATTAATCCTGATAAAATATCATGGGAATAAAACATGTAATTGTGGAAAACCATTAATCACATTATATGATTTCCATAGTAGCCAAGGAATTTCGGCCAAGACCATCATAGTGAACAATTTTCATTACTGAACTGGGTTTATTTTTCATTCCATCCCGGTATTATTGAACCAGAATTACTTGTCGTTCCATACATGTCTATCTCATGAGATATAAATCTTTAACCAATGTATTGGACGGAGATATAGGTCCCAACCATCTCATAATGAAATAATTCTTTCATGTTCCACAAAATAAACATAAATCATTCATCATAACCCAATGAATAAAATGGGTTTCATAAACATCATCCCATCACAACATAATCCATATAAAATAATGGATATAATTTCATCATAAAAAAATCAAACCACGTAAATAATAGAGACATTATGATTGAAACATAACCATATTGAAGAATGTCATTATAGATGGAAAATAGTTTTGTTAAAACACTTCAAATGAATTCCTGATGAAAATATCAATTCTTCTTTCAAATCATTTTCTTTTCTTAAAATGACATCAAATTATAAAAGAAAATAATTTTGATGAAAATACTCATGAAATCTTATATAGGATTCTTCATGTAAATAAGACGTTATGAAACAGTAAAAATCCATTCATGCAGTATAAGTTAAAAAAAATATTCTTGTACTTTTGCAGATAATGTCAAAAAGTACCTTGTATGGTAAACAAAAGAATTATTCCTTCCATACCATGTGGTAGAAGTCAAAAGGGTAAAAACTACTTTAAAAATACATGTAATAATAGTAAATATTTTATGAAAACATTTTTCAGAAAACATGGACATGGATGATAAACCTAACCCCAGTAAGTACTTCCAAATAAACAATCCCGGATTAGAATGAGATTGCAATAATTATCCCATACCTTATGTCCCATTTCATCCATATGTGTCCAAGACTCATGTATAGTGGGTTTAAACATTTTATTAACTTGTAATAGAACCATAATAATATTTATGATATCATATTTGATTCACTTATGACATTATATTACCCGTTCGTTTGTCAATTCCATGTTAAAGCAGCGTTTTGAGTAAAATCGTTTCATTTTTCATACGTGTTTTGACTTCTAATTATTCATATTGCTACTTAGATCATGATTACTTACTTCCAGAATGTAAAACATGATTTATATATAATATATATTCATAATATATATATATATATATATATAATATATCGATAAATGGAATGAAATACAATGTTCATGGAGACGGTAGGTCGTACGTACGCACGAATGCTATTTTTGTTTCATTATTAAATTGAATGGAAGTAAGTAAATAAAATATAAAAAAATCCAGTATCATTATAATGTCATATATTTCATGATTATTTATTATATATACTTTATAATCATTCTTGAATGGTTTAAACGGAGAATTAATCTCATCGAATTGTGGAGACGGTAATCCATACGTACGCACGAGCGATGATATCATTCCCATAATTATTAAATGGAATTGGAGTGGATGATATATTATCTTAGAATCAGTATGATTTTATAATAATAATATATAGTTATTATTTTCACCATTATAACCATCCACGTATGGTGGTGGTGGAAAAATAGATTACACCACGGCGTGGAGATGGTAAGCCGTACATATGCATACGCGGTGATTTCATTTTTTTAGGATGGATATAAAGTGAAATAGGGTTGTCTCATATTTATAATAACATATTAGTATATTATTGATACTGATGTTATTACATTACAATGAAACTACTAATGAAGAGGAAGTATAAGAAGAAAGAAACTTGAATGAATCGGCTGAAGAGATTACCTCTTCCTCAACGCACCCCTTTAAAGCTTCCTCTTAAGGGACTTGAGTTGGTTTTTCAAGAAAACAATAACCTCCAAAATGTGACTAGGGAAGTTGAAAAGAGTAATGTTTAGTGGTTGGATGAGATTGAAGGCACAATATTGTGTGAAGAGGAGAGGTATGAGGCGCCCTTTTGTAAGAGAAGAGAGGGGAACTTCTGGAAACCTCAAAAATATTAAATAATAATAAAATCAAAACCCACTTAAATACCTCCAAAAATCACTCAATTCTAACATGAGATTAGATAGGGTTTTAATATAATCAACAAATAAAATTTATAAATGTTATGTTTATTATAAACCTTATCATTTTGATTTATCCTTATTTAATCTATTTAATTTTATTTGCGGTAAAAATATTCTAATTTTTAAAAATTTAAGAAATACATACTTATGTGTTGTGAATTTTCCATAATTAGATACATTATTATATTTTAGACCATATAATTTTAAATTTGTAATTTTTAAATAATTTTTTGATTTTTAAACATTTTAATAATATGATATTTTTATAAAATATTAGTACTGTCAATTTTGACACAATTCAATTATTTTAATTTAAATAAATTCCAAAAAGAATATATATTCAAAAAAATTATTTAATAGATTTCTAACATTTTACATTAATCTGAAAAATTCGTGGATCACATTAATTAGTTCATTTAATATTTATTTTAATATTTTTAAAACCATTAATTTGAAATTTCTCTTAATAAAATAATTACTACAACCTTTTCATATAATTATTTAATATACTTATCTGTTGCATAAAAATTAAAAATAAAACACTATGATGAATTTAAATATATTATATTCCATAATAATACTTTTAATATAATTTATCTTCTAAAACACCCAACTTTTAAAATTATATTTTTATTAAATTATGAAGGTGACAACTTTGACATCATTTAAAATAATATAATATAAATGTCATAATCTATTTTTGAATGCCTCCAAATGGTCTAAAAGTAGACACTTGGATTCTTATTGTGTATATATATTTGAAAAATATGTTTTGGTCAATTTTTTGGGTCTGTTATGGGTATTATTATTCGAATAAATACTATATTATTCATTTTTCAAAAAATAAATAATTTCTGCATTATTAAATTATTAGTTCATAAGGTAATTAGATATTTCTTAAAAATTACAAATAAATTTCAATGATAAAGAAAAACATTTTAAATTTCAAATGATTATTTATAATCAAATTTGTATTTTGTATAACTTTATAGTAAAAATAATTTAATTAATAAAGTTTGAGTGAGACATATTTCACTTTCCATTAAATAAAATAAATTAAAGGTCTTAATCTTGTCCAAGTGGGTTAAAATAGAATCTATTTCAACCTAATTATTTTTTATAGAGAAATATAATTAACCAATTATATCAAAACAATTGTTAGTGTAATTTTATAATATTATTTTTACCCTTAATTACCATATTTCCCTTTAACTATGGTAAATAAAGATTACAGTAGTTACTATTCATAATGCTCAAAAATAAAAAATATCCTATTAAAATAATTTGTACAAAATAATTCCAAATAAAAAATCTATTTTTTCAAATTCAATACATAGAAGTCGCAGTATATAATTTAAAATTAATCCCGCTGTTGATAAAATGGGTTTTAAAAGTTAAAATATTGCAAAAGATTGAAATGTTTTTACCTATGAATTCATTGTAAAATTAATGATAATTAATTATGTAATATTAAATGGTAAAAATATATTCTATTTATACTTTAAAACCATTCAATATTATAATTTCATCATATAAATTATCTCAATGAAAAAAGTTTTTTTAACTAAAATTTTGCATATTTTTACTATTCATAAAAATATGAAGGTTATCAGAATAATGTCAAAAATTTATGCGACATAAATTTTTATATCCTGATTCAAAATAAGAAGTTTAATTTGTCATGTTGAACTTATAAACTTGTCAAAATTTTGATTTAAAATGGGTGCGCCGTAAAAAGACAGCAAAACTGCATTTTTTTAAAAATACTACTTTTATACGAAAAATTGATTGTGTTCTCATACCATGTTCTAGAAAATGTGTAATATGAATTATAATGTTATAAAATTCAAAATGTGGTTAATATTGTTCATAATGGCTAGTTCATAACCATATTATAATAATATATCATAGTTTAGTAAAACTCGGTATTGCGTACAACACACGCTATTGAGGAAGGTCGCTCTTGCGTGCAACACAAGCCTAGAATAGTTTTGCGTATACTACAAGCTAATATGGTGTTGCGTATAGAACAAGATAATCTAGGTGAAACATAAAACACAAGACATCAAATAAATTAAAAATATTATATCTCATAAAATCTCGGGGTGTTACATTCTACCCCCCTTAAAATGAATTTCGCCCTTGAAATTCATCAAGGTTATAAATGGTTTACTACTTGAATGTTTCTTTCATAGAAACCCACATCGTAAAAAGGAATACTAAAACTTAATTTTAAAAACTAAATTATGAAATGTAATGGTTACCCAAAATAAATCATCATTGGGTTTCCACATAGGAGAACATAGGTGAAAATGTGGATATGGAAGAGCAATCTAACCATCATGTTCTGATAAAGAGTGGTAAAGAGTATGGCAATGAAAAAGCCAACATTAACAAAGCCACAAATTTGTGATGATCTAAGTTTCCATCTGATTCATTGGATATGAGGGTACTCGGACAATGTTTTGGGTTTTCAAGATCATTTCCCAAAAGTTGATGAATTTTTGCATAAGGATAAATAATTAAATGATTTCAGTGTAATATCATCATTGGTCATTCCATGAACAATTTCCACATTATCTCATATTTAAAGAAATGAAGTTGAATTTTTCATTCTTGAAGTATTAGCAGATCATGCGATAGAATGGCAGATCATTCCATCTATCTCTATCACAAAAAATGGTTAGCACAAGATATTAAATATGCATAAGTCCATCTATGGTGAGGTTAATTGTATATGGTTCGAAAAATGAACTTTTACTTCATCTATCATACCGCTTAATAAAATAAAAATAATTTTCTTCAAACTAGGGACTTCCTGTAGGATAGTGATAGGCGATAATGGCTTGTCACACTTCGGTTGTGGGTTCGATTCCTGCAACCTAGTCCGACGCGTCGGGTTTTCACCCATATTGCATGTTGTCCATTTTCTAAAACTACAGTATTATAAAATTCCAGAAATAATATCGAAAAAAAGTTCTATCCTTAATCAATACTATCTAATTTCCAACTTAATCCATTCTAATATTTTGGCTTATCCAAAATAATTATGTCCAATCTCATAGTATAAAGAAAATGATTACTAGAATGGTCATCTACCGAGAATGTGAATACCATCATTTATCCTCTATATATCATAAGATATATATTGTTGGTCACATTCCAAACATGTGAATACCTTAATCATGTATTCTCTTGAAACAAGAGTTACCATAGAACCTTATTGAACCATGAATGCTATCAAAAGTTAACTCTTTCCACATACCAAAATCCCAAAATTTCTATATACTCAAACCTTGATATCACTTTGTCCTTATATCAGTCATGAACTCGTTGATACTATAAAACATTTGATTATCTCCTTATCCCTTAGTTATGCTCATATTAGTTGCTTTCCAAAAATATCTGAATAACTTTTCATGGTTACCAGAACCATTCAACATATACCTTCAAAAACAAAAGTAAAAACAATAATGTAACAATCCTTAGATGTTTCTTTATTCCATAGTACCATGAAATTACTTATACAACATTACTCTTGATAAAAATTCAATCATTGCACTACCTTCTTAAACCATTGACCGAGCTTCGTCATTTTATTCCTCAACACTTCTTTCATCTCATATATCATTTGTTGTCTCTTCATCATCATCAACAAAAATACTACCCATATGACCATGGTGATTGTCTTCATGAGATTTTCCCTTAGGTCATTGGTTTTCATAATGCCCGTACATTCCACATTTAAAACATTTAACCATTGTTTATGTCTTAGCAATACCATTATCCTTGTCCATGGTGTTAACTGAACCTTTAACTTTTCAATTACTGGCTTTGTGTCTTCCTTTTCCACATCCAAAACTTCTTCCAGTTCCGTTGAAACATTATCTTTGATGCCTCTTCCCACATTATTTACATGAGTGAAATTGAACTTTCTTTCCTCTATGATCATCATGAAACTCCATCTTTCTCTTATTAGCTAAGTCAGGAAACTTACCAAAGTTGAGATTATTGATTATATTATCAAATTTCTGAATATACATAATAATGATGTTTGGACTTCCAAATACCATTTCATTTGGTTTCTCATGAAGAATATCATTCCATTGTCTACAATATTCTCTATTAACAATAATCTTCCAGTTTCCAGCCATTTTCTAAAACCCAATAAGAATAGTGTGGTAGGAAAAAATCATACAAGGAAAACAACATAATCAAGGGGAATTACTTTCAATCTCTAGAATATTAGGTTAAATCATAGGTTATTCAAGATAATTTTTATAACTCTAGTATTTTTACCAATACTTTATACTTAACCTTACGGACATCCCTAGACATACCTTAGATATATCTCTAGGGATCTCACAAAAGTTTTTTCATCTTAGTTTCCAAAGGATGACTAAACCTTTCATCTGATACCAACTATAGAGACCCATATCTTTATGTACATGGGTATTATATTACTTTTGTGTAATACTTAATACATGAAAAAAATAGACACCTAAAGACTGTATTAGTTTAGTGTCTTTGGAGACTTGGAACATAATCTTCTAATCATGGTGAAAGATCTTCAACATCTCCCATAAAGATCTTACCCTTTTGTTTTCTTACCTAAAACCTTTCTTTATTTCATGGGGAAAATAAAACATAAAAAGGGTGGGATCAAATTCTTAGTAAGTGTAAACATGGAAAACATAAAACAATCCATAAACATTTGAATGTAAAAACATGAACATAAAACATGAGTAATGACAATAATCATGGAAGTACATAAGACATTGATCACAAAGGAACATTAATAATGATAGAATAACATAGGAATAAAATAGATAGTTGTGGAAAACCATTATTCACATGATATGATTTCCATAGTAGCCAAGTCATTTCTACTAAGACCATCATAGTGGACAATGTCCATTATTGAACCGGGTTTACTTGTCATTCCAGCCCTGTATTACTGAACTTTATTTACTTGCTATTCCAGCCATGTATATCTAATGAGATATAAATCTTTACCTAATTCATTTGAGGGAGATATAAGTCCCACCCATCTCATAATGAAGTCATTCTTTCATGTGCCCCAAAATAAACATAAATCATTCATCATAACCCAACGAATAAAATGGGTTTCATAAACATCATCCCATCATAACATAATCTATATAAAATAATGGATATAATTTCATCATAAAAAATAAAACCATGTAAATAATAGAGAAATTATGCTTTCAACATAACCTTATTGAAGAATGTCATTATAGATAGAGAATAGATTTGATAAAACACTTGAAATGAATTCTTGAGGAAAATATCCTTTCTTCTTTCAAATCATTTTCTTTTCATAAAATGATGTGCAATTTTAAAAGAAAACAATTTTGATGAAAATACTCATGAAATATTGTATATGTAGCTTTATGAAACTGTAAAAAACTTTTCATGTCGTATAAGTTAAAAAAACACTATTCTTGTACCTTTTCTGAAAAAGTCAAAAAATACATCGTATGGTAAACAAAAGAATAATTCCTTCCATACCATGTGGTAGAAGTCAAAAAGGATAAAAATTAATTTAAACCCATGTGGAAGAATAGTGATCATTTTATGAAAACTTTTTTTAGAAAACATGGACATGAATGATAAACCTAACCCTAGTAAATACTTACGAATAAATAATCCTGTATAAGAATGAGATTGGAATAATTATCCCTTACCATATTTTTAATTTCTTCCGTATGTACCCAAGACTCATGTATAGTGGGTTTAAACATATTATTAAATTTTAAAAGAACCATAATAATATTAATGATATCATATGTGACTCAATTATGACTTTATATTACCCGTTAATTTGTCAATTCCATGTTATAGAGGTGTTTTGAGTAAAATTGTTTCATTTGTCGTACGTGTTTTGACTTATAATTATTTATATGATTACTTAGATCATGATTACTTACATACAGAATGTAAAACATGATTTATATATAATTTATATTCAAAATATAATATATATATATATATAATAGTTCAATAAATGGAATGAAATACAGCGTTCCTGGAGACGGTAGGTCGTACGTATGCACGAACGCTGTTTTCGATTCCTTATTAAATTAAATGGAAGTAAGTAAATAACATATAAATAAATCCAATATAATTATTATGTCATATATTTCATGATTATTTATTATATATACTTTATAATCATTCCTGAATGGTTAACATGGAGAATGAATCATATCGCGTCGAGGAGACGGTAATCCGTACGTACGCACGAGCGATGATATGGTTCCCATAATTATTGAATGGAATAAGAGTGGATGATATAATATCTCAAAATCCGTATGATGTTATAATAATAATATATAGTTACTATTTCCACCATTATAACCATCCAAGTATCGTGGTGGTGGAAAAACAGATTACACCACGGCGTGGAGACGGTAAGTCGTACATACGCATGCGTGGTGATTTCATTTTTCATAGGATGGATATAAAGTTAAATAGGGTTGTTTCATATTTATAATAACATATCAGTATATTAGTGATACTGATGTTATTAATTTATAATAAAACAACTAATGAATATGAAGTAGAATAAGAATGAAACTTGAAAGAATCGGTAGAAGAGATTACCTATTCCTCGACGCAGCTCTTTTAAGCTTCCTCTTAAGGGACTAGAGTTGGCCTTTTGAGAATACCAGAACCTCTTGAATGTGACTAGGGAAGTTTAAAAGAGTAATTTTCATGGTTTGGACAAGATTGAAGGATCAAAATTGTGTGAAGGGGAGAGGGATGAGGTGCCCTTTTATAAGAGAATAGAAGGGCACTTTTGGAAACCTTAAAATAATAGTTAATAGTAAAATCAAAACACACTTAAAAACCTAAAAAAATCACATAATTAGAATATGAGAATATATAGGTTTGTAATATCATCATCCAATAAAATTTAGACATGTTTTATGTTTATTTTAAACCTTTTCATTTTGATTTATCCTTATTTAATCTAATTAATTTTATTTGTGGTAATAATATTATAATTTTTAAATTGTTATAAATAATTTTTTATGTGTTGTGAATTTTCCATAATTAGATAAATTATTAAATTTTATACCATATAATTTAATATTTTTAATTTTTAAATACTTTTGTGATTTTTAAACAATGTAATAATATATTATTTTTATAAAATATCAATAGTGTCAATTTTGACACTATTCAATTATTTGAATTTTAATAAAATCCACATAGAAGATATATTCTAACCAAAATATTTAATATATTTATAATATATCACATTAATCTAAAAAATTCATGTATCACATTAATTAGTTCACTTACTATTTATTTTAATATTTTTAAAACCATTAATTTGAAATTTCTCTGAATAAAATAATTACTACAACATTTTCGTATAATTATTTAATATACTTATTTGTTTCATAAAAATTAAAAATAAAATAATGTGATGAATTTAAATCTATTATATTTAATACTAATAATTTTAGTCATATTTATCTTCTAAAACACCCAAATTTTAAAATGATATGTTTATTAAATTATGAAGGTGACAACTTTGACATGATTTAAAATAAAATAATATAAATGTCATAATCTATTTTTATAAGGCTGAAAATGGTCCACAAGTCGACACATGGATGATTATTGTATATATATACTCTACAAATATGTTTTGGTCATGTTTTGGGGTCTTTTATGGGTATTATTTTTTGAATAAAAACTATATTATTGATTGTTCACTAAATAAATAATTTCTGCATCATTAATTTATAAGCTCATAAGGTAATTAAATATTTCATAAAAATTAAAAATAAATTACCATGATAAAGAAAAAATATATAAATTTGAAATGATTATTTATAATCGAATTTATATTATGTAAAACCTTATATTAAAAAAATTTTAATTAATAATGTTTGAGTGAGACATATTTCACTCTCCTTTAAATAAAATAAATTAAAGGTCTTAATCTCGTCCAAGTGGGTTCCAATAGATTCCATTTCAACCCAAGTATTTTTTTAGAGAGAAATATAATCTACCAATGATATCCAAACAAGCGCTAGTGTAATTGTATAATATTATTTTTACCCTTAATTACATGATTTACCTTTAACTGTAGTAAATAAAATTAACTTTAGTTACTATTCATAATGCCCAAAAATAAAAAGTAACCTATTAACATAATTTATACCTAATGATTCTAAATATGAAATCTATTTTTCCAAATTCAATACACAGAAGTTGTAGTATTTAATATCAAAATTAATCCCTCTATTGAGAAAATGGGTTTTAAAAGTTAAAACATTGCAAAAGATTGAAATGTTTTTACCTATGAATTCAATGTAAAATTAATGATAATGAATTATATTATATTAAATGGTAAAAATATAATCTATTTATACTTTTAAACCATACAATATTATAATTTTACCATATAAATTATCTAGATGAAAAAAAATTATTAAAATTTAGCGTATTTTTACTATTCATAAAAATATGAAGGTTGCGAGAATAATGTCAAGAATTTATCCAACGTAAATTTTTATATCCTGATTCAAAATAAGATGTTTAATATGTAAAATTTAATTTATAAACTTGTCAAAAAATTTATTTAAAATGGGTGTGCCATAAAAAGACAGCAAAACTGCATTTTTTGAAATATACTTCCTTTATACCAAAAATTGATTTTGTTCTCACACCATGTTCTAGAAAAAGTGTAAAATGAATAATAATGTTATAAAATTAAAAATTTGGTTATTAATATTCATAAAATCTTGTTCATAATAATATTATAACAATATATCATAGTTTAGTAAAACTCAGTATTGCATACAACACACGCTATTGAGGAAGGTCGCTCTTGCGTACAACACAAACCAAGAATAGTGTTGCGTATACTACAAGATAATATAATGTTGCATATAAATCAAAATAATCTTAGTGTAGCGTACAACACATGACTTCAAATAAATTAAAAATATTATATCTCATAAAATCGCGGGGTGTTACACTAATAAAATATCATTAGTGTCAATTTTGTCATAATTCATTACATTGACTTTCCAAAAATATTTACTTCAAGATAAATTTGAGAAAATTATTTTAAAACACTAATAATATGTCATATTCAGCTATAAAATTATTGATTAACCTTAAGTAATTCAAATTATATTTAATTTTATATTTTTAACATCACTAAATTAATTTTTTCATTAATTGAATAATTACAGTATCATCATTGTCTAATTATTTATGATAATTATTTCATCACTAAATATTAAAAAAATAAATTATATATATAACATTAATATTTAATAATAATTTATATAGTAGATAATAACTTCTATTTAACAACTTATTAGAAATATTATACTTATTAAAAGTAAGATTGTGGTATTTTTTCAATCTCTTTGGTTTTAATAATATTAAAGTCATTTTCATGGAAAAGTGACCACTAAATTATTAGTTTTCTAAAATTATTTGTTAATAGAAAAATTTAATTCATCTGATAATATATTTTCAAGTGTTATGGTAGTATTCTTATATTTATAATATTATTTTTACCATTAATTACCTGATTTACCCGTAATGGTGGTATAAAAAATTAATAAATTTACTATTCATATTGTCCAAAAAAGGGTCATATTTTCTAAATTTCTACCTTAATATTCAAAATATGGAATCCCTTTTCTAAAATCGAAAACTCATAATTTGATAAACATAATTAAAAATTAATCACGTTGACATAATGAGAAAATGAGTTTTCAAAATGAAAACGTTTGAAAGATTGAAATGTTTTTTTTATTTCAATTCAATGTGAAACTTATTCCAGTAACCTAATTTGGATTAAATTATAAAAAATAATCTAATTAAACTATAAAATAAAAAATATAATTTAAAAACTAAATTATTTTGTTGAAAATTCCTTTTTCAATTAGAATTCCGTATTTTTTTACAATTCATAAAATCATGAAACTTATGAGAAAAATAAGAAAAATTCAACCATAGTAAATTTTTGTATAATTATTTACAATTGGATGTGAAATTTTTTCAAATATAATTTATAAAAATTTCAAAATTTGTTTTTCAAATAATTATGCCATCAAAATTAGAAAAACTTATTTTGGAAAAAATACAATTTTTAAGCATGAAATTATATTTATTAAGTCTAAAAAACACATACAATTAATGTTAAAAATTAGAATGAAAATTATAATCTAGAAATAGTGATTTAATAATTTATTGGAATAAAAAAACATGTGAAAAAAAAAATATTTTTTCAGGAAAACATATTTCATTTTATATTGAAAAGGGTTTTTATTTTAATTTATCATTAATTGGTCACCAAAGAATTGATTATATATACATGTTAAAATTGCAAAATATGGGATAAAATAACACTAAATAATAATTGGATAATATTTAAAACTATTTTTAAAAAACATCTTTACAAAACATTGATGTGGAACATAAATATTCCCTAATGGAGATTTAAAACTAAACAATTTTGAATGTTGATGAGATTGTGAAATAAACCCTTACAACATTATAATCAGAAGAATTGGTTGTCCCGTGAAAGAAAAAAAATATGGATATTAAAATATCATAATATTCATTATAAGACTCACAAAATACATTCATGGTTATTAGGTGCACCACACAGAGGAAATACGTAGTGTATAAGGAATGTGTCTGGTGAAATTAAAAATGAGACCGAAATCCCTTACCGATTTGGTAACAATTGGACTGTAAACCCCAAAAAATAGATTTCATAAAAAGGATATTTAAATGATAATAAATTTAAGGATAAGGATCATGTATTTTATTAAAGTGTAGTCTATACACCTCATGAATGAAATAAGTGGTGAATAAGGCATATATCTCACAAAAGAAAAAGTGAGACGAGAAAACCCTTACCATAAGTCCTTACTTCCTTCGTACAAACTAAAACCTCTTGTGTAATAAATGTAATTTTATTATAAAAAACCAGAAAAATATATTCATATATATAATACTATATAAGATTTAATTATGAATTTATTTTACTCTCTTATTAACAAATCCAAATTTAAGTTATGTTTTGGGTAATAATTGATTTGTTTTTCATAAATTTCTGACATGTTATTTTTGGTCCTCATACTTATATCATAATTTCATAATACAAATAATGATAAAAAATATATAAATATAATATATATTTATTATATATATTTATTTTTATCTATTAAAGTTATATATAGAGAATAATATGCATCATTCATGGAGACGGTTGGTCGTAAGTATGCATCAATGCAGTTTTCATTTTCTTGTCAGATTAAAACAAATAAAAAAATATGATATATTGTAATTAAAAATCATAAATATGTTATATAAATCCTAAATATTAATAAAATTAGTCCTTATTACCAACCATGTGATATATAGGTGAAAAACGAATCACATCGCATTGTAGAGATGGTAAGCCATATGTACGCACGAGCGACGTTATCATTTCCCAAAATATTAAGTTGTAAAATCATATATATGATATTATAATTCTCTATTATAATAATATAATCAATATAATATATAAACATTAAACCTATCATAATCCCCTTTCATAAAATATGGTTTTAGAAAATGAATTGTATCGCTACATGGGGATGGTATGTAGTACGTACACACCAGTGTTACTTAATATTCTTGTTTGATTGGAAAGGGTATGTATAATGGTGTGTTCGTAATAATCATAAAATTTAATAATATTTAGGATTATTAATTTAATATTATATGATATATATGTTTCATTTAAAATAGTTATAGAAGAGTATAAATAGAGGGTGATTGATTAGATAGATTACATATTATTCAAAAAGGTTTCTTTATATCTCCTCTAAAATACTCTAGAGTTAGTCCTTTGGAAAGACCAAAACCTATAGAATATGCCTAGAGGAGTGGAGAAGATAATTTTTTGGACATTGGTTGATATATAAGACTCAAAATTGTGAAATGCGATGAGGGAGGAGGTGTCCTTTTTTATTTAATGTGAGCGACACTTTTATAATTTCAAAAATATAAATTTATAATAAATAAAATATCAATAAAAATACCTAAAAATGGAAATAAATTCAAATATAAAATGGTATATGGAGGATATCCCATAATTCAACATATTTTATAAAAGTTTTTTTCTACATTTAAAACTTATCTTTTTTTCATAACCCTTTGTTGACCTATTTTAATTTTAACTATGGTAACAACATTTTTAATTTAAAAGTTGGATATTTTTACTTATAAGGTGTCAATTGAACCATAAATTTTCACTTTATGATATTATAGATCATAATTTATCCTGTTTTTTCTAATTTAATGTTGTTATGGTTTTTTAATTATTTTTAATAAAATAGGTTTTTCAAAAAATGTTATTAGTGTCAATTTTGACACTATTCATTACATTGACTTGATGAAAATCAATCCAGAAAGTTAAATTATAATAAATTAATTTAATACACCCCTAAAATGTTAAATTAACATATGAAATTTTTTTTGACCTTAATTATTTCAAATTATATAAATTTTAATATTTCTAATATCATTTAATTGATTTGTTTCATTAATTGATTAATTATTACATCATCTTTGTGTAATTATTTATGATAACTATATATTCGATGAAAATTAAAAATTAATTTCCATGATATATATAAAAATTTTATATTTTATAAGAATATATATAGTCGATCACATATTCTATTTATCCCCATATTAAAAAAATTATACTTATTCAAAGTATGAGTGTGACATTTCGTCACACTCTTTTATTTTAATAATATCCATGTCATTTTATAGGTAAAGTTTCCATTAAATTATTAAATTAAGAACAATTTGTGTTAAGGGTCAAATTATCTTCATACCATAACATTTTTGAAAGTGTTAGGGTAATTGTATTGTATATATAATATTATTTTTACCCTTAATTACTTGTTTTACCCTTAATTGTGGGAATAAAAATTACTAAAGTTATTATTCATGTAGTATATAAATAAAAGGGAACTATTTACCAAATTTGGACCTTATTATTTTAGATATTGAATCAATTTTCCCAATTATATGAATATAATTTTCATAAATTTATTAAAAATTAATCCTGCGGATGGTTGGAAACAACAAGTTTTTAATGTAAAAATACTCAAAAGTTTAGAATGTTTTAAAATTTAATATAAATGTTAAATTAATTTCAATGACCATAATTATATTAAATAATAAAAAATTTATATAATTATACTTTAAAACTATTCTGAAATATAATATAACACTATAAATATATTTGATTAAAAAGCAGTTTTCAATTAAAATGTAGTATTTTCACTATGCATCAAAAAATGAAACTTATCAGAAAATACCAAAAATTCAAAAAATTAAAATCTTGATATTATTATTTTAATAAGTAAATTTATTTTTCCAAAAAAAAATTAAAAATTTTTAAAAAATATATTTAAAAAAAGTACGTCATCAAAAGACGGCAAAATTTCCCTTTTTGAAAAATATTTCTTTTCTGCGTAAAATTGAATTTTTTTTCTTATATCATGACTGTAAAAGTGATAATGTGAATGTCAAACATTATATTGAGTATATTATAAATATATTTAATCAATATAATCAAAAAAAATTGATTATTTTTTGTTACAAAACTCACCTGTGACATTTAAAAAGTTTTTCAGAAAAACATTTCCTTTTATTTTAGAAATGAATTTAAATTAATTTATAGTTAATTAGTCAACTAATTATATATAAATGTGTAAAACCTAATTTTAAAATCCATTTAATCTTTTTCATACCCTCTATTCTAATGGCTAGTTTATAATTTTCTTGTTTAAATAATTACAATAATAAAAATATGTTTCCTAGAAACTCCGTGTTGCATGTAAAGTAAGATAAGTTGATATTTAATGTGTTAAAAGAATAAATTTGTGTATTTTATAACATAATACATCAAAAAAAATAATTTATTCAAAAAAGGTTCATAACAACTTTTGGTGTTACATTCTATCCCCCTTAAAATGCATCCCCCCCCCCCCGAAATTTGACATCCAATACAAACAAAAGATGATAGTTCTAACTCATCATATAATCAAGTTATAATAACGATTATTAAAATTTTTCATTTATCCAAACATATTCCACTAGGTGAGTGTTCTGGTTTTGTAGAACTTTATCTCTCTGATCCAAAATTTATTTTAGTTTCTCTTCATAATAAGGATCCTGTTCCACCAGCATGACCAAAAAGTTTAGTATATATGAAGGATCAAGTAGCTACTTCTTAAGAAGAGATACATGGAAAACATCATGAATTTGAGAGATATTTGGTATAATCTCAAAATTATAAGCTACCATTAAGATATGATCAATAATTTAAAAAGGAAATTTCATTCTTGAAATTTGCAATTTTATTTCGAAAATGAATTTTGGATTATTTAAAAATTCCTTTGTGAAAAACCTATATTATAAAAATAAATACTAAAACTTACTTTAAAAGGGGAAGGTTTTAAATATAATGGTTACCCAAAGTAACTCATAACTAGGTTTCCATAGAGGAGAACATGGGTGACATGTTAATAAATAGACATATAATTGAAAACTAACAATCAAGTTCTAATGGAGAGTGATAGAGAATATGGAGAGAATAAAGTTAAAAATCACAAATCCATAAATATATAATTATATAAGGGACCATTAGATTAATCAAAAAAGAATGTATTAAGATAAAATTTTTCATTTCAAGATCCTTTCACTATATTTGACAATTTTTCATGAGAATAATTACTTCCTAGATTACATTTCTTAAGCACAATCGCATCCTTTTGTTGTGCCTTGATCTATTTCCCAAAAATATCTTATTCCACTAATTAAAGGTTATTTTTTAATTATGAAAGAATTATCAGATCATGATATTCATAATTATAATGATAGATCATTCGGTCTTTCTTTATCCCAACAAAAAGGTAAGCACAAGATATCCAATATTCGTAAATCCTTTTATAGAGAGATAATACTTTTGTAAAGACCCGTAAAATTCAAGGAAACATTTTTCTAAATTTTCTTTGGATTTTTAGAAGAGTGCGGTTTCTGACGGCACCTGATTCCGAGGCCCGGAGTGCCCGGAATCATGTTCCGAAGTTTGGCTCGGGTACGTTCAGTGAACGAACGAGCAGGAATTCCTAACTTTTGATCCGGTGCTCGGAATCGAAATCCGAGGGCACCGATGAACTCGCAACGCCGTTATTCGCTTAAGGTGACCCTTTCCGAAGTTGCGTTTATTGCGGGACGAATGTTAGTTTTTGGGTTTTTAGATTAAGTTAAATAAAATTTGTGAAATACAAAATTTTATTTTAACTTGATGTTGTTTTTTTTAAAATCCTTCCAAAGGGAGTTGGGAGTGGGACCCACATCCACTTAACCTCCTTTGGGAGGATTATGTGTGGTGGGGCCCACACGAAACCCAACCTTCCATCTCCCATTAACCCACCTTTTAATTAATGTTTGACAACTTTAGGTATTAATTGAGGTGAGTTGTTCAAATTCAAACCTTTGAAATTCATGTGGTAAAGTTGTGTAATAATATAAGCTTCAAGCTTATTTTATTCTGGAGAATTCTTTTACCACCTTGAGAGGAATTTTGGAGCTTCTCCTTCTTTTTCTTCTTCAACTCTGACGAAGAACACGAAGAACCTTCGAACTTCGACGAAGAACTCCACGTTCTCGGAAACCGTCTTCCGTGACGACATAACCGTGACATCGACGTTCTTCTTCCGCGACGCTCAACTTCCGCGAATCGTTGTCGATCATCGAACTTCGTTCCAGAACCAAGGTAGGGTTTTTCCTTTTTAAAGTACGTGTTTCATTCCCTCGAACATGAAAGAATAATCCGTTGGGCGTAGTTCCATTTTTTATTAAAAATTTGTGAAACGTTCATGGTTGTGTTTATACGATTGGCCAACTGTTATCGTTATAACGGGAGGAGACTGGACCGCACGAACACGGCTGATTCTCCTCCCCCTTCTAATCGTTCGTGTTGATTTAGCGGAGACAGTGTGGTGTCGTCGCACCGCGCAGGAACAAAAGAATTTATGGCCGGAGCGAGCAGTGATAAAGAAATGCGGTGCTGACGCACCTCGTCGTTGAATACGAAAGAGACCGCGGCCGGAGACGGGCCACGGCGGAACGAGGAGGCGATCGGTGGCCAGCCGGGCCGCCGCCGGAGATCAAGAAGGGTCGCAGCCCTACGGCCGCGGCGAAGCAGCCAGGGGCGGCCGGCCTCGCCGGTGCCGGATATCAAGAAAGGCCGCGGCCCTACGGCCGCGGCGGAGCAGCCAGGGGCGGCCGGCCTCGCCGGCCGCCGGAGTTCTGATGAGCCGCAGCGGAAAGGGGGAAGGCGGCCGGCCGTGCCGGCCGCCGGTTCGGTTAGAAGGCGGGACCCGCGGGTCCCGTGTGTTTTATAAAAACGGCCGGCTTTTGGCCGGCCGTGATCCGAAAAAGACGGGGGGTTTACCCCCCGCGTGCGGCGCATGCGTGGCACCCTGGCCGGGCCGCCGCTGGCCAGGCCGCGCCGCCGCGCCGTCACCAGCCGTCCGGGTCGGGTCGACCCGGTTCGGACTGACCTAGGGGGGGTCGGGCCGGGTCAGCCCGGACCCGGACCCCCCGTTTTCGAGACATTTTCGGTCTTTTGGCCATAACTTGAGCCACGGACCTCCGATCGACGAACCGTCTACGGCAACGCGATCCTTGGATCGAGACGGTCGTTTCAGTATATCGCACTGAAAGTTTCGGAACACTTTCAGTTCGGCCAGGCTGGTTCGTTCACGAAACCAACCGGGCCTTCGGAGCGGAAACGCTCATATCTTGAGCTACGGACGTCCGATTGACGTGTCGTCAGCTTTGTTGTGTTCGTCTTAGTGAGACGGATCTTTTGGCATACTCCGCCCGAGGTTTGACGCAGGTGGAGTATGGTCGGGTTGGTTTTGCCTTAAAAACCAACCGGGCCCCGGGGACGAAAATGCCAATAACTCTCAGACCAGGCGTCTGATCGACGCACCGTCTGTTGCGTTGAGTTCCTGTTGACGATACGGAACTTTTGGATACATCAACTCTGGACTTTGTGACAGTTGATGTATCAGCCTCTCGGCTCGTGGAGCGGACCCTCCGAACGAGCTTGCTGTGTGCGGGAACCCTAGTGCTGGCTGCCACTGTTACTGTGACTACTACTGCTACTACTGCTACTATGACTGCGACGACGACAGTACAGAGATCCTGTGTGGATTCGACGACGACGACTACAGCACTCAGCGATCCTACGTGGATCAGTGCTACAGGTCCTGTGTGGGCCCGATCATGTGTGGGTCCGATCCTGTGTGGGTCTTTGTGCTCAGCGGTCCTGTGTGAACCAGCGCCTACAGGTCCTACGTGGGCCCGATCCTGTGTGGGTCTTTTGCGGGGGTTAGTTACGTATCGATCCTTCGTGGGTCCGACGACTTAGATGGATCAGAGATCATCTTTATCGTCCTTTGAAAAAGTATACCTGTGTGAGCTGAATCCTGTTGCTTTCCTGTGTGGATTGTGTTGTGCTATCCTGTGTGGATTACGTTTTGCTTTCCTGTGTGGAATACGTTTACTTTCCTGTGTGGACTGAGTTGTACATGGGCTCGGAGGTTGGAGTGTATTTGAAATTGATGACTTAGGTATATGTATGGGCATATACCTAAGCAGTGTCGGTTGTTACTTCGTGATTGTAACTTTCTTCGTGGTTTATCCTTTGTGGATTTGAGAGACCTTCAGGGGTCTCGGGGTCCCTACTGAGTAGCTTATACTCACCCCTGCATGGGCTTTGCCCGCACTACGTTGTGTTGGTTGCAGACGACGGACAGCATTGATCTTAGCTGAGGCTTGCAAAGCAGGACGGTACCTGGAGGTGAACCACTGGGCGGGACGTGCTCGGAGTGGACGGCGACACCCGTGGAGCAGTGGAGCTATCTGTACCCACCCTTCAGGTGGGATTTCTAGTGGACAGCTCGGTGTAGCGGCTTTTACTTTCAGTTGTTGTTTTCCCTTTCGAGTTGTACTTTACTTTCAGTTTGGGTTTGTATACTGGCCCATTTACTTTTCTGCACTTTCAGTTGTACTCTGCTTTTGCTTAGTGTTTACTTTCCGCTTGCTTACTCTGTGGTGTTTGTTTACATTACAAAGGCAATGACTTCCCTTTTTACCGGGATTTACGCCTTGGTGCTAGTCGCCATCCCCTGGCCTATGGAAGGCGGGCTTTGGGTAGTCACGGCACGGACCCCGAGGGCGGGTCGTGACAAATTGGTATCAGAGGAGTTCAGTTCTACCGCGAACTCTGATCTTTTCTATGTGAAGCAATAATGTTTAGCGTATTGAGTGTGGTTATCAGTCCAGGGAGTCCAGTGTTGGTGCGGCGGCCGACGTATCCGTACACCAGGACCCTGACTTCTGATTTCCGACTTAATGCACGAAAACATTGATTGCGTGTGTGTTTCAAAGTTTTCTTTGTGATTACTTTATATCAGCTCACCAGGTATACTGTTCTGACCGTGGTGCACCTGTTTTCTTTTCAGGATGGCCCCACGACGGCAGCCTGCTAGGGTTCCGAGAGTCGAGCGTGACGACAGCCCATCGAGCGACGAGGCTTCGGTGCAGGGCCCTTTGTCAGCAGTGGCACCGGCGGTAGCTCTGCCCGCCGAGCCACCGATACTTCCAGCGCCAGCCGCTGACGATGCACGTCGCCTCAGCGCACTGCATGAGTTTCAGCGCCATCGACCGCCCAGGTTTCGCGAGGAGACGGATCCCCAGGCAGCCAAGGACTGGTTGGAGGTAGTGGTACGTGTGTTTAGGCTAGTGAGGACACCAGCAGACCTCATGGTGATCCTCGCTGTGAGCCTACTACACGCAGCAACAGGACGATGGTGGAGCCTGATGCTCCAGGTGCACGATGAGGCATCTCTACTTTGGACAGACATTGAGAGCCTCATCCGCTCGGAGTTCATCCCATTCACCCTTCGTGCGGTGCGTATCCAGGAGCTTCTTCAGCTGCGGCAGGGCAGCATGACGGTCGCTCAGTACTCGGCGAGATTTACTGATCTCTCGCGCTACTCGACCGACATGGTAAGGGACCCATTCTTTCGGGCTCGGACCTTCGAGCAGGGTTTGAGACACGAGATCAGGGAATCGCTGATCTCCCTCAGCATACCGACTCAGACAGGAGTACTGGAGCGGGCCCTTCTGATCGAGAGCTTCCTTGCTGAGTCTACACCAGCGCAGCGACCCACAGCAGGGCGGCACGTGGCAGAGTCATCTGCAGCAGGCAGTCGACGGATGACTCAGGGGTCCAGACAGACCAGACCTTCGGGCAGATGACCTCAGGACACTGGCTCAGCAGTGCGGGGCACACAGCGCGAAGCTAGTCTTTCGAGAGGCAGACAGTGCTACTCGTGCGGCGGGCAGGGCCACATGGCTCGTGACTGCCCGACCCGCCATGCCGAGGAGCAGCAGTCGGTTGAGGGACCACCGAGGAAGAGGCAGAGGGTCGATCGTGGCGGTCCGCAGGGAGGAGGCGGATGAGGCAGAGGAGCTGGACGAGCAGCCGGTGGTGGGCGACGCTTTGAGGCTCTGCCACCCCCACCACCAGGAGGTCCACCCCGACCACAGGGAGCTGGCGGGCAGAGACAGGCACAGCTCGAGGCAGCAGAGGCCTACGACCACGGCGCACCCGAGATGATTCGAGGTACTATCTGTGTCTATTCCACCCTTGATGCAGTTCTTATAGACACAGGAGCGAGTCACTCATTCATAGCCGCTACCCTTGTTCGGAGCTCGGAGATTCCGACAGAGCCGTTGGCTCGATCCTTACGGCTAGAGACTCCTACGGGAGCAGACTCGACGATTACGCACTGGTGCTGGCAGTGTGAGCTTACTCTAGGAGGCGAGAGCTTCGGCTGGGATCTTCTTGTAGCAGCGTCGAGGCCTTACGACGTCATCTTGGGCATGGATTGGCTATCTACGGTCCATGCACAGATTGACTCTTTTAGGCGCAAGGTGCGATGTGTATGCACCGACGGGAGCAGGTTCACCTTCACCGGCGAGAAGGGAGCCTTAGCAGTATAGGATGGACTTCCGCGGAGGAGAGGACAACCCATCACTCATCAGTTGGCTAGCCTCATCCTTGGAGCATTTGACGTGCGGAGTCCTGGTTTTCCTGCAGTGGTGGATCAGTTTGCGGACGTTTTTCCCGACGACGTTCCAGGGCTACCTCCTCGTAGAGAGGTAGACTTTTATATTGACTTGTACCCCGGGACAGCCCCGATATCCACTCCAGCATATCGGATGGCCCCCGCCGAGCTTCGAGAGCTACGGGTACAGTTGGAGGACTTGCAGGGCAAGGGGTTCATCCGACCCAGTGTTTCACCCTGGGCTTCCCCGATATTGTTCGCCAAGAAGGCGGACGGGAGCTTGCGTCTTTTTGTTGACTATCATCGCCTAAAGCAGGTGACAGTGAGGAACAAGTATCTACTACCGATGATTGATGACCTCTTTGATCAGCTCAAGAGAGCACAGTGGTTCTCTAAGATAGACCTCAGGTCAGGCTATCATCAGCTCAGAGTCAGAGATGAGGATGTGCAGAAGACGGCCTTCAGATGTCGGTATGGCCACTATGAGTTCTTGGTTATGCCTTTCGGTTTAACCAATGCTCCAACAGTGTTCATGGCTCTCATGAACAGGATCTTTCAGCCATACCTCGATCGGTTTGTCGTGGTCTTCATCGACGACATTCTGATTTACTCTACGACTGAGGAGGAGTACGCCTATCACTTGCGAGTTATACTAGACACACTCCGAGAGCACCAGATTTATGGTAAGCTCTCGAAGTTCCAGTTCTGGATACATGAGGTCCACTTCTTGGGGCATGTTATCTCTGAGGCGGGAGTTGCAGTGGATCCCGCGAAGATTGCGGCTGTGTTAGCATGGGAGCCACCCAGGAGCGTAACTGAGGTTCGGAGTTTCTTGGGACTACCTGGATACTATCGGAGATTCGTGCCGGACTTCTCTAGAGGTGCGGAACCACTCACATCTTTGAGGAAGAAGGGGAAACCCTTCGTGTGGTCAGACAGATGTCAACAGAACTTCCAGGAGCTGAGGCAGAGATTGACCATCGCACCTATCTTGAGGTTGCCTGAGGAGGGAGTAGGGTACGTAGTCTACTGCGATGCATCAGGGACCGGACTCAGATGTGTTCTGATGCAGGAGAGGGAAATGATCGCCTATGGATCACGTCAGTTGAGGCCGCATGAGTAGAACTACGCTGCCCATGACCAGGAGTTAGCAGCAGTGGTCTTCGCTCTGAATACATGGCGACACTATATGATGGGGGAGCGCTTTACAGTCTTTTCCGATCATCAGAGTCTCAGGTATATCTTATCGCAGAAGGACCTGAACCTGAGACAGCGGCGATGGCTCGAGTTCCTCCAGGACTATGACTTTGAGATAGTCTATACTCCTGGGAAGGGGAACGTAGTAGCCGATGCCCTTAGCAGGAGGACGGGCATTCAGCTACTTGAGGAGGCGACAGAGCAGCTAGCCTCTTTGCAGATATCCTTCATGGATAGAGATGGAGCAGCCTACCTTCAGTCTCTCACAGTCACTCCTCCACTACTGCAGCGAGTCAGGGAGCCACAGCGTGGGGACGCTGACTGTGAGACACGGCGTGCACAAATATCCTCGGGACAGGCACCTGATGGTTTCTCCCTTGGAGCAGAGCACGACATCCTTTTCAGAGGACGTACCATGGTACCAGTCGCTTTGCGAGAGGAAGTTCTAAGAGAGTTTCACACTTCTCCTTTGGTGGTACATCCTGGAGTGGCAAAGATGTACCAGGACCTCAGACGACAGCACTGGTGGCCGGTCATGAAGAAGGCAGTAGCAGAGTTCGTTTCTCGATGCCTCACCTGCCAGCAGGTGAAGGCAGAGCATCAGGTACCAGCGGCCTTGGTACAACCCTTGGCGGTTCCGGAGTGGAAGTGGGATGGCATATCTATGGACTTCGTGACTGGACTTCCATGCACTTCTAGAGGTCACGACTCCATATGGGTGATTGTTGACCGACTCACCAAGTCGACACACTTCTTACCCATTAGAGAGAAGGGCTCAGTGGAGAGCTTGGGACGTCTCTATGTTCAGGAGATTGTGCGGCTCCACGGTGTTCCATTATCTATCGTCTCCGATCGAGATGCTCTCTTTACTTCCCGGATTTGGAAGGGGTTACAGGAGGCGTTCGGGACGCAGCTACGTCTGAGCACAGCCTTTCACCCTCAGACGGATGGTCAGACGGGGAGGACCATTCAGAATCTCGAGGACATGCCCCGCGCATGTGTCCTCGACTTTGGTCGTAGCTGGGAGGACCACCTACCCTTGGTGGAGTTTGCGTACAACAACAGCTACCACTCCACCATCGGGATGGCACCGTACGAGGCATTGTACGGCCGACCTTGTAGATCTCCTTTGTGCTGGACAGACCCTGGGGAGTCAGCACTTGTGGGACCGGAGATGGTCCAGGCCACGACAGAGAAGGTCCAGGTCATCTAGGAGCGGATGAGGACAGCTCAGAGCTGGCAGAAGTCTTATGCTGACAGGAGGCGGAGGCCACTGGAGTTCGAGGATGGCGACCACGTCTTCTTGCGGGTCTCACCTCGACGTGGTATTCAGAGATTTGGTCAAGGCGGAAAGTTATCTCCGCGCTTCATCGGACCCTTCCAGATTCTCAGCAGGATTGGCGAGGTGGCTTATCGCCTGGCTCTGCGACCTCAGTTGCACCGGGTGCACGACGTCTTCCACGTATCCCAGCTGAGGAGATACGTGCACGACCCGACACACATCATTGACCATGGGGAGCTTGACGTTGACGATGGGGTGACTTTTACGGAGGTCCCGGTGGAGATAGAGAATCGACAGGAGCGGGTCCTGTGTGGGCGATCGATTCCTCTTGTGCGCATCAGATGGCAGCACAGGAATCTCTAGGAGAGCACATGGGATCGGGAGGCTCAGATGCGTGCTCAGTACCCTCTTTTGTTTCCCTAGTTTTGATGTACCTTTACGGGGACGTAAAGCCCTGAGGTGGGAGTAATGTAAAGACCCGTAAAATTCAAGGGAAATTTTTCTTAATTTTATTTGGATTTTTAGAAGAGTGCGGTTTCTGACGGCACCTGATTCCAAGGCCCGGAGTGCCCGGAATCATGTTCCGAAGCTTGTCTCGGGTACGTTCAGTGAACGAACGAGCTGGAATTCCTAACTTTTGATCCAGTGCTCGGAATCGAAATCCGAGGGCACCGATGAATTTGCAACGCCGTTATTCGCTTAAGGAGACCATTTCCGAAGTTGCTTTTATTACGGGACGAAAGTTAGTTTTTGGGTTTTTAGATTAAGTTAAATAAAATTTGTGAAATACAAAATTTTATTTTAACTTGATGTTTTTTTTTTAAAATCCTTCCAAAGGGAGTTGGGAGTGGGACCCACATCCACTTATCCTCCCATGAGAGGATTAAGTGTGGTGGGGCCCACACGAAACCCAACCTTCCATCTCCCATTAACCCACCTTTTAATTAATGTTTGACAAATTTAGGTATTAATTGAGGTGAGTTGTTCAAATTCAAACCTTTGAAATTCATGTGGTAAAGTTGTGTAATAATATAAGCTTAAAGCTTATTTTATTCTGGAGAATTCTTTTACCACCTTGAGAGGAATTTTGGAGCTTCTCCTTCTTCTTCTTCTTCAACTCTGACGAAGAACACGAAGAACCTTCGAACTTCGACGAAGAACTCCACGTTCTCAGAAACCGTCTTCCGTAACGACATAACCGCGACATCGACGTTATTCTTCCGCGACGCTCGACTTCCGCGAATCGTTGTCGATCATCGAACTTCGTTCCAGAACCAAGGTAGGGGTTTTTCCTTTTTAAAGTACGTGTTCCATTCCCTCGAACATGAAAGAATAATCCGTTGGGTGTAGTTCCAATATTTATAAAAAATTTTTGAAACGTTCATGGTTGCGTTTATACGATTGGCCAACTGTTATCGTTATAACGGGAGGAGACCGGACCGCACGAACACGGCCGATTCTCCTCCCCCTTCTAATCTTTCGTGTTGATTTAGCGGAGACAGCGCGGTGTCGTCGCACCGCGCAGGAACAAAAGAATTTATGGCCGGAGAGAGCAGCGATAAAGAAATGTGGTGCCGACGCACCTCGTCATTGAATACGAAAGAGACCGCGGCCGGAGACGGGCCGCGGCGGAAGGAGGAGGCGACCAGCGGCCAGCCGGGCCGCCGCCGGAGATCAAGAAGGGTCGCGGCCCTACGGCCGCGGCGGAGAAGCCCGGGGCGGCCGGCCTCGCCGGCCGCCGGAGTTCTGATGAGCCACGGCTATGGCCGCGGCGGAAAGGGGGAAGGTGGCCGGCCATGCCGGCCGCCGGTTCGGTTAGAAGGCGGGACCCACGGGTCCCGTGTGTTTTATAAAAATGGCCGGCTTTTGGCCGGCCGTGATACGAAAAAGACGGGGGGTTTACCCCCCGCGTGCGGCACATGCGCGGCACCCTGGCCGCACCGCGCCGCAGCGCCGTCACCGGACGGCCGGGTCGGGTCGACCCGGTTCTAGTCGACCCGGTTCGGGCCGACCCAGGGGGGGTCGGGCAGGGTCGGCCCGGACCCGGACCCCCCGTTTTCGAGACAGTTTCGGTCTTTTGGCCATAACATGGGCCACGGACCTCCGATCGACGAACCGTCTGTGACAACGCGATCCTTGGATCGAGACGGTCGTTTCAGTATATCGCACTCAAAGTTTCGGAACACTTTGAGTTCGGCCGGGCTGGTTCGTTCACGAAACCAACCAGGCCTTCGGAGCGGAAAAGCACATATCTTGAGCTACGGACGTTCGATTGACGTGCCGTCAGCTTTGTTGTGTTCATCTTAGTGAGACGGATCTTTTGGCATACTCCGCCCGAGGTTTGGACGCAGGTGGAGTACGGTCGGGTTGGTTTTGCCTTAAAAACCAACCGGGCCCCGGGGACGAAAATTCCAATAACTCTCAGAACGGGCGTCCGATCGACGCGCCGTCTGTTGCGTTGAGTTCCTGTTGACGATACGAAACTTTTGGATACATAAACTCTGGACTTTGTGACAGTTGATGTATCAGCCTCTCGGCTCGTGGAGCGGACCCTCCGAACGAGCTTGCTGTGTGTGGGAACCCTAGTGTTGGCCGCGACTGTTACTGTGACTACTACTGCTACTACTGCTACTGTGACTACGACGACGACAGTACAGAGATCCTGTGTGGATTCGACGACGACGACAACAGCACTCAGTGATCCTACGTGGATCAGTGCTAGAGGTCCTGTGTGGGCCCGATCCTGTGTGGGTCCGATCCTGTGTGGGTCTTTACGCTCAGCGTTCCTGTGTGAACCAGCCCCTACAGGTCCTACGTGGGCCCGATCCTGTGTGGGTCTTTTGCGGGGGTTAGTTACCTATCGATCCTTCGTGGGTCCGACAACTTAGATGGATTAGAGATCATCTTTATCGTCCTTTGAAGAAGTATACCTATGTGAGCTGAATCCTGTTGCTTTCCTGTGTGGATTGTGTTGTGCTATCCTGTGTGGATTACGTTTTGCTTTCCTGTGTGGAATACGTTTACTTTCCTGTGTGGACTGAGTTGTACATGGGCTCGGAGGTTGGAGCGTATTTGAAATTGATGACTTAGGTATATGTATGGGCATATACCTAATCAGTGTCGGTTGTTACTTCGTGATTGTACCTTTCTTCGTGGTTTATCCTTTGTGGATTTGAGAGACCTTCAGGGGTCTCGGGGTCCCTACTGAGTATCTTATACTCACCCCTGCACGGGCTTCACCCGCACTACATTGTGTTGGTTGCAAACAACGGACAGCGTTGATCTTAGCTGAGGCTTGCAGAGCAGGACGGTACCTGGAGGTGGACCACTGGGCAGGACGTGCTCGGAGTGGATGGAGGGACCCGTGGAGCAGTGGAGCTATCTGTACCCACCCTTCAGGTGGGATTTCTAGTGGACAGCTCGGTGTAGCAGCTTTTACTTTCAGTTGCTGTTTTCCCTTTCGAGTTGTACTTTACTTTCAGTTTGGGTTTGTATACTGGCCCATTTACTTTTCCTCACTTTCAGTTGTACTCTGCTTTTGCTTAGTTTTTACTTTCCGCTTGCTTACTCTGTGGTGTTTGTTTACTTTACAAAGGCAATGCCTTCCCTTTTTACCGGGATTTACGCCTTGGTGCTAGTCGCCAGCCCCTGGTCTATGGAAGGCGGGCTTGGGGTAGTCACGGCACGGACCCCGAGGGCGGGTCGTGACAACTTTAATATTTAAAACCTCATCCTAAGTTTAACTTAACCCATTCCATAAATGTTTATCCTTATAAACATTTCAAATGATGAAATTCTAAAACATAATAAATAAGGTCACTTAATTTATCAAAAAAAACTTAGCATTGATCCCTTGTATAACATAATGTAACTATTATTTATGACATACCAAACATTTTAATACCTTAATCATGTACTCTCTTGATACATGATAATAACCTAAATTACCATAAATAATTATTGAAAAACATCCATGCTTCTTTATTCCAAATATGTTTGGATATATTCCTTATGTCCAGAAATCTCCAAAACTCCACCTGTGATCTCATAAACCACTTTTTTAACAAAACATAAATCAGTTCTAAGGTAATAATTACCATCAAATTTACTTATTCATATCCAACATACATTTAACCAAATATAATTATATCAACCTTAGGAACATATTTAGTTTTAAATTTCCCTTAATCTTGTTTTTTCCATGAATACCAAAAAAAAATTAAATAAATTCTCTAAGTATTTTTCACCATTCAATATTTCTTTTTCAATTATAGATGACAAAAATAATATTTGAATTCCAAAACATATACACTTACATTATCAAACATTATTCATAGTCCGTTACTCAAGCATCATCATCTTACACTTTCCTAGAATATGAAATATGAATCATGTCTTAAGGTTCCCCAACCTCCAACAAATAATTATTCTTATGTTTAATTTTAAAAAATACTATTAGAACATCCCATAACTTTCACATGTCATTTGCGATCTCTTTTTCCTCACTAGTATAACAAATACTCATACCATTTTCCTGATTCTCTTCATGAGATTTCCACTTAGGACATCGATTTTCATAATGTCCAAACGATACACATCAGAAACATTCAACGTTAACCATGTTCCCACATATTGACTAAGACTAGAAGAAATAGTTTGACCAACACATATCATAACATGAAAACACATAATCATGAAAAATTACTAATATGATTCCTAAACCATGACACCTACTTTTAAATCTATAACACCTTAGGATTATCATTGTAGATACCAGTGGACATATCCTTAGTAATATCATTACGAATATCATTAATTTTTCTCGTCCTAGTTTCCAAAGTTTGACTAAACCTTTTTTATGATACCAACAATAATGATCAAGGATTTTTGTACATGGGTATTACATATTTTTATATAAATATACATTACATTATACGAACACATGCATGAGGACCATAATATTTTAGTGCCTTTGGAAAAATGGAACATGTTATTATAATTTGGTGAATGATCTTCAAAATCTACCATAAATATATCCCCCTTTATAAATCATACATAAAACTTTTATGTATAACCTGGGGAAAGGAAACATAATAAAGGGTGATCTTAGATGCTCAGTAAGGGTAGAAAAGGTAGATATAAATCATAACATAAACATAAGGGTATAATAATATGAGAATAACATTTGAAAATTATATAATTTATATCAAAGATTATAATCTTAATTCATATAATAAATCATAAAAAATAATAATACCTGAATCATAATGAAATCAAGAACATAAGCCAT
Source organism: Viscum album (assembly GCA_963277665.1). NCBI lineage: Eukaryota > Viridiplantae > Streptophyta > Magnoliopsida > Santalales > Viscaceae > Viscum > Viscum album. The sequence goes on from OY728159.1 coordinate 1,628,238,263, forward strand.
AAAATCATAACATAGGAATAATACATGGAATTATGGAAGACAATAAAAAATTAATATCATTCCCTGTAATTCAAGGGTAATTACCAAAACTTATCTAGTAAATTCATGGGGACTACACCTACTGGGTGGGACACACCACCATCCCCATACATAGTCCTTTCCTTTTAAAGGATAGGGTTTCCCCATCTTCCCATAGTGGATCAGGTTTCCCTATCTTCCTATAATGGATCAATCTCTTCGACTTAATTCCCAGCATTATCTCTGGGAGATATAAATCTTTACACAATTCATTGTAGGGATAAATAGGTCCCATGCTTCATATAATGAAATCCATAAAAAATCCCTAAGAAATTAAAATATTCATCATATCAGAACACAGGAAATGAAATGGGTTTCATTAACATCATTCAATCATAATATTACAAATTAAAAAAAATGGTTTTTATAAATATCATTTCATAATAAACATAAACCAACCATATGAGTAATAGGGATTGTATCCTAGATAAAATATATCCCAATTAAACCATAACTAACATCAAAGAATGTTATCATAGTTTGAAAATAATTATGAGAGATCACTTGAAAATAATTTTTGAGGAAAATATCATTTCTGCTTTGAAAATGTTTTCTTTTCTTAAAATGTGGTCTAATTTTAAAACAAAACATTTTAATTGAAAATAAAGTTATAAGATTGTAAATGAAGATTAAAAGAATTAAGGAATCATGATGAAAAATAAATCTATTCATGCCATATAAGTTAATAAAAAAAATCCCTTCTTACTTTTTCTAGAAAATTCATAAAGTACATCATTTTGAAAACAAAAAAAATTATTATTTTCAAACCATTTAGTAAAATATAAAAAATGGGTAAAAATAAAATTAAATATTCATATAATATTAATGAAAAAAAAATTGAAAACATTTTTATAAATTATAGATGGGGAAGATAAATATTTCCCAATTGAGATTTAAAATGAAACAATCTTTAATGGTGATGGGATTGTGAAATAAACCCTTACAAGTTTATAATTAGTAGAATCGTATTCGCCATGAAAGAAGTAAAATTTCAAGGAAATTAAAATACCGTAATATTTAAAATAATACTCATAAAATAAATTCATGTGTAGTATATGTAATAACCCATTTTTTGTGAAGAAAATGAAATTCCAAGGGAATTTAATTTTTTTTATTACAGCATGGGCCATTTTAAAAAATGGTCCTCAGAATGAAATTGTAAGAGTTTGAATACTTCTATGTTTTTTTTGGACATGGATGAAGACCTAAAAAGTTTAAAGGGATTCCCAAGAAGTTTCAGGAGAACCAGACCCATAAAACTAGGTTTCAAAGGGGACTGAACATGGTACATGGTTTGTCTAAAACTATGCAGCCCACAGTAGAAAGCAATGTAGCCTACAACAGGTGGGAAGAGGTGAAACACATGGATAGTACACTGTTTTCTAAACTGTTCACCTATCTCACACAAGTAGTTTCATTGGGAAGTACCTAAACACTATTCACTTCATGGTTTTCAAATGGTTAGGAAAACCATGTGGGGAAAATAGTGCAGGGCACTCCAAGTGTCCAATGGAGGGTGCATGACTGGTGCATGGTTTTCAAACCATGCATCCCAAACCATACATAGTGACCTTGTTTAAAAATTGAATTATTCTAAATTAAATTTAAATAAAATTAAACACTCATCTCTCCCCATCTCACTAATGTTACGCCTCCCCCCTTGGGCTCCCCTTTGATCTGCATGACACTCCCCTCTCGAATCCTCTTGATTAGTGAAATCATTCTAGATTTCTTAGGATTTCTCACTCAAAAATCCATGGTAATCCCTTCTTATCCATTCTCCTCCATCTATTTGGTGGTTTTCTTCTCTTTCAGCACCCAATTATTTTTTTCAAAACCCTAGGGTTTGGGGTTAGCATATTTTCAGTTTTATTTTGATTTTAGGGTGTATAAAGGGTCTCTTGAGACCCATTCATGCAGATTATAGCGACCACCACCAAAATTGTACTGGTTCAGATCATTTTAGATCAATTCCATCATTTTGGTGTAAGTTTTAAATCCCCATTTTCCTCTCTAATTTAGGGTCTAAACTGGTTTAAAGGTTCTTAGATTTAAATGTAGAGTGTTTTACAACTTCTGGAAGACTTTCAATCATATACATATGTATATATATATATATATATATATATCTTCCTAAAACTTATTCTCTCATGGAAAGGGTAATGTGTAAATTATATTAAGGGGTATATAAATATATATATAGGACTGTATGTGTGTGAATGTGTCGAGCAGTATAGGGTGGTTGTCAATAAAACTATCATGTACTATGTGTTATTTTTGGTTTACTTCTCAAGGTAGGATCCCTATCCTTGACCATTTAAATTTTAATAATTCTTTAAGTTCTTATTTAAGTAAGTGGAATCATTATTTCCTTTGAAAAATTGAATTATTATTTATTCAATGAAATGATTAAGAGGTTAAATGATTTATGGATAATCAAAGTCGTTTTTTTATAATAAAACTCCTCCAACAGAGGTGTGTTGTCATCCATGATGAAAAGTAATGATTAGTTATTTTAAATCATGACTTTCCATATTTCTTGGATGTTCACTATGCATGAGTAGAATTTTTGATACGAGGTATGATATCATATATCCTCTCTTGTTATGTTTAAAAGAAAATTCTTGAAATGAAAATAAGTTCCTTGAATCCCTAGTCTTAGCCAATGCTTTTAAAGTTGCTTTTTTATATAGGTTATAGGTCAATAGCTTGAACTTGAAGCAACCCTTTGGGTTTTTCTTATTTAATGGAACATGACTGTATTTTTTTCCTTGGATACCATTAGGTGTGCCTTTTACCCTATCTCATGGGATGTGAAACATGTAATTGATTTGTATATTGAATTGTGAATTAAATGGATTGAATGGGAAGGGATGAGTTACCATGACTCTTGTCCCATATTATGTCATTGATTGATTAAGCATTAATTTCCTTTGTATTGTCATTCCAATGTGATATAGATACTACAATTCCTTTTATTCGTTTATTTAAACTTGAGAAGCCTGTTATGATGGATGACCATGTGAGGTAATAGATGTTTATTCCATGTAATGGCTTGTTTAGGCTTGTAATTTATTGTATATTGAAATTCACATGTGAGTAATTAGGAACCAAGACTAGTTAGCTTGCTCTATGCCATTAGTCACCCTTGGCTAAGGTTTGAAATGAGATTTTATTTGTTTGTCCATGACATATATAGATGATTTTTTTATTGAATTTTATAATCCATGTGTGATACATGGATTCAAATAAAGAATTTCATGGATGGACTCATCAATACTTCACTTTTATGGATAAGTGATACTTAGATGCCAAGGATGGAATCATTGGGGATTTTGAATTTTATTTTCATAGTGATACTTGGATCCTATATAGTATGCCAAGGATAGACTCAATGGAATTGATTAAAATTTCACGGGTAATACTTGTGCTCTCATAGGGTTATGTCAAGGATGGACACTAGTGGCTGATACATTATACCACAACTAGAATGAAACTGGGTTCCTAAGAGGTTCTCCAGGGAAGGGTTTATAGGGTGTTAGTTCATATTAAAAATGGAGTGATACACGAATTCCAATATAGGAATCCCCAGATATGGGCTTAAGTCCTAATATTTTAATGTATGGAATCATTCATATGTCGTACATTCCAAGCCAAAGAAAAAACTTGGGTTGGGTATTAAAATGGTTTTTAGATGTCCTATTTTGGCATCTTTGATTACATCATTATGGTGGATGTCGGGCTATGTGTCAGGTCCTGAGACTTATTAATTTAATGGGTTGAATTATCTTTTGAACTTGGTTAGAATGACACAGGTCTGGCTGTTAAATCAAAGACATCTCACTTGAATGAAATTGATTAAAATTATTTGGGTAAAAGTGGGAAACCAAACATTATAGGATTTTTACATTTGAGTACTTCCTTACGTTTCATATATCTTCTTTCACACTGCAAAATTTTACAATGAAAAAAATGGATTGCGTTTGAAACCAAGGGTACTAGCCAACTGATATTTATATCTCAAAAACTACTCAGGTACCATTAGTAATTGTGTAGACCTTGTTGTTTATAGGGATATGGACCTTTTCTTGTGTTTTATTTCTTGTACTTGAGGATTTAGAAGCACAAGAATGAGTTGGAGATCCTCATGCTTGTGGATATCTCTTTTGGACCTTTTAGTTTTTACTTTACTTGAGTCATGTATTATACTGAATTGTAAATCATTCTGTATATTTACCATTTTAGATTATATATCATCCACTGGATATGCATGATTGAATAAACTAACATTGGACATATTTTGTATTCATTTGATATTACAATTGTCTTCTGCTACTTTATATTTTTTTAAACCGCATCATATATTTCTCGTTATTTAATATCAGTTTACCATAGTGCAACTATGAGTATGTGGGTATAGTTTTCCCTCCCTGAACTAACTATACAACTTTAATTCTATTTGGAATCCTCTGGCATACTGGGAGATACACTTGAGTCAATGTGGAAACTAGTCCGACTACCAGTTTTGTGATCAGTCGAGCCAAGACATTACAAAGTTATATGAGATCCTATTTTTCCTTTTTCATACTTTTCTGATTTGGTATACAAGAGAATAATAACGTTTTTGTGCTTTTTAAATAGTTGTTCTAGATACTGATCCCCCACCCATGGGAAATGATCAAGTGGTTGGGGCTGGGAATTGTTATTCATTCTATTCGATATTGTAGATTGATATGATTTCACCTTGAGTGATTAGTGTATTTACACTACTTATTGATTTATGTAGTTTATATAATTTTTCTTTTGGCTTGGTTTAGCAAGGATGAATCATTTCATGAACCATATTAGGCATATAAGAATTAGTATTCCATGCATGTGAAATTTCATGTGGTTGCATATTAGTTTTCCTACTGATTTGACTGTGTGTCATGAGTGCTATGTTATGATTTTGTGTACCATGTATAGGCTATTCTTAGATTTATTGGCTATATAACATTCTTATTTTTTATTATTCTATGTTCATGTGATATATCATTCATATAAGTTTATTTCCTATGGTGACAATGTGTTTTTTCGATATGAAATCTGTTCATAGGCTAAATTTATTGGTGGAAATTATGATGGGATCTGGTTTTCAATGGTAAGGTGTATAGAAACTTTATAGTTGGGAAAAGGTAACCATTTATTAAAATCATTTTTAAAGTATTCTATAATTAGATTGATAAAGTAAATTGATTCTAATTAAATGGGATCCAAATGTCACCTATAATGTGTATGTATTCTTTATGAATAGGAATATGGCCACTCATATCATTAAACCATTGTGTATATAATCATGTTATATTGTAAAATAGATTTTTATATATATTTATGTTTAATTTCTTGTTTGAAATGGATTGTTTAACTTTAAAAATTCTCAACTGGACCCGAGTTTGTCGGTTGGGGAATGTTTTTATGAAGTGAACTATTATGCGTGTTTATTCTTTTTATAGTTAAACAGTTTCTATTGTGCAAATTTTTGAAGAACTGGGGTTGGTTTAATGGGACCTGTATAGGCCTCTTTATCTGTTACAAGGAATTTATGTGGTAAATTTCATATTTATGATGTAATTTCTAAAAGTGTTTTGTTTAAAAGGATGTTTTTGAGACTTTATGGTTTTCTTTAAGTGGTTAGATAAATCAAGGTGCCAAGTAGTTTATTAATTCAGACTGGGGCTTCTATTTTAAAAAATTTTAAATGTTTAAATTTCTAATGTTATTTATAGTAATCACTAAAATGTAACCTTATAGGTGGCCTTAATTTAAACCCTAGTGTAAGGGTAGCTTAAATGTTTATGTGGTATGCTTTTGAAAGGAGATGGGAACATCTTTCTGTATGTTGATTCCTTTTTAGAAATGGATTAAATGAAAGTCTCTTGATCCTAGTGAAATCTATTTTTTATAACCAAGTGACAGGGTCGATGATTATGCTTCATAAGGGGCTGGATCGTGGTAGGTAGAACACTTAATTCATAAATACATTCCTAATTTGATGACCTTTTGACATATGCGATCACTTGGGTCTCATTGTCCCTAGAAGGTCTTTTAGTTTAAAAAAGTACACCCTTGTTTGGATGGGTGATCATTGCATCTTAACTCTGGTTATTGGAATGTGCATCAAGTGATGATCGGTTTTAGTAGTTTTGACATGATAAGGGAATGGTTAGCCACTTCATAGGTCATGTGACCTTTTTTCTTCTCAAGGATGGATGAATTGGTACATCATCATCTTAGTTAACGAATGTATGGGCAATGTGACTCTGGGTTAAATCTTTTGTGTGATCTATATTATAATTGATTTTATATGGTGGATAGCCTATGGATAGTATTCATGATGTTTTGTTTGTTTTTTCAATCTTGTATTATTATGTGTTTGTATATGAGGTACATATCGAGTTGTTAAATGTTGCAATGAACTGATTGAGTTTTATGGGATTTTTAAGAATTGTACTATTGAGTATGGCCTTAGGTCACCTCTAATTAAGGTTACCTTAGTGTTAAATAATCATGTTTTTTCCCAGTACTTGGGAGGACAATCTATGACTCGGTTATTTGGACACGCCAGTCGTTTTGATATTGGATTTCATATCAAATACTTTAACATGGTGATCATGGTTTGTGGAATGTCATACATGCATTTGAGGTTCACGTGAACTAGCTCAGTTGTGAGTGACTGGTCTCACCCTCTTTTCGATGTATATGACACTCCTAAGGTGGGGTGTGTCACATCATTTCTAGTGTACGTGTTGGTTCATGCTCGGTATCACGTCATTGTTGGATGGTAATGTATGAAATACTTAAAGACACCACTATTATTAGAGGGACTTTGATGGTTAATCTTGAGTGATCATAGGACACCCGAAGTGGTAAATTCTTGTGATCTATTAATGGATATGTGTCAACAGAGTCAAGTCGGTCTTCTTTTAATTGATCGACCATTAGTGGTTTGGCTACTCTTTTTCTGGTGATCCTTGTGATCCTATTAGTATTTGTTCCTAGTGATGAGCATGTTTCCTAAATTAAATTAATCATGGATACACTAAGATATTGACATTTATACTTCGTGCTAATGTTTGAAAGATGTTGGTCTAGTTTTTGTTCGTTATTAGAGTTGTACACTGATGTGTGGGTTTTTTTGAGTCTTGGTTAGTCCTGAGTGACGCTTGTGTTTCCATGTTAGATTGCCTTATACAGACTCTTGTACACCTTATGCTTCTTTTCATGTGACCCCCAGGTGGATTCTATTGTAGGATCAGTTAATTTTCTTACATAGGCAACATGTCATTTTACCAATATCTCACTTATAGCATGGGTCATGGGCTACCTAGGGATAATTCCAAGGACTCTAGTGGGTTTACTCTGAAGTTATCCCTTAAATTTCATTGAGATTGGATGTAATTATTTAATGGTAATGTTTCCAATGTGATGGAACTTGTCTAGGATTTCATTTATGTGGAGGTATAATAGTTTTAAATGACCTAGTAGTGGTTTAGTCTTAAAAATCATTATAAGTTAGGTGTAAGCTTCAGTGGACTTGTTAGTTGTAAACATAGAATCCTTGATGGAAGGAATTTTATTTTTATTAAAATATTTCTGAAATCCAATGAAACCATGTTAGGAGATTCATTAAAACTCTTAGGTTTATGCGTTCTAAGTCAATTCAAATGATGGGGAAAACCTTATTTAGGATTTGGAATCTTTGTAATGTTAAAGCCTAGGGTGGGAAGAACCATTGGTCATATAGTTAAAAAGATGATAATGGGATCATGTCTTTAGTTAGGTGGGGTCGGGTAAGTGCCAATTTGATGTTTTAGTTATAAATCAATCTTTGGATCGGGTTTTGATGGTGTAAGTGTCTTTTGCATAAGATGTACTATGAGGTGCATTGGGTGTTTGGAAATGCAACGTGGCTATTTGAAAGAAACTTCATAGCCCTTGTGGGTTGGGAGATGTTTTATTTGTTTCCCAAAGTCTTTTTAGGGACAATTTGTTCTATGGTGGGGAGTTTAAAAGTACCCATGTTTTTTAACAAAATGAAATTTTTGGGGAATTTAAATTTTTGGTGATTACTGGAGGGGCCATTTTAGAAACTGGTTTTAGAATGAAATTATGAGAGTTGGAATACTTCTATGTTTTAATTTTTAGACTTGGGTGAAGAAAAAATATGTTTCCCAGGTGTCCAAGGAATTTTTGGGAGCGCTGAAGCTGGAAAATAAGGTTTTAAAGGGGTCTACATAGGGCGTATAGCTTTTCTGATACCGTGTGCCCACATTAGAAAATCATGTGGCTTATAGTAGGTGGGCAGAGACTGTTCACATGGGTTTCACATGGTTTTTCGAACCGTCTTCCTAGACTGTAATGGTAGTGTAATTGTGTAGTACCTAAACACTATTCATCACATGGTTTGCACATGGTTAGGTAAACCATGAAGAACAAACCGTGCGGGGTGCTCCTGGTGTCTAGTGTGCAACAGGAGATTTGCACCCAGTTTTACAAACCATCCACAGTGACCTATTTTAAAATTTGAATTATTTTAAATTAAATTAAAATAAATTTAAAAAATAAAACTAAACACTCACCTCTACCCCTCTCACTCCCGTCATGCCTCCCCCCTCGAGTTCCCCTCTGAGCTATAAGACACCCCCATCTCCAGCTCTTCTTGATCAATGAAATCCATCTGGATTTATTGGGGTTTCTTAATCGAATCTTCTGGTAGGCCATTTTACTCCCTTATGCTTTATCTCTTTTGTGATTTTATTCTATTTTGACACCTGGTGATGTTTTTCAAATAACCTAGGGTTTGGGGTTAACGTAATTTTCAATTTTCCTTGGATTTTAGGATGTGTGAAGGGTATCTTGGGACCCATTCGTGCAGATTCTGGCAGCCCCAACTAAAGGTAAAGCGGTTCAGATCATTTTGGCTCACAACCATAATTTAGAGGTAAGTTTTAAATCAATTTTTTTTATTTTTAATATTTAATTTAGGATCTTTAAGTGGTTTTTAGTTTTTTAAATTTAATTATAGAGCATTTGGAAAGTCTAGGAAGACTTTCACTCATATACATAGGTATGTGTGTGTGTCTATATATATATATATTCCTTGTATATATTCCCTCATGGTGAGGGGAATATGTACATTGGATTAAGGAGTGTATATATAGTAATGTATGTGTGTGAAAGTGTAGAGCAGTTTTGGGTGGTCGTAGATAAAACTGTCAAGTACAGAGTGTCCGCTTTGGTCTACTTCTGGAGGTAGAATCTCTTTCATTGACCCATTAAATTTTAAGAATGATTTAATTTCTTCTTTAAATAATTTGAATCATGTTTACCTTTGATAAATTAGATTCAGAGTTCTTGAATGAAATGCTTCAGAGGTTAAAATATTTTTTTATAAACAAAGTCATGTTTTTATAATAATACTTCTCCAACAAAGGTGGGATTTCTACCATGATAAAAAGTAATGATTAGTTATTTTAAATCATGATTTGTGTTATTTCTTAGAATTTCTTTAAACTTGAGTAACATTTTTTATATAAGTTATGATAGCATATATCCTCTCCTATTATATTTAAAGGGGAATGCAGAAATAAAATTACCTTCGTATAATCGCTAGTCTTGTCCTATGATTTTAAAGAGGCTTTTTATGGAGGTTATAAGTTGAATACCTTGAACTTGAAGCACCCCTTTGGGGTTTTCTTATTGAATGTAACTTGAATGGATTATGGAATTGGACACCCTTTGGTGTGCCTTTTACAACATGTCATGGGATGTCAAACATGTAAGTGATTTGTATATTGAATTGTGAATTAATTGGATTGAATGGGAAGGGATGAGTGACCATGACCCTATCCCCCTATTATATCATTTCATGATTAATCATAAATTGCCTTTGTATGGCTATGAACATGTGAGATAGATACAACCATGACATTTAGTAGTTTATTTAAGCTTGTGAATCATTATATAAAGGATTCTCGTGTGAGTTAATTGATGTTTATGCCATGTAATGGCTTGTTTATTCATGTTATAGTTTGAATAATGAAATTCCCATGTGAGTAATTGTGATCCAAGCCTAGTTATATTTCTTTATGGCTTTAGTCACCCATGGGTGAGGTTTTAAATGAGATGTTATTGTTTCGGCCAATACATATCTAAATGATTTGTGATTGAATGTTATAAGCCATGGGTGATAAATGGATTCAAATAAAGAATGGCATAGATGGACTCGATGTGGATTGAATTTTATTCTCGAGTGATACTTGGATTCCATGGAAGGTCATATAGGGGATTTTGAGTTCTATATGTCAAGTGATACTTAGATCTCATAGATGCTTCCAAGGTAAAACTCAAGGGAATTGATTACTATGTAATGGGTGATACTTGAGCTCCCATAACAGACTGACAGGGATGGATTCAAGTGTCTAAGACATTATATGACACCTAGAGCAATACCAGGTTCCTAAGAGGTTTTCCAAGGATGGGAATGTAGGGTGTTGGTTCATATTAAACGTAGAGCGATACATGGATATATCATAGGAATTCCCATGTATGGGCTCAAGTTCAAAAAAATTTGATGGATGAAATGATTCATATGTCGCACCTACCAATCCAAAGAACAAGCTTGTATTGGGTCTTGTTATTCTTTATATATGTGCTAGGTATGCATGTCGGATTATATATTTATGGGGAATGTTAGTCTATGTGCCGGGACTTTAGACTTATTAATTTAATGGGTTGAATTATCTTTTGAACATGGTTAGAATGAAACAGGCATGACTATTAAAGCATAGACTTCTTACTTTAATGAAATTGATTAAATTTATTTGGTATAAGTGGGAACATAAACATTATATGATGTTAACTTTTTAGAACTTCCTTATTTTTCAAGTATCTTCATTCACACTACTGAAATTTACAAAGTACATAATGGATTGGATTTGACATTGTGGGTGTCTTCCTACTAAGATTTATATGTCACACCCTGCTCAGGTACCATTGGTAACTGAGTAGACCTTACTATTTGTAGAGATATGGACCTTTTCATGTTCTATTTACCTTGTAACTGAGGATTTAGGAGCACGTGAATAATTTATATATGCGGATGCTCAAGGATATTGCCTTTGGTCATTTTAGTTATTCTCATTACTTGAGTTTGGTAGTGTACTAAATTGTAAATCATACCTTATATTTACAATTTTATCTTATCTATCATCATCCCAAAATACATGTTGGAATTAATTGTAATTATATATAATTTGTATTTAGTTGAGATTACATCTATCTTATTCTTATTTATCTACTTTTTAAATAAATTTGTTTTTATTGACATTTAAAATCAGTTTACCGCTATGAAACTCTGAGTATGAGGGTATAGTATTCCCCATGAACAACTTTTAAACCCTCAATACTTGTCGGAAACCTCTAGTATACAAGGAGACGGGCTTGATGCCATGTGGAAACTGGTCCAACTACCATTTTAGTGTTATGTTGGGTTTTGTTGTTACTATATATACACCATTCAGAAAAAATAAGTAGTGTATAAGGCATGTGTCCCATAAAAATAATAGTGGGACAAAAATCCCTTATCGATTGGTAACTTTTGAAATGTAAACCGGATGAATGAGAGATCATAAAATGGATATATAAATACCCATAAATTTAAGTATAAGGATAAAATATTACATTATTAGGTAGTATATACCCCACACAAAAGAAATAAGTATTTAATAAGGTATATAGCTCACAAAAGAAAAACTGAGATGAGAATACTCTTACCTTCAGTCATGACATCCTTCGTATATATTAAAACCTCATGTATAACAAATATAAGTTTATTATAAATCTTCCATAGAACCATATTAATGTATATAATACCATATATTATTTACTTATTACTTTATATTCCTCACATATTAACAGTTCCAAATTTAATTTATGTTTCCGGTAATAACCGCTTTATTTCTGGTATTTGATTTGGCTTTTTATTCTTGGTCTCAACACATAGATATTAAATTCGCCATATTTATAATGATAACAATGATAATAATATCATATATATTCATTATATATGTATTTATGGTTATCTATTAAATATATAGGAAGAAAATAAAATACATCGTTCCAAGATATAGTAGGTCATACAATTGCTTGAATACTATTTTCATTTTCTTATCAGATTAAAAGAAAGAAACATATAAGATATATTATCATTATATAATAATTATTTTGTTATATATATCATATATATTCATAAAATTCATCCTTATTACCACCCATGTGAAATATAGATGAAGAATGAATCACATCGCATTTTGGATATGGTAAGTCATATGTCCACACGAGCGACGTTATCATTTCCCAAAATATTAGGTGGTAAAAAGGTATATATGATATTATCATTCTAGAAGTATAATAATTCCATAAATTTTATATATAAACATTAAATCCATCATAATCCCTATTCATAAATTATTTTTATGGAAAATTAAGTACATCGCTATTTGGAGATGGTAAGTCGTACATGTGCATGAGTGATACTTTCACTTATCATTCGATGTGGAAGGAGATGTATAATGTTATGTTCATAAAAATAATAAAATTTCAGAGAATTTAGAATGATTATGTTTTTATTATATGATATATATCATATATTTATAGGAGTTATAAAAGTGTAGAAAATGAGAGTGATTGATTAGTGAGATTACAACTTCTTTGAAATGGTTCCTTTAGATCTCCTCTGAAGGATTATAGAGTTAGTCCTTTGGGAAGACCAAAACCTTTAGAATTTGTCTAATGAATTGGATATGATAATTTTGTATAGTTTGGTCAAGATATAAGATTCCAAATATTGAAGTGATATACGGGAGGAGGTGTCCTTTTATAATGAATGTGGAGTAACTTCTAAAATTTCTCAAAATTTTAATTTATAATAAATTAAATCTCAATCCAAATACTTACAAATGGAACAAAATTAGAATATAATGTTGGATAGGGTGGATATACCATCAAAAAATAGATTTTAGAAGAGTTTTGTTGTAATTTTAAACATTAACCTTTTCATTAACCCTTAGTTTACCTGTATTGATTAACACTTTGTGCTTATTTACTATTTTTGTGATTTTTAACTTTTTTAATAAAATATTCTTTTCATAAAATATTATTTTTGTAAATTTTGACACTATTAATTACATTGAATTTAATAAAATCAATCCAGAGAACTAACTTTGAACCAATTTATTTAATATAGACCTAAAATGTTATATTCAACTAGAAAATTCATAGATCCCCTTAATTAATTAAAATTATATTTTTTTAATATTTATAATATCATTAAATTTATTTTTTCATTAAATTAATAATTAATAAATAATAATTATGTAATTATTTATGGTAATTATTTATTCTCTAAAATTTAAAAATGATTTTCCATGAAATAGATAAACCTCTTATCATTGATAAAAAATAAATATAGTTGAACATATCTTCGATTTTTACCCATATTAAAAATATTACACTTAGTAAAAGTAAAAGTGTGACATTTTGTCATGCTATTTTATTTTATTAATATTAATTTAATTATCACGGACGAGTGCCCATTAAATTATTCAATTTATAACCTTATGTGTTAAGTGTCTGATTAACTTCATCCAATAACATTTTGGAATGTGTTATGGAAATTTTATAATATTTATAATTTTATTTTTACCCTTAATTACCCATTTACCCTTAACCATGCTAATAAAAATTAATAATGTAATTATTTTTATTTTCCAAATATAAAAGGGATATATTTACTAAATTTAGATTACTTTCTTATTAATCATTCCAAATTTATGTTATGTTTTGGGTAATAACAACTTTGTTTCTCGTACTTGTTTTGATTTATTATTCTCGGTCCTCGCACTTAGATCATAATTCCATCAAATTAATAATGATAACCATGATATAAATATCATATATATTAATTATATATGTATTTATGGTTATCTAAAAAAGTAATATGCATAAAATAAAATACATCATTCATGGATTTGGTAGGTCATACGTAAGCACGAACATTGTTTTCATTTTACCACGAGATTAAAATAAAGAAACATATGTGACATATTATCATTAAATAAACATTATTATTTTATATATAACATATTTATTCATATAATTATTCCTTATTACCACCCATATTAAATATATAAGAAAAATTGAATCACATCACATCATGGAGAGGGTAGGCCATACGTATGCACAAGCGAAGTTATAATATCCCAAAATATTAGGTGGTAAAAATGTTTATATGATATTATCATTCAAAAAGTATAATCATGTCATAAATATAATATGTAAACATTAGACCCATTATAATCCTCATCCTAAAAATGTGGCAATGTAAAATTAATTTTATCATTTCGTGGAGATGGTAATCCGTACGTACGCACAAGGGATAATTTTACTTCTCATTCATTGGGAAAAGAAATATATAATGGTGTGTTTATAATCATAATAAAATTTAATAATATCAAGGATTATAAATTTATTATTATATAATATATATCATATATTAATAGGAGGCATAGTAGAGTAGAAAATGAGAGTGATTGATTAGAGCGATTACTTGTTTTACAAAAATATTCCTTAAGATCTTTTCTAAAAGACACTAGAGTTGGTCCTTTGAGAATAAAAGAACTTATATAATGTTTATAGGTAAATAATTTATCATATTTTTGACAAGATAGAAGATTCAAAATGGTTAAATGGGATGAGTGAGGACATGTCCTTTTATATGGAAGCTGAGGGGCACTTTGGGAATTTTTCAAAAGATAAATTTATAATAAATTAAATATCAATAAAAATACCTCTAAATGGAAATTAATTTGAATATAATTTGTAATATGGTGGATATATAATCAAAAAATAGATTATATATATGTTTTGTTGTAATTTCAAACCGAATATATTTTTATTAACCCTAAAGTACCCTATTTTAATTTTAACTACAATAACAACAATTTCAATTTAAAAGGTTGATATTTTTACTTATAAGGTGTTAATAGAACCATAAATAGTCAATTTATGATATTATAAACCATAAATTATCTCCCTTTTCCTTATTTAGGTTTTATTTTATTTTTAAATTTTTTAATAAAATATAATTTTCATTAAATATCATTAGTGACAATTATTTCACTATTCATTACATTGACTTTATGAAAATCAGTTTAGCAAGATAATTTTGAACCAATTCATTTTATAAACCTCTATAATGTCATATTCACCTAAAAAATTCGTGTATAACCATAATTAATTCAAAATATAGTTAACTTAATATTTATAATATCATTTAATTTATTGTTTAATTAATTGAATAATTATTGTGTCATCATTGTGTAAATATTTATGATAATTATGTCTTCACTAAAACTGAAAAATAAATTTTCATGATGTATATAAACCTTTAATCTTACATAAGGAAATATATAATATAAAATATATTCTATTTAACCGCATATTAAAAATATTATACTTACTAAAAGTAAGAGTGTGACATTTTTTCACTATCTTTGATCTTAATAATATTCATGTAATTATCATGGACAAGTTTCCATTAAATTATTCAATTTCATACATTATGTGTTAAGGGTTGAATTTACTTCATCTAATAATATGTTATAAAGTGTTTGGGTAATTTTATAAAATCTTTTAATTAATGTTATTTCCACCCTATCCCACATTATCGTCGATTTCCTTTCCATTTGGTGGTATTTGGTTTGAGATTTAATTTATTATAAATTAATCTATTGAGAAATTTCAGAAGTTCCCATCACCATTATTATAAAATAACACCTCTTACCTCATCTCATTTCATCATTTCAAAACTTCTAGCTCAACCAAACTCTGCCAAATTATCTTCTCAACTTCCTTAGACACATTCTAGATGTGTTGGTATTCCCAAATAACAAACTCTAGAGTCCTATAGAGAAGATCTAAAGGAACTGTTTCAAAGAATAGGTAATCCCTCTAATCGATCCCTCTATTTTTCTACACTTATATACCTCATATATATACATATATATATATATATATGATATATATCATATAACAATAACTTTATAATACTCAATATTATGAAATTTTATTATGATTATGAACACACCATTATATAACCTCATTCATATCAAACGAGAAATGAATGTATCGCTCATGTGTATGTATGTATTACCGTCTCCATCTAGCAATGAAATTAATCTTCCATAAATATTTTTTTGAATGTGTATTATGATGGGTTTAATGATTAGATATGATATTTATGAAATGATTATACTTCTCTAATGATAATATTATATCTACGTTTCTACCACCTAATCTTTTTGGAAAAGATAATGTCACTCATGCATACGTATGGATTATCTTCTCCATGATGCGATGTGAATATTTCTTCACCTATAATTCACAAGGGTGATAATAAGGATTAATTTTGTGAATATATATGATATATATAACATAATAATGATTTTATAATGATAATATATCATATATGTTTGTCTCTTTTAATCTGACAAGAAAATGAAAACATCATTCAGGCATTTGTACGGCATATCATTTCCATGAATGGTGTATTTTATTTTATACCTATAACTTTTTCAGATAACCATTAATAAATATATAATGAATATATATTATATTTATATCATGTCTATAATTTTTAAATGATGAAATTATGTTCTATGTATGAGTTCCTTGAATAACAAATCAAAACATGTGTGATAGACAAAGCCGTTATTACCCAAAAAACATAAATTTCGAATTGTTAATAATAGAGTAATACAAAGTCATAAGTAAATTATATATGGTATTATATATAATAATATATTTCTATGTTTGATTAATAATAAACTAATATTTATTATAAATGTGGTTCTAATGAGTACGAAGGAATTCAAGACTTAAGGTAAGGGTTTTCTCATGTCACTTTTTCTTTTATGAGATATATGCCTTATTCACCACTTATTTCCATTGGGGGTGTATATATAGACCGTGAATGTAAAATATGATCATTGTACTAAAATTTATATTTATTTACATATCCATTTTATGATCTCCCTTTCTTGGGGTTTATAATTGAAAAGTTACAAAATTAGTAAGGGAATTTGGTGTCACTTTTACTTCTGTGGAACATATGCCTTATCCATTACTTATTTATTCTGTGTGGTGGATATACTACCCATGGATATATTTTATGAGTATTATTATGAATATTATGGTATTTTAGTATCCATTTAATTTTCTTTCCTTCTTGGGGAATATGATTCTGCTAACTATAAAGTTGTAAGGGTTTGTTTCACAATCTCATCAATATTCGGGAATGTTTCATTTTAAATATATATTGGGTAATATTTATATTCCACATACATGTTTTTTAAAAATGTTTTCAAAAAAGCTTTTAATATTATCCTATGAGTATTTAATGTTATTTTTACCCATTTCTGACTTTTTACTAAATTGTTTCAAAGGAGTCATTTTTTTCATTTCCCAAAAGAGGTACATTGATACTTTTTCAGAAAAAGTAATAAAGGATTGTTTAATAAATTATATTGAATGAACATATTTCTCCAACATCATGATGACTTAATTACTTGAATAATTAATTATAATCTTATAAAGTTATTTTCAAATAAATTTTTTCCTTTTAAAACTGCAAGTCATTTTATCAAAAGAAAAAAAAAATCAAAGAAGAAAGGGCATTTTCCTCAAGAATTATTTTTAAGTAATCTATACAAATTATATTCCACATACGATAGCATTATTTTATGTTACTTTTGTTTTAATGGAGATATTTGTTTCAAGGATACTATCCTTATTGATGATGTGGTTTTTTATGATTATTATGGATTGATATTCATGAAAACTGGTTTATTTCAAGGGGTTATGTTATGATTGAATGATGTTTATGAAACCCATTTCATTTAATTGGATATAATATGATGAATCATTTATGTTATTATGAAAAAAAAATTATTTTTTTCATTATGTTATGGGTGGGACCTATATATCCCTCCAATGCATTGTGAACAGATTTATATCTTGAGATATAATGATAGGAAAAAAGTTTGTGTGCTTGATTTGTGATGGGAAATAAGTAGATGTGCTTGATTTGTTAAGGGGAATTAGTTATAAGGCTTGATCTGAGTGTTTTGGTAGTTAACCTTGACATAAGAAATTTTTTTCTATACCTATAATAATTCCACAGACATTTTTGACTTGAAAATATTGTTCAAGAATTATTTATGATGATGTTTAATTTTTATGGTTCATGTAATTGTTTTATTCCCAAACTCATGTTTATGAACCATAGAAGGATGGTTATGAACATTGTATGTTATGATCATGAACAGATACCCATATTCATATATTTTGATTTCATAAGAAAATAAATTTATATCTTCTAAGATAACCCTTACTAACCATCTAAGATCTCCCTTTTCTTATGTTTCCATTCCACAAGATATGAAAAAATTTGGTAAGTGTGATCAGTTAAAAGGGATCTAATTATGAAGGAATAAGTGGGAGATGATGTGGATATTTTATAAACTGGTTTTTTATGTTTTCTAGTTTAAAATTTCACTAGACATTTATGATCCACAATCATGTATTTGTATAATGATATTAATATTAATCAAAAAATATGTAATATATATATATGAAAAGATTAATTAGATACAATTGACATTAAAACCAGGGTTTAGTTAAACTTTGGACACTTTGATGAGAAAAACTTAGTAAAAACCCAAAGGTTAAGTCTATGTATTGGATAAAATCCTATAGTTTTAGAAATTATTATGAATGAACTAGGTTAAAACCTAATGTTTTATAAATGGTATAATGATTTAAGATATTTTTTAAATGATTTTTCATAATTAATTATTGTTGTTGTTATTTGTCACAATATGATTTTTGGTTTTAGTAAATGGATAGAACCCAAATGAATAGGGATAATAGAAAATCTGATCGACAATGCAATGATTTTACACCTACGTAAATAAATTTTATGGGATCTAGAATGGATAAACATACTTCTTTGCTAACGTATCTTTCTTAATAAATGAATCAAACTGATTTTTCAAATGATCAAAGAAGGGAACAATGTACTATTGAATCATTCATGAGGAAACATCCACCTTCAATTAGAGAATCTTCTGACCCACTAGTGTTTGGTAGATGGATCATCACCACTGAGATAATATTTTCTATTCTTTAATTCTTGGGACACGAAAATGTTGTCCTAGCTATTTATCATTTGGGAGGTGAAACAGATCAATGGTGGAATGTTTTCAAGAATATGAGGCAAGAGGAAGAAATTTAATCCATGGAATGAGACAGGTTCAGGAATATATTTTATAATAAATAAATTCCTCATATTATTCATATGAATATGTAAAAGGAGTTCCTTGTGAAAAATCCAAAGGATGATGAATCTGTTGGTACCTATGAGGTGAATTTTTCTAGAATTGTGAGGTACACTTATAGTATTATTATCTAACATAAAAGTAAGATTGATTGATTATTCAATAGTTTCAAACCATGTATTTAAAATTAATTATTTAAAAGAAACTTTGGTAGTTATGAATAAATTATTTTATGTTCTATTAAGGTTGAAATGGAAATTAAGGATACACACCATTACCATGGATTTGATAAGAAAAGAAAGAATGATTCTCATAAAAATGTGAATAAATCACATGATAGAAGGAAAATCCATGCATGTATATGCCACAAATGTTGGAATAAACATCAAAGAGTGTGTTTAAATGTAATTATGAGGTTATTTGAATGTTTAAAGGTGGGTCATAAAGGACATGAATGTTAAAAGGCAATAAACAAGATGCTTAATGCAATGGTGGAAAATAAGAATCCAACAGACACATCACCCATGTTAAAATTCTATAAATGCAATGAGTATGGACATTATGCCAATAATTGCAAGAATACAAATGTGTTTTATGAAAAAAAACATCATCCTCCAAATCTTGGAGATAAAGGTAAATATATTGTGATCATGCCTTCTGAAGTGGGTTATGAGAAAGATATGGTGAAAGGTACACTTATCATCCACTCTAAAAAGCTAATGTCTTATTTGATTCTGTATCCACCTATTCTTTTATTTTTAATAATTTTTTAAGGGTACCATAGTATAACCTTAATAATTAGATGTTGAGTTAGCTGTGAAAAATCTTAAAGGAAAAATAGTCA
This sequence comes from Viscum album, assembly GCA_963277665.1. NCBI lineage: Eukaryota > Viridiplantae > Streptophyta > Magnoliopsida > Santalales > Viscaceae > Viscum > Viscum album. The sequence goes on from OY728159.1 coordinate 1,628,258,621, forward strand.
CATCTCATGTTTATAGTTCTTCTTGGATTATATTTTGAGGGAAAGTAATTCTTGTGAATCTCATGATTCTCCCTATAGTTGAATTCGATGTGATTCTTGTCATGGATTTGATTTATCAATATATAGATCATATATTTTATGATGAAGGGAAGTCATATTCCATATTCTGAATGAACTTATAATCATTTATCAATGCAAGGATAAATATAAACTTCTAATAGAAATTGATTCCATATTATGGGTCTAAATTTTGATAAATGAAGGTTATCCATCTCATATGGTTGTAGAGAAACTAAACATTAATGGTAAACCTACTATATGGGAGTTTTTTTTGTTTTTCTAAAAGATTTACCAGGTCTTCCACTAAGTCATAATGTTAATTTTTCAATATAAGTCATATCTGGTGTTATTCATATTTCAATTACACCTTATAGAATGACCCCAATTGAGTTGTAATAATTAAAGAAACAACTATAGGAGAATCTTAATAAGTGATTAATATACCCTAGTGTGTCACCTTGGGGTGATCCTTTTCTATTTGTTAAGAAAAAATATGGGTTAATAAATCTTTTCATTTATAATTTTGAACATAAAAATTTTCAATGAAGAACAAATATCTTTTTCTCGGTATCAATTATTTATTATATAAACTAAAAAAAGTTCAGTATTTTTATAAAATTTACCTTCATTATGGATATTATCAATTTAGGGTTAATAAGGAGGATATAACTAATACAAAATTCTAAACAAGGTATGGACATAATGAATTTTTAGTGATGCCTTTTTTTCTTACAAATGCCCCGGCTATATTCATGGACTTGATGAATAGAGTATTTAGAGACTATCCTAATAATTTTTTGGTAGTATTTATAGATGATATCCTTTTATATTCAAAGAGAAAGGAATAACTTGAAGATCCCTTGAGGAATATACTAAATACCTAGAGAAAGTTGAATATTTATGAAAAATTTACCAAGTGTGAATTTAGTCATCAGAAAGTTTCATTTCTAGGAAATACTATCTCAAGTGATGGTATATTAGTAGATCCTTGAAAGAGAAAAGTTATTGATAAATGTTAAAGATGAAATGTGGTAACTGAAATCCTTAGTTTTTTGGGTTTGGCAACAGATTATCATCACTTTGTGTATAATATCCCTCAAATTTCTAATCCACTCACTATGTTAACTCAAAAGGGTTCCAAGTTCCTCTAGACAAATGAATGTAAAGAAAATTTTAAGGAACAAAAGAGAATACTAGTTATTACCCCTATTATTACATTACCCTGTAGTGGATAAGGGTATATTGTTTATAGTGATGCATCCATGAATAGGTTTGGATGTGTTCTTAGGAAGAATGACATGGTTATAGCTTATGCCTCACGACAACTGAAGGTTTATATGAAAAATTACCCAACTCCTGATTTGAAGTCAACTGCGGTAATATTTGCATTAAATATATCGATGTATTATCTTAATGGAGAAAAGTGTGATAAATATATTGATTAAAAAATCTTAAAGTATATATTCTCACAAAATTAGTGGAATATGCACCAAAATAGATGATTGTAACTTATTAAATATTAAGATTTTTCTATACATTACCACCCTGGTATAGTGAACAAAGTGTTAGATGATTTGAGTCAAAAAGACCATGTTAGAATATGTATGATAAGGATAAAAGAAGACTCAATATTTTTAGTGTATTAAATTATGGATCTAGAAATTATAAAGGAAGAGGAGAAATATTTTCTGGCCCAAATTAATTTTCAGCCATCGATACAAGTAAATATTAAAGAGGCATAAAAGGAATATGTGGAGCTACAAAAGAATGTAAAAAAATTTCTTGAGTTTAACCACGATTGTGATAGAATAATGTGGTTCAAGAACCATGTATGTGTTACTCCTATACTATGTTTGAAGAGGGAACTATTGGATAAGGCTCATAGTTCTTCTTTCCCTATTCATCCTAGAAGTACATATTTATATAGAGACCTGAAACAATATTTCTAATGGGATGGAATGAAGATAGATATTGTAGAGTATGTTTCTTGGTGATTGGGATTTCAGTAAGTCAAAGATGATAGACAGAAATATATGTTGATGTTACAATCATTAACCACACCTGAATGGAAATGGTAAGACATCACCATGGATTTTATCGTCAGACTTCCCAAAACATCTAAAGGCTGCAATTATATGTGGGTTATACTCGATCTGCTTTCAACGTATTCACACTTCATTTATATTAGACTAGAATTATATCATGATAATATTTCCATAACATATATTAACGAAGTGGTAAGATTGCATACAGTACCACATTCCATTGTATCTGATCGAGATCCAAGGTTTACCTTAATGTTTCAGAAAAGTTTTCAGCTGGCTCTAGATATTGAGCTATGTTTTATCACTGCTTATCATCCTCGGGTAGATGGTCAAAATGAGAGGAAACCCCAAAATATATATTATATGTTAAGAGATTGATATGTGGATTTCAAAGGTATTTTGGATAAACACCTTTCTTTAATATAATTTTCCAATTACAATAGTATTCACTCCAACATTCAAATTGCTCCAAATGAATCCCTCTATGGTAAGAAGTTCGGAACTCTAACATGATTGAATGACGATGGGAAAAAAGATATTGGGACATGATATATATATAAGGAAATTGTAGAAAAGGTTAGATCCATTCATCAACACATAAGAGTAACTCAAAGTCAACAAAAATGTTATGTTGGCCATCATCAGAGAGATATAGAGTTTTAAGTGGGTGACAAGGTATTTCTATGACTATCTCCCTAAAAGAGAGTAATGAGATTTAGAAAGGAGGAAAAGATAATACCAAGGTATATATGCCCTTTTAAAATTATTGATTATATCAATATGGAATCTTATTGATTAGATATTCCACTAAATCTCTCTCAAGTTCGTGGTGTGTTCCATGTATATCTCTAGAGGAAGTACAAACTTCATCCTTCACAAGTACTAAACATAAAGGTAGTATCATAAGAACAGGATCTTTCTTTTTAGGAACAACTAATAGAGATTATAGATCATATAGATAAAGTTATAGGAAATAATACCACCCATATGGTTAAATTTTTCTAGAAAAATTACCAATTTTAGGAAGTTACATGTGAACCTAAGGATGTGATGAGGCAAAGGTATCCTCATCTATTTGTATTCGAGTGATGAATTTTGAGGGTTAAATTTATTTTACGGGTGAGATTGTAACACCCAGAGTTTTTTGGAATTTTTTAAAATTTATTGAATTTTATTAATGTATTTTATTAAATTCTACACCTTTTTAAGCTTATTCTACATGCAAAACCGGCTTAGCATGTTTTACATGCAACACTATGTTTTTATGAAATGTCATTTTATTATTTAATTATTTTAATAAAAAATTATAACCTAGAGATTGGAATGGAAGGTTTAAAAATTATTAACTGAATTATGAAAATATGGTTTACACATGTATATATAATTAATTAATTGTGGACCAATTAGTTATTAATGAAAATTAAACCCTTTTGAATATAAAAGGAAATATTTTTTCGTAAAAAACTACTAAATTTTTTAAAAGATTTTTTATGAAAATAAAAAAATAAATCACTATTTTTGGATTTGAATAATCAATATCATGTTTAACGATAATCTTATGTCTTTTACAAACATACTAAATCCATTTTTATACTTAAAAACATTATTTTTATAAGTGATGTTTTTTCGCCTTTTGATTGTTCACTTTCTTTAAAGCTACATTTTGACAGTTTTATAAATTGTATTTAAAAAATAAACCTATTATTTTAAATATGTATTTTAAATTTTACTTTGGTTGAATTTTTTGTATTTTTATGATATGTTTCATGTTTTGATGAATAGTAAACAAAATACTGAATTTTAATTGAAAATATATTTTTCATTGAAAATATTTATAGTGTTAAATTAAATTTTTGATTGATTTTAAAGTATAAATAGATAAATATTTTATAAATTAAAACAAATAAATTTTATTTAAATCAATTTCACATTGAATTTGGATATAAAATTTTTTCTATCTTTTTAACTTTTTCACTTTAAAAATTTATTTTCTTGTTCCATCAACGGGATTAATTTTACATTAATTTTATAAAATTATATATTTTTAATATTGAAAAATGGATTCCATATTTTCAATCCAATGGTCCATATTTAATAAATAGATCCATTTTGTGGACAATATGAACAGTAACTTTATTAAATATTAATACAATGATTACGGTTTGATTTGGTAATTAAGGGTAAAAATAATATTATAAATATAAGAAAACTATCGTAACACTTACCTAAATATTATTATATTAATTAATTCAACCCTTTACACATAAGTTTCAAAATTTAATAATATAATGGACACGTTTCCATGAAAATGACTTCAATATTATTTAATTCAAAGAGAGTGACAAAATGTCATGCTCTTACTTTTAATAAGTATAATATTTTTAATAAGGGGTTAAATAGAATATATGATCAAATATAAATATTATTTTGAAATATAATAGTTTATATACATCATTTAAATTTATTTTTACTTTTTATTGATGAAATAATTATCATAAATAATTATAAAATGATGATGCAGTAATTATTCAATTAATGAAAAACTCAAATCAGTGATATTAAAAATATTAATATAAATATAATTTGAATTAAATAAGGTGCTCCATGAATTTTATAGGTTAATATGAAATATTATGGGTGTATTAAATTAATTTTTTAAATGTTATCTTGCTATATTGATTTTATCAAAAATCAATGTAATGAATAGTATCAAAATTGATACTAAAGATATTTTAAGAAAATAATATTTTATTAAATTAGTTAAAAATCATAAATATAAAAAATAAGAAAAAAGGGGATAAATTAAAGTTGAAAATATTATAAATTGACTATTTATGGTTCAATATACACCTTATATATAATAATATCTACCTTTTAATATTTAAATTCTTGTTATTAAAGTTAAAATTAAAATAGGTTAACCAGTGGTTAATAAAAAAGATATGGTTTAAAATTATTACAAAAATTGTCTAAAATACATTGGTTTAGGTTATTACCACCCTATACCACATTATCATGAAATAATTATCCATTTGGTTGTATTTTGATAGAGGTTTAATTTATTATAATTTAATCTTTTGAAAATTTCCAAAAAAATGCCCCTCAGAGTCATTATAAATGGACAACTCCTCCCTCATTTAATTTCACGAATTTGAATCTTTTAGATAGACCATACCCTGCCAAATTATCATCCCCAATTCCCTATACATATTATAGAGGTGTTTTTATTCCTAATCAAACAATTGTATTATTTTTTAGAGGAGATATAAATGAGTCATTTTAATGTAGAGGATGTCTGAACACGAACAAGGAAATGTGAGACTTGGTGTATGGGATTTTTGTATCACTCTTATTTCTATTTAAAATATGACTTATACACTACTTATTTATTCTTTTGGGGTATATAATACCCAAGAATTTTTTTTATGAGTCTTATTATTAAGATTATGGTATTATGATATCCATATAATATATTGTCTTTCATGGGGAATACAATTCTACTAATTATAATCCAGTAAGGGTCTATTTCACAAATCTCATCAATATTCGGGATTGTTTCATTTTAAATCTCTATTGGGGAATATTTATCTTCGATTTCTATGTTTTAAAAAAAGGTTTTCAAAAAGGTTTTTACTATTTTCGTATGAATATTTAATATTATTTTTATCCATGTTTGACTTTTTACTAAATTATTTGAGAGGAATTTTTTTCATTTTCTAAAATAGGTAATTTGTGAATTCATTGATAAAATTAAGAAATAAATATTTTTTAACTTATATGTAATGAACATATTTTTCCACCATCATGATTCCATAATGCCTTGAAGCTTCCCTTACCTGATTATAAGGTTATTTTCAAATAAAAAATTTTCCCTTAAAATTGTACGGCACTTTAAAAAAATGTTTTTATAAAGGAAAGTATATTTTCCCCAAGAATTATTTCAAGTAATACTTCAAAAATAATTTTCCAAATATGATGATATTATTTGATGTTACTTATTCTTTAATGGGGATATTACACAATGATACCGTTCTTATTCTTTCTATAAATGGTTTATCTTTATTATGGAATGATACGTACAAAAGCTATTTATTTTCCATGAGTTATATTACGATGGATTTTTTATGAATCTCATTTTATTACATGAGTTATGATGTGGTAAATGATTTATATTCATGTTGAAAACATATGTATGGTTTTCATTATGTCACGGGTGGGACCAATATCTCCCACCAATGCCATTGGTAATTAATTATATCTCAATACATAATTAAGGGAAAAAAGTCAATAATCTTGATTTGTGATGGGAAACAAGTCGATATTCTTGATCCATTAAGGGAAATAGGTGATAAGGCCTAATCTAAGAGCCTTGGTAGTTAACCTTGACATATGAAATTTTTTTCCATACTTTTGATGATTCCACCCACATTTATGACTTGAAAAAATTGTTGAAGAATGATTTATGAATAAGTTTCATTCTTAAGGTTATTGTTAATTTTTTATTACAGAACTCTTCTTTATGATCCATGACAGGTTGGGTATGAAATTTTCATGTTATTCCCATCACCACATACAAGTATTTCTTATCATATGCTTTCATCAAATAATAAATTGATATAATCCATTTTTACCCTTAATAAAAATCTAAGCTCACCCTTATCTTATGTTCCCCTTCCATATGATATAAATAAAAGTGTTAATTGTGATATGCTTAAAGGGATATAATTATGAAGAAATAAGTGGGAAACAATGTAGATATTTTATAAACCTGTTTTTTATTTTTCTGAGTTTAGAAAGGTACTAGACCTCTACCATCATCTAGAATGTATTGTATAATGAATTCAATATTCATTTAAAAGATGTAACATCTATGTATGAAAATCATTGGTCATTATAGTTGGTATTAGAGCAAGGTTTTAGTTGACCTTTGGAAACTATCATGATAAAACCTTGGTAAGAACCTTAAAGGTAAGTCTATATATTGGATAAAATCATATAGGTTGGTAATGATTATGAATTAACTAGGTTAAAACTTAATATTTCATAGATGGTTTCCTAATTTAATATATTTCCTATTTTTTTCATGATTCCTCATAACAGCTTTTATTTCTCACAATATGCTTTTAGTGAATGTCAAGGGCTAGAACCTGAAGAAATCATGTTTAAGATGAATGTAATGGAAAATGAAATGATTATACACATGAGAATCCAAATGTTATATAAGTTTTAATGAGGAACCTTGTTAAAATGGTAATTTAACTTTCCAAGGTTATAAATCATATTGATTTTCCAAATGATCAAAGAAGGTAACAACGTACTGTTGAATCTTTCATAATAAAACAACCTCCTTATTTTAGTGGATGTTATGACACACTAGTGGATGAGATATGGATTAATATCATTGAGAAAATAATTTCATTTTTTCAATTCTCGAGACATGAAAAAGATGCCCAAATTGTTAATCGTATGGAATAAAAAGCAGATAAATGGTATAATATTTTCTAGAATGTGAGGTAAGAGGAAGAAATTGAAATCATTGAATGGGGTGAGTTCAAGAAATTATTTTTTGATATGTATCTTCCCCGTATTCTATGTATGAAGATAGAAAATTAGTTCATTGAGCCGAGTAAAATGATGATAAATCTGTTGGTACCTACGGGGAAAATTTTACAAGCCTTACGAGTTATGATTTTGGTATTATTATACAACCTAATTGTAATATTGGTGGAATCTTCAATGGATTAAAATTATTATATGATTTTTTTATCCATAAGAGACTTTGGTAGCTATTATTAAATTGTTCATTGTGATCTTAAGGTGGAAATAAAAATTCGAGATACCCACCATTCCCATTGATTTGATAAGAAAATGAAGAGTGAGTCTAATGAAAACTCAAATAGATCACATGGTAAAAAGAAAGTCCAACCATATACATGCCTTAAATTTTGGAAGAAACATCAAATGAAGTTTTTAAATATAACTGAGAGAATATTTAAATGTGGAAAGGTGGGTTATAAATCCTATGAATGTCGAAAGGCAATGGACCAGCCCATTCATTCAATGGTAGAAAAGAAGATGCAAATTGATACACCACCCACTCTCCAATTATATAAATGAAAGGATTATGGAAATTATTGTAATAGGTTCATGAATTTGATAGTTTTTAATGATCAATTAAAGCAATCTCCAAATCCTAGATACAAAGGAAAATCTCTTGCGATCACGAATATCGAAGTGGGTGATGAGAAATACATAGTGAAAGGTACACTTATCATCCACTCTAAAGAATTTAATGCATTATTTGATTATGGATCCACCCATTATTTAATATATAAATAAATTTATGATTTTATCACATTATCCCTTCAATAATTAGATGATGAGTGAGCTATGAAGACTCATAATGGCACAATGGTCAAATATCATGGTTATATATCTTCTCTAATTGAAGTTTTTGAGAAAGTACTTCCTATGAATCTCATGATTCTATGTATAGTTAAATTCGATGTGACTCTGGGAATGGCTTGGATTTATCTATATGGAGCTCATATTAGATTTTGAAGAAGTGAATTCACTTTCCATATTACAAATGAAAATATAATCATTCATCGATGTAAGGATGAATACGAACATACATTGAAAATTTCTTACATCGTATGGGTATTAATTCTTATACAAGAAGGTTATCTATCTTAGCTGGTTGGTGGGAACTTCACATTAAAGATACACCTATTGAATGGGAGTTTGTTGATATTTTTCTAGAACAGTTTCAAAGACTTCCACCGAATTGTAAATATGAGTATCTAATAGAACTCATACCTGGTGCTATACTTATTTTGAATACTCTTTATTGAATAGCCCCGATTGAGTTTTAGAAATTAAAGACAACTCAATAGAATCATGATAAGGGATTCATACTCCCTATTGCATCACCTTGGGGTGAACTTGTTATATTTTATAAGAAGAATGAGGGGTCAATGAGACTTTTCATTGATTATTGGGAGATTAACAAAATTACAATCAAGAACAAGTTGCCTCTTCCACGTATCAAGGATTTATCTGATCAACTATGTGGATCTCAATACTTTTATAAAGTTGACCTTCATTCTCGATATTATCAATTGGGGTTCAAGAAGTAGGATATACCCAATAAGGAATTCTGAACAAGTTATGGACACTATAAATTTATAGTGATGTCACTTGGTCTTACAAATGACCCTTTATCTTCATGTAATTAATCAATAATTTCTTTAGGAAATATATTGATCAGTTTATGGTAGCCATTAAAGATTATATTCTTTTATATTCAAAGGGAAAGTAAGAACATGAAGATCACTTGAGTATTGTGTTGAAGACCCTAAAAAGGGAGAATAATTATGAAAAAATTACCAAGTGTGAATTTTGGCTTTAGAAAGTTTCATATATGGGACATATAATCAAAAGTGAGTGTATATCAGTAGATCCATCAAAGATAGAAGTTATTGATAAACTTATTATACTATCAAAAGTAACTAAAATTTATAGTTTTCTTAGTTTGGATGGATATTATCAGTGTGTTTTGGATAATTTCTCTCTAATGTCCAATGCACCAACCAAGTTAACTCGGAAGAGTTCCAAGTTCCTCTAGTTGAACTAATGTGAAGAAAATTTTAGGGATCCAAAGATAATATTAGATAGTTTCCATGTACATACATTACCCTTTAGTGGAGAAGCATATGTAATTTAAATTGATGTATCCAATAAGGAATTTGGATGAGTTATTATGAAAAATGACACGGTTATAGATTATGCCTCATGAGAACTAATGGTTGAGGATCAAAATTCTCTAACTCTTGATTTAGAGTTAGATGTGGTAATCTATTAATTAAATTTTTGGAGAAATTATCTTTACAGAGAAAAGTGTGATATATATACTGATCACAAAATCTTAAAGTATATATTCACACAGAATAAGTTGAATATGAACCAAAGGAGAGTGCTGTAATTGATTAAATTTTAGGATTTCTCAATACATTTCCACTTTTGGAAATCTAAAAAAGTGGAAGATGATTAGATTTGAAAGGACCATTCTAGATTATCTATGATGAGGATCACAAAAGACATAGTATTTATACATTTTAAAAATATGGATATGTAAATCATAAAGGAAGGGTAGAAGTATTATCTATCCCAAATAAAAGTTCAACCATCTATCCAAGTATGATTAAAAAGGCATAGAAAGAATATGTGGAGCTACAGAATAAGGTGATAAATGTTCTTGATTTCAACCATGATTTTGATTGAATAATGAGTTTCAGGAACTATATATTTATTCCTTCTATACCATATTTTAATAAGGAACTATTGGATAAGGATCATAGTTCATCATTCTCTATTAGTCCTAGAAGTACAAAGATATACAGAGATATGAAATAATATTTTCAGTGGGGTGGAATGAAGAGTGATATTGTAGAGTACAGTTCTTAGTACTTGGTTTATCTGAATTTTAATGTTGAGAGATATAAATCTAAGGGGATGCTACAAATATTATCCATACAAGAATTGAAATGGGAAAACATAACCATTGGTTTTTTTCATCAGACATCCCAAAACATATAAAGTCCATAATTCTATATTGGTTATAGCTGATCTCCTTAAAACATCAACACGCTTCATTAATATTAGATAATACTTCTCTCTTGATCAACTTCTCAAAATATGTATTAAGGATGTGGTAAGATTTCATGGATTACCACTATCCATTATATCTCACCAGGATTAAAGGTTTTCCTCAATTTTTTATAAAATTCTTTAGTAGGCTCTATATACAGAGCTAAGTTTTACAACTACTTATCATCCTCAGATAGATGGTCTATCTGAGAGGGAAATTCAAAATCTATAAGTCATGTCTAGAACTTTCTCTATGGACTTCAAATGTGGTTGGGATCAACACATTTCTTTTGTATATTTTTTTCTACAATAGTAGTTTTTACTTTAGTATTCAAATGGATCCTTATAAGTCCCTATATGGTAAGAAGTTAAGAACTCTAACATGATGGAATGAGGTTGGGAGAATAAATCTATTGGGACCTTATCAAGTTGAGGAAATTTAATAAAGTGTTAGACCCATTCAATTACAAAATCATCTTAGATTTCAAAAAATATATTTTGACCATCATTAGAAAGATCTAGAGTTTGATGTTGGTGACAAGGTATTTCTACAAATATCTACCTATAAGAGAATAAGGAGATTTGGAAATTATGGAATCTTAATCCCTAGGTATTCTGGTTCTTTTGAAATTATATATCATTTTGGGATGGTAGCTTATAAATTGGCTCTTCCACCAAATCTCTCTAAAGCTAATGATGTATTCCATGTATCTCTCTAGGGTAAGTACATTCCTAATCCTTCACGTATACTAAAATCAGAGGTAGTACCATTAGAACAAGATCTTTTTTATGGGAAAAAACCGATATACATTTTGGATCATATAAATAAAGTTATTTGAAATAAGACCACCCATATGGTTAAAGTTTTTTGTTAAAACCACCAGTTTCAGAAAGCTACATGTGAACTTGAGGATGTGATGAGGCATAGGTACCCTCATTTTTTTGTATTTGAGTGATGTGTTTTATGGAAGAAATTTATTTTATGGTGGGGTAGAATATAACACCATAATTTTTTATAAACTTTTTAAAATAAATTAAATTTCTCTGATGTCCTATTTTAAACTCTACACCAAGTTAAGCTCCAGGTACATGCAACATTGGCTTATCTTTCTTTTCACGCAACATTGAGTTTCCATGAAACATCATTTTATTATTTTAATTGTTTAAATAATAAAATTATAACATATCTGTTTGAATGGATAGTTTAAACAGTATTAAATGACTTATGAAAATATGGTTTACACATGTATATATAATTAATTTTTTGGTGACCAATTAATTATAAATGAAAATAAGAACCCTTTTGAATATAGAAGGGAATCTTTTTTTCTGGAAAAAACTATTTAATTTTTTACAAGATTATTTAATAACATTAAATAAATAAATTACTATTTTTGGATTGTAATATTAAATATAATTTTTAACATTCATCTAATCAGTTTTCTAGATATATTTAATTCATTTTTATAATTGAAAATAATATTTTTTCTAAAGCCAATTTTTTCTACCTTTTGATGGTGTACTTATTTTAAAACAAAGTTTTTATGTTATTATAAGTTATATTTTAAAAAATAAACTTCTTATTTGAAATTAGGATATGAAAATTTACTTTTGTATAATTTTTGGTATTTTATGGATAAGTTTTAGGTTTTAATGAATAGTATAAAATAATAAATTTTAATTGAAAAAAAAAACTTTTTCTTTGAAATAATTTATAGTGTTAAATTATATTTTTGATTAATTATAAAGTATAATTAAATTATTTATTTACAATATAATCCAATTTAGGTAATTTTAATGTATTTAAAATTTAATTTTGATGTAAAAACATTTCAATCTTTTGAACATTTTCACATTAAAAACTTCTTTTATTGATCCGTTAATGGGATTAATTTTATATTACATTTAGAAAATTATATGTTTTTAATTCTAAAAATTTTATTAAATATTTGGAATCATAATTTTCAAATTTATTAAATAGTTTCCTTTTATTTTTGGACAATATGAATAGTAACTTTATTAATTTTTAATACCATTGTTGAGGGTAAATTATGTAAATAAGTGTACAAATAACATTATAGTTATGTGACTACTACCCTAACACTTACCAAAATAATATTGTATGAATTAAATTCTAAATTTAACAAATAAGTATCGAAATTTAATAATTTAATGGACACTTAATCTTTCAAATTACATGGATATTATTAAAATTAATGAGAGTGAAAAAATGTCACAATATTACTTTTAATAAGTATAATATTATTAATAAAGGTTTAAAAAGAATATTTTTTCAAATATATATATTATTGTGAAATATAAATTTTTTATATACATCGTGTGATTTTTTTAATTTTTGGTAAATAAATAACTTTCATAAATAATTATTCAATGTTGATGTAGTAATTATTTAATTAATTAAAAACTAAAATAAGTGATATTAAAAATATTTAAATAAATACAATTGGAATTAGATAAGGTTATCAATAATTTTATAGGTTAAAATTACATATTAGTGGAATATTAAATTAATTTCTTTGATTCTATCTTGTTTTATTTATTTTATTAATGTTAATGTGAGGAATAGTATCATAATTAACACCAATGTTATTTTATGAAAATAAAATTTTATTAAATTAGTTAAAAATCATAAAAAAATCTAAATAAAGATAAATGGGATAAATTAGGGTCTATAATATCATAAATGTACCATTTATGGTTCAATTTTTACCTTAAAATTATGAATCTCCAACTTCTAATACTGAAAATGTAGTTACCATAGTTTAAATTAAAATAGGTTAACTAACGGTTAATAAAAAATATATGGTTTAAATTTCAACAAAAATTCTCTAAAATATATTGTTTGATTTAATTTCTACCCTATACCACATTATCTTGTAATAACATTCCATATAAAGGTATATTTATTTATATTTAATTTTTCATAATTTAATCTTTTAAAAAATTCCAAAAGTGCCCCTCACCTCCATTATAAAAGGATACTTCCCCCCTTGTCTCATTTCACCACATTGATTCTTATATGTAGTCAAAAATCTACAAAATTATCTTTTACACATCTCTATATACATTCTAGAGGATATTTTATACCTAAATTACCAACCCTATAATCATTTTGAGGAGATCTAAAGGATCCGTTTTGAAAAAGAGTTAATAAGTCTAACTGATCACTATCTTTTCTACTCCTTCGTACCTCCAATAAATATATTATGAATATAATTAAATAATAACTTCAGTATAATCAATATTATAAAATTGTATTATGACTATGAACAATCCATTATACATCCCCTTTCCCATCTAATAAGAAGTGAAATTATTGCTCGTGCGTGTGTACGTCTTATCGTCTCCATGTAGCGATACAATTAATTTTTCATCACCACATTTTATTTTTGGTAACTATGATGGTTTTAATGTTTATATAATATATTTATGACATAAATAAACTTTTTTAATGATAATATAATGTCAACATTTTTACCTGCTATTCTTTGGGGAAATGATAATGTTGCTCGTGCGTACGTATGCCTCACCATCTCCACGATGCGATGTGATTAATTTTTCATATATATTTTACATGGTTGTTAATAAGGATATATTTTATGAATATATATGATATATATATATAATTATAATGATTTTTTAAATTATGTGACCATGATCAAAGTATATGTACCGGGAATGCCGAACTGAAACATGCTTGGAAAACGAAGTAGATATCACATAGAACAGTGATTTTAATTATTAATAAACATGGGACAAAATGTTATAAACAAATCATACATGGTATTATTGATATATTGTTAAGTAATAAATATATAATAAATACATATTTATTATATAGGATGTTTTATTACAAACAATGTAAGGCGAGACTTGAGGTATGGGATTTTTATCTCACTTTTATTTCTGTGGGACACATGCCATACACACTACTTATTTCCTCTATGTGGAGTATATACTACACAAGAATTTATTTTATGATTATTATTCTTAATATTATGGAATTTTAATATCCATATAATTTTCTTTCTTTCAGGGGTCATATTATTCTACAGATTATAATGTTGTAAGGGTTTACTTCACAATCTCATCAACATTTCAGATTGTTTCTTTTGAAGCCTCTATTGGGGAATGTTAATCTTCCACATATATGTTTTCTAAAAATGTTTTAAGAAATTTTTTAAATATTATCCTATGAATATTTAATTTTAATTTTACCAATTTTTCACTTTTTAAAAAATTGTTTGAAATGAATATTTTTTTTCGTTTTCCAAACTAAGTACTTTGTGACTTTTCTTGAAAAAGTAAGAAAGAGGTATTTTTTTAATTTATACCACATGAAAAAGATTTCTATACCATTATGATGACTAAATTACTTTAATATTACCTTAAAATCTTATAAATTTATTTTCAAAGAAAATGTTTTCCTTTAAAATTATGTGTCTCTTTAAAAAATGATTTCACAAACGAAAGGATATTTTCCTCAAGAATTATTTCATGTAATCATTCAAAAATAATTTTCCATATAAGATGAAATTATTTTATGTTACATATTATTTAATTTGTTTATTATCCAAGGATACCATTTCTATTATTTTTATGGATGGTTTATTTTTATTATGGAATGATACATATGAAACCTATATTTTTCCATGAGTTATGAGATAATTAAGTGTTTATGATACTCTATTATTTACATGAGATCTAATTTGATAAATGATTTATGGTATTGTGGCACACATATGTATGGTAATCATTATGTGATGGGTGGGACATATATCTATCTCTAATTCATTGGGTAAATAATTATATCTCGTGATATAGTTAAGGGAAACAAGTTGATGTGCTTAATATGTGATGGGAAACAAGTAGATAGGCTTGATTCATTAAGGGAAATAGGTGATGACGCCTGATCCAATATTCATAGTAGAAAACCCTAAAATATGAAAAATAAATATAATTATGATGATTCCACACACATTTATGATTTTAAAATATGGATAATCAATGAGATACAATGAATTTTTATTCTTATAGTTCATGTAAATGTTTTATGTCATAACTCATGTTTATGATCCATGAAAGGTTGGGTATGAACTTTGTATGTTATTCCCATGAACACATACCCATATTTAGTATCTTATTGTTTCAAAAGATAATAAATTTATATCTTCTATGATTACCCTTACTGAGATTCATATCTCTCCCTTTTCTTATGTTTCCTTTCCATAAGATATTAAGAAATGTGTTAAGTGTGATATGCTAAAAGGGATCCAATTATGTAGAAATAAGTGGGAGATGGTGTAGATATTTTATGACCTATTTGTTTGTGTTTTTGAGTTTATAAAGGTACTAGACCTTTATCATCCTCAATCATGTATTTTTATAATTAAATTAATATTCCTCTAAAATATGTAATATTTATATATGAAAATCTTGGGCTGTTATAGTTGGTATCAGCACATGGGTTCAGTAAACCATTGGAAGCTAGGATAAAAAAACCTTAGAAATAACCCTAAGTGTTAGTATATGTATATAATAAAATCCCATATTTTTATTAATTATTATAAATTAATTAGGTTAAAACCTAGTTTTTTATAAATGGTGTCGTTATTTAAGACATTTTCTAAACTCTTTTTCCTGATTCCTCATTATGGTAGTTATTTCTCACAATATGATTTTTGGTTTTAGTCAATGGTGGGAACCAAAATGAATCATGATAATGTATAAATAGAAAGATAATTAAATGATTGTCCACTTGAGAAAACAAATGTTATGGGAGATGGAATTTATAACCCTATCCTCATGCTAGCTCAACATTCCCAAGCTCTAAATCATACCAATTTTCCAAAATGATCAAAGAAGGGAACACAGTACTATTGAATCATTCATGAGGAAAAAACAATCTTATTTTAGTGGATCTTATGACCCACTAGTGTCTAAGATATGGATCAAAACCCTTAGGAAAATATATTCTATTCTTTAATGCTCAGGGCATTAAAAAAATTTCCTAGTTGTTTATCATCTAGAAGGCGAAGCATATTAATAATGGAATCCATTCAAGAATAAGAGGTAAGAGAAATAAATTGATTCCATGGATGGGGATGATTTCAAGAACTTATTTCTATATAATATATTTCCTCATATTCATCATATGAATATGGTAAAGGAGTTCCATGACCTACATCAAAAGGATGATGAATTCATTGGTACCTATAAGAAAATTTTTACAAGCCTTGTGAGGCGCGCTTTGGGTATTATTATCCAATGAAAAAGTATTATTGACAAATTCATCAGTTGATTAAAACTAATTATCAAAAGGTATTTATCAATAAGATACTCTGATAGCTATAAATAAATTGTTTGATGTGATATTATGGTGGAAATGGAAATTGGATATACCCACTCTTTCCATGGGTTTGAGAAGAAAAGAAAGATCGAGCCTCTTGAAAACTTGAATAAATCCCATGGTGGAATGAAATTCCTACCATCTACATGCCAGAAATGTGGGAAAAACATCATGGTAAGTGTTTAAATGGAACTGGGAGGTGATTTAAATGTGGAAAGGTGGATCATAAATACTATAAATGTTGAAAGGCATTAAATAAGGTGGTTAAAGAAAAGGTGGAAAAGAAGGCACCAACTAATGCACTGCATATGATCTAATGATATAAATGCAAGGAGTATGGAAATTCTTCCCATCAATGCATGAATACGAAGGTTTTTTATGATAAATTAAAACAACAACCAAATCCCAAAGACAAAGGGAAATCTCTTATAATCCTGAATATTGATGTGGGTTATGAGAATGATGTGGTGAAAGGTATACTTATTGTCCACTATAAAAAAACTATGTTTTATTTGATTCTTGATCCACCCTTTATTTTATTTATAAATAATTTTATAAGGGAATGATAGTTTCACCTTCACTAGTTGATGTTGAGTTATCTGTGAAGACTTCTAATGGAACAAAAGTTTCATCTCATGGTTGTAGTTCTTACCTGATAGAAGTTTGTGGAAAATTACTTCCTATGAATATCATGATTTTTAGTATAGTTGAATTTGATGTGATTCTAGGCATGGATTGGATTTCAAAATATGGGGATCATATTAATTGTTGATGAAGGGAAGTCCAATTACATATTCTAAACAAACCTATAATCATTTATTGATACAAGGATGAATATAAAATTACAATGGAAATTGAATCCATCTTGTGGGTGTTAATTACTATATATAGAGGTTATCTATCAAAACTGGTAGGGGAAAAATCAACAATAAGGATACAACTATTATGAGGACTTTTTTCAAGATTTTTCTAGAATTGTTTCTAGGCCATCCACTAAATCGTAATATTGATTTTTCAATACAACTCATACATGGTGTTATGCCAATTTCGAATATTCCTTATAAAATGGACCCAATTGTGTTTCAAGAAATAAAAAATTAACTACAGGATAATTCTGATAAGGGATTCATATTCCCTTGTGCATCACCTTCGGGTGTACATATTTAATATTTTAATAAGAAATATGGTTTAATTCTCCACTTCATTGTTTATATGGACTATAACAATATTAAATTCTAGAATATGTATCATATTCCCCATATCAATGATTTATTTTCTCATCTAAGTGAAGCTCAATACTTTTCTAAAATTGACCTTAATTATAGATATTATCAATTGAGGGTCAATATGGTAGATATACCTAAGAAGACAATAAAAACAAGGCATAGACACTGTGAATTTATATTGATACCTTTTTGTCTCACTAATTCCCATGTTATCTTCATATAATTGATGAATAGATTATCTAGAGACTGTCTTGATCAGTTTTTGTTATTCTTTATAGATGATATTCTAATATATTAAAAGAGAAATAGATAACATTAATATCACTTGAGGATTGTGTAAAAGATCTTGAGAAAGGATAACCTTTATGAAAAATTCACCATGTTTTAATTTTTGATTAAAAAGGTTTCATTTATGGGCATATAATCTCAAGTGAGGGTATATCAGTAGATCCTTCAAAGATAGAAGTTATTGAGAAATGGATTAAACCGTCCATGGTTACTGAAATCCATAGTTTTATTGTTTTAATTGTATATTATTTGTGATTTCTGGATAATTTCTCACAACTATCCAATTCACCCACTAAGTATACTTGGAAGGGTGAAAAGTTACTCTAGATGAATGAATGTGAAGAAAATTTTATGCAACTAAATGGAAGATTAGTTAGTGCCCCTATTATTTCATTACCTTTCATTGGAGAAGGGTTTATAATTTATAGTGATGCATAAAAAATTTATTGGGATGTTTTCTTATGAAAAATGACATGGTTAGAGATTATGCCTCATGAAAACAGAAGGATCATGAGAGAAATTACCCCAACTCATTATTTGGAGCAAGCTACAGTAGGATTTTCATTAATGATGTAGAGGCATTATCTTTACAAAGAAATGTTTTATTATACGTACTGATCACAAAAGATTAAAGTATATATATACACACATATAGAGTTGAATATACTCCAAAAGAGATGGTTGGAACCGATTAAAGATTATGATTACTCAACATAATACCTCTCAGGGAAACTAAACAAGGTGGTCAATGCTTTGAGTCGAAAGGACCATGCTATCTTATCTTTTATGAGGATCATAAAAGACTTGATATTTATATTTTTTTCAAAAGATAAATATGACAATCATAAAAAAAGGGGACAAATATTATCTGGTCCAAATGAAGGTTCAACCATCTATCCAAGTAAAGATTAAAGAGGCATAGAAGGATTATATACAGCTGGAATAGAATTTGAAAAATATTCCTAAGTTTAACCATGATTAATATGTAATAACATGAATCAGGAACCATGTATTTGTTCCTCATATACCATATCTGATGACGGAACTATTGAATGAGGCTTATAGTTAATCATTATATATTCATTAGGGAAGTATAAATTTGTATAGAGACCTGAAAGAATATTTTTGGTGGGATTGAATGAAGAGAGATATTGGAGAGTATGTTTATCAGTGCATGGTTTTTCAAAAAGATAAGGTTGAGAGATAGTAATATAAGGGGATGTTATAACCATTAACTAGACCTAAATGTAAATGGTAAAACATCACAATGGATTTTTACATCATACTTCCCAAAATATCTAAATTCAATAATCTTATATGGGTTATAGTCGATCAACCTATAAAGTATGAAAACATCATTGATATTAGAGAGGACTTATCACGTGGTATGATTTCCATAATGTATATTAATTAAGTGGTAAAATATCATGGAGCACCGCTTTCCATTGTATCTAATTAGGATTTGAGGTTTACATAGACGTTCTTGAAAATTCTTTAGAAGGCTCTGGATATAGAGCTATGCTTTAGTACTTCTTATCATCATTAGATAGATGGTCAATATAAGAGGAGAATTCAATCTCTAGAAGATATTTCGAGATCTTTATCTTTGTTTATCAAAGGTGGTTGGGATCAACACCATTCTTTGGTATTATTATCCTATAACAATTGCTTTCACTTTAGTATTCGGATGGATCCTTATAAATACATCTATGGTATGAAGTTAATAACTCCAATGTACTATAATGATGTTAAGGAAATAGATATATTAGGACCTTAAGTAGATTAGGAAATGGTATAGAAGGTTAGATCCATTCAACAACACGTGACACTAGCTAATAGTTAACAAAAACCTTATGCTTACCATTATTGGAATGATCTGGAGTTTAAAGTGGGTAATAAGGTACTTCAACAAATATCTCCCTGGAAGAGAGAAATGAGATTTGGGAAGAAGGGCAAGCTAAGACCAATGTATATTGATACTATTGAAATTATTTATTGTATCAAGATGGTATCTTATCAATTTTATCATCCACCGAATATCTTTTAACTTCATGATGTGTTTCTTGTATCTCTCCTGACAAAGTACATACCTAATCCTTCACATGTACTAAACTCAGTGGTAATACCACGGGAACAAGGTATTTCTCATGGGAAATAGCCAGTAGAGATTTCGGATCATATAGATAAAGTTCTACAAAACAAGACCATCCATTTAGACATTTTCTTTGATGAAACTGCTAATTTGAGGAAACTGCCTGGGAAATTGAGGATGTAATAAAGAATAGGTATCCTCATTTATTTGTATCTGGGTGAAGAATTTTGAGGGATAAAATCATTTTAAAGGGGGTAGATTGTAACACTATAAGTTTTTAGGAATTTGTTTTGAATAAATTAAATATATTTTATTTTTTTTGTTAAACACTACACCATGTTACGCTTTCTCTACATGCTACACTTGATTAGCTTGGGTTAAACACAATATGTAGTTTCTATGAAACATTATTTTATTATTGTAATAATTCTAAGAAGACAATTATTACTGAGATTTTATAATTGTGGGTTTAAACATGATTAACTAAATTATGAAAATATTGTTTAAACATCTATATATAATTAATTATTTAGGGACCAATTATTTATAAATGAAAATAAAAACCAATTTGAATATAAAAGGAAATATTTTTCCTAAAAAACTATTTAATTATATAAAATCTTGTTTTATACCAATAATTAAATAAATTTCCATTTCTATATTATAATATTAAATATAATGTTTATCATTCATTCTACGTGTTTTCTGGATATAATAAATCTAGTATTATTCTTAAAAACTGTATTTTTTTCCCTAAAAGTAGTTTTTCACCATTTGATGGTGCACTTTTTTTGAAACAAATTTTTTACTGTTTTATAAATTCTATTGGAAAAAAATAAAATTATTCATTGAAATCTGGATATCTAAATTTAATTTGGTTGAATTTCATGTATGTTTTTAAAAAGATTCAAATTTTGATGAATAGTAAAACAATTCTGAGTTTTAATTGAAAACATATTTTTCATCAAAATAATTTATTGTGTTAAATTATATTTTTTATTGATTTTATAGTCTAATTATATTAATGTTTTTCCATTTAATCCTTTTTAGTTATTTGGAATCAATTTTACAATGAATTTGGATATAAAAACATTTCAATATTTTGAATGTTTTCACATTAAAAATATGTATTCTCATTCCATCAATAAGATTAATTTTACATTAATTTTAGAAAATTATATTTTTTAATTTTCAAAAATGGAATCCATATTTGGAATTAGTAGGTTAACTTTTTGAATCTAGTCCCCTTTTATTTTTTGACGATATGAATAGTAACTTTATTAATTTTTAATACAATGGTTATGGGTAAATCAGGAAATTAAAGGTAAAAATAGTATTATAAATATTCTAAACCTATCCTAAAACATTCCTTAATATTATTTTATTAATTAAATTAAACCCTTCACATATAAGGTTACATGTTGAAAATTTTAATGGGCACTTGTTCATGAAAATGACTAGGATATTATTAAAATCAAAGAGAGTGACAAAATGTCACACTCTTACTTTTAATAAGTATAATATCATTAATAAGGGGTTAAATAAAACATATTTTATACTGTATATATTATTATGAAATATAAACTGTTTATATACATCAATGAAATTTATTTTTAATTTTTAGTGAAGAATTAATCATCATAAATAATTTTACAATGATGATGCAGTAATTATTCAATTAATGAAAAACTCAACTAAGTGAAATTAAAAATATTAAAATAAATATAATTTGAATTAAAAAATGTTTATATGAATTTTATAGGTGACTATGACATATTAGGGGTGTATTGAGTGAATTGGTTTGAAGTTATCTGCTTGTATTGACTTTATTAAACTCAATGCAATAAATAGTGTCAAAATTGAAACTAATGATATTCTATGAAAATAATATTTTATTAAATTAGTTAAAAATCATAAAAATAATATATAATGACAAAGGGGATAAGTTATTGTAAACAATATCATAAATTTAACTTTTATTGATCAATTTACACCTTATAAGTAAAAAATATCTACCTTTAAAAATTGAAAGTGTTATTACCATAGTTAAAATTAAAATAGGTTAGCTAAAGGTTCTTAAAAAACTAGTTTTAAAATTACCAAAAAAATCTATCTAAAATTTATTAGTTAATGGGATAACCACCCAATCCTGCATTAAATTAGAATAAATTTTCATTTTGAGGAATTTTTATTGATATTTAATTTATTATAATTTAGTCATTTGAAAAATCCAAACAGTTCCCACCACCTTCATTATAAAAGGACACCTCCTCCCTCATTTCATTTCATAACTTTGAGTGTTCTATCTCATCCATCCTCTACAAAATTCTCTTCTCCACTTCCCAATACACATTTAAGTGGTTTTTTTCTTCCCAAAGGACCAACTCTAGTTTCCATTAAGATATAATGAACTATAATTTTTGTGCATGGATATTACATCTTTTTAGATGAATATTCATTTCATTACACAAACAGATGCCTAAGGACCATAATAGTTTAGTGAAATTGGAAACTTGAAATATATTAATCTAATTTGGTGAAATATCTACAACATATCCCATAAATATCTTCCCCTTTTGTACTCCTACTTAAATCCATGATTTAAAACATGGGGAAAGGAAACATAAGAATGGGTGAGCTTAGATTCTCAATAAGGGTAAACAAGGGATATATGAATCATAATAGAAAAAATGGTATAAGAATGTGAAAATAAGATTTAAAAATTATACCCTACATATAAAAATTCATAATATTGAGCCATATAATAAATCATAAAAATTCATATGACCTGAATCATAAGGGAATCAAGTGTATAAGTCAGGAAAGCATGACATAGGAATAAGATGTGGAATTGTGGAAGATGCATAAACTTGTAATATCATTCCCTATAATTCAAGTATAATTTACAAAACTTATCAAGGCACTTCATGGGGACTAAATCTATTGGTTATAACACACCATAATCCTCTGTCATAGTCTTTTCCTTGTATTGGATCTGGTTTTTTGATCATCCCCTAGTGGATCGGGTTTCCCCATCTTTCCATAGTGGATCAATCAAGTCGACCTGTTTCCCATAATTATCCCATTAGATATAAATATTTACCCAATTACTTGGTTATAGATATAGGCACCACCCTTAACATAATGAAAACTATAAAAATATGTTCCATAAGAACATAAATCATTAATCATATCAAAACCCATGAAATTTAGTGGGTTTCATAAACATCATCCAATCACAACATAACCCATTGAAAATAAGTGGGTTTCATAAATATCATCCCATCATAAATAAAAACCAAACATTGGATAAATAGGGCTTGTATAATTTAAAAAATATTACCATTAAAACATAAGTAACATCAAAGAATGTTATCATTGAAGAAAAGTAATTTTGATAGATCACTTGAAAATAATTCTTGAAGAAAATATCCTTTCTTCTTTGAAAATGTTTTCTTTTCTTAAAATGTCACGTAATTTTAAAAGAAAACATTTTCATGAAAAATAACAATGTAATAATGTAAAACAATTGAGTGATTAGGGTATCATGATGGTGGAGAAATAATTTCATGCCATATAATTTAAAAAAAAATCATTTATTACTTTTTCTGGAAAAGTCACATAGTACATCGTTTGGAAAATGTCAAAAAATATTCCGTTAAAACCATTAGTAAAAATTGGAACATGGTAAAAAATAACAATAAATATTAATTGGAAAATATTAAAAAAAATTGAAAACATATTTATAAAACATTTATATGGGGGTAAATATTTTCCAGAAAAGTCACATATTACATAGTTGGGAAAATGACAAAAAAGATTTCATTCAAACCATTTAGTAAAAAGTAAAACATGGATAAAAATAAAATTAAATATTAATTGGATAATATTAAAAACATTTTTGAAAACATATTTATAAAACATTTACATGGGGGATATGTATTCTTCCAATGGATATTTAAAATGAAAAAATCTTGGATGTTGATGAGATAGTGAAATAATCCATTAAAAATTTATATTCAGTACATTTTTAATCCACGTGAAAGAAATAAATTTTTTTGGATATTAAAATACCATAATATTAATAATAATACTATTAAAATACACTCATTTCTATTATATACACCACATAGAAGAAATAAGTATTGTATAAGACATGTGTCCCGTATAAATAAAAGTGAGAAAAAAATACCTCATCGATTTGGTAACTTTTACCCTATCAAAAACATGAAATATATATCATAAAATGGATATGTAAATAACCATAACGTTAAAGATAAGGATCATATATTACATTCATTTTAATTATATACACCACAAAAAACAAATAAGTGGTGAATAAGGCATATATTTCAAACAAGAAAAAGTGAGATGAGAAAACCCTTACCATAAGTCTTGAATTTCATCGTACACGTTAAAACATATTGTATAATAACTATAAGTTTATTATAAATCTTAAAATAATCATATTCATAAATATAATACCATATATTATTTACTTATGACTTCATATTACACTCTTATAAACAATTCCAAATTTAAGTAATATTTCGGGTAATAACTGCTTTGTTTCTCATACATGTTTTTACTTGTAATTCTTAATCCTCATAATTAAATCCTAATTTAATCATATTGATAATGATAACCATGAACTAAATATCATATATATTAATCATATATGTATTTATGGTTATCTAAAAAAATTATAGGTATAAATTAAAATAGATCATTCTCGGAGACGGTAGACCAGATGTATGCATAAACGTTGTTTTCATTTTCATTTTGAATTTAAATAAATAATCCTATATGATATATTATTTTTAAATAATCATTATTATGGTACATATATCATATATATTCATTAAATTCATCATTTCTACCATGCATGTTAAATATAGATTAAAAATGAATGACATCGCATTGTGGAGAGGCTGAGTCATATGTACACACGAGCAACATTATCATTTCTCAAAAGATTAGGTAAAAAAAGGTAGATAATATATTAGACATACATAAGTTTAATTATGTCATAAAAATAATATATAAATATTTAAACTATCATAATTCTTACTCATAAAATATGATGATCAAAAATGAATTGTATCGCTACGTGGAGATGGTACGTTGTACATACTCATGTGCGATACATTCAGTTCTTGTTCGATGGGAAAGATGATGTATAATTGTGTGTTAATAATCATAATAAAACATTAGAATATTTAGTATTATTAATTTATTATTTTATGATATATACCATATAACTATAGGATGCATAGAAAGGTAGAAAAAAGAGAGTGATCGGTAAGAGCGATTACCCCTTCTTCAAAATAGCTCCTTTATATATCCTCTAAAGGACTCTAGAGATAGTCCTTTGAGAATAAGTACACCTATTTAATTTTTATAGGTATGTGAAGAAGATAATTTATCATATTTTTTTTGATCTAGAAGAATAAAAGTTTTGAAATGACTTGACGGAGGAGGTGTCCTTTTATAATGAAGGTGAGGCACACTTTTGGAAATTTTCCAAATATTAAATTATAATAAATTAAATATAAATCAGATTACCTCAAAAAGGAAATATATTCGAAGATAATGTGTTATAGGTTGGTAATCCCATAAACCAATAGATTTTATAAAAGTTTTGTGGTAATTTTAAACATTATCTTTTTGATGAAATTTTATTTTCATAAAATATCATTCAATTTTAAAAGAAAAAGAATTCTTTGAAAATAATATTATATGATTATAAGGTATTATTAAATAAATAAATTCCTCGTGAATCTATATAAAACCATTAATTAAATATAACTTCAAAAAAATTCATTTATTACATTTGTCAAAAAAGTGAAAAAATACCTTGTTTGGGAAATGACAAAAAAAGATTCCTTTCAAACCATTTAGTAAAAATTGAAACTTGGGTAAAAATAACATTAAATATTCATAGTAGAATAGAAAAAAAAACTTTTTTAAATCTTTTCTGAATTTTATTTTTAAAATATGAATTTGTAGGATTAATATTCCCCGATAGATATTTAAAATGAAACAATCCTTAATGTTGATGATATTGTGAAATAAACTATTACAGCTTTATAATCAGTAGAATTGTATTCTCCATGAATGAAATAATATTTTATGGATACTAATGTAACATAATAATTAGAATAATAATAAAAAAATAAATTCATGTGTTGTATATAAAGCACAAAGAAGAAATAAGTAGTGTATAAGGCATGTGTCACATAGAATTAAAAGTGAGATAGAAATCCCTTAATGATTTGGTATCTTTTGAACTATATACCCCATGAAAATGATATCATAAAATATATTTTTAAATAAAAAAAATTATTTTTAATGATAATATATTACATTAATGGGAATTATATACACCACAAAAAATAAATAAGTGGTGAATAAGGCATATATCTCACAAAAGAAAAAGTGAGATGAGAAATCTCTTACCTCAAGTCTTGACTTCCTTCATACATGCTAAAAAGTCTTGTATAATAAATATAAGTTTATTATAAAAATACCATAAAACATATTAATATATAAAATACCATATATTATTTATTATGACTTTACATTACTCTCTTATTGACAATTACAAATTAATGTTATGTTTCAGGTAATAACAACTTTATTTCTCATACATGTTTGGACTTTTTATTCTTAGACCTCATACATAGATAAAAAATTAATCATATTAATAATGATAACCATGATATAAATATTATATATATTTATTATATATTCATTATATTTGTATTTATGTTTATCTGTGAAATTTTGAGGTAGAAAATAAAATACACCATTCATAGAGATGGTAGGTCGTTCGTACGCTTGAACGTTGTTTTCATTTTCTTATTATATTAAAAGAAAGATAATATATGATATATTGTCATTAAAGAATAATAATTATCTTATATTTATCATATTTATTCATAAAATCAATCCTTATTACAACTCATGTGAAATATAGATAAAAAATTATCATATCGCATCATTGAGATGGTAAGTTATACGTGCGCACAAGCGACATTATCATTTCCCAAAATATTAGGTGGATAAAAGTTATATATGAGATTATCATTAAAAAGTTATTATTATTTCATAAATATCATAGATAAAAATTAAATAAATCATAATACAAATTCATAAAATATGTTTATAGAAAATGAATTGTATCATTGTGTGGAGAAGATAAGTTGTACGTACGCACAAGTGATACTTTCACTTATTGTTCGATGGGAAAGGGGTGTATAATGGTGTATTAATAATAATAATAACATTTCAGAATATTTATGATACTAAATTTATTATCATATGATATATAGCATATATTTATAGGATGTAAATAAGAGTAGAAAAAGAGAGTGATCGATTAGACCGACTACCTCTTCTTTGAAACAATTCCATTAGATCAAATCTAAAAGACTCTAGAGTAGGTCCATTGGTAATACGAGCACCTCTAAAATGTGGATAGGTAAGTTTATAAGATAAATTTTCAGAGGTTTCTCAGGATAGAAATTAAAAATGGTTAAATTATATGACGTATGAGGTGTCCTTTTATAATGATTGTGAGGGGAACTTTGGGATTTTCTAAAAATATTAATTTATAATAAATTAAATATTAATAAAAATACTTAAAAATGGAAATTAATTCAAATATAATGTGGTATAGGGTGTCTATCCCATCAACCAATATATTTAATAAAATTTTAGTTCTAATTTTAAACATTGTCTTTTTTATTAACCCTTAGTTAACCTATGAGAATTTTAACTATGGTAAAACCATTTTTAATTTAAAAGGTAGATATTTTTACTTATATGGTGTCAATTGAACCATAAATGGTAAATTTATGTTATTATATACAATAATTTATACCCTTTTTTCTTATTTATTACATTTATGATTTTGAACTATTTTAATTAAATATTATTTTCATTAAATATCATTAGTTTCAATTTTGACACTATTTATTAAATTGACTTCAAGAAATTCAATCCAGTAAGATAAATTAAAAAATAAATTTATACTCCCTTGAAATGTCATATTCATGTATAAATTTTTTTATCACCTTAATTAAATAAAATTATACTTATTTTAATATTTCTAATATCATTTAATTGATATTTTCATTAATTGAATAAGTACTATATCATCATTATGTAATTATATTTTATAATAATTTATTCACTAAAAAATATAAATAAATTCTCATGGTTTATATAAACCTTTAATATTTTCTAATAATATTTATAGTAAAACATATCTTCTCATTATCCCCATATTAAAAACATTATACTAATTTAATGTATGAGTGTGACATGTTTCCCCTCTCTTTGATTTTAATAATATCCTAGTCATTATCATGGAAAATTAGCCATAAATTTTTTCAAATTTTACCCTTATGTTTTAAGGATAAAATTAACATCATACAATAACATTTTGGAAACTTTTACAGTAATTTCTTAATATTTATATCATTATTATAACCCTTAATTACCTGTTTTACCCTTAACCGTAGTAATAAAAATTACTAAAGTTACTATTCATATTGTCCAGAAATAAAAGTGATCTATTTCATAAATTTTTAACTCATTATTCAAAATATAGAATCTATTTTTCCAATTTCAATTCACAGAATTTGTATAAATTGATAAAAAAATATTATCCCTCAGACGGGTTGAAACAACAGTTTTTTAAAGTAAAAGTGTTCAAAAGTTTGAAATGTTTTTATATCCAATTTAAATGTGAAATTTATTCCTAGGACCTAAATTGTATTAAATGATAAAAAAATTATCGAATTATACTTTAAAAACAATCAAAAATAAAATTTAACACTATAAATAAATTTGATGAAAAATCATTTTTGAATTAAAAATGCATTATTTTTCACTATTCATAAAATAATGAAACTTATTAGAAAAATACCAAAACATAATCCAAAGTCAATTTTTATATTCAGATTTATAGGAAGAAGGTAATTTTTTCAGATAAATTTTTAATAGTTTCAAAAACTAGAATTAAAACAAGTGTGCCATTAAAAGGCGGTAAAACTGCCATTTTTGAAAAATACTTCTTTTATACATAATATTAGATTTTTTCTTATATCATATCTGAAAAACACATTAGATTAATTTTATAAGTTATATTTAATTTATTATAATAATATTTCATTAATATAATCCAACAGTATTTATTTTTTTATTTATTGGTATAAAACAGACTTATACACATATAAATAGCTTCTTAGAAAAACATTTCCTTTTATATTAAAATTGGTTTACATTAATTTATATTTAATTGTTCAAAAAATTATACATACATGTGTAAAGATTAATTTTACAATTCAGTTAATCATATTCATACCCTCAATTCTAATGTCTAGGTTATAATTTTCTTTTTAAAATAATTACTTAAATAAAAAAATGATTCGTAAAAACTGAGTGTTGCGTCTAAAGAAAGCTAAGCCGAAATTTAATGTATATAAAGCTTAACATGGTTTAGAGTATAACCAAATACATCATAGAATTTTAATTTATTCAAAAAATTCATAAAAACTCAGTGTGTTACATTTTACCCCCTTAAAATGAATTTCTACCCCAAAATTTGACATTCCAACACAAAAAGTGAGGAAACCGTTAACTCGTTGTATTATTATATTACTGTGCAGCTTCTTCAAACCAATGGTTTATCCATAAAACTTTAACCAGGTGATTGGTATTGTTTTGTAGAACATTATATATGATTCAATATATCTACTAATTTATCTCCATACGAAGGATCTTCTTCCTACAGCAAGACCTCCATATTTAGTATATGTGGATGAATAGGTAGGTACTTCCTCAGAAGAGATACATGGAAAATATCATTAACATGAGAGAGTTTTGTTATAATCTCTAGAAAATAAGCTACCATTTTGATATATTCAATAATTTAAAATGAAAATTGTATCCATGTAATTTGAAATTGCACTTCAAAAATGAAAGTTGGATTATTTGAAAATTCATTTGTGGAAAACCCACATCATAAAATGAATACTAAAACTCCCTTTAAAAAGTGAAATTTAGAAAAATAATGGTTACCCAAGGTAACTCATAACTAGGATTCCACATAAGAGAACATAGGTTTTCAGTGAAAACATGGACATATAATAGAAAATGAACCATCAAGTTATAATGGAGAGTTATAGAGAACATGGTTAGGAGAAAGGTAACAATCACAAAGTCATAAATCTATTATAATAAAAGGGACCATTATATTCATTATAAAATAGGGTATTAGGATAACGTTTTGTTTCATGATCTTTTCCATAGAGTTGAATAATTTTCATGAGATGAAATATTAACTTCAATACATTTTATAAGAAAAGTCTCATCTATTCTTTGTACCTTGATCAATTTATCATTCAACTCTTATTCCAAAAAATGGAGGTGAATTTTCCAATCTGGAAGCATTACCATACCATGAGATTCATATGTATAACTATGGGTCATTCCAACTGTATTTATCACAAAAAAATGGGATCATAAGTTATCCAATATACATAAATCCTTATATGGTAAGATAATACATTAATCTCTAAAACTTTTTCTAAAGCTTAACATAAACTATTTCATAAATGGAAATTCTTATAAGCATTTTAAAATATGTAATTTAAAAACTTTTTTAACAAGTTCGCTAAATTTCTCAAAAAAACAGCATAACAATGATCAACCATACAACATAATGTTACTCTTGTTTTTCTCATACCAAAAATATCAATACCTTCATCATATACTCTCTTGTAACATGATAATAACTTAAATTACCTTAAATAATTATTTAAAACATTAAAACTTCCTAATTACAATGATTATTGGACAAATTCTTTAAGTCCAAAAATGTTCTAAACTCAGTCTTCTATGGCATAAACCTCTTTTTCAACAAATACTTAATCAGTTCCAAGGTAATCAGTTCCATTTAATTGAATTTCTCATATCAAAAATATCATTAACAAAACATCATTATATCTATATTAGGAACATATTAAGGTTTATATTTACCTTAATCTTATGTTTTCCATGAATATCACATTTCCATTAAATCACTATTCTATGTCTTCAGGACCATTCAACATATTATTCTCAATCCTTAAACGAAAATATTATCTTATAATTTCAAAACATATAGAATTCATTCATCTAAATTTATTATTAGGAAATTACTTAGGCTTAATAATATATTTCTATCCTAGAATATGATATACAAATAATGTCCTAGGGTTCCCCAACCTCAAAGAAATAATTCTTCCTATGTTTAATGTAAACTATACTATTAGAACATCCCATACCTTTCACATGTCATTTGGACTCTCTTTTTCCTTAATGGTATAACCCATACTCATACCACCTTCCTGATTATCTTTATGATATTTTCAATTAAGACATTTATTTTCATAATTTCAGTACTTTCCAAATATAAAAAATTCATTGTTATCCCTATTCCTTCTAGTTCTCGCTTATTGACTAAGACCAAAAATCATAATGTGAGAAACAACCATCATAGCATAAAAACACATAATTAGGAAAAATAACGTATGTTATGCTTAACCATGACACAAAATTTAAAATCTATTTCACCTTAGGCTCATCCTTTGATACACCCCTAGACATATCCATAGAAATATATTTAGGGATCTCACTAAATTTTTCTCATCCATGTTTCCAAAGGTTCGCTAAAATTTTCATCTGATACCAACTATAACAACCAAGAATTTTTATACATGGATATTATAAATTTTTAGATGAATATTCATTAAATTTCACAAACACTTTCCAAAGTACCATAATAGTATAGTGAATTTGGAAACATGGAAAACATACTTATAATTTGGTGAAATGTATTCCAAATATCCCATAATGTTATTCCCCTTTAATACTCCAAATTAAAGTATTTCTTTATTACTTGTGGGAAGGAAACATAAGAAATGGTGAGCTCAGATGCTCAGTAAGGGTAAACAATGGAGATATGAATAATATCATAAACATAAGGGTATATGAATATGAGCATAAAATTTTAAAAATATTACATACATATTAAATATTATAATCTTAAGTCATAAAATAAATCATAAAAATTTATAAGACACGAATCATAAGGGAATCAATATCATGAGGCATGAAATCCTAACATAGAAATAAGGCATGTAATTATGGGAGACACATAAACATGTAACATGATTCCCTATATGTCATGGAACATTTATAAAACATATAATATAACTTAATAGGGACTACACCAACGGGGTGGGATGGACCCCCATCCCCATTAACATTTCTTTCTTTATAATATATCGGGTTTCCACATCTTCACATAGTGGATTGAGTTTCCCCATCATCCCATTGTAGATCAAGCATGTACACTTATTTTACATTATTATGTCATGAGATATAAATATTTACCCAATTAATTGGAGGGAGATATTAGTAACAACCATCACATAATTAAAATCATAAATTTTTTTCCACATGAACATAAATCATTCATCATATTCGAACCCATGAAATTAAATGAGTTCCATAAACATCATTAAATCATAACATAACCCATTGAAAAGAAATGGGTTACATAAATATCATTTCATCATAAATATAAACCAACCCTAAGAGTAATAGGGATAGTATCCTTGAAAAAAAATCCTCCATAATACATAAGTAACATTAAATAGTTTTATCTTTAATGGAAAATAATTTTGAGATATCACTTGAGAATAATTCCAGAAGAAAATATACTTTCTTCTCTAAAAATGTTATCTTTTCTTAAAATGACACATAATTTTAAAATAAAACTTTTCTTTTAAAATAACCTTGTAATATTGTAATGTAATCTTTAAGGAATTATGGAATCATCACGTCAGATAAATATATTCATGCATTATATGTTAAAAAACAATCCTTTCTTACTTTTGCTGGAAAATTCACAAAGTAACTTGTTCGAAAAATAAAAAAAAATGATTCCTTTCAAACCATTTTATAATAATTAAAACATAGGTAAAATTAAATTTAAATATTTTAGGGGAATATTAATAATATTTTTGAAAAAAAAATTATAAAACATGGATGTTTATGATAAATATTCCCCAATGAAGATTTAAAATGAAACAGTTCCGAATATTAATTAGATTGTGAAATAAACCATTACAATTTTATAATCATTAGAATCATATTCCCCATGAAAGAAATAAAATTATAGGGATATTAAAATACCATAATATTCATAATAAGACTCATA
Source organism: Viscum album (assembly GCA_963277665.1). Lineage (NCBI taxonomy): Eukaryota > Viridiplantae > Streptophyta > Magnoliopsida > Santalales > Viscaceae > Viscum > Viscum album. The sequence continues at coordinate 1,628,292,627 of OY728159.1, forward strand.
AACAAAATTCATTGGTATTATATACACTATGAATAATAAATAAGTAGTGTATAAGGAATTTGTCCCAAATAAAAAAAAAGTGAGACAAAAATCCCTTACTGATTTGGTAACTTCTGAACTATAAACCCCATGAAAGAGAGATAATAAAATGGATATGTAAATACCCATAAAATTAAGGATAATTATCATATAATTTATTCATAGTAATTATATACACCACACAAAATAAATAAGTGGTTAATAATAAATATATCTCTTAAAAGAAAAAGTGAGACTTGAAAACCCTTAAATATAGAATTTACTTCATGCGTACCTTTTAAAACCATATGTTTAATAAATATAAGTTTGTTATAAATTTACCTAATATATATATTCATATACATAATACTATTTAGGATTTACTTATGACATTGCATTACTTTCTTATTAACCATTCTAAATTTAAGTTATGTTTCGGTTAATAATCGCTTGGTTTTTTGTACTTGTTTTGACTTGTTATTTTTTATCATCATACTTATATAACAATTTAATCATATTAATAATGATAAACATGAAATAAATATAATATATATTCATTATATATGTATTTAAAGTTATCTATAAAAGTTAGATGTAATAAATAAAATACATCGTTCATAGTGACAGTAGGACGTACGTATGCATGAATGCTCTTTTCATTTTCTTGTCAGATTAAAAGAAAGAAACATATATGATATATTTTAATTAAAGAATCATTATTATGTTATCCATATCATATATATTCATAAAATTAATCCTTATTACCACCCATTTGAAATATATATGAAAACGAATCAAATCGCATTGTGGAGCTGGTAAGCCATATGTATGCATGAGCGATGTTATCATTACCCAATAGATTATGTGGTAAAAACTTATATATGATATTACCATTACAGATGTATAATAATTTAATAAATATAATATAAAAACATTAAACCCATAACAATATTCAGGGATAAAATATGGTTATGGAAAATGAATTGTATCGTTGTGTGCAGACGGTAAGTCATACATACGCATTAGCGATACTTTCAATTCTCGTTCGATGGGAAATGGGATGTATAAAGAATTATTCACAATATTAATAATATTTAATAATATTTAGTATTATTTAGTTATTATTTTATTATATATATCATATATTTATAATAGGTATAGAATCGTATAAAAAGACGGTGATCGATTTGAGCAATTACCTCTTCCTTGAAACGGTACCTTTTTATCTCCTCTAAAGGACTCTAGAGTTGGCCATTTGGGAATACCATAACCTATATAATGTTACTAGGGAATTGTATAAGATAATTCATTATAATTATTTTAGATATATTATTCAAATTTTTGAAATGAGATGAGGGAGGAGGGGTCCTTTTATAATGAAGGTAAGGGATAGATTTGGAATTTCTCAAAAAGACTAATTTATATTAAATTGAATATTAAAAAAATACCTTAAAAATAAAATTAATTAAAATATAATGTGTGATAGGTAGTATATCCAATAAACCAATATATTTTAGACAATTTTTTTTTTAATTTTAATCCTTACCTTTTTTATTAACCTTTAGTTAACATATTTTAAGTTTAACTATGGTAATAAAAATTTTCATTTAAAAGGTGGATATTTTTCCTTATAAGGTGTCAATTGAACCATAAGTGGTAAATATATGATATTATAGACCATAATTTATCCCATTTTTAATTAATTAGGATTTTTTATTTTTAAACATCATAATAAAATATCATTTTCATAAAATATCATTAGTGTCATTTTTGAAACTATTCATTACATTAACTTTAAGAAAATCAATCCACCAATATAACTTTAAAAAATCATTCAATACAACCCTTAAATGTAATATTATTATATATAATATATTTATAACCTTAACTAATTCAAATTATATTTATTTTAATGTCCCTAAAATCATTTAATTTATTATTTCATTAATTGAATAATTATTGCATCATCATTTGATAATTATTTATGATAAAAATATTCAACTGAAAATTAAAAATAAATTCACAAGATGTATATAATAATTTTATATTTGATAATATATATATATATATATATATATTCAAACATATCTTCTATTTATACCTATATTTAAAATATTTCACTTATTAAAAGTAAGAGTGTGACATTTTTTCACTCTCTCTAATTTTAATAATATATTTTTCATTATCCTAGAAAAGAGTCCATTAAATTATTAAATTTTGAACCTTAAATTTTAAATATCAAATTAAATTCATCCAATAACAATTTTTCAAGTGTTAGGGTAATTTTATAATATTTATAATATTATTTTTATCCTTAATTATAAGTTTTACCCTTCACCGTGGTAATATATATTTTTAAAATTACTATTCATATTGCCCATAAATAAAAGGCACCTATTTCATAAATTTCTACCTTAATATTACCAATAAGGAAACAATTTTTACACATTCAATTTTCATAATTTTCATAAATTGATTAAAAATTAATCCTGTAGGCAGGACAAAATAATGAGTTTTTAATGTGAAATAATTCCAATGTATGGAATGTTTTTATATTAGATTTAAATTTGAAATTGATTCCAATTACCAAAATTGGATTAAATGATAAAAATTTGATCTAATTATTATATAAAACAATTAAAAGTATAATTTAACACAGTAAATTAATTTCATGAAAAAATCAACTTTCAATTAAAATGCAATATTTTTAAATATTCATCAAAAAAGAAAACTTATCAGAAAAATACAAAAAAATCGATTCATGTAAATTTTTATATTCATATTTAAAATAAAAAGTTCATTTTTTCAAATATAATTTATAAAATTATAAGAAATTATATTTAAAACAACTTCACCATCAAAAGGATGCAAAACTGCCCTTTTGGAAAAAAACCATTTTTTATGTGTAAAATTGTATTTTTTTATATCATTTTGAAAAAGAACATAAGATAATTGTTAAAATTTTGATTGAATATATTATAAATATATTTTATTAATATAATCTAACAATATTTATTTGATTATTTATTATTATAAATCACACTTGTAAACATTTAAATAGTATTTCCTAAAAACATTTTCTTTTATTTTAAAAAGGGTTTTACATTCATTTATAATTAATTGGTCAAAGAAATTTTATATAAATGCGTAAACCATAATTTAACAATTCAGTTAATCCTATTCATACTCATCATTCTAATGGCTATGTAATAATGTTCTTGTTTAAAAAATTGCAATAATAAAACGATGTTTTCTAGAAACTCACTATTGCATGAACAGAAAGCTAAGCCGATATTTTGTGTAGTGCAAGATTAAATTAGTGTAGTGTATAACATTATAAATGAAAGAAATTTAATTTCTTCAATGAAATGTTCATAAAATATTAGGGTGTTATATTATACCTCCCTTAAAATGAATTCTTCCTCCAAAATTCTACATTTCAGAACAAACAAATGAGGATACTTCTACCTCATCGTATCCTCAAGTTACAAAACAACTTCTTCAAACTGGTGGTTTATCCCAAAAACAATAACCAAGTTATTGGTATTGTATTTATAACAATATCTCCATGATCTAAAATTTATTCTTATTACTCTTCATAAGAAGGATCTTCTCTCAGTGGCATGACCTTTGAGTTTAGTACATGTGAAGGATAATGTAGTTAATTACTCAAAAGATATACATGGAAAATACAAGGAACTTGATAGAGAATTGGTATAAGATCCAAATGAAAATATTCCATTCAAAAATGAAAATTAATTTAAAAACTAAATCACATCTATGAAATTTGAAATTGACATCAAATATGCATAAATCCTCGCATAGTGAGATAATACTTTAATCTCTAAAACCTCATCTGAAGTTTAACATAAACCACTCTATAAATAGTTATCCATATAACCCTTTGGAAATTTGAAATTCAAAAACATTATAAAAAAGGTCACTAAATTTCTCAAAAAAAACTTAGCATTGATCCCCCGTATAACATAATGCAAATCTTATTTTTCACATAAAAAAACATTTTAATTCCCTCATCATGTACACTCTTAAAAATATAAAATAACCAAAATTACCCTAAATAATTATTAGAAAACATGCAATCTACATTATTCCAAAAATTATTAGACATATTCCTTAAGTCCAAAATGTCCTAAAATCTTTTTGTGTTGACATAAATAAGTTTTTCAAAAAAATCCTTAATCGTTTCCAAGGAAATTTGTACCATCCAATTTGCTTATTCATATCAGACATATATTTAACCAAACATGATTATATTAATATTTAGAACATATTAAGGGTTTCCTTTCCTTTAATCTTGTATTTCCCATGAAAATCACATTTGCATTAAATCACTTCTCTAAGTCCTTATCACCGTTCAACATATCCTTTTCAATCATTAATGGAAAATATTATCTTTGAATTCCAAATCATATACATTTCAATCATCCAAATTTGTTCTAATACAATTACTCATGCTTCATTATCTTATTATTTCCTAGAATATGAAGTATGATTCATGTATTAAGGTTTCACATCTTTAATCTAATCATTCTTCTTATGTTTAATGTAAACAATACTATTAGAACATACCATGCCTTTCACATGTCCTTTACAGTCTTTTTATCCTTAGAAATATAACCAATAATTGTACCACCATCCTGATTATCTTCATCATATTTCCACTAAGGACATCTATTTCAATAATTTACATAATTTAAACATTTTTAACATTTAACATTAATTATAAATCAAGACACATACTTTTTAATCTGTGAAACCTTACGCTTATCTTTAGAGATACCCCTAAATATAACCTTACAAATATCTTTAGGGATCTCCCTATAGTATTATAATCTTAGTTTCCAAAGGTTAACTAAACCTTTTCTCTGATACCAACTATAATAATCATGTATTTTCATACATGAATATTATATATTTCTAGATGAATATTCATTTCATCACAAAAACACATGCTTTAGGACCATAATAATTTACTCACTTTAAAAACATAGAACACGTTATTTTTCATCAGTTAAATATATTCAACATATCCCATAAATATCTTAACCATTAATTCTCCTACTTGAAACCTTTAATTATAACCTGGGGAAAGGAAACATATGAATGGGTGAGCCAAAATGTTTAATATGGGAAAAAAGGGATATGTAAATCAAAAAATAAACATAAGGGTATAATAATATGAACATAACATTTTGAAAATTATACCATAAATATCAAATATCATAGTATTGATTCATAGTATAAATCATAAAAATTCATAATACATGAATCATAAAAGAATCAAGGGTATAATTTGTGAATTCATAACATAGGAATAAGGCAAGGAATTGTGGGAGACACATAAAAAAGTAACGTAATTACCTATAAGTCAAGTCATGTTTTCAAAAATATCAGGGAACATAATGGGGACTACACCTAATGTGTGGGAAACGCCACCATCGTCAGTCGCAGTCCTTTCATTGTAATGGGTTAGGTTTCCCCATCTTCCCATAGTGGATTAGGTTTTATTATCTTTCCATATAAGACCATCCCTATCAATATGTTACCCATTATTATGTCATATGATATAAATCTTTACCCAATGCATTGGAGGTTGATATAGGTCCTACCCATCATATAATGAAAAGCATACAAATGTGTTCCATCTGAACATATATCACTCTCCATATCATAACCCATGAAATGAAATGGGTTTTATAAACATCATTCAACCATAACATAACCCATTGAAAAGAAATGGGTTTCATAAATATCATTCTATAAAAAAAGACAAACCATATGAGTAAAAGGGTTGTACCCTTGAAAAAAAAATATCCCCATTAAAACATAAGTAACATCAAAGAATGTTATTGTAGATGGAAAATAATTTTGATAGATCACTTGAAAATAATTATTGAGAAAAACATCCTTTATGATTTGAATATGTTTTCATTTCATAACATTCTATGAAAGTTTAAAATAAATTTTTTTTTTGAAAATAACCTTATATGATTTTTGTGTAAGCTTCATGGAATTATGGAATCCTGAAGGTGGATAAATCCATTCAAGCCATATAAGTTACAAAAACATTCCTTTCTTACTTTTGATGGAAATTCCACAAAGTTTCTCATTTGGAAAATAAAAAAAGGATCCTTTCAAACCATTTAGTAAAAAATAAAAAATGGGTAAAAAATTTTAAATATTCATAGTATAATAGTAAAAACCTTTTTGAAAACATTTTTAGAAAACATGTATGTGGAATATAAATATTCCCCAGTAGAGATTTAAAATGAAATAATGTTGAGTGCTGATGAGATTGGTAAATAAACACTTACAAATTATAATCAGTATAATCATATGGATATTAAAATATCTTAATCTTTGGAAAAATACTCATAAAATACATTCTTGTTTAGTATATACACCACATAGAAGAAATAAGTAGTGCATAAGGCTTGTGTCCCATAGAAATAAAAGTGAGACAAAAATCCCTTAATGATTTGGTAACTTAAATCTAAACCACTTGAAAGAGAAATTATAAAATGGATATGAAAATACACATAAATTTAAGGATAAGGATATTGTATTAAATTTTTATGAATTATATACACCATAAAAACAATAAGTGGTAAATAAGACATATATCTCACAAAAGAAAAAGTCAAAACGAGAATCCCTTACCTTAAGTCTCGACTTCTTCCGTACATGTTAAAACCTCTGGTATAATAAATATAATCTTATTATAAATCTAAAAAACAATAATAATATATATAATATCATATATTATTTACTTATGACTTTATATTACTCACTTAATAACAATTTCAAATTTAATTTATGTTTCGGGTAACATCCACTTTGTTTCCCATACATGTTATAACTTATTATTATCTTTCTCATACTTAGATCATAATTTCATCATCTTAATAATGGTAAAATTGATATAAATATCATATATATTCATGATATATTTATTTATGGTTATCTATAATATTTATAGGTAGAAAATAAAATACATTGTTCATGGAGACGGTTGGTCGTACATACACATGAATGTTGTTTTCAATTACTTTTCAGAATAAAAGAAATAAACATATATGATATATTATCATTAAAGAATAACTATTATGTTATATATATCATATATATTCCTAAAATTAATCATTATAAATACCCTTGTGAAATATAGATTAAAAACAAATCATGTTGCATCATGGGGATGGTAAGCCATACATACGCACAAGCGACGTTATCATTTTCCAAAAGGTTAGGTGGTAAAAAGTTATATATGATATTATATTTCTAGATGTATAATAATTTCATAAAAATAATATTTAATCATTAAACCCATCAGAATACCCATTCATAAAATATTGTTTTGGAATTTGAATTGTATCGCTATGTGGAGACATTAAATCCTACGTACACACGAGCGATACTTTCACTTCTTGATTGATGGGAAAGCTGATTTATAATGGTGTGTTCACAATAAAAATGAAATTTAATAATATTTCGGATGAAAAAATTATTATTATATGATATTTATATATTATATATTTAGAATAATTATTGAAGAGTATAAAAAGAGAGTGATCGATTATAGAGATTACTTATTCTTCAAAATGGTTCCTTTAGATCTCCTCTAAAGGACTCTAGAATTGGTATTTTGTGAAGATATGAACCTATAGAATGTGTCTATGGTGAAAAAATATGAGGTATTATGTGTCCTATTATAAAGAAGGTGAGGGGCACTTTTGAAATACCTTAAAAGATTAATTTATAATAAATTAAATCTCAATCTAAAAACCTCATAATGGAAGGAAATTAATATATAATGTGGGGTAGGGTGGAAATATCATTAACCAATAGATTTTAGACAACTTATTTTGTAATTTTAAACCTTATCCTTTTTATTAACACTTAATTAACCTATTTAAATTTTAACTACGGAAAAAACTTTGTTTATTTTGAAAGGTGGATATTTTTACTTATATAGTGTTAATTGAACCATAAATTTTTAATATATGATATTATCAACCATAGTTTATCCCATTTGTCATTATTTAGTATTTTCATGATTTTAAACTATTTTAATAAAATGTTTTTTTCATAAAATATCATTAATATGAATTTCGAAAGTATTCATTAAATTGAATTTATGAAAATAAATACAACAATATAACTTCAGAACAAATTATTTAATAGACCCCTAAACTGTCATATACAATGAAAAAATTCGTGGATTACCTTAATTAATTCAAATTATATTTATTTTAATATTTATAATATAATTTTATTGGATTTTTCTTTAATTGATAAATTATTACATCATTATTATTTAATTATTTATGATAATTATTACTTCACTAAAAATTAAAAATAAATTTCTATGATATAGATAAACCTATTATATTAATTGAAGAATATATATAGTCAAACAGATATGTTGATTCAGAATATTTTCATCTTTATATTCTATTCCTTTGGTTTTCGAAATCCCAAACTCTTTCTAAAAGACATATTTTACATACTTTTTATGTCCTAAGTATTTTAGAATGTTTTTACCATACTTAGAATAAGTTCTAAAGTATTTTCATATAAACCGTAAATTTATTTATTATGATTTTTGTAATAGGTATGTGTCTCATACACATCGCACTCACCTTTATTAGATTGGGTGTCAGACTTTCTGTCATGAAATTTGAAATGACAAAGTCTTAAACATCGGACTAACACTAGTACCGATAATCCTCGAATTAATAAACATAATGATTATTATATTGATATTTTTTAGGAATTCCATCAAACTGACTGTATTTATAATCTGAATTGGGAAGACTTGTTTCTTAAGTAAGGAATATTGTTTACACAGTGATGGTGTAAACCAATAAAACATCAAACCTTTAGTTGTGATAGGTTTTCATGAGCTTCCAAGTGCTAGTTGTCTGATGTCATTATAAAAAAAACTCATAAAATATGGCTATTGGAAGGACTCCAAAAAATAATAATTCTTTTTTAGAGTTTTGATGTGATCAATTAGATTCTCTCTTGAACTTATGGAATAATACTAAGTGTAAACAGCTTGTTCTTAATCTTTTTATTTCCATCAAGAGTAGTATTCTAAAGGAATCATTGTTATGTTGTGTTTTTAAGAATTATTTTATAATTATTTCTATATCTGATCATCGTAACGATTGAGGTCTTATGGAGATAGGAAGATAAAGATTATGATCCATCAGATTGAGGGCTATAGAGGATAGGTTGATTGAGTAAATATGATTATCATATTGAGAGATTATATGGATTGAATGGTAGAAAAATTCTTTTAATCATATCAATGTATTTCCTTGGTAAGCAAAGATAGACTATACTATATGTATAAAATAGTGAACCCCTTTAGTTTGATTTATAGACTACCATTCTCTTAAGGTTAAAATAGTTGTCTTTTTAATTAATTTAAATTCATTATTTCTTTTGTTATAAATTCAATTAATTGTTATATACAAGTTTTTATATTCCACTTCACATGTTAATAAAAATTTAGACATTGTATTCTTTGTTCAATTGTGTTTATTTCATTATCTTGTTTAAATTGATTAGGATAATAACAAAATATTTAGTTAATCATATCCATCATGATTACAATTCTTATACTCAAATAATCGGACACAAATTGAATTTGATAGTTACTCTAATTTAATTGGACCTTTTTCAAGTTCCAATTTAGTGATTTTTTTAGTCAAACAAAGTCTAAATCTTATACCCAACTTAAAGAGGCTTTGGTTTTGTTTAGTTTAATTGTTTTTTACCAGGTTTTTTAAACTAAAACTCACCCCCTATTGTAAGTATAGTCATTTGATCTTTTTATCTCAATAATAATAATTATTATAGATATACTGATACAAAAATTGGTATGAGAGCAAGATTTTACAACTCATATACTTTATGAGTTTTTACATTCTTTATTATTCCAAGATTCTGATGTTTTTGTTATAAACTTTTTTTTATAAAACTTTTGTTACACTAATTTGTTATGTGTAAAATAAAATTTCTTTTTTTAAATTATAGGAATGAATAATGGATCCATATATAATATGAATACTAACAGACCTCTTATTTTGGATAGTGCTGATTGTGATTACAAGAGGGATATGATGAAAACCATTGCTATCAATACAAGTGTCAATAATTTTGTTTTTTTAAGGGAGATTAAAAAATTCTTAATAATAATATAACTGCATTTACTCATTATAAAAAATACGAATATCAATTAATCTATAGAGTAAGGAATAATTTTTTATGTTATATGAATATAAGCATTTATAGTAATATTTCTTCTTATGAAGCTACCAATAGTATATCGAAAAAGCTTAAGATCACACATTTGGTATATCTAAAGTAGTAGAGACAAAAAGTGCTATGTTAAGAGCTGACTATCAAGTATTTTTTTATTACGGAGTGAATCTGTTGCAAATATGCATTAGAGGTTCTTGAATATTACCAATAATTTATAATCTATTGGTGAAAAAGGTCTTGATGGTAATATCCTTGTGAAAAAGATAATTAATATCATACCAAATGAGTGTGAATCAAAGAGGACTTCTGTTTATGAAATAAGAATGTAAAATAATATTACCATAGATGATCTTATTGGTACACTTATGTATTACGTGGGTAGACTTAATAGGGATGCTGAGAAACCAAAAAAAAAGGGTGGTGTCACTTTTACTATAATATCAAACATACCTCTAAAAGTAAAATATTCCAGAAAAAGTTATTAATTATTTTCGAAAGAATAGAGTTATTGTTCAATCCAATTTAGATACTTCTGTGAATTCTGAAAATGAATTAGAAAATTTGTAAATAAGGGCAAAAAAATAGTCAAAAAGAGTGATTTACAATATATATACAAGAAAGGTAATAAGGATATAAGTTATAAGAAAGATGAAGTCACTTGTTAGGAATGTGAGAAATTTGTACACATCAGCCCAGATTTTCAGAAGCTAAATAGGAAAGATAGAAAATATAAAAATTTACAGATGAATTCCAAAAAACATTAAAAATAAATGGGTAAGAAATTTCTTAAATATGTTGACACTTAGAGTGCTGATGGAGGTGATTATTCAGAAAATTATTTAGATAATAATATTTTTGGATAGAGGAACGTATTGCTTTTTATAAATGTTCCTAAAGTAAATAATTATCTCATGGATGAGGTATGAACATCTAATAACCATACCATATGTCATTAAGTGATAATTATCATTATGAGAAGGATTTTATATATTCTGATTAAGAGTCTTCCTCATCAAAGGATAAAAATCTTCACTAATTCCCACATTTTTCTAAGATTTTAGAAAATTAAAATTATAAAATTTTCGGAAGAAAAACTTGATAATGATAAGAATAAACTTTCTAATTCTTATTCAAGGATATGTTTTTTCACAAATGAAATATCAGATATTTCAAAATATTTTCCTGAGTCTATTTATGAGAAATAAAATCTTTTTAAATATTTTGAAAAAGTAGTTTATGAAATAAATATTTTAGAAACTAAAACAAATTTTAAAACTAATACTAGTGATGGCATAAACTTGTAGGATCATCCCCTGTGAATCCCAATTATCGAATATTCTAATGGAGATACCATCTCCATGATTTTTCCTTGACCAGTCCCAAGCTAAGATCCTACAACTTCGTCATGAGAAAAACCATTTATGGTCGAATTTCAATCTCATTAAGATCACGGCTCAAACCATGTTCGTCGAACCACCCCATAAAAGTGTAATTGTTGTGCACCTTACTCATAAATAATTTTCTAGTGTACTAAAGGAATATGTTTCAAGACCCTACAAATATGAGTATCTACATTATTTTGTATTGAATAATGAATATAATTTTATCATTTTATTATTATTAAATAAATGGTTTTTATTTCGATATAGTAAAACACAAATAATATTTTTGGGTAATATTCAAATTCATTTAAGGAATTAATTTTGATGAATAAATGGATTTTTTAAATAAATAATATTTTAATGAAATATTATTATTCCAAAAAATTTATTTTATGTAAATGATCATATATTTTCTATGAAGTCAAATGTAATTTTTATAAGGGTTAAATATTGTTATTGTGAAAAAACAAACCCTATTATTTATCAATAAAATTCAATTATTATTTTAAAATCAAAAATATACATTTGTAGAAAATTATTTAGATAAAATTAATATTTTTTAGAATCATAACATCAAAATTATCCAATGGTTAATTTTTTATAATTTTATGAAATAGTTGAATTTTCTGGTAAAAATTAAATACCTTATAATTATAAGGTGTGTATTATGACATCATAATTACCCAAAAGTAATTTAATAAATAAAATACAGGGTATGAACGACCAAATATTTTTTTCCATTCTAAAATAGTTTGATTTTATGTTTTTTATTGACTTGATAAATCCCTTGTGAATCCTCCAAAACCATTAAAATATTTTGTGTTTTTAAAATCATTTTTGTAAGAGTGTGAATCAATTCAACATAAACTAGGGTATTATTTTATTATGTTCAGACCTTATTCTTATAAAAAAAGTTAAACCACTCCCATTTTACACAAACCATTAGAAAAATCCTGGGTATGATTTCTAGTTTTTGTCACTTTGTTATACTGAGTTGAAAACCTGTGCTTGAGAAATAATAAAGAAATCCCCACTTTTTTTCTATATAAACCCACCCATGATCCCAATTATATTCATTAAAAATCCTTTTATCATGTCTTTACTCTTACCTCGCATCTCTAAAGTCATCCCAAGGTTCCCCAAGGCTCTCACGAAGTTCCTCCCTATCATTAGTAATCAAACACTCAAGTAAGAGATCTTTTCTTTTCTCCTCTTTATTCAAGTATTTTCTTTAACTTATGTCATTTATCCTTATTTCCTTATGATGGGATATTTTATTCCATATCTTCGTCACGATAAAATTTATTTCCAAATTATTATAGACCCATTTCTCTCTCATCAACCCATTTTAAGAATTTTTAATTGATGTCATTGAATTGCCAAAATTTCACCGTAATTTTCCATGACAGAACAATTATGTAGTGAATACGATACCCATCTCTTATCATGGATATTCATCTTTATACACTTATATTTCCTTGAATTGGTGCATACATTTATTTTTTATACCCTCCTTTATCATGGAATAAAATATTTTGATGAATGAATCGATGTTGTATGATCTATGTGGCACACATAACCATGAGAATGAAATGAATATGATCGGTGTGCGCAGAATTATATTGCACTCCAATGAATTCAGTAATGTTTAGTCTTAGGATAATTCATGTTGGGATAGTTAGTGAACATGATTAATTTATGAGACTTTTTTCATAATGATTTATTCTCAACAATCCTTGACCTATTTTTATGATGTAATGTTTTAAGTTGTTGCCACATTTCTCATGTTATTATTATCATGTTATATCATGCATTATTATTCATGTTTATGATTCTCAAAAATTTTATTCTCAATTTATATTTCTATTGTCTAAAGTTTATCACCTTATGAAATGTTTATTCCCATACTGGTCTTTATAGCTCACCCCTTTCTTATGTATGTCTCCAGGTTACCCATGCTATTTTAAAATCCATTAAATTTTAAAAGCATGTTAAGGAAGTTTTCAATAATTTTGTTGTATCTCATGTTCAATATGTTATTACATGTACCTAATTACCAAATACACTAGACTTCTCGATCTTCCAGGTTATATTAGGTGTATGTTTATGTAATAAATCAATTATTAATGGGAAATAAAGATTTGGGTTATTAAAGTTGGTATCAAAGAAACATTTTGGTTATTTTGGGTTTAGGATTAGAAAACTCTAGTAAAATCCATAGGGATAAGAATAAGTATAAGAAAAAATACCTAAATTTGGGTAATTATATATTAAGTGTATTATCAAGAAAATTCATCAATGTCTGGATTCTATAAGTGGGCGTGGTTTTGGTACAGATGTACCTAGGGTTAATAACTCTAACAAGGTGTTTCAGGCCTAACGTGGCGTAACCTAGTACATGAAAATATGCCTTATTAGTGGCCATGTTTGACACTATCAGTGAATATGTTTTGATAAATTCATATTCTCATTATAAAAAATTATTAGTGGAACAAGAAATTACCAATAGAAGTTATGTTAGGAAATAGATCATGGATAACATATATTCAATTCTAGAAATTCATAAGTTCAGAAAATCATTAAAAATTATAAGGTATCCCTTTAATGTTATTGGATTAAATTTTATGTGTCTAATAGAATAAGAACACTCATCCCTAATTTTATTTTTTATTTTATCCAACGTTCAGAAATAAGAGGAATCGGGTAAATAATCAAGGAGATTGGAAATGTGATGACTGCCCCCAATGAGATGCCCAACCTCAAAGGAGCAAGAATCACAAACTTTGTGATGATACTCTCTCAGCTAACTCAGATTCTGAATATAAACTTGGATCAGGAGGAGTACCCAAATTTCCCTAAGAAACAACCAATTTTGATTGAGTCCTTCATACAGCAAAGGCCCCCAACATTCAATGGATCGTCATAATGCTTAATCATGAAAAAATTGATCAACTCCATTGAAAATGTTTTCTTCATCCATAAATGTTTTGAGCAAGAGAAGTTATAATTGTTTCATATTGTATGGATGGACAAGCTGATCAGTGGTGGAAATTGATCAAAAATATGAATCCTAAGGAAGATATCAAAGTGATGGAGTGAAAGGAATTTTAGAAAATGTTTTTTGATGAATATTTTTCATGCACTCTCCATCTTAAAATACAAATGGATTTACCTTCCCTCAAGAATAAAATATGAAACATCTATCAGGTCATTCAAGGAAAACATCTCAAAACATGCATGGTACACCTCTGTCTTTGTCATTACCCTCAAATTCAAGTTTGGCCGCTTCTTTTGTGGGCTCAATCCTAGTCTATGAAAATACCTAGAAATCCATGACTTTGATAGCTATGAGGAAATTGTATGATTTTCCCTCATAGTCTAAATGGAGATAAAAGAGTCTCAAGGGTATCATAGGGACAAGAAGAGGAAATTAGCGTTTAATTATGGAGGTCTAATAAAAAAATCTAAAAGTGATAAGAAACTTCCACATCCATCTTGTCAAAGGTGTGAAAAGAAGTGCCCCAAAAATCACCTAAGGAAATGAGAAAATGTTTTAGGTGTGGGAAATAAGGACACCGAGATAATGACAGTTGACATGAAAAACCCGATAATGTGATGAAAAAAATAAATGCCTCATTAAACCCTCAGTGTATTGTTTATTACTTAAACTGTAAGAAACCATGACACTTTACTAACCAATTATCTAAGACAGGGGTTTTTAGAGACAACCAAAAACCTACAAGGTAGCAAGGGCAAGCTTTTTCGGTCACAACCACTGAGGTGGATCTCAAAAATGAAGTTGTGACAAGTATTCTAGTTATTCACTCAATAAAAGAGAATTTGATTTTTTTTCTATAAATTCCATTATATCAAAAAAAAATTAGTAGAACTATTGAAATTCCACTATATACAATGGTAGTATATCTTTATGTGAAAACGGTGAATGGGGAAATTATTGCATCCTGAGTTTATAATTCCTCCCCTGTTACAATTTTTATATTGAACATCCTAGAAAACCTTTTCATACTCCCTTTTGTGGAATTTGATTCAATTGTTAGAATGGATTGTCTCTCCCTAGGTTAAACCAACATAAATTTCCATGAGAATAAAATCAATCTATATATTGGGAATTAACCCCCGATTCTGTACAAGTGTGAGGATAAGGATGAATATTTTTTACCACCAACATCATAGGCTTTGATATTATTTCCCTATGATCAAGTGTATCTAGCTAAAATAATTTATTTTAAGGAAAGAATCATCCTAGAAGACATGCCTATGGTGATGTAATATGCTAATGTGTTTTCCAAGGATTTATCTTCTCTTCCTTCTAGCTGAGAGGTTGAATTTTCAATTGAGGTTATACTGGGGGCGTTACCATTAATGGCTATTGTGGAACTTGAGTATATAGAGAAAAATGTACATGAGAATCTAAATAGAGGTTTCATACTCCCAAGTAATTCACCATGGGTTGCACGAGTCCTCTTCATGGAGAAGAAGGATGGGTCAATTCTCATTTTCATTGATTTTTTAGGATCTCAACAATATCATGATAAAAACAAGTATCCTCTTTCATATATTGAAGACGTGTTCAATCAGATATGTGGAGTAAAATAATTATCTAATGTTCATCTTTGTTTGGTTTATTACCAAGTTTGGGTAAAGGAGGATATCCCCAAGACTACTTTTCTAGAAATGTACGGGCATTATGAGTTCATAATAATGCCACTCAGACTCACTAATGCTTTATTAATCTCAATGGAATTAATGAATACAATCTTTAGATATTACCTTGAAAAAACTTTAGTAGTCTTTATATATGATATTATAATATTATCTAAAACCAAATAGGATCATGAGGAACATCTAATCACTACTCTAAAGACATTTTGAAAAGAAAATCCTTATGAAAATACAACAAATGCAAGTTCTGGTAAAAGGATGTCTCATTCCTGGGACATATCATCACAATAAATGATATATCTATGGACCCTTAAAAATTAAAGAAATTGAAGGATGGTCGATTCCAATATATGTGAAATATATCCCTGGTTATTATTAAGGATTTTTGAGAAACTTATATATATTTTCAAACCCTCTATCCAAGAAAAATTGTATGGGAGTCAAGTTTTCTTAGAATGAAGAATGTGAAGAGATATTCAATGAGCTAACAAGGAGTCTTATCACTACACCTCTTCTTACACTACCCAAAATTGTAGAAATATTTGTAGTATTTAGAGAGTCTTAGAAGAAGATCTTGGTATGTGTGTTAATATAGAATGAGAAATTCATAGCCTATGCTTCAAGGCAGTTGAAAGTTCACAAACAGAACTTCTCAACGCATTATCTAGAGTTTTCTAAAATGATATTCACTTTTAAAATCTGGTGGAACTATATATTTTGGTAGAAATGTGAAATATATATGGATTAAAAAATTCTCAAGTATATATTCACACAGAAAGAGTTGAATATGAACCAACAAAGGTGGTCAAAGATGATCAATGACAATGACTTCTCAATCCACTACCATCTGGGTAAATTGAATATTGTGGTAGATGCACTAAGTATAAAGGATCCAAAAATTATATTGTTGATGAGAATTGATAGGGACCCTATATTCTCATATTTGAAAAGGATGGACATGGTAATCATAAAAAAAGGAACATCATCAATCCTTTTATAAATGATTTCTCAACCATCCCTTCTGGAAAAGATAACGGATTATTAGAGAAATGATGGGGGAGTTCATAAGAAAGTGGAAACTATAAGAAAAGGTTAATCTATTTAGTTAAATGTTAATGAAAAATGAGTTGTGATATTTGGATCAAGATAAGGTGTATGATCAAATCCTGAGTTAAAGAAGAAGCTTTGGGATGATGCGCATTGCTCAACCTTCTCCATACACAGAGGAAACACAAAGATATATAGAGATCTCTTAGAGAACTATTGGTGGGAAAATATGAATCAGGATATCATAGAATATATGTAAATTTGTTTTTTATGTCAACAAGTGAAATAGAAAAGAAAAAAATCCCAGGGGATGAAGTAACTATTACCCATACTGACATGAAAATGGAAAAATGTCATCACGGACTTTGCCAATAGTCTTACAAAGACATCAAGAAGGAATAATTATATATGGGTTATCATGGATCATCTAACAAAGATTGTGCACTACATTGTGATTCAAGATAATTTCTCTCTAGATAAACTTTGACAGATATATATCAAAAAAGTGGTAAGGCATCACATAGTACTACTATTGATTGTATCCAATCGAGATTAGATATTCACCTCTATGTTTTAGAAAAGTCTCCAACATGATATAAATACTTATTTGAAATTAATCATGGATCATCACCCCCACACTGAGGGCCAATCTATGTTGACTATCTGGAAACTTGAGGAAATATAGATAGCATGATCAATTGACTTCAAAGGAGGATGGGACCAATATCTTCCTCTAGTCGAGTTATCATACAATAACAGTTTCCACTAAAACATCCAAATGGATCACTATGAATACCTTTATGGGAGAGGTGCAGAACACCTGTATGTTGGGATTAAGTTGGGGAATGAAAAATGCTAGGTCCCAAAATGGTCGAGGAAATGGTGGAAAAGGTTAAGGCTATTTAGTAGCACAAAAAGTCTGCTCAAAGTCATCAGAAGGGATATGCTAGAAATCATCGACAAGACCTAGAGCTTGATGTTGGAGACATGGTATTTCTTAATCTATATACATGGAATAATTTAATGAGATTTCGGAAGAAGTTAAATCTTAATAAATGATACATAGGCCCCTTTTAGATCCTTGATTGCATCTGAGGGGTGGCATATCGACTATCACTCCCACCCAACTTATCTCAACTACATGATGTATTCCATATATACCTCTTTAAGAAGTACATATCAGACCCCTCACATGTACTTAATTTATAGAAGGTAACATTAGATAATGATCTTTCCTATGATAGCAGCCAGTGAAAATCTTAGATCATAGAGAGATTGTTCTATGAAATAAAACAACGCACCATTTCAAAGTGTCGTGGAGAAACCAAAAGTTTAAATAAGTAATGTGGGAACCAAAATATGTGATGAAACAGAGTTACCCTCATCTGTTTTAGTAAAAGAAAAGAAAATTTTTAGGGTGAAATTTCTTAAGGGGGGGGGTATTTTAACGACCCAAACTATTATAAATAAAATTACACTTCTATGTTTATTTCAATGTTTTATTTTGTAATATGGTTATAGAAAACACATGAACTTATTTAGTTACATTATATATAATTTAAATGACCATTAGGAATATTTACTATTGATAATATAGTTTCTGACTATTGATCACATGATTATTAGAAATATAGGGTTTTAACCAATTTATTTGAGTCGGACAAAGGAAGTGATTGCCTCAACCAAAAGAATCATACCATATAAAGCACATTTATTGGGGAATCTAAGGGAGATAACATATTTGGGATTTTTCCTTGACTAATATCATACTAATATCTAAAAACTTAACCGTTAACGAATCTGTTTATGGGATAAGTTCAAGCTCATCGATATCACAACCCAAACCATATTTGTCAAACCACCCCATGAAGGCCTCACCATCGTGCACCTTACTCTTAGAGAATTTGCTGGTGTATTAAAGGGATGTGTATAAAGACCATAGAAATATGAGTATCTAAATTATTTTTATAGAATAATTAATTTATTTTCATCATATTATTTTTTTATGTATAAATGATTTTTATTTCGATACAATAAAACACAAATAGTATTTTTAAATAATATAAAATTTCAAATAAAAAATTTATTTTGATGAATTAATGGATTATTGAACTAAATAATATTTTAATAAAATATTGATATTAAATAAGTTTTATTAAATATAAATTATCTTGTAATTTTTATAAATTCAAATGAAATTTTTATAAGGGTTTAAAACCCGTTATTGTCAAAAAAACACAACATTTCTCAATAAAAGTCAATTATTATTTTAAAAATGAGAATAAACATATTTAGAAAATTATTTTGGTAAAATGAATATTACTATTTTAATTAGAGCATCAAAATATCCAATAGTTAATTTTTCATAATTTTCTGAGAGAGTTGAATTTTTGGGTAAAAAATTAAATACCGTATAAATATACAGTGTGTAATATGGAATAAAAATAACCCAAAAGTGATGTAATAAATACTGTAAATGCTATACACTACCAAACCGATGTTTTCATTTTAAAAAAATTGAATTTTATTTTTATTTTATTAATTTTATAAATCCCTTATGAATCTTCCAAAACCCATAACATATTTTAATCTCTAAAATCATTTATTTAATAGTATGATAGACTTCTATATCTGTAAGGGGGTTATTTTATTAAATTCATCCCTTGTACTTATAAATAATTTTAAAAACTCCCATTTTTCAGAAACCATGGGAAAAAATCATTTGAAGGTTTCTAGTTTTTGGATATTTTATTCTATAGAGTGAAAAACCTATGTTTGAGAAATGATAAATAATTCCCCACTATTTACATATATAAACTCACCCAAGCTCCAATATCTCTTCACTAAAAATACTCGGATCACGTCCTCACTCTTCCCTCCCCTATATAGAGTCCTCCCAAGGTGCCCCAAGATCTTAAGAAGCTTCTCCCTAGCATTTGGAGCCACACACTTAAGTAAGGGATCTTTTAATTTCTCATCTTTATTCAAGTATCATCTTTAACTTATGTCTTTTATCTTCATTTACTAATGATGGGATATTTTATTACATAGCCCCCTTACATTACAATTTATTTCCAAATTATGAAAGACCAATTCCACTCCCATCAACCCATTTTATTAATTTTTAAGTGCTGTTGTTATGCTGTCGAAATCTCACCATGATTTTCCATGCCAAAACAATTGTGTAGTGAATACCATACCAATATCCTATCAAGGGTATTCAACATTATAAACTTATAATTATTTTAATTTAGACTTAAATGTTTTTATTCCACACTCTATGATCATGGAATAAAATAGGGGGACAAATGAATCCATGTTGTATGATCTGTGTGGCACACTTAATCATGAGAATGAAATAAAAGTGACGGGTGCACACAAAATTATATAGTGCTCCAATGCATTGGGTATTATTTAGTCTCATGAGAAGTCATTTTGGGATAGTTATTGAACCTAATTTCTTTATGGTAATTTTTCCATTATGATGTATAGGTAGTTATCCTTAACCTATGTTTATGATACAATGTTTTAAGTTTTTTCCACATTTCCCATGTTATGATTATTATGTTATATCATGACTTATTACTCATGTTTATGATTATCGCACCATTTATTCCCCATTGATATGACTATTTTTTAACATGTATCACCATATTCCATGTTTATTCCCTTGCTAGGATTTATAGCTCACCCTTTTCTTATGTATTTCCCGAGGTTATCTCATTCATTTTTAAAATCCATGGTATTTTAGAAGCATGTTAAGGATTTTTTTCATTAATGTTGTTGTATCCCATGTTCAATATGTTATTATATGTACCTAATTACCAAATACACAGGAATTATCAATCATTCGGGTTATATTAAGTGTATTTTTATGTAATAAATCTAGTATTTAAGTTAAATAAAGAGTATGGATGTCAAAGGCTTTGCCTTCCAGATGATAAATAACTAGAACAACTTTTTCATGTCCCGAGAATTAAAGAAAAAAATATTTTCTCAATGTTGTTGATCTATATCTCAACCACTTGTGTCTTAGAATATCCACTAAATGAATGAGGATGCATCCTCATGAAATATTCAATAGTATGGTGTTCCCTTATTTGATATTTTTGAAAATTGGTATGACTCATAGCTTGGGAAATTTGTGTTAGCATGGAAGAAAGTTTCTGTATTCTAGCACCCATAACATTTGGTTTCTCAGGTGGACTATCATTGTATTGTCTATCACATTCAGTATTATCATGATTCCTTTAGGTTCCATCCATTTAATAAAACCAAATATAATATTTTGATAAATAACAACCACAGTGAGGACTCATGAAAAAACATTTAGAAAATGTCTTAGATCATGACACCACCTATAAAACATTATAATTTTAACCAGTTCATTAATAGTTATTACAAAAACTATGGGATTTTATCCAATACATATACATAAACTTAGGGCTCTTACTAAGGTTTTCTAATACTAGTTTTCAAAGGTTAACTAATACCTTTCTCTAATACAAACTATAACGACGCAATCTTTTCATAAATCAATATTTAATTTTTTATATGAATATTAATTTCATTATCCAAATACAATCCTAGAGATCATAAAGGTCTAGTGCCTTTGTAAACTCCAGAACATAAATAATTTATTCATAAAATATCTACATCATCTCCCACTTATTTCATTATAGTTAGAACCCTTTTAGCATATCACACTTAACACCTTTCTTCATATCATGTGGAAAGAAAACATAAGAAAAGGGTATTCTTAGATGATCAGTAAGGGTAAACATGGAAGATATAAATTTATTATCTTATAAAATAATAAGATAAGAAATATGGGTATGTGTTCCAGATCATAACATAAAAAAGTTAATACCCAACCTTTCATGGATCGTAAATATGACTTATAGCATAAAACATTAACATGAACCATAATAATGAATATTCATCATAAATCATTATTAAGTCATATGTTAAATTCAAAATTTTTTGTCATATCATTACAAGTATAGAAAAAAAATATATGTCAAGTTTAACTACCAATACTCTCATATCAATCCTTATCACTTTTTTCCCTTAATAGATCAAGCACATCAACTTGTTTCTCATCACAGATCTAGCTCATCGACTTGTATCCCTTAGCTATCTCATGGGATATAATTAATTACCCAATTAACTAAATGGAAATATATTTACCACCTTTCATATAATTAAAACAATATATATGTGTTCCATAGGACCATATATCATTCATCACATTAGAACCCATGTAAAGAAATGAGTTCCATAAACACTTCATCATATCATAAATCATGGAGAAGAAATAGGTTTCATAATTATAATTACATAATAAACATAAACCATTTATATAAATAATAAGAATGGTATCTTTGATTCATATCCCTACTAAATCATAAGTAACATAAAATAATTTCATCTTGGAAGGAAAATTATTTTTAAAAGATTATATGAAATAATTATTGAGGAAAATATCTTTCCTTTTATGAAATCATTTTGTTAATGAGTCGTTCAATTTTAAATGAAAAAAAAATTATTTAATAATAAAATTGTAAACTTTTATGGGATGATTAAAAGCATTAAGACTTCATGAATGTGGAGAAATCTGTTCATGCCTTAAAAGTTAAAAAACATTAATTTCTTACGTTTTCTGAAAAATTTACAAAGTTATTTATTTATAAAACGACAAAAAACATTCCTTTCAAACCATTTAGTAAAACTTCAAACATGGATAAAAATAAAATTAAATATTCATATGAGAATAGTAAAAACCATTTTAATTTTTTTTATAAAACATGGATGTGGAAGATAAATATTCCCCAGTGGCAATTTTAAACGAAACAATTCTGAATGTTGATGAGATTGTGAAATATGCCCTTACGGCTTTATAATCAGTAGAATCATAAACCCCATTAAAGAAGGAAAATTATATGGATATAAATTACTATAATATTTAGAATAATACTCATAAAATAAATTCATTGGTAGTATATAAACCATGTAGAAGAAATAGGTAATGTATAAGGCATATGTCCAATAGAAATAAAAGTGGGACAAAAATACCTTACCTCAAGTCTCACATTTAAATATTCTCATTTAAACCTTATATATAATAAATATGGAATTATTATAAATTTATTCTATAACAATATATCAATCATACCATGTATGGTTTATTTATATCATATTATCACCAGTTTGTTAATAATTAAAATCACTCTTCTTTGTGATATATACTTCATTTTACAAGCATGTTTCAGTTTGGTAGTCCATGTCCATATTCTTTGATCATGGTACCATCATTTACATAGTAATTATTATGTTATATATAATTTATATTCATAAAATTCATCCAAATTACCATCCATGTGAAATATATATAAAAACCTAATCACATCTCATAGTTGAGATTCTAGCACATGCGTACGCATGAGCGATGTTATCATTTCCCAAAAGATTAGGTGGTAAAAAGGTAGGTATAATATTATAATTCCATAAGAATAATTATATCATAAATATCATATATAAACATTAAAACCATCATAAATCCCACTAATAAAATATGTTGATTAAAAATAAATTGTATCACTATGTGGAGATGGAATGTCGTATGTACGCACGAGGGATACTTCCACTTTTTTATTGATTGGAAAGTGAAAGTATAATGGTGTGTTAATAATAATAATAAAATTTAATAACATTTATAATGATTAATTTATTATTTTATTATACATATCATATATTTATAGGAGGTATATAATAGTAGAAAAATAGAGTTATCGGTTAGAGCGATTACCTCTTCTTTGGAACAGCTTCTTTGGATCTCTTTTAAAGGACTCTGGAGTTGGGTATTTGGGAAGAACATAACCTATAGAATGTGTATAAAGAATTGAAAAAGAATTTTTTTTATATTTTTTTCTATATATGAGACTTCAAGTGGTGAAATGAGATGAGGGATCAGGTGTCCATTTATAATAAAGGTGAGGGGCACTTTTGGAATTTTTAAAAATATTAAATTATAATAAATTAAATCTCATCAAAATACCTAAAAATGGAAATTTATTTGAATATAATTTTGGATAGGGTGTTAATAAAATCATAAAATATATTTTAGATAATTTTTATTGAAATTTTAAACCTTTTCTATTTTATTACCTCTTAGTTAACCAATTTTAATTTTATATAGGGTATCAAATTTACAATATTTAATGTGGATATTTTTACATATAAGGTGTAAATTGAACCATAAATTGTCAAATTATTATAACTTATACCATAATTTATCCCTTTTTTTCTTTATTTTTGATTTTATTTATTCTTAACAAATTTAATAATATATTAGTTTGATAAAATATCAGTAGTGTCAATTTTGAAACTATTCATTTCAGTAACAATTATATAATTAATAAAGCAATATAACTTTAAAAAAAATCATTTAATTGAACCCTATTATATCATATTCATGAATAAAATTCATGTATCACATTAAGTAATTAAAATTATATTTATTTTAAAAAATTTAATATCACTGAATTGAGTTTTCCATTAATTGAATAATTATGGCTTCATCATTGTATAATTATGTTTGATAATTATTTATGAACTAGAAGTTTAAAATAAATTTTAATAATTTAGATAATAATTTTATATTTTCTAATAATATATTTATTTGGGAATATTTTATATATAACCCCATATTAAAAATATTATACTTATTAAAAGTAAGAGTGTGACATTTTTTAACTCTCTTTGATTTTAACAATATCTAAGTCATATTTTGAGAAAATGTCTGTTAAATTATAAAATTTCAAAACATAAGTGTTAATGGAAAAATTAACTCCATTCAATAAAATTTGTTCATGTGTTTTGGAAGATTTCTAATATTTATAAAATTATTTTTACCCTTAATTACCAGATTTACCCTAAATGTAGTATTAAAAATTAATAGTGACTAATCATATTGTTCAAAAATAAAAGTGACCTATTTACTAAATTTTTACATTATTCATCTAAATATGGAATATATTTTCCAAAATTAAAAAAAATAGAATTTTTTAAAATTAATTTAAAATTAATCTCGTTGACGGAATGAGAAAACCGGTTTTTAAATTGAAAATGTTCAAATGATTGAAATAAATTCATATCCAAATTCAATGTGAAATTGATTACAATGAACGAAATTGAATTAAATGATAAAATATTAATCTATTTATACTTTAAAATCAATCAAAAATATAATTTAACACTATAAATTATTTTAATGAAAATTCGATTTTCAATTAAAATTCAGAATTTTTTTACTATTCATAAAAATATTAAACATATCAGAAAAATATCAAAAATTAAACCAAATTAAATTCTAGTATCCATAATTCAAATAATAATTTTATTTTTTCAAATAAAATTTATAAAAGTATTAAAATTTAGTTTTAAAAAAAGTTCACCATCTAAAGGTAAAAAAACTACTTTTAGAAAAAAGAAATACATTTATTAAGAATAAAACAAGATTTATTATGTCCAAAAAACACATAGTATGAATGTTAGACATTGTATAAAATATTATAATCCAAAAATACTGATTTATTTATTTATTGGTATAAAACAAACTTGTACAAAATTTAAATATTTTTTCTTGAAAAAAGATTTCTTTTTATATTCCAAAGGGTTTTTATTTTCATTTATAATTAATTGGCCACAAAAGAATTTATTATATATAAATATGTAAACCATATTTTAAAAATATAGTTAATCCTATTTAAACTTGACATTCTAATGTCTAGGTTATATGTTTCTTGTTTAAATAATTACAATAATAAAATTATGTTTCGTATATAAATAATTTTCTGTGTAATGCAAGCTATGCTACTGTTGTGGGTAATACCATCTTAACATAGTGTATATTTTAACACAAGACATCAAAGAAATTTATTTTTTTCAATGAAAATTCATAAAAACATGAGTTGTTATAGTAACATCCCCTTAGAGGTCTGTCTCTTAGCCTTAACTTATTGACATACTAAGAACATAGATTCATAATCCATAATATCTTTATTCATGTTATCTCAATAGAAAATAGTCTTTCTCATCTTTATAAATATTACTTCTTCTAGGATGAATAGATAATGATGAACTATAAGCTTCTTCTAATAGATCCTTCTCCATGTCTGGTATTTACGGGACACATACTCAATTCCTGAAACTTGTCATTCCATCAAAATAAAGGTTGAAATCAAAAACATTTCACACTATTGTTTTTATCTCTACATCCTCATTTTGAACCTCTTTAATCATAAAATGGATAAATGGTTGAAAAATCAATTGAGCAAGATGAAATTTATCCCCTTCCTTCAATATTTCACGGTATATCCTTTTCAGATCTAGAAATATTTGATCTTTTGTGACCTCATCATAGATAAGTAAGAATAATACTTTTGAATTAGAGCATCAGTCACCATGTTCTCTTTCATAGGGTGTTATTGTATTGAGTAGTCGTAATATTTAATCAAATATAACCATATTCTCTATAACATGTTCAAATATTTCTATGTGAATATATACTTTAAAATATTTTGATTAGTATATATAGAACACCTTTCTCTGTAAATATAATACATCCATATATTTAATTCACATATTACCACTAATTATTGGTCATGAGTTGGGTATTCTTTCTCATAATAATTAAATTCGCATGAGTTATAAGCTATAACTATGTCATTTTTCAATAAAAGACATCTTATCCACTTCTTTGATGTGTCACTATAAATCAAAAACCCTTATCCATTGTAGAGTAGTGTGAGTATAGATTCACTGACCAATATTCTCTTTGGTTCCTTAATGTTTTATTCAAATTAATCATCCCAAGTGAAATTTAATCCCATTAAAGTTAACTTGTAGATTGGATTAGATAGAAATGATAAATTATTTACAAATAATTGATAATATCTACCCAATCCAATAAAACTATAGATCTCATTCACAGTGGTTAGTCTGAGCCAATGTTTAATTACATATGTCTTTGATGGATCTAATGATATACCCTCACTTAAGATTGTATGAACAAAAAAAACTCTATATATCCAAAATTCACTCTTGTTAAATTTAACATATGTTTTATCATTACTTAGAGTCTTTAGTATGATCCTAAAGTGATCATTATCCTCTTCCTTTCACTTGGGATATATAACATTTTCATTTATAAAGACTACCACGAACTGATAAAAGTAACCTCTAAACACTCTATTCATTAAATACATGAAGATAATGGGTGGATTAGTAAAATTAAATGGAATCATCATAAACATGTAGTTTTCATACCTCGTATGGAAGGATGTATTAGATATGTATTCATTTTTACCCCCAATTGATAGTGTCTAGATTGCAGATCAATCTTTCAAAAATAATGAGATCATCATAATTGATGAACAGAATTATCAATACGGGGTAGAGGATAAAATTTCATGATTGTGAACATGTTGAATTTCTAATAATCAATACAGAATCACATTTTTTCATATCTCTTATAAATAAAAAAGAGGAGTTGTACCCCATGGTGACACCCTTGGCTAAATGAATCCCTTATCAATATTCTCATAGAATTTTTTCTTTAATTTCTCCAACATAATTATATCCATTCTATATATATTATTTTAAATTGGTGTCACACCAAGTATGAGTTTTATTGAAAACTCTACATAATGATTTGGATGAATACTATACAAATCATCTTGAAATACATCAACAAACTCCCATATAATTGGAATGTGATCTCCCAACCTGAATCACTAAATCTATTCTAGATGGTCACATAGCCTCATATGTGCCTCCCTATATAAAATATATTTTTGACTAGTGTTGATGGTCTAAAAACAGTATATGAGGATATTATACCCTTTGTATCAATAAGAAAAGTATACATAAAGTAACATAGTGGATTAAATAGACAATTTTATCAAAATAACAAGGAATATAATTCAAATCATATAGAATAAATAACCAGGGATCCACAAAATGAAAATCTAAAAAATACTATAAGAAAGATAGGTAAATAAATTAAATACTATTGCATCACTCTGGATTTTATCCTGGTACTGCCTCTAATCACCATGATTCGCCTCTAAGATCCTTGTCACTAGGGCCTTTCTCTTTCCTATATCCCTACCTTGAATTATGCACATTCTTTGAGATTTCTATATAGGGTGTGTGTACAAAACCAGTATGAAACCACCAATACACCCATAACATGGGTTCACATGTATATTAATACATGTCATGATAATAAATAAATATGCAATAAATAATATAAATTCACATACTGAGTAGTCATTTGTTAACCAATCCCCCAAAAATCTATGGACATACCTACTTTGACTCCATCCTAGAAAAGAAATCATAACCTAAGTTTTAAACTTGGGTCGACCTCAACATCGGAAAGTATCCTTTTCATCCACAAGGGAAAAGGAGTTTTGGGTCGGGCTACAAGACTGTTATATCCCGAATCCTTCACGGGTCAAAACATAAGGTTATCATACCATGTCTCTACCTTAGGTTGGGCCATAATGCCATTGTATCCTGATACAATTTCGTGATTTAAGCCTCAAAGACATCATACCTCTTCATATGTATTTATCCTCCATCATCATCATTGTATGTTAATGCACTCCCCCTCTAAGGGATAACCAATCCACGAAAATGCATCTATCATTTGAAATGAGAATAAAAACCTCCAAACACCATAAAACATAAACAATATGAATATAAAATACTCGCACAAAAAGTATAACAAGAAAGAAAATTTTATCCACACACACACAAATGTGATCATTCTCAAACATAGTCTCACAACCACAGTGTTTCCCATTTTAGAATGTATGATCTAAAAGCCGATTTTTTAAGATTTCAACTGACTTAAAAGCCCATAATACTTTACCCAAGCGAGGATACACCTAAAATCAATGTAAAAGAATGGAAAAAATTTCAAATTAGGAATAAAATTTTGAATCTTTAAAGTCTCCCCCTCAAGGGGTTATTATCTTTAAGAAGCATCTCCAAAGGTCCTGATTGAAGAACTCAATCCACTAATCTTGAACATAAGACTCTGAATCTCACATCTCCTCCAGGACTAGTAAATGATTCCATAAGACATGAAAAAGTGTCATTGTATTCCCTTTCAACACTCTTTCACTCTATTCAATGATCTTCATCGAGTGATACACAAAAAGATGTTTCTAGATCCAATATAATTTCATTGAAGTTGATCACATGCAAAATATTTCGCATGTAACACAAAAGCTAAGAAACATTGAACATATCATGCATGACTAAATAATATGTATGAAGTTCCACTCAATAATACACTAATTTGATATATTTACTAATATAAAATGGTCTTACAAACCCAGATTCCTACTTTCCTTAATTCAATAATTGAAGATGCCCCAACCGAGGTGAAAAACAAAATAAAACCTAGTCAACAAGAATAAAATCCAAGGTTCTTCTCCTCCAGTCAGCATAAGATCACTTTGTTCTATGTGTAGTAAGCAATCGCTTCCTGATCAACTATGCTCTCTCATAGGTCTCATGAACTATACTTATCCCAAAAACTATTATCTCACCCACGTCATACCAACACAGTGGTGAGAATCACATCCAACCATAAAAAACATAAAATTTTCCATCTGAATTGAATCCTAGAAATTGTTGTTTTATGTAATCTCCACCAAGGCTAGGTGATAATCCCATGTTCCACCAAAGTCTAAGATGAGTGCCTAATGCATTCCCTCAAGGATTTTAATCATCCTCTCAAACTGTCCATTTCTTCATGGATAATATATCATACTCAACTTCAACAAAGTCCCCAATGACTTCTACAGTCCTATCCAAAATCGTGATGTGAAATTAAATTACCACTCTAATATGATACTAGAAGGCACTCCAAATAGTGATTGAATCTCTTAAGCATACAACATTCCTATCTCATTAAAAGGGTGAGTCTCATTAATAATTAATAAGTGTGATAATTATTTAACCAATATACTATCAGACAAAAGGAATCGCAAATCCTTAAGGTCCTTGGTATCCCCTTCACAAAGTAGATTATCAGGTCTTCTAACTTCCACAAAAAAACTGGAAGTTGATGAATAAAAACACCTGGATTTTTATGTTTGGACTTTACCCTATGTCAGGTAATACTTCATTAAACAAAACTATAAATGTCCCTCTTCATGTCATTCCACTAAATATAACTTTTAGTTTCATGGTACATCTTCATAAACCCCAAATTTGTTGAAAACATTGAATCATGAGTGTCTCTCATTAACTCCTCTCTCAAGGAAACCAACACAACTTATCTCCCATGTATATAGTTCACATCATCATCTAATGACCACCTTGAAACAAGATCATATCTCACTAATCATTCCTGTATCACTATACACTTAGGGTCTAATCCATGTATCTCCTTTACAAATTCCACTTGTGATGATGTGAGAACTAACTATGCACATGTCATCACACCACTAATAGTTATTGCATCCACAAGCCACCCCACCATCAAACTCCTCAGAAGCCATTCCTCCTGTAAAATTCATGATCCAAGATCTTTAGTCTGTAATTTTCCAACTCAATTCATATAAAATGAAAGTACATTTCCCAAGATTATAATACATATCTTTTTCAAATGTCTAAAAATTCTCCACCCAACTACTCTTAATCAAATTAAGTTCGCACTGAGAAAAGAAATATGAGAGTATCTTATGTTTTGTTTAAATAATAAACCTCTCACTAAAGAGATATTGTATCCAAAACATTATATCATGGACAATATCCACCAACTCTATTTCATGTGTCATTTAGTTCCTCTTATGGTTTCATAGCTAACATGACCAATAAACAACTACATGGTCCCCTTATATTAGCATAGCTCCCAAACGAACACCATAGGAATTGTAGTGAACTATATATCCAATCCCAGGATTTGGAAATTTTGGGATGATGGAAACAATTAATCATCTATTTAGCTCTAGGAAGGAATATTCATAATGATATATCCACTCAAACTTCACATCCTTATTTTTAAGAACTAACATAGGCACTACCAAATAGAAGAAGACCTGCATGAACCATCTATAGTACCTAACTAAACCAATATTTCTAATGATCATAAAGTCATTCTACATATGATCCCAACACATCACTGCATATACATTATTGAGGTCCATGGAAATTCTTACCTTAGAGATCGCATTCCCAAGGAATCACACCTCCTGAATCAAAAATGACACTTTGATAGTTTGGTATAATGATAATGTGATTGAAGTGTCTTTAGTACAATATTAAGGTTTCTAGCATGCATATCAGACGTATTATAGTATATTAGTCTATAAAACACAAACACCACAATAAAGTGTCAATATACGGATGAATGATCTTTTTCATGAGACTGATGAACACTACTAATGCATTTTTCCGACTGAAATTCATAAAAAGATACTCATAAAATCTGTATCATATTTTTAATGTATTCATAAGTATATCCACCTCTCTAACACAAAGATGGTGGTAGAATAATAGTATTTCAACCTTAGAGAACCATATATCTCCAAACAACTAGTCAAAAAATCATCGATCCTTCTAAATGGGTATTGATTCTTCAAGCTAACCTAGTTCATCTTTATATAGTCCACAAAAAAACTAAATACTACCTTCTACCTTCCTTGTAAACAATAAAGAACCACCAAAGGCAATGTTCTTTTTCTTATAAAATCCATTACCTCAAAATCCTAAATTTTGTACTTTCAATTCCTTCAACTTAACTAATTCCATGTGATATGGGATAATTGATACGGGTTTAACCCCTACAGTGATTTTGATTTCAAATTCATTTCATCTCCTAGAAGGAATTCCTAAAAAGTCAAAAATAATGACATCCATATACAGTAACACCTCTAGATAAATATAAGAGGCTACTACTAGCTCCACTGGAAAACCCATGCCATCCACCTGCACTATAATAGCTCTAACGTTATTCAGGCCTAGTCCCAATCTATCTATTCGAACATCACATGCACCAATAATTAAAAAATTCCCCCCTTAGGCATTGTAAAGGATACACATCTCTTATAACACTCAATGATAGCTTGATAACTAGTCAACTAAACAATTACAAAGATCACATATAATCTATTCATCTCAAGGGTCATGAAATCACAAAGTTTTCCAAAGTCTAAAAAACTAAATCGAACTTTTGGAAACCCTTGTATATGATAAAATTTATTTCCCAAGGGTGTGTTGAGAGTAATAAACTTCAAATAAAACTTTCCTTGTAAGTCAAGCCCATTAAAAATTTGGGTGGATATAAATGAATGGTAATCACTAGTATCAAACCTGGATGTATAAAGAATTGATGTAATCAATACTTTACCTTAGATGGTCGATGGTCACTC
The DNA here is from genome assembly GCA_963277665.1 of Viscum album. Classification (NCBI taxonomy): domain Eukaryota; kingdom Viridiplantae; phylum Streptophyta; class Magnoliopsida; order Santalales; family Viscaceae; genus Viscum; species Viscum album. Next base: position 1,628,325,508 of record OY728159.1, read on the forward strand.
ACCACCACTTGTTGGAACCTAGTCTACCACATACATCCTTCTAACTTCTAAACCATTTCCTATCCCCTGCAGTATGAGACTCACATCTCCAATGTTTATGTCACAGCCTATGTCTACTCTGCATCCCTAAAAGAACCATTATATAATATCCCCACATATAACTACTGAATATTTCATATCCTACAACACTAGGGAAACTTTATATGAGGCCTTGAAAAAAATTTGTGATAATACCCACTCTTTCGACAGTTGAAATAATTAGGAACTCCTCCTCCTCCTATAGAAAGTACTGAAGAAAATCTGCTCTTTTGGCTATCTACCACTAATCTAGAATGAATACTTAGACTTCCTTATCCTACTACCAAAAAAACTAATTATGCTATAGGATGGAAGAAAAGTCCTAGTATTTTCCCCCTCCATGCCTGTCTTGATCATCAAGGCCTTACAAAGCACTTCAACATGTGTCGTCGGGTTGAAGTTCCTAACCTAGTATCGCAGCTCTGGTTGAAGGTTGATCATGAACTTCCTGACCTTTTCCACATAATTCCAATATAAGTAAGGATAAAAATATAGTATCTCCATGAAACATGTAGAGTAAGAAGACATCATCGCCATCCCATAATGAAGCTCCAATAAGTCTTGTGCTTGGTCCAGCTTCATCATACTTGGGAAGAACTCCTCAAATTAAATTTCCTTCATGTTTACCCAAGTAAAACCTTCATGTATCCCTTCTTGGTTTAAGACACCCCACAAACTCATTTTGTTTCTTTCAATCATGAAGGTAGCTAACTTGTAACAGCCTACATTTTTATGAATTATTATTTCGAATAAATTAAAAAACCTTTATCGCATGCATTGCATGCTACACCACGTTAATAATACATTATACATAGCATCAAGAATATATTATGCTACAATTAACACTTATATTATCCTTCAATACATGAAACTCTATGTTTTGAGGGTGTTAAATACAATTCTGAGATCCTTTGATATAATGTGTTACACATAAGATTGAGTTTCATCGAAATATAATATTATTATTAAAATATTATTATAGTCATCAACTATCTGTTGGAATAGAAGATATGAATACTATTAAATAAATTATGAAATAATAGTTTACACATGTTTTTATAATTAATTATTTCATTATCAATTAATTATAATGAAAGTAAAAATCAATTTAATATAAAGGAAGTGTTCTTAGGGAAAAAATATTTTTATGTCCACGTATAATTTTTATCATAATAAATTAAATAAATACCTATTAGTGATATATATGAATGTAATTTATATATTATAAATTCAAAAAAAAACATATTCATTCAATAAGTTTTATATGCATAAAATAATAATTAATCCTTTTTTAGGTATAAAAAGTTGTATTATTCAAAAATGTGGTTTTACCATCTTTTAATGGAAAACTTATTTTAAAACTAATTTTTTTTAACTTTTATAATTTTTATTTGAAAAAATAAACTTAATTTTCGAAATAATAATATCAAAATTAACTTTGGGTGAGTTTTTTTTATATTTCTAAGAACTTTTATTTATTGATGATTAGCGAAAACACTAAATTGTAATTGAAAACTAAATTTTTGTCTAATTTATTTATATTGTTAAATAATATTCTAAATTTATTTTAAAGTATATATAGATAAATAATAAATATATTCATAAAATGTAGGTATTTATAATCAATTTCGCATTGAAAATGTATATAAAAACATTTCAATCTTTTGAACATTTTCACATTAAAAACTCGTTGTTTCATCTCATCTACTGAATTATTTTAAATTAATTTTTACAACTAATATGAATGTAATTTTGAAAAAGGGATTACATATTTCAACCATTTTCAATGTTTGATCTAAAATGGACCATTATTGTAGGCACATGATATAATGGAGACTTCATAATATTTTTTACCTTTTTGTATTTGCCCGAATGTCACTCCCCCTCCACTAAGGGCACTCACCCCCCCCCCCCCCCACTTCTTCACACCTCTAAAGAATTTTGGATCATCATAACCCTACCCACGAAAATATCCCCAAATCTATCCTCACATACTATAATGCACACTCTATGTAGAAATCAAACCAAGGAAGTCCTTTGGTGCAAACTAAAAGGAGTTACCCAAAGAAGAGGTAACATTCTTCAAATATAACTTTTGTTTTATTCCTTTATACACCCATTAAATTATTCTTATTAAATGATTATAAAGTAACCTAAGAATCATAAATATAATTATATTTAGTTATGTTAATATCTCTACCTAAACCAACACACACATCCATCAAATGGGATACCCAATCATCGTTCATGTGTGCAATGAACTACCGCCTCACAAACCAATTTCATTTGTTCTTTCATTACCACCTATCAAGGTTGATAATACTGATGTAATTACCTATTTTATATTATATTTATTATATTTATTATGTATTAATGATTCTTTAATTATTATATAACACATACCTTCAAGATTTAAATTTTTTTGGAATACAATAACTTTCTTTGTGGACGTGTGGACTACCACCTACTCAAAGCAATGTGATTTGTTAATGCTTTACGTGGAATATATTAAATATGGGTTTAATAAAATTATGTGATATATATGAAATAATAATTTCTCTGGAAATATAATATATAAAAATATATATATATTTCATTTATTTCATTAAAAATATAACATTAAAATGGACACAACATTAAGGCATGTGTAAGGTCTACCATCTCCATGAACGGTGTATTTCATTTCATATTACTAAATTTTATGGATTATTGTAAATACAAATATAATAATTTTATATGATATTTATATCATGGTTTTCATTTTGGAAATTAATAAATTGTGATCAATGAAAGAGTACCAAGAACAACAAGCCAAAATATGTACAAAAACCCAAGTGGTTATTTTCCAAAACATGACTTAAACATAGTATTATTAATAAAAAGGTAATATAAATTCATAAAAAACATATATGGAATTAAATATATAAATATTTTTATATTTTAGATCTATTATAAATTTAAAATTATCATTAAAGAGGTTTGAACAAGTATGTTGAGAGATAAAACTTAAGGAAAGGGTTTTTCCGTCTCACTTTTATTTCTTTGAGATATTTTCTTTATTCAGAAATTATTATTATATTGTGGTTGGTATACTTACCTATTAAATTTTATATCCTAAATTTTCTTTAAATAATTATTTTATATTTTTGAATTGATTTTATTCTTTAATGGATCTCATTATTCAGAAGATACTCAAGTAGTGAGGGTATTACTAGTCTCGATTTGATTTCTACAAGACTTATACCATATTCACCACTTATTTAATTTTTTTGTATATAATAACCTATGAAAAAATATATCATGAATTTAATCTATTTAATTATATTAATATTTTAAATTTTTTTATTCTTTTATGGATCTCACGATTCAAAAGATACTCAAGCAGTAAGGGGATTTCTAGTCTCACCTTTATTTCTCTGAGACGTATTCCTTATTCATTGATCGTTTATTTTGGGTGTTGAATGTAATAATAATTAGTGTATTATATTATTATCATCCTCAAATTTATGGTTACTTACATATCCATTTTATGATCTCAATTCCATGGGGTTTACAGCCAAAAAGTTACCAACTCGGTAAGGTAATTTTGTCTCAATTTTCCTTCTTTAAGACACATGTTATAGTATGCACCTACATAATTTTATGATGTGTATATACTTTCCTTGGAAATTTTATATAATTAATATCCTTATTTTCATGATATTTTATTCTTTATGTAATTTTATTATTTCATGGGGATTTTGATTCAAATCTACCAAAGTAGAAAGAGTTTATTACTACAATATCATTATTTATCGTGATTTTTTTAATATGCTTCCATTGGTGAAATATAATAATCCATATCTCAAGAATTATCATGAATTTTATTCTCCTATTTTTTTAATGATATAGTCATGTAATGTTACCATCTATCTACTCTTTGGTAATTACCACAATTAATAAAATGTTTTTATGAAAATACGATAATATTTTTCTCTACAGTCGAAAATCTATTTTAATCAGAAATAATGTTTTCTAAAATTATTTTAAAAAGTAGTTTTAAATAATATTTTAATTTAATTTTAAATTAATTGGACTTTAAAAGAAATTATGTTTCAAAATATGTTTATAATGATTTTCAAATATTCCTTTATAAGTTTTCTAAGTGATTTTCAAAGAAAAGTATTTTAAAAATGGTTTATGTTTTAAAAAGTATTTTTTAAGGAAGAAAGTAAATTTTTTTAAAGAAATGTTTTTAAATGGTTTGTTAAAATTATTTTAAATCTATGATTACATCCATTCGTTTTACTCATTCTTTTCTAGGGATATTATCCAAGGGTTCCTTTTATATTCTTTCTCTAAATTCTTTACTTTTTGTTGGATTAATTTTTATGAAACTCATTTTTCATCCACAGGTTATATGATAATGAAACTAAATTCTTTTCATGGGTTATTATATGATAAAATTATTGTGAAACGTGTTCCCTTTCAATAATTTATTATATGAGTTTTATGAAACCCATCTATTTTTATGGGTTAAGATATGATGAATGTTTTGTTATCTTATGTCATAAAAATATGTATAATTTCATTATGTTATTTTTGGGACCTATATATACCTCAAATTCATTGAGAAAAGATTTTTATCTCATCATATAAACATGGATAGAATGGTCAGTGAACTTGGTTCAGTATAATGGGTCTGGTATAAGTAGTGATCTTAGTTTAGTAATACAGGGCTGATACAAGGGGTGATCTCGATTCAGTAATATAGGGTTGGAATAAGGAGTGAAATTAGTTTAGTAATACAATAATGGAACAAGTATTGAACTTGTTTCTGTAATATTGGGCTAGAATGAGAAGTGAACCCAGTTTAGTAACATATAGATAGAATAAGGAGCGAACTCAGTTCAGTAACATAGGGTTGGAAGAGGAAGTGGACTCTTTCAGTAATACTACAAAGTAATGGGATGTGAACCTGGTTTATTAATATAGGGAAGGAAAGGGAAGTGAACTTAATTCAATAATACAGACATGGAATGAGAAGTGAATTCATTTCAATAATAAAAGGATATAATTGGGAGTGAACCCGGTTCAGTAAAGGGATTTTTCCACTAAGATGGTCTTGGGAGTGAAACTTGACTACTAATATGGTTTGGAGAGTGAACACATTCCACTAAAATGTCCTTGGTAGTAATCCTTATCAACTATAGAAATATTTATATATTTTTTCGTGTCTTATATAATTATATGTCTTATTACAATATTATGATTTCATGTCTTCTACTCTTGATTATCCTATGATTCAAGTATTATGAACTATAAATATTTATGTCATGACTTATGTATATGATCTTTGATATATACCGTATGATCTTTACATGTTATTATCTTGTTCTCATTCCCTTGTGTTCATATTATTCTTATGTATCTTAACTTTTTATCCTTACTGATCATCTAATATCACCCTTTCATATGTTTCTTTTCCCTAGGTTATGAAGAAAAGTTCTCAGTAGGATTACTAATGGGGAATATCTTTATGGGATACCTTGGATAGCATTCACCATGATAGAAGATATTGTTTTAAATGTTTCCAAAGATACTAAACTATTAAAGTCTATGGGCATATATTTTTGAAATGTGCTGAATATTCATCTAAAATCAGGTAATATCCATGTATGTTAAGCCCATTTCACTACAAATGGTATCAAAGGAAAGATTTAGTCAACCTTAACAAACTAGGATGAGAAAAATATAGTGATGCCACTAAGGATATTATTAAGGACATGTCTAGCGATGTCTCTAAGGATAAGTATAAGTATGAGTCAAAGTTTAAGAATATGTCCTAGAATTTGGGTAATGGATTGAGAAGTAGTTTTCAAGAAATTACATCCCTATCTAGATACTACAAGTGGATGTCTTATAGGAACACAGTGATATTTTTATTGTGGAAAATAATGACACAAAGGAAGTAATTGAAAAGGGAAAATGAAAAATCCAATTAACGCAATGGAAGAGAATAATGGCCTTCCAAAGGTATCATCGGTTGTATAATTCATTAAATGTCTAAAGTTTGGGAATTATGAAAGTAAATGTCTTAGGGGGAAATATCATAAAGGAATAAACTATATTTTAAGAATAATGGTCTTACTACTAATGATGAAGTGCGCATGAGTAATATATTAAAGGTATGTTCTGTTTTAAATGTATTTTTGATAAGCAAGATTAAATTGAGTTTTATTAATGTCAAGACATGGTTTATTTCATGTTTTTTGAAAGGGTTATTAATGAATAAGGCAATGAAGCTTAGTTGGTGGTTTTAGAAATAAGTTGGATAATTTAAGTAAACATGTATTGGTATTCAATAATTATGTTATATGAATCAATAAGTATATGTTCATTAAGGATTTTCAAAAATATATTAGATGGTTCTGATGACCTAGAAAGATGATTTAATGAAAGGTGATATTGTGATCAAGGTAATTAAACCCTTAATGTGTTACAGATACTGATAAAGAATTTTTAGCTTGGATAATGAGATTATTTATATGGATAAAGTAAATTGGGTATTGTTTATGACCTTAGAAATGATACAGGATTTATTTACAAAGTGTTTTATGTTATCATTAATGATGTTTATAGTGTTTTTGGATTTAAGGAATATATCCAATAATTTTTGTTCTATATAAGAAATTAATAAGAATGTATATTTTTAATATAGTTTTATGGTAATTCATGTTATTACCATATTTCAAGACAATACATGATGGTTGTATTCATAGGATTGGTATGTGGCTACTAAGAGATACTTTATAATATACAAGGGATCAAAGTTAATCTAATTTTGAGAAATTTAGTGACCTTATTTCTAAAGTTTTAAACTTTCATATTTAAGAAGTTTTATATGGATAACCACTTATCGAATGGTTTTAGTTGAACATTGGATGTGTATTTAGAGATTAAAATATTAATTCACTATATGAAGACTTATTCATATTGAATAACATATTTTAACTATTTTTCTTTCGATGGTACCTAGAGATATATATGATGTCTTATTGGTCTATCAGTGGGTCTTATGATCCAGTAGTGCATCAGTGATAAAAAATTCACCATCATTTATTTGAGTAATATATGAAGTGGAAATTTATCAAAGAACAACCAAAGCATAATACTATTCTTATGAAAGGGAATGAAATCAAGTAATTATATCTTCTGGTGAAAACTCATCAACTTTAGGGAAAGGGTTTTGAAATAAAATTATTTCCCATTATCATCCTTTTTTGTGATATCAATGACATTTTTCAAACCCCTTTGTTTTATGGATTTGTGGCCATTACCATTATCCTAATCATGTTCTCTATCACTCTATATCAAAACTTTATAGTTAGATTTCTCTTCCATGTCCATGTTTTGATTTTCCATTTATGTTATCCTATGGGGAAACATTGTTATGAGTTACTTTGTGTAACCAATATGTTTCCACCTTTCCCTTTTTAAAGTGAGTTTTAGTATTAATTTTTACAATGTGGGTTTCTATGAAAGGAACCTTCATGTATTAAATCTTGGTTAACCCAGATGAATTTCAAAGTAGAAATTCATTTTATGGGACGTAGAATGTAACACCCCTAGATTTTATTAATTATTTTTTTTCTAATACATTAAAATTATTTGATGGACTATATTACACACTAAACCATCTTAAGATTTATTTAAACACAAAACCAAGATTATATTATTCTACACAAAACATTTAGATTAGATTTTGTTACATGAAACATTATGTTTGGCTTGGGTTATATACAAAATTGAGTTCCTTTGACAGCTTCCATTATACGTAAGATCGAGTTTTATGAAACAACAATGTTATTATTAAAATATTGTTATAGATATCCCAAAGCAATAATAATGAAATATATAAATAAAATTAAATAAAATTATGAAACTATGGTTTACACATGTTGATAGAATTAATTATTTAGTTATCAATTAGTAAAAAATAAAAATAAAAAACAGTTGAATATAATGAAAATGTTCTTATGAAAAAAACTATATTTATGACCACAAACAAATTTTATCATAATAAATCAAATTAATCACTATTAAAGGGATATATTAAAGAAATTTAAATATTATAAATTCAATCGAATGTTTTTACATTCATACAATTAATTTTATAGGCATAAAATAAGAACAAATCCCATTTTCGATAGAAATGTTATATTATTATAAAAGGTAGTTTTATCACCTTTTAATGGTAGACCCATTTTAAAAACTAATTTTTTACACTTTTATCATTTTTAAATTATGAGATAAAATTCATTTTTTAAATCATAATATCAAAATTTACATTGGGTGAATTTTTCTCATTTTTCTGAGAAGTTTTATTTTTTGATGAATAGTGAAAATAATGAATTTTAATTGAAAACAAAATTTTCATCTAATTTATTTATATTGTTAAATTAAATTTTAGATTGGTTAAAAAGTATATTTAGATAAATTATAAAAAAATTAATATAATTTAGGTTATTATAATCAATTTCATGTTGAAATTGGATATAAACAGATTTCAAATTTTTGAACATTTTCACTTTAAAACTCAATTGTTATGTCTCGTCTGTATGATTATTTTAAATTAATTTATACCAATTATGTGATTTTAATTTGGAATAATCGATTACATATTTTTATCAATCATAACTTTTAATGTCTATTAGTGTTTAATTAATTTTTTACCAAAATTATTAGTGAAAAATAGTTAAAATTAATTACTGTGATGAAGAGAAAAATGAGTTTACCAAGGGACAAAACATTAATAAAGTGGTAAAAATGACAAAAAAAATAAGTAAAAAAACTCATTATTTTTTCATATTTTGACCACTTCCCCTCTTGGATCAAAAAATTACCATTATTGGGGGCACATTATGGGAAGACCCCCACCCTAGTATCCTGGAGTCAGTGCCTTACTTTATTGCATTGGTACTATAAACAATTGTTCATATTCCATTAGACTGAATAGTTTAATAGTTTTGGAAAACCATATACAAACATAATTTTTACATTACAACTTGAAAGTAAAAACAACATATCAACTCCATTGGGAATATCCATAACTCCAAGATTATCCCTATAAGTCATTCATATTATACATCTTCACATCCTGGGGAAAAATAAAACATAAGAAAGGGGTCATCTCAGATGCTCAGTAAGCGTAAAAAATACAACAAAATCAATCATAAACATAAAAATTTAAAATATTTGAAAAACTGAAACACATTATAGTAAAACATAATCATGAGAATAATATAGCAGGAATAAAAGATGAATAAATAATTTCATTTAAATAATCCCTTGAAATGTTACCAACTAGTGGAATAATCACATGATTTATCAATTACTAATATCATAATTAGGTAATTACTAATTTTGGACATCATAAAAATATATAATGGATTATCCCAAGACCCCATACATAAATGGGTAAAAACTCAGTCTAGTTTTCCTCATTAGACCTACCTATGCATCAAGGGTCTATAGCATACCCCACCCATCACTTACTATGTTTGATGCATTCTTAATATGTTGAATAATTTATTTAAAAGGATATATTTAAATTAAATTTTCCCATAACAATTTAACCTATTTTAATAATTGAAAATTTCTTGAGAGAAATACCCTTTTAATTTGGAAAGAAGAGACCTTTTGGAAAATAAATTGTATTTGTCATAAAATAATATTATAAACATGAATATACAAGAAAAGAAAATAGTAGGGAAATGAAATTATGTTTGAGGAAAAAATTATGTCCAATGTAATTTAAAACAAGTAAAAATACTTTTTAAGAAACTTTAGAAATGGGCCACTTCCATGTGGTTTAAGAGGAAATATAAGAATCATCAAAGATGATAAAGGATTAATTTTTTACATAAATAAGAAAAAAAAAATATTTTTTTTCATAATTAGATAAGTGATATTAGAATAATATTTATATATTAAAATAGGTTATCTCGTGTACTTGAAAATGGGTAAGAAATTGGAAAAATTCCCTTAAATCAGTCTTGTTTATCAGGAGGAATTGAAAAGGGAACCGTGTAAAACATGTATTTACCCATCAAATAATGATAAAGTGGTATAGATATTTGGTTTTGGAAAAATATTCACATAATTTAGAGTAATTATATAAAAATAATGAAGATTTGGATTGGGGTAAAGAGAGAGAAAGCGTAACATGAATGAAAAACGGTTGTTCGGGGAGAATCCCTTACCACTTTTCAAATAAATGAACCATATTCCCAATAAAATTAATGTACATTGAATAAGACATTGAATACCATGAAGATAAAAATATTCAAGATATGATACATCAATGGCTAGTATAAATACACCACACAGAAGAAATAGTGGTGAATAATTCATATCTCACATAAATGAAAGTTATGTTGTCAAATCCATACCTTATGTCCGAAAGCATTCTGCACTTATACTTAACATCTTGGATATTTAGATTATATCCATTAATTAATTAATTCAGAACCTTTTATACATATATTTTATTTATTATAATTTTTATTATAATCTTTTATGTTCTTTTTTATGAGTTATAAGATAAAAATTTATCATTCGAGATAATTCATTTCCTTGGTTTTCGTGATCGATTTACTTGTATACATGTATGGAAAATCATGTAAAATGAGAATAGTTGCCTAGAATTGAAATTATATATTATTAATAAAATTCTAGAATATTAAATGGTATTTTATCATTTTTTCCATATATTAGGATGATTATTTAGATATTACTTTAATGATAATCGTTTTGATTATTTTCATGGTTTTTGAATCCTCATGAACTAGTTTTGTCTTATTAATTATTATCATGTGTATTTACTAGTTCCAGAACAATAAATAACAAATAATAGGTGTAATACCATATTATTTAACTATAATAATGGTTTTATAACCATACTTGAAGAAGGTAATATAAAAAGTCCCATCATCCGCGATGGTGGTAAATCGACACATCACAAATGATGTTTTTATTTTTAGAATAAAAGGGGGGAGATAGGATTCGATGATGGATCTTCAATTAACATAATAAAATTATGGTAAATATAAGATACTACAGTTATCATTAATTTTTGGACACAATAGGTAAGTATTGAATAAGAATAAAATAAATTAAATGAAATTTAAAGAGAATGAGAAAATATTTACATGTTGAATTCTTCTCTTTTAGAACCTATTTAAGGTATATATGAATGTTCTTTTGGTTATACAGGATAACCCATAATATGGGGGAGCTTTTTAGGAGAGTAAATTGGAATAATAATAACAAGACTAAAGGATTTTGAAGTGTGAGGATAAGGGGTGGTTAAGGGAGGAATTTATAGTGCAAGAGAGGGGTGTTTTTTTAATATTTTATTCATTTGTTTAGTATTTGGGCTCAATAATATGAATTGTTTCAGAATTATCACTAAATATATTAAATTAATGAATGGTTGTTCTATATTATGGTTATTACTTCATCAATGACTCAAGGAATAGCTTATTTAACGTATAATGTATTTTTATAGTAAATTACCATATTTTACTATTCACTAAAAATTCAATTATTTTAGAAAAATCCAAAAAACTCACCCTAAACATTTTTTGAAATGTGAATGTGAGAATTTAATTTTTAAATAAAATCTTCATTACTTCTAAAAATACCCATTTTAAAATTATAATTAATTTTATACCACTTGAAAAATTAGTTAAGGTTTCATAAAAAAATATTATATCATAAGACAACTAAATATTAATTTATGAATATATTTTATGAAAATGTATTTTCTTTTAAAATATTATATTACTTATTAAATTTAAAATAAATATTAATAGATTAAAAAATACTAATACTTAATTTATCATTTCCAAAACATTTATTTACTTATTCCATGATATAAATATACCATATTTTCATTTATAATATACCTCAATTTTATTTATACTTTAATATGTGATTATAATATTAAAATTAAAAATATAATATTAATATAATGAAAATGATTATTTTATAGAAATTTGGATTTTTCCACTATTCAATGACACATAAATATTTTTGGAAAAAATACCAAAATTTCACCCTAATATAATTTTGACATTCCAATTTTAAAATTAATGTTTATTTTGTTCAATTGATATTATAAAAGTGGAAAATATTTGTTTTAAAATAAGTTCACCATTAAAAGATGGTAAAACTACCTTTAAAAAAAGGTCCTTCTAATACATAAAATTGGATTCATCCTTATCTCAAGACTATAAAATCATTTATATTAATGTAAAAACATTTTATTAAATATATAATATATAAATTTTAAAATTTGGTAATACTATTCATTCCTTCTAATTTAATGGATTGGCAATATTGGTAATTTTAAAATAATTATATTTAATCATTTTTTGTTTAAACTTTATCTTGTGTGAAACCTATGATGTTGCAGAAAATAAATTTAAGGAGATACAAACCATTAAATATTAGGGTGTTAAATTCTCCCCTCATTCAATAAATTGAGTCCTCAAAATTTGAAATTGTACTTCTAAAATCCAAGCTTGACACTTCAGAATTTCTTTGGGAAAAACCCACATTGGAAAAAAAAATTAATAAAATATCCTCTTAATAATAGGTAAAAAATGCAGAGGTTACCACAGAATAAGGTATTCTGATAGGATAACATTAGTGAAAAGGAAAAATATACACATGGAAGAATAATCTAACCATAACTTTCTGATAGAGAGTGATATAGAACATGTCCATTAGAAATATTACCATCACAAAGTCATAAATTTATGATCTTTTAAAAGAAATTTTATTTCTCATAACACTTCTGGAATTGTAGTTTTTCCCAACGCTTATTTACCAATGGTTTGCTTAAACCGTCGGTAAAAAATCCTTTTCCTAATGGTTTTAGGAAACCATTGGGAAAGGGGTGTCCAAGGCAACCTTTTTAAATGGTTCTAGTAGAACTGTTGGGAAAGGGTTCTTGGACACCCCTTTCCCAACAGTTTTTAAAAACCATGGGGAAATGTTTACCCCAAATACAGAATTGGTCGCTGCTCTCCCCCATTCACGACAGAACCCTAAAACTCTGCAGGGCTCAGCTCCTCTCACGACTTCACCCATCTGAACCTATGAAAATCCATCTGAATCGTCTCAAATCAGGTATTATATTCTTCATACACATAAAATATTTAAGTGATACCTTGGTTTTAATGTTATTCATCTCATATTTTAGTTTTATGTTTTGATTTTGATGTGTATATCATTTTTTTGTGTTTTGATTTAATCTATACTTTATCCATTACAATCCATTTAGTTAATTAAATCTTTAACACTCCATCGAAGAAGAAGCATCTCAAATTCATTGTGGTTGGATTCTAGATTTTCTAAGTATGTGTTTTATTCTTTTTTCATATTGTAATTAATTGTTACTTAGAAATTTATTTATATGTGTTTATTAATTTCTAGAAAAGTTTTTATGAATTTTTTCCTTAAAATTCCTTAAGGAAAGTGTTTTATTAAAATGAAATTTTTTTTGAATAAGGCTTGTGTAATGTAATTTGTTATTGTACACTATGTGACTATGTTTGGTATTTAGTAACACATGAGATAACTTGTGTGTGAGAATGTTCTTTGAAAGAGATTTCATGGTTGGTTCATGATTATATTTATGTTTTGAGCCTATTAATGAGTTGTTTAAAAGATATTTTGAGATATTTACCTTATGTTTATTGGTGAAAACTGGGATCTGTAGAGGTGGTTCATGATTAAGACATATAATTACTGCTAAACATGTGGATAAACCATGAATAGTAGTGAATTCTTGAATTGTTTGATGTTTTTAGTCCTTTTTTATTTGGAGTTTCTTTTGATGCTAATGTTTCTTATTGATACCTATGATGGAAATTTATTTTAGTTTCTAAATCGGCTGAGAATCCCCCACCATGCATAGTGTATGCAACCTCTACCCTTATTTAATCATTCTGTTCACACAGCCTATGCAACATCTACCCTCATTTAATCAGTAAACTCAAGTCATTAATTCAATCCTTCATTCTCACTAGCATGTAAGAAATTGAATGATTTAAACCCATACTCACATGATTTCTTACCTTAGATAGTGTCCAATATATGGAATAAAAGATTTTGAATTAAACAGTTAACCAAGATCATATATTCCATTTCCCCTAAGATTATTGTACTAATATAACTTTAGGGTCAACTAAATATGGTTCTCATTGTACGTTGTATATTATGTGTCCTTCTTGTCTAATACTCACTTTTATGAGGGTGGGGTGCTTTTCACTACCCATGCTGGCATGTGTAGACATCCATAAAAATGTTAGATAAGTCACAAGTTTAATTCAGTAATGTTTTTATCATTGACATACTTTATTAGTAATCTCAAATTTAAAAATAAATGTTTTTGTCTATACTTAATGAAATTAAATCTTTTTACAAGCCATGAACAACCTATTAGTGTAGAAGCCTAAAATTTATTCACTCATTGGGTGCGCTTGACTTGGGGTGTTAATTGGATAATGAAAGGTATGGCCATAGAGGTTCCAATAATGAGTTATTGAACATGAGTGAATGATTTGGGATGCCTATAACACATAATAGGACTTGAGTCATGTGCCTCTTATAGACCTAATGAAAATTAATATAAATAAATTTTAATTTAATTTATGAGTACTTGTTCTTTACATTATTTTCATAGTTCACTACATCGACTAGAAACTTCTTCCTTTATCATTTACCTAAATGTATTTTCTATTAATGTTAAATCCGATTAAATTGTTTATGACAAAATGAATTATATAAATTCTTTTTATAGAATGGACGGAAGTTGGATGTATATAACCGATCAGATCTCAAGCGATTTTCAAAACAATTTGGGGAGCTTTATAGATTTTGCATTTCAGAATGCTTCAGATAGTGGTCGCATTAACTTCCCATGTTCCAATTGTATTGGTAGACCTTGGTTGAGCCGTGAAGAATTCAGCTACCACATAACCAAAAATGGTTTTCAAGAAAACTACTTTTTGTGGTATCACAATGGGGAGAAAATGAAATCTCAAATTTGGGATGATCGAAATGAAAGGACTGGAATGGAGAATTTGTTAAATGATCAGTTTCTGTTTATTCTTCATCATGAAAAAGAAAGGATTCCAACTCAAGAAGACTTTGATATGAGGACAGCTAATGCATATAGTGAAAATGATGATATTGATAGGGTGAAAAAATTGAATGATGCTTCCACGACTCCAGTATTTAAACAATGCGGTAAAATGAAAAGTCTAGAATTTTTAATCTGATTGTTTCATGGGAGAACTATGTATGGGATTTCTAATACAGCAATCGATTACATTCTTACCCTCTTGAAGGATTTACTTCCAGATGATGAAGATATTCCCTCAAACCACTATATGGCATGGAAGTTAGTTGAGGAACTTGGATTTTCAAGAAACAAAATTCATGCTTTCCCAAAATATTGCAGTTTATTCAGGGAGGAAACTGCTGAATGAAATGATTGTATAAAATGTGACACATCCTGCTAGAAGTCAAAATCTGATGGAACACCATCCCGTGTTCCACAGAAAGTAATGTGGCACTTTCCACTGATCCCCAGACTCCAGAATCTTTTTTTGTTTGATGACATATCAATAAAAATGAGATGGAATGATACCGAGAGAAAGAAGACTAATGATGAGTTGGTTCATCCTGCAGATGGATTTTCATGGAAGAGATTTGATGCTCGGCATCTTGATTTTGCAGCTGACGTGCGTAATGTGAGGCTGGGTTTTTCATGTGATAGTTTTAATCTGTTTTGGAAGATTCTTACTTCGCATAAAACATGGCCAGTTTTTATACACATTTATAATCCTCCACCATGGTTGTTTATGAAAAAATCATTCACTTTCATGAGTATACTCATATCTGGTCCTTCTGATCCCGACATTGATATAGATGTATACATGCAACCTTTAATAAAAGAGTTGAAACTTATTTGGGATGTGGGTGTGCGCACATACGATACATGTTCGAAAGACATATTTCATATGTGTGCTGCGCTTCTGTGGATGATCAATGATTTTATTTCTTATGCAATGATGTCTGGATGGAGCACGAAGGGAAAACTGTCATGCCTAGTTTGTATGAAGAATACACGATCCAGAAGACTGAAACATCGTTGTAGTTTCAGTTTTATGGGACATCGACAATTCTTGCAAAATGATCATCCATATAGAATAAATCTTTGAAGATTTGATAATACCATAGAGACCGATGATCCACCTCATCATATTTCTGTAACTGATGTGCTTAATGAATTGAAAGATTTCAGTTTTCCATTCGGGAAGGGTCAAATGAAATCTTGAAAGAGAAAGAATGTTTCCACTGAAACCTGTTACAATTGGAGGAAGAGAAGTATCTTTTTTTATTTGCCTTATTGTTCAACCAATTTTTTATGTCATTGCTTATACATAATGCATATTGAAAAGAATATATGTGAAATTTTGCTTTTGGTTCTTCTAAATTTCAAGGGGAAGACAAAAGATGATTTACGATCTCGGCGTAACTTTGTGGATTGGGGCATCAGACCAGAATTGCATCCTGTACATAACAGTGAAAATAAATGGAAACTTCCATGTGCTTCTTATGTGATAAAACCTATGGAAAAAAACAATTTTTGGAAGTATTATAGACTATTAGAGTTCCTGATGGATATTCAAGCAACATATCTAAACGGGTCAACAGAAGAGAGTTGAAGCTAAAATCATTGAAGACTTGTGATTATCACATTCTACTGCATGAGTTTCTTCTAATAGAAATCCACCATCTTTTGTCCAATAATGTAAGGGTGAATTTTATTCGGTTTTTCCATTTGTTTAGAGATCTTTGTGCTAAGAATTTTTTCAAGTCTTTCTTGTAAAAAATGTTGACAGATTCCCCATTAATTTTGCGTGAGTTGGAGAAAATATTTCCTCCATCATTTTTCACATGCATGTTGCATCTGACTATCCATATTCCCACTGAAATACTTCTCGGAGGACATGTTTCATTTCGTTGGATATATCCAACTGGAATAAATATGTTCACATTAAAGTCTTATGTCCGAAATAGAAATCATCCTAAAGGTTCTATCGTGAACGGTTACTTGGCTCAAGAATGTATAGAATTATGCTCAATGTGTTTGTCTGATCTTACTACAAGAATGAACAGACAAATGAGAAATTAAGAATAATAGTATGAGAAAATTGAACCCAGTTTTCCATCACTTCCTCAAATAGGATGAATTCCTGGATCATATACATTGAAGACATTAAGCCATGAAGAGCAGGAGATGGAACATCACATAGTTTTGTTCAACTATGATTTGTTCGATGACTATATTAGGTACCTAAATTTAATATGTATATCTTAAATATATATCTATTAAACGATTCATATCTTTTTATCTAAATGGAATATAAAACAATGATAAATAGGAATCATCATTCGTTATCTTTGAGAAAGAGAGAGACTTTTCATAGCAAAGAGTTTTCTTCTTGGTTAAAATTTAAGGTAAAAATATTAATATTTAAATTAATTATATCAATATTTAATTAAGTTTAATAGTCATTTATATTGAAGGTATTGAGTTTTTCTGCTGACTCTGTCTCTGAGGAAATAAGAGCTTTAGATTTTGGTCCTAATACTGTGGTTCGTGACTACAAATCAATTGTTATCAGTGGTTACAAATTTATTGTCACTGAAAGAGCAAAGAACATGAGAACACAACATGATGGTGTTATGGTTACTGCCACAACCGATTTTTATGCCAGTGCATCATATAGTAGACCGCTATTTGAAAATGTGGGTTATTATGGAGTCATTGAGAAAATAATAATATTGGATTATTACTCTCTTGGACGAGTCACAATGATGAAATTCCATTGGTGTGATTTGATGAAGATACAGGGCACATTTATTGATGATTGTGGATTTTGAGTAATTAATATGACTCTCACTATTTCTACAGAAGAACCATATGTGTTGGCATCAATGGTCAAATAAGTTTTTTATGTCAAATACCAACTTCGACCTGAATTTGGTGTCATAGTTGAAGTAATTCCAAGACATATTTTTGATGATGGTGATGATGGAATTGATACTGTCCCTAGTGCCATTGGAACCAATCCATTTATTTCTTTTGATGACTCCAATAGCTCAAATGTCAGAGTTGATTGTGAACCTAAAGTTGTGGTTGAAAATATATTGAATTATTCATCCATGTTCTCAATTCTTTTGCTTTACCTTGAGTTGGTTTGTTATGGTTGGTAATATTCAAATTTATTTAGTATTGATCATAAATATGTTTTAGTGACTTGACCGTTATGTGAATTTTCAATGTTTATTGGTTGCGGTTTTATTTGAATTGCATTTTCTAATTTAGAATTGAATTGTATTCAAACCTAATCAAACAATATTTCTAACTTGGTGAACATTACAACTTGTAAGATTTATTAAATCCATACAAGCTCTTATAAAACAATTGATAGCTAAATTACCAATGAATCCCCCTATTCCCTCATATATTTAGTTTTTTGGTTTACACATTAGTTTCCTTATTCTAATTAATTACATATTTTTTTCGAAAGCTGGAAATGAAGCCAATTGAAGAGAGACAAAGGAAAAAAATGATGGAGAACAATCATCGAGTGGTGGAGATGGGTGTTCCACCATTAGTGCCTACAATGAGTACTTTATTTCAAATATATATATTTACAGAATATATAATGTCATGTGATTAATTTTTTTGTAAACATTTTTGTAGGATCCACCTATACGTCGACAGTTATTCGATGAGGAGCCTAGTACTGGTCCTAGTACTCAGGTCGGTGGTATGAGGAGGGTTCATACCAGAGGTGGACGAGCAGTTGCACGTACCCGACAAGACCCTGCCCCTCCTATTGACATGTCCTCATTCCCACATTCTGATCCCAGTGTGTCGTTAGGGACACACGGAGTATTTAGGTCTCCCATGTTTTCACCACCTTTTGCATCTTCTGGCCCATCATTTTCACATCCCATGATGATTCCCCCTCCCCAGTAAGAATCCAGTCATACAACTATCCCATGTTCTTTTCCTTCTACTTCTGTCTCTCTGAGCTTCTATATTCTATCGTCTTCAACTCCTGTTCCACTACAAGGTGTTCCATCAGTTTCTGTGGATCCAGCGGCACTCAGCGATCAGACTGGCGCAGGTATATTTATAGAACCCTAAAAAAAATTTATAGAAATATTTATTTTCATTATAACATGTTTTGATACAATATTTTTTTTCTTTCATGACAGATACATCTACTGACAGGAGGCGGGGCTGGGGGAAGGGGCGTACATGCATGCGTTTGGTGTGGAACCGCCGCACACAGATTATGGTGGATTACAATAAAGACAACCAAATAGTTGAGAAATCAGGGCAGTAATGTCGGAGTTATTTGGGGATGCTTTCCAAATACTCTGACATCATTCCCATCAGCCCGCTGTCATAGAGACATTTTCCACATGAGTTCAAGGATAGAGCTTGGGCGGAGATATGGGTAAAAAAATCTGTTGTATTTAATGTCATGAATTATTTTTGTATTTATATGAATTAATATTTTGATGTTAGCTTCGATTTAATTTTCCCGATAATGAGGGTGCACGACCGGAACATCTAAAGGATTTAGGCGATATTTGGAGAGCCTGCAATAATGAGTTGTTTATTTTCTGGCTTTCTAGAGTTGGCACTGAGTTAGAGGCAGTACCAGTCATGGATGATTGTCCTATAGAGCAGTATCGTCAGATGATTACTCAATGGACAACTACCCAGTTTAAGGTATGAATTACATTTGAGGTATTTAAATAATAACTTTCATGTTTTTAATTAATATTATCCTTTGCATTATCGAATTTTATTTAGTAATCATCTATAAAAAATAAAAAAAACATTGATGCAAAAAATACCTCCACACACTACGACGTACTACGATGTCGGATCATGAGAGGAAGCAGGTATGACAATTGTTTATAAGTTTTCTTTACAACTTACATTTTCTTTTGTTTCCTCAATTATTTAATTTTTTGCTAAAGTTTTCATATAACTTTAGTTTTCAATGTCACTGTAGAGGCAAATACAGAATATTGAAGGACGTGTGCCTAAAGCAAAACTGTTTTGCTCGAGTAGACGGAAAAAGGATGGAAGTGTCATCAACGAAGCGACTCAGCAGTAGATTGTAAGTTTTAATCTGTTGATTTTATATTTTAATATCTATTTGGTAACTTAATAATATATTTATATTTGTAACAGGCTGATATAGAGGCCCTCTATGCCCAAGAATAAGTCAATTTTGGGTCAACTGATCACTTACATCAGGTGTTGGGAGAGGAGCATCCTGATAGAGTACACTGCCGACCTAGGATATCCCCAACGAGGTATTGGCCCTCCTTAGGTATGATTTGTAGGGCCACCGAGCTGAAGAAAGTTAGGTCATAGGAAGAACAGGATGAGAAAAGGGCCATAGAGATGGTCGAACTGTCTGCTAGGGAAAATAGTGCATTTATGAAATTTATTGAAGTTCTACGTCCAACACTTCCAGCAGAGGCCAGCCCAGATTTTGATGAATATATGTCGTCGAAACGTTATATATATGGTGCACTAGGTGGCAGTTCTAGTGGTGTTCAGGACGATTTCCATCTTGATGATGATGATGGCGAGGAGTCTGATGCGGAAGAGGAGGGAGAGGAGGGGGTGAGGCGGATGGTGAGGGCAAGGAGGAGGGTGAGGGAGAGGAGGAGGACGAGGACGACGATAGGGACAAGGACGAGGGTGATGATGATGGTGATGATGGTGATGGTGATGTGGGACAAATTGATCTGTTACATTTTTGACTAATATTACTAATATTTGATGTTTAATCTATTCTAGTTGTTGGTTTTATCTAGACCCTTAGTATAGTGTTGGAGTAGAGTTATTTTTATATATTGTCAGTTTTTATGGATGTTGTTTTCTTTTATTGGTTGTGTGTTTGGGAACTCCTTGGACAGCCCCCCTCCTTCCTGGACCCTGGACAACCCCCCCCCCCCCCCCCCCACCACCACCATCCTCCTTGGACCCCTTACATCCCCTGTACAGCCCCTCAGACATCCCCCCCCCCCACCATCCTCCTTGGTCCCTGGATATCCCCCCAAACACCCCCCGTACAGCCACCTGGATAGCCCCCCGGACAGCCCCCCCCCCCCCCCCCACCCTCCTCCCTAGACCCCTGACATCCCCCCGAACAGCCCCCCAGACAGCCCCTCCACCCTCCTCCTTGGACCCCGGACAATACCCCGAACACCCCCCGGACAGCCCCTCGGACACCCACCGGACAACCCCCCCCCCCCCCACCCTCCTTGATTTAATTTACAATTATAAAATCTATAATATATATTTTATTTATTTTCATCATGATAATCAATGTAAATCACATTTACACATCTTATCAATATCATAGATTCTTGGTATGTTATAAAAGGGATGTATTCATTGGGCCTGGCATTGTTAGATCTGAAATGTTTCATAAATAAATTAATTTAAATACCCATAGTCAAATAGTGTATTTCAATGATGTGAATGGACAACTAACATACCACTCTAACTGTGTCTCTTTTGTTTAAAATGGATATGATTATAAGTGAAAAGAACAACTGGCATATGGAAAACTGACCAAATGCATTCGGATTCTGTTGATAATTTATCACAACGATCCATGGGTCATATGTGACATGTACGAGCCAACCCGGGCTCAATCCGAGTTGCGGTGTGGTCGGGATCACTCTAAGTGTCTCCATTTTGTTTAAAATGGACAACATTTTAAGTACATATGGAAAACCGAAAAAACGCATTCGGTTTCCGTTGAAACCTTAGTAAAACAATCCATGGCTCATATGTGACGTGTTCAAGTCAACCCCGCCTCAATTTGAGGCACGATTTGGCCAAAACCATTCATAGTGTCTCTCTTTTGTTTAAAATAGACATCATTTTAAGTGAAAACAACAACTGACATACGAAAAACTGACCAAAGGCATTTGAAATGTGTTGATGCTTTATGAAAAGGATCCTTGGGTCATATGTGACGTGTACGAGACAACCTCACCTCAATCTGAGGCACGGTGTGGCTGAAACCATTCATAGTGTCTCTCTTTTTTTTTAAATGGACATCATTTTAAGTGAAAACAGCAAGTGACAAACGAGAAACTGACCAAATGCATTCGAAATGTGTTGATTCTTTAGTAAAATGATCCATTGGTCATATGTGATGTGTATGAGTCAACCCTGCCTCAATCAGAGGTGTGGTGTGGTTGGTACCACTCAAAGTGTCTATCTTTTGTTTAAAATGGACAACATTTTAAGTGTAAACATCAACTGGCATACGGAAAACCGACCAAATGCATTCTTATTGTGTTGATACTTTAGTACAATGATCCATGGGTCATTTGAGATGTTTATGAGTCAACCCCATCTAAATTTGAGGTGTGGTGTGGCCAGTACCACTCTAACTGTGTCTCTTTTGTTTTAAATGGACAGGATTATAAGTGAAAAGAACAACTGGCATAAAGAAAACCATCCAAACGCATTTGGATTCTTTTGATAATTTATCACAACGTTCCATGGGTCATATTTGATGTGTACGAGCCAACACGAGATCAATCTGAGTTACGGTGTGGCTGAGATCACTCTATGTGTCTCTCTTTTGTTTAAAATGGACAACATTTTTAGTACATACGGAAAACTGACCAAAAGCATTCGGTTTATGTTGAAACTTTAGGAGAACTATCCATGAGTCATATGTGACGTGTAAGAGTCAACCATGCCTCAATACAAGGCGCGGTGTGGCCGACACCACTCAAAGTGTCTCTCTTTTGTTTAAAATGGACTTCATTTTATGTGAAAACAACAAGTGACATACAAAAAACTGGCCAAACGCATTCCAAATGTGTTTTTGATTTATGAAAATGATCCATGCATCATATGTGATGTGTAAGAGTCAATACTTCCTCAATCCAAGGGGCAGTGTGGCCGCAACCACTCTAAGTGTCTCTCTTTTGTTTAAAATGGACAACATTTTAAGTGAAAACATCAACTGGCATACGGAAAACTGACCAAACACATTTTTATTGTGTTGATACTTTAGGAAAATGATCCATGGGTCATTTGAGACGTGTAGGAGTCAACCCCATCTAAATACGAGGCACGGAGTGGCTGGTACCACTCTAACTATGTCTCTTTTGTTTAAAATGGGCAGGATTATAAGTGAAAAGAACAACTGGCATAAGGAAAACTGACCAAATGCATTCAAATTCTGTTGATAATTTATCACAACAACCCATGGGTCATATGTGATGTGTTCGAGCCAACTCATGCTCAATCTGAGTCACGATGTGGCAGGGATCACTCTATGTATCTCTCTTTTGTTTAAAATGGACAACATTTTAAGTACATACAGAAAACTGACCAAACGCATTCGGTTTCTATTGAAACTTTAGGAGAACTATCCATGGGTCATATTTGATGTGTACGAGTAAACCTCTCCTCAATCCGAGGCTCGGTGTGGCCGAAACCACTCAAAGTGTCTCTCTTTTGTTTAAAACGGACATCATTTTAAGTGAAAACAAAAACTAGCATACGGAAAACTGACCAAACACATTTGAAATGTGTTGATGATTTAGTAAAACGATCCATGGGTCATATGTGACATGTAAGAGTCATCCCTGCCTCAATCCAAGGTGTGGTGTGGCCAGCACCACTCTAAATGTCTCTCTTTTATTTAAAATGGACAACATTTTAAGTGAAAACATCAACTGGGATATGGAAAACCGACCAAACGCATTTGTATTGTGTTGATACTTTAGTAAAATGATCCATGGGTAATTTGAGACGTGTAAAAGTCAACCCCGTCTAAATCTGAGGCACGGTGTGGCCAGTACCACTCTAACTGTGTCTCTTTTGTTTAAAATGGACATGATTATAAGTGAAACGATCAACTGGCATACAGAAAACAACAAAATGCATTTGGATTCTATTGATAATTTATTACAAAGATCCATGGGTCATATGTGACGTGTACGAGCCAACCCGGGCTCAATCCGAGTCGTGGTGTGGTTGGGATCACTCTAAGTGTCTCTCTTTTCTTTAAAATGTACAACAGTTTTAGTACATGCGAAAAACTAACCAAATGCATTCGGTTTTCGTTGAAACTTTAGGAGAATGATTCATGAGTCATATATGACATGTACAAGTCAACCTCACTTCAATCCGAGGCATGGTGTGGCCGACACCACTCAAAGTGTCTCTCTTTTGTTTAAAATGGACTTCATTTTAAGTGAAAAAAACAAGTGACATACAAAAAACTGACCAAACGCATTCAAAATGTGTTGATGCTTTAGGAAAACGATCCATGGGTCATATGTGATGTGTAAAAGTCAACCCCTCCTCAATCTGATGTGCGGTGTGGTTGGCACTACTCTAAGTGTCTCTCTTTTGTTTAAAATGGACAACATTTTAAGTGAAAACATCAACTGGCATACGGAAAACCAACCAAACACATTCAGATTGTGTTCATATTTTAGGAAAAGGATCGATGGGTCTTTTGGGACGTGTATGAGTCAACCCCGTCTAAATTCGAGGTGTGGTGTGGCCGGTACCACTCTAACTGTGTCTCTATTGTTTAAAATGGATAGGATTATAAGTGAAAAGAAAAACTAGCATACGGAAAACCTACCAAATGCATTCAGATTCAGTTTCTAATTTAGAACAACGATCCATGAGTCATATGTGATGTGTACGAGCCAACCCAGGCTCAATCCGAGTCGTGGAGTGGTCGGGATCACTCTAAGTGTCTCTCTTTTGTTTAAAATGGACAACATTTTAAGTACATATGGAAAACTGACCAAACGCATCCGATTTCTATTGAAACTTTAAGAGAACGATCCATGGGTCATATGTGATGTGTAAGATTCAACCTCGCCTCAATCTGAGGTGCGGTGTCGCCGACACCACTCAAAGTGTCTATCAATATTTTTTAAATGAACATCATTTTAAGTGAAAAGAACAACTAGCATATGGAAAACCAACCAAATGCATTCAAAATGTGTTGATGCTTTAGGAAAACGATCCATGGGTCATATGTGACGTGTATGAGTCAACCCCGACTTAATATGAGGCATGGTGTGGCCAGAACCACTCTAAGTGTCTCTCTTTTGTTTCAAAAGGATATCATTTTAAGTGAAAAGAACAACTGGCATACGGAAAACCGACCAAACGCATTCAGATTCTATTGATAATTTATCACAATGATCCATGGGTCATATGTGACGTGTATGAGACAACCCGGGCTCAATCCGAGTTGCAGTATGGCCGGGATCACTCTAAGTGTCTCTCTTTTGTTTAAAATGGACAACATTTTAAGTGAAAAGAACAATTGGCATACGGAAAACTGACCAAACGGATTGAGATTCTATTGATAATTGATCACAACGATCCATGGGTCATATGTGACATGTACGAGCCAACCCGGGCTCAATATGAGTCGCGGTGTGGCTGGGATCACTCTAAGTGTCTATCTTTTGTTTAAAATGGACAACAATTTATGTACATATAGAAAATCAACCAAACGCATTCGTTTTCTATTGAAACTTTAGGAGAAAGGTCCATGGGTCATATGTGATGTGTACGAGTCAACCTCTCCTCAATCTGAGGCGTGGTGTGGCTGAAACCACTAAAAGTTTCTCTCTTTTGTTTAAAATGGACATCATTTTAAGTGAAAACAATAACTAGCATACATAAAACCAACCAAATGCATTCGAAATGTGTTGATGCTTTAGGAAAATGATCCATGGGTCATATGTGACATGTATGAGTCAACCCCGCCTCAATCCAAGGTGTGGTGTGGCCGGAACCACTCTAAGTGTCTCTCTTTTGTTTCAGAAGGATGTCATTTTAAGTGAAAAGAACAACTGGAATATAGAAAACTGACCAAATGACTTCATATTCTATTGATAATTTATCACAACGATCCATGGGTCATATGTGACATGTACGAGCTAACCTGTGCTCAATTCGAGTCGGGGTGTGGCCAGGATCACTCTAAGTGTCTACCTTTTGTTTAAAATGGACAACATTTTAAGTACATACAAAATACCAACCAAACGGATTCTGATTGTGTCGATACTTTATCACAACGATCCATGGGTCATATTTGACATGTACGAATCAACCGTGCCTCAATCTAAGTTGCGGTGTGGCCGACACTATTCATAGTGTCTCTCTTTTGTTTAAAATGGACATCATTTTAAGTGAAAACCACAAGTGACATGCGAAAAACTGACCAAATGCATTCAAAATGTGTTGATGATTTAGTAAAATGATCCATGAGTCATATTTGATGTGTACGAGTCAAACCTACCTCAATCCAAGGTGCGGTGTGGCCAGGATCACTCTAAGTGTCTCTCTTTTGTTTAAAATGGACAACATTTTAAGTACATACGGAAAACTGACCAAACGGATTCTGATTGTGTTGATACTTTATAACAATGATCCATGGGTCATATGTGACGTGTACAAATCAACTCCACCTCAATTTGAGGCGTGGTGTGGCCGGCACCACTCAAAGTGTCTCTCTTTTGTTTTAAAAGGACATCATTTTAAGTGAAAACACCAACTGACATACGAAAAACTGACCAAACGCATTCGGATTGTGTTGATACTTTAGGACAATGATCCATGGGTCATTTGAGATGTGTATGAGTCAACCCCGTCTAAATCTGAGACGTGGTGTGGCCGGTACCACTCTAATTGTGTCTCTTTTGTTTAAAATGGATAGGATTATAAGTGAGAAGAACTACTGGCATACAAAAAGCTGACCAAACGCATTCAGAATCTGTTAAAACTTTAGGACAACAATCCATGGGTCATATGTTACATGTATGAGTCAACCGTGCCTCAATCCAAGTCACGGTCTATCCAGCACCACCCAAAGTGTCTCCCTTATGTTTAAAATGTACAACATTTTAAGTACATAAGGAAAACCAACCAAACGGATTCTGATTGTGTTGATATTTTAGCACAACAATCCATGGGTCATTTGTGACGTGTACGAGTCAACCTCGCCTCAATCCGAGGTGCGGTGTGGCTGACACCATTCAAAGTGTCTCTCTTTTATTTAAAAAGCACTTCATTTTAAGTGAAAACAACAACTGACATACGTAAAACCGACCAAATGCTTTCGGAATATGTTGATTCTTTAGGAAAATGATCCATGGGTCATTTGTGACGTGTATGAGTTAACCTTGCCTAAATCCAAGGCACGATGTGGCCAGTATCACTCCAGGTGTATGTATTTTGTTTAAAATGGACATCATTTCTAGTAAAAACATATGGTATACGAAAAACTGATCAAATTATGAATTGAATTCCAGATTCCACATATAATTGTCATCTAAATTTTTAATTGAATTTTAAATGAATTATGTATGTTTATAATTATGTTACGAATTCTGATTTAATTCTGTATGTGTATAGTTCTATGGTGCATTATATGTTAAATGTGTATGAATTTGTTCTCTATATGTATGTGTTAGTTGGTTATTGTAGGTATAATAATTGTATATGTATTTTTTAGTTTATTGAAGGTAAAATAATTAGAAATGATTGAAAATGAGGGGGTTGTGCAAATTGCAGGCTCGCTCGAAATGGGCTGTGGAAATTGCAGGCTAATGTGTAGTTTGCACAGCATAGCCTATGCCAACAATTTGAAACCATTGGCATAGAAATATGAGGTTTTTTTACCAACAGTTCAAAGAACTGTTGTTAAAAATCCTTTCCCAATGGTTTAGAAAACGTTGGTAAAGAAGTAGGCTGCTTGGATTTCTCAACGGTTCAAGCCAAACCTTTGGGAAAAACTATCCCAACGGTTTGGCACAACCATTGGGATAGGTTAATTTTTCCAACCTATCCCAACAGTTCACTATAAACCATTGGGAAAAGCTTTCCCAATGGCTTACTTCCATATGGTTTTCAGAACCATTGGTATAACATATACTAATAGTTCTGCAGCCTTTCCCTATGGTTCAGAACCATTGGGAAAGCCTGTATTTTTAGTAGTGTAAAGAAAAGTAAATAGATAATGTTTTTGTTCAAAAATATTTTTCCAATAGTATAGTTATTATTTTAATATAAATATAATCACTTGAGAAAATAAACATACATGATTACAGTACATTTTATAAAAATATCCTCATCCTTTGGTTGTACTTCGTTCTACTTTCACTTTATCCCTTACACCTAGAAATTAATTTTCAAGATGAATTTTTTCACACCTAGAGAAATTTTAATGAAGCATATGGTATTTATTTTATTCCTTTCACCTTTAAATGTTTTCTAAAACTAAGATGGTTAGCATATGTTATTAGGAATAATAATTTCCAATGTTTAACTGGATACATTCCGTAAGTAGTTAATCTTAAGACTTGTCTAAAACTTGTATTTCCATATTCAATGGAAAAAAAATTAAAAGGAAGGTCACTAAATTTTCAAAATCAACATAACATAAGATTCCAAAAATAATATATCTTTTATTTTAACATACCAAATATATGAATACTTAATCTCTTTTAAACCTTTATGAAATATTCATGATTCCAATAGTAAAATATTAGGTTGTTGAATATATTCCTAAAATCCAAATATCAAATTACCCCAGTATAACAAAAACCATTAGATCACTAACCACATTCATGGTCACCAATACTATAGAATCAATATCAATTTTTTATTATCTCAATGTTAATAAAATATTTTGGGTTATATTTTTCCAATTCTTGTGTTTTAAAGAACATTAACTTACAATAGAATCACTTCTCATGATTTATGGTGTTATTCATCAGATGCTTCAAATTCCTTAAAGAATAAGTCCTACATAAAATCATTATATATATCATGATTATTATCACCAAATAATTACTGATAAAATACTCAAATAACATAATTCTTGAATCCAAACCCAAGAATATTAATCTATACTCTTCATATGTGGTAGTAGCATAATCTTGACCATGATCCATTATCCTCTTTTTTTGTATATTCATTTGATGCTTGAGAAATTTATTTTTATAGTGTCCCATACCCTTGAAATTGAAGCACTGAATATTGGAAGATCCTATCCTTTCTTTATAATCATTATCATTGTGGTATTTTTCTCGAAATTTGAAGTAAACTCATTTTCCTCTTAAGAATATACCAATTTTTTTCCTTCCGTAATTATCACATGTGGGAAAATACTTCTTAACCTTTATCTATTTATCTATCTTTTGTGATCATCCAGCTTCTTATCTTACTTCTGTTTGATGCAAAAATTATTGTATGATACATTCTCTATCTTTTTATAACATGATATTTTTTTCTCATATGATGAGAATATTTGGGAGAATACTTCCTTTCAATAGACTGGATTAATCCCATCGAAGAAATGATCATTCTTACTCTTTGGATAATCTGAATTGATATGGTTTTGATTTCTTCTTCTAGGTTCCAATTCTAAACAATGGCATACACTATAATAGATCATAACATTATAAAACATAAATTACAATCTCAAAAACATGTGAAATATTTAACATAAATTGAAAAATTAATTTTTAGATAATCTCATCATCATAAACATGGTTTCTTTAGGGACATATTTACTATTAAATTATTCATAATGGATTGTAAAGAAAATGTGAATTATCCTAAGTATATCCCATGGATGTGCCAAAATAGGTGCACAATAAGGTCCATTATTGCGGACAGGGTTACATCGAGTTAGGCCTGACGCAACTTGTCAGAGTTATTACTCTTAGGTACATCTATGCCAAAACCACGCCCACTTGTGCTATTCAGATAGGGATGTATTCCTAGAATGACCCACATAATATATACCTTCCCAAAATTTTAGTATGTTCATATATTATTTTAGCTAATATATATCTTAGGTTTATATTCCCTAATCTATGTTTTCCAAATCTACTTATCCAAGGTTTCTACTAAACATTCTCTAATACCAACTATAAATACCCTGACCCTAGTAGCCTGGAGCTAGTGCCTTACTTTTTTA
Source organism: Viscum album (assembly GCA_963277665.1). Classification (NCBI taxonomy): domain Eukaryota; kingdom Viridiplantae; phylum Streptophyta; class Magnoliopsida; order Santalales; family Viscaceae; genus Viscum; species Viscum album. The sequence goes on from OY728159.1 coordinate 1,628,355,759, forward strand.
CATTGGTACTATGAATAAGTTTTCACATCCCGAGGGGCTAAATAGTTTAGTAGTTTTTGAAATCTATATAGAAACATAAGTTTTAAATTAAAACATAAAAGGAAAAACAACATAGAAACTCCATTGGAAACATCCATAACTTCTAGATTATCCCTACAAGTCATTCATAATATAAATCATTTCACCCTAGGGAAAACTAGAACATAATAAAGTGGAAATCTTAGATGCTCAGTAAGGGTAAAAAACACATTGGAAGGTATCATAAACATAAACAATAAGGAAAGGAGAATAACTGAAATTCATGCCAATAAAACATAATCTTCCTCATAATATGGAAGGAATAAAATCTAAATAAATAATTTCATATAAATAATCACAAAACACATAACAATGGATATTCTACTAGTTGAATAATCACATGATTTATCAAATAATAGTATCAAAATGAAGGAATTCATAATGTCAGGAATCATAAACATATCATCAAGAATTCATCCAAGAAACCATACATAAATGGTTAAAAACCTGGTCGATTTTGTCTCATGAGACCTACTAATGCATTGAGGGCCTATAGTATGAACCACTCGTCACTTACTAATTCCAATTCATAAATAATACGTCGAATAATGTATTTAAATATATATCTTTAAATCAAAATTTCACATACCAATTTTAAGTATTTTAATCAAAGATGAAAATACTCTAATAAAATCCTTGATAAATTCTTGAGAGAAATACCCTTTTACATTAGATGGAAGAGTTATATTGAAAAATAATTTTTATTGGTCATAAAATAATTATGTAAACATGAATATACTAGAAAAGATATATTAATTACAATTAATTATTTTTTTGAGGCGAAAATTATGTCTAACTTAAGTGGAAATAAGTAAAAAACTAGTTTTTAAGAAACTTTTGAAATGGGTCACTTCTGTGTTGTTTGAGATAAAATATAAGAATCATTAAAGTGGAAAACGTCTTAATTATTCACATAAAAATATAAATTAACTAATATTTTTTCATAATAAAATAATTTATTTTAGAATAAAATTTTTGGATAAAAATAGATTATTGCAGTGTACTTGAAAATTGGTATGAAATTGGAATGTTCCCTAAAATCAGGCTTGCTTATTCACAAGAATTGAAAAGGGAACCTTGTAAAAAATTTATTTCCCAATAAAATAAATATAAAATGATCTGGATACATGGTTTTAGAAAATATACATATAATTTAGAATAATTATATAAAAAATAATGAATAATTACATTGGGGTAAAGAGATATAAAGAGTAACCTGAATGAAAAATGGTGGATCGAGGAGAATCCCTTACCAATGAAGAAGGAGTAACCTTATTCCATGTAAAATTAATGATCATTAAATAATACATTTAATTCAATGAATATAAAAATATTCATGATATGATACATAAATATTAACTATAAATAAACCACACACAATAAATATTGGTGAATAAGGCATATCTCATAGAAATGAAGGTGAGATGAGAAAACCCTTCCCTTATGTATGAAATCATTATGTACTTGTACATAACATCCTAGAATAGTCAGATTAAATCCATTAATTAATTAATTCAGAAACAAAAATTACATGTATTTTATTTTTTATAGTTTTATTAAGTTAATTCATGGAATTTTGGATGAGTTATAAGATATAATTTTAACACTTAGGAGTGTTCATTTCCATGGTTTTCATGATCAATTTACATGTATACATGTATAGAAAATCATGTAAAATGAGAATTTATATCTAGAATCAAAATTATATTTATTAATTAACTTCCAAAATATTATATGTTTTTAAATAATTTAAATTTAATATAAAAGGATGATTCATTATATATAACATTAATGATAATCATTTATATTATTTTCCCAGTTTTTCAACTTTCGTTAACTTGTTTTTGTCATGTTAATAAAATCATGTATATATAAGAGTTCTAGAACACTAAATAAATTATAATTTATATAATAAAATTTCTTTTAAACATAATAATGGTTTTATAACCATCCATGAAGTCGTTTTTGAAGATAAAGTTGCATGGTCCATGATGGCAGTAAATCGACACATCACAGATGATGTTTTTATTTTTAGAATAAAAGGTGGAGGAGAAGGGGTTTGATGATGGATTTTCCATTAACATAATAGAATTATAGTTTATATAATACAATGTATCTTTCATGAATATTTTTATAGAATAGGTAAGGATAGAATAAGAAGTAATGAAATTAAAAGAAATTGAAAATGACCAAAGAAGGATTTACCTCTTGAATTCTTCTCCTTGAGAACCACCTTAAAAGACTTGGAAAGGTAATTTTGGTTAGAACAAAAAAAAGTAGGGGAGATATTTGAGAGATTAAAATGGTAAAATATGATAAATATTCAATGTATTTGGAAGTGTGAGGAGAATGTGTGGTGAGGGTGGTATTTATAGTGGAGGAGAGGGGTGTTTTTTGAATAATTTATGCTTTTTTTATTTTTTCTCAAGACTATTAATAGTTTGGAAATTATCAATAAATATATAAAAAAATTAATGATATTTCTAAATTCTGTTTATTACATCAACAGTGACTCAAGTAATATTTTATTTAACATATAATGTATTAATACCGTAAATTGTTTTGTTTTACTATACACTAAAAATTCAAGTATTTTAAAAAAATACCAAAAGTTCACCCAAACCATATATAACATTTAGAAATAAAAAATGAACTCAATTTTATGAAAATATTTTTCTATATATGATGAATTTAATATTTAAATAAAATCATCACTTATTCAAAAAATAACAATTTTTAAATTATAACTGATTTTATGACACTCGAAATTTAGTTAAGGTCTTATTATATTATCTTATAATCATAATAAAACCAAATATTAATTTATTAATCTATTTTATGAAAATAAATTTTCTTTCAAATTATTATATTAATAATAAAATTCTAAATAATCCTTAATTTTTTACAAAAAACCTACAATTAATTTATCATTTTTAAAACATTTATTTACTTATTTAAAGATGTAAATATACCATAGTTTCATTTATAAGTTACCTAAATTTTATTTATACTTTAATAGATTATACTACAATTCAAATTATAAAAAGGCAATTAATATAACAAAAAATATAGTTTTATATAAATTGGGATTTAATCACTGTTCACTGGAAAATAAATATTTCCAACAAAAACACATAAGTTTCACCTTAAGATAATTTTTACATTCCTATTTTAAAAATAAATATTATTTTTTCAATATAAATAATAAAAGTGTCAAAATTTACTTTTAAAACAAATACGATATTAAAATGCAGTAAAACTACCTATTATATCCATTTAATATGTAAAATTGGATTCATTATTATCTTATGACTATAAAATAATTAAGAAGAATGTAATAACATTTTATTAAATATATAATATATAAATTTTATAATATTTTTTAATACTATTCATACACGTTAATTTAATGGCTAGGTTATAAATCTGTTTTAAAATAATGATATTTAATAATTATTCGTTTAAGCATGGGCTTATGTGGAACCAATGTTGTTGAAGAAATTAAATTTAAGAAGATAAATAACATAAAATCTTGGGATGTTTCAAAATATTTATGTTATATCTCTCAATCATTTTTACCTTTTTTTATTCACATGAATTCCACCCATCATCTACTATAAAAGGGCACTCCCCCCCCCTCCCTCACTTATTCACATGTATAAATCAATTTGATCATACAAAACCTACCCAAATAATCACCCAACATCGCTCATATAATCCTAGAAGCCTCACTTTGGGAATAAATCAAACAAAGGAACTCTTTTTTTGCAAACCAAAAGGTGTTACCTGAAGAATATGTATCATTATTCAATGGGGAATTTTGTTTTATTTATTTATACACACTTAAACTATTCTTATTAAATTATTATACAATAAAATAGGTATTATAAACATACTAAAATGGTTTTATTTAAGGGTTTGACTTACACCCACACAAACTTCCATCAAATGGAATATGAAATAACTATTTGCGTGTGTAGCGGGCTACCGTCTTGCGAACCGATGATGTTCATTCATCCATTACCACCTATTAAGGTTAAAAATAATAATTTAATTAATGGTTTTATATGATATATATGATATTTATTATGTTTTTATGCTTCTGTATTTATTATATAACACATTTATTCCTGTTTTACATTTTTTGGGAACACGATTACTTCATTTGGGGACCTGTGAACTACCACCTCCTCAAACCAATGTTATTCATTCAAGAATTACATGGAATGTATTAAATAAGGTATTAATAAAAATATGTGATATATATGACATAATAATTACACTTTAATTTTAATATATATATATCATTTTCTTTTCTTTCATTAAAAATACAACAAGAAAATAAAAATTGTGTATATGTGTACGACATACTGTCTCCATGAATGGTGTATTTAATTTCATATTTCTATATTTTATAGATTTTACTAAATAAATATATATAGAATATATATGATATTTATATCACGTTTTACATTATTTAAATGAGTAAATCGTGATCAAGTAAAACATACCAATAATAACAAGTCAAAACATGTATGAAAAAAAACGGTTATTATCAGAAACCTAAATTTAAAATTGAATTGTTAACTAATGGGTCATATAAAGTCATAATAAAATCATATATGGAATCATATATATTAATATGTTGTTATTATAGATTTACAATAAACTTATATTTATTATATAGGATTTTTTAACAAGAATGAGGAGATTCGTGACTTAAGGTAAGGGTTTTCTAGTCTCACTTTTATTTCTGTGAGATAAATACTATATTCACCAATTATTCTTTTGGTTTGGTGTTTATACTGTCCTATGAAATTTTATTTCATTAATTATGTTTATTTAATGATATTATAAGTTTAAATTTATTTTATTATTTCAGGGATATCATGATTCAAAATTTACTCAAGTGTTAAGGGTGTTTTCTAGTCTCACTTTTATTACTGCAAAACTTATTCCATATTCACCACTCATTTATTTTGTGTGATTTATATAATTCCATATGAAATATTACGTCATGAATTTAATTTATTTAATGATATTAAAATTTTCAATTTATGTTATTCATTCATTGATCTCACAATTCAAAAGTTACTAAAGTAGTGAGGGGATTTTTAGTATCACTTTTATTATTGTGACATGTATACCTTATTCAACACTAGTTTCTTTTATGTGGTGTACATAATACCCATGAATGTATTCTATGATTATTATCATTAAATTTATTTTTATTTTCATATCCATTTTATTATCTCTCTTTCATTGGTTTAATGTTTCAAACGTTACTAAATCTGTAAGGTAATTTTGTCTCAATTTTCTTTCATTGGTACACATGTTATGTTATGCCCCAACATTATTTTATGAGGTCAATATAATGACCTTTTAAATGTTATATAATCAATATATTTAATTTAATTATATTTTAATCTTCATTTAATATTATTATTTCATGGTTATTTTTGATTCAAAGTTTCCAAAATAGTAATATTTTATTGTTACAATCTCATCATTAATTGGGTTTGTTTATAATTATGCATCCATTAGTGAAATATTATGATTCATATCTCAAGAATTGTCATGAATATTCTTCTTATTTTTTTATTCATGATATATTTATAAAATGTTATCGTCTATCCAATCTTTGGTACTTCATATAATTAATAAAATGCTTTTATGGAAATATGACCTTATTTCTCTATTTAGTTGGAAATCTATTTTTTTATGAAACCATGTTTTATAAAATTGTTTTCAAAAAGTTTTTTAAGTTGAATTATAAGTTTATTTTCAAAAAAAATATTTTAAAAAAATTACATTTCAAAATTCTTTTCAAATCATCCATTATAGTTTTTCAAAGTTATTTTCAAATAAAATAATTTTAAAGATGTTTGATGTTTAAAATAACTTTTCATTGAAGAAAGGATATTTTCATAAATAAATGGTTTTAAAAGATATTTCAAAATTATTTTTCATCTAATATGGAATCCATTGGTGTTACTCATGCCTCACTAAGGATATTATCTAAGGTTACCATTCATATTATTTCTCTGAATAGTTTATTTTTTGATGGAATAATGTTTGTGAAACTCTTTTCTCTTCCATAAGTTATATACTTGTGTAACCTACTTATTTTCATGGGTTATGATATCTAAAAAAGATTATGAAACCTAACAATTTTTAAAAAATTATGATATGATGTTCATAAAACACATCTCTTTTTATGGTACATGATATGATGAATGTATTATAATCTTATGGAATACATAATTATGATTTCATTATGTGGTAGGTGCGGACTATATATCCCTCAAATGCATTGTGTAAAGATTTATATCCCATGAGATAGAAAATTTTGGAACAAGTAGTGAAATCAGTTTAGTATGACAGGGAAATAATGGGGAGTTAACTGAGTTTAGTAATAAAATGATGGAATGAGGTGTAAACATGGTTCAGTAATACTGGGCTAGAATAATTAGTGAACTTGATTCAGTAATACAGGGCTCGAATGATGGGTGAACTAGGTTCAGTATTACAGAGCTGGAATGAGAAGTGAACTGGGTTTCGTAATGTAGGGCTAGAATGAGGAGTGAACCTTTTTTACCAATATAGGTCTAGAATAGGAAGAGAACCTGGTTTAGTAATACATAGATATAATGGGAATTGAACCTGATTCAGTAATACAAATCTGGAATGGGAAGTGAGCCTGGTTCAGTAATACATGGTAGGAATGAGAGTGAACGTTGTTCGGTAAAGGACAGTTTCCACTAAGATGGTCTTAGAAGTGAACCTTGACTACTATGATAGTATGGGGAGTGAAACCATTCCCTTAATAGTGCCTTGACAATAAGGTTTTACTTCTATTGAAATCATTTTAAATTTTTATGTGTCTGCTATAATTACATTCCTTATTCTGATGTTATTCTTTGATGGGTTATGATTTTTAATCCCTTATTATTCGTGTCTTTTTAACTTCCAATGTTAATCCCATGACTCATGTATATGATCTTTGATATTTTTGGTATGATATTGGAATATTATTCTCATGTTATACTACCCTTATGTTCATATTATACTTATGTATCTTACTCTTTTACCCTTTCTAAGCATCTGATGTCACCCTTTCTTATGTTTCCTTTCCCTAGGTTATGAAGAAAAGTTTTAAGATGGAGTACTAAAGGGGAAGGTCTTTATGGGATACCTTAGAGATATTTCACCAAGTTATAAGATATTTTGTTCCATGTTTATAAATACACTAAAGTATTACTATCCTTGGTCATTTATTTTTTAAATTTTCTGAATATTCAATTAAAATTAGGTAATATACACTAATATTAATCTTGGGTCACTATATGACTTCACCCTTATATCATTTAGAGAATCCATTAGGTTAAATATCATATCAATTATTTCAATATAGTCCTCATCAATGTGATATCCTTTAGTGACATGGAAGGATCGAGGATGCTGGAGCTAAATGTCTCGAGAATAATCAACTATAGTCTTAGAAACCCCTATACCATTAATAATCACTATGTGGGAAACTTCTGGCTGAAGTATCACTTTATCCTAAACCACTAGATTGGGTGTAGGCATATTCTCAAGCAAGTATGGTGGAAGAACTAAAATTCCTTTCCTTATAATATTATTTTGGACCACGTAATCAAGCAATCCAATCAAGCATCTCTGACACTGCATTTTCTAAAATTCCCAAAAAAATATTTAAAATGCTTTAATCAATTTACTTAAGAAGTTATATATAATACATAATGGATTTCAATGGAAACCTATCCTAGGAGGCTACCCACAACATGAAGGCACAATCATCCTAGTACTACTCCTGATTATGTTTACCTACAAGTTAGTAACATTAATACATATACAAAAAATACTAGTAATACCAATTTCAATTAACTAATGTTAATTAATATATCAAAATAGTAGTAAATAGTGATATAACACACAATAGATAATACACATCTATCTTAAATAGATATAAAAATTAAACAACTAATATATAGCACATAATAAGTATATATATATATAGCATGTGACCCTATAGTACTAATCATGATGGATGAACGCACCAAAATCCTTTTAAACTATTACAGGACAATATACTTGGGATAAATATCAAACCATACAACTTAAATTGTAACAAAAGCCCCAATAGTGGTAACTCTGAGCTCCGTTACACATGTACTGGAAATGCATACATGAAACTCCCCAACTTGAGTCCCACATAGCCTAACCCCTTTCCAACTTTCCACAAAATATAGTCAAGAGTAAATATATTGGTAAAACATCCTTTGATACAACTTTTTGATACCCCAACCTGAATCACTAAACCCGAGCCAAAGGACCACATAGCCACATGCATGTCTCCATGTACGCAAGAGGTTTACGACTACTAAAAAAGGTCCATACACTATCAATGGTGATAATATACCCTCAATATAAGTAATAAAAGTATAAATATGATTAAAGGGTAAATTAAATATACAATGTTATAATAATGTCATGGAAATTTTCTCAAATCATACAAAATAAATAACCAAAGACCACCAAAGTGGGAGGTAAAACAATAGTATGAACAAGACAAGTAAATAAATTAAATATTTCATAATCACTCTACTATCTTTATTGATTCTACCCCAGATCCCCATGAACTGTCTCTTATCTCCCTGTCATTTAGAGCCTTTCCCTTTCATATATCCCTGGCCTTGATGTCTTCACACGCATCGAGATTCCCGTACAAGGTTTTATTATAAACCTATTAGGAAACCACCAATGTGTCCTAATACGAGGGCACATGTATAAGATGGTATATCGAGATAATAAATATATTTTGAATAAAAAACATAAAATCATGCACTAAGAGGCCATTTACTAACTGAGCTACCACAAACCCCCAGTCACACCTACTTCATATCCACTATGGATGGAAAATAATAATGGAAGTTTTAAAATGGGGTCTACTACAAGGTAACCAAGTATCTCTCTATAGACACTAGGCTAATGAGTCTCGGGTAAATCTAGAAGACCATCATGTTCAGACACTATCACAGGTCAGAAAACAACGTCAATGTACCCCATCTCTACCTCAGGTTAGGGAAAAAGGTCGTCATATCCCAATATTATCCCTCGGGTCGAGCCTCTAGACTGTGATACCCCTACCTATGTATTGATCCTATATCATCATCATCATATGTCAATAAAACCCCCTTAAAAGGGTTAACCTATCCATTCCATTCCACCATTCATCCACTACCATAATATAAATCACTAAAGTCCATACATCACAAACAATAGGCATTTCATGTCATGACCCATCCCAGAGAGGTATGTTCCATGAATACCCCAAACACGCCTCCAATAGGCCCAGGGCTGGTGAATAAAATTGAGTAGGCATATCTCACAAATGGGATTCATTATTCTAAGGTTACTTTACACAGGCACATGTCCCAAAGACACAAATGTTAAAATGTAAAAACCCTAAGTAAACAATGCATGAAAACCACTATATCCTACATCCATAGTACAACAGTGAAAGTACTAGAAAGTAAACAGGGACTAATATAAGCCTGCCAAAAATAGTGTTTAAACAAAAGTCAAACCTATAAGAAAAGAGATATTGGGACTACTATCCGAAATGTAGGAAAACACATCATCTGTTCGGCCTCACTAAGAACTACCTCGTCGGGGTGCCCCTAAGACTCTATCAAAGGCTCGATCTTCTACACAATACACGACACATGTGGGAAAATCCTAGGCATGGGTTATTACAACAATACTTAGTGGGACACACCAAAAACATGAGTAAATACAACAAAGGAAATACTAGTCATCTCCACATAGGTTTATGTCAATAGAACATATAACAAGAATATCCAGATATACTCAGTCCAATACAAAAGGTATAGAGGTAATCCATATACAATTACTAGGAATAGGATTCTTCTCAAAGCTCTCTCTTTTCAAAATAACTCACTCCTTGATCCATGATATCATCAGATCTACTCACAAAGAGGTCTAGCACATTCAGGTCCCACATAAATAAGAAAACATTGGTCAATGAAGACTATGATACACAAAGAGGGAATCCTGCCAAGAGAATACAACTAACCACATTTGGGTCAACTCGCAATGTAGGGGTTCCTTCCCAAAGAATACCACTAACCCTATTGATGTGGCCCACTTGATGGAGGACCAATTCCCTACTATCACAGGTTATGTCGATTCCAAAAAACTTCACTAGGGGTGATAGAGGATCCTATTATAGTCCCATGAAGAAATATCATTACTCTATTAGAGACTCGACCTATAGAGGGGACTAAAATCCCGTAATTTGGGTGTAATTCCATGATGAACCCTCAATGAAAGGACCAAGTGAACTCTTTCAACATATAATGGTCCAAGCTAAAAACTCACAAAATTATTTCTAAAGGAAGGTATCAACATCAAGGTCTGAACTCCATAGATGGATCAAAAAATAGACGTACCATTTTAAATTTATACTAGTTTGATGTTTCAAAGAGAGAGGGTCAATGGGCCCATGGACCAACAGCACATTCATTAAACAAGCCATGTTGGTATACCACCATGTTCGAACTCTCTCGGAGCTGTTGTGGTCGCACGGTAGCTAGAGTGATCATGGCTCACAATTGAATATGTCCAGGTCCCACTCTGGTTGCCTCGGGTTCAACTTAGATCTGACTCGGGTCTAACATGGCCCACTCATGCATGGGCCACCTCTTCCCATATTGGTCCACATGGTCATCAGCGACATCCCATGTGACTCCTTCCTCTGCACATGGCCTCCCACCGTCACCACATACATTTTCCATGGTGGTCGCCTCCAGTCATCGTACTGCCGCCGCCTCACCTCGCCAAACCACTACCTTGCCTTGTCATACCACCACACTAGAACCATTTTTGTGGTCCCTTCTACAGACCACCAATCCACCTTTGATGACCAAAAATAAAAATGGTCATAGATCCGGGATCCTCGGGTCCCAATCTACACAGATCCAATCACTATTGCGAGATTTCTTATAATTCGGGGATTTGATCGCGTTTAATGCCCCCACACAAGTCGAACCATATCCATGCGCATCCAATGGAAAAGTACAAAAATAAAAGGGAAGAGAAAAGAACAATGTCACCCTGATTAATGAACCGCTTCCTTTTTTCACGTCGGACTCAACCCGTTTCTGTTAAAGGTATAAACTAAGAGAAATTAAAATAAATCTCCTAATAATCCCTTATAAAATATCTCATTACCTAACAACGATTGAACTATGGATCAATATTTTCAAGGATTGACCCACATTTTTGGTGGAAATAAAGATTAGGAAACAATTCATAAAGAAACAACCACACTATTTTGATTAGGATTAGTCACTAATGAATGAAAATCATTGTGTCATCATCATTGGATAGGTTCCTTGGAATCAGTTGTTCATTGATTATTGGTCCACGATTTATCACCATTTTTTTGAGAGAGTTATTTCTCCAAATCTTAGAGGAATTCCACAGTTATGGTGATAACCCTGAATTCTTGGAAAGGGATTAATAAAAAGAAAAATCATCACTACATAAAATAATTTCTTTTAAAAAAATATTTTATTTATAGTTTCACCCTCCATGAATTATTCTACAGACGACCCACGCTGACAAAAGTTATATCATGCCTAGGATAAATACACTACTATAAACTAAACAGTGCCCTCAAATTTCTGATTTGGGAACCTGTTTGAGAGTTATTTCACTTTATTGGGAAACCTACATGTGTGTTCTATTAAAAGATTAATATTTTTCAGAAAATTGTTCAGAAAAAACTGGGCCAGGGAATCACACACTATCTCAGTTCTTAGTCTTGAAATCATTCCATATAGTTAATAAAAATAATACATGGAAAAATTAAAGAGGTCACATTCTCCCCTCCTTGGGGATTTACATCCTCAAAATCCAAAATAGGGTTACTCAAATAAATGGGGGTACTAAGTATGAATATGAGCCTCCCTCTCCCATGTTCTTTTCTGGAGATTCTCATGCTACCACCAAACATGCACCAAAGGAATTGACCACCCAAGAAGGATCCTCTCTAGTTGATCCTTGATCTCCACTGAGTAGGTAACAAAATTTTCTCCAACCTCAATGTCCATCTCGCCCCAGTCGATGATGTGTGATGGGTCATTCATGTTCCTCCTCAGCTACGCCATGTGTAAGAAATCATGTACTCGATCTAACTATGGTGTTAGAGCCAAGCGGTATTCCTCCTCTCCAACTCTATGTAGTATTTGGAAAGGGTGGATGAACCATGGATAAAGCTTGTTTCCCCATCCAAAACTCTGTAATACCCATCGAGGTGAATCTTGAAGGAACACATGGTCTCCTTCCTTGAACTCCAAAGGCCTTTGTCTCCTATGAGTGTAAGATCTCTGATGTATTTGCATAATCGTCATCTGATCCCGGATGATCTACATCTTCTATGTAGTATCTTGCACTAACATTAGGCCAGTGAGTACTGACTCTCCTCAGTCAGTCCAGCTAAGTGGTGACCTATAGGGTTTCCCATACAAGGCCTCAAATGGTGTCATACCAATGACGGAATGGTAGTTGTTGTACACAAACTCCACTAAATTGAGTTTATCCTCCCAACTATAGCCCAAATATTATATGAATTCTCATAATTATCCTACAAAACCTAAATGGTCTGCTAAATCTAGTCATCCTTTTGTGGGTGAAAAGTTGTGCTCAAGTAAAATTTCATCCCAAATGCCTCCTATAATTCCTTCCACAATCAGTATGTAAAGCGCTAATCACAATCTAAAACTATTGTCATTGTAACTCTATGGATTTGAACTATCACTTACACATTGATTCATCTCAAGCTCTCTACTAAACTCTACTCTCGAATATCTAGAAACTGGTTCGACTTGGTGATTCAGTCAATAATCACTCTGATGGAATCATGTCCCTCAGATGTACACAATACTATAAATTTAGGATATAGCCACGGTTTGGAACTGTGGATATAGGTTGTAGCCATGGTTCAATGAACCGTGGCTTGTATTGTCCTGGCTATAGATTGAACCCTATAAACACGGTTTGGACCATGGATATATCCCTATATCTATGGTTTGAAACTGTGACTCTAGGATTCACCATATAGCCACGACAATACCAACCACGGTTCAAATAGTTGATATAGGGCATTTAGCTATGGTTTAAACTATGGCTATATCCCTTACCATTTCATAACCCCCCCCCCCTCTAGGAAAGACCCCCCCTATCCCCCCCCCCCTCCTAGAAATACCCCTGCCCCTCCCCCAAGTACACCCCCTCCCCCTGTAGACCCCCCCTGCACCCTTGGACAGACCCCCCTTGCACCCCTGGAGAGACCCCCCATACCCTAAGTAGACCCCCCCCCCCACCCAGGACAGATCCCCATACACCCCTTGGCAGACCCCCCCCCCCCCCTTGGACCCCTGAAAACCCCCATTTCACCACTGGACAAACCCCCTTACACCCATGGACATACCCCCTTGCACCCTGGACAGACCCCCCATGGGCCCCTGGACATACTCCCCTTGCACCCAAAGATAGACCCCCCTTACACCCCTAGAGAGACCCCCCCCCCTCACAACCTGGATAGACCGCCCTCCCCCCCCCCCCCCCTTCAGACCCCCTTGTACCACTGACAGACCCCCCCCCCCCCCCGTACACCCCCTCTCCCCTATAGACCCCCCTTGCACCCCTGGGCAGACCCCCCCCCCCCAGACTGATCCCCCTACCCTCCCCCCCTACAGACCCCCCTTACACACCCTCGCAGCATACCCCCTGGCACCCCCCCCCCCTCCTGTACACCTCCTGAAAGACAACCCTTTAAAATATAGGCAGACCCCTAAAATACTTGTTCTTATGATATTAAAAATTCATTTGTCTAATTAAATACATCAACGATTGGTTAAACATAGTAGATAATCCCGTTTTCAAAAACATGTACCCAAAGTGATATTCAGTACAAGTAGAAGAAACTAATAACTGAGATAGAATAAAATGATCCACTACTCCAAAATATTCCATATATTCTATGTTCTATGATTTTTTATTTCTCCAAAATCTAGTTATGGAAAACCCTGTAACGAAGTATCCATGATCAAAATCCTGCATTTTATCCAAGTAAAAAGCAGCTTACCAGTAATGAAATTTAATCTCGAGTTTAACAAAAATACATTAATACTCAAAATGACATACATTCATAACATATGTTTCAGTGTGAAAATTAAGGTAGCAGATGTGTCAATGTTATTAAATTATTTGAAACCTAAAATTTCAAAACAAATTAGAATATTGTACTGAAGATACACACTGAAGGAAGACATGTCAGAAAGTTTAGCATGTTGATTTCCAATACTTGAAAATCCAACCTAGTTCGTACCTCATTTTCTTAGGCAATACTTTCTTGAGGATTGATCTTGTTTACTTCATATGTCATAAATATTACCATGAATGTATTTTTTCACATGTCCTATGTTGGTTGCATACATTGAAATCCAATTATGGAAAACCCACCCCTATAAACGCCTCTTGCACCCCTCCCCCCCCCCCCACCCTCCCCTCCCACCTAGACAAGAACCCCAGAATAGACCACCCACCCCCCTCCCTAGACATACCCCCTTCCCCACCCCCTCTTCATACCACCTCCCCCTGTATACCCCCTTCCCCCCCCCCACATGGGCAGACCCCCCTCCCAACCCAAGAAATACCCCCACCCCCTCCATGGATAGACCCCCTTGCCCCACCCCTATTCACACCCCCCTACAAACCCCCTCCACCCTGCAGACCCCCCTTTCACCCCCCCTCCTCCCCCACCTCCTGGACATCCCCCTCCCCCCCTTCTTGGATAGCCCCATCCCTCCTAGATAACCCCCCCCCCCCATCCTACAGAACCCCTTGCACCCCCCCCCCCATCCTAAAAACCCCCCTTGCACCCCCCCCCCCCCACCCCCACCTGTAGACCCACCTTGCACCCCCTGGACACCCCCCCCCCCTTCCTAGACAGATTTTCAAAGCTATGAGGAGTTTTGGTTTTAGGTAATGGTCTTGTCAATTGTCAGTTGTATGCTACTATATAGTGTTATAATATCTTCATTATTTATAAGCTTGCTACAGGGATAGGGAGTTGAGACATTCATGTATGAATAATCCAAACTGTTATGTTTTCCTAATACAAAAATACTTGGTTGATACATTGACAACCTTATAGTACAATAGGAACATAAATCTAGAAATATATTAAAGTTATTTTATAAAAAAATAAATTAGTAGAATTGAATGTTGAATGATACCATAATATGTGAAGTGATTTTCTTTATCAATATGGTCTCTTGGAAGTTGTTCCTACATTGAAAACATGACATCGTGTTATTCTTAGTAAAATAAGAATCACAAAAGTGATTTTTTAGTGTTCAGAGTTTGCCTAAATGTATAAGAAAGTAATATATATTTATAGAGTCTTGATGAAATGTGGTATATTCATATATATCTAATGTAATTTAAAATATCATATTGAATCTAGAAATGTACAGGTAAATTCATGCAATGTGGTAGTGGTATCAACCCACCAAAATGAGGATAGATTGCAGGATCCAAATCTATCTTTATAAGCTATAATGAAAAAAAATGGACCTAAGGGCCTGGATTTTTAAAAGAAATGGTGTTAAATCCATACCAATAACAACTAGTAGTATCATACAAAATCTAATTTGTGGAAAGTGATATCAATCCATGATTTAGTGAAAGCAATCTATTTTAAATAGGATTTCATATTTAAAGAAACCTAATCATGAAGAAATGGGGGAGTTATAGATGGATTGTAATGGTTATTCAACCATATCTAAGATTAAAAAAACATATAGAGATTAATTACACCCCCTTCCCCACTTCCCCAACCACCTTACACCCCCTTCCCCACTATCCAACCCCCTTGCATTCCTGCCCCACCACCCTCTCCCCCCTGCATCCCACCTACACCCTCCCCCTCCCCCTACCCTACAGACCCCCTGCAGACCACCCACCTGCCCTGCAGAACTCCCCACTCCCCCTGCCCCCTCCACCCACCCCCTCCTCTATCCCCCTGCCCTACAGACCACCCCCTACCCCTACCTTGAAGAACTCCCCCCTCCCTAAGCCCATGTCCCATTCCCCCTTCCAACTTCCCCCTCCACCCACCCCCTACCCCTACCCCCTGCCCTACAGCCCTCCCCCTACCCCCTACCCTACATACCTCCCCCTGCCCCTGCCCCCTTCACCCACCCCCCATCCCCCTCCCCCTGCCCTACAGACCTCCCCCCTCCGCCCTGCCCTACAGACCTCCCCTACCTCCTTCCCCCATCCCATTTCCTCCTGCCCCACTCCACCCTCCCCCCAACCCCCTCCACCCTCCCCCTTCCCCCCCCCCCCGCCCTGCAGACCACCCCCTAGCTAGTTTTCCCGCCCCCTACCACCCCCCCCCCCCTTCTAAGAAAGGATGGAATGTTGTTATTTTTAAAGACCTGGTTCACAATAAGAATATATTGGTGGAAAGGCTCATGGATCATGAATGCTCAACTCGCATGAAATCTTAGCTCACCAAGCTTGAAAAATGAGACAAAAACCCACATTTTTCATGATTTCATCAAATAGAAGAGGATAATTACCACACCCAATGTTCTATGGGAGGATGGTTCATTCTCTATTAATCATGAAGAATTCATAGGTATAGATGATGAGAATTTTAGTCACTTTTTACAGGGACCAATCCTGCATGCGTAGTGTCTATCTATGTTGTTAGGAAGAGCTCTTTGAAGCCTTACCCAGAGTAGTGACTATTAGTGATAATTTCATCTTGGTTTTAGTTTTGGGGGAGCATGAGATACATTAGTTGGTGCTTCATCATTACCATTATAGTCCACCCTATCCTGAAGGTTATCATGGTTTATTCTATATTTCCTCATGAGAACTTGTTAAAAAATATCTGGTGGCAGTGTTGCATGACATCTTCTACAGTGGAAGCATCTTGTGCATGGCCAGATCCACCTCCCGGGTTCATATCTATAAATTTATAGATCCTTATTCTCTGATCCAATAGATACCTATCATCCTTCGTAAATTTTCATATAATGTTTTGGCTAGTGTGGTTAACACACATCTATCCCAGCTTATTCCTCAATAGATTTTAGATGAACAACATGGGTTTGTGAATGGAAGGACAATCCAGGGTGCTATCTATTTTCACAAGAAATGATTGGTGATTTGAAACAAAGGGATATTAGATCCAATATATCCATTATGTTGGACATAGACAAAGCCTATTATTGGGTATAATGGTCTTTTATTTTCAAGGTTTTATCATTAATGGGTTTTTCTAGTGGATTTATTGAAACTATTTTTAGGTGATTTAGTTTACCATGGATGTCAATTTATTTCTTGGGGAAGAACTTTAGATTCTTCAAATATGTTTGGGGACTCAGGCAAGGAGATACCCTATCCCTACGCTTATTCATCCTATCTCAAGATAACCATTATAGAAATATTAATAAGAACATCTATGAAGGAAATGTAGCTTCATTTCGGTTCTGGAATCTTATACTGGGAAATTCTCAAATGATGTTCGCAGCTGATACCATCATTTTTGTTAGTTGAAGTAAACTCTTAATTCATCGAAAATACAAAATCAATAAATAAGTTCAAGGACTGTATTCGTATTCTTCCATGAAAAAGCTAATGGTTATTAGAAAACCATTTTCTAAAACAATAAATAAATTATGGGAACAAGTTTTAAAATCAATTAGGAAATTATAGAATTCAAATTAACGTTTTAGGCGGAGAGAACCTACCTCAACCTCAAGGCGTGTTGGCTTTTGACGATGAAAACTTGAATCTTCCTTTTATCTGATTGCACGCATATGAAACTTCACATATATATAAGAACACTTAACCTCTATATACATATTTTAATGGTTAAATATTCATAAGGGTGTCCTTAGATATATGTTTATACTTGCATATACCCCTTTAAACTTACACGTGGATTCATTTTTCATATCTATATATAACCACACCTAGCCCCAATATATATATTCATACTTCCATGAGTGAATATATATAATGGGGGAACTTACATATGTATATTCCTATCTATGAATACACATGTAATATTTCATCAACGGTGACTTGAATCCACCTCAATGAAATCCAAAATGCACTACAAAAATATAAGGAAACCAAAAATCAAAAAATCCATAATTAAAATTTGGCCAAATAATAAAAATGGAATAAACCTTACCCAAATTTGATGTTGAACTCACTATCTTTGATGGTGGTGGATAGAACCAGCCTCACCATAAGAATTCACCTATAAGAAAATAGTTAGAAAATAAATGAGATATAATAACTTCTTATATATATGTGATTCGTCTGTCAACTGTACATGATAAATGAAACATGGATTAATAACCAAAGATGAATAAATAATATTTAGATTTATATGTACATCCCAATTCTAAAAAATCTGATCAGTAATAAAGATCTTTATTTTTCAAACATCACTCATTCAGCTCAAATCACAATGATTTAAGCTATGATGAATAACCCAACAATAAAATCAACATCGTCTATATTATTCTTAAAAACTCATGACGTTTTTTATCAAGAAGATATTTCACCCCCCCCATACCAGCACCCCCTACCCCACCCCCTCCCCCCTTTTACCCCCACCTACCCCTAACACACCCCCTCCCCACCTTGCACCCCTCCCCCTGCACACCCCCACTCCCCTACCCCATCCCCACAACACCCCCCCCCCCCACCCTGAACACCCCCCTTCCCCACCACCACCACCCCTGCACACACCCCTACCCCACCCCCTGCACACCCCCAGCCCCTACCCCCCCCCCCCCCTACACACCCCCTTACACCCATCCCCCTATCCTTGCCCACCGTCCATTTCTGGCTACTCAAGAACCTATAACATACCAAAACTATTTCTTAAACATGATCTAAGGATGTATAAATTATAAAATGATTCATAAAATATCATTTATGTGTCACAATCCTCCCCCTCTTTCAACATATTCTCTTTCAGAAGTATCCCCTTAGGCATCCTCAAACAATATGGGCCACTTCATGCACACCAAAATTGAGTTAGGAAAACTTAATGAATATATAGTAATAAGGGGTAAAGTGAATTGGTAATTGGATCTATTAAATAAAAAGATAAAAAAGAGTGACCATTAAATTTAAGAGGTCAAAATCTAAACAAGGCGGTGAGATATTTAAGGTAATGTGTTTAAATTGGTTTTGACTATAATATCATGATCCCCCCTCTTAGGATTTATCTAATGTTAAGATCATAATAAGACCTAACACATTTGATCACTCAAATATTGATAACCATAAAAAAAATATAAGGTTTGGAAAATCACTTTACAATATGTCGAGTTAGATTCAAAATACTATTTTACCTACAGTAAACCTAAATCATTGTGAAACAGAGGACAATGATTCAAGAAACCCAAAAATAGGGAATGGTTCAACTTTACCACTCCATTATATTTTGGGCATAGTTTAGAACTATAATTGCTACACGCAATGATGAGAATAATCATCAGCATCATCATCTATAGAGACACACTCTATACATTCTACTAAGACCTTTATGGAAGAATTAATTAAAAAATCACAAGCCAGGGTTCCAAAACTTATATGATTTATACCTCCAAAAACAAAAAACTTGTTTAGAACTATGGGATTAACTTAAATTACTTAAATAAGATCAAACTGTAATAATATCTTTCTTAAAAATTCACACATTTTGAAAAGAAGTATGATAACTAATTTCAAAAATAAAGGAACATTGAAAAAAATCACACTTCCTTAAAAAATAAAAAATCAATTTCATAGGGTAAAATTGAAACTTCCCAAGTATATAATTTTAAAAAATATTAACACCAGATTTGATAATAATTAACTTATTTAAAATAAAATCTCAATCAAACTTCATAAAGTTCTCCTCAATTTTCAAAACACCACATGAATTTCATCATAAGGCCAAGAAAATTCTTGAAATCTCATTTCATTTTAAATCATTTACCAAATTATATAATGTAATCAAACACTTTCAAAGCATCATGTGAAAGTAAAAAACATATCATAAAACCTGTTTTTTAATCCAAAACATCCACAAGTGCCATTTTCAAATTAATCACTACAAAGGTTTTAAATTAGAACACTTCATGAAATGTATTTTCATTTTAAATCATTTACCAATTTATTTTTAAACCTTACTAATCTTGAAAACATTATACATGATATTCTAAATACTTTACAAAAAATCCCCCAAAATGGGTTTTAGAATAAAAAAATCAATAAATGTACTTTTGTACCAAAAAATTGAAGCACCAAACATATTCAAACAATAATGTGACACAATATACAAATTATCTATTGATCGATCGATCGATCATAAAAAAAATCCTACCATGAGGTAATCCCCATGTTAACCTGTCACATATAAGAGTTCCCCATCATCAAAGGGAACTCAAGGGAACCTAACAAGGTCGACTAAGTCAAATATATCAAAGGAAACCCCTATCAAGTTATCAATCCATAATTCCATAATGTTTGACATTATGTACATCGTTAGAGATGACCATGCAGTAAAACACATCACTTGAATGACCTATCACAACCTAAAATTATTATTTCACTCTTTAAACATGAATAAATACAATCTGGTTTCATCTCAAGACATTTTCACATTCTTTTCAAGACTCACACATCATAAATCACATTCAACTCAACCTTATTTCTCTTACTAAAGGGAAAGGTAACTGATCATTATTCCCTTTATTTTGTTTATACTAACATGAAGGGAATTGAAAGAAATAAGGGGGAAATGAATTTTTTTGACTTTGGAGAAGTTTAAAAGGGTATAGATCAAAAACAAAAAAGGGGTATATTGAAGTTCCCAAATCAAAAAAATTATTTATTTTCAATAATATTTTTAAGAAGTAAATTTAAAGTAAGATGGGTTTTAAGGATAAAATTTGAAGAACTCAAGTAAAGAGGTTCAAGAAAAAGTTCTAAATGTAATTCAGAATCTTCAAAAAAAATACATGTTTTGATTGGTGAAGAAACCATGTCTAAAATATTTTAAATAACTTTGAAGTCCTTCGGATTGATTGAGAATTGTATGAATTCATTTTGAGTTAAAATTGTTACCTATGTAAAGTTAAATAGAGATTTATGTTGACTAAATAAATGTAATACTTAAAGTTCACTACTTGTATAAAATTATTATGTATCTTGTAGAAAGGTGAGTTAGGGATTCCATAGCTGTAGAAACGTAAATGAAGCTCTATATAAAGGTTTCAATGAAATTAGGTTGATGCATAAATGTAATTGGAGACATATGTAAAGCTGAGCTCACATTGCGTAATGGTCATTTAGAGATTTCACAACCTAAGTAAAGGTATTCTAAGCAATATATAATGGTCATTAAAGAATCTATAGGCTAGTTAAGGTGATACTAAGCTATGTAAAGGTCATTCACAACCTACATAAAAGACACATTGGAGAAAAGAAGACTATATAAAGGTAATTCATGACATGTGTAACGGTCTTATAAGAAATATTATGGCTACATAAGGGTCATCTATGATTTTCAATGACTACATAATGTTTACATTGGGATTACACCAGACGCATCAAGGTAATTGTGATCCATGGTGAAGAGATGAAAGCCATTTGATAGGGTGTTGTGAAATGAAAACATGGCCACACTATAGTTAATTACTAAGGGGTGTCTTCGTGATTGTGGTAAGATTATAATTTTTCTATGAGAAAATGTTAGTCAAAAAATCATTGGAGACCCTCGTGGTGTCTCAAATGAGAGAACAAGGGGTAGGGATTAAAATGGAAAACATCAATCCGAAAATTTAAAGAAATCTATTTAAGCATAACCTACCTCTATGAATTTTAACTGATAGCACACCTCTATTGGAGGGGTTTTATTACAAAACCATGACTTGTTTATCAAACAAAGAAATTATCTTAACTAACACTTATTCAAGAATTGAAATTTAATATAAACAAGTATAATTAAGAAGGTAGATAAATGAAATTTAAAAACATTATTGAATTAAAGAGGATGGGAGATGGATCCTACCTCAAAGGAGCCAAGCCACACTCGGCACTTGACACTTTTATCAGCGACAACTCTATGTTTCTCCATCCATCCTCCATACATATTCACCTTTTCATATACATAAGGGATCCCCAACCCCTATGTATGTGTTTTCATGGCCTTGAACACGCACAAGAGGATCCTTATATATATGCTCACATGAATAAGCATGTTATCACCCACACATGTATGCATTTTCCATATACATTCATAGGCACACCTACCCCCTTATATGTAGTCACACTTCCAAGGGCAGACATACATATAATGGGAGATCTTATTTTATATATGCTTACCTATGCATATGTAGTGAGTCGCCTTTGACAAGAAGCTCGAATACACCTCAACAAGATCTCAAACACACTGCAAAATTATAGGAAACCCAAAAAACAAAAATTCTATTTTTAAAATTGATCCAAAGAATAAAAATAGAAGAGAACTTACCTGAATCTGATGTTGAACTCAATGCCTTTGATGGTGATGGATAGAACTAGACTCATCATAAGAAACCACCTGTAAATAAATAATGGGAAAAGAAGGGAGATATAAATACTTCTTAAATATATGTGATTGATGTGTCAATTTTACATGAAAAATGATACATGACTCCAATACCAACCTCATAGACCATTATATGTCTAAAAATTATCTCAAAATCACTAAAAATATTCTCATAACCTCATCTTCCAAATACACCTCAATTTGAATCTATGAATCATCTTTTAACAATGTATAACCTCTCAGTACTTCATTCTTCTAGAACTAATACCATGAGATCTTTATTCAATTCTTGAAAAGTACTCTTCTATAAATATCTTTTCTAGATAAATATATAGATAAACACATTCTTATTTCAATAATGTTTCTTTTATAATTTTAAATTCCAGAATCACTTTATATTCTAAATAAACATCTTAAGCATCATCCAAGTGTAGTTCAATTTTCAACATTAATTTTCCTACTTTATAAACACAAGTATGGATTCCCTTAAATTGCAATAAGAACATTTAGCACACAGTGGTCACTTTAACCATAAACAATTGTAATTTATTCCTATTAATATCCATCCAAAAAATCATCAAATATATTAGTTTCTTCCTCGACAAATGAGTAACAAAAAAATATTAAATATTTAATCAACTTCATTATTTTTTGAAAAAAAATTATCTTCTATTTTATACATTAACCATTTGGAATCACAATACACATGGAATTTATTAACTCAAATAAATACATTCATTCATAGAACATAATGTGTCATAACATCTTGGGCTATAAAAAACATTCTTAAATTAAAACTCCAAAAAGGAAATAGAAGGGAAAATGTAAGGGGTTGGCTGCATTTGGTTGATGATAGCACTTTCTAATTCAATATTTTTAATCTAAAACATTTTAAGAAAAATAAAAAATAGATAATTTTTCCACCAACCAAATGCACCAAAATTCATTATAATGTTTTTGTACCTCCTCAATTTTCTCTAGATTTACTTTCCAATCTACTACAAAAGATCATAAATAGAACCAAAATGAGTTGAATTTCCCTTTCAGTCTTTACAGTAGGTCTAAAGCATCAGAATCTCCTTCCAACACTTTTTCAGATCAAAGTTATTCTTAGTGAGGCAATCCTGGATGTTGTAGGCCTCATCCTTGCATGGCAAAGAGTTTGATGGTGCCATCTCCATCGCTTGTTGTGGCTTCCAACCATGTCTCATTCCCTCCCTCTCCATTTGGAATCACAATATACTTCATTGTTACATTTTGATATTAGATTTAGACTTTGATTGTGTCATAATGAAATCTTTTGAAAGGGGGATGTTGAATTAGCTCAAGTAATGTTTTACTGAATTATTTTTCATTTTATTTATTTAAAACAATTCACTTATTATTATTAATAGATCTCATACACATAAATTGCAATATTCACAATGTATGCATGGCTGAAAGTAAGAATATAAGAACACATAATATTTTTAAATTATAAGACCCCAATGTGGGTGAAAAAATTATTATTATGTTCATGTCAAGCATTAGACAAAACTTTTATCACATGTATAAAAAAGTGATTATAATAGGTGATCATGTATAATCTCTAACTCAACACTTACATTATGTGATAACATATCATCCATAACTCAGTGCCATATCTAGATAGATAGTTGTATCCTGGTAGGTTATTTATATATAATCCTTCAAATTGACAGTGGTTCTATAATCCTTACTAATAGAAAATAACTTTTTTATGCATCAATAAGTCACTACATCAAAAAAAATAGATCTATTTCCTCAACTGTAGCTCTTAAAATTCTAGTGAATATATAACCTTAACTGTATTTACATCATCCTTGTACTCTCAATATTTTGAGTGATCAATTAAATGATAATAAGGCTTCTTCTAGTTGTATTATTTATCAAATTTTTATTTATCTTCTATATTTTAGACACATCTCATATTATTTTGAATCTTATTAATCCCTTCAACAACTTTAATCTTGGGATGATGGATTTGTTCTAATAGGATGTTGATTTCCCTCACCAAAATTCCAAAAGATAAAATATAATATACTCTTATCTATAAAAATTTGTAACTTTTGATTAATCTACTTAATATCAATTTGATATTTTCATAGATGAAAGACAAAATAAATACTTATATGACTTAAAGAGATAATAAATCAGAATAAATAAATCTTACTAGTTCAAATTGGAGAGGCTGGCCATCTAAAATAAAAGAAACCTATGGCAGAAATCATATGGAGGTGGTGTGGCCACGTCGGAGGAGAAGGATCTTGGGGAGGGGGGCGGTCGCATCTTAGGAGGACTCTAGAAGGTGGTGTTTTCGTGTCGGATAAGTGTTGAGGGGAGGGAAGCCATGATAGAGGAGGAGTTTAGTGGTGAGGTGGGGGTCATCTGAGTTGTATAAACAGGGAGGTAGGGAGGCCGCATAGGAGGGGAGGTGGCATGTGTGCATCGAAGTCGCGTCACTAGGGTTGTAGGGAGGCCACGTTGGATTAGGGGAGGAGGGGGAGGGGGGAGGAGGAATTGCGGGGGAGGGATCACAGGGGAGGGAAGAAATGCGACGCATCGTGAGGGAGGGAGGGGGCTGGGGTAGAGAAATCCCAAGGGAGAGAGGGGCTAGGGCAGAGTAAGCTTGAGGGGTGGGGGGTATATCCATGAACATCATTAGGGTCATGGATCTAGGTTAGATATATCCATGGTTATTATAAAATGTGGCTATAAATTTTTGGCTATAGCCCAGATTTCCAGTAGTGACATGGTAAACCCATCACGAAGTCCATCGATATCTGATCCCACTTTAATTCTAGACCCTCAAAGGGTTGAGATAAAACCACTGGAAATTGGTGCTCTGCCTTCACTTGCTGACAAGTAAGGCATCGGGCAACAATATATACAACTCCCTTATTTATACCAATCCACAAAAATGAACATCAGAGGTCATGGTACATCTTAGCCACACATGGATGTACTGCCAATGGTGATGTATGGAACTCCCTCAAAACCTCCTCCTATAATGCCAATGGTACAACTATGAACCCTCTGAAAAGATTAATGTTCTCTCCACCTTTAAAATATTCATTAAGAGCTACCTTGTAGACAACTGACCATGTAGGGTCTCATAGTTGGTATCTCCAAGCTATGTCTCCATGAATCACTATAAGAGTGGAGGGTGACGACCATCAACTAGAGGTAAACTACTCCATCTCTATCCGCAAAGGATATCTTCAATCAGGCCAACTGCTCGGATGCCTCGTTCTAAAAACTGATAACTAGATCTCATGTTGAGAGCATCTGCCACCATGTTACTATTCCTATGAGTACATAAAATCTATAAGTCATGGTCTTGAAGGCACTCTAGCCATCACCTCTATCGCAAGTTTAGATCCTTATGAGAGAATATATACTTGAGACTCTTTTTATTATAGTAGATGATAAACTTCTCACCCATAAGGTAGTATCACCACATCTTTAATGAAAAGACTACCACTGCTAAATCAAAATCATGGGCCATGTAGTTCTGCTCGTGTAGTCTCAACTGGCCCATACCATAGGCAATCACTACTTTCCCCTACATCAGGACACAACCAAGCATAGTCCCTGATGCATCGTAGAACACCACATACTCGACATCCTGCACTGTAAATCTCAATATGGGAGCGCTGGTAAGCCTATGCCTCAGCTGCTGAAAGCACTTCTAGAACTTCTTTGTCCACATGAAAGGATTCCCCTTACATTTCAAATCCATAAAGGGTGTTGAAACTCTGTAAAATTTTGGAAAAACCTCGAATAGCACCCTACTAGTCCAAGGATACTCCGCACCTCAGTAACACTCTTAGGAGGATCCCAAGAAAGAACAACCTAAACCATCACTGGATACACTACAATCCAGCCCCTAAGATGATGGGACCCTAAAAATGGACCTCTCAAATCCAGAACTAACACTTTGAGAGCTTCCCATAAAGCCAGTTCTCTTAGAGTGTGTTTAGGACCATCCTCAAGTGTCTCAGGTGCTCCTCCTAATACTCTGAGCACACTAGGATGTCATTAAAAAATACTACCCCAAACTAGTATGAGTAAGGCCAAAATATCATTTTAATGAGTCCCATGATAACTACTGGGTCAGTATTCATGCCAAACGGCATCACCATGTACTTATAGTGGTCGTAAGGACATCTAAAGTTTGTCATCGGTATATCCACATCTCATACTTGTAGTTGGTGATAGATAGATCTGAGTTTAGTCTTTGAGAACCACTGTTCCCCTTTCAACTAATTTAAGAGGTTATAGATCCTTGGTGGAAAACTTCCGATATGTAGGTGTAGATAATGGTGTCATCCTAGGGTATAGATTAATGTAGAAATCTATATCCTTGTGGGGAGTTAAACCTAGACCATCTTGATGAAATACATCCTCTTATTCCTCAACCACTACATGAAACTGAGGAATCATATCATCCACTATGCTAAGGTTTAGGCCAGGCAAATAATGAGTAATAAGATACACCCTCCTATGCGTGAGTCCATCTTGCGCTGCATATGTTTCCTTTTCTCCAACCAAGGAAATCCTAATTCCATCATTGTGAACACACTGCAATATGAATCTAAAAAAATCAATCTAAACCTGAACTATGGACAACCATTCCATATTAAGAATGTCTTCGTAAGGCCTAAATGCTTCTACCAAGAGATTCCAACCGAAACACTTTCCTGCAAGAGTTAGGTCACACTGTCGGCACGAGTGTGTGATCATCAAATCCTCTATCGTATGAGTCTCTAAGAGTAAGGGTCGATTTAATGGTTCAACCAAAATCTCCATGTCCCAAACAAGGTTCATGGCAAGAAAGGAATTACTAGATCCTATGTCTATAAAAATAGTACTTATGGTGGAAAAGACATAGATTGTAACTCATATCATCCCTAGAACCATGTGTCATAAGCCTCCATCACCTATAGATAGACTCATCCCTATCCACTAGCTCCTTGAGCCTGGCGTAGACCACCTAAGGGTGGTGGTGGTAACATTTCAAAATGTTGAACACCTTCTGCTACTCCCCCAGATCCTCTGCCATGTCTATTTCCCTACAGATATTCCTTCTCTTGTTGTTGTCTCTACCACGGCAGTCACTCGACCGTCTGTTGATCAGCTATAAGATGGGTCAGTAAAACATGTTTCAGATTTCTTTGGCCGCCACATGAGTAACACCTTTTGTCCCTCAGCTATCTTTAGCCTCTGTGGGATCACCTCCTGAAGCTCCTAACCCACTTGGATCCATGTGACTATCATTGAAGAACTTCTTTTGAGGTCTCTACTCCTTCCTACCCATTACTGACAACCACTGGTTTTATTTTCCTAGCCATGTAAGTCTCAACAACCAAGGCATTCTCTAGCACCCCAGCATAGGTAGGAATACACAGAGGGTTAACGCTAGCTTATATGTCTCTATTTTAACCCTGCTCGAAGGTCCAAGACCTGAAGTACTGATCGTGTATCATATCCATCAACTACCTAGAGAGGTTTGTAAGCCTTAATGAATACTCAGACTCAAACATTTCCTCCTACCGGAGTTATAGAATATCTTGGATATGTGTATCCTTTAGCTTATAAAGTGATAAATCTACTCTAAAAAGGTTCTCAAAATATGTCCATGGAAGAGTCACCTCATCATAAGATCAAGTATCCAAACCCCACAATCTCCCTGCTAATACGTGTAGATGGATCACTTCCAGAACCACCATCAGATCTACTGGTGTCCTGACGAGATGGAAAACTTGGGTCACCGACTCAATCCAGTCCTCAACCACCTATGTGTTGGGCTCACCTTGGAACTTGAGGGGACTCTTCTATTGAAACTCATGAAGTGCGCTCAACTGGTGCTCATCATCTGCTAGTACTACGAGCATCATGTGCTACCCTAAAGGTGTTGGTATGGTTGGTCCACAACCTAGAGGTGCTATCTGTATTACAAATACCTATACTGATTCCTCGTCTCTAGGTGGATCATCCTCATGATCACACAACATAATCCAGGTTGGAAATCTATGTGGAGGCATCCTATTACAAAACAAGATGTACCATGGTCAATAGATTATATATGGTGAGATGACTCAATAAGGAAATGGAAAAAACATAACCATTATTATATTATTCATGTAACATTTATTCCCCACAACTAGTGTTTTCATGTACTGAGTCAGAAAGTAGGTAATCAAAGTCATGATGTATGGATACATCAGTCGTTGCTCCAACAATGGGTCCCCTAATGGAATATCTAAACTCAAAACACTTAACATTGTTTCCTCAAACCAACCTCATAGACTCCTGGTCCTAATGTAGAACCAAACACTCTCATACCACTTAGTTATGACCCCTCCCAAAGGGACCCGGGTCATGACGACGATAATCCCACCTCCAAGAGGCTTGGGGCTGGGAACTAGCACCCAGTAGGCATATCCCACAAATGGGAGGCCTTAGCCTAAGGTACCTGTATGCACAAACACATATCCAATATATAAGTACTAAAATGTAAAAACAATAAGTAAACAATGCATGGAGACCAATGTAACCCACAACCAGAGAACAAAAGTGAAAGTGCAAGAAATTAAATAGGTCCAAATAAAAGCCCAACAATAAGAGTCTGTAACCACAAGTCTAACCTATAAGAAAAGGTATATTGGGACTGATGTCTAAACCACAGGAACATAACTCTTCTATCCAGTCTCGATAAGCACCGCTTGGTACTGGTCCACCTTGGACTCCGTCAAAATCTATATTATATATATAAGACACGACACATTTGGTAAAATCCTGTATAGGGGTAAGTACAATAATACTCAGTAGGAAACCTCAAAACCACAAGGAAACACAACAGAGGATATATCATGATGGAAATACAATGAAGGAAATACCACAAAGAAAATTCCATGAAGTAAATACCAAAAAGGAAATACTAGTCAACTCCATACAGGTATATTTGAACAACACATATTATAAGAACGTCCAGATATACTTAGTCCAAGACACAAGCTCAAGAGGTAATCCATAGGTAGTTACCAACAATATAATTCTTCTAGGATCTCAATTGTTCTAGAAGAACTCACTCCTTGATCCATGATATCATCAGAGACACTCACGAATAGGTCTAGCTCATTTGGGCCCCACCCAAATGAGAATGCATTGGTTAAGGAATACTAGGATACATAGAGAGGGGATCCTTCCTAGAGAATACCACTTACCCAATCTGGAGCAACCCACAACGTAGAGGATCCTTCCCAGAGAATACCACTAACCCAACTGATGTGGCCCGCTAGATGGAGGACCAACACCCTAGTCTCAAAGGTTACGTCAATTCCAAAAAAAACTCAACTATGGGAGATATATTATCCTTCTCTAATCCCATGGAGGAATACCAAAACTCAATCTGGTACTTGGCCTCTAGAGGGGACTACAATCTTGTAATGTGGATGTAATGTTGTTTTGAACCCTTGAGGAAAGGATGAAGGGAATGATCTCAAACTATTAAAGTTCACACTAAAAACTCATAAAATTATCTCAAAATCACCATCTCAATTTCAGGGTCTCAATGTCATATACATATCGTCAAACAAATGTACAGTTTGAAAGTTATTCCAACTCAAATTTTCAAAGATGGAGGGTCATTGGGATCATGGACCGACAGCATAGACCGACCGCCCCACGGCCACCACAATTGACCTCCACGGTCAAATTCACTCCCATATACTATGGTTGCATGGTATTTGGAGTGATTGTGTCTCATAGTTAACCGTGACCCGATCCCTCTCTATTCACTCTAGATCTGATCAGAGATGATCACGTGTTGGCCACCTGGGTCAGCCCGGTACACACAATCATCAGCCTTGTCCCATTCGTCTACTTCCACTGCCACATCCCACGCCCTGGTGCGTCTCATGGCCCACCATCACCACCACTGTTTCCACCACCTCTATTCATCATACTGCTGCCTCATCTCACCGGAACGCCACGTCAGACCTATGTCGATGGTTTCTTCTACAGACCACTGAGCCACCTCTGATGCCCAAAATTTGAATCGATTGTAGATCTGGGCTCTTCAGGACCCGATCTTCAAATATCTATCCTATGTTGTTTTTTACCTCCAATATTGGGGGTCTAATCATGTTTGGAGCCACCAAACAGGTTGAATTGTGGCCATGGGGGTACAATGGTGAATAACATGAAGTACGGGGGAGATAAAAGCACAAGAATGACCTGAGGAATGAACCTCGGCCTTTATTCATGACAGGCTCAATCTGTTTCCATTTGAAGGATACAATATGAGGAATTAAAATAAATCTCCTGACAATCCCATAGATAATATCCCATCTCTCAACAACGATCGAACCATTGATCAATATATTCATGAATTGACCCACATTTATCATGGAAATCAATAATGGGGGAAAATAAAAAAGAAAAAACATCCCTACCTCGATTTGGAGTAGTCATTGATGAAGGAAGATCATTGTGTCATCATCGTTGGTAAGGTTTTTTGAATCAGATGTGTGTTGATCATCGATCCATGATATGTCTCCATTTTTTAGAGAGAGTTCCTTCTCCACTTCTCATAGGAATTCTAGGGTTATAGTGATAACCTTGAATTATTGACAAAGACTTAATAAAAAAATCATTATGTCAAAAAAAAATTAAAAATATCTTATTTACATTTTCACCCTCCATGACTTTTTCTACAGATGACCCATGTCAAAAAAAATCTGCACCTAAGGTAAATCCACTTCTCTAAACTCAAAAAGTTTCTCAGATTTATGATCTGGGAAACCATTTAAGTGTTATTCATAATAAAAGTGTAATATTATTCAATAAAAAATTCTAGAAAAACCAGGCCTCAGAATCACATGCCATCTCAGTGCCTAGTCTTCAAATCATTCTATAAAATTTCTAAAAATTATACACGGAAAAATCCAAGATGTTACATTACATATATAAGAAAAATAATCATAGAAATCAAGAGAATCTATATCCACACACACACATGTGATCATACTCTAACACGATCTCACATGATATTCACACACACACATGCGATCAAACTTAATAATTGTCTAATAATGTAAGTACACAATGACCTAGCATGATATTATACATATACACAATCTTTTGAAGTTAATTAACTTCCTACCTGAAGATTTTTTATTTCATCATCATGGTATTGGAAGTGCGTCATCATTTGAACAAAATTGATACACCATTTGGGACATGATCACTTGAGAGGAGTTCTTATAAATGATTCCAATCAAACATGACATGGGTTCTAAAATAATGATTCTAAGATACAAAAAACATGTCTAGGATATAAGTGACTCTCCAAAGAAGATTATCCCTGAGAAACACCCCTGAGATGTTATAGAATTACAATTATCATCTAAAAAGGTTTCTTTTCCCAAAGATGTGAATTACCTCCCAGAACACAAAAAATCATATTCTAATCCATTACAACCTCATTCCATGATCGTTCTAGAAAGATTGAACGAATTCAGATAACACAAAAAAAAACTCAATAGAGTTCTCCACTGAATCATCTGAAACCAAAAGAACTAACATTGGCTGATGGAAGGATCCCTTGATTCAATCCATGGAGAGTCAAAGAGGCAAAATTTCCAAGTCCTTAGCTTCAATAAGGAAGATCATTCAAATTATTTCCTTAAAATTTCCCAATCAGGGTCTGTAAATTATTCGGATGGAAGTAGTCAATTAGATAAATATATCTAATTCAATTAATAGTGGTAAAAACTGATTAAGATTGCATTCAAGACCCTGCATTAATTATCCATTCATTTCCCTTTTAATTGGTCAAGATCCAAGAATAGGGACAACTATTTTGGAAATTTCAAATGTAATGCGACCACCAAAATTCCCTCCACCAAGAGCTATCCATATATGTGATTTTCTTGAAAAACTAAAAAATATCAAGCCTACCATGGGTGTGTGATATGGGTTTTCTCATTTTCCCTCATCATAACCCCCAAAATTGGTATGGTTAGGTTGAACAAATCGTGGCCTATAAGTATAGCCCTATAACTCCACACCCATGGACAATCCCCCAGTATGTAGTTTTGTTTTCCTATTTTATAGTAAGGAAAACTGGGGACAACCATAGCTAGCACCATAAACATGGTGTTTCCATTTTAGATAGTAAGATATCTAAAACCATTTTTTTAAGATTATAGCCAACTTAAAATCCAAAAACCCTTTACCCAATAATGGATCCACCTAAAAAATAATAAAAGAATGATGGAAACAAGAATTTCCAAATTATGAAAAAAACCCTGAGACTTTATAATAATATCTTTTATATTGAGTTTCTCCCCAACCATATGAGATAAATACACCCTTTTAATAGGAATAAACACCCATAAATGGTTGATAATTCCATTAAAAGTTCACATTTATCCTCACACTAATAGATAATCATAGTTTGGTTCTAAATAACAAATCTAACTTCCCTTCCTCATAAATTTATATGGGATTTGTATAAATAAATCTAGTCTATGCCTAAAATGACATCAAATTCAACTAGAAGAAGAATAATGATAATTTATGGAAGAACCTTCCTACAAACTTCAATAAAAGAATAATCATAGACATGAGATGTGATCATCACGCCATTATGATTTTTCACTGCTAATTAAACATCTAATAGTTGAGGTGGTAATAAGATACCCTTATAAAATTCTTCAAGTATAGAAGAGTGGGTGGATCAATGATCAAATAAGAAATTAAAATTTCTAGAGTGGATGGTAAGTTTACCTTTCACCACTTTGTTATCATACCCCCATAATAAATAGTGATCACATGAGATTTACCTGTCTCTGAGCTTAAGATGTTACTAATGTTAGTTATCAACATTAACCCTTGAATTAGAACACAGGTTTTCAAAATTCCAATACTCCTTGAATTGGAAACACCAATATGTGGGTGTTTCATTTTTTAGAGATTTCTATACATTCTAATCATTCTATAACTTATTCTCCACACTTCAGTATTAAATTTCCCAATGACTTTACTTTACACACTTCCTCCATATTTTTATACACTTCTTTAAAAAAGGAATAAATATCTTCTTTCCTCTGTGATTTTTTAATAGAATATCCTTTGAATTCTACCTTTATTTTTTTATCAAAAAAAATAGATTGATCAGTGAATCCAATATCCATTTATACCTTAATATAAAATTGAATGTTTTATTCATATTAATTGAATTATAGTGACCCAAGCTTCTCATAAATGGATATTAAATCATTTTAGATTAATATTCATCGCATTAAAAAAGAACGTGCCTGAGGACAATAAAATTTTAGTGTATTTGGAAGCTTGAAATACAATATTATAACATGGTGAAAGATCTTCAATGATTAACAAAAATATCTTCCCATTTTGAACTCATAATTAAAAACATTCTTCATAACCTAGAGAAAGGAAACATAAGAAATGGTGATCTCATATTCTCGGTAAGGGTTAATAAAAGAGATATTTAATCATAAGATAAACACAAAGGTATGAGAATATGATAATAACATTTTAAGATCATACCCTTTATATTAAAGAATATACACATGAGTCACAGAATAAATATTAAAAGATAATAAGACAATAATCATTATGGAATCAAAAGAATAGTCAATGAGAATATAACATAATGAATAATGCATGTAATTATGGAAGACACATTATCATATGAAATGATTTTCATTATAGTAAAGACTTACTTCCCAGGATATCTTAATGGAATGAGTTAACACCCTAAACCATCTTAGTATTCAAGGTTTACTCCAAATACCATCTTAGTAGTCAAGGTTTACTCTCAAGACCATCTTAGCAGATAAATTCCCTTACTGAATCGATTTAACTCTCGATTCCATCCATGTTTATCTCATGAGATATAAATCTTTACCCAATGAATTTGATGGAGATATATGTCCCACCCTTCATAAAATGAAATCATACATATGTGTTTCAGAATATCGTAAACATTCATTAAATCATTACCCATGAAATTAAATACGTAATATAAACATTTGATCATATCTTAACCTGTGGAAAAGATATAGGATTCATAACCATAGCATAACCTGCGAAAGGAAGCGGGTTTCATAAGCATATAACCCTTGGAAGAGAAACAAGTTTCATAAAAATAATACCATAAAAACATAAACTATATAGATAAAGAATATGAATGGTACCCTTGGATCGTATCCCTAGTAATGCATGAGTAACACCAATAGATGTCATCTTAGATATAAAATAATTTTAAAATCTAATTTAAAACAATTCTTGATGAAAATATCCTTTAAGATTTGAAAAAAACATTTTAATACATAAACCGTATTTAAAAAAAATTTGTTTGAAATTAATTTTGTAACTATTCTAAGGAATAATCAATTAAATTATTGGTCATGATGTAGGAATATTCAATTCATGCCATATATGTAAAAATTAAGGTTCTTTTCACATTTTCAATAAAATACAAATGGGAATTGTTTTGGAAAACGTCACAAAGATTCCTTTCAAAAAAAATTGAAAAAAACTAAAAAATAAATAATTTTTTCTTTTAAAAACAATAATATATTAATAAAAAATTTCTGAATATATTTTTATAAAACAAGGTTTTTAAGGAAAAATGGTTTCTAATTGGATAGAGAGATAAGGTAAGATTTTCATAAAATAATTTTATTAATAATTTTATGTAATAAAGAGTGGTAAAAATGATAATATTACTTGAATGGATCATGAATAACCATATGATATGAAATATTGTGATAATTATTGAGATATTTCATCAAGGGAAGTATAATTATAAACAATCTTGATAAAAAATAATATTGTAGCAATAAACTCTTACCACTTAGGTAACATTAAATCATAATCCCCATAAAA
Organism: Viscum album; assembly: GCA_963277665.1. Classification (NCBI taxonomy): domain Eukaryota; kingdom Viridiplantae; phylum Streptophyta; class Magnoliopsida; order Santalales; family Viscaceae; genus Viscum; species Viscum album. Next base: position 1,628,391,508 of record OY728159.1, read on the forward strand.
TAATAACATTACATGAATAATAAATTATCACGAAAAAACTATATTCATGATAAAATATGTCAAATAAGAAGAATATAAACCTCATAAAATAATATAGGAACATAACATACCATGTGTCTCAAAGAAAATAAATTGAGACAAAATTCCCTTACCACTTTGATAACATGGAAATTGTAACCCCATTAAAGAGAGATCCTAAAATTGATAATTAAATCCCAATATTTATAATTATAAGAATCATAAAATACATATATGGTTATTATAAACCCCACATACAATAAATAGGTAGTGGACATGGATTTTATCTCATAGAAAATAAATGTGAGTCAGAAATCCCTTACCTTCAGTCCTGACTTTTGTCGTGCTCATTAAAACTACTTGTATAATAAATAAAATTTTATTATAAAACTATCATATAACCATATTCATAAATATAATATCAAATATTATTTACCTATGAATTTATATTGCATGTTTATTAATAATTCCATGTTTAAATTATGTTTCAGGTAATAATTGATTTGTTTTTTTTACATGTTTTGACCTGTTATTCTTTGTCCTCTTACTTAGATCCTAATTTCATCATTTTCAGAATGAAATCAATTATATAAATGTTATATATATTAATTATATATTTATTTATAATAATATATAAAAGATATAAATTGTAACTTAAATACATTGTTAATAGATACGGTGGGTCGTACGTATTCATGAACGCTATTTCCATTTTCTAATTGTATTGAAAGAAATAAAAGTAAATGATATATATATATATGAATATATTATCATTAAATTTGAATTATTATGTCATATATATCACATATGTCTATTAAAACCATCAATGATACATTCCATGTAAAATGTGAATGAATCACATCGCTTCCCAAGACGGTATCCTGACATACACATGAAATATGTTTTTGTATTTTAACAAAATGGAGAGTATGAAGTTATGTGTTATATAATAATTAAATAATTATAAATAAATAATAAATATAATATAAATCATTTATAAATACAATTTTCATCATTATTATCATCCTTAAGACGTGGTAATGGAAAAAATGAACGACATAGGTTCGCGAGGTGGTAGTCTGTTGTACACATGAATGATGATTTCCTAGCCGGTTTGATAGAAGTGTATGGGATTTTAGTTTGTAAACTTAACATAAAAATACATAATTTTATTCAATATAATTATTTTATTATATAAAAATTATATAAAATAATTTAAGGTCTTCTTGAAGAAATAAAATAAAAATGTTTATTGATGAACGTTACCTCTTCTCCAGGTATCTTCTTTTTTTTGCCCCAAATGGATCCATGGTTCGATTTATGTCCAAATTAAGATCTCTATGATGAGAGTATGGAAGTTATTAAGTAATTTTTCAGGTATTTTCCACAAAAATAGTCTATAATGTGTGAAGAGAGGGGGAGAGGTTGTGGCCTTTTATAAGTAAGGGAGAGGATACATTTGAAATTTTTGAAAACAAAGTTTGGTGTACCCACATTTTTACCTAACACAATGCATATAAATTGAACCTAATAAGATTAATAAAGGGGTAAGGTAGAACTATATTCGTACAATGGGTTCTGAACAAGTTTATAGGTCATTTTCCCTCTTAAATGTAACATTTATTCACTTTGTAAACTCATTTTTTCTCTTAATCATTGTGTTTAATTTTAATTGTTTTCACTAATCATTTTTGTAAAACAATTAAGTTGGAATTATTATTAATTATGAATTATTATAATTCCAAATATGTAATATATTTTTCCAAATTCAAATCACATTATTTTAAAAAATTAATTTAATATTAATTTCACAGTTTGGTCAAGACAATGTGTTTTTAATGTGAAAATATTCAAAAGTTTTGAATACTTTTTATATCCAATTTCATTGTGAAATTGATTAAAAAACCTAAATTGGATTAATATATTTATAAATGAACTAATTATTATTTAAAACAAATTTAAAATAAAATTTAACTATATAAATAAATTATAAGAAAAGGCATTTTTCAATTAAAATACATAATTTTTTACTATTCATCCAAAAAATGAATATATTTCAGAAAAATCCCTAAAATTCACCCTAAGATATTATTTAAATTCATATTTAAAAAATTAATTTTATTTTTCAAAATATAATTTCTAAAAGTTTCAAAATTTATTTTAAAATAAGTGTGTCATTAAAAGGTGGTAAAACTACCTTTTAGAAAGATACATCATTTAATGCGTAAAATTGGATGTATTCTTATCTATTATCGATAAAATACCTAATATGAATGTTAAATAGTTGATAGAATAAAATATATATTTATATATATCATTAAAATAATTTATCAAAATTATTTTTTAAAAATTTATTGAGATAAAAAAAATTGTGTATAAAAAAAATCTTTTTTAGAAAATGATTTTCTTTAATTTTAAATAGTTCTTAATATCATTTTTAATTAATTGGTTAAAAAATAATTTATTTTATAAACATAAATAATCCTAATATTCATAATTTAGTTAAAATTATTCATACCCTCCATTCCAATATCTATTTAATAACTACCATAATTGTAGTATGTGATGTTTGGTTTAAACTCATTATTGTGTGTAGAGCAAGCTAAACTCAAAATTATGTGCAACAGAATCCAATAATTAGTGTTATGTGTAAGTAAATCTATAATCATTATTGTTTGTTACATAATACAAACATTTTATTTTATGTAACACAAACTAAAATTAGTATTTCATGTAGGGAAATCATATCTCAGGGTTGTGTATGAAGAAAGATTATCTTAGTGTAGCGTGTAACATAATCCATCCATGAATTTTTAATTTATTCAAAAAAAACAATAATTCAAAAGAACTCTGAGTATTACATTCTACACCCCTTAAAATTAATTTATCCCACAAAATTCTTCTGGCCATTAAATTTTTAATACTTGAAAGTTCCTTTCCTAGAAACCCACATCATAAAAATGAATACTAAAACTTTCTTTAAAATGGGAAAGTTGGAAACATAACAGTTACCCAAAGTAACTCACAACTAGGTTTCCACATAGGATAACATGGGTGGGAAGTTAATATTTGGTGATTGGTGAAAATAATAAATGATTGTAGATAGTGATAAAGATCACTGATTATAATAATGTTGGTGATCCATATAAAGTTAACAATAAAAAACCAAAAACCAAAGAGGTGTGAAATAGGTCATTGATATCATAAAAAATAATGATAATAGGAAAATATTTTATTTCAATATCTTTTTCTAAAAAAAGAATAATTTTCAATAGAATATATACTTACCTGATTTCATTATATAATCACAATTTCACCCTTTGGTTGTTCCTTTATCAGATTCCACTTCATCTATTACTCCCAGAAATAAAGGTGAATTTGTTATGCATGAATAACTAATAGATCATATGATCTATAAATAGAATGATAATTCATTTCATCTATCTTTAGTTCTCATCATAAAAAATGGCTATCATAGGTCATAATTATGCATAAATATTCATATGGTGAAACAATACATTAATCTCGAAAACCTCAAACAAAGATTAATATAAACTATTTCATAAATGGTTACCCTTTTGACCCTCCTAAAATATAAAAAACCAAAACATCAAAAATAAGGTCACTAAATTTATCAAAATCATCATAATATTGATCCCCCATATATTATAAAGTACTTATTTATTGTCACATACTCAACTTGGGAATACCTTTATCATTTACTCTCTTAAATCATAGTAATAACCTAATTTTCCATAAAACCATATTGAAAACATAAATTCTCCTTCATTCCTTAAATATAACACAGATTATTGGTTATATTCGTTAAATCCAAAAAATCTATAGACACCATCCATTATAGAATAAACCAATTTGACCATAAATTATTAATTTTTTCCAAGGTAATTAGTATTATCCAATTTAATTTATTATTATTAAAAACATTTTTATCCCAACATCATTATCTGATAATCAGGAACATATTTAGGGTTATCTTTCCCTAAACCATGCATTTTCCATAAATATCACCATGGCATTAAATCACTTTTTCACTCTATCATATCCTTCCAAATACTTTATTAAAAACTTATACTGAGTAATACTTATATATATCATGACTTGTATAACACAATATTTTAATTCCAATAAATAAATACTTCATTCATCCCACTTCCTTCTTAAACAGTTAACTAAGGTTCATCGTCTTATTCATTAACTCTTCAATCCTTTCATAAATTATATGTAGTCTCTTAATCATCATCAATGTAACCATTACTCACACCATCTTACTGATTTTCTTCATGATATTTCCCCTTAGGAAAAAGATTTTGATAATTTCCATAATTTCCACATTAAAATCATTCCACTGTAGAAGATGACTTTTGGATACCATCATTCTAATCCATCATGTTAACCAAACATTTCATTTTCCCTTTGCAGTTTCTTTTTTTTTCCATACTTTCCATAATCAAAACAACTTCTTGCTCCTCTAAGACATCCAATTTTGTTTTTATTCTCACATTATTGACTTAAATGAAACTAAATATTATTTCCCCTATGGCCTATAAAACCTAAACTCTTAGAAAACTCTTTCCTTCTCTTCTTTTATGAGTCCAAGATTTGGTTAGGGTACTCATTTTTAATATTTTACTTTTAAATTGATTAGGCATAATAACAATATACATTTAAGTAGTCATCATCCAAATTATCTTCTCTTTAGTAAATCATATATCACTTTCAATTTTATCTGTATTCCTCTAGGTTCCCCCCATTGACTAAAACCATAAATCATAGTGTGATAAATTATAATAAAGTGGAATACTGCATAATCATGAAAATGACTCATCGGTTGTATAAATCATAACACATCTTTTTAATATATGATAACTTAGGTTTAACCTAGGTTATTCATATATATCATCTATTTAAATAATTAATTATTGTTTGTAAAAAAAATTTAATATTCAAAGAATATCCCCTAGAAGTTTCAATCCAAGTGTGCAGTATGTTTTGGTATTGTGCTTCAATTCCTGACCAAGTCTAGTGCAATATGGTGTCTTCAAATTTTTTTTCCCCTATGTACATCTCTTCCATATCCACATCCACTTGTAGTATACATATATAGATATAAATTATTTTAAACCACTCTCTCAATCCTTTTCTAAAATGATAAGTTATATTCCGAAACATTTCCCCAACCTTAGACTTATCCTTAGAGAAATCCTTAGACATATACTTAGAAATATCAGTATGGGTCTCACTAAAGTTTTTATATACTAGTTTCCAAATGTTTAATAAAACATTCCATTGATTCTAGAAATAATAAATCAGGTATCTCATACATGTATATTACATCATTTAAGATGAATATTCAGTACATTACAAAACTACATGCTTGAGGACCATAAGAGTTTAGTGTATTTAGATACATGGAACACAATATACTAACTTTGTGAAATATATTAAATGTTCCCCACAAATATCTTCCAATTTACAAATCCTACTTAAAACCATTATCCATAACCAAGGAAAAGGAAACATAAGGATGGGTGAGATCAGATGCCCAATAAGGGTAAAAAAGGAGATACATAAGCAAAACCTGAACATAAGTGTATGACAACATGAGGATAACATTTTAAGGTGATACCCTTCATATCAAAGATCATAAAAAAGAGTCAAGGAATAAATATTGTAATATCATAATAAATTAATCATAATGGAATCAACAACATAACCATGAGTTCATAACATAAGAATAAGTCATGGAATTGTGGGAGACAAATAAACATATGAAATTATTTCCATAGAAGTCAAGGATTAATTACAAGGCTATATTAATGAAATTAGTTCACTCCACAACACATATTAGTAGTCAAGTTTCACTCCTAAGACCATATTAGTAGTCAAGGTTCACTCCCAATACCATCTTAATGGAAGAATCCTTTTACTAAATCAGGTTCACTCCCCATTCCATCCATTTCTATCACATGAGATATAAATGTTTACCCATTGTATTGGAGAGAGATATAGGTCCCCGCCATCACATAAAGAAATAATAAATTTATGTTTTATAATATCATAAAAATTCATTATATAATGACCCATGAAATGAAATGGGTATCATAAACATTTCATCATATCTTAACTTGTATAACCCATGAAAAGAATAGGGTTTCATAATCATATAACTCATGGATAAGAAATAGGTTTCATAAAAATCATACCATCAAAATATAAACCATTCAGAGAAATAATATGAATGGTACCCTTGGATTATATCTCTAGTAAGTCATGAGTAACACCAATAGATGTCAACTTTAATGGAAAATAATTTTGAAATATCATTTAAAACATTTCATGAGGAAATACCCTTTATGCTTAGAAAAATAATTTTTAATACAAAAAATATTTTGAAAATATTTTTCTTTGAAAATTATTTTTAAAATTTACTATGAAAGAATAGATTCAATTATTGGTCATGAAATTAAAATATTCAGTTCATGTCGTACATGTAAAAATTAAGGTTCCTTTCATATTTTCAATAATAGCCAAATAGACATTGTTTTGGAAAACAACATAAAGATTCATTTCAAAACAATTTGTAAAAAATTTAAACATAGTTAAAAGAGTCTTTTAATTATTATAAGAGAGTAAGAAAAAAAATTTAAAAATATTTTTAGAAAAAATGGTTTTGAAGGAAAATGGATTTTTAGTCAAATATATAGATAAAGTTAGATTTTCATAAAAACGCATTATTAATACTTTTAAGTAAAAAGAGTTGAAAATATGGTACTATTACTTGAATAGAACATTATTAAATAGTTTATAAGAAATATTATTATAATTCCTGAGATATTTCATCAATGGAAGCATAATCATAAACATTCTCAATAAATAATAATATTTTTTCAATAGACTCTTACCACTTTGGTGACTTTGAATCATAATCCCAAGGAAGGAATAAAGTTACATTAAGATTAAAATATCATTAAAAGAATTATATTCCTGATATAACATGTCAAGAGGGTAATTTTATACACCGTGTAAAAGAATATAAGTTCATAACATAACATGTGTCTCAAAGAAAGAAAATTGAGAAAGAATTACCATACCACTTTGCTATCTTTGAAACTATAACCCCATGAAAATGAAATCCTCAAATGGATTACTAAATTCCAATAATTATAAGTATAAAAATCATAAAATATATCCATGGTAATTCTACACACCAAATAAAAAAATGTGGTGAATATAGATTGTTTCTATGGAAAATTAAAGTGAGACGGAAATACCTTACCTTAAGTATTGACTTTTTTCGTACTCATTCAAACCTCCAGTATAATAAATATAAGTTTATTATATAACTTTCACATATCTATATTAATATATTTAATATCATATATGATTTAATAATGACTTTATATTACCCATTTATTAATAATTCCATGTTTAAGATATGTTTCACGCAATAACCGCATTGTTTTTCATACATGTTTTAACTTGTTATTTTGGGTCCACCTACTTAGATAATGATTTAATCATTTCAAAAATGTAAACCAAGATATGAACTAAAATTCTGAAGGCTGTATTTTTTTATTTTATTTTATGTATAATACCTTTTCAATGTATGATGGGGAACCTTACATGGAATGTAGGCCCAGATGCAGAGACCTCATACATGACCTTGAAGGCACATGAGAATAGAATCGCAAGAGAAACCCACCCAGCATATCTATATATATTTTTCCAGGATTCTACACTAGCCAAGGCTTCAAAAAAATTAATGTCCCACGTAGTGCAGAGTGCTTGTTCTATCCTCTAAAATATCTAAATCTGATAGCCTTGTAATATGGGATAAGAAGCTATAAACCCCATCTGATCGCCATCCATGGATGAAATCTTTTTACCCCATTGATCATTCCAACATGCCCCATGTAGAGAATCATTTTGTTGCTCAAACAAATCTACACCATAGAACTCGTTGTAATATCATTCCACTGTCATCATCCATCCCACTTTCTACCTGGACTCACCCCGATCATGCTTGCATGGTCGGTCGCCGTCTATCACAGTGAGCCCTTCCTCCTCCACTACCATGATTTGTTGTAGCGAGACCCTTTTATGCATCGTCATTCTACTGACCCACCTCCCATTGCAGTGATCTCGCAGCCTCTACCCCATCGCAGTAAGCCTTCGCTACATCTCCCTACCATTATCCCTACCACCCCAAACCATCACTGCTTCATGTTATCCATATTCATGGCCAGCATAAAATTTCCTACCCACTCTCTCCCCCCACAATAAATCACCAATAAATGGGGCTATCAAGGATAGAACCATAGTTGATGCAGGATTATAGGGTTTCCTTAATCACTAGGCTAGAACCCCAACTATATGATATGAATATCATATATATTCAGTATATATGTATTTATAATGTTCTATAAAATATAAAAATAGGAAATTAAATACACCATTCATAGAGACAGTAGGTTGTACATATACATGAACACTATTTCCATTTTCTTTTTATATTGATAGAAAGAAAAGTGAATGATATATATATATATATATATATGTATGTATATATTATCGTTATAGAAGAATTATTTTTTCATATAAATCATATATGTATATTAAACCCATACTTAATAAATTCCATGTAAAATGTGAGCAAATCACATTGCTTCGCATGGTAGTAGTTCGTCATACACATGAATTATTGTATCGTATTCTCACAAAATGGAAAGCAGAAAGGTATGTGTCATGTAATAATTACAGAAGTATAAAGACATCATAAATATTTTATAAATCATATATAAACCTCATTTACATCATTATTACCAATATTAAGATGTGTTAATAGAAAAAAAAATGACATCAGTATGTGAGGTGGTAGTATTCTATACACATGAACGATGATTTCATATCCCATTTGATGAAAGTGTGTATGATTGTAGGAATTTACCTTAACATAACAACATATAAGTATATTCAATATAATTATATTGTTATATTAGAAAGATATAAAGATAATTTATGGTATTTGATGAAGAAATAAAACAAAAACTTTTACAACTAGAAAAATGATATATTGCCACACAACTATTTTTGTGGTTTTATTAAAGTGTGAAAGTAAATAATTTAATACCAGAGTTTATTTTAAAATTGTGGAAATATACCTGATATATAAAACCTTCTGACCTTTTTTTAATGATTGATATACCTCTTGTCCACCATATACCTTCTTCATGATCGATCCCTAGCTCTGCTCCTGGAATTCCTCCTCCACTGATGCAGCCATCCCATCTTCCCACTGAAGTGGCTCTAACATAGCCTCCCCACCTCTTTGGTGGGTCCAATGATGGCCTCCCCACCTCCCTATCGATGCATCTTCGATGGTGCCCTCCACACCTCCATGTCGATGTGGCTCCAACGGTGGGCTCCCCATGAACCTCCTCCTTTGACATGGGCTAACACAGCTCTGATGCATCCACCCCATATCCCCAAGATCCTTATCCTCTGATGCAACCAACCCACCTCCCCTAACCACAGCCTTACCTCAAACCCTTGATGCCCTTACTTTGTAGTATGTTTCTTACACTTTTCTATTAATCTTCTAATTTATATTTACATTATTATAATTTACATTCTTCATGTTTTTAGTTTCTATTCTTCTATTTTTGTTTGGAAATTATAATTTTCTTGGATATCTGAACCCTTTAAATTTCTTTTTTTTGAATTTTAAACTAATTCCCTTCAATAAATAAACTAATTAATAATAAATTAGGATTACTACTTCAAAAAAAATTATTCAATCTCAATTATTTATTTTTTATTACTTGTAAGTTGACCAAAAAATGATTAGCATCCTTCTTTTAACCATCCAGTAAAAATTCTTATATTTCTGCTTACATTTATTGATATTCTATAGTACGTATACATTTTTAAAATTATAGTGATTATGATTATTCTTATGTTTTTTTTCTTATTATTATGTCATTAAATTTATATATAGTAGTAATTTAAAAATTATTAGTAGGATGAAATTAAAATAACATAAATATAAGATATATATTAAGGTTATTTGAATGTTGTTGAATAGTTACAAACATCTAACTATAATTTGAAGGTAAAATAATGAAATTATTAATGAAAGGTAAATATAAATTGGTTCTATGTATCAATGTTATTCTAATGATATAATGTAACTAAAAATATTAATAATGGTTTTAGTTATTATTTTTAGATATATTTTGATGTTATTTCTTAGAAATGTGCATATAAATTCTAATCATTCATAATTATTTTACAAATAACATCCATATGATTAGATTAAGAATAAATTAATCCTCTAACACTAAGAACATGATGAAAAAACATATATTTTTAATGATATTAATGAGTTATGTTTTTCAATCCTTGATTTAGTATTCATGTCTAGAGACATACATTTCTTTGGTAATTATGATGAGAAATAACAATAATAGTTTTATAGAAAAAATATACTATCACACTTGAGGTATTTGGTTGTACATAGTGGAGGATTTTGGCCAAGTTGGGTTGTCTGGTATAATATCTAGAAGATTAGTATTGAAATGAATATTATCTGATTAAATGATCTATTAGTGTTGGTGTGTCAATACATCCTCAAATACATGATCCTTATTGAACAGTCTTTGAGTTTCATAGTTATCCCCAGTGAAAACATAGAACGTTATTGATATACCCATATTCTTTTTTGGAAAACAAAAAATGGAATATTGAATGATGGTAAAATTGTAGACTATTTTTTATTTTATCAACTCCCAAATAATGTTTACTCCTCTCCATTCATAACCTACAAATATTATATTTGTTTGGAATTCATGAATGACATACTAAAATTCCACAATTGATTTGTACTCACTCTATATCGAGCTCTTAATGATTCACCCTAGATATAAATATATATTGGATAATAGATTAAATATGATGATATATATTTTTCTCTATCTATATGTGTCTCCATCATTAATGTTCAAGGAATCCTCTATGGAGTGTATCATGAACCAAAAGAAGATATCTGCTCAAAAAAATTTCAAGAAATTCTTTAAGTAATACCAATTATTTTATTCAATTAATAGTTTTCCAGACCCACTCACTGTAACGACCTTCCTCCAGGGTTGAAAAATAAATGCGTAGAGTAACATGAGTCTTTTGGATTGGTCTCATGACCATTTTATCAGATGAATATCCCATTTTAGGTGTTGAAAGGACTATAAGATTAGGGACTAAGGTCCTTCTTCCTAATATCTTTTTCAAATTGTAATATCCCATTTTTCTAGTAAATCATTTCTCTATGTGTATTAACATGTTAAAGATGGAAGGATAAATTCATCATAGATCTCCCCTAGTATTAGTGCTCCATATTTCATTTATACATCATATAGGTTAACTCAAAATATTCATATTTTGAGGGAAATGTGTTTGTGTTGAGGATCCATTGGATGATCAGTTCTGGAATGATTTTCTTATTGTGGTATGAAAATGAATGTGAAATATAAACCATCTCATAAATTTAAACTACATTTATCAATACCACAAACATATAAGAGTTCTAGAGGATGCATTAAGTCCACCCTATGTCTATACAAAAAAACACCTCTTGGATGAATATCCCACTATTTTCCCCTTCTTGTTTTCTTTAAAGCCCCTCCACATAAGAGTTGATTAATTAGGAATATGTATTTCTTATATTTGAGGACCCACTTCCTGATTTAGTGAGTAATATCAAAGTACAAACACATCTCTCTATTTAGCCTCTTTAATATAAGGCTCTAATATCAATTGATTCAGTGAACATGATGCTTCTCTCCTGGATGGGGTTCAAGGATTGGTGCATCAACTAAAAACCTTAATACATAATGATGAAGCTTCTCTGATTCCATGTAATTTCTTTGTATTGATCCAATCAACTCTGAATGTAGAAAATTACTTGTAAAATCATATTTCCACTGGTTATACTCAATGTTTTTGTCCATGTTAACTCATTACAAAGTAAATTATTGAGCATATAGTTTCATATTTATATTAATAAAAGAATAGTGAAAAAAGTTTATTGTCCATGTTAGTTTAATAAAGGAGTTGAAAAGAAAAAACACAATTTTTGTCAATGGATTAATTCCCCATAAAACTTATTTAAAAGACATGTAAAATAAGTTTTATGTGGACACATGTAAAGCTTTCGCATAGGTAGTGGTTCTGTATAAGTTTTTATGTAGTTTCCTAGTGGATTTTGGAATTCATTAATAGGAAAATAATATATAGTGACACTATAAAAAAGTATGAATAAATAGGTTGAATTAAAGAATTGTATATTATTCAAAAATTATAGAAGCAGGGGACCCTCCACACTATATATAAGGGAAAATATAACAATTCATCTTCAAATTTATGAGTTCCATGACAACAATATGTACAAGTACCTGTTTACCTCAATTTTTAATCATCTTTATTCTAATTTGATCCAATTAGTATTGGGTATTTTGTTGGTTCTTAAATATTTTTAAAACACTCTGATATGAAGATTTTTATTGAATAATTTCAATTTTTACATTTTCATCAAAATTATCATTCATTATGTAAAACAATCAACAAAACTATGATGAAAATAATTTAGGTATTGTTTCTTTATAGTCAGTTTAGACCGCTTATTTTTGGTTGAAAGGATTAAGGTAGCTTGAGATTCATTTAATAGAGATATGTAACACCCTCGGGCTATTACTAGCCCACTTTATAGCCTTTTTTTTGAGGAATTGATGCAGTGATCCGTGATTTTCCCAATAAAATTTATACGATAATAGTTTCATAAGTCCCATAATAAATAGATACTAACTTTTCTTATAAATACACCCCCAAAAAAATTGAGCAATAAGTTCATGAGGCATAACCTTTGATAAATGGCATTATTTATGATCATTTACTTATTAAGAAAGTTTATGGATATTAAATCCCATATGTAGATATTAATTTAAGTCTAAAGATAGGGGAAACCTCTTTTAAAAAATATTGGGGTCCATGGGATGCCCATAAAAGATCCCTATAGGATGGACCATGTAAAACCATCATGAGACCCCCCACCTCTTCTTACCCCATGAAAATACATCATGGAGGGATAACTGCATAATTATTATAAAATGTCTGACCTTTAAACACCTTACAATTTTTGGGCCAATTCATTCTCATAAAAATATTAATTTTATAGGGTCCAAAAGATTCACGTAGTATATGAGTTCGGTTTTCCAATAGACTGCGACAGCATTAATGTTTTCCCAAAGGTATTCCCTTCAATAAAAGAATCCTTCTTAGAGTATTTAAAACCTCCTGTTAATCCAGAAGACCACATTATCTTCCTTTATCCAAGGTAAAATACCCAAAAGGCCTACTCCTTCAATGGATCTTCTAAATCCATATAGCTTAAATGATCAATCATCTTGTATGTTTTCATACTCTCTTCAATCATATATTCCTTTGATGATGGGAATTAGGAAATTTGCAGAAGATGTCCCTCAATTGTCCTCTATGACTAGTAGCATCTGGATAATATAATCAATCATATATTCCCATGATAATGAGGTTCCCTATCATTAAGAAACTTATGAAACCTCCATTTTCTTGAGAAACTAATCCTGTCTATACTAAAACTATACTCATAGATCCTAAGTAGCCAATCAGTCTCTTTGTGTCCACTTAACGAGCCAAAGATAAAAATGGGAAGTCTATTCAATGTAAGTTCCAACAAGTCCTTTCTAGTTTAAATTACCAATGAGTAGAATCATACTTACCTATCCAATTAATAATAAGATAGTGATGGGTATAATTGGATTCTCATGCATAAGTCTCAAATTAACCATTTCTAGGTCCCTTTCACCTAGATTTCTATCCTATAAGACTTTAAATTTCATAAAATGGTCATAATTATATAATCAAAAACTATTTGACATGTTTTCCCTAGTAATATGTCCTCAAATAGAATAACTATTTGGATCACTAATATTAATGATACCACACTGGGAGGGGTGTGAATTAGTGTGGGTGACTTTTACCGAATAACTTTTTTACCCTCTTTAAATTTTTACATGTTCAAGGAATAGATTTCTCACACTCTTCTCACCTTTGGTTTTTATTTAAATAATTAAAGTACTAAAGAAAATCAATAGGGAACATAGGTGTTTTTAACAAGGTTTATCACTATGATGGATGAATTCATCCTCGATGTATGATGGTTGTTAACCCTTTATACACACATAACTAATACTTTATTATCATGATGATGATTACTCAATGATATATGGTTCAACTAGTTATCCTAGAATCAACCAAGTTATATAAAACCATCAACATGTTAATTCAAACATTGTAACCAGCCATTTCTTCCTCTATAAATTCTAGATTTATCTAGATCCCCTTGAATAATGATATATAAGAAAACACAAGTCAATTTGGTGGCCTTTAACATATTTTATCCTCTTTCTCCAATGCATAAATCTCATGGTTGGCTCTTGTATAAAAATTTAAATAGTTGTATTGGTTATAAAAATATACTTTATGGTTGCCTATACTTCACAAAAATCATAAGGATTATCTCACTTTTCTTACATCCTTATGATAAAGAGAATCATAGGATAGTCATTTCACTTCATCTTCTTCAACCTATATGATAATGAGAAAATAATATGCATAAAAATACATTTCTTTTCTCCTTTTTTCTCTTTAACATTTAATATAATATTCTTATATAAAACATTGGATCCCACATTCCTTCTTCACCTCACAGAATATTCAAGATAGTGGTAGTGTTGATTTCACTCCAAAATTTTGTATCCTTAACTTTAACCCTTGTCCTGTTTTTTATTACTAGAATATTCTTGAGGATATTATTCAAATGATTAAATATAGAAATATTAATCCAATATCGGTCTAGTGATCTCTCAATTAAAAATTAATATTTCTTGGTCCATTCTATCCATTAATATTCTCAATGTTAAATACTTGAATACCTGAACAATATGTTTCCACAATATCTCCTTATTAATAGGATTTTAAATATTCAAACATATCTATTAAATAATATTCAACAATATTAAAGGCATATATAATTTATGTTCTATAAGTATCAACCTCACTTACTATTGTTTTCTTCGATGAACCTTGCAAAATATATTATTCTTCTTTAACACTACAGGATTGGAAACTATATATTGAATCAGGATTATAAAAATAATAATCATATTTAAATCATTGAATATTAGAACATGCATTTACTGGTTTATTTCTCATAAATATTGACTGATATTACTTCTTATTTATCCATAAATATTATTATAATATCAACCTAGTAAATATTTCAAGATATTATGAAAATAGGTTACTAATCAATCTATGGTTTTTTAGTTTACTTAATCAACTCATTTGGTATATGTGATATTGTTTAGTGGTTTGAAAATGTAGATGGATAAAACTCCCTAAAATAATTATTAATATTGTTTTCAATAAACCAAAGAGATGTAGTATTATAATTATTTATACCTAGAATTATTTACTAAGCATGTTATCCCTGGTTTTATATTTAATTATATAGTTTTGAACAGTTATGATATGAATTTTAAATTGTGCTATGTTTTTTAGTTGAAAATATGTTTTAGAACAACTTAATAATTTATCTACTAAAGCTTGGTATATGTTTTTTGTTTAGTATTGTATCATAAGAACTATTAATGGGAATAACCCATAAGCATATAATATGTTCTATGATTTGTGAAATGCCTTTTGGGGTGAGTTTCCTATAAGTTATATATCAGTGGAAATTGTTTTATAATCTAGTTTTGGACATGCTCTTAGATATTTTATTATTGTGGTATATGAAATTTTCAATGAAACATTTATGTATTTTTAAAAGGAAATAGTTTTTCAATTATTGTTTAATGCTCTCAATAGAATATCAGCCCCAAATAAATTGAATATGACATGAAAATGACCTTTAATCAACTTCCAATGACCACTTTTACCCATTATATAGGTCAAATTGACAACACTGAGCCTATTAAAGACCCATGTCCAATATGTCTTCTAATTACACCATTAGCTCCCTCAAAAATTTGAGACTACATGATAAATGGAAAGATATATCAGTACAACCCCAGAATAATGAAAACATATTTTTCATTTTCTGAATTAGAGAAATTATAGGATATATTTTTTGATTATTAGCTCTCACCACTAAATGGGAACCTTTACCCACCTACTCAATAACACATTTCCACAGAACTATTAAAACCCATCCAACTCACACCAAGGATGTATCCATAGGGTCTTATCCCAACATGATAGAGTCCCATAAAATCCCTCTCTCGTTAGAGGGAAATATCTATCTTTTAACCACTATGAGTAAAGGTTTGATCACCACTTTAGCATTCCTGACCTGAACATCCTCCCGAACAGTGCAATCAGGTCAGGTGCCACTGGCCTTAGGTGCACCTCCCCAAACACCAAAGTCTTCCTACTAGCAGAGAGGGATTAAATAGTTGTAGTGTGGAGGTTATACCCTATATGAATAGATAAAGTACTGGTTCAAGTATAATAATACAAAATGCAGCGGAAATAAATGACTTGGTAGACTCAAACTAGCCACACAGAGTAGAAGAAAATCCAATATCAATAAATCTATGTAGCAATATATAAACAACTATAGTGAAAACTTAATGGAATATCATTCCATCACACCACATAGAGCCACAAATTAACAAAATAAGCAAAAAATTCATCTCATATCAGGTCATACAACACAATATTCAAAGGTACTTCCCAAGGAAGACCACAGTAGCTATATATAATAATAATGCTAAAATAGAAAGGGAGGCTAAAAAAAGTAAAACTATAGATAGGAATGACCTCAAGGTCCATGCCAATCTCCATGACAAATGGTACTATAATCTATATCTTGAAGCTAATCATTTACCTGTATGTATATCCATAAAGTTTACACACATCCTGAAGGGCCCATGTATGTTGTAAGATAGATCTTAGTAGGATACCACCCAATGGTGTGTAGCGAGCATCAGTGTTTAAGATGACTTCCATTTATAAATAAAGTAAATTGTATGATTCAAGAATTAAATGAAACCTCCACTGGTGACCACCAGCCACCAAGGAGTGTCACCTACTTCAACCAATTTCGGAATCTCATAAGAAAAGATATCCCTCTTCCCATTTCCCAAGGTACCCCAGTTGTCACATGTCCTAGGTGAACCCTTAGGTTCCACCTCAATCATATATCCTCGATCTTTGTTCCTCCTAACACCTCATGTTTCAAAGTACCAACGTCCTAAAAGCATCCCCAATCAAATGTATCTTGATCCCCAAGACACCTTCTCAAAAGCTCACATCAGCCCATGGAATGACAACTAGAGGAACAACGAAGGTTGTCCTTAAATAAATTTCAAGGCACATGGCCTCAATCATGGAAAGCCTCAACCACCAACATGATAGCATCATCACTATCAACTGAAGGCTCCCCATATTTCACATGGATTTCTATAGAAGGTGCCCCCAAACCATAAATACCTAAACAACAACTATTTGGGGAATCTACCCCCATGAGTGGTCAAAAACACCTCACCACGGAGTCTACCTTTGTGCACATGACTCAATCGGTTCTTTGGTTATCATGGGTGAGCGGAAATCACCAAATTAAAACCAAATCCACACCATCTCTAGCACCTCATGCCCCTTTGACCAAGTTGTTCAAATCCGATGGCCATGCCATCCATTTATCTCGGGTCTTTCCCAACTAGATAGTCACACTACCACAAACCAACGCTTACGATTCCCAATCCTGTGGTTAAAATCACCCTTGAAAATCTGGGCCAAGCCAAACCAGTGATCAACATCAATCAATCCTGATGGTCATGCCATCCCATCATCGGGTCAAGCCCATCACAAACCCAAGGGTCTCACCATATGTAATCTCAATCATTACATATATATGTATATATCATATTAAAACACTTTAAACAAGAAATTAAATTTAAATAGGTTGAATCACCTAAGGTACTAGCTATAACACATAGTCATAGAGGTCTTGAATGCCTCTAATTATCTAATCAAGATTTTACAATTTAAACAAAATAGTTTAAATCAAAACAAATAAATTAAAACCATTTTGGCACCCCCAGAGAAAATAACCCAAGGAGAAATGGCCTCTCGCCTGACCTTGCTCCAACGTAAAAGGTGAAGGGCATGCCCACAGCATCCAACAAGGTCTAATAGTCAATTGAACATGTAATAACAAGGTTCCTCTCAAACCCATCATTGCACCAAAAATCCTCCATTCCCTAAAGTCTCCAAAAACATAGAGAAAGGTATGTAACACCTACCTTAGACTTGTAGATGTAGGCATGTTTGATATCAATGTCCAACTCGAAGCAGATCGATGTTGATAGGAGTTTCTGTCAAAACCTTAAAATTGGTTCAGACTAAAATAGTTGTCTATAAAATGGGAACCCAAACAAAGAGAAGAGTGCATGGGGATAGCCTTATCAAGGCAATCCTGAAACTTCGGATGAATCGAGGAACGGATGACCGACAGAGTAGTTAGATCAAACCCATTAGAAGGAGGAGGAAGAGGTTATCCCCTGATGTGCACGACCATGGGGAAAAAGGAGGGAAGAAAGAAATAAAAAGAAGAAGAAAAATAGAAAAATTAAATAAAAATACCCAGTACATGATGCATGGTCTGCCTGCATAGTTTTCCAAAGCATGCGAAAATTCTGCGGTAGCCACTCCATCAAGCTGCAGGTATGCATGGCTTAATGGCACGATTTAACAAATTGTACGCAAAGCGTGCAACCAGGTCTACAACTTTAAAGAATTACATACAGGCCTCTGACACTTCCAAAATCCATCCAAAACTCCCAGGGCCCTCTCCAAGCCCCTAGACCGACCCAAAAACACCATTTAAGGTCTAAAGAACTCTCAAAATTGAGTTATAAACAAATAAATCAAAAAGTATCATAGCCACAAATTGAAAATTCAAACCAAGTGGGGATTTTGACCAGTTGTAAAAACCTGAGTTGTTACAATCTCCCAACCTTAACATAGATCATCCTTGAACTATCAAATAAAACATAGAGATGGTACCAAACATACCTATCCCATCTAGATCCACCCGGAGTACCCCGGTACAAAGGATTCTGGACAACTTCCAAAAGGAGGGCTCCCCACCTTAAGAATTTCCTAACCCGGTCAATCCCAAACCAAAACTCGAATAAATCATATTTCTGGACCCATGGTCCTCCCATGATGCATCGCCACCCCTGCACCTCTTCAGGTGTTCTCGTGTCACTCTCAACACCCAATCACAACCTCACACTGCATCGGTTCCCACCTCAAGCCAATGGAACCCATGGTACAATGAGGTCCCACATCTCATGGATGCTCAAAACAACCTGATGTATCACACCCCAATCATAAACCCGCATCCTCGATGCCCCAATTCTAATGGTACCTCATGTTACTCACACCCCTTGGATGCCCGGATGCCTAATCACTTCAAGTAACTTGCATCCTTTGGATTCCCCTAATGCCAAGCACCTCATATCTATATAATAACGCACCCATACCGGTTCCAACTTACTGGATAGTGTCTCGTTAGTCCATATAAAACTTGTGAACCTCGTTCACTAAAAATGAATTTGCCTAAACAGGCCATTCCAAACAAAAATCCAAAAATAGTTAAGGCCATGCCCGCGATATACCTCTAACTATCATCGGCACACAAGCCTGTTCATCACCCGGTAGCTCCACGGTGTGCACCTGTCCTAACACACAGCTTCTTGAAGGATTTCCTCCCTACGGTTCTATACTAGCCACTGGCCACAGAACCCATGATTGGGTCTCACTATCTCTACAACATCCTCTACGTGCAACTGAACCTCGGCTACCCTCACCTAGTACAAATTCTGATCCAACCCAAAACACCATTGTTTCCCTAGTCTCTGCCTTCTAGGAATCTAAGAAGGCTTCCAGAAGAACCTCTTGATATGACCAACCTTTCCACATGCCCAGCACTCCTTTGGAGTTCGGTCACAGTGATTTCGGAAATTCTATGGTTGTCCACACTGAAAGCAAACCACTGCTGAACTTCCACGAGGTTGTCTAGATGAGTACCAGGCTAGACCTCCCTACTGAAACTCACCTTGACTAAATTTAATCCCATCTAAACCATCACTTGAAGCCATTTTCTGGCCCAAATAGGACCTGTTCGTCAGGTTTCCCTCAACTATCAGCGCCTAATTCATCGCCTCTGAGAATGAGGCAAGCCTAAAGTTATTTACCTGCACCTAGATGTCGTGCTGTAATATATCTTCAAAGAGACTCACCCTCGAGGTTTCATCACTTACCATACCTAGTGCAAAGTGATACAACTCAGTGAAAGAAGTTATATAGTCCATGACAGACATGTCACCCTGTACAGGCTCAAGAACTCCCGAACTCTTTCGGCCCTCAGCATCTCTAGGAAAAAAGTGCTCGAAGAACCTATCCTCAAAGTCCATACATCCCAGTCCCTCATATCTGTGAAGCTGAACCTGCACATACCAACAACTCTTAGTTGTCCCTGTAGGCGTATACGTTTCCAGCTTGACCCTCCACCCTGGAGCCATCTCCAACAGCTCAAAAATCATATGCATGCTCTCTATACAGTTCTCAGCTGCCTGCAGACCACCCTCACCCTAAAAAAGAGGTGGGTGGTGTGAATAGAACTCCTGAGTAAGATGGTACATAGAGGGATATACTCCCTATGAACCTCTATCAATCCCCTGGAAAACACATACCAGGATGAATTAGGGATACTCATCAAGCCACAACTGAAATGCTGTGAAGCCTGGCAGCTACCCTGCCTACACTAGATCCTAAAAATGATCTTGTATGTACAACTCATGCTCTTCCTGACCCTCAGGGGTTTGAACCAGATCATGCACCTGTGGCGCTATACCATCACTTGCATGATGCTCCATCTCAGCCATCTAGGAGTAAACTGCCAAATTCCATAAAAAGGTCACAAAAATAATATATAATAATATATATATATATAACATAGATAGGGAAAGTAGTAAAAACTAAGTGTATAAAAAATAACCTTGATATTCCCATTGCAACCATGCCCATGACATCCCGGACTCCAGGCCTCCTAACCCACTCTCAACAGATCCAAGTATCACAATATCTTCGGGCAATGATCATCCTGACAACCAATGTTTCCTTAATCCGATGACTGACTATCCCAATCCTGGTGATTAAAAAACACCTCAACCATAATACCTACCTACTCGTATAATATCTTGGCCCATTTCTCATGCTACATTCAATTTTAGAAATAAATAATCATGGCATAAAAGATTAAACATTTCCAAATCATTAAAGAATGGAATTTGATATGTATCACATTGAATTATCAGTTCATAAAGAATACGTGCATATATGAAATTAAAATAACCTAAAAATGTTCCTATAAAAATTCAAAAAACCATGCCTTTCCTTACCGGTCCAAAATCCAATTCCCCCTTATTGAACCGGGTCAAGGATCACATATCACAACCAATAACATCACAAACTAAGTGATTCACCATGGTGGAAACCATATAAACTGTAATATGAGAAAAAGAAAAACAAAAATTCCTACCCAAGGAAAGTCGGACTGTCCCTCATACCTGGGGCTATAAGAACCCAAGAAAAAGAAATAAAACTAGTTCCAATAACAATGTATCTTCAGTTTACCATATCCCAAATAGTAAACCATCAAAAAATAAAAAGGCAGCCTCAATCTCCTTAGTATCCAGTCAAAATATGCTACTAAATCCCAGTAATGAACTTCTCTGATACCACTTTTTAGCATACCTAATCTGAACAACCATCCGAACAGTGTTATCAAGTCGGGTTCCCTAATCTGAGCAGCCTTAATTTTCTAAATGATCTTTACTCAAATGATTGCTCCCTCAAATGTGTGTCTCTTTATAAATGAATCTGCTACACTATTGGATTTAATATACTATCATAAACTACATCATCATTGTTACCTTCCACCGACTTCAAGTGTCCTTTAATTGTGCACCACACACGTGCGTTTTTTCGTGAACCACACGTCACACTAGATTTTCCCTTGTAACTAACTTTGGTTGAGTTAGTTGAATGTACTAGGTTGCATTTATGTCTCTTGAATGAACCTGGGAAAGAAAAAAACAAAATAGCTAAAACGTGAAGTAAATAAAATAATAAATATTAATAATTTAAGTCATAAGTAAATTAAAAAAATCGTTAAAATAATTAATAAGTCTTTAAATAATGTGTTTAATAAGTTATTTTATTAATATTATTGATAACTAGTTATTATATTTTAAAAATTATATTATTATTAAAATGAAATAATATAATTATTAACATAGTTATTATTTAATTATAAAATTTAAGTTATAATAATTTAACAAAATATTTAAGTATTATTAAGTTGGATTCTAATTAATTTTGTAAATCATTATTAACATTTAAACATAAAAAGTTTAATTAATTATATACTTTAATGATATAATGTTATTAAGATATTAATTTTTATTAGTTAACATTATCAATGATAAATATATACATTAATTTTATTATTATTTTGAAAATTAAAATAATTTACTATTCCAAATTAATCAATTAATTTACTTTGGTTAAATTTATAAATTACTATTAGTATTTTATATATTTTATTATAAAATATTTAATATGCAGAATTAAATTAATACTTTATTTAAATTTAATTTAGAATTTATTATTAATTAATTTTGTTTAATAAAAGTATTAATATTTATGTTTTAGTAAAATTATTTATCGAATTTTTATTATTTATTTGTAATGAATATTTTTATATTTTAATTAATTTATTATTTTAGTTTGGGTTTTTTATATATGTTTTCTTTTAATTTATGTTTTTTAAAATAAAATTTTCTTCTCCCCCCCCCCCCGGTACAGTGTAACCCTAGGGGGGTCATCGGTGGTTTCTTGAGATAGGTTCCGCGGTGAGGTCCTCCTCCAGCGTAGCTTTGGACGGTGGCTTGTGTTCATCTCTTCCCTGGTGTGGTTGTCTACTCCCCACATGGTATGCACCTCATCTATCAGCACAGTAGTAGATCCCTCAGCTTTAAGCGATGGCTTGGCTCCTCCTCATGGCGTCATGAAATCTTTTCTACAAATAGCCGCTGCAGCAAACTCCATCGAAGCAAGTCCAGCGGTGGTGGTGTGTTCTACTCACAACAAAGGCATCCTCCAGGTGATTTCGGTTCAAGTATGAAGTGAAAGAAAATCTTCCTAATAAGCACAACTTCAAATGCTAGTGCAAGCTTGCAACGGTTCAAATCTGGAAAAGGGATTTGTTGATTAGTGTAAATCTGGTTCAAAATGTTCTGTTTCTTTTTTATGATAAATATGAATCTGGGTTTGAATGTGTGGATTCAAGATTGTGTGTGGATGTGTTATTTGATTGAAATACTAGTTCGAATCTTGATGTGAAAATTGAAGAGGGGAAGGGAGATCAGTTATGGATGTGGGCTGTAGGGTAAGACTGATGGTATGACGGTGTGTTGTAAAGGCATCGGTAGTAGGGAGGAGGTGGAAGAGATCGATGGGGTGAGTGTGAGGAAAGTGGGCACTGAAGTGGAGAAACTGATTGAAGGAAAGGCATCAGTGAGATGTTAAGACACCGATAGGGAAAAGAGGGAACGGTGACTGAGGGTTGGAGGAGGGACCAATAGGGTAAGAGATGAGTTATCGATAGTTTAAAATAATAAGTCACCAATAGTTTAAAAAATAATAAGTCACTGATACCGATGAAACCAGAGACTAACCCTGATGTGCAATGGCATTAGTGGCATATAAAAATTAGAACTTTCGGTGTCTCACCGATAGTTAAAAAAACGGTGTGTTGACTGGAAAATAAAATAAACAAATAAAAACATAAATTTTCAACTTCAAACTCTAACTAGTTAATTAATTTAAAAAGAATCAAAAAAAATTATAATAGGTAAATTAAATAAAAATGCAATAAAATTAAGTCACAGTTAGACAGTCCAACGGTGAGTCATATTTACACATCAAAAAATTTAGAGAAAATAAACTTAAAACCATTAATTAACTAAAATGAACACTTAAATTATTTAATGTAATTAATTTATTAATTTATTAAAAATTAAAAACTAAATAAATTAACTAATAAACTTCAACTGGGTTATTAATTAAATTAAAATTAAACTTTAAAATTACAAATTAAACTTTTAATTGCTAACACTTATATTATAAACTGGATTAATGTTAAACTAAGTTCATAAAAGATTAAAATTAAAATTTATTATATAAATTGATTAAAGGGCCTACAGTGAGTGAAATATAATCTCATCGGTTATTAAAAACAAAATTCATTTTCTTAATAATTTAACTGCATACATAATATTAAATAATTAATATTTTAAAACTCTAACTTAATTAATTAAATAACTAGATGAATACTTAAAATAAAATACATATTATTTCATTAAATCAACACTCAAATACTTAACTTAATTAATATGGATAATTAGAATAATTAAACTGATTAATTAATCATGTTAATTTATTTTAATGAAACTAAATTAAAGGTTAAAATATTAAATTAAAAAAATAATTAGATAAAAATAAATAAAAATTCTAAATGAATATTTGATAAAAGATTCAATTTATTAAAAAATTAAGTGGATTAAAGTTAATAATAGTAATTAATAAATTATTAAACTAGAAAAATAAATTAAGATTAAATTAATTATTTTAAAGACTAAAAATACATAATTAATTATAAAATTTTATTAATTAACAAATTTCATTATAAAAATATAAAAGTAAAAAGAATTATCAAAATTTGTAAAATTAATAATTAAATCATTAAAAAATAAATAAAAAGATGTGGAAAACAACGTAAAAAATAAGGCCACATCAAATTCCCCCACAATTAAACATTGTTTATCCACAAACAATCTCATGTTTTATTATCTTGAAAAACAAAATTGAGTTTTGATAACTTAGATCAAAATATAACAAATCTAGCTTTTTGAAAACAGAGGACAAGAACTGTCAATAGGTTTTTTGAAGAAAAATATATTCCAATGATGTCTTACCTAGAAAAAATACTCAAAGGGTAATCAAGATAGCTAAGATTCATCAATCAAAGAAAGCATCATGCCTCATATGTGATACAAATTAATGACTCATTTCAATCCAAGCTCAAGTTCTAAGTCCAAGAGTGACAAGAGGAAAAATATCAATGGAATTAAAAACTTAACCAGAGGAACTTTGTACTTTGAATTTTTACCTAGGTTCCATAAATAAATATTTTTTTCTGAATCACCTTATTGATCCAACATAAATTATTCCCATATAAACAATTTTCCCCATCTTCAAAGGGCGTTCATCATTCCCCTCACCTTAATGAACTCGTTTTTAACCTTAGACACTTTATCTTATTTTTTCCCAATCCATGTATCCTTTGTTGAGCACTATGAAATGCACTTATTCAAGGTGTGCATAAGGATTATAGTAAATAGAGACAGACCCATCATCTAGGGTCTCAGAGACTCACCGTGGGATCCTAGATTCCCAAATTACTCTACTTTCAAAAGATTTTTATGACAACCATTTATATTTGTTCATTAAGATGATTACCTTAAAAATAATAATGATGTGTGACCCCTAGGATCAAGATCAAACTTCCAGTTCCAAGGGTTATGATCATAACTCCACTAACAAGTTACCCAAATCACTCTCAAAAGTAATTCCTAAATCAAATTTCATTAAATCACTACGTACTTTCACTCAAAAATCATATATCCCCAAAATTACAAGATCAAAACATATCTAAACTACCAATCAAGAATCATCCAATGGAAAGACCCAACTGGGTACAGTATAAAGCATAAAATTATGAAATAATATTGAATAAAATTGCCCATTTTCTACAAAAATATTGAATTTGTTGTTTGAATTGATGGACTTATCATTAAACACATTTTAGCATAGTCAATAATTGACCCCCTCCCCCACACATAAAACCCAACTTTATCCCTAAAGTTGACTTCTAAAGTGGAGAAGAATAATTAAAAAAATTAATGTTCAAAATAGATTTTTAATTTAGTATATTTTTCACATGTTTAATTGTCTCATTAAAGTTCAAAAATATTATATTCCCCAAAGATTAGTTTACAGCAGGTTCACATCCAAAGATCGTGCATTAACATTTAATCCAGTTCTAAAGATAGTCAAGAAAGTTCTAGAAATAGTATGTAACTTGTGTAGGTCCACAGTGAAAGGGTGAAAGAAAATTCAGAAACTATGATTTAGTTGGATGTTAAATACAACAGAAAAAGTTCATGCTAAACACCCCAAAGATACAAGCAGATTTAAAAAAACACAATAACTAGCAAGCATATATTCTCCCACACTTAGGTTCAAGAATTGGATGGTTTTAATAATAATGAAATTCAATTTTCAGTAAGGAAGAACATAAAGAATTATTTTATTCAGCTTAGTGACATGCAGCAAAAACATTTTAGTATGCAAGACAAGCAGCAGATTTTTCAGAAAACATGTAACAAAATTTTCTAATACAGACAGAATTTTCTACAAAAACACAAAAAAAAATTAAACAATCACTAACTCACCGATAGTACTAATTGTGACTTAGCAGTGAACTTTTATTAAAAAGAATAGGAGTAGAAGAATGAATACATTAATTAAGTAAATTCCCTGAATTAAATTTTTCCATAAATCCAACATGGTAATTACACTCCCTTATTGAAAAAGTAGCATCATCATTCCTAATTCAGAGAAAGAATACCAAGAATCAAAGTAGAAATAGGAATTTCCCAAAATCATAGCATAAAATCAGAATTTTATTCAATGATACAAATGAAACAAATAAAATACATAAAGAACCATGGTTTTCCATCCATACAGTGCTAAGTTTAAAATTCTTCAGCCAGAATTTATTCAAGATCAGTTCTCAGGCACAGTAAAGGCAGCCAAGCCCTTCTCTTTTCCCTCAAAATAAAGCTTCACTCTCTACCCATTAATCAACATTGGTTTTTTCTCTTCACCTACCATTTCAATATCTCCATTTTTAAGCACTATCACAATAGTGAAATGTCCAGATCATTTGTACTTCATCCTTCCAGGGAAGAGTTTGAGTCTAGGGTTAAATAGGAGGACCTTCTGTCCAGGCTTGAACTCTTTGTTATTGATGATAAAATCATGAAATATTTTAGTCCTCTCTTTATAAATTCTTGAATTATCATAACTCTCTCTCTTAATCTCATCTAGCTCACTAAACTCAAGTAATCTTCTCTCACCAGCACTCTTAAAATAAAAATTCAGATCCTTAACTACACAATAATATTTGTGTTGCAACTCCACAGGTAAATGACGGCATTTTCCAAACAAAAGATTATAAGGAGACATACAAATCGGGTCTTGAAAGAAGTTCTATATTCCAAAAAATATTCATCCAATTTAAGATATCAATCCTTCTAAGAATTTGACACAGTTTTTCAAGAATCTAGTTTAGTTCTCTATTTGATATTTCCACTTATTCCACTGGACTGTGGATGATAAGGAGTTCTAGTTTTATGAAAACAACCATATTTTTTCCTCAAAGCCTTAAATTTGTAGTTCTTAAAGTGTGTTTCATTATCATTGATAAATGATTTGGGAACTCTAAATATTGAAAAGATATTCTTTTTGACAAATTTTATTACAGAATTGGATTGATTATTGGGCAGTGAAACTGCCTCAACCCATTTTGACACATAATCTACAGCAATAAGAATATACTCTCTCCCATGAGATGATGGAAAAGGACCAATGAAATATAAACCCCATACATCCAAAATCTATACTTCTAGAATACCTTTTGGGGTAAATCATGTTTCATACCATCGTTTCTTAGCCTCTAACATCTATCACAGACAACTATAAATCTCCTAACATCCTTAAAAAGAGTGGTCCAATAGAAAAAAGATTGTAAGACTTTTTGAGCAGTCCTTTCACCTCCATGGTGACCTCCACAAGGTGAGGAGTGACAACTCTCTAGGATATAAAAAATGTATTCTTCAGGCACGCATCTCTTCAGAATACCATCAGCACATATCCTAAAATGTAGGGGATCATCCCAAAGATAATATTTAAGCTCACAAATGAATTTATTCCTTTGGTTATTAGAAATATTTTTGGGAAATAAAATTACTACCAAGAAGTTGGCCAAATCTGCATACTATGAAGATTGCCTAATAGAAATATAGAGCAGTTTTTCATCAGGAAATAAAGATTTTATCTCCCTATGATCTTCATATTGAGTAAAAGGAAGCCTAGAAAGATGGTCATCAACTATGTTTTTAGCTCACTACTTATCCCCTATTTCTATGTCAAACTCTTGAAATAATATAATCCATCTAATCATCCTAGTTTTTGTTTCTTTCTTAGAAGCAAGTACTTTAAAGTAGAATGATCAGTGAAAATGATGACTTTTGAGCCTAACAAATACTATCTAAACTTATCTAAACCAAAACAAATAGCTAACAACACTTTTTCAGTGGTGGTAAAATTTATTTGTGCTTCATATGGGAATCTAATACCATAATACACCACATATAACTTCATATCTCTCCTCTTTCCAAAGATATCACTTATAGCCAGGTCACTAGTATCACACATAAGTTCAAAAGGTAATTTCTAGTCAAGTGTAGTGATAATAGGTGATGAAGTGAGTTTTTCTTTTAATAGATTAAATGATTTCAAAAAAATCATTAAAGTTTAAAGGTGGATCCTTAACAAGAAAATAATACAAGGGCTTAGTTATTTTGAAAAAGTATTTTTTGAGTCTCCGGTAGAAACTGACATTCCCTAGGAAACTTCTAATACCTTTAACATTTCAAGAGGTGGAGCTTTTGTATGACTTTTACTTTAGCAGTATCAACCTCCATACCTCCCTTTGATAATTTATGACCAAGAACTATACCTTTTGTAACCATGAATTGACACTTCTCCCAATTGAGAACAAGTTTCATTTCAATACATCTCTCCAAAACTAACTCAATATTTACAAGAAAAGTATCAAAAGTGCTACCCACAATGGAGAAATAATATATGAAAACCTAAATTATTTTCTTAATCATGTCTAAAAAGAAAGCCATCATACACATCTAAAAGGTGATTGGAGCTCCACACAACCCAAAAGGAATCATCATATAAGCAAATGTCCTATATGAGCATGTGAAAGTAGTCTTTTACTGATCCTCTAGAGCAATAGGAATCCAGTTGTAACCAGAATACCCATCTAAAAAATAGAAAAATTCATTTCCAACAAGCCTCTTAAGAATTTAATCAAGAAAGGGAATTGGAAAATGGTCCTTCCTAGTGGTTGTATTAAGCTTCCTATAATCTATACAAACACTCCATTTTGTGGCTTTTCTAACTTGGATTTCTTCATTATTTTCATTTTTAACAACAGTGAAACCTCCTTTTTTAGGGAAAACCTGGACAGGGATGACCAAAGCACTATTAGAAATGGGATAAATGACACAATTGTCTAATATTTTGATTACTTCCCCTCTAGAAATTTCTTTCATGTTTGGATTTAATCTTATTTTACACTCTACCTTAGGCTTGTGATCTAGTTCAATAGAAATTTTGTGCATACAGAATGAGGGACTAATTCCCTTTATATTAGCTGTGATCCAACCTAATACAGATTTAAATTTTTTCAAAACAATCAACAATCTATCCTCTTGATTATCTTCAAGTTTAGTAGAAATAATGATAGGAAGAGTGGATTTCTCACCCAAAAATGAATATTTCAAATGAGGAAAGAGTGTTTTGAGTTTAGGATTGGGTAGTTATACACTCTAAGAAAGAATATTAGGCCTAGGAGGAACAAGATCTTCAACATACCTCTTGTAAAGAGTTTGAAATGATAAAAGATTTGCAATTTCATGTTCAGTTTCAGAAATAATAGTGTTGTTGTCCAAATTTTACAGCACACTGTCTAGATCATCCAGATCATAATTTAGAATTTTTATCAAAGAATAATCATCCATTTGTACCCATACATCATAAAATTATTCATTAAGGTTAGTGTTAATTGAAACACCCTAAAATTCAGTGAAAAATATTCTATGTTCAGAAACAGAGAACTCTTCTGTAGGAAAAACTGGACTGTTGTCGAGTTCTAGAAAATTTCCCAGATTCAGAATTTGAGAATAATTTTAAATATGTGAAAAATGTAAGTAGTGATTTTCAACTTCCAAATGATTTTATTCAAAAAAAGGTTTATTTTCATATTCTTTAGTGTTTTCAATTGATCTTTCATCTTTTAAAGACTTTACCTTTGAACAGTTTTTAGAAAAAGTTGGTCCTTTTACATTTTTAAACACATTGAATTCTTCTTGTTGTTATCCAATTTTGAAAATAAAATGACCCTTATAGAAATCAATAACACCACAATTTAAATACAAGAAGGTCCTACCCAATATAATGGGAACCTCTTGGTCACACTCCATGTTTAAGACTAGAATGTTTGTAGACAGAATTAATTTCCCAACCCCAACTAGAAATTAATCTAATCTACCCACAGGATGAGTGAAGGATCTATCAATTAACTGCAGTATGACTATGTTGGGTTCAAGATCACCCAACCTCAATAGTCAAAACAGTGATCATGGGAGAAGATTAATGTTAGCACCT
Source organism: Viscum album (assembly GCA_963277665.1). Classification (NCBI taxonomy): domain Eukaryota; kingdom Viridiplantae; phylum Streptophyta; class Magnoliopsida; order Santalales; family Viscaceae; genus Viscum; species Viscum album. The sequence goes on from OY728159.1 coordinate 1,628,422,360, forward strand.
AAGTCACAAAGATTGTTAAGTTGATCAGAATTTCCTAAGGTACATGGGATAACAAAGCTAACTGGGACTTTCAATTTAGGTTATATTTTATTTTGGATTACAGCACTACACTCTTCAATGAGGCTTTATGTTGAAAATTATTCAAGGTTATTTTTGATTGAAACAATTTTTTTGAGATATTTAAAATAATAATAGATTTTAATTAAGTATTGTATGAATGGAATGTTCATTTTAAGTTTGGACAATAGACTGAGGAACTGAAGAAGTTCAGCCTTGGTATTACTTTGAGGTTTATTCTCTTCATGGAAAGGGGTGGGTGGGGAAAAAATTCAGAACAGTTGGTATATCCCTCACCTTTTCCACAACTTTTTATTTCATTTTATTTTCTTTTATTCGTTTTATTTTTATAAAAATTATCAACTTGTGATTCAGGTGTAAAATTCCTCTTTTCTTCATTTTCTAGAGCTTTCTATGAATTTACAGAATGTGAAAAAATTAGATTTTCTGTTCCAAAATCAAGTAAATTTTTTTTTGGATCATTTTCAAAGTCTTTTTCAGCAACAGTTTGAGTATTCAACCCACTTCTAGTTATTGCATCCATGAAATTATCTCTAGGGTTCATTTCAGTTGTTCTTGCAAGTCTACCTTTATCCCTAGAAGAAAAGTCTCTAGAAATTTGGATTAGCTCTATTTCTATATTTGTCATTATAACATCATTTTTCATTTTATATGACTTGTATTGGTTTTTTGGTTCAGTTATCTGAGTCATGTATATTTCCTCTTGAGAGTTAATTTTTTTCAAAATTAAATCAAGCTTAGAAGATATTTGATTATCAATGTTTCCTTATTCATTTGAAGACTCACCCCTTTGTTGATTTTGAAAGTTAGATCTTGGTTTGTTCTGATAGTTAGGGAAAATGGATTGTTTAATTAAACCTTGATCTTTCCTGGACAGATTTGGATAGTTCCAATACCCTTGGTTATAATTGTTTAAAAAATTATATTTTTTGAGAGGCATCCTATGACCATTGAAAACAAAATTTGAGTTCTCTTTTTGTTGTTCTGGCATATCAAAGTTAGGAAAAATGCTTTCAGTATGCCCAAAAATTCCACATTATGAACATTTCTCTCTTAAATATTGATTTTTTTTTGACATCCAAGATGGTTAATTGTTTTCTCAGAGTTTTAGCTCATTAAAGATTGAATTTGGTTAGTTATTTCAGCAAGTTGATCTTGAGTTTCATTCAGTGAACCAGTATTTGGGTTTTTGTTCACTCTTTTTCTTCTTGAATTTTTATGTTGTGAATTCAGTGAAAGATTATTAAAAAAAATTTTGACTCTTCATCTGTCTTGTCATTATAATTTCTCCTAGTATCATGATCAACTAGATTATGTCCAGAAGAGGAAAACCCCTCATAGAAGGTATTCATGAGAAGGTGGTATGGGAGTTGATGATGGGGACACTGCCTAAGCAGGTCCCCAAATCTATCCCAAGATTCATGAAACGATTCCACGTACTCTTCATAAAATCCAGTGATCTTTGTTCTCAATTCACCTTTCAATCTATGGGGATAAAATTTCATTATGAAATAATTGTACACTTGATCCCTGTTCTCAAAATTTTTCTCATCTAGACTCATAAACCAATTCCTAGATTCCCTTTAAAGCAAAAGGAAAATAACATCATTCTATGTTCATTTTCTATAAGTAATGGAAGATGTAACTGCTACATAGTATTTTAGAAGTCTCTAATTAAGGTAATGGAGTCCTCATTACAGATCCCATTAAATATAGGTAGTAGCAAAATGTGGGACTATTTAAGCTCATAGTTTCATCCTCTAGGAGATAATCTAATGGAAGATGGATTTCTTGAAACTTGAGGGATTTGTAAGTCCCTCATCCTAGGCCTATAATTATCCTCTAAGAGTTCTTGTGGATGATTTTTGAATTCATTATGTGTATGAAACCTATCACTTATGTAATCCATTTTTATTCTGTTTTTCTATTTTCAAAGAGCAGTAAGATGTCTGTCTATTTCTATGTTCAGGGGATCTAGACTACCAGAAGAGGTTATTTTGCTCATGAATGTGTATAAAAAATTAAATTTTTCACAATAGTAGAACTAAAAGGAATAATAGTAATAGAAAATTTGGGTATTGTAATAGAAAAAACAAGTGACAAACAGAATTTAACAGAATTTTGTTTTCAATTTTTTTTTTTTTTGATTTTTTTTATGATTTTTTTTAGAAAAGAAATGGTCACACACTCCTTCGCAGAAAACAATGCCAAAAACTTAACCCGACCTTCATTGAAGGTGGTAAAAGTTTAAAATTTATATTCCTATTAACTACTGTATATGTGGCAAGTAGGGTTGAACCCACAGGGAAGGTGATTTTTACCACAAATCATCCTAAAATTTTCAAAAAGACCCCATTGTTGTCAGCAGTGGGGTAAACTTCCTAATTTATTAATTTTTATGTTTTTTTTTGTTTTTTTTGTTTTTGTTTTTAAAAGACATTAAAGATACACCACATATTTTTTGTATTTTTATCTAAAATATTTTGAAACATGAAAATTTTTAAAAACAAAGAGTAACATAGATTGTGAATGCTGATAAATAAACAATAAAGTAGATAATCCTGGGGAAAAACTTAATTCTACTGAGTTTAAAAGGATTAATATTTACTTAAAATTTTCTATAATGAACCACTATAAAAATGATGACTAAATTACCTCTCCATGAGTTAAGTCATATAGCTTGATCAATCATGAAGTTTGCCACTCCAAGATAAATCAACTGTGAAAATTTGTGATTTGAAAATGATGACAGAACGAACTCTCACCTTAAGTTCCAGAGTTTTATGAATTTATAATCTTTTGAAAGATGTATCCACAGTCAATATCACTGAATGATCATGGATTTAGAAATTAAGTTCTATTCTTACAATGAAATTAAATGAATTCAGTATTTATCTTGCTAATCAATTCTGAATTCATGTAAATGATTAAGTGATCTAGAAGAATTAAAAATAACTAGTAGTACTTGAATTTCTCCATGAACTAGATGATCTAGCTAGAAATCATGCTCATTTTCATTACAGTAGTTGAAAACATTTTGAGAACAGAGTACAAAAATTCAAACTCAAGGGAAAAATAACTCCCTAATGATCCTATGCTCGAATTCTTCTTTAACTCTAGGGTTGTCCACCAGATCTCTCTACTCCAATGAGAGATAATATTTCAAAAGTCTGAATGATCTCCACTCGAATGATTCCTCCCTTGAATGTGTGTCTCTACATGAATGAATCTACTGGTCCATTCTTTTTTATCTACTCTCATAAAATTCATCATCACTGTCTCCTTCCACCAACTTCAAGTGTCCTTCACTTGTGCACTGCACACGTACATTTTTTCGTGAACCACACATCACACTAGATTATCCCCTGTAACTAACTTTAGGTGAGTTAGTTGAATAAACTTGGTTGTGTTTTCGTCTCTTGAATGAACATGCGCAATAAATACAAACAAGACATTTCAAACAAGAAGGAATTCAATAAATAAAAATTAATAATTTAATTCATTAGTTAATTACAAAATCTTTAAAAGAATGAATAAGACATTAAATAAGGTTTTCAAAAAGTTATTTTATTAATATTATTGATAACTAGTTATTATATTTTAAAATTTATATTATTATTTAAGTGAATTAATGTCATTATTAACATAGTTATTATTTAATTATAATAGTTTAGTTATAATAATTTTTCAAAATATTTAACTATTATTAAGTTGGTTACTAATTAATTTTATAAATCATTATTAACATTTAAACTTAAATTTTTTAATCAGTTATATAATTTAATGTTATAATGTTATTCATTTATTAATTTTTATTAGTTGACATTATTAATGTTAAATATAAACATTAAGTTTTTTATTATTTTGGAAATTAAAATAATTCACTATTCTGAATTAATCGTTTAATTTATTTTGATTAAATTTATATATTATTATTAGTATTTTATATATTTAATCATAAAATATTTAATATGCAACATAAATTAATAATATATTTAAATTTAATTTAGAATTTATTATTAATTCATTTAGTTTAATTAAGATTTTAATATTTCTCTTTTATTAAAATTATTTATCAAATTTTTATTATTTATTTGTAATTAATATTTTTATATTTTAATTAAGTTATTATTTTAGTTTAGGTTTTTATATAAGTTTTCTATTAATTTATGTTTTTTTAAATAAAATTTTTCTCTCCCCCCCCCAGTATAGCGCAACCCAAGAGGGGTCCTCAGCTGCTTCCCGAGACAGGCCCAACGGTGAGGTCCTCCTCCAGCACAGCTTCTGATGGTGGCCTGTGGTAGGCTCTTCCCTGGTGTGGTGGTCTACTCCGTACATATTGTGCACCTCATCTCCTATCATAGGAGCAGATCCCTCAGCTTCTGGTGATGGCTTGGATCTTCCTTGAGGAGGTAGGCAATCTCTTCTGCAAACAACATCGAAGCAGGTCCGGCGATGGTGGTGTGTTCTACTCGTGATGATGGTGTCCTCTAGGTGATTTTCATTCGAGTATGTGGTGAAACACAATCCACCTAGGAATCACGACTTTAAATGGTAGCGCATGGTCGCAACGGTTGAGATATGGAAAAAGGATTTTTTTGATTAGTGTAAAACTGGTTCGAAATGTTATATTCCTTCTTTGTGATAAATTTTAATATGGGTATGAATGTGTGGATTCGAGTTTGTGTGTGGATGTGTTCTTTAATTGAAATACTCGTTCGAATATTGATGTGAAAATGGAAGAGGGGTAGGTAGATAAGTGATGGATGCGGGTTGTAGGATAAGAGCTATGGTATGACGGTAGGTTGTGAAGGTATTGGTAGCAGGGAAGAGGTGGAAGACATCAACAGTGTTGGTGTGAGGAAAGGGTCAATTAAGAGGAAAAACTGATTAAAGGAAAGGCATCAGTGAGACGTCGAGAGACCAATGGGGAAAAGAGAGAACGGTGAGTGAGGGTTGGAGGAGGGACTGATAGTGTAAGATATGAGTCACCGATAGTTTAAAATAATAAGTCACTGATTGTTTAAAATAATAATAATTCACTGATACTGATGAAATGAGAGACCGACACCAATGCGCAACGGCATCGGTAGAATATAAAAAATAGAACTGGTGGTGAGTCGTCTCACCGATACTTAAAAAAATCAGTGTTCTATCTGAAAAATAAAATGAACAAAGAAAAACATAAATATAAAACTTCAAACACTATCTAGTTAATTAATTTAAAATAAATCAACCAAATGTCTAATAGGTAAATTAAATAAAAACTCAATTAAATTAAGTCGTCGTTGTACAATCCAACAGTGGGTCATATGTACACAACTAGAAATTTTGATAAAATAAACTTAAAACCATTAATTAACTAAAATTAACAATTAAATTATTTAAAAAAATAAACAGATTAATTTATTAAAAACTCAAAACTAAATAAATTAACTAATAAACAGAAACTGGATTATTAATTAAATTAATATTAAACTTTAAAATTATATATTACAATTTTAATTGTTAATACTTGAATTAAAAACTGGATTAATGTTAAACTAAGTTTATAAAAGACTGAAATTAAAATTTATTATAGAAATTGATTAAAGGGACTATAGTGAGTGAAAATGAGTCTCATCATTGACTAAAAACAAAAGTCATTGTCTTAATGATTTAATTACATACTTAGGATTTAATAATTAATGTCTAAAAACCTAACTTAATTAATTATATAACTATATGAACATTTTAAATTAAAAACAGACTATTTAATTAAATTTAAACTCAAATTCTTAACCTAATTAATATGACTAATCAGAATAATTAAACTTCTTAATTTATAATGTTTTTAATTTTAATAAAACTAAATTAAAGGGTAAAATATTAAATTAGAAACATAATTAGACAAAAATAAATAAAAATATTAAATGATTATATGATAAAATTGTAAATTTATCAAAAAATTGTGTAGATTAAAGTTAAAAAACCAATTAAGAATTTATTAAACTAGAAAAAATAAATTAAGCTTAAATTAATTATTTAAATACTAAAAATACATAATTAATTAGAAAATTTTATTAATAAACAAATTTCATTATAAAAATATAAAAGTACCAAAAATTTATTAAAAAGTGTAAAATTAATAATTAAATCATTAAAATTTAAATAAAGAGATGTGGAAAAATATATAAAAATAAGGCTACATCACTTAGATGATTCATTCAAGATACTAGTGAAATTCAGCTAATAGAAAACAAAAGCTTAATCTTCATCTATATAACCCAACTATATTCTAAAAACTCATCCCATGAATGATCATTGATCTCAAGTTTTACTAACCCAACACTAATAGAGTAACGTGTAAGGAATCCCCCTTCCCATAGATTGTGATAGTTAAACCTAGTTAGAGTAATCATCGGTGAGAACAGACATAAGAAAAAATGGATAAGGATCTAGAAATAACCCACTAAGAAAAGAGGGAAAGATTCCTTGAGGTATCTAGGAATGATACCATTCTACCATTCTAAGAAAACAACGAGCACATTAGTAAATCTAGAGACATGACCATGTACTTACCCAAAACCCTAAAATTTTAAAAGAAGTTTACACATTATGAAACTAATTCTGAATAACCACACCTAGTAGATAAATTCATCCTAGGTGGGTTCTTGATAAATAAAGTAAACCCTTTTTTTCAATATCTCTAATTGGGCCCATGGTCCACATAGTTCAGTTGGTGGTCGACAATATATGGTCTAAAACTCTTCTAATAAAAACCCCTATCAAATTCACATCCAAATTTTATTTGAAATGTTAAAAAATACCCATATATTATTCCAGATAGACTCTATAATTGTAGGAATCAATGTGAAATTGAATATAAGTTGCCCTTTGATTCATAAGGTTATACCCAAGATGTATATTTTCAAGGAAATTAATTTACACCAAATATAGACCATGTCAATGATAATTGATCATCGTGTCCAACTTAAATTCCCAAGATACCCTGTTACCCAGGAGGTGCCTTGATGTACATACCATGAGACATCATTCTAACATGTAATCCTTATTCCCCCTTCTTTATATCATGTCTAACAAAAAACAAAAACAAATAGCATAACCAGAAAAATATGTATAATAAGTATGAAAATAATACTATTATAATAAGTTCTAATATCATGGAATCATAACCATCATATCAAGTGTAACAATAACAACTAACATAAAAACCATAAAAAATAAAAATATTTCACCAATAGAATATCCAGCCACATATTTCCTAGCTATAGTAACCTTGTTTTTTCAATTACAACAAGCCACCATAAGGTTTCCAACTACCAATTAATCATGTTTAAACATTAATAGAAAATAAAATATAAAGTTATCAACTTTCCAAAATAATTAAATGGTTTTCATTAAAAAACTCATTTTGTAAAAACCTATTTAAAAAAAATTTTCTAAAATCCAAGATCTAATAGAATCATTCAAAAAGTCCCTTTTTTTATAAAATATCTTTTAAAATGTGAATGTAATAGTGCCACCACTATAAAACAAAATTTTCTTAAAACTAGAAAATTATTGGTTTCAAAACAATACGTCGTTACCTTTTAGAAATTCTTTTCCCTTAAGGTCTATTTAAGGAAGGGTTTTTAAATCATTTATCCAACCCAAAATACCTGAAAATATTCATAAAACATTCTAGAAAATAATTTTTAAAAACCTATTTTAAATAAAAAATATATATTTTAAAAATTAAACATATCAATGGTGTTCTTTAATTTGAAGCCCTATTTATCAACAAAAACATGGCCTCATCAACTAGATCACATAAGAACCACCAAAAAATCATATAACCACTAATAAAAAAATTGAACAATATGTACACATCATTACATTTCATAACAAGGGTTACTAAATTAAACTCCAAATTAATAAACAAGTTTAACATAGAGACAAATTATGTCTTGTTCTCAAAAATTTGAAGAATATATATTTCACTATGGAGATAAAATAACTCTATTTCATATGCTTCTATTTCAATATTTCATGTCACAGTTATATTTATAATCCTATAAATATATATAATAAATATATTAATTATATATATTTATAAGATTATAGATGTATATAACTATATTTCTTCAAATTTTATAATTATTTATATGAATATATATTTATTTATAATTATAAATATAAATGAATATATATATATTTATTTAAATATTTATAAAATTATGAAAAATTAATATTTATAATATTTATAATTTTATTAATATATATATTTAATATATTTATTATAATTTTATAATTATTTAAATATATCTTTACATATTTATAACTATAAATATAAATATTAATATTTATTTCTTGATATTTCCATATATTCGTAAATATATTTAAAAATATATTTATTTAATTATATATAATATTATATATGAAAATAATAAATATATTTTTTTATGAATTATTAATTATTTAAATAAATTTTTATTTATTTATATTTATAACTAATAAATAAATATTTATTTATTTGTAATTAAAAAATATAATAAATAAATTATTTATAGTTGTAATTATAAATATATATATATAATTATAAAATTATAAAAAAATATATTTTTATAAATTTATAAATATATATAATTAATATATTTATGATAATTTTGTTTAATTATTTAAATATATATAAACTTTTCCTCCTCTTTCCTCTTCTAGTTCCCACACAAAAAATGATAATAAAATTAAAATATATAAAAAATAGAATATTTCAAATCTTTTTATTTCCTTTTTTAATAATTTCATTTAAATTTTAAATACCCAAAGTTGATTATTCAAAATTAAAATATGGTTTTTGAGAATTAAAAATAATTACATTTAACAATTAAAAAAATTCAAATTCCATGAAAAATAAGAGCTTATCAAATCCCCCAAACATAAATCATGTCATTCGTCAAACATATATCTCATCTAATAATTATAAAGGAAACCCCATTCTATAAATATTTAAAATTTTAAATCAATATAATAATACAATTATTAATGGGGGAAAGGAATTTTCAAGTGTCATATAAAGAAAATTATTTCAATTAATCACTAAACAGAATGCATTTGAAATTCCCAAAGAAAACTGATGTGGCTTCTAATCCATTTTATTTGAATTTTTTAAATTGTCATTATTAACAGGAAAATCATGATTTACCTCAAAAATATCTATTCTCTCATTCTTCAATTTAAAATTAAAATGATGGTTTCTTCATACATTAAGTACATGTACCAAATATATGAATTTGAAAATGATCTACTTTCACCAATTAGTAGAGAAAAAATTCACTATAAATCAATATGTATTTGAAATATTAATCAAATGATTTTGTGTCTTAAGGGATGATGGTAAATTGATCAATAAAAATTATGGCTAAAAAATGTGATTAATCTCTAAGTGTTAATCGTGATAGAAAAAGTAAACATAATCCCATTATCCTATTCAAAATGTGACTCCTTTCCCCATACATCCCAAGCTAAAAATAAAGTTCATGAACAATGATGTGAAATGGATGAATTACCCCTCTAATTTTTTCAATTTTTTTAAAAATTGAGGTTGGAAAATTCTCACATCTCCCATCCAACCCCAAATGATAAAAAAACATTGGTCAAATAATAGTGATTTTTAACCCTCCATAACTCAACCCACATTTTTTCATTCTTTTTTTTCTAGAGGGATGAAATATAAAAACATTTAAATGTAATATGAGCATTATTTACAAAATCTAATGAAACTCCAAAGAAATTATTCTCAATAAAACATATCCCTTTACTAGTACAAAACTGGCCTTTAACAGTGCTAGAAATGGCCTTTATCAATGCTAGATAAACATTGACTACATGAGAGATGTTAAAAGACCTGGTCTTTTATCAATTCTTTTTTAGTGTTGATAAATTAGTCCTTTATAAGAACTTCTTTGAGTACTAATAAAGTATACCTTTATCACTGGTTTTAAAAGCACTGATAAAGGGTTATACTATAGTGTTCTATAACAGCACCACTGTAGTGTGTCGTAATGGCACACCATAGCATGATATATCAACAAAAATAAGTCACAATATAGGATTTAATGTGAGATGAAATTTACAAAAAAACACTATATTATAGACATTTCAAACATTGGTTCATACAATTACATAAATACAAATTATTACGTACAATAAAAAAATCAATGTTCCTTTATCTTTTAATCCTGGCCCAACTCATGCTATTTATGAAAAAATCACCCATTCTTGAGTAAAATAATTCACCTATATAAGAAAAAAATTCTTATGTAATTAATAATATAAAGAAATAAATTAAAATAAAATGTTACTTTTACCAAAATTGATGTGAATTTTAAATAAAAAGATGCACTTTGATTCATAATGGTCACACCGTGCATTAGATTGAGGTGTTTCAGATTCGAACATGTCTCAAATGACTTATGGATCATTTTTCTAAAGTATCAAAACAATATGAATGGGTTTTCTCAGTTTTCTGTATATCAGTTGTCTTTTTTACTAAAATGTCATTTTAAAATGGAAACACACACTTTTGACTCATTCAGATCACATCATGTATGGGTTTCAAATGAAACGTATTCCTACACATCCAATAAAAACTTGTGAATTATGATCCTAAATTTTTAACAAAATATGTGAATGTTTGATAAAATTTTAGTAACACTTTTTGAACTAAAATGTCAATTTTAAATTGATAAGAGACACTTTGAGTCATACTAAGAACATTGTATATCGGATTGAGGTTCTTATAATTCCTACATGTTAAAAATGACTTATGGATCATTTTTTTGAAGTATCAAAACAATCTGAATGTATTTTCTTACTTTTGAATAGGACAGTTGTCCATTTTACTAAAATTGGTGACAATTTTAAATAAAAATATGCACTTTGAGTCATATCGATCACACCATGCATCAGATTGAGGTATGGATAATTCCTACATATACCAAATAAATTATGGATCATTTTCCTAAATTATCAAAACAATTTTAATATGTTTTATCGGTTTTGAGTATGTCATGTGTCTTTTTTACTAAAATGTCATTTTAAATTTGAAACATACGCTTTGACTCATACTGATCACATTGTGCATAGGATTTAGGTACGGCCGATTCCTACCCACCATAAATGACTTATAGATCATTGTCCTAAAATACTTAAATAATTTGAATGGGTTTTCTTAGTTTTGAGTAGGTCAGTTGGACTTTTTACTAAAATCGATGTCAATTTTAAATAAAAACACACACATGGAGTCATATCATTCACACCATGCATCAGATTGAGGTGTGGCTAATTCATGGACGTATCAAATCACTTATGTATCATTTTCCTAATGTATCAAAATAATCTAAATGTGTTTGTTTAGTATGGATTAGTTTGGTTTTTTTTTTACGAAAATTAAAGTCAATTTTAAATAAAAATTAACTTAGATTAATACCGGTCACACCCTACATTAGATTAAGGTGCGGATGACTCCCATACATTCCAAATAGCTTAGGAATTTTTATCCTAAATTATTAAAAAATCTGAATGAATTTTATTATTTTTCATTACGTTACGTGTCTTTTTTACTAAAATTTCATTTAAAACTTGAAACACACACTTTGACTCATACAGATCACATCGTGTATCAGTTTTATGTGAGACTCGTTCCTATATGTCAGAAAATATTTATGAATAGATTCCATAAATTATCAAGAAAATCTGACCGCATTTTCTCAGTTTTAAGTGATTAAAAATTTTTAAATAAAAATGTAGGTTTTAAATTCATAATGGACACATTGAGTCGGTTGTCTTTTATATTAGAAAGAGGTACTTGGAGTCATATCATTCACATTGTGTGTCAGATTGAGGTTTGGTTGATTCCTATGTGTCCCAAAGTCAAAACAATTTTATCTATCAATGTTACCGTGATTTTAATTGACTTTATTTTGTCAAACTACTCACACTACATGTGGTACTTCGAACAAACCACATCTACTCGAAAACATGAATCCACCTATATAAGAAAAAAATTATTATGATTAATACTAAAATGAAATAAATTAAACATAAATATGAAAAAATACATTAATTCTGGGGAAAAAGATTTTACTATGAATATATCAAGATAACCTCTCTGATTAAGTAGTGGAGGGAAATTGAAGGAAAGTCATAAATTTCAACACTATAGGGGTGAAAGGTTTTGAGGGAGAAAAAGTATGTGGAAGTTTTAGTGCAGAAAGGTATGAAAGATGGACAGAGCACCCCAACTCGAATAAAATAATCTACTTGTATAAGAAAACAATTTTTATGTGAGTAATACTAAAAATAAATAAATTAAACATGAATATGAAGCATTACATTAATTCTATGAAAATTTATTTTACAATAAAAACATCAATATTACCTCTATAATTGAGCAGAGGTATCTGTGTTTTTCTTCTTAAAAATGAAGTGGAGAGAACTTGAAATAAAGTGATAAAGTTAACATTGCATGGGTGAAAAGGTTTTGGGGGAGTATAAGTATGAAAGTTGGACAGAGCACCCCAAATTGAAAAAAATAATTCACTTGTATTTGAAAAACATTATAATGTGAGTAATACTAAAAATAAATTAATTAAACATGAATATGAAACAGTACATTAATTCTATATACAATTATTTTAATGTGAAAACATCAATATTGCCTCTATAATTGAGAAAAGGTAGTAGAATTTTTCTTCCTGAAAAGGCAATGGAGAGAACTTGAAAAAAGTGATAAATGTAACATTGTAGGGCTGAAAAGGTTTTGAGGGACAAGAAGCATGAATGTTGGATAGATCACCCCAACTCGAACAAAAAAATACACCTATATAAGAAAACAATTATCATGTGAGTAATAATAAAATGAAATAAATTAAACATAAATATGAAACAATACATTAATTCTATGGATAATGATTTTGTTATTAAAACATCAAGATTACCTCTATGATTGAGCAGATTCAATTTCATCGTTCTTCCTATAAAGGTATGACACATTGAAGAAATATTCTGAAATAAATGAACTTTACAAGGGATAATAAAAATTAAATCAAAATTTCATTATATAATTTTTTGGTAAAATAGATAAAGTATATCGTAACATTACCTTTACATCTTTCCAAAGGGTTTCTTTGGTCCAGATATAAGCTAATAACAAGTCTAAGGATTCTATGTGCACTTAATTGTGTATTATAAGACTATATGGATATTAGGAAACCATGAAACAATTAATGATATTGTTGTCTATATGGCTCCATTTATCAATAGATCCAAAATTATTATTGGTTTTGCATCACTCACAAATTTAATAACAAAACTAAGGATTCTCTCTACACTTCACTACTTTTGGTTAACTACTGCTTAGCGTAGAATTTGACCTGAACTTCCTTCTAGGTGTCCTCATGATGCTCTCATCCCACACATGCTTGCCACCATATCTATAATATCACAATTCATCATTCACTTTTCCTTATCTTCTTCAAAATTGTATTCATTATTTAAACAAGTGGGAATATTTTTCCTTCATATCATTTTCCGATGCTCAGGTTGCTTCTTTAATCATATGTGTTTTATATGAAACCTTTAACCAATTAATTAGATTATTCTACAAAATTTTCTCTCTATGTTCAAGAATCTAATTAGTTTATTTCTCTCTATGTGTTGGATAAGAGAATCGGAGGGATGACGAGCAAGAAGTTCAGGTTAAATGCTATGCTAAGAGGTAGTTAACCAATAGTAGTGATGTGCGTAGAGAATCCTTACTTTTTTTATTAGATTTTTGAGTGGTGAATATCCAATCCTTGTTTTATTTATCTTGATCAATAGATCAAAATAGACTTAAATATTCTTCAAACTCTTTGGAAATAATTTTCCTTGAATAATAACAATGTAAACACAGACAAAGGATTTTAAAGGGTTTTCTGCATTCTCATTTGAAAACTTGATAAAATATTTAACTCCATATTCAAATTTATTTGTCAAATGATTAACATGAATCCATTTTCAGTCCATATCCATCCTATTGGGTTCCTAAAAGGACAATTGTATACAATATATAAATAAATACACATAAGATATTCATTACATGAATAGGAATTACATCAAACAAATATATAGTTTTCTCATTCTTTAATATGGGAATAATGTTTGTAAATTGAAAATTGTGTTATATGAATTAAAAAAAAGAAATAAGAGCTTGGTATTGAAGTTTAGATGAATTACTAAAGAAATTTTAATTTAAAAATGAGTAATTTATCATAATAATTACACCAAAAATAATTTGATAGATAGATTGAAAGTGTTTATCAATGTGGATGACATAATATTTATAGGTTCAAGAGACGAATGATGATAATACTTTTCTACATTAACAATGACCAATGTTTAAATGTTGATGATTAGTGATTTCACATTTTCCCAAGCTTATAGGAGACTCATGGAATTAATAAGATATTTATTTCCCAATTCATGTATGTGAGGGAATTGTTTTATAGATTTCAAAAGGAATATTGAAAACCCATGTTGACGCCCATTTAAAATTGAATAAAATTTTCAAATGTTGTTGGTGGAATTTCAATTTCTATCATGGAGTCTGAGAGATTCATTTTATGACATCTGTTTATAGTAAAAAGGTTTTAAATACTATTTTTATATATTTAATATAACTAGGTATCAAATTGATTCCATGGAAATACACTTGTTATTAGTTAAATAAATACTCAAAAAGTGGTGAAATTCTTGAAAATATTCATTTATGAGCAAGAAATTGTAATTTCTTATAGTGGTATATAGGTCTAAAAAAATTGGTACAACTATAAAGGGGTAATCTCAAAATGATATTTTTTGGAAAATTTTAGAGAAAGGGGGAGTAGGTTGATGATGAAGAATTATAATATAGTTGGAAAATATTACATAGCATCATGGTATAATATTTCATTTATTATTATAAAAAGGATTTATAAATAATGTTGGATTAATATAAATAGGGAGAAAAATAAAATAGAATTTTTTTAAAGTGTAGAGACAAAGGAATTTGGATTATTGATAAAAGTTAAAACACATTTGAAAATAGATATAGTTTACAAAAAAACAATAAAACCATATATCAAACACCTGATCTGGCCTATGATAGTGTCCAAGGGTTATTCTCAATCCTCCTTGGGCTAGAAACAATCACCAGGGCATGAAAAACAACACAGTGGTAATGATTTGGCCCAAAAAATAAATAAAACTCGTAAAAAGAAAATTTAAAAAAACTTCATGATGCATTTATACATTGGATTCCCACACCAAAATAGATAAGTAGAAAAAAGAACATATTAAGTGGCATAATATAAATGAAATCCCTTATCCAACCTTGAACTCCCTCACACACAAAATCCCCAGTTTCAGTTTCTAAAATTTTACATGTATGGAATACATTGATAAAATAAATAATGAAAAATATGTATGATAACTTTGGGAGACCAATATGGGAAATTTAAACAAAATAAAATAACCAAATAAACTCCATGTGACTCCATGTGTCACCATCAAGTCCAAGAACAATAAAATCTATATGACAGATCAAGAGTGAATCAAAATTGGAAACTGAGAAAATCATAAGGACTATTTTCCTAGTATACAACCATCCGACCACAAATAACGACAATATCGAAGAAGAAATAAAAAATGAAAAAAAATACACAAATAAAATAGTAAGGACTATCTCACTAAGATGAAGAAAATATGAGATGCTATTCAGAAACCCTAACTGAAATCGAACACTAGATGTCAGACGAGATGTTTGAGCAACTAGAGGCAGTCACGTAGTGTGATTTGAGCATTGATTCACTGAGAAGGAGTACAAGTAGCAGGTGGATTCCACTGAAAGCTTTTTATATCCCAAAGGGTTAACAAATGGTTTGGGTTTTTTAATTATATCGAGACACTTTTATCATCACGTATTAAAAAATGCTGATAAAGCCTCATCTTTATAAGGGTGAAAAAAGGGCTGATAAAGATGCTTTTATCAGCACTAATTACTTAAGCTCTATTAAAGGATTTATAGTTATAATTATATAAAAAATTTAAATATTTAGATATACTTAATAAATATATATAAATATAAATATAGGAAATATATTCTTTTTTAAATATATTTATTATAATTTTTTAGTTAATTATTTATTATTATAGAAATATTTTTAAAAAATAATATTTATATCAATATATATTTATATAATTATACAAATATATATTTAATAAATATATATAAATATAAATATAGTAAATATATTTATTATTTAATTAAATTTATTATAAATTTAATTAATATTTAAATATATATATATAATTTTTTAGTTATAATTATATAAATAATTTTAAAAAAATATTTAGTTATTTATAATTATAAATATATAATTGTATAAATATAATAAATTTACATTTATAAATATTTTTATTTATAAATATTTTTTTACAAATATTTTTTTAACATTATTAATGAAAATCTAATTTTAAGTGCATGAATATATGTTAAAAATTAGTGAAATTGAATAAATTAAGAATAAGTACAATTTAACAATTTTAAAAATATGGATAAATTTTATGTGTGTGCATGTATATAAAAATACATTAATTATGTATATGTGAAATCAATACAACACATATTTGGTCTATGTTAAATTGAAAAGTCAAACAACATTCAATTATATGTCTAGTGCAATTAGTCAATATTTTAAATTCATATTAATTTTTAATTATAAACCATTTTTCAATAAATATATTACTATTTAATGTAAAGTACATTAATATATTTTAATATATATTTCATATATATATATATTAATATATATCTATATATTTAATATATAGAGTTTAATAACATTAATTATTATAATTATCTTAATAATAAAAAATTTAATATTTAATAATGTATAATCAATTTATTCATTTTAATCAATAATTATTTATTTAATAAAATTTGTAATATTTTTTTAATAAACTCAATTTTTTAATTTATTTAATTATTTCATTTTATTTATTTGGACCTTTATCAGTGCTAAAAATTCACTGATGAAATAAATATTTATCAATGCTAAAAATAAAATGTTGATAAAGGATACCTTTTTTCAGTGCTAAAAATAAAGCGCTTGTAAATGTTACCCTTTATCAGTGCTAAAAAATAAATATCTAATAATAGATACCCTATATCAGCGCTAAAAATAAAGTGATGATGAAGGTTCCCTTTATCAGTGCTAAAAAATCGCTGATAAAAGGTTAAATTTATAAGTGATTTCCATAGCACTGATAAATATACCATTTAACAAAAAAAAATCTAGGATTGCTAAATACCAGTGTTGTTAAATGCTAGTTTTGTAGTAGTGCTTCTTCCATGAAATACCTATTCCCCCCACACATTAACATCAAACATCATGAAAAACATTATAGTAAGGGTAGGAATGGATTAATTGTCTTGGATTGTGGCTATTAATATCAAAGGAAATTCAGGGTATCTAATGTATAAAAAGAGGATTAATGTTGGTTAAGTCTCATGGATACTGGTTATATCAAAAAAATGACTCAATAGTTTTTCTAGTGAATTTGTATAATCATTATTTTGACAAGAATAAAATCTAATCCTAGCAGGTGTAATGTCCCAAATTCTATCAAGAAATTTACTATTAAAGATAAGAAAAATTTGTCTTAAAAACTTATTAGGAATAAGAATGTGTGATTAATGTAATTCACTCATGTAATGTGTCACAAGAATAAATCAATCAATATGAAATTCTAAAAATTAAATCATGAAATATATAAGGGAATTTTCTGAGACAGGTGACTATAAATAAAAAACAAGACTTGTTGATTTGAAATTCCTATGATTTAACCCAATAATTTATTTCCCCATCTTAATTGTTTTGTTATTATCAATATAAAAATTAAAACATGTCATATTGGGTTTCCTAACAATCATAAGTATCTTTGATCAAAAAGTAAATCATTAATCTATTAATAGGCATGCAATTTTTTCACATTTAAAATTCACGAAATAGATTCTAGGAAATATGGGGAGTAAAAATAAATGATGAAATTTAAAACTTAATCCCCTTTTAATTATAATATCTTATTTTCTTCTTTTTTATTTCTGGATTAAGTCCTTGTTCCTTAAATATTCATGGACCTAAAAATCTCTGACATACAGTGAATGTGTGGGCCATTCTAATTAAAGTTTAGAAATAATTAAAGGGATGCACTCCTAAATTAATTCTTAAAAAATGAAATTCAAAAAGAATAAAAAATGTGATTTTCCTATTAAAATTACTTTTTTATTTTCAATAAACTTCACCTTACCTCTCACCATCAAGTGATCAAATGTAGAAAAGAGGTTACCTAGTCTGGATCTATAAATAGTTGAAGCCTTTATTCATTATGGTAGATTGGCCCTCTCATATTTTTAGAAACCAACTTTACCTCTACCCTAGTTAAAAACTTATCAATATCCATGGGAAAAATCTAGTTAGTTTTAGAACTTATTGAATAATCAAATGGTAGATCGCTAACTTCCCAAACATCCTGGCCTTCCTTTAACTCTTCTTGGATAGCCTAGTCCCCACTTTTTTTAGATTTTTCCAGTACATTTTTGTCTTTCTTTTCCTCTTTTCCAAATTCTTCTTTCTATTCTATAGTAGCTAACTTAATTATTCCTTTAATGACAATAATGTATTCAACTTCTAGTAACTCATATTCTCTCAAATTTTCATATTTCTTTCTCATCCTGATTTTTCATAACTCAATGAATGTTAAATATCACCTCTTCTCTGGCCACTCTAAAAAATACTATATTTTTATTATCAATTAATTCCGTTCCTGTTTATATGAATGTTCTACCTAAAATTATTGTATTATTCTCATCATCCATGTACAGCACAAGAAAATCCACTAGGAATTAAAACTTTTCTACTTTGACAATGACATCTTCATCTAGTCCTTGGGGATGCCTCACTATTTTGTCTTTCAAAAGAATCAAAACTTGAGTTGGATTTATTTCTTTTAAAATCAAGATCTTGAATGGTTCATATTAACTAATGTTTACACTTGATCATAAATCACATAGAGCATCACCAAATTAATTAAAACCAATATCAATGGGAGTAGAAAAAGATGCTGGATAAATTAGTTTCTTTAGTAGGCTCCTTGATAACACTATTAAAAAATTTCCCATTAATGGGATGGTTACCAATTCCTATAAATTTTCTTTGTTCATCACAAAATCCTTCATAAACATAGAATAGAAAGTAATTTTTACATTTTCCTCAGTGAATGGAATGTTGATGTGTAATTTTTTTAACATCTCCATTAACTTTTCCTTCTTCTCATGGAGATTTTCTTTCATTAATCACTCTGGAAATAGTGGGGGTGGCTGATACGGTGGGGTAGATTCTTGAAAATATCTTTTATATTCTATTAATTTTTCTTTTATTTCTTGCACTAGTTTTCTTTCCACTGGTTTTTTTACTTTTACTGCTTCTTTAGCCTATTATTTAACTTGTTTTCCAACTTTTTAGCACCTCTATCATATTTTTTAGTGGAATCCATCATTTTTTTTACTCCTTAATGTCATGTATTTGAGATCACAATGTCCTGGGACCTCTATGTCACCTAGTAAGACTCCGTTTGGCATTTTCTTAAATTTATTATTAATATGATCTATATGGATTTTCAAGTTCCTCATGAAATCCCATTTATTTTGTGAGTCATCTTTTAATTATTGTATGTTTTTACCTTGTTTCTTTGCATACACTTTCAATTCCTTAATTTTTTCTCTTATTATGGTCAAAAAACTCACCAAATCCTACTCCAAATAATGGACTTGACTTTTGTGTGTTGGTCCTTGATGTTGGATCTAAAATCCTAATGCCCTCAGCCGAAATCCTTAACCTTAATAACTTCCTTGTCCTTGGTTTTTGGTGTATGGTTGTTATGACCCCTATCCCTACACATAATTTTGATTATTAAAATATACATAATTTATATCTTTACAAAACATACCTTTGGGGTTTTTATTGACCATCATCATATCAAGTTTCTTGTAAATTACATTAATTTGGGTGGAAACCCAACTATTTTCCACCATGTGCACACCATACATTGGTTCTACCTCTGGATTCCATTGGAAATTATTACAATAAATTTAATCCAACAATTTTTAGCTCTCTTATAGTGATTTTCTCAACAATGGAAATACAATAGCTTCCTCAACAATTAGCATATTACCCTATGATAATCCATTATAGAACATTTGTATTAGAAATTACATTTTGATGTCATGATGAAGGAATCATCTAATTGAACTATTAAACCTATCACATGAACTATATAATGACCCCTATATAAATTTATCAAATTTAATTATGCTTCCCTATAAATAAATTTTTTTAGAAGGTATGAACAACCTTATAAATAATTTCCTTACAAAATCCTCTGAGTTACAATTGAATGTGAAGGTAGGCTTTGAATCTATTCTCATTCCTTGTCCTTGATTAAAAATTTGAACAAATGTAATCTTACCACATTACTTGGGATGTTATTGAATTGAAACATGTCATGCAATTCTAATAAACTCCCAATATGAGAATTGGGTTCATCATGTTATTTCTCATGAAATTAAACTTAATAATTGATCATATGAATGACCGTCATCTTTATCTTGAAGTAATGAGCCGCAATCAAATGAACCAAAACCCTACAATTGATCTCTTTTTTTGTGGGACTTCCATAATAAAATAATATCTTCATCAGCTGATTTTATCATTGAACAACTTTCACTTATCCTTTTAAAACTTCTTATACTTCTCTTTAGCCTACTCCTTGTCCTTATTCACAACCAATCATGGTTTTCTCAACTTATTTTTATGTGCTCTATTTTTTCTTCCTTATTCTTCATTAGATCTTAGGATCAAAATGTGGGTATCCTTTATTTTGTTTGAATCTTATAGAATATTCATGCAGTGAATTTAAATTTGAAACAACATCACAAGTAAACCCAGTTTAAAAAGATGAAAAGTATAACAAACTAAATGGAAAATTCCTAAATACTTTAATCATAACTACCTAACATTCTCTGTTAATGGTGCTAGTTTTAACGTCACCTTATAATTTTGTTACTTTTCATGGGGATGTCAAAGAACAAATTTAAATATTTTTGACTATCACTAACTAATTTAAAACATAGTATAGTGAAAGATCGAGGTTAGTCTACTATGAATAGTGAAGAAACTGATTAAAATTTTTAGGAATAATTTCAAAATAGAAAAAAGAGATTGGATTGGTTGGTTCTGAAATTTTATTAGGTGGATGTACCAAGCATATAAATTTATAGTTTGTACACTTTATGAGGAAAAAATGTGTGTTATTTTTAATTTAAATAGTTTTGGAATCTAATTCTAGTGAGACTCCACTCAAATTTATCACTCTTAATATTAGGGACCCCCTCTTTTAGTCTCGGATCATAGGTTAGTTCATAAATAGTTTTTTTGAACCATATTTAAACATAGTGACCCCTTACTCATGAATTTTTGTACCATGGATAAGGTTCATTGGTTGTATCATTTTAAATGGGTAGACCCTTATCTTTTTGCATTGGTAATTCTTGATAGGAAAGGCAAAGATAAAAAATATGAAATGAAAAATACAAACAGCCCATTGAAATTGCAATAAAAAATAATCTCCTAAAATACTTGAACTCACCTTTTTTACATAGATTTCCACAGATATTACCCCCTAATTATAGTCATGAGGGGATATGAAAAATAGAAAGATCGCCTATAGAATAATTAGATGTCTCTAGCAGAATCCTCTGTCCCATTCCAAGATAGTTTCAATATCCAAAAGTTGAACCATGTACTCAGTAGCTCACTTTCTCTTTTATTCTACTCAAGATACTTCTCAATCTTATTTTAATTTAAAATATTGAATTATTAATTTTCCTACACTAGATATTTATTTCCATTTGACTTATTCTCCACCTAAATCTATCTCTCTCGAGTAGTGATTATTGCTTGAGACTTATGTATTTTCATTTAATCACTCAGTGAAACCCTTATTTTGTATGGGATAATTGACACCTCATTTCATGGAGAGGTCCCCATATTGTCATGTTTTAAAAACCTCTTTATAGAAAAGCGTATGAAACCACATGGAAATCATGATACCATCATGTATTTTTAGTTTTTTTGCAACTCTTCCATTGTGGCATTGAAAAATTAAGCATAGTATAGCCCATTAATAGCGTGCATAGGCTCTTCTTAGACCATGGTGAAATAGAATTACTCAATGTCACAACCTCATTCTCTCTAAATTTTTTCACATACATTTGACCACCCTCCATGGTTCATCATTCCTTCATTGATAAATCCCTTACTCCATGTATTTTCCTTTAGTATGGCTATGGTGTATCAATTCCTCCAAGGTCACAACACTCATTATCTTCATTTTCAATCCAAAAGGGTCAACGATGCAATAATTTTATATAGAGTATAATATTAATCCTCAAAACCCTTGGTTATATTATTTAAGAACCATACATTTTGTATCTAGTAGCATGTAACATTGAAACATCGTCATTGGTGAGACCACAGTGTAGAGAAAAGCATAATGGAAAAAAGCCTTCTTCATAACTCATCCAGCCTTTACTATTACTGGACTAATCTACCCTACATGAAAGGATTATTTCATATCTAAAAAGGTTTTCAAGGTGGTCATGTTATAATTTGACGGTGATCCATGGTTGATTTAGGCCTTGAAAGTGGATATTTTCTCAAACTAGAGCTTCCCTAGCGGCTCACATAGTGGTTCTACAATGGTTCATCTTGAATGTAGTATAGAGACAATAGGTGGTGGTATGGATGAAATATTTGAGGATGACAACATTGATTTTGATTGAAATAGTATCACTTTTTTAAATAATTAAATGTGTTCCAACCCATGCTCATTGTCCTCCCCCTCTATGTCATGGGTGGGCACTCCATACAGGGTGGCTTGGCCGGTGGGACCTCCTTCAGCCTGATAAGTGGTGGGCTTCCCTATAGGTTGAGGGATATAATATTTACATATATTTTGGTTAAAATCATCCTCTTTCTTCCCTTTAAAATTAATACACATAAAAATCCTAAAATAATTAAATCATTATAAAGCATAATATTTCAAAAAAAATCTTTTTTCATAATGTCATTTAAAATTTAAATACCCAAATTTGATTATACTAAATTAAAACATGGGTGTTGATAGGTAAAAAAATCATTTAACCCTAAACAAATTATAGAATACACTTATTGACTCATTTTACACCCTAAAAACCTTTTATAAACCCTTTTAAAACCCCAAAACCCCTTAAAAACTTTATATAACCCTTCGATAACCATTTAAACCCCTTATAAACCCTATAAACCCATTAAAACCTTTTAAAAAGACTTAAAAATCCTTCTCACTAAACATGGGTGTTGATAAGTAAAAAAATTTCTCTTAAATATTAAAAAATTTAAAATTTAAGGAAAAACAAGATCTCATTGGTGTACAATCTTGTACCGCTTGATCTGTCACCCAAATCACACTCTCATGGTTTATACCACACCAAACTAAGTTTTCCATGTTCCACAGAATGTTAATTCAAGAATTCCAAATCTCCCTTGTAACTTCTACAAAAAATGGTCAATATACCTATGTCATGATGTATCTCACGATCACCCACCACATAGTATCATTCCGAATCCATAGGTATGTATCCATGCTTTATCACTGCACCACTCGAAAACGCATCCAAAATATACATGGTCAGGCATCCTACTGATCCTTCCCTTAGAAACAATCCTTAATACCCAAAGTACCATCACTCACATTTCCTTATTATTAAATATTTTCACAGAATCTATATGCCAATACCATAAACATGATTTCATTTCTCATTCACCGATCTCAAATGAAATAACCTACTAGTACTTTCCACACCAAATGAACCATTAAATCCGAGTTAATACCTTATGTAGGTTTCCCTTCATCATCATAAGTATCCAACCCACTAAACAATAAGTTGTATCAAAAGGATCTCAAGGTACCCCCACATAAACAATACACAAATCATGTAACACAAAATTCATAAATCATAGGCAACACCACATGGTTCTCATATTAGAAATCCAATGGAATATCATGTTCCAAATAACTGATTCTAACCAAGAATTTTTACACAAGAATACTCCCTCAAGAATCAAGAACTCGAGGTGGTCAACCATGGAATTATCTGAGGCAATATGTGTTAAGGAACCATAGTCATGAGGTCCAGTTAGATATAATGTCATTCAAATCTATATGGGAAACCACCATATTGGATATTATAGGAACTTTAAATAATTGATCCTAGGGTACTCACCCTCTCTAAGAATTTACACAAAAGAATGCTCCTGATAGGATCTTTTTAGAACACATAGACACACATATAGCTAGAATCTCTCTATAATTATCTATATCCCATGAACCATAGCTCCACTATTCAGCTAAGAATAATTCCATTCCAAGATATATGTGAAAACTTTGTATAGGTTGTTACTGGTAATTTAAATAACCGAACCTAAATGAAAACACCTACTAAGGAACCATGTGCCTTATTGAACTACTAGGGTCACTGCCTGTCTCAAACTAGAGGGATCGCTCCCCTTTCATTATCAACAATGATAATATCATCATAGATCCACATGACTTTCCATCAAAAAGAAATACAAATATAGTTTGTCCCAACTGATTAGGATTCCACCAATTTTTTATATAAGAAAACATTATAAGATTATTTTTTAACACTTTAAACAGTTAACCCTTATTCGATAGAAATGATGGTTACACTATCATGCCTATATCAAGTGAATCATGTGTGTCAGATCATGATGCATGAGAATAATAAATTGGAACATCATGCATGTCTCTCACAGAGAAATCATATACAACTGAAACATCTAATACCAATAATATCAATCCCAAGACCCCGGTAACATAGAAGTCCATCAAAAAAGGTTTTCGCAATGCACCATTCCAAGTTCCATCACAAGCCCCAACACATAACTAAATCTCTTAAAATAAGTTAATAAGATGAAGAGAACAAATAATAATTAAACAAACCATCTCAGTACTATCTTTGACCTGATACCAGAGTGTCTATGAGAAGGTCATGATGATCGCGCCTCTACAGTATTACCATTTCCCTATGTGAAAACATGTAAAACTTAGTCCATACCCAACAATCATCTTTGATCCTCATGTCCTTGACCATGATTAACTATACCTACCACAATCATCATTGGAATGTATATAATCCTGAACATCACCTCATGGGAACCTTTTTCCACACTATGGGGATCCCATTCTCACACCTCCACTGATGAGTATCAGATCTTGGGTCATCACCAAGAATCCCCCATCCCCAATCCCTTAGGATAAACCCCATGTTAATTCCTGGTAATTCTAGATAATAGGAAAATGACTTATTCCTTTGAGGGGGAGGCCCTAGAAAATCATATAAATCTATTCATGATTGGTTCCTAGGAAACCCTATATAACAAGGGAACACCATCCCTGAATCCCATTTTCAATATCCAGGGAATCCGATAACTCACGACTCCTCAACTAAACCATCAATGGTGCATCCACTAGATACTAGGGGTATCCAAGTCATCAATTGAGAGAATATAGTAATCACTATCATGATTACCAACATCTTTGAACAGGGAAATATGTCCACTCGGTACCTTATAACCCCATTTAAATCATGAGAATCATGGGAATTATCAATGGTTTACTGGTATCCCCAACCAAATCCTAACACCTTAACCTTCTAAATTGTATCATAGTCTCATAGGAATATCATTTGTCCTAGGCATTCCTATACACATGCAATCATATAGATCTAATATTGGATCCTAAGTACCACATATAGGAATCCTCTCTTACATTGACCATATCTATGTATGAGATTAGGGTAAGGAATCCACCCCCAATATACCATGAGACCAGATCCCAAACATATCAGGCATCCCAAGGTCTCATCTCTCTCATCAAGTGATTCTCAAGAATCCCAAGCAATCACATCTATTCCAGTACCAATGGATAATTACCATTCATCCTGAAAAATCATGCATCATCATTAATCACCTAACAAAAACATAACCAGTTATGGTCAAACTCCCACACTCATCACTTCCATCATAACCCTGTCATGATTGTATATCAATTCAGGTTCTAAGGTGACACCCACATCCATCACTACCCATAGTTATATGAACCCTCTTAGGGTCGATTGGTCAGCAAGTCACCAACTCATCTCCCCCAGGTTACAATATATTATAGGCACCCGAACGAGGGTCCTTTGTCTCATCAAAGGTCTCAAGTCAACACTCGATGCTCTGATGATTTTATGTACCATGGAATCATCACCATGAAAGAACGACCACGTCAGCTACATGGGGGTTAACCATATTGGATATAATCAAACATATGATCCATGACCCACTTATTCCATAAGGCCACTCTACGATAGTCCGTTCATCCATCCTACCATCAAAAATGGAGGTCTATCCACCTAGTCTAATCACATCTCAAGTCAAAGCCTCAACCTTCAATGACAGAGGTAATGAAGCCAGTGCCAAGGTCCATCAGGGCCTTAGAAATTTATGCATCCTAATCGAGGAATCACATCATTAATTAAATAATTAAATTAAACATGTTGATTCCCTAAGTGGAAATAGAAAATACCCAATGCATCATAAACAAATAATAAATTCCATAAGGTAAGTACCCAGACCACCTACCTCATTTAGATCTTTCTTAATTTATTTCCAAGGGTCTAAAGTTTCTCAAGACCCATTGAGGTCCACACATGCTTGTTCCTTTATCAAGTCATAACCCAAGCTCATAAATCATGCCAATAATCTTAAAAAAATTAATTTTATTGGATATATTTAACTAAAAAAATTAATTAAAACTCATAATATTTGGGTAAAACTCAACATGTCGCCACATCGCACCAAAATCAAATCCAATGGCACCCCACAGGTCTATCTCATATTTTCAGACTTATGTCAATATAAAACCCAATAAACATTGAATAAATCATAAATTTAAATTTAAATTGGTAAAAACCTGAAGAAAATCATTAATGGTGATATACCTTTCTAAATCACTAAGAAACAAAGTATAGATGGTGTCTTAGGACATCCTCATCTTAGGTATAATAAAGGTTCCATGAGAATTAGGTGTTTTTACTATTATATAGTGTAATTTACAAGGAAAACCTTTCTAGAGAATAAATAAATTAGATTAAGAGAAAGATAAGGAAAAAATATCCCAATAGATGCGGAGAACCACCTTAGATTTATAGAAAATGCCAAGGAAAGAAACCCCTTGAAGGGGAATCAAGAATAAAGAAAGGGGAGAGGTCCCTTAATCCATGCGTGTAAGGGAGAGAAAGAAAGAAGGGGAAACCACTCTGAAAACTCATAGGGGAAAACTATAAAAACCCTATATTTAATGGGATGTATGATTTGGATGCATGGATGGACAAACCATGCACCAACCATGTGGATGGCTCTACCCGAGAGCACTCTTCCCACACAATTGGGGTGCATGGTTTTCCAAACTATGTTACAACCATGCTTTAGGATCTACCTCAGTTTAAAAATTATAGAGAATTATATTTATAATTGTATGCATATAGTACACCAAGCCTCCATCCCAAACCAAGATTCAAGGTTTTTACTTGAATTTTAATAGTTTCCTCAAAAATGTTTTCTAACTGTATTGAATGACCATGCACTATATATATTGAATTGTAAAACTCATCACGCTTAGGGTGTTGCATGGTTTCTCCTAAACCATGCACACAAAAACATGAACCCTATCTAGAAAACTCCAACCCCCTTAAAACTTTACTTCAATCTCCTGAGAAACCTCCTGAGACTCAAACCAATCTCAAAAACGTCACTTTAAGAAATTTTGACCTTCAAAATTCTATTCTGAACCCTGATTAAAAAAATTACACATCCAGTAATCAAAAAATTAAATTCCCATAAAAAATTTCCATGTCAGACAGATATATTATCATACACTAAACAGCCTTGGTAACTTGATTTTAATAATAAAGAGGTTATCTACTCCTTATATACTCTATATTTCATGTCATGATATATAATATGTCCATGTATACCATCCAAACTGACATACTGTGCCAAAATAATTTCATTTGCAACATCCCAAAGTTAACATGTTCTCCTGGGATGGGCCAGAGTGCCACTGGACTTAAGTTCACCCCTTGGACACCAAAAGAAAATTAATAGATTCCAAGGGAATCACCAATCATAAGGGATGATTTATCCTTACATAAAATACCACCATCCATATGCAATTTCAATAAAATAAAAAATATATAAATAATGAATCAATAAAATAAGAAAAAACTCTAATACATACATAACAATTTATTAGAGTCATAGTGTATATAAAAAGAGTATATATATAAGTAAGTATATAAGACCCAAGACACAAAAGGAATGACATGTGCCAGCATTGAATGCCCCCATGCTCTACAAGACTACTTACTCCAAGCTCCATACTCTAACATAAAATAATCCCACATCAAGGTGCTCTGCTAGAAAATTAAGAGGCCCTACCCTTACTTATATCATAATAAATAACATTTGTATACACAAAAAAGTGCATATTCAAGGGGTGAGTATACAACCTGATAAGAAATTTACTAAATAATTCACACACATTCCCCTTAAAGAAGAATAAGTTAGCTTATATTTATATAAACTATAGATAAGTAGTGTATAAAAAATAATTTAGAGAAAAATATATTAATTACTCACACTATAAAACAGATTTCCTTTTTAAAACAATTAATTACATGAAATAACCCACACCCATTTCATGAACTCACACCCATGCATGCATTCCCCACAAATATGGAACTCCTAGAATAGACCCAAACTCATGAAAGGGACCTTTTGCCTCTAATAAAAACTATCATGTGGTAGATTAACATCCCAATGTGCCCCGGTTCTAGCATGATAGCCCTATCTATACCAATAAGTCCCTTTTAATGTAATATGAATACACACCACCCATATAATCTAGAGTACCCCAATTTGTGAATGATATCCATGTTTAGATTAATAAATACTATTTTATCCAATGTAAACCAAACCAAAATCTTTATTTGGTATCCAAATAACAAGAGTATTACATTCAATATTTTCTCTCCAAGATATTTTATCAAATAAAAAGAAATAATTTCTAGATAATGGTACAAAATCATTCGACAATGGAAAAGAAGTAAGCCACATATGTATAATAATTTCATTTAAAAACCATATCCTTAATGTTCGTAGAAGGAGAGTGGGAGAGATTCCAACTACCTAGAACTTTAATTTAAATCAAAATCCAAGAGGAGTTCTTGGTCTAGAAGAAAACACTCATAAATCACTTAGATAATGTCCAGTTTGAGATCTATGACCACTAAGGAAGTAAAGAGAAAGAATGATCATTTTTTAGAAGTTAACTGAGTCAAAAATAACATTAAATTGTTCAAAAAAAATTAAAAAAATTTCCTTTTCAAACACACATCCATCCAATATTGGTTATTATTTCAACCATTTAGAATATCTTTGACCACCACCATGAGAAACACCATAGATTATTGAGAATTATATCATCATTTTGGCATGCCATACTAAATCCTATGGTGTGGGAGAATCTATTTCTCTATTTCCATATAATTTTTAGTGTACAAATTCACCATGATCAAGATCCACCCTATCCAATTCTACGACCATAGAGTTTTCCCCATTGTTCATAGGTGAACCACCTTATCCAAAACAACCAGTTCAACAGAAACCCTACACATTTCACTCACCATGGTACACTCAGCACCCCACAACGAACTCAATATTCTCACCCTTATGTGAGAACTGGAAAGGACCATTATTTGAATACCCCAACACATAGACCCTTATTCAAAGACCCTAACTCATGGAGGATGGCCTTTATGAAAAACTAGAGTGACCTTCACACAAGATATAACTTACCCTTATGTGAACTTCGAGTTACTCTTATATAAAATTGGGATTTCCCTTATGTTATCCAAGGATTAAAGCTATATGAACCAGGGATTAGCCCTACATGAACTAGGGATTAACCTTACACCATGTTCCTTGTCTAGTAAAACATATGTATACCTAGGTGGGGTGTTCATCATGCTAAGTGAAACCCGCACTAATATCCTTAGAGCGATATGCCCACTCTCATGGCATGGTACACATTTATGAAACCAGTGGAAAACACCCCATGACATAAGATACATAAACAGAAAATCATGAATTCACAAACTAGGGGTGTCACATCATTAAAGGTTGAGGTTTGAGATCTTGTGTTCTGGACGGTTTTCCATCATCGTGGGAAATGATAGTTTGACTTGGGGTAATCTCTCTCCCAAGTATATCAGTTTTTTTAAGTTATAGCAGCATATTAGAGAGGAGGGATATGTTCTGGTGCTTCCAAAATAGTTGGAATGAGTCCATGATGACATTCATGTGTCACAACTCTAGTGATATCCTCACAATGATTCTCATGTCATTAATTGGGGAGGGTTTGATATCGTGGATGACATGACATTTGTATAGTGGTTGGTTGAGATCCATGATCATCAAGAGAAAGAGATGTACATGAAATATATCTCTTTGGTTTGATTTCTATGGAGGAATGATGGTACATAGGAGTGTACATTTTTTTCAAATAGGTTGAAGGGAAATCCCTCTTTATTGAAAATAAAAAGGAAAGTCTTTATTTGAAAATTGAGAAGAATAGAAAACCAATTACAATCACATATTAAAAATCCTTAAAAAAGTCTTGAAGGAAAAATGGTCCTAAAGGCCCAAAAGGATGCAAATGTCAATAAAAACATCAGAAAAAAATCTCATTACCCCCTTAAAAGACAATTCTAAAGTGTAATCAGTCAAAGAAGCTCCCCCCCCCCGTCAAAACGTTGCACTATATTGGACTAGAACAACATGAAAGAGAACTCCCCCCAAACACATGAATGTGGAAGGAGGATCGATTGATAGGTTCCAGCACACCTATATCTCAAATGATCCACTCACATAACAGTGCTTATGAGGAGATCACTGCACTGTAAACTTGATGAAATGAAAGACCATATATAAAACACCATGTAATGTAAAAATCAAGGTGACCATCCATCCAAAATGATGATAGATGACTAATTATGGGGGTAAGCACACCCATACCTATTTCAAGGTTTCCCATCCAGCAATACCTGGAAGAAGTTGCACCACATCCAAGTGCAATGAGACGCAATCCAACATTCATTAACAAATCTACAACACAATCAAATAAAATGGTACCATGAACTAGAAAGGAACCTACTAAACTAGTCAAGAGAACTAGATTATATCTAAATCCACTGTCAGATACCAAATAGATGAACATTTGTGTCCCAGTTTAGAACTTGATTTTCATTGTCTAGAAGAACACCAATGACCCAGACCCCAAACAATCAGCCACCCGATTCATCCTACAGGGATGTGATGCCTCACACAACTTGATCACTACTAGAAAATCCTCTAACTAAATACCATCTATATTTACACCAGAATTTATCCAATCCATCACTAGATCAACGAACATCACCACCTGGAGACACCAAACAGTTGCTTCCCAATGAGAAACCACCACCCGAACTCCACCATAGATGTGAGATGGAACCGATGACCACCACATGAACATCGATCTAGGAAGGTAGATCCCAAATCTGAACCAGATCTAGGGATGAGTATAGTTGGGAGGAATAACATGACACCCATGAGAAAATTGAAGCGGAAATAGAAATCAAGAACATTGCAACATTCTAGATGATCCTAAGAAGAAATTGAGATCAAGGATACTCTAAAATAGCATCCATTGAAGCACAAGGAGGTGCTCGATGTCAAAATTATGATCATAAAAATCTAATAGAGGTCTTTATAATTTCATATTATAATTTTTTATGATTTAAATGGATTCTTTTTTTCCATTTTTTTAGGTGTAATTCCCCAGTCTTTAGCCACAGTGCTCGGGCCAAGGATATTGCATGGACTTATTTGTTCCTCCTTGTACACCAGTATTTTTTGACTAGTGGTGAGGGAAAATGATATAATAGCAATCAAAAATAATAAATAAACAAACAACACCCACATCGGTGTATGCGGCACAAATCAACACATCTAATATCACACTTGATTGTTTTCATTCAAATATACATTGATTTCATACTAGGATGATCCCAAATATAAAATAAATAAAAGACCAAAAATATGTCCATTGTACCTACTTACATACATGGTCCTCATCCCAATATCCTAGTACCATCGAGCTATCTGAGCCTGATCCACTCCATAAACCATGCTCCGGTCTAAAAGAAAACCTAAGGTCTGTATGTGCACTAAAGTTCATGTGTATGGTGTGATTATATAAATCGAAAGGGTCTCTCCAAGCACCCCTAATATACACAAACATATGAGTATGTATGCTCGAGGAAAGTAAATTTAATATATAAACATGATCTCTAGTTTTTAGTGTGCTAAATAGGCCACCATAACGCCTGAGGAGGTACACACACCTGTCAAGACACCATGTAGTAACCATGACAACACGATGATCGACCATACTTCTTTTGATGTCATTCTAGAATCACATATTAATCTTGTTCTTTGAGTCCATACTATACCTAAAAACTCAAGTTATGTTGTCATCCAAGTCTTGACTACTACTCCTAAAGAGTATAGGCCCATACTAAGCATCTTTACCAACCACTATATTAGGGGAGGTTGAAAGTCTAGAGCATAACCTCTACCTTCCCACTTAAGGAAGGGTATATTCATATCTAGTTACACATATCATAACAAACCACATATCACACATGGAAGTTTTCCCTCTAATATCATAACATCACATCCTTTACCCCATTTTACTCATGGATGTCCGACCACTTCCATCTCACTCATGGTAGGGCTCAATCATGTTGTTTCACTCTAAAAGATATTAAAAGGTCTCAATCCACAATATCTCACTCATAGTCAGCTCAAAATTCATGTATAATGTGGACACCATCTCACTCATAGAAATATGTACAATGTTATATCACTCATAGCGAGATAAGGCCTTGGGATCCTCTCCTCAGATAGGTCTATCTCATATCACAAGCAACATCAAATAGGGTCACAACATGTCACACAAGCTCACCATCTCACCACCCAATCACTAGTAACTCAGATCAGTTCCCACACAACTAACACATCTCACCTCACCTATTAGGGTGTCCACTGGGTCCTCTAAACCCGTCATGGCCTTTACTCATCAATAAAATATCACACTCATCATCCATCAGTGAAAACACCACCCATAGGGTCCCACTAACCTAAACCCCATGGGGTCAGTCCACACCATTATCAAAATCCATATTCACTCCTGGCCCCACTAACCAATGACAATATCAAACCATTACATTCTACATCAATATGACCTTAACAGGAAGGGTCCAATTTCCTGAAAAACCCCTTTTACATCCCAATACCAAGTCCCAAGCAACTCTTGTGGACCTAACTTGGGTATCATCACAAATATTAGAAGGGTGATCCCTCAAATTTTCACCCAAAGGAAACCCCTCTTAATCACATACACTAATCCTTGGAGGACCTATCCCACTCACCTATATACCAAGACTCTCCTCTTGCCTTAGGAGGGATCCCCTAACCACTCATGAGATGTACAACCATCTTTCCCATCATCACTCAGAATCCAAGCTCTTAATGATTTCCCAATATCCCTAGGAACTCAACCTAGGCTATCCCGCATCTATTCTCACATACCAATACCTCCTAGAGGTCTCTCATCAACTTAACCAAGGTTTTCACCCCTTGTAAACATAGTCATTGGGAGATCCCAAACAACCTAAGTGCTAAAAAGAACTTTCCCTCATCTTAGAGGCTCTATACTCTCCATGTTATATACATATAGTCCTATTTCAACCTCTAGATCGACCTAAAGCCATGTAGTATGCACACACAAATTCACACTCATGTATAAAAATACATATGAAATTTTATTATAGGTTTCACCAACCTCGATAATGGATTTAACCCCTCATCGAGCTCTATTGAGACTCATCAAAGTCCACTAAGCCTCATCCATGATCCTAAGTACCTATCTTATACCAATAGACAAGAATAATTAATTATTAATGCTAAATTAAATAGTTTGTTCTAAATAAAAACTAATAGGTCATTATTTAGTTTCCAAACCTTGAGCTATGAGGTACAAACCACTCCTGACATGTACCTGTACATAGACCACAAGAAATCCCCAAAATTTATTCCTGATTTAACTATCAATTTCATCAAATTTCTCCAAAAAAAACTATGAAAAATATGTATGGTGGCATAAATTCACTAAAACAAAGTCTGAAAATGTGAAAACAGTGTCTTAAGACATCTTCTACATAATCGAAGAAAAATCCCCATTGAAACCAGATGATTCCACCAAACTCTAGTTGAATCTTCACCAAAACCCTAAAAAACTAAACTAAAATTAGTGGTAACCAAGGGAAACAAAAATAGAATAAATAATAGAAAAAATACCTCAACCCATCACTATATATCACCCAAAACTTCCCTATATCAAGGTTAAACAAGGGGGGAAGAAAAGGGGAGGAAGAAATGTGGATGCATTAGCAGAATGGAACTCCCCACACACACCTGATAAAAAAAAGGTGGATAACGGTTGTAAAAATTACAACCCTCCCCTGTTAAAAAACAACTCTATGTTCCATTTATAGAATGAATCACTCAAGGAAGAGAGGTCCTACCCTCAACCAAACCTCATTAAATGTGTGAATTATAGTTTACATCATAAAAACCCTAGGAAAAACGAATGCACCCTTTGGCCATCCCCATTCATGATGTGAACCTCATGGTTATGGGGTGAATAGATACATTAGCTTAATTTCATCCTTCTTGGTCCCATGACCCTTCTACAACATCAATCCAAGAACCAATACCAGTAACAGGGTCTCAAACTACATCCAAAAGAAACCACTTTAGATGTCCTAAAACTTGGAATTGAGATCTGAATCCCAATTCAAAATCTGACCCCTACATAAAATCCAAAATTCAAATTCCCTCTCAAAATAATGATCTGGAAATCTTAAAGTCATTAAAATTTAACACTAATTTGTATTTACATACTTAAGAGGAATCCAATAGTCCCCCAAACATAAGATATACCCACCTTAGAGATCAATTCATTGCCAACCAAACAAATTCTATATCTGAACATCCAAAACACTTCTGTTTCACAAGTCCAAGTACTAAGCTTAGATATACTGAATTTCCCTATAAACACTCAGTATAACCCTGGACCACATCAACAACCATTTTCCACATCACCACATCCAATTCCACTTAAAATCACCATTCAAGCCTCCACTTTCTTACTTTCCTAAAAGTCACTCAGACACACCCGCCAACGCACTACTCAAACACCACTCAATCACGATAACTTAACATCTTGAAGAATGTTGTGACCATATGAATTCCCACATAGATGTATGAACCCAAAATTTAGTGTAAATTCATGGTTATATCATCAACCATCTTCTTCTACCATCATGCTCACACTCCGAGCACTAGGTCACTTCCAGTCTAACTCACTTCCAGATCACACCAAAATCACCTAATCTGGATACCAATGTAATAACTCCAACCAACACCACTTCTAAACATTAAATCTAGTATTTATAAATGATCCAGTTAAAACCATATCTTTCCAAAAATCGATTACCTAGAACCACCTCAACCATCCGTCAACTGGTCTCACTGAAACCATGACATTTCTGATATGAGGTCTATTCAACCATGACTGATATGATGCTCCCCACCATAGAATTATCATTATCATCACTATATCAAACCAAATACCTTAAATACCTATACCATGCTATATCCATTACCTAATACAATGAATATTCATGGATAGACCACTCATACCTAAGAACTAACACTAACCACTAACGTTGTTTCTCTTTGGCCTACACAGAATGTCATTCTCCATTTGAATTGTACACTCCCACCTATGTTTCTCTCCTTATACTAAATGTTTTTCACCAACCCAAATGGGACTCATTCACATGCCTCCCTAAGAGTAATTTTCAAGGGACCCACTCAGATTGAAAGTTCCACACCACCCAGATACATCACAAATGTAGCCTCTCACCCCAGAGGAACATCTCCCATTTCCCAGATCCTCATGCCACCATTCTCACAAGCATCTCACCACCACACTATATTCACAAAACCACTTATATTAATCTATAACCCAAACTATTCTCAATATACCTATACATGGATCATTCACTAATCTACAACTCAACCAGGAATTGTGTGTTCCCATTGCGCGCCTTCCCTTGCACACTAAGACATTTCCCAAAAATCATCCCTAATGATCACTCTCCTCTATATAAGGTAGAGTGATCCAACAAGAACCCTCTTAAAGGTACTTTCTCAAGATCATACATTAACTCAACCAAAACTAAAGGCTACACACTCTTGTACAACCTGATCACACACCTGATCCATGCTCCCATGAGTCATGTCTCATTTAACCCAAGCTCACACACCTAACCCACCAACCATGCTCCACACACATGTCAGTCAAACCCAACTACCTAAGGAATATATAACTCCAATGCTAATAGCATGAACAATTTCCACACATGCATCATTATAAATACATGAGAATCTATCCATGATTCTATTGTACTCTAAGAAAGTGCATCTAAAACCAATAAGGTGAGGCATCCAATTGATCTAGTCCTCAAAACCATCCTTAATTACAAAAAAAAATATTCAAGTGCTTTACCTCCCAAACAAAATTCATTTTAATTCCCTTAATCATCTTCTAGGTTTAGTTAAGTAGAGTGACACTAAGAAGCAATATGGGAAACCATCATATAGGTATTTTTTTGAAACATTATGTAACTGAAATTGCAGCCTAAAATCAACTTGTTCCCAACCTTAGATCACCCTTCAAACGTATCATTCCCTCAATGAGTCATTACTATAGTATCAACACCCACACCAACCCAATATGTGTCTCCATACGTCCCTTGAATAATGGATTATATTACCATCATAGGATAACTTTCTACTATAAGATCCACATTTCATGCCATCAGAAAAAGAAACACTATGGTCCAGCTAAGTATAATGCCACCAACAAGTTATATGGTAAAATTACATATAATTTTTTGTTGTAAATTTAAAAAACTGAACCTATCATCATAAAAACCACATAAAAGAACATGTATATTGTGTGAATCCTATATGAAAAATCATGATGCATCAGTATGACCTATTCCCAATGAGATAAGATCCAAACCAAAATAATGATCACAAAAACAAAAATCACATTTGAATTAATATCCTAACAATATTAATAAAAACCAAAATAGAAATCACATCACCCTAGTAAGGAAGAAATCCCCTTCGAAAATAATTCACAATGCATCAGTCTTTGGTTCATTACAAGATTCTGAACAATCCTAGATCTCATGTCTTACATCTCCCCAAATCCTAAAATTAAAAAAATCAATACCACTTCATAATTCCTATATCATGGGCCACTCAAAATATATTAGTACAAGGATATTATGTGTCCTCAAGAACACCTACATGTATTCCATAGGTTACTGATTAGTGATGAAGGAATAAAGAATTCATTAGATAGGTTATTCCTTCAATATTATAGTGGTGAATTATAATAAATAACCAAAAAACATCCACATCAGAGTATAAATAATATATAAACACATTCAATATCATAAATGGTTTTTTCATACAAACATACACTGGTCACCCATTGGGCTGATCAAAAATACAAAATAATCAAAAGACCAAAAATTATGAGCACTAAATCTACCATCATCCTCAAGCCTCATCCTAGTATCCGGATGCTCTCAAGTTGTCCTAGTATGATCTAATACATTTATAATTCTATAACCTTAAGTAAAAAATATGGTTTACATGTGCACTAGAGTTTCTGTACTAGTATTGAGCATATAACTTAGTAGGGTCTTTCCAAACACCCATAATATACATTTTTCATATACAAGTGTATTCATGAGGAAAATAAATCTAATAAACAAATATTATTGTTAGTTCATTTTGTGATAACTAGTCCACCATGACACCCAATGAGGTACACACACCCTTCATGCCATTGTGTGTTAACCAAGATACCGTGATGCCCAACTATACCCACTTCGATAGCAAAATGTAAATCCATCGTCGTCTCATGTCATCAGTCAAACTTGTAATAAAATAATTGGGTTAGGGAGTCATCCAAGTCCTGACTACTACTTCCTTGATGAAGAGTCTCATACCAAGCATTCTTGTTAACCCCTCTCATAGAGAATTTCGCACATCTAGATCCTATACTCTACCTTATCACTCAAGGTATAACCCATACATATCCAACATGACATGTTATATTAAACCCCATATCACTCATATAAGTCCATCATATGATCCCATCATGTCACATCCTAGACTCCATCTCATTCATGGAAGTCTTGCCACTAATATTTTGGTCATGGTAGGGTTTATCCATCATAGCTCCCTCATGGAGATACCAAATGGTCTCAACCCAAACCATCTCACTCATGGTCATCCCAAACTTCGTGTATAATGTTGAATCCATTTCACTCATGGAAGTCTACAAAATTCATTCTCATTCATATTATGAAAAAGGCCTCATGGTCCTCTCCCCCAATGGGCCCATAACTTATCCCAAGCAACGTAAAATAAGTTCATATCCTATCACACAAGATCACTATCACACCACCCAGTAACTAGTTAATTGAGCCTAGTCCCATGTCATTGACACATCTCTCTTCACCCATAAGAGCATATACTGGGTCGTCCAGAACCATAACAATCCCCATTCATAAATTTTATCTCACACTCATCACCTATCAGTGAAAACACCACCTGTAGTCTTCCATTAACCCAAACCCCACAAGGTTAGTCCACACCCTTATCACACAAATTTATGATCACTAGGGTTCATCTCAATCCATCACATTCTATATTTGATATCCTAGACCTGGTTCACTCATAAGTAACCAAACCCAGTTGGCCACATGGCCTCAAGCGCACATCCCTGTATGCAAGAGGCTACCAACTAGCAGAAATGCTTTATAAAGGTATAGTGGGGAGACTATACCCTTGTGATAAGAGGGGATCATATTAATAAATAATAGATAAAGTAATAAACAATGTAAATGAATAAATAAGCAGCAGAATCATAATAAATCATCCTCATAATATAAATGAATAAACAACTATCAGTTTCATATACAAAATGATGATTTCAAAATGCTATACTAAATGAGGATAAGGAATACAACAATATATGCTATAAAAAATAAAAAAGGACCAAAAATATAATCTTCAAATGTATCAAAATTACTAGCTTGTTCCTCTCCTCCCATAATCTATACTAGTATAGAAAATAAAGTGTTTATAGCCAGATGATTTATTTTTTCCCTACCTTCATTAATGAAGTATATTCAGGTATAGGTTGGAAGCCTGAACAGGGTGTGAGTAAAACTAAATAGACCACCACCAATAATGTCTATAAAATTCTAGTATATGAGTATAAACTATAATAGTTTGCAGTATATAATAAAAGTAAGATATAAATTAAAGTATAATATTATCTAGTCCACATGTACAAGTTATGGTAGTGTTAATTATATAAATGAGTATAGAATATTTACATGAAATAAATAAAGTAAAAATTGTTATCTTTGACCACATCCAATATGTGTGTCTATGTCAAGTATCATAACTACATGGGTCAAGACCCAAATCTATAGACTAAGGTATCCTCTTTGGGAATATGTTTGATGTATCAAGTATAATTCCTACATGGTCTAGGAACAAAGTCCACATACCAATGCATCATAATTTCCACAAATATGTAAAAGAATCATCAGTGCCATACCTCGACACCCCTCATTGCTTCTATACTGTGATATCCTTCATCGGTTCCATACTTTAATATACATGGTCAAACATATTCTTATAAGGTATCAAGGGATATGTTAATGTTTATTCCAAATTACAAAAAAATATGTGATTAAGCATAGGCTAAGATACTATACATCTCATAACAAAATTATCATTTAGATAATTTCATTTACCTTTTCATTTATAAATTACAAAGTTCCAAGAAGCATATTTCAACCTTTTAACAATTTATCCAGTTAATTTAAGGATTCCACTAACAAGTGGAAAGATCATACAACCCTAGGGGGAGACTTATTCAATTGAATTTAACTAAATTCATCTCTGCGGTGGGTCATATTGAGGTCATTAACCTCCAACTGCATCATGAGATATAGGGAGAAATGTGGTTATTGTTAAACAATTAATTTAAGGTAATACTAATTTTTAGATGTTGCACATGATTTTTTTTTTGTGGTATAATAGAGATAAAATATAACATAAATAATTTCAGTTAGAAATTATAGACAACCAACCTTATATGGGTAGACAACTCGTCATCTGATATCAGCTAAACATTCAGTCTAGAATGGGAGAAATCACAAAACTATAAAAATTCCCTAAAAAATAGGGTATATTATCTCACATAGAAATAACATCCAAGATAGTAAGATAAATTCAAAAAATAAGGAAAAGGAATAATAGACTTACCAAGAGTGATCTAAAGAGATGAATGATTCCCGTTTCAGATGTTAAAGAGAGGAATTCCAACTAAACCTATGAGAGGGGAGGGAGATCTCTCTCATGTGGGTGGCCTAGTATAGAAATGTAAAAGAGTTAAATTTGTGTTATTTTTTAAATAAGTGGGTGTAAATTGAATTTTAACACTTTTTTAAAGGTGGTTGTGGTTTGCAAGCCTAGTTTTTTCAAACCATGCACCAAGTGTGCAGCTGGCATTAACTAAATCCACACTTCGCACACCTTATGTGCACAATTAGACAAACCATGCACACAACATGAAAATACCCTCTGCAATTTATTATAGGTTTCACATATTCATGTGGCCTCTCTTTTATAGTTAAAT
Organism: Viscum album; assembly: GCA_963277665.1. NCBI lineage: Eukaryota > Viridiplantae > Streptophyta > Magnoliopsida > Santalales > Viscaceae > Viscum > Viscum album. The sequence continues at coordinate 1,628,463,700 of OY728159.1, forward strand.
TAACCATGATACTTTTACTTTTTTTCACATTTGAGTTTTGTAGTTAGCACAAATTGTGTGCCAACTATGTGTCTTGCTTTGGTTCTCCAAAAATTGGACCTTCGGGCTTCGAACAGCCCTCTGAAGCTGCCAAAACCCTTCTTATTTCCTTATTAATTATTAAAAAGTTAAAATAATATGTTTGATAATATTTAAATGAGTTCTTACCTCATATAAAAACCAAGATCTTATACCCTCACCTTCTTAAAACAACTCATCCGTGAATTTCTCTTCTAATGGTGGTTAAGAATCATCTGAGAACAATTTCATCCATTGAGTATGTATGCCAGAATCTCAATCCTAGATCACATCCTATAACCTTTTATGCATAAATATCTGTCAAATCAATGGAACAAACATATCTCAAAGATTCTTTGTGCTACAATCCATGATACGAACTAGGAACCCGTCAAAAAAATTTGCTTCCAATTTAATTTACTTAGGATCAAATGAAATATATGGATTGTAATGATATTAGTGAAGATAATAAATGTGGAAAACAAAATTTATGACTCGGTTCCTCTAAGGAAGAGCTATCTGATAGGCTATCATCCCACCTCTCTCCAAAATCTCAAAACTCCCAATGATCCTGGGTTTCAGCTTACCTTGATTCTAAATCTATAGATAGCCCATCTTTGGTGAAACATTTAATATTACCCAATACCCAACCTCAAACTATAGTGGTTAATGAAAATTATATACATAATACATCTCCATATATTGATCTTTAGCCATATGGTTTTTGATCAACTACACATGCGCTGATGTCTCTTGAGAAAGACAAAGTCTTGGTTGCACTACCTCTTCTGCCTCTAACCAATGCATGGGTGAAGGGCACAAACTATTGTAAAGTTCCTCATATGGATAGATCTGAATTGTCTCTTGAAAAATATTATTATAATCTAGATCAGTAAGGGGTAATTGTTTCTTCCAAGAGCTTCCCAAAATAAAGGACACATGCTCAGAGCATTTCTTCTAAGACATGTATAGTATGCTCTGACTGAATGTCAATCTTAGGGTGGTATTCTATAGTCCAGAGTACCTATAAACCTAAATCCCTCTACAAAACATGATAAAACTAATAATTAAGATGAGAATATCTATCTAAAATGATGGTAAATGGGACCCTATGAAGGAGTATAATCTCTCAGACATAAATCCATCCAAGATCATCTGTTAAAAAGGTCTACCTGATAGGTATAAAGTGGTTGACCTGCATTATCCTATCCAAAATAACTCAAAGTATGTCACTACCTAAAGGAGACCTAGGTAAAATTGTCACAAAATTTAAAGTGATGTCATCCCATTTCCACTATAGAATGGGTAATGGTTTTTAAATCCTATAAGGAAGCTGGTTTTCTTTCTTCACCTACTAACAGGTGGAACATCGAGTAATAGAACCTATGATCATCTTCTTTATCTCAAGGAACCAATACTTATGATGTAAATCATAGTATATATTTATAAGATCGGGATGTACATCCCATTTATAAGAATTATACTCTCACACAAACTCCTCTCACACATCTATAGAAACCCATACACATCCATAAATATGCAACATTTCATTCTCATAAATGACCCAATCAAAAAGTGGGTCCTCACCTGAGACACATTCCCTCAGGACCAGGCCTTTAGGATCAGATAAATACCTTCTCTTCACTTGATCCATTAGTATCTAGACTATTTCTAAAGCTGTAAGAAAAGGATACTTGTTACTCTCATGGACTTATGGATGTATCTCAGAAAGAATACCTTTCAAATACCACTCACTATTGGATTATTGAATAGCTTGTGTCCAAGTATTATGGATTTTTGCATCAGCCACTTTATTGACTTCTCTAGGTGTATAATCATGCTCAAAATCAAAGGACTAAAGTAATTAAATCCATATTCATTTTTTGAGGTTTGAATAAATTTGTGTGTATATGTATTTGAGGCTCTTATGCAACATATATACAAAAAAATCTCCCCCAAAAAATAGTTTCTCTAACAATGTAAAGCATGAACCACTACTGCTAACTCAAGATTGTGAGTCAAGTAATTTCTATCGTGAGGTCTCAACTGAAGATACCCATGCTTTATTAATCATTATCCTTGAATTAAAATGGTTACTAGAATAATTCATTTTGCATCACAGTAAATTTAATATCCTCTTCTAATCTTATGTAGAATCATGACCAGATTTGAGGTTATTATTCCTTTTAACTCCTGAAAATATTTCTATCAAGCTTCAGACCAATAAAAAAACAACACCTTGCCTTATCCAGCACGTTATAGGTGTTGCGAGGCATTATAAATCCTAAATAAAATAATTATATTATCCGGATAGACCTAATAAACTTTTTAATATTAAATATGTTCTTAGAACACTCTAAGAAAACAACATCTCTTGCCTTCTCTGGATCCATAGATACCTCTGATTCCAATTTGATGTAACCCAAGAAGTTAACTTTATCAATCCTGATGGAAACTTTTGGGATCTAGTCATATAACATATTATATCTTAGTATACTCAAAATGATGTCAATGTGGTTAGAATGATCATGTTGAATCTATTAATACACTAATATTTCATCCAAAAAAACTACTACAAAATAATGCATGTACATGTGGAAAATATGATAAATAAAATCCATAAATGTTATTATCATGTTTGTGAGACCAAAAAATATTTCCAAAAACTTTTATATTCCATATTTACTAAAACATGTTTTACTTGGTATGTCTAAGAGAATAAACCTTAACTGATGATAGCCTGAACTTATATCAATATTCTAAAATACCTTGGTTCCTTAGAGATGGTCAAAGAGACCATCTATACGTAGAAGTGGTTACCTATTCTTCATAGTAATATGATTTAATAATATTTAATCCATGAAAATCCTGAGGGTTCCATACAACTTCTTGGAGAAAATCATAGGTTAACCTGAGGGTGAAGTATTGGGTTATATAAACCCTTTGTATTCAAGGTCCTCCAAATATCTCTTGAGTTCCTAAATCTCTATAGGATTCATCTTATATAGAAGAATGGATATTGTTTCTTCTCCTAGAACTAAATTTATGGTGAATTCAACCCCTATCTCAAGAGGTAGTCTTAAAAATTCATCAGGGAGGAAATACCTAAAATTATCTACTACTAGAGATAAATATATTTTTTTCATACCCTGGTCATTTAGAAAAAAAGACTAAAAATCACCCATCCCACAATGCATAGGTCTAGATCAACTTTCCTGGTCAACCCATTCTCCTTTATTAATATAGTTACTCCATTATGGTGATATGAAGGATATCCTCCAGATATTATAGTCAATATGAGCATGATATGGTACTAAATAGTACATCTAGAGAATTATGTCAAAACCCATAATCACAAGGATGAAAAGGTTCCATAAGAAATGATAGTCACCTATATCAAGGGGAAACTCCTTACATCGATGCACACTTTATAACAACACTTCTAAGAGTGTATCGAAGGACATCACCCCATATAAGTACTAAATTTGGATCCCAAGACTTTCATGATACTCACATAGATGAATGAATTTGAAGCGCCAGTATCAAATAAAGTAGATACTAAAGTTGAGGATACTAAGATAATACCTCACACTATAGATGGATTGGAACTTTGCACCTTAGGTGTAGGATATATACTGCATGTTAATGGCCTAATCTATGGCTTAATTCTACAACCAAAACTCACTGAGCATTTCCACTATGAAGGTGTTTCTTATCATAAGATTGGATCCATCAACCTCATATACCTCCTCAGCATGTATGACCTATAGAACTCTAGCTCCCAACCTGGCATGGGGCTACTGATCTTGCTATGGAAAGTAGATTTGGTGTAGATACTCTCCCACTAGACACATTTAGGAATTTAATACAAAATCAATGAAGATGGCCCATTTTTCTGTATTATTTTTACTCAACTAGGGTCAATCACATTGAGGCTTTATATAACCCTACTTCCCACATTGATGGTCGTCATGTGACTACCCGTGTACATGCTCTGACTAAAACTGCCCTATCTAGAAAACCTAAATCAATAATTTCTACTACTAGATGATTCACTACCAAATCTAGGCACTAAAATACCATTACCCACACCCTTATCTTCCATCGGGTTATTCTCAGAGTAGAGGGCATGGTTTATTATTTCTAATATGGTAGTCAAACAGAAAATTTCCACCAAGGAATGGATAACTTACCTAATCACAACCTCAAACCATATCTCCTTAGTCAACTCATCACTGAAAAGAGTAGGAACAAAATGTTGGATCTCTATGAAATGGGATGAATAGTCCATAAGAGTTAGATTCCCATGATTCAGATGCATATATTCTTTAGCTATCTTAGTTTTTAACATCATTGGATAGAAGTAATATTAAAATGAAAACTTGAAGTCCCTCCAGACCATGTCTTGATTATGATCCACCTAGGTAATTATGTTCCACAATATCTTAGTTGAATCATGAAGAATGTAAAATATGAGCTTAAACCTCTATTCCATAATTGCCTCTAGATTCTTGAAAATAGAAAGAATTGTCTCTTTCCATGACTTGGTAGCCTAGGGGACACTTTCCCCTAAAAAATTATATGGGTATTTCTATTTTAAATCCCTAGTATACTCCACCATAGAAGGGTAATGTCATGGAGATCTATGTATATGTTAAATTAACCATAGGAAGTACTCTCAAAACTAAGAATCAGTTACCAGATTAGGTCTAATAAGAGTTGCCATAGGTGGGACTATAAGAAGAAATATTGGTGGCGCAGGTCTCACCACCTCCAGAGCATAGTTGTGACCACCCTCCTAGTGTTTGAATCGAGATCATTATGGAGTCATATATCTACAATTAAAAGAATGTGCCTCATTATATGATAAAAAGGAGAATATATTTACTTATAACAACAAGATAAGCATAAGGTATCACCACCCAAGGTTTACAACTCACCACCCGATGTTTACTAACCCATCTACCCAATTCTATGTTCAGGGCATTGGAAAGTTCCTAACTATTTAATCATCGAGACTCCATCATATGGAGTGTCAACTACACATTATATGGGAAACACCCTTTATGTTTCAATTTGAATCCTTATCTAACAACAATAATTTCATTTATGAGTCATAATTTAACAGATTTTATATTTATATAATGGCTCAGTTATATGAATTAACATTCCCAAGTTATAAATTCATGAATTTATAAGTAAAAATTGGTACTTCATGTTACTACAAATAAAATTTTACATTTGATATCAATATGTAACAAGCCATATAATATGGTTTGATTATATGGATCTCAATTCCAAATTTATGAAGGAATAAACCTTATAAAATACAATTGGAATCCATTTGATCACAAACAACTAATGTTTCACCTCATATAACTACAAATATATATCAAAAACATGTGCTAATTGGTTGGTTATGGTTTAACTATCAAGATATATGGGAAAACACTATTTATGTTTATTAAGAAACTTTAAGTAACCAATTATTTCTTCCCTTCAAGAAATTTTTTCACATATACAAGGATTGAAATCAAGGAACTACAACATGTTACAGGAAATGTGTGGGATAAAATAAATATTGCAAGGCATATGCATAACATTTAAATAATTTAGTTCCTATAATGATACATAAACAATACATTCTTTTTAACCTATCCCAAGTGTAAAAAATATGAAATCATAAAAAACATCATAAATCATGTGTGTTACCCATTAGTGAAATTATCACAACTGTAATAGGAAGAAACTATAACAGTAAGTTACATCCCTGGAAAAATGGAATTTTTTGGTACATGGGTTAGATACTCCTAGGAACAGTCTCATTACCAAATGATGACACTTCATAGTCTCATATAAACCAAACACAAAAAGTAATACAAAGATACAAACAACTTTGATACCACTTTGTGATGTCCTGGGCCCAGTTCACTCATAAGAAACTGGACCCGATTGAACATTGAGTTAATAAACAACTATCGGTGTAATATACAAAATTATGATGTAATAATTCTATAATAAATGGGGAGCATGGATACAATTACACTTGCTACATAAAAGACAAAAAGATCAAAAATCTAATCTCTACTAGCATCAGGAGCACTAGATCAGTCATATGTCCTCATACTCCATCATAGTACTAAAAATGAAGCATCCATAGTTTGGAGCTTTCTATTATCCCTAATGGAATACATGAAGTCTTTCTAGGTATCAACCAATTTCTCAAAAAGGGTATGAGTAAAACTCAGTAGGTCACTACCAATAGTGTTGATACAATTCCATTTTATGAATATAAATTTTTATAGTTTGAAATATATAATAGATGTAAGCTATAAATGAAAGTCTCATATAATTCAATCCACATGTATAAGGTGTAACAGTGTTCGGTATATAAATTATGAGATAATCTATACATGAAACAAATTGGGTAAAAACCACTAACTTTGACCTCGACCAATATATATGTATATATATATATGTCAAGTATCGAACCTACATGGGTCGGGACCCAAGGCCCTAGAATAAGGAATCCTATTTGGGAACATGCTGGATATATCAAGTATTGGAACTATATGGTCAAGGACCCATGGCCACAAACAATGAGTCTTAAGTTCCAAAAACGTGTAAAACGATTGTAGGTGACATTTGGCATAATCTCTTTTCAGTTCCATACCACGATATCCTTCATCGGTTTCATACTGCAACATCCATGATCAAATATATTTTTATAAGGGATCAAGGTCCATGTTAATGTTAATGAAAAATTACAAACCATTTATGTGAATAATCATAGGTTTATAGACTATCCATCTCCTTACACAATTCACATTTAGACCATTTACCTTTTTGTTTATAAATTAAAAAAGGCCTAGAAGTATATTTTAACCTTTTAACAGTTTATCTAGTTCATTTATGGCTTACACTAATAAGTGAAAATATCACCACACCCTAGATGGTGGATTAGTCATAGGAATTCAACTAAACTCACCTTAGGTATGGTCTGGGTTGAGGTCACCAACCTCCAACCACAACATCGGATCTAAGGATAACCATGGTTATAGTTAAAAAATAATTTATTATTTTGCACATTTTTAGATGCAATGTGGAGGTAGTTTTTCATGTGGCACAACACTGATTGAATATGACATCAATATTTTTAGGGAGAATGTGTAGTTCACCTACATTTGATGGTTTGATGACTCCTCTTCTGATATCAACTTCAGATTCAGGATAAATGGGAGAAGTCAAAAAACTAGAATAATGCATTAAATAGGGTATATTATCTCACATGGAGATAACATCCAAAGTGGTGAAATAAACTGAGAATATAAGTAATAGGAATCATGTACTTACCCATAGTGATCTAATGAGAGGATAATTTTTTGGATCAAATGTCAGATGGAGGAGATCCAATGAAGCCTTGGAGAGGATAGGTAGAGGTCACCATTGTGGGTGGCCTATTTTGGAAAAGAGGGATAGAAACATTTTGGGTTATTATTAAAAAATGGAGGGAAATATATACTCTTAGAAGTTTTTTAAAGAAGAACAAAGTTTGGAAACATGGTTTTCCAAATCTTGCAATAATGGTGCAGTTGGAGCTGTCCAAATCCCACACCCACGCATGGCATAGGCATACAGTTAGACACACCTTGCACACACCATGTAAATCCCCACTAAAATTTATTGCATGTTTCACATGTCCATGCAGCCTCCCTCACATGTTTAAATTAACTGTGATCCTCCTCCTTGGGGTTGCATGGTTGAGTCCCACGATTAGCACTAACTATGTTCCAACTATACACCTAACTCTAGTTATCCAAAAACTATATCTATAGGCTCCAAACAATCCCTTAATGTTCCCAAAACCTTTCTTATTCCATTACTAACTATTAAAAAGTTAAAATAAGAGGTTTGAAATTATCAAAGAGAGTTTTTACATTGTATAAAACCCAATATGTTACACTAATTGTCCCTATCCTCACTAGGTGGGGTACAATTCCTAACCAAAACCCCTTTGGCATCCCAAATCCAAGCTCCAAACAACAATGATGACCCTTACCAAGGTCTCTTCACACATATCCTAAGGTAGATCCTTCAACCTATCACCTAGAGATAACCCCTCTCTATTACATAGTACAATCCCCAAAGGAATTATACCACTCACCTCAAAAACCAACACTCTCATTTGGCCTGAGGAGAGAGTCCCTAACTACTCACAAGACATGAAGAAATATTTCCCATCATCACTCATCCCCTAAGACCTTCATACATTCTTATCCATATAAACATGAACTAAGATATATATCTCACATCACACATCCTAGGATCTTATAGAGGTATCTTGTAAGTTAAACCAAGGCCGTATCCCCTTGGTTACATAGTCATTGGGTGATCCAAAACCACCTATGTGCTACAAAGAACTTGGCCTCATCCAAGGGGATCAATTCCACCCCATGGTTTAACTACAACCCTATCTTGGCCACTAGATCCACCTAAACCTATATAGTAAACACCCACACATGTACACTCATGTATAAACATATATATGGAATTGTATTATAGGGTCCACCTCCTTGAGTTAACCCCCTCTATGCTCTGTTGATCTTCCTATAAGAATGTTAATTCTTTTTCACACTCTTGGGTACCTTTCTTATGCCAAGTGACATGAATAATTAATTATAAAATATTATAATTAATTATATAAACTAAATTAAATAGGAAATTTCACCTAAAAGACCAATAGAAATCATCCTATCATCAAAAACTCAAGAAATGTGGGGCAATCCACTCTTGATAGGTACCTGTACCAGGTCCATAATAAATACCCAATCATTATGATTTATTTTATAACAAAATTTTTCTAAATTCTGTAAAAAATAAGAGAAATATATATGTTTTTTTAACATCACTAAAACAATTTGTGATAAGGTATAGACAGTGTCTTAGGACATCCTATATGTAATACAAGTAAAATCCCCATCAAAACTGGTGAGGTTTTGAATTTCAATGTGATCCTTATGGATACAGTGTGGATTTTCGAGAGGTTAATATCATGGTTCTTCAATTTCAAGAGGCTATGTGCTTTATTAATCCCTATGCATCTTGGTTGGGTCCTAGAGTTTAAGGGATGCACCATGGAGAAGAACCTTAAAAAATGTTTTCCTCTAGGTTTGTAGGATCTACACATTGACCATGGAATTATTTTTAGGATTCATCTAACTTATGACCATTATGGCATGGCCCTACCCATGGAATAGTTATTTTATGTCCTCTCATCCTAATTATAAAATTGAAATCCCCTTCACCCCCCTCCCCCCCGTTATATTTCCTTCAATCCCCTCAATCTTGGGAAAACTATAATGTGATTTTAGGAGACATTTTATCCCCACCATATTATATTTAATCCTAAACATTATTATATCAATTATTTGTGATCTAAGGTAAGTTCTTCCCACTTTACTTCTTGGTTTCTTCCTATTATTCCCCAAGGGATTCTTAGTTGTAGTGTTGATTCCATTTTTTTTGAATGTAGGGGTTAAATTTTGATAGATAATTGATGTGTTTTAGGTTTATTGGGAATTACCTTATGCATTTATGTTCTTGTACTCTTTTTTTCCTCTTTCATAGTGGATTTTGAATCTCCGATTAAGGTAAGGAATTCATGAACTATCCTTTATTTTGTGTAAATTGTGGGGGTTTCAGGATTTTTTTTCTTTAGGTGGATAGTATGGATTATCTTAAAAAAGATAATGAAATAAACCTAATGGAAATTTAAGGGTATGGGGTGAATCACATGTGTTTACTTATTTTTGTGACATTTCTCATGTGTTCTATACAAATTTGTAGTTGTTTCAAAAAGTTTTTATTTTTACTGAGACTAGTGTGTTGATAATTCGTCTAATAGAATCACTTTTTATAAAATCTTAATCACTTAAATATGGTAATTGAACTAATAATGTGGAAATTTTATATTGGAAGGATTTTTTTAAAAGAAATGGGTTGTAGTAGTGGGTGTTTCTTGAATTGGTTATTGTGTGATTATTGTGGTTTTGTGTCCTTTGATGAGAATTTTTTGTTGTTTTGTTTTTATGTTTATTATGGGGGGTTTTGTGTGGAGATTGTTAAAGCTAGGTTTTGGTGCATTATATGGAATGTGTTATAAAGCAAGGGTATATTTTTTGGAATGTTTTAGGAATAAAGGATGCAATTTATTAGCATGGGATACCTTGTAGACTGGTTTTATGGTGGTCAGATAATGTTAGTTTTGATTTTTGGTGTGGGTTGTACAGAGGGGATATGGTAGTATTGTTTCAGCTAGAAAGAGGAAATGTGGATATGGTCATGGTATGATGGAATGTATGGTTATTATAGGTTTTTTTATAGTTTCTATATATTAGTGGAATATAATAACTGGAAATGATAAAACTATAAATAGGTGATGGTTAGAAGTGGGTTGTCATTAAATATGAATTTAATAGATTAATGAACATAACAAGGTTGGTAATGGTAAATATTGAAATGGATTAAGGGTATGATAATTGGGATTTTTATATTCTTAAAGTGGTTGTTTTTTGTGGGAAAGTGGGCTGGTTTTTGGTGTTATAGTTAGCGATTGTGGCGGAGTGTGGTTGTGGTAGTGTAGTGATGGTTATGGATTATAATGGGGTTTCATTGGTGTAGACCCTCAAGACTAGTATTGTGTGTGGAATATATATATATAGTGTGTATTTACTTGTGATTTTTTATGCACCCCACCCATGTCAGATAACCTTATCAACACCAAAATGTTTTTTGTTCCGAGTGTTTCCCCATCTTACAGGTTGGCGAAGGAGGATGGATGGCTACCCCCTATTTCATGTTATCCCTTCAGGAGTAATGTATGGTGATATTGATATATGATGGGGGTTATTTATGTAACGAATATGGTATGAGGTTGATGTTATTTATTTTCATGATACCCTGTTATGATGGATATGGATGTGGTGATGATAGTATGATGATGTGGTATGTATAGTGGGTGTCATGCATGGTAGGAGGAGGGAATAAGTTTAATGTTGTTCATGTTTTTAGTACCCTACTGTTCTTAATATTTTATGTGTGGATAATATGTGATACATGGTGGGGGTTATTGTATGATGAGGATGATGTGGATGTGGTGTGTGTTATAGTTGTAGTTATGGTATGGATGGATTGATGCCAACATGAGATGTTAGACCCTACAGGAGGTTGGGATAGGTAGGTCTCTGATGTGGCCCCTATCAGTGTTGGAGGGATTTAGCATGGGGTGTTAGATGTTGGGGATTGAGAGTATAAAATCAGTGGTTAAGTGGTTGTGGGATTACTTTGATTATATTCCATGATACTATTTTAATATATTGGATGTGATATTTGTTGAGTGAACCCTGGTGAAGCTTTATGATAGTTTAACTATTAGGTTTTTATTGTTTTTGTTATTTTTATAATTGATGCCTTAATATTATTTTTCTAAATTTTAATGAGATTTCTTGATTATGATCCTACGGAGTATACATTTTATAATCCCCCTTATATATATAAAATATTTTTTATGTTTCTGAGGAGATTTTTGTGAATGAGACAGACAGTACTATCCTCAAACATAGGATTGGTTGTGGAGTAATTGCCTATGGATTTTTTTGGTATTTTATTTAAAGTCTTGTATTTTATAAGATATTAATGCATTGTGGTTTTATTTTGGATATTGGTTTATATATGTTATAGTTTTTATTGTAAGGTCCTTATTGGATATATTTGGATTTTTCTTCCCATTTATATGTTTTATACCCTCTGTGTTATTCATTAACTTGAGGATTATTGGAGATGTGATTTAGGGGCCACTCTCATCTTCACTGCAGGCCTAGGAGGTGTTCCCAGTCCGGGTGGGCCATGATAGGGCTAGTATCATTCACATATATCACTATTTTATCTATACTTTAAAGGTGGTCCAATATCATCCAAGGCCTTTGGGATGTTTTATCCTAAAATAAATCTCTACTATATTTCAAAAGTGAAGAGAACTTTATACTTCATCCCATAGTCTTTACTCTTCTAAACTGGTATTATGGAATTATTTATAATGGAACCACCAGTTTTAAATGGATTTTCAGTAACCCAATGATCAAGATATGTCTTATGATCTTGATTTCAATAAATCAATTATATTCTGATCTTATTCCTTAATGAACATTTCTTAAACCACTAGAGTATGATCATCAACACATTAGGAAAGTTATCCTTGTTTTTCAACTCAATATCACTGTGATATTCAATAACAATGGTTCTTAAATCTCTAAGAGTCTCGATAGATATGTGTTGTAGTAGAAGTATTATAACTCTATCTCATCTTCCTTCTTCAACACATAGGTTTCACTTGTGGATACATTGAATCCCTCTTCTTCTCCAATATAGAATTGATCTCTAGATATCAACAGTATTGGATTTATCCTTCTTATTTCTTCTATACTTTTAATATTTCATAATCACAGTAGTATCGAGTTTATTCTTAGATCAATCATGTACTTTATGAATATAATGGTGAATTATTTATACTAGAACAAGCAGTTTTCATGATTTAATCCCTGCTCTAGAATATGAATAAGATCACATGTATTCTATCAAATTTATCATCATCAAATATAATATCTTCTTCCTCGGGATTGGTCTTTGACTATAAGAATGATTTAAATAGATTTTCATGCAAGATTTACTTCCTCCTTAGTTTCATAAAATAATTAACAAGTGCATGAGAGCATTCAAGTAAAACCCCAAATCTAGTAACCGAGAGTTGATGGTTATTTTACTACATCGGCATAAGATACATGGGATCATATCTTGAAGGATAAAATAGTTTAGTAGTCTTGGGAGACTAGAGATATACATGATTCTCAAAATGAATTTGAAAACATCAAATACAACTTAAAATTATTGTGATTACGTTATTATTTCTTATCATATATCCCTAAAATCACTCATAGATTCCTTCCTGGTATCTTATAGAAGGAAAACATATAAAATAGTGAGATTATAATCTTGTTGAGGGAAATCATACAATAGAAACTATCATAGAATAAATAAATCATAAATAATTTGTAAGATTTAAACAATAATGAAGTATTTTATATAACTAATATTATTAAAGGTGGAAATACCCATGGATGATATTAAAACATAAATAATTACTTAGATAACAATTACTAGTTTCATAATGATAAAATGCATAATATCAGACATCATAATATTATCATCAAGACCTTGTTCCCATAAATCATATATAAATAAGTAAGGTGTCTACTAAATATCCAAACTAGTTTGTCTCATGAGTTCCACTGATGCATCGAAAGGTTATAACAGGCCATTCTTATCACTTATTAAATTGAATTCATTCATCAAATGAAATAAATGAATAATAATTAAATATATAATCAATATAAACATTCATATTAAATAACTAGCATAAAAATGATAATACTTTCCCAAGTTAATAAAGAGAACAACATGATCATATACCATCCAAAAAAATAAGTTGAATAGAACAATTAGAGTATATCCACAGTAAATCATAAGAATCATCAAAGTATGTTAACATATATTAAAATACCTTCAAAAGAAAATCTGAACCTTTCTTTGAATATATGAGAAAAATGTCATTTTTTATAACATTTTAAATAAAAATATCCAAAATATTGAGAAAATAATATTATTTTAAAATAAAAATGGAAACTTGTAAATAAATATTCAAAAAAATATTTATGATTCTGGGAAAATCGTTCATTAGGTAAATGTTAAAATACGATTCATTTCACACTTTTACTAAAAAGTCAAAAGTACCTCTTTCGGTAGATGATAAGAAGATTCCTTTTAAAACATTGAAAATAATGTAAAATATTGTTGAAAATTACTTTAAATAATTATTTTATCATATAAAATAACATTCTTTAAAGCATTTTAAGAAACATTGGCATGGTAGAAAATTTCCATCTACCAAAGAGGAAATATGGTTTTCTTTTCTTAAAAAACTATTTCCTCAATTATATAAAGTACCAAAGAGAGGGAAATGAAAGGAAAACATGTAAAAAAGTATATAATGAGATAAGAATAAAATAAATGTTGCTAAAAATATAAAGATATTATAATTTCATCAATGTAAATTTAAACATAAATAATCTCAAATAAAGATGAGATTAGAGAGTATTGCATTTCCTCAAGTCTCAATTTCCATGTACATACATTAGATCTTGTATAATAAAATTATATTAATTTTATAATTTATTAATAACCTTTATTTGTTTTATTCCCTTTTAATTATCATTTTATTTTATTTTTGTGTTATATAGTTAGTAAATCATTTAAGTTCATGTTAGACATTTTGGGGTCCTTTGATTTATAACCTTATGATAGCATCGGTGTGTTGACCATAGTCAAAGGGGTTATGGTTTCATTATATATAAAATATTAATCATATAATAATTATCATATTTATACATTAAATAATATTTTATAATTATCTATGAAATGTGGATATGAAAAATTAATAACATCACTTCATGGAGGTGGTAGTCCACACGTAGGCACGAGCGGCGTTATCATTTTTTTAAAGGGTGGAAGGGTAAAAAGGTAGATGATAATTTATATTTCAAAAATAATAATTATGTAATAAATATATTATATATTAATTATTTTCACCATTATAACCAAGTAAGTAAAGTTTTGATCAAAGATATATTACACCGCTATGTGTAGATAGTAGATCGCACATACACATGAGCCATGTTTTCATTTTTCATATGATGGAAAAGGAGATTATGAATGGATTTTATATAAACAAAATAAAATTTAAGTATATTTAGGGTACTTATTATATCATATAAATAATTTTATTGAATATTTTATGGATTTGGAAGAAGAAATAAAAATTAAAACACTCGGTTAAGAGTTATACTTCTTCTTTGATAAACCCCATTTGGATTACACCTTAATCCTTCTTGAAGTGGTATTTTAGTCATACTAGGACCTCTATGATGTGGGGAGGTATATTGGGAAGTTATTATAGTATATATTTGTTGATATAAATGTCTTAATTTGTGTGAATAAGTGATGAGAGATGAGATTCCATTTTATAAGTGAGATGAGTGGCATAAATGTAATAATTCTTAACTATTGAAGATTATAAGTGTATTACTCATGGAAAATTGGAACATAAACAACTAAATTTTCAAAATAAGGTGATAATGCTTTAAATTATATCATAAAATAAAAATTAGTATGAGATTTTATGGCCTTATCACAAGTTTTTAATCTTAATTAACCTGTTTTAGCACATTACAGCGGTGACAATATTTTTACCAAAGTTACTATGCATAATAACCAAAAATGAAATTAACCTCATTACTAAATTTAAAAAATATGATTCAATATTTGAGATCCATTTTTCATTATTAAATTTTTATAAGTTTCATAAATTAATTTTAATATAAGTGTGAAAAAACACAGCGAAAAATAGTTTTTGAGAAAAATGCATTTTTAAGCATAAAAATAGTCTTATACCAAAACAAAATATAATGTTGACTAAAAGAGAATTAATTAGAATATTTTTTATAAAATTTATATTATGTTACTTTAAAACTAATTCTAAAACATAATGGTACATTTCAACTACTTTATTTAAATAAAATAAATGATAGTCGTGCGAAAATGGTCATTTTCACTATTCACCTAGAAATCAACTTTTTCTGAAAAAAAAAACTAAGATAAATTCAAAATTATAAAATCAAAAATGATATCCATTTTATCTAATTCAATTTATAAAATTTATAAATTTTACTTTAAAATATAACCATGAACTATTTCTATTATAATGATAAAATAATAGGATATACATTGGGAAATAGTCCAGGGATGTAATATTTACCTATTATAGGATGATCTAGAGTATTAGATTCTCCCCCCTCCACCCATATATAATTTAATATTAAAAGTTTTGATAAAATTAAGTTCATAAATAAATTTGGGTAATCTTTTCTCATATCTTCTTCAGGATCCTCTATTGCCTCTTCTAGTTTTTGATTTCCCTACAGAACCTTCACTATCGGAGTTGTTCAATTCTAAAACACTTTATCTATAGTTTCAAGAATGTGGATAGGATTTAAAAAATAGGATTAATTAGGTTCCAATTCTATTTCCTCAATGGTTATCACATGCAATGGGTCTAGAATTTACTTCCTTAATAATGAGATATAAAACACAACAAGAACTTTAGAGAGGTTAGGTGTCATTCCAAAATGGTAATTCATAGATCCAATTAATTCCATAATTTTAAAAGGCTTTATGTATCTAGTAATTAGTTTCTCAATATTATAAATCCATATAACACTCTCCCATAGAGATTCTTTCAAGAAAACATGATCCACCACTTGAAATTATCAATCCTTCCATTTGTTAGTGGGATATATTTTTGTCTACTTTGAACTACCTTAACATGAGTTTTATTAGTCTTCACTTTCACTACTATCTCTTACATGAGATCAGGTCCAACAACATTACTTTCACCAAATTTGTCTTAATAATTTGGTGTATGAAATATCTTTCTATACAGTACTCTATATGGTGTCATTAGAATAATTTAATGGAATATATTATTTTATGTAAATCCCACCAAAGGTAAATAATTATTCCACATACATTAAAAGTAAATTGATAAAAACCTCAATATATAATCTAATTTTTGAATAGTCCTTCTAAACTACCCATCAGTTAAGGATAATAGGAGATGCTCAAATATATCTTGGTGTTGAGAGTCTTCTAAATAATCTTCTTAAATTTCAATGTAAACCATGGTTCATGATCAGATATAATCAAAATAGGTGCACCATGAAGTCTCACAACTTCCTTAATATAGAGTTGTGTGAGGCTATCAATATTTAGATCTTCCTTTATAGTGAGTAAATGTTCATATTGGTGAGACAGTCAATAATAAACCATATGGAATCCTTATTTGTAGGATTATTTTGAAATATAGTGAAAAAATATAAAGTAATATCATCCCATTTTCACATAAGAATAGGTAGAGGATTCATGACTCCTTTGGGATGTTGTCTCTAATCCTTTACCTATTTATAAATGAATAATATTTATACATATTCAATAATTTTCCATTTCATATTAACCCACCAAAATGTTCTTTAAAATCCTAATACATTTTGGTGATACTAGGGTTTATTGAGATATTTGAGCTATGAGCTTCATTTGAAAATTATATTTTCAACTTAGGAACATATGGAACATATATCATCTTTCTAAATTTAAATAAACTATCTTCATAGATGAATCCTAATAACTTTACATCATTTAAGACTCTGATCTTCTTTTGAATATCCTTATCATCAAGATGAAAACTTTTTTTCTCTAATAATAATTATTTGGAAATAATTTTGAATATATGTGATGTTTCCTCATTTTTAATAAGTCTCATATCTAACTTTACTAAATCTATAAATATAAGATCTTTTTTAATTCTCATTTTAGTTAAACCCCGTGATCTTTTCCACTCAATTCATATTTTCCTTCCCATAGTGTTAGTGTATTGAGAAATCATAATCCTTGAGTACTTCTATCTATCACCTTTTCCTTATGTTGATATTTTTCTGAGAGAATATGTATTTCAATCTTTTCTTATCAATATATGTTTCACATATTTCACTATAAAGGTAATGCCTATATATCTTCAATGAAAATATTATCATGGAAAACTCCATATCATGTATTAAATAATTCTATTCATGGATAATTAACTACCTTGATTCATAGGCAACAACTCTATTATTCTGCATAAGGATACATCTAAGTACCTTCTTTGATGCATCATTATATATTGAAAATCCAACCCTTCCTGAAGGTAAAGTAAATATTAGTAAATTGAAAAATCACCTCATTAATTATTCAAAACATTATTTACATTATTCTAACTAGATTAACTTAACCCCTTTCTGTGTCAAAGTGGTTAATGGGTTATCTAATCAAGAAATAAATTAATAAATAAATGATTTTTTTAGAAAAATGAAGACATTAATTGGTTACCCAACTCATATACCTAAAATCATTGATATTAACATGTTAATCCAAGGAAACTACATACCTCAGTTACATTTTTTGGACTTATTCATTACATCACTAATTTTTTCTTTTAGGGATAAATTAATATTCTATCCATGGAGACCATATAAATAAGAAAAAAACTTCCTGAATCCATAATTTACATTTTCTGAATTCTCCATAAGAAACCTTTTCTATAAGATTCTCAAGAATTATTCACAAACGACTATTATTCTTATAATATCTTTTAGATTATAAAAATATATAATCAATAAATTGAATAATGAAATTATTTAGATAATCCTTTAGTACTATATTTATCATATCCATAAAATATAGGGTGCAATATTCAATATAAAGGGAATTACTATAAATTCATAATTTCCATACCTTGTAAAAAATGCCATCTTAATAATATCATCCTTATTAACTTGAAGTTGATGATACCCATAAAGAAGATCAATCTTTGAAAATATTAAGTTCCATAATGTTTATAAAATAAGTCATCAATGTGGGGTAGAGGATACTTGTTATTTTAGTAATAGCATTGATTTCTCTATAATCGATTCATAACTCATATACACATATTTATTATTAATAAAAATAATTGGTGTTACCCATGGTGAAACACTAAGGCATATAAATAACTTATCACACAACTCTTATAGTTGTTTATTTAGTTACACTAATTCTACTATTATCATCCAAAATGGGGTATTAGATATAAGTTTTTCATCAGGGATGAGTTCATTGGAAAACTAAACTTTATGGTTGGGTGGATATCAAGGTAGTTCTTCATGAAACATGTTAATGTATTCTTTTATAATAGGTAAGTCCTATATTATAAGGATAACTTTCCCATTCATAGGTTTTCCCACTCTTATTCTCCAATAATATTATTAAGGAGATCTACTGTAGGTATATCCAAACATGATTTAAATGATATAGTCTTCTCTTTGAAGATAAGGGATTCCACATCTTCATCACAAAATACAATATCCTTCTGTGGGAAATAGATTTTTACATTATAATTTGAAATTCAATATATAAAAAGTATTATATCAAATTCAATCATAGGTTTAATAATCAATTTTTCAAATAGGGTATGTCCATGTGTTATAATGGAATCTGACAGAAATATCCTTGTTGCAATAAGATTTTCACTATGAGTCTTGATTGACAACTCTCTTATTAAGGTTATAGGAAAATTTCTAATTTTCTTGGAAAAAAATGGAAGATATAAAAGGATGTGAATATCCAAAATAAAATAAACCATTAACTAAATTTGAGATTACTATAAAAGTACCTTTCACAATATATTAAGGAACTTAAACCTCAATTTTAGTGATCGCATAAGCCTAGATTTACAAATATGGCCTTTTTTAGGTGAATTACCTTAATTATTTAGGAATTTGTTCAAACAGTTCCCCATATCCTTACATTTAAAGAATTGAACATTGGTTGCTTCTTTGTTTCCCTTATAATCATGAGCTTGATGTCCTTTCTCTCCACACTTGAAGAAAACTCTCAATCCCATTAATCATGTTCCATACTATTTCATTCCATAATTATGAAAATTTATAAATTACACCCTTCCTATATTGACCCATTATTTTCATACATAAATATTATATCTAAGTAGATGAATATTCATTACATTACATAATGATTCATGCCATAATCATTTAGTTCAGGTATCTTTGGAAACTTAGAAATATAAACAACTAGTTCATAAAATATCTACATCATCTCCCACTTATTTATTTATAACTAGAAACCTTCTTAGCCATGTCATACTTAATACCTTTCTTCATAAATTGGGGGAAGGAAACATAACAAAGGGTGATATTGTCTGCTCATAAAGGGTAAACAGGGGACATATCAATGATCATATAAGTATAACATGAGAAAAAGGGTATGATAATGTGATCTTAACATTTGAAAATAAAAACTTTCATATCATAGATCATAACATTGATTCATGGAATAAATATTAGAATTTCCTAAAACATAGATCATAAAGGAATTAAATAACATGAGCTATAATATCATAACATTGGAATAAGAGATGGAATTTTTGCATACACATAATCAAAGAAAATCATTTCCTTAGTAGTAAAGGTCCTTTGACAAGAATATCATGGTGGAATGGGTTCACTTCCCAAACCATCATAGTATTCAAGGTTCACTACCAATTCTATCATTATTGGAAAATGTACCTTAATAAACTGGGTTCACTCTATATTTAATTCTAGTTTATCACATAAGATATCAATACTTACCCAATGCATTAGATGGAGATATAGGTCCCACCCATAACATAATGAAATTAAAATATATATGTGTGTTCTATTAGATCATAAAACATTTATCATATCAGAAACCATGAAAATAAATTGGTTTCATAAATATTTCACCATATCATAACCCATGTAAAATAAATCGGTTTTAGAAACATATTATTTTTTTATCATTGAATAACCCATCGAAAAGAAATGATTCTCATAAAAATTGTTTCATTATATTAATAAACAATATATAGAAAGAATAAGGATGGTATATTTGTATCATATACCTATTAAATAATAATTCAAATCATGGTTTTTTTCTTTCATGAATAGTAATACCATTAAAATATCATTAAAACATTCTTAAGGAAAATACCCTTTGCATTTTATAATCAAAAATTTAAAAAAAATGCACGGTTTTAAATAAAAGCATTTTATTTTAAACTAACCTCATAAACTTGTAAAGTAATATTCAAATAAAAAATTATTCATGATGGTGGTAGGATCCATTCAATCCATATAAGTTAATAAACATTTCTTCTATGCTTTTAACAGAAAAGTCACAAAGTACCTCATTTGGAAAATGACAAAAATATTCCCTTAAAACATTTTGGTAAGAAGTAAAACATGGGAGAAATTGACATTAAATATTCATAGGAGAATATTAAAAACAATATTTAAAACAATTTTATAAAACATGGACATGGAAGAAAAATGTTTTTTGACTGAGTGGATAAATTAATTCAATTTTCTGTAAAAACATATTTTTTGTCTATTGAGTACATATGATGAGGAAAATGAAAATGAAAACATGTTTTTAAAATAAATAACCAAACTAGAAGAAAATACATTAGTTTCTTGATAGATATATCATAATATTTCACCATTGTAGACTTAATCATAAATATTATTGATAGACATTGAGATTGTAGCATAAAACTGATACCTCGAGTTTTCCTTGCATAAAAATCACTCCATCCTCATGTATAATAAATTTAAATTTATTATAATTATATACCAAAGTTATTTTCATACTTATAATATAATATATTATCTCTTTATAAAATTTCAACACACCTTTTACCAATAATCTCCCATTAAAATATCATTTTTGGGTGTTAATTAATTCATTTATCATGAGTATTTTTGCTCAGTTATTCCAATACATTTTCATTTATCTTTATCACAACATCTATAGAATATTAATACCAATAAAAATATCATATATATTCAATATATACATATTTATATTCATCTATAAAATATATAGATACAAACATGAATTTCTCTGTTCATAGAGATGGTAGGTCATACGTATGCATTAAAGATGTTTACATTTTTCAAAGGATAGAAATAAAGAAATGTAAATATTAATACAAATTTAAAAGAAAAATATTATATCTTGTATATTAATAAAATTATTCCTCATTACCATCCATGTAAAATATAAATTAAAACTGAATCACATAGCTTTGGGGAGGTTGTAGTCTGCACGTACGCGTAAACGAAGTTATCGTTCCCCGAAGGATTGGATAGTAAGTAGGTAGATGTGATATGATAATTAAAGAAGTATAATTATGTAAAAAATATCATATGTGAAAATTAAACCCATAATAATACCCATCCATAAAATACGATGATGAAATATGAATTGTATCACTATGTGGTGACAGTAAGTCATACGTACGCACGAGTGATTTTTTCACTTCTCAATTGATTAGAAAGAGGGTGTATAATGGAGTTTTAATAATCATAATAATATTTTAAAATATTTATTATCCTTAATTTATTATTTTATGATATATAAAATAGATTTATATAAGGTATATAAGAGTATAAAAAAATTGGTAAAGTAATGAAACTACCTCTTCTTTGAAATCACTCATTTAGATCTCCTCCATAGGGTTCTAGGGTTGGTTTTGGGGAATAACAGAACCTATAAAATATGTATAAGTAATTTGAAAAATTAAATTATTGGATATTTTTTTATGATATAGAAGGATCAAAGTGGTGTGAATAAGTGAAAGAGGATGTTCCCTTTTATAATTGCGGTGAGGGGAACTTTTGAAATTTCTCAAAAGATTAAATTATAATAAATTTATTCTCAATACATATGCCTCCAAATGGACATGGATTCCAATATAAGGTAATATAGTGTTTCAATAAGATAAAATAATATAATTTAGATAAGTTTTGTTGTAATTTTAAACCTTATCTTTTTTATTAACTCTTAGTTAACCAATTTTAATTTTAACTATGGTAATAGATTTTTTAATATTAAAGGGTTGTAATTTTTACTTATAAGGTGAAAGTTGGTCCATAAATGGAAAGTTTTATGAAATTTTAGGCCATATCATATCAAACTTTTATTATATCATTATTTTATTTTTTTTAAATAATTTAATAAAATAATATTTTTATAAAATATCATTATTTAAAATTTTTATTCCATTCATTTAATTTAACTTTAAATACATCAAGAAAAAGGTAAATTCAAATATAATGATTTCAAACCTCCATAATATTTCTTGTAGTTTTTTAAAATTTATGTTTCACATTATATCATTAAAATTATATCACTTTTAATACTTTAAAAATCATCTAATATATTGTTTTATTAAATGGAGAAATACTGCATCGGTGTTGCATAAGAAATTTAGGTCTTTATATAATTACTAAAAATTAAAAATAAATTTATACCATTAAAACAATTTTATTGAAATTTAAATGAACACGTATATACATTACCAACTTACTTTTTTCCTATGTGGACACATAATATATTTTAAAAACAATGAGAGTGACATTTTATATCTTTCTTTGACTTATATAATATATAAGTCATTTTCATGGAAAAGTGTCCATTAAAAAAATCAATCCCAAGACTAATATATTAATGGTATAATTATATTCATCAAATAAGAATTATGATCAATAATTATGGCATTATCACTTGTTTTTAACTTAGATTAACCTGATTTACCCTTTTCTGAGGTGATAAATTTTACCGCGGTTACTATTTATTTTGACCAAAAATAAAAGAACCCTATTTAAAAAATTTGAATGTATTGATTATATAAATATAATTCATTTTATATAATTAAATACCTATATATAGAAGAAATTAATTTTAATTTAAGTGTGTAAAATGTGATGAAAACTGCTTTTTAGAAAATAAATTTTTAATCATGAAACTGGATTTATTCTTATCTTATGTCTAGAAAAATATTTATTGAGAGTTTAAAAAATTTTATCAATTAAATAATATATAAATTTAATTAAATTTATTTACCTATAATTATTAACTTAATTTATTAATATAAAAAATATATTTCATGCAGAAAAATAATTTTTTTAGAAAAAACATCACTTTTATTTTCAAATGATTATTTGTTTTTAATTCTAATCATTTGATTACAATTAGACTCATTTTATAAATGTGTAGACCATTTATTTTTCATAATTAAGCTATTACTATCCATACCCTTCTATAAAATGGTTTTTTTATGAAAATTTTGGGTTCAGCAATTGATTGTTGGGGGATTGATTATGGTTGAAGAATCGATTACGTTGGGTTAACCAGTTTTGTTTCGCACCCACTCTTAATGAGTTGGTAACAACATGGTTTGTTCATGGAATTGAAAATAACCAATGGATCTCACATCCATGATGACACATCGCCTTTTATTCCAACGATAGACAATCACTGGGGAACTTAACCAGTGACACTTAAGAACTCACATTTGTGGAGAAGATGGCAGGTCGAGATCATCACACCCCTTTAAAGGGAATTATTTCCCACTCTGGGATTAATTTATAGATTTAATACATATTCATGAATCACTTTTAAATTCCAAGTATAGAACTGGTCACCCTTTTGTGTTTACAATAAATTATAGGAAATCATTGATGGGAAACCATATTTATGTATCCAAGGTTCACCATCAATGGGATTATCTATATATATCATAGGTCCTTCATCTTGGTTACGTTTTTTGTTTTCTCATACTATTTTTCAACAACACAATTAGGAATTATGTAATTTATCATCATCAAGGAAGATGGAAGTTCCTTTGATATTTTTATTGGGCCCATCATAGGGGATTCCTACGTATCTTCCTGAGAGGAATAAAAACCCACGTAGTTAGGTTCCACTTAATGGGACACATCATACCTTTTAGGGTCATGTGAAAAGGACCAAACCATATAGTTTAAAATCATGTGGTAAGTAATTCTATGTATAATATTCCTAGCAAAGGACGGTGTATCACTTATTCCAAAACAACCCTGGTGTGATTTTTCTGGTAGGGGATATGACCTTATAGTGGTGTCCCTTGCTAGTAATATGGAATAATGATGATGGGATGAAAGTGAACTGTAAGGGATATGGCCTCCCAGGTGGGGTAATAATATTATTGAGAATTTATCCCAATAAGGATGGTGATGGAAAAGACCTGAAAAGAATATGACCATCCAAGTTTTATTTTACCCTATTAGAAATACGGCCTAGAGATTATTAGGGTAGGCTAGGGTGTTGAGTATGAACCTTAGAGAGGCTTCATATGTATCCAATTTGGATTGGAATCAAAGTACACATAGTTTGGAAGGTTGGTTATTGTACCTTTTGAGGAGGCCGGACTGGTTGCGTCATTGGGAATACATCCCTTTGAAGGTTGGTATCATAGAAAATATGTCCCTCTAAGAAGATAATCACATGGATAGGGCTTACACTTATTAAGGATACTCAAGTGGTAAATATCTGATCATGTTGATGAAAATATTTCTACTTAACTTTAAGCCCACATGAATTTTGATTGATGTGAGAAACAATTGGAAGTGGAATATTTTGTGATTCTCACAATCACCTCCATCCACTGGTGAACTAGGAGATGGTATAAAAGGTGGGGGAATATCACATAAGAAATACTAGGGGCTTACTTTGGGAGGTATTCCCTTTGGTGACCCCTTATATAGGTGGAAGAGAAATGGAGGATACAACACTATCCCTCATCAGTGGGAAAAACAAGTGATCCTTCCCATCATCCTAAGAGGGAAGGTCCTTAGAACTACCTCCAAGGTCGGGGTCCTCATTACTAGGATAATACATAATTATAATCATCTTAGGGTTTCTACCTACTAGGGAGGTTAAATGTGGGATTTCTCTTACTGAGGTAATACACTATCAGATGAGGGACCTGCTTATGTTCCCTATACCCTGATTGTGTCAATATGAAGTCCTCAATGGAGGTTTTGACTTGGTATCCCTATGGTGGGAGTCCTAGAAAGAGGTGTTCCCTATCATTTGTGAAAATAGAGAGGTATCATTGGGTAGATCATCAAGGTGAGTCTTGGGTGGGCTAAAGAGTGTTTCATACAAGTGATACATGGGTGACCATGTCTTGATTTCACCAAGGTGGTACTTGGGTGAGCTGGTATTGAATTTCCTATTTGATACATGAATGAGTATTCCTTAAATTATCCCAGGAGATATAATGGTGAGATGGTTTTGGATTTTCCTAGGTGTTACTTGAGTGAGTTGGTGGAACCTCTCCCAAGTAGGTCATGGGTGAGTTGTATGTGCCACTTAGGTGATGGAAACCCCGGGAAACAATGCTTGGGAAAGGCCTCACCCAAAGCCCCAAGGGCATCCTAAGGTGCCTTTGGATGAACCTAATGCAACTCTCAAGTTTGTGAAAGGATTTTTGCCTTATTGGTTGTGGACTAGGGAGGATGGGTCCTTTAATAAGTATGCTATTTTTTAGAACTTTTAGGAACTCTAGTCCTTGGTTTCCCATTAATTACCTATTGTTTTGAATCTTGGAGAGATACCTAGAGGGTTTTGAGGACTTTGGAGAAAGACTAGGAATATAAGAGTTTTGATCCATCTTTTTGTCTTCCCCTTCTCCAAAATAGGGAGACCAAGTGTCCTATTTATAAAAAAACTTAGGAACCTAGGTGAAAGAGGTTGTCTTCAAAACTCCATCATGCAAGTATATTGTGCTAGTATTCTATGTAGGTGAGACCAGCATGGGTGTTCTATACAATTTGAACTTACGTGAGTCCAGATATATGCACATATAGTTCACGCTATTGTGACCTGTGAAAAATTATCCACAGATCAAGTGGCTCGCATTAATCTACATGGGTGACTTGGGAGAGCCTCATATAGGTGTAATCAGGTGAATTGAAACCTTTAATAAATTTTCTTTCCTTGTATACATTAGGTAATTTCCTTTTACACTTTCTATCCTCATGTAAAAAAGAGAGTGTCCACAAATTCTCCCCCCCCCCCACTGAAGATTGGATCCAATCGGAAGAGGAGGGTCTAATCTTGAGGTAGAGAGAAGGCCCTGGTTGACTCTTCTCTTATTAGTCTTCATGTATTTCTATATCTTCATGTTTGGGTATTTTTAATATTTCTACATTTTTATTACATGAAAATGGATTGGGAGGTTGGGGTTCTCATTCTCACCACTAAGGTTGGTTGCATATGTCATTCTCATAGGTCAACCACATGAGTTGTTTGTGCATGTCAACCATGCAGGTCAACCATGTAGATCCACCATGTAGGTCAAACATGCAGGTCCACCTCATAGGTCACCACAAGTCTATAAAATTGAAATTGACATCTAATAATTGCTTCTCTATATTAATACTACACACTCAGTCTCATCACTTATTTCAGTGAGATGTTTGCAGGTTAGTTTTAGAGACAGCTCTTGAAGATCTATCTTCGTGGATCCACATACTCTCAATCATGTTCACCATTCTGGGGTATGGCGTATTTGACTACCAAATTATCCATCAAGCTGTGAAGTTAACCATCTAAGACCAAGAATAAGAGAAAATATCATGACAAGGTAAGGCACAAATTCTTGGAAAATTTAACAATATTAAAGCTATTGTATCCTAGGTTGAGATTAACCATTCCAAAGAGGGGGAAGAGAATCAACACCAAATTGATGACAAATCTCTTCATGTGAAATTCCATGATGAGAAATTAGATACTATCAAGGGATATTTTTTTACCTCCACTAATCCTTGAAGAGTTCCTTAGCCCAAGGTATGAATTTTGTTACTACAGAGAAGGATTATCTTAATAATGTTGAGGATATTGTCATCACAAAGATTATTATCCTTCATAAAACAATGGAAAATGTTCAAGTAGCACTTCTACAAATAAAAATTTTGATGGAATGTGTAATAATTGATAGAGCGGCTCTAGCTTGTGGACACTCTGAATTTTTAATCTATAAATGAAAATAATTTTTTTCTCAAACATTTATTTTTGTGTTCCAATACCCTTTTTAATTATAATATAACACTAAATATAGATCATTTGGTTGAACACATGTGGTGACACAAGCATGATGCATGAAAGCGGTGATGCAGGCATGATGTGAGACACGTGATGAAAACATGATGATGCGGCCATGACGTTGCATTGGGACTTTGTTCCTTGTTCATTGGCCACATATCCTTGGGACTTTAGGCTATATAATGGTTATCCCTCTACCCAAATACAAAGTGGTATTTTATTTCATAATAAGAAGATAATTCGGCCCCAAAAAAATGTTGTAATTATAATAATAGGAATAAAAGGGTTCTCTAAGATTTTTCATTTTTCTTTAGACCTAGTGATCAAAGTTCAACTATTGGTATAATCACATAATGAAAACTATGAAATTTTTGTCCTTTTTAATTTTCACACCATTTTTTCCTAAGTGAAAAATTAATAAGACTTAGTGAGGGAGACTAGGTTTTTTATCAGGCCTCCTTTTTTGTGTTTTTAACCTAAAAATCTGTATACCTTTTTTTAGTTTCCATTACTCCAATTTCAAAAATCATGCAGAGTGCATGTCTAGCGAGATAAGACTCAAATTATTTATAGGGTGACATTTGTGATTTTTTCATCCTAGTGGTAATTATTTCTCTTCCCATTTGTAGTTTTTTATTTTGCAAGCCAAACCAATTAAATTGATGTTTTAGGTCGAACAACTTTGACCATGATTTATAGGAATAATGACCCAGGTGGGGCTTATTGGCCAAGAATAATTTGAAATCTATCATATATGAGAAGGGAATTTTTATTTTAGTCATGATTTGGGGATTCTCATATCCAAATAGATGATATGGGACAATTTCATAAAGAATGGCTACATACTATGTTTAAAAAAAGATTCCATTTTGATGTTATCAGAGCATACAAAGATAGGGGATTTTAACCTTGGGAAGAACATGCCTCTAATTGACAAGAAACATTTGGAGGTGTATTATACAAAGAAATGTTTGGGGAATATTATGAATAGACAAAAAAAGGTTTCATGCAGAGTTAGGATTCCTTATTACCAATATCCATGGAAGGTTTTTGATGTTCTGAGTTTTCTGACATTATAAAGTATGGTTTTTGAAAGGAATGTGTCTGACGATGAAGGAGACATTTATATTGGAATTTTCCATGGATGAGAATTTTATTTCATACTACAGTTATGAGTTCATAAATGTTGGAACTCACATTGGAGTTCTTGGCATGAATTAAGACTATACATAAGATAGAAGTGGAAAATATAGTAGTTAGGCCTAGAATGAAGGATATAGGAAACACTACATATCTCATTGAAATAAGAATCAAGCTACATGTAATTATTATAATAGAGTTCCACTATAAATATTTAACCCATATGCTAGGAAATACTATGAAAAAAAGACCAATCTGAATGGTTTATAGTCCTATAGGGTGGACCAACCCTATGGTGGATACATCATTCCACAAACCCAAAAGATTTTTGGTGCACTTTCTGAATATATCCTAGTAGAATTTGAACATGATGGGTGTGGAGGAAGTCATAAATTTAAACCTTTGGGTCTTAAGTCCAAAGGATTGAGATAAGGTAGGCATGTTAGGGATAGCCATGGATCATGTTTTAAAATTGGTTTCCACTATGATGTTGTCAAAGCATAAGAAGATAAGAGGGTTTCCTCTTGGGGATGAACATGCCTTCGATTGACATGACAAATTTAAAGGAATATTATGCAAGGAAATATTTGAGTCATATTATGCATATTCAAAATAAATTCATAAAATGTTAGGGAGTCTTATTAATGATTTTCAAAGGAATATTATGGGGATATGAGTTTCCCAAGACACAAAGTTGAATTTATGAAAGAAATATGACCAAACATGATGGGGTAATTTGGAATGATACTATAAATTAATTAAATGATTGTATCCTACATATATATAGCTCATTTTATAGATAATAAGATTTTTTTATTCACTAATAGGAATGGATCATGAAATTTAACACCTTACGGTGAGGATGTTAGGTGCGCCTTTTAAGATCATGCATCCAGGACCATCCTATGTTTAAATATCTTACATGGATTGATGTCATATGCAAGAGGAGGGGGCTATTTTTTTATTTGGTGGCAGGTCCTATGATAAGGAATATAGGAATCGTTATCTGTCTCATTGAAATTACAATCAATCCACATGTAGTTCTAAGATGGGAAATTCCTCATGCATGTATGACCCATACATGAGGAAGGGACATTTTTTTCTTTTTATATTGTGGATGGACCCAATATTTTGGATCCAGATATTACTATATATCATATGGTAAAAATAATCAAGTCATGCATAATTATAATCTATATTAGTGTGGTGGGAGACCAATATAAGGAATGGTGTCCATATTTGGTGAAATCAAAAGTAACATATTTTTACATCATGTGAGAAAGGGATGTGGACCAAGAATTTTAATATCTTACATCAAGGATGTTGTACTATAGTTTAAAATCATATAAAAAGGATGTATGTCTTTCCTTTTAATCTCATGCAATAAGGACCATGTGGTGTTCCTTTTAAGGTCTTTCATCTAGGACTATAAGGTAACCTTGATGTGAATTTATGTGTCTCGATCATGTAGGAAGACCCTTACCAAAATTCCTAAGCCCATGTAAGTTATGCTCGATGTGAGATTCAAGGAATGGAAAGGGTTTTTTCTATCCAATGCTTGGATTGCTTTCACACAGTCCACTAGTGAAGATGTGATAACCAAAAGTTCACCTATAATCACACCTAGATCCTATTTTGCATCCCAAATCCACCTTACCATCAAAATTATTGAACGCCATTCCTCCAATGAAGGTCATGCTCCAAGAACTTGAGTCTCTATCATTTTCATATTAAGAGCATCTTAAATGACAATGCCTTTCCCTAGAGTGTAAGACATCTCAAAGTTGAATGTTTGAAAATTCTACACCCAACTCTTCTAAATCAGATTAAGATCCCA
The DNA here is from genome assembly GCA_963277665.1 of Viscum album. Taxonomy (NCBI): domain Eukaryota; kingdom Viridiplantae; phylum Streptophyta; class Magnoliopsida; order Santalales; family Viscaceae; genus Viscum; species Viscum album. Next base: position 1,628,494,445 of record OY728159.1, read on the forward strand.
CTAAGAGAAGATATATAGGAAGATATTATATTTCATGTAAATAATAAACCTCTCACTAAAGAGATAATGTATCCAAAAATTTAGAGTATAGATCATATCTCCTAACTCCAATTCATGTGTTAGGTAGTTCTGCTCATGGGGTCACAGATGACGTGACCCATAAGCTACTACCTAATCCACCTGCATTAGCACAGCTCCCAAAATAATAATATAGAAATTACAGTCAACTATATATCCAATCCCAGGCTTTTGAAATGTTAAGATTAGGGATATAGTTAATCATATCTTTAGCTTTAGGAGGGTCTCTTTATAACATTATTAACACAAAATTTACTCCATTCTTTCTAAGTACTATCATAGGCACTACCAAATAGGAGAAGACCTACAAAAACCATATGTAGTACCTAGATTAACCATGAAATCCCATGATATTAAAAAAATCTACAAATTATACTAGGACATCAATGCCTCTACCTTCTCTGGGTCCATAAAAATTCTCGCCTTATAGATCACATACCTAAGTAATCACACCTCCTGAATCCAAAAGTGACACTTTGATTGTTTGGAATAAGGTGGATGTGATTTAAGTGTTCTTAGTATCTCAATGTTCCTAGCATTTATATCATAATTCTTAGAGTATATCAATATATTGTACACAAACACCACAATAAAAAAGTCAAGATACAGATGGAAGATCTTGTTCATGAGATCCATGAACACTACTGATGCATTTTTTCACCTAAAAGTCATGAAAAGATACTCATACAACATGTATATACTCATAATCATCATCTTAGTTATGTCATCCTCTCTAACCAAAATTTTGGTGGTAGACTGGCCATAATTAACCCTAAGAGAACCATTGAGATACCCAAAATTGGTCAAACAAGTCATCAATCCTCAATGATGACTATTGATTCTTCATAGTTACCTGGTTCAGCTTCATATGTCTACAAAAAATTCAAGACTACATACTAACTTCTTTATGAACAATATAGAAGGATCCCAAGTCAATGTTCTTGGTTGGATAAAACCCTTCACCACCAAATCCTAAAGTTTTACTTTTAACTCCTTCAACTCAACCAGTTCCATACAATATGTGGGAATTGATATAGGTTTCCCCCTATCATGATTTTGATCAAAAATTCATTTCATCTCACAATAGTGAGTCCTGAAAAGTCATAAATAAATAAATCATTATATAGGAACATTACTAGAGGAAAATAATATTCTACTACTTGCTCTACTAGAAGAACCAAGTCATCCACTTGCACTATAATATCCCCAACATGAGTCGAGTCTGGTCCAACTCTACCTACTCTAACATCTCACTCCTCAGTCATCATAAAATTCTCCCCATTATGAATTTTAAAGGATACACATCACTAATAATAGTCAATGTGGGCTCCATAACTAGTCAACCAGACTATGTCAAAGATCATAAAGAATCTATTCATCTAAAGGATCTTGAAATTCCACAGATATCTATTATTGGAAATGACTACATAGAACATTGGAAACCTTTAAAGATGATTAAATTTCTTTTCCAAGGGTGTGTTAATAAAAATTAACTTCAAAGAAAACCGTCCTGGTAAGTCAAGCCCATCTAAAATTATAGCAGATATAAATGAATGGTAATCACCAGTATAATACATAGAAGTAGAAAATATGGATGTAATCAAGACCTTACCTTAGATGGTCAATGGTACCTCACCACCACCATCTAGATACTGGTGTACTACATACATCATACCTACTTCCGAACCATGGACCTTCCATTGTGGCATGTGGATCACATCTCCAAATTATATGTCACATTTTGTCTCTATTATAAACCCCTATAAGAACCTTTCTGTAATTCCCTCACACAAAACTATTGAAGCTGCCCCATCTTACTTCACCATAGATACATTATCTAAGTCCTTGAAAAAAATTGGTGATAATACCCACTCTTTCCACAATTGAAACATTGAGGACCTCCTCCTCCTCCTATGGAAATTAATGAAGAAAATATTCTCTGCTCTGGATATCTACCACTACTCTAGCATGAATCCTTAGAATTCCTCTTACTATTTCCAAAAGAATCACAAGGAATTATATGAAAGGCTAGAAGAAAACTCACACCTCTATCCACCTCTATAACCTTCTCGATTGTCAAAGCCATATGAAGAAACTCAACATATGTCGTCAAGTTGAAGTTCCTGACCTAGAATATCAACTCCATATGAAATCTGATCTCAAACTTCCTGGCCTTTTGCACCTCATTTATAACCAAGAGAGGAGAAAAAGTTGGCAACTCTATGAAACAGGCTAAGTAAGTATACACCATAAACATCCCTTCAATAACCTCCATGAAATCTTTTGCTTGTTCTAGATGCATCATACCTGGGAAGAACTCCTCAAAGAAAAAATCATTAAAGGTTATCTATATCAAACATTCATGTCTCCCTTCAAAATTCAGAACACCCCACCACCTCCTAGTGGGTCCTTGAAGCAAGAAGTTAGAAAACCTCACTTATCGATCCTCTAGAGTATCCATTAGGTTAAAGAACTCCTAAATGATGTCAATCTAGTCCTCATCATCCTAAGGGGCTTTAGTACCCTGGAAGGATGGAGAATTCTGGAGCTGTAAGCCTCAAGAAAAATTGACCATATTATTGGAAAACTCTCTACCCTAAATAAGAACTACATGGAAAACTCTTGGAAGAAGTGGCCCTTTATCCTAAAATACTAGAGTGGGTGTAGGATCATTCTCTTGAATATCTGGTGGAAAAATTGGAAATCCCTTCCTTAAGGGAACATTTTGGAATTCTACACAGAGTAGTTCACTCAAGCATCTCTATGTTATTATTTTCTGAAATACCAAAAAAAAACATTTAAACTACATGCATCAACTTACTTAAGTAGTTATATGGAATGCATAATGGATTTATATTGTAACCTATTGGGGGAGGCTACCCATAAGAAGAAGGAACAACCCTCCTAGTACTACTTAAGGATCTTTGTACTACCACATTAGTCACATTCATACATATACAAAACATAAAAACATTACCAAGTTTAATTAACTAATATTAATTGATATATTACAATAGAAATAAATAGAGATATAACACGCAATAGAGAATAAAAGTCTATCCTAAATAGATGGAACAATTAAAGAACCACTATATAACACATAACAAGTATATATATGAAATGTGATCCTACATCACTACTCATGATTCATGAATTCACCCAAATCCTATTAAACTGTTATATGAAAATTTACTTAGGGTAAACATGAAACCATAAAATTGAAACTGCAATAATAGTCCCAATAATGTTAACTCATAGTTCTGTAAAATATGTGCCAGTAAGGAATACATGAAACTCCCCTACTTGAGTCCCACACAGCCTAACTTCTTTCTACCTTGCCCCAGAACATAGTCAAGAATAAATACAGAAGTAAAACCTCATTTGATACCACTTTGTGATTCCCCAACCTGAATCACATAATCTGATATGGAGCGCCACATAGCCTCATGCAGGCCTACCTGTACGCAAGAGGTGTCTAACTAGAAGTGAGGGTTTGAACACCGTAAATGGGGATAATATTCCCTCAATATTAGTAATACAAGTATGAATATGATAACAAGGTAATTTAAATATAAAATTTTATAACAATGACATGTAAAATGTCTCAAATAATAAAGAATAAAAAACCAAGGACCCCCAAAGTGACGGGCCTAACAAGAGTATGTGCAAGATAGGTAAATAAATTAAATATTACACCATAACTCTAGTGTCCATCCTGGTAATACCTATCATCAACATGAACTATCTCTTAAATCCCTATCATTTGGGCCTTTCTATTTACTATATCTTTGACCATGAAGTCTTCACATGTATCAAGATTCCCATGTAGGGTGTGAGTATAAACCATGTAGGACACCACCAATGAGGCCTTAACATGAGTGCACATGTATAATATGGTATGTCATGATAATTAATAAATTCGAATGCAATAATATACAATCATGTATCAAGATTTCATGTGCTAACTATTCCACCACAAACCCCAGGTCATACCTACTTTAGATCTAACCTGGATGGAAAATCATAATGGAAATTATAAACTAGGGTTGACCTCAAGGTCACCATGTATCTATCTGTAGAGATAAGGCTAATGAGACTCAAGTTATGCCACAAGAGCAACATGTCCTGACACTACCAAGTATTAGACCAAAAGGTCTATGTACCCCATATCTACCTCAGGTCAGGCCACAAGGTCATCTTATCCAAACATTTTCTCTTGGGTCAAGCCTCAAGGATATCATACCCATACCTATGTCTCAATCCTCTATCATCATCATCATATGTCAACATGCACCCCATATAAAAGATAACCATTCCAAGATAGTCCACTAGTCATCCACTATCATAAGAGAATACTCTAAAGTCCATACATCACAAACAACATGCATATAAAATATAGGTAGAACAAGCATAACAAGTAAGAGAATTAGTATCCACACACACATGAGATCTTAATCAAACATGGTCTCACAAGATATGCACGTACACACATCTAATCAAACTGAATAATTTTATAAAAATATTATTACACAATGAAATATCATGTTAAAAATTATATACATGGCCACTACATAGTAAGTAACTTCCTACCTCAGTATTTTTTATGTCGGTATCAAGGTTTTTCAAGATAATTTTCAATTAAACCATGTTCATACACCAATTGGGACAAGATCTCACGTTAATAGATTCTAGAATTTATTCTAATAAAAAATTAAATGGGTTATATAATAAATATTCCAAGAGATAAACATCAAGGATAGGATACAATAGACATACCAAAGAAGAGTCTCCAAGAGAAACACCACTGTGACATCATAGAATGCCAATGATCATCTATAATGATTTTTGTTATACCAAATATGTGAATTACCTCCCAAGACTATGAAAAATATCATAGTCTAAAATATAAAAAATTTATTCCATGATCGTTCAAGAAATATTGAAGAAATTTAGATACAATAAGAAAAACTCAATAGAGTTCTCCACTTAATCACCCAAAACCAAAAGCACCAACATTGGATAATGGAAGGAGCCCATGGATAAACCCAAGGATATTCAAGGAGGAAAAAATCACAGGTCCTTAGCTTCAACATGGAATATAATTCAAATCATTTCCCTAAAATTTCTCAAGGTGTTTCTGAAAATTCTTCAGACTCAAGAATCAATAAGGCAAGGGGATATAATTCACATAATAGTGGTAAGAAACCCATTAAAACTAAATTTAATACCCCAAATTAATGATCCACAAATTTTTCACTTTTAATTTTCCACGATTCAAGATGTGGGAAAATGGTGTTGGCCTTTTAAAATGTCACATGACTATAAAAATTCCCTCCACCATGAGTTGTCCATGGTTGTGGTTTTTTTGAAAACATCAAAATATCCATCCCACCATGGTTGTGTGACAAGTTTTTTCTCATTTTTCCTCACCACACACACCAAAATAGGCGTAGAAAGGTTGCCCAGGTCATGGACCATAGTTCTATCCCTAGCGCTCCACACCAATGGTCAAGACCATTTTATTTCATTTTTTTCCTATTTTGCATATAGGGAAACTACGGATAACCACATCCTACACCATAGCCTTGGTGTTTCCCTTTTGGATAGTAATATCTCAAAAATCATTTTTCTAATCTACTAACCCACTTAAAATCCCAGAATCATTTACCCAATAATGGATCCACCTAAAAACTCAAAGTAGAATGATGGAAACAAGGCTTTTCAAATTAAGAAAAAACTTATGAGTCTTTACAAGGAATATCTTCAATGTTGAGCTTCTCTCTAACTGTATGAGATAAATACCCCCTTTGAATAGGAATCAACACCCATAAATGGTTGAAATTTCATTTAGAAGTTAATATTTATCCTCACACCAATAGATGATAATAGGTTGGATCGAAATATCAAATTTTAATTCCCTTTCTCAATAATTGATATAGTATTTATATAGAGGAATCCAATAAATGCCTAAAATAACATCAAATTTAACTAGAGGAAGAATAACAATATTTTCTCAAAAACAAATTCTTACAGACTTCAATAGAAGAAGAATCATAGACTTCAGATGTGGTTATCATATCATTATGAGTTCTCACTACTAATTCAACATCTAATAATTGAGGTGGTAATGTGATACCCTTAGAAAATTTTTCAAATATAAAATATTTGGTAGATCCAGAATAAAATAATACATTATTAGTTCTAGAGTTTATGGTAGTTGTACCTTTCACCACTTCGTTATCATACCCCCATTACTAATAATATCCATATGAGATTTCCCTTTTTCTCCAGGATTATGAAGTTACTGATGTCGGTTATAATCATTAACCCTCAAAATTGGGAACTATTTATCATAATTCCCATACTCTTTGCATTTGAAACACTATAGTGTGGGTGGTTCATTGTGTGGAGATTTCAATTCATTCTCATCATTTTCTAACTTCTCCTCATCATTTTAGTATTTTATTCATGGATGGCCTTCTTTTCTATACTTAATGTATTCAATAGTCCCCTTAATACAATTTTCTCTAGGATTTTTTTCACACTTCTAGAATAAAGACACTTTTTCTTTCCCCCATGGTTTCTCTTATTTAAATTTACTTTGAATACCACATTTCTTTTTTTATCAAAACCATGAGATTTATGGGTTAATACAATCTCCATTTTTACCTTAATTTCACATTGAATGATTTCTTCATGGTTATTGAATAATCTTATGGCTAATTCCTTTATTAGACTTGGTTTTAATCCATTGAATAATTAATTAATCATACTTTTATGTTGTATGATAATACAATAATTATACCACAAATGTCTTGAAAAAAAATCCCCATGGGTATTAACAATTCAAAATCAATCTACTTTAGCTCAAGAAATTCCTTCTCCATTTTCATATAAAGAATAAAAAAAGTACTTATTGAAAAATAATCTTCTAAACTCATACAACTCAATAAATTAAATTTATTCATGTTTAATTAGGTTTTTAATAAGAGTCTACCATTGATCTACTTTTCCTTCCAAGTGATACGCATCCAAAATAACTTTTTCATGGTTCGAGCACTGGAGAATACAAATTATATTTTTAGTGGTAATGAATAATTACTCAACAATTAGTGGATTAATGGACCCACTAAAATAAGGTGAATATTTCCACATGAAAGACTCAATAAAATTATGTTCCCTAATTTTCTCATTTGGAATCTCATCATGATTCATGGATTTTGAAAGTTGTGTAAGCTTATCAATGATATTTTTCATTCAAAATCCCATAGAATTCGATTTCACAAGAGGAAAATAATTTCATTATCTATCACATTCAGTTCCAACATGATTCCTTATAGATATATTCATTTAATAAAACCAAAACACATAGTATGAGTAATAATAATCATAGTAAGAAACCTTATAATCAGGTAAAATCATTTATATGATGTCTAAATCATGACATCTTCTTTTCAAAATACGACTCCTTTGGTTTAACCTAGGTCATCCTTAGTTATCATATATTAAAATACTTGATAATTGTTTATAAATAAAATGTAAATTAACCCAAGCATATCCACTTAGATTTTCTAGCTAGGTATATAGTCTTAGACCCACTCATCATGCACTAGTGACGATCACATTAATACCTAATTCATCCCATTAAAAGTTGTTACCCCTAGGTCCATATGTGTCCTACCCACATCAATTTTATAGTACCCAAATAAAGATGTTTTTTATGATAAAACCACACTTTTTTATTTACCATAACTTATGATATTGTCATATGACTAGGTTTATCCTAAGGGTTCTTCTAAATTTTTCTTATACTAGCTTACAAAAATAACTAAACTTTTCTATAATACAAACTAAGAAGACCGTATAATTCTATACTTAATTATTATATATTTTAAGATGAATATTAATTACATAAAATTACAATTCATGCTAGATCCATAAAATTTTTGTGTCTTTGGAAACATTGATACATAGATAATAGGTACATAAAAGGTCTACATTATTGCTCACTAAGTTCATCACACTTATTTCCCTTCTTAGACACATCTTACTTAAATACTTTCTTCATATTCTGAGGAAAAGTAAACATAATAAAGGGTGATATTGGATACTCAATAATGGTAAGAAAGTGAGATATCAATTATAATTTATGCATAATATGAAAATAAGGTTATGAAAACATGATGTTTACGTTTAAAAACCATATCAGTAATTCATATAACATAATCATGAGTCATGGTATAAATATTGGTAGTTCATAATATATGAATTCTGAAGGAATCACAAGACATGGTCTATGAGAGCATAAAATTGGTATAATATCATGCTATAAAATAGTAGAATAAAGTTTGGAATAATTATAATTATAAAAATCATATGTCAAGGCTACCAGCCAAGATGTCTCATCATTTATGGGTGTTAACTGTTTCATTTTTCATGAAATTTTTTGTTTGGCAGTTCTGGTATTATACTATAATCATGGTTACAACATCTATAGAATTTTAAAAATGATATAAATATCATATGTATTCATTATATATATATTTAGAATCATATATAAAAGTTATAGATATAAAATTAAATTACACCATTCATGGAGATGGTAGTTCATACGTACACATGAATATTGTTTTCATTTTCTAAAGAAAAGGAGGAAATAAATATAAATAATATTTTATCATTAAAGTATCATTATTAAATCATAAATATAATATATATTTACAAAATATATCATTATAAACATCCATATGAGGCAATAATGGAAAATTAATCATATCTCTACATATAGGTGGTGGTCCAAACATATATATAGGTGAAACTTCCATTTCCTATTTGATGGAAAGGAGGTGTAAATGGTAATTAAATCACCCTAATAACATATTAGTGTAGTGAAAATAATATATTCATCGTATTATTATGAATAAAATTGGTTTATATAAGGTTTAAGAAGACACAAAACTGAATTTACTCAGTTTATAGATATACCACTTCATTGATAACCCTCCTTTTTAAATTCTTGAATGGAAAATGCGGTTTTTTATAAAATCGGTATTTTTCACTATTCACTGAAATATTAACCTTTTCAAAAAAAACCAAAATTTCTCCTTAAGATAATTCTGATAAGATAATTTCAAAAATGATATATTTTTTATAAAATAAAATTTCAAAAATTTTCATAAATTAATTACAATATTCATACACTAATTTTAATAAAAACATTTTTTAATAAAATGTATTTATGAATCATAAAATGACTTTACTAAAAATTAAGTACTTATTTATTATTAATTAATCTCTACAATTGATTTATATAAAAAAATTATTAAAATTTCCCATTATTTTTGTATTCTTATTCATACTACCAGTATAAAGGCTATGTTATAAAGGTATAATATATCATGAGTTCATTTAGACATAGGATTGCATATAAAATAAGCTATAAAATACTACAAGTTTATTTTAAAGGAACTATACATAGAATCATTAGGTGTTAAAAATAGGTGTGTAAATAATGAGTTTAATACAAATATTTTCCTATGCTTATGTTTTTTTCATATCTCAAAATATTTTTTCATGTTATTCCACCTTTCTAAGTTTCTTTTCTTTCTAGGCTATGTTACATTCCATGTTTATGCCCCATTTCTAAAACATCCTTCCCTTTTATGTTATGTCATTCCTTATTCCATGATTTATAATCTATGGTTTATTGTTTATAACTTTATTATGTATCTTAAATATACCTATGTTCTCATATTATGCTCACTTGTGATCTTTCATTTTTATCACTTATGTTTACCATTAATGAGCGTTTAATCTCACCTCTTTCTTATGTTTCCATTTCAACTAGTTATGTAGAAATCTAATATGAAATATGTGTTTTGAATAATATCTTGTGTAAAATATTTTTAAAATATTTTTAATATTAGGTTGGATTAAGAAAAATATTATATAGTGGAAAAATGTCCATTGGTTGAAAAAGGTGCATGTTTTATTAGTTAAAGTTTTCTCCTAATTATTTAAAACTATAATCCGAACATTTCATGGGAATTTATTATAATGAAATATTTTATTTAAATTCATAAAATTTAGAAGGTAACATATATATGGGGAATCATATTTGAAATCAGTGTAGGTTTTAGATAACTTTAAAAGTTATAATGTTAGTTGAGTATAATTTAAGGGTTGATATGTTAAAGTTGATCATAATTTCAAAGGTATGGATAAATATTTAGGTTAGTTTAGTAAATATTGAATATTGTTTTATCAATATAATATAAATTTAGTGAAAACCCTAAGGGTATGTCTAAGGGATAATTCTAAGTGCAGGATAACATCCTATGATTTTGGTGAAGTTTTAAGTGTATTGTTTTCTTAGAAATTTCATCCCTTTAAAGATTATATAAGTAGATATAGGCTATAAAACAAACATACCTAGGGGTAATAAATCTAAAAAGGGAAGATTGGGTGTTAACTCAATCATTACCTCATAGATGATAAAGAGGCTTAACTATACACCTGGTTTGAAACTATTGAGGGATGTGATATAATTTATTCTCATTTTATCAAATAAACCATTATGAAGGATTTTAGAGTGATATTAACTAATTAGGTTACATAATAAGAAAATGACCAAGGATAACTACGGATTGAACAAAGAGATTAATAGGGTGAATAAAAAATATCATATGTTAAAAAAGAATGTTCCATAGGGGAATACATATTCAAATTGTTTTTTCATATTTATATTTTGGATATTTTCATAACCATTTTGGTTTTAGTATTTAGTTGAAATAGGATCATGAAAATGAAGATAACAAATGTATGTAACTAGAAACTACTATATCTTATAACTGAATAAGGGAGAATACTTAAATGGTTAAGAATAATAGTATATTCTAATTATGATGGAAAATTTTAGTTTATTAATCTTACATAAGTTATGGAGGTTGATATCTTAATAGAAATTAATTCATGATACTCTTATATATCTTCATTTGTGAGTGATATTTATTGATGATATTATAGTATATTCTAAAATTTATGAGAATTATATAATCAATATAAGGATTTTTATTTAGTATTTTTGATTTAAAGGTTTATAAATATATATTAAATGGAATCAATAACCACTATGCAATGTCCCGGTCTGAATGACTATGAGAATAGTAGTTGGACCGATCACCACATGACCTCATGTGCACCTTCCCAAATGCTAGAAGATTCTGACTAGAAACAAGGTCCATGGGTAAGTTTGTAGGGAGACTATTACCTCATTGATTAGAGTAGAGTGAAACAATATATATATATAAGTGGAATCAATGATAACATCCATACATTAGTGGAAACCAAATGTATATTTAGTCATGATAAATAAATAAAGTGTGGAATCTAAATAAATAAATAGAATCATATGATGATGATATGACATGTGGCTATAATAAATAAACAAGAAGGGGTAGGTAATACAAACATATACAACTTGCTGAAAAATATAAAAAAATCCAAAAACTACTACATCTAGCATCTTGAGTACCATCTCGATCCTCTTCCCCAACTTCATCCTAGCATTATAAAACAAGCATTGGAAGATGGATGCTTCCCCTTTATCAATACCTGCATATGTAAAGTCTACTCAGGTACTAATGGTGCCTCAGTAGGGTGTGAGATATATTCTCAATAGTCTGGAACCCATGGTTTCTAGAACTTTCAATTTCATGAAAGTAAATAAATAGTGTTCCATAGTAAGTGAATTCAAGGTAGAAATAATTAAATAAATAAATTTATTGGATTCAGTTACACTAGGAAACCTGTCTAGTTACCTACTTTGGCCTAAGTAGGTTTGTCTGAACAAAAAGAACCTATAAATGCAAAGTGATGTATAATGAAAAAGGAACTGGACTTTCCCCAAGCTTGTGTGTGGTCTTGGATGACACCTCCCTAAATTTTTCCAATCCAAATATCATTTATTATTTTGAAAAAAATCATTTTCTTTTTCTTTAATTAAATTTGAAACCACTTTAAATATATAGTTAGACTCCCTGAGCCCATCCATGAAAATCCTGTAAAACATTCCAAGAATCACTCGAGGGGCTCCACATATGACCAAAGGTAAGGAGTCGGTCCATGATGACCCAGGAATGAAGTCCCATGTGTCACTTCAGGCATGATATGAAAATTCAAGTACTAACCTCAAAGTTCGTAATTGGTATCGCATGTAGGGGCACAAGTCTCACTCAGGGCATGGTACAACCAATGTTCCTTTGATCCTGTCCAAGGGGTATCCCCTAGGGAACCCGTGTTAGTTTTATGGAGGTAAAAAATAGATAACTCTCAGCAAACTCATCCCGTGAATAGTTGGTGTCTCTCTTGACATGTTTACAAACCAATAACACTTATAACAACAAATGCATAAGAGTCTATCCAAGGGGTCCTTAAGTCGGAACCCCTTGTATCACTCCAGCAATAAGATAAAACCATTACTCAAGAAAAGGATTTTTAATAATTGAATCAAGAGAGACCAATTCATAAACTCAATCATATGAAGCATGAAAGTCAATTTTTTCAAGATATTTTCATTTTAAAGGATCATTAAAGGTATGAGGCATATGTGTTAAGAACTTGACCCAATGGTTTAATTCAATCACTTCATATACGGCATGGTTAGAGGTTTATCACATGTCTTAACACCCAATTCAAATAAATAAACACTCAAGTCATACTATTTAGAGGATTTACCCCTCAAGTTCCATTGAAGTGATCACAATGAAAGGGCATTTCAGCTTCTAAGGCGATGCATCGAGCGTAATAAATTAATTTTAAAGGTTTGAGGCATGAATCTCTAGGGAAACCCCATTTCCATCAATTTTTATTAATTTTATTTAAAATATGAAGTCATTTAACTGAGGATTAACTTGCACATGGTGATTTAACCATTTAAGGCATGGGAAACGTCCATTAATGGTTGGAACACCCAACGGGGTGGCCAATGACCAAGAAAACAACCAAAGGATGGGTTTACCTATAAGGATAGGTCACATAATACATGGAAAACCATTTTAATTAATTTATAAAAAATAACAATGTGTCTTCCAAAGGTTTTGGTGTGCGGCACAACAGCGCATCATTTAAAATGTGATGATACAATGGTAAAGATCTTAGACCACTTAACTCGATTTAGTAGTGCTCCAATCATCCATTATCGAGCCTTGATTAACCTAGAATGGAAGAAATTAAAGGATTTTTCAAATGCTCCAAAAATATGGAAAATTTTGTTGTACGTAAATAGAACAATGGATGGAAGTGGAACCTTGAAAAGAAACTAGGGAAAGAGGATATTACCGAGGGCTTTCTATTGCTTCTGGTGGTGAAGGATTAAAACAATGAATAAAGGAGAATTCAATATCCCTATCATGAGGGAAATGGGATCCCATGCATGAGGGAATGAGGATAAACCCACTGGAGTAAAGGAGAAAAAAATAAAAGGAGAGTTTAAAACACTTATTAATGGAAAAAAGGGTAATTTTACCCACAAAACTGGGTCGTACAGTTTTGATGCATGGTTTTTTCAAACTGTGCACCAATCGTGGGATGAACAGTGTAATGTTACTACCTAAGTGGCACTAACTATGCTATATAGGTTCATAGTTTGGGTAAACCATTTGCAACCCATGCACTTCACATATTCTCAGATATATAAGTCACATGGTTTGCTGCTGGGAGATGTACGGTTTCAAACAAACTGTGTGCTCTCTTCAGACCATCCTAACATAATATTTTTGAGTCCCGACACTCCTAAACTCAATGAGACACCTAGGGAACTCCTTGGTCCTTTAAATTAGCCTATATAATACACTTTGAATTGTTCCAACTCTCATAATTCAAATCCAAAGCTCAGTTTACAAAACAGACCATCCACCCAATGAAAAAATTCAAATTCCCTTGTAATTATATCTGGTCAAAAAATACAAGATTCTACAACCTCTCCACAATAGAACTTCTCATCCCCAAGAATCCTTGGGGGACAATGAAAACATCACCCAACCTACGGGGGTTATGAAGTCTCATTCAAATGGTGGTGTTGCCTTTCCAAATTCCCAATGCACCTTTTAGAGCCACATTAACACATAGTTCCTAAATCGTAGAAACTCAATATTGTTCTTGTTTCTATGTTGAAACATTGAGAGGGAACTTACTCGAACCCATACAACATGAGATACGATCATGTCATCATCTCTTCAACCAATCGGCCTATGGTGATTCCACCATAGGTTCATTCATTTAAGGGCCAAATCTGAATCATGGTATCTATACCTTCAGAATTACCTTTCAAGACATTATTGTAGCATTTCAATGACACTTATGACATGATACACAATCCAATCGGAGGTTCAACTCTAAACTGGCCCCATTTAAACTGACCATGCCAACCTTTCCATGAAAATAAGCGGTCAATATCAAACTTGCACCCATCTTACCCAAAAAGTTCAAGAAATGATTCCTCTCTGACTTCATATGGTAAGAGAGGGGTATCAAGTCACACCATCCCCGATTGACTACCCTCAATACACCTAACTTAGATAGTCAGTGCATTTTAAAATATATACCTAATTCCTCAAGACAAAGTCACCTCGGGACTTCTTAGAGCATGATCATTGAGGCAAGAAACCTGTTTTCAGTGATGCCTCTTTCCTAAAAAGATCATTTAAACTATTGTGCCCCAACACTAACATGGACCAACACTGGATCTGGCATATTTAGATCATCATGATTCTGAGCCTGACTGAAAAGTCGGGGTAAACTCAGAGTCAAAAATTGAAATACAAGGAGCCTATCTAAGGTAATCCACATTTGGATCTTAAGAGCGTAACATGATTACAAACCAAATGTCTATAGAACAAGAGCATTGACTTACCCCAATGTGGAATCTACCTATTGATCAAGTCAAAGTAAACATATAGTATCCTTGAGTCTGTACATGGCGTTCCTGCTTGGGAACCTAGGTATCTCTCGATACTAACCATGCTTTTAAGAGTAACCATGCTTCCGAAGCACAAATCTGATTAAAACCACCCAAACAAACCCAATGGAATTTTAAAACCTTAGCATGGAGTAAGACCAATTCTCTCTTAGTGTACTCATAGAATACCAAGATAGGGGAAATGGTTTCCTTAAAGTCGTGAGTATACTAAGAGGTTTTTAATGATCTCTATAAAGGATCCAAGACACTTTCACCATAAGGAGGGTGGAGTTCATTATATGTTTTCAAATAGACCTTTACCATGGAAAAGGGGAAGTTTTTCAAGCCATTGCAGGTCTAATTCCTTGCAAGATCTCAGATATATCCTCTAACACATCACCCTTACCCAACC
This sequence comes from Viscum album, assembly GCA_963277665.1. Classification (NCBI taxonomy): domain Eukaryota; kingdom Viridiplantae; phylum Streptophyta; class Magnoliopsida; order Santalales; family Viscaceae; genus Viscum; species Viscum album. Next base: position 1,628,509,891 of record OY728159.1, read on the forward strand.
ATGATGCTTTTTCCACACAAGGCATCCCATGGTCACCAAGAACAACATCGTCGTGCTCTCAAGTAACGCTACTACAAAACAAGCATTAAACAGCACTTGTATTTATTAGAACTAGAGAAAAACATTGATAAATGGAATCTTTATCAGCACTTAATAAAGTGTTTATAAATTTGACCCTTTATCAGCACTTTTATTTTATCACTGATAAAGGTTTCCTTTATCAGCGCTTTATTTTTAGGGCTGATAAAGGGTACCCTTTATCAGTGCTTTATTTTAAGTAGTAATAAAGGGTACCCTTTATCAATGCTATATTTTTTAGCACTGATAAAGGTCCGAATAAATAAAATGAAATAATTAAATAAATAAAAATAAAAATAAGTTTATTAAAAAAATATTACAAATTTTATTAACTAAATAATTGTTGATAAAAATAAATAAATCGATTATACAATATATAAATTATAAATACTAAAAAATAGTATGTATTAAATATATATATATATATATATTAAAATTTTAAAAAAATAAAATGAAAAATAAGTAAATTGAGGAAAAATATTAAACATTTTATTAATTAGATGATTATTTGTAATATTAATAAATAGTATATATTAAATATATAGATATATATTAATGTATATAAATATGATTTATATAATACAAAATATTATTCAAGCTTTATATTAAAGAATAATATATTTAGTAAATAATGGTTTATAATTCAAAATTAATATAAATTAAAAATATTGACTAATTGCATCGAGTAATGGAAATAATTGAATTTCATTTGATTTTTTAATTTATAACAGATCAAATGTATTATATTTATTTCACATATACATAATTAATGCATTTTTATATACATACGCACACACACACACAAAAAAATTGGAATTTAATCAATTTATATTATTCATTTTATATATATATTTATTTACTATGTTTTAATATTTTCAATATGTATTAATATTTATTTCAATATATATTCATTTTTAATGTTTTATATTAATCAAACTTGTCCATGTTTTCAATAATGAACTCATTTTTAATTAATCAATTTTACTCATTTTTAACATACATGAACTTAAGATTAAATATTCATTACTAATGTTAAAAATACATCTATAATATATATATATATATGTATGTATATTTACTATTTTTATACATTTTTTATTATAAATAAATAAATAATTTTTGTTTAAAAAATATTTATATAATTATAAATAAATAATTATAAATTTATAATAAATTTATTTAAATAATTAATCAATTTACTATGTTTATATATATATAACTATATAAATATATATAATGATATAAATATTATTTTTTTAAAATAGTACTTATATAATTATAAATAAATAATTATATATTCAAAGAATTATAAAATTCTTATTTTATAAAAATTATTATTATTTATTATTATAATTATATAGAATAATTGTACTTTTTAAAAAAATCTTATTTTTTAAAAAATATTATAATTATTTATCCGTGCTTTTTTAGAGTCGATAAAAATAAAGATTTATCAGCGCTAAAAAAAGCACTGATAAATCTCTATCTTTATCTGTGCAAAAAAAAGCACTGATAAATATTCATTTTATCAATGATTATTAACTTAGCATTGATAAAAGGTATATTTATTAGCACTTTTTGTTAAATTCTAATAAAAGTCTCACGGTCTATTTTAAGAACCCTAACCATCGTGAACCAGTTCGCGATATTGAAGATCTCCACTGAAGTGACCTTCTTCCAGTGCTCATCAATATCGAATCCAAGCTCAAATCACTGCTAGAATCAAGGCTCCAACTATTCCAACACTTGAGTAGAAGTCTTGAGTGATTCAAGGGTTGAATGCAACCACTACTTGAACAAAATCCAAATATTTTGATATCTCTAATTTCTATTGGCTATCCACTGAACATGGTCATCCCACATATGTGTATCCCAACAAGTCGAGTTGCACTATCCTATAATTAAACAACCCAAAATTCATTATTTTTTAAATATATTGTAGTATATTTTTCCCCAATATCATGTGGTTATTCTGGGGACAACATTGGAGTTATATGACTTGAACTATATCAAACCAAATGTTGGATCATGTTTTTTGAGGTATAACGGGGCCCCAATACCTATATTCTATGACATATACCTCTTCACAATCATCAAATTTTGAAAAATTCATCCATATAATGGTCAGTGTTGTCATTAGTTTGGAATATTATAATACAAATGACTTGGATGATAAAATATCTCACATCATTGGGGTTTTATATTATGTTCTGGAGCAATTGATGCTAATAGGGTTGAGTGAGGAGGTACTAAAATATAGGGTTATCCCCTTTTATTTAAAAGGTAATTCTAGAAGATTTTTCCAAAAAATGGGGGATGAAATATCTGACACTTGGGAAAAACTATATAATGATTTTTTCATGAAATATTTCCTTAAGATAATGCGCACTGAAATATAGTATAAAACTAATAGATTCTTTTAGAATGAATGTGAACTATTTCATGAAAAACAATTATATATGTTTTATTTTTTGTCTTATTTATTTAACTACTGGAAAAAATATATTGTTTTAATCTTTTATTTTTAAAATATTTCAATTTCAATTTAAATAATGTGACTTAAATGTTATAAAGAGAAAAAACAAAGAAGTTTATGGTTCTTTAATCTTTGGACTATATTATACAGGAAAAAATGATTTTGAGATAAAATGTAATTGATATTTTTATTTTGGTTCTTGAAATATAGTTAGAAAATAAATAATTGAAATGAGTCGTTTTCTAGGAAAAACCTCAGCATCATGGTGATTTAAGAAAAAAAATATTGTTTCAGTATGTGGTGAAAAATAAGAGTACATTGTTGATAGAATTTATTTTTCTCAATCCTTTAGGATTGATCAAAAGTTTTCTCAATTTGATATTTTTTTTGAAAATTAAATTATTTAATGAGAAAATTTATCTATTATTTAAATTTTAAAGAATATTTTAAATCATTCCAGAATAAATCTTATATGAACAGATTTAACTAATTTTTTTAAAATAAAATATTAACATTGATTGATGTAAATTTAATAAAAAAGTTTTAATTGAATATATTTTTTGACATAAAAATTATTTTCCATGGCTAAATAATTACACCTTTAGGATCCCACTTCAAGTCAACTTTATTAGTTTGGATTTAATAATTTAATGACTTGCTATGTTTATTGCGTATTCTTAATTATATTGAATTTTATGGTTTACTAACATAAACATAAATCCATTTTTTATGTCCTTCTAGTGGTAATATGATTCCCCATAGATGTGACCATCTAAAAAAAAGTCATTACCATAGAGTATCAGGACCTTTTATGTTAAGAGTTTTATAGAATTAAGACAAAAATTTAACTAAAAAACTCATGTATTTTTAAACTAATGGAAATATTTTGGAACAATACATGCAACAACTTGATCCATAAGAACCTTTATTTTTCTTATTCAGATCAATATTTTCATGTCACATTGTTCATATTAAGATCAACCTCCTCATGCATAGATTTGATCTAATTATCATACTGTTTAGCCTCTCCAAATTATTTAGCCTCTACTTCGGAAAAAATGAGGTTTTTTGTAGAGTCTTACTCCTTCGATTTTTCACCAAAAATTTCTTATCACCAATGACATTTTAAAAATTGATTTCAACCTTAATTTTATTTCTTACAATTGATAAAAATATAGCCATATTTGAAATGATAACACACTCATTAATACTTATTATAAATTACCTCATTTCTTTCATCGCAAATATAATAAAAACTATGTATGTTTTAATTTAATCCATCTAAAAATAAATCATTCTTTAACATTTCCTTTTGGTTCCAACCTTAGTAATATCTTACTACCATCCATATAATTCTCATAAATGGGAGGAATTCTCCTTTGATAATGAATATCTTATGTGTATTTATTTATTTATTATATAAAATGAATATTTTATAAATCCAATAGGATATCATTACTTTTCCTCGGATGATTTAAAGCTTCAATCCAATGTATCTTATTTTCTCCTCATCCTCCTAGCTCATTGATTGATTGTTTGGGAAGATATATATGTATTTTTTTATCATCATTCTTGCTTTACCATCAGAATATCCCTATGGTAAAAAATATTTTCATAGTAAAATTATTTTCCATCGAATTAATGTATTGTTTCATATTTCAGTTTAATTTATTAATTTTTTGTATTACTCATATATTAATTGTTTTTTTGTACAATTGGATTCTTTTTTTCATGTTGGGGTGGTTTGTTCGAAGCTTCTCATGATCATGAGAGATTTTACTTCAATCCTAAAATTGAGATAATGAAAACATGGAAATTTATCAAAAATGCATACAACCACCAGGAAAAGGTGAATTTCTACTACTTATTTAATTAATATTTTCATCATTTTATCTATTATTTGTAAGTAAATTTTTTTATCATTTTTATCTGATACTTATTTAGTTTTTTTCCCTGATCTTTTGTGAAGTCATATTTTCTTTCAACTATCTACAACAAGACACAAAATATATAAAATGAGTATTTCTTCCAATGCAAGCACATTTTCCATATTCATTAATTTTCTTTGTTGAACTTCCAACACTACATATTGATTTGATGTTATTATGTAAAAAATATTTCTCATCTTTTAAATCCAGGAGAGTAAAGGAAGCACATGTACCCATTTTGGTGACTTCTCATGATATAATGGGCACATGAGCTTCTTCTTCTCTATTGAATTTCAACAATGAGAAAAACATTTCAGCTAAGAATATAAATTCAATATTCAATGTTGTTTGTTCGACATACAATGACAATGGAAATGTGGTTATATTTGAAATTAGGATATTTTTAGAAATTGGTACGTGTAAAAAGTAACTGCACCACAATCTGACACATGGTGTGACCGGTATGACTCCAAGTAAATATTTTTATTTAAAATTGAAATTAATTTTACTAAAAAGGACAACAACAAAAATCAAAAATTATAAAACATATTCCGATTATTTTGATAATTTAGGGAAACGATCCATAGGTCATTTGGCATGTTTTGGAATTTTTTAAACCTCAATTAGACCTATGGCATGATCGATATGACCTAATTTTTCCATTATCAGTTTAAAATTGATAGTTTAGTTCAAAAAATGTCACTCACTGAAAATAGATAAAACACACTTATATTTTCTTAATAATTTATAACATAAATTCATAAGACATTTTTGATGTGTTGGAATTGGTATCATATCAAACTGATACATGATGTGATCATTATAGGTTAATGTGTGTGTTTCCAGTTTAAAATTTCATTTTAGTAAAAAAAAATTAACGTACTCAAAACTAAGAAAATTCTTTCAGATTTTTATTATACTTTAAAAAAATTATCCATAATTCATTTGAGAAATGTATGGATCATTTTTACCTCAATTGGATTCACAGAGTGACCGCTATGACTCTAAGTGCATCTTTTTATTTAAAAATGACATCAATTTTAATAAAAAGGAAAAATGACCTACTCAAAACTGAGAAAACACATTAAAATTATTTTTATACTTTAGGAAATTAATTCACAAGTCATTTGAGATGTTTAGGATTCAGTCGTATCTCAATATAATGCACGGTGTGATCGGTATGACTTCAAATGCATATTTTTATTTAAAAATGACAACAATTTAAAAAAAGAAAACTAACCTACTAAAAACTGAGAAAACGTACTCATATTGTTTTGATACCTTAGTAAAACGATCCATAAGTCATTTTATATGTGTAGGAATTAGTCGTACCTCAATCTAACACACTATGTGATCGGTATAACTCTAAGTGTGTCTTTTTAATTAAAAATAAAATCAATTTTAATAAAGGGGATAACTAACCAAATAAAAACCAAGAAAATGAATTTATATTGTTTTAATAATTTAGGTAAATGATTAATAAGGTATTTTGGATGTGTGGAATCATCTTCACTTCAATCTAATACATGATGTTCTTGGTATGACTTAATGTGTTTGTTATCAGTTTAACATCAACAGTTTAGTTCAAAAAACTATCACTCACTGAAAACAGAGAAAATGCACTCATATTTTCTTGATAATTCATGAAATTGATTACTAGGTCATTTTTTATTTGTAGAAATAATTCTTACATAAAAATGATACATGATGTGATTTGTATAAGTCAAAGTGTGTGTTTCAAATTTAAAATGACATTTTACTAAAAGAGAAAAGTGATGTACTCAAAACTGAGTAAATGCATTTTTATTGTTTTAATCCTTTATAAAAATGATCCATAATCCATTTGGGATGTTTAAGAATTATTCTCACCTCAATATGATGCACGGTGTGACCGATATGACTCCAAGTGCATCTTTTTATTTAAAATTGATATCAATTTTAGTAAGAATGACAACTCGCCTACTCAAAACTGAGCAAACACATTCATATTGTTTTAATACTTTAGGAAAATGATACATAATTCATTTTGATGTGTAGAAATTATCCACCACTCAATCTCATACAATATGTGTTTGGTATGACTCAATGTGTCTGTTATTAGTTTTAAAATCAACATTTTAGTTCAAAAAGTGTCAGTCACTGAAAACTGAGAAAACATGCTCGGATTGTGTTAATAATTTATGAAAATTATTTATCAGTCGTTTTTGATTTGTTGGAATCTATATCATGCCAAACTGACACACGATGCGACCTATATGATTCAAATTTTATGTTTCCAATTTAAAATTACATTTTAGTAAAAAAGACAAGCGACATACTCAAAACTGAGCAAACACATTCAGATTGTTTTGATACTTTAGGTTAAAGATCCATAAGTCATTAGAGATGTGTAAGAATCATCGGTTCCATAATTCGATGAATGGTGTGACCGGTATGACTCCAAGTGTTTTTTTCAATATATAAGTATCATTTTAATTTAAAACATGCATCACATCACCAAAACTGAGCACATGAGCCTAGATTGTTTTATCTTCATTTAAATTATGTATTTGTACATTATTTTACTGATTTCATGGTATTTTTGGTGATTTAGTGTGTTTTTATAGCACACTGCATTGGTGGTTCAGTGTGCTATTTCAGCACACTACAGTATGCCCCTTTATCAGTGCTTCTATAAGCACTGATAAAGGTATTATTTATTAGTGATTTTAAAAGTTATGATAAATGGTCCTTTATCAGTTCTTTTTTAAATTTTGATAAAGGTTTACTTTATTATCACTTATAAAATCACTTTTATAAGCATTGATAAAGGGTCCCTTTATTAGTTCTTTTAAAAGACCCGATAAAAGTCTTGGGCTTTTAATCTCGCTCTAGTGGTCAGAAATTTTCTAGCACTGGTAAAGGCCATTTTTAGCACATTTAAAGGAATATTTTTTAGTATTGTAAGCACTAATTTAAATATAATAGATTACCAACCACACGTTATATTGAACAAGTTCGGCCAATTTGAAATGGCCCTTTAGTTTGTGCTCCTTCTACTTGGAAGGACACATTTAACCAAAGTCGACACGATGCTTATGACCTTAGGAGTGTCCTTAACATCATATTCAACAAAGAATGGGATCTCATTCCACAAAACACACTTCATCAACCACTGAACACGGTCTTATAGGTTTCCATCATTCCTAAACAATCATTTATCCTAAGCTATAAAGATAACCATCCGCTTAAGAATGCTAGATTAGATTCACACCAACAGTTACACATCATGCTCTTTCGAGTCATGTTCCCACCCATAAATGCATTAGGCATAAAGGCCAGATAGCCAACTAGGATTTCAAACACTTGATTCTTCTTAAAACATCATCTCAAACATTAGGATGAGTTTGATTTTTTCATATGCTCAGGTCACTCTACTCCGGAGTTGACCAGTGTTCAAATCATAACAACACTAGATTAAACAATTAACACTAAACATAAACGGTTCGATGTACCATAATATTGGATAATAGGCACTACATATATCTATGCATACTACCCTAAGATTACATGAGAAAAATACACATCCTTGATACTATCCACAGTTGTACCGGCCATATGTATTCAATTATTTGATGGTCCACACCAACTATTAACCCAAGAATCGCATTACTAATATGACTATAGAACAATCTAACAACCTCTTGAGTCATCTAACACTGAAAATCAAGGAGAGGAAGGGTGACACGACCTACTAAGAAATCAACTATGCCCATGGCATGTTCATCCCGCTGGAACTGAGCATTTCAAAATGCTCATACCTAGAGTAATGATCAATAACACACAACCACCCATCAAAACAAGGGTGTCATTTTAGAAAAAAAAGAGTCATGCATGCGACTATAGCACTCAAACATTACAACACAAGATGGATTTCTTTCAAGAAACCAATAAAAGATTTAAAGAGTCTAAGGGTGCTACCTAAAATGGTTAGTCGCTAACCAAAGAAAAAATCATTGACCTAAAATGAGGTTACACCTATAAAGGGTCACTAGGCTTAAAGGCTTGTCATTAAGATTTAGACCTTGGAAGGAAGAAGCCTACAAAAATGCTCGTGTTTGATTTCAAGGAAAATCTCAAGAAAGAACTCAACTACCCATACATGAGTATTAACCCTAGAACACATTTTAAGGTTCCATTGGAAGGATTCAAGCCAAAACTCTAGGATTCTTTAAATGTTTTAAGGTTTAATTTTAAATAAAACCAAGACTAGCCACAAGGAAAAATAGGAAAGGTATTTTAAACCACCTTTTTAACCATTATTATTTATTGACATCCCGGCATAATTAGGCCATTTTATCATATGAACCTCATTTCAAACACCATAAATTTATTTATAAGGTCTCACATAAGTTCATCCCAAGGGATATAGAAGGTATTTTATTAACTAAAGGAGTACTATTCATGCAATAAACCCCATAAAAGAGGGAACATTAATGAACTGCCTTTTTATAGCATAACATACCCCCATGGTGTTAAGATTTTAGGAATATCAAAGAAAAAGGAGACATGTGAGGGTCCCATTAAGTCATTTAGGGTTCAAATAAGATCAACCCGAACATTTTAAACTTTTAGATTTTTCAAACACCCTTAGAGGTTCCATTTTATTAATAGCATTACCCAACTTTCCTACTTGGGTCCAGTTATACTTTTAGAAACTTAGTTATATGGGTCATTATTCCCAAATAAAAGGGATACTGCCCTTATAATGGTAACCAAGACATTTAAGGTCAAAATTGAATGAAATTTACATATACAATAGTTTCAAAATAAAAGTACCATGATAGATGGTTTGGTTTTGTGGATTACCACCTCAATTCATAAAACACCCATAACCCTTACAAGTTGAAGGTGGATCCCATATAACTTTAACCATTTCATTTATATTTAAAGAAAGAGTTAACTTTTTTTACATTTTAAGAAAACACCTTTGAAATATAAAAGGTTAATCTACTGTGATTTGATTATATGGGTCAGCCTATTCCAATTCATAAAGCACCCATAAACTTTACCAATTAAAAATTGGATCCCATTTAACCACATCTAATTCATTTAAGAATAAAGTAAATTTTATCATCTTGAACATTTATACAAAATTCTTTATGTATACTAAGAAAATTAATAATGGTTTGGTTATATGGATCGTAACTTTACAACTTATAAGGCGCCCATACACTATATGAATTGGAAGTTAACTACCATTTAATCATAATATGAATTTTTTAGCCTATGATAAACAACACATAAGCCTTGAAATTTTAACCAATCATTTTAAATAAGCCCAACCAATTAAATTAAGAATGATAGGCTAACAATTACCTATGTAGGTGAAAACTATACATGTTTCCAAAATTCCTAATATGGAATGTAAAGGAAATCTATTAAAAAATATATGGAACATCAACTATTTCAATTATCCTAATAATGAAATATACATGGCATGGCATATTCTTTGAATGTGAATTCATATGTGTCTATAATGATGAATGTAATGATTCCTACTTTTCATACCAGGACAAGGGAAATTTCTAAATCTCATAAATTAGTAAGCAGTGGAAGGTACTCTAAAAACTTAAGGAGAAATCAAAATCAACTATAATGGTAACAACATGAACAACAATCTCAATCCTAGACACATGGACTATTACCCATGTGTGAGTTGATTATTCCTAATCATGACTATTTACCTAGTGACGACACATTCCTAGTCTCCTACCTACCAACCCAAAATAGTAAGACAAAGGAAAAAAAATAAAGGCTCTAATACCACTTTGTAAAGTCACATCCTGACTTACTATGAGAATAGTAGAAATAATGGTCACCACATGACCTTAAACATGCCTCCCTGAATGATAGAGGCTTCCAATTAGCAGTGAGGGACTTGGGTAAGTCCTTAGGGAGATTATCCTCCCATTGATCAGAGTAGATCCCAAATATATATATATATATATATATATATATATATATATATATAATGGAAACAGTGACAACATCTATATAGTAGCAGAAACCAAATGTATATTTATGAAAGATAAATAAATAAAGTGTGTAAGATCACTAAATAAACATATGCATCTGATGATGATAGTAGAACATGTGGTTATACAAAAATGAACAATAAGTGGTAGGGAATACAAACATATATAACATACTAACAAATATGAAAAATCCAAAAACTACTATAGTAAGAATATCAAGTACCATCTTAGTCCTCTACCCCAAATCCATCATAGAAATGTAAAACAAGCATTAGAAGTTGGATTTTTACCATTTATCAATACCTATAGATGTAAATTCTACTTCGGTACCAATGGTTCCTGAGAAGGTTGTGAGATACAATCTCAGTAGTCCATACACATGGTGTCTAAACCGTTCCATTATGTGTAATATAAATAAGAAATGTGCCATAGGAAGTAAATACAGGGCAGAAATAATTAAATAAATAAATATGTTGGAGTGGGTTCCACTTGGACACTCATTTATTTACCTGATTTAGCCAAAGTTGGAGTGTCTGAACCAAAATATCATGCAAAGGTAAAGTTAGGTATAAAGAAAAATGTACTATATTATCCTCAAGCTTCTTCTTGGTCTTGGATGACACATCCCTATGTTTTTCTAATCCAAATATCATTTATTATTTTGAAAACATTCATTTTACTTTTCTTTAATTCAATTTCAAACCACTTTAAAAATATTTTGATACACCCCAATCCCATTTATGACAATCCAGTAGGAAATTCCATTTATCGCTTGAGGTGCTCCACAAATGACAAAATCCAAGGATTTTGTCCATCATGACCTAGTAATGAAGTCTCATGTGTCTCTCTAGGCATGGTTTGAAAAGTCAAATACTAAACTCTGAGTTCATAACTTGCATCGCATGTAGGGTCATGAGTATCACTTGAGGCATTGTACAATGAATGTCTCTTAAAACCTATCTAAGGGGTATCCAATAGGGAACTGATGTCACTCATCTCAAGGTAAATATTTGATAAATCTCGGCAAAAAAATCCCAGGTATATATGGTGTCTCTCCTATAATTTTTACAAACCAATACCACTTTTAAAAATAAAGGAATGAGTGTTCGTCCAATATGTCCTCAAGTCGAAACCCCTCATATCACCTAGGCACTATGATAAAACCATTACATAAGAAATTAATTATTAATAACTAATGTAAGAGGGACCAATTCAAAAACTCAAGCATATGAAACATAAAATTAATTTTAGTCAAGACATTTACATTTTAAAGGCTCATTAAAGGCATGAGGCATATGTGTCAAAAACTTGGCCTAATGGTTTAATTCTTTAAATTAATATAAGGCATGGTTATAGGGTTATCACATGGTTTAACACCCAATTTAAATCAATAAACTCTCAAGGAATACTATTAGGAATCATTACCCCTCAAGAGGTATTGAAGTGATCACAACGAAAGGGCATTTCAGCTTCTAAGGCGATGTGTTGAGTATAAGCAATTAATTTTCAAGGATTGAGGAGTAAATATCATGGGAAAAAACCATGGGCATCTATTCATATTAATTTAATTTAAAATATGAATTCATTTAACCAAGGAGCAACTCATGCATGGTTATTTAACCATTTAAGTCATGGGAGATGACCATTAATGGTAGGCATGCCCAAAGGGGTGGCCAACGACCAAGAGAGTGACCCATGGATGGGTTTATCCATAATTATAGGTAACATAGGACATGTTAAACCGTTTTAATTAATTTATAAATAAATAAAGATGTTTCTCCAGAAGGGTTCAGTGCGCGGTACGATGGTGCATTATTTATAAAGAGAAAAACTTATGGGAAAGAGATTATCCCACCTACCTCGATGTAGTAGTTCTCCACTCATCCATTATCAAGGTTGATTCAACCTCAAAAGGAAGAAATTTAAGGATTCATCAAATTCCCCAAAATAGGGAAAAAGTTGTTTCATGTAAATAGTTCAACAGATGGAAGAGTAACCATAAAAAAGAAGCTGGGGAAGGAGGAGCTTATCGAGGGATTTTTATTGCTTTTGATGGAAAATTATTAGGATGATAAACAGAGGAGAAATCAAGATCCCTATATTGAGGGAAAAGGGAGCTCACATGTGGGGGGGAGGAGGAGAAACTAGTTGGAGTATATGAGAAAAAAAGGAATTTTTAAAACACTTATTGAGGGAAAAAGCATAATTTTACCTTCAAAATTGGTCCACACAAGTTGGTCAAATCGTATGCCAACCATGCGATGAACAATGTGAGTTTACTACCTAAGTGTCACTAATCTTTTGGGGTAGGTGCATAGTTTGGTTAAATCATGTGCATCCCCTAGGGAATACACTATTTTATAAAAACCTTGTGCCCTATTCATACCACCCAAACAAAAGATTTTTGGGGGTTGGTGCTCTCGAAACTCAAATGAGACACCCAGGAAACCCCTCAATACTTTACCCAATGTAACACCCCAGGTAAATAAAGAATATGAAATTTTTATATTTATCCATATTTGTGAATAAAATATTAATATTACTTTAAAGTGGATTCTATGCTTGATGGCGTACCCAACACGCAACAACGAGTTTCTTGGGAATCTTACGTTGCACTCTAATAATAAGATAATATTATTTTAAATGGTGGTTAACGCCTAGCCGTTGTAATGGAGGGAATGAACAAAACTAACTAGAAAATGATTATATATGTTTGTAAAATATTTTTACTCTTTACAATAAATGTTATAGTATTAAAAATGTGAATAAATCCAATTTTAAAGCGTAAACATTCCAATATTCTTTAAAAGGTCGATTAACAGCCTTTTAATGGCGAACCTATTTTAAATCAAATTTTTGACAATTTTATAAGATCTATTTTCCAAAATAAACATATTATTTATGATTGGGACATTTAAATTTACCTTGGGTTAATTTTTGGTATTTTTCTGACAATGTTCATTTTTCAATGAATAGTGAAAAATACTGCATTTTACATCAAAACTGCTTTTTCATATAATTTAATTATATGGTTATATTATCTTTTTAATTTTTTTTAAAGTGTAATTAGAATATATTTTTAACATGTAATTCAATTATGGTCATTGGGATTAATTTTACTTTTTAATTAGGCATAAACAAGTGCCAAACTTTTCATAAATATTGTTTCTAAAAAACCTGCTATTTGTTTTGACAATGAGAAGTTTTTTTTAAATTAATTATTGCAATTTATGTGTTTGGAATTTGGTAAAATGTATTAAATATTTGGAATCATAAGGTTCAAATTATTTAATTAATACTCTTTTGTTTTTGGACATTATGAATAGTAATGACGGTAATTATCTTTAATTATCTTGATTAATGAGTAATCGGGTAGTTAAAGATAATAAGATAATATCATAATAATAAAAAATGACCACAAAATGTGTCCTAAGGATACTTGTTGTCTCATGTCCGACCATGGGATTCCTTGTGCCAAACTTTGGGGCCCCATGGAATCACTTTTGTGAGAAAGTGACTTTTTATCTTTTTATTTTTAAAGAATGTTAAATGTAACAAAGAATGTATCACCTAAGTAAATTATTTTTAATTTTGTCTACATAAATTATATTTTGGACTATAAATATTCATTGGAAAGATAAAAATATTTCCTACATCATATAATTTTTTTTATAATTTTTAGACATTAAATAAATTAAATTATTTATGACGTCATGATGATGCAGCGATGACCTTATTATTTAACGATTTAAATAAAATGGAAAGATAATGTAAAATATAAGACCTACACATGTCAAAAACCTATTGGATGGGTGGATTTCTAACCCTTATCACCTTAGCCTCGAAACACATCAATGTGGGACCATTAAAATCCGAAACTCATTTGAAAATAAAGTTACATTTTATACCTTTCCAAGAGTGCCCCTCCTCTCCTCTTATAAAAGGCCCCCACCTCTACCTCCTTACCCACACTTCCAAAGCCTTTGGCTTGGACAACCCCTTCCCATTTTGTCTCTCCACATCCCTATATAACTCCTTGAAGCCTCACTTTGGGAAGAAGTCTTCCCAAGGAAGCCTTTGAGCTCAAACCAAGGGGAGTTACCCGATTTTAAGGTAATGTCTTCACTTGTGTCCTTTTGTTTTATTTTGCTTCTCCAACCCCCTAAAATCTTTTTATTAATTTATTTTGTAACAAATCCAGTGTCTTCAATATACTAGGATGTTTTTATAATAAGGATTCTATCTAAACTTACACACACCTACATCTAATGGTTAAAGAACATACTGTTTCTGTGGATGGCGAATTTCTGCCTCACGAAACGATGATTGTTCAACATTCTTCTAACACCTTCAAAGGTGGCCATTAAGATGGAACTATATTTATATATGATATATAATATGTTTATGTTTTACTTAAGCTTATGTATTTTTCATTTATGGAATACCTTTATGGTTTCCATTATGGGCCAACGTGATATCTTCATTTAAGGAAGTGCGGACTACCGCCCCCTCAAAGTGATTTGATTCGTTAATACCATATGTGGTACGTATAAAGGATATATTTAATGATATTATATATGATAACATACTGGAATTAAAATACTATTATGTATCATTATGTTTTAATTCCATTAAATATGAAATGGAAATGGAAGTAGCGTTCATGCGTACGTACGGTTTACCGTCTCCATGAACGGTGCATTTCATTTCTTATCTCAAAATGTTATGTACTATTATAAGTACATATATATAATGGATATATATGTAATATATTACATCTAAATTATGGATATCATTCTGAAATTATAACATATATATATATATATATATATATCTCATTTTGTTTTAATTCCATTAATATGACAAAAAAATGAAAGTAGCGTTCATGCGTACGTACGGCCTACCGTCTCCATGAACGGTGCTTTTAAATTTTTAATTCCAAATGCTATTGAATAGTATAAAATGAATATATAATGGATATATATGATATTTAAAACATCAATACTATTCTGGATATGATGTACCTATAACTACATGGAAAATTATTTTCCAACAAGTTCAATTTTTGACTCATGTACCAAACATCGACAAAAACGTCTGATATGAACTCATATTATTAACCAATTATTATAAAATTAAAATATGTGATATGAACTGAATAATAATATTTATAGGAGGTCCTTAAGCAATTATAAATTGACCAAAGTTTATTATTCATTAATATAACGAAACGAACAAGACAAGTTGGACTTGATGTAAGGGATCTGACTCCTCTCTTTATTTTAAAGTACACTCTTTTATGTCTTTCCTTTTAAAGCTCATATTTCTTGTTATTGGGATATTCTTTTATATTAATATTACTGTAATTTTTATTTTCATATGATGAGAGACCATATTCTCTCTCATCAATCCATTTTGGAAGTTTTAAGTGGCGCCGTTAGGCTGCCGAATTTTCGTAAGAGATCCAACCTCTCTCTTTCTTTTTAAGTACTCTCCTTTATGTCGCTTCTTTTAAGCTCCTATTTGTTATGTTGGGGGATGTTATTTTATATTACTATTTTTGTAAACTTTATTTTGATATGATGAGAGACCCTATTTCCTCTCATCAATCCATTTTTGAAGTTTTAAGTGGCGTCGTTAGGCTGTCGAGTTTTCGTAAGAGATTTTTCATCTCACTTTTATTCCCGTGAGATTTATGCTACATTTTCCACAATTTCCTTTGAGTGATGTATGTACTGCCCATTATTTTTCTCATTGTGTAATATAATTTCATTTATGAGTATTTACATCAATTTTTTATTGTCCTTCTTTCACGGGGCGTATGTTTCGAAAGATACCCATGTCGGTAAGGGAACCTTTCACCCTCCTCTTTTTAAAAGACTTCTTTTGTTGTGTATTTTAATTCACATACTATTATGTTGGGATATGTTCTTCTATATCCTTATTGATTTAAATTTTATTTCCATGTGATGTGATACCCTTTTTATCTCTCATCAACTCATTTTCTAAATTTTGTAGTGATGTCGTTAGGCTGTCAAATTTTTTCAAGGGAACTTCTTAACCCAAATTTGATTCTTTGGGATAAACATGTACTCCTTGAATATGTCGTTCTATGAATATGTGTGAATAACCACTGATTGTTTTACACTTAATATCCACTTATATTTGGTGTATTCGTTTGTCACACATAATTATGTAATTTATTTGTCCTTAAACCAAGGATACCGTCTTTGTAAGGGACATCGTATCAATCTCCTTTCATTGAGGCATATTTTGTTTTATACACAACTTTCTTTTATACGGTGTATAAACCCCTTTGACTTTTATGTTTATCCAGAAGGAATCTTTGTTATACGAAGAATTTTAAAAAATGACAAAAGGGAATGTTTTTGTCATACGTATGCGGCGACAATGACTTCTTCGCCGCCGTGACCATTATTTGAGTTTCGGCTTCCTCTACAAGCCATACCTTCTTTTTAAAAGAAAAATAAATACCATGTTTTACTTTTCTTTTATTTTGGTATTGAAAATGGTTTTCATAAGGTTTTTTATATCAATGTGTTTTATTGATATCTTGTGATTGAAATATGGAAATGTTATGTTTCCTTTATGCATGTTTTATGTGATACGATTATGTTATGTTTCTTGGGAATTGTTATGAATATGGGAGGTTCCGTGATAAACTAAGGGCGGGTGAGCCCGATATAGCTCTCCAATGCATTGGGTAACGCGAAGGAGTGAAACGTTAAGGTTTCTCTGAAGAGATTTAGGGAATATACTGTGGTGGGTATTCCAAACGTAACCAAGAGGGTTACTCCCTACGTAAGAATGTTATGAATGCCTCAAGTTACCTTTTATGTCTTATGATTCCTATGATTTATTCATGATTTGATGAGGTATGTTAAAGTGCCTATGTTTTATGGGTAAAGTATGATTTCATTCTTATGTATATATGAACTCATGTTTCCTTTCCATATTTTTTTTATAACCCTTACTGAGCTTTTTATGCTCATCCCAAGTTTTTTAAAATGTTTTTCACAGGTCAAGGGAAAGGTACATGATATGATGATAGTGTCAAGGAAGTTTCAAGAAAGAATCCATTCTTTATTTTTAAATATATTTCCGTTGATGGAAAAAAAATGAATACTATCTTTTATGTAACCACTTTGTTTAAATGTGGAATGTAATGCAAGTTTTATGATCTAATTCTCTAAAACTCTAAACCTGAAAAGATCCCCAATGTGTAATCTTGTAATAACTCAAGATTAAGTAAGTTTTAAGGCTGGGGCCTTATACCCAAGCTTAAAAACAACACTTTGAAGTGTTCCAAATCTTATAATTCAATTCCAAAGCTCGGTTTACAAAATAGAATATCCACCAAAGAACAAAATTAAAATTCTTTTGTAATTTCATCTGGTTTAAAAAACACGGGATGCTACAAATTCCTAACCTTAAAACTTCTCAACACTGAGAAGCCTTGTAGAATAACGAAAACATCACCTGACCTACAAGGGTCTTGAAGTCTCATTAAAATGAATATGTTGTGTTTTAAAACACCTAATACAGCTTCAATCATTACTTAACACATGTCACCTAAACCATAGAAACTCAATCCAATGATTTTTTTCAAGATGAAAACTCGATAAAGAGATTACCTGATCCCATCCAACCTGACATACAATCATGTAATCATATCTTTAAAAAAACTTCCTATGGTTCTTCCACCATAGATTTAGACATTTAAGGTCCAATTCTGAATCATGGTATCTATACCATCATAATTTCCTTTCAAGATGTGCCTTTATCATTTCAATGACACTCACAACATGAGACATGATCTGATTAAAGGATCAACTCTAAACTTACCCCAATTAAACTGATTCATGTTGACCATTCTATAAAAAGCAGTGGTCGACATCAACCTTGCACCTGTCTTACCCAACAATGTCAATAATTGGTTCCACTTTGATTGCATCTGGAAGGAGAGTGTGTAACATCCCAGGTAAATGAAGAATAAAATATTTTCATATTTATTAATATTTGTGAATTAAATATTAATTTTAGTTTAAAATGGTTTCTATGTTTGATAGCGTACCTGATACGCAACAACGGGCTTCTTTGAAATCATACGTTGCACACTAATAATATAATATTATTATTTTAAAAGGTCGTTAACTCCCAGATGTTGTATTGGAGGGACTGAAAAAAACTAACTACAATACGATTATACATGTTTGTTAAATATATTTACATTTATCAAATAAAAGTTAGAGGCTTAAAATGTGAATGAATCTAATTTTAAGCATAATTTTCATTAAAAGGCGGATTTATCGCCTTTTAATATAGAACCCTTTTTAAATCTAGTTTTGGTCACTTTAAAACATTCTATATGACCAAATAAAATCTTTCATTAGAATGGGGACATCAAAATTTACTTTGTGCAATTTTTTAGAATTTTTCCGATAAAGTTCATTTTTTAATGAATAGTGAAAATATTGTATTTTAATTCAAAAGTGCCTTTTAATCTAATTTATTTATATGGTTAGATTATCTTTTTAATTAGTTTTAAAGTGAAATTAAAATAAATTTTTACCATTTAATCTAATGTTGGTCATTGGAATTAATTTCACTTTGAAATTGAACATTAACAAGTATCAATCTTTTGATAATTATTGTTTCTTAAAAACGCGCTATTTTTTTAACAGCGGGAATTAATTTTTAAATTAATTAATTCCACTTCTATGTTTTGAATTTGGAAAAATATACATCAATTTTGAATTTGTAATATCAAATAATTCTTAGGCTGAATTTTTGGTATTTTTCTAAAAAACTTCAATTTTTGTTGAATAGTGAAACCACTTAGTGGTAGTTAAGAAACTGAATTTTTCATTTAAATGAAATTTTACCACTTATGTGAATTGAATCTCAAAAATCTGACATAAATGGTTGTTATCAAGAAGTAAAATGTGGTTCATTAAGATGAAAATAATTTTTGGGGAATAGTAACTTTTGACTTTTATTTACCGCAGTTAAAGGTAAATAAGGTGATTCAAGGTTAAACGAATATTATAATAATTCAAAATTACCTTAACACTTTTCCTAACCTTATTTTTTGAGTCATTAACGACCATGGGAATATTTGGGTCGATTTTAGGACCTCATTGATTCACTTGGGAGTGAAAATGACAATTTAGATCAATTAATTTAAAGTAAAGGAAAAATAGACATAAACAAAAATAGTTTAGTAATTAATTTTTATATGGTGTTATATAAGTTCTATTTTAAACTATAAATATTCGTTTGAAATATAAAAATATTTCATACATGATAGTATTTTTTCATAATTTTTAGAGATCAAATAATTTAAATTATTTATGACACAATAATGATTCAGTGTTTACCTCATTAATAAATAATTTAAATAAATAAGATTATAATGATTAAAATATTATCCAAAACCTGGACAATTCCTATTGGTTGAATATATTTCTACCATTAGTCATATTATCTTCTACTATAATTATTTTTTGACCATTAGAAACTTAATATCATTATATTATAAAATAATATTTTCACTCTTTCCTAAAGAGCCCCTCCTCTCCCTTATAAAAGGAGACCACTTCTAACCAATTCCTCACACATCTCAAGCCATTTGGATCATAAAAACTCTGCCCAATTAATCTCCTTACATCCCTCTCCTCCCCCTAGAATCCTTACCTTAGGTATAAGGCACTTTAAGAAGTCCTTTGGTTAAAACCAAAGGGAGTTACCCAAATTAGAGGTAACAGTTTCTCTTAAATTGTTTTCTTTTATTTTACTTATCCAACCCCTAAACTCTTTTTAATTCATTTCTTTTGTAACAACACCAGTATCCTAAATATACTAGGATTTTGTTATGAGAAGTATTATAACTACACATACACACACCTCCATCTAATTTATGAAGAACATAATGTTTCTGTGGATGGAAAACTAACGCCTCACGAAACGATGATTGTTCGATTATCTCCTACCACCTCTCATGGTGGCCATTATGATGGAACTATATTTATATATTATATATATTATGTTTAATATTTATTTATGCTTCTGTACTTACCAATTATATCAAACCTTTATGGTTTCCATAGTTGGTAAATGCGATAATCTCATTTGAGGAAGTGCGGACTACCGTCCCCTCAAGGTGATGTGATTCGTTAATGCCTTATGTGGGATGTATAAAGGATGGAGTTAATGATATTATATATGATATTATTCTGGAATTATAATATAACTATGTATAATTATGTTTTAATTCCATTAAAATAATAAATAGAAATGAAATTAGCATTCATGCGTACGTACGGCTTACCGTCTCCATGAATGGTGCATTTCATTTCTTACCTCCAAATGTTATGCACTGTTATAAATACATGTATATAATGGATATATATGATATATATTTGATATCTAAATCATGAATACCATTCTGGATAAAATGGACTATTGACCACATGGACCACTTGTAAATATAAGGTGTTCATTTTTGACTCAAGTGCCAAATATCGACAAAATGAATGTTATTAACTTAAATAATTACATAATGTTTATAACATGGTAATATGTGATATAAAAGGAATAATAAGCTTGAAAAAGTTTCTTAATAAAGTATAAATTAACTTTAGTTTATTATTCATGAGATTAAAGAATGATCGAGTCAAGTCGGACACGAGGTAAGGGATCCGACCTCTCTCTTTCTTTTCGAGTACTCTCTTTTATGCCATTTCATTTATGCTCCATGTTCTTATGTTGGAGGATGTTCTTTTATATTCACCATACTGTAATTTTTATTTTCATATTATGAGAGACCCTATCTTACTATCATCAATTCATTTTAAGAATTTTTAAGTGGCGTCGTTAGGCTGCCGAATTTTTGTAAGGGATTTTCTTATCTCACTTTTTATTCCGTGAGATTTCCATTGTTCGCCACTTATTCATTGAATTTGGTGTATTGTGTACTGACATTTAATATATATTATCATGATTCTCATTATATTCATGGTATTATATGATTAATTTTGTGGTTATTAACATTTGGTCATACGACTCAGTTGATTACAACGTGGTAAAGGGGTTTCATCTCACATTCTATTCCCATGAAATTCATGCTATATTTGCCACTATTTATTTTTTGTGGCATATGTACTGTCCATGATTGTAATATTTGTGTAATATAATTTCATTTATGAGTATTTACATCTTCATTGTATGATTCTTCTTTCATGTGGCGTATGTTTTGTAAGTTACCAAATTGGTAAGGGAACCTTTCACCCTCCTCTTTTTAAAAGACTTATTTTGTTATGTATTTTAATTTACATCTTATTATGTTGGGATATGTTATTATATATCATTATTGATGTAAAATCTATGTCCAAGTGATGAAATACCATTTTTATCTCATCAACTTGTTTTCTTAATTTTAAAGTGACGTTGTTAGGCTGTCGAATTTTTGTAAAGGGACTTCTTAACCCAATTTCAATTCTTTGGGTTAAACTTCTACTTGTTGATTATGTCATGCTATAAATATGTGTGAATGACCTATTATTGTTTTACACTTAATATCCACTTATATTGGGTGTATTTATATTTTCCACACATAAATTATGTCATTGATTTATCCTTAATCTAAGGATATCGTCTTTATAAGGGATTGCGTCTCAATTTACATTCCATTGAGACTTCGTTATTTTTATGCACCAATTCACTCTTATATGGTGTATATACTATCCTTTGACATATTATATCATGAATCATTTTATTCTCATGATATTATAATGTTATGATTAAATGTTATTCCTCAATTATTTGTATTCAAGCATCTCTCATTTTGTTAAAAACTCTTTAACTAAAATATCATTTTAAATGTTTTAAAGATTTATTCTTATAAATATTTATCATCAATGTCCATGTTTTCAAAATGGTTTTGGGATTTATTTATATGGACATTAATGTTTTAAATTGTTAATTTCTTTAAAATATTCAAAGTTTTATGGCACACTTTGATTCAAAAATTTATTTATTAAATGTTTTAAATGGTTATGAAAATGGTTTGATAAAGCATTGTTTATTTCAATATCCTGATATGATATATTGTGATTGGAATGTGGAAATGTTATCTTTCCTTTATGCTTGTTTTATGTGTTATGTTATGGTTATTGGTCATTTTTTACGTATATGGATGGTTCCGTGATAAACCTAGGGTGGGTGAGCTCGAGATAGCTCTCTAATGCATTGGGTAACGTGACGGAGGTAAACGTGAATGTTTATCCTAAGAGATTTAGGGAATATACTGTGATGGGTATTCCAAATATGACTCCCTATGTATCTGTGATAGCTACAATGTAAGTATGTTATGAATGCCATAAGTTACCTTTATGATTTATGATTTCTATGTGTTATTCATAAATCTTATGATTTTGTAAGGTATGTTATGATTGAAAAAGTATTGGTTTCATTGATTTGTAATTATTGATGGGATAATGTTTTCTTTCCTTATTTTATAATCCTTACTGAGCTTTTTATGCTCATCCCATGTTTTTGAAATGTTTTTTACAGGACTTAAAGATGAATAGGGTCAAGGAATGGATCAAGGAAAAGTCATGCTGTCTAAAACATGGAACTAGACGTGTTTCTTTTCAAAAGTTTTTATTTTATGATAAAATGGATACGGAGTAGTATTGTCTATATGTAAGATTCATGTTTTTATGTATTAGTTATGGCCTAATTCTATAAAACTCTAAACCAGAAAATATCCTCAATGTGAATTATCCTTTTAATTAAATATTAAGCAAGGTTTAAGGGCGGGTCCTTATAGAGAGGTATCAAGTCGCACCATCCTAGGTTGACTACCCTCAAGGCACCCGACATTGACGGCTCATGCATTTCAAAATCTAGAATCAACTCCTCTAGATGAAGGCACCTTGGGAATTCTTTGATCATGATCACTGAGGCCTGTAACCTTTTTTTGGTGGTTCCTCTATCCAAAATCATTTATTCTTTTTTCCCCAACACAAATAAGGAACAATACTCGATCTGACGTATTTGGATCGTCATGATAAAACACACCTTCAGAGGTCGACTGAAAAACCAAGGTAAACTAAAATTCAGAAACCAGAATCCAAGGAACTTATCCTAGGTAATCCACTTTTGGAGATTACAAGTGATACCACAGGACAAGACAAATTTCCACAGAATAAGAACACTGACTAACCCCAAAGCGGTATCTGCCTGGAAATCAAGTCAAAGGAAATAGTTTGTGTCTATGAGTCTGTACTTGGTATTCCTACTTCGGAACCCAAGTATCACTCGGGATTAACCATTCGTTTAAGATCAACCATGCTTCCAAAGTGAAAATTTTATCAAAACAACCCAAACAAACCCAATGGAATTTTAAAAACTTAGTGTGGTGTAAGACCAATGCTCTCTCAGTGTACTTAGATGATACCAAGATAGGGTACATAGTGGCCTTAAATCCATTAGTACACTAAGATTTTTTTAACAATCTCCATAAAAGATCTAATACACTTTCTTCATAAGGAGGAAGGAGTGATCTACATGTTTTCAAACAGACCTTTCTCATAGAAAAGGGGAAGTCTATCGATTCATTACAGGTTGACTTTCTTGGAAGATCTCAGCTATATCTGCCAACACATTTCCATTACCCAATCATGATGACTTTTCTACACAAGGCATTCCATAGTTCCCAATCACAGCATCATCTTTCTCTCAATAAATCACTAACTTGAATGTAATTGATTACAAGACACAAGCCATTTTAATAAAGTAAGAGGTTTGAAATAGTTCTCTAGGTTGTGCTTATTCCACTTGGAAGGACACGTTTAACTAGGTACAATGTGATACTCCCCACCTTAGGAGTGTCTTTAACATTGAATTAAATAGAGAATGGGATCTCATTCCATGAAACATGCTACTTCGACCACTGAATGTGGTCCTAGAGGTGTCCATCACACCTAGACAAGCATTTAACCGAACAGATAGATATAACCAGTGGCTTAAGAGAGCTAGATTAGATTCACACCAAGATGTACATGTAATACTCCTCTGAGTCACATCCCCACACATCAAGGCATTATCCATAAAGGCCAAACAACCAACCAATGTGTAAAACACTTTATTATTCTTAAAAAACCATCCCAAACATTGGTATGAGTTTAATTTTGATAAATACTCAAGCCACTCTACTCTAGAGATAACTAGAATTCAAATCATAACAAAAAAAGATTAAACGATTAACACTAATCTCAAATGGTTTGATGTACCATTTAACAAGATGATGGGAACATCATATATCAATGCATACTACCTTGAGATTACATGATAAAAAGAAAAATCCTTTATGTTATCCATAGGTTTATTGACCATATACATTCAATTATCTGATAGTCTACACTAAGGATTAACCAAAGAGTCACATTACTCAAACAAATATAGAACAAGATGATAACCTCTGGAGTCATCCAACACTAAAAATCAAGGATATTAAGGGTCACACTCCCTACTAAGTGGTCAACCATTCCATTGGCATGTCCATCCCACAAGAATGTGGCATTTATAAATGATCATAACTAGAGAAATGATCAACAAAACATGACCACCCATCAAAATAAGGGTGTCATTTTATAAATCAAGAGTCCTACATAGGACTATGGCACCCAAAAATTACCAAAAAAGGTATTTCTTGCAAGAAACCAACAAGTGATTTAAATATTCTGAGGGTACTACCAAAAATGGCTAGCACCTAACCAAAGAGAAATTAATTAACCCAAAATGAGGTCATGCTTATGAAGGGTCACTAGGATTAAAGGCCAGTCATTTAGATTCAGACCTTGGAAGGAAGAAGCCTATGGAAACACTAACATTCTATTTCAAGGAAAAACTCAAGAAAAAAATAAACTACCCTTACATGATAATTAACACCAAAACACCTCTTAAGGTTCCATTAGAAGGAATCAACCCAAAACCCCAGGATTCCCTAAATGTTTTAAGGTTCAATTTTAAAGAAAACCAACACTGGACACAAGTAAAAACAAAAAAGGTATTTTCAACAACCTTTATAATCATTATTATTTAGTGACATCCAATGATAATAATGCCATTTATCATATAAACCCCATTTAACACACCATCAATTTATTTATAAGGTCTCACAAAAGTTTATCCCAGGAGAGATGAAAGGTATTTTATTAACTAAAGGGGTATTAGTCATGAATAAATCCCTATAAAAGTGGGAACTTCAATAAACCACCTTTTTGTAGCATATCATACCCCCATGGGGTTAATATTTACAGCATATCAAAGAAAAAGGCGACTTATGAGAGTCCCATTAAGACATTTAGGGTTTAAATAAAAGAAAAACTGGCATTTTAAACTTTTAGATTTTTCAAAAACCTTTATCGGTTCTATTTTATTAACAATATGACCCAAATATCCTACTTGGGTATAGTTGTGCATTTATAAACTTAGTTTTATGGGTCATTATGACTAAATAAAATAGATACAACCCTTATAAAGGCAACCAATACATTTAAGGTCAAAATTGAACAACATTTACATATTAAAAAGTTTTTAAATAAAATATTCATAATTGAAAGTTTGGTTTTATGGGTTACACCCTCTATTAATAAAGTTCTCATACACTTTAAAAGTTGAAGGAGGATCCCATATAATCACAACCATTTCATCCAGATTTAAAAAAGGATTTAACAATTTATACATTTTTAAAAAATCATTTAAAATATAAAAGGTGTATCTACTATGGTTCGATTATGTTGGTCGCCCTATTCCAATTCATAAAGCACCCATACACTTTACCAATTAGAAATTGGTTCCCATTTAACTGCATCCAATTAATTTTGTAATAAAGGACATTTTATCATATTGAACATTTATAAAAAAAATCTTTAAGTATATTAAGTGCATTAACAATGGTTTGGTTATATGGGTTTTCACTTTACAACTTATAAGGCACCAATACACCTTATGAATTGGAAATTGACTCCCATTTAATCACAATCAAAATGTTTTATCCTTTGATAAACAATATAGAAGCATGGAAATTTTAAGAAATTACATTGAATAAGACCAACCATGTAAATAAATAATGATAGTCTAACAATTACCTAAGCAGGTGAAAACTAAATATATTGTTGAAATTCATAACATGGCATGTAAAGGAAAGCTATAAAAACATATAAGGCAAATAAATAGTTTCAAGTAGCCTGATAATGCAATCTACATGGAATATAATATTCATGGATTGGGAATTCCTAAGTGCCTATAATAATTCATGTAGTGATTCCTCCTTTTCATACCAAGACAAGGGAAATTTATAAATTTGGTAAATTAGTAAGAAACATAAGGTACTCCAATCACTCAAGGTGAGATCAAAATAAATAGTAATGGAAACACCATGAAAAACAATCTCATTCCTGGCCACTTGGACTCTTCCACATATGTTGGTTGATCATTCTCAAGCATGGTTATTTACCAAGTGTTGACACATTCTTAGTCTCCTTCCTACCAGCTCAAACCATTAAGAAAAAGGAAAAAATCAAGGTTCGGATACCAATTTGTAAGGTCTCAAACCAACTAACTATGAGAATAGTATCTAGACCAGTCACAACATGACCTCAAGCATGAATCCTAACATGCCAGAGGCTACCAACTAGTAGTGAGGGATTTGGGTAATTCCATAGGTAGATTGTGCCCTCATTGATCAAAGTAGAGTGAAACAATAGATATACATATAAAAATATAGGAAACAATGACAACATTCAGATAGTAGAAGAAACCAAATATGTATTTATGCAAGATTAAGAAATAAAGTTTGGAAGATGAATAAAAAATAGAGTCATCTGATAATGATAGTATGACATGTGGCTATACAAAAAAGAACAAGAAGGGGGAAAGGATACAAACATATACAACATGCTGAAAAATATAAAAAAGCCAAAAACTGCTACAGTTATCATCCCAAGTACCATCTTGGTACTCTACCCCAACTCCATCATAACAATATCCAAATCCATTTTTTTCATTTTATAAACTTGCTTTAAGGTCTAGTGGTAACCGTACACCATACCCTAGATTTCACAATACAAGTTTAAAATTAAAAATTGTACTCATAAAAAGATTGCATGTTAAAGACATCCAAAACAATTCAAAAATCCATAAGGCTAAAACAAGACATATTATGAAATTCAAAATCACCATCAATAGCAAGTCAGCCACCCCACCGCCATCGAGCATTCAGAATTCAAAAATCAAACCAATTGGTTCCTCAAACACAGCACCATGAAATCCAATGTGATACCTAATCTTCTATCATCCTTGATTCATGACCTTATACCTATTGAAATAACCAAAATTCCGCTGAGAAACCACCAGAAAATGACCTCCGACACTACTGAAGAAACCCAAAATAGACTCCCCAAAAACCATTAGCAATGGATGAAGCATGTAACGCCCCTACCCCAGCTACCCAGACTCGGTGCATTACTTCGTAACATTGGCATGATCACAAAAGATCAAGTCTCGAAAGACCGATTACTTTAGTAGCCTTGGAAACACTAGATACATTCATAAATGTTACATTACATCAAAAAGTGAAAAACTATAATAACATAGTCTCCATAGTCCACACTTCTATCCTCTTCGGACTATCCCTGTAGGTCATTCATAAAATACTTCTTCACATCCTGGAAAATATTAAAACATTGAAAGGGGTGAGCTCAGATGCTCAGTAAGGATAACAATATAGCGGAAGCTTTCATAAATAAGAATAAACATTTAAGGCAATGTATAACTAAAACAAAAGCCTTTTAAACTTAAACTTCAATATATTATGGAAAAAGTAAAATTAGATAATGCCATTTACTTACTCACATGGATATTCTACTAGTCGAATAATCACATGCAATATCAATAACCACTTTCATAATGATGGAATGCATAATTCCAGACTATCATAACCACGTAGTCAAGGCCTCGTGCCAAGACACTAGTTTGTCTCATGAGACCTACCGATGTAATTTTTTAGAAGATACTTACATTTAAAATTGCTCAAATATAATCCAGTGTTTTTCTGAAAACATTATGCAAGCTTCTGAAAACAAAATAACTAATTCTGAGACTTCTCGACTAATTACAGGCCATGATGGGTCCATGCCCAATCCCTTCCTGTCTACCACACTCGAGAGTCGGGTTTTTTGAAAACATTTTTAAGCTTGCGTTAAATACGTATACATTTGCACTGGATTTTCATATATTGGAGAGAAATATCTCTTTTTTGAAATAATTTAAAAATCAAATAATTATAAAAGAAAACCTTTTGAATAAACGTAAAAGTCAAAGGGGTTTATACACCGTATAAAAGAAAGTTGTGTATAAAACCAAATATGTCTCAATGAAAGGAGATTGAGACGAAGTCCTTAAAAAGATCATTTTTAAAATAAAATAGATCTATTATGTGTATTCACTATAGGTACACATAAAGAATACAAAATAAGACATAATAATATCATGACATAATTTGAAAGTAGGAGATTAACCCAAAGAATGGAAATTGGGTTAAGAAGTTCCCTTACCTCGTGTCTGACTTGACTCAATCATTCTTTAACCTCCTGAATAATAAAATAGAGTTAATATATACCTTATTAAGAACCATTTTCAATTTCATTATCCTTTTTATATCACTTATTACAATGTTATGAACTTTATGTAATTATTTAAGTTAATAACGGTCGTTTTGTCGATCTTTGGTACTTGAGTCAACAATAAACTTCTTATAATTACAAGTTGTTTATGTGGTAGAATATCCATTATCTCCAGAATTATATTCATGATTTAGATGTAATATATATCATATATATCCAGTATATACATTCATTTATAATATTACGTAACATTTAGAGGTAAGAAATGAAATGCACCGTTCATGGAGACGGTAAGCCGTACGTACGCATGAACGCTACTTTCATTTAAATTTCATATTTAATGTAACTAAATCATAATGATATAAATGTATAATATAATTACAGTATAATATAGTGTATAATACCATTTACTCCATCCTTTATACATCCCACATATGGCATTAACGATTCAAATCACTTTGAGGGGGCGGTAGTCCGCACTTCCTAAAATGAAATTATCACGTTTTACCCATAATGGAAATCATAAAGTATGCCATAAATGAGAAATACAGAAGCATAAGTAAAACATAAACATATTTTATATCATATATAAAAATAGTGACATCTTAATGGCCACCTTTGAAGGTGTTATATGAGTGTTGAACAATCATCGTTTCGTGAGGCAGAAATTCGCCATCCACAGAAACCGTATGTTCTTTAACCATTAGATGTAGGTGTGTGTAAGTTTAGCTAGAATCCTTATTATAAAAACATCCTAGTATATTGAGTATACTGGTGTTGTTACAAAAGAAATGAATAAAAAGAGTTTAGGGGGTTGGAGAAGAAAAATAACACAAAACAGCATTAGAGAAGACATTACCTCAAAATCGGGTAACTCTTTTTGATTTGAGCTAAAGGCTTCCTTGGGAAGAGTTCTGCACAAAGTGAGGCTTCTAGGAGTAAGGGAGGAATGTTGGGAGAGTATTTGGGCAGAGGTTGGCCGAGCCAAATGTCTTGAAAGTGTGAATGAGGTGGTAGAGGTGGGGGCCTTTTATAAGTGGAGAGGAGGGGCACTTTTGGAAAGTAATGAAATGTTATTCAATTATAGAATGCTTTTCGGTTTCTAAAGGTCCCACACTTATATAATTCGTGGATAAGGTGATAAGGGTTCGAAATATACCTATCCAATAGTCTTTGGACAAGTGTAAGCCTTGGATTTTTCATTATCTTTTCATTTTACTAAAATCGTTAAATAATGAGGTCATCGCTGCATCATAATGATGTCATAAATAATTTAATTTATTTAATGTCTAAAAATTATAAAAAAATACTATGATTTAGGAAATAGTTTTATCTTTCTAATGAATATTTATAATCAAAATTTGGACTTGTCTAACCCCAATTAAAAACTGTTTTAGTAAAACAACTCATGTTTGTGTCAATTTAATTCTAACATTAAATAAATATATATTAATGTCATTTTCCAACTAAAGTGGCTCCATGGGGTCCCCAAGTTGACCCATGGGTTTTCTTGGTCGGCCATGACTCATCCAATAGGAGTAGGACAAGTGTCATTCTCATCTCATATTATTAAAACATTATTTTTACCTTAAACTACACTAATTACCTCTAATCGCGATTAAGAACTTAAAAGTTACTATTCACCAAAAAATTATTTTAATCTCATTGAACCACATTTTACTTCTTAATGACAACCATGTATGTCGGATTTTTGAAAATCAAATCACATAAGTGGTAATATTTCATTTAAACGAAAAATCAGTTATTTAACTACCACTTAGTGGTTTCACTATTCATCAAAAATTGAAGTTTTTCAGAACAAAGCCAAAATGTCACCCTAAGCTATAATTGATATTCCGAATTCAAAAATGATGTCTATTTTATGAAATTCCAAACATATAAGTTGCATTAATTAATTTTATAATTAATTCCCGCTGTTACAAAAAATGGCGTGTTTCTAAGAAACAATTTATATCAAAAGATTGGCAATTGTTTATGTCTGATTTCAATGTTAAATTAATTCTAATGACCACCATTGGATAAAATGGTAAAAATATATTCTAATTATAATTTAAAACCACTAAATAGTATAATTTATCACTATAAATTATTTTGATTAAAAAAGTTGTTTTTAAGTATTTTTCACTATTCATAAAAAATAGAAGTTCTCAGAAAAATACCAAAAATTCAACATAGGCTAATTTCGATATTCCAAATCCAAAAATGAAGTCCATTTTGATAAATAAAATTTATAAAATTTCAAAAAGTAGGTATTACTATTCACAACGGCTAGTTTAATTCGTTGTGGTGTGTGTTAGAGCTCGAGGTTGCGTACAACATACGCTATCGCATTATTCGAAGTGAAACGTACCGTGGAAGCTTGGGGTGTTACATTCTCCCCTCCTTCAATAAATTGCATCCTCGCAATTTGAAATTTTTCTTTGAAAATAAAAGGTTGAAAATAGAAAATACCTTTGTGGAAAACCCACATCGGAAATAAGGTTAATAAAATTTAGTCTTAATAAGAGGGAAATGGAAATAAGAAAGTCACCACCAAATTATGATCTCGATAAGGAGAACATTGGTGGAAATTAGAGACATATAATTGGAGGAAAAACGTAAATATTTGTAGGGAGTGATTGAGGTCATCAATCACAATCAACTGTCAAATTGAGGGCCTCAAAGCCTTCAATCTATGTTGATTTAAAATATCATCAGTTCAACAAGACATAAGGTATTAGGATAACACATTTTTTTGTTTTAATATCCTTTTACTAAAGTTTAAGAATTAATTTATTCATTGAATAAGAGATAGGTATATATATATTTATGCTTGACAACTAGAGTTTCAACCTTCGACTCATCTTTCACTCAAAAAGATAATAGAACTCAAAAATATTATACTTATCCTAATTGTATAGGGTTCCAAATGTTAACACATACCATTTAGATTAGTAAAATTATTTTGTAATAACCAGGGACTTCCTGTAGGCTAGTGGTAGGAAATAAAGGCCTGTCGCACCATGATTGTGGGTTCGATTCCTGCAGCTTTGTCCGACGCGACGGGTTATGCCCCACCCTGCAGGTTGTCCTTTTCCTAAAACTATAGTATTATAATATTCCAAAAATAATCTTCAGAAATGCTTTAACCTTAAACAATACTATCCAAAGATCAACTTAATCCACTCCAAACTTTATTGTTATCCAAAATACCTCTGTCCAGACTTTCTCTAAAAGGTCTCTTAATTCCAAAATCAATTGTAACCTCAGATTCCACAAACAAAGTAAAGTTTCTCTTATTTTCATATACTAAAAATATAATTACCTTCATCAAATTAAAACCTTACTGAAATCAACAAGTACTGTAGTACAATCCTTATATATATCACATTATTCTAATAACCAAAATATAATCCTTGAGTCCAAAAGCACCAATACATTAATTATTCCGCTTCAACTGTAGTCACAGCATAAGATTGGCCTTGATCCCTTGGCCTTTTCTGAGGTAAGTTTCCTTGACTCTTAGGACATTCATTTGCATAATGACCCATTTCTCTACAATTGTAGCATTCAACTTTGATAGCCCCTTTCTTTCCCTTGCAATCACGAGCCTGGTGACCCTTATCTCCACATTTATAACAAACTCCCATTCCTTTTAGGCAAGTACCAGGGTGATTCTTCCCACAATTATCACATAATGGAAAATCCTTCTTTCCCTTTTTCCCTTTATCTGTCTCTTGTTCCACCGTTCTCTTCTTCTCTTGCTTTACTTTGTTGTCATAAGACTTAGAGAATTCCTTTTCTGTCTTGATAGCACACGAGACAATATCTTCGTATGATGAGAAGGATTGTGATACTAAAGCTCGACGGAGAAATGGTTTTAACCCATCAAAGAAACGATCAATCTTACTCCTTGGGTTACGTATATAATCGGCAGCATGCCTCGCTAACCTTGTAAAGTTAGCCTCATACTTTGCGACATTCTCATCCTCCTTCTGCCTCAAACTCCGAAATTGCCTTTCCATATCTGCTCGATGGTCACGAGGAAAGTATTTTTCTAAGAAAATATCTTTGAACTCCCTCCATTCCATATTCGATACGTCATCATCTTCCTTTGTGTTTTGAATCAGCGACCACCACTGATCGGCATCTCTAGTGAGGCGGTAAACTGCCATGACAACCTTCTCCCTTTCACTACTCCCCAAGGCATGGAATATTTTCTCTAAGGAATTTATCCATTGCTCAGCTACTATAGGATTTGTACTCCCATTGAATGTTGGTGGTTTTTGCCTCATGAAACGGTCTAAAATTGATCCTCCACGTTGCGGATCATGGTGCTCCATACGAGTAAGGTTATTATTCATAACCTGAGTGAGTTGTCCCAGTATGGTAATAAGTTGATCACTACCAGTTGTATCTCCAGCTCCACAATAATTATCTTGAGCAGGAGGGAAATCCCTGCACGGAGTGCGTGCATTGATACGGTTTCCATTCCTTACACTAGGCGCCATTTCTAAACAATGGCATAAACTAGATTTGTTTATGAATCAAAATACATAATTCCGTACTTGTAAAACACTTAACACTAATTGAACTATTTATGGATATAATCCATAATCATAAAAAAAAAGTTTTCTTTGAGGAAGTATATACTCATAACCCTTCATAGTGGTTAGTAAAGAAATGAGAATTATCCTAAGCATATCCCCCGGGAGTGTCCTAACCAAGAGTGCAGCAAGGCCCGTTGTCGTGCACCAGTTCCCGTTCGAGTCTAGCTCAAAGAGGTGTTTTCGGGTTTTACCCCTAGGTACATCTGTGCCAGAGCCGCCTCTACCTGCTCGTATCCAGACAGGGATGTATTGCTCGGAAAACTCATAACATCTCTATAATGCCAAAATTCTAGGAAGTTCTTCTATACTAATCCTCAAATTCTATCTTTGAGATATGTTCTCTAATCAGAGTTTATCTACATCTAGCTTCCAAGGTTAGTACTAAACTGCCTCTGATACCAACTGTAACGCCCCGACCCCAGCTACCCAGAGTCGGTGCATTACTTAGTAACATTGGCATGATCAAAAAAGATCAAGTCTCGAAAGACCGATTAGTTTAGTAGCCTTGGAAACACTAGATACATTCATAAATGTTACATTACATCACAAAGTGAAAAACTATAATAACATAGTCTCCATAGTCCACACTTTTATCCTCTTCGGACTATCCCTGTAGGTCATTCATAAAATACTTCTTCACATCCTGGAAAATATTAAAACATTCAAAGGGGTGATCTCAGATGCTCAGTAAGGATAACAATATAGCAGAAGCTTTCATAAATAAGAATAAACATTTAAGGCAATGTATAACTAAAACAAAATCCTTTTAAACTTGAACTTCAACATAATATGGCAAAAGTAAAATGAGATAATGCCATTTACTTGCTCACATGGATATTCTACTAGTCGAATAATCACATGAAATATCAATAACCACTTTCATAATGATGGAATGCATAATGCCAGACTATCATAACCACGTAGTCAAGGCCTCGTGCCAAGACCACAAATAAGAT
The DNA here is from genome assembly GCA_963277665.1 of Viscum album. NCBI lineage: Eukaryota > Viridiplantae > Streptophyta > Magnoliopsida > Santalales > Viscaceae > Viscum > Viscum album. The sequence goes on from OY728159.1 coordinate 1,628,544,669, forward strand.
TTTGTCAAGGCCTCGTGCCAAGACACTAGTTTGTCTCATGAGACCTGCCGATGTAATTTTTTAGAAGATACTTACGTTTAAAATTGCTCAAATATAATCCAGTGTTTTTCTGAAAACATTATGCAAGCTTCTGAAAACAAAATAACTAATTCTGAGACTTCTCGACTAATTACAGGCCATGATGGGTCCATGCCCAATCCCTTCCTGTCTACCACACTCGAGGGTCGGGTTTTCTGAAAACATTTTTAAGCTTGCGTTAAATACGTATACATTTGCACTGGATTTTCATATATTGGAGAGAAATATCTATTTTTTGAAATAATTTAAAAATCAAATAATTATAAAAGAAAACCTTTTGAATAAACGTAAAAGTCAAAGGGGTTTATACACCGTATAAAAGAAAGTTGTGTATAAAACCAAATATGTCTCAATGAAAGGAGATTGAGACGAAGTCCTTAAAAAGATCATTTTTAAAATAAAATAGATCTATTATGTGTATTCACTATAGGTACACATAAAGAATACAAAATAAGACATAATAATATCATGACATAATTTGAAAGTAGGAGATTAACCCAAAGAATGGAAATTGGGTTAAGAAGTTCCCTTACCTCGTGTCTGACTTGACTCAACCGTTCTTTAACCTCCTGAATAATAAACTAGAGTTAATATATACCTTATTAAGAACCATTTTCAATTTCATTATCCTTTTTATATCACTTATTACAATGTTATGAACTTTATGTAATTATTTAAGTTAATAACGGTCGTTTTGTCGATCTTTGGTACTTGAGTCAACAATAAACTTCTTATAATTACAAGTTGTTTATGTGGTAGAATATACATTATCTCCAGAATTATATTCATGATTTAAATATCATATATATCATATATATCCAGTATATACATTCATTTATAATATTACGTAACATTTAGAGGTAAGAAATGAAATGCACCGTTCATGGAGACGGTAAGCCGTACGTACGCATGAACGCTACTTTCATTTAAATTTCATATTTAATGTAACTAAATCATAATGATATAAATGTATAATATAATTCCAGTATAATATATTGTATAATACCATTTACTCCATCCTTTATACATCCCACATATGGCATTAACGATTCAAATCACTTTGAGGGGGCGGTAGTCCGCACTTCCTAAAATGAAATTATCGCGTTTTACCCATAATGGAAATCATAAAGTATGCCATAAATGAAAAATAAAGAATCATAAGTAAAACATAAACATATTATATATCATATATAAAAATAGTGACATCTTAATGGCCACCTTTGAAGGTGTTATATGAGTGTTGAACAATCATCGTTTCGTGAGGCAGAAATTCGCCATCCACAGAAACCGTATGTTCTTTAACCATTATATGTAGGTGTGTGTAAGTTTAGCTCGAATCCTTCTTATAAAAACATCCTAGTATATTGAGGATACTGGTGTTGTTACAAAAGAAATGAATAAAAAGAGTTTAGGGGGTTGGAGAAGAAAAATAAAACAAAACAGCATCAGAGAAGACATTACCTCAAAATCGGGTAACTCTTTTTGATTTGAGCTAAAGGCTTCCTTGGGAAGAGTTCTGCCAAAAGTGAGGCTTCTAGGAGTAAGGGAGGAATGTTGGGATAGTATTTGGGCAGATTTTGGCTAATCCAAATGTCTTGAAAGTGTGAATGAGGTGGTAGAGGTGGGGGCCTTTTATAAGTGGAGAGGAGGGGCACTTTTGGAAAGTAATGAAATGTTATTCAATTATACAATGCTTTTTGGTTTCTAAAGGTCCCACACTTATATAATTCGTGGATAAGGTGATAAGGGTTCGAAATATGCCCATCCAATAGTCTTTGGACAAGTGTAAGCCTTTGATTTTGCATTATCTTTTCATTTTATTAAAATCGTTAAATAATGAGGTCATCGCTGCATCATAATGATGTCATAAATAATTTAATTTATTTAATGTATAAAAATTATAAAAAAATACTATGATGTAGGAAATCGTTTTATATTTCTAATGAATATTTATAATCAAAATATGGACTTGTCTAACCCCACTTAAAAACTATTTTAGTAAAACAACTCATGTTTGTGTCAATTTAATTCTAACATTAAATAAATATATATTAATGTCATTTTCCAACTAAAGTGGCTCCATGGGGTCCCCAAGTTGACTCATGGGTTGTCTTGGTCGGCCATGACTCATCCAATAGGAGTAGGACAAGTGTCATGCTCATCTCATATTATTAAAACATTATTTTTACCATAAACTACACTAATTACCTCTAATCGTGATTAAGAACTTAAAAGTTACTATTCACCAAAAAATTATTTTAATCTCATTGAACCACATTTTACTTCTTAATGACAACCATGTATGTCGGATTTTTGAAAATCAAATCACAGAAGTGGTAATATTTCATTTAAACGAAAAATCAGTTATTTAACTACCACTTAGTGGTTTCACTATTCATCAAAAATTGAAGTTTTTCAGAACAAAGCCAAAATGTCACCCTAAGCTATAATTGATATTCCGAATTCAAAAATGATTTCTATTTTACGAAGTTCCAAACATATAAGTTGTATTAATTAATTTTATAATTAATTCCCGCTGTTACAAAAAATGGCGTGTTTCTAAGAAACAATTTATATCAAAAGATTGGCAATTGTTTATGTCCGATTTCAATGTTAAATTAATTCTAATGACCACCATTGGATAAAATGGTAAAAATATATTCTAATTATAATTTAAAACCACTAAATAGTATAATTTATCACTATAAATTATTTTGATTAAAAAAGTTGTTTTTAAGTATTTTTCACTATTCATAAAAAATAGAAGTTCTCAGAAAAATACCAAAAATTCAACATAGGCTAATTTCGATATTCCGAATCCAAAAATGAAGTCCATTTTGATAAATAAAATTTATAAAATTTCAAAAAGTAGGTATTACTATTCACAACGGCTAGTTTAATTCATTGTGGTGTGTGTTAGAGCTCGAGGTTGCGTACAACACACGCTATCGCATTATTCGAAGTGAAACGTACCGTGGAAGCTTGGTGTGTTACATCGGTCGCACCTCCAGAACACCGAAAACAGCTCAAAGCCACACATCCCAAAACCTTTGAGAAAATCACTACAGCAGACCAAATTGGAATGGAAGAAAAGGTCAAAAAGAAAGGGTAGGGTTAGAAATGGCTAGGTCTTCGACATCGTGACACAATATTCAATAGGAACTCCATTCCCTTCACCTAAACACCACCAGGAGAGTGAAAACTAGATAGAAAAAGAAAAGGAATCTAGTAACAAATCTTTATGCCTGTAAGCCTTCATAAAAATGGTAAACACCTAAAGAAACAACTATACTTTACATCCATCATTAGCAAAAAGCTAAATCCCTACATTGCAAGCGTTGCTAGTGATGTGTTTTCCTCGCTCACAAAACACTAATCCACCCCTAATGAAACAAAAACCAAACTCTATCACCAAATAACAAATATAGTGAAACATATGAATCTGATGAGTCATAATAGAAGGAAAAAAAAATAGAACCCAAAACCAGAGAGATAGTCGTCACATGCCTCCATATCACAATTCAAATCCACCATAGGGAACCATCGTGCCAAACCAAAATGGGGTCTTGCGTGATGGGTTGGGAAAGAAGGGAACACAAGGAGGGTTGACAAGGAAAGTATCCAAGAGAAAATATGCTAGACCAACCACCAGCTTTAGAAGAACAAGGAAACCCTTGAAATAAAACATAAAGAGGCAATCAGAAGGGGTCAATGGCTGAGTGCTCCACTAACACCATCCCAATTCATCGAAGATCCTTCAATTCTAACCAAATATGGGGTCTTGCGTGAAAGGTCCAAAAATAAGGGAATTGGTGGAGGCTGGATGAGGACCTCAATTCTAACAACCATTCATCGATAATGAAGAGAAAACACATGAGGAAGAGAATCCCTTAAGGAAAATGGGAAACCAATCACCGACGCCAAAAGGAACCCTAAGTAAATCTCTGAAATAGAGAGTTCCCCTAGGAGATAATGGGGGCCCATCATAGTAATGTGAAATAATAATTGGAAGATGGACTCGTCCCCTTTATTAATACCTATAGAAGTAAAGTCTACTATGGTATTAATGGTACCCAAGCAGGGTGTGAGATACAATCTTAGTAGGTCAGCACCTACGGTTTATAAACCATTCCAATTCATGAAATATAAAAAATAAGTGTTCCATAGTATGTAAATTAAAGTCATAAATAATTAAAAGAAATAAATTTATTGGATTGGGTTTCACTTGGACACCTGTCCAGTTACCTGCTTCAGCCTAAGCTAGTGTGTCTGAATAAAATGATCCTACAAAGGTAAAGTGATATATAATGAAAAAGTAATTATATTTTCCCTATGATTTTACTTTTTATTATAGGACACATCCCTACATTTTTTCAATCCATCACATTTATTATTTTGAAAACAATAATTTTCCTTTTCTTTAATTCAATTTGAAAACACTTTTAGAATATAGTGATACAACCAGATCTCATCCAAGAAAATAAGTTAGGGATTCCCAAGTAGCTCTTGAGGGTCTCCACATATTATTAAATCCAAGTATTCTATCTATGATGACCCAGTAATAAATTCCCATATGTCACTCCAAGTGTGGTATGAAAATTCAATGAATAAACTCTGAGTCCATACCTGGTATTGCACAGAGGGGACCGAGTCTCACTCGACTCATGGTAGAACCAATGTGAATTTGATCATGTCCAAGGGGTATACCCTATGGAATCGATGTCACTCATCTGTATGTAAAATATATATAATTATTGGTGAAACCATCCTATACAAGGTTGGTGTTACTCCCAGTGGGTTTACTAAACATTAACACTTCTAAAAATAAAGGAACGAGAGTCCATCCAAGGGGTCCTTAAGTCGGAACCCCTCATATCACCCCAACACTAAGATAAACCCATTATAAAATAAATGAATTCTTAATAATTAATGAAAGATTTACCAATTCATAAACTCAGGTATATGAAACATAAGAGTTGTTTTAGTCAACACATTTCCATTTTAAAGCCTCATTAAAGGCATGAGGCATATGTGTCAAGAACTAGGACCAATGGTTTAATTCAATCACTTCATCTAAGTAATGGGTAGAGGATTAGAACATGGATCAACACCTAATTCCAATCAATAAACACACAAGGAATGCGATTACGAGGCATTACCCCTCAAGGGGCATTGAAGTAATCAAAACAAAAGGGGATTTCAACTTCTAAGGAGATGTGTCGAGCATAATAAATTAATTTTCAAGATCTTTGAAATGAATATCAAGGGTTAAAACCATTGATATCCATTTTTCTTAATTTAATTTAAAATATAAAGTCATTTAACCAAGGTGTAACCCTCACATTGTGATTTAACCATTTAATTCATGGGAAATGACCATTAATGGTAGGTACACCCAAATGGGTGGCCAACAACCAAGAGAACGACCAACATATGGGTTTTTTCAAAAGGATAGGTCACATAGAACATGGAAATCCATTTTAATTAATTTATAAAGAAAGAATAAAGCATAACCAGAGGAATCTGGAGTGCAGTATGATAGCGCATCATTTAAAATGTGTTGAAATGACATGAAATATCTTAAACCACCTACCTTGATGTAGTAGTGCTCCACTAATTTGTTATTGAGGCCTGATTCAACCTATAATGGAAGAAATTTAAGGATTCATCAAACACCCTAAAAATAAGAAAAAATAATTTTCACATAAGTAGTGTAATTAATGGAAGAGGTACCTTGAAAAAGAAGCTATGGAATGAGGATATTACTAAGGAATTTTCATTGCTTCTGACAGCGAAGGATTCAGATGATGAACAGAGCAGAAATCAATATCCATATCTTGAGGGAAAAGGGATATCACACATTAGAAAGAGGATGAACCTACTGGATTAGAGAAAAAAAGATTTTAAAACACTTATTAAAGGAAAAAAGGTTAATTTTGACCTTACAACTAGGTCGCACGGTTTGGTTGCATAGTTTGGCCAAACCATACGCCAACCATGCAATGAACAGTGTGAGGTTACTACCTAAGTGTCACTAAACTTGTGGGATAGATGTATGGTTTGGGTAAAACATTCCTTGTGTGTTCACTTCACATCTAATCGTTTATATAAGTTGCACAGTTTGTTGATGGGGGACGCATAGTTTCAGAAAATCCATGTGCCCTGTTCAGACCACCCATTCTTAAGATTTTGGGGGCCCGACACTCTTGAAACACAATGAGACACATGGAGAACCCATCAGGCCTTTACCCAAGCCTAAAAACAACACTTTGAAGTGTTACAACTCTCAGAATTAAAATATGATGCTCATTTTATAAAACAGACTATCCACCAAATGAAAAAATTCAAATTCATGTGTTATTTCATCTGGTCCAAAAAACCGAGATGCTACACTCAAAAAGTTATTTGGTGACAAGGTTATATTTTTGGGGATAGCTTTTGGAGAATACATGATTGAAGTATGGACATATCTTAGGTTTAATATATGACTGGTGTTGAGGTAATAAAGGGTTTATTGATTTTGACAAGTGAGTTGAATAGTATTGATATCCTTGGAATTGATTATTGATTTAATGAAAAAGTAATCCATGATATTTTTTTGAAGTAATATTATTTTTGGGATTATCGTATATATTGACTAGTGTGTGGATTTATAAACTATTGGTTGAAGATAAGAGTTAATTTGTATAGTAATATATGATTTCACTATGTTTTAATGTATTAGAGATTCAAATGGTTTTGGGGAAGGTATGTTATGGAGAATATATTATTAGGTTATATACATAATGGGGAACATGATTTTATAAAATATTAATGTTGTTTGAGGAAATATAAGTGACTTGATATAGCCTAATATATTAAGGTAGATTTCATGTTTGAAGTGTTGGGATGTGATGCCTTGTTCATAGCATCATAGGATCAAAAAAATATGAAGTTCAAATAATTATAAATTCAAGAATCAGAATTACGTTCACCAGAATTTCATTTAGCGAAAGGAAGTTAAAATTGATGAAAAGGCAATAATAGTAGATCTTATCCTATGTTAATAGGTATATTGGAATTTCACATTTACCAATGTTTTAGTGGTGGAGTGCCGGGAGGTGCATAATTTCATCAAAACTGATGGATCATCAGGTTGGTAAACTATATTAAGTGTTCATGTCATAATATCTAGGTTTTTAGGAGAGAAGTTTTAACTTGTTCAAATAATTATTCTAAGTATTTAAGTGTGTGGAAATTTAGAGAAAACTGTTTGAAAACAAGGGTGATAACAGTGGCTCAACTAGGAATTTATTGGAGGATATGAGAAGTTATTGAGGATTACTTTTCATTATAATATATTATTCACCTATAATCTTACTGTTATAATAAAATGAATCAATAGAGTGTTTTCCCCATGAAAATAGGAAAAAATTCTAAAGAATGTTAAAACTTATTGTACTTTATCTGAGTAAGTTTATATCTGTTTCATGTTTTACTATTGGATGTTTTTTCAGTACATTATTTGTACGGAGGTTTGTGTGAAAGGATGACTTTGTATGATGAGTAGGGTGCAGTGAATACCTACTTATTATACACATATTCAAGGGGGAAGATAAATTCTAGATATCTAGTTTTCCACTACACTTATACTATGCGAAATTTTTTGGTTGATCTGTTGATCATACATCCAATGGTCGGTTGGTAGTACAAGCTATTAGTTATTCATACTACAGTTTATGGATCAGTTTCACATAGAAAGGAGTATAAAGGGGAAGATTTCATGCTCAAGGTTCAACATACTAGTAGAAGGTTATGCATGTAATAAATGTAATGGAAGATCTAAATTAAAAAAATTGATGGATCAGATTTTGGATTCTAGAAAATTAAAATTGAAGACTATATGATTTAGAATGACTTGGAGGTTCCCTTTTTGGGAGTGAAGATAGTTTTGATGGATAAAGATGAATTGGAGAACTTTGATAGGAAATAACTTATGATGGTAATGATGTATATGGAAAGGAATGTTGTTTTCAATATTCAAGAGTGTAATACTACAACAAATGTTCTGAAGGTGTTGGAAAACATATATGAAAAACTAATAGGCTTGAATAAGGTTGTCATGTTGTGATTGTTGTTTGGATTAAGATTGTTGGAAGGAAGGCCAATGAAATATCATGTAAATGAATTCAATATGATCCATGGGTATTCCTAATCAGTAAAGGTAACTTTTTCTAATGATGTATGGGAATTTATTATTTTGTCTTCATTTTGGAAGATCTAGGATACAATGTCTATTAAAATTAGTAACTCCAACATACAATTTTATCTAGTGTTTAATGATATCAGGAATATGATACTCAATGAATAATTTTTACGAAGGAAATTTCATGCACCATCTGGTATTATGATTAATACCAATGAAATGGGTAGTTCTCCCCATTGAAGGTAGGTTTATTAGAAGAATCCATCAGAAGATAAGTCTCATGAAAGGTAATGGGAGAAGAGCCAAGGAATTTCAGTCGGTATTAGTTCTACCATCTAGAAGTGTAGGAATAAAGGAAATCTCAAGAAGAATTGAAAAGGTCATAATGAGAAATTCATAACTACATAAACCTCTCGTAGTAATAACTTCTTCAATGCAACTAAACTTCATAATGGTTGATTTCTAAGTGAGAGCACGCCAATGGAAGCTTGGGTGGTTGACTCTATAGCATCTTTACATTCAAGTAGATATCAAAGATTCAAGCCAAACTATATATCTGGGAAGTTTAGTAAATTCCATCTAGTAGATCATGAAGCCATGTAACTTGTTATAAAAGGTGATGTTAACATTTTAATGAATAATAGAGGATTCTTGAAACTATCAAAAGTTTTCCACATATTTGGCCTTAAGAGGAATCTAATTATTATTGGAAAATTTGATGATGTTAGCTATGGAACTATATTTTCAAATAGGGTATGCGAGGTTACCCATGGATCCCTAATAATTGAAAAATATGTAAAGGATGGGACCCTTTACATGACCATAAATTCATATGAGAGTGCAGTCGTCAAAAGTATAACTTGCAATGATTTGGATTTATGGAACTGTAGTTTTGGTCACCTTAATGAGAATAAAATAAAGTATCTAAAGGATATTTTCTTACTGATTCTTCATCCCAAAGAAATTATAAAGTTTGAAATTTATGTGTTGGGAAATAAAAAAGGGTATCTTTCAACTTAGATAGTTGGAATCAGGGGAATCGAAAGTTGGATCTTGTACATAGGGATGTTTATGGACCTATATTTGGTAAGAACTATAGTGGTTTCCCTTAAATTATCACTTTCATTAATGATGATAAAATTAAAGTGTGGATTTACTTCCTGAATCATAAATATACTTTTTTATACTTTTATTTAATATAAATATTTGGAATAACGGGAATGTGACTGGAAGTTTAAGTTCATATGAACAGACAATAGTAGTGAGTACACTGGATGCAACTTCCAGAACTTCTGAAAGAAGTAAGGGATAAGGTATGAGGATATGGTGCCTGAAAATCAATAATAGAATATATTAGATGAAATAATAAATCATACTTTGACAGATATATCCAAAATTATTAGTTTTTACTCAATAATTAAAAAGGTGACTTGGATAGAGGAACATGACATGGTGGAATATCTCATCAATATAAGTCCTACATTAGTAGTTGGGTAGAAATATTCATAGGTTCTCTATTATAAAGAATAACAATAAGTTAATAATCTAATTTTTTTTGGTAGTTTACCATATTTATATGTAAATTCTAAGGACCATGACAAACTTGAAACAAAATACAAAATATGTTTTCCCTTGGTTATGGAGATTAAAATGTTGGATATATTTTGTGTGATATTGAAAGAAAAAAATCATCCAAATTTGGAATATTATTTTTGATTAGATGGATTTATGGAAGGACCAAAACTTGGTGGAGTGGGAATTTGAAGAAGAATCAATAGTAGAGGTATAGGTTGATCGGAGTACTGGTAGTTTGTAAAAACTAGAGAACTCATATATTAGTATTGAAGGAATCAAAATTCTAGATATAAGACCATTGGAAATACTAGAAAGTTCGAGGGTAGTTCAATATTTAGTGGGAGAACCATAAGTACATGCACTATAAGTTCGAGTACCAGAAGTTCAAGTATCAGAAGAAAGAGTCGATCCAAGAAATTTAGTACAACTAATTTAGTTTAGGAGATTAACTATAATTAAGATACCATTATAGAGGTTTATTAATTATTTGAACTCTCCAATCCTAAAAAATTTCATAGAACTTTAAAATACATAGTAAGAATATTCTCTTAGTAACTCTAAGTATAGGGAGTCATCGATGAATAAGGAGATGAACTCATTGAAGTTCAATAGAACATGGAATATGGATAAACTACCAAAAGGTAAAAGGGAACATTAGAATAAGTGGGTTTACAAAATCAAGGAAGAAATTAATGGTAAGAATATATGCAAATAAAGGCTAGTAGTGAAAGGTTTTCAACAGAATTAAGGAGTAGATTTCCCTAAAATTATCTCACTTGTAGTTAAACATTATACCATTAAAAAAATGTCGAGCATGGTTGCATTGGAATATTTTTATCTTGAGAATTTGGAGGTCAGTACATCTTTCCTTTATAAAGATATGGAAGAGGATATTTACATGAAATAACCAATAGGTGTACTAGAATTTGGGCATCATTATTTGGTATGTAAACTGAAGAAAATCATATATAGGATGAAGTAATCCCCATGATAGTGGAATCAAAAATTTGATTCTTTCATGTTAGATGAAGGGTTAAATATGTGAAATACATTCATTATTCTTACAAGAAAAAATAGGGTTATGGTAATTTAATCATTTTGATTTTTTATGAGGATGACATACAAATTACTAGATATGATGTTTAGAAAATCTAAAAGTTAAAGTATGATTTTTATAAAATATTTGAGATGAAAGATCTTAAACAAGAAAGTAATATTTTTGGGATGAATATAAAGAGATATAGGTTAATCATGTCTTTGGTTATATCTTATAAATATTATATATTGAATATCAAGAAAATTTTTGGGACAATTGGAAGTAAGCCAGTCTCAACCCCTATTATGGATCACTTCAATTTATCCAAGTTAGAGGAACCTGTAACTGAAGTTAAGACCAATTATATAGAGAAAGTTCCATAATCATCAGTGTTTTGAAGTTTTTTGTATATAATGTTTTTCACTTGCTCAAACATTTCCCAAGTTGTGGGAGTTGTGAGTTAGTATATGGAGAAAGTGTGGAGTGTTCATTGGGACGTTGTGAAGTGGATCCTTCAGTATTTCAAAATATTGGAAGATAAACCTCCTTTCTTTTGGTATGAGATTATATTATAAATATTTGTGTACTCATACTTCACTATATATTCTGATACTCAATAGAGTAAAACAGGTGTTATGTTAACATATAGAGGATAAGAAATTGGTTGGCTATCATGACTTTAGAAGATCGTTACAATGAGTAAAACAAAATTAGAGTATGTAGCTGCAATGGAAGCTAGGAAAGAAATTGTATAGTTGAATAGATTGCAAGAATAACATAGAAGGATTAAGGGAGGAATAATTCTTTATAATTACAACCTAAGTTAAATCCACATGCATTAAAATTCGATGTTCCACATAATGAAAAATAAAATAAACCTAAAGTACCACTTCATTGGAAACTTGTGTATGGGAGAGTGTATAAGGCTATAGAAGATAATAGGAATCAAAAATCCTATGAACATATTCACCAAGGTGGTATTTTAGGAAAGGTTGAGTTAATAAAGATGCTAAGTGGAACTTGGGTGAAAGAAGGAAGGGAATGAGGAATGCTTCAGTATGATAATTGTTGGATGGTTTTTTAGGTTTTCCCTGGAACAATTCTTCGAGTGGGAGATTTTTGTTATTTGAAGCATTGTTGAAAGCATCATAAGTTCAGATAAATAGAAGATCATATCATTATAAGTTAGAGAATCAAAATTAATTTCACCAAAATTTTAATTAGTAGTGGGAATTTAGACTTGATGTGAGGGAAATTGAAAAAAAATATTTTTTGATAGTAGTAGGTCTATTAGAATTTTGCATCTATCGATGGTACTACAATGGAGTTCTGGGAGGTCTGAATGTTCAACAAAGTTGATGGGTCACCGGGTAGGTAAATTTATTCAGGTAGTTATGTCTTATGGTCTAGGTTTTTAGGAGATAAATTTTAACTTGTTTGGCCAGTTTTTCTTATTATTTAAGTATATGGTACCTTAAATGAAAAGTGTGTAAAAACAAGGTTTATAATAGCTATTCAACTAGGTGTTTATTATAGGAGATAAGAATTTGGTGAGGATTACTTGCCTTTTTAATATATGTTTCACCTATAATATTCTAGTTATAATAAAATCAAGAGGTAGTTTTGTTTCCTCTATGCACATAGGAAAAAATTCTATGGAATGTTAATGTTTGGTGTTGCTTCTCCAGTTTCCTATATTTTCATTGTATGTTTTTCCATTAGATTCTTTTTTCAGCACTTTTTTTATTTTAACTGAGGTGTGTCTGAAAGAAAAACAATTTGTGAGGAGTAGGGTGAAGTGACTTCCTACTTATAGTACACTCTGTTTAGGGGGAATTTAACATTTAGATATTCAGCTTTCCACTATGCTGCTATAGTGTGTGAATTTCTAGTGGATCAGTCAATCGTATTTCCAGTGGTCTATCAGTAGTACTGGTGATCATTTTTTTATACTATTGTTCAAGGATTAGTTTATCAAAATAAGAAGTTATATCTCAAATAATGAATATGTTAATAATACTCTAACCTACTTTTATCAGTGAGTAATAACAAAAATTATGAGGATACAATTTATTTAAGTGGGATAGAATATAACACCCAGATTTTTTGAAATATATTTTATTCTAAATTAACACTGTTTTTTATAACTTATTTCACACACAACACTAAACTTAAATGAACCCTAAAATATTAGAAGAATATTATTAATATTATAATAATAAAACCTCTAGTAAATAAAAAATATAACTTCATTTATAATATTAATGGAAAATGTGATTTAATAATAAAATGAATTGATCTTTCTAAAATATTTTTTTAAAGTATTGTATATTATATCCTAATAAATTAAATCAACCATTAATAAATGATAATATATACTATTTCATTATAGTAACTAATATATTATAATTCTATAAATTAGAAATTGGTTTGAAATAATATCTATAACACTTAATGTTCTAAAAGGAAATTCTTTAATAAAAACAGTTTTCTTTTATATTTTTTATTTTCATTTAAAAACCTAAATGTATAAATTTTATAATTTAAATTTGATAAAAATAAATTTATTTTGGAATTAATAATTTCAAAATAATTTTCTGTTTAATTTATATGATTTTTCTAGAAAATTTCACTTTTAGGTTAAAAGTGAAAACATACATTTTTTACCAAAACTGTAAATTTTATGTCTTTATCATTATATTAGAAAGACAGATAAGTTCATAAAACATTTTAATTTATCAAATATTAATATAATATTCAAAATTATATATTCTAAATATAACTCGTAATTTATAAAAACTATGTTTAACATTTTCTGAACATAAGTAATATTTTTTGATAAAAAACCTGTTTTTAGTCATTTCTTTTAATTAAAAATTATTTTGGTAAAATTATGTTTTCTCATACATTTAAAGGAGTGTAATATTTTTTAATTTTTTAATAATCTAATTTATATCATTAAAATAAAATAACCCTTGATAATTTTATCCTACACATAAATTTTAATATTAAAAATACACTTTTTCTAAAAACAGTGTTTACGCTTTAAGTGAGCTAATATAAAAATTAAATTTTTATCACCTTTAGAAATTTTATTTGGTAAAACTAATTACATATTTTGAATTATTAGGTTAAAATAATGTAAAAATTACCATTTAATTTTTAAGAATAAAAATAATATTACTAATATTAAAATTAATTATAGTTATAATTGTAAAACTGTTATTTTCAATGATTTATTTTATTAATATTGTGTACTTTTTATCTAATAAATTAAATTAATTTATTTTAAATAATTAACCTAATATTATTTTTAAATATATATATAATTATATTAACAAACATTTAATTTTTAGTCCATTCTAAATAAGATTAAGAACACATAATGGTTAGATTTTCATTCTTCTTCAAAAAATATTCTTTATATAAATTTTTTTAATTTAAAAGAAAATTATATTATATTTAGAAATTGAATTTGATTAAATATATTTTATATTTAGTATCTTAAAAACCAAATTTTCTAATATTTATTATTTTTATTTTTATTAAAACATATATTGCTTATTTAAAAACTAGTTACCTTGGTAAAAATGGAAATGGAAAAATGTAAAAACCTAAATGTAAACTGCTTGAAACATATTTAAAACATGTGTTAAAATTATAGGTATAGTATTTTAAACATTATCCCACCACAAACTCCATCATTTATCACTTTTTGAGCCATTAACCTTTTAATAGTGTTATTCTGTTATTGAGAAATAATGGGTGTTAACAAGTGTCATTTTCTCCAATTATAAAAGGGGATCACTTCCACCATATCCAAGTTACACAAACCCATATAAATTTCACTTAAAACCCTAAAATACTTCCTCTCCTATAATTAACTTACATTATCTAAATCCCTTACTCACTTTAAGTTAGCCTATGACCTTCATTTTCAAGGATACTTTTAAGAGAAAGTTTAAGGTCCCAGAGTGAGTACCACTTAATCCTTAATTGTTTCTTCTTATCCTTTCACTTCCATACCTATCATAACCATAATTATATAATGTACTCAATATCATTAGTATACTTAAGTGTTATTAAAATAATTTAACATTCATTATTTATTCCTTTTTATCCACTTAGAAAAATAAAATAACTTCAATCGCGCATTTTTGCGGACTATCGCCTCCTCGAAGCAACATCTTACATTTTTTCCCACTACCACTCTTCACTGGTTATAAGGATTTAATCAAAGAGTAAATGTAAAATATATAATATAATTATTATTATTAAGATAAAAAATATAATCCACCTTCATTACCTCTCATTTTTTTGGAAATTAAAGTGTTCACCATGTGTTGTGCGAACTACTGCCTCGATGAATTAGCATGTCTCATTATTAATATATTTATTTATTATTTATTACAATATCATGAAATATGATTTTACACATGAAAATATATAAATATTGTCATTATTATTCTATAATAATTATATTATTAAAAAATAATCCACTTTCATAACCATAATCATACATTAATTATAGTGTGTTCATGATTGGGTTGGTTTAACCACCTACATGAACAATGTTATAAAACTATATCATGGATGAATATGGGAACATAAATAAAAATCTTATTACAATTTAATATGAAAATATTGATTGGTTTCTATTTATGTAAATTTTTATTAACCATTTAACTTGTTATTAAAATAACATCTTCGATCATTAAAATTACCAAAATAAGCCGACACTGATTCCATTTTCATGCAACATAACTAAAACACTTATAGAATGAGATAAAAGATTTTTAAATAAATAAAATATATATATTTTATTACCTTAAATAATTTATTAATTATGAACTTATTATCAAATAGTGGTTACCAAAATCAACACTATAATGCATGCACGAAATAATTAATGTTAATAACACCAAATAGTAAAAATAGGTTATAACTAACTAATATATTAATAATAAAAGAACATAAATGAAGTATATAAAAGGTAATGTAAATGAATAAATATTTGAAATAGAATATTAATATAGTTATTTTTTTTGTAAGGGATGTTAGAGCCCATTCGGCTAATAAAGGAAACAAGGAAAGGGTTTCTTGTCTCAATTTCCACCCCTTGAGATATATTTTTTATTATACACCATGTTTTATTTAGAATAGTTTATCTATTACCCCTTTAATATTTTTTTCATGACTCTCTCATTATTCATGGTATTTATGTTTTCATTTAAAATAATGTCCTTCAAGGGTTTTTCATTTAAATGTTACTCGATTCATAACATATTTCTTGAATCAAATTATTTCTCTTTAGGTCATAAGATATTTATTTGGTTGTGGTATTATAAGCCAACTTTTATCCTTCCATTTCTTTTTTAAAATGGTAATTTTTCTTTTTCTATGATGAAGTTACTTTTTTTAATCGGTATCATCTTCATTGATGAAATTCCATCTCTAATAAATGCTTCTTGTTAGTAAGAGTAACTCCAATTATTTTCATTAGATCTTTTTCACCAACATCCATATTTTCCTTCCCATTAATGTTTTATTCTCATTTTTTGAACTCAAATATAGATTTATTCAAGTGATCCTATTAATTATCATCACAACTTTTCAAATGGAAATTTCATTTCCCTATTTATGATTTTTATTTTCAATAATGTTGTTTTCAAAATATTAAAAGGTTTTATATATCATATAAATATTTCTAACCTTAGTCTCTATGTTTTCTCTATAAAAACTTTATGTATTTTTCAAAATGTTTTTATTGTATATTTCTTAAAAATTAATGTTTTAATATATCTCAAAATTTTCTTTCTAACCTTTTTGAAAATGAATTTTCAAAATAAAGTAGTGACTTTATCACTTAGAAACTAATTATAAAAATAATAAAACAAACTTCCTTATAAATTTTTTTTTCAAGAATGTATTTAAAATCATTTTGAAAATTCTTTACCATGTTTTATGGTTTTAAAAAGTAAATTATTTAACCATTATTATTTGATTTTTATTTAAAAAATCATGGAAATGGTCATTTTCATCAATCTTTTCAAAGTGAAATTTTATTATTATTATAAAATTATTTTGAATGTACTCATTGATTCTTTCCATATGTTTTCACAAATAAGAAATGTTAAATCTCTTTAATATAAATGATTTATAACTATCTTTATTTTTCCTAATCATCTTTATTGTGTAACCATAATATTTCATCCAATTCTTTCCCTCTATAAATATCATATTTTATATTCCTTTGATTGAAGGGTGTTCACCTAGAAGTCTTCCATCGATTGATTGAGAAAATTGTTAACTTAAATATATATAAATTACATATACAGTTTAAATACCAAATAATATATTATATAGATTGAAGGGTATTTACCTAGAAAGTTTCTAAATATCTTTAGATATCCATTTATTTTCCATAGGTATATTATATTATGTATATTGAAGGAATTATGAATGTTTTACTTATGTGATTTTATTTGAAAATAATATGAATCTTGTTTTCCTTTTATGGGTTCTTCATGATATGATTAATTATTGATTTTATGCAGCACACATATGTAATTTGATTATAGGTGTGATCCAATATCAAGCTCAAATGCATTGGTTTAATTTGGTATCTCATGAGATAGTAAGGTATAGGAATAATGATTTTGTTCACATAGGGGTTGGAATAATGAGTTTTCTCACATTTTTTGGTGTGAAAATAATCTGTTTGTTCACATAAGTGTGGGAATAATGAGTTTTATCATATTTTCTAGTGTATCCATAATGATTTTGTTTAAAGAGGCATGGGTATAAGGAGTTTTCTCACAATATTTTCCTATGTTTATGATATTTCCATATCTCTAAGTCCTTTTTCATGGTATGTTACCTTTATAATTTCCTTTTATTTTTAGGCTATATTTGAGTGAAAATTAATTTTTTATTAACATAAAACCCCCTTTTAAGGGTTTAGGGGGAACCCAAGACATCAATGAAATAAGATAAAAAAACATGCCCCAACGGTCCAAAATCCCTAAAACTAGATCAAATCAATAAAGGAAATCCCCTCCCCTACATCAATAGAAAATTAAAGTATAAATTCAATCTTCACGTCACCAGTGGGATATATGTCCCATACAGAGTTGCATGGGCTTGGAACTGATGGAAAAATCCATACCCTATCAAATGTCCAATTCTGGTTAGCAATGATCTGATGTAAACTCACAGCTCTAAACCTCATCTGGAGCATCCCTTAAAGAAGATCTGGCAGCAAGACCCTTGAACCAGAGACCACACGGCAGAACATATAGCCGAAAACTGAATCACAAACCATCAAATCAAGAAGAAAAAATCCAAAATAATTTACTAATTCAAAAAACATCAATGATCAAAACCATCACCACAAATCAGCATCTAGAATTAGGAATA
Source organism: Viscum album (assembly GCA_963277665.1). NCBI lineage: Eukaryota > Viridiplantae > Streptophyta > Magnoliopsida > Santalales > Viscaceae > Viscum > Viscum album. The sequence continues at coordinate 1,628,562,962 of OY728159.1, forward strand.
AATCCTCATCGCAAAATGAACTGAACCAGAAGCGTAGAACTTGACGCCGCCATCAAACCTGCTCAAGGAGACTGCAAAATCCGCCCCAGGACCTCACAGTAGGCTTTAACTACCGGACCTTCACCGCGCTACCAAGACGGCCAAGAACATGAACCCTCACTGGATATCAACCTCAACATCGTAGGATAAACATACCCAAACCCTCTTCCACAGAGAACTCCCACAAGCACCTAGGATCCACAGAGAAAGGGAAGCAGTGCAGCACTACCTAGGGCTGGAAGAACGTCCACCAAACCCTGATAAGACCTCCTAGGATGACCCCTAAGACGAGCCAGCACAAAATCTTCCACTATAGACTTTCCAACGAGCTAGGAAAGAGATATAAAATCGAAGGCTGGTGGTTATTGAAAGATCAATAGGTTAAGGAAGAGCATGAAACCTCAACCAGGACATGATACGAGGAGGAAACGGGATAGATCCAAACCCTGTAAGCCACTACAGACCGCACTTCAAGCTCACAAGGAAGAAATGAAAAGGTGGGGGGTAGCCACCCGAGGCTGAGGAGATGATGTCAGAGGTGGGGAAAAACCTAGATGAAGTCATGGTCCTTACTGGATCATCCCTCCTTTTTTTAGGCTATATTACATTCCATGTTTATGCCAATTTTATAAGATATTATGGCCTTTTATGTTACTCCATTTCTTATTCCATGATTTATGATCTATGATTCATTGGATATAACATTATAATGTATCCTGATTATACCCATATTCTCATCTTATGCTCACTTATGATTTATGATTGTTATCGCTTATGTTTACCCTCACTAAGCATTTGAGCTCATCTTTTTCTTATGTTTCCATTTCTCTATTTTATGTATAAATTTAATATATAAAATGTGTCTATAAGAGTATATTTTTTGAATAATTTTAGGGTGTTATTGAATACTTGATTGCATTGATCAATTTCTTATATAGTGTTAAAATTTTCCATTAGTTAAAAAATAACATGGGTTATTTAGTTAATGTTTTTTCCTAATTCTATAAAACTTTAAAACTAAAAGATAATGGGAATGTATTTCAATGCAATATTTTATTTAAATTAATGTAATTTATATTATCACATATATGGGGAATCATAATCATCTTTATGGTAAAATATTCAAGTGTAATTTTTGGATGTAGGAGTTTTATTTACTAGGGCATGTGGTTTCTCAACAGGGAGTGGTAATAATCACATCGAATATTGGGACAGTTTATTCATGGGTATCACCCAATAATGTCATATAGTTCTATATTTTCCTTGGTATCATGGACTATTATAGAGTATTCATGTTTACTTATCTCATGTTGTGGACCTATTAATAGCCTTGACTAGAAAGGGCCAAGCATTCTAATGGAATGGTCTATGTTAGGAAGCATTGGACTAACAAAAGTAGAGGTTCATGGTTATATCATTATTAATCTTTTGAAGGAGTTAGTGATGTTTGAGGTGTTCTATAGTGCTTCCCATCTCGGTATGGATTGTGCTCTAATGAAACAAATCATGGTGATATCATATGGGTCCAGTCATTTATGTATCCATGAGTGTAACTATACCACTAATGATCTTCAGTTAGTGGTGGTGTTTTTTTCTCTAAAGTTGTGGGGATATTACCTCATTAGTAAACACTTTGTGATCTTTACATATCAGAAGAGATTGATCTATTTTTTACATCAATGGTATTTGATTCTCTAATAATAAATATGGATGGGGTTTTTATGGGACTATGACTTTGAGATCTCATACACCCTAGGGAAGGGGAATGTAGTTGAGAATGTGATGAGAATAAAGTTTTATGGAGATATTTTAAGGGATTATTGATATGCTTGGATGGTGATGGGGGAGATTATGATGATGTATCTTGATGTAGATGAGGTTGGTGGAAGAGGTTGTCTGCTTTAGACGATAATGAAATCACCCTTGGTGTAGTGGGTAGAGGAGTCTCAGTGGGGAGACTCAAAGGTAAAGGTGATTTAGGACTATGTTCTTTATAATGATTCTCCAGTGGGATGGATATAGGTTTATTGGCATAGAATAATGTTTCAAGGGGGGTTACTTGTCCTATTATCCATGTGGGAGGAGGTTCTCCATGAGTTCTATATTTCAATAGTGGCATTGCATCCTAGAGTGTCAAATATGTATCATTACTTGAGTGGTCAGATTTGGTAGCTCAGGATAAAGTATTCAGTAGTGGAGTTCATATCGTGGTTCTTGACCTATCAGTGGGTGAAGGTGGGGAATCATGTTTTATGAAAAAAATTTGCATCCATTGGATGTTCCCAAGTGGAATTAGAGGACATCTTGATGGATTTGTTCACTAGTTCACCATAACCCCATAGAGTATGTGATGTTATATGGTTGATCATGGATCGATTGATTAAGTCTTCCCAATTTCTCTTGATTAGGGATTCCAGTGATATGGAGGATTTGGTGAGGTGTAATGTGGACAAGGTGGTGCGGCTTCATAGGGTATAAAGTAACATTAATTTTTATTAGGGTCCTCATTTTACCTCACAAGTCTAGATAGTATTATAGAATAATTCTGTCTATTGGTTTCACCTTAGCATTATTTTCCATCCTTGGATTTATGGGAAGATGGAATAGACAATTTAGATGTTGGAGGATATATTACGAGCTTGCATTCTATATTTTTGAGGATCTTGGGTAAGTCATTTTCTTTTGTTTGAGTTTTCTTATAACAAAATCTTTCAATATTCCATTGGAATGGCTCTGTTCAAGGTGTTATATGAGTGGAATTTTTTCTCCAGTGTTTTAGAATATGGTTGGGGAATCTCTATACCTTAGACCAGATGTGGTGATTACATGATCGATAGAATTCATATGGTGCAGAAGTGGATGAAGGTGGCACAATACCATTAGAATTCATATGTTGATTAAATTAGGATTCCATTTATAATATCTCAACCACAACCCATTGGCTTGGAGAGGGATAAAGTTTCAATAACCTTAGGTGAATCCCCAAACACCAAAGGCTAGTAATAAATTCCAAGTGCATCATGAAATTATGGGGGTAATTTTCACTTTTGTATAAAACAATCAGCCATAGACAGCACTAAGAATATATATATATATATAATGAATAAAACAAGATCAAACTCTAATAAATAAAATATAAATCTAATCAGAGTTATAGAATATATAAAACGAGTACAACTGAGTAAGACTAAAAGACCCAAGACAGAAAAGGAATGACATGTGCTAAAATGGTATGCTTCCATGCTCCATAATACTACTAACTTCAAGCACCATATTTCAACATAAATGACTACCACATCATGGTTCTCCACTATAATGGTAAGATATCATTCCATTTCCTATATTATGATAAACAATGCCTACATACACACTAAAGTAAATATACATGGGGTGAGTATACAATCTAGTAGGAAATCCACTAAAATAATCCCACACATTCTACTTAAATAAGAACAAGTAATCTCACATTTATATCAATAAGGGTGAAGCATAGTATAAAAAATAATCTGAATAAAATCATATAAGTAACTCACAGCAAAAAATACATTTCCTTTTTAAAACTATCAATTCCATGAAATAACTCAAATACATGCCATGAAATCACACCCATTTATTCATTCCCTACCAATGTGGAACTCCCAAACTCATGAGTGGAACCCTGTTACTCCAACCCAACTCATCACTTGGTGGAGTAACATCCCATTTTTTCATAGTTTTATCATGGTAGCCAAGTATGAACCAAAAAGGCCCCATCAATACAATGTGAATTCACACTACCCATGTAATCTAAAGACCCATTTTATGTAATTTTAACACATAAAAAACCTTTCTTTGAAAATTAAATAACAATTGGAATATATTCGAGAGTATCATTCCAGAATCATTCATAAAAAAATAATTAACTTCAAAATAATTGTCTAAAATCATTCAACAATGTAAAATAAATCAACCATATATATACAATAATTTCATTTAAAAACCATATACTATAAGTTATTAGTAAAATAGGAGTGGAATATAAGCCACCTACCTCAACCATCCTTGTCCAAAAAAACAAGAGGAGATGTTGAGCACGAATAAAATCACACATAATTCACCTCTAAAATAATTGGGTTGAGAAATCTAATCACTGGGGTATGAAAGAGGAAGAATTATAATTTTTTCTAGAAGTTAAAAAGGTCAAAAATCACATTAGAGACCCCCAAAAAATCACAGGTAATTTCATTTTTAAACATTCATCCCCCAAATATCAGTGGTAGTTTTATCCATTTAAAACACCTTTAACCACCACCATAGGCAACACCACAATGTAAATAGAATTATCCCATTGTTTTGGTCCACTATTCCTAATCCTATGACATGGTAGAATCTCCCTTATAATTTCCATATCGCACACATTTCTTAACCACACATACCTAAGGACCACCCTGACTAATTTATGATCATGGATTTGTCCTCGTTTTGCATAGATGAACCACCCTAGTTGAAATGCCCACTGAAATAACCTCTATATACATTTCACTCATTGTTATGAACTCATCACCACACAACCAACTCAAAATTCTCACCCTTACATGATCTTTGGAAAGGATACTAATGTGAAGACCCTCATGCATGTACCCTTATGTGATGACCTTAACTCACATCAAATTATATTTACACAAAACTCTAGTGAACTACATGCGAGCTGAAACTAACCCTTATATAAACTTAGAATTACCCTTATGTGAACTAGTGATTTCCCTTATGTAAACCATGGCTTATCTTTATATAAGCCATAGAATACACTTATGTGAACCAGTTATTACCCTTATATGAACCATTACTTAACCTTATACCATGCTCCACCCCTAGAAAAATGTATGTAAGCTCGGGCATGGTGTTCCTCACACTAAGATAAACCCACAATGATCTACCTACAGCACCACACCCACTCCTATTATGTGGTGCTTCTCCCAAAAACCAATGGAATCCACCCCATGGCTTAAGATATATAAATAAAAAACCATGACTTCCCAAACTGGGGTGTCACATTCTCCCCACCATTAGGATTTATATCCTAAGAAAGCTAGGGGTGGTTTTCTAACAACATATTTTTTCATTAATATAGAAGAATACTATCTTAAAATTCAAAAAAAAACCAACGATGTTACTATAAAAAAATTCCAAATATTGATATCATTATAGAAAAATATTATCATGCATGTACCAAGATATAATACATGGTGTAAAGCCAGTGAAAAAATGACTTGGGAGAAACAAGATACCAAACACCTATGTAATATAGTCAAGCTCATACCTCAAGAGTTTTGATATGTGAAATAATCACATGTTGCCAAATTATGGGGGCAATGTTTCTAGATAAGAAACCTAGCAAATTTTATTTACAATCTAAAAGTATCCAAGTCACCAAAGTGCTAACTACCCTTTCCCACCTAGATTATAGCTCCCTAGTTATGAATATACCTACAAAAATCCTTGATTTATCACTATAAAATACCATAAAAATGAAATTCCAAATAAGGTATCCACTAGGTCAAATCCATATCCATGATTCTCTACATAGTCGACATCTTTATAGCCTATCACAAAAGACTCCACCCAAGGTAAGTACTTATACAAACCTCTAACCGAATAGTGGGGTTGGAAGCAAATGACCTTAAAATGAACCAATTATGTCTACTTGAATCATTTTTGAATAACCCACAATGAAAAGGTATGGTATATATCATAGATTATGGAAATTAGTAAATGATTCAAGGTAAACACTTCCTAAATAGATAACCTAGATATTTATTCTATAGACTCTACCCCCCCCCCCCCTAATAGAATAAAAAACATTGACTCAATGAGTTGGTTAAATACCACCTCAATTATATCATTATTTTTAAGACTTGTTGATTTCAAAGCCCATGAGAATCTGTGATAAATAATGGATTATAGGTAATAGTGGTAACATGACCACTAGTTAGTGTTCAATATTGTTAGCCTGTGTATCATCCTAATACATTAATTGATAACACATAAGAAATAATTTTGCTATATGGTGTAATCATAATTTAATCCCAAAATGAAAGAGATATTTTTTATTCTCTATACACACCTCGATGGATCCCCACCATTAATGGTTAACCCAATGGTACAACTATTAAAATTTAGCAATTGAACATACTTATATTTTTCATTCAAGATACTATGAAAGTTATCTAATAGAAAACCAAAACTTCATATTAGTCTATATGACCCAACTATATGCAAAGAATTTATCCCATGAATCATCATTGATCTCATGTTTTACTAACCCAGCACTGATAGAGTTATGTGTAAGGCATCCCCCTTACCATAGATCAAAAAGAGTTATACCTAATCAGAGTAATCATCAGTGATACCAGACATAATAAAACATGGATAAGGATCTAGAAATATCTCCTTGAGCACAGATGGTAATAGTCTTTAAGGTATCTAGAAATGATATCATTCATCAATTCTAAAAAAACAACGAGCACATTGGTAAATCCAGAGATATAACCATGTACTTCCCCAAAACCCTAAAAAACAAAGGAAGTTGCACATTTTGAAACTAATTCTAAAGAACCACACCTAACTGAGAAACTCATCTTAGGTGGGTTATTGAAAAATAAAGTGAACCCTATTTTCCATTATCTCTAACTAAACCCAGGGTCCACATAGTTTAGTTGGTGACCGAAAAGATATGGTACCCAAATATTCCTATAAATAATATACTCCTGTCAAATTCAATCTAATTTTCATTTCAAAAGTTAAAAAACACCTCTATATTTTGTCAGATAAACTCTCTAATTATAGGAATAATTGTGAAATTGAATACAAATGTCCCTTTGATCCATAATGTTATACACAAGACATATATTTTAAGGTAAGTAATTTACACCATATCTATATTAAGTCAATGATAATTGATCATGGTGACCAAATTAAATTCCAAAGAGACCATGTTACCTAGGAAGTGTCCTGATGCACATATAATGAAACATCATTGTAACATGTAATCCCTATTTCCCCTTTATTTATATCATTTCTACCACACAACAACAAAAAATTTCCTTACCAAGAAAACAATTATAAAAAGCATAAAAAAACTACTAGTATAACAAGTTCAAATAGCATGGAGGATAACCAGAATATCAAGGTCAACAAGAATAAATAGAATAGTAACCACAAACAACACAACTATTCCACCTAGAGAATATCTAACTACATATTTCCTAGTTGCAATAACCTTGTTTTCTCAATTTCTAACAAGACAATATAAGGTTTCCATCTACCAATTCACCACATTATAACATACCTATAAAATCATATGGAAAGTTTTAAAGTTCCCAAAATAATTCCAAGGTTTCATTAAACATTTCATTTTGTAAAAACCTAATTAAAGAAACTCTTCTAAAATCCAAACACTAATAAAAACATTGAAACAATCCCCTTTTATAAAATCTCTTTTAAAACTAGAATGAAACACTTTCACCTTTATAAAAAAAATTTCTTAAAACCATAAAATTATAGATTTAAAAATAATATAATGTTTTCTTTTAAAAAGTTCTTTTCCTCCAATGTCTATTTAAGGAAGTTTTTTTTTAATATTTTTTCAAAATCAAAATACATGAAAATTTTCATAACGCATTATAGAAAATACTATTATAAAACATACTTTAAATTAAAAAATATATTATTAATATGAAACATACAGAAAATGTTATTTAATTTGAACCCATATTTATCAATAGAAACATGGCCTCATCAACTAGATCACATAAGTTGCACCAAACAAATCATGTAACCACTAATGAGAAAAAACTGAACAATATGCACCACATTTGAATTTGACAACAAGGGTTACTATATTCAACACCATATTAAAAAACTTGTTTAACATAAATCCTAATTATGTCATGTTCTAAAAAATTTTGAAGAATATCCATTTATATTTGACTAGGGAGAAAATAGTTCTTTATTTTATATGATTCTATAGCCGTATTTTGTGTCACAATTTTCACTATTGGAAAGTTGTTTTTTCCCAACACTTGTATACCAACGGTTCTCTAGAACTATTGGTATAAAGGTTTTTTACCAATGGTTTGTAAAAACCATTTGTAATTCTTGGTTTCGTGAAGGCTTTCCCGATGGTTTGAAAAAACTGTTGGGAAATCCAAAATGTTTTCACGCTTTACCAAAGGTTTGTAGCAAACCATTGGTAAAGGACATTTTTTTCCAATGGTTTTTACGAACCATTGGGAAAAGTCATGATTTCCCAATGGTTTTTACAAACCGTTGGTAAAGTTCTTCTAAAATACTCTTGATTTCTAGAATCCCCCAAAGCACAGCAGTGAAATTGTTTCCCCCAATTTCCAGAAGCCCTGGTGCGCAGGTGAACCCTAACCCGAGTTCTTCAATCTGATTGGCTGCAAATCCCCCATCTAGGTTAGACTCTTTAAACCTCTTCCCAAATACAAACATAGAAGCCCTCTTCCTCCTATTTCTACATTTATTTCAATACTTAGAAAGATCACGTCATTTTTTCCTATTTTAGGGATTTTGGAAAATTTTATGATTCACACTATTTGATATTGAATCAATGAATAATACATGATTGGTAGATGTATGTGACTAGGGTTGAATTTGGTTTTATATATTATTTTTAACTAAACATATGACATACTACCACTAATATGGTGATTCCACCTAAGAATGGTGGAATTTTCCAAGGATCTTGGGGATTTTTCTTCTTTTGTTCTATAGAGTTTGTAGTGTTGGTTTTTAATGTATTTTATTTTCTTATGGATTTATAGTGATTATTTATTGGGTTCCTTTGGTCATGAATTTTGGGTGAGTTATTCTTAGGTTCTTCTTAGAGATAATTGTATTCATAAAGTGTGCCTAATTTTTTTGTAGGTGGTGTCGACTCATTGAGTGACTATTTGCTTATGTTTTTATGATGCCAACGTCCGATTTTTTTTAATAATGAAACCTATTTATATTTTAATGATATAAATGAGTGGTTTTTAAATATATTTTTATAAAATAGGTAAAATGTTTTCTAGGTGGTTTATTCGGAACTGTACAAAGACAGATCCCATTTTTATTGTATTCTAAAATCTCATTAAACATATTTATACTTAGTGAATCCTTTATAATTTTGGATCCATATTTGAGCAATACCACTAATATCCCATATCTTAATACCATTTTTAGATTGTGTACATCTCATTAGATTTTTTAATGAGTTCACTTATTCCTTCATTAATGTCTTCCAAGGATGTCTTAGAAATCTAATAGCCACTTGAATGATTTTCCTTGCTTAAATAATGTAATGTATTCCTGGAATAGTCAATTAATTTTAACATTCTAGTAAACCATGTTGATAACCTTCATGATTATATGATCTCATAGGTGGGTGTGGTGAATATGGATATAATTTTAAATATATGTATTGAATTTTGTTTTTATCTTCCAGGGTTTCAAATTCTGCAGTTGGGTTTTTTTGAAAGCGATATATAGAAACATTTTAAACCCCTGCTATATATGCCTAATGGTTGTTTAGTAGTGGTTTAAACCACCACTATTTAAGGTCAATATTTGTTTACCATTTCTTGTTTCAGTAGTTGTTTTCCATAACAAAAAATGGTGAGGATATAATGGCAGTTCAAACCACAACTATATCCTTTCCATTTTTTGGCAAGTGAAACCGTCACTAAAACAAAAAATGCCAATAAAAAACATTCTATGATGATTCCTAGAAGCTGACGCTAAATTTATAGAACTAACATGAGTTGTATGCTGATGCCAATTTTAGCAGTGATTTTTGGAAACGGTCATAGAACCATATAGAAGTGATTTAAACTACCGAAAACTCAAAAAGAAAAAGTAGATGCTATTATTAAATTTTTTTTGTATTGTCCAATGCATGATTTGGAACTAGTTATAGTACCCCCTAGATAGCCCCTCCCACCCCCTGGATACCCCCTCCCCCCGTGGAATACCCCCCGCCCCTAGGGACAGCCCACCCACCCCGCTGGACACCCTGTACACCCTTGGATAGCCTCACCACCCCCGCCACCCCCCTAGACACCCCACCCACCCCCTGGATACCTCGTACCCCCTGGACAACCCCCCACCCCCTGGAAATCCCCCCCACCCCCTGGACACCCCCGACCCCCCTGGACAGCGCCGCCACCCCCGTGGATAGCCCGCCCACCCCCCTGGACAGCCCATGCCCTCCTAGACAGCCCCCCACCCTTGTTGACAGCCCGCCCACCCCACCCTCGGATACCCGCCCACCACCCCCCAGACACCCCCCATCCTACCGGATTCCCCCCACCCCTTGGAAATCCCCCCCACCCCATTGACACCCCCGACCCCACTGAACAGCACTGCCACCCCTGTGGATAGCCCGACCACCCCCTATGGACAGCCCGACCACCCCCTGTGGACAGCCCGCCCACCCCCCTGGACAGCCCGCCCACCCTTTGGATACCCCAGACCCCCTAGAAAGCCCCGCCACACCCATGGGCAGCCTTCCCACCCCCTTAGACACCCTGTACCCCCCCCCCCCCCGAACAGCCCCACCAACCCCCTAGACACCCCGCTCACCTCCTTGGACAGCCCGCCCACCCCCCTGGACTCCCCCTACCCACCCCCCCCCCCCAGACAGCCTGACCAACCCCGTGGACAGCCCGCCCACCTAGACACCCCGACCCCCCTAGATAGCCTCCCACCCCCTGGACACCACCGACCCCCCGGACGGCCCCACCACTCCCCTGGAAACCCCACACCCCCAGGACACCCCGCACCCCCTTGGACAACCTCGCCACTCCCCTGATCCTCATCTTACTCCTCATCCTGATCTCCCTGAAGAAGTTAAAGTATAAAACTCATGTACTCCAAACAAGACCCTTAAGGATTATGTATTCATTGATCCACTTTGAATATATTACTAGGAAATCCTTGAATATAGGCATTAGAAATTATGTATCTTATTTTCTTATATACATTGTATTTTGTTGTATTTCTTAATATGATTCTCATATAGAGTAATGTGTTAGTTATGCTTTTATTTAAAGTAAAAAATTGTCATTTACCTAAATATTTTTTTGATTGAACTTCATTATTATTGAATTTCTTTGAAATGACTTATTGAAATTTTTTTACAGAATGGATAGAAGTTGGATGTACGAAACTGATCGAATTTCAACCGATTTTCAAAATAATTTGAACAGCTTTCTAGATTTTTCATTTGAAAAGGCTTCAGATAGTGGTCACATACAGTGCCCATGTTCTAATTATGTTGGAAGACCTTGGTTGTGTCGTAAAGCATTTAGATATCATATAACCAAATATGGTTTCCAAACAAACTATAATGTGTGGTATCACAATGGAGTGAAAATGGAATCTCAAAATGTTGATGATCCAAATGATAGGATTGAATTGGAGAGTTTGATATATGATCGGTTTCAATTTATTCGGCATCATGATAAGGAATGGATGTCCAACCAACAAGATTTCAATACAAGCACACATGATGCATCCAATGAAAATGATGATGTTGATAGGGTTAAAAAATTGAATGATGTTGTGACGACTCCAGTATATCGACAATGTGGTAAAATGAAAAATTTGGAATTTTTAATCCAATTGTTTCCTGGGAAAACTATGTATGGGATTTCAAATACTGCAATTGATTACATTCTTACCTTCCTAAAGGAATTACTTCCAGATGATGCAGATATTCCCTCAAACCACTATATGTCATGGAAGTTAGTTGATTAACTTGGATTCTCAATAAAATCATGCTTGCTCGAATGATTTCAGCTTATTTTGGGAGAAAACTGCTGAAATAAATGATTATATTAAATGTGGAACCTCCCGATGGAAGCCAAAAGATGATGGAACACCATCTCGTGTGCCAAAAAAAGTAATGTGGAACTTTCCATTGATCCCCAGATTACAGAACCTTTTCATGTCTGATGAAATATCAGTAAAAATTCAATGGCATGACACCGAGAGAAAAAAGAATAATGAAGAGTTGGTTCACCTTGCAGATAGATTTTCATGGCAGAGATTTGATGCTTGATATCCTAAATTTGCAGCCAATGTGCATAATGTGAGACCGGGTCTTTCATGTGATAGTTTTAATCCATTTGGGCAGATTCTTACTTCGCACAGCACATGGCCGGTTTTCATACACATTTATAGCCTTCCCCCATGGTTGTGTATGAAAAAGCCTTACACTTTCTTGAGTATACTGATATCTGGCCCTTCTGATCCCAGCAATGATATAGATGTATACATGAAACCTTTAATAAAAGAGTTGAAACTTATTTGGGATACGGGTGTTCCCACATACGATGCATGTTCGAAAGACATATTTCATATGCGTGATGTGCTTATATGGATGATCAATGATTTTCCTGCTTATGCAATGATTTTTGGATGGAGCACAAAAGGAAAATTTTCATGTCCTGTTTGCATGAAGAATACTCGATTGAGAAGACTAAAATATCTTCGTAGTTTTAGTTTTATGGGACATAGACAATTCTTTCCATTGAACCATTCATATAGAAACAATCGTCGAAGATTTTACAATACCATGGAGACTGAAAATCCACCTCAGCGTATGTCTAGAACTGATGTGCTTAATGAATTGAAATATTTCAATTATTCATTTTGGAAGGGTGTAATGAAATCTAGAAAGAGTAAAAATGTTTCCATTGATACCTATTACATTTGGAATAATAAGAGTATATTATTTGAGTTTTCGTATTGGTCAACCAACTTGTTATGTCATTGCTTAGACATAATGCACATTGAAAAGAATATATGTGAAATGTTGCTTTCAATTCTTATAAATGTCAAGGGGAAGACAAAATATGATTTACAATCTCGACGTGACTTGGTAGATTGGGGGATCAGACCAGAATTTCTTCCTGTCTATATCAGTGAAAATAAATGGCAAGTTCCATGTGCTTCTTATGTGATGAAACCTACTGAAAAAAATAAATTTCTAGAAGTGCTAGAGACTATTAAATCTCCTGATGGATATTCAATCAATATATCAAAACGGGTCAATAGAAAGGAGTTGAAGCTAAAATATTTGAAGACTCAAGATTATCACGTCATTTTTCATGAGTTGATTCCAATAGCAATCTGTCATCTCTTGTCCAACACTACTGGAAAACTAACCTTTACCAACGGTTTGGAACCGTTGGTATAGGCCTCCAAACCGTTGGTATAGCCTATACCAACGGTTTGGAGAACCGTAGCCAAGTAAGCCGTTGGGATAGGTCTATACCAACGGTTTTTGGAAAACCGTTGGTATAGGTAATATGAAATCTATACCAACGGTAATGGAACCGTTGGTATATAAATTCCAAAAATAAAAAATCCGCTGGGATTTGATCCCCCGACCCCTCGTTTATAATCGAACGACTTAACCACTAAGCTAACATCACTTTTGTAAACATAATTTCATAAATATATATATGTATTATCATAATTATTTAAAATTTTGATTTATATAATGTTCTCGGTTATTAGACCTGGAAAAAAAATAAAGAACCTATCCCAACGGTTTTCAAAACCGTTGGAATAGGTTAGTGCTGGGTTGAATTGTTTCTGGCCGAATGTTGAATTTCTGGATGGTTTTTCCCAACGGTTTTGGTGAACCGTTGGGAAAGGCCACTCTTTCCCAACGGTTCACCAAAACCGTTGGGAAAGAGGCTCAAAAAAAAGCCTTTCCCAAAGGTTTTGGTGAACCGTTGGGAAAGGGTCCCTCTTTCCCAACGGTTTGCCAAAACCGTTGGGAAAGAGGCTCAAAAGACAGCCTTTCCCAACGGTTTTGGTGAACCGTTGGGAAAGGGTCCCTCTTTCCCAACAGTTTTGGAAAACCGTTGGGAAAGGTGGGGAAATATATGGATTTCCCAACGGTTTTGGTGAACCGTTGGGAAAGGCCACCTATACCAACGGTTTTTACAAACCGTTGGTATAGAAGTGTTGGGAAAGATCATCTTTCCAGTAGTGCAATAATGTTAGAGTATCAGTTATTCGGTTTTACTATTTGTTTAGATATCTTTTTTCAAAGAGGTTGTCCAAATACTTCTTTCAAAAACTATTGGCAGAGACACCATTAATTTTGTGTGAGTTAGAGAAAATATTCCCTCCATCATTTTTTACATGCATGTTGCATATGACTGTCCATCTTCTGACTGAAATACTTCTTGGAGGACCCATTTCTTTCTATTGGATGTATCCAACTAAAATAAACATGTGCACATTGAAATCATATGTTCGGAATAGGAATTATCCCGAAGGTTCTATTGTGAATGGTTACTTGTCTCAAGAATGTATGGATTTCTGCTCAATGTATTTGTCTGATATTACTATGAGAATAAACAGACCAATGAGAAATGAAGAAGAATATTATGGGAAAATTTAACCTAGTTTTCCATCACTTCCTCAGACAGGAGGAATTTCGGGATCATATACATTGACGACATTAAGCCTTGAAGAGAAAGAGATGGAACATCGCATAATGTTGTTCAATTATGATTTGTTCGATGAGTATATCAAGTAAGTAAATTGTACATGTATCTCTTATATTATCTCTTGTAATTTTAAATATTTGTTAAACTATTATTATTTTTATCTACAGAGAACATAAAGAATTGATATATAGAAATCATTGTTCTTTATCTTTGAGAAGGAAGGAGACTTTGTATAGAAAAGGGTTTTCTGCTTGGTTGAAATTTAAGGTAAAAATATTTCTTTAATAACTAAATAAAATAATATTTAATTAATTTTACTATTTGTTTATATTTCAGGTATCGAGTTTTCCTGCAGACTCTGTTTCTAAGGAAATAAGAGATTTGGATTTTGGTTCTAATACCATGGTTCATGCTTGTAAATCACTTGTGATCAATGGATACAAATTTATTATCACTGAATGAGCAAGAAACATGAGAACACAACATAATGGTGTTATGCTAACTACCACAACAGACTATTATTCCAGTTAATCGGATAATAGATCTTGTTCTGAAAATGTATCTTATTATGGAGTAGTGGAAAAAATAATAATTTTGGATTATTACTTGCATGGTAGAGTCACAATGATGAAATTTTGATGGTTTGATTCAATGACGAGGCAAGGCACCTTTATTAATAATTGTGGATTTTGAGTTATTGACATAAATCACACTCTTCCCAATGATAAACCATATGTATTGGCATCAATGGTGAAACAAGTTTTTTATGTCAATGATCATCATCATCCTAAATTCAGTGTAATTATTTAAGTAAATCCCAGACATATTTTTGATGATGGTGATGATAAAGTTGACACTATCCCTACTGCAATTGGAATAAATCTGTTTATTACTTATGATGACTCCAATAGCTAAATTTTCAGAGTTGATTGTGAACCTGAAGTTGTGGTGGGAAATATATAGAATCATGCACTCATGTTCTCACCTACATGTTTCACCTACATCATTCAGAGTGTGTATCCTAGTACTTACCTTCAAACCACCATAAATATTCTGTTTATTTATGTTTTTTTATCAAAATGGTTTTTCTATATTTTGTTTTTTGAGTTACACATTAGTTATATGTTTCTAATTACTTCCATATTTTTTTCATTGCAGGAAATGAAACCCATTGAAGAGAGGCAACGGAAAAAGATGACAGAAAATAATCATTGCATGACACAGATGGTCATTCCTCCACTCATCCCTGTTGTGAGTATTTTATTTCAAATATATATATTTCAATAACTTATAATATCATGTGCTTACTTTTATGTTAAACTTTTTTTCAAGATCCACCCCCTAGATGAGAGATATCCGACGAGAAGCCTAATATTGCTCCCAGTATAGAGGCTGGTGGTAGGAGGGGGGTGGTGTCAGAGTTAGGCGACCATCTGGTGGTCTTGGTACTGAGGCTGGTGGTACAAGGGATCGTAGTGAGAGAGTTAGACGATCCACTGGTCGTACATGATTAGATCATGCCCCTACCACAGACATATCTTCTACGCCCAATTTTGATCCTGGTGTGTCTTTAGGAACACGCGAAATATTTAGACCTCTGATGTTTACACTACCAGTTGGCCAGACGTCTGTGCCATCATATTTTGCTTCTGGTTCATTATCTCTGGGCTATTATATTCCACCTTCTTCGACTCCTGCTCCGACACAGTATGTGGCTGAGGAGCGTACACTGAGGGACACTCCACCTGTACAGGATATTCCTTCAGCTTCTGCACATCCAGTGATGCCCATTGATCCGACTACCACAGGTATATTTATATAACTCTAACAAATTTTTATACCAAAATTTATTTTTATTATAACTTGAACTGATATTTTTTTCATTAATAATATATTCATATACTAATAGGATGTGGGGGAGGGGGCGTACTTGCTTGCGTGCAGTATGGAACCTCCAGAAACAGTTGATGGTTGAATACAATGATGATGGATAGATGATTGATAAATATGGGCAGGAATGTCGGGGTTTTTTTGGCGACTCTTTCCAAATACTCCAACATCATTCCGATCAACCCTCTCTCTTTGAGACATCTTCCATATGAAGTCAAGGATAATGTGTGGGCACAAATATGGGTAAAAAATCTATTGGATTTAATGTATTATTTTTTTTGTATTTATATGAATTAATATATTGGGTGTCAGCTTCGGTATAACTTCCCTGATGGCGAAGGTGCACGACCGGCGCGTTTAAAGGATCTATGAGAGATTTAGAGAGATTATAAGCATGATTTGTATGTTGGATGGTTTGATAGATTGGTCATAGAGTTAGAGACATTACCTATCATGGATGACTTCCCGATAAAGAAATATTGCCAAATGATTACCCATTGGGTGACTTCCAAATTTAAGGTATTAATCCCATTTGAGGTATTTAAATGATAGTTTTCATATTTTACATTAATATTATCTAACTTATTACTAAAAATTATTTAGGAATATTCTGAAAAAAAACAAAAAAAAACATTGATTCAAAGCAATACCTCTACACTTTGGGGAGAATGACTATGTCAGATCATGAGAGGCATCTGGTACGATATAGTTGTTTATAAATTTTCTTTAGGACTTTCCCTTTTTATTGTTTCATACTTAAACTATGTGATCTATTGAATATTGAATATATGATTATACTTACACTTTATATTGTTTCAATGTCATTATAGTAGCACAAATTAAATATTTAAGGATGTATCCCTCGAGCAAAATTGTTTTGGTCAAGTAGAAGGAAAAAAGATGGAACTACGGTTAATGAATCGACATAAGAAAAGATTATAAGTTTTAATTTGTTTATTTCAAAGTTTAATATCTATTTTGAAATTTAATAATCTATTGATATTTTTGACAGGATGCTTTAAAGTCCCTTGATGCCTAGGATCCTGACAATTTAGGGCCACACGATCATTTATATCAGGTTTTGGGAGATGAGCACTCTGGTCGAGTACGCTTCCAACCTGGTAAGAATATAGTCCTGAAAAGGTATTGGTCATATCTAGGTATCCATTCTAGTACCACCAATTTGGAATAGGTCAAGGAGCATGCAAGACAGTCTGATAAAAGGGTCATAGAGTTGTAAGTACAAGTTCAAACGAGGGATAAAGAATTTATGAAACTGATGAAAGCTTTATCTTCATCACTTCCATCAGAGGCCAGCGTAGCTTGTCAGACATTTAGGTCGTCGATGGGTAAATCATCCAATACAATAGGTGGAAGTTCTAGTGGTGGTCGAGATGATGACATTCCTGGTGATGACGAGGATGCTGAAGAGGATGAGGGTGAGGATGAGGATGAGGTCAAGGGTGAGGATGGGGCCGAGGGCGAGGATGGGGTCGAGGGAAAGGATGGGGCCGATGATGAGCATAGGGAAGATGACGAGGATGACGACGAGGACAGAGATGGTGGCAAGGATGAGGTCGATGATGACAGTTGTGATGGTGATGGTGATCAGGGGCAGATTGATCCATTACATATTTGAATTCTATATAACTCTTTATTTTTGAACCTGGTTTTTCACTCTGGTATGGATATTTTTGAATTCAGTATAACTATTTATTTTCAACCAAATACGGGAGCCTAATTATGTTGTAATAGTTTGGAAGTGAGTGATGCTATATGATAATTTATGGGTTATTATGAGGAGTTTCTTTCCCTTTAATTTATTGGTTCATAAAACATAAGTTGGTGTTGCATATATTATGTAATTGGAATGGGTAAAGTAAAATGCTGGTCTCAGATTTTCGAGTTGGTTATTTGGATGGTATTCTCTATCAGAAGTGGGTATATCTCTATTGAATATGGGTGTATTTTCTAATTGACTAATGTATTTATTAAACTGACCATGCAATACACATTTCCCATAATATGGAATCACCACAAAAATCATAGATAGACACTACACACCACAAGACACCCATGGGAGACACCCCTTGAGGTAGAGTCCCTCTAATAGACTCTTTAATTTAAGAATGCTTTAAATTGAATTTAGTTTTTTTCTTAATTATGTTTAATTATATTGAATTTAATATCTTGAATAAGTTTTCTTTAATATAATTTTTTCATTTGATAAATAAAGTCATGTTTTTATAATAAAACCCCTCCAATGGAGGTGCACTGTCTAAGAAAACTTATAGTGATAGTTTATGGTGTATAATTTTACTCTCAATCAGTAGTTTCAACTAACTAGTCCCACTTTTAAAAACAATGAATATAAAATATATATCTTTATAATACCACAATCCCGAATCAAGAGTTTGTTTTTTATAACATAAGATCAGTTTCTATAATGTGAAGGACAACTACATAGGATTTATTTAGAATCCTGGCTGGAAGATGTTGCCCCGCAGATGTCGCTAGACCAGGCCAACATGCCGTGGTCATGACACAATCATGCCACGGTCACGCTGTAGTCACACCGCAGTCACGCCATGATTTGGACCTGCTCCAAGACAACACCCTGTGGTGGTCCGTAGTCCTGTCGGAATTCGATGTATGATACCTAGATAGAGTTTTAGATACATTACCCACCCTCCTCCCTGGACCCCAAACATCCCCCCATACAGCACCCCCACCCTCCTCCCAGGACCCCGGACAGCCCCCCGGACAGCCCCCCAGACAGCCCCCCCACCCTCCTCCCTGGACCCCAGACAGCCCCCCGGACAGCCCCTCCACCATCCTCCCTAGACCCCGAACATCCCCACAGACACCCCCCCCCCCAACACTCCTCCATGGACCCCATATTCCAATCTAATCTCTCTTCAATATTCACCCTACATCCCAACAGAAAAGAGGGTTTTAGAGCTTCGGAAGAAGATGAGAGAAGAGTGCAAACCTTAATCAAAAAGAGGAAGCAAGGAGAAGATTAGACTCACCTGGATCTTCAATCCACACCTGACAGCACTCAAAACACCCAAGTGATGTGTACGAGTCAACCCCGCCTCAATATGAGGCGTGGTGTGGTCGGCGCCACTCAAAGTGTCTCTCTTTTGTTTCAAAAGGACATCATTTTAAGTGAATACAACAACTGACATACAGAAAACTAACGAAAGGAATTTGGATTCTGTTGAAACTTTAGTACAACTATCCATGGGTCATATGTGACATGTACAAGTTAACCCCACCTCAATCTGAGTGCCAGTGTGGCCGACACCACTCAAAGTCTTTCTCTTTTGTTTAAAATGGATAGTATTTTAAGTGAAAACAACAAATGACATACTTAAAACTGGACAAATGCATTCGTATTGTTTTGATATTTTAGGAAAATGATCCATGGGTAATTTTTGACATGTATGAGTCAACCCTATCTTAATATGAGGCGCGGTGTGTCTGGCCCCAGTCAAAATGTCTCTCTTTTGTTTCAAAAGGACATCATTTTAAGTGAATACAATAACTGACATACGGAAAACTGAGAAAAAGAATTATAATTCTATTGAAACTTTAGTAAAAATATCCATGGGGAATATTTGACGTGTACGAGTCAACCCTGCCACAATTTGAGGCATGATGTGGCCGGTATCACTCAAAGTGTCTCAATTTTATTTGAAATGGACATAATTTTTAGTGAAAACAAAAACTGGCATACGGAAAACCGACCGAACGCATTTGGATTCTATTGAAACTTTATAAAAATTATCCATGGGTAATATGTGATATGTAAGAGTCAACCTCGGCTCAATCTGATGCACGGTGTGGCCAGGGCCACTCAAAGTGTCTTTCTTTTGTTTAAAATAGACAGGATTTTAAGTGAAAACAACAACTGGCATACGGAAAACCGACCAAACGAATTCGGATTGTGTTGATACTGTAACACAATGATCCATGGGTCATTTTGGACATGTAAAAGTCATCCTTTCCTCAATACAAGGTGTGTTGTGGCCGACACCACTCAAAGAGTCTCACTTTTCTTTGAAATGTATAGAATTTTAAGTGAAAACAACAACTAACATATAGAAAACTGACCAAAAGCATTCTTATTTTGTTGATACTTTAGGAAAAGTATCCATGGGTCATATGTGATGTGTAAGAGTAAACCCTTCCTCAATCTGAGGCATGGTGTAGCCAGTATCACTCGAAGTGTATCACTTTTATTTGAAATGGAAAGGATTTTAAGTAAAAACAACAACTGGCGTACGGAAAACCGACCAAATGCAATTTTATTCTATTGAAACTATAGTAAAACGATCCATGGGTCATATGTGATGTGTAAGAGTCAATCTCGCCTCAATCTGAGTCCCGGTGTGGCCAAAACCACTCGAAATGTCTTACTTTTCTTTGAAATGGACATGATTTTAAGTGAAAACAACAACTGGCATATGGAAAACTGACCAAACGCATTCAGATTGTGTTGATACTACAACACAATGATCCATGGGTCATTTTGGATGTGTACGAGTCAACCTCTCCTCAATCCGAGGTGTGGTGTGGCCGACACCACTCAAAGTGTCTCACTTTTCTTTGAAATGAACAGCATTTTAAGTGAAAACAACAACTGTCATACAGAAAATCAACCAAACTCATTCGGATTCTATTGATACATTAGGAAAAAGATCCATAGGTCATTTGTGATTTGTATGAGTCAAACCCGCCTCAATCCAAGGCACTTTGTAGCCAGTGCCACTCAAAGTGTCTTTCTTTTGTTTAAAATGGATACGCTTTTAAGTAAAAACAACCGGCATACGGAAAAATAACCAAACTCATTCAGATTCTGTTGATACTTTGGGAAAACAATCCATGGGTCATTTTTGATGTGTACAAGTCAACCCCGCTTCAATCCGAGGCACAGTGTGGCTGGTACCACTCAAAGTGTCTCTCTTTTGTTTCAAAAGGACATCATTTTAAGTTAATACAACAACTGATATATGGAAAACTGACCAAAGGCATTAAGATTCTATTGAAACTTTAGGAAAATGATCCATGGGTCATATGTAATGTGTAAGAGTCAACCCCACCTCAATCCGAGTGTCGGTGTGGCCAGAACCACTCAAAGTGTTTCTCTTTTGTTTGAAATCGACAAGATTTTAAATGGAAACAAAAACTGGCATACAAAAAACTGACCAAACGCATTCGTATTGTGTTGATATTTTAGGAAAACGGTCCATAGGTCTTTTGTGACATGTAAGAGTCAACCCAGCCTCAATCCGAGGAGCGGTATGGCCGACACCACTCAAAGTGTCTCTCTTTTATTTCAAAAGGACATCATTTTAAGTGAATACAATAAATGACATATGGAAAACTAACCAAAGGCATTCGAATTCTATTGAAACTTTAGGAAAAATATCCATGGGTCATATGTGACATGTACGAGTCAACCCCGCCTTAATATGAGGCACAGTGTGGCCGGTATCACTTGAAGTGTCTCACTTTTATTTGTAATGGACAGGATTTTAAGTGAAAACAACAACTGGCATACGGAAAACTGACCAAACGCATTCGTATTATGTTGAAACTTTAGAACAACAATCCATGGGTTATATGTGATGTGTACGAGTCAACTTCGCCTCAATCTGAGGCACGGTGTGGCTGGTACCAATCAAAGTGTCTTTCTTTTGTTTAAAATGGATACGCTTTTAAGTAAAAACAACCGACATACGGAAAACTGACCAAACACATTCGGATTATGTTGATACTTTAGGAAAACGATCCATGGGTCATTTGTGATGTGTACAATTCAACCCATACTCAATATGAGGCATTTTGTGGTCGGAACCACTCAAAGTATCTTTCTTTTGTTTCAAAAGGACATCATTTAATGTGAATACAACAACTGGCATACAGAAAACTGACCAAAGGCATTCGGATTCTATTTAAACTTTAGGAAAATGATTCATGGGTCATATGTGACGTGTAAGAGTCAACCCTACCTCAATCCGAGGGCTGGTGTGGTTGGAACCACTGAAAGTGTTTCTCTTTTGTTTGAAATGGACAAGATTTTAAGTGAAAACAACAACTGAAATTCTTAAAACCAAACAAACACATTCGTATTGTGTTGATATTTTAGTAAAACGATCCATGGGTCATTTGTGACGTATAAGAGTCAACCCCGCCTCAATCTAAGATGCAGTGTGGCCGACACCACTCAAAATGTCTCTTTTTGTTTAAAATGGACATCATTTTAAGTGAAAACAACAACTGACATACGGAAAACCAACCAAATGCATTTGGATTCTATTGAAACTTTAGAAAAATTATCCATGGGTAATTTTTGATGTGTAAGAGTCAACCCCGCCTCAATCCTAGGTGCGGTGTGGCTGGCACCACTCAAAGTGTCTCACTTTTCTTTGAAATGGACAACATTTTAAATGAAAACAACAACTGACATACAGAAAATGGACCAAACACATTTGGATTCTATTAATACTTTAGGAAAAGGATACATGGGTCATTTTTGACGTGTATGAGTCAACCCCTCCTCAATCTAAGGCATGGTGTGGCCAGTACCACTCAAAGTGTCTTTTTTTTAAATTGATACGCTTTTAAGTAAAAACAACCTGCATACGGAAAACCGAACAAACGCAGTCGGATTGTGTTGATACTTTAGGAAAACAATCCATGGGTCATTTGTGACATGTATGAGTCAACCCCACCTCAATACAATGCGTGGTGTGGTTGGAACCACTCAAATTTTCTCTCTTTTGTTTCAAAAGGACATCATTTTAAGTGAATACAACAACTAAAATTTACACTCATCAACGATAGTCGCAAACTCTTTTTCATGAGTTGGGTAGTTTCACTCATGGGGTCATAAGTAATGAGACTTTTAAGAAAATAACTTTTCACCATATATTATAAAAAATACAAGTTCAATGAAAAATGCATCACAAATCATTACAAACCCAAATCTAGGATCAGAAAAAAAAATTGGGATTTGAGCCAATTTCAAACTCTTATTCAACTCTAATAAGTATTTCTCAGACTATTATGCCTATTAGAATTTGATGGGGAGGTGGGGGGATGTGCTGGTTGGGGGGGTTGTGCAGAGGTGAGGTGAATTACTACTAGAATAGTGGTTGTCATATTAAGATTGAAATGGGTGTAAATAATGTTTGAGTTATTGAAACTGTTATTAACTCTACTGGATGATTGTTTTCATATGAAGATTGAAATATGGAATTGTATTACATGACATGGTTGGAAGAGTTTGATGGTTTTATGTGTTTTTTTGTGCTATTTTAGGTGTTTTTTATGCTGTTTTAAGTCTGTATGTGGTTTTTGTGATATTTTTTATGCAGGTGTATACTGGAGGGGCTACTGGAGGGCTGTTGTGCAGCAGTTCTAAAAAAACACAATACCAATGGTTATAAACCATTGGTATAATAGTTCTAGAAAAACAAAAAAACAAAGGTTTTAAACCATTGGTATACTTTGAGAGAAATTTAAAAACTATACCAACGGTTTTAAACCGTTGGTATAGTGTTTAGTATTCAATATATACCAATGGTTTCTTGAAACCATTGGTAAAAATGTTATATAAACATATACCCACGGTTATCCTACAACCGTTGGTATATCAATAAATACAATGGTCTATACTGACAGTTTAGATCAAACCGTTTGTATAGGTCTTTCCTCACGTCTTACTACCCTACGGTTTGGAAAACCGTTGGTATAACCTTCTTTTCCAGTAGTGTCTCCAGCTTATATATTTTATTAAGAATGTTCTATTACATATTCATCATGGACAATAAATAAAAAATTTGAAAAAAAAATTTAACATGTTATACATTTATAATATATTTCATAACCAGTATTTAAAAAATATAAGATCTCTAAAATGATTTAAACATTTCATTGGTCTATCCCATATTAAAAATAACAATTTTACTTGTTAGGTTATTCATTAAACTAGAAATCCTTTAAAAAATTTAAACAATTCATGGGATAACAACCACATGTTATTATTTTTATGAATTAACGCAAAATAAAAATTATTAAATTTTTAGAATTATTTTAATCTTATTATGATTATCTTGAATTCAGTTTTGAATTATAAAATTTAAATTGATATATGGAACATTATAAACATATAAAATATAAGGCTGAAAAAAATCAATTTATTATTTTTAAAGGGTTTTCTTAACCATGGACATGCCATCAATTACTAGGAAACTTGGAAAGTAATATTGGATCATGAATTTAAATAATACTCTTTAAGTTGTAAACATTTTCTTGAAATTGCAAGGATTCCACTTATCATTTAATCAATTATTTATAAATAGGGTCATTATTAATTCATGTTATAGTGTTAACCCAATTTCATACTCTTTTAAATGATGACATCACAAAGAAGACATAAAAAAAATCAATGATAGAAGGAATTATAAAACAATACAAAACCAAACCATATTTTACCATGTTCAGAAAACAATTTTTAGAAACTCTCACTTTCATTCATAAGAAAAACCAACCATTTCTAGCAAATAAATTCATCATGAAACCTTTTATCAATGAAAAACCAATAAAACATAATATAAATGTTGTGATCCTAGTGGGAAGTATCTTTACTAATGCATGATACCAAAATGTCATTAGTAAAACTCATTATGATGTGGTTACACCACACGTAGAAGTGTTTAACATAATTTTTTGTACCCAGATGTAATGATCCATCTCGAATCACTCCAAAAAAGTTGTCAGACCGGTTCACCACATGACCTCAGGTATATCTCCCCAAACACCAGAGTTTTTTTACTAGTAATGGGTGTTTAAGGAGGTACCAAAGGGAGTCTACACACCCTATATCAAAGTTTACAATAGAATATTAAAAATCTAAATATAATACATCATGATAAAGTAGAAGAGGAAGTAATAAATATAAACAAGACTGGTAATAAATGAAATTTAGGGAAGGATTGAACTGTCATTCTATACACACAATAACATACCTACCAATTTTATAATCACATATACATACTAGTATAAAAATATAATAAAAACATGGCTCTACTACCACTTTGAGTTGTACCACATCTTGATCTTTGATCATATCTGAGTCATCTCGCTCATTCATGTAGAACCTGATCTCGAGCCTCAACCATGTCTATGCTTTTATTAATCATGTGAGATCTACTCTGGTACCCATATGCAATGGTAACCCGAGTAGGGTGTGAGTAAAAAAACATTATAGAATTTCTAACATGGTCCTGTATTAACTAGTATATGTTATGATATGTGCATACGACCTAATCAGCTAAAATACATAAATAAGTTGTTGATCCCAAACATATTTTAAAAAAAACCACCACACTTCCTACTTTATACCAATGATGGAGTGTATCTTAGTAGGTCATGATGATCATGCCTCCACAGTATCACCACCACCCCATGGGAGAAAACGTAAAACCCGGTCCATGTCCAGTAACCATTTTCAATCCATAGGTCTATGATTTTGATTGAACACACCTGCCTTATCCTTCTCCATAATGTATTTGAGCATGAGAATCACCTCAAGGGAAACTATTTCCACACCCTAGGGATCTCACACTCACACCTCCACTGATGAGTATTGGATCCTAGGGAATCATGAGGCATCCCTCATCCTCAAACGTCTATGTTGAACCCCACAATAGTACTTGGGTATTCTTGATGTTAGGCCGACGATTGATTCTAAGGAGGTGGTCCTAGGAAATCCAATATTTCCATCCATTACTGATCCATGGGTGACCAATGCAATCAACATAATTTCCTCCATATATCCCACAATCAATATCATGGGAAAATAATAACTAAGGGCACCTCATCTAAACCATTAGTGGTGCATCCACTAGATCCTAGGGGGTATCATAGGAATCAATCAAGTGAATAGATAAATCACCCTTAGGATGTCTAACATATGTGTCACGAACAAACCCAGGTTGACCTTGAACTAGTCACCTGAGCCGATCCGTGCCAAGGCTCGAGAGGTTTTCCCAATCCTCTCGAGTTGGGGTAAAGAACCAAGGGCATCAATAGAGTATAAATAGGGAATGATTTCTCCCAATAGAAAAAAATAGAAACTAAATAGTATCAAGTTTCAAATGCAGTTCAAAATATATATAAAACTAAACTAAACATCTTTTATACATAAGAGAAAAAATGATACAATAGGTATAAAAACAAAAATAAAACTAACCAGATGATCACACTAGATCCATGTTACCTCATGGGTCACTCTCCAACACAACGATCAACCATCGCTCAAGGAAAATGAAACCCAAGCTGAAACCTGCACAAGGGATAAAAACAGAAATGAACTATAAGTCTGAGTATAAAACTTGGTAGGCTATCCCAATGATCTATTCCTAATGAACTTCCTTTAAAAATTCAAGAAACATTAATTTCAAGTTTGAACTATAATTTATAAAAGTAAGCTTTTCTATACATTTTTCTATTCCCATTTCCCCTTTTCATTTTTGAAACCAAGATCCTACCATTAGTGAGACATTAGCATTTTCAAGGTGGGAAATGGTGTCTATATTTTCAAACTTAACAAAATAAGATAAAACATGCTTCTTGAAAACAATTTTCCAAAAGCCTTATTAAAATCCACACACAACTTTCCAATAAAAACAATGCACAAGAAGGTGCCACAGTAATCAAACAAAAATGTAAATAGAAATAATCATACAAGTATTTGAACATCACTGCAAGTGACTAAAGCCAATAGACATAGGTGAACCTGGGAGACCAATAATAATCTAGAAGATACTAATACATGAGACCCTATCCTAAGTAGCATGCCACATAGGATGAAATCAAAACTCTCAATACACTCGACCACCCTAACTTAGGACAGACTGATGTAAAATACCATAGTAATAAACCCAAATATATCCAACTACTGTGGGACACTGGTTAGTACGTCAACTACCAAAGCAGCAATCATTCTTAGAAAATTTTCTCAATACACCAGGTTCCCATGTAACATGTAAAAAGGGGGTGATCCAAAGGATTCCATCGAAGAATCCAATCAAAAGTATATGTATAATAAATAAACAATAACAGGCATCACCCTAATCCATCCCAAGAATCCACTCACAAGCCATAGAATGAATATAATGCAAGGAGTCCATGCTGAGTTCCTCTAATAATGTGTCACAAGGATTCCTCAGTGAGGACATCCCACCCATTGAACATAACAAGGCATGAGAGTAATTCCACAAAGTTTTCATAATAAAACATTTTCAACATTTTTACAACTGCCAAATGATCCTTTTAACTTTTCACAAAACCAACATTTATCGACACACAAAATGAACTTTTCAAAAAGAGGTATAAAAATTCCATTTTCTATATCAAAAAAATTTAAAATTTTCTTTTAAAACATTCAGGTTACACAATCAAGGCACAAACCATTTTTATAAAAATTCCAAATGGGCCACTCATCGACAACATATACCAAAAAATGAAAAACCTTAAAAACCAATACATGTTATTTATAAAATCAAAACCACATTAAGAACCCATATAATGAACTCAAAATCATATTTTCATGATTCTCATACAATTAATAAATCCAAACCAAATCATTTTAAAAAAGTTAACTCATAAAATCTAACCAGACAACTTATCAAACACTACGCATGCAATTTTTCACAAAACAATTTCTTTTCAATGCCCAAAGAGGTATAAAAAAAATTCTCATGACATAAATTTTTTCAATTTGCTGAACCATGTTTTAAGTATCAAAAACTATGTGAGAAAGCTAATAGAGTATTTTATTAAACATGTGGTGTGCACATTTTTATCAAAACAGCACTATTTATCACAAAACAAGGCATAAACAGTTACCTTGCGCACCAAACAACTTATCAAAGGATTATATAATAATTTTCATAATGAAAATAAGGTGAAAATAGAATGAAACAATGAATATTACATTAAAATGTTATGTTAAGGGGTATCCTACCTCAAATACATGGCAAAATGAAAAATTCACACCCAAAATTACTCCATGCGGGTTCTAATACTCTATTTCGACAAAGATAAACCCTTAATGAACAAAACCCCTAACAAAAATGAAGATAAAACAAGAATAAAATATAGGAATAATAGGGTATACTGGTGGCAGGGAAAACCATGTCGGAAAGGGGGTCATGCCAGAAGGGGAGGAACCGGAGAAGGGGGTTGCGACTGGAGGAGGATAGGTCGGGCTCTGCACGCCGGGCAAAAGGGGGTCACACCTCTAGATGGTGCACTGGGCAAGAGGGGGTAACATTGTTGGATGGTGCTCTGGGCATGAGGGGGTCATGGAAGGATAAGGAGTTGTTCAAGGGGGAGGCACGCAGAAGGTGGGTGGGTTGGCAATTTGCATGTGAGGGGGGGAAAGAGGGGTGCGCCGAGGGTAGAGAAAGTGGGGGGAAGAGAGTGATTGAAACCCTAAAAAACTAATATCTTAATAATGATGATTTTAATCTAAAATAATAATAATAATAATATCATAGTGGTAAAAATGCTAATAATATTTACTTCATTTCTAATAATAATAATGTGATTTTTAATAATAATAATAACAAATTTAATAATAACATTTTTTCTTTAAGGTTTTTAATAATAATAATAACTAACATTAATAATAACTATATTATTTATAAAATCAATAGTGCTAACAATTATAAAAATATTCACTTCATTTTAGATAATAATTATATTAATAACAATTTTAATTATAATGATAACAACAAAATTGTTATTCACAACAATAATATTTTAATTTTTTTCTTTCCTCATTTCATTTAATTTTATTTATTTATTTAAATACGGGGAAACTGTGTAGTCCATGTATGACTCAAGTGACTGTGTGGTAGCCTTTTTCCATTCTAGAGGCAGTTACATGGGTGCCAAGGTTGACCGCCCGGTTTCTGCTAACTGTGTGGTGCCCGCACACCGGCCCAAAATCCAACAAAGATTCTCAATAATAATAATAATAATAATAACAGAATGATACCATAATGATAAAAATAAAAATAATATTTATTTCATTCTTAATAATAATAATATAAATAACTATTTTAATAATTCTAATGATAATAATAATTTTAATAATAATAATAATAATCCCAATTAATATTATCATTACTATTATTATTAAAAAAAACCTTTTAAATTTTATTTTACTGTCTCTTTTTTTAACTCTCATTTTATTAATCATTTAATTATTATTTTATTTTACCTTTTTTCAAAGACGATCAGGTCGTACGGTTCCCAAACCATGCTCTACCTATGTTCCAGATGCCACAAAACCCAAAAGATGAATTTTTGTCAACAAAAATTCAAAAATTTAATCTGGAACTTAGCCTGAACCCCGACAGAATTATTCAAATCCAAGAAAATAATAAAATAAAATAATTACAAGGTTCGGGGTGTGAAAATTCTCCCCACCATAATTCTCCATTTCCCTAGAAATCTGAAACAATTTCCAGCCGATTGATCAATACCTAAAGATTCCACATCAACACGATCCAACCTCTCAATCTGAGGACATTTCACTGACCACCAACAGAACTTAAAACTCTTTTCTCAAACAAAAAAAACAATTCACAACCACTTCCCAAGAATATACATAATGATCAAGCCACCACCATTCCAAAAACCAAATTATTGGGCCTTCTCCCAATGATCCCAACAATCACCCGAACCAAAGAGCACTCACAAAACCCAAAGATTTCAAGGGAGGCTGGAATGGAATCTACACCTTTAAAAAACAACCAACATCATAAAAATTCTTAGAATAAATCTCAAAAAGACTGGAAGGGGGGTCTCCCCGCCATTAAGAACCAATTAAAAATGACCAAACAAGAATTTAACATGAACTTGAAATGGGCCTCTCCCACACGGGCCAAAAAACCCACACCACATGGGCCGATAGGGAAGGGACCCAATGAATAGACCATTAAACCCCAACCATCAACTACCAATACTCGGCCCTCACAAATAAATAGAAACCAATACCTCACATGAATAACATGGGTGGTCCACATGGGGACATTGATCGGGAACTCGCATACTAGATAGCACATTATATACATAGCATGAGGGTTAATTCCACCATGCTCTTTCAACTAGAGGGAATTATCAGTGACATAGAAACCATAATAGAAACACTAGAGCTGCCTCACCGCAACAATGGAGGCAAAAACTTACCTAGATTCCTTAAACATCTAGGGTTTCTGAATATGTGCTAGCTTCACTCTGAGGCCTTTGGATGGATCCCTGATATATAAATCATCTACTACCTCGTATTTAGGAGATTCTAATCCATAACTAGTACATGCATCACCCGATTAGATAAAAATAGAAAGACCGCAATTCTGGAAATGAAACCACACTCTCATTGGAAATGGTAATTCATAAGGAGACTCACAACAAACCTTAGGTTTAAACCAAAACACCATCTGCATGACCACCATGAAAAAATATCCCTTACACTGGAAGAAAACTTACAAAAATAAAATTCAAACAAATTCTCAATAGCATATTACTTTTGAGGATTTCATCCATGATGATTTATAGAAATGCTCTGACAGAATCGTCCAAGTGACCCAATCATCCATAGGCCTATTAGGACTTCAGAGATGACATAGGAGATGACACGTTTGGAGATGACATATTTATTGTGGCTCAGCTTTCCACACTAATAACAAAGGAGGATCTCTCTCTCTGAAGAGTTTGATGAAAGATCCTAAGGCCTCTTGATTCTAAGATCTGATCTATTAACTTTCAACCACTTCCTCATCTCCTTACAAAAATCTTCCCCATTGCTCCTAGGGATTGAAGGAGGTAGGACTACCTCGTTCACTCCCACCATCATGGATTCAATATAAAAATATTGCCTTACCACATTAGAAGACTATTTTAGATTGAGTTCTGACACCTTCAACTACAGGTTGGGATGAATCCCAACCTCAAAATGCCAAGCCTTCATGAAATCATTTACAGAATACCCTAGATCATAAGGGACTAGGTTTATAAAGTGATGTAAATACTTCAACACTGATCCATCGCCCTTCTAAAGACTACCCATCTTGATCCCCTTTCTCACCCTTTCTTTCTCATAGAAATACTGATGAATGAACAAAGCCTTGAAAAACTCCCATGTAAGATCTTCATGAGGCTTGTTCTGAGACACCAACTTCTACAACATCCACAGTGAACCTTCAATCATAAAAGTGGCAAAATTAACCTTCAATGACTTGGGAAACTCAATGAGACTAGTTCCTTTTGATATTTTTCACCCACTCTTCTACAACAAAATGGTCTTCTTGTCCGTAAAAGATAGGTGGATTCAGGTTTCAGAACTCGAGAATAAAATCCTTAGGTTGATCAACCGCACTACTATCACCAATCGAAGCTCCATGGGGACAACTGTTGGACAATAAAAAGTAAAGAAAGAAATCAAGGCCAACTCTAAAAAATCTTCAAGAATGAATATTTCATAAGATACCATCTTTAAACATAAGAAAAAAACCCATTATTAACAACAAACATCCCCTTTTTGAAAAAAAATTGATTTTTAGAACAAACTTTGTGGGTTTTCACCCTCACCCATGGTGTTTCATCAAGCCTCGCTCACATGCATATTTTTGTTCCCCCCATGCATCCATCCCTTGTTCCATACTAAGAAACCATCCACATACCACCATTCATACAAGCACCCATGAACACACAAAAGGCCAAAAAAAGGCAACTTCATTTTCCAAAAACAAACCATTCATCCCATTTCTAAAATCATGTACCTTCCAAAGCCACACTAACCACCAAACCAAAAAATTCATTTGGTTTAAAACCAATCCCATTTAATTTAAAAGAATCCCAAAATCAAACATTCCATTTCAAATAACCATTTTCCAAAAGCAATTTATCCAATTCAAATACTTTTAATAATTCAAAGTATAGCCAATACTACTCAAAAAAAGGAACTAGTTTTGGTGGGTGAATTGACCATATGGCTGGTGGCTATATGCCAAACACGCCACCAACATGGAGATCCTTCTAGAATTATGCCCCTAGATCCACATGGCTTTCCAGGACAGAAAAGATCACAGGGACTATTAGCCCAACTATCCTTGTCGTATCCCAATCACAAAACATTCCCTAAAGACCAAGAAGACTAACAAAACTACAATTCCCATGGAAATCCAAGAATCAAAATAAGCAAGATTTAATGATCCTCTTTCTACACCTACCCCTTGAGTCCCAAAAATCCTAATCCATTTACCTTGACATCTCCAAGTAATAAAGAGATATCTGAAAAGAAATGTTGTAAGAACCCGGACCTTCTTTTCAGGTATGTTTTTCCTTTTTCTGGAGTTTTTGAGAAAAGAGGATTTTCTAGAAATTTTTGAAGTACACATCGTGTACTTTATGAGTACACATCATGTACTCCCTTTTTGGATGAGGTCGTGTGTTGGTTGTTTCCGGGCCACATACATAGCCATGTAGGGGTGATGTGGAGGCCACTTAAAGAAAAGTATGGAAAATCCTAGTACACTCCATGTACTCCAAAGGTACAGACTGTGTACTTTTTTTTCATTAAATGCACCGGGGTCGCGTCTGATGGATATAACACCCTCCTTTTAGCTTTTTTTCATCCGATAGCAAGGGTACGGCCACGGATCTTCTCTAAGCTCCCAAACCTTTGTTCATTCTCTGAATCGACTACCGTCAATTGCGTTGGAACCGCATCGGTAATATCTTCCTTCTTCTAGAGCATCGTTTTCCAATTCCTCCTCTTTTGAAAGATATCATGGGATGAACGTTTTGTGTGTTTTTGTAGATATATGATGTTCTAAATAGATTCAAGCCTCGTGTCTCAAGTATATCGATATCCTAGCATCAAGGTAGGTGGTTTGTTCCTTTCCGTTCAAAGTTATTGAGTATTATGTGCAAATTCCACCAATACCCCTGAACGGGGTATTGTGTGTTTACTGTTTTTCCCCTGTTGTTTTCCTACCTTGCTTGTATGATTTTGTAGAGTTAATTTGGTTATGTATAAGGATAATTTCTATGCTTGGATGTTTTTCCCATTCCTTGTTCTGGTTACGACCTTTTGGTCTTGTTCAGCCTTTGGCCATTATACATGTTTTCCATACCTTGGGACCGTAGGATGGAGTGTTGTTTCCTAGCATGCTTGAGATGTTGTATACTGGTTAGACAAGTAGCTATGTAGGTTTACTTTAGCCATATAGAATTATTATACACTGACTGGCATGGGGCCATGAGAACCTGGTGATATAGACTATAAGGGGATAGACCGAGTGAGCTTCTTCAGAGAGTCTTCGATATTATCGACTATAGGGGATAGACCGAGTGAGCTTCCCAGAGAGTCTTGTATATTATAGAATACAGGAGGATAGAATGAGTGAGCTTCTTTATAGAGTCTTGATATTCATAGACTATAAGGGGATAGACCGAGTGAGCTTCCTTAGAGAGTCTTTTATTTGTTTGAATTTACTTAAACCATTCCAGGCTATAGGAGGAATTGACCGAGTGAGCTTCCTCAGATATTATGTGATAGACATGAGGATATAAGAGGAATTGACCAAGTAAGCTTCCTTAGAGAGCCTTTATACCTTGGGTCTATAAGGGGAATTGACCACGTGATCTTCCTCAGAGACTCCCTCACTACCTTAGACTATAAGGGGAATTGACTGAGTGTGCTTCCTCAGAGAGTCTTATAAATTCATATGACCACACCAAAGGGGTTAGGCTGAGTGTACTACCCAGAGGGTTGTTGGTGCTTCTTGGATAGGACCAGAGGGGATGGCTGTGAGTACTCCTAGAGGGTTACCTGTTTGTGGTTATTTGTTTGCTTCACTGTTGCTTGTTTGATCTGCGGGTTGTTTACTGTTGTGCATTACTGTTTACTGCTTACTGTTTACTATATACTATACTTTACCTGCCATATACTCACTGACTGTTAGGCATAGATCTTAGGGTGGTTTCCTACTGGGACTTAGTCTCACACCATGTTTGAGTCATGCTTTTGGGCCCAAACGGATTATATTTTTGCAGATATAGATAAGGGCAATCACCCTTCTGCTTCAGGTACATGACTTGCATTGGAGAAAGAGGTCACAGGACCAAGATGAGGCTTGTGATGCTGAGGAGTTAATTATCTGTTTTTATTTTGTTCATTGGTTTAGTACTGTATTCAGCATTGTGAATTGTTTGGATTCTTTCCTAGACATATGTATCATGCATCATTTCATATATATGTGTGTGCTCCAGTTATTTATTGTTTTAGTCTTCCGTTGTTTACTATTGTTGGATATTTATTTCTTCTGTTATTGCATATATTGTTTAATTCTTATGTGTACTCTGCTAAAGAGGACATAGTTTCCCCACTATCACACCCAAGGCCCTCGCTGCTATTCAGCAGCCTCTGGCATTTGGGGAAATGCACTTGAGGCCATGTGACCAACCGGGTACGGGGCCCCTCTGGGTGTCTTCCAGAACCGGGACATTACAAAGTGGTATCAGAGGAATTATTTTCTCTTGACTTACTGTTTGGAGCCTATAGCTGAGGATAGGATGGAATAGGTACTTGGTAATAAGTTGTGTTCGAGAGTAGCTAACCCATGTACAGGGAAAATCCAATCTACCTCGTTTATTGCAATTTCTTCAGGTTTTGCAATTTTAACAGTTGATATGATTTCACCTTGAGTGACTCACATGATTTGTGTTGTTATTGTTGATATTATTGAGGTTCTATTTCTATTGCAACCCGATGAGATGAGGGTGTTCTATCTCATGCATCATATAGGCACTTTCTAGAAATCACATGTCATGCATTTTTGCCATTCCATCTAGGATGAATTAGTGATTACATGTTGTTGTGATAGATTATGTGTAAAATATGCATGTTTTTTTGATAGTTACAATGATAGAAATACCTTCTGTTTGATAGGGTATTGTTTGTGTAGATATTTACTATAATGAATGCCAAATTTTTATTCTTGAGGTGTTATGGGCCCTCATGAATCGGAAATTGTTGGATCATTGACTTGTTTACCTTGTATATGATATGTATGAGATGCCAAGTTTTGATTCGCTGGGAGTATGGGCCCCCACAAATCATAATTTGGCACCTTAACTCTTGTTTTCTGTGTTTTTTGGGCTATAGAGTAGTTTTTGAGCTATTGCTCGGAAAAACCCAGAATACACGGCCTGTATTTTATGAATACACGTTGTGTAGGTTTTAAAACCGTGTTATTAACTGTGTGGGAAAAAACATGGGGTTGTGAAAAATCTTCAGGAACATGACGTGTACGGAAAGTACACGTCGTGTTGTAGTGACCGTGTTTCTACCCATGTGACTAATGACATGGTTGGATAAACTTTTACTTTACACGTCGTGTCCTATTTTCACACGTCGTTCCATAAGTACCTGGCCATGTCACAAACAACATGGTCCGGGGAAAGCCTTCAAGTACACGTCGTGTTCCCATGGAGCATGTTGTGTAGAGTGAGTCGTGTAGCCAGCCGTGTAACTAACAACATGGGTCATTGAAACCTTATCTAGTACACGTCATGTGGTGAACATACACACCATGTAGTCTAGGATTAAGAGGAATGTGTGGGTTAGCCATGTAAGGAGACTCAGGTAGGGGAATAGAGTTCAAGTACACATCGTGTGTAGGGACAACACGCCATGTGGTTTGGGCGTTACACGACCAGTTTTGGAAGAAGTACACACCCATGTGAATGACTTAAAAGAACATGTCATGTAGTTTTTATACATGCCATGTAGTCATGTTTTGTAAAACTTGAATGTTTCTTTCTCCTGTTCCCCTCTTGTACTCTTGTGTTCAGTCTTTAATAATCTCGATCTAAGGTGTTCTTTTGACATTTCAGAGTTATGCCACTGAGACGTCCCTCGGTTGTATGTTAGCTACCAGACGGTGATTAGAAATTGGATATGGATGATCAGGGACCTCCTGCAGATCCTCATGTTGTGCCAGCCTTGGCACCCACAGTTATACCAATTACAGGCGCCGATGCACAGTTTAGGGAATATTTTCTGAGGATGATGCAAACTTTCTAGGGAGCGCCGTCTCCTGCCCCGTCGATGGCAGAATTGACGTGGGTTTTCCAACACCATCATCCTTCTACTTTCTCTAGGGATGGAGGACCTCGGGCTGTAGAGTCATGGCTAGAGGCCATACTGACAATTTTTGAGAATCTGGAGATACCTCCAGAGAAGGGGGTGAATCTCACAACCTATATGCTCTGATACACTGCCAAGAGGTGGTGGGAGGTGATCTCAAAGTCCGGACGCCAATAGAGTATGACTTGGGATGAGTTTCAGTGCATATTCTATGATTACTTCTACCTGGATAACTTGAGGGCCGATCGAGCCCAGGATTTTATGAGTCTGGAGCAGGATACTCTTTCTGTTATGGATTACTCGTCTCGCTTTATTGAGCTACAGTGTTTCACACCTATTCTAGGAGGCGATGAGTTGTTCCTTGCGTGGGAGTTTGAGGATGGTCTGAGGAAGGACATCTGCTCGCTGGTGAATATCTTCAGGTTGACTTTGATATCCTCTATCGTCAACTAGGCGCTGATCACTGAGTGCAATCTGAGGGATTCTGAAGTAGTGAGCTAGGGCAGTTCGACATCCAGAGCTAGTGTTCCTCCTACTAATAGCAGGAAGCGCCGCAGGGAGTCTGCTCGAGGAGATCAAAGTATGAGGAATGTATCTTCGGGCAACAAGGTAGTATGCTACTAATGATGGAGGAGTGGGAAAACTAGGACTCAGTGCCAGAGAAACCCGATGGAGTACCGATCTTGCGGCAATATGGGCTATCTTCAGCAGTTCTGTCAGATCTTCTCACCTATGGCTGGTCGTAGGGGTTCTTCTATGACCCCACATTCAGGAGAAGCATCACCAGTTTCTCACCAGTCTGGGAAATGGAGTTCTTCCGGCCGTTCGGGTTGAGGTGGAGGTCACGACCATGGTGTTCAGTCACCAGGCTACCATCGACAGCAGAGTGGATCAGCTTAGAGAGGTCAGGCAGGGTCACAGGGCTGTGGTACAGGCCAAACTTTTGCTGTGGAGCAGACCCATCAGGAGAAGGATCCCGACCCTTATACAGTTCGAGGTACGATCTGAGTAGCCTCAGTTTTATCTTCATATCTTTTCGATATTGGTGTTACGGATAGTTTTATCTCTGTTGCTGTTGTGGAGAGCCTGGGTCTCTGCATCTTTTCCTCTGCAGATACTTTGACTCTAGACACACCGTTGGGAACTATAGTAGTTAGTGTACGTTAATGTAGAGAGTTACCTCCTGAGGTTTCAGGGTGTCACTTCTTATGGGACCTATATTTCATAGAGATGACGAGTTATGATGTCATTCTCAGAATGGACTGGTTAGTTCCCTTCCAGGCATTCGTCGATTGTTATCGCCGTATGGTGAGTTTTGTATCACCATAGGGTGGATCCTTGCTTCATAGGAGTGAATGGGATGTCCAGACGAGCAGAGCAGGTCCAGAGCATCATGGGTTGGGGGTAGTTATAGCCCAGATTGCTAGACTTTATCTAGATGACGAGGGGACTTCACAGTTAGACTTTCCTCCGGTGGTGGATCATTTCAGAGATGTCTTTACAGAGGAATTTTCAGGGTTACCTTCAGAGTGTGAGGTATACTTCTCGATTGAGCTCGTTCTAGGAGTGACACTGGTGTCCATTTTTCCTTATAGGATGGATACACCTGAGTTATAGGAGCTCAAGAAGCAGTTGGAGGAGTTACAGGTGAAGGGTTTCATCTGGCCCAGTACTTCTCCTTGTAGTTCACCTGTTCTTTTTGAGAAGAAGGTAGACGATACCCTCAGGCTCTGTGTGGACTATCAGAAGTCGAACTAGTTGACAGTCAAGAACCGATATCCCTTGCCGAGGATCGATGATCTCTTTGATCATATTCTAGGATCCCGGGTGTTCTCAAAGATTTATTTGAGATCCAGTTAACATCATTTGTGCGTTAGACCATCTAATATACCTATTACAGTCTTTAAGAGTAGGTACGGTCTATATGAGTACATGTTTATGTCGTTCGGTCTCACGAACGCGCCTTCAGTTTTCATGGAACTGATGAACCGAGTGTTCCATCCATACTTAGATTCCTTTGTGGTTGTTTTCATGGATGATATCTTGGTGTACTGTCACACTCGACACGGCCATGCTTCCCATCTTGAGATCGTTCTGAGTACACTAAGAGAGCATCATTTTTATGCTAATCTCTCAAAATGCCACTTTTGGATGGACCAGATTCACTTCTTGGGTCATGTTATCTCAGAGGCAGGAGTATCAGTAGACCCAGAGAAAGTGAGAGTTGTAGTTTCCTAGGAGAATCTAAAGAACATCTTTGAGGTGCGGAGTTTCCTAGGGCTGGATGGATACTACAGACAATTCATACAGGACTTTTCATGCCTAAAATCACCACTGACCGGTCTGACCAAGAAAGGGGTGAAGTTCTTATGGTCAGATTCTTGTGAGTCAGCCTTTCAGAAGCTGAAAGGGAGGTTGACTTCAGCACCGATACTAGTCTTACCAGAGCCGACCAAGAGCTATACCATTTACTGCGATGCTTCAGGTATCGGGTTGGGAGCTGTGCTTATGCAGGGAGATGGAGTCATAGCTTACGGGTCTTGGCAGTTAAGGCCACATGAGAGGAATTACCCAACTCATGATCTGGAGTTGGAAGCTATTGTTCATGCCCTACGTTGTTGGAGAAATTATCTTCTGGGAGAGCACTTTTTGGTGTTTACCGAACACAAGAGTCTCAAGTACATCTTCACTCAGTGTGATTTGATTCTGAGACAGGGAAGGTGGGTTGAGTACCTTCAGTCCTTTGAATTTGAGCTTGCCTACATGCCTGGGAAAGGAAATGATGTGGCTGATGCACTGAGTAGAAGGACTCAGATATAGGCAGTTCAGGAGGCCAGCAGTGAGTGGCAGCTTATGGCTCTATTCTATGAGATGCATTTGGAGGAGCTCGACAGTCAGGGGAAAACATTTCTTTCTTCTATGGCTGTTACCCTACTCTTCTTGATCAGGTGCGAATGAGGCAGCTATCAGATTCTGAAGGTCTAGTCCTACGGTAAAGCGTGTCAGGAGAGGACCCTATTCATGGGTAGACCATAGGCGAGGATGAGATCTTTCATTTCTAGGGATGTGTATGGGTTCCAGTAGACATACACGAGGAGCTGATGTGGGATTTTCATTCCTCAGTTTGGGAAGTTCATCCTGGCGTCACCAAGATGTATCGTAATCTACACCTTCAGTATTGGTGGCCAGGTATGAAGAGGGACGTTGCTAGTTTCGTCATGAGATGTTCCACTTGCCAACAGATGAAGGTGAATCATCAGTGACCATTAGGGCTTTTATAGTAGTTACCCATTCCCGAGTGGAAGTGGAATGACGTTGTGATGGAATTCGTGACCAGTTTTCTGAGGTCACCTCGAGGGAACGGCGTAGTATGGGTTGTCATTGACTGACTCACGAAGGTTTCATACTTCTTTACGATCAAGGAGACTTTCAGTTTTGATGAGATGGGGTGGTTTTACATCCAAGAGATTGTACATCTGCATGGATTTTCGCACTCTATTTTTTAAAACAGGGATGCATGTTTTACTTCTCGGTTCTGGAAGGGGCTTTAGAAGGCTTTGGTTACACAGGTACTTTTGAGTACATCATACCATCCCCAGAAAGATGGACAGTCTAAGCTTATGATTCAGGTGCTTGAGGACATGCTCTGAGCATACATTCTAGATTTTAGAGGTTCTTGGGAGAATCATATACCTCTTATAGAGTTTTCCTACAACAACAGTTTTCAGGAAACTATTCAAATGGCACCTTACGAGGATTTGTACGGTAGGCCATGACGATCACCTTTATGCTAGCTGGAGGCAGGAGAGGCAGCTTTTCTAGGACCTCATCTTGTTCAGGAGATCTCAGAGAAGATAGAGTTGATTCGGAAGAGGATGGCTACAGCACAGTCTCGACAGAAGTCTTATGCTGGTCAGTGGAGACGACCTCTAGAGTTCGAGTTCAGGGATCAGGTTTTCCTACCTGTCGCACTGAGGTTGGGACACAAGAGGATTCGGAGACAGGGTAAGCTTTCACCGAGGTACATCGGGCTGTTTTAGGTGTTGGAGAGAGTTGTTTCAGTTTCTTATCGGTTGCAGTTACCTCAGAGGTACTGGGATATGCACGACGTCTTCCATATTTCTCAGCTCTGACGTTACTTTTTAGACTTGTCTCATGTCTTTAAACCTAAGGAGGTTGAGCTCGAAGAAGATGCATCATTTGAGGATAATCTCATCCAGATTATCAATCGCAGTATGAAGGTTCTCTGTTTCCAATTTGTTCCTCTGGTACGGGTGTTATGGCATCACGAGCGAGTACAGGACGAGACTTGGGACAGTGATGTCGATGTACGATCGTAGTGGCCGAAGATGTTTGGGGTTTCTTCTTCTACGCCTCACTAGGGAGATTTTGGGATGAATTTATTTAAGGGGGTAAGTTTGTAAGAACTTAGACCTTCTTTTCAGGTATGTTTTTCCTTTTTCTAGAGTTTTTGAGAAAAGAAGAGTTTCTAGAAATTTGTGAAGTACACGCTGTGTACTCCCTTGCCACATGAGGTTGTGTGCTAGCCGTGTTAGGGCCACACACATGGCCATGTAGGGGTGATGTGAAGGCCGCTTAAATAGGAGTACATAAAATCCTAGTACACACCATTTACTCCAAAATTACATTCCGTGTACTTTGTTTTTTTTCATTAAACGTGTCGGGGTTGCGTCTGATGGAAAGAACACCCTCTTTTTAGCTTTGGTTCATCCGAGAGCGAGGGTACGGCCACGGATCTTCTCCAAGCTCTCAAACCTCTATCTTTTCTTCAAATCGACCGTCGTTGATTGCATTGGAACCACAGTGGTAAGCTCTTCCTTCTTCTAGAGCATCGTTTTCCAATTCCTCCTATTTTTCAAGTTATAGTGGGTTGAACGTTTTGTGTGTTTTCCTAGATCTATGACGTTCTAAATAGATTCAAGACTCTTGGTTCAAGTATATAGATCTTATAGCATCAAGGTAGGTGGTTTGTGCCTTTCCATTCAAAATTATTGAGTATTATTTGCAAATTCCACCAATACCCTTGAACGGGGTATTGTGTGTTTACTATTTTGCCCCTATTGTTTTCTTGCCTTTCTTGTATTCTTGTGTAGAGTTAATTTGGTTATGTATAAGGATAATTTTTATGCCTGGATGTTTTTCCCATGCCTTGTTTTGGTTACGACCTTTTGGTCTTGTTCAGCATTTGGTCGTTATACCTGTTTTCCATACCTTGTGACCGTAGGATGGAGTGTTGTTTCCTGACATGCTTGAGATGTTGTAGACTCGTTAGTCAAGTTGCTCTGTAGGTTTATTTTGGCCATGTAGAATTATTATGAACTAACTGGCACGGGTTCATGAGAACCTGGTGCTATAGACTATAAGGAGATAGACCGAGTAAGCTTCCTCAGAGAGTCTTGGACATTATAGACTATAGGGGATGGACCGAGTGAGCTTCCAAGAGAGTCTTGGATATTTTAGACTATAAGAGGATAGACTGAGTGAGCTTCCTCAGAGATTATTGAGATCTATAGACTATAAGGGTATAGACAGAGTGATCTTCCTCAGAGAGTCTTTGATTTGTTTGAATTTCCTTAAACCATTCCAGGCTATAGGATGAATTGACCAAGTGAGCTTCCTCGGAGAGTTTGTGATAGACCTGAGGCTATAAGAGGAATTGACCGATTGAGCTTCCTCAGAGAGTCTCTAGCCCTTGGGGCTATAAGTGGAATTGACTGTGTAATCTTCCTTAGAGAGTCCCTAGCTACCTTAGACTATAAGGGGAATTGACTGAGTGTTCTTCCTCAGAGAGTCTTATAAATTCGTATGACCAAACCAGAGGGGTTAGGCTGAGTGTACTACCCAGAGGGTTATTGGTACTTCTTGGATAGAACTAGACGGGACAGATGTGAGTACTCCCAGAGGGTTTCCTGTTTGTGGTTAGCTGTTTGCTTCATTGTTTCTTGTTTGATCCGCAAGTTGTTTACTGGTGTGTATTACTGTTTACTGCTTACTATTTACTGTATATTGTACTTTACCTGCCATATACTCACTGATTGTTAGGCACAAATATTTGGGTGTTTTCCTACTGGGACTTAGTCTCACACCCTGTTTGGGTCATGATTTTGGGCCCAAACATATTATATTGTTGTAGGTATAGATAACGGCAAGCGCCCTTCTACTTCAGGTACTTGACTTGCATTAGAACAAGAGGGCACGGGACCAAGCCGAGGCTTGCGACGCTGAGGAGTTGATTATCTATTTTTCTTTTGTACTCTGTTTTAGTACTGTATTCAGCATTGTGACTTTCTTGGATGCTTTACTAAACATATGTATCATGCATCATTTTATATATAAGTGTGTGCTCCAGTTGTTTATTGTTTTATTCTTCTGATGTTTACTGTTGTTGGATATTTACTGCTTCCATTATTGCATCTGTTGTTTACTTCCGTTTTATACTCTGCTAATGAGGTCATAGTTTCCCCACTATCACACCCAAGGCCCTCACAACTAGTTAGAAGCCTTTGGCGTTTGAGGAAATGCACTTTAGGGCATGTGACCAACCACGTACGGGGCGCCTCTGGGTGGCTTCCAGAACCGGGATGTTACAAAGGTCCACTAAGAGTCTACCTGCTCTGATACCATTTTTTTACAAATCAACCCAAGTCGACCCTGACAGGTCACCTGAGTTAATATGTGGAAAGGAACAAGAATCATTCTCGATCCTCCAGGGCTGGTGATAACCACCTAGGACATCGATAGAGTACAAATAGAGAATTATTTCACCCAATATATAAAACAGAAACTAAACAACAAAAAGTTTCACATGTAGTTCAAAATATATATAAAACTGAACTGAACATATTTTAAACACAAGAGACAAAATAATATAACAGTTATACAAAAGAAACTAAAACTAAAAAGATGACCACACTAGCTCCATGTGACCTCACGGGTCACTCTCCAACACAATAATCAATCATCTCTCAAGGTGAACAAAACCCAAGCTGAGTCCTGTACAAGGGATAAAA
Organism: Viscum album; assembly: GCA_963277665.1. Lineage (NCBI taxonomy): Eukaryota > Viridiplantae > Streptophyta > Magnoliopsida > Santalales > Viscaceae > Viscum > Viscum album. The sequence goes on from OY728159.1 coordinate 1,628,606,680, forward strand.
ATAGAAAATAAATATATGTGTGAGTATAAAACTTAGTAGGCTATCCTGATATTCTATTCCCAATGCACTTACTTTAAAAAATAAAGAAACATAAATTTCATGTTTGAACTACAATTTATAAAAGTAATATTTTCTATACATTTTACTTTAAAACAAATTATGACTCATTTCCCCTTTTCATTTCCAAAACCAAGATCCTACCATTAGTAATACATTAGCATTTTCAAGGGGAAAGAGGTGTATACATTTTCAATCTGTAAAAAATATGATAAAACACTTTTCTTGAAAACAATTTTCCAAAAGCCTTATTAAAATCAACACACCACATTCCAATAAAAACACTACAAAATAAGGTACCATAGTAATCACACAATCGGGGAAACAGAAATAATCATACTAGTATCTCAACATCACTCCAAGTGACCAAAGCCAATAGAAATAGATGAACCTGGGAGATCAAGAATAATTTAGAAGACACTAATACAAGATACCCAATCCCCAGTAGCATGCCACAAATTATTAAATCAAAATGCTCAAAACACTCAACCACCCTAACTCAGGATAGACCGAGGGAAAATCCCATAGGAATAAACCCAAATATATCTACCTACTATGGGCCACTTGTCAGTACGTCAACTACCTATGCAACAATCATTCTTAAAAAATTCTCTCACCACACCAGTTTCCCAAGTCTCATGTAAAAAGGGTGTGATCCAATCGAATCCAACTGAGTATATAATAACAAGTATATGTATAATAAATAAACAACATTAGGCATCACCTTGATCCATCCCAATAATCAAATCACATACCATATAATGAATAGAATGCAAGGAGTCCATGATGAGGACCTCCAATAATGGTTCTTGAGGATTTCACATTGATTAAATCCCATTAATTGAACATAACAAGGCATGAGAGTCATTTCATGGAGGTATTCATAATAAAACATTTTCACGATTTTCAAAACTACCAAACAGGACTTTAAACTTTTCAAAAAAACAACATTTATCGACTCAAAAAATCCACTTTTCATAAAGAGGTGTAAAAAATCCATTTTAAATATCAAAAACATTTACAAATTTCTTTTAAAACATTCAGGTTACACAATCATGGCGCAAACCAATTTTATAAAAATTCCAAACGGGCCACTCATCGGTAACACATGCCAAAACTAGAAAAACCTTAAAACCTAATACACTTTCTTTATAAAATAAAAAACCAATAGGGAAACCCATCCAATGACCTCAAAATATCTTTTTCATGCTGCCAATACATTAATAAATCCAAACCAAATCATTTTATCAAAGTTAACTCATAAAATCCAACCAAGAAACTTATCGAACATTAGGCATGAAATTTTTCACAAAAAAATTCTATTCAATGTCCAACAAGGTATAAAACACAAATTTGTATGCCATAAATTTATCAAAATTGATTAAACATGTTTTAAATATCACAAAATACATGTGAAATCAAGAATATAATTTTATTAAACATGTGGTGTGCACATTTTTAACAAAAAAACACTATTTATCACAAAACAGGGCATAAACGGTAACTTCGCACACCAAACAACTTATCAAAGGATTATATAGTAATGTTAAGAATGAAAATAAGGTAAAAATCGAATTAAAAAATGAATCTTAAATTAAAAAGGTATGTTCAAGGGGGGTCCTACCTCAAATCCATGGTGAAACAAAAAACTCAAGCCCAAAATTACTCCACACATGTTCTAATACCCTAATCCTGCCAAGATAAACCCTCAATGAACAAAACCCCTAAAAATGGAGGGAAAACTGGAATAAATTTGAGGAAGAATGAGGGTATAATAGTGGTGGGAAAACCATGCTAGAAAGGGGGTCACGCCAGAAGGGGTGGTACCAGAGAAGGGGGTCACAGTCGGAGAAGGACTAGTCGGGATGTGCGTGTTGGGAAAAAGGGGGTTGTGCCACTAGATGGTGCACCAGGTAGAAGGGGGTTGTACTACTGGATGGTGCACCAGGTAGGAGGGGGTCACGACCGGAGAAGTGGTCGTACAAGGGGAGGAGTGCATAAGGTAGGGGTTAGTTGTTGTGCAGGTGAGAGGGGGAGGAAGAGGGGCACGCCAAGGGTGGAGAAAGTCGGTGGAGTGATTGAAACCCTAAAAAGAATAAAATAAAATAAAACTAATATCTAAATAATAATCATTTTAATATACAATAATAATAATAATAACATAGTGGTAAAAATGATAATAATATTTATTTCATTTTGAATAATAATAATAACAACTTTAATAATAATAATTTTTCTTTAAGGTTCCTGATAATAATAATTACTAACATTTATAATAACTATATTATTTATAAAATCAATAATAATAATAATTATAAAAATATTATCTTCATTTTAGATAATAATTATGTTAATAACAATTTTAATAATAATAATAACAAAAAAAATATTATTCACAACAATAATATTTTAATTTTTTTCTTTCCTCATTTCATTTTATTTTATTTATTAATTTGAATATGGGGAAACTGTGTATTCCATGCATGACCCAAGTGACCGTTCACGAACCATGTGGTAGCCTCTATCCATTTCAGAGGTGGTCACATGGGTGCCTAGGCTGACTGCACGGTTTCCGCTAAACGTATGGTGCCTGCACACCAGCCCAAAATCCAATAAAGATTCTCAATAATATTAATAGTTATAATAATAATAATAATAATAAATTATAATAATAAATGATGCCATAATGATAAAAATAACAATAATATTTATTTCATTCTCAATAATAATAATATAAATAACTATTTTAGTAATTCTAATAATTATAGTCATTCTAATAAAAATAAAAATAAAAATAATCATAATCATAATAATATTCCCAATTAATATTATCATTACTATTATTATTAAAAAAAGATTTAAAATTTTATTTTACTTTCACTTTTTTTTAAATTTCATTTTTTACTCGTTTAATTATTATTTTATTTTCTCTTTTTTTGAACACGGGTAGGTCACACAGTTCACAAACTGTTCTCTACCCATGCACCAAATTCCACGAAACCCAAAACATTCATTTTTTCAATAAAAACTCAAAAATTTAATCAGGGACTCAACCCAAACCCCGAAAAAAATATTAAAATCAAATAAAAATAACAAGATAAAATAATTACAAGGGACAGGGTGTGACTATCCCTACAAGGGGATATAGGACCACCCAAAACCTCATACCTCCATTTTAATATAGGTAATCATGGGAATTCATAATAATCTACTAGTATCCCCATTCGAATATCAACACCCTAGATTTCACAATGGTATCACAATATCAGTGAAATACTTGTCATCCTGGGTATTCATGTATTCTCATAATCACATAGCTCTAATATTTAATCCTAAGTACCACCTTTATTAATCTACTCCTATATCATCTATATCACCAGATGTTATTCGAGCTAGGAATCTTCCCTAATATATTGTGAGATTTAATCCCAGACATATCAGTCATCCCAGGGCCCATTCTTGTCATCAAGTGATTCATGGTCATCCTAGGAAATCACATATATTCTAGTCCCAATAACTGATTCCTTATAATCCTAGGCAATCATGAATCATCATTAATCAATAAAATAAAATATAACCATGGTTGGCTAAATTACCATGCATATCACTACAATTACAGCCCCATTAAGCTTATATGTCGATTTGGGTTCTAAGGTGACACCAGAAACCATCACTACCCATAGCCATACACACCTAATTAGGTTCTATCAATCATTGGGGAACCCACTCTAGTCCTCAAGGTCATTATACATTAGATTAACCCCCACAAGGGTCCTTGATATCATCAACTATGTGGTAGGATCTTCCTTGGTTTGAAACTTCTCATGTGGTTTGTTTATAACTAAGTGCAAGTCATGCACTAAGACTCCATCCCAAACCAAGTTGTATTATTTCCCCTTCAGTTCTCAAGGATTCCTCAAAACCATGCACTAATCATGCTAGATAACCATGTGCTATATAAATTGAACTATATACCTCCTCATTCTTTGGGTGTTGCACAGTTTCTCCTAAACCATACATGTAGAGACCCGAAGCTTAACGTACATGAACATTACATTACTTTTGCGGAATACTTAGTACATAAAAAAACACACACACAAGGATCGTAATAGTTTAGTGTCTTTGGAAACTCGGAATATAATCTTCTAATCCCGGTGAAAGATCTTCAACATCTCCCATAAAGATCTTCCTTTTTTTTATACCTAAAACCTTTATTTATATCCTGGGGAAAAGAAAACATAAAAGGGTGAGCTCAAATGCTCAGTAAGGGTAAACAAAAGAAATATCAATCACATGATATACATAAGAACATAGCTTTTGGAAATCTTAACCTGCAAAAGAGCTCATAATATCATAACATGGGATAAATCATAGAAGTGAAATGTAATCCCAATAATCATAACTTAAAACATGAAACTTTGTGTCATACACACATAATCATAGAGAATCATTTCCTGTTAGTCAAGACTCATTTCCAAGACTATCTTAGTGGACAAAGTCCCTTTCTGAATAGAGTCACCCTCGTTCCAGTCCTGTTTCACTGAACCGGTATAACCTACCGTTCCAGCCATGTCTATCTCATTAGATATAAAATCTTTACCCAATGCATTGGATGGAGATATAGGTCCCACCCATCTTATAATGAATCCTTTCTTATGTGTGCCACATAATCATAAATCATACATCATCGCATAACACATGTAACAAAAATGGGATTCTTGAAACATCATGACATCATAAAACAAATCATATAAGGTAAATGAATTCATAAAAATAATTCCCTCAAAACATAATAAAATCAATGTAATAATAGGGATAAAAACAGAACCCTATATTATCATAGATGGAAAATAATTTTGATAAAACACTTGAACTCCATTCTTGAGGAAAATATACTTTCTTCTTCAAAAACACTTTTCTTTTCTTAACATGTCATACAATTATAAACTAAAAGAAGTTGATTAAAAATAAACTTGAAAACTTGTAAAGGAAGATTCTTGGAAATAATGTTTTAAAAATCCATTCATGTCGTATAAGTTAAAAAAACATTCTTCTCGTACTTTTGTCGGAAAAGTCAAAAAAGTACCTCATACGAAAAACGACAAAAGATTCCTTTCATATACTTTACTAAATATTCACCGAAGGGTAAAATTGAATATAAACTATTGTATAAGGATATAAATATTACATATTGAGGAAACATGGATGTGGATGATAAAATACACCCCAGTAAATGCCAAAGTATAAACAATCTCGGATAAAAATGAGATTGTGATATTTCCCTTACCTTAGGTCTGATTTGCTTCGTAAGTATCTGAACCTCCTCTTCTTTGAAACGCCTCTTTGAATCCTTCACTTAGGGAACTAAGATTGGTATTTTAAGAAGACCAGGACCTCTAGGATTATTCTAGGGAAGTGGAGAAGGGATTTTGGCAGGGGTTGGCCGAGCTTGAGTGCTCAAATTGGTGTGAGGAGGAGGGGGAGGAGGTGCCCTTTTATAAGGGAGGATAGGGGCACCTTAGGAATATCTCAAAATATTATTTTATATTAAAGTCAAAATCGGTTTATAATGGTTCCAAAGGGTCTTATTTCGAAGCTAAAGTGGGGATGGTTCGAAATCCTATCAACCAATAGAATTTAGACAAGTTTAGGTTATTATTTTAACCTTATCAATTAGATTTAACTCTAAGTTAAATAATTTAACTTTTACCGTGTCTTTTTGTTTTCTTACACTATATGGTTAATAAACTTATCATAACAAGCCAAACGAACCCCAAGTTGTTTATTATTAATATATATATCCTTATCTAAGTCATTTGGCCGAACCTTAGATTTTTATGAATTAAATAACAATTGATAATATAATATTTGTTTTAAAAACTAATTTATGTCAATTTTGACACTATTTGGTACATGATTTTTATGAAATTCATAACAGAATGATAAGTTCGAAAAAAGTTACTTAAATCAACAATAACATGTCATATTAACCTAGAAAATTAGTTTAAGTCATAAAAAGTCTCAAATTACATTTATTTGGGCATTTATAAGATCAATAATGTTAATTTTTTTTAAAAAGGTAATTACTGTATCATTGTTGTGTCATAAATAAATTAAATTATTTAAAGTCTAAAAATTAAAAATAAAATACCATTATGTAGGAAATCGTTTTAGATTTCTAATTAATATTTATAGTCTAATTTATCTTATGTATAACCTCATATTAAAAATGTTTTAGTAAATAAACTTTGATTTTAACTCTTTTAACTCTTCTTTGAATTAAATAATAATAAATGTCCTAATCTAATCCAAGTGGGCCTAAATGATAATATTTTACACTTAAGGTAGTTTTTGGTCGAGATACACTTGTCCAATAGGATTAGGACATGTGTTAGGGTAATATTAATATCATTTTTACCCTTAATTACCCTATTTACTTTTAACCGTGGTAAATAAAAGTAAAAAGTTATTATTCACCAAAAATTATTTTCATCTCATTGAACCACATTTTACTTACTGACATCAACCTTGTCTCTCGGATTTTTAAAATTCCATTCACAGAAGCGGTAAAATTAAGATTTATGAAAAAATTAATTTTTTTTACTACCACTTAGTAGTTTCACTATTCATCAAAAATTGAAGTTTTTCAGAAAAATGCCAAAATTTCATCCTAAGATATATTTCATATTCCGAATTAAAAAATGAAGTCTATTTTACCAAATTCATAACATAGAAGTTGCATTAATTAATTTTATAATTAAATCCCGCTGTTAAAACAAATAGCGTGTTTTTAAGAAATAATATCTATCAAAAGATTGGCACTTGTTTATGTCTGGTGTAAATGTGAAATTACATCCAATGACCAACATTGTATTGAATTGTAAAAATATATTCTAAATATACTTTAAAACCACTCAAATTAATAATTTATCACTATTAATTATTTTGATTAAAAAAGTTGTTTTTAATTAAAATCTAGTAATTTTCACTATTCATCAGAATATGAAAGTTATCCGAAAATTACCAAAATTTCACCCTAAGCTAATTTCGATATTACGAATCCAAAAATGAATTCCATTTTAAAATTTACAAAATTTTAAAAAGTGGTTATTACTATTCATAACGGCTAGTTTTAATAACATTTTAATAGCATATCGTTGTTTAGTGAAACTCGTTATTGCGTACTATACACGCTATCGAGGAAGGTCGCGATTGCGTGTAATACAAGGCAAGTCAAGGATGCGTGTTGTGTAAGCTCCTTTTGGTGTAGCGTACAACACAAGACATTAGTGAAATTAAAAAGAATATTTTTCATAAAATCTCGGGCTGTTACATTCTACCCCCCTTAAAATTAATTTCGCCCTCGAAATTCATCGGGGTTATAAATGGTTTACTATTCGAAAGTTTCTTTAATATAAACCCACATCGTAAAAAAAGAATACCAAAACTTGGCTTTAAAAACTAAAGTATGAAATGTAACGATTACCCAAATAAACTAATCACTGGGTTTCCACATAGGTGAAAATATGGATATGGAAGAGAAATCTAACCATCATGTTCTGATGGAGAGTGGTAGAGAACATGGCTATGGAAAAGCCAGTAATCACAAATCCATAGATTTGTGATGATATAAGGTACCATCTGATTCATCAGGTATAAGATCACTAGGACAACACTTTTGGTTTTCAAGATCATTTCCCTAAAGTTGAAAATTTGCTTAGAATAAATACTTACTTTATTTTGGTACAATCTCACTGTTGTTCGTGCCTTGAACAATTTCCACTTAATCTCTTAAATAAATGAAGTTGAATTTGTTATTCGTGAAGTGTTAGCAGATCATTTGATAGAATGACGGGTCCTTCCATCTGTCTCAAACAAAAGGTTAGCAAAAATTATATACATAAGTCGGTCTATAGTGAGATTAATCATATATGGTTCCTAAAATGGACTTATACTTCATATATCATACTGCTTAATATAATAAAACTAGTTTCTACTAAACATGGACTTCCTGTAGGCCAGTGGTAGGCGATAAAGGCCAGTCGCACTTCCGTTGTGGGTTCGATTCCCACAGCCTTGTCTGACGCGATGGGTTGTCGCCTGTCCTACAGGTTGTCCTTTTTCTAAAGCTATATTACTATAACATCCCATCAATAATATCGAAAAAACTTCTATCCTTAAACAATACTAACTTATTTCCAACATAATCCATTCCAATCTTTAGGCTTATCCATAATACTGCAGTCCACTCTCATAACATAGTGAAAACGATTACCAGAGATTTAATACCATCGTTGATCCCCATATATCATAAGATATGTTTTGTTGGTCACATTCAAAATCCTTAATCATGTATTCTCTTGAATACCCATTGAACCATAGTGAAAACATGAATGCAGTTAAAAGTTAACACCTTCCACGTACCAAAATCCTCAAAATTCTATATACTCAAACCATGATATCACTTAGTCCTTATATCAATCATGAGCTCATGAATACTGTTAAACATTTCATTTTCTCGTTTTCCCTTCATTATGCGCATATCATCTTATTTCCAAAAATATCTCAATCACTTTGAATACCATATTATACCAATACATAAATATTCCAATACTCCATGATACAACATTATTTTGGAATCCCATTACATAAACACTTAATCATTCCACCACATCGTTGTCAAATTCAACATTGCCAATAGTGATCGCATGTGACTTCCCTTTGTCCTTTTCCTTAAGTGGTTTCTCATGTTGATCATCACTAACCCTTGGATTAGGGCATTTATTAGCATAATGCCCCATTTCCTTGCACTTGAAGCATTGGAGTGTTGGTGGTGCGTTCTCTGCAGTGTTTGCTTTATTCACATCATTAGAATCCCTTTTTTCATTACTTTGACACTCAGCTGCTCGATGACATTATTTTCCACACTTAAAACATTTTCTAGTCCCTTGAAGACAATCTCCACCATGCTTCTTTCCACACTTTGTGCATAAGGAAACATTCATCTTATTTTCACCATTATTCTGAGATTTCTCCTTGAACTCCATCTTTCGTTTCTTGTCAAAACCATGAGATGGATATGTAACACCAACTTCCATTTCTACCTTGATAGCACAACGCACAATTTCTTCGTAGCTACTGAAGTCTCTTATAGCTAATGCCCTTCGAAGACTTGGTTTTAAGCCACTGAAAAATCGATCAACTTTACTTTCAGGTTGGATGATAATGCCAGATGCATACCTTGCAAGTCTTGTAAAATTCGCTTCGTATATACCAAAAGATTCATCATCCTTTTTCTTTAGTTCAAGAAACTTCTTCTCCATCTTTGTTCAAAGAATACGAGGGAAGTACTTATTGAAAAATAAGTTCTTGAACTCGTCCCATTCCATGGACTCAATTTCATCTCTTAGCCTCGTATTCTTGATAAGATTCCACCATTGATCAACTTCACCTTCCAAATGATATACTGCTAAGATGACTTTATCATGTTCAGAATATTGAAGAACTGGAAATATCTTTTCAGTGGTACTGATCCATTGTTCAGCAACAAGTGGATCGGAAGTCCCACTGAAAGAAGGTGGACGTTGCCTCATGAAGGACTCAATAGAATATTGTTCCCTTATCTGCTCATTTGGAAGTCCAGAATGATTCATAGCTTGTGTAAGTATAGCAATAACATTTTTCACTCCATCTCCCATAACATTTGTTTTTTCAGGAGGACAATCATTGCATTTTCCATTGCATTGATCAACACGGTTCCTTCGGGTTCCAGCCATCGTCTAAAACCCAAAAAGAATAGTGTGAGAGGCAAAAATCATGCTAGGGAAAACAACATTATAAAGGGGGAGTATCCTCAATATCTAACTTCTTAGGTTAAATTCTATGATCGTTACCATAGTTCTAGGACTATATCTTATACGTATACTTATCCTTAGGGACATCCCTAGACATACCTTAGAAATATCTCTAGGGATCTCACTAATGTTTTCACATCCTAGTTTCTAAAGGTTGACTAAACCTTTCCTCTGATACCAACTGTAGAGACCCGAAGCTTAACGTACAAGAACATTACATTACTTTTGCGGAATACTTAGTACATAAAAAAAACACACACACAAGGATCGTAATAGTTTAGTGTCCTTGGAAACTCGGAATATAATCTTCTAATCCTGGTGAAATATCTTCAACATCTCCCATAAAGATCTTCCTTTTTTTATACATAAAACCTTTATTTATATCCTGGGGAAAAGAAAACATAAAAGGGTGAGCTCAAATGCTTAGTAAGGGTAAACAAAAGAAATATCAATCACATCATATACATAAGAACATAGCTTTTGGAAATCTTAACCTGCAAAAGAGCTCATAATATCATAACATGGGATAAATCATAGAAGTGAAATGTAATCCCAATAATCATAACTTAAAACATGAAACTTTTTGGCATACACACATAATCATAGAGAATCATTTCTTGTTAGTCAAGACTCATTGCCAAGACTATATTAGTGGACAAAGTCCCTTTCTGAATCGAGTCACCCTCGTTCCAGTCCTGTTTCACTGAACCGGTATAACCTACTGTTCCAGCCATGTCTATCTCATGAGATATAAAATCTTTACCCAATGCATTGGAGGGAGATATAGGTCCCACCCATCTTATAATGAATCCTTTCTTATGTGTTCCACATAATCATAAATCATACATCATCGCATAACACATGTAACAAAAATGGGATTCTTGAAACATCATGACATCATAAAACAAATCATATAAGGTAAATGACTTCATAAAAATAATTCCCTCAAAACATAATCAAATCAATGTAATAATAGGGATAAAAACAGAACCCTATATTATCTTAGATGGAAAATAATTTTGATAAAACACTTGAACTCCATTCTTGAGGAAAATATCCTTTCTTCTTCAAAAACACTTTTCTTTTCTTAACATGTCATACAATTATAAACTAAAAGAAGTTGATTAAAAATAAACTTGAAAACTTGTAAAGGAAGATTCTTGGAAATAATGTTTTAAAAATCCATTCATGCCGTATAAGTTAAAAAACATTCTTCTCTTACTTTTGTCGGAAAAGTCAAAAAAGTACCTCGTACGAAAAACGACAAAAGATTCCTTTCATATCCTTTATTAAATATTCACCGAAGGGTAAAATTGAATATAAACTATTGTATAAGGATATAAATATTACATATTGAGGAAACATGGATGTGGATGATAAAATACACCCCAGTAAATGCCAAATTATAAACAATCTCGGATAAAAATGAGATTGTGATATTTCCCTTACCTTAGGTCTGATTTGCTTCGTAAGTGTCCGAACCTCCTCTTCTTTGAAACGCCTCTTTGAATCCTTCACTTAGGGAACTAAGATTGGTCTTTGAAGAAGACCAGGACTTCTAGGATTATTCTAGGGAAGTGGAGAAGGGATTTTGGCAGGGTTTGGCCGAGCTTGAGTGCTCAAATTGGTGTGAGGAGGAGGGGGAGGAGGTGCCCTTTTATAAGGGAGGAGAGGGGCACCTTAGGAACATCTCAAAATATTATTTTATATTAAAGTCAAAATCGGTTTATAATTGTTCCAAAGGGTCTTATTTCGAAGCTAAAGTGGGGATGGGTTGAAATCCTATCAAACAACAGGATTATACAAGTTTAGGTTATTATTTTAACCTTATCAATTAGATTTAACTCTAAGTTAAATAATTTAACTTTTACCGTGTCTTTTTGTTTTCTTACACTATATGGTTAATAAACTTACCATAACAAGCCAAACGAACCCCAAGTTGTTTATTATTAATATATATATCCTTATATAAGTCATTTGGCCGAACCTTAGATTTTTAGGAATTAAATAACAATTGATAATATAATATTTATTTTAAAAACTAATTTATGTCAATTTTGACACTATTTGGTACATGATTTTTATGAAATTCATAACATAATGATAAGTTCGAAAAAAGTTACTTAAATCAACAATAACATATCATATTAACCTAGAAAATTAGTTTAAGTCATAAAAAGTCTCAAATTACATTTATTTGGGCATTTATAACATCAATTATGTTAATTTTTCTTAAAAAGGTAATTACTGTATCATTGTTGTGTCATAAATAAATTAAATTATTTAAAGTCTAAAAATTAAAAATAAAATACCATTATGTATTAAATCGTTTTAGCTTTCTAATGAATATTTATAGTCGAATTTATCTTAGGTATAACCCCATATTAAAAATGTTTTAGTAAATAAACTTTGATTTTAACTCTTTTAACTCTTCTTTGAATTAAATAATAATAAATGTCCTAATCTAATCCAAGTGGGCCTAAATGATAATATTTTACACTTAAGGTTGTTTTTGGTCGAGATACACTTGTCCAATAGGATTAGGACATGTGTTAGGGTAATATTAATATCATTTTTACCCTTAATTACCCTATTTACTTTTAACCGTGGTAAATAAAAGTAAAAAGTTATTATTCACCAAAAATTATTTTCATCTTATTGAACCACATTTTACTTACTGACATCAACCGTATCTCTCGGATTTTTAAAATTCCATTCACAGAAGTGGTAAAATTAAGATTTATGAAAAAATTAATTTTTTTAACTACCACTTAGTAGTTTCACTATTCATCAAAAATTGAAGTTTTTCAGAAAAATGCCAAAATTTCATCCTAAGCTATATTTCATATTCCGAATTCAAAAATGAAGTCTATTTTACCAAATTCATAACATATAAGTTGCATTAATTAATTTTATAATTAAATCCCGCTGTTAAAACAAATAGTGTGTTTTTAAGAAACAATATCTATCAAAAGATTGACACTTGTTAATGTCTGGTGTAAATGTGAAATTACATCCAATGACCAACATTGTATTGAATTGTAAAAATATATTCTAAATATACTTTAAAACCAATCAAATTAATAATTTATCACTATTAATTATTTCGATTAAAAAAAAATTAATTAAAATCTAGTAATTTTCACTATTGATCAGATTATGAAAGTTATCCGAAAATTACCAAAATTTCACCCTAAGCTAATTTCGATATTACGAATCCAAAAATGAATTCCATTTTAAAATTTACAAAATTTCAAAAAGTGGTTATTACTATTCATAACGGCTAGTTTTAATAATATTTTAATAGCATATCGTTGTTTAGTGAAACTCGTTATTGCGTACTATACATGCTATCGAGGAAGGTCGCGATTGCGTGTAATACAAGGCAATTCAAGGATGCGTGTTGTGCAAGCTCCTTTTGGTGTAGCGTACAACACAAGACATTAGTGAAATTAAAAAGAATATTTTTCATAAAATCTCGGGCTGTTACATTCTACCCCCCTTAAAATGAATTTCGCCCTCGAAATTCGTCGGGGTTATAAATGGTTTACTATTCGAAAGTTTCTTTAATAGAAACCCACATCGTAAAAAAAGAATACCAAAACTTGGCTTTAAAAACTAAAGTATGAAATGTAATGATTACCCAAATAAACTAATCACTGGGTTTCCACATAGGTGAAAATATGGATATGGAAGAGAAATTTAACCATCATGTTCTGATAGAGAGTGGTAGAGAACCTGGCTATGGAAAATCCAGTAATCACAAATCCATAGATTTGTGATGATATAAGGTACCATCTGATTCATCAGGTATAAGATCACTAGGACAACACTTTTGGTTTTCAAGATCATTTCCCTAAAGTTGTAAATTTGCTTAGAATAAATACTTACTTTATTTTGGTACAATCTCACTGTTGTTCGTGCCTTGAACAATTTCCACTTCATCTCTTAAATAAATGAAGTTGAATTTGTTATTCGTGAAGTGTTAGCAGATCATGTGATAGAATGACGGGTCCTTCCATCTGTCTCAAACAAAAGGTTAGCAAAAATTATATACATAAGTCGGTCTATAGTGAGATTAATCATATATGGTTCCTAAAATGGACTTATACTTCATATATAATACTGCTTAATATAATAAAACTAGTTTCTACTAAAAATGGACTTCCTGTAGGCCAGTGGTAGGCAATAAAGACCAGTCGCACTTCGGTTGTGGGTTCGATTCCCACAGCCTTGTCTGACGCGATGGGCTGTCGCCCGTCCTGCAGGTTGTCCTTTTTCTAAAGCTATATTACTATAACATCCCATCAATAATATCGAAAAAACTTCAATCCTTAAACAATACTAACTTATGTCCAACATAATCCATTCCAATCATTAGGCTTATCCATAATATTGCAGTCCACTCTCATAACATAGTGAAAACGATTACCAGAGATTTAATACCATCGTTGATCCCCATATATCATAAGATATGTTTTGTTGGTCACATTCAAAATCCTTAATCATGTATTCTCTTGAATACCCATTGAACCATAGTGAAAACATGAATGCAGTTAAAAGTTAACACCTTCCACGTACCAAAATCCTCAAAATTCTATATACTCAAACCATGATATCACTTAGTCCTTATATCAATCATGAGCTCATGAATACTATTAAACATTTCATTTTCTCGTTTTCCCTTCATTATGCGCATATCATCTTATTTCCAAAAATATCTCAATCACTTTGAATACCACATTATACCAATATATAAATATTCCAATACTCCATGATACAACATTATTTTGGAATCCCATTACATAAACACTTAATCATTCCACCACATCGTTGTCATATTCAACATCGCCAATAGTGATCGCATGTGACTTCCCTTTGTCCTTTTCCTTAAGTGGTTGCTCATGTTGACCATCACTAACCCTTGGATTAGGGAATTTATTAGCAAAATGCCCCATTTCCTTGCACTTGAAGCATTGGAGTGTTGGTGGTGCGTTCTCTGCAGTGTTTGCTTTATTCACATCATTAGAATCCCTTTTTCCATTACTTCGACACTCAGCTGCTCGATGACCTTATTTTCCACACTTAAAACATTTTCTAGTCCCTTGAATACAATCTCCACCATGCTTCTTTCCACACTTTGTTCATAAGGAAACATTCATCTTCTTTTCACCATTATTCTGAGATTTCTCCTTGAACTCCATCTTTTGTTTCTTGTCAAAACCATGAGATGGATATGTAACACCAACTTCCATTTCTACCTTGATAGCACAACGCACAATTTCTTCATAGCTACTGAAGTCTCTTATAGCAAATTCCCTTCGAAGACTTGGTTTTAAGCCACTGAAAAATCGATCAACTTTACTTTCAGGTTGGATGATAATTCCAGATGCATACCTTGCAAGTCTTGTAAAATTCGCTTCGTATATACCAACAGATTCATCATCCTTTTGCGTTAGTTCAAGAAACTCCTTCTCCATCTTTGTTCGAAGAATACGAGGGAAGTACTTATTGAAAAATAATTTCTTGAACTCGTCCCATTCCATGGACTCAATTTCATCTCTTAGCCTCGTATTCTTGATAAGATTCCACCATTGATCAACTTCACCTTCCAAACGATATACTGCTAAGATGACTTTATCATGTTCATAACATTGAAGAACTGAAAATATCTTTTCAGTGATACTGATCCATTGTTCAGCAACAAGTGGATCGTAATTCCCACTGAAAGAAGGTGGACGTTGCCTCATGAAGGACTCAATAGAATATCATTCCCTTCTCTGCTCATTTGGAAGTCGAGAATGATTCATAGCTTGTGTAAGTATAGCAATAAGATTTTTCACTCCATCTCCCATAACATTTGTTTGTTCAAGAGGACAATCAATGCATTTTCCATTGCATTGATCAACACGGTTCCTTCGGGTTCCATCCATCGTCTAAAACCCAAAAAGAATAGTGTGAGAGGCAAAAATCATGCTAGGGAAAACAACATTATAAAGGGGGAGTATCCTCAATATCTAACTTCTTAGGTTAAATTCTATGATCGTTACTATAGTTCTAGGACTGTATCTTATACGTATACTTATCCTTAGGGACATCCCTAGACATACCTTAGAAATATCTCTAGGGATCTAACTAACGTTTTCGCATCCTAGTTTCCAAAGGTTGACTAAACCTTTCCTCTGATACCAACTGTAGAGACCCGAAGCTTAACGTACATGAACATTACATTACTTTTGTGGAATAATTAGTACATAAAAAAACACACACACAAGGATCGTAATAGTTTAGTGTCTTTGGAAACTCGGAATATAATCTTCTAATCCTGGTGAAATATCTTCAACATCTCCCATAAATATCTTCCTTTTTTTTATACCTAAAACCTTTATTTATATCCTGGGGAAAACAAAACATAAAAGGGTGAGCTCAAATGCTCAGTAAGGGTAAACAAAAGAAATATCAATCACATCATATACATAAGAACATAGCTTTTGGAAATCTTAACCTGCAAAAGAGCTCATAATATCATAACATGGGATAAATCCTAGAAGTGAAATGTAATCCCAATAATCATAACTTAAAACATGAAACTTTGTGGCATACACACATAATCATAGAGAATCATTTCTTGTTAGTCAAGACTCATTTCCAAGACTATCTTAGTGGACAAAGTCCCTTTCTGAATCGAGTCACCCTCGTTCCAGTCCTGTTTCACTGAACCGGTATAACCCACCGTTCCAGCCATGTCTATCTCATGAGATATAAAATCTTTACCCAATGAATTGGAGGGAGATATAGGTCCCACCCATCTTATAATGAATCCTTTCTTATGTGTGCCACATAATCATAAATCATACATCATCTCATAACACATGTAACAAAAATGGGATTCTTGAAACATCATGACATCATAAAACAAATCATATAAGGTAAATGACTTCATAAAAATAATTCCCTCAAAACATAATCAAATCAATGTAATAATAGGGATAAAAACAGAACCCTATATTATCTTTGATGGAAAATAATTTTGATAAAACACTTGAACTCCATTCTTGAGGAAAATATCCTTTCTTCGTCAAAAACACTTTTCTTTTCTTAACATGTCATACAATTATAAACTAAAAGAAGTTGATTAAAAATAAACTTGAAAACTTGTAAAGGAAGATTCTTGGAAATAATGTTTTAAAAATCCATTCATGTCGTATAAGTTAAAAAAACATTCTTCTCGTACTTTTTTCGGAAAAGTCAAAAAAGTACCTCGTACGAAAAACGACAAAAGATTCATTTCATATCATTTACTAAATATTCACCGAAGGGTAAAATTGAATATAAACTATTGTATAAGGATATAAATATTACATATTGAGGAAACATGGATGTGGATGATAAAATACACCCCAGTAAATTCCAAATTATAAACAATCTCGGATAAAAATGAGATTGTGATATTTCCCTTACCTTAGGTCTGATTTGCTTCGTAAGTGTCCGAACCTCCTCTTCTTTGAAACGCCTCTTTGAATCCTTCACTTAGGGAACTAATATTGGTCTTTGAAGAATACCAGGATCTCTAGGATTATTCTAGGGAAGTGGAGAAGGGATTTTGGTAGGGGTTGGCCGAGCTTGAGTTCTCAAATTGGTGTGAGGAGGAGGGGGAGGAGGTGCCCTTTTATAAGGGAGGAGAGGGGCACCTTAGGAATATCTCAAAATATTATTTTATATTAAAGTCAAAATCGGTTTATAATGGTTCCAAAGGGACTTATTTCAAAGCTAAAGTGGGGATGGGTCGAAATACTATCAACCAATAGGATTTAGACAAGTTTAGGTTATTATTTTAACCTTATCAATTAGATTTAACTCTAAGTTAAATAATTTAACTTTTACCGTGTCTTTTTGTTTTCTTACACTATATGGTTAATAAACTTACCATAACAAGACAAACGAACCCCAAGTTGTTTATTATTAATATATATCCTTATATAAGTCATTTGGCCGAACCTTAGATTTTTAGGAATTAAATAACAATTGATAATATAATATTTGTTTTAAAAACTAATTTATGTCAATTTTGACACTATTTGGTACATGATTTTTATGAAACTCATAACAGAATGATAAGTTCGAAAAAAGTTACTTATATCAACAATAACATGTCATATTAACCTAGACAATTAGTTTAAGTCATAAAAAGTCTCAAATTACATTTATTTGGGCATTTATAACATCAATTATGTTAATTTTTCTTAAAAAGGTAATTACTGTATCATTGTTGTGTCATAAATAAATTAAATTATTTAAAGTCTAAAAATTACAAATAAAATACCATTATGTAGGAATTCGTTTTAGCTTTCTAATAAATATTTATAGTCGAATTTATCTTATGTATAACCCCATATTAAAAATGTTTTAGTAAATAAACTTTGATTTTAACTCTTTTAACTCTTCTTTGAATTAAATAATAATAAATGTCCTAATCTAATCCAAGTGGGCCTAAATGATAATATTTTACACTTAAGGTTGTTTTTGGTCGAGATACACTTGTCCAATAGGATTAGGACATGTGTTAGGGTAATATTAATATCATTTTTACCTTTAATTACCCTATTTACTTTTAACCGTGGTAAATAAAAGTAAAAAGTTACTATTCACCAAAAATTATTTTCATCTCATTGAACCACATTTTACTTACTGACATCAACCGTGTCTCTCGGATTTTTAAAATTCCATTCGCAGAAGCGGTAAAATTAAGATTTATGAAAAAATTAATTTTTTTAACTACCACTTAGTAGTTTCACTATTCATCAAAAATTGAAGTTTTTCAGAAAAATGCCAAAATTTCATCCTAAGCTATATTTCATATTCCGAATTCAAAAATGAAGTCTATTTTACCAAATTCATAACATAGAAGTTGCATTAATTAATTTTATAATTAAATCCCGCTGTTAAAACAAATAGCGTGTTTTTAAGAAACAATATCTATCAAAAGATTGACACTTGTTTATATCTGGTGTAAATGTGAAATTACATCCAATGACCAACATTGTATTGAATTGTAAAAATATATTCTAAATATACTTTAAAACCACTCAAATTAATAATTTATCACTATTAATTATTTCGATTAAAAAAGTTGTTTTTAATTAAAATTTAGTAATTTTCACTATTCATCAGAATATGAAAGTTATCCGAAAATTACCAAAATTTCACCCTAAGCTAATTTCGATATTACGAATCCAAAAATGAATTCCATTTTAAAATTTACAAAATTTCAAAAAGTGGTTATTACTATTCATAACGGCTAGTTTTAATAATATTTTAATAGCATATCGTTGTTTAGTGAAACTCGTTATTGCGTATTATACACAGTATCGAGGAAGGTCGCGATTGCGTGTAATACAAGGCAAGTCAAGGATGCATGTTGTGCAAGCTCCTTTTGGTGTAGCGTACAACACAAGACATTAGTGAAATTAAAAAGAATATTTTTCATAAAATCTCGGGTTGTTACAATACACACTAAACCGTTCACCCTATTCAAAAACCTCCTTACTCCTGAAACCTAACCCAATTATCCCAAGGAACTTATTGGGCCTCAAACCAATCTCAAAAACATCACTTTAAGATGCCCCAGCCTTAAAAATTCAATTCATAACCCCAATTAAATATTTGACCCATCCAATAATTGAAAATTTAAATTCCCATAAGAATTTTCCATGTAGTACAGACATGGGATCTTATAATATTCTGACTATAACAGTTATAATCCCTAAAAAGTATCATTGGTCTCCCATTCACATATCTTGTTCTATCTTGGTCTTCCATTCACCATTAAACAATCACATTACAACTTGAAATACCAAATTTTCTTCAAAAGTGTTACCTCAAAATTAAGGTGATCATGTCGTAAAACCACGAGCCAATCCTCATAACAATTATTGAAACATTGAGATAGATCTTACCTAAACCCATATATCCTAATACATTACCACATCATCATCAAATTAATCATCTAGCCTATATTTCTCCCCACCATAGATCGTATCTCAAAATAGATGATTTCAATCCATAACGCACCCTGCCATCAGAATATCCTATCACAATATATTTTGGGCATCCTCATGATTCACATGGTGTGGTTCCTAATTCACTACATCCAATCACATGTGAAAACACCAGTTGGACCTCATTTGTCTGATCCTTATCAAGAATGCTCAGATCCAACAATCGATACATTACCAACTACCCAATCATGATGTGTTTAAGTCCAAAGATGACCCCTAATCATCCAATCATGCTCATTGAATCTCATAACTAACTTCCAATGATGTTCCAAGGTTGAACCATCCACATCCATTTCCACTATCACACCATATTGTGAGCACTAATACACCATCGACCTGACCATGTTCAGGTCACCTCAAAGCCATACCAAGACCAACACCCAATCTTATACTCTACTCGATACCGTATCTGAATATATACTTGGAATTCACCAAGTAATATAGAAGTGAATAAGTTAATTTATCCATCATTATCATAATTCCAAAATGACCATCTAATGACTGATATCATACTTCTACAGTTTATTCTTGCACAAGGGTTATCTCACCCACAACTGACAATACATTCTACACCATACATTTAACCTCATAACACACCTTGAGAACAATTTATGACCATTCTAGTACCCCAATATAATCATGACACTCGTCCCAAGACACACACATTTCATTTCAGGCATCACCCACCTAAAAACTTAGACCGACCATACCACCGCACTTGATCCACTTATATAATCCCCTCTATTATAGAGGGACATTTTAAAAACCAAGTTAAGCCCTAGATCATCATTCTCATAAGTGTTTCATCATATCTCATCAATCCTCATCTCACACCCATCCACAAACTAATTTAAAATTTAAATAGGTATTATGTGAAAATAGTGCATATAGTTCCTATCTAGACTTACATAATGGGTGTATTATATCTCCAAAGAAAATTGTTACTTTTTTCGAGAATTCCAAAGAAAAATTTATATACACTCTATTATCACCAACTAATTTAAAACATAGTAGAGTGGAAGATTGAGGTTGATCCATTGAGAATGGTGAAGAAACTGATTAAACAATTTTGGAAAAGTTTTGAAAGAGAAAACAAGAGATTAGATTGGTTGGTTTATAAATTTGATGAGATAGATATACCAAGCATATGCAAGTTAGGTATTGTGCACTTAATGAAGAAAAAATTCATGTGATTTTTAATTTAAATAATTTTAGAACCAAATTCTAGTGAACCTCCTATCGATTTGATCATTATCTAAATTATGAACCCCCTATTCCCCTATTAGATCTTAGTTTATTTCATAAATAGGTGTTTGGAACCATCTTTAAACATAGTGTCCTCATACTCAAGAATTTTTTGTGCCATGGGTAAGGGTCACTGGTTGTATATTTTTAAAATTTTATACACTTGTCTTTTATTATTGTTCATTCCTGATAGATAAGGGTAAGGAAAAAATAATAAATAATAAATGAAAAAAAACCATTAAAATTTCAGTCCAAAATAATCCTCAACACTGTGTGCACTCCCCTTCTTTACATAGCTTAGCACAAAAAATCTTACCCCATCATGCTAGTCATGAAAGCATATGAAAAATTGAAAGAGAAACTATAGAAGTAGGAGAGTTATCCAAAAGTATCCTATATCCCCTTCTAAGATAGTTTCAATATCCAAAAGTTGATCCCCATGCATAGAAGCTCTCTTTAACTTTTATTCTACAAAAGATAATTCTCCCTCTTATTTTAATTTCAAATTTTGAATTCTTCATTTTCATATATTAGATCATTATTTCCATTTGACTGATTCTCCTCCACTATCTCTCTCTTGACCAGTGAGTTTTGGCCAAGACTTCGGTATTTGTATTTGATCACTTGGTAGAACTCTTATTTTGTTGGGGGTAATTGACTCCTTCTTTCCTGGAAAGGCCCCCATGTGGTCATGTTTTAAAAACCTCCTCAAAGAATAACATGTGAAACCACATGGAAATCCTAAGACCATCATGTATTTAACTTTTTTTAAACTCCTCCACTGTGTTCTAGAAGAAGTAACCATGGAATATCCCATGCATATCATGCATGGGATCCTCTTGGACCATAGTGAAATGGTATTACTAAATGTCTCAACCTCATTCTCTCCAAAAATTTCCACTTCTATTTTTAGCATGCTCCATGGTGAAACCTTCCTTTTGTGGTTCGGACCTTACTCTATGTATTTTTTCTTTAGTATGGCTACACTATAGACATTCCCCCATGGGTGCAGCACTCATTCACTTTATTTTCAAGACAACAGCATCCTTGGTGCAATCACTATCCATGGAGTAGCATATTCATCCTCAAAAACCTTAGTTTTTATTATTTAATCACCCTTTATTCCATATCCAATACCCTATGGAATAAAATCATCTCTATTGGAAAGCCTATGGTGCAGTGCAGAGCACCACTATTATAGCCTTCTTCTCAACTCATTTATCCTTCACAATGGATGGATGGAAATTCCTTGTATGCAGGGATTCTTTCTTCTTCAAAAAGGGTGTCAATGTGGTCGTATAGATATTTGGAGGTGATCTATAGTAGTTTTAGGCCTCGTAAATGGTTATTTTCTCGAACCTGAGCTTCCTTGGTGGCTCGTATGGTGGTTGTGTGTTGGTCCATCTCAAATGTAGCATGGGGAAAATGGTTGTTGGTATTGATGTAATGCATGAGGATGGCGATGTTGAGCTATAGAAAAATAGTGTCACTTTTTTTAGAACGAAAAATCTCTAGATCGAGTGCATCCCACATCTAATGTTTGAGAATATTTCCTCCAATTAATATGTAATTGCATCCCCAACACCCTCCAATAAGTCTGATTGGGGTTGTATGACCCACTACATCATTGTGGACTACCCTGCCTGGGTGAGTCTATCCTCCTATCACCATGTGGATCCATGTCCCACAGTCTGGAACTCTTGTGCACTGACCCATGCTGAATTTTCTCCTCCCCTATGCTATGGTTATGCTCTCCTTATGGGTTGAATTGGCTGGTGGGCCCTCTTTGGGCCTACTAAGTGGTAAGCTTCCCTATGAGTTGGGGTCTGGCCATTGGCTTATTTGTTTTGGCTAAACTCCTCCTCATTCTTCCATTTCCAACACATACAAAATCTAATAAAATTAAAACAATATAAAATATAATATTTTAAAATATTTTTATTTACTTTTTAAAAATTTCATTTAAATGTAAATACCCAAATATGATTATTATAAATTAAAACTTTGGTTTTGAGAATTACAAGTGCCCAATCAGTGTGATTGAATCACTGAGAGGGGTAGGGGTAAATCAATGATACTTTTTCTTTCATGTTTCCTTGAAACAACCTTACCCTCCTGTTAAAGATTCAATTCCCTACTGAAAACAATTCAAACACACATCCACGGGAACATAATAATTTACAAGGTTCACTATTCAATAAGAATAGCTATGTTCTTGGTATGGTTTGGAAATGATCCAATACCACACAATCCACGGGAAATAAATCATTGTATTATAATGAGTAGGATATACCCTTTCACCCATGTAGCACTATGTAAACAATTCCAATAGTGTGTGTGCATCCTCTTAGCACAAATAGGGTAATAAAATGTTTGTGTAACAATGCATGTTACCTGTTCTTATTTTCAAATCACAAATGTATTCAATTTAAAGTAAATTCATCACTTTCTTTCTCAGAAGATGGTAAGAACCTAAAGGAATTTGATATAGAATTCAATTAAATTTTCCAGTCTGATCTGTAAACTCTGATTTTCAAATTTGATCAACCCACTCTGATTTTCAAATCCAATTACTCAATCTGATAGAAATAGCTCTGTCAGAATACAGTTGGAGAAATTAAGAAAATCTTCCTTAGTTCGTAAATCCCAATATAAAAATACCATATATGATTAATCTAGCCAAGTCTAATGTCCATCTGAATACAATGATAGACTCATACGGTAGGCAGCTGAATACGATGATCACTAAATACAATGATTAGCTGAATACAACATTTTGATCATGTCTCTTATCCTATGTCTTATTTCTATCATAATTTCATCAAAAAATATGCTCAATACGAAAAACTTCTTCTTCTCTCTACAAACTCAATGCTTATCTATCTTCTGTGGTGAATAGTACTTAGGTCATCAGCAAAGTACAATGTACTTTTCTCCTTTTATAGGTGACCCACAAGAAGTTGGGAATGGAATCCCAAAACCTTTCCCACTCACTCGAATTCACTTAAATATTAATTTCCCTTAAATCTAGAGTGAATTTATGACTTGTTCAACTCTTCTCAAATCTTCTCGATTCTTATAAAAACTATATATCTCTTTCTCGGACTCTTCTTTTTCAATTACCAATCCAGATCTGATTTCTAAATCCGATTTCCTCAATACAATACTTTGTACTAATTTGAATATAAATGGAGAAATGGACTTCTTCTCATACATTAGTCTAATTCTATTGATTCATTCCAATTAATGAAAATTATCAGAAAGTTGAATCGATATCAGCTCATATCTGATATTTCTTGCCCCACTAGATAAAATCATTTAGAAACAAATTATCTTCATTATATTTCATGCTACCATTTGACAATATATTCAGTCATCTACATTGACTCTTCTTTTTAACCAATTCTTCTTATTCTCTTGACCCACTTGAAAGTAATTTAGCCTTTTTTAAATGTTTGGATACATTATTGATCACATTCCTTTATTTTATTTTCATCCATCGGTCTCAAGAAATTTTTTTTCTGAATACGATGACATACCAAGTCCGATCAGTAGCTACTTTTTTTCCTGAATACAATACCTCTTGAGACATTTTTCTCTTTTCTCGTCAACCTCATTCTTTCATTCTCAACATGAATATGATTGTCATGATTCTAATTGGCCTGAATATGATCACCATCTCCCTTTTCTCTTTCTATATGAATTTTATCAGTCTGAATATGATTATTAGTATCCAAATCTGATCAATCAGAATACAATTGAAGATATATACTTCACTCCCCCTTTATTTCATCAAGAATTCATCACAAGTATTACCACATACTTATGATTTATGATAACTCTAAGATAAGAATAGAATCATCATAATTAATTTTATCACAGTCAAATAAAATCTGATTCTCCATCAAAACAATCACTACTTCTAAATAGAATCTAGAGTGAATTCGATGACAATTTACTTCCAGCAAGATGCATTCTCAATCCGATCAACCTTCTCATTCTGTATTCAGTGTGATTATTATGAGACTTTTATACTATATTCTTCTTAATATAATAGACCTTTCAAGCAATGTGAGTCGGATTCTATGAATCTAATTGTCAATACGATTTTCTCTAAATACAAAGTGATGTGATTTTTCTTTTCTTTTCAAACTTCTTTGACAACAAAATACAACACTTTAATTTAATCACCTTTATCATAAACTTGGCCCTAAGAAGTAAAAACAATGACATTTAACAATTAAAATTTTTAAAATTTCATTCAAAATAAGAGCTTATCAAATCCCACACACTTAAATCATGCTTGTCCTATAACATACATCACAAATATGAATTACAAAGGAGACCCCCCTAAACCAATATTTAAAATAAAAAATCAATTTAATAAAATAATTATTAGTGAAGGAAAATAATTTTCAAGTGTAACGTAAAGAAAATTATTCCAATTCATCACTAAACATAATGAATTTTAATTTCCCAAATAAAAATGATAGGTATTATCATCTCTTTCATTCAAATATTTTAACTTATCATTATTAACATTACAATCATGATTTACCTAAAAACAATTATTCTACAATAATTCAAGGTAAAATTAATATAAAGGTTTACTCATAACTTGATTACATGTACCAAACATATAAATTTGAAAATGATCAACTTTATACACTTAGTAGAGACAAATTTCACTAGAAATAAAGAGGACATTGAAATATAGATAAAATGATTATGTGGATAAAGGGATGATATAAATTTGATTTATAAATTATGTCTCAAAAAGGTACCTAATATATAAGTGTTAATAATTATATAAAAATTAAACATAATGTAATTCTCCTCATCAAAAAGTGACACCTTTCCCCACACTTCCCAAGCTAAAAATAAAGGTCTCGAGCAATGAAGCACAACAAATTAGTTACCCATCTATTTTTTCAATTTTTTAAAAATTGTGCTTGGATAATTCTCACATCCACCACCCAACCCCAAATGATAAAAACAATTGGTCAAGTGATGGTGATTTTTTACCCTCCATAACTCAACCCCCATTTTTTCATTCATTTTTTATATATTTTATTTCTAGAGGGGTGAAATATAAAAATAGAGAAATATAACATGAAACTTTTTTCCAAAATCTAAACTCCCAAGACAATATTCTCAATAAAATATATCCCGTATTCCATGAAATTATCCATACCCACACACTTAAAGTTTTAACATTATGAAAAATATTAGATTAAGGGTAGGAATGGATAAATTGTCTTGAATTGTAGTTATTACTATCAAAATCCATTCATGGTCTCTAAGAGTTAAAATGAGGATTAATGTTAGGTAAGTCTCATGGATAATGGATATATCAAACAAAAATACCTTAATAATTTTTCTAGTGAATTTTTATAATTATCTTTCTGATGAGATTAAATTCCAATCCTAGTAGGTGTCATGTATCAAGTTATCTCAAGAGATTTACTAAGAAATATAGGAAATTTTTATCTTAGAAACCTCCCATGAATAAGAGTGTGTGATTAAAAGAATTCACTCAAGGGATGTATCATAAAAATAAATCAATCAATATGAAATTCAAAAAATCATATTATAGAAGATTGAATGGAATTTTCGAAAATATGTGACTATAAAAAAACATGACTTGATAATTTCAAATTCCTATTCTTTACTCTAATAATTTATTTATCCATCTTACTTGTTTAATTCCTAATAATATAAAAATTAAAACATTACATCTTAGGGTTCCTTAAAATCTTAAATATCATTGAACAAAATGTAAAACACTGATCTAATTGTGTACTTGAGTTTTTTCTCATTTAAAATTTAAGGAATAGATTCTAGAAAATAAAGGGTGTACAAATAAATGATGAAATTTAATTATTACTACCCTTTCACTTTGAATCTCTTATTTTTTTCCCTTTTATTTCTAGAGAAAGTCCTTATGAATTTAGTATTAATAGACCTAGAAATCTCATAAAAATAGTTATTGTTCAAGTCATTCTCATGAAAGTTCAAAAATAATTAAGGTGATGCATTCCTAATTAGTTCTTAAAATAGAAAAGAAATTCAAAAAACAAAAAAAATGTGGGCTTCCTCTAGAAATAACTTTTTTTATTATCATTCAGATATACCTTACCTCTCAACATCAAGTGATCAACGGTGGGAAGGATGTTACCTAGTATGGATCTACAAATGGTCAAATAATTAACTATTGCATATAGTTGGGACCTCTCCTTTTTCGATAAACCAACTTTACCTATCCTCTAGTTAACATCTTCCCAATCTCCATGGGCCCAATATAGTGATTTTTAGCCCTTAGTGAATAAATAAATGGAATACCACTAAATACTCAAACGTTTTCCCTTCTTTGAACTCTTCTTGGATAGCCTTGTCCCCACTATTTCCATATTTTTTCAGAAATTATTTTGGTCTTTATTTTCCTCTTTTGTTGTTTATTTGTTCTTTTTTACAGTATTTAACTTCGCTCTTCCTATAAAGAAAACAGTGTACTCAACTTCCAATAACTCATATTCTCTCAACTTTTATACTATTTTCTCATCCAGATTATTCATAACCCAGTGAATGTTAAGTTTCACATCTTCTCCAGTAACCCTAAAACATAAATCTCTGATTTGTATGTCAATTAATTCCCATCCGATTTCGATGAAGGGTCTTCCAAAAATTATTGGGGTCTTCTCCTTATCCATGTCCATCACTAGAAAATATTATAGGAAGTAAAACATGCCTACTTTTACAATGACATCCTTGATTATTCCTCAAGGACATCTTACTATTATGTCTTCCAATATAATCCTAAGTTGAGTTGGCTTAATTTCTATTAAACCCAATCTCTTGAATGTTGTTTATGAAATGATTTTTATGATTTCTCCTAAATCACATAGAGAACTACCCAATTCATTAGAACCAATATCAATGGAAATAGAAAAAACTATCAGGATCACTTAGTTTCTTTGGTAGGATCCTTGATACCACTACTGAGTAATCTTTTGTTAATGGGATAGTTACCAATTCCTACAGATTCCTTTTTTTCGTCACCAAATCCTTTATAAACTTATAAGAGGAAGGAATATTTTCATTTTCCTTAGTGAATGGAATATTTATGTGTAATTTTTTGAACATCTCCATGAAATTTTCCCTATTTTTTTCAAACTTTTCTTTCTTTAATCATTTTGGAAATAGTGGTGGTGGATAATATGGTGGTGGACCTTCTCAAACATATATTTTAGTTTATTTTCCTTTTTCTTGCCTTTCTTGAACTGGTTTTCTTTCCAATAGTTTTCTTACTCTTACTATTTCTTCTTTAGCTAGTTCTTAAACTTGTTTCCCAACCTTTTTATTAAATCTATAAAAATTTTCAGTGAACTATTGGGTTGTCTTTACATTCCTCAAGGTGATTTCTTTGTGCTCACTATGTACTGGGACTTCTTTATCACCCGGTAAGACTCTCTTTGTACTTTCCTTCATTTTACTAGAAATATTATCTATTTGGATTTCCAAATTACTCATGATATCCCATTGATTCTATGATTCATGTTTTATTTTATGGATAATTGTACCTTGTTTCTTTTTGTACGCTATCAATTCCTTAAGTGTTTCTCCTATTGTGGTCATAAAACATGCCAAGGTCTCCCATAAAGAATGTAATTGACCTGTGAGTGTTGGGCCTTGATGTTGGGGCTGATAGTCTTGTTCTCTTGGATAAAATACTTGACCTTGATAACTTCCTTATCCTTGATTTTAATTTATTTTTTTGTGGTATCCATCCCTACGCATAATATTGATGATTAAAATACACATAATTGGCATCTTTAACTTGGAGGGTTTTAATTGGCCATCATCACATCGAGTTTCTTGGACATCTCATTCATTTGGGTGTCAAGCCTTCCGTTCTCCACCATGTGCACTCCTTTCACAGGTCCTACCTTCAGTTTCCATTAGAAACTATCACTGGCCACTTCATCTAGAAATTTGTAACTCTCTTCTAGTGATTTTCTCATCAATAGACCTCCAGTAGCTACTCCAACAATTGACATATTACCCTGTGACAATCCTTTCTAGAATTTTTATATTAGCAACCACATTTTTATGCCATGATGAGGTAATCACCTGATTAAACTTTTAAACCTCTCTCATAAACTATATAATGACTCCTCAGAAATTTGATCAAAGTTAAGTATGTTTACCCGTAAATCCATTAATTTAGAAGGTGATAAAAACCTTTTCATTAATTTCCATACAAAATCCTATAAAGTTGTAATTGAATGTTGAGGTAGGCTTTGAATCCATTCTCACACCTTGTACTTGAGTGATAATAAAAACAAATGTAATTACACCAAGTTTCTTGGGATGTTATTCTTTTGAAACATGTCACACAATTCCAATAAACACCCAATATGAGAATTGGTGTGTTTATGTTTCTGCCTAGAAAATTGAACTGAAGAGGTGGTCATCTGAATGATCATCAGCTTTATATTTAATTATAAAGTTGTGATTGTAGGCACCAAAATACTATGATTTAACCCCATGGTTGAGGGTCTTTTGTAATCAAATAATGCTTGAATCCTCTGATTCTGTCCTCGAACCACTTACACTCCTCCTTTTAAAACTTCTTATACTTATCCCTGGTCTGCTTCTTGGCATTTTTCTCTACCAACCATGGTGTTCTCAACATCTTGTTTTGTGTTATGTTTTTAATTCCTTATTGTTCTATTGATCTTGGTATCAAAAGGTGTGTATCCTTACATGTGTTTTCCTCTTTTGGAATATTCATGTGCTAAATTTAAACTTGAAACAACACTAAAAGTAGAATAAGTGGAAAAAAATAAAACGAGAAAAAACTAAATAGAAAATTTTTAAAGACTT
This sequence comes from Viscum album, assembly GCA_963277665.1. Lineage (NCBI taxonomy): Eukaryota > Viridiplantae > Streptophyta > Magnoliopsida > Santalales > Viscaceae > Viscum > Viscum album. The sequence continues at coordinate 1,628,636,780 of OY728159.1, forward strand.
TGATCATAACTAACAACCCTTCTCTGACAGCGATGCTAGTTTTGATGTCACCCAAGAACATCATTACTTTTCTCGAGGATGTCAAAGAGTAAATTTATATATTCTTGACTATCACTAACTAATTTAAAACAAATTAGAGTGGAATATTGAGGTTCATCTACTGATAATGGTAGAGAGACTGATTATCATTTTTAGGAAAACTATTAAAATAGAAAACAAGAGATCGGATTGGTTGGTTTTGAAATTTGATGACATGGATGTACCAAGAATATGAAAGTTCTAGTTTGTGCACTTTGTGAGGGAAAATGTGTATGATTTTTAATTTAAATTGTGTTATAATATAATTCTAGTGGTCCACCACTCATATTGATCACTCTTTAAATTATAAACCCCCTCTTCCCCTCTCAGATCTTAGGTTAGTTCATAAATAGGTGTTTGGAACCATATTTAAACATAATAACCCCATACTCATGCATTTGTTATTCCATGGGTAAGGGAAACTAGTTGTAATAATTTAAAAAGTTAAAACCTTATCTTTTATCATTGGTCATTCCTGATAGATAAGGTTAAGATAAAAAAAATGGAATAAATAATTCATACAACCCATTAAAATTTAAATAAAAAATAATCCTCTATATTAATTTCACCCCTTATTTACATATCTTGGAACAAATATTACCCCTTATGCTAGGGGATAGGAAAAATAGAAATAGTGCCTAAATCAATAGTTGATTTCTTCAGTAGCTTCCTCTATCCCCATCCAAGATAGTTGTAATCTCCAAAAGTTGAACCCCATGCACAACAGCTCTCTTTCTATTTTTTCTAATCGAGAGACTTCCCTATCTTCTTTTAATTTCAAATTATTAATTATTCCTTTTCCTCCAATTGTTATTTATTTCAATTTGACTTATTATCATTTTATATCTCTCAGTAAGTGATTTTTTCCTGATACTTCTTTATTTTCTTTTGATCACTCTCACAAACCCTTATTTTTTAGGGGATAATCGACTCCTTATTTCTTCATGAGTCCCCCATGTGGTCATGTTTTAAAAACTTCCTTATAAAATATCCTTTTAAACCACATGTAAATCTTGATAAAATGGTTTATTTAAGTGTTTTTGTAACTCCTTCACTATGGTGTAGAAAAAGTAACCATATCATTGCCCATACAAAGCATGCGTAGGCTCTTCTTAGACAACAGTGCAATGTTATTACTCAATGTTGTAGCCTCATTCTCTCCAATTATTTCCCATTACATTTTAGCACCCTCCATGGTGAAAAATTCCTTCTATGATTTAGCCCTTACTCTATGTATTTTTCTTCAGTATGTCTATGGTGTAGCCATTCCTCCATGGTCACAACACTCATTCTCTAAATTTTTGGTCCAAAAGTGGCCACGGTGAAATCATTATCCATTATATAGCATCTTTATCCTCAAAAACCTTGGTTCTATTATTTAAACACCCTCCATGTCATATCTGTTAGCCTAAAACATAGAAAAATCTCCATTGGTGAGCCCATAATGCATTGCAAAGCATTACAATCACAACCTTCTTCTCAACTCATCCAAACTTCATAGTGGCTGGATGGATCTCCCTTACATTCAAGAATTATTTATTCTCTAAAAATTGTTTCAAGGTAGTCATCTTAGGATTTGGAGGTGATCCACTATATTTTTAGGCCTCAGCAATGGCTATTTCTCAAACTAGAACTTCCCAGTAGCTTACATGGTGGTTATGTGTTGGTTTGGCTCAACTCTAGAATAGCGACAATGGGAGATGGTATGGATGAATTTTTTGAGGATAAAAACATGTATTGGAAGTGAAATTATATCCCTTTTGTTAAGAATGAATATTTCCTGGCTCACGCACACCCAACATCAAAATTTCAACCGAATAATCTCCACTTAATAAGTAATTGCATCCCCATAACACTCTGATAAGTTGAATGGGGGCTGAAAGACCCCCTACACCACCGTAGAATTCCCCATATGAGTGATTATGTCCTTACTTCATCATGTGGACCCATTCCCCACATTCTAGTGCTTCTTCGTACTGACCTCTGCTAACTGTACTCCTCCTCTATAACATGGGAAGTCTCTCCTTAGGTGGCTTGGATGGTTATCCCTCCTTCATCCTGCTAAGTAGTGGTCTTACCTGTGGGTTCAGGTTTAGCCCATTAACCTATTTTTTGGATAAACTCATCCTCCTCCATCATTTTCCAATTTCTACAAGAAAAAATTCTAATAAAATTAAAATAATATAAAACATAGTATTTTAAATCTTTTTGTTTTCTTTTTTATAATGTAATTTAAAATTAAAATACCCAAAGATAATTATTATTAAAACATGATCATTGATAAGTAAAAATAATGATATTTAAAAATTAAAAAATTAAAAAATTCATTCAAAATAAGATATCATCAGTGTATAATCATTTACCACTCGATCCATCATACAAATCACACTCCCACGAGTCGTACATCACCAAATTGAGTTATCCATGTTTTATGGAATATCAAATAAACAACCTAGGATCTCCCTTGGAACTCCTATCCAAAATTGGTCACATTTCCTATGTCATTATGTATCTCATGATCACCTTCCATAGAGTGTTGTTCCAAATCAATAGGTGTCCATCCATGCTCTATTATTGTTCCACTCAGAAACGAATCTAAAATATACAAGTTTGGGAATCCTACTAATCCTTCCCTTAGAAACAAACCTCGATACCCAAAGAAACAACACTCAGGGTGATTTCCTATTAAAAATTTACAAGGAAAATCTATACATATACCATAAACTCAATTTCACCTCTCAGGCATTTATCTCAAATTCAAGAACCAACCAGTGGTTTTTTCTCTAAATGAACAACTAAATCTAGGCCAACCCCTGATGTGGGTTTCCCTTGATCACCACAAGTATCCAACTCACTAAACACTGACTCATATCAAAAGTTTCTCTAGGTCCTCCCACCTCGACCATAAACCAATCGAGTTTTAAAAAATTCATAAATCATAGGCAACACCACATGGTTCTCATACCATGCAACTAATGACATATCACATGCCAAATAACTGATTCTCACCAATTATCCATACATAGGACTTATCCCTCAAGAATCACAAACTATATCTTGTCAACCATGGCATTATCCAAAAAAAGTTTTTGTCAAGGAACCATAGTCATGAGGTTCAATTTGATAGAATGTAATTTAAATCTATATGGGAAAAACCATATAAGTTGTTACAGATACTTTAAATAACTAATCTAAGGGCACTAACCCTCTCTAAGAATTTGTACAAAAGAATGATCCATGTAGTATTTCGTCATAACAAATAGACACACACACAACCAACATCTCCCTGTAATCATCTATATCCTATAAACCACAGCTCCATAGTTCAATTATATATAATTTCATTCCAAGATATATGGGAAAAAAATTTAAAGGTTGTTACCAGAACTTTAAATAACCAAACCTAAATGAAAACACCTACTATGGGTTTTTTACTAAGGAACCATGTGCCTTTATGACATACCAGGGTCATTACATGTACCAAAAATGAGGCATCTCTCCACTGCCATCATCAACAATGAACATCTCATCATAGATCCACATAACCTTCCATTAGAAGGAAATACAAATATATTTTGGCCTATTTGAGTAGGATTCCACCAATTACTTATACAAGAAACCATTGTCTGAGTATTTGTTAACACTTTAAATATTCAAGCCTCAGTTAAAAGTAATGATGATGAAACGATCATTCCAATATCAATTGAATAATGTGTTCCATATCATGATGCATTAGAAACATAAATATGAACATTATGTGTGTCTCCAAAGGTGAAATCAAATAAAACTAAATCATCTAATACAAATAACAATAATCCCAAGCCCCTGGTAACCTAGACCCCCATAAAAAAGGTGTTAATGAAGAATAACTCTAGGTTCCATAATAAGCCTTGACACATCCCTATGTCTCCTAAAATAAATTAACAAGATGCAGGGCACAAACAACAATTAAATAATTTACCTCACTACCAGCTTCGACCAAATACTAGAGTGTATATAAGAATATCACAATGACCATGCCTCTATAGTATCATTATTTTCCCTATGTGAGAGCATGTAAAACACAGTCCATACACAACAATCGTCATTGATCCTCAGGTCCATAACCCTAATCGATCATACATGCCCCGATCATCACTAAATTTCTCTAAGCATGAACATCACCTTAGTAGAACCTTTTTTCACACCATGGGGATCCCTTGATCACACATTCACTAATGAGTATTGAGTCTAGGGGCATCACCAAGAATCCCCCATCCTAAATCCCACAGGATGAACCCCATGGTAGTACTTGAGTGTTCTAGATGTCAGATTGATGATTGATTCCTAGGAGGGAGAGGCACTAGGAAATCCTATACATCCATGCATGATTTATTTCTAGGAAATAGTCTAAATCAAGGTAACTCCATCCCTATATCCCATGGTCAATATCTAGGGCATCCAATAACTCATGAATCCTTAACCAAACAATCAATGGTTCATCCACCTGATCCTAGAGGTATTATATTCAACAATCTAGGGGATAGAATAATCACCCTTGAGATTCCCAATGTATTTGTATGGGGATATATTCTCACCCAGCACCTCATACCTCCATTCGAATCTCAAGAATCATCAGAATTAATAATGGTTCACTAGTATCCCCATTCAAATCCTGACACCTGAATATTCATAATGCTATCATAGTATCATAGGAATCCCAACCATCCTGGACATTCATGTATGTACTCAATCACATAGATTTAATGTTGGATCCTATATACCACCTAGATAAATCCACTCCTATATCAACCATATCTTTGGATGCTAGTCGGTCTAGGAATCCACCCCTAGTTTACTATGAGACTAGATCCCAAACATATTAGTCATCTAAGGGTTTCATCCATCTCATTAAGTGATTCTCATGAATCCTAGGAAATCACATTTGTGTCAGGCCTAATGTATAATTACCATGAATCTTGAAAAAACATGTATCATCATTAATCAATTGAATAAAATATTACTAGGTATGGTTGAACTCCCACACCCTTTACTACCATCACAACCCCATCGAGCTTATATATCAGTTCAAGTTCTAAGGTGACACCCACATCCATCACTACCCATATCTATACGCACCTGCTTAGGGTTGTTCGGTCAACATGGAACCCACTCAACTCTCCTAGGTTATAGTACATTAGAGGCAACCCCCCCCCCCCCCCCCCGAGAAACCTCAGTCTCATCAAAGGTCTCAAGTAAAAACTTGATGCTCTTAGGATGTCATGTCCCATGGAATCATTAATAGGGTAGCAAATCCTCGTCAGATGCATGGAGGTTTACCAAAATGGAAATAATAAAGATGATGATCCATGACCCAATTATTACTCAAGTTCAATCTAGTTTGGTCTTATCACCCAACCTATCATCCAAAAATGAAGGTATATCTACCTAGGGTAATCCAATCTCAAGTCAAGGCCTCAGCCATCAGTGACCGAGGCAATCAAGACAATACCAAGGTCCATCAAATAATTAGCACTTTGTGCATCCGAATCAAGGAATCATGTTCTTAATTAAACAATTAAATTAAACATGTTGATCCCCTAATTGTTGTGAGCACACAACCCATGCATCATAAACAAATAATAAATTTTATAAGGCAAGTATGCATACCACCTACCTTATTTGGATATTTTTCTAATTTATTTCCAAGGGTAAGAAGTTTTACAAGACCCTTTGAGGTACATCCATTCATATTAATTTCTCAATGCACCACCAGATCTCTCAAATCATGCTAAGAATCATAAAACAATTAATTATATTGGATAAAATTAATTAAAAAATTTAATTAATTTATGGATATTTGAAGAAAACTCACCACATCATCACATTTCACCAAAATCAATGCCAAGATAAACCCATATGTTTGTCTCATATCCTTGGACTTATGTCAATATAAATCCCCAAAAAACATCAAATTAATCATAAATTTCAATTAAAATTGGGGTAAACCCTAAGAAAATCCTTAATAGTGATATAACTTGTCGAATCATCAAGAAAAAAAGTACGGATGGGGTCTTGATACATCCCCATCCTAGGTAGAATAAAATCCCCATGAAGATAAAACAATTAAATCATGATATGTTGGAATTTATAATGAAAACCTAGCTATATAAGATTGAAATTAGAATAATTGGAAGAGAAGGAAAATAGAGTCCAATGGATGTGGAGACTCACCCTAAATCGCTATAAAATGACAAGGAAAGAACCCCATTGAAGGGGAATAAATAAGGTAGTAGGGGGAGAGTCCCCTTTATCCATGTGTGTGAGGGAGAGAGAAAAAAAGAGGGGGAACCCCTCTTAAAACTCATAGGGGAAAATTTAAAAAAAACAACTTTTAATGGGTTTCATGGTTTGGTTGCATGGATGGAAAAACCATGCACCAACCATGTGGATGGATCTACCCATGAAAACTCTTCTCATGAGGTTGGGCTGCATGGTTTTTTAAATTGTGTTCCAACCATGTGGTAGGATCTACCTTGGTTTTCAAATTATTGGACATTTTATTTGTAACCATATGCATATAGTGCACCAAGACTCCAGCCCAAACCAAGATGCATGGTTTCCCCTTGAATTTTAATGTTTCCTCAAAATTGTTTGCTAACTATGTTGGATAACCATGAACTGTATAAATTTAACTATAAACCTCCTCACACTTATGGTGTCATATGGTTTCTCCTAAACCATAAAAACAAAATTGGGCACCCTATCCAAAAAAATCCAAACTCCCAAAAATTTATCTAAAGCTGTTGAGGAACCTCCTAAGACTCAATAAAATCCCAAAAACATAAATTTAAGACATATTAACCTTTGAAAATATATTCTTAAACCTAATTAAAATTTTGAGCCATCCAATAATAAAAAAAATTCTCATGGGAATTTTCCATGTTGTATAGACATGGGATCTTACACCAGACCACCCTGATAACTTGAATTTTGGTATGGAGAGATTAGTTACTTTTTTTATACTATATATTTTATGTCAGGACACATACAATCTCCATTTATAACACTATAACTGATAGAACATACCAAACTAATTTTATTTGTATAATCCCAAAATTAACATGTTGGCTTGGGAAGGGCCAAAGTTCTATTGACCTTAGGTGAATACCCCAAACACCAAAGGCAAGTAATAAATTCTGAGGGAGTCACCAATCATGAGGTATGATTTACCCTTACATACAAAAAAATCATCCATAGAAAACTCCAATACAATAAAAATATACATATAATTCATGAATAAAATAAGTCAAAACTCTTACAAAAATAATAAAAAACTTATCAAAGTCATAGTTTATATAAAAAGAGTACAAATAAGTAAGGATATAAGATTTAAGATAAAAAAGGAAGGAAAAGTGCTAACTTGGAATGATACCATGATCTACATGATGTCTAACTCCAAGATCTAGCCTCTAACATAAATGAAGACTACATCACGGTGCTCCTCTAGAAAAGTAAGAGGCCCTACCCTTACCTATATCATGATAAACAACATCTTCATACACCAAAAAGTGAATATGTATGTGTTGAGTATACAACTTGGTAATAAATTCACCAAATATTTCCCACACATGCCATTTAAAAAAGAATAAGTTATCTCATATTTATATAAATTAGAGAGAAGAAAAGTATAATAAATAATCTAGAGAAAAATATATAAGAAACTGACACTAAAACCCACATTTACTTTTTTTAAAAATAATTCCATGAAATAACCAACACCAATTCCATGAACTTACACCCATTCATGCATTCCCTGTCAATATGGAACTCCTAGAACATACCCAAACTCATGAAAATAACCTCAATCCTCTAACCCAAGTCATCTCTTAGTGGAATAACATCCCAGTGTGCCCCATTTCAAGCACTAAATCCCTATCTAAACTATCAAGGCCCCATCAAAGCAATGTGAATACACACCACTTGTATAATCTAGAGTGCCTAAATTCAATAACGATAGCCAATTCTGAATCAACAAGTCCCCTTTTATCCAATGTGAGCAAACACCAAAACCTTTCTTTATAAACCAAATAAAAATAATAGTACATTCAATATTTTGTCTCCAAAATATTTCATCAAACAAAAAATAAATACTTTAAATATAATTTTCCAAAATCCTTCAATATTAGAAAATAAGTAAACCATATATATACAATAATTTCATTTAAAATCCATAGTCTTCAAGTTCATAGAAGGACAATTGGAGATAGGCCACCAACCTCAACCATTATTTTCCATCAAAATCTAAGAGGAGAGCTTGGTCAGGATTAAAACACTTATAAATCACTTCTCAAAAGTCTAGTTTGAGATCTATGATCACTATGGAAGAAAAGAGAAGGAATGGTCATTTTTTGTAAAATTTAATTGAGTCAGAAATCACATTAAATTTCTCTAATAAAATTAAACACACTTTCCTTTTCAAATATGAATCCCCCTCCCAGTCTTGGTGATTATTTTGACTATTTAAAATGTCATTTCCCACCATTGTGGGAAACACCGTGGAGTATAGATAATTATCTCATCTTTTTGTTGCAACATGCTTAATCCTATAGAATTGGGGAATCTAATTCTCTCTTTCTAGATTATTTATAGTGATCGAATTCATTGTTCCCAAGATCCACCGTATCCAATTATACGGCCATGGAGTTATCCCCATTTTTTATAGGTGAACCACCCTAGCTAAAAAACCAGTGAAATGGAAACCCTAGACATTTCACTCACTATAGTACACTCAACACCACACAACCAGCTCAATATGCTCAACCTTATTTAATTTCTAGAAAGGACCCTAAATAGAAGACCCTCACACATATACCCTCATGTAAAGACCCTAATGCATGGTGGATGGACTTTATATAAAACTCGAGTGACCTTCAAAAAAGATTAATCTTACCCTTACATGAACTTGGAATTACCCTTAAATGAACTTGGGATTTCCCTTATGTGAACCAAGGATTATAGTTATATAAACCAAGTATTAGACTTACATGAACTAGGTATTACCCTTATATTAACCATGGATTAACCTTGCACTGTGTGCCATGTCCATAAAACACTAGTAGGCCTAGGTGTGGTGTTACTCATGATAAGGGAAACTAACACTAATCTCCCTAGATATCTACTCCCATTACCAGGGTGCAGTACACCTCAATGAAACCAATGGAAACCACACCATGACTTAAGATACATAAACAAAAAAACCATGACTTCACAAACTAGGGGTTTCACACCATTGGAGTTTGATTTTGGATATCATGTGTTCTTGAGGGTTTCCCCTTATCATGGGAAACACTTGTTTAACTAGGGGTAAGCTATCACCCTGTTTTATTATTTATTTAGAGGTATTATAGAATGTTAGAGGGGTGGGATATTGATCATTTCTTCTAACATAGTTGGATTGGGTCCATGAAGTTATTCATGTCTCGTAGCTCTGTAAGTATCTTCATGAGGATTCTTATGTCATTGAATGGGTATAGTTTTATATCAATGATAAAATGACATTTGTAGAGTGGTTGGTTGAGATCTAGGATCATTGATAGAAGGTGATGTATAGGAAATGTATCCCTTTAGTTTGAGTTATATGGAGGCATGGTGGTAAAGAGGAGAGTACATGAGAATTTGATTCATAGAAGAATGCTCAGTATATTGATACCCTCAAGCTATCTGATCCCAATCCACTACATGTCCTATGATTCATCTTAAAAGAAAATATAAGGTCTTTATTTTCACTAAATTACCTGTGTATGGTGTGAGAATATAACTCATTAGGATCTTAATGAGAATCCCTAATATATTCCAACATATTTATATGTATGCAAAAGTAAAATAAATTCTATAAATAAACATTCTATCTAGTTCATTGTGTGATAACCAAGCCACCACGACACCCGATGAGGTTCACACACCTGTCAGGAAACCATGTGCTAACCATGACAACATAGTGTGTGACCATATTTGTTTTTATTTCATTCCATAATATAGTCATCATCTTGTTCTTTGAGTCCAAAATATTCCTGAAGACTCAAGATAGGGAGTCATCCAAATCCTAACCACTACTCCCTAAGAGTAGGTTCCCATACTAAGAATCTTGACCAACCCCACTCACAGGAGAGGTCGCATGTCCAAATACCAAACTCTACCTTATCACTCAAGGTAGGGTCTATTTATCTCTAGTAACACATGTCATCCTGAACCCCATATCACTCATGGAAGTCTGTCCTCTGATCTCATCACATAACATCCTCGACCACATCTTACTCATGGTGGTCTGACCAGTACCATATCACTCATGGTAGGGCTCAGCCATCCTACATCACTCTTAGAGATGTCAAAAGGTCTCAATTCACAACATCTCACACATAGTCATCTCATAATTCATGCATTATTAGTAATATATCTCACTCAGGGAAGTAAAGAAAATGTTATATCACTTATAGTGATCCAAGGCCTTATAATCCTCTCCCCTTCCAGGTCTATCTCCTAACACAAGAAACATTAAATAGGGTTGTAAACTATCACAAATTCTCACTGGATAACCACCCAATAACTAGTAACTCGGACCTAGTCCCATGCCACTAACACATCTCACCTCACTCAAAAAGGTGTCTACTAGGTCCCCCAAACCCATCATGGTCTTTACTCGTCTATGTAATCTCGTACTTGTCACCCATTAGTGACAACACCGCCCACAGCGTTCCACTGACCAAAACCCCATGGGGTCAGTCCACACCCTTATCAAATTCCCTCATCACTTCTGGTCCCACTAACCAAATAACATCCCAAAACATCACATTCTACAAGGCTCTGTACTCAACAGGTGGGGTCTAATTCCCAAACAAAACCCCTTTGACATCTCAATGTCAAGTCCCAAACAACTCCCATGGCCCTAACCTGGGTATCATCACATATCTCCTAAGGGAGATCCCTCAACCTGTCAACTGAAGTAAATCCCTCTTCATTAGATACACCAATCCATAGAGGAATTATCCCACACATCTCACACACAAATACTCTCCTCTATCCCTATGAGGGAGTCTCTAACTACTCACGAGATGCATAACTATCTCCCCTGTCATCACTTTGCCCCCATGATCTTCATGGTTTCCTAATAGCCCTAGGAACTCAATATAGTCTATTACACATATCATATCACATACCAAGATCTCTTAGAGTTCTCTAGTTAGCTTAACCAAGGCTCTCACCCCTTGGAAACATAGTTTTTGGGATATCCAAAACCACTTATGTTCTAAAAATGACATTCCCTCATCCTAGAGGCTCAATGTTGCCCTTCTATTTACCTACAATCCTCTCTCAGCTCCCAACTCTACCTAAACATATTCAATATTCACACACACATGCAAAATCATGTATAAACATACATATTAAATTGTATTATAGGGTCCACCTACCTTGATAATGGATTTAACCCATCAGGGATATCCATCGAGTCTCATCCAATCCCACTAAGCCTCATCCATGCTCCTAAGTACCTATCTTATAACAAGAGACATGAATAATTAATTATTAAAACTAATTTAAATAATATATTCTACCTAATAAACCATAGTTAATTATCCATACAGAAAAACCTTGAGCAACGAGGTGAGACCCACTCTCGACATGCACCCATACCTAGGCCACAAGAAATCCCCAACTATTATGCATGATTTAACAGTCAATTTCATCTATTTTCACTAAAAACCTAGGAAAATCTATATGGTAGAATACATTAACTAAAATAATGTGTGAAAATAGGTAGACAATTTCTCAATACATCTTATAAATAATCTTAGAAAAATCACCATCGAAACCATATGATTCCACGATGATCTAGTTGAATCTCCACCAAAACCCTAAAAAACTGAACTGGAATTAGTAGAGACCAAGGGGAAACACAAATGGAGGAAAAAATGGAAAAAATAACTCAATACATCATTGTATCTCATCCAAAACTAACTTGTATCAAGGGTAAATAATGTGAGGAAGAGATGGGGAGGCACCTGAAGAATGGCCCTCCCCACATGCACCTGATCATCCAAAAAATTGGGATGGCAGCTGTAAAAATTTCAGCCTTCCCATATTAAAAAAAACTACTCTATGAAACATTTAGTTCATTAACCAATCAAGTAATAGGGTTCCTCCCCTCAAACAAACCTCATTCAATGTATAAACTATGGTTTACATCTTGAAAACCTTGGGGAAAAGGACTTCACACCTCATACATTCCCATTCATGGAATGAACCTCATAATAATTTTGTGAATGGCTACAGTAGTTGAATTGCATCCTCATGGGTACCCTAAACCTTCTCTAACATCCACCCAAGCACTAATAACACTAAATGAGACTTGAACCACATCTAAAAATCCACTTTAGATGTCCCAACACTCAAAATTGAGATCTGGATCCCAATTCAAAATCTGACCCCTACTCCAAATCCGAAATTCAAATTCTCTCTCAAAATAATGATTTGGAAATATTTAGGTCATTAAAAACTCCCCACCATAGGTATTTTCATCCTTTAGAATCATCCAATAATCCCCCATACATAGGATGGACACACCGCAGTCATCAATTCACTACCATCCAAACATGTTCCATCTCTAAACATCCAACCCACATCTGTTGCACAACTCTAAGAACTGATCCTGGATATACTTGATTTCCTTGTAATCTCTCTATCTGATACATGGACCACATTAACTGTCGCTTTCCACCACACCACATATAATTCCATATAAAAACACTAATTGATCCTCCACTGACTGACTTTCCAGTAAGGCACTCAGACACACCCACCAACACACTGCCCCAACACTACTCAATCATGATGAATTAACACCCTAAGGAATCATGTGACCATATGAATGCATAAATGGAAGCATGAACTCAAATTTTAGTTTAATTTCATCAATGATATTCTTCTACTATCATGATCTCACCTCTAGCACTGGGTCACCTATAATCCGACTCATTTTTAGATCACACCAAAATCACCTAATCATGATGCTAATGTATTGACTCAAATAAAAACAACATCCAAACATCAAATCTAGTATATGATAACGATCCATTTAAAACTAGATCTTTCTATACATCAGTAACCTGGAACCACCTCAACCTTCCATCAACTGGTCTCACTAAAACCATGAAACTTCTAATATGAGGCTCCCCACTATAAAAGTATCATTATCATCACCCTATAAAACCAAATACTTGAACTCCCTAGCCCATTATTTATCCATTATCGAGTGTAATGACTATACATGTTCGACCTAATCATACCTATACACTAGCACTAACCACCAATGTTTCTTGTCCATGGCCTACCTAGAATTCCATTTTCCAGCAGCCAATATTGAACTCCCCACTATGTGTATCTTCTTATACTACTCCTCAAGAAACAACCCAAATGGTTATCATTCACATACCTCCCTAATAGTAATTATCAAGGCACCCACTCAGGTCGACCATTCCACAATGCACTGGTACATCACAAATATCACCTATCACCATAGAGGGACATCTCCCATTTCCTAGAACCCCAGGTCATTATTCCCAAAAGAATATCACCACTACACTATCTTCACAACACCACTTAGGTTAGTCTATAACCAAAACATTTCTCAACATAATTTCACACGAATCATTCACCAATCTGAAACTCAATTGGTCGTCGCGTGTTCCCATCACATAACTTCCCCTACACACCAAGAAATTTCCTGAAAAGCCTCACTAATGATCACCCTAATCCATCTAAGGTAGATTGATCCATTAAGAAACCTATCATAGTTTATTTATCATGATCCTACATGAACTCACCCAAACCCAAAGGCTACACACTCCTATACAACCCAATCACAAAACCAACCAATGCTCTCATGAGTCATGTCTAATTTAGCCCAGGATCACACACTTAACCCACTAACCATGCTCCACACACTTGTCAATCAAACCCAAAATCCCAAGGCATATCTAACTCTAAGGAAAACCACATGATCAGTCACCACATAGTCATTATTCTAAAGCCATGTTAGTTTACCCATACTCCCACTATGCTATAATTAAGTGCATCTAAAACCAACATATTCAGGCATCCAATTAATCCTATCCTCAAAACCAAACTTGATACAAAAAATATCAAAGTGCTTCACCTCCTAGAGACAATTCATTCTCATTCCTTTCATTGTCTTCTGGGTTTGGTTAAGAATAGTGAAACTAAGAAGCTATATATGAAACCATCATATAGTTTTTTTTTACACTTTAAGTAACTAAACTCTCATCTTGAGGTCAACCTGTTCCATCCTCATATCACCATTTAGACATATCATTCCCTCAATGAGTCATTTCTAGATAATTAATACCTATACCAATTCATTTTGGGTCTCTATAAATCCATTAAAGAAGGGATTGTATTACCGTCATAGGGGAACCTCCCATCATAAGATCGACATTTCATGTCATCGAAAGGAAAACAAATATGGGCCAGCTGAGTATAATGCCACAAATAAGTTATATGGTAAAATCCCATATAATTGTTTTTTGAAAAATTAAACAATTGAACCTATAATCATAAAAAACTACATGAAATAGCACATATATCATGTGAATCCTATAAAAATTCACAATGGATCAATATGACCTATTTCCAATGTGGCAAGATCCAAACCACAATAATGATCTCAAAAACACACATCATATTTGAATAAATATCACAACTATAATAGAAAAAAACAAAAATAGAAATCCCATCACCCTGGTAACCAAGACTTCCCACTAGAAAAGCATTCATAGTGCACCAATCTGTGGTTCATCACAAGCTCAGACACATTCCTAGATCACATTTCTACCATCTCACCAAATAATAAAATAAAATAAAGTATCTAATACAAATTTTTAATTTCCTAACCATGGGATACTCGATAGTTCTCATGTTAGGGATGTTATATTGCCTCAAGAACACCTCCTTGTATGCCAGAGGCTTCTGAAAAGTGATGAGGTGATAAAAAATACATTAGAGAGAATATACCTTTGATATAATATAAATAAATACTAATAAATAACTAAAAACATCCGCATAAGATTATGAATAATAATCAACACATTCAATATCATACATGATATATTCATAAAAAAACATACATTGGTCACCGATTGGGTCGGTCCCAAATACAAAATAAGAAAATGGAAAAAAAATATGATCACTAGCTCTAATTCCATCCTTATGCCTCATCCCAATCTCTTGATACCCTCGAGTTGTCCCATCTCGATTTATTACAAGTCTCATGCTCTAAAATAAAGGAAAACATAAGATCTTCATGTTAACTAGAATTATTATGTTGGGTGTGAGCATATAACTTGGTAGGGTCTTTCCAAAAACCCATAATATATGTTTTCATATGCATGTGTATTAATGAGGAAGATAAATACAATAAATAAACATTATTTTTAGTTCATTGTGTTCTAACTAAGCTACTATGACATCCAATGAGGTACACAAACCCTTCATGCCACCATGTTCTAACTAAGACACCATGATTACCAACCATACATGCTTATCCAACATGCTAGAATCCCATTGTTGTCTCATGTCATGAGTCCATCTCATAATGAAAGACTTGGAGTAGGGTTTTATCTAAGTCTTAACCACTAATCCCTCTTAGTAGGGTCCCATACCAAGAATCCTAACCAATCCATATCATAGGGGAGGTTTCACATATAGAGCTTAGCCTCTACTTTCTCACCCAAGGTATAGCCCATCCATCTCCAACATAACATGTTATCTTAAACCCCATATCACTCATTGAATCCCATCTTATGATCCCATCATGTCACATCATATAACCCATCTCACCCATGGTGGTCTGGCCACTACTATCTCACTCATTTTAGGGTTTATCTATATTATCTCTCTCATGGAGATTCCAAAAGGTCTCAAGCCACACTATCTCACTCATGGTTATCCTGAAATTCAGGTATAATGTGTAATCCATTTCACTCATTGAATTTTAGCCAGTACTATATCACTCATAGTAGGTCAATCCCTCAAGATCCTCTCCCACAACAAGTCCATCACTTATCACAAGAAACATCAAATAGGGTTTTATCCCTTCACAAAAGATCATTGGATTTCCACCCATACACTAGTAACTTGAACCTAGTCCCATGTCACTAACACATCTCACCTCACCCATTAGAGCATACATTTAGTCCTCTAGAACCATAATAGTATCTGATCATCAATTCTATCTCACACTCATCACCCATCAATGACAAGACCACTTGCAGGCTCCCACTAACTCAAACCCCATAGGGTTGGTCCACACCCTCATCACTTTAGGTTATGCTATCCAAGGCCCATATCAATCCATCACATTTTACCTATGTAATTACATACCTAGTTCACTCATAAATAACTAGACTTGGTTAGCCACATGGCCTCAACAACACCTCCCCATATTCCAGAGGATGTTAACTAGCAATAATGGTCTATGATGGTATGCTTAGGAGACTACAACCTCGTGATAATAGTGTAACACTATAGTAAATAATAGATAAATCAAGAAACAACATAAACGAATAGATAAGTAGCATAAGAATAATAAACTATCCAGAAAATATAACTGAATAAAAAACTATATGTATCATATACAAAATGATGATGTCATAATGTTATACTAAATAGGGAGGAGACATATAGAAACATATGATATAAAAAAGAAAAAAAAGACCAAAAAGCTAATATCCATAAGCATCACAAGTACTATCTTAGTTCTATACTCTTGTACTACATCCTAGTAAAAAAAATAAAGCATTCATAGATAGTTTATTTCTATTATCTCTGCCTTCATCCAAGAAGTCTCTTCAGTTACCAATCGGCAGTCAAAATAGGGTGTGGGTAAAACTGAGTAGGACACCACCCAGGTTATCATAGAGGGTACAATTAACTACCTTATATTTTGTATTCTCTTTTATAGATAACTCTTATGGAAGAGTCCCACTCTATAGTTATTCTATGATGTGTTTCATCCAACCATTATTGGGATTATATTTTTCAGGGTTAAAATTTACATCATTTATATCTTAGAAGTTACTCAAAACAAATGGTGATACCATTATGTGATGTTCAATATTAATGACTATTACATATCTACATAGATATCCCAAAGATATAGATATATTTTCCATTTCATTTTTATAAATATTTTTTGGGTGCAAGATGTGAGTTGATGTTGGTTCTTAGGTAAATTCCACCATCAATCTTTAGAAATAGTCAAACAAGGGGATTATCAATTCTTTCCTGATGACATTATTATCAATGAATTGTTTGATTACCAACTCTCAATCCCTTTGAATTTTAATTGGGTTAATGGTACATCCAATATGAGTTCTAACCCTGAAATGATGGATTGATATTCTACCTCATTATTGGTGCTACCTTCTGAGATAGGAGGGAGTAAGGTAAAACAAACTTTACTGGAGAGATAATAATGACTCCTAGTCCAACTTTATTGATATTTAGTTCTTCCATCATTTTTCTTATTAGGATCTTATATATCCCTTCAAAATACATCTCCCATGTTTGTGGGGAACCCTATATAGAAAGGATCTCTTTTTTTGGAAACTCAGCATTTTATGGTGAAATTTCTACAGAAGGATGCTCTACAAGGAAATCTACCAATGCCTAAACTTTCACTACTTTAAAAGCTTTGAATTAAATGTCTAACTATTGTATTATAACCACCCACCATGTTATACATATAGTAAAAATGGGATGGTTGGGGATATATTTGATCAGGTTATTGCACAATACCAAATGGACCTCAGGTTGCTGAAAGTAATGCCTCATTTTCTGGACCATAAAGATCAATTCTGTACATTTATTATAGATATTTAAATAATGAGTCTTAGTGTCAAGAATGGTTTTACTAAGATAATAGAGGTTGTTTTCATTCCCAATGTCATTATTTTTCATAAGAAAATAACCTATTGATCGCTCCAAATATGTCACAAATAAATGAGAAGCTTTCTTTTGGCAGTTGACTTCATCACTGGTGGTCTCAGAAGATAAATCTTAAAATTTTAGAATGCTTTCTGACATTCATAGGTCCCCTGATATTTGATTCCCTTTTTCATTATCTTCATGAATGTAAAACAATTTCCTACAAGGTTTTCTAAAAAGTGTCGAATATAGGAAAGGCCTCCCTACAGTCCTCTTAGCTATTTGAGGTTTTGAGGAGGTGACATGTCAAGGATAGACTTTATCTTTTCTGGATCAACTTCGATTCCATAATGGAATACTATGAATATGAGAAACTTTCCTTAAGTAAAATCAAAAGCACATTTTAAGGGGTTCATTTTCAAGATGTGTTCTCGTAACTTTTTGAAGATAGTATCGAGATCAACAATATGACTATAATATTGTTGAGAATTAACAACCAAGTCATTGATGTAGAACTTTGTAAATTTACCCAGAAAGGGATTAAATATGTGATGCATGAAATGCTAGTATATGTACCCATCATACTTTAGATCGAAGGGAATCACCCAAAATAAATATACTCTTTAGAGTTCCCAGAAGGCAGTGGATTTTTCATCTTCAGGTTCCATTCAAATTTTTTTATATCCTGAATATCTATCCATGATGTAAAGATCTTGGTAATCAGTTGTCGCATCAATTAGAATTTTTGTAATCATAACTGAGAAGTCGTCCTTTGGGAATTTTATGTTGATATCTTAGAAATTGATACAAATTATGATATGACCATTTTTATTCTTTAATGGGACTATATTGATGAGAAATTTTGGGTACCATACTCACTAAATGAAGTTGAATTTTATGAACTTACCAACATCAGCTTCAACCTTGGCAGTGTGAGTTGGATGTGTTCTTATAGCTGCCTACTTATAACCCCAATGATCTTCTCATAGGCCCAGGTGATGGGTGGATACTTTGAGATCAATGCCTTGAATTTCTATTTAATTCATGTATAACAAATCCTGATGTTTCTTTAAAAAATAATTATATACGTCTTTCTCTTCAATGGGAATATCTTCACTGATTAGTGTAGGTATTAAATCATTTTTCATGCCCAGATTTACCTGTAGGAGTTTATAGACAATGGTGGAGATTCCTCCCTTGAATGCTAGGGAAGCATCCTTGAGGCCATCTTCCTATTCCTCTTATTATTTTTTCATACTTGAGTCGAAATGGGTGGGAAATGAAGGGGAATCACTAGGGTTATCATAAATGATAATATTATAAGATTCCATATGAGGCTTGGATGCATATATATCCTCATTCTCTAGTGGTGGCATGATAAGTTTTTCAATTTCATATGATAATGTCAGGGTTTACTTAATTTTTAAGGATGTAGTGAGGGAATTTTTATCTAAAGTGTCTCCACTAGTAAAAGGATTAGATAAATTTTTATAAATGCTAGGTTTTTCTAAAATCACTGATATAATTAGGGATGATGAGAACATGTCCTATTTTGAAATAAAATTCTTTACCTAGATGATGGGTATTACATGTTTATTTCTAAACTCATTGAATGGGTTGGTTGGGGTCATTTCAAAGCCGTTTGGGGCTATAACCGAAGAAACTTCATCGATCATGGGTTGTTTCTATTCTCTCTACTAAAATATTACATCAATGTATTGAGTTTTACAAGATTCAAATAGAGATTTATCACTCTGGAATGTCCCACTTTGTCCATTGACATGATACTTGAGGCATTGGAGATATTATGAAGGGATCTCCACAAGTTAATGCAACCAAGGCCTTCCTAGTAGGATATTAAAGGTTGTATCTTGTCGGATGACTAGGAATTTAGATTTGGAAATTAGATCCCTAAATTGTGTTCTGAGTTTGATACATCCAATGGGATTCTATTCGCTCTTGTCATACCCCTGAAGCATCACAAGGGAAGGTGATAGGTTGTAATCATTGTAGCCTAATCGGTGAAGTGTTCATATCAGAATGATATTGAATCATGATCCATTATCGATGAAATCTTGATGAATATCAATATCATATAACCTTTCAGACATATATAAGGGCCTAATGTTCCCTTAAACCATAGTATCCTTGTCCAGTTTTGTAAAATAGATGACTACATGACATTCCATAGGGTCTATCTCTGTGTGGTATACCTCAGAAATAGTGACCTCAACTTAGAACTCCTGAGGGCTTATTAAGGTCTCTATAAGTGATTCTCAAATATCCTTCCACAAGTTAAGATCATCCAATATTGATATTTTTTCTATATTTTCATCTGACTGCTTTAGGATGTTATATTTTTTATTCAAAGTACTATACTTACCAATAGATGGTCATTCCCTGGATAGAAATTTAGGGACTTAAGAGTCTATAGTAGAAGAGTCTAGTGGTTTCACAAATGTTTTATCCATCTTTACTAATGTATTGGACTATTTTGGTATGCTTACCTGTTTGGGTTGATGAGACTACTTTACTCCTTTCAATCAATCTTCTAGAATGATTGGGCTAGGAAGGCTCTTTGTGAAAGTTGGTTCATTTACCTACTCTTTATGTTCTTGCTAAAGGGCTCCTCCATAATTCTTAGTATCATAAATGACCTTGGCTGAGATATGATCAAGATATTGGTTTCCATCATGATTACGTATCCCCCTGACTTCTACAACCTATACCTATGGTTTCCCAGCTTGGAATAGGAAATTAAATCTCATAGTCCTACTCATCATTGGATAATAGATCCATTAAGTGAATGATTTTAATTAAACCAAAAATTAATTTTTAATCTGGTAAGGATTCCCTCTATAAGGAAGATTCCAGTTGTACTATTTGTTGGCACAGTACCCATGCCCTTGGGATTGGAGGTATGAAATCAGAGAGGGTAAGAACTGAATTTGGAATCTATATAATCTTGTCCTCCCATAACTTATTTTTGTTCTTACAACCATTATATTTCATGTAAGATCAACTTTTAGAGAATGGTGGTGTCGATGAAGTTGGTTTTGTCATAGAAGAGGAAACTTAGGGTATAGTTTGTTGATTTAACCATGCCCTAAGGAAGCATGATTCCAGTTGATCATAATTCTAGTAATCCAATAATTTAACTTCTCCATGCTCTTGTTCATAACTTATTTCCATTGTCCTTATTCTTTAGAGGTGGTGGAAACACAAGCCACTTTCACTGGTGGTTTACCCAGCTTCAACTACCTAGAGTCATCTATATTTTCTAGGATGTCTTTAAAAACAAAACACTCTTGGATGGTGTGGACCAATGTCCATTTAAATGGAAAATAATTTGGGAAATCAACAAGACAAAATTGATCAGGCCTCTTAGGCTTCTAATTTTTTAGCAGGTTATTTTTCATATCTTATATAAAGTATCTTGGGACTTTCTCACTTCAAAAGGAATATATTTTATTCTAACAATATTATAATTGAGATATTTTAGGTTCTATTTACTCATCTTGTGGGTGAATTTCTTCAAAAAATTTTGTATATTAGGTGGTTCCACACAAGGAGGTGGATTATTTGGAGTTGGAGTTGTCATAGGGACTAGTTTTAAGGTTACCATTGCAGTTTCCACCCTACCAGTTATCTTTCCCTAAATTTTTATTAATGGATGAGAATTAGCCATGGTTCACAAAATATAATCTTTTATATTCTATGAAACCATGGAAAGATCCCAAAACCCATCCAAATATTTTACTAGGATAATCAGTGTTTTCATCTCATCATGAAGGTTTTTGATGTATAGACTCAACAAATCCTCTTGATGAAGCTATGAATTCAAGGAGTGAGTCAAAATATTACACTTGGAAAAATAATCTAAAACCCTCTCATTTTCTAAATGCATTCACTTTGAGAGATCGAGGAACATCATCTTCTAAAACGTATAGATGAATTGATAAAGGATTTTTCAATGAATATCTTCCCACCCCTTGATTGATCTATCTAATAGACAAGTATACCATGTTAAAGTTGGTCTTTTTAAGGTCTACACAAAACTCCTAATTTCGGATGACTCTTATTGTTAAAGGGTTGCCATCATGGGACCACACCAATACATGAATTTCATCAGATGTTTTTTTGGATCCCCCAAGACATTGAATATTGGAAATATATTATTCTAAAACTTTGGTAGAGGAAGAGTCACATCAAAAAATTCAGGGTATACCTTCTTTTTGAGTTGTATCAGTGCACATTTTCCTTCCACAACTTATAATACAGCCTCCAATGAATCAATAGTGTTGATGTGCTGGGGAAGAATGGACAACTAGGTAGGATCCTAAAGAGGGGGAACAATGGGTTGAACTAGTTGTGGTGGCTCTGCCTATACTCATGGTGGGTAACCTATGGGGGATGGCCTGTGAGTATTATTCTATCCTAGCTCTAGTTGTATCCCTAATGGATAGAACTCTTGATATCTCCGCGTTATGGGGTCTAGGAATATTGGTTGTTGGTACCCCATATTGAGTGGATGTTTTGACTCTACTTATATTGTCATAAAGAACCCTCTTGGTTAAGGTATGTTTATTGGGGCGTGAGATGAGGCTCTTCTTATAAAACATGTTTGGCAGGGATTTGTTTCTAGAGTAGTTCCACATTGTGTTTTCTCAACTCATTCATCTCTTCCTCATATCAAGAAAATTTTTCATCAAGTGTGAGTGGTTCAACCTCTTTGGGCGGTGGGTGAGATATGACTACACCTTTACCATTTTCCTTGGTATAAGATCACCAAGGAGGTGGTATTGGAGAATTTGAGGCAGTCCCAAAATTTCATGTGATCCACTGGTTCTTAGTCAGCACTCCTTATTTAGTCATTTCTATATTAACTATATTTCAAATAGAAACACCCTTACGTTTTTTCCCTACAATGACTTTGTGTTATACATCATCCATAGGGGTGGTGTTAAAGACATTCACCAAAATGTAATTCATTTCTCATGTCACATTAGTACTAGAATGAAAGGATGGTCAGTTATTTCGGGAATGACTACTAATATAGATGTGATTTTCAAGAGCAGTATCACCCATGACTGATCATCTTTTCTTACAACTATCATAAGGATTATTCATCTCATTCAAGGTCCATCCTAGAGTTTAATGGTGAAGTGTTATTTGAAGGGAATCTACTAATAGTTTCACTTTGTGAGTTTCTAATGAGGAAACTATGTCACGAGATAGGATGAACTGGGAGGATTAAATTTATGATGCAACCCCTAAATAGGAAAAGGCTGACTACCATTGGGGATGAGTTTGAGTTAAAAATTCCCCCATCCCTACTGGTTAGGGTTGTTCTCATCCCATTTTTACAATACCTCAAGCCAAATTTGGTATCCTTAAGGTGAAAGAATGTGTTAAAAATGACCTTATCCCTAGGGGATAGGGATTCTATTATATTATTTTGGATACAACTACTGTAAATGTTCTCTTTATCTTGTGGATATTTTTTTGAACATGAGTCAAGTGCATCATTTAATCTACCCATTGGATATTATCTTTCAAAGGAAATATTATTGTTTTATGGTTGGGATTTCTTAAGTGAGAGGCATACTCAACCTTCTTGGATTCCTCTTGCAAGAGTCTTTCAATGGCTCTCTATCATCAAGACTGACATTTTAGTGATTGGTTCAAGACAAGTTCTTATTGAGCATTCCATCTGTCATGAGTAATGTTTACTTTTTAGAGATGGCTAGAGGCGATGAAGTTTCATGAAATTACTTATAGTGGGACCCACTAATTAGGGAGTGGGGTAAAATGCAACTCTCTATTATCACTCCATCCCCTGATACAAACACTGGTTAGAGTGTTGATGATCAGGTGATGTAGATCCTCTAATTCATCAAGACATATACGTTGAAGACCTTCCCACCATTTTGCTAATTTCAAATGCCACACAACTGGAAAGGCAGCTAAGTCAATTCAATGATTCAACTCTTTTATTTTCTAGACATGTTTTTTATTTCCATAATAAGACAATCTTTTAGGTTTCAGGTGATGAAGAATCATCCAAATGTTTAGGAAAATTTCATGCACACACTTTTTCGACAACATTTCTGGGACTGCATATTGAGGATTGGCTAGGGGTCAAAACATGACCAGTATATTATCATCATCCAACTATCACCTTATAAGTAATGTTTCTTATTATTTTTCTATAGAGGATTTCTCCATCTGATCTGACCAAAGAGGACATTTCTGATCCACCTTGTTTTAAATGGTGTAATTTTGGGTAATCTCCTCTACCATGTTGGAAGGATGATGATCCAAGGGTGGTTCAAAGAATGATCATTACCTTGGGTTGTATTCTATTTGATAAATAATGTCACTTTTCAATGATAAGGCATCAGGTATGATTTCTCTCATCTTCCCAAGCACCTCATGATATGCGGGATTTCTCATAATTTATTTGAGAATGGGAGGACATTCTTTTCGAATTGAAATTTTAGTGAGGGGAGGACCATCGTAGAGAATTCCATCATGGGGAGACTACCATCAATTCTTAACAACGGACTATAGAAATAATTTATATGGAATATACCCTATGGATGAACATCAAGGTGGATATTAGAAAAGGGAGGGTCTTCTTTCCATCTAACCTTTTGACCATGATGAGGGTTGGTACTCATCAAAAGAAGTGTTCTCTTAATCAATCAATTCTTGATAACAAAGGATAACTTCATGGTGAATTTCCTTGGGAGGACCTTTAGATATACTGGTAAAAATTTGCAAGGAGTACCTTTGTAATTGAAACTTTTGTTTCCATAATCTGGTAATGGATTAGTAGGGTCTTGAGCCACCATTGTTAGATGCTTGAGGGCCTTAAGAACACCAGCATTGAGTAAAGCAAGATCCTTGACCTATTCATGATTTTCAAATCACCTGTGGTGAGATTTATTTTCAGGTGATATCCTTCAGGATACCTGAGTCATATTCTATGGACTGCAATTTTCATATATAGGAGCCTGATTAAGTGACTCTTATGCTACAACCATAATTTTCTGACAAGAATATTGTGTTTTTATAGGGATGTATGTCTTCCCTTGATTGACCAATGTAATAAATCGATGACCCTGGATAAAAATGGGATATATGCCTGATCTAGTTTTTCATTTATTATGGTATTTTTCTAACAACCCTTATATATGGGAGCAGGGATATGTATCTACTCTTGAGTAAATCTCATACTATACAGACTAGTCACCCAACTTGAGTGGGTGGGGTGTCATTCCTAACTCCTAGAAACATCCATTAATATCATTATATCTTGGCAGGTTTATAGAATGTTGGTAGGGATTGTTTCCTACCCTTCCATCATTTCCAAAATGTGA
The DNA here is from genome assembly GCA_963277665.1 of Viscum album. Lineage (NCBI taxonomy): Eukaryota > Viridiplantae > Streptophyta > Magnoliopsida > Santalales > Viscaceae > Viscum > Viscum album. The sequence goes on from OY728159.1 coordinate 1,628,662,222, forward strand.
TGGCTCACTTCTACATTTGGAATAGGAATACACACCCATTCCGATGTTGGGGTAGGTATATGTTCATGCTATTGCCCTCAATTTCCATCTAGAAGATACTAGCGTTCTTCTTATATGAGTTCAGAGATATGGGTTTGTCTACTTATTTCTATCAGGATTTTTTTGTTATTTTCTCTAGTTACATCGAGACCATGCTGGTAGGCTTGATGTACATAATCATGAGTTTTTATCTACGCATTGTCTTCCAAAATGATTTTTAGTATTATTTGGTGGGAATATGGATGTATTCATCTCCCCAATTGTTTTATCATCACCCTCAGGGGGTTATCATAGATGATCATATCTAAGTGACCTAAGTTAGAGCCTACATAGTGATATCCTCATCCTAATGAGAGCTTAATGTCATGTGACATTGGTGGTGGTGTCTACTGGAAGGATCCCTTTGTTATAGCCTCTATGCTATTAAGAGAAGGTTATTACTGACCTCTTGGTATGACACCATAAGATAAGGGAGTAACCTGTTGTTTAATTCTGGGGAAAGGCTCCCAAAATGGTTCGAGACAGCTATGGGTGCCATCTACTTATTTACCACCAGCCATTGATGAGTGGATGATTGGTGGGGTTTCATTTCTTAGAGGTATTTGCATGCTTCCTTCAAGGTTTAGATAGTTCCATTAAGGTTTTACTCCTAAATATATGTGTTTGAAACCTGGCATTGAAGATGTTGGGTTGGAGATAGTGTCCTCTAGTTGGATAAGGACCTAGTTTTCATAACAGTTGTTGCATGTGTTCTTTCCAAATGGTAGGATACTAATTTAATTAAAGTTCTATAAAAATTTCTTGGACGGAATATATAATAATAATAAACAATATAACTCATCAAAGTAGGATCATAATAAATGAATTCATGCATAATTTATTTTTTTAGCATATTTATGTTTGGCCTACTTTCATTTTATCAAAGCGCAAAAGGGGCCTGACATGTGGGAAACACTGTTATTAGAGGATTCATGAAAGGATTCATGCCAGGTTCACCATTTTTGTCTTTGATGAAAATATGGAGCTCAATTATTGATTGTTGTGGGTTTGATTATGGTTCCAAAATCATTCACATGAGGTTCACCATTTTTGTTTCACACCCACTTGTGGCGGGTTGGTCTCTAATGGGGTTTGTTCATGGAACCAGAAACACCCAACAACTCTGACATCTATGATGACCCATGCACATTCTTTCCAAAGGTATGAGGTCATTGGGGAACTTAATAAATGTCACTTAAGAATTTACATTGGTCAATAGGATGGTAGGTTAGGCTCATCACATCCTTTTGGGTAAATTTATTGCTTACTCTGGATCTCTATTATATATTTAATACATATTCATGAATCCCTTTTAAATTAAAAGTATGGAACTAGTCACCCTTATGTGTTAATAATCAACTATAGTAATTTGTTGATGGGAAACCATATATATGTATTCAAGGTTCTCTATTTATGGGATCATTTATATGTATTAGAATCCCTTTTTCTTCGTTACATTTTTTGTTTTGTGATTTTGGTTTTAAGCCACACAGTTAGGAGCTCTGGAATTTATATTTATCTAGGGAGATTTAATTTTATTTGAAGTTGGGATAAAGCCCATCATAGGGGATTCCTACATATCCTATTGATATAAATCATAATCCATGTAGTTCAGTACCACTTAATAGGAGACATCATAACTTTTAGGGTCATGCAATAAGGATCAAACCATATTGTTTAACGTCATGTAGTAAGGATTTATAGAAGGAATATTCCTAGAAAAGGATGGTGTAGGACTTATACTGAAATGATCCTAATGTATATTATCTAGTAGGTGGATATGGATCTATGATGGTTTCCATAACCAGTAATATGGACTAATGAGGATGGGATGGAAGTGACCAAGAAGGGATGTGGCCTACTAGGTGGGGGTAGGATCTTATTGGGAATGTTGCCCAATATGGATGGTAATAGAAATGGACAAGAAGGAATATGACCCTCCAAGTTGGATTTTACCCTATTAGAAATATGGCCCATAAAATATTAGGGTTGACTTGTGTATTGTGTTTAAACCTTAGAGAGGCTTCCTACATATCCCATTTGGATGGAAATAAAATCCCACATAGTTTGGAAGGTTGGGGCTTATAGCTGTGAAGGATGTCTAACTGGTTTCTTCAAAGGGAATATATCCCTTTAAAGGTTGGTTTCACAAGGAATATTCCCCTTTGAGAATATAGTAACATGGTTGGGGAATACATCTATAGAGGAGGAAAATGTGATGAATATATAATCATGCTAATGAGATGATTACCAGTAACCTCTAAGACCACATGAGTCCTGTTAGGTGTGAGAAATAATAGGAAGTGGAAGATTTGAAAATTTTCAAAATCTTCTTCATCCACTAGTGGGTGAAGGAGAGGGTATGGGAGGTGGGGGAATGTCCCGTAACCAGGAGTTATGCCCTTGGAGATAACCCTTTTGATAGGTGTAAGGGGAAAGGAGGATAAAACACTAAACCTCATTGGAGGAAAAAACAAGTGATCCTTCACACCATCTAAAGAGGGAAGGTCCCTGGAACTGCCTCTAAGTTTGGGGACCTCGTTATTGGGAGAATACAAAATTATAATCATCTTGAGGTTCCTACCTACCTTGGAGGTTAAATACAGGACTTCTCTGACTTAGGGAATACACAATCGAATGAGGGACACACTTGTGTGCCCTATACACAGATTGTGTAAATTTGGAGGCCTTGATTTAGATTTTGACTTTTTATCCCTCTGGTGAGAGTCCTAGAGATAGGTGTTCCCTATAATTGGTGGCATGAGAGAGGGATCATAGGGTGGATCTTCTACGTGAGTCTTGGGATATCTAAAGAGTTCCTCACCTGGGTGATTCCCGGGTGAGTTGATCTTGACTTCACCCAAGTGATACCTGGGTGAGATAGCCTTGACTTTAGCCAGGTGAAACCTAAGTGAGTTGGCATTGAATTTTCCTAGGTAAAACCTGGGTATGCTGGCCTTGACTTCTTCTGGGTGGTACCAGGGTGAGCTAGCCTAGACTTTTCCTAGGTGGTACTTAGGCGATATAGTTTTGGATTTTCCCATGTGGTACCTGGGTGAGCTGGTGGCACCTCACCCAATTAGGACCTGGGTGATATGGATATACCTATTTGGTTATTGAAACCCTATAAAACAATTATATGTTGAGGCCTTTCTCAGAGCCTCAAGGATTTCCATAGGTGTCTTTAGAAAAACTTCACACAAGTCCTGATTTTGAGAAAGTATCTTTGACCTAGTGACTATAGAGTAGGGGGAAGGGGATCCTTGCATGGGTCTGGTGTTTTTTATACCCTGGAAGAACTCTAGTCCTTGTTTTCCCATTAATTCCATCTTTTTTGAATCTTGGAGAGCTACCTTGAGGATTTTGAGTACTTTTATGAAGGACTAGGGTGAGCAGAACTTTGATCCATATTTCCATCTTCCCCTTCTTTGAAATAGGGACCCTAAGGGTCCTATTTATATAAAAAATCAGGACCCTTAGCGAAAGAGGTTGTCTATTGAATTCCATATTTCAAGTATATTTATCTAGTATTCCCTACATGTGCTAATTTCATGTGTTATTTTTAGGTTGGACTTACATGAGTCTAGATGTTTGTACATATGGTTCGAGCTACCTAGACCTACGTTAAATTCTCCACCATGCAGTTGGATCACATTTCTCTACTTGGGATACTTGTGGCACCCTCACGTAGGTGTACATTATGGAATTGGAACATTTAATTCATTTTCTTTCCTTGTATATATGATGGAATTTCCTTTTATAATTTACATCCTCATGTAAAAAATGGAGTTTTAACAAATGGCTATGTGATAAATAACACATAATAATTTAATAATGTTATGTAGTTTATACAAACTCATTTTTTCATGTAAAGAAATCTATCAAAGAAATTAAATTTTTTAAAGATAAATATTTCATATAAATCTCAAAGTTTTTAATTCTACCCCCCTTAAAATGAATTTATCCCTCAAAATTCATCACTCTAATACAAACAGATGAGGATAATTTTACCTCATTACATCCTCCAGTTCCCATGTAGCTTCCTTAAATCAGTGGTTTTTTCCACAAAAATTTGACTTGGTGAGTGGTCTTATTTTATATCACATTTTCTTTATAATCCATAATCTCTACCAATTTTTCTTCATAATAAAGATATTACATCTGTGGTATAACATTTTATTTCAATAGTTGTGAAGGATAAGTTATGTACTTCCTCAAGAGAGATTCATGGAACATCATGAACTTGAGATATATTTGGTGGAAGTGTCAATAGATAAGTTACCATCTTGATACAATCAAGAATCTCAAAGGGACTAATATACATAAGGCTTACCATTCTCTTATTTCCAGATCTCATCACCCTCTTCGAGGGAGATGTTTATAGGAATACCTTGTCACCAACTTCAAACTCTATATCTTTAAAATATTTTCATATTAACTTTTTTATCAACTCAATTATTCTCTTCTGTGATGTTTAATATCTCTAACCTTATCTACCATTTATTCATTTATATCAGGTCCTAATAGATTTATTTCTCTAAATTCATTCCAATATGTTGGATTTATTCACTTCTTAATATAGAGGAATTCATAAGGATCCATATAAATGATGGAGTGAAAACTATTATTGTAAGAGAATTTCACCAAAGGAAAGGTGTTGATCCCAACCACCTTTTAAATCCATATATCAATCTCTCAACATGTATTCTAGAGTTTTAATGGTCCTCTTAGACTTAACATCATTCTAAGTATGATAAACACTATTGAAACATAACTCTATATTTATATCCTACTGAATACCTCTTCAAAACTTCAAGCTAAACCTCAGATCCTGATCATATGCAATTGATAGTGGTACAACATGAAATCTCATAACTTCCTTAATGTATAACCATTCAAATTGATCAAGAGAGACATATTCTCTAATGGAAATGAAGTGGTATAATTTCTTAAGGTGATCGACTACAACCCATATATCATTATTCCCTTTAGATTTTTTGGGGATTCTAATGAAAAAATCCATGGTGATGTTTCCCCATTTTTATTCTTGTATGGGTAATGTTTATAACAACCCCTTCGGATTATATCTCTTTGCATTAACATGATGACATACCGAGAACTCAGAAACATACTCTGAAATATCACTCTTCATTCCATCCCACAATAAATACTCTTTCAAATCTCTATACATATTCATACTTCCATGATGAATAGAGAATGAAGAACTGTGAGATTCATCCATCAACTCTTTATTAAAATCTAGTACTGAAGGGACACATACATAGTTTCTAAACATTATGATTCTATCACATTCAAGGTTGAACTTAGGAATATTTCTCACCTTCATTTTCAACTCTACATCTTCCTTTAATGCCTCTTTAATCTTCACTTGGATAGATGGTTGAACACTCATTTGAGAAAGATAGTATTTCTCCCCATCCTTCAATATTTCAATATCCATACTTTGAAATTATAGAAATATTACATCTTTTTTATCCTTATCATAGATAAGCTAGCATGATCCTTTTGACTCAGAGCATATATTATCATGTTTTCTTTGCAGGGTGGTAATGTATTGAGTGTTCATAATCTTTAGTCATCCCCAACTATCTTCTTTAGTGTATATTCAAATATTTCTATGTGAATATATACTTTAAGCATTTTTTATCATAATATTTTTCACACCATTCTCTATAGAGATAATGCCTCTATATCTTTAATGAAAAAATTACCACTACTATCTCTAAATCATGATTTGGGTAATTTTGATCATGGACCTTCAATTGTCATGATTCATAAGCTATAACCATATAATTTTGTATGATAACACATCCCAAACCCTTCTTTGATTCATCACTATAGATTACAAACCTTTATCCACTTCATTGTAGTGTAAGCACAGTTGAACTAACTAGTCCTCTCTTCAGTTCCTTAAAATATTCATCACATTCATCCATCCAAAGGAACTTGGTTCCCATCCGAGTAATATTATTTAGTGGATTTAATATCCATGGAAAATTATCCACAAAGTTATAATAATATTCAACCAAACCAATAAAAATATGGATCTTAGTCATAGTGGTTTGTTTGGGTCAATGTTCAATAAATTTTGTCTTTGAAGGGTCTATTAATATACCCTCACTTGACATTATATGACCCAAGAATGAAACTTTATGAAGTCAAAATTCACACTTGTTAAATTTTTCATAAAGATTATCCTTCCTTAGGGTATTTATCATAATTATAAAATGATCCACATGCCCTTCCTTCCTCTTTTAATAAATAAGAATATCATCAATAAAGACTACCACAAAATTATCAAGGTGATCTCTAAAGACACTATTTATTAAATCCATGCAGATAGTGAGGGAATTAGTAAGACCAATTGGAATCACCATAAGTTCATAGTGTCCATACCTTATATGGAATGTTGTATTAGGTATATCCTTCTTCTTGACCCTCAATTGATGATATCCAAAAATAAGATCAAACTTGGAAAATTATTGACCTCCACACAGTTGATTAAACAAATCATTAATATGGGGTATAGGATACTCATTCATGATAGTGATTTGGTTAAGTTCATGATAATAAATGAATATTCACATTAATCCATATTTCTTCTTAAAAAATAGAATAATTGTACACCAAGGTGATTCACGTGGATGAATGAATCCCCTATCAAGATTATCATGGAGTTTCTTATTTAATTCTTATAACTCAATCAGGTTCATTCTATATGGAGTCTTGGAAATATGTGCAGCACCATTTATAATTTATATTGAAAACTCAACTTTTTTATTTGGTGGAATATTGTGTAACTCTTCTAGAAATATATAAATAAACTCCTAAAAAATAGCAATATCTTCGATGTTGTGTTTTTTCCTAACCATTTGAGATAAAAAAACCCTTTTGAATAAGAATCATGACCCATACAATGGATATACTTTCCATCAGATGTTCATTTTTTCATCACATTTATAGGTGTTTAATGTTTGGTTTGTAATATCAAACATAAATTACCTTACTCAAAAATTGATGTGGATTTTATTAAATAAATTTTAACCAATGCACATAATAACATTGAATTCAACTTGAGGAATAATGACAAGATTTTTAGGAAACACATTCCCACAAACTTCAATCGGAGAAGAATCATAAACTTGGGATGTGATCATTGTAGCATTAGGGTTCTTTACTAATAACTCAACATCTAATTTTTTAGGTGGTATTGTGATACCCTTAGAAAATTCCTTAGATATATAAGAGTGGGTAGATTCAGAATCAAGTAAGACATTATTAGTTCTAGAGTGGATGGTTACTTTACCTTTCACCGCATTATTATCATACCCCTCATCTGAAGTAAAGATCTCATGATATTTCGTTTTATCTCTAGGATTAATAGTTTATTAAAATTGATCATCATCTCTAACCTTTGGATTTTTGGAACTAGTTATCATAATGTCCATACACCTTGTATTTAAAACATTGTATTGTGGATGACTCATTCTGTGGAGCTTTCACTCTATTCACATCATTAGATAACTTCTTCCAGTCACTTCAACATTCAATAAAAAAATAACTTTATTTTACACACTTGAAACATTTACCAATTCCATTAAGATAATTTCCCCCGTGTTTCCTTCAACACATCGATCATAATAGAAAGATCATCTTCTTATCTCTATATAAATGGCCTGAAGGCCTTCATTTTTATTGATTTTTGATATCCCCCCCCCCCTTTAAAGGGTGAGGGGGAACCCTTAAAATTCCCATAGGCTCAGAGATTACAAGGCCCATAGGCTTAGGAGATTACATGACCTGAAGGTCTTAGGGAATTCAACCAGACTATCTACAAGGAACTGCCCCTCCTCAGCATATGCGTCATGATAGTAGCTCTCCACCTTTTCATGGTCTCTTGGCTAGGCTTCCTATGCAAGCACAGGCTGGTACTGATGGCATAGCCATACCATTTCATTATGACAATCCATTTGGTTCTGCTCTGGTGAGTGCACCTGCTATGAATCCTCTTCTGGGGCTGCTCCTTTTTTGTAGTGTGTCTGGGTCAACTGCATGTGGCCCGACGACCTTGAGGTGGCCCGAGGGCCTTAAAGGTGGCCCAAAAACCCTATTGACCCGAAGGCCTGGGTGGCCCAAAATCCTTAAGAACTCCAAACCGAAACCGGTGGCCCAAGTTGAATAGTTTCAGTTGCTACAGTACCGAATGAAACCTGCTACAGTAACTGCAATAGTGCCTGCTACAATGCCGCACAGTGTACAATCTGCTACAGTACCTGTACAGTGTACATTTCTGCTACAGTACCCGCATAGTGTGCAGTACTGCTACAGTACTACTATAGTACCTATAAATATGCCTCTACCTGGTTTTGAACCTGGGTCTTGTGGATCCACTTAAGGATACCTCACCAACTGGGCTGAGGCTCTTGTGCACTTCTTCTCTCTATAGTTTTTAGAATTGAATTTGAATTCCATTTTTCTTTTCCTATCAAACCCATGAGGTTTATAGGTAACTCCAATATTTTTATCCACCTTGATATAAAATTTAATGATTTATTTATAACTATTTAAGTTCCATATCTCTAACTCCCTTCAGATACTTGGTTTTAATCCACTAAAGAATTGATCAACCTTACTTTCAGGTTGAATGATAATACTAGAATTATACCTCACTGGCCTTGTAAAATTTTCCTCATAAGTACCAATGGATTCATCATCCTTATATTTTAACTCAAGGAATTATTTCTCTATGTTTTTACAAATAATACAGGGAAATTACTTATTTAAAAATAATATTTTAAATTTATCCAACTCTATAGATTCAACTTTTTCTTATTATATTGTGTTCTTGATAAGAGTTTACAACTGATCTTTAAGAACCCATTTTTTTCTATAAAAAACTTTGGAATATTCTTGATGTTATTCCAGAGCAGCGCCTTCAGACGGCGTGCGATTCCGAGCCCCGGTGTGGCTGAAATTAAATTTTCAGTGCGTTCACATTGGGAACACCAAATAAATGGGATAACTCCTAAATGGTGATCTATATCAGGAATCTGAGTGCACGGATGGGTCTGAAATGGGGTTTTTACCCTAGGAACGACATAAAGCATGTCGGCGCGGGATGTTGGGACCCCTCGCCCGTTAACAGAACGTTAAACGGATAATTAAAATAATTAATTTATTTGTTTAATGGATTAAATCAAGTATCTCTTAAATGGTGGATCAGATTTGAAAACTGAGGCCACCTTTGAGTCCGTATCATGCCATTTACCCTATGAGGGGTGTGAGTTTCGCGGGCGCGGACCTTCTGTGAAAAATGCCACCAGGGGCGTTTTCGTAATTTGGAGGCCTCAAGCGTTCAGTTTTATAACTTTTGAATGGGGCCTCGGATTAAAATTTTGAGACCTCAATTATGCTCAAAAGGTGTTGTTTACCCTAGGCACGGCCTAACTTTAACCGTGTTGGGGGTTTTGGACGCGGGTGTTTTCAGGGGTCGAGTTTTTAATTAAAAAGAGTTTAATTATTTAAACTCTCCTCTCCTCCCCCATCCTCATTCCTCCCCCTGGTGAAACCCCCCTCACCCTAACCTCCTCTCATCCTCCTCCTCCTCCTACCTCCTAATCAAGGTGGAAGCGGCAACGGCGGGGTGCGGATCGACAGCGAAGCTCCGGGCAACGCCCAACAAGGTAGGATAGTGCGTTTCATTTTATTTTTCCTGCACCTACTTTGAGCTCGATTAATCACGTCGAATTACTATTTGATATTCGAAAAAATCCCATGTGGGTGTAGTACTTCTTCCAAGATTTTCATCTCCTATTTTGGTTTGTAAATCCGATTTCCGAGGAGCTCGCAAACATCCACCGAAGATTGCGGGTTTTGGTGTTTTTCGATGGTTTTGGAGCTTCTCCGGCCGGCTTTGGGGGTTCAGGCAGTGGGCGGCGCAGGCGAGCGTAGTGGCTAGGCAGCAGGTGCACAGGTGAGCGCGGTGGTCAGGCAGTGGGGTCGAGGGCATCGGTGTGAGGCGGCGGCTCCAATCGGGGCGAGGCGGCGGCTCCAGGCGCGAGCCGGCCCAGGCCGGGCGGACTGGCCGGCCCAAGCCGGTCCAGCCCAAGGGGATTCGTCCCCTCGGTTTCGGACACCCATATCTCCCACTACGGGTGTCCATTTTGCATACTGTCTATGGAAATGCCCTTCAGATGTCGAGATGAATCTTTTGAGATGGTTTCAGGGGTTTTTAACTCCTTAAATGGAGGCCTCGGTGGCGCAACACGCCTTTAAGTGAATTGGCGTTTTCCCAGGAGTTGTTGTTTTGGGCGACGCGGACACATCTGATTTCTGAATTGAGTGGCATCAGTGGCATTGCGACCTTGGCGTTAAGCCAAAGTTTTCCAGTTTGGTTTTGGGCATTGAAAACTGGAGTTCAGGCGTGGGCCCCATGGCCCGTCTTTCGAGCTACGTGCAGCGCTTTACAACTTTTTCACCGGATGTCTGTTCGGGGCGTACGAGTAGTCGTTTTTTGGTTTTTTTTCGATAGCATTGCATTGGCGCAATCTTCCCGCTCTAATTTCGCATGGTGGTGCAGGCCCCACGGGGGCCGTTTTGGGAGTTGGTAGTGATTTCTAGCTTTATCACTGGGTGTCCATTTCAGAAAAGTGAATAGTCAATCTTGTGTACTTTTTCAAGAGGATTTCAATGGTAAGATCCATTCGTTGTGCTTCGAGACCGGGATGCGGGTCCCATGAAGCACCGCTCGTGTGCGGTGCTGAGGAATGCATCTTCTTCTTCGGGCATCTGTTCCACGCAAGTGAAAAGACAATTTGATGTGTCTTTTCGAGGAGATCGCAGTTGTGCGATGTGCCCGACTGGTTTCGAGGGCGAGGCTCGGGACCATGGGACGTCGTTTGGGTGTAAAGCGGTGTCAGACGAATTTTACGTCGGATATCCGTTGGAGGCGAGTAGATAGTCTATCTTGTGTGTTTTTTCGAGAGGATTACAAAGGTGTAATCTGTTCAGGAGAGCGGAGAATCTTACGTGATCTTATTAAATGTAGAAATATGAAAGGTGTAAGGTTGGTGGTTCCTTCCGCGGTTTTTGCAGAGAACCCTTGGCGTGTGATCACGTGCACTCCCGTGTGAGTGAAGTAAATGTTTGAAGAGATTTAGTTGGTCATGCCTAGGCCGATGAGGTGTCAAGTTGGAGTTGTTACATTTACGCCCTTCGCGTTGATGTTGGGTGTCGTGTGCACGATAGCCTTTGGGCTAGAAACGTGGTATACTCTGGGAGTATATGGGAATTCTTGGAGGTACATGTGGTTGTTTGTACCTGATAACGTTTGTGCGCTTGGTTGGACTTGACCTGGGTCCACACGTCATATGGGCCCCATGTGCATGTCGTGTTCTGATTTGCATACCCTTGACCTCTTGTGACGTAGAGGGTCCCTCTGTTCTCGTTTGTTTGAACATCAGGGTTGAGTTTCCCCCTGGTTCTGTTCTCATTTTTTTGACCAGCAGGGTTGAGTTTCCCCCTGGTTCTGTTCTCGTTTGTTTGACCAGTAGGGTTGAGTTTCCCCTGGCTCTGTTCTCATTTGTTTGACCAGCAGGGTTGAGTTTTCCCCTGGTTCTGTTCTCGTTTTTTTGACCAGTAGGGTTGAGTGGGTTTCCCCCTGGTCCTGCTCATGATGGTTTCGACCAGCAGGGTTGAGTGGTTTTCCCCTAGTTCTGTTCTCGATGATTTGGCCGGAAGAGTTTCTTCATGTTCCCTGGTAGAGTTCTTGTGGATTCGATGTGACCAAAACATTACACAGGCACCAATCCTCTACCCAGGAGGTTGTTTCCAGCAGGGCTGGCCAGGAGGTTGTACCATCTAGCAGGGATGGACAGTGCAGTACCATCCAGTAGGGATGGACAGTGAGGTACCATCCAGCACGGATGGCCAGTTGTACCATCCAGTAGGGATGGCCAGTACAGTGGTGTTCACTGAGCAATACCATCCAACATGGATGGCCAGTGTGGTACCATCCAGCAGGGATGGCCAGAGCGGTTCCGGGTTTACCTCCAGCGGGGCTGGGAAGTGGTCCTTGATGCCGGTTTTAACTCCAGCTGGGCTGGGAAGTGGTCCCTGATACTGGGTTTACCTCCAGCTGGGCTAGGAAGTGGTCCTCGATGACGGTTCTGAGCCTCCCTCTAGTGGAGTACCCTTTTACAGGACAGGGCATTGGTACTCATCGACGACTTTATCCGGGTCTCCCTCCAGTGGATTACCCTTTTACGGGACTGGGCAGTGTGGCACCTGTCTGGGAACCTATCGACTTCCAAGGATTACCCTCCAGCGGGGCTAGGCAGGGGGTCACCTGTCGACTTTGAGGAGACCTCTCTACTGCGGGGCAGTGATGAGGAGTGGTTTGACGTTCCCCCAGAACTCTCAAGTATGATGGGCGCTTTCCCCACTGAGACGTATCCTTATGACGCGACCTAAAATTGTTCGGGTGAGTCAGTGTGGCCCAAATCGGATAGTGTCATGGTGTGGTGATTTGAGCCCCTTGACTTGCAGTTTGGGGAATATGTGCGGGATGCTGTTCATCGATGGTGTTTACTTCTGGGACTGTTGTCTACTCACTTTCTTGGGTTGAGCTACAAGACAGAGATACCCTTACAATCTTGTTCGAGTTTCTTGATAGAGCATATTTATGTGTATACCTTGTTCCAGTACCCACTCCTTGGGTTTTGGATTCTCTCTTTCTAGGAGAGCCGAAGATGCGCGGGGTATGCCACGTTCTTTCCATGTCTAGCTTCTCGTGGTTGGACGAGTCTACTCTCCTGCTATAGGTATCAAAGACTCGACAAGAAGTTCATCTTCTCACCATTTCAAGCTCCTTACGTTTGGATGAGTCTACTTCCTTCTTATTGTTAGGTTGAGTTGTACTCTTTACTGCACTCTCGGTTGTACTCCTTTACTTTTACCTATTTGATCTACTGCTCACCTCTTCAGTACTTCCTTTGTTTCTCCCTTGAGCCTTCGGGGCATCCTATTGAGTATTTTTGTACTCACCCCTGCTTGGGCTTTGCCCGCACTTGGTGTGCCCTTGTAGACGACGGATAGGTTGGTCGTGACTTCAGTAGAGCTTAGGAGTTCGGAAGGTTGGACCATGTGCGGTGGTCGTAGTCGGGTTCCAGGTGTGGGACTCTCCTAGATTTTTACTTTTGTTTACCTGTTGCTGGGTTGTGGCACTTTTTTGGTTGGGCACGTGTTTTTCCCTTTTTCTTCTCAGTTTATCTGCAGCTTTTACTTTGTACTGTTTAGAGTTCGATGCACTTTGTGGTTTATTTATAGTAGTTGGTACTTTACTTTTCCTTTTACTCTTCGCTTACACATTGAGTGGACTACGTGTGTGTGTACAAGTACTCAGGCAAAGGCCTCCCCGAGTTGTTTAGCCTTCGGCGCTTGTCGCCAGGCCCTGTCTCACAGAGGCGGGCTTGGGGTAGTTGCGGCTCGAGCCAGGGAAGGGTCGGGTCGTGAAAAAGTGGTATCAGAGGTGGTTTATTCCTTGGGACGTTGTTAGGATGTCTCTAAAAAGGAATTAGTTGGGATTTAGGGAAACAGTGTTAACATGTCTCGAGAGCAGCTCTTAGGCCAGGGAGTCCAGTGATGGTGCGGCGGCCGAGGTATCCATTCACCAGGACCCTGATAACCTTCTTGTCAACTCAGTATGCTGAGACACTTATTTCAGGGAAAATTTGTTGGTGCATCACATGGGATTGAGTCTTTGACTGTCCTTCTTGAGTCATCTCCCCATTGCTGTTACTTTTATATACATATATGCTCATCTAACCGCGGCACTCCTTGATAATATTCAGGATGTCTTCGTGAAGACAGCCAGCCAGGATACCAGCTTTGGTTTGTGACGAAGACCCTGTGAGCTATGAGGCCTCAGTATAGGACCCATCATGTGAGTCCCTTTCTCCGGGTGGGTAGGTAGCAGCACCCCCACGTGGTGAGCAGTAGACAGCTTCAGCAGAGCAGACTGAGCTGGAGCGCAAGTTGAGCGCGCTCCACGAGTTCCAACGGCAGAGACATCTGAGGTTCAATGGTGATCTAGACCCTTAGGCATCAGATGTTTGGCTGGATATGGTGGTTTGCCTTTTTAGGCTTTTGCAGAAAATGGTAGATCTTATGGTGGCTTTGGCCGCCAACCTTTTCCACGGAGAAGCTTGGCGTTGGTAGAGTCTGGTGACTCAGTTTCTTGACAAGTCATCGCTTTTGTGGAGTGACTTTTAGTTGTTGTTTTGTGAGGAGTTTTTTCCCTAATGCTTACGCTCCGTTCAGATCCAGGAGATCCTACAGTTTCGACAGGGAGGGATGACGGTGGCCGAGTACGCGGCTAGTTTTGCAGACCGTGCACACTTTTACCAGGACTTGGTCTATGATGGAAACTTCCGAGCGTGGGAGTTTGAGAAGGGTCTCCGCCGATAGATTCATGTTATCATAGTACCCTTGGTAATTCCCACTTATGCCGGGGTGCTAGAGTAGGCGCTGGTGACAGAGAGCTTCCAGTCACGCTCTACAGCTGGTGGTGGCAGCAGGCTCGACAGATCCGAGACTTCTGTCATTGTTAGCGGTCGTCGGCTGATAGAACCTCAACGCAGGTGGCTTTCCGATAACCAATCTCAAGGGCATGGTTGTACACCACAGTGGCACCGGAGGTCACCAGTGCAGCCTAGAGAGATTCGGTGTTATGCTTGCGATGGGCGAGGTCACTTGGCACGGGACTGCCCTACCAGGCACGCTGAGAATATCGGGCAGGCATCATGTGCACCACCACGACAGAGGCAACACAGTGATCAGAGTAGTGCCCTAAGAGGTGGTGCTAGCAGATGAGCGGGAGGAGCTGGTAGTGGGGGAAGGCTTTATGAGGTCTTCCCATCACCACCAGGCGGTCCACGTCAGGCTCCGGAAGCTGGCAGTTGGGACCACGGGCAGCCGTGAGATTTGGATGTCTATGATCCTACAGAGCATGAGGTGATAAGAGGTACGCTCTACAGCTCTTCTACTTTTTGCAGTATAATTGTTAGGCTCTGTGTGTGAAATGATTTTCTCTCTTCTCCTTATTTTATTTGTTACCAGGGTGGCATGGGTCGTTGGTGTAACCCTATGTTGGTAAGGTAAAAGGCCTGGGACCTTTTTCTTTAGTCGATGGTGTTGATTCCTTCGCTCTCTGAGCATGTAAGATAGTCTTGGTTGCGAGACATCGACTATGAAACCTTGCGTGACCAGATATCCTTGGGTATTTCACCATATTGATATTCTGAATAAGGGAATAATTGGGCTTTGTCTCAGGTCCAAGCGGTGATTCCAGTCGCGGCGTGCGACGTAGGGGTTCGGTCGGGGAGGTGAGCTACCCCCGAGAGCCATCGGGCCGTTTGAGACTGTGCAAAGGGATGCCGAGGTTCACTACTGCCTTGCCCTAACCCCAAAGTCTGGAGTGGGTGCACGACGTCTCCCGCATGTCTTACCTGATGTCATGTGTGTGTGATCCTATGCATGTCATCGGCAAGGGCAGACCTCGCATGAACAGATCAAATCCTTTGGTCTATGTGCGGTGATGCGGGACTATGCAAGAGTTCTTCTGGGTATGGGAGAGCCAGGTGTGGGCTTAGTACCCTGTGTTGTTCCCTGGTTTTGCTTTTAGGGGACGAAAATATTGAAGGAGGGAATGATTTAAGAACCCAGTTTTTTTTATAAAAGACTTTGGAATATTCTTGATGTTATTCTAGAGCAGCGCATTCAGACGGCATGCGATTCTGAGCCCCGGTGTGGCCGGAATTAAATTTTTAAAGCGTTCACACTGGGAACACCAAATAAATGGGATAACTCCTAAACAGAGATCTGGATCAGGAATCTGAGTGCGCGGATGGGTCTAAAATGGGGTGTTTACCCTAGGAATGACATAAAGCATGTCGGTGCAGGACGTTGGGACCCCTCGCTCATTAACGGAACATTAAACGGATAATTAAAATAATTAATTTATTCATTTAATGGCTTAATTAAAGTATCTCTTAAATGGTGGCTCAGATTGGAAAACTGGGGGCACCGTTGAGTCCGTAACATGTTGTTTACCCTTGGTGGGGTGTGAGTTTCGTGGGCGCGGAACTTCTGTGAAAAATGCCACCAGGGGCATTTTCATAATTTGGCGGCCTCAGGCGTTCAATTTTATAACTTTTGAACAGGGCCTTGGATTAAAATTATGAGACCTCCATTGTGCTCGAGAGGTGGTGTTTACCCTAGGAACGTCCTAACTTTAACCGCATCAGGGGTTTTGGACGCGGGTGTTTTCAGGGGTCGTGTTTTTAATTTAAGAGTTTAATTATTTAAACTCTCCTCTCCTCCCCCATCCTTATTCCTCCCCCTAGCGAAACCCCCCTCACCCTACCCTCCTCTCATCCTCCTCCTCCTCCCTCCCAATCAAGTTGGAAGCGGCAATGACAGGGTGTGGATCGATGGCAAAGCTCCGGGCAACGCCCAACAAGGTAGGATCGTGCGTTTCATTTTATTTTTCCCGTACCTACTTTGAGCTCCATTAATCACGTCAAATTTCTATTTGATCTTCTAACAAAGCCCATTTGGGCATAGTAATTTTTTGAGATTTCCATCGCCTGTTTCGGTTTTTAAATCCGAGTTATGAGGAGCTCGCAAACGTCTGCCGAAGATTACGGGTTTTGGTGTTTTCCGGTGGTTTTGGAACTTCTCCGGCCAGCTTTGGGGGTTCCAGCAGAGGGCGAGCACGGGCGAGCGATGTGGCCAGGCAGCAGGCGGCGCAAGCGAGTGCGGTGGCCAGACAGTGGGGTTGAGGGCGTCAGCGCGAGGCGGCGGCTCCAGGCAGGGCGAGGCGGCGGCTCCAGGCAGTGAAGCCGAGCTCGCCAGGGCGCAAGGGAGACCAGGGTTGCAGCGCGCGACCCCTCGTGGGAGACACGACCCGCGTCTCACGGGTCTTCACGTGGCAGGATGACCAGCCCTCGTGGCCGGTCTGCGGGTAGACCATGGGTCCACGGCCAGCCCATGCAGAGGATTTGCGGGCCGGCACTCTGAACCGAGCTGACCGGCGCGGGCCGGCCCGGTCGGCCCAGGCCGGTCCTGCCCAAGGGGATTCGTCCCCTCGGTTTTGAACACCCATATCTCCCACTACGGGTGTTCGTTTTGCGTACCATCTATGGAAATGTTTTCTAGACATTGAGAAAAATCTTTTTAGATGGTTTCGGGGGTTTTTAACTCCCAAAAAGGGGGCCTCGGTGGCGCAAAAAGCCTTTAAGTGAATTGGTATTTTCCCGGGAGTTGTTGTTTTGGGCGGCGTGGACACATCTGATATCCAAATTGAGCGTTGTCAGTGGCATTGCGACCCTGGCGTTAAGCCAGAGTTTTACAGTGTGGTTTTGGGCATTGAAAACCTGAGTTGAGGTGTGGTCCCCACGGCTCGTCTTTCGAGCTGCATGCAGTGCTTTACAACTTTTTCATCGGACGTCCATTCAGGGCGTTCGAGTAGTCGTTTTGGGTGTTTTTACGAGGGAATTGCATTGGCGCAATCTGCCCACTCTAATTCCATATAGTGGTGCGGGCCACACGAGGGTCATTTTGGGAGTTGGCGGTGATTTCTAGCTTTATCATCGGGTGTCCGTTTTGGACAAGTGAATACTCAATCTTGTGTACTTTTTTGAGAGGATTGCAACAGTGTGATCCGTTCGTTGTGCTTTGGGACCGGGATGCGTGTCCCATGAAGCACCGCTCGTGTATGGTGCGGCGAAATGCATCTTCTTATCCATGCATCAATTCCATGCCAGTGAATAGTCAATTTGACATGTCGTTCTGAGGAGATCGCAATGGTGCGAGGCGCCTGAATGTTTTCAGGGCTGAGGCTCGAGACCACGGGACGTCATTCGGGCGTAAAGCGGTATCAGATGAATTTTATGTTGGATATTTGTTAGAGGAGAGTAGATAGTCTATCTCATGTGTTTTTTCGTGAGGATTATAACGGTGTAATCTGTTCAGGCGAGCAGAGCCTCTTACATGATATTATTAAATGTGGAAATATGAAAGGTGTACAGGTGGTGGTTCCTTCCACGGTGTTTGCAGAGAACCCTTGGCATGTGATCGTGTTCACTCTCATGTGAGTGAAGTAAATGTTTGAAGAGATGTAGTTGGTAATTTCTGGGCCAATGAGGTGGCAAGTTGGAGTTGTTATGTTTACGCCATTCGCGTTGACGTTGGGTTTCATGTGCACGATCGCCTATGGGATGGAAACATGGTATACTCTAGGAGTATACAGGAGCGATTGGAGGTACATGTGGTGGTTTGTACCTGAGAACATTTGTGTGATTGGTTGGAGTTGAATTGGGGCCACACTTTGTTTGGGCCCCATGTGCATGTTGTGTTCTGCTTTGCGTACCCTTGACCTCTCGTGACGTAGAGGGTCCATCTGTTCTCATTTTCTTGACCAGCAGGGTTGAGTTTCCCCCTCATTCTGTTCTCGTTTGTTTGACCAGAAGGGTTGAGTTTCTCCCTGGTTCTGTTCTTGTTTGTTTGACCAGCAGGGTTGAGTTTCCCCTGGCTCTGTTCTCGTTTGTTTGACCAGCAGGGTTGAGTTTTCCCCTAGTTCTTTTCTCATTTGTTTGAACAGCAGGGTTGAGTGGGTTTCCCACCCCTGGTCCTACTCACGATGGTTTCGACCAGTAGGGTTGATTGGTTTTTCCCTAGTTCTGTTCTCAATGGTTTGGCCGGAAGAGTTGCTTCATGTTCCCTGGAAGAGTTCTTGTGGATTCGGTGTGACCAACCCATTACGCAGACACCAATCCTCTACCCAGGATGTTGTTTCCAGTAGGGATGGCCAGGAGGTTGTACCATCCAGCAGGGATGGCCAGTGTGGTACCATCCAGCAGGGATGGCCAGTGAGGTACCATCCAGCAGGGATGGCCAGTTGTACCATCCAACAGGGATGGCCAGTACAGTGGTGTTCACTGAGCAGTACCATCCAGCTGGGATGGCCAGTGAGGTACCATCCAGCAGGGATGGCCAGAGAAGTTCTGGGTTTACCTCTAGCGGGGCTAGGAAGTGGTCCTTGATACCGGGTTTACCTCCATCTGGGCTGGGAAGTGGTCCCCGATGTCGGGTTTGCCTCTATCTGGGCTGGGAAGTGGTCCCCGATGACGGTTCCGAGCCTCCCTCCAGTGGAGTACCCTTTTACATGACTGGGCATTGGGACTCGTCGACGACTTTATTCGGGTCTCACTTTATTGTATTACCCTTTTATGAGACTGGGTAGTGTGGTATCCGTCGACTTTTTTCGGGTCTCCCTCCAGTGGGAACCCATCGACTTCCAGGGATCACCCTCCAGCGGGGCCGGGTAGGGGGTCACCTGTCGACTTTGAGGAGACCTCTCGACTGCGGGGCAGTGACGAGGTGTGGTTTGACATTCCCCCAGAACTCTCAAGTACAAGGGGCACTTTCCCCACCAAGACGCATCCTTGTGACATGACCTAAAGTCGTGCGGGCGAGTCAGTGCCATCCAAATCGGATAGTGTCAAGGTACGGTGATTTGAGCCCCTTGACTTGTAGTTCGGGGCAGATGTGTGGGATGATGGCCATCGATGGTTTTTACTTCTGGGACAGTTGGCTACTCACTTTCTTGGGCTGATCTATGGGATGGAGATCCCCTTATGATCTTGTTTGGGTTTCTTGACAGATCATATTTATGTGTATACATTGTTCCAGTACCCAATCCTTGGGTTTTGGGTACTCTCCTTCCAGGAGAGGTGAAGACACGCGGGGTATGCCACGTGTTTTCTGTGTCTAGATTATCATGGTTGGGCGAGTCTACTCTCCTGCTATAGGTAGCAAAGACTCGACGAAAAGTTCATATTCTCACTATTTCTAGCTCCTTGTGTTTGGACGAGTATACTTCCTTCCTATTGTTGGGTTGAGTTGTACTCTTTACTTCACTCTTGGTTGTACTCCTTTACTTTTCCCTGTTTGATCTACTTCTCACCTCTTCAGTACCTATTGTTTTTCTCCCTCGATCCTTCGAGGCATCCTACTGAGTATTTTTATACTCACCCCTTCTTGGGCTTTGCCCGCACTTGGTGTTCCCTTGTAGATGACGGACATATTGGTCATGACTTTAGTGGATCTTAGGCATTCGGGATCTTGGACTGCATGCGGTGGTTGTAGTCAGGTTCCAGGTGTGGGACTCTCCCAGCTATTTAATTTTGTTTACCTGTTGTCGGGTTGTGGCACTTTTTGGGTTGGGCGCGTGTTTTTCCCTTTTTCTTCTCAGTTTATCTTCAGCTTTTACTTTGTACTGTTTAGAGGTTGATGCACTTTGTGGTTTATTTATAGTAGTTGGTACTTTACTTTTCATTTTACACTGCACTTCTACATTGAGTGGGATGCGTGTGTGTGTGTATACAGGTACTCAGGCAAAGGCCTCCCCGAGTTGTTTAGCCTTCGGTGCTTGTCGCCAGGCCCTAGCTCATGGAGGCGGGCTTGGGATAGTTGCGGCTCGAGCCAGGGAAGGGTTGGGTCGTGAAAAAGTGGTATCATAGGTGGTTTGTTCCTAGGGACATTGTTCGGATGTCCCTAAAAAGGAATTAGTTGGGATTTAGGGAACACTATTAACATGTCTCGAGAGCAGGTCTTAGGCCAGGGAGTCCAGTGATGGTGTGGCGGCCGATGTATCCATTCACCAGGACCCAGATAACCTTCTTGTCAACTCAGCATGCTGAGACACTTGTTGCAAGGAAAATTGGTTGGTGCATCACATGGGATTGGGTCTTTGACTGTCCTTCTTGAGTCAGCTCCCCATTGTTGTTACGCTTATATACATATATGATCATCTAACCACGGAACTCCTTGATAATATTTAGGATGTCTCCGCGAAGACAGCAATCTAGGATACTAGCTTTGGTTCATGACGACGACCTTGTGAGCTACAAGGCCTCATTCTAGGACCCATCATGCGAGTCCCTTTCTCCGGGTGGGCAGGTAGCAGCACCCCCACGTGGTGAGAAGTAGACAGCTTCAGCAGAGCAGACTGAGCTTGAGAGCAGGTTGAGTGCTCTCCGTGAGTTCCAACGGTAGAGATCGCTGAGGTTTAGTGGTGATCCAGACCCTCAGGCAGCAGAGGTTTGGCTGGAGATGGTGGTTTTCCTTTTTAGGCTTGTGCAGACAACGACAGATCTTATGGTGGCTTTGGCCGCCAACCTTTTCTGCGGAGCAGCTTGGCGTTGGTAGAGTCTGGTGACTCAGTTTCTTGAAGAGTCATCGCTTTTGTGGAGTTACTTTTAGTTGTTGTTTCATGAGGAGTTTTTCCCCTCCTTCTTATTCTCTGTTCGGATCCAGGAGCTCCTGCAGTTTCAGCAGGGAGGGATGATGGTGGCTGAGTACGCGGCTAGTTTCGCAGACCGTGCACACTTTTACCCGGACTTGGTCCATGATGGAAACTTCCGAGCGCGGGAGTTTGAGCAGGGTCTCCGTCGAGAGATCCATGCTATCATAGTACCCTTTGTAATTCCCACTTATGCTGGGGTGCTAGAGCAAGCGCTGGTGATAGAGGGCTTCCGATCACGCTCTACAGCTATTGGTGGCAGCAGGCTCGACAGATCCAAGATGTCTGTCGTTGTTAGCGGTCGTCGGCTGATAGAACCACAACGCAGGTGGATTTCTGATAACCAAACTCCGGGGCATGTTTTTACACCACAGTGGCGCCGGAGGTCACCAGTGTAGCCTAGAGAGAGTCGGTGTTATGCTTGTGATGGGAAAGGTCACTTGTCATGGGACTGCCCGACCAGGCACGCTGAGAATATCAGGCAGGCAGCAAGTGCACCACCACGACAGAGGCAACACAGTGATCAGATTAGTGCCCTAAGAGGTGGTGCTAGCAGATTAGCAGGAGGAGCTGGTAGTGGGGGAGGCTTTATGAGGTCTTCACATCACCACCAGGCAGTCCACATCAGGCTCTGGGAGCTGGTAGTTGGGACCACGGACAGCTGTGAGATTTGGATGTCTATGATCCTACAGAGCATGAGGTGATAAGAGGTACACTCTACAGCTCTTCTACTTTTTTCAGTAGAATTGTTAGGCTCTGTGTGTGAAATTCTTTTCTCTCTGCTCCTTGTTTGATTTGTTACCAGGGTGGCGTGCATTGTTGGTGTAACGCTATGTTGGTAAGGTAAAATGCATGGGACCTTTTTCTTTAGTTGATGGTGTTGACTCCTTCGCTCTATGAGCATGTAAGAGAGTCTTGGTTGCGAGACATCTACTATGAAACCTTGTGTGACTAGATATCCTTGGGTATTTCACCATATGAATATTCTGAAAGAGGTAATGACTGGGCTTTCTCTCAGGTCCAAGCGGTGATTCTAGTCGCAGCGTGCGATGTAGGGGTTCGGTCAGGGAGGTGAGCTAACCCCGAGATCCATCGGGCCGTTTGAGACTGTGCAAAGGGATGGCGAGTTTCCCTACCGCCTTGCCCTAACCCCAAAGTCTGGAGTGGGTGCACGACGTCTCCCGCGTGGCTTACCTGAGGTCATGTGTGTTTGCTCCTATGCACGTCATCGGCAAGGGAAGACCTCGCACGAACAGATCAAATCCTTTGGTCTATGTGCAGTGATGCGGGACTGTGCAAGAGTTCTTCTGGGTATGGGAGAGCCAGGTGTGGGCTTAGTACCCTGTGTTGTTCCCGGGTTTTTCTTTTCGGGGACAAAAATATTGAAGTAGGGAATGATTTAAGAACCCATTTTCTTCTATAAAAGACTTTGAAATATTCTTGATGTTATTCCAGAGCAGCGCCTTCAGATGGCGTGCGATTCCGAGCCCCAGTGTGGCCGGAATTAAATTTTTAGTGCATTCACACTGGGAACGCCAAATAAATGGGATAAATCCTAAACAGAGATCTGGATTAGGAATTTGAGTGCGCGGATGGGTCTGAAATGGGGTGTTTACCCTATGAATGACATAAAGCATGTCGGCACAGGACGTTGGGACCCCTCTCTCGTTAACGGAACATTAAACGGATAATTAAAATAATTAATTTATTCGTTTAATGGCTTAACTCAAGTATCTCTTAAATGGTGGCTCGGATTGGAAAACTGAGGGCATCGTTGAGTCTAGAACGTGTCGTTTACCCTTGGAGGGGTGTGAGTTCGTGGGCGCGAAACTTCTGTGAAAAATGCCACCAGGGGCATTTTCATAATTTGGCGGCCTCAGGCGTTCAGTTTTATAACTTTTGAACAGGGCCTTGGATTAAAATTCTGAGACCGTTGTTGTGCTTGAGAGGTGGTGTTTACCCTAGGCACGTCCTAACTTTAACCGCGTTAGGGGTTTTGGATGCGGGTGTTTTCAGGGGTTGTGTTTTTAATTTAAAAGAGTTTAATTATTTAAACTCTCCTCTCCTCCCCCATCCTCATTCCTCCCCCGGGCAAAACCCCCTCACCCTAACCTCCTCTCATCCTCCTCCTCCTCCTCCTCCCTCCCAATCAAGTTGGAAGCGGCAATGGTAGGGTGTGGATCGATGGAAAAGCTCTGGGCAACGCCCAACAAGGTAGGATCGTGTGTTTCATTTTATTTTTCCCGCACCTACTTTGAGCTCCATTAATCACGTCAAATTGCTATTTGATCTTCTAACAAAGCCCATTTGGGAATAGTACTTTTTTTGAGATTTACATCGCCTGTTTCGGTTTTTAAATCCAAGTTCTGAGGAGCTTGCAAACTTCTACCGAAGATTGCGGGTTTTGGTGTTTTCTGGTGGTTTTGGAACTTCTCTGGCCGGCTTTGGGGGTTCCGGCAGCGGGCGAGCACGGGCGAGCGCGGTGGCCAGGCAGCAGGCGGCACGAGCGAGCGCGGTGGCTAGGCAGCGAGGTCAAGGGCGTCAGCGCGAGGTGGTGGCTCCAGGCAGGGCGAGGCAGCGGCTCCAGGCAGCGAGGCCGAGCTCGCCAGGGCGCAAGGGAGACCGGGGTTGCGGCGCACGACCCCGCGGGGGAGACACGACCCGCGGCTCGCGGGTCTTCACGCGGCAGGAGGACCGGCCCTTGTAGCCGGTCTGCGGGTATACCATGGGTCCACGACCGCCCCATGCAGAGGATCTGCGGGCCGGCACTCCGAACCGAGCAGACCGGCGCGGGCCGGCCCGGCCGGCCCAGGCCGGTCCGGCCCAAGGGGATTCGTCCCCTCAGTTTCGGACACCCATATCTCCCACTATGGGTGTCCGTTTTGCGTACCGTCTGTGGAAATGTTTTCTAGATGTCGAGACAAATCTTTTTATATTGTTTCATTGTTTTTTAACTCCCAAAACATGGGCCTCAGTGGTGAAAAAATCCTTTAAGTGAATTCGTGTTTTCTCGGGAGTTTTTGTTTTGGGCGGCGCAGACACATCTGATATCCAAATTGAGTACCATCAGTGGCGTTGCGACCCTGGCGTTAAGCCAGAGTTTTTTAGTGTGGTTTCAGGCATTGAAAACCAGAGTTGAGGTGTGGGCCCCATGGCTCGTCTTTCGAGCTGCGTGCAATGCTTTACAACTTTTTCATCGGACGTCCGTTCAGGGCGTGCGAGTAGTCGTTTTTGGGTGTTTTTACGAGGGAATTGCATTGGCGCAATCTGCCCGCTCTAATTCCACATAGTGGTGCGGGCCACACAGGGGTCATTTTGGGAGTTGGTGGTGATTTCCAGCTTTATCATCGGGTGTCCATTTTGGACAAGTGAATACTCAATCTTGTGTACTTTTTCGAGAGGATCATAATAGTGCAATCCGTTCGTTGTGCTTCGGGACCGGGATGCAGGTCCCATGAAGCACCGCTCGTGTATGGTGCGGTGGAATGCATCTTCTTCTCTGTGCATCCATTCCACGCAAGTGAATAGTCAATTTGAAATGTCGTTCCTAGGAGATCGCAATGGTGCGAGGTGCCTGACTGTTTTCAGGGCCGAGGCTCGGGACCACGAGACGTCGTTCGGGCGTAAAGCGGTGTCAGACGAATTTTATGTCGGATATCCGTTAGAGGCGAGTAGATAGTCTATCTCGTGTGTGTTTTCGTGAGGATTACAATGGTGTCATCTGTTCAGGCGAGCAGAGCCTCTTACATGGTATTATTAAATGTGGAAATATGAAATGAGTACAGGTGGTGGTTCCTTCCGCAGTGTTTGCAGAGAACCCTTGGCGTCTGATTGTGTGCTCTCTCATGTGAGTGAAGTAAATGTTTGAAGAGATGTAGTTGGTCATGCCTGGGCCAGTGAGGTGGAAAGTTGGAGTTGTTACGTTTACGCCATTCGCGTTGACATTGGGTGTCATGTGCATGATCGCCTACGGGATGGAAACGTGGTATACTCTGGTAGTATACAGAAACGCTTAGAGGTACTTGTGGTTGTTTGTACCTGAGAACATTTGTGCGCTTGGTTGGAGTTGACTTGGGGCCACACGTCGTTTGGGTCCCATGTGAGTGATGTGTTCTGCTTTTCATACCCTTGACCTCTCACGACGTAGAGGGTCCCTCTGTTCTTGTTTGCTTGACTAGCAGGGTTGATTTTCCCCCTCGTTATGTTCTCGTTTATTTGACCAGTAGGGTTGAGTTTCCCCCTAGTTCTGTTCTCGTTTGTTTGACCAGCAGGGTTGAGTTTCCCCTTGCTCTGTTCTCGTTTGTTTGACCAGAAGGGTTGAGTTTTACCCTGGTTCTATTCTCATTTGTTTGACCAACAGGGTTGAGTGGGTTTCTCACCCCTGGTCCTGCTCACGATGGTTTCGACCATCAGGGTTGAGTGGTTTTTCCCTGGTTCTGTTCTCGATGGTTTGGCCGGAAGAGTTGCTTCGTGTTCCCTGGAAGAGTTCTTGTGGATTCGGTGTGACCAACACATTACGCAGACACCGATACTCTACCCAGGAGGTTGTTTCTAGCAGGGATGTCCAGGAGGTAGTACCATCCAGCAGGGATGGCCAGTGTGGTACCATCCAGCAGGGATGTCCAGTGAGGTACCATCCAGCAGGGATGGCCAGTTGTACCATCCAACAGGGATGGCAAGTACAGTGGTGTTCACTGAGCAGTACCATCCAGCTGGGATGGCCAGTGAGGTACCATCCAGTAGGGATGGCCAGAACAGTTTCGGGTTTACCTCTAGCAGGGCTGGGAAGTTGTCCCCGATACTGGGTTTACCTCCATCTGGGCTGGGAAGTGGTCCCTGATGTCGGGTTTACCTCTATCTGGGCTGGAAAGTGGTCCCCGATGACGGTTCTGAGCCTCCCTCCAGTGGAGTACCCTTTTACGTGACTGGGCATTGGGACTCGTCGATGAATTTAGTCGGGTCTCACTTTAGTGGATTACCCTTTTATGAGACTGGGTAGTGTGGTATCTGTCAACTTTTGCCGGGTCTCCCTCCAGTGGGAACCCGTCGACTTCCAGGGATCACCCTCCAGTGGGGCTAGGCAGGGGGTCACCTGTCAACTTTGAGGAGACCTCTCGACTGTAGGGCAGTGACGAGGTGTGGTTTGACGTTCCCCCAAAACTCTCAAGTACGAGGGGTGCTTTCCCCACCGAGATGCATCCTTGTGACGTGACCTAAAGCCGTGCGGGTGAGTCAGTGCCATCCAAATCGGATAGTGTCAAGGTACGGTGATTTGAGCCCCTTGACTTGTAGTTTGGGGCAGATGTGTGGGATGCTGGGCATCGATGGTGTTTACTTCTGGGACAGTTGGCTACTCACTTTCTTGAGCTGAGCTATGGGATGGAGATCCCATTATGATCTTGTTAGGGTTTCTTGACAGATCATATTTATGTGTATACCTTGTTCCAGTACCCAATCCTTGGGTTTTGGCTACTCTCCTTCCAGGAGAGGTGAAGGTGAACGGTGTATGTCACATGTTTTCTGTGTCTAGCTTATCATGGTTGGATGAGTCTACTCTCCTTCTATAGGTAGCAAAGACTCGACTACAAGTTCATATTCTCACTGTTTCTAGCTCCTTGTGTTTGGACGAGTCTACTTCCTTCCTCTTGTTGTGTTGAGTTGTACTCTTTACTTCACTCTTGGTTGTACTCCTTTACTTTTCCCTGTTCGATCTACTACTCACCTCTTCAGTACCTATTTTGTTGCTCCCTCGAGCCTTCGAGGCATCCTACTGAGTATTTTTATACTCACCCCTGCTTGGGCTTTGCCCGCACTTGGTGTTCCCTTGTAGACGACGGACATATTGGTCATGACTTCAGTGGCGCTTAGGCGTTCGGGAGCTTGGACTGCGTGCGGTGTTCGTAGTCAGGTTCTAGGTGTGGGACTCTCCCAATTGTTTACTTTTGTTTACCTATTGTCAGGTTGTGGCACTTTTCAGGTTGGGCGCGTGTTTTGCCCTTTTTCTTCTCAGTTTATCTTCAGCTTTTACTTTGTACTGTTTAGAGGTCGATGCACTTTGTGGTTTATTTATAGTAGTTGGTACTTTAATTTTCTTTTTACACTGCACTTCTACATTGAGTGGGCTACGTGTGTGTGTACAGGTTCTCAGGAAAAGGCCTCCCTGAGTTGTTTAGCCTTCGGTGCTTGTCGCCATCCCCTTACCTATGGAGGCGGGCTTGGGGTAGTTGTGGCTCGAGCCAGGGAAGGGTCGGGTCGTGACATGATCTACTTCACCTTCCAAATGATAAATACCCAGAATAACTTTATCATGATCCAAACACTGAATAATGGGAAATATATTTTCAATGGTACTGATCATTGCTCAGAAACTAGTGGATCATTGGGCCCACTAAAAGAAGGTGGAGGTTTCCTCATAATGGAATATACAAAACATTTTTCCCTACTTTTATTGTTTGAAAGCTCAGCATGATTCATATATTGAGAAAATTTTTTGATCATATCAACAAGATTTTATATTCCAACTCCGATAAAATTTGGTTACTCAGGAGGACAATCATTTCGTTTTCCATTGCATTCAGCATTAACAAAATTCCCTCAAGTTTCAGGCACTAACTAAAACCCAAAGCATAGTGTGGGAAATAATAATCTTAGTGGGAAACCACATAATCATGGAAAAACATTTATAGGATTTCTAAATAAATACACTGTATTCAATGAAACCTTAGCTTTAAGCTAGTTCATTCATGATCATTACCCAAACTTTAGGATTTATCATATACTTAGACTTATCCTTTGACATATCCCTTGGGATCTCACTAAAGTTTTCTCATCCTAGTTTCCTAAGGTTAACTAAACCTTTAACTTATACCAACTATATTGACCCATACATTTCATACATAGATATTACAACTAAGTAGATGAATATTCATTACATAACATAATGATCCACACTAGAATCATTTTGGACGATTATCTTTGAAAACATAGAAACATAAAAAAAAATTGTTCATAAATTATTTATTCAAAACTAGCACTCTACTTAGACATATCACATATAATACCTTTATTAAAAACCTGGGTAAAGTAAACATAAGAAATGGTGAGCTCTAATGCTTAGTAAGGGTAAACAAGGGAGATATCAATGGCCATATAAGCAAAAAATGAGAAAAGGGGAATGAGAACGTGGGGTTAACATTTGAAAACCATACCCTGCATATCATATATCATAATTGTGATTCATGGCATAAATATTATCAATTCATAAAACATGAATGATAAATTAATTAAAGAACATGAGCCATGAGATCATAACATTAGCATAATACAAAGAATTCTGGCCTATATATAAGCATAGAAGACCATCTCCTTAGTAGTCAAGTATCTTTTCCAAGACTATCATGGTGGAATGGTTTCACTCCCAAAACTATCATAGTAGTAAAGTTTCACTCCTAAGACTATCATAGTGGAAAAATCCCCTTACTAAACTAGGTTCACTCCCCATTCTAGTCTTGTTTATCTCATGAGATATCAATATTTAACTAATGTATTGAATGGAGATATAGGTCTCACTCATCAGATAATGAAAATAATACATATTTGTGTTCCACAATATCATAAAACATTCATCATATCAAAACCCTTAAAAATAAATATATTTCATAAACATTTCATTATATAATAACCCATGGAAAAGAAATGGGTTTCATAAACATTTCATTATTTCATCACAACATAACTCTGGAAGAGAAATGGTTCTCATAAAAATAATTTCATAATATTCCTAAAAAATCCATATATAGAATAATGATGGTTTCCTTGGTTCATACCCCCAATAATTTATAAGTTAAATCAAGTGTTTTTTCTTTAATGAATGATAATACCATTCAAATATCAATAAAACATTCTTGAAGAAAATACCCCCTTCCATTTTGAAATCCCTTATTTTTTTAAAAGAATTGTAAAATTATAAGTGAAAAAAATTTTAAAAACCATGTAAACTTTTAAATGAATCTTTGAATCAAATATTATTAATGATGGTGGGAAATTTTTTTCATATTGTATAAGTTAAAAACCATTCCTTCCATACTTTTATCAGAAAATTCAAAAAGTACCTCATTTGGAAAATGAAAAAAAAGATTCATTTTAGAGAATTTTGTAAAAAGTTAAACATGGGTAAAAATGACTTTAAAATTCATAGGATAATATTAAAAACATTCTTTTATACATTTTTAGAAAACAAGGATGTGGAAGAAAAATGTTTTTTGACCAAAGAGGGAGATGTAGTCAATTTTCCTTAAAAACATATTTTTGGTATCTTGAGTACATAAAATGAGGAAAATGAAAGGAAAACATGTATTTTAAAAGAAATAAATATATTATAAGAAAATTCATGATTTTATTTAGGGATATATCATAATATTTCATCATGGGAAACATAATCATAAAAAATACTGATAAATAATGAGAATGCAACATAAAACCCTTACCTCGAGTTTTCCTTTATTTGAAAGAAATATATCCACATAAATATTAAATTTAAATTAATTAAAATTTTATACCAAAGTCATTTTCATTTTTATAATATAATATATGATCCCTTTATAACATTTTAACACCTCATTTTATCAATAATACCTTATTAAAATCATCATTTTCGGGTGTTAATTATTTTGTTTATCATGTGTATTTCAGCTCAGTAGTTCTAATCCATATAAATTTTTCATGATACAAATATCATATATATTCATTATATATATATATATATATATATTTATATTCATCTAAAGTTATAGATAGAAAAATGAATTACACTGTTCATTGAGATGGTAAGTCGTGCGTACAGTGTTTTATGGATAAAAATAAAGAAAGTTATATATTAATTCATCTTTCTAAGATCATTATTATATCATATATATTCATTAAAATAATCCTCATTACTATCCAGTTCAAATATAAATAAAAATGAATCACGTCTCTTTGTGGAGGTGGTAGTCCACATGTATGTGCGAACGGTGTTATCATTTCCTAGAGGATTGGATGGTAATTAGGTAGATGTGATATTATAATTACAGGGGTATAATTATTTCATAAATATCATATATAAATATTAAACCTATAATAATACCCATCCATAAAATATGGTGATTAAAAATGAATTGTATCGCTACATGGAGATGGTAAGAGTGATACTTTCACTTCTCATGTGATGGGAAAGAGGGTGTATAATGGTTTTTCATAATCATAATAAATTTTCATAATATTTAGTATACTGAATTTATTGTTTTATTATACATACCATATAATTAGATGAGTTAAATAAGAGTATAAAATAAATTGGTCAGGTAAGGCGATTACCTCTTCTTTGAAATGACTCCTTTATATCTCCTCTAAAGGGTTCTAGGGATGGTCTTTTGGGAAGACCAGAACCTATACAATGTGACTAAGGAATTTGAGAAGATAAATTGGTATAGTTTCATCAATATATAAGGATCAAATTAGTGTGTAGAAATGAGGGGGGAGGTTTCTTTTTATAATTGAGGTTAGGGGTACTTTTGGAATTTATCAAAAGATTAAATTATAATAAATTCATTCTCAAAAAATATGCCTAAAAATGGAAATGGATTATAAGATAATGTATTATAGTTTTTTAATTCCATAAAATAATAGAATTTATACAATTTTTGGTGTAATTTTAAACTTTATCATTTAGATTAACCCTTTGTTATCCAATTTTAATTTTAACTATAGTAACAAATTTTTTAATATTAAAGGGTTTTAATTTTTACTTATAAAGTGACAATTGGCCCATAAATGAAATATTTTAGAAATTTTAGACCATATAATATCCACCTTGTATTATTTAATTATTTTTATGATTTCTAAATAATTTAATAAAATATTATTTTGATAAAATATCATAATTGTAAATTTTGACACTATTTACTTAATTTAACTTTAAATTCATAGATAAAAAGGGGAATTAGAATATAATGATTTAAAACCTCCATAATATTCCCTATTTATCTAAAAAAATTATGGTTTAAATTAAATCATTCAAATTATATCAATTTTTACATTTTTAAAGTCCTTTATTATATTTTTTATTAAATGTAGAAATACTGTATCAGTGTTGCATAAGCAATTAAGGTCGTTATATAATTACTAAAAATAAAATATAAATTTATATCATGAAAATAATTTTATTAATATATTAATAAACACTTATATTCATTCATAACTTACTTTTTTATCTATGTGGACACATAAGACATATTAAAAACAAAGAGAGTGACATTTTGTAACTTTCTTTGATTTAAATAATATATAAGTCATTTTCAAGGAAAAGTGTCCATTAAACAACTCAAATTAAATACTAAGGTGTTAAAGTTATAATTCCCTTCATCTAATAAGAATTAGGATGAATAATTATGGCCTTATCACTTATTTTTAGCATAGATTATCTCGATTTACCCTTTACAGAGGTGCTAAATTTTACCACTGTTAATATTCATATTGATCAAAAATAAAAGGATCCTATTTAAAATTTTTAAAACTCTAGATTCTAAATATTTAATTAATTTTATCTAATTCAATATCTATAAATTGAAGAAATTAAATTTTAATGTAAGTATGTAAAATGTGACAAAAATTTCTTTTTAGAAAATACATTTTTAA
This sequence comes from Viscum album, assembly GCA_963277665.1. NCBI lineage: Eukaryota > Viridiplantae > Streptophyta > Magnoliopsida > Santalales > Viscaceae > Viscum > Viscum album. The sequence goes on from OY728159.1 coordinate 1,628,694,359, forward strand.
CCATAAAACTAGATTTATTTGTATCTTATGAATAGAAAAATATTTTTTGAATGTTTAAAAATTTTTATCAATTAAATAATATATTAATTTCATTAAAATAATTCACCAATTTTTATTAATTTAATTTCTTAATATAAAAATATATTACATACATAAAAAATTAGAAAAAACATCCCTTTTAGTTTAAAATATTTTTTTGTTTTTAATTATAATAATTTTATAACTAGTTAATTAATTTTATAAATGTGTAGAAAATATATTTTTCATAATTTAGTTATTAATATTAATACCCACAAATCCAATAGCTATGTGATAATGGACACAAAATAATATAATAATGTTATGTAGTTCGTCTAAACTCGGTATTGCGTATAACACAAGATATCAAAAAAATAAAATTATTTAAAGAGAAATATTTCATAAAAATATTGGGGTGTTACACTTCACTTCTTCCCTTTTTCCATGTTTCTTTATTCAAAGTGACCATTTTCCTTCTTCTTTTTTATTTTCCCTAGAAAAAAAATACTTTTAGAATTATTTCTCTATCTTAATGGCACTTGATATTATATCCTCATATAGTAAAAATGATTAAGAGACTAATTCATTTAAATGGATAGGTTTTAGACCATAAAATAAAAATCAATATTAATTCCTGGATTGAGTACATAATCCATAGCATTATTTTCAACCTTGTAAATTTTGCTTCATATTTAGTAATATTTTCTCATTCATTTTTCCTTAGAGTGAGTAATTTCCTTTATGATGCTCCAGATATGCACTCTTAGATATAGTAATCATAAACATCATAAAAGGTAGAAATTTTTAATTAGAGATCCCAAAAACCACAAGGGCCAAGAAAATTCATGTATGAAGAAAATACTAAAGCCCAAGATCATAATCACTTACAAGATCAGCACATTCAGGGGGAAGGGACCCCATGCTTGAAAAAATAAAATATGCCTCTTGTGTTCCCCAAGAAGCAAGAAAATATGTGACATTGTTCCATTAATTCCATGTGTAAGACACACCCACTCAGTTTCTCAAAAGAATATTGATTTTTTTAATGTGATAAATAATAGACCAAGGGATAGAAGAATTCTATTAAAGATAATTGTGTATAATCAAGGAATATATTTCAACTAATTATAGTATGAGGTTAATTTCAAGGAATACCTTAATCCTATTGAGCAGTATGCATGCCTCTATGATAAGGAAATCACCATATCCATATAAACTAAAAAAGGAAAAGACCACTGCTCCATGGGGGTGATGAACCACACTGCCTACTTACATGATTCCATGAATTCATAATTCATCGTTATTAAGTTTGATTCCATTAATGGGGGATCCATTTAATCCATCTACCTTGATAAAATGGTCTCTGAGTATAGGGGAGGTAATTCCTACTATACATACACATTCTTATAAATGGAGGTTTCTCCCACATATTTAAGAGGATTCCCAACTCAACCTATAGGTTATATGATCTTTCCACCAATTACAACTAAGAACTGGAGAACCCATCTGGTCGAGACTTGTTCCTAGAATTCCAAATGCACCAACAACCTGCACCTAATAAGACTACCCTCACTTTTTTTCTTTCGATACCATGAAACTAGTTATGTATAAATTCATCAGTTGTGAAATTCTGAAAATTGAACCTAAATAACTCTCCAAGATTTCCATAAACCATAGCCTCCCATTCAACATGAAAAAACAAGTGAGAATACGATTATTCATTGGAGTTACTACAACAAGTATATTTAGAGACAATAGATATCACCTTATTATTTACCTAATTATCCATAGAGATAGAATGAGATCTAATGAACCAAAAAAGGAAATTATATTTCGCAGGTATATTGATACACTAGAGGATACCCCCCCCCCACTCATCTCGAATGAGTTCACATGCATTAGAAAATGATAATAGTTGGATGAAAATAATCCCAAATAGGTACCTATAAAAACAAGTTTATCCAAATCATTATTATGTATGATTATCTAGAAAATTTCAAACCAATGCTCATTTAGAATAGCCTAGATTAAGGTCAGATGCTTGATCTCCTGGGAATAAGAGAGATTAAGAGTCGGGCACCTTGAAAAACCAAACTGAACCCCCACCCAGTTCTAGTTCCATAAATATATTTTTATATGATTGATAATCAATCATGATTGTTGTAGAGATTTGTAACATGTCCATAAATAATTTTCCACAACCCCGAGATATGACCCTTTAGAACTTCTAGTTTTGAACCATATTTATACATAATGAACTTGTCCCACAAGGAACAACTCTCCAAAAAATCCCATGATAAATTCTCTTACATTAAGTGCATGGATCCTTCGACACTCCTAATATTAATTCCACCCACTTGTGTTTTCTTCACTATCCATTCCCATGAGGACCAAGAAAAATGACCATTATAGTGTGCATCCTAGTTGAATGAAAAAATGAGTTTTTTTATGTTCTTAAAGACTATATTGGGAACCCTAATTACAAAAAATATGTGCATAGGTATGAATGTAAAAACATGGTTAACATGGGTAATTCACCCCCCCCCCAAAGTAGAGGAAATAATTTTTATAATTATTTATGTGGTTCAAAATTTTATCAACCAACCCATAAATTTGATGAATATGAACTCTACTCAAGGAAATTGGACCATCCAAATAGTCCATGGGAAAATGTTTTTTGAGAATTCCAAGAGTGTTCTAAATATATTTATCCCATCTCTCTGAACATCAGTTTGATTTATACACATTAATTTTTAATTATTTATAATTTGGTTTTCCACATGTTGTAATCCTCCAAGACCCTATTAAGATTATGAATTGACCTACTATTCCCATTGATAAAGATCATCATGTCATTATGGGAAAGAATACGAGAAATAATATTAATATTAGACCTATATCGAAAAGGAAGAACATGACCATTTTTAATGACTTTAGTAATAATTCTACTGAGGGTGTCCTGTACAAGGATAAAAACAATAGACAATAAGCGTTCATCCTCCGTTATCCCCTAGAACAACTTTAAAACCCTAAATTTTTCTCCCATAAGAGTGAAAGATAGCCATGGATAACTAAACCATCGGAAAAACAAGTCCACCACATGGGTATAAAATCTCATGCAGGTCATAACCTTAATAATGAAGCTCAAATCCATTCTATTATATTCTTTTTACATGTCAACTTTGATTTCGATGTTAGAGTCATATGTTTTTATATTGATATCACTAATCATTTCTTATACCAAGCCTATACATGTCTGGGTAGATCTCCCTTGTATTAACACATGTTGTACCTTCGAAACCCATTTGTGAAAATTAATTAAAAGCCTTATTTTGATAATTCTTATGAGGACCTTGTATGTAAAATTGAATATTATTATTATTATAAACTTATTAATAGAATATCAATCTTTAACCTTCGGGATGATAACTAGTGTAGTCGCACACGCCACCCTTAGAAGATCGCCACCATGAAAATAATCTCGAATGTTTTCCACCAGTTCCCTCTTAATGATATCCCAAGAATCTGCATAGAAATATAATATAAAACCATTAGTTCTATGGTAACTATCAGTTTTTAGGGAGATGAAAACATCCCAAACCTCATCTTCATCTAGAATGCTACTGAGAAAAGAGTTTATGGGTGTAGAAACCACACTACAAATAGAATGAAAAATTTCTATGTGACCCACAATATATCCATCTTTTATATAGATATTAGCATCATAAAGAAGGGATTTAAAGTGGGACTTGTCCATACCTCCCATAGTTCTCATATCATTCATGAAATATCAATCCTTTATGAGGATGCTGGGAATAGAAGTTTAGTTCATCTCTTTAATATAGGCATGAAAAAATGATGAATTTTAGTCCCATTCCTCAAGATATATATCCCTATATCTCTAATATATAACTCTTTCTTCTTCTAAGATCATTTTTTAAATTTGGGTTTTTTTTTCAAACAAATTCACTAAAAATATCCGCATCCCAGGTATCCTCAAGCCTTACCTTGGCTTGCTCTATATCAGCTTTCACATAATCTATCTCTAGGAACTGAGAGGGTCGGTTATTGTTCTAAATCCATAAGTCCACTTTTAACTACTGAAGTTTATTATGAAGGATGAACAAAATATTCTCCCACATATACTTGTATCGAGATAGAGAAACCCCATTGTCATAGTTGGGATATAATGGCCATCGACTGGAAAAAAAGAAATGATTATTGCCAATTATTTTATACTTAACACTGATCAGGATAAGGGAGTGATCTGATAAGGAATGTACATTAGGAGGAACTCTAGAATTAGTAAAATAGGATAAGGCATGGATTTTTTTCAAATTAATTATCAATCCTACTCGAGGTGTGTTGAATCCCTTTTTGGTTTTTTCACCAAGTGGATTTAACCCCAATGAAACCCAAATCCATCTGTCTATTTTTGGATGCGAAGGAGGAGAAGTCCTATATGTACTTCCAAGGATAGATCTCATTCCCTTTATTCTTAAATGGTTCTAAAATAGTGTTAAAATCCCCACCCCCACTTCTTACACAAAATAGATGAAGAAACTATAGTTATCAAAAATAACCTTAAAAAGAAATGTTTTCGATGGAGACTTCAAGATGTTCTATGGAAATCAATTTCTTCTAAAAAATCCAGATATTCTTATTAGATTGTTCTCCATGCATGAAGTCATGAAGACACAACTTATAAGAAAAATACATGATTTGGGAGGGATGTTTCATTGGTTTTAGAACTGCAACTAAGGATGATTTACTATAAAGAATATAAATAACCAAGAAATCATATTTCACCTGAGCTCTAAGTCTACAAGAATTCCAGATAATTAGAGAGATCATTTGTAAAGATAATTATTGGTTTTCCCCATGCATCAAAAGGTACCTTTTCAAAGAATAGAAACTATAAATCTTCTTTTTGGATATGGATCTAGTGAAAAAACCCATTGGTTGGAGAAAAAATAGCACAAGTAGACTGAACTGAACCATCAGAAGCAATATTATGCAATGAGGAATCTGATAAAAAATATAAACCATTAGAAAGAGGAATGAAAGATCCACCTGATAGGTCTGAACTCTATCCATAGAAACTACTAGTAAAGTAAAGGCTGATACAAAAACATTACCACATATAAGTTCCTTCACTAGATTCATAAAAATGGAAATAGGGAGGTCACTTGAACATCCATGATCTATACATTTCCTATAAACCATCAAGTCATGATAAGGATTCTCCCTGGAGACCAACGACCACCAAGGTGGGTAGGGTAGCTTAGAAGACTAGGAAGATAACCTTGTGTCTGAATAGGATGCATCACTAGACTCTTCCAATGAATCTAGATCCATATGTGACAATCCTTGCTAAGAAACCTATATATTTTCCAAATACAAATCACCAACTGATCCAATACAAACCTCATCTATCAGACCCAAGATCATTTGAACCAGGACTTGCTAACACACAATAAAATCGTTCCAAAATGAAACATTAACGTGTTAATTACTTGGAAGATGACCTTTATAAGCATCTCGAGACTTCCTTCACACTGATAAAGAGTCCCCTTGAAGGTGTAATTCTGAACAAAACCTAGCTAATGTGAGGAACAAGATGGGATTCTTCCAAGAAACCCAATCACCAGCACAAAGAAGGATGTGTGATAGAGGGGACCTAGATAAATCTAACTCTATATATATTCGAGAAATGAAAGAGACATGAATATAAATTGTGTTATAATTTGTGCAGAGAAATGAACCTAGGGATACCCCAATGCCTCAAAGAAAATCTTGATTATGAAATGGAAGTGGGAGACCTGGGAGATTAACCCAAACTACTACCAAGGGGGGTTCTCACCCTGAGTGAACCTCCATCATCCAATGGAAAAGTGAGAAATTAGATATTCCCAATAATTAGGTGTGTTGAGACCAAGCCTTGATGAAGTCATTCCTAGAATTAAAAACCACAAAAAATACTTTATATTGAGCACTAACACCCTATATAGTGCTACTAAACCCCATGAGGTTACAAAGGACTTGAAGAATGAAAGAGATAGCTTGTCCTGGATGAAGTGAGCCTCTAGTATCCATTTGTGAAAATCCTTCACTATATCAAAGGATTCGTTGGGGAAGATGACCTCTAGGAAACCCTCAACCAAGATTTTACAAGAAGGTTCCATTATAATTTATAGGAGTGAGGGAGGAGAATCTCACTAGAAAAAAAGTGAATAGAGTAGAATATCTTTGAGTAGTTAGTCAACCTGTTTTCCCCTATCTAGAGAGAGAAGTCCAATTAATCCAAGGGAGAAAAAATTATCAACATCAAACTAAGAGGGGGATAAGGGAGTTTTACCACTACCGTCATGAGGGGTGGATCCACCAAGGGTGAATCAAGAGGAAGTGGGCAATGGTTGAAAATTTTTGAAAACTGGGGGAGTGGGGCACGTTATCCTTATCATTCAAAAGATCCATTTCGATACTCATAAAAACATATATTACATTATTTTCTTGAAATAATCTATAAAGTATAGATAAAAACAACATTAATTACAAAATCAAAATTATTTTTTTATCTCTTACATCTGAAGGATATTTTCATTTTGAGAGCTTTAGATAATTAGGAAACAACATAAACTAAAAAAAACCCATGTTCTTTGTATCAAATGGAAAAAATTCCCATTATATATGAAACTAATTGATTCATGAAAAGTATTCAATATCTCACACAAATTCTTTCACACTTTTTATCCCTATAAACATGTTGTGGGTACTACTTTTCTCTATAACCAAGAAAAATGGACAACATAAGAAGCGGTGAGTTCAAATGCTCAGTAAGGGAAACATATAACTATAAGTAATTATTGAAAAAACATGATATAAGTACTATGGAAGGAAGAGGTAAACAATATGAAGCCACAATCTACTTGAAACTGGGATCTTTCTATATCCATGAAAATAAATGGCAACATGGATATCAATTATACTAATCTCATACTAATGGAATGCATAATATTGGAAACCAAAAATTTATTTTCAAGGCCTTATGCCAAGACACTTTAATTTTCATCAATAATAAATTCAATACATCCTTATATCAAGGATTTTTTAAAATACAATATCCTGTTATGGGAATAAGAATACAACAAAAAATATCATTCTTTTCTTAGGAGACCCGTTGATGCATTAATGGGATATATAATATTGGGCTCTTCCTATCACTTTTTTAAGTCTAATACATTCACCATAAGATAAAATGAATAAAAAATACATAATAAATATTTTCCATAAACATATATATTGAAATAAAAATATATGAAATGTCAATACTTTTCCTCATGTTAATAAAAGGGATAACATGGTCATAATCCAACTGGAGGAAGATGGTGGATAGATAAACAATACATAGTCAATTTGCTAATAATAATTCATATTGGAATGACATTACTTTTACCCATGTAAATTTAATATCATACATTATAGGTGAACATCATCCAATCAGGGTTATTTAAAATGTAATGTTCACATAGTATAAATAAATGGGTATATATCTAAGACAATACTGGAATAACATGATCATAATATATTTGGAGAAAGAAAGTTAATAGTTTCAATATAATATATCTTAAGAAGTGAAAAATATTTTTCAAAGGGTTTATATGGTTGGAATTTATATCCTCAGAAAAAAATGAGATAATAACACATAATACAATCAAATGGTATATTGTACCTAACTTATATGAAATAATTTCAAAGAACAATAATAACTCAATGAATGAAAATTGATAGCCAAAAATATTTAATACTAGGAAAACTACTAAATCACTAGACAATGGAATAAGAGAAATTGATTTAGATATTAAATCCCATTAAATATATGGAAAATAACATTCATGGGATATTATATCAATATAAAACCATTCAAATGAAACATGGTGCATAAAATGTATTATGTGTCAAAGAATGGTAATTGAGACCAATAAAATCCTCATAAATTAGAAACATTCGAATCAAAACCCCTTGAAAGAGAGGGCTTTAAATTGAAATTAAAATAAAATTATTAAATGATAATACATGAAATTATATCTCAAATAGGAAATATATACAAAACATAAATGAAAATAGGTTCATAAATATAGTACTTGTCTTAATGAAGGGAAATTGAGATGAAACCTTTAACTCTTGTCCTGACTTCCATGAACATACATTAACCTCATGTATCACAAAAATATCTATCATAATAAATTAATTTATAACCTTTATCATATCCACTTTCATTCATACTCTTTATAATTAGTCTTTCTCAACATGAATTTTTTTTATTTTCCACATCAGGTGTTTATAGTAGTGATAGTTTGTACTAGTTTCATAATAGTGGTTTCCATGTTCATTATTCATTAAAATTTAATCATTAATAGATCATTAAAAATACTTTTATAGATTTTTTATAATTATTTATAATGTTTCAAATTCTTTTCATGAGTGTTTTAGTCTTCATCCTTGAAGAATAAACCAATAAGTAGCATGTTTGAGTGATTCTTGATGATCGAAGTGCGTTTTATTAATTTATAAATTAAATATTGACATAAAATCTCCAAAACAAAAAATAAAAAATTATTTACATATTTATATAATATTACACAATTAAATATGTTCTCATAGTCATTCAAGACATAAATTCATAGTACTGTTCGATTAGGTGGTTCAACTGACTCAAACATGAATATACCCTCGTTTAATGGATGATGATGGGTTGGTTTAGATGTAAAAAAATTATACCTAAAGTATAATGAAATTATTTGGTTTTTATTATTGTGATATATTATAATTGTAAGTAATTATTAGAATAATTAATGGATATGAAAGCATTGAACAATTTAAATAAAATATTGTCCTCTTAGCACATTTATTTTAAAAAATTAAATTAATAATGATTATTTTTCGTTCATATCATTAATAGGATATTATATTTGTCATAAAATAAATATAATGATATCATAAACATAATATTTATCCTTTAATATCATCTTGTTACCCAAAATTTTAAGGTGGTGAAGGAAAATGAAATGTGTTATGTCGTGGAGGTGGTAGTCCGCACAACGCACGAACAATGATTTTGTTTTTTTAATGGGAATATCAATAAATAATTATAATAACATTAATATAATAAAATTAAAGTATATATATGATTATAATATCATTATATTATTTTTCTATAATAAATTTTAAATAATATGATTAAGAATAAAACTAAGTAGTTAATAATACTCATGTCGGGGACTTGAATTTTCCTTGAAAGTCTCCTTGAATTTCAAGGGAATAGGCTAAATATGAGTGACCATGGGATTATCTTATTAAGATACGGTTCTATGAAGAGTAAAATTATAGAGTTTCAAGGATGGATTCCAAGGTAAGTTGTGTCTTGAAGTGGTGAAGATCTTTCCCTTTTATAAGTGAAGGAAAGGGTAGTTTTGGGAACACATTTACATTTTTAAATAATTTCATGACACTAATCAAGGTAAAATGGCTCAAAAGTGTTCAAAGGTGTTCAAAATTTTAGGTTACACATGTATTGGTCTATAAAAGGATCAATAATTCATTTATAGTCACGTTTTTTAAATTTTTTAGGTTTTTTACACTAATTTAAACTCAATTTACCCCTTTTACATTTACTTTGGTAATTAATTTCTAACCTTAGTAATTAATTTTAATGAAAAAGATTAAGATTGAAATTTTTAATAATTTAACAATTTAGATTTAAAATATGAAAATATTTTTATAAAATAATATTTTTAAAGGTGTGAAAGGTAAATTCTAAAATCAACACACTTTATCTGGTAAAAATAGCTTTTAGAAAAATTACATTTTTAAGATTTAAATTTATATATAAGATAAAATTCACATGGTTACAAATTTTAATGATATAAATTGATTTATAATGAACTGAATAAAATTTATGATGTTTCCAAGTCAAGCCAAAACCTAACCTAACCTTTAAAATACTTAATTTAAAGAAAAGTGTGAAATAGTATTTATATTAAAGTAACATTTTAATTAGTTATTAAAATGTTTTCCATAGGTTTTTTAAGTTCAAAAAATATTTTCAAATGAATAATTTTCTTCCAAAAATTAATATATGATTACTTAAAAAAAATTAAATCTTCTTGGTTATGATTACATAGTAATAAAATCATGGAAATTATAATTTTTGTAAATCCTGTATTTTTTGACTAAAAATCACCTTTTTCAAAATTTATAAAAAATTCATACTAAGTAAATTTTTATATGAGGAATTCAAAAATAAAGTTAATTTTTATTGATTTAGAATTAAAAAACTTATAAATTCATTTTTTTTGAATAAAATCCTAAAATATAATGAAAGCCTATTTTTATCAAAAAATGGAATTTTTAAATATTAAGTTATATTATTATTATTTCATATTATTAACCAACTAAATTATTGTTAACCAATTATTAATATAAAAAATAATTTATCATTGATCGTTTTTTATTGAAATAGAATTTTGTATCGCATAAAATGTGATTTTTTAGAAAAATACTTTTCTAAACAATAAATGATCTTATTAATAATATTAGGTAAACTACTTTATTTTCATTCATATTAAAAGTAGTATTTATTTTATTTATATATAAATTTAATAAATTGGTTAGTGATATTCATTCCTATTAATTAAAATACTAGGTTTTAATGGTCATACTTAAATATTTATATTTTATCTAAATATATCATGGTTTTGTTTAAGGTCATTGTTTTTTGTTGATAAATCTATCAAAAAAAATAACTTATTTAAAGGTAATAATATATTATAGTTTTGGGGTGTTACAGCCTCCCCATATTAGCTTTTTTATCAGGAGGAAAGTGTTTTTTTGAAGAATGTATTCTTTAAATTTTTCCACTCCATACTATCTATTTCCACCAACTCCTTAGTATTCTAGATCAATGACCACCATTAATCAGTGTCTCCTTTAAGAAAATAAAATACCATGATAACTTTATCTCTTTCACTACTTCTCAAAGTGTTAAATATATTCTCTAGGTACTTGATTCATTTCTTAGCTACTAATGGATTAGTAGTCCAATTTAATTATGGAGGATGTTGTCACATGAAGTGATCTAACATTATCACACCATGTTAGGGGTCAATAGGTTGATCCATATGAGCAATGTTATTGGTCATAAAATAAGTTAGCTTTGCCAATATAGTTATAATTTGTTCATCACCAACTCCAGCTTCATTTTCTTTCTTAATAGAGAAATAACTATATATATTATGTGCATTAATATGATTTTCATTCCTTCCACTGGGAAAAATTTATAAACAATGTAATGTATTAAATTATCTCATAAAATTTTTAATTTTAAATCATATTTTATAATTATAAATAGGGTATAGCACTTAACATAAATTGAAAGTTTATGCATCGATAATCTCAGAATCATTAGCTTTGTATCTTTGGGAATATATTAAAATCATAAAAATATTTTCAAATCATTCATAAGGGGTTATAAAGAGTGTGTGAATCAACCAAATTATATCCATTGTGAGGGTCTATCTAGGTGTGCAGTCTTAGGTCGACTCATCACACACCAAGTGAAGATCGAGTTGATACTTAACCAGCTTTTTTTAGAGTGTTTACCCCTGGTTGCATCTATATCATAGCTACATCCACTTTATAGTAACCAAATTTGGATTTCATTACTATGAAACCACGCATTATCTACCTTAGAAAAACTTCATGATATTATAATATACTTAGACTTGTCCTTAGAGTCTATCATATGGTTATGTTATCTAATTTATGTTTTCCTAAATCTAGTTCCCAATTTTTATGCTAAAATTTCTTTGATACCAACTATTACATGCCAAATCTAGTAACCCATATCCAATGTTTGTTTTTATACATTAGAAAAAGATACAAGGGATATCATCCTAAAGGATTGAACAGTATATAAATATTAGGAGGCTAGATATATACATGATTCTCACAGTACATTTAAAAACATGAATTAAAGAATAAAATTATTATGATAACTTTATTATTTCTTCTTTTATATCCCTAAACTTATTCATAGATCCCTTATAGGTATCCTAGGGAAAGGAAAAAATAAAAAAGGTTAAATTGGATGCTCGATAAGTTAAAGTGTACAATATAATCTATCATAGAATAAATAAAGCATGGATGATATGGAAGAGTTAACAATAATCAAATATATCATATAACTAATATCATAAAAGGTAAATATATCCATGAATAACATAAAAATATAAATAATTACATATATAAAAATAAATATTTTCATTATGATAGAATGCATTAGGTCATACATCATAATCAAACCATCAATGTTCTGTTCTAAGACATCATATATAGATAGGCATGGCATATGCCAAATACCCAAACTTGTTTGTATCATGAGACCTATTGATGTATCGAGGGGATATAATGGGCCTATCTCATCACTTAATAATTATAATTCATTCACCATATGAATTAAATGAATAACAATTTGATACATAATCAACATAAACATTCATATTGAAAAACATGCATACAAAATGTTAATATTTTCCCTAGTGAATAAATTGAACAGAGTGATCATGTACCATCCAAAGAAATTAGGTGGATGGTATCATTATATTATATCCCCAGTAGATAATAAATTTTATAAAATAGTTTTAACATAAATGAAAATACCATTAAAATAACATTTGATCCTTTCTTTGCAAACATGGGAAAAACATCCTTTCATTTTAAAAAAAAATAAAAAAAATCAAGATTATTGAGAAAATAATATTCATTGAAAATAAACATGGAAACATATAAAGGAATATTAAAATCAAATAATAGTTATTATGATGAGAAAAAACCATCCATTCAGTGAATGTTAAAAATATGATTCCTTTCACACTTTTTGTAAAAAGTCAAAAGTACCTCATTCAGAAAACGATAAGAAGATTATTTTAAAAAAAATGAAAAGAAATTAAAATAAGATTGAAAGTGAATTTAAATAATAATTTTATCATATAAAATAATATTCTTGAAAATATTTTAAGAAACATGGACATGAAAGAAAAATTCGGTTGACCAAAAAGAAAATAAGATCAACTTTTCTTAAAAAAAAATTTCTTGATCGTATTAAGTACCAATGAGATGAAAATGAATTGAAATATGAAAAATACATACATAACCATATAGGAATAAAATATATGTATTTTTAAATAGAAATATCTTATAAATTCCTTCAATGTAAATTTAAATATAAATAATACAAAATAAAAATGAGATTGTAAAATAAACCCTTACCTCAAGTATGACTAGCCACGTACGTACCTTAACTGTTTAATAATAAAATTATATTAATTTTATATTTTTTTAATAATAGTTAATTGGTTTATTCCATTTTCATATTCCCTTTTATTTCATTTATTTATTATATATTTTGTAAATTGGTTAATTTTACATTGGAAGTTTTGGTGTCCTTCGGTTTATAACATTCAAATAGCATCAGTTCACTGACCATTGTCAAAGGGTCCAGGTTTTCAGTATATCTAGAATATTAATCATGATATAATTATTATTTTATATGTTATATAAAATTTTATAATCATCTATGCAAGGTGTATATGAAAAATGAATCACATCGCTTTGTGGAGGTGGTAGTTCACACGTACGTACAAGTGACGTTGTGATTATTTTAACGGGTGGAAGGATAAGAAGATAGATTATATATAATATTTACGGAATCTTAATTATTTCATAAATATCATATATATTCATTATTTCTATCTTCATAACCATACAGGTAAATTGGTGATGAAAAATTAATTACACCGCTATGTCAAGACCATAGGTCGTACATACACAAGAGTGATGCTTTCATTTTTTCATAGGATGGAAAAAGAGACGATAAAGGGTTGAAATCAACATAATAAATTTTAATATATTTAATATATTTATTTTATCATATAAAAATGGTTATATAATATTTTAATTATGTGTAAGAATAAATAAACATGAAAACACTCGGTTAAGAGTTATACCTCTTTTTTGAGAAACCTCCTTTGGCTTGCACCTTAAGCATTCTTGAAGTGGTATTTTGGTGAGACCAGGACCTTTAGGACATGGGTACTGATGTTGGAAAAGTATTTGGGTAGATTTTTTTCAATTCAAATGGATTAATTGGTGTGAATAAGATAATATAGGAGGTTCCCTTTTATAAGTGAGGTGAGTGGTACACTTATAATTATTCTTAACTATTGAATATTAGAAGTGTCTTACTCATGGATAAGTGGACCTTAAACAATAAAATTAAGAATAAAAGGTGATAATGTTATAAATACTCTCATATAATAATAACTAATATGATATTTTATGACCATATCACTTGGTTTTAACCCTAATCGACCTGTTTTATGCCTTTACTATGGCCATAACATTTTTATCAAAGCTATTATTCACAATGAACAAAAATGAAATTGATATCATTACTAAATTTGAGCCTCCTTATTTCAAATATTATATACATATTTTAATATTCATTTTTTATAATTTTAAGAAATTAATTTTAATATAAGTGCGTAAAACATAATGAAAAACATTTTATTTAGAAAAACATGTTTTTAAGCATAAAAATAATATTATATCGAAACCAAATATAATATTGATTCCTATGGAATTAATTAGATTATTTTTAATAAAAATTATATTATGTTACATTAAAACCAAATTCAAAACATAATGGTTCTTTTTAAATACTTGATTTAAAGAAAATAAATAATAGTTTTTCAAAAATCTGTGTTTTTTACTATTCACCCAAAAACAAATATTTCTTAAAATTCCCAAAAAATAATTCTAGGATAAATTAAACCTTATAAACTCAAAAATTATATCTATTTTAAAAAATTAAATTTTAAAAAAAATTAAATTTTACTTTAAAATATAACCATGAATTATTTATAATATAATGATAAAATAATAGGATATACATTGGGAATTATTCTAGGGATGTAATGTTTACCTATTATAAGAGGATATTGGGTATTAAAATTAAATCACACTTTGATCTTATTATCAATTGGTATAAATCACTTAGATGTTCATAAATAGAACTACTTGCCTTAACATAAATGATCAGCATGAATGAATTACTTTTCGATCTTCTGTTCTTCTTTTCTCTCTCTGGTATAATGGTTCTATAACTCTCTCACATGGTATCGAATTATTATCAATTATTAATTATTGAATTCATTGTTCCTACTTCATTTTCTTATTTTATAATCATATAAATTTGTTAATGGGATCTCTATAATAAAATATAGAAACTCCCCTTAATTCCTAACTACTCAATATTTTATGGTTAATAGATTATTGAAAAATAGAATTTTTATATCATTTAAATTGTCATTCAATATTTCCATTTAAATTAATTGTAAAACTCATGATATTTAATTCTTCAAAAAAACTCCACAAAGTCTATGATATTTTAATCATCTTCCATTCTAACTTGCATCTTTTCATGTATAGAGTCTCACAGCGTGACATCTCAACTCGCGGTGCAGTTGGCCTTCTTCATAGCATCACACTTGTATTGATTCTTCATTCTCAGCTTGAATCAAAATCTCATTTAAATCATTGTGATGTTTAAATCATTTAATAGCATAACACATCATCATCTAGTTTCATTTTTTCTTCAATTATCACATTACTCTAAGGGTTACATATTACATAATATATTTAATATATCATGTATCATAGTGTGAGAAACAAATATCATATGTATTATCCATATCATTTTCATATTCAACCTCTACTCTTGGAAACTATCATATATATTATCCTCTTATAGAAAAATATGTTACACATTACTCAAAAAAACTTATGAATCAAACAATATATTGTACATGTTTTTCCTTTTCTATATTTTCTTTATCCTATTGAAAATATGTTATGCATTCATGAGAAATATATTACGTATCATAACAAATATTTTAAACATGAACTTATTCTAAAAATCATCTTATGTAAAATCATTTATTGAAAACTATTTTACATCTCAATGCCTTTGTAAAATATTTCTGGGCTTCTCAAAAAAATATTTATCATATGAAATCAAATATCATACATACTAATTTCATTTTTCATATTTTTATCTGAACCTCACAATGTATTATGTATGAGAAATTATCATACATGTGATCACAGACTTGGGAAAATTATACTCGTAATATCCAGAGTATATCAAACAAGCTCATGATGTTAACCAGTCTTCTCAAGTCATTATAAAAAAACTCAAAAACACTTCCAAAAAAATTCCTCAAGGAAATTACTTTATCTTCATGAATAATTGATATTAAATACAATATTATTTAACAATTATGAAGGGTTATTCAATATTCTATTTTGAATTTATTGAAAACTTCACTCAACTCTTTAAAAAATTTAGTAACTCACTCCAGAGTTCATCACATCATAGCCTCTCTCAAGTGAGAAGTATCTTGACACCACCACACTAGATAAAGTTGTTTTTATAGAGAATTCCATTTTTAGTGATTAGAAATTTTTATCTAAATAATTTGAATGCACTCCCCCTTAATTTATACACTCACCACTTCTTATTTTACTCCCCATTTTTACAATAACATTATCTTTTGGATTCTTAATAGTTTGAAAAAAAAGTTATACACTCATTCTCCCCCTTTTATAATATAATCCAAGCATAGTGGGGGTAACCCCAAAGTCCCTCAATAAAGAGGGATAAGTTAAAAATTCATGTACAATTTTAAGGTCTTAAATCTATTGTTTCCAACGCTTTCGCCGGGGACGCGCGCATCCATCACATAGAGGACGCATAGCTGTTACCCCACATTCTCGCTTTCCAAAGGCAGGCGGCATTCACTCCTTATTCAGGGATTTCTGCTCCTTGATTGAAACGGGATGATGGGATGTCGGTTCTTCCTTCTGTGGATTCCTCCTCAGAGCTCGTCACCTAGTCCGGGTCTCCCTCATAGATTTAAGACGTAGTTTGTAAATCTCTTCCTGGTGCCATATATTCATGGACACCAGTTAATTACGCCGCTTCTGTCAGGACCTTCCAAGGGGTCCAGTCAGGGCAGCAACCATCGGTTAGGAGAGTAGTCACATTGGGCATATCTGGCATGTTTGGACACTGGAAAATTGCCATGTCTGTCTTCTGTCCCTTATTACAGGGCTTCTCGAGGACACGGAAGCCCAAGGTATCCCACATCGAATGCGGGGAATCCTATTTCATAGGCATGAATCTGAGGTTTTCCTCATTTTCCCATGTGTAACACAGGGTATGCCGCAAGTTTAACATCCAACAGAAACGGATCAGACTGATTGGAACACTAGTAAGAGTGGATCAGATTGAGAAACCCCCTAGAGGGAACACTGATATTGGGGCCAGCACATGGGCGGCTTCCCAAATGTTGTGGAGGGGAATAGAGAATGAAGTGGCATGATCCCACCAAGATGTGGTGGCCTAGGTAGGAATCAGGATGGATGATGGATTTAGGCTTGGGTCTCGAAGAGACTTCCTACGTAACCCTATGCCAGGGAATCAAAGTCCGCGTAGTTCGATGAAGCGATGGGACACCTGAGGAGGTGGACCGTGAGAATGGATGCATGGATGAGACCCGGAAGAAGTTGAACCTCTGGGTTAGGGCATGAGCTTCTTGAGAGACATAGGCTTGAGGGAGAGGTCGGGATGAGACATGAGTGATGGGATTGAACCTCGTGGAGGCTTCCTGCGTATCCCCATGGTAGGAAATCATGGTCCACATAGTTTAGGTGGCAGATACAGTTTAACATCATGTGGGATGGGTATGTGGCTTACACTCTGAGACGGCCCATGGTGTTGGCGAACCGACGTGAAAGGGGTCGGAATGACTGGGTGGTGGGCTTGAACCTTGTGGAGGCTTCCTACGTACCATGCCTTAGCACAGATCAAAGTCCCCGTAGTTCAGGATGGAATGTAGTTTAACATCATGCAGGACGGGGGAATTTAGGGATTACGCTCTGAGGTGGCCCAATGTGGTGGGGCTTGAACCTTGTGGAGGCTTCCTACGTATCATTCCTTAGCACGGATCGAAGTCCCCGTAGTTCGGGATGGATTGGGGCTTACACTCTAGGGTGGACCAAGGTTGGAGTCAGTGAACTGACATAAATAGGTACCTAGGGTCTAGATGGATTGGGGCTTACACTCTGAGGCGGCCCAAGGGGTTGGGGCTTGAACCTCGTGGAGGATTCCTATGTACCATGCCTTGACATGGATCAAAGTCCCCTTAGTTTGGGATGGAATGTAGTTTAACGTCATGCGGGATGGGGGAATTTAGGGCTTATTCTCTAAGTCATCCCAATGTGGTGGGGATTAAACCTCATGGAGGCTTCCTACATACACATCCTTAGCACGGATCAAAGTCCTCATAGTTTGGGATGGATTGAGGCTTACACTCTAAGGCGGCCCAAGGTTGGAGTTGGTGAGCCGATGTGAATAGGGACCTGGGGTCTAGATGGATTGGGGATTACACTCTAAGGCAACCCAATGGGTTGGGGCTTGAACCTCGTGGAGTATTCCTACGTACCATGCCTTAGCAGGGATCAAAGTCCCCGTAGTTCGGGATGGATTGGGGCTTACACTCTGAGGCGGCCCAAAGTGGATGCAGTTTAACGTCATATGGGACGGGGGAATTTGGGGCTTAGACTTTTAGGTGGCCCAATGTGTTGGGGCTTGAACTGCATGGAGTCTTTCTATGTACCATGCCTTAGCACGGATCAAAGTCCCCATAGTTTGGGTATACAGTTTAGCGTCATGCGGGAAGAGGGTGCCTGGCAGTTTAACATCTTGCAGCTCAGATGAGGGCATTTGGGGTTTACGCTCTAAGGTATCCCAAGGTGTGTCATGGTTGGTGCTCACTCTAATCTCATGGGAGTCATGCTCGGTGTGAGAAACAAGTGGTAGCATAGACCTGACGATCACGTTGTGAAGGGTGCGTCCGTGGGAAATGAAGAGGGGCTTACGCGTTGAGCGGCCCATGGTGTCAGGACTTACTCCAGGATGGAGGCCTGAAGGAAACAAAGCACAGCAAGAGAGGGACTTGGGACTGAACAAAGGAGGAAACATGTTCCCTATCATGCCCTCCGCTGGCCTTGAGGACCGAAGAAAGGAAGAGCAGGGATGCTGACTCCTGGAAGGAAAGCTAGGGGCTTACACTGATATGGTCTCCCTTTCCCCACGGACAAACTCCACTCTAATAAAGAGGATATAATACCCTGTGGGGGGTGATCCCATCCCCGTGGAGATGAGTGGGCATGGAGAATGTCCAAGGCGGGGTGACCCTGCGTGCGAGGCATGGGGCCAGGTCATAGTTTAACGTCATGTGATGAGGATGATGGTGCTTGGAAGTTTAACATCCTGTAGCTCGGATGTGGTGGGTTCACTCCACACCCCTAAGAATTACATAACCGGTACCCTCTACCCCTTGTGGGAGGGAAGGCATCATAAATTCCTTATCAAGGGGGTGTCGCGGAGAGAACCATCAAGGGGTCAACGTTAACGTGGCTATGTGAAGAAGCAATAGCTGTTAGCGTGCCTATTCGAAGAAGCATGAATCAAAGTAATGCAATGGGCGGTATCGTCCAAGGGACTTTGAAGTTACTTTGTACAAGCCAAGAAGGTCACACGGGAAAACCATGTATGATGCGGATGCCCAGGGTACACAGGACACCTACGAATGGCACCCAGAAGAAGGGCATCGGGCGCTCGCGCAAGGGGGGAACTCAGGGAGTACCGAGCTGAGAGGTCCCGAGGGGATTGAGTGAAACCATTGAGGCTTGCGCAAGAAATAAGGGACCTGCACGAAAAACACCGGGCTAGCGTGAAATTGGTGATGCTTGTGCAGAATTGGAACTAAGGTTTTGCACACAACTAGAAAGGATTTCGCACAAGGAGTATGAATTGCGTGCAATCGAGAGAGGTTGCGTGCAATGACTAGGGTGCACGCAATTTTGAAGGAAATTGCATGCAATAGAGGGACGTGCGCGAAATGGAAGTGGATTGCACGCAACTGGCCGGCCTGTGCGCAATGGAAAGGATTGCGCGCAAGGGGCACCCCCTAAAGGGATTGGAATTCAGTCTAAGACATGGGGATCTCACGTGAAGGTGGACCCTGGGGCGACTGGTAATGAAAAGAACTGTACCTGAAGGCCATATTACACACGCAAGGAATGCTGATTTCGTGCACGAGAGCTGGTTCAGATTCTTTAGCCACGAAATGGAAGGGTTTCTCCTTCTATTTATAGGCATCTAGTAGCGCAGAATATAGGGTTGTGTGAAATAATTGTGTGACGGAGGCGGTGGCGCAAAATGTCAACTGCGTTGGGTGCAGGAGCGAAATTATTTCACGCCGGCGCCGAGGACTCTTCAAGAATCCCGGAACTTTCCGCGCGGGATAGATTTTTTTGCGCACTTCACCATTTTTTTCGCACAACACCTCTGGGCCCCCCGGACCGGATCTCCGGGTTTGAATATGACTTCTCTTTTTCGTTTCAAAACTTTCTCCAATACTTAAGCACTTTTAGGCATCTAAAAATTCCCCCCTCGGAATGGGATCGGCGAGGGGTCGCAATGATCGGGTTCTGAGGTTAACGCCGAAATGCAAGGCTTCGTGGGTCCCCTGCGTGCAAAAATCTGAAGCGGCACGCAAAACTCAACTGGGCGTGGAATCCACTTTTCATGCGGGAGAGGAACCCAGGCTTAGCCTATAAAATTAGTCGAGGGTCCCATGCTCCGTACGACTTTTCTCATGTGATAAGCTTTGAACTCTCGTGCACGATATTTCTTATGCTCCCATGTGAAAAACCGCCTCGGCAACACGTAATTCCACTGAGAATTAGAGGTATTTTACGAGAAAACCCGGGTTTTTCACACCATATCTTGATATTTCATGACATCCATTGGTTTTCCGCACCAGCCTCCTATATTTCGCGCAAAACTTCTGAAACACTTGGTTGGAAGAGGATGGCCGCAAACCAGGTTGATGAGGGGGAAGTCGCTGGTCGCAGAGCTGAAATGGTTGTGAACCCAGAGGTTTATGGTGAAAAGAGGGTTGTCTCCAATAACCACACCCTCTTCCACATTCTAACCCCCACCCAAAAAGAGTAGGCCTTGTCTGACAAACTTCCACTGTGGGACTTAGGCATTCTGGAGGAGGTCCCTCTGCCGGGTTTCGAGGTTCCTACACCGCGGTCATGAGTGACCCGCGAAGACGACCTTCCTTAATAAAAAATCACCAACAACGGTCATCCTACCAGAGAAACTAGGCATATGGACGTCTATGTCCTGAATCCCAGGACCAGGACCATTGCTGGGGGTGATCCTGTTGTGGAGAGCTCACTGGCCCTCTACGCGAGCACCTTCTGTCAGAGCGTTACTAATGAGACCAAAGGCTGGCTGCAGGACTGGAACCTATGGTCCGGAGGTAACTTCACCAGGGAATGGGCCTAGGCGTACTGGGTTCACCATACGTGCAACCAATTTGGGGCCGAGTTGGGGAACATTGGTCTGTTCGAGGCGATGTGGACATCGCAATTCCACTTCTACCACTAACCTGAGCTCGGGTCGGAGCTATTCACCCAATGGTCCCCCGATACCAAAACTTTCCACCTTCACCATGGGGAAGTCATCATCAATCTCTAGGACATCCAATGCATCGGGTGAATCCCTTTGGAGGTCCATCAATATGTTGAATTCCTCCCGCCGATGAACACCTGGGGCAACAGATCTCGAACCCCCATTCTAACGTGGCACCTGCTGGAGCTGGCCAAGGAGAAGCTGAGAGTTAAGGACTTCCTGAAGGACATTTCCAATAAGGACTAGTTCATCTTGTTCCTAGAGAAGGACCTGGAAGTCAAGATGTCAGGGCGGGAAGGACGTTGTCCAACCGTGGCTCAGAGGATCAAGAGAAAATCATACTGGAGGGTCCTGGAGGCGGGGCACTACCAGTCATGGGGCTACAGCGTGAATGAGACCCAGGACCTGAAATTTTGGTACATCGGATTTCTCACTACATTCCTGAGCGAGTGGCTTCTACCGGTGAGGGATGCAAGGATGGGCATCCGTCCAGTGACTCTGGTGATAGCGGGCATCATGGATGACAACAAGAGGTTCAATTGGGGGGTCCCCATGCTGGCTCATCTGTACGCAATATTGGGACGCATCTCGAGAGGGGGATCTCCTAGGAGAGTATTTAGACCCTTTCAGATATTCCCTAGATGGGTTAAGGCTCATTGTGGTGGTTACACCTTCCCAAACGTCGTCCATCCCCCGGGCAATGACATGCATCCCTCTCTGCTGAACATGGTCAGGGTCATTCTGATTATGCTCAATGAGGAGGGAGTACGGATTAGGATTGGTAACCATTCCAACTTCGCCTTCATCCCATTACCCACCCCAACTGTTCAGTTGATAGACGATGGTAAAGGCTTACTAGAGAAGAAGGAGTACTTCCAGAGCATCAGAGGAAGGGTACTTGTGGCCCGAATCGATGGGAAGATCTTCTACGAGCCTTATGTGTCGTCCAGGTTTTCTAGGCAGTTTGGGTGCCTCCAGCGAATGCCGAAGAGAGTATACACATACATTCGAGAGAATAGGAATCCCTATTTTCTTCATCAGTTGTGGATTATGTTCACGACTTACGGTTCTGGCGACATCATCACTTTTCCTCCCACCGGAGTCGATGTTGGTCTCTCAACCGAGTATGTCAAACATTGGGCCATCGCATACCCTGAGGGGATGTTGTGGAAGTGAGTTCGGCAACTCAAGGTTGCCAGTACGGAACTCGGGTAGTGAGAGAGCAGGCAGAGTGTCGTGTGAAGATCAGAAGTGCATCGGGCAATGAGGCCCGCACAGGCCGGGACCTCAGCAGCGGGGGCGTCGTGTGGTGTGGTTGCGCCCTCGTCACCTAGAGGAGGGGGGTCCCACTGAGCGTAAAAATAACTTCCCAGGAAGAAAATAAGATACCTACTTCAACCTTCCCAATATTCCATTTTCCCTGCACTATGGTTGGCTTGGATAACCTTGCAGTAATCACTGAGTACTGAATCCCTCTGGCAGAAGATAGTGCGAGACGAGATCTAGCTGCCAGAAGTCGGGCTTGTCCGGGTCACCGACAAAGTGAACTTCCACCGACGACATGCATATCTAATGGACATGGACACATACGCATGCCAACGGGGTCGGGGTGTGGAGCCACCTCTCTTGGTGAAAGTGATGCTCGGCCAGGATCATGATCCGGAAAAAATGCCGCTGGGGAAGATGATAGCGATGATGAGTCGGAGGGTGTCGAAACAGGAGAAGAGGCAGAAGGAGAAGGGGAAGGTGAAGGATAATAGGATCCCGAAGGTGAAGGGTCTCAGGGGGCATCCCACCAAGGGATTATCCAGGAGAGTGGCGAGATCGTCGGCTCCGATATGGATACGACCGAGCTGCTCGAGGTATGCTTCGACCCTTATCTTATCCTGTATTCTCTTTCCTTTACAATACTCAACCTAACTTCCTTATCCTACTCAGGATCACATCGCCACTGATCAAGCATCTCTAGTTGAAGGAGGGTAGGAAGAGCCAATGGTCCAAGGTGAGGCGCCGATGCCCATTATTGAATTGACAAGTGCTGAGGGATCCCCTACTGTGGCAGCTCCTGTAGCAGCCAGAATGCTGGAAGCTGGCATCTTGGGTTCCCGTAAGTTTCTTGCTTCAACACCAGTAAAAACTATAAGACTCAATTGATTAGGGTGCTCCTTGTCTGTACAGTGACCACAACATTGGAGGCTCATCGGGCTACTGAGCCCATACCATCCACGAGCGTGCCGATGGAAAATGTACCACCCCATCCAGAACATGCCTCCCAAACTAATTTGGCCCCAGTAATTGGCGAGCAAGGAGTGGCGGACACCAGTGGCGCTGCTGTCGGGGCAAGACCGGAAGTTGAAGAAGTTGCTGCCAGGGTCAAGGCGGGAGAGGAAGGTCGCTCGGGTGCTGAGGAACCTATTCCCCTGAGAGGAATCTCTGAGGAAGACCCTACTGCTGACCTGTTGGCTATCTTCCCTATTTATCGGCCTACAGACCCTGAAGAAATCAATGATTCAGATTTGGAAGTGGCTGAGGAGATATGAATGATGCGACGCAAGGGATGAAAGTGCGTCCGGCATTTTCTCAGTCATCCTCAGGTGGAACGGCTGAAGCATATGGGGTTACTCCACACCTGGCTGTGTTTCTTGTGTGTTGGAGGGGTGGATGCTCAATGCCTTCACCTGACGGTCCGTGATTACATGGCCAAGAAGATCTGTGAGAGCAGCTGGCGCGCTGATATCATCCGGTGCCTGGAGGATTTGGGGAGTACTCGGGCATTTCTGAGGACGGAGCAGGATGTCCAACACCTCAAGGAATAGGTGAAAGAACACTAGATATTCATCGCAAACTGTTTTGATCTCATGGAGTAGTTGAGGGCCCAGCTGGCAGACTCTCAAGAACAACTCATGGAAGTGAGTCACCAGATAACCGAACTCCAAGCTGAATAGGCATGGGCATGGGCTAGGGTCAGCAAACTACGCTCCGCAGTTGCCGATGAAGAAAGAGTCCTCAGGGGATGGGGGGTAGTTCTAGAGGCCACCAGCCAAAAGGTTGCGGCATTGGAGAGATATATCCAAGAAGCCGACCCTTAGGGGCCCTGTTTTGGCCAAACCCATAAACTTATCCTACCTTACTGGTTCTTGTTCTTTTGAACTGTATGTATGAGAAATTTTATTTAGTTGTCCCTTTGGTTTAACGTGCTCAACCATAATCCCGAAATAAATAGCAATCCATCCCTAAGCTCACGTGAGCCATGAGAAGCAAAGGAGGCACATGTTATCACTTCGTTTGATCACAGGAGCATCAACCAAGCTTCGGGAATTCGAGATTCGAACCTAGATTTCCAAGGAGAAGAGGGAGGCCCAACCAAAGGAAGAGGACCTCAGACCAATCAATGTATCATCTTCTCAATGTGCTCTAGTGCACGAGCGGGGCAATGCCAGGGGCATTAGAATCAGTCTGAACATAGGGGAATGAAAAATGTGAATCACGTTACCCAAATTCAGAACACTATGGGAGGGGTGTGGAAATGAAGGATGACTTTTTACCACATTCAAAACACAGCATCCCCATTGCATTAGCATGGAATGAGGACAATAAATGAGGGTCGACCACTGACCTTGTTCGCAACACGGGACCTAACTCAAATATTGTCGATCAGTCTTACGGAACGTTGTCCCAGGACAGTAGGCGGACCATAGGTCGAGCATCAATGCTATTAGGGGTCCCTTCAAACGTGATCATTCTTTTATAATATTGGACTAGGACAGCAGGCAGACCATAGGTCGAGCATCCATAATATTAGGGGTCCATTCAAACGTGAAAGAGGATGAAGATCCGAATAAAGGGGCACGCAAAGCGTGGAAATTGAAGTGGTGGTTTGTTCGAACAGAATCCAACACTGCTAAAATTACGCCACCGTGGTGGAAGCACATTGGGCGGGTGCATTAATATGATCATGGATCATCCCTACTTTTAAACAAGACCTCTCTGGTGAGGGAACTGTTGCTTCCCAATTTCATTATGGGGCATCCCGAACTTGTTCGGGGAAAAGGTTGCAGTTACACAACTCCCCAAGAGGTCAGGCCAAGGGGCCGACAGTGAGGGGGGATGGGATTGGTGATCCTTGAGGCTGGACCTAAGACGAAATGTATGGGCTTTCCTACATATCCCATAAGGATGGGAATCAAGCCGCACGTAGTTCTAGAAAGTGTCTTAGTTTAAGGTCTTAGAACTCGGACCGGAGGTCGGTAAGGAATGTAGGAGACACACGGTAAGGTGATTACATAACCTGAAGTAAATGAGGACAAGGTCCACATCATCACCATGTGTTCCCTGGGGAAGTTTACAGATCAAGGGACTGAACCCGAAAGTTAGGTTGGGCCCGTGGGGAAGTTCTCGGGCATTCCTACGTATCCCATAAGGATGAGAATCAAGCCACACATAGTTCTGAAAAGGGTCTTAGTTTAAGGTCTTAGAACTTGGACCGGGGGTCGGTAAGTAATGTAGGAGACACATGGTAAGGTGATTACGAAACCTGACGTAAATGAGGATGAGGTCCACATCATCGCCATGTGTTCCCTGTGGAAGTGTTCAGGTCAAGGGACCAAACTTGAAAGTTAGTTTGGGCCCACGGGGAAGTGTCTGGGCATTCCTACATATCCCATAAGGATGATAATCAATCCATACGTAGTTATGGAAAGCATCACAGTAAGGTACCAGTACAAAGGATTAAAGGGGCGTTCGGGTCTATCCCTCACACCAAAAGAAGTGGCATTTGATGTATCTTGTTTTTCCTTTAAGGTGAATGGTTTTTTTTGTGAAGCGACAGGCCTAGGGTAGAAATTCCTGGCATCACCACAGGAATCAAGCCGTATACAGGCATTAAAAAATGGTATGGTAAATAACTAATACCCAATGTGACGTCCCCTATGATGAGGTCATCACAATGCAGTGTCATTTTTTGTCGTACGTCCGGGACAATATTATCACAGTTTAGGGTCATGTGATTGGACCCAAATGCATAGTTTAAGGTAATATGGATTGGACATGGGGGGATGCGCATGACGCAATAAAGCATACCCGACATGAATGAGGACAAGGTCCAAATCACCACCGTGCGCAACTCCAGGAAAGGAGCCTCGGGCCAAGAGGCCAGTGAGGGTCAGAGGATAAGGGGCATGAGAAACTAGCTTCCAGCTGAGCTGGACCCGAAATGAAATGTTCGGATGATCCCACATATCCCATGAGGATGAGGATCAAGCTTCACATATCCCTTATAGAAGATCCCAGTTTATGGTCTTAGCACTCGGATTGCGGGAGCCCTGAAAGACATTGTATTACAGCTTTTTCCGTCTAACGTGTAGAGGTGCACTGAGGGATAATGTGAATAGTTTCAAGATTCTACCTGTACATGATGGGGTGGAGCATAATTTGAATCATGTAACTATCATTCAAGGCCTGAATGGGCTGGTGTGACGACGGAGGATTATTGCTGACCATGTTCGCAACACAGTATCCCATCACGTTAGCCTAAAATGGGGACACACAAATGAGCATCGACCAATTACCATGTTCACAACATGGGATTTGTATCAATTTGTTGTCTAAAAACCTTGGGGGTGTTGCCCCGTAATGGTAGGAGAGCCCTTAGGTGTGGTATCCATGCTGTTTTTTGGGGTCCCTTCGGGTGTGAAAGATAATGGGGGCCCAAATGAAGGGGAACTTGAAGCTTGAAAAGTGGATGGAATCTTGCCCCGGTTGAATCTGACACTCCAGGTCCTAGACCAGAGTACTTTTAGACACAT
Source organism: Viscum album (assembly GCA_963277665.1). Taxonomy (NCBI): domain Eukaryota; kingdom Viridiplantae; phylum Streptophyta; class Magnoliopsida; order Santalales; family Viscaceae; genus Viscum; species Viscum album. The sequence goes on from OY728159.1 coordinate 1,628,721,854, forward strand.
CGGTGAACCACTGCAAGGGGTTGAAGGGCTCAATTTGAGACTGGACAAGAGATGGCTCATTCCTAGGAGAAGGGAGGGCATGATGCCAAAAACCCAATGCGAAGGAGGGAATAACCCCGTACTGGACCTATATATCCCCCTTATGGAGAGGAACAAGACAAGAGGACTAGGTGACCAGGAGATCGGGAGATCTCTAAGAGATGGGGCTGGACCCAAAATCTAAATGTTCAGGCGGTCATATGTATCCCATAAGAATGGGAATCAAGCCACAGTAGTTTTTGAAGATACAGTTTAACGTCATGCGGGATGACATGCAGTTTAACATCATGTGGGACAACATGGAGTTTAACGTCATGCGGGATGACATGCAATTTAACATTATGCGGGACGAGTAGTTTAAGGTCGTGCAGGACCACAGTTCAGTTTAAGGTCATAGAGGACCCAAAGAGGCCCAAATGTAGGACCAAATTAATTTTAAGGTCATGCAGGACCAAATGCAGTTTAAGGTCGTGTAGGACCAAATGCAGTTTAAGGTCGTGAAGGACCAAATGCAGTTTAAGGTCGTGCAGGACCAAATGCAGTTTAAGGTCGTGTAGGACCAAATGCAGATTAAGGTTGTGCAGGACCAAATTATTAGGAAAAGTATTGCTTGAGGAACTTGGAATTGGTGGGAGGAGTTATACGCTCACCATCCATAGTCACCAAGGAGTTCACACCATTGGGATAAACTTTATGAACAATGAATGGTCCTTCCCATTTGGGCTCCAACTTGGGTGGTTTCTTGCTGAGGATCATTGGCGCTCTGAGGGCTAGTACCAAGTCACCCTACAGGAAAGAGTATAGGAAAACCTTCTTGTTGAAATATCAAGTCATTCTACTCTGATGCCTTTCTAGGTTGTGTAAGGTACGAAGCCTATTCATGTCTAGTGCTTCCAATTCAGCTAGACAGAATTCATCCACTCTATCTGGTGCTTGCTGGTCATAGACCGTTGTGCACAATGAGGGAAACTGAATCTCGATGGGAAGGACAGCCTCAGTTCCGTACACCAGGGAATATAAAGTCACATGGGTGGAGTTATGAGTCGTTGTTCGATAGTCCTAGAGGGCGTTGGGGAGCTTATCCGGCCAACACTTCTTGTTCTAAACAACCATTTTCTGCAGAATGTTAGATAGGGTTTTATTGAACGCCTCAATCTGTCCATTTTCTTGCACGTGATAGCAGGAGGTATGGTTGGAGAGGATGTTATACTTGGCGTACAACATTTTCAACTTGTCTGCTTGAAAGTTGGTGTCATTATCAGTGAGGATAGCTTGAGGAACCCCAAACTGATGGATGATATTGGAACTCACAAAATTAATGATAGAATGGTCCTTGACTTCCTTGAGAAGAATCTCCTCTGCCCACTTGGAAAATAAATCTGTCGTGGTCAGAATGAATCGGAATTGGCGAGCTGTTTCCAGTGGGTATGTTCCTACGACATCTAACCCCTAGACTGCAAAGGTCCAAGAGTACTTGGTAGTATGAAGAGGATCTGGTGGCCGATGCACAAAGTTAGCATGAACCTGGAATGTATGGAACCTCTTGGAAAACTCGATGCAGTCATGGATCATGGAGGGACAAAAATACCATAGTCTCCGGATCTGGTGAGATAGTTTCTGCCCAGCCTGATGGGAACCGCATGAACTGGCATGAACCTCTTGCATGACTTGTGGAATCTCAACCCCCTAAATACAATGGAGGAGAACACCATCAAACACGCACTTATAGAGGATCTGCTCAAGACTGGGACCACTCTGGAGGCTAAACTGCAGCGCACGGCGTCGGATTCTCTTGTGCTCGGCCCGGTCAGCCAGAAGGAATCCATTTTGAAGATACTCAATAAAAGGATCTCTCCATTTGGGAATTCCTTCAACCACTACATCTGAGGAACCTGGGGTTCCTGACGTGGAAGCTCTAATGGTAAGATGTCTTACCCACGGGTCATCATCATCCTCTGGGGTGACAGGAGCAATGACTCTCTGGTGTGCCACATGTATAATCAGATCATCCTACTCGTGCTCTGCAAGAGACGTGGCCAGGCTGGCCAAAGCATTTGCTCGAACGTTCTATGATCGAGGTACATGGGTAACCTCTAGCCGAGAAGGGAACTGGGCCATTATCTAGAGAGTGCATTCTAATAGCAGTATGAGCTCTGGCTTCCTAACAACATAGTTTCCTTTGACCTGCTTAATGACTAGCTCAGAATCCCCTTTCACATGAAAATGTGGCACGTCGATCTCAAGGTCCAGTTCAAGGCCAGTAATGAGGGCCTGATACTCTACCTCATTTTTAGCACAACCTTCTGACAACAAGAATGAGTATGGCAGAACGGCCTGCATCGGGGTAATGAAGATGATACCCAAGCCCACTCTATTGAGCCTAGGATCGTTGAGCCTCCTACCAGTGGGGATCTGGGAGGCACCATCAAAGTTCATTTTCCAACATGGGACAGCTTGATCGACTAAGAGGATGGACTCATCAGGAATATCCAAGTCCAGGGACTAGTCTGTGGGGGTTGGATTGGTGGATAGAAAGTCTGCCAATGCCTGCCCCTTGATAGCCTTCTGGGGCATAAACCTGATGTCGAACTACTGGAGGATTACTGCCCACCGTGCTAATCGGCCAGTCAACATGGGGCGGTTCAAAATGTACTTCAACGGGTATACCTGAGAGACCAGTTTTACATCATGGTGCTACAAGTAATTCTGCAATTTCTATACGGAAAACACGAGCGCAAGGTAGATTTTCTCAATGGGGGAGTATTGGGTCTCTGTATCGAGGAGCATGTGTCTAAGGTAGTATAGGCTGTTCTCTGTCCCCTCATTGTTCTTTTGGGTGAGGAGATCACTGAGGGACTATTCCAGGGCGGTTACATAGAGAATCAGTGGCTTTCTGGAGATGGGTGTCATTAGGACCTGAGGCTGGAGAAAATATTGATTGATTTCCTCAAAGTCGGTCTGGCACTCTTCATCCCACTCATAAGCGGTGCCCTTCTTCATGAGCTAAGAAAATGGCTTACACTTTCCAGCCAGATTCGCAATGAATCGGCGTATGTAGGCTAAGTGGCCGCGGAAGCCTTGAAGCTCTCGAATATAGCTCGGGGGAGGCATATGGAATATGGCCTTAATCTTCTCTGGTTCAATCTCAATGCCTTGGTATCTGACAAAAAAACCAAGAAAATTCCCGGAGGTGACCCCGAAGGCACACTTAAATGGGTTCATCTTGAAATGGTGAGAATGGAGGAAGCTAAACACTTTCTCAAGGTCTTTGAGATGGTCCTAGAACTGGTGAGATTTGACTACCAGATCATCCACATAGCATTCCACCAACGTCCTAAGGATCGGCTTGAATATGCGATGCATGGCCCGCTGATAGTTGGCACCTGCATTCTTCAGGCCAAAGGGCATAACCTGGTAACAAAAAGTACCTTGAGGTGCTCTAAAAGTGGTATAATTCTCATCCTCGGGGGCCATACAGATCTAATTATATCCAGAGTAACCATCCATGAAGGAGAGGTCTTGGAACCCATCCATAGCATCGATCAACAATTCTGTCACTAGAAGGGAAAAATCATCATTCGGACAATGGCGGTTGAGATCACGGAAGTAGATGCAGACTCTGATCTGTCCATTCTTCTTCCTGAATGGAATGATGTTGGCTAACCACTTGGGGTACTGGACCTCCTTGATGAAGTTGGCCCTGATGATCTTGTCAACTTCGGCCTTGAACATGGTACCGTGAGACGGATTCATCTTTCTGGGAGGTTGCTTGAATCTGCGATGGTTTGTCGGGATACCAAGGCGGTGGATGGATACCTGAGGATCTAGTCCCAGAATCTCATCATAACTCCAGGAAAATACATCAAGGTGCTGTTTAAGTCCACGTACTGCTGCTGCTCCTCGGGGGACATGGCGTCACTGATCAATGTGGGTCTCAGATCTGTCTCGCTACCAAGGTTCACCTGTACCAGTTCATCAACCGTGGCAGAGACGCCTTCTTCAAAAGCAGGGGAGCATCTTCTATATCCTCTTCTCCACTTATGGAGGGATCTTCCATGGGGGAAGTTTCTTCTGAGCTTCTAGGATCCGATGGGAGGCTGGTACCAGCTTGAGTGGTTGTGGTTACTACATTAGGGAACTTCAGCGCTACCGAGACCATGGCTATGAAGGTTGTTGACCTGATTCCATCTGGTCTCCAGCCCAAGGGGCCATGCTTGATAATATCAAAGCAGTAGTGTTGTTTCAGGAGGATCCAACTTATTTCAGCCTGGCGAAACATACAAGTATGATGTACCGTCGTTGCCATGAGTTGGACATCCCGATACCTAATGGGAGTGGGAGGCTCTGGGATCACTGGAGCCTGGTTCGTATAAGAATATGAAGTGATCTTCTGACGTTGCCTAGATTTGGGAGCACGGTTCCCTCTTGTCCCGGAAATGACAAAACACTTCCCCATATTGGGGGTTGTGGCCTCCAACCAATGGATCAGGAAGACATAGGCATCATTCAGGCCTGCCCAAGGCTTGGTTGTAGCGGTGATGGGATCTTCTTCGCTTTCATAGACTTTTTTATCCTTTATCTTATAATAGTAAGTGTAAAAGTAGTGGGCTTCACAAGAGGCAAAATGATATGCATCACCTTAGAGTATTCCCACTCGACCATTAAGGGAGTACTTGAGGCATTGATGATATGATGAGGGGACCTCCGCGTGTAGGTGGAGCCATGGACTACCCATCAATGCATTGTATGTGGTGTCCTGGGAGATAACCATGAACTCGGTGCTGGAAACCAGGCCACCGAACTGGGTCTTTAGACGGATCTTGCTGACCAGGGTCTTCTCTGTCCAGTCATATCCCTGGATTCTTAAATTGGAGAGAGTCAGGTCATCCTTAGATAACCCTAGCTTCTGCAGTGTCTGCGTTGGGATAAGATTGATTCTGGAGCCGGTGTCAATGAGACAATGGAGAACCTCCATTCCATTGAATTGGCCAATGATATATAATGGGCAGATGTTCCCCTGTATGGGAGAACCTTTGTCCTCTCCAGAAAATGAAATGACGGCCTGACATTCGGCATCCTCAACTATTTTGGCATGAAAAGCTTCTACATATGCTACTCCATCTTAAACTAGAGGGGGATCCTTAAAGCCTCAACGAGTGCTTCACGCATATCTAGTGATAGGAAAAGGTCTTCAAGGATGGAGAGCCTCACTGGGATGTCGGCAAGGTGCTTGAGAACATCATACTTCTGCACTAGGCACGAACTTCTACTTGCGGGAGGCCGCTCTGTGATTGGAGGCATGGTGGGCCCTGCCGTCTAGACCGGCGGCTGACTCGTGCTGGTTATATCCCATTGATCACTAGTCAAAGCTCGGAGGGTCACTGTCGGATGAGGACCGGATGGCTAAGATCAGACTGTAACGGGGAGAAGCTGGTCACGTCACAGCCATAGCGGTTCTTCCTGATCTAGTAGCACAAACGGTGTCGGAGGCAAGCCTGTCAACGCCAGATGAAGAGGTTGTGCATGATGAGTTCTGCACTGGACCTATTGTCTGGTCTCAGCGGCATGCACGACCAGGCTGGAGGTACCAACTGATGTGCCTCGATGATTTATATATCCACGGATCCATCGACGTTGGTGTCAATTGGGGATATTAGGGAGGTTCGATTGGCGCTCCCCCTCATTGGTAGTCATATAAGGGTTTACTAACTCAATGGTGTTAACTGAAGCATACCCTTGGCTGTCACTTGATGAATCATCCACCACTGGGTGGATTCTGGGGAGAATTCCCATCTCCGGGGGAATAAAGTCGCCGAGAGTGTGGGATGAAGATGGCATTGGCGGGGCATGTTGCTTATTCTTGCGCCATCGATGCCTGATCTTCTGGGAAGAGGTCGGTTGAGATGATGATTCAGAAGTGTTGATCATGGCTTCTAGAGGCTCTGGTTGATTCAGATGTGCTCGAATGATTCCATGGGCACGGGAAACCATCTTGTGAGCCATCCAATCATTATACTTCTAAGACCTGTGGTCAGAGACCTGCTACCACTCACCTTTGTTGTCACTACTGCTATCTGATGTCACAAAGACATCCGCCACTTGTGTCGGGGTCGGGCCCAACCTGACTATGTTGTTGTCAATCTGGTCTTGGAGTTATTCCTTGAACACATAGCATTTCTTGATGGTGTGCCTCAGGATCTGGTGATAAGGGAAGTAGTCGGGGCGATCAATGAGGTGCGCCTCCTCTGGATTTCTACACTCAGTTAAGCGCACAATTCCTTTCTCTAAGGCACTATGAAATTAACCAGGGACTTGAGCCTCATTGAACGAGTAGGTCCGATTTCTTCTGTCCGGAAAGGGGGCTCTGGGAGCTTGGACCTGACGAGGGGGTGGAGGAGCCTGCCGAGGAGGTTGACACTGGTTGTCCCACCTGGGCGGTGGTGGCTCATTACATGGAGGCGCCTGCCGATTATGAGGACACTGCAGAGCCAGAGGTTGTGCCTGAGGTGGAGGGAATCTACAATGCTACGGGGCCAGTGCTACTGGTAGAAACTCTAGCTGCCTGGGGGCCTCTATTTGGGCCACCGCGGCGGGCTTGGCTCTAGCATCCCTCCTTGTTGGGATTGCAGGGGGAAATGGGCGTGCCTGTTTGGCCTGTTGTAGGGCTTCCTCAAGGCACCAGGCCTTGTCGGAAAAGTCTCAGAACCCTCCAGGATAGTTCTGAGTGATCAGGGAAGAAACCAGTTCCGTCTTGACATTTCCCACACACATCATCAGTAATTTCTCCTGAGTCAGTGGCATGTAAGGGATTATGTGATCCCCTTCCACCAGGCGATGAAGTCCACAACTCGCTCATCAGGCCTTTACTTGCACCTGAAGAGGTCTGCGATGTTCATCTTCCAGGTGGTAGATCTAAACTGGTAGAGGAACTGCCTATGAAGGTCCTCCCAGCTTGTCATAGATCCAATGGGGAGTTGGATATACCAAAAACATGTTGGCCCCTCTAGTGTCTGAACAAAACAGTGGAGCTTTGTGGCCTCCTTCTGCACTGGGGTCCCTAACATAGTCCCACACCTCTAGTTGAAGTGGTCCAGGTGCTGTGGCGGGTCCCTTTTCCCGTTAAAGGGGGAGAATGTGGGATTTTCGAATCCCGGGGGTGCTGGCATGTCATCCACCCATGCCGAATATGGCTTGTCATCAGGTGGGTTGTCCACTTGTCGCATTTCCAAAGCCTCAAGGTGGGCAATGAGTGCCTCCATTGGATCATCTGGACAGGAGTCCCGGTCTTGACGAGGATCCCGAACCACGAGCATGTTGCCGTGTTCCTCAATGCGGTAGCCAAGCTCAGTGGCTCATGGAGCGGCTAGTGGATCAACCCTAGGGACAGCCAGAGGAGCTCGAACGGTGTTCCTTAGATTGTCGCTCCGTTCGAGAGGGTTTGGAGAGACATATCACGCACTCTTTCCATGGGCTCTGGATTCTGCCCTGTCAGCGAATACAACGTGATCAGGGTTTCCTGGAGAAATCTCGTCAAGGGGTAGTTGTTCCTGACCCTATTTTCCCAGCCTAGGATCACCTTAGTCGGGTCGTCGCTCTGTAATTCATTCATCCAGAAGTTCATCGACTAACTTCTTCTGCTCAGCAAGCTGTTGGAGCAGCGTAGCCTTCTCGGGGTCCTCTTCCGTCTTTTGCACTGAGGCAGACGGGTCAGAGTGCTTGATAGCTCCGACGTTCTCTTTTCCCTTGCTGACATTTCGGCTGAGTACCAATGCCTCAGTGGGCAGAGGGAGACCTAGGAGGTTCCTCTGTTGACGATTAACCCTCCCCGATGGGTCCAGTGGTGGCATGTCCTCAGGGGGGACGTTCCCATCAAGAAGTCCCAGCTCGTTCTCCCCTCCTGATAGATTGGTCATGTTGACCACCACTCTTATCGGGGGAACGTTCCCATCAGGAAGTCCTAGATCGTTCTCCTTAATAACTTTGCAGAGTACTTGGAAAATATGAATTCATTTCTGCTGGAGGGCCCTGTGGTGGCCAGGCGACTCAGGGTGCCGGACCGTAGGGAGTGTGTCCAGGTCAACCAAACGACATTGCTCGCTTATGTCTTCAAGGTGAACTTGGCTCCCGGGATAAGTCACTCTCCAGTGGTGAAGATGGAGGTGATTCACCCAAAGGGTTCAGCGGAAACATTCAAACTCCTCTAGGGTTAGCAATTCTGGTGTACAAAAACTCGATCCTGTGACCGGCCAAAACTTCTCAGGGAAGTGGCCTGATGCGAGGACTGTCCAGAAGCTCCTCAACTCAGATTCAAGGTCTGGACCTTGATTTCCCCACTCATCAACTGGGGGTGGCTGAGGAACTGGCGGTGGCACTGAGGCAGACCGTTGGGATGGCGGACTAGCCAGCAGAGAATACAGTGAGCGGCCTGATTGGCTACCAAACCTTGGGATGTCCTCTGAGGGTTGTAGTGACCTGGCCGCTATATATCAATAGGATGAACCGGCAACCAGGGATCATAAAATAGCATCAGCATCCACTAGGGGTGGGTTATACTGTGGCTCTTCTGCCATTGACCCCAAAATAGCTCTCTGTAGTCCCTAGCCGAGGCATAGGGCACTTTCGGAGATGCTGGTGCCAACTGCGTGGTCGGTCCTGGGGAACATGCCAAGGTCTTGTCCTCCTGGATATACATTCATAGGGAAACAAGGATCCTGTGGATCTCGCATCCTAGGAGTATGAGGCTGATGCACCTTGTTCCTTCCCCAGCCCTTAACTCAGGGGACTGAGGGGAGGGCTCCTGCGATGAGTCGCACTCTGCTTCAGAGTCTGAGAAGTGAACTGGTCTGATTTCTGTCCGGCCTTTCCCAAAATTCCTATTGCGGCAGCGGCGACCCTCCTTCCTACCCCTGGGTGGTTCCTCGAGATTGGGATGATTTTTGACATGGGGTCCTCTGGCCACACTGGTGTGGGGGCGGAGAGGGTTTCCACCTGAGGAATTCGGGCTACGAGGAGCACTAGGACAAATGTCGAAAGGAACACAGGGAGGACCTCTGTGCTGACGGGGTGACCAGACATGCAATTTCTCCATATCGGCAGTCTATGGTAGGGGGAGTGACCCCGTACCTAGTGTAGTGAGCACGGGAGAGACCCCCATATGAAGTGTTGTTGTCACGGGGAGGGACCTCACTTAGATTAAAGGTGGCGCTGGGAAAACCCCTAAACTGAGGTGGGAAGCAGGGACTTCCGTAGTGGTGGTGTGGAGTGAGCCTCCGCGCTGGGTGGCACTACTGCAAATTGGTCCTCGGCGGCCAGAACCTGCGTCGACAACTGGGAGAGTCAACCCAGCCTGCCCACGGGGTGGTTGGGGCCTCGATCAAGGTCGAGCATGAAACTGTCCATGTTCAACATATGCAGGGAGTTTGGGATATGACTCAACAGTGGCTCGGGCCACACTAGTTGCTGATGTTGACTCCCCATGGAGAGTGTACTCTTCTTTTTGTGCCTGACGTTGACGTCAGGTCAGATGAACTACAGCCGGTGGTGCAAGCGCGGGGATCACCTACTCCTTGGCTCGAGGAATTGGCCGGCGGTGCTGGCACAGCCTGGTGGGAGCCCTTACCAGGATCCCTTAGAGTGGAACTCCGATCGGGCCAACCCGGACATCCCCTACCTCGTCGACGAATGGGAGGGAGTTGTCGATGCGCTCCGGGGACAAACTCTCGAAATAATGAAATGTCATGGTGGGGAGCAGTGGCTCCATGTACGGACCTCGGGGGAAGTGTAGATGGTGAGGCGCAGCTACCTTGAGATCTAGGCGAGCCATATCCCTAGTGGGGATGACCCCCTCCTCCTCGTACCTGCATACAAGGTCATTAATCACCCTTCAATAGATAATTTATGATGGGGAGAGGGGGTGTGGGCGCCCAGCAGTCATGGTGGTCAGGGCCATCATGGAAGAGGTAGAACCGTGTGAGGTATCCGTATTGATATTGCCCCTACCCCTGCGCCTGTGGGCTGGTGATTGAGCTCTAGATGAAACAACTTGGTTCCTGAAATAAGGGAGATGAACTCATTAACACTGATAGGAGAAGAAATTGACAACCAGTGCCCCAACTTCATTCAGTCTTCTGTGGCCGGTAATAGGGATCCACGCTGACAATGTCCCAAAATGGAATGCTCAATGTCGCAGACTGTCCCAACTTCTGGCAAGTTTCACGTCAGGCCTATTTCGTGGGACCTGGCACCGAATGACGGGGTCAGATGACATGTTAAACCACCAATGCCCCGAATGTTACTAGACTCCATGCTGAGGAGAAGCAGTTCACGTCGGGTTCACCATTTTCGATTTCTGATGCTTTCGTCAATGACGTGCACATCCATCACGTAGAGGATGCATAGTTGTTACCCCACATTCTCGCTTTCCAAAGGCAGATGGTATCCGCTCCTTATTCAGGGACATATGCTCCTTGATCGAAATAGGATGATGGGATATCAGTTCTTCCTTCGATGGATTACTCCTCGGAGCTTGTCACCTAGTCCGGGTCTCCATCATAGATTTAAGATGTAGTTTGTGAAGCTCTTCCCGGCGCCATATCTTCATGGACACCAGTTAATTATGTCGCTTCTGTCAGGACCTTCCAAAGGGTCCGGCTAGGGAAGCAATCTTTGGTTAGGAGAGTAGTCACGTTGGGCATCTCTGGAATGTCTGGACGCTAGAGAATTAGCATGTCTATCTTCTATCCCTTATTATAGGGCTTCTCAAGGGCGCGGAAGCCCAAGGCATCCCACATCAAATGCGGGGAATACTATTCCATAGGCAAGAATCTAAGGTTTTCCTCAACTTCCCATGTGTAACATAGGGTATGTCGCAAGTTTAACATCCAGCGTAGATAGATCAGAACACTGGTAAGAGTGGATCAAATTGAGGAACCCCATGGAGGGAACACCGATATTGGGGCCAGCACGTGGTTGGCTTCCCGAATGTTGTGGAGGGGAATGGAGAATGAAGTGGAATGTTCCCACCAAGATTTGGTGGCCCGGGTAGGAATCAGGATGGACAATGGATTTAGTCTTGGGTCTCGAAGAGACTTTTTACATATTTCCATGGCAGGGAATCAAAATCCGTGTAGTTTGATGAAGCGATGGGACACCTGAGGAGGTGGCCCGTGAGAATGGATGCATGGATGAGACCCAGAAGAAGTTGAACCTTCAGGTTAGGTCATGAGCTTCCCAAGACACATAGACTCGAGGGAGAGGTCAGGATGAGACATGATTGATGGGTTTGAACCTTGTGGAGGATTCCTACATATCCCTGTGGCCGGGAATCAATGTCCACGTAGTTCAAGTGGCGGATACAGTTTAACATCATGCGGGACGGGTATGGGGCTTACACTCTGAGGTGGCCCATGTTGTTGGAGAACTAATGTTAATGGGGTCAGAACAACCAGGTGGTGGGCTTGAACCTCGTGGAGGATTCCTATGCACCATACCTTAGCACGGATCAAAGTCCCTGTAGTTTGGGATGGAATGCAGTTTAACGTCATGAGAGACGGGGGTATTTAGGGATTAAGATCTAAGGCATCCCAATGTGGTGGGGCTTGAACCTCGTGGAGGCTTCCTACATACCATGCCTTAGCATGGATCAAAGTCCCTGTAGTTCGGGATGGATTGGGGATTACACTCTGGGGCAGCTCAAGATTGGAGTCGGTGAACCGATGTGAATAGGGACCTGAGTTCCAGATGGATTGGGTCTTACACTCTAAGGCAGCCCAAGGGGTTGGGGCTTGAACCTCATGGAGGCTTCCTACGTACCATGCCTTGACATGGATCAAAGTCCCCATAGTTCGGGATGGAATGCAGTTTAACGTCTTGTAGGATGGGTGAATTTAGGGCTTACGCTTTGAGGTGGCCCAATGTGGTGGCGCTTGAACCTCATGGAGGCTTCCTACATACCATTCCTTAGAACGGATCAAAGTCCCCATAGTTTGGGATGGATTGGGGCTTACACTCTGAGGTGGCCCAAGGTTGGAGTCAGTGAACCAACTTGAATAGGGACCTCGGGTCCAAATGGATTGGGGATTACACTCTGAGGCAGCCCAAGGGGTTGGGGTTTGAACCTCGTGGAGACTTCCTACGTACCATGCCTTATCACAGATCAAAGTTCCTATAGTTCAGGATGGATTGGGGCTTACAGTCTGAGGCAGCCCAAGGTGGATGCAGTTTAACGTCATGCAGGATGGGGGCATTTGGGGATTACACTACGAGGTGGCCCAATGTGGTGGCGTTTAAACCTCATGGAGGCTTCCTATGTACCATTCCTTAGCATAGATCAAAGTCCCCATATTTCGGGTATATAGTTTAGCGTCATGCAGGACGAGGGTGCTTGGCAGTTTAACGTCCTGCAGCTCGGAAAAGGGAGTTTGGGGCTTACGCTCTGAGGGGGCCCAAGGTGTGTCATGGTTGGTTCTCACTCTAAGTTCACAGGAGTCATGCTCGGTGTGAGAAACAAGAGGTAGTAGAGACCTGACGATCATGTCGCGAAGGGTGCGTCTGTGGGAAATGAAGAGGGGCTTACGTGTTGAGCAGCCCATGGTGTCGGGACTTACTCCAGGATGGAGGCCCGAGGGTGAAAGATTGTAGCGAGAGAGGGACTTGGGACCGAAGAAAGTAGGATCCTAGTTCCCTATCACACCCTCCGCTGGCCTTGAGGACCAAATAAAGGAGGAGCAGGGATGTTGCCTCCTGGAAGGAAAGCTAGGGGCTTACACCGATATGGCTGCCATTTCCCCACGTACAAACGCCACACCAATAAGGAGGATATCATCCCCTGTGGGGGTGATCTCATTCTTGTAGAGATGAGTGGGTGTGGATAATGTCCAAGGTGGGGGGACCCTGCGTGCGAGGCATGGGTCCAGGTCACAGTTTAACGTCATGTGCTGAGGACGATGGTGCTTGGCAGTTTAACGTCATGCAGCTCAGACGAGGTGGGTTCGCTCCACACCCCTAGGACTTACATAACCGGTACCTTCTACCCCTTGTGGTATGGAAGGCATCGGCAAGTCCGTATCAAGGGTGTGTTGTGGAGCGAACCATAGAGGGGTCCACGTTAGGGTGGCTATGCGAAGAAGAAATAGCCGTTAGTGTGTCTATGTGAAGAAGAATGAGGCAAAGCAATGCAATGGGTGGTATCGTCCAAGGGACTTTAAAGTTAATTCGTACGAGCCTAGAAGGTCGCACGGGAAAACCATGTTTGATGCAGATGCCCCAGGTGCACAAGACACCTGTGAATGGCACCCAGAAGAAGGGCATCGGGTGCTCGCGCAAGGGGGGCACCCGGGGAGTACCGAGATGAGAGTTCCTAAGGGGATTGCGTGCAACCATTGAGTCTTGCACGTGAAATAAGGGTCATGTGCGAAAAACACCGGGCTGGAACGAAATTGGTGATGCTTGCGCGGAATTGGAACCAAGGTTTTCGCCGAACTAGAAAGGATTTCACGCAAGGAGTATGAATTGCGTGCAATTGGGAGAGGTTGCGCACAATGACTGGGGTGCATGCAATTTTCAAGGCATTGTGCGCAACAAAGGGGCGTGCGCGCAATGAAAGGGGGTTTCCTGCAACTGTACGGCCTACATGCAATGGAAAGGATTGCACATAAGGGGTTCCCCCGAAGGGATTGGAATTCAGTCTAATCCATGGGGATCTCGCGTGAAGGCGGACCCCAGGGCGACTAGGCAAAAAAAGAATTGTACCTGAAGGCCATATTGCATGCGCACGAAATGCCGATTTCACGTACGAGAGCCATTTCAGATTCTTAATCCCCTAAATTGAAGGGTGTCTCCTTCTATTTATAAGCATCTGGTGGCAAAGAATACAGGGTTGCGCGAAATAATTGCATGATAGAGGCGGCGGCGCGAAATGTCAACCGCGCGGGGTGCAGGCGCGTAATTATTTCACACCGGTGCCGAGGACTCTTCGCAAATCCCGGAACGTTCCACACGGGATAGATTTTTTCACGCACTTCACCATTTTTTTCACACAACACCTTCGGGGGCCCCAGACAGGATCTCTGGGTTCGAATATGACTTTGCTTTGTCATTTCGAAACTTTCTCCAACACTTAAGCAATTTTTGGCATCTACATATATATTCAAACATTTTATTGGTGAATATATGTAACACCCCAGGATTTCATAGTATGTTATCTCTTCAAAGTAATTCAATAACTTGTGTTACACGCAACACCGAGTTCGAGTGCACCACAACTTACCAAACTAGCCATTCAAAAAGTGGTTATGAGTAGTATTAACTGAATTTTAAATTTTATATACTTAATATAATTTTAGAATCTATATTATGTGTTTCTTAGGCATAATATAATAACAAATTTATTTTTTCAGATAAAAGAAGTATTTTTTTTAAATTGCAATTTTACCTCCTTTTAATGGAGAACCCTTTTAAAATCATTATTTTACACTTTTATATATTCAATTTAATGAAATTAAATTCTTCTTTATAAGAGGGACATAAAAATTTAGTTTGGATAAATTTTTGGTACTTTTCTGATAACTTTCATATTTTGATGAATAGTGAAAATACTAAATTTTAATTGAAAACAACTTTTTTAATCAAAATAATTTAGTGTTAAATTATGAATTTTAATGGTTTGGAAGTATAATTAGATTATACTTTTATCATTTAATAAAATTTAGGTCATTATAAGTAATTTCACATTTAAATTTGACATAAACACATGTCAATCTTTCGATAGCTTTTACTTTTTAAAAACCCACTTTTTGGTATTGACAATGGGAATTAATTTTAAATTAATTAATTAAACTTCTATATTTTTAATTTGGTAAAATAGAATTCATTTTTGAATTTGGAATATCAAAATTATCTTAGGGTGAGTTTTTGGTATTTTTCTGAAAACTTTCAATTTTTTGATGAATAGTGAAAACACTGCGTTATTGTTGAAAACCGACTTTTTTATTTAAATAATTATTTATTCTATTTAAATTTATTTTAATTATAATACATATATAATTTAAATTTAATTAATTGGAGTCATTTTATAATAAAATAAGATGTATAAAATTTTATTGAACTTTTTAAAATCTTTTACCCACCTTCTAGGCACATTTGCAAATTTGTATAAAACATAATTTTACTGCTTCTGTGAATTGAATTTAAAAAATCTAAGAGACATGGATAGGATTAAAATAATTTTTGGTGCATAGTAACTTTTAAATTTTATTTACCACGGTTAAAAGTAAATAGGGTAATTAAAGGTAAAATGATATTATAATTACCCTAACTCATGTCCTAACTCTATTGGATAAGTGTATTTCGACCAAAACCAACCTTAGGAATAAAATATGATCCTTTTGGTCCATTTGGATTAGATTAGGACATTTATTATTATTTTATTTAAAGAAGAGTTAAAAGTGTTAAATTTAAAGTTTAATAACTAAACCATTTTTAATATAAGATTATAAATAAGATAAATTCAACTATAAATATTCATTAGAAATATAAAAATATTTCCTACATAATGGTATTTTATTTATAATTTTTATACATTAAATAATTAAATTTATTTATGACACAATGATGATGCAGTAATTACCTTATTAATGAAAGATTAAACTAATTGATATTATACATATCCAAATAAATGTAAATTGAGAATTTTGATACATTCCACTAATTTTATAGGTTAATATGACATGTTAGGGTTGATTCAACAAAATGTTTTCTAAGTAATCATGTTTTTTTGACTTTAAAAAAAACAAAATACCAAATAGTGTCAAAATTGACATAAATGAGTTTTTAAAACAAATACTATATTATTAAATTATATAATAGTCCTAAAAATATAAGGTTTGAACAAAGGACTCTTATAATGATATATATGTTATAATGAACCACTTGGGATTCTCTTGGCTATTTATAGTAAGTTTATTAACCATTTATTATAATAATACAAGAGGACATGGTAAAAGTTAAACTATTTAACTAAGAGTTAAATCTAAAAAATAAGGTTAATATGTTAACCTAAACCTATCTATAACCTATTGGTTGAGATTTTTTAGACCTATCCCCACATTATCCTCTAATTAAATCATTTTTGATCCATAAGAAACCGAATATGATTGTATAATAAATTAATATTTTAAGATTTTCCTAAAGTGACCCTCACCTCTCTTATAAAAGGGTACTTACCCTTCTCTCAAAATCACACCTCCAAAGCCATTTGGCTCAGCCAACCCTTGCCCAAATCTCCTCCCAAATTCCCTAACTTCAACCTAGAAGCCTTTACTTGATTATAAATCCAACCTAAGGAGCCATATTTTTCAAATCAAAAGGAAACACCCAAAGAAGAGGTAATTATTTTATCACCCCTTTCAAATTTCTTTTCTTCTTCCACTTTCTCTTTCTTTGTTATTTCCATACCAAAATAATAACTCTAGTAACTTCTATATACATTGATATTATTATAAATATGGTACACCCATATTCATTATTCTATCCATCCTATGAATGATAATGTCACCATGTGTGTGTACGTACGGCTTACCGTCTCCACGCCATGGTGTAATTTGTTATTCAACACTTTGTTATTTGGATAGATATAATGATGAGTAATATGTATATAAATAATGAAAATATCATGCTAATTTCTCTGTAAAATTAATATACCATTAAATTCCACACCTTTTAGTCATTAAGTAAATGATATTGTCGCTAGTGTGTACGTACGGCTTACCGTATCCAAGACGCAATGAGATTCATTTCCACTTTAACCATTTAAAAATGATTATAAAAATATATATTATTAATAAGTATGTAATATATGAAATAATAATTCTACTAGATATATATATATATCTGTGTGTGTGTGTGTGTGTGTGTACTTACATATATCTTATTCACTTACTTTCATTCAATACGATATGAAAATGGAAACAGCGTTAGATATCCCCGGTAGCATTATATCTCCCATAGCGCCTTCCTTGTCTCTCTCTTCTCCACTCATTTAGCCTGGATTAACTCTCTCCATGTCCTCTCTCTCTCCCTCTCTCTCTCTCTCACTCTCTCTCTCTCTATCTCACCAGTTCTAGTCTTTTCTCCCTGTTTCTCCTCCCCCGGCTCAGTGAAGGTCTTCTTTCAGCTGCCTTACTATACTCTATCCTTGAGTTCCACCTCTCCTCACCAGGTCGGATCTAGAGTGATGGGCACACTGTGGCTTTGGGATATCAGTTTGGTGGTTGCAGGCCCTCTCAGAGCCTATTTTCTTCTTCATTTAGGGTTACATAACTCGGTCTCCTTCTAGGGTTTCATCCCATCGCTAGTTAGTTCATCCTGGTTTGTTTTTAGGGTTCCAATCCCATTTTGGCCCTGTTCCATTTTCATTGGGTTCTGGGTTCTTTCTTTTTTTGTTGTTTTTTTGGGTTTCTTCTCCAGGTTCCCCTATTTTGTTCGGCATTGTGTTAGTGTTTCTCAGTGATCATCAGTGGAATGTGGTTAATGGATACGGTGATGGGTTCCTTAGGCAGTTCTCTGGTTTTGGTCGGTCTCGACCATGATGGTGGGTTTTGGTGGATTTTTGAGCGTCGCCGGGGTTTTTTTGGTTTGGTGATGAGGTGTCTGGTGCTTTAGGGTGTTCTTCCTGTCATGTCTCCTTTGTGCTTCTTCTTCCAAAATCCTCGGTGGCTCAGTGATACTAACTTAGATGTCAATGATGGGTTCTTGGTGGTGATGATTTCGACTTCTCCTACGATGATTAAGGTCTTTGATGGTGTCTCTCAACAGATTGGTGTTCTTCCCATCACCGATGATGGTTTTTGGTGGTGCTCTTACGTGACATCGACGGTGATCCGATGGGGTTCTTCACTGGAGACATTTCAGTGTCAGTGTGTGCATCTCGAGGTGTCAGAGGCGTGATGATTTTATGCCTATTTTTTCAAATTTTGAATGGTTTTTTCGATAGCGGCATTGTGGAGTCAAGTTGTTATCTTACGGGATTTGTAGAATTTTGAAACAGGTTGCTTTTGACGGTGTTGGTGTGGTATGGTTTAACTTTTTTTTTGAAATTGATCTCTATTTTGTAAGGTTGTGTCCTGATGCTGGAGGAATGGTTTTAGGTTCCCACTCACCCTCAAAGTGGCTTTTTAATAAAATAAAAAATGGATTGTGGCTGAAAACACGTATGATGAAGAAAGTGATTATTACCCAAAATGTTAATTTAACATGGAAATTATTATTAAATGGGTATTATAAATTCATAAATGAATCATGTATGATATCATAAATATTAATATGGTTCTTATATAATTTAATAACATACTATAGTCATTATATAGGAGGATAAACGTACCCTCGACTAAAGGAAAGTACAAGGTATGGGTTAATTCCTCAATCTCATTATTATACAAGATTGTTTATGTGTAAGTATTTTCTGGGACATATTTATCATCCATGTCCATGTTTCATAAAATCATTTTCAAAAGGATTTTTTTACGGTACTCTTTAATGAAAACATCATTTTAATTTTTTAAATATTTATTATTCTAAATATTTCTCATTAATGTCAATGTTTTCAAAATGGTTTTAAGGATTTATTTATATGGACATGATTGTTTTAAAATTTTAATCATTTAAAAAGTTTCAAAGTGGTATGGGACACTTTGATTCAAAAATATCTTTTAAATGAATTCCTTTATAAATTTGTGATTTTTAAATGATTTCAAAAAAATGGATATTTCACTCAAAAAAATTTACTGATCATTTTCAACTATGTCAACATCCTTTACTGGATATTATTCTTGATTAAGGTTAATTTATTATAATATAATCTTCTATATTGTATTGAATGATTTGTGATATTTTTGACTGTGTATGTTCTATTTTTATACCCATCATGTTTTATGGTTGAAGTATTGACATTTAGTATGCTAGTTTTAATACAAATGTTTATGTTATGTTTCAACATTTTTATATGAGGAATGTAGTGGAATTAATAAGTGACGGGTGGATCCCTTTATATATCCTCGATACATCCTTAGGTCTCATGATACAAATTAGTGTCTTAGCACAAGGCATTTACAAAAATTTATTTGTAGTCTTGGCATGGGGCCTTGACTATGTGGTAATGATGTCTGGCATTAGGCATTCCATCATTATGAAATTAATTATTATGTGTGATTATTTGACTTGTAGAATATCCATGTTCATGTTTATATGGTAATGTTTTATTTATTTTCTCCATATTATATTCAATTTTATGTTTAAAAAGGTTGTTGTTTTTATTACACATCTTTCCTTAAAAGTTTATAGCTTCCACTTAATTATTTACCCTTACTAAGCATCTGAGCTCACCCCTTTATTATGTTTTTTTTCCCCAAGATTCCAAGAAGTGGATTTTGTTTGATATACAGGGTTAAGCTAAGGGAATAATGGCATTCTCAATGGGTTATTTATGTTGTTTTTTATGTTTGAATGTGTAATGTAACGTTTATATATGTAATCTATTTTCCAAGAATACTAAATTGATCGCTCCTTTGGGACTTGATTCCTTGTAGTCATGACAATGTATTAAAATAATGCACTGACTCCAGGCTTCTGGTGTCGGGAAATTACAATATGTGAGTAAATTTATCTCTGGTAGAAATAAATTCTAGTTTTATATCAACATTGGCTTCATTATTTTTGATAAAGTGAAACATTATATCAATATGATTATATATTGAGTGTTTAATAGGAATTTAAAAAGATAAATAGTAATTTTATTATCACATAAAATTCAGAGAGGTATTTCATTATTCACCCTCAAGTATTTAAATTTTTTTTATCTCCATCATCTAGGTTCGAAAACTAGTTTCAGAAAAATATTCAACTTCTATGGTGATTAAAGTAAAAGTTTTTTGCTTTTTATAGTTCAAACTCACACAACTTTCTTGTAACTGGAAAATTCCACCTAAACTTGGTCTTTTATCATCATAATCTCCCAACTATTTTTTATTTGAAAAACTAGAAAACTTTAGGTTCATTTATATCTTTTACATCAGCCCAAGACTCAAGGTTCCTTTTATAAATTTAAAAACCCTCTTATTAGCCATAAAATGTGGTTCCTTAAGATCCCTTTGATACCTTGACCACAAGTTCATAGGATAGACTATATCAAGTTGGGATTCAATAAGGTAGAGAAGGTTGTTAATAAATATTCTAAACTTTTTTTGGTTTAAACTTTCTCCTAAATAATCCTTTCCAAGATTCAAAATAACTTTATAGGTTTGGATACTGGTTTATAGTCCTTTATTCCAAAATTCTTCAAAAATTAATTTGTATAATTTTCTTGGGAATGAAAAATAAAATCTTCTAATTTAGACACTTGTAAACCCAAAAAAATATCTTAACTCTATAAGCATGGATAAATCTTATTTTTTATTTGTCTAAAAAAATCCTTATAACCACACACTTGATAACCTACAAATATAATATCATCAACATATGCAATCATAATAAGTATACCTACATTAATCTCCTTTATGTAAATACTTTTTTCAAGTTTTCCTTTTATTAATTAATTATTATTTAGGTGACTAATCATATTTGAGTACTAGGCCCTAGGATACTAATTTAATCCATAAAAATAATTATTCAATTTTCATTCCATCGATCCATCATTTTAAAGAATGAATCCCCCAAGTAATTTAATATAGACTTCTTCTTCCAACTCTCCATTAAAGAAGGTAAATTTGACATACATTTGATAAATCTTATACTACTTAATAGTTGTAAATACTAGGAATATTTGTATAGATTATAGTCTTTCAACAAGAGAAAATATATCTTCAAAATAAACCCCTTAAACTTGTGAATATCCCATGAAAACAAGTATGGACTTATTTCTTATGACTTATCCCTTATCATTCAACTTATTCTTAAATACACACTTAGCCCCAAGAATATTTTTATCATTAGGTCCAGGGATAAGATCACAAGTGGAATTATTCTCTATTTGGTATAGTTCCTCATTCATATATCAATCTCATTCTTTATGTATGATAAATTTATCCACTAAATGTGGATAAATTTGGAAAATCATAGTTTTTTTATTACCACACCTCAACCTCATTCTTATTTGAACTGGTTCACTTTGATCACCAATTATATTTTTTTCCTCCACATTTTTCTGTAGTCTTTGATAGTTATTTTTTCATTTCTAGAAACCTCCTCTTCATCACTAGTCTAGTCATAATTAGTATCAGCAACATGTGGATCATATTTAGTTGGTTCCTCATGTGTTTTGTAAAACAAATTCTCACTGTTATCATCATCTTCTTCAAAAATTGATTTCATCTGTTGCATCAATGTAAAGTTAATTTTCAATAACTTTTACATAATAGAAGGAAAATGTTTTATATGGCCTATTTTATCAAGACCTTTAGCCTTTTAATTGGACAAGTATCCTAAAAAATACACTCCTCGGTATTCTTGTAAAATTTAACTAGGTCTGAGTTCTTTATTTTTATCAAATAGGGGTTTTCGAATACTCTGAAGTAATTAACAGTTGGATTCTTTTTATACCACATCTCATAATAAGTCAAGTTATAGTTAGGTATAAGTAAACACCTATTCTAGAATTTTTATATATATACACATAGATTCTATCTAGAAAAATCATGTCTTATTAAACTTAGAAAGCAGAGTTCCCTTTATTTCCACAAAACTTCTATTCGTTTTGGTAACATCATTTTTTCATAGAGTGTAGGGAGTACTATATTTATTCTTAGTTCCATGTTTAGCCCGATATGATTCAAAATAATTCATATTAAATACTATTCAATTTTCTATTCATTCATTTTTTATATGAACCCTCATATCTCTTTTAACTTCTCTTTTGAAAATATTGAACATCTCCACTGCTTGTGACTTATGTTTTATAAACAATACATTAATTATTCTTATAAATTAATCAATAAATGTAATGAAATATAATTAACTTTAGTGTATTTTTTCTTCATATGTCCACATATATCTAAGTGAATCAATTTAAGAGTTCTAGAAGATTTTATTTCCACTAATGTGTTCCTTGCACCATCTTCCCCTTTTGACAAGCTCAACATACCACATATTTGTCTATTCTTGGTTCATGTAAAAATTTTGTAACATGCCACTACCATTTTTCATGTACTTATTCATCCTTTTTTTATAATAATTTATTTGGGGATTGTCTTAGGTTTTTTTAGGTGAAATTTAGAAAATTTTGTAACCTTATGGGGTTGTGCATGGTTTTCACATGGTTAGGGAAAACTGTGCAGTTTGGACCAAAAACCCATGTGGAAAAAGTTGAGCCATTGGATGGAGTGCATGGTTTTTTTAAACTGTTTGGCCACCCCTCCAAACTACGTACCCTATGGATAGTGAGTTTTTCATGGTTGGTTCATGGTTATTTTAACTATGCACCCAAACTGTGCACCCCATCCATAATTCCATTAAGGGCGCACTATTACTACTAAATTCGCAGCATATACTTTAAACCATTCATGTAGTTTATAAATCCCCTAAAAAATTTATTAAAAATAATTATACCCCCATTTTAAGACCTGGACACCCCTATTAGACCCTAATATGATTCCTTGGTCTTTAGAGGCTCTTGATTGGTGATTTTGGCTCCTTTAACCCCTTCTCTTGGTGGATCAAAGCACCGATGATTGTGTTTGATCCCATTTTGGTAAGTTTTTATCCTAACATGTGTTTTCTTCTAATATTCTCTTCTCTAATTTCTAGAGAGTGATATATCATCATTTTATTGGAGGATCTAATCTTTTTTTTATGGATCTTGATTCTAGGTTTGATTTCTTGATCTCTTTCATATCTGTTCTCATTGGAATTCTCATTACTGGTGTTAATTTGATCACATCATTAAAGGTAGGTGTTTCCATAATGATTTTTCCTACAATTGAAACCCTAAGTTTCTTGATTTATTTGAAATGAGTTTTAAATTTATTTAAAAAAATAGAGTAGATATGATTTAATGTTTGATTTAAAAAGGGTGTGAAATTGTAAAAATCTCCCAATTTCAATGTAACTAAAATTTTTGGGTGGATTTTTAAAAAATGATATCTTTATTTGAAATTTTGTTTTTATTAAATTATTTGATTTTTATTATTTATAAAATTGGATAAAAAGAAATATTATTTGAAAAGGACATGAATTTGATGAAAACCCATTATTTGATTCTGAAATGAAAAGGCATTTTGAAACTGAAATTGGGTAATTAAACTGTAAATAATGAAATAATTTGAAATGATTGATTTTCCCATGATTTATTGGTTGATTTTTTGAAGCACATGTGATCTTGGGTAGTTATTATGTGATTAGGATAATAAAGCTATGAATATGACTCCCTAAAAATGGATTGATGATGAAAATCTAACTAAACAAAGTTCAAAATGATTTACCCTGATGGGTTTCATAATGGGGTGTAGATTGATTTCCCATAATTTTTCTTCTATTGTGGTGTTTATGTGATTGTGCACACCCATATAGAGTCATGATTATGATTGAGAAGTGTGAGTATCCTATTTCCAGAAACTAATGTAACTTAGGACTTATGAGCATGGTGATTTGTTTTTTGACTTTATTATACATTTTATTGAATTTAGAACTGTTTTATTCATTCCAATAGTTTTATATAAATTTTTTATTTATACATGTTTTGATATATCTATCATATTTTTAATTGAAATAATGTTTTGGATTTAAAATATGAAAATGACTTATTGTGCCTTGTTTTATTTAAATTGAAACTGTAATTGGTTTATTTTTAGGGAATTACTTATGGGATATAAGGTGGTATCCTATAGGTATTATTTTCTCACACCCTACCTTCTTCTTTGGGTATTTATATATTATCTTATTCCAAGTCTAAGAAAAGGGAAATTGATACTTTTAGGTGGTGTGTGTACTTGATTCATGGCACCTAGAGTAATATATGTGATCGCTGATCCACCTATTATATGGGTTTTATAAGCCTCTCTTTGATAGATGTTGTTACTTTTGATGATGTACTATTTGAGTATTGTTTTACCTATTTGATTATAATGATTTCTTCATGGGAAGTGTTGGCATACCGACTTGTGTCATTTTTCTTCTTCTTTTTCTGAAAAAAACATTCCATTTTGATTCTTGTTTAATACCATGTGCTATTCACCAACCCATGGGGATCAGGAATACCCTTTTTGATATGTTAAGACCATCTCAATTATCAGTGTACCAAGGTATCCAAGCTGGTTCATGACAAATTGGTATCAAAGGTGTGAGTCTGTGCATCTTTCATTGAAGATGGTATGTATTTTGGGTTGTACTAGTGGAAAGAAGGTGGGATTTTTGGGAATTAAGAGTTATTTATGAGTTAATTTCTAAAAAACTCTCATCATAATGAGAATTAAGTCACCATGGGTGTTTGAGAAAAGTTTCTTTGAGAAACAATTGATCTGATTCTAGTCTTTTCCTTTTTTGGAGTTTTTTTAAATCATAATCTTGAATTCTATTGAAGAAATTGATTTTTCTATATCTCTTGTTTCAGTTAATGATTCATGTATCCTTGTTAATGATTCGGTGTTTTTTTTTGATGTTGTGTAGTATTATGCCTTCAATAAGAAGTTTGAATAGGATGTAAGAGGAATATTCTAGTAAAACGCAGTAGGTGAATCCCCAAATAGACCAAAATCTTGTTTAGATAATGGTGTGTGTTGTCTAATCCATGCGATAGGTACCTTCAACCATTATTGTTTAGGATCTGATAGTGGAATCTAAAAGGGATGAATCTCATAATCATGATCAAGAGTTTCTTCACTAGAAACCACCAACTTTATAAGGCTCTAATGATCCTCAATAGGTAGAGGATTGGTTGAAAAATATATACTTGTTTTTTAGTTCATATAAATACTTGACCATATTAAAGTGAAATATGATACCTTCAGGCTTGAGGGGCCAAGAAGAAGATATTGAGACTCGATGGTTATACCAAATAAACATGAGGGATTATAGTGTAAAGAATTTAGAGTTATTTTTTCTGATCAGTTATATCTAGAATCGATGGTCTTAGAAAATTCAATGGAGTTTCTCAACCTCCATCATAGTGATGGGAACATAACGTGCGAATAATTTTGATGAACTTCTTTAGTTTTCTCCTAAGGTAGTGACAAATGAGAAATGGATGGCTTGGATATTTGATATGTGTCTTTGATCAGATATTTCATCCTAGGTTTTTATGCTGAAACTCACTTCTTATCCTAATGTACTGGATAGAGCATTGATGGATGGGCTTGAATTGTCTGGTAGTCAAGGTTTCTGGTAGTTCCCTATTATCCTAATGGAATTTGTGTGAGTTACTTTAAAATAAAGATAAAGTGTGATGAGTCTCGTGGAGGATATCAATAGTATTTTTCATCCAGAACTCTTATAGTTCCTAGAATAGGCTCTTTAACTTGATTTCAGTGTGGCAAGCTTGGTAATTTGAAGTGGATTTGTACTGAAGCACTAAAGATCAATAGTTCTTGTAATATTTCAGAACACCTATAGAAATTCTTCCATATATTTTATACCCAGCATAGTTTAATGGGATCATCATCACCAAAAAGTACTATGGTGAAATTAGGTTCTTCATAGACTAAGGGGTTCCATCTATAGTCATCTGAAACAAACCTTCTTCACACTATGGAAGGGTATCCAGAGGAAGATAATGTGGGTCTAGTGACTATGATAGGTGCAATCACTATAACTTTATCTTTAGTGACTACTTTATTTAATACTGGTACATCTAAATCATTCATATTGACTCCTACTATGAATTCACTAAACTTTTCTATATATATTGTGTCTTATGTGATGGATATTTCTACACCCCTCTGAACAAAGAGATAGAAGGGTCTCTGATGTCCCATTTGGGTTTTCTCTCTATCATAGATTAGCCTCACTTAGAATTTTATGGTTCTCAATATAAAATCTCTTGATGTAATTCTTGGGGTGGATTATTTGATTCCTATTAAGGATCATATTGACCATTACCTTTGGTGGGTCTCCTTAATTTCATCTAATGGGGTGTGTTGTATTTTTTATAGGTAATGGGACTTGAGGTCGAGTAGATACAACCCTCTTTTTCTGGAGTTGGGTAGGGTAATATCAATGTTTTCTTTTGACTTTAAGAAATAATATTTAACTAATGATCTCCCTCTATATTTCATCGAGTTTCCCAATGTGTTTCCATCTAATTTCTCTGGATTACCATTAGTAAGAGAGGTAGAGTTCTCCATTGATTTAGGACCTAGTACTTATCTAGTATCAATTCTTTATAACCATATGGCACTAGCTAAACTAAAAGAGCTCAAAACTCATTTAGATGATCTACTTGAGAAATTATTTATACACCTAAGTATTTCACCTTGTCCAATACCTGTGCTTTTTGTAAATAAGGCCTATAGGACACTTCTCCTTTGTGTTGATTATAAAAAATTCAACCAATTTATAGTAAAAAACAAGTATCCATTACTTTATATAGATAATTTGTTTGATCAATTTAAAGGGTGAAGTGTTTCTTAAATATTAATCTTCTATCTGGTTATCACTAGTTGAGAATTAAAGAATATGATATTCTGATGACTACCTTTATGAGTAGGCATATCAGTTTTTAGTACCTTGTTATGCCTATTGGTCTAACCAATGCTCCTGTAGTTTTCATGGTGTTGATGAACATGATATTTTACAAGTATCTCAACTCATTCGTGGTAGTATTTTTGGATCAAATGTTGATTTATTCCAAAACTAAAGTGGATCATGCGCATCATTTGAGGTTAGTTATAGAAATTTTTATAAATCATAGACTTTCCATAAACATTTTGAAATGTAATTTATGGATTTGGGAAGTAAAGTTCTTGGGGAACATGATCTCCGAACATGGTATTTTAGTTTATCCTAATAAGGTGAAATATGTGATGAAATGGGAACAACCTCGTAATTTTTTTGAGATCCAGATCTTCTTGGTTTTGTGGGGTATTACTGCGGGTTTTTCAAAGATTTATCAAAGTTGGCTTTTCCAATGACTGTGCTCACTCAGAAAGGAGTAAAGTTCATGTGGGATTTGAAATATTAGAGTTATTTTTATGAGTTGAATTTAATTTTTACTTCTATACTAGTTTTGATTTTTCTAGAGGCTGGGTAGGGTTGCATGTTCTTTTTTTACACATCAGGTTTAGTTTTGGGTTGTATTCTTATGCAGGGTAATCATATGGTAGCCAATGGTTCCAAAAATATTAGGCCACATCAGAAAAATTTTATGATCCATGATCTCAAACTCAAAATTATGATGCATGCTCTTAATATTTAGTAGCATTAAATTTTTTATAAAGGTTTACAATTTACTTAAACCACAAAATATTTAGTTATATCTTCACTAAAAAGATTTGAATCTCTAAAAAAGGAATTGGTTGGAGTACCTGCAGTCTAACACTTTTTACATTTACAACACCCTTGGTAAGGGGAATGTTGTTACTGATTATTTGATTCATAAACTTTCAACCCAGGCTATGAAAGAATCATCATAAGAGTGGAATCTGATGGAACTCTTTTCTAAGTTTCATTTGGGAGTTTGGGGAGATGAGATATATTTTGTTATAGAAAGTGTTTAGTTGACCTCTTCACTTCTTGAGATAATTATTTAGGAGAAATAGCTTGATGATAAATTATGTGGCATTATGGACACTATTTATGGTAGAGATACCAATGGTGGGTGGTCATTCTATTCATATAGTATCCTATGTTTTCAGAATTGGTATGTTATACCTTTTCCTATGAGAAATATCATGATAGGGGGTTCTATAATTCCCAGTGGGTGGTGCACCTAGGTACCATGAATATTTACTATGATATTCGGTGATGATTCTAGTGTCTAAGTATTATATGATACATCACTGACTTTGTTTCTCATTTTTATACCTACCAACAAGTCAAAGTCGAGCACTAGAGACCTTCTGTTTTTCTTCATCCACTTTTAGTGCCAACTTGGAAGTGAGAAAAAATCTCTATGAACTTTTTGGTAGGGTTGTCGTGTACCCATCGATGGAATAATGTGATATGGGTTGTGACCAATTGGATGGAAAAATAATATTGATTTGTACCCATTTTATATACAACTAAATTTGAGGACTTGGGAAGTCTCTATGTGAACAATATTGTCTGTTTTCATGGAGTTACTTATGCTATAGATTCTGATATAGGATCCCTAATTTAATACTAATTTTTAGATTGAACACTATGAGGGAATGTGATCCCAAGTATGATTGAGCATAACATATCATCTACAAATGGATGGACAGATAGAATGATATATACATATCTTGGAAGACATTATATGTGTTTTTTCTCTCGACTTTAGTGGAAATTTGGATGATCATTTGTGAATGGTTGATTTTTTCTACAATAATAGTTACCATTTATTTATCAAAACATATCCTTTCATGTATATTTATTGCCATCCATTTAAATCTCCATTATGTTGATCAGAGTTTAGTGAAGCTTTCTTGGTTGAATTGAGTTTGGTCTAAGAGATGAAAGTAAATATTTAGTTGATTCTTCATAGAATGGTGATAGCACAGAGCTAGTATAAATCCTATGTTGATCATCATTGATGACCTTTGGAGTTTTTAGTTTTTTAACAGGTGTTCTTGAGAGTTTCACCTTAGTTGGGTCACCAGAAGCTTGGGAAATAGGGAAATCTTTCACTGAGGTTTGTGGGTCCTTTTAAGGTTATTGCAAAATGTGGGTAATGTGGCTTACCCTTTTAAACTTACACCATATTTGACTTTGATCCATAATTTGGTTCATGTATCACATCTTAGGATTTATCTTTCTAACCCTTCTCATTTCCTAAGCTGGGAAGATCTTGATGTTGAACTCAATTTATCTATGACTGAGTATCCAGTTGGGACTGTTGATTCTGAGAAAAAGGTTCTTCATGGGAAGATAATGCCTTTGGTTCATGTGTTATGGAATAATGGTTTTGATTTGAATTATACATATGAGTGTGAGGCACTAATGAGAGAGTTTTGACCTCATCTCTTTGATATGGAATCTTATTGATAGAATCTATAGAGTTGTAAAGTGTTTATGGTGGGGAGGTTATAACATCTCATCACCTTTTTTCAGGTACTTCTTCAGCCTTGTTTTTATCATAATTTTTTTGAGGATTATATTAGGTTATTTTAGGTAAAATTTGGAAAATTTTATAACCTTTTGGGGTTATTCATGGTTGGCATGCGGCTAAGGAAAACAATGCAGTTTGGCCTGGGAAATCATGTGTCCAATGTTGAGCCACTTGAAGGGGGGGTGTGATTTTTCCAATCCATGTGGACACCCCTCCAAACCATGCACCCTATGGATAGTGGTTTGGTAATAGTTAGAACACTATTATTTTAAAATTGTAGCCAAATTGTTCGCCCCATCTAGAAGTCTAGTAGGGATACATGGTTAGGGTGCACGCTTACTACTAACCGTGCATCTCATACACTAAACCATTCACACAGTTTTTAACACAGCTAAATTTTTTATTAAAAATAACAAGACCCTATATTAACCCATAAATATACCCATTCATCATTAATATGATTCCTTGGTCTTTTGGGGTCTTTCAAGAGGTGATTTTGACTCTTCCAACCCCTTCTCTTTGCGGAGTAAAGCACTGGTGATTGTGTTTTGTCTCCTTTCAATAATTTTTTCTCCTCTCATGGGGTTTCTTCTTATATTACCTTATATCCTTCTTATATAGTGATAGATCATCATGTTATTGATGGATATAATCTCTATTTTGATGGATCTTGATTCTAGGTTTTATTGCATGATCTTCTTCACCTATATTCTAATTGGAATTCATGTTGTGGGTTTTGATTTGATCATGTGATTAAAGGTAGGTGGTTCCATAAAGATTTACCCTATAATTGAAACCATGTGTTTCTTGATTGATTTTAAATTATTTTTTAATTGATTTAAAAACTGTATTTGAGATGATTAGATGTCTAATTTAAAAATGGCATGGAAATTGTGATAAACCTCCAATTTCAATGGAATTGAAATTATTAGGTGGATTTTGAGAAAATGGTTTCTTGATTTGAAAGTTTATTTTATGAAATAATTTTATGTTGACTCTTGAGAAAATTGGATTAAATGAAAGATGATTTTAAAAGGGCATGAATTTGATGAAAAATTATAATTTGGTTTTGAAATGAAAAGGCATATTGAAACTGGAATTGGGAAATTGAACTATGAATAATGAAATAATATGAAATTATTGATTTAACCATGGTTGATTTATTGTTTTTGTAAATCATATGTGATCCTGGGTAGCTAGTGGGTGATTAGGACAAGAATTCTAGGACTTTGACTCCCTAGTTATGGATTGATAATGATAACACTAATTAAACCAAGTTCAACATGATTTCTCATTATGGGTGCCCTAATGGGGTGTAGATTGATTTCCCATAAAGGGTCCCCTATTGGGGTGTTGATGTGAGTGTGCACACCTACCTATATTTGTGATGATGATTGATAAGTTTGGGGTTCCAATTTCTAGAAACTAATATAACCTAGATATTATGATCGTAGTGGTTTTTTTTACTTGATTATACATGCCATTGATTTTAGAACTATTTTATTCATCCAAACTATTTTATATACATGTTTTAAATAAATTTTTCATTTAATAATGTTTTTATATATCTTCCATATTTTGATTTGAAAGCATTTTTGGATTAAAAATATGAAAATGACTTCTCATGCCTTGTTTTGTTTAAATTAAAATCATAAATGGTGTATTGTTATCGAATTGATTATGGAATCATTGGTGGTATCCTATTGTGTTATTTTTCTCACACATTACCTTTTCCTTAGAGCATTTTTAGATCATCTTTTTCCTGGTCTAATAAAAGGAAAATTTCCACTTGGAAATGGTATGTGTACTTTATTTCTGGGACTTGGAGGGATGGATGTGACCAATGTAGATGTGATCCACCTATTACATGGGTTTTCCTAGCCTTGCTTTGATAGATGTTGTGTACTTTGATTATTTTCTATTTGATTATTATTTTACCTATTTGATTCTAGTACTTTCTCCTTGGGTAGTGTTGGCATATTGACTTGTATCATTTATATTTTTCTATTTTTTGGTAAAATCGTTCCCTTTTTATTATTCTTTGTGTCGGGTGCTAGTCTTTAACCTATGGGGGGAAAGCCCTTCATTCCATGTTAGGATCAGCTTGGGTATTAGTTCATTAGAGTATCTAAGACCATTTTTACACCTATTACGCTATTTTATCTTGGTATTTTTCTCAATATTTTCTATCTAAGATTACTAAGTATTCTATGACAAAGATTATTTTATTCTTTTTCCAATATTACCAAGTCTTTTATGCCATAGATTACCACTTTTACTCTATCTTCTGATAATGAATATTTCATATTTAATTATAATTATGAGTAAAGTGGTTTTTTTGAAAGTAACTCTATTTCTTTCATCATGGATTTGACTCACACTCAAAAAGTTATACTGGATCCCATCTATAAATGGAACTTCTTCATACTCTAAATTTTGAGGTTCTATCTCAACTGAATAAATTCCCTTAATATTAAAATAGATTTCATTTCCAAAAGTGAATATACCACTATCATTTTCTTCAATGTTATATAAAATATTTACATATCTATCCATATGTGATAAGTATCCATTTTCAAGAATCCATGGCTTTATCCTCTTGCTAAATTTAAGATCAACCTCAGTAATAAGTGACTTCTGAATATTTTTTCTTCTCTAAGTATTCTTTTCTCCATCATCCTATTGTTTTTTTCTAGTATAATGTTTATAAATTCTTATACACAGTGTTCTTTCTAGTCACATATTCCATAAATCTCTTCAAGACAACCAAAATTGTTTTATACAGGAAACACATATGAATTTTTATTCACTATATTCTCTTTTATAAACTTCCAAATTCGATTCTCTAGATAGCTCCCCCTTAATTATATCCTTCTATGATTATTTTTGAGACACATATTGTACCATAAAAAATATTTATTATGTCCAAATACTCTACAAACCAAATAATACCCTTCAAACCCAGTTATTCCATGAAACTATTGAGTCTATCTATCAGTTCTGATTTTTAATTTTAGTAAAACTATAACCTTCTATTTATTGGACTCTATATATTTTTTCCATTAAAAGATAAATTTTTCTTTAATTATTATAGATTTCATATTTTGAGAACTTTTCTCAAATTTGTATTTCTAATATTGACTTTTAGAACCAACACTATTAGTTAAAATAGATTTTAAATTTTTCAAGTATCACAGGTTCTAATTTTACCTGAACATGTGTACAAAATTTCTTGATATTTTTTAGTGAATCTGAATTTAATTCCACACCCTTATCATATTCATTAATCATTTTCTATTGCATATTTTCAGGCTTAATACACCTTGACTCAACCATGTTACATTATTTTCTTTAGTGGTAACTTTTGTTTCAAACTCCTATATGATCTTTTCTTAGTCAATAACTTTCACTTTAAGAAGCTTGATCTCATTAATGTAATCATTTTATATATTTTGAACCTCTACCCTATCTTTATTAAAAAAATTAAATTCCTTCTTAAGATATTATATTTCTTTCTTATGTTAACTGTTTCTTTCCCTTTTTCATGTTTCTAGAGATAAAATCTATTAAACTCTTATGTTATTAAGTGTTTTCTTCCTCATATTCTGATTCATTGGAGTAAAAAATTTAAACTTCCCCCTAATTTATTTTCAATTTGTTCTTGGATTTGAAATCCATTTCCTATTTATCATTTTTCTTCAAAATATGAGTCTTTCTCACCTCATAGTTTAAAATAGTATTAAAAAACTCATCAAGAGATAAGTCATACTTTTCATCTAAATAAAAAATATTTGGATCAAATCTATTTGAAAATTTTATCATTAATTTATTAATAATATTATAATCTTATAGATTATCTCCAAAGCCCCTAATGTGACTGACTATCTCATTAACTCTGGTAAACTAATCATACACCGTCTTATCTTAACCTATTCTGATGAGTTAAAAAAATTCTATGAATCTATAGTTTTTCCTCTTTGATTCTAAAATTTCCTTCATACATGTTCTCCATATTATCCCAAATTTCCTTTATTGTCTTCAACCCCATTACTTTAGTGTAAACTCTATCATACATGGATTATGGAATAGTATTTTTGGCTTTTCCATCAACTTCGTGGTTCCTCTTGTCTATGAATATCATAGATGCATTTCTCTTAAGGGGTGAATCAACCACTTTCACAACATCACTCACTTCTAGGTCTTATGATAAATGATAGAGAAGAATTATATTTTTCTAGACATGGAATCTCTTCTCATCAAAGATTGGTATACCTCTATTATTGATATCATTAATATTATCTATGATTTACCTTTGATAGTGTAGGATATTAGGGGTAAATTGGTTAGCTCTAATACCACTTTTAGTGTTTGGTGGACCATGTAGTTATGTTAAGAGAGAGTGAGTTAGTTTTACCCTATTTCATTGAGTTTTTCATTCTCTTTTAATTGTCCCATACTTATGTTCAAACCTATATCTTAATTAAAAGGTATGAATATATTTATGCACACTAAACTATACCATATGAAATTTAGATAATAAATAAGAACATCAATACCTGGGTTCTTTATAAGGTTAGGTCCCTTCCCAAAAAAAACTACTCCTTTTTGTTATTAGTTATTAACCCCGAGTCAATTATTTTATCATTGATTTACAAGTTCCTAAAATTTAACACACAAGGGTTGATCAGGTATCATCCATATTACTATGTGTTTTCCCTATACTTCATGGGTGTCCTGGTATTATTCAAGGCCTTTGAAAAGCTCTAATCATATCCCAAATCTCCACTATATTAAAAAAGTGAAGAGATATTTATAATGCATCCCAAAATCTTTAGTCTTCATAGCTAATATGATGGCATTGTTTATAATGGAACCAACAGTATTCAATGGTCCTTTAAAAAATATTTAAAAAAGATCTTATTTATGATTAGAATTTCATTTATTTAATGATATTAAAATATTATTCCTCAATTAATAGGTCATCAACCACTAGATTATAAACACTTCATACAAGTAAACCTTGTTCTTTATCTCAATTACACTATTATATTCAATCATAGTAGTTCTTCAATATCCAAGAGTCTCAAAACAGAATATGTAGTAGTGGAAGTAGTTGGAATCTCTCTCAGTTTCCTCCATAAATGAACAAGTTACATGTATTGATGCGTTAAATTACTCTTCTTCTTCGATACACAATTGATCTCAAAGTGGAAACATTATCAAATTTCTCCTTCTTCTTTCTTAGATACTTTTGATATTTCACAGTCATTATAGTATCAGGTTTCTTCTTATATTCATCATCCACTTCTAAAATATGATGGGGCCTTGTTTATACTAGAACCAAAAGTCTTCAATATTCTATCCCAGCTCTTAAATATGAATAAGATATCATGTATCTTTTCAGATGACTCGGTACCAAAAATAAGTTCTTCTTCCTTAGGATTGGTCTTCAACTACCAAAACATTATCAAAAAAGTTTCATATGTATAGTTATTCCTCTTAATTTTATCATAATGACTAAATATTTCATGAGAGAATGTATACACACTTTGATCTTTCTCCCCATAAATAGAGAGTACTTAGATTGTCAGCAACAGAACCACTTATTGGAGTTGGTGTCCTAGAACCAAGGATGTGTAATTTGGATTTCATGTATATTAAAAGGATTGAATATTAATTAAAATATATTATTACATATTGATCATAGTTTTTTATTAATTTAATATAATAATATCTTAGATTATCTATTGCATTGAAAATAGAATAGTGGTTCTCTGCTATGACGAGAACATTAAAATGTCACGATGATATACTTAAACCTTTTTTATGGTCAGAAAAAATTGTATGATGTGGAAAATAGTATGTTGACTATAAAGTGTGAGTAATCATAAGAATGTGAGACTTTATCTCATAAGGTTCATAATTGGTAGTCTACAATATGGGATATTATGATAATAGACCCACCAATGGGAATTCCACATGTTTATGTGTCTTGGGATATTTATATCTATGAGTGTGTGTAAGGTTACTTGGTCATTAATATTGTTATTAAAGAAAGTTGTGACTCATGCACTTAGATGTATTTTCATAAAAAATGAGGAAAATAGTTCATGTAAAAGTTGGGCATGTTGGTTGCATCATGAATGACATGTTATTAATGAATGAGTCGAGGTCAGATTTGTCCCTTCCATATTTATGGGTGATGATATATTAGCCATTTGATTAAAATAGAATTATCATAATAAATTCCATGTACATGGTGTAATGATGAGTTTATTTTAGATAGTCATAGAATGATGTATCAATAATATAGGTTGTTGACATGGGTGTGAAACCTGCTTGATGAGATATCATGAAAAGGGGATTATATTATATAGTGAGCACTCATATGTGGTTGTCGATGTTGTGACATTAACTTCTTTATCCTGGGTTCTTTGGCCTATTACTGGATAGTAATATTGGACTTTAGGAAAGATTGTCTAATTCCAATGATAAAGAATCCTAGCAGTCCACACACTAAGTGTTTCCATTAATCTCAATTAAATTATATTTAAATTTAATTATTAGAAGAACTATTATTCTCAAGTCTGATGGATAATTTTATTCAGGATTTATTGATTGCATAAATTAAATAAATATTTATTCGCAACATAATTATTTAATTACACAGATATATAATATTTATTTATTAAATGAATAAATATTTATTCTGGTATTTGATAAATGTCGAGGAGGAATAGTGGACCAAGATTTTGTCCAGTGATAAATATTAATTTCCAAGCTGGTAAAACAATATTTATCATTGTTTCGGTTAGCGCAAGCCATGAGAAAATAATAATATTATTATTATTAATACATGAAATGGGGTTATATAAGGTTTAACATATTATTTAAGGGTTTTTGTGAAATTAAATAATATTTTCACCCAAACCCTAACACTATAAATACATGAATATGTCTATTGTGTAGAGATTGATTGAAATATAGAATCATTATGTTCAATAAAATCTATATAACTGTCTTAAGATCAAAGAATGATCTAGAGATTATCCATGCTCCTCCATTATCTTAAGAATGTGAGTGTAATGATGATTCTTCAAGCCTTAATAAATCTTTGCAATGATTAATACAAACACTACAAGATGATTGATCTACCACGCTAGCACCCGGAAATCCATCAGCATTTTTTGGAGATAATAGGATCTCATGGGGATCACCAATAAATGTATTCTACACTTGGATCCTATAAGAGATATGATGGTCGACCAAAGAGGGTTTCATAAAATCAATAGCTTCGTCGAAGAAATATCTCAAGATAAGGTTTTCTTTCTTATGATCTATTTAAATTATTTATAAATTTAACATGAAAAAGATATTCTCTTATCTTTGGAGACCTTCTTCATCAATATTATTTTGAAAAATTTATTGTTAATGAAATTTATATCTTGTATAATATTTGAATGATCCATCAAATCTAACAATTATTGATTCTGTCTTAGCCTTAATAAGTGTTTCTCCTATACCCAAAACCATTTCCATTTTCCTCATCATAGATGATCATTAAGAATATAGCACTTATCAATCTCTTATTCTTTATATCTTTCTTCGATATAGTGGTTTTGTAACTCTCTAAGATGGTAACAGGTTTTTCCCAATTATTACTTCTCAAACACATTATTCCAACTTAAATTTTTTATTTTATATTCACATAAATAAATGAATAATATTTCCATAATAAAATATAGAAACTCTTCATGATTCTTAGATGCTTGATATTTTATGCTCAATAGTTTCTTGAAAAATGGAATCTTTGATCTCATTTTAATCTCATTAAAATTCCTGGTCAATATTTTCATTTAAATTCATCAAGACTCAGAACATTTCATTATTAAAAAGACTCCACAATGTCCATGATATTTTAATCATCTTTTATGCTAGCATGCATGTTCTCATGTATAGAGTCCCAAGATGTGACATCTTAGATCATGGAATAAATTTCCTTCATCTCATAATCACCCTTGGATTGATTCTTCATTCTCATATTAAATAAAAATATCATGCAAATCATCATGATGTTTAAATTGTTGAAGAAAATATCATAGAATCATTTAGTTTCATTCCTTCTTCAATTATCATATTTCTCTAATTGTTATAAATTACATAATATATTTAACATCTCGTGTATCACAGTGTGAGAAACAAATATCATATATAACAACCATACTATTTCCATATTTTTCCTCTACTATTATAAAATATCATATATATTATCTTATTCTATAAAACCATATTACATATTCCTTAAAAACTTATATATCAGAAAATATGTTATGTATATTATTCATTTGCTTCATTTTATTTATCCTATAGAAAATATGTTAAGAATTCCATGGAAATATGTTATGTATAACAATAAATATATTACATATGTACTTCTTCTAAAATCTATCTTATGTTACATCATTTTCTTACAGAATATGTTATGTATTAATTCCTTTATGAAATTTTAAAGGGTTTCTCAAAGAAATATGTTACATATGAAATAAAATATCATACATTCTAATTTT
Source organism: Viscum album (assembly GCA_963277665.1). Classification (NCBI taxonomy): domain Eukaryota; kingdom Viridiplantae; phylum Streptophyta; class Magnoliopsida; order Santalales; family Viscaceae; genus Viscum; species Viscum album. The sequence goes on from OY728159.1 coordinate 1,628,759,666, forward strand.
ATTTTCTATATTTAGATCTGAACCACAAAATATATCATGTATGAAATATTATTATATGTATGATCACTAGCTTGGGAAAGTTCTACTTAAAATGTTCATAGTAAATAAAACAAGCTCCAAACCTTAACTAGGCTTCTCAAGAAATTATAAAACACTCTAAAACACTTAAAAAACAAATCCCCAATGAATTCACTTGATTTATATGAATATTTTACCAAAAATACATTATTCTTTAACAATTCTATACGGTTGTTCAATAATTTATCTCATCGCTTAGCGATTTAAGTATGGAATCATTCCAATCATATCATATATGACTCCTAGATAGTTGAGCAGATAAATTTTTATCTGATCCATCATGTGGATGAAATGATCTCTATTAATCTGGTAACTTAATCCCAATAGGGTCTCTTGACTAAGTTCATCACAAATAAAATTCCATGAACATATGTATATTCCTATTAGGGTCACCCATTACTTTCATTCCTTATATAAGATAATCCAGGGGCACCTGAATTCAGTATGACCAACCCTATTGTATGATCAAGGTCTTAAAAAGTTATTCTTTGAAGGGAATTTTTATATATTCATACTTATGGTGATTTAGTTTGGAATCATATTCCTTCCACCAAATCAATATCTTCAAACCATATTGATTTCTAACTCTTTACACAACTTATAGCTTGTGTTACTAGCCCAAATCAAAAGAAAATTGTATTCACACATATCCAAATGCATCTTATGTATAAGGTATATGAAACTCTTTCATGTAAAGTTTTATAATTATATGAAATCAATAATCCCCATATGAGTTATCTTGGAGCCATAGATAGTCAACCCTGAATTTTCTAGAACAAGGAATAAAACTGTAGGCAAGTGGGCAGTTTGACCCAAATTCCCTCTCCCCAAGGATACTTTACACAAAATATATTTCATTTCCATTGCAATTATAACACCTAATATGTATAAATCATAATTAACTACTTAATTGAATATAATAACTCAATAAAAGCCAAAGTCAAGGTAGAATAAATCTAAATCAATTATCGTTCCTATAATGTAACTCCTTATATACATGTACACACTAAATTAGAATATTTTATTAAATCAAAGGAAGATATAGGAGAAAGAAAGAAACATAGGTAAGAGAGATAGGGGGATCAAAAAACTAAAGAGGGTGAAAATAATGAATAATGAGGTCATCCCCTTAGACAATGTTTACCTCCTCCATAGGCAACAACCCAAGACTTGAAAATAGAATAAAACTTCTATCCTAAGTAGCCAGTGATGTGAGGAAATAGGAAAATTTATGACCCTCATGCTAGACATTAAGAATATCTATATGGGCTCTCAATAGGATTTTTCACTTAAAAAATAGGTAGATTATAGACCAGGGGAAGCCTGCGACTAAAGAAATGTGATGTGGATGGTAGAAGATTCTATTTGCACCACTGCAAGGTTGATACAAGCCTCATAAAACAAACAAAGACCTACAATCATATCAAGTGCCTCAGCTTAGAGAGAGTCCCCACAACCAAATTGAGCTGAGAACACCATATTCATAGAGCCTTGAGAGTCAAGTACCACACCGCCTCTATGAATAATACCCAATATGCAAGAGCCATCATAATTCAATTTAGGACAAGCCCCGTGAGGAGACCGCCAAACCCACCAACCCTGAATAACTTTGTCACCTTGACCTGGTGCATCTATCCTAGATACTACCCAACCCAAATATGTATCATACCACTAGTTAGAAAACTTCCTCACAATATCCACTAGAATATTCCTTGATCTGAAAACTAGAGCAGTGTTGGATCATCTGGAGCCCTCATGATGTGCATGGTTTCTTGCCTGCCAAATTATCCAACAACAAGCATATATAATGATCACCTAATCCATCAACTCCTTCCCTTGGAAACCCTATCCCTGAAGTTAGAAATAGGGAAAGGTGTTCCTTGATAATTGATCAAGAGAGACTAAAAAACATAGGGTGAATCAAACTGTACTCACCCAATCTCCCTAAAAAATAATATGAAACACAAATTCTTCCCAAGGGCTTCAGTAAAAAAAGCTTTGAGACACAAGAAAAATTCTCATACACTAGATGTTTTCATCCATGGGAAGCACCTAGTTTCTAAATCTCCATGTGAGGAAGTTGAATCTTATTGGGATCTCTAAAAACCATAAGATCTCCCCCCAAGAATCCACATCATTTGTCTCCATAGTCAATCTCCTATAATCCTTGGCTGCGAAATCTCTTGATGAAAAATCTGTAAAAACATAATAGTCCATATCAGAATTGAGTTTAATGAGGTTAAATATGTTTCACTAATCAGAATCCAAAACCACCTTAATGACATTAGGATACATGCTATCATGGTTTAATCTTATACTCAGATTTGGATATCTAGGAAATATTAGAATTGTGCTTGACCAATTATGATACCAAAAAGAAATATCACATCTCCCAACCATCCACATAGAATGAGGCTGAAGATTAGAGAAAAATGGTTAAAGAAAGTGACATAGGAAGGAGGGTTGGGATTATAATCTTCCCATGTCATTCCCATATATCTTCACCATAAATATTCCCCAAAGTGAGCACTACTCAATGACCTCTTGAGCCATTTTTTTAGGAAGACCTTTAATAGAGGTAGAGAAGTTCCTAACATTAATACCTCCCTCCCTCAATGGTCTAGCCATCCTACTCCAAGATATCTAATGATTTCTCCCTTGAGTTTTTTATCCCAAATGAAAGAATCCAGGGCATTTTCAATACTTGAGATGATACTATTTGGCACCTGGAGATATGACATGGAATACATGGGAATTGATGTTAAAATGATATTAACCAAAGTAATTATACCTATCAAGGAAAGAAATATATTTTTCCAATCCAAGATTCAGCCTATGATCCACCAACTAGCTTGTCAATGTTATGGATTTGAGGGAACCCAGTAAATATCAGAGCTCCTAGATAATTCATTAGGAAGTTACTCTTTTGAATCCCTAGTTTATCTTGTAAAATATTAACATGAATTTCCAAACATTGAAAAGTAATATATAAACTACACTTGGCTTGATTAATCACCTGTCTACTTCATTTATAGTAGTTCCCAATGATCTAGTTGATGTTAACAATTGATTTCCTGTTATCAATTTCAAAGATGAAAGTGTCATCTATGAACATGAGGTGAGATATCTCCAAAGAACTATATTTTCACTAGTGTGGATAGATTTCTCCTTATAATATACTTATGTGAATAATATGTCTAAGGTAATATTGGGAGATGATGAAGAGACTAGAAGATAGAGTATTACCCTATCAAGACCACAAATAGTCTTAAAGAAACTGAATCTACTTCCTAGAAAATAGATGGAGATCCAAGGGGATAAAAAGCATCTATTTAAGAGATCCCTAACCCAAGTGGAAAACCCCATGCAAGATAGAACCTTGAGGATCAATATCCATTCAACATGATCATATGATTTTTCCATATCGAGTTTGATGGCTATATTGGATCCCGGAGTCAGTAAATTAATATCTAAGATCATCTCTTATGCAAGTCTGATTTCCCCTTGAATTGATCTTCCCATGACAAACTCAAGTTGCTCATCTGATAACCAATATGGGTGATACTCTGAGAGCCTCTTGTTGACCACACATGCTAAAACTTTATATGAGAAATTGCAAAGACTAGTCAAATGATAATGTTGGATCATAAATTGATCCATGATTTTTGGAATGAGCACCATCTTGGTGTCACTAGAAACTCACGGAAAGTTTGCTCCTTGGTAGAATTCTTGAATCGCCTCCACCAAATCTTTCTTAATAACATCCCATAATCCCCTATAGAAAGACCCTATAAACCTGTCAGGTCCTAGTGCAATCTATGGATTGAGGGTCCAGACCACCTCCAAGTCAACTGGAGTGCCTTCAAAGATATCACTATCATGATCATAAACACATACCGAAATGACGTCACATAGATCCTCTTAGCCACTGGTCAAACTATCATTCCAAACTAGATTGGGACATGTAAAAATAATTTAAAATAATTTCTCCACCATACCTATAACCACCTCCCAGTTATTTTAATAAGATCCATTGGCTATAAGGATGTTGGGATTGATGTGATGATGCTTCTCCTTGATGTAGGTGTGAAAAAATGTCAGGTTATGGTTGCCTTCCTATAACCACCAAACCCTAGAATAGTCACAATCATGACGTTTGATTCCCAGAAGTGTCTCTTCTTAAGATTTCTTTTGGAAAGACAACTTTTCAAAAGTACAGTCATCCCACTAACCCTCCAATATTTCCTCCAACCGGCCAATCTCTGAACTTAGGGCCTTCAGATATTGCTGTGGGGAAGGAAAATTCTAATTCCAAGTATTAAGTTCATGCTTGAGCCATCTCATATTGTTATGAAAGAGCACCAAGGGATCCCCTGGGTAGGCCTACTCCATGACTCAAGAACAACTTGCAGATACTCTGGAATATCCACCCACTAATGAGAGAAAAGAAAGTGATCAACATATACAATGCATGAATTCAAAGAAACACGAAGGGGAGAGTGTTCAGAAAGGATTCAGAGAATATAGTAAACCAACATGTTTGTAAAGGATGATATTTCCTAAATGTTGTCTAGACAATGATCAAGACAACACCAAGTGTGATAGGACCCTATTTGATTATTTCACCATGAATATCAATCCCCTTATAGAATAGGTCTTAAAGACCATTCTAATCCATAAAATAAGATAATTACTTGTTGCCCTAATAGGGGAAAACTCTACCCCCATTTTTCTTCATAGGATTAAGCACAATGTTAAATCTCCACCTATAACCCAAGGCTCATTACCTAGGTTAGAGGATCCCAGATCCTACTACAGGGAATTCCTCACCTACGCATCACAACTAGAATACACAACTGAAAGAAACAGATTATTACCTCTGGATATAATCTTAATTATCATAAACTGAGCAGTTTTTATCACAAGATCCACCCTGATTCAATAATTCCAAAATAATCAAATATGATAGTTATAAGGATGCGCATTCAAGAAATCACGCACCTTTAACCAATGGGAAAAAAACACCATCTTCAATCCATTTTTCTTTAGCTCTAGAACTACCTCCAAGTAAGTATTACCATAATGAAGTTCAGATACAATAAATTATGATTTAACTCAATAACCAAGGTTGTGAGCATTCCATATGATGAAATAAATCATTGAATAAGAGGCTGCCTAAAACTATCCCCGTGTGAAGAGGCTTCCATGGATAGGTGAGAAACACTTTGCATAGTATAATGAAGTTGTGACATGGTACACAAGCCATGGGGAGCTTTGAATCCAATAGGGTTTGTTCGATGTCTAATAGGATTGATGTACACCGCCTTTAGATGCTTCATATGATAGGAAGGATGAGGGGAACTGAAGGATAGATTCAAGTGGACCCCTTGGTGGTACGAGGGAGGTGTTAAGGGAACCTGAAGAGAATCCTCTACAACCTTAAAAATTGGGCCTCTAGCCTCAGCTAGATGAGGTAAGACCCGAAGAGTATCCCCTTCTTCCAAATGTGAAAATCTGCAAGTAGCCAAATATAAACATTTTATCTTTCAATTTATGTTATGTAAGCATTTTACATTATATAAATATCACATATTAATATTATTTAATCCTTTGATCTAATCATTTATAAAAACTTATTTTGATATGATTTAAATAATTTCCAAATAAGTCCCTTCTGATTTGAATGATTCAAATTAATCATTATGAACAATTCATACTTTTAAATATAAACGCTTTATATTTTGACTTATTTTTATAATTCATAAACCATTTATAAATTACACTTTTAATTTCCATATAAATATTTTATATCAAAATTATAAATCATTCTAGATAATTTAAAAGGTATTTTAATATTAACACTTAATGTTATTAAATGTTTATTAATAAATATTTAATAAACATTTAATTAATTATAAACATTTTATAATTAATTAATTAATTAAAACCTTTATAAAATAATAAGTATCCCAAAATACCTTTTATTATAATTTAACAACTATTTATAAATTATATAATTCAATTCATAATTGAATTTAAATAGAAACAATTTTTCAACATAAATCAAGTTTAATGATATATCTGAAATTATACAATACAATAGATAGGAAGTGTGGTTTAAACTATTTAAGTTTCATCATTCATAATTTATGAATGATATTTTTATTGTTATTTATGATAACCAATATACATATGGTTTTTCCAATTTTATAGCAAAGGTAAAAACTTGAGTATACAGAGCGGTAATGCTAAAATCCTTACATATCAACAAGAAAACCCTTATGTATCAATCATATTTTACAATTCACATCAGTATTTCTAAAGTGATACAATAATATATTTGAACATATGGAGTAGTGTTTCATTGAATATGATATCTTGATGTCATACACTATGAGTAATACAAAACTTAGGGATTTTTATTGAGTCATTTGCTATGATATTACATATCTTAAGTTGTGACTCAATCATCCAAAAAAAGATTCTTAATCATATTTTTTGATAGACGGTATGGTGGGTATTATTATTTCAAAAAAAATATTTTTTATAATAATTCCATGAATCAAAATAAATGGTATGGTTTTAAAAGTTTCTAAGGTCAGATTAACGATTAATCAAAGAAATGGAAGTGTGTGGAAACCATAAAACCCAGGATCACCATGTCTTTGAAACTAAAATCATTGAAAACTAGAAATAAAGAATATATACCATACATTGTAGTATTTAATGGTCATTTACTTTATTTTTTTCTTGATTAAGATCCCCTAGGAACAATAGTAAATATCTTCCCTCTATTTTGTATCAACGGATTTTACTAAATCACCCAAAATATTTGGGAAGGACCTTTCAAACCTCAATGATATTCTAGTGTCTCTTGGTGATAAGGAAGATAAAATAATATAGGTTTTGGAGGGATAGATTATTGTCTAGAGATCTATAGAGGATATCACACCCACTGCCCATGGCCTGGACCCCTTTATATAGACTATGAGGATGCTCCTTGAGCCTATAAATTTATTAGTGTGTTTCATAAATACATGAGTAATGCATGTAGTTACATCTCATTTAAACCTCTACCTCTATTTTTATAATTCATTTTATCTCATAAAATATCAAATCAATGGCATCCAACATGTAGGAGATTCAAGTATTAACTCATTAACACTCCACTTCCTTTGATGAGTCATAGCAGTGCTAAATGAATCATACCATACGATTCATGGCACTATAACTCACCCCAAGTCATATAATATGAATATCCAAGGTATTCTATATGATATCCATATATTATAAATTACGATATACCATAAAGGCATAAAAAGTGAATTTTTTCATATCTATGTTTTACTTTATGAAATACCATATCATACCATACAATATCACATGGATTTAGAGAATATTCCCTTTATAATACACTATGAATTTAGTATTCTAGGGTGCATGTTTTATGTTGGGATTTCATCATACCTCATTTTTGAAAGGTACTATGCATGAGAACCTACATACTTTGATTCCTTTCTAATACAAGCCTTAAGTCTTGTATAATTAGAGTGTGGTTGGGTGTATTGTTGGTCATGTCATCAGTTGAGGCTTAACCAAGATGGTATTTTTCCTATTGTGTTATGAGTGTGGTATTTGGTCCCTTGACTGAGATAGACTGAAGGATTGTGTAGTTTTACCTAGATAAGACATATGATGTGATTATTCATTTGGATGAGGGGAATGTAATGTTCTCATCCACCTAAATGAATGGCATGTGATGTATTCATCAACCTAGTGAATATATACATGGAGAATCAAGAACATATGAGTAACTATATATAATTGACATTGATTCACGCTCAAATTTACCCAAGAGATGAAGGTAGAACGGTCCTTGTAGTTTAGCTTGGGTTATCGAATCCTCAGAGACCTAAGAAGTAACCTACAGACACATACATTATATGGATTGTTTTTTTCTATGAAGTGGACAAATTGGGTTTATTTTAGATGGGTTTAAGGTTCACTAACATATTTAAGTTAATTCAAATTAATATAATTATTTTATCCTAGGTTATCGCTTGGGGTGGATTGGATGAATTCCTTTTTTAATGATTTCAATTTCTTATATTTGAGATGGGTTCATTTAAGAAGATCAAACAACATCATCACTTATTGGTTTAATACCTACACCCTTTAATACTAATCACCTATACACTTGAATAATCAAATTTTTGAGCACTTCAAGGTAAAGGTTCATATTAGCACTTGAAGTGTGTGGCCTTAAATTCAACAAGGATGAAGGAGTTTAAAGATCTTAAAACAAAATTCTCAATTAAAAGAAGTGATTAGAAATTAATAGAGTGAGAAATAACATCCAAACCAGCCCCTTTATACACCCTTGGATCAACCCATAAAATATTAATCCCTCCATTGATTCTATGGTTTCAATGGAAGCAGAAGGTAGACTCATGAGGGAGGAATTGGAGAAGTAAAAAAACAATAAAAAGAAAGTAATCACTCCACCATTGTGTGAAGAATATCACAAGGTATGGTGTGAATAAATTTACACCTTAAAGAAACAATATAAAAGTGATAAGAATAAAAACATAATAAGATTAAAGGAAGAAATTTTATTAATAATTAAGGTAATTCGAATAACTTACATGAGAAAGAAGAACGTTACAAAGCCAAATCGACATAATAAAATTACAATGAAAACAAAGATCCAAGGATGCTCAACTACTCTACCACAACTGACTTAAATAGAAAATTTTTAATCCTTGTTTCGAGCCTACAATAGTGTAATTCACCTCAATTAATGGTGGTGGGCCTAGGTGGGTGGAAAGTTAAGAGAGAGTAGACTTTTCCACCCTTGACCTAAGGTGGTAGCCAGCTTGCTTCCACCAAAAAAAGGCACCTATAAGACCTTTTAGATAGCCTAATTGGAGTATTCCATATTAAAAAATGAATCTCCTGATGTACCCTAGCTCTCCGTAAAATTTCAGCCCAAAAGAATATGTGGTTTTTGAGATATGATTAAATTGGTGGGATGATTTTATGGGCCTTAGAATCTGGCCTAGAATTTTATCTCCAAATTGGCACACCTTAATAACCACCATGAAGGCCGAATTAGCACTGTATCCTGAAAAATGATTTGTTCCTCTATATTTCTTATAGAATCCCACGAAATTTGGGCTTCATTGGGCCTATATGTTGGGCCCCACATTCTCATCAGCGGGATGGTGTCCAATCTATCTTCTCCAGAATTGTTTGCATGAAATCCCATTTTGGTGGTCTTCCAATGTGAATCTTCCAACACTCCACAAGTATGAATTGTTCCCAATATAATTATAAACCTGAAAATTAAATATGAAAATAAATCAAGATCATTGGGTACTTTAAATGATGTTAAAAAATGTATCACATAATAGAGAATTTTAAGAAGGAATTACAATCATAATGTGAAATGATGTTCAAAGTGTAAAATGCACTAAAATGGTGTTTATGAATAATAAATCACTTGAATATTATATATATTAATAATGAATATTATCCTCATTTAGTGGCTAATCAGACATACTCCATTTAATATAATTACTTGATGTCTTGGATAAAGGGATCATATGAAAATACATGCTTGTATATAATACAACTAGTGTACATAGGTATAGAGATACATGTGTTTGATGGAGTTGACGCCAGATTTTGGGTCCACGACTAACTTGAAATATAACACTGGAAGTTGTTTCACTAGAATATATAGATAATAAAAAAAGTTATTAGAATGTAAACCCACATATAGGTGACCAAAATATGGAAGAGACACTACACCATAATGTAAACCTTTCAAATAAGTAACAGATAAGAACTATCATAATACAATGATTGAACTACAAAAATTATCACAAGAACAACACTATGTAATGTTGTTCATACTTGTGTCCTAATATGTGGGAGGAACATGGTAACTCTTTTATTCAAGTAAATAGGAATATTATTACAATATGAGCATTCCCATATGACACTACTGATCAAATGATCCATCCTACTATTTGTAGTAAGACCTAGCTAGTGGTTCAAGTAGTTTCTTCTTGACTGATATTCATGGGGAGAAGTCCACCTAATATGATCTATATGGATAAACCCTTCATTCATTCAAAGTCTTAAACTACCACAACTCTTTCACCAGGTATATTGTGATGTTCTGAATCTATCTTGAGTCCTTCGTGTTTTTTGAACTGAATTGAGGGGTAAATTCTAGTTTAAATCAATTGTATGTACCTTATGATCATCGAAATCTAGTTTTCATTATCCATTCATCCTATATCCAGATTAATGTACCTTATCATTGTCATTACCTCTATCTCAATACAGACACATCACAAATTAGGCCAGTGTAATTTCTCTTTTTTATTAAACTAATACCTTGGCTAGAAAATTATTTTTACAATTGCTCTTAATAATCTATCACCTATGAATCATTTTATAAGATTCAATACTAAATAATTTGTAAAATTTCCACAAGCCTCCTTCCACTCTTGAATCTTTTTTTTCAATTGCATGATTCTCCCCATCATGATTTTGTTAAACCTAGCCCAACTAAGGCATAGCATCACCTTTGTACATCCCATACTTTTACCTTTTTCCTCTATCTTCTATAGACCCAGTACTTTATGATCTAATAAATTTTAGATTAAGTGATACTTTGGTATAATATGCTTCATCCTTAAATAAAACATCATGTTTTTGGATAATTGAATAACACTTTATAAATCATAAAAGAGAATCTCATCATCTTTCCTCCTTATGAGATCTTCTAACTAACCCTTCATCCATATAAGTTTCACCCTTACTTTTTTTAATGATATATACTCCAATTTAATTTTTAAGACTACAGCTACTATTTTAAGCTTCAACAACTAGATAATTGTCACTCCACTAAAATTGAACACATATCTGATAGTTCTCTTTCAAGTTCCCTTATCTCCTCCAAAATATGATTCTGCAAAAACCTTGTAATGGATAATCTATTTTAAAGAAAATATTCATGATTATAGGAACTTTTAAGTATCATATAATACACTTTACACCCTCCCAATGTTATCTTTTTAGATTCTACATGAATCTAATAACAACTCCCATTGATTATGCAATGTTTGGATGAGTACACACCATGGTGTACACCAAGATTCCAATAAGTCATATGGAATCTTCACCATATACTCGACCTTATCTTATATTTTTGGTGAATTATATTTAATTAGATTTAAATTTTTATCTAGGGGTGTTGTTACTAGTTTCACCCCACCCATGCCAAAGAGCTCTACCACCATCCATATATAATCAATCTGAGTTAGGTAAAAAGTACTAGAACCTAAGTATCTCGCTATCCTGATCCATAGGATCCATGTATTAAGACCATGATCATTCATATCAAAACTTATAGAAAAATATTCCTTCAAGTCATTGATCCTTCCCATTACCAGAACTGCAATAATCATATCATAAACATAGAGAAGTAAGAAGATGAAACTCCCATCATCAAACACCTTATGGTAACAACAATGGTCAATATTTCTCTAGATAAACTTTCACTTCACTATGAAGTCATTAAAATTAAAATTCTAATAACTTGGTGATTGCTTCAATATATAAATTATCTATTTGTGTTGGTACACAAGTCCCTGATTTAGATACTCTATAAAACCAGTCGAATGATCCATGTAGATTTTTTTATTTAAGTCCCCATAAATAATTGTTCTCTTTATGTCTAACTATTCTAAATTAGGTGCTTCTATTGTAACCATGAATAACACTGTCTAAATATTCATATGTTTAACTACTAGTCAAAAGATCTTAGAGAAATATACACCTTCCATTTTTTTAAAACACTTTATGACTAACCTATAATTGTGCCTTAACTTTCCATTCTCTTCTTCCTTTAATCGATGTACCCATTTTTTAAGGAATTTCTTCCCAATGAGCCTTTCCATCAGCTCTCATGTTATAGACACATGGATGGAATCAATATCATCCCTTATAGTAAAATAATCATTATTTTACTCTTCCAAAAGTCTTACCTATTTTGTACTCTTGGGTTCTCTATCATCCATTAGAAGAAATTAGTGAAAGATACTTACAAACCTATGCACTGGTCACCTCACTCTGGTAGTTCTCCATGGATGTTCCTATGGTTGTGGTCCTTGAAATAATGCAAATTTTTTCTAGATATTTCTTTTGATATTTTGTAGTCCTTGAGATCTTTGGTACTTCAGGGATTGGAAACACCATCAAAAATTAACCGCATTCCAAGAATTCCTCTGGATAGTCTAGTGTTTCTGGTGCTGACGTGGTTCCTAAATTCTCTAAAACATCCTTAACATTCAGATGTACATTTAGTTGAACCTCATCTTCTAATGATACTTTGATCTCATTGATACTCTCTATTAAGTTCTGATCCTTCCATATGATATCTTCATTGAAGGTCACATTCTGGATTTTGACAACATTTTCAAGGTTATTGTCCCAGAGTTAAAAACCAAAATCTTCATCACTATAACCAATAAAGTAACACACTCAATACTTATCTCCCAGCTTGTCTCTATCCATGTAATCAATATGGACATGGGTGATTTCACCAAACACTTTGATATTGGTGAAGTGAACTTTCCTTTCGAACCAAAAAACTTTTGGTAGTTACTTCCCCAATGGAGAATAATGGCCCATATTGTTTAAGTATGTAACGCAATTAATTACTTCCATTGAGAACACCTTAGAAAATCTTGCGTGAATTATGTTACTTCTTTCCTTTCCAAAAAATATCAGATTCATCCTCTCTAGTAATTTATTATGTTCCATAACACCTAGTATATTCTTCTCAAGCTATATTCCCTTCCATCAGTAGAATCTCTAGGATTCTCTGCTTCTATTCTCCCCACTATTATCATACTGTAATCACTTAACCTTGCAACCAATCTCATTTCTCACCATTGATCTTCATTGGAAAAAGATTCTGAATACCTTTTTCTTGAGAAATAACACCCATGCTTTCTATGTTATATCATCGGTGAAATTTACATAGAATAGTGATCTCATATGACAATGAAATTGAGATATTATCCATACATATGTATAAATAAACTCTAACTTCCAATGATTTTTTGTTTTACCTTCTATTTAGAAAGAAATATTTCAATACTTCTCTATAATTAATTCTTTTCATGTTCCATACTCCATGCTTCCAAACTTCGATATCCCTTTAGTATCTAGGACTTTTATCTCCTTCAAACTAAAGTGACCCACATGATCATACCATAACTTCATGGAAGTTACTTATCTTACATTTATTACACCTTATGATACTCCCATTATATACAGAGTTACATCCTTCAATCCTTTTTCTATAATCATGGAACCACATGAAAACATACACTCTTTATCTAAAAATGTTATATAGAAACCCTCATTTTCTAAATATCCTATAGAAATAAAGTTCTTAATTAATCCTAAGATGTTCGACAATCATTGAAAATCTATAAAACTTTCATTAATTTTATATAAGTAAATGTATCTCATACCAACTATCTTAAGATATTTATTATCCACCAGATGAACCTTACTGAATCATCCAAAAGTATGGTTCTTAATACTTCCTCTCTCAAATTTTGAGAGAAATGAACCTCCATATTCTATCACCCAAGGCTCAAGTGAACTAGGACACTTAGGAGTAGGCCACTCCTATATTCCAACCCAAGATTCATGGATAAACTTCTATAAGTTTATTTCTATAATTAACTTTTCACACATTTAAATATATCTTAATGTGTACTTTCCTCTCAAAATACCAGCACATGGGACTACCTTTCATCGGGATGCTCTAACTTAGGCTTCTCCTTCCTTTACCTTTCCAATGACCACTATATGTTGTGTATTTACCCTTTACTTCCACACTCTATGCATTCTAAAAATATATATAATTATATTTCAGATAAATTTCATCATTAATAATTATATCCCTAATATCCATAAACACTAAGTCATTCTTTATGTTCGAGTCACTCACAGTTGTGACCATCACATCCCATGATTTAGGGAGTGATGAGAGTAGTGGAAATTCCAATTTTGGATCAATGAATTTAACCTTCACTTACTCTAACTAACTTATTATCATGTTGAAGTCATTAATATTATTAGTAATAGATGTACCTTTCAACATCCTCATATTAAATAGCCTTCATAGAAAGAACACTTTGCTCATTATTGTGGGCTTCTTATATTTATCAGTGAGGGTCATCCTAAGTTCCAATGTGGTTTTCACTTCCCATATACTATATTCCATGTTTCAATATAATTATATTCCAATCGAACCTATTGCTTTCTTATCCAGTCTATAATAGTCTTCCTTCTTCATCGCTTCCAGTTTGGTACCCAAAAATAGAAGATCAAAGTACTTTTGAAATACATAATCCTCCACATGTATCTTCCATAACCCAAAATCTATTTCATAAAACTTCTCCATCCAAACCTTACCCTATTATGACTCCATTCATCAAAAAATTATAAACTTTTAATAAATTCTAGTCAATGTAAAAGATATATTAGAAATTTATTACTAATATTCTTCTATAAAGTCAAGGGTAGAATGATGTTGTTGAAATCGGATCTGAAACACCTTGTGAGGTGACCCAAGCATTTAATAATTAAATATTACATCTTATTAGAATAATATTAATTACATAAAATTATAATCCATGCCATAACTATGAAGTTTTAGAGTCTTTGAAAATTTAGATACATAAACAACTAGTACATAAAAGGTCTACATCATCTCCTATAAAGTTCTTTACAACTAGAACCCTTCTTAAATAAGGAAGATACCAATGATCATTTAATTATAACATGAGAATAAGGGTATTAAAACATGAGATTAAAATTTTAAAACCATGCCCATCAATTTATATATCATAATCATGAGTCAGGTATAGAGATTTGTAGTTTATAAGACATGAATCATAAAGGAATCAAAGAATATGATCCATGAGATCATAACATTGGCATAAGATCATGTCATAAAAGAGTGGCATATAGTGTGTCATAATTATAATAAAAAAATTATGTTAAGGATACCCACCAATACATTCATTACATGTTAGTCTTGAGATAACCACCCATTTACTTTATTTGGGTTTGGAATAACCTCTTGTGTATCCTTCTAGGGCTTGGGATAACATCCCATGTACCCTATTTTGGGATGGGGACAAACTTCTATGTATCTTTCGAGATCATAAAATATTAATCTTTAACTAATTCATTAGAGGTCTATAATAAACACACCCATCACATTATCATAACCCATTAATATTGTAACGACCCAGACTTTTTGAATAGTATGATATACTAATTGGAGACGACAATGGTAAATGCAGAAAGAAGAGTCGATGGCCTCACCCAGTAGACTCGAACTGTATGAATCCCATTTGTCTGAGCTAGGGAAGGAGGTGGCATCACTGGGCTTCGCTCTGGACCAAGCCCAAGCCGAACTCCAACATGTTAAGATTAAACGGAATCGCCTATGTGAGAAGTTAATGTTAGTGGAGATTACTACTAGGGCAATGTTATCTGAGCCTCCGCAAGATTCTCTCACCATCGCACACCTTACTCTAAGGTCGTATGCGGGTGTTTCAAAGGGATATGTTTCAAATACCTAATATGTAATCCTATAGTTTTAATAAAAATTATTGTTTCATCATTTATGTGTTATAACTAGCTTTTCTTAAATAAAATATAAGTTTATTAAGACAATTTTGATAAATTGATTTTAGAAGTTAAAATGGTATTTCAAAGATTTCCCTTACATAGAGAGTTTTTATGGAAAAATAAACATCATTTTTGAATTGGAAATGTCAAAATTAATATAGGCTGATTTTTTGGAAGTTTTCTAAAATGTTTCATTTTTGATGAATAGTGCTTGATGAATAGTGTTTTTATGAATAGTAAAAATATTTTTAATTGTTAAATAACTTTTTTTTCAATTTATTTCCAAAAATCTGACAGACATGGTTGTAATTAAGGTGAAAAATGTGGTTCATTGAAATCAAAATAATTTTTGGTGAATAGTAATTTTTACCCCTATGAATAGTAATATGACTAGTAATATGAATACTAATGTGACCATTATAATTAGTAAAACATATTATTATTTTATTTTCATAAGGTTATAAGGTATAAAAATGTTGACTAAATTTCAAGGTGTTAAAAAAAGAGTTATAGATTTTGAATTATAATTATTGAATAAATTATGATTTTAATTAACAATTAAATGAAAAATATTTAGAAAATTGTTTTAAAAAAATTCAGTTCATTTTTGGATTCTACATTTCAAAAAAGGGTTAGGGTGAATTTTTGGGATTTTTCTGAAACAGTTAATTTTTCAGTGAATAGTAAAAATACAGATTAGGGATTCGGTATATTTAATGACATCATGACTACATCATGATAATTTCATGAGTTTTCTTCAAGTTTGGTCGACCAAAGGGGATGAATTATTGTATGAGGGGTCCTATGTGGCCTAACACCATGGGATATACCATGGGCAAGCCCATGGTTTTGCTAAAACCACTAGTGAGGTGTCCCTTAAAATTATACCTCCCTTTCCCTATAAATACCCACCCTTTCCTACTTTATTATTCACTCCCAACTCTCCCCCAATGAATATATGGTCTCATTACCTCCCCAAAAGTCATTCCAAGGTTCCACCAAGCCCTCAAGGTCCCGACCTTCGAGTTTTAAGAGTTACGTTTTAAGGTAAGGGATCCTACCTCTCTCTTTATTTTCAAGTACTCTTTTGTATGTCATTTCATTTAAACCCCATGATCTTATGTTGGGGGATGTTCTTTTATATTCATATTACATCCATTTTCATTATCATATGATTATAGATCCCCTATTACTCTCATCATTTCGTTTTATGAATGTTTAAGTGGTGCTGTTAGGCTGCCAAATTTTTGTAAGGGATTCTTCCACCCTTCTCATTTTTCAAGTTCTATTTTCATGTAATTTATTTCAAGTTTATTTTCTTATGTTGGGGTATGATCTTCTATATCTATAATACTTTCCTTTTTATTTTCATATTATGAGATACCCTATTTGATCTCATCAATTCATTTTTTTTTAGTTTTAAGTAACACCGTTAGGCTGCCGAATTTTCATAAGAGAAATATTATTTTTGTCTTCCTTTCAAGTTCTTCATTTCATATGGTATATCTTTCAAATTTCATTAACATGTTCTTAAATCCTTCATATTATGTACCCCTACTGTTTTATGTATCATTTATGAGTGGTTGACCCATCTCCCCTCCCTTTTCAATGTTTTCTAAAATCCTGTAACATAGCTGTTATGCTGCAGAATTTTCGTCTCAAAATGTCTTTCTCTTTTTCTCAAATTCTTTTATTTTATTAAGTGAATACTCAAAGATATTTCTTATACAGGTGTATTCAAATATATATCAAAATTTTCTATTTTAATTCTAGGATTTACATACATGAAACCCGCTTTCCTTTTCTGTGGGTTTAAAGTGACATAAAGATCATGTGTTTAAAGCAGTTTTTAAAACGTTATGATTATGAAATGAAACCCATTTCTTTTATGCTATATGGGTTATTTATGAAATTTTTATGATGATATATGTGTCTCACGTGATAATAAAGACAAATTAAGGATTCTCCCTAATAGCGCTCTAATGCATTGGTTAAAGACTTAATCTCTAGAGATGATCATTTTAACGATACCTTGGTGAATAACCATGATAATTTTTTAATAACACCTTGAGGATGGAACTTGGTGATATGGAAATGATTGTCTATGTTAAATTTCATAGCCACATCTTCAAGTTATGAAATACGTTATTTTTGTTATGATATTACTCATGATCTCTTTCTCATTCCTTAAATTTATTTATCATGACTTTATTGATGTATCTCAAGTTCACATGTAAAATGTTTCTCTTGTTTCCCTTTTTGGCCCTTCTAATCACCCTTTCCTTTGATGTATACTCCCAGTTTATTATATGTTTTAATGAACTTAGGATGAACAAATGAATAAGCCTTTCAAGTGTTTAAGAAGAATGTTTTATGTCGTCATGTATTAAGTTCCTGATTTCCAAGACACTAAACCTTAAAGATCGTCAGTTTTATATAATGTAATGAAAATTTATGTGATAAAAAGGTGTGATTTTATAGTTGATATCAAATGATGGTTTATTTATTTGTGGAAATTAGTATTTGAAAACTTTATGAGGTTTCTTAATGAAAATATTAAATATAGGAAAACATTCTGGTATTTTGGTGAATAATTGAGTAAGTGGTTTCCAAACAAATAAATCCATGTCTGGATACGAACAAGTAGAGGTGGATCTAGCACATATGTACCTAGGAATGAAAACTTTGACAAGGTGTTTTGGGTTTGACCCGGGGTAACCTGGTACACAACAATGGGCCTTACTGCACTCTTGGTTTGACACTCCCGAGGGATATTCTTTGGTAAACTCATAAGCTTAGTGTGAACCATTATTAAAAGAATAAAGATAAAATAAAATAAAGAATCACATAATAATTTATGATCATAGATAACCTATATTGTAACCTAAGGTATAAAAAGTTAGGATATACTTTTCTTTTACAAGTTTATCCTTCTATGCTTAAAGTTTCCTTTTCATGATTATTGGATAAGTATTTAAGCCCCCCTAATTGTACGTTCTTTTTCTTAGTTAATAGAGGGAGATAGGAGAACATGTCCCAAGAACCAATGTGACTGGAAATGTGATGATTAACCTATTAATAAAATAGATATGATGAGAGATCAAGTTGAACATATTGTGATTATTCCAAACCAGCTATCAAAAATCACAATTAACAATTGGTACCTAGTTGAATGCCCAAATTCATCAAGGAAGAGGAAGATGAAGTCTCAATTATGTTCATCTGATAAAGGTTATAAGGTAAAGAAGACCCAATTTCATTTTTTCAAAAAGTGTGGAAAGAGGAACCAAGGAAAATGTCACAAATGAACCAGGAGATGTTTTAAGTGTGGGAAGATAGTTCATAAAGTAGCCAATTGCTATAAAAAATGGATAATATGATGAATGTAGATAAGGTTCAATATAATGTACCTTATACTGTTCAATGTCATAAATGTGGAGAAGATGGACATTATCCAAGACAATGCTCTTTTGTAAGGGATGAGAAGCATGATGAGTATCAACAATCTCCAAGGACAAGGGAACAATGCATGTCTGATGCTGAGATGGATCATGATGACTGAAGTACATGTATCCTCTTCGCAATATTTGTATATATCATGTTGTATTTTAGTTCATTCTCTATGAGAATGTATTTAATGTTTTCTAGGAACATAGAGTCTCTACCTAAGATGGTTTTATATCATTGGGGAAAACATTTATTGTTATATATCACATGTTGATGTTGTGAAGCTTTTCTTCTTGAAAAAAAAATGATTAGGGTATTAAGAGATGAATATTATTTTGGAAGACGTTCACTAATTTGGAAACCCTATATGATCAAGGTAAATAGATTACTACGGATTTTTCTTTGAGAAGTAAATGTTGACTTATATTATGAAGAATTGATGATTATATTGTATACTTATGTTAATTTAGGTTACTTATAGAAATGATTAACTTATCTTGGGGAAAATGTTATTAGGTTAGTTACTCTTGTTATAAGACATTAAGAGTGGTTGAGGTTGTTTAGATATTTTTGATAAAATTTATCTTGGAAGACTTTGTAATCAAATCCTTCTTATATTTGGGTTTCAATATTAGTTTTGATTATTTTGAGGAATTTTAAAGACAGTTATTTATATAATGGTCTATGTTGAACTTTAAGTAATACCGTGTAATTTTGAAGATTAAAAGTAGTTTTCTTCCTATGGGGTTCTTTCTTTTTGAAGAATTTTTTTATCTTACCCTTTCTATTTTTGGGATAATGTTTAAAGATATAAGAAATATATAGTTAATCTTTTGTAGATTATGTGATTCTCTGGAACTTGTCTTGAAGTTTATTATAGTGCTTTAGGTACAAAAAAATCATCTTGAACACTCATCATTTGTAGGAAAATATGAGTTTGTAGTGGAATTTATTAAAGATGGAAACTCTAAATTTTAATTAAGTAAGTATGTTTCATTATGTTCTCAGTCTATAAAGTAACTTTTTTTAAACTCTAGGGAAGGATCTTGAAACCAAAAAAAGGAATATAATAATAATATTAATAATAATAATAATAAGGTACTATCCTAGTACCTTTTTCCAATAAATCAAATGGTCTCTTAGATCATTGCAAATTTATGGCTTTATGGTGGTAAACTTTATCCTAATCATGTTCTCTATCACACTCCATCAGAACATGATGGTGTGTCTTCTCTTCAATGTCTAAGTTTTCTTAGATGAAAACCTAGTAGGTGTTATCTCTGGTGACCTTTGAACTATACTTTCTGTGTTTTAAAATAGAGGTCTCATTAATCCTTCTTTCGATGTGGGTTTTCAATAAATCTATTTTGAAAAATCAAACCCTTAGTTTCCGACCCCGAGTTCATATTGCGAGGATGCAATTTTTTGAAGGAGGGGAGAATGTAACGACCTAAAATTTTTGAATAGTATGATATATTAATTGGAGACAACAATGGTAAATGTAGAAAGAAGAGTCAATGGCCTCACCCAGTAGACTCGAACCGTATGAAGCCCATTTTTTTGAGCTGGGGAAGGAGGTGGCATCACTGGGCTTCGCTCTGGACCAAGCCCAAGCCGAACTCCAACATGTTAAGATTAAACGGAATCGCCTATGTGAGAAGTTAATGTTAGTGGAGATTACTACTAGGGAAATGTTATCCAATCCTCTCCAAGATTCTATCACTATAGCACACCTTACTCTGAGGTTGTATGCGGGTTTTTTAAGGGGATATGTTTCAAATCCCTAATATGTAATACTATAGTTCTAATAAAAATTATTGTCTCATCATTTTTGTGTTATAACTAGATTTTCTTAAATAAAATATAAGTTTATTAAGAAAATTTTGATAAATTGATTTTAGAAGTTAAAATGGTATTGCAAATATTTCCCTTACATAGAGAGTTTTTATGGAAAAATAAACATCATTTTCGAATTGGAAATGTCAAAATTAATCTAGGCTGAATTTTTGGAAGTTTTCTAAAAAGTTTCATTTTTGATGAATAGTGCTTGATGAATAGTGTTTTTATGAATAGTGAAAAGATGCTTAAATGTTAAATAACTTTTTTGTGAATTGATTTTCAAAAATCTCACAGACATGGTTGTAATTAAGGTGAAAAATGTGGTTCATTGAAATCAAAATAATTTTTGGTGAATAATAATTTTGAACCCTATGAATAGTAATATAAATATTAATGTGACCATTATAATTAGTAAAACATATTATTATTTTATTTTCATAAGGTTATAAAGTATTGGAATGTTGACTAAATTTCAAGGTGTTAAAAAAGAGTTATAGATTTTGAATTATAATTTTTGAATAAATTATGATTTTAATTAACAATTAAATTAAAAATATTTAGAAAATTGTTTTCAAAAAATGAAGTTCTTTTTTGGATTCTACATGTTGAAAAGGGGTTAGGGTGAATTTTTGGGATTTTTCTGAAACAGTTAATTTTTCAGTGAATAGTAAAAACACAGATTAGGGTTTCGGTATGTTTAATGACATCATGACTGCATCATAATTATTTCATGAGTTTTTTTGAAGTTTGGTCAACCAAAGGGGGTGAATTATTGTATTAGGGGTCCCATGTGGCCTAACACCATGGGATATACCATGGGAAAGCCCATGGTTTTTTCAAAACCACTAGTGAGGTGTCCCTTGAAATTATTAAAGTATCACCTCCCTTTCCCTATAAATACCCACCCTTTACTACTTTAGTCTTCACTCCCAACTCTACCCCAATGAAGCTCTGGTCTCATTAACTCCCAAGTATTCCTACCAAGGTGCCCCAAACCCTCAAGGTCCCGACTTTCGAGTTTTAAGATTTACGTTTTAAGGTAAGGGATCATACCTCTCTCTTTCTTTTCAAGTACTCTTTTGTATGTCATTTCATTTAAGCCCCATGTTCTTATTTTGGGGGATGTTCTTTTATATTATTCTTAATTTCCTTTTAATGATAATATGATGAGAGATCCCCTCTTACTCTCATCATTTCGTTTTATTAATGTTTAAGTGGCGTCGTTAGGCTGCTGAATTTTTGTAAGGGATTCTTCCACCCTTCTCATTTTTCAAGTTCTATTTTCATGTCATTTCTTTCAAGTTATTTTTATTATGTTGGTTTATTATATTCTATATCTATCATACTGTCCTTTTTATGTTCATATGATGAGATACCCTATTTTATCTCATCAATTCATTTTTTGAAGTTTTAAGTAACGTCGTTAGGCTGCCGAATTTTCATAAGAGAAATCTTATTTTTGTCTTCCTTTCAAGTTCTTCATTTAATATGGTATATCTTTAAAATTTCATTACCATGTTCTTAAATCCTTTATATTCTGTCCCCCTATTGTTTTATGGATCATTTATTAATGGGTTACCCATGTCCCCTCTCTTTTAAATGTTTTCTAAAACCCTGTAACATAGTCGTTATGCTGCAGAATTTTTGTCTCAAAATGTCTTTCTATTTTTCTCAAGTTCTTTTATTTTATTAAGTGAATACTCAAAGATCTTTCTTCTACATGGTTATTCACATATATATCAAAATTTTCTATTTTAATTCTAGGATTTACATACATGAAACCCAGTTTCCTTTTCTGTGGGTTTAAAGTGACATAAAGATCATGTGTTTAAACCAGTTTTTAAAACATTATGATTACGAAATGAAACCCATTTATTTTATGCTATATGGGTTATTTATGAAATTTTTATTATGATATATGTGGATCACATGATAATAAATACAAATTAAGGGTGCTCCCTGATAGAACTCCAATTCATTGGGTAAAGACTTAATCTCTAGAGATGACCATTTTAACGATACCTTGGTGAATAACCTTGGTAATTTTTTAATGAAACCTTGGGGATGGACCTTGGTGATATGGAAATGATTGTATATGTTAAATTTCATAGCCACATATTCAAGTTATGAAACACGTTATTTTTATTATGATATACCTCATGATCTCTTTCTCATTCTTTAAAGTTATTTATCATGACTTTATTAATGTATCTCAAGTTCACATGTAAAATGTTTCTCTTGTTTCCCTTTCTGGGCCTTCTTCTCACCCTTTCCTTTGATGTATGCTCCCAAGTTATGAGATGTTATAATGAAATTAGGATGAACAAATGAATAATCCTTTCAAGTGTTTAATAATAATGTTTTATGTCGTCATGTATTAAGTTCCTGATTTCCATGACACTAAACCTTAAAGATCCTCAGTTTTGTATAATGTAATGAAATTTTATGTGAAAAAAATTCGGGATGTTATACATATATATTCCATAAGATCATGAAAACATTTATAATTTCATCATAACTTAACCTATGGAAAAGAAAATGGGTCTCATCAACATTTCATTATCATAATCATAAACCATCAAGAGAAAGAATAAGGACTGTATCACATAATCATATCCCTAATAGAGCATAATTAACATCAAAATATGTTATCATAGATGAAAAATTCATTTAAAGGGTCATTAGAATATTTCTTGATGAAAATAACCTTTCTATTTTGAAATCACTTATTTAAAATCTAAAAATTTACATAATATTATTGAAAAAATTTATGTGTAAATAACCATGGAAAATTATAAATTAATCTTCAAAACATTTATTGTTTATGATGGTAGAAAATGTCATTTGTATGGTATATGTTAAAACATGGATTACATTCACACCTTTGGTAAAAATCACCTAATTTGAAAAATTACAAGAAGATTAATTTTAAACATTTTTATAGAAACTAAAAAATGAAAAAAATAAATTTAAAAATCATAGTATAATATTAAAAACATTTGAAATAAAATATGTATGTGCAATAAAAATATTCTCAGTCGAAGAAATAAATAAATTCGGTTTTCTTTAAAAACATTTTTTAGGTATATTTAGTAATTAAATAGATGAAAATGAAAGTAAAACGTGCAATCTTAAAAAATAACCATATAATTATAGAATAAATAATATTTGGGAGAGATAGATCATATAATTTCATCATTGTAAATTTAAACATAACAGTCTTGATAAAAATGAGATTATAACGTAAAACACTAACTATTTTGGTAACTTTTGAATCATAACCCCAATAAAAGAAATAAATTCAAATGAAAAATTAAATACCAAGAATTTAAATAGATTCATGATATAAAATATCATATGGGAATTAAATACACCTCGTAAATTAATATAGTTGTATATCATAACATATATCCTAAAGAATACAATTTGAGATGATAAACCCTTACCACTTTGGTAAATTTCAAATCACAACCCCTTGGGTGGAATAATTTGAATTATAAGTTTAAATTTCATTAATTAAGAATGATACATAATATAAAATTTCAAATTAGTAGTATATACACCTTATAAACATAAATAGTTGAAAAACATCAAACATGTCTCAACGAAATAACATTTAAACGAAGAAACGTTACCTCAAGTTTGACTTGCTTTGTAAGAGATATAACATCCTGTATAATAAATTTAAATTTATTATAATTTTATAAAAAACCATATTAATAGTATTAATATTATATATGATCCATTTATAACATTTTAACACCCATTTATTAATAATTCTTTATTAAAATCATCATTTTTGGGTGTTAACTATTTTTCTTTTTATTAAATTTTCGATTCAGCGGTTCTGGTCCTTGTACTATGATCATGGTACCATCATTTTCAGGATGTTTATTATGATATAAATAAAATATATATTAATTATATACATATTTATAACCATATATAAAATTTATAGATAGAAAAATTAATTACATCATTCATGGAGATGGTAGTCCATACATAAGTATGAACTATGTTTTCATTTTCTAATGAAAAAGAGGAAAGATAGATAAATAAAATTGTATATTTACATAAAAATTATTATATCATAAATATCATATATATTTATTAAATCTATAATTATAAATATTCATGTGAGGTGGTGATGGAAAATGAATCATACTGATATGTGGAGGTGGTAGTCTGCATGTACGCACAAGCGATACTTTCATTTACTATTTGATATAAAGGAGGTGTAAAATAGTTGTGAAATCATCATAATAACATCTAAGTATATTTATAATATCTTTATTAATTGTTTTATTATTTATAGGATAGGTTTAGATAAGGTTTCATAAGAGATAAAATTGAAAGTAGTCGATTAAGAGTTATACCTCTTCATTGAGAAACCTCATTTGGATTACACCTTAAGCCTTGAAAGGATGGTATTATGATCAATAAAAGACTTATATAATGTGTGTAATGATCTTAAGAAATTATTTATAAAGTTATTTTATGATATAAGGGGTTATTTGAATGTGGATAAGAGAGGAGAGGGGTGTCCCTTTATAAGTGGGGGAGAGGGAACATTGGAATTTTTTAAAATATTAAAATATATTAATGTCTTATTCAATCTAAATGGCTCTAAAATTACTCATAATAAAATGGGAGATGTGATAAGAAAGAAATATGGACATAAAAAATTAGATAATTTTATGTGTCAATATTACCCTCATCTCTTACTTTAACCCCCCACCCCCGGTAAACCCATTTCAACCTTAACCGTAGTAAGAAAAATTTAATGTTTTTACTATTCATTATAACCAAAAATAAAATTTTCCTCATTAAAAAATTTTTAATTTATGATTCAAAATATTTAAGCCATTTTATAAAATTAAATTTTAATAATTTTTTAAAATTACTTTTAAAATAAACCCATAAAATGTGATGAAAATTGTTTTTAAGACAAATGCATTTTAAGTATAAAAATTTTATATACAAAAATTAAGAATAATGTTGATTCTAATGGAATTTATTGGATTATGTTTCATAAAAATAAACTAATAAAATTTTAAAATAAATTAAAAAAAATGTGATATTTAAAAACTTGAATGGAAAAGACAGTTTATAAAATCGGTATTTTTTCAACATTCAATGAAAAAATATTCTTTTCAAAAAAAATACTAAAATTTCTCCATAAACTAATTTTTATATTATAATTTAAAAAATGATATCATTTTCATCAAATAAAATTTCTAAAATTAGTAAAAATCAATTACAATATCTATGTACAAAATACAATAAAAATCTTTTTTGAAGAAAACTTATTTTTGAAGCATAAAATGACTACTGAAAATTTCATACTTATTTCTTTATGAAATAATAAATAAATTTGCATTATATAAACCCTTTATAAATATTTTCCATAATTTTTTTATTCTTATTCATACTCTAATCCAATGACTAGGTTATAAAGGTATACTATATCACGGGTTCATTTAGACTTGGTGTTGCGTGTAAAGAAAGCTATCAAATTATTCAAGTCTATTTAAAAGGAACTACATAAAAATCTTGGGGAATTACATTCTAACCCCATTAAAATGAATTTATCACTCGAAATTTTGTTACTATGATACAAACAAATGAGGATATCTTTTCTTCATCGTATACTCAGGTTCCCAAGTAACTTCCTCAAATTTCTTATTTCTCTAGAGAACTTTAACTAGGTGAGTGATCTTATTTTGTTTAACTTTATATCTATGATCCAAGATTTATATTAGTTTTTTTCATAGAAAATATCTTGATACAATGGTATAACCTAAATATTTAGTACATGTAAAGGATTAGGTATATACTTCCTCAGGAGAGATACATGGGATACATCACAAACTTGAGAGAGGCTCGGTGGAAGAGCCAAGAAATAAGCGAAAGTCCCTACTCGATCAAAGATCTTGAAGAGAACAATATACCTAGGGCTCAGATTTCTATTATTTCTAAATCTAATAAAATTCTTCTATAGAGAAATTCATTAGAATACCTTCTGACTAGCTTTGAATTTTAGATTTCACAAATGATTGTCAGTATAACTCTTCTATCAACCCTAAGATACCTTGATGTGCTGATGAATGACTCTAACCTCCTTTACCATTTCCTTAGATATATCAAGTACCAAAAGATTTATTTTTCAAAATTCAACCTAGAATGATAGATATCTACAGTTATTTTTATAGTGGGCTTTATAAGGATCCATCTAAATTCTTGAGTGAAAGCTATTGTTATAAGAAAACTTGAGTGAAGGAAGGTGTTGATTTTATCCACCTTTGAAATATAGAGAACAAGATATCAACATATCCTATAGGGTTTTAATGTTTATCTCAAATTGACCATCTGTATAAGGATAATAAGTAGTACAGAAAGAAAGGTCTATATCTAGATATTTATGAAGACTTTACTATAACTTCAAGGTAAACCTTGGATCTCAATCAGATATGATAGAATTTTGTACTCCATTAAGACATACCACTTCCTTAATATATATCATGGAAATATGATAAATAGATAAATATTATATGATATCAACGAAGTGTACTAACTTCATAAGGTGATCAACTACAACTCAAATAGTATTATGGACTTTATACATTTGGGGAGTCCGATGATAAAATCCATGGTGATGTTTTCTCATTTCCATTTTAGTATAAGTAAGGTATGTAACATCACCTTAGACTTATTTATATCAACCTTAACTTGTTTACATAACAAACACCAATATAAATACTCTGCAATATCTCTCTTCATGTTTTCCCACCAAAAATATACTTTCAGATTCTTATACATCTTCGTACTTCTAGGATGAATAGAAAATGATAAGATATTACTCAGAATTACCTTTTTTATTTTCCAAACACTTTTAAGGGAAAATTGAGAACCCAGGAGGTACAGAAAATAAATCATTGAATACCATATGAGATAGATGAACCATTAAAAACTAATTTGAACCTATTAGACACATTATCCTTAAATAATTACTAGTTGAGACTGTTTACCTCTATGGCTAGATCATAATTGATAAGTTCTTCAAACCAATAATCCATCTTGTCCCATGTTTAAATGTAATCCTCCATTTTTATTTTCCCTACATTGAAACCTCTTACCAGAATACAGTCTTGATTATTGATCTATTCTATCTTCTCCTTGTTAGTGTCTACAAGTAACAGTCACTTAAACATCTTGTTAGTATCCTCTTGTGAGGCATTAATTGGTAAATATTCCTCCAACATTTCTTCCTCTGAGTGAAGGAGGAGCTCCCAAGTCTTGAAATTATTTGGATCCTCCATGCATGCATTCCTCTACTGGCCATCCTTAGTGAGATCAACTTGGTCCATGTTATTCTCATTGTGAGACTGATCCACCACCACTAAGGCATCTTGAGTTTTATTTGATTCTCACATCCCACCTCCAACCTCTTGATCTGTGGTGATAGCACTTGAAGTCACTAAGGTTCCACACTGAATTAATGCACCCACCATCTGAACCTGTTCCTCATTAGGTTCTAATTTATTCTCCTTAGGTCTATATTTCAAAACAAACCTCATCTCTATTGGTTTATGTAGGTAGGAATAATCTTTGTGACCTTTGGGTTTCTATTTCTTAAGAAGGATGCAACTACCTGAATCTTTTTACTCTTTCTGCCCCTTCTTCATCCTTAGATTATGGACCTATCTACCATGTTGTTCCTCCTCGTTATCATCTAAAAATCCTCTAGAGTTCCCATCACTTGCCTCTATCTCATTGATGCATTGTCCTTTAAAGTAATCCCCAACCTGGGATAGGTTAGGTTAATCCATAACCAACCCTTCCATAGCTAATCCTTCAAAGTGGTTACCCAGTTTAATCATTGGACAAACCTTCTTTAAATCAGACCCATTATCTACATTCTCATCACAACTTATTAACTGTTTTCCTAAAATCATGAATTCCCTTAAACCTTTTCCCATTGTTAAATGTATACCCACTTCTTTCACTTAGTTGAGGTTAGGAAACTTGGTCCCTACCCCCTGAAACCCCTCCTTGTGTTTGACTCCTTTGCCAGATCATATAGCCTCAACATAGGAAGTTGTCTTGGTTGAAACAAGAGGAATGGATCCACCCAATACCTTTAACACCCTAACCTGAATGTGGACTACACATCTGAAACATCCAAATCTTGTTTCAACCTGCAAAAAACATTTGTAACTTTTGGATCCATCTCTCTCTAAAGAGCCTCTTTCCAAACAGGAACCAATTTTGTAGATTCACCCAAACCCAGTTGGTCAACTTCCTTTATAGAAGAAGAATCCAGGGAGACACCAACATGAAACTCCTTCCTACCTGCATCCTACACACAATTTTGACCACTACCACCAGATCCTCACCCCTCCTCAATCATTATTTGAACCTGGTTCAGGGTCCCATGCCTACACGTTTCCATTGGATGACCAAGGTGATTTCACGAAGAACAATAATCAACCCACTACTCAAAGTAAATTGGTTTCTTATATAAAAATTCATCACCAACCGATAACCACATATACTCAATATTCTTTTGGAAAACAACTACTTCAACATAGATTCTGGGAGAAATAGGGTGACAAACCTCTCATGTTCTACTATTTGAACAAAGATAATGACCCTCTAAATTCTCTAACGAATAATGGATTGAGGTATTTTTAAATGGAAGGGGGAGTCTAGTAAAACTAACCCAAATCTCTATAGTAGATAGGTCACGATGCATGTGGAATTCATTGGACCACATGAACAAGAAGACTCGGTGGCCATTAAAAACATGGGGTGTGATGGACCATTCCAAAATCATATCCTCCTCAGAAGAAAACCCGATCATCGTGTGCCTATTATCAAAAAGACCAATTATTTCTCGATCTTGTAATCCCCAAGCATACAAGAATAATCTATCAAAAAAATAAACCGATGGTCATCAATTATTAAATCAGATAACAAGAATCAAATTTAATAGAGAAGAGGTCCTGATGAACTCTAATGTTAAGAGCGAGAGCTATGGAAATCTGTTTAAAAGATCAGGGACTTTAGGGTAGAGAGAAATTTTTGGGGAAGGAGGAAGAAATTCTGGGTTGGAAAATAGAGATAAGGAGATAGGTGGGGCTTCTGTGAAGGATTGTGGAGGTCCCTCCCCCTCTAAAAGGTGAGGGACCGACACACCCGTTATTATCATCTAGGCCATTGAGGAAATAGCATCCCGAGTATGAGAGCTCTTTATCAACAAGTAACACCTAAAGAGAAATTTCACCATGAATATTATGAGATATGAGCTTCTTCCAATATATCCTTATTCAAGTCTATTATTGATGAGACACGTACTTGGTTATTTAACCTTATCATTCTATAACAATCAAGGTTTAACTCAGTAACATTTCTCACATTCTTTTGAAGCTCTACATCCTCCTTTTATACCTCTTTAATCTTTACATGGATATATGGTTGAACACTCACTTGATAAAGATATGATTTATCCCCTTCCTTCAATATTTCATGGTGTTTCCTTTGAGAATCCAAAAAATATTAGATCCTTTGTGGTCCTAATCATAGATAAGATATCATGACCCTTTTGACTCTTAACATCATCCACCTTGATCAATTTCCTATGGTGGTAATGTATTGAGAAGTCATAATCTTTAATAAACTTCAACTATATTCTTTGGGGAATATTCAACTATTTATGTATAATGATCTAGGTTTTTCATATATAAATATTGCATATTTTTATATGAATATTCATTACATTGCACAAATACACGCCTGAGGGTCATAAAGGCATAGTTTCTTTGGATACTAGATACACAATCTTATTATTTCATGAAAGATATTAAAAATATACCATAAATATATTATCCTTAGACATAACCTACTTAAAACCTTTCTTCATGGCCTAGGAAAATGATACATAATAAATGGTGATCTCATATGCTCGGTAAGGTTAAACAAGGGAGATATCAACATAACATGAGTATAAGGGTATAATAATATGAGATTAACATTTGGAGACCCATACCATTCATATCATAGATCATAATATTGAATCAAAGAATAAACCTTAGTAGTTCATAAGACATGAAACCAAGTCCATGAATAACATTATGAACATTAAATCAAGTTTATTCATAACATAACTAACTCATGAGTTATCAATATTTATCTAATGCATTGGAGAGATATAACGTGGTCACCCATACTCAGTTTTTAATGTAACCACTTTTCCTTGATTTATAACATAACCACCCATCCTTGGTTTATAATATAACCACCATTATTTGGTTTATAATGTAACCACCCATCCTTGGTTATAATGTAACTAATATCCTTGGTTTATAATGAAATCACATGTGTAACACCCCAAAATTCTAAAATAAGAATATTGTTTTCGATAGCATATGCGACACGCGGCACAAAGCTTATAAAAAAATATAACACCTAGAGAATTTATAATATATTTAATTTTAAATAAATTCAATTTATTCAATATATTCCATTACACACAACACTAATTTTTTCTTGCGTTACATGCAATACTAAGTTTGGTTTGTGTTACACGCAACATTGAGTTTAAACGAAATGTGAAATATTATTAAAATATTATTATTTAATATAATAGTTATAACCTATCCATTAAATATTTGGGTATGAATAGTACTAACTAAATTATTAAAATTATGGTTATATATTTGTTAAAAATAAAATAAAAATCATTTAAAATAAAAATAAATTGTTTTCCGAAAAACAATTTTTTTCAAAAAGGCGATTTAGTCAGGATTTTAGTGAATAATTTAAAATTAATTTTTACCAATTTTATAAAATTTATTTGAAAAAATAAACATCATTATTTAAATTATCATATCAAAATTATCTTGTGGTGATTTTTTGTTATTTTTTTTAAAAGTGTCATTTTTTATAAGAGTGAAAATACTAAATTTTAATTGAAAATTACCTTTTCATTTAAATTATTTATAAAGTTAAACTATATTTTAAATTGGTTTTAAAGTAAAATTAGTAAAATTATATATCAATTAATACAATTTAGTTCATTTTAATTATTTTCATATTGAATTTTGATATAAAAATATTGTAAACTTTTGAACATTTTTTCTTCAAAAACCTGCTTTCTTATTACATTTGTGGGATTAAATTTAAATTGAATTTTTACTCTTATATGAATTAAATTTTTAAAAATGGATTCTATATTTTTAATCATAATAATTTCTAATTTATAATAATTTCAACTTGATTTTTGACCAAAATGAATAGTGAAAACAATAAAAATTAATTACCGTAGTTATGGTAAAAATGGATTTACCATGAGGTTAAACTAAAAGGATAAGGGTTAAAATGACCTAAAAATTTTAAAAATATTGTTTTATAGACATATTTACATCTTATCCTTCCCAATTTAGAATATATGTCCATTTGGAATCATTTCCAAGTGAATGAGGTTCCCTTTCCCCACATATAAAAGGGCACTTCCTACCCTAAATTATTCACAACTCCCATGCCCTTTATCTAGACCAAACCCTACCCAATTCTCTCTAAAAAATCCTTAATTTCATTTTATAGATTCTATTACTTCAAAGAGACCACCACTAGGGTCATTAAGAGGATTTATAAAGGAGGTTTCTCTTAGAGAAGGTAATTATCTTAACAAATCTCTTTCATTTTATTTCTTCTTTTTCTACATTCAATTATGTCTTAAAACTTCAAATATAATGACACATGTATATTTGATATAATTAGATTTTATTATTTTTATTTAATAATAATTATACATCTAAAATTCCATCAAATAGGTTACAAAATCATCATTCATGTGTATAGAGTACTACCACCTTGTGAACTATTGACATTCATTTTTTCATTACCACCAATCACAGTTGGATATAATGATGTATTTTCCACATTTATATGATATTTATGATATTATTATACTTTTTTAATTTTAATATCACATATACCTTTTTTATGTTACATTTATTTTAAAATATGATAGTGTCACTAGTGTGTACGGCGGACTACTGCCTCGTGAAGCGATGTAATTCATTTTTCAATTACACTTTACCTGGAATGTAATAAGGATAAAATTAATGAATATATGTGATATATATAAGATGATATTTATTATATAAATTTAATATAACACCCACTTCCTTACCATTCTACTCATTAATGGAATTATATCATCGCTTGTGCGTACGTATGACCTACCATCTCCACAAAGTGATGCGATTCATTTTCCATGTTCAATTTTCATAAATGGTTATAATAATGTATATAATAAGTAAATATGATATTTATAACATTAATATAATTAAGGATATTATGGATATATATATTATAATCAGGTGAACTAGAAATTTCATAACAATACATGCATGAGAAAACAAGGCAATTAACACTTGAGATTAATGAAAATAACGAAATATTATTAACAAATGGAGGGTAAATTATAAAAAAGGATCACATATGATATTATAAGTATAAATATGTTTCTGGTATAAAATAATAAAATGATTAAAACCATTATAAATAATATTAAGGAATTTTTAGCCAAAAATAATTGTGAGGTAAGGGATTTCATCACAATTTACATTCCATTGAGACATATTTGTTATTATGAACCAATTAAATTTTATGTGGTGTATATACTACCACTTTGAAATGTAATATAATGATTCTTTCATAATTCATGGTATTTTAAGTTTCACTTTTAATCATTTCACTAAAGGTATTTGACTTGAAAATTACCAAGTGGTAAAATATATTGTGTGATCTCACTTTATTTTTTTATTGTTAACTTTCTCTTGAAACAATCACTTTATTGTGATAATTTTTCATAATACATTACATTTATATTAAATATATATAAACTTGTGTGATGGATATGATTATTTCATAATCCATACACCATTTTTACATATGGTGTATACTTTTAAATTTATTTGAGTAAATGGGGAAATATTGATAAATCTATATCTTTTACTCTATATAGATATTTTATGATAAGGCATGTTGTTTATGAATTAAATAGATTATTAAATATATGATAAATTAATTAGACATGAAAGACACAGGTGGGGACCATTTATAGAAATCCCCTCGATTCATTGGTAGGTATTATGAGACAAAATCAGTTGTTCAAACCCATTGAGTTTATACCCATTAGTTTTAAATTGTCTTGTGAAAGGTATTGATAGTAGAGATATATTTGGCCAAACTGTATCAATTTGTACCCATAAGTTTTAAACCATATTTTGAAAGGTCTTAATGGAAGAGGTTTCTTGTTCCTAATTCATTATGTTCAATAATTAATCATTTCCTTCACTCAGAATTTAGTTATTATTATCCATGATATTTTCACTATGATATTATCTCTGAATGAATTTCATTATTAGTTTATTGATTAAATGGAATTTTTTTCAGTTATTTACCTTTACATATTGATTATTCCTTATACATTTATTTAAATGGAATTTTTTCTTAGTTATTTACCTTTCCATGTTGATTATGACTTATCCAGTTATTTAAATGTCATGTGTGATCAGTTATTTACCTTTCTATATTGACTATTCTTATTGATTCATGATAGCTTCCACTTTACTTAACCCTTACTAAGAATTTAATCTCACCCTTATTTTCTTTCATTTCTAAAAAATCCTTGAAATGTATTATGTTTGATATTTAAGTATATACTATATGGAATAAATTTATTCTTGAAAAAAATTATGTTGTAATTTGTGTTTTCAAATGTAATACAAGACACAAGTACGCATCTAGTTTACCAATACCATTAAACTATTTGGTCTTTCAAGATCTGATTTCTTGAATCTTATGTCAATGTAATACAGTAGACATAGGCTCCGGGCTACTGGGTTTAGGGTTTTTATAGTTGTTATTAAAGGAAGTTTAGTAGAAATATTAGAAACTAGGTTTAGGAAAAAAAATAGATTAGAGAGCATAACCCTATTATAAACTTTGAGGGTAAGCATAAAACAGCATCCTAAAGTTTTGGTAAGATAAATATTATGTGGTTTTCCCTTGTAATACATCCCTATCTAGATACTACAAGTGGGCATGGCTCTAGCACAGATGTACCTAGGGGTAATAAATCTGAAAAGGTCACATTGGGATTGACCCGATCACCACCTATTAAATGAAAATAGGCCTTACTATACACTTAGTTTGACACTCCTGGGGGATATTCTTAGGAAAATCACATTTTATTTACAAATCATTATGAAGGATTTTAATAGATGATGAAAATGAATGGCCTAGGTTAAACCCTAGACAAATAAAGGACCTATGTGGAAATAAAATGGATGAATTATTTATGTATTGTGATTCAAGAATTAAATTATTGAAGTGTTTTACGAAAGGTATTTTAGTTATAAGAATTATTAAACATCTAGGGATTGTGTGAAATTTTATAAGCATATTTTTCAACATTAAAATAAGAGTTTTGGATACCATAATGGGTTATGAGTTTAAGTTTGGTCATAATTTCAAACTCTTAAACACCCATTTTTGGTTTTATGTGATGGAAGTATACCAATTTTAAGGATATTTGTGGATAATTTTACAAAAATATAGCCCATTGGTTTAGTATTTGTTTTAGTGGAAAAGTTATTTGATGAATAATTCCTTTACATTTTATAGACATGAGTTTTAAAGTACTGATTACCTTTAGGTTTAATATTATCATTAATAACATTGTAATAATATTCAAATAAAATTATTAGACTTTTCTAAAAAAAATATATTGAAAACCATAGTAAAAATTTTATTTGATGATTAATTTTATTTAAAGTATGTCCATTTTATTTTTTTAGGAAAGTTATAAGAATTATATTAATATAGTTTAGAATAAGGAAAACTCAGATGCTAGGTAAAAACCCCTCACAACCGACAAGTTCGGGGGGTTTGAACACACAACTGAAGGACGATAAGGGTTCAATACCTACCACTAGCCTATGTAATTTCCTATTTAATATTTCATTAGTTAAATGATTTGAAAAATAAATATTAATAATAAACCAATGGTGATACTTTTGAGGATTATAGATTAATTTATTATATTATATAACTTATGATAAACATATTGGTTTAGGAAAATAGTTAGAGACAGACTAAAATACTTGTCACTCTTTTATGGATCTTATCATCCATTAAAAGTGGATTTTAGTACTTTAGGGATAAAAATTTCATTTTTGGATATTCATTTCTTGGAGTAAAGGATGAATTAGAAATTGATCAGATCACAACCAAAAGATGAAATTGTTCTTATGAAATAGAAATGTATAAAGTGATTATATTTCCTTATATTCTTAGAGAATAAATTTATTCCTCAACTTTAGGAAAAGGATCTTGAAAAAAAAATTATCCTATTTCATTCACATCTAATGAGTCAAATAGTATTTTAAATCATCATAGATTTATATTTTTGAGACCCTTTAATTTCCATTTACCATTCACTTGCTTATGATCAATGACCACAATCACTCTCTATAATTATTTACACTTTTCCTCCATGTCTATATATTCACTTTTCCCTAATGTTCTCTTATGTAGAAACCTAGTTATGTGTTATTCCATATGACCTTTGTACTTTCTTTTCTCTATTATTAAGAGGATATTTTATTAACCCTTTTTATGATGTGAGTTTTAAAAAAATAATTTTCAAATATAAAACCCTTGATTACCAATATCAAGTTTAAATTGCAAACACATAATTTATTTATAGTGGGGAGAATGTAACACCCTAAAATTATAAAATAAGAACATTTTTTTTGATAGCGTATACGACATGTGACACCAAGATAAGAATAAAATATAACACTCTGAGACTTTATGATATATTTATATTTAAATAAATTCAATATCTTAAATATATTTCATTATGCAAAACACTTATTTTATCTTGCATTACACGTAACTCTGATTTTATCTTGTGTAACACGCAACACCGAGTTTAAATGAAATGTGAAATATTATTAAAATATTATTATTTAATTTAATAGTTATAAACCAACCATTAAATTGGTGGGTATGAATATTTCTAACTAAATTATAAAAAAAAATTATATATCAGTTAGAAATTAAAAAATAATCATTTAAAAGAAAAATAAATGTTTTCCCAAAAAACATTTTTTTTCTAAAAGATGGTTTAGTCGCACTTTATGCACGTAATTTAGAATTAATTTTTACCACTTTTAGAAAATATATTATAAAAAATAAACATAATTTTTTAAATCATTATATAAAAAATCTATTAGGGTAAATTTCGGGTATTTTTCTAAAAAGTTTCATTTTTGATGAATAGTGGAAAATTCTGAATTTTAATTGAAAACTGCCTTTTTGTTTAAATTATTTATAAATTTAAATTATATTTTAAAATTTTTTTAAAGTAAAATTAGTAAAATTATATATCAATTAATCTAATTTATTTCATTTGGATAATTTTAATATTGAATTTTTATATAAAAATATTGAAAATCTTTTGAATATTTTCTCTTTAAAAACCTCAATTCTCATCACGTCTGTGGGATTAATTTTAAATTAAATTTTTTCAGGTATGTGAATTGAATTTAAAAAAAAATTATTCCATATTTTTAATAATTATAATTTATAATTTATAATAAGGTTAAATTATTTTTTTACCAAAATGAATAGTGAAAACAGTAAAACTTAATTACCATGGTTAAGGTAAAAATGGATTTAATGTGGGGTTAAACTAAAATTATAATGGCTAAAATGACCTACCAACTTGTAAAAATATTATTTTATGGCCATATTTCCATATTATACTTCTTGAGTTATCATATATGTCCATTTTGAATCATTTCCATGTGAATGACTTTGACATTTTAGATTCTTTTGGGAAATTTCCATTTAATTTCCAAGAGGGTTCCCTTTCATTGCTTATAAAAGGGAACTCCCTCCCCTCACTTATTCACACCTCCAAAGGTCTTTAGCTCAACCAAAAACTACCCAATTATCTCCCCAAAATCCTAATTTACATTCTAGATATTCTAGTCTAGATAAAAGACCATCCCTAGGGTCCTGATGAGGAGATCCAAAGGAGGTTTTTCTTAGAGAAGGTAATTATCTTAACAAAGATCTTTAATTTTATTTCTTATTTTTTCACATTAAATTATGTATTAACATTTAAAATATAATAAAAAATATATTTACCATATACTTATATGTTATTATGTTTATTTAATAATAATTATCCATCTCCACTTCCATCAAATGGGTTATGAAATCATCATTTGTGTGTACGCTGGACTACTGCCTCGCGAACCGTTGTCATTTGTTTTTACATTACCACCTCTCATGGTTGGATATAATGGTGGATTTATCATATGGATATTATATTTATGATATTATTATACTTTTTTAATTTTAATATCAAATATACCTTTTTACATTCTGTGTCTTTTAAAATACGATAATGTCGCTCGTGTGTACGGAAGACTACCGCCTCAAAAAGCGATGTGATTTGTTTTTAAATTATGCTTTACATGGAATGTAATAAGGATAAAATTAATTAATATATGTGATATATATTATATTATATTGATTATTAAATTTTAATATATCACCCACTTCCTTACCCTTCACTCATTAAGGTAATGATATCGACGCTCGTGCATACTTACGGCCTACCGTCTCCATGAAGGGATGCAATTCATTTTCCATGTTAAAATTTTATAAATGGTTATAATAATGTATCTAATGTGTAAATATGATATTTATAACATTAATATAATTCTAGATATTATGGATATATATATTATAAGCAAGTGAACTGGAACTTTTATAACAAAATGTGTATGAGAAAACAAGACAATTAACACCTGAAATAATAAAAATAATGAAATATTATTAACAAACAGGTGGTAAAATGTAATAAAAGGTTTATATATGATATTATAAGTATGAATATAGTTATTATATAAATTAATAACATGATTAAAACCATTATATGTGAGTTTAAATAAATTTCAACTAAAAGTAATCATGATGTAAGGGATTTCATCTCAATTTACATTCCATTGAGACTAATTTGTTATTATACACCAATTCAATTTTATGTGGTGTTTATACTTCCCCTTTCACATGTAATATCATGATCTATTTAGACTTCATGCTATTTTAATTTTAACTTTGAATCATTTAACCAAGGGGATTTTAATTGAAAATTACCAAGTGGTAAAATTTATTGTGAGATCTCACTTTCTTTTGTGATTGTTAACTTTCTCTTGAAACAATCACTTTCTTATGATAATTTTTAATTAGAAATTAAATTTCTATTAAATACCCATATTATTATGTGATTAATATGATTTTTTCATAAACTATATACCATTTTTACATATGTTTTATACTTTTAAAGATATTTGAATAACTAGGAAAATATTGATAAATCAGTATCTTTTACTCAATATGGATATTTGGTGATAAGGCATACATTATTTTTGAATTAAATTGATTATTAGATATATGAGGGATTATTTTAACATAAAAAACATGGTTGGGTACCATTTATAGAAATTACCTAGATGAATTAGTAGGTATCATGTATAACATCTCAAGTTTTTAAAAGAAAATACTATGTTTGATAGCATACATGATACGCCACATTGAACTCACATAAACAAATAAATATTATAATTTAAATGTTACCATTAAACTAGCTGTTATAATGGTGGTAATGAACAGTATTATATGAATTATGAAAAAATGGTTTACACATGTATATATAGTTAATTATTTGTTGATTGGGTAATTATAAATGAATGTAAACCCCATATTAAAAAAAGGAAAGGTTTTTCTGAAAAACTATTTAAATGTGCACAAATTTGTTTTATACTAATAAATAAAAAAATCACACTTTTTGGATTATATGAATGTAATATATATATATATATATATAATATATATTCAATATAATGTCTAAAATTTATCTTATGTTTTTTCTATACATGATATATGAATAAATCCAATTTTAGGCATAAAAGAAGTATTTTTCAAAAAAAGGCATTTTTCCTCCTTTTGATGGTGAACCTATTTTAAATATAGTTTTTGAAACTTTTATAAGTTATATTTAAAAAAATAAACTTCTTATTTCAAATCATATTATCAAAATTTACTTTGTTTTAATTTTTTTTTCTAATAAGATTCATTTTTTGATGAATAGTGAAAAATATTGCATTTTATTTGAAAACTGTTTATTCATATAATTTATTTATATAGTTAAATTATGTTTTAAATTTATTTTAAAGTATAATTAGTTCTATTATAAATCAATAAAAATAAATTCTGGTCATTAGAATCAATTTTACATTGAAATTAGATATAAAAACATTTCAAACTTTTGAACATTTCACTTTAAAACCCCTCTTTTTTCATTTTGTCTCCAGGATTAATTTTAAATCTAATTATGAAAATTATGTTAATTTAATTAGGTAAAACTGATTCCATATTTTTAATCATAAGTTCAAAATTAGGTTTTAAGGTCAATTTAATTTTTAGGTATAAAAATTTTACCATGGTAAAAAAAATATTTACCGTGGTATAGGTAAAAAATGAAACATGTTAAAGTTAAAAAGGGTAAAGGTATAAAATAACTAAAAACTACAACCTTTAATGGTTTTTTGAGGTTTGGATCGAACCTAACTAGAATAAAAAATATTAATTTAATATATAATTCATTGAAATTAATTCCACCTCGATGTGGTTGGATTTAAATAAAAAATAATCAATAATTTAATCACTTAAAATCACCTCTCCTCAAGTATAAATTCTACCCCTCACCACTCCATTTCGAACCAAAAATCCTTTTAGCTCCAAAAATATTTTCCCAAACCTCTTCTCCTCACTATCCCCATGTCCAATTGATTTTATTCTCACCAAAAGAAAAAATCCAAGGTCCTCAAGGGTCTCTTGAGGAGGTGATATTCGAGAGGTAATTTTCCCAAATTACCTCTCTTAATTTATTTTCCTGTTCTACTTTATCATCACCTAATTCATCCATAAATTCATGATAACTCAATAATAATTTTTATACTGAATTTTTATATTTCTAATGTAATATCTCATATCCATTTCATTTCTCATCTCCTCCTAGTCAAATAAATGAAATTATTGTCCAAGTTATGCTGGTTAATCACCTCCATGAATAGTGTGTTTGTTATTTTTTAATTACCAACTTAATGGATGGTCTTAAAACTATTTTTATGGTTAAATAAGATTTTCTAATTTATATTATAACATATCCAATATTCTAGAACTAATATATACTCATAATAGTAAATAAAATGAAACTAGTTCATGGTGTTTGAAAAGACTACCAAAAATAAACTAAATGTTTATCATTAATGTTTTATCTAATGAATCATCCTCATGTAAGAAATAAAAATTATATATGGGGCCATTTATACTTCTGGAAGTAAATTAATACTATTTCATTCCACTTCTGGAGTTTTAATCTCATTTTACAATAACATTCATAATTTAACACAAATGAATCGATCATGAAACAATGAAACAAATACACCTGAAACCATGAAAATAAGGCCCCATAAATTTAAATACAGTTCTATAATTAATTAATAACCTTATTTAAACCATTATAAAGTTGTTTTTAAAAAAATTTAAGTAATTCAAATGTTTGTTAAGGGAATTTCTTAACCCAATTTCCATTCTTTGGGTTAAACTTATACTTCTTGATTACGTCATGCTAATCTTATGTGTGAAATGAATTTTGAATATCTTATGTTATATTTAAACTTTTTTAAGTGGATTTATATAAGATACACATTTTTGATACATTTTATTTATTTCCACTTCCATGATACGATATTTGTAAGGGACTTCATCTCAATCTCCTTTCAATGAGGCATATCTGATGTTATAAACCTTTATTGTCATATAAGGTGTATATACAACCCTTTTGACATGTTATATCATGAATTATTATATTACCATGATATTTAAAGATTTGTTTAATTTTATTATTTAATTATTTTTATTCAAGTGTTTCTCAAGTGGTAAGGGACTCTTTAACTAAAACATCACTTTAAATATTTTAAATATTTATTCTTTTAAATCCTTCTATTTCATGTCTATATTTTTAAAATGGTTTTTATGAATGTTTTTATATGGACATGAATGTTTTAAAATGTTTATTTTTTTAGTTTCTTATAAATGTTTCAAAGTGGTATGAGACACTTTGATTCAAAAATATATTTTTAAATGTTTAAAATGGTTTTCAAAAATGGGTTCATTATTTCAATAACTTAGAATATTTTTTTACTTATATAGAATAAATGGTTTCACTAAAAAAATAAACAGTACATTAGAGGGGGTTATTTAAAGGGGTTATACACAACCCCCTCTAAATTCATTTTCTATAAAATTAGAGGGGGTTCTACACAACCCCATCTAATCGTCGAATTTAGAGGGGGTTATGAACCCCCTATAAATTCATTTTCTATAAAAAATAGAGATATGTTGTGTACAAACCTTGATAATCATCAAATTTAGAGGGGGTTTTGAACCCCCTCTAAATTTTTTAACATTATTTTTTTAATATCCATTTGGATTCTAGAGGGGGTTCAAAACTCCCTCTAATGTCTTTAAATTAGAGGGGGTTGAAAACCCACTCTAATGTCTTAAATTAGAGGGGGATGAAAACCCCACTATAATTTCTTTAAATTAGAGGGGTTTCAAAAAAAACCCTCTAATGTCTTTAAATTAGAGGGGATTCAAAACCCCCTCTAATGTCTTTAAATTAGAGGGGGTTTGAAACCCCCTCTAATGTCTCTAAATTAAAGGGGGTTTGAAACCCCCTCTAATGTCTTTAAATTAGAGGGGGTTTGAAACCCCCTCTAATTTAAGTGATTAAAGGGGGTTGTGAACACCCATTATTTTTTAAAAAACAACTTCCATAATATATATATATATATATATATATATATATATATATATTTAAAACACAATATATAAATGTATTTAAATGCATTATATATATGAATAGATCATATAGAATATTTATATAATTGTATTTAATTGTATTTATATGTATACAAAATATAATTTTACAATTTTATGAACATTAATATATATTTTATCTGTATAAATTGCATTTCATATAATATTAATTATATATAATATAAAAGCATAAACATGTTACATAAATATAATTTATTTAAAAAATATATCATGTAAAAACTCAAGCTTGTAGTTTTTATAGTTTAGAATGTAATAATAATAAATATTTTTTTAAATAATATTTTTATGATTTTATATTATATATAATTAATATTATGTGATATACAATTTATACAAATAAATATATATTAATGTACACAATATTATACAATTATATGTATTGAAATACATATATATTACTGTACATAATATTACATAATTATATTTATTGAAATACATATATATTAATGTGTATAATAATAAATATATGTATTGAAATACATTATATAAATATTTGTATAAATTGTATTTTATATAACATTATATAAATATTTGTATAAATTTTATTTCATATATAATATTTGTATAAATTTTATTTCATTTAATATTAATTATATATAATATAAATATTTGTATAAATTGTATTTC
This sequence comes from Viscum album, assembly GCA_963277665.1. Lineage (NCBI taxonomy): Eukaryota > Viridiplantae > Streptophyta > Magnoliopsida > Santalales > Viscaceae > Viscum > Viscum album. The sequence goes on from OY728159.1 coordinate 1,628,803,454, forward strand.
ATATATATGTATTTCATATAATATTAATTATATATTAATTATATAAAATATTATACAATTTATACAAATAAATATATACTAATAATGTACATAATAATAAATATATGTATTGAAATACATTATATAAATATATTTTTAGAAACATTTTATAAATATATTAATTAAATACTTATATATATTATTTAAATAAACATGTATATAATATATAAATATCCATTTAAGTATATAAATAATAGACATAAATATATAAACATATATGTATATACATATTTGAGTATATAACTAATTTAAATGAATATATTTATAAATATATAAAGATATACATATATACATATAAATATATAGTTTATATAAATTTATATATATTTTATATATTTAAATGTATTAAAATATATTATATAATTAATTTTTATTAAAATAATTAATCAAATATATATATATATAGGCATGAGTTAATAAATATAAAAATTCAGTTGGCCTGGTGGTATCGTAGAATGGTTGGTTTGTCCAGTGGTCTGTGGTTCGAATTCCTACAAGCTCTAATTTTTTAAATAAATGGAGACAAACGTAGGGGTCTGGCCACGGGGTGACAAAGGGTAGACAAGGTGACATCCGGAGGCGCGTGGGGTAGACACTCGAGTGGCGGTCTGACACATGGGACAACCTGGGGGCGCGGGGGTAGAAGACAACGGGACCTGGGGGCGTGCGGGTAGAAGACAACAGGACCCCGGGGGGCGCGTGGGACAAAGGGTAGACACTTGAGTGGCGGGCTTGACATAGGGGGACGTGGAAAAACTAGGTGCGCGTGGTGGGGGACAACCAGGGGCGCTCGGGGGAGAAACTTGGGTAGGGGGACAACCGTGGGTGACACCAGGGGACAGCCGGGGGGGCTCGAGGGGCAACCTTGGTGACATAGGGGGACAACTTGGGGCGTGCGGGGTAAAAGACTGGGGGACAATCGGTGGCGCTCGGGGGGGGGGGGGACCTGGGTGACAGAGGGGACAACCAGGGGCACGAGGGTGTGAGACAGCGTTGGGTAGACAATTAAACAAATAGGTAGGCTTTAGGGGCGGTTTAGAACCCACTGCTAATGTAATCCCCCATTAGGGTCCATTAGGGGCGGTTCTATATCTCTAAACTAGTTGCAGTTTGAAAAAAATCATCACTAATACAACTATTTTTTAGTTAATTTAAGTCACCATTAGAGGGGGTTTAAACCCCCTCTAATGTAACCACCACTAAGATCACAATGATTTTACCAGCAACCCCTCCAAACTGCCCCTACTAACAATAGGCGGCCACATTAGTTGTGGTTCCTCACAACTGCCCCTAATGTCTTTAGAAGGGGTTATAACCCCCTCTAAACTCACTGCTCTTTTGTAGTGTTTCTCCCAATTTCATGAAGCTTTATTACTTTAATTTTTTCTTTATAATTTTTCATGGTTTCTTTTTAATAAAATCGCTTCATTATTATGTGCGTTTTTTTTATATTTTAAAGGTTATTTTTATAAGAAAATGGTGTGTTGATATCTAAAAGTGTTTTTCTTATGGGTTTAAAAGGTTTTTAAGGGTTTTAAGGGTTTTATTCATGATTTAGTCATTTTACATTATAAAATAAGGGTTTATCCGCATTATAGATCATGGGTGAGCTAGATATAGTTTATACGAAGGGTTGAGCCCCATTATAGCTCATGAAAGATAGGTGAGCCCAATATAGCTTATATGAAGGGTGCGCCCCATTATAGATCTCCAAATCATTGGGTACTATGGAGGTGTAAGTAGACCGTATGGTTATTCCATTTGTAAGGGTTATTGTAAGAGTGATATAGTAATGATGTCCCAAGGAACCTATGCGATTTTTCTATACTTTCTAATGTGTTTTTAAGAAAACGTTTTTAATGGGTTTTTATGTTTTTACTAGACTAACACACTAGTGCAGAAAACGTTATTTACGTCACCATTTTTTACGTCGGTTATATATAACCGATGTGAGAATCTGTGAAACGTAGTTTTTTACGTCGGTTATTTAATAACAGACATAACAAATGCATTGAGTATCTTTTTAACATCGGTTATTTTAATAACCGACGTTACAAATCACATGTGTTCAGTTTTTACTTCGGTTATTTTATAACCGACGTAAAAAACTAAAGCGCGGGGGTTTTTTACGTCGGTTATCAAATAACCGACGTAAAAAAAGAGATATCTATGAGTTTTTTATGTCGGTTATTTTATAACTGACATAACAAAACCAAAGCGCGGGGGGGTTTTACATTGGTTATTTTATAACCGACATAAAAAACGAGATATCTACGAGTGTTTTACGTCGGTTATTTTATAACTGATGTAAAAAACCAAAGCGAGGGGGTTTTTTACGTCAGTTTTCAAATAACCGACATTATAAATTTAAAAAATAGTTTATAACGTCGGTTATTATATAACCGACATTATAAAACATTTAAAAAATTAAAGTCCCGTGGACTGTCATTTACGTTTTTTCGATCGACAGTCCGTCGGCTCGTCTCTCTCGCGCGGTAAACCCTAATCGGCTCGTCGATCGACCTGCGTTAAACTCATTTTGGCTTCATCGTTTATCATCTTTAGTCTCCTCGGATCTCTCATCTCAACTCTCAACACTCAAGTAAGCATTCCACGAATTTATTTCATTCGTTTTTTTCAGATAGTATATATTTATGTTTTGCGATTTTTTTGTTTAAACTAGGTTAGATTCTTCCATTTCTAACCCTATTACATCTTTTTGAATATCGTTGGCACCGGACATTCATTTTTATCTTGAGTGTCTTGTTTTTGTATTTCTTTATAAAACAAATTTTGATATATTACCTTGCATTTAATGACTCAAAATCCTCATATGTTGGAAACATATTTGGGGTTATTTATTGAAGGACTATGGCACGATTAAGGAAAGATTTGGAATATTTCCTGATTTGACCGGTTTGAATTTCATTATCAAAAAGAAATTTTAGGTATGGTTGATTCATCCATTCCTTTTATCCTATATTTCATTTAACGCTCAGGTTCATCTAACAATTTGTAGTTTGATAACCAATAATGTTTATGTGATTAGAAAATTAAAAGAAATTATCATCATATATAGTGAATCATACTTGTTGAGTGTCTTATCATAGAATAGGAATCAATCATCCATATTGAAGATGTCATTTTTTTAGAAAACAAAAAACATTAATTTAAACCATTTATCATTCATTAATTGAACTAAAATAAATATTTACACATGAGTTATAATGGAACATAATAAAATAAATATTTATCATTCACCCTCATAGAGTCTAATAAATCCATGATAAACCATTTTTTTTCTTTAATGGAAACAAATTCACTTTTACCCACTTTGTATTTTTAGAAGACACTAAACTCCCTTATAATTTCAACCTTCTGGGAAGTATTAAACATCATTATATCCCTTTAAAAAATCTAAATGTCACAGAAATATCGTGCATCCATTTTGTCTTATAGGACTCTACTATAGATAAGTATACCATTTTTTATATTATTAGTTATGATAAACTCTATCATAACATCATTAATATATGTTTATAAAAATGGGAATATCACAATTCTCATGATTTTAGTTGAGAATAATTATAATGTTTTTTATTAATGTTAATATAGACATGGGTAATTTTACAAAAAGAATGTGAACTTGAATAATGAATGGTACTTATATGTATTTCACAAGATTTTTTGATTTTATGTCACAAAACTAATTGATAATCGAATATAACAAATAATTGCACCACCAACCAAAGTGAAACCAGTGTATTGTTCTATTTTAGAAATTCAGGATTCAATCAATGAGATTGTGATTTATTTATTTTTTTATAGTTTCTGAATCAAGATACTAGATTCTATTTCAAATGGGTATTTGTTTGTTTTTTGATGTTTCACAATTTTATTTGATGTAGGTTTTTCTTTTTCATGGATTACTTCATAAAGTGGTCTCGGTTCATTTGATTTTGTGTTTCCTTTGACACCATCCCCCCTCAATGACTATGATCTCTCATTGCCAGTTTTTCTCTAATTGTTCTCTCATACACCTTTTGGATTTTATGGTTGATTACAAACATATTTATTCAAATATTTAAGTTGGATTATATGCATTTTTTAGGATTATATTTCTGTTTTATGCCACTTTATTTATTATTCTATCCAATACTAAGACACTTTCTAGTAAGAAAAATTTCATAAGAAATATGATTGGACTCTTCATCATATTTCATGAAATGTTTTTAATAATGTCACATTTTTAAAAAAATATGATATATCAAAGATGTGGAAACGGGTGGTGTCCGGGGGGGTGTCCAAGGGGGTGGGTGGGTGTGAGTGGCTTTCCACGGGGGTGGGGGCCTATCCAGAGGGTTTTGGGGGTTTTTCATGGGGGTGGGGCTGTCTAGAGGGTTGGGGGTGTCCAGGGGGTGTTGAAGGGGTAGGGGTGGGGGTGGTGTCCAGGAGGGGTGGGGGTGCTGTCTAGAGGGGTGGGGGCTGTCCGGAGGGTTGGGGGTGTCCAGGGGTGGTCCAAGGGGGTGGGTGGGTGTGGGGGGCTGTCCAAGGGGGTGGGGGCCTGTCCAGAGGGTTTTGGGGGTTGTCCGGGGGTGGGGGGTGATTCTCAGGTTTACTCCATTTTCTCCAATTTTCTATCAACTATGTAGGCGGCATGGTTTTCTTTGATTCAATGAAATTTAAAACTATTATATCTAACTATATTTTGTTTTAAAAATAATATTCAAGCATATTTTCTTAAATAACCATAGATTTGTTTTATATTTTAAATTTTTTTACATTCAAATTATGATTTTTTTCATATAAATATATATTTGTCTTATCTTAAAAATATATATTTTTTGTTGATATTTGTTATAGGTAATAATGATTCGAAGTTGGATTACGGCACATCAAATGAGAAATGAATTTGAGGAAGGTGTTGATGCATTTTTGGAATTTGCAAAACGAAATGTTCCAAGTAGTGACATTTTTTTCTGTCCATGCCTGAAATGTTTGAATATGAAGAAGTTAAAAATTATAGAGATAAAAGATCATCTGATTTGTCATGGTTTTAATCTGAGTTACAGCCCTTGGATTTGGCATGGTGAAACTGGACGGAATGTCACTGATGATGATGATTTGCAAGATGGTAACTCCGATGGAATTGAAGAAATGATTCACGATATTGTAGCAGAACAAATTGAGATAGAACCAACAGTTGCGCGTCTATATAGTGATGCTGAAAAACCATTATATCCTGGTTATACAGATTTTACAGTTTTATTGGTGGTGTTAAGATTGATTAACCTGAAGGTGAAACATGGATGGAGTGACAAAAGTTTTACAGAGATTCTACAACTGATGAAATACATTCTTCCAAAAGATAACGATCTTCCATATTCACATTACAAATCCAAGAAAATATTATGCCTGATGGGATTGGGATACAAGAAAATACATGCATGTCCGAATGACTGCATTATATATAGGAAGGAATATGAATTTCTGTCAGAGTTTCCTAAATTTGGGACATCACGTTATAAGGTGAAAGAAAAATCACAGGCTGGTGTAGAGATTACAAAGCTCCCTTCAAAGGTATTTTGGTATCTTCCTATAATTAATCGTTTCAAACGTTTATTTGCTAATTCACATGATGAAAAAAGGTTAAGATGGCATGCTGAAGAGCGGGTATATGATGGAAAAATACATCATCCAGCTGATTGTCCACAATGGAAGAAAATTGATGCACAGTATTCTACATTTGGAAATGAAATTAGAAATCTCATACTAGGGTTGTGCACAGATGGAATGAATCCATACCGAACCCTCAGTAGCACACATAGTTCATGGCCTGTTTTATTGGTAATTTACAACCTCTCTGCTGAAGTTTGTATGAAGCGCAAATATGTCATGTTGAGTATAATGATCTATGGTCCAAAGCAACCCAGTAATGATATTGATGTTTACTTGTCACCGTTGATTGATGATTTGAAACTGTTATGGGATGATGGTATTAGGGTGTATGATTCTTATAAAATGGAATATTTTCAACTGCATGTAGTGCTTCTGTTCACTATAAATGACTTCCCAGCGTATGGAAATTTGTCTGGATACAGTGTTAAAGGGCATAAAGCATGTCCAATTTGTGAACAACAGATGTTAAATTGTCAATTTCATCATGGGAGGAAAATAGTGTACATGGGTCATCGAAAGTTTTTCCTATGGAACACCCTTATAGAAGACTAAAAAAGGCATTCAAAGGCTCACAAGAATTTGATACTACTCCAAAACCTTTATCCCCTGATCTGTATTTTGAGAGGGTGAAAAACCTTGATGTGACATTGGGAAAGACACATAAATCTGGTAATGATAGACATATTTGGAAGAAAAGGTCAATTTTTTTGAGCTACCGTATTGGAGGTATCATGAAGTTAAACATAATATTGATTTCATGCATGTGGAGAAGAATATCTATGATTCTTTGATTGGAAGATTGTTAGATATTAAAGGAAAGACTAAAGATGGGTTTAATGCAAGATTAGACTTACTATCAATGGGAATACGTTTGGAGTTAGCTCTCACTCCTAAAGGAAGACGAACATTTCTTCCCCCGGCTTGTCATACATTATCGAAGAGGGAGAAAATTAGCTTCTGTCAGTGTCTTCATGATACCAAAGTGCCTCAAGGTTATTCTTCTAATGTAAAAAAATTTGTCTCATTGAGGGACTTGAAGTTCATAGGTATGAAATCACATGATTGTCACGTCATGATGCAACAAATTCTACCAGTTGCATTGCGTGGAATATTGCCCATTCGTGTCAGAAAGACTATAATGAAGTTGTGTTATTTTTTCAATTTAATTTGTAACAAGGCGATTGATGTGAATGCGTTGAACATTTTGGAAAAGGATGCAATTTTTATACTTTGTCAATTGGAAATGTATTTTCCTCCAACTTTTTTTGATATAATGGTGCATTTAATGATTCATCTGGTTCGAGAAATAAAGATTTGTGGACCTGTATATCTTCGTTGGATGTATCCTTTTGAAAGGTATATGAAAATATTAAAGGGGTATGTTAAAAATATATATCGACCTGAAGCCTCCATTATTGAAAAGTATATTTTTGAGGAGGTAGCAGAGTTTTGTATGAGATACTTGGATGCGACGCAACACATAGGTTTGCCTCCATCTCTCCATGAACGAGTTAATAATGAGGGAAAGGGGATTCGCGACTTGAAAGTCAAATCATTGTCAGCTAAACAGATGAAGAAGTTAGAATCATACATCTTGAATAACATAGCTGATGCTCAACCGTATATCACATTGCATATTAATGAGTTGAAACAATGTCATCCAAAGAAGAAAGAAATGTGGATTTTGAATGAGCACAACAAAACTTTTTTGTCATGGATTAAAAAGACTTTGCTTGGTAGATCAGATGTATCAGAGACATTAAAATGGATAGTGGGTGGTCCATGTTTAAATGTGATAACATGGTCCGGTTATGACATTAATGGTTATAAATTTCATACGAAAGATCAGGACAATAGAAGTGCAGTTCAGAATAGTGGTGTATTGGTGTTTGCAGAAGCAATGCATTTTTCGAGTGCTAAAGACAAAAACCCAATTTCTGCATCAAGTGCATATTATGGAGTGATTGAAGACATATGGGAGGTTGATTAATTTAAAATTAAAGTTACCTTTTTTTAACTGTAAATGGTTTAATGGTAAAAATAGTGTCAGATACAATGAATTTGGAATGACACATGTTAATCTGAATAGATTGGAAGACACAGCTAATTCTTTTATAATGGCAACACATGAAAAACAAATTTTCTATGTAGTAGATCAATCAGATATGCAGTGGGCTGTTGTTTTACAAGGTAAAAATAAAATATGTTGGGGAGGATGAAGTTGATGAATATGCTGATTTATGTGAGATCCCTACTTCCATGGAAAGATTAACAGAACATAATGATGATCATGTTGAAGACATAGTTTGTGCCATAAGGAACGATCACGACGAAGGAATTTGGGAAAACAATCCATTTATACATTCCTAAAATTACTGGTAACATATGTTTATTTCTTGTTTACATTTATTTTTTCCATAAATGTTAGATATTGTAAGTTTTTTATTTATTAAAACATGTTTTAAAACAAAATAAGTATATGTTTTTGTGTGTTTTAAGTTTGTTTATTTTACTTTATCATGTTTATAACCATTACATGAATTATATATCTATTATTTTTGTTCACTGACAATTACTTTACCATGTTTACCATGTTAACCAGGTTTACCATTTTTACCATGTTTACCATCTTTACCATCTTTACCATCTTTACCATTGTTTAACATGCTTACCATATTACCAATGTTTACTATTATGTAACTTAGTAAACTTTTCTATTTTCTGATTACAGTAGTATTAAAATATTTGAATTTGTATATTTGTGAACTAACGTTTGTTTTTTTGATGTGAAGGATAATGATAGATCATTCAGATGATCAACCACATGATTCTGGAGAGGATCATATTGCTGGTCATACCTCTGGGGATGAACATTCACATGCTCCTATTACGACAAAGAGTTCAAAGGTTGGTAAACGTGGGTGCACACGTTTACCAAAATTATCACTTTCCCGTACGCAGGATCAGAGGATAGTCATTGAGTTTGATGATGATGATATTCCTAGAGGTCTGAATGCAAAATATTTTAAGAGTTTTTTAGCAACTCAGGATAAGAGAAAAGTAAGCATTCTGTATGACGATTGGAGAAGTGTTGATAAAGCGATTATCTCTCAGTTGTGGGAGATGATTTTGGTAAGATCTTTTGTCATTGTTTGACTATTCTTTTAATGTTTCTAGTATATATAATATGTTTAACCTCTTATTTATCAGATGACATTTGATATTACTGACACTGGAGGAGTCAGGAATAAATGCTTATCGTTGGCTGCCAGGAGATGGAGGGATTTCAAATCAACCCACTCATCAGATTTCATTTATGGTCATAGGAGTCATGACAATCCATGTCGTATATATCCTTTTATAGATGAAGACACATGGAGATGGTTTTTTGAAAGTAGAATAAAAGAGTCATTTCTGGTAAGGGCAATGTAAAATTTTATAAACTTTCTTATATAAATGATTTTATTAATGTTTTGTTAATGATTTCTTATTCTTAAATTACAGAAAACAAGGAAATCTCATCAGGAGATCCAATCTAAAAATGTATACCCTCATTGTTTATCTCGGGGAGGGTATGTATTATTGGAAGAACAAATGATGGAAGAAAAGTTTCAACAACTAAGAGATGAGTCTTCAAGCTCTAGAGAGGTGGCCCCTCCATCCCCTCCATCTAGACATGAAAAATGGAAGAGAGCTCAGAAGGGAAAAAAAGGGTAATATCTTTTGGAAGAATCGAGAATCGTAGCTGAGAGGATTATAAGATATCTATTTTATTTATTTAAGTTAACTATTTTCTTCATATAATTTCAATCATTACAGAAATGTTCAATTAATTAATACAGGACTCTCTTGAGGAGCAGAGTTCAGAGGGGACATTTACAGCTACTGGGAGGGAAGATATTTTATTTGCAGCATTGGGAAGGCCCGAACATCCCTGTCGTGTAAGAGGATGTCTGGAAGGTGTATCGGTAAGAAAAGTGTTTCCACATTCTTCAACTTCTAACATTGAGGGGGTTTATAAAAAAAATAGAATCCTTGTAGGCTGAAGTTTATAATATTAATGCGACGATGGAGGACAAGATTAGAAAGTCGGTGCAGTCTATGTTTTCATAAATGCAAATACAATTTCAGACTGCAGTTCCCACTCCTCCACCTCCCCCTGCAAACCCCATTATTTATCCTCCACCTCCGCCAGTAGCTCCCACTCCCCCACCTCAGCCTGCGGACCCCATTTTTTATCCTACGCCTCCGCTGCAGCTTCCTACTTATCGCGAGTTGTATGTTGATGATTCTCAACATCATATAGTAGCATATGGGTTGTTATATTGTATAGGAGATACAGTTCATCATCAATAATTAGAGGTAGAGAATCAAAGGGTCACTGTACAGGATATTATAGATAGATTAGCTAGGGTACTAATACCTACAGATGAGGTGGCGATAGTTGGACAGAGTATTGTCCATTTTTTAATTTGGCCATCCAGACTTCTTCGACTCATTACCATAGAGGTATGAATGTTATATCTTTTATTTTATTTTTTTATTAAAGTTGTTTTATCATTTGAAAACTAATATATTTTTCAATTTCTTTTTTACAGGAATACTTCAAAGGTAAATAAATACTATATAGACAACAACAAAGACAAATTTCTATGAAATCAGATACAGATTCAAATGGTCTTGACAGATTGTCAAGATATTCACATTTGTTGTCAGGTTATTATGATTTTCCAATGGAAGCTCATGTTTGTGGACGTGAAATAAGAGTGGGGATTATAAAAACTGATATCATGGAGCTTGTTACTGGAGATAAGTTGGGCATCAACGTGGTGCAATTTTTTCCATGTAAGTCTTAACACCTTTTCCTTGCGTTATATTTATTAAAAATGAATACTTATGCATGTTTTGTATTAGGTATCTTTATAAAATTTGTGAAAGGAATGAGCTGACAGAAGTATATGGATTCGTGGACCCGCAATTGTTTTCCCCTGAAGCATGTGCATTGAATGAGGAACAAAGAATGGTTTATATTGCTGAAAGATTTGAAAAGAATATAATCACACAATGTTGGATGATGCCTTTTTGTGAGAGGTATGAAAAACATTTCTATCAAAGAGTTAATTATCTTTTAACATAAAAAACCACTATCGTCAAATTTCCTTTTATCAGTGATCATTGGATGTTAGGGGTTTTTTGCCCAAGGGAGAAAGCCCTTTATTGGATATGATCTGTCCATGGTGATGTGCGGGAAAGTTTTAAGAATATATTGGAAAAGTAAGTTTCAATTTCTCAATAGTTTTATATATTATAATGAATTTTAAATTTACCCCATTCGTATTATTTTCTAACAGTTCATGGGCCTACTTTCGAAAAAACATAAAGAAAAGAGGTGCAAAGATCAAATATGTAAATGCGAAGGTAAATATCCATTTATAATTTGTACTTTTTAATTTATTACATAAAAATAATATATTGAATTTACACTCATTCAAACAGAATTTTCATGAACAACAAGGCCTCATCGAATGCGGATATTATATGTTAAGATTTATGTATGAAATAATAACAACTGGGACAGTTGTGAATTTTGACCTGTTATGATTTACTCTTAAACTTTTCTATAATATTTCAATTTGATTTATTCATTATACACGTTAACTACTTTCTTTTTCATTTGTAGATTTTTGATGACCCTAAACCCTATACTACTGAAGACATCAAACACTTACAAGTGGAGTGGTCAAATTATTTTACAGGTTTGATTGAATTTTAGTTGTTTGTAATGTAAAATGTAATTTTGAATATTGTCGTTGTAATTGTGTATTTGGTAGTTGTTTAGGTTGGATTTAGTTTTTTTTAAGTTGACAGTGTAAGTTTTGAATGTTATATAAGTGAATGTTTAATTTTGCTCTGCTTCTTATTTTGGTTTACTTATGATGGTTTTTCTGGTATGGATTTGGGTCTGTGGGGGAGGGGTTCCAAGGGTGTGGGGGTGTGTTCAGTGGGGTTGGGGGTGTCCAGCGGTCTGGGAGGGCTGTTCGGTGGGGTGGGGGGATAGTCCAGGGGGGTGGCAGGGCTTTCTAGGGGTGTGGGAAGGCGGTCCAGGGGTGTGGGAGTGTTGTCCAGGGGTGGGGGGTATACATGAGGGTGGGGGGGGTTGTCCAGGGGTGTGGTGGGGGCTGTTAAGTGGGGTGAGGGGTGAGGGGGTGATGTTCAGGCGGGTGGGGGGTTGTCAAGGGGTTTTTGGGGCTGTCCGGGGGTCGGGGGGCAGTCCAGGACTGTGGTGGGGGCTCCAATGGGGTGGGGGAGGGTTGTCCAAGGTGTATACATGAGGGTGGGAGCTCCAATGGGGTGGGGGAGGGCTGTCCAGGGGGTATACATGAGGGTGAAGGCTCCAACGGGGTGGGGGAGGTCTGTTCATGGGGTATACATGAGGGTGGGGGCTGTCTAGGGGGTAAGTTTTATATGTTATCAATGTACATGCTTAATTTTGATCTACTTCTGTTTTTGTGGTACGATTTCTTGATTTGTTTTCTGGTTGATTCTGGTTAAGAGCAGATGACTGCATTTAATTTTTTTTTAAAAAAATTGGGTTTATCATGTCGGTTATTTAATAACTAACGTGATAAAAAGCCTGGGAAATGTTTTATCACCTCGGTTATTTAATAACCGACATGATAAAAGGCCTAGAAAATGGTTTATCACGTTGTTTATTTAATAACTGAAGTGATAAAAGGCCTAGAAAATGGTTTATCATGTCAGTTATTTAATAACCGACATGATAAACCCCCCTCCCCCCGGTTTATCACGGCGGTTATATAATAACCGATGTGATAAACCCCCCTCACCCCGGTTTATCACGGCGGTTATATAATAATAGACGTGATAAACCCCCCTCCCCCTAGTTTATCACGTCGGTTATTAAAAAACCGACGTGATAAACCCTCCGCCCCCGGTTTATCACGTCGGTTATTAAAAAACCGACGTGATAAACCCTCTACCCCCCCGATTTATCATGTCGGTTGTTTAATAACCGACTTGATAACCCCCCCCCCCCCCCCCGGTTTATCACGGCGGTTCTATAATAACCGACGTGATAAACCCCCCGCCCCCCGGTTTATCACGTCGGTTCTTTAATAACCGACGTGATAGACCATTTCCCCGTGCTTTTATCACGTCGGTTTTCTAATAACTGATGTGATAAACCATTTTCCAGGCCTTTTATCACATCGGTTGTTAAATAACTGACGTGATAAACCCTTCCCATTTTATTTAGCACGTCGTTTCTAAAATAACCGACGTCATAAACATCGCGATTTTATTTTTTTGACGTCGGTTTTTAAATAACCGACGTCAAAAATGTTATTTATAACGTCACCCATATTAACACCGGTTAGAAACCGACATAAAAAAACGAAAAATAACCGACGTAAAAAATATTTTCTGCACTAGTGACAATTTACTTTATTTATATCCCTTACTGAGATTTTTGTGCTCATCCTAAGTTTTAAAAAAAATCATAGGTTTTAAGGAAGTGTTGGTTCAAGTATGAGATCAAGTGATAATTGAGAAGATTCTTCATGAAAAGAAACCATGTTTTATTTTAAAAGGATTTCCTTTGGTGGAAAAAGTGGATACTAGGTATAAGAGTCCGCTTATAATTTAAGAGTTTATTATATAAGAGTTTTTTTTAATTATATAAAACTCTAAACCTAAAATATCTTTAGGAAAATAATTTTATGTCTAGTCTTAAAATAACTAGAATATGTAATGTTTAAGTTTATGTCCTTACAGTTGGTATCACAGTAGGGTTTAGACAACTTTAGAGATTATGATGTTTTATTAAGAGTTAGGTAAATCATTGTGAGTTTATAATATTAAGGTTTATTATAAGTTCAATGTCTTAGAAATATCTTTTTAGGCTTTAAAATATGAAATTTTAATGTGGCTAATGGTGTTTTTTAGATATTTTCATTTTTGAGGTAATTATGGGTTATTAATTTTTGGGATAGAAAATGAATGTTATGAGATAACCTTTGAGGGAAAATATATTAAGGTTTTTTTAGGATGTTTATGAAATTTATATATTTTCTATAAGGGTCATATTAATATATTTTTAGAAAAAGTACAACCTATAGGATTAGTGAAAACCCGTTGCGTTTGACATGGTCGTGAGTTTTGAACCCACAACTGAAGGGCAACAAGGTTGCATCGCCCACCACTGGCCTATGTGAAATCTCAATTAGTATGAATTTTTCTTTTTAGTTAAATTATTTAATGGATGAAGAATAAATATATTTTGGGGACATATATTTTATTTAATAGATAACTATGGGATTGGAAAATGATTTGGTTATTAAGTTATTAATGTTATTTTGGAAGACGTTCACTATTTTTAGGAAACTTAAATGATCAAGTTGAATAAAATACTATGGGATTTTATTTTGGAAGTAAAGGTTGAATTATATATTGGAATAATCTATGATTTTATTGTGTACTTATGGTGATTTAGGTTATTTATGAAAAATATTAACCTATCTTGGAGAATATGTGATTAGGGTAATTATTTTTTGGTATGAGCCATTAAGAGTGATTGATGTTTTTTGGAGATAAATTATAAAATTTTCATGGAAGACTATGTTATAAAATCCATATGAATTTTGGGTTTCAATATTAGTTAAGATTATTTTGAGTAATTTTAAGGATAGTTATTTATCAAATGGTCTATGTTGAACTTTGGGTATTACTATTGAATTTTGGATTTTAAAAGTAGTTTTTCATCATACAATGGTTTATTATTTTTAGAGAATTATATTATATTATCCTAACCATTTTGGTTTTTTTTATTTTTTTAATATATTAGAAATATATGGTTAATATTTTGTGGATTATGTGATTATCTAGAAGTTGATTCTAGTGTTTCAGGCATGAAAAATTCATCTTGAATACTTATCTTTTGAAAAAAAAATAGTTTGTGGTGGAATTTGGCTAACGGATGAAACTATATATGTCAAGTAAGTATATTTCTATATGTTCTTAGTTTAGGTAGTAAATAAATTCCTCAAACCTAGAAAAAAATTGAAACAAATACATTCTTCAATTTTTTTTCATAACAGGAAATCAACATCATTTTAACCTACCACAGATTTACAGTTTTTTAATTGTTAACTCTCTAACGACCATGTTCTCTATAACTCTCCATCAAAACTTAATAGTTATAATTCTCTTTCATGTCAATTTTTTCCTACATGGAAACCTAGTATGTTTTATCTTAGGTGACCATCATACTTCCTTTTATTTATTTTAAAGTGGAAGTTTTGTTAATCATTTTTCCAATGTGGGATTTCAGTAAGGGTATTTTGAAAAGTCAAACCCTTAGTTTTTAATCTTGAATTCAAAATTGAGAGTATGAAATTTAAAAAATGTGGGAGAATGTAACATCTCAAGTTTTTAAAATGAAATATTATGTTCGGTAGCATACATGATATGCTGAATCAAACTTAAACAAACAAATAAATATTATTATTTAAATGTTACCATTAAATTAGTCGTTAGAAATGGTTGGAATGAGAAGTATTAACTAAATTTTGAAAATATGGTTTACAAATGTATATATATTTAATTATTTTCTGAATAATTAATTATAAATTAATGTAAAACCCTTTGTAAAAAAAAGGAAATGTTTTTCTGAAAAATTATTTAAATGTGCACAAATTTTTTTTATACCAATAAATAATAAAATCACTCTTGTTGGATTATATTAATGTAATATATATATATATATAATATATTCAATATAATTTTTAAAATTCATATTATGTTTTTTATATACATGATATATGAATAAATCCAATTTTAGGTATAAAATAAGTATTTTTTTAAAAAAGGCAATTTTGCCGCCTTTTGATAGTACACCTATTTTAAATCTAGTTTTTGACAATTTTATAAGTTATATTTGATAAAATAAAATTATTTTTTGAAATATGAGAATCATAATTTACTTTGGTTTAATTTTTGGTATTTTTCTAATAAGATTCATTTTTGATGAATAGTGAAAAATACTGCATTTTATTTAAAAACTGATTATTCATCAAATTTATTTATATAGTTAAATTATGTTTTAAATTGGTTTAAAAGTATAATTAGTTAAATTATACATCAATAAAACCAATTTTAGTCATTTTAATCAATTTCATATTTAAATTAGATATAAAAACATTTCAAACTTTTGAATGTTTCGCTTTAAAACCCTGCTTTTTTTGTTTTATCTGTGGGATTAAATTTAAATCTAATTCTGCCAATAATTTGAATTTAATTAGATAAAATGGATTAAATATTTGTAATTATAAGGTCTAAATTAGTTTTTAAGATCAATTTCATTTTTAGTTATAAAAAATCTACCATGGTAAAAAAATTATTTACCGTGGTATAGGTAAAAAATGAAATATATTAAAGTTAAAATGGTTAAAGGATTAAAATACCTAAAAAAATACAATATTTAAAGGTTTTTTGAGGTGTGTTTAGACCATAAACAGACTAAAAAACTGTAATTTAAGATATAGTTTGTTTAAATTAATTCTACCTCAATGTGGTTGTCTTTAAATATAAAATAATCAATAATTTAATCACTTAAACCCACCTCTCCTAAAGTATAAATATCACCCCTCACCACCCCATTTCGACCCAAAAAGCCTTTTATCTCCTCAAATATCTTCATAAACCTATACTACTCACTCTCCCCACATCAAATTTCTTTTATTATCACCAAAAGACTAAATCCAAGGTCCTCTAGGGTCTCTCAAGAAAGTGATATTCAAGGGGTAATTCTCCCAAAGTACCTCTCTTAATTTCTTTTATTTTTATACTTTCTCCTCACATCATTCATACATAAATGCATGATAAATACATAATCATGTATATAATTTAGTGTTATGCTTCTAATATAATATCTCATATCTATTTCATTTCTCATCTCCTCTTATTCAAATAAACAAAATTATTGTCCAAGTTATGCAGGTTAATCGCCTCTGTGAATAATGTGTTTGTTCTTTTTCATTGACACCTTAATGGATGGTATTAAAAATATTTTTATATTTAAATAATATTTTAATATGTATATTATAACCTATTACATATTATATAACTAATATATTCTCATAATATTAAATAAAATGAAACTAGTTCATGGTGTTCGGAAAAACTGCCAAAATAAACTAAACATTTATCATTAACATTTTATCTAATGAATCATCCTCGTGTAAGAAATAAAAATGAAATATGGTTCCATTTATACTTATGGAATTAAATTAATACTAATTCATTCCACTTCTAGAGTTTTAATCTCATTTTACAATAACATCCATAATTTTACACAAATGAATCGATCATGAAATTGTGAAACAAACGCACCTGAAACCATGAAAATAACAAAATATTATTAATTAATGTGCCCTAATATGTTATAAAATAATAATATAAGGTACTATAAATATAAATATAGTTATATAATTAATTAATAACCTTTTTTAAACCATTATACGGGAGGTTTGAAAATGTTTGAAGGAATTAAAATGTGAAGGGAATTTCTTAACCCAATTTCCATTATTTGGGTTAAACTTCTACTTCTTGATTGCGTAATAATAATCTTATGTGTGAAATTAATTTTGGATATATTATTTTTTATTTAAACTTTTATTATGTGGATTTATATAATATAAACATTTTGATACATTTGATTAATTTCCACTTCCATGATACGATATTTGTAAGGGACTTCATCTCAATCTCCTTTCAATGAGGCATATCTGATGTTATGCACCTTTATTATCCTATAATGTGTATATAAAAATCTTTTTATGAATTATATCATGAATTATTATATTCTCATGATATTTGAAGTTTTTTTAATTTTATTCTTTAATGATTTTTATTCAAGTGTTTCTCAAGTGTTAAAGGGCTCTTTAACTAAAACATCGTTTTAAATGTTTTAAAGATTTATTATTATAAATCCTTCTATTTCATGTCCATGTTTTTAAAATAGTTTTTATGAATGTATTTATATGTACATTATTATTTTAAAATTTTATTTTTTTAGTTTCTTTCAAATGTTTCAAAGTGGTATGGGGCACTTTGATTCAAAAATCTCTTTTTAAATGTCTAAAATAGTTTTCAAAAATGGATTGATTATTTTAATAACTTGGAATGTTTTTTTACTTATACAAAATGATAGGTTTACCAATTTCATGAAAATTTATTACATTAATGTTTCCTTTATAAGTTTTTATATTTATTTTTAAATAAAATGGTTTCATTATTATGAGCACGTTTTTATATTTTAAAAGTGATTTTTACAAGAAAATAGTATGTTGATATCCGAAAGTTTTTTGATTAGGGGTTTAAAATATTTTTAAGGGTTTTATTCATTATTTAGTACTTGTACATTATAAAAAAATGGTTGATCCCTGTTATAGCTTACGATTGATCCCGATATAGCTTATACGAAGGGTGGATCCCCGTTATAGCTCATGAAAGATGGGTGAGCCTGATATAGCTTACACGAAGGGTAAGGCCCATTATAAATCTCCAATTCATTAGGTAATCATAAGGTTCAAGTCGACCATATGGTTATTTCATTTATAAGGTTTATTGTAATTTTGATATGGTAATTATGTCCCAAGTAACCTATGTGATTTTTCTATGCTTTCTAATGAGTTTTTAAGAAAATGTTTTTAATGGGTTTTCATGTTTTTACTGGACTAACAATTTACTTTTTTATGTCCCTTACTGAGATTTTGTACTCATCCCATGTTTTAAAATGTTTTCCATAGGTTTTAAGGAATATTTGGTTCAATTATGAGATCAAGGGATAATTGAGAAGATGTGTCATGAAAATAAACCATGATTTATTTTAAAATGATTTCCTTTAGTGTAAAAAGTGGATAATGAGTATGAGAGTTTTCTTATAATTTAAGAGTTTATTATATAAGAGTTTGTCCTAATTCTCTAAAACTCTAAACCTAAAACATATTTAGTAAAAGAATGTTATTTATAGTTTTAAAATAACTAGAATATGTAATGTTTAAGGTCAGGTCCTTACATCATGAGATAAAATTAGTTGGCCAAACCCTATGATTTTGTACCCAATAGTTTTAAACTGTCTTGTAAAAGGTATTGATAGTAGATATATAGTTGTCCAAACTGTATCAGTTTGTAACTAGTAGTTTTAAACCATCTATGATGTCCAATAATTACACATTACCTTTATTTAGAATTCAATTATTATTATCCATGATATTTTCACTATGATATTATCTCTAAATGAATTTAATTCTCATTTGATTGATTAAATGGCATGTTTTTTCAGTAATTTATCTTTCCATTATGATTATTCCTTATCTAGTTATTTAAATGTAATGTGTGTTTAGTTATTTACCTTTCCATATTGATTATGCCTTATCTAGTTATTTAAATGGCATGTTGTTCAATTATTTACCTTTCCATATTGATTATGCCTTACCTAGTTATTTAATGTAATGTGTGTTCAGTTATTTACCTTGATATGTTGATTATGATTATTTATTCATGATTTATTTTATTATACTTAACCCATACTGATCATTTGATCTCACCTTTATTTCGTTTCCTTTCTCATGAATCCATGATGTGTACTATGTTTGATATGAAAAGATATACTATATGGAATAAAGTTATTCTTGGAAAAAAAAAATATTGTAATTTTTGTTTTCAAGTGTAATGAAAGACATAAGTATACATCTAGTTTATTAAGACTACTAAACTATTTGGTCCTTCGGGATGTGATTCCTTGTATCTTATGCTAATGTAATGTAGCAAACACCAGCTCTAGGATATTAGGTTCGGGGTTGCTACAACTTGTCACATAATAAAGACCATGTATATGTGTTCCAAAAAATCATAAAACATTCATCATATCATTACATCATAGCACATGTAAGGTAAAGGGGTTTCATAAACATTTCATCAATTTATCATGGCATAACCTATGAGAATAAATGGATTTCATAAACATTTCATCATAATAATAATAAACCATCCAGAGAATGAATAAAGATGGTATCATTGGATAATATCCTCATTAAAACATAAACAACACCAAAGGTTATTTCCATTGATGAATATAAATTCCATCAAAGGTTGTTAAAAAATTCTTGAGGAAAATGTCCTTTAAATTTTAAAATCCCTTATTTAAAATAAAAAGGTTTCTCAAATATTAAATAAAACATTTTATTTGAAAATAACCTTGTAAAATTTTATGGGAATATTTAAATAATTGAGTGTTTAGGATAATAATAAATATCATTCATACCGTACATGTTAAAACAAAGTCTCCTTTCACATTTTCAGTAAAGGTAAAAAATACCTTGTTTATAAAATGGAAAGAAGATTCATTTTAAACCATTTTTTAAAAATTCAATAAAGGGTAAAAATTAATTTAAATAATCATTTTAGAATATTAAAAACATTTTTAGAAAACATTTACAAAGACGAGAAAGTATTTTTGATTGAAGAGATAAATAAAGTTGATCTTCCTTAAAAACATTATTTTGGTCACTTTAGTTCTAAAAGATAGAAAAATGGAAGGAAATTTTTTTTAATAAATAACCATAGGAGAATAAATTAATGGATTCCTTAAGAGATAGATCATAATATTTCATCATTATAAGTATAATCATTAACAATCCTGATAAACAATGAGAGTGTATAGAAAAACACTTACCAATTTGGTAACTTTCTAATTGTAAGACCCATGAAATAAATAAACTTATATAGATATGAAAATTACCATAAATTCCATAATAACTATTAGAAAATACATTAATTTTCATTATATACACTACACAAAAGAAACAAGTGGTGAATATGGCATGTGCCTCACAGAGATAAAAGTGGGACGGAAATCCCTTGCCTCAAGTCTCGACTTCGTGCGTACATGTTCTAACCTCATATATAATAAATAAATTTTTATTATACATATTATTAAATAAAAATACTAATATTTATCATACCATATATGATTTACTTATAACCCTTTATCACTTTTTTATTAATAATTCATTGTTAAAATCCATGTTCCGTGTGATAACTGCTTCGTTATTCATGTATGTTTTGGTTCAGTAGTTTTGTTCCTTATAATTAGATTATGGTTCCCTAATCTCTATAAATTTAATAATGATATAAAAAATATATATATTCATTACATGTATATTTATATTAATCCATAAATTTTATAGATATAAAATGAATTACACTATTCACAGAGACGGCACGCCGTACATACACATGAACGTTGTTTCCATTTACTTGATAGATGGAACAAAAGAAAGGTAAATAATAATTAACATGTAAAAAATAATTATTATATCATTTATATCATTTATATTATATAAATATATCATTATTACCATCCAAGTAATGTGGAAATGAAAAAACCTCACATCGATTCGCGAAGTGGTAGGCAATCGTACACATGATCGATGTTTTAATTTCCAATTTTATGTAAGTGGATGTGGATATAGGTTATTCTATTCACATAATAACATCTCAATATTTTATAGGTATTGAATTTGTTATATCATCATAGTTTAATAATATTTTAAGGAGGTGGAATAAGAAATAAAATAAAAATTATTGGTTAAGAATGGTGCCTCATATTCAAATAAACTGTTTAGTTTTGTATCTAAATTCTTATTAGGAGGGTTTCCTAACCAATATAATTCCTCTAGGTCATGGGGAGGGAATTAATAAATTAATTTTGGTAGGTTTTGGCCAAACCAAAATGTTTCATAAGTGTGAAGAGGAGAAAAGAGTTGATTATCCACTAAAAGAGGATAATATTCATGGATTATATTTTAATATTCATGTGTTTCAAAGTCCATAAACACCAGTTTTAGTGCATTTTAAAAATTTAACTTCATTTCTCATCACATATAAAATTTATGTTTAGAGTGTTTTAATTTGGGCCCAATAAATCATATGCTTGTGGAATAAATAATTTTTATTATTTGAATTTTATATTTTGGGATATGGTTGATCAATTTTTGTGGAAAATTTTTTCTATTAGGATCAATTGAATATTCATAAGGGAATATGGACATTTTTTTCCATGGATGAAAACATTTCTTGACAAATCAAAATGGGCCTTAGGCCCATCAAATAAAATTGGGTCCAAAATTTCAAGCCCAATGAAGCTAAAATTTTAATTGTATATAGATAAAATTATGGGGAACATTTGATTAAACTATGACTAGAGAAAATTTGGAGGTTTTCATGGTGATCCAGGAATCCCAAGTTAAAGTTTAAATTATGTGCCAGATTTGTGGGATTATAAAATCAGCCCACCATTTTGAACATAAAATCAGAATAGATGATTCAATTAGAATAAAATTTTAAAATATATTATAGAGAACCTAGAAGAATATATTTATCTTTTATAACCATCCTAGATTTGTCCATCTTAAATGTCATATTTGTATGCCAAAAGGGGGATGAATCTAGTCTGAATTTTTTGGTCAACACTGAAAAGTCTAATTACCTTTTATTTCTCACCCACTATTTACTATCCTAATTAAACGGGGTGGAATTTATTGATGGGGGATCGACCCTAGGACCCATAAATTACAATTTAAGTTGTGTTGGTGAAGGAATTGTGGGAGAAGTATTATTCTTTCAATTGTAATGTTACACTGTCATTTTTTAATCGCATGTTCAATTTCTCTCATGTATGTTTTTAGAATCACTTTAGTTTATTAAATAAAAGTTCTTCTTATTCAACTTTTATGTCCTTTTTCTTATTGCGCTGATATTGTTTCCTTAGGGGATGAAGATATTCACATCATATTTTGTGAAATTCTTCACACAATGGTGGAGTGGTCATTATTTCACTATTTTTCTTCTTCAATTCCACCCTCATGAGTCTACTTCCCACTTTCATTGACAGAATAGAATCAATGGAGGGTTAACCCTCTTATGGGTTTATCCAAGGTAGTATCAAGGGGATGTATTGAATTTTATTTCTCATTTCAATAATTCTTAACTGATTCTTTTTTTTTTTGATATTTTCATTCAATGATGTACCTTCTCCTTTGATATCACTAATTTTAAGGCTACACATCCTAATTACTAGAATGATCCTATACCTTAGAGTGCTCATGAATATGATCCTCCAAGTTTATATGTTATTATACTTAGTATAGTGAAAACACAAAATCTTTGAGTGATTTTGGAGGTTCATATTTTATTAAAATAAAAACTCTCGAATTCAATACATTGAAACCATTAAAAGAAATTCATTCAATCCACCCCTTTTAATAACATAGGATCAACCCTTCTTTTTAAATTGAATTCACTTATGTCTTTAAAACTATTTAATAATCCACTAAATTTAAACCCAAGTTGGAAACTTAATAGCCAAATCAATCCTCCATAGAATATATGTGTATTTAGGATTATTCTTAGGTCTCTATGGATTTGATCCGTACCTATACTACAATGATTTATTCTTCCTGTAGGGTAAAGTTTGGCATCTCTAAGAGTGGGTGGCCTTTTATAAGTGGGGGAGAGGCATGCTTGGAATTTTTTAAAATAAAACATTGTACTCACATTTTACACATGAAAAAAGGCTACAAAATGTATCATTATTGAACCTTAGATGAGATAAGTTCTAAATATAGCCATAAAATATGAACTGGACAAGTTTTTAGTCCATTTTAACTCTTATCTTTTTTAGTTTAACCACTCGGTAAGCCTATTTTAACCTTAACCAAGGTAATTAATTTTTACTATTTTTAGTATTAATTATGGGAAAAAAATAATTTAGACTTATTATATAATATTAATTATAATGATTCCAAATATAGAATCCATTTTTCTAAATTCAATTTGATTTCACCCTTAATTTCAAGTAATTATCCCTTTGTTTATGTATTTTAAGTATATAAAGTTATTGGGTAAATTTTGGGAAGGTTTGGTGGAGTTTTGATAAGTTTTGGGGTATTTTTTGGTGGTTCATGGTTTGATCATGGTTAGTATAAACCATGAAACACCTCTAAGAAACCATACAAGTGGAAATATAGGTCATTGGGTTGGTGCATGGTTTGTCCAAACCATGCAGCCACCCAGAAGTAACCATGAAAATGTGAATAGAGGGGTTGAGCATGGTTGTCACACAATTTGTCTAACTATGGGATCCAACCATGTGAGGGGTGTTTGAATTTAGTGATTGGTGCATAGTTTGTGCATGTTTTTCCTAATCGTGCACCTAAACCATGTAGTGTTAAAAAATAGATCTGGATTTTGTGGATCTAATCTATATCAACCCCTTAACGCCTCATTTTTTCCTTAATCTGATCATAACTCAAATTATACTCCCTCCTGAGGTTGAGGAAACCTTTTCCCTTGATTTGGGAGTGATCTTTTGGTGGATCTTGGTGCATTGGAGACCCTAATTCCTTGTTAAGCACTCATTCTTGATGGTTTTCCTTAGTTTTCTTATTCTTTCCTTTCTTGGATTCATAGATCTAATTTTTTTGGGATAGATCCATGTTGTTTGATTCCAATTATAATTATATATGGTTTTTTTTATGGTAGGGAACAAGATATAAGGTTTTTTTTGGAGTTTCAAGCTATTTTGTTGAAGAAATTGTGTCATTCTTCATTTTCACCTAAGTTTGTGAGGTAGGTGGCTTCACTCTCAACTCCTATTATTAAAACTTGAAGTCTTGATTTAAGATTTATTGAATTGATTGAATTTAATTGTAAAAAAATTCAAATCTTTATGGAAACCCTCTTTATTTTGTGGAAGGTTCAAGTGGTTATATAGTTTTAAAATGATGATTTTAAAATGGTTTTTTGGTTTTGATTTATGTAAAAATGGTTGTAAAAGTGTTTTAAATAAATTTAATATTTTATTTAAATGGTTTGGAATAATTATTTTGGCATGTTTTTTGGAATAAATTATTGGTGTGACTTGAATGGTATGGATAATGGTCGTGAAGTACCACCAATAAAGGGACGAAGTATGGATGTGAAGTTCCACCATCAATTGTAACACCAAGCTTGAGTGTGTGTGTGTGTGTGTGGAATGGAATGGGTTATGAAAAAATGTAATTTGAGAAAAAAATTTAAATAATTGTTTGGTTTCTTTCTGTGTAACTACTTTGATTTTGATATAAACTGTTGAAATTATTTTAAAGTGTTTTATATAAATTGTTTTATATAATGTGCTGACATGTTTTATCCTAGTGGTGTGAGTAGGCAAGTCATTTGGGGAAATATTATTGAGTTTTATACTCACCCCCTTCATGGGAACTTTAGTGCATCTATGGATGTTATATATCGAGACATAGGTAAAGAAAATGTATCTTATTTCTTTAGTGATGCATCATGATACCTTGGGAATGACTTGTGGAGTAGGATCTTGGATCTTGTTTGGGTGTTACCACTGGATGTCTTGGTTTTCTTTGAGTTTTCTTTTGTTTTAGTTTCCACTTTATACTCTAGTATGGTTCATGTTGTAGTTTGGTTTTGTTGTCAGTTTGTATTACTTTGAATTGTACTATATTGTTCTCATGCATCATATTATGGTTGTTTGGTTATGGTTATCTTTTTTTATTGTTTCATTTTTAAAGTAAAAATCATCCCCCAAATATTTATGACTCCCTTGGCATTTATTTCCAGCCTTTGGTGTCTTTGGGATATCACCTAAGGCCTAGTAATGTCACTGACTCTTTCCAAGCTACTGAGGAGAGACAGGATGTTACAAATAGTATCAATATTGGCCAATCCGTCTTTCATTTTGGGATAAATGGTATTGATTTTTCAATCTTCAAGTTTGGATGGTAGCAAGGAGTAGGATCATTGGGACTTGAAATGTAGAGAATAAAGAGGTGTATCTAACCTATTTATGTTGGACTTCAAGTTCCAAGGAGTTGTGTATATAAGTGTTTTGAGACACTTCTAGGAGTTTTTACCTCATTTTCATTGGTTTAGCCAATGAATTACCACTATGAGTGTATATTTCATTGTTATTAATGATTTATGATGTGGTGAAATGTGTTGATTTTTGAAATTAGTTTAAAATGGTTTGATTTTTAAATAGCATGGTGGAATTTTCAAAAAAATTGAAATTGGAAAAATATGGAATTTTGGAAATCCTTGTTGTGATATGTGTGATGTGGTAAAATTTGAAATTGTTAAGTCTTTAGTTGATAGAGAGTGGTACTAAGTGGTGTTTTTTTTCAATAGAAAATGGAACATATTAGGCATAGAAGAAACCAACTAGAAGAGGCTGCTAAGAATGTGGTTTCAATTGAGCCATAAGTGAACCAACAGTAATTTTATGATATTGTCTAGGATTTTCAAGCCATGGATAGAGGGAATTAAAGGGATGAACCCATACAAGTGGATCATTCCGTTTAGTTCCAAAATAATAATTCACTAATCTTTTAGGGTTATTCAAAACCAAAAAAGGAAGAGGTGTGGCTGAATATGATGAATCAGATATTTGATTTCTAGACACACCAGGTGATCTAAAAGTCAAGTTAGCAATGTACATGCTTCAAGATCTAGCACGTTGGTGGTGGGATTTATTAGTTTAGGCTAAATTAGACTAAGACATTTCATGGGAGGATTTTGAAGAATTGTTCAACAAACAATTCTATCCTCATATATTTAGGATTTCAATAATGATGTAATTTTTCATATTAAAGTAGGATAATCTCTCAGTGATAGAGTATATGGATAAATTCATGAATTTAGTCCTATTTTCACCTGAAGTTGTTACAAGTGTGTCTTTGAAGGCATTAATTTTTGAATTGGGGTTGTGGATAGATATTCACTTGAAGATTTCCATGATTTGTATAATGTATTATACAGAGGTGGTTAATCGAGAAATAGTGGTAGAAAGAGGCATCTGAGGAACTACAGGTAGAGGAAGTATGTTGATACCTATAGGAAATGGTGGGAACTATAATACTAGGAATATACAGAAGAGGGAAACTTATTTACATGGTAGTGGAATGACTTATAATCAAATGGTTGAATCAGTGAATCTTTCTCCTAAACCCAAGAGTAAGACAAGATGTTTTCAATATGTTTATTTGTATCACATCAAGAAATATTGTATAAAACCACATAGATCATGCCACAATTGTTATCATATGGGAAATCTTCAGTGTTATTATCGCAGTGCTCTGAGGTTGGGTGCTTGGAACACATATCATGTTTCATAGACATCATATGCTTCGAAGGGAAGATGGAAATAGAATAGTTCTTGTTAATAAAATAGAGGAATCCATGGTGATTCTAGAAATACCATGACAACTCAACCTTGACAATCTAAATAAGGTAATATAGAACAAAGTTTAGTGAGTAAGAAATTGTATGAAGATGAGAAAGTGATTGTGGATAATCAATTAAGACCATCAATGGTGAGAGGTACAATTCTTTTAAATTATACCCTTATACAAGATTTTTTTTAATATAGGTACATCCCATTCATTTATTGCTTATCATGTTTTTGATCTTCTGGGTTTGTATTTTGAGATGATGCCTTTTATTTTGAAACTTCAAACTCCTCATGGACAAAGAGAATGTAGAGAATTTATGTAAAAAACATGTTCTATAACTATTTATGGAGCTGAATTGATTTGGTATTTCTCTATGCTTGATATAGATGTCTATAAAATTATCTTGGGTATGGATTGGTTGACAATGTTCAAAGATCACATTGACTATTATACTTGAAGGGTTAGTTTTACAACTTATTATGGCACTAAGAATCTCTTTATAGGAGCTTAGAATATAAAGTCATGTGAAATAGGTTTTTTGGAGCCAGTGGTTGGAATGATCTTGTACCAGTTGGCAACATTGACCTTGTCATATATGGATATGATTAGGGATAGTGGTTTTCCAAATATCATTGATCAGTTTATGTATGTTTTTCCATAAAATTTATGAGGTTTTCCACCCACAATAGAAGTGGATATTACAATTGACCTATTACCATAGACTAGTCCCATATCACTTATCTAATGGAAATAGAATAATTAAGGGAATTTAAAGTCTAGTTAGAAGAGTTAGAAAGAAAATAGTTTATTCAATCTATCGCGTCTTCGTGGGCAGCACCAGTTTTGTTTGTAAAAAAGTCAAATGGAACTCTTTAGTAGTGTGTGGATTATAGTATGCTTAACCTAGTTAAGATAAATAATCAGTATCCACTTCCATGCATTAATAAAGTTTTCAATCAATTAAGGGGAGCTCAGTGTTTCTCTAAAATTGAACCATGTTTAAGATATCACCAATTGCAGGTTTGAAAGGATGATACTCCAAAAATAGCTTTCAAGAGTAGATATAGGCATTAAGAGTATGTGTTTATGACTTTAGGTCTTAAAAATGCACCAGTAGTATTTATGGAATTCATAAATCAGATATTTAAAAGGTATTTAGATTATTTTGTGGTGGTTTTTTTGGATTATATATTAGTGTATTCGAGGAAAAAGGATGAGCGTGAGAAACACTTGGTGACAGTATTTGGGATTTTATGAGATCATCATTTGTATTCCAAACTTTCAATGTGTGGTTTTTGGATACAGGAGGTATGTTTACTTGGCCATGTTATCTTTAAAAAAGGTTTTTCTATGGATATAGAAATGATATGGGCTTTAATATCTTGGAAACTACCAAATAATGTCTTCAAGATACGACGTTTCCTTGGCTTATCTTGTTATTACTGATGTTTTGTTCATGATTTTTCATGACTAAATTCACCAATGATGGCTTTGACAAGGAAAAATTTTTCATTCCAATAAAATGGTGAATTTTAGAAGTATTTTCAAGATCTTAAATTTCAACTTACTTCAACATTGATTTTGATATTTCCAAAATCATTATAGGGTTATGTGGTGTATTGTAATGATTTGGGATCTGGGTTGGGGTGTGTTTTAATACAAGGAGATCGTTTTGTTGCTTATATCTCATGAAATTTATGTTTTCATGAGAAAAACTACTCAACACATGATTTTGAATTAGCTGATGTAGTCCATGCTTTGAATACTTGGAATCATGACTCCTTGGTGATGAATTTATTGTGTTTACAGATCATAAAATATTGAAACACGTTTTCTCACAATGAGATTTCAACCAAATACAAATAATATGGATAGAGAATCTCTAAATGCTTGACTTTGACTTGATATATACACTGGGTAAAGGAAATTAGATGGTAGATTCATTAAAAATAAAGTTGTATAGTTAGTTGGAAAATGAGGCTTCGGATCAGTGGCAACTCATGTCAGTGATAGCAGATATTCACCTAGATTATGAAGACCGAGATAGTGTTGTGGTTTTCTTTATAGTTTCTTTTGTTCCTGATTTGGTTGAGAAAGTTAAAGAGTCATAGATATCTAATTCAGAATATGTGACTATGAGGTCAAAACTCAATGGTGGGGAGACCATTGAGGGATAGAAACTAGACATAGGATCAGTGTTGTGTTTTTGAGATAGAATGGTCATACCTATAGATTTTCAAAAAAAAACTTATTTATTATGACCACCGTTTGAGATAATTTGTTCATCCGAGAATATAAAATCTATATAATTCATTGAAAGCACAATCTTAGTGGGTTTTCATGAAAAAAAAAGGTGTATGATTTTATTATGAGATACCTCACCTGTCAGTAGGTTAAGGAAGAGCACCAGTGACCAACGGGTATGTTGTAGTATTTACCTATTTATATTTGGAAATGAGAGCAGATAGCCATAGATTTTGTGATAGGTCTCCCAAGGATGATTTGGAAACATGATTCCATATGGTTTATAGTAGATCAGCTCAAAAATTCGTCCAACTTTATCCTTATTTGTGAATCTCATACGGTGGAGGAATTGTATAAAATCTATATCAGTGAAGTGGAAAAGAGGCATAGAATACTAGTTTCAATAGTATTAGACTGAGATCTTAGGTTTATGTATCTCTTTTGGAAATATTTACAGTAATCCCTTGGGATTAAATTGATTATGAGCATGGTGTATCATCCTCAGAAGGATGGAAAATCTAAAAATATGATACAAACATTGGAAGACATGCTTCAGGATTGTGTAATGGATTTTGGTGGCTCATGGGAGGATTACATACCATTATTGGATTTATTATATAAAAATAGTTATCAAGACTTAATACATATGGCTCATTTTGAATCATTTTATGGGAATCCTTTTCATTCTCCACTTTTTTGGGTGGAAATAGGTGATAATTCACTAGTTGGACCAAGGCTTGTGCAAGAGACAACAGAGAAGATTCAGGTAATCAAGAAGAGAATTGAGATGGATCGGAGTCATTAGAAATCATATTTGGATCATATTCAAATGTCGTTGTCATTCGAGGTGAGTGATCATGTGTTCTTGAGAATCTCTCTGAGGCTTGGTCATCATCATTCTAGAAAGTATGGAAAGTTATCTCTTTGATACATAGGCCCTTTTGAGATACTGGAATGGATTTTTGAGGTGGAATATCGGTTTTCTCTACCACCAAGGTTCATTTTAGTGAATAATGTGTTTCATGTATCTCAATTAAAGAAGTATCAGCCTGATCGTGGCCTTGTGATTCGATGGGATCACATTGAACTAGAATATGATGCTATATGGATTCATGTGCCAATTCGGATTGTGGATAGGAAATAGAAAGTCTTGTGTGTGAAAACATTAGTCTAGTGTGGGTTTTATGGAAGCATGGTCGAATTTAGGAAAAAACATGGGAATGTGAGAAGGAAACGGTCGATAAATATCCTGAACACTTTCAGGCCAATGGTGGTTTTCTACTTTTTAAAGATGGAAAGGAAAATGGTGGGGAGAATGTAGCACCCCCAGTTTCATGTAATTAACCCTTTATTTGTGTATTTTAAGTATATAGTGTTATTGGGTTAAGTTTAGGAAGGTTTGAAGGATTTTTTACAAGTTTTTAGGTATTTTATGGAGGTGAACGATTTGAGGATAGTTAGTAGAAATTGTGCAACACCTCCACGAAACTATGCAAGGGGAAACAGAGGTCATTGGGTTCGTGCATGGTTTGGACAAACCATGTGGGCACTAGGAGGAACCATGAAAATGAAAACAGAGGGATTGATAAAGGTTGGTACACATTTTTTATAATCATGCGATCCAACCGTGCGAGGGGTGTTTGGAGGTAGTGTCTAGAACACAGTTTTCTCATGGTTTGCCTAACTGTGCACCTAAATCATGCGGTGTTAAAAATTATGTCTGGATTTTGTGGATCTAATACAAAACAGTGCCTTAACCCCTCTTTTTTTCCCTTAATCCAACCCTAACTCGAATTCCACTCCCACCCAAGGTTATGGAGACCTTTCCCCTTGATTCGAGAGTAGTCTGTTGCCAAATCTTGGTGCATTAGAGGCCCAGATTCCTTGGTAAGTTCTCGTTCTTGATGGTTTTCCTTAGTTTTATTTTTCTTCCCACTATTGGATTCATAGATCTAATCCATTAAGTATATATACATGTTTTTTTATTACAATCATGATGATATATGGTTTCATTTATGGTTGGGAACAAGATCTAAGGTTAGTTTTTTGAGTTTCAAGCCATTTTATTGAATAAATTGTGTTGTTCTTTGAGTTTTATTAATTTTTTGAGGTGGGTGGCTTCAATCTCAACTCATCTTATTATAACTTTAAGGATTTTTTTCAAATTTATTGAATTTCCTAAATTAAATTGTGAAATTTTTCTATAAATCTTGATGGAAACCCTCTTTATTGATGGATTTTGGAATTATGAAAATTGGTTGTTTGTGGAAGGTGCAAGTGGTTACATGGTTTTAAAATGATTGTTTATAAATTGTTGATTGGTTTTTATGTATGGAAAATTGGTTCTAAAAGTGTTTTCAATAAAATGATTATTTTATTGAAATGGTTTGTCACAATTGGTTTGGAATTTTTTTTTTTTTTGCATAAATAGTTAAGCATGAGTGGAATGGGATGGAAAATGGTCATCAAGTACCACCATCAAAGGGATGGAGTATAGACGTGAAGTTACACCATTAATGGTAACACTAATATTTAGTGTGTGTGTGTGTGTGTGTTTGGTTGTGTGGAATGGAATGAGTTGTGCCAAAATGGAATTTGATAAATGGTTTTAAATAATTTTTTAGTTTCTTTCCTTCGAAAGGCTTTGGTTTTGATATAAACTGTTGAAATTCTTATGAACTATTTTATATAAATTGGTTTATATAATGTGTTAACATGTTCTATCCTAGTGGAGTGAGTTGGGAAGTCATTTGGGGAAATCCTACTAAGTTTTATACTCCCCACCTACTTGGTAATTTTGGTGCATTTGCAGATATTTTATATCAAGACATAGGTAAAGTAAAGGTATCTCATTTATTTAATAATGCATCGTGATACCTTGGGCATGACTTGTGGAGTTGGATCTTGGATCTTTTTTGGGAGTTTCTATTGTATGTCTTGGTTGTCTTTGGGTTTTTTTGGTTTTAGTTTCCGCTTTGTAATCTAATATGGTTCATGTTTTAGTTTGGTTTTTTTAGTTGGTATTACTTTTACTTGTACTACATTTTTCTAGTGCATCATATAGTGGTTTTTTGGTTGTGATTATATCATTTGGTTATTTTATTTTTAAAGGAAAAATCATCCCTCCAACTATTTATGAAGCCCTTGGCATTTATTTCCAGCCTTTGGTGTCTTGGGATGTCACTTAAGGCCTAGTAATGTCACTACCTCTTCTCAAGACAATGAGTAGGATTGGGATGTTACAAATTCATAGAAGTGGTAGAATTTAATTTAAAATTAAACCTGCATATGTGATGAAAAAATGATTTTCCAAAGAAAAATATTCTAAAATTATAAAAAGTTGTTATATCAAAATTGAACATGAAATTAATTCTAATGACCTAAATTGGATTAATCATAATATATTTGAACTAGTTTTTCTTATAAACAATTTTAAAATAATATGTGACTTTTTAAATACTTTAAATAAAAGGGTAGTTTTTAATAAAAATCGTTATTTTTCACTATTAATCAAAAAATTAATCTTTTCAAAAAATTCTCAAAAATTCACCCTAATCTAATTTGGAAATTTTGATTCCAAAAATTATGTTAATTTTTTTAAAAAAAATTATAAAATTGAAAAAAGTTACTTTTATTATTTGTTCACAAAAAGAAATGAAAATCATTTTTTTAGAAGAAATGTATTTATGAAGTATATAAAGACTTTACCAAAAATTAAGTGCTTATTTATCAATATATTTTCTTTAAATATATCCATTATACTTAATTTAAAAAAAATTATACATACTTCCATGTTTAACGGCTAGCTTATAATGCTGATGTTTAAATTATAATATTAATATTATATTATGATTCATTAAAACTTGGTGTTACATGTAATCCAAGCTATCAAAAAAATTAAATTTATTTAAAAAATATATATTTCATAAATCTCAGGGTGTTACAATTACCCCCCCCCCCAAATTAATTTCACCCTCAAAATTTCATCACTCTGATACAAACAAAAGAGTATACTTTTTCCTCATCACATCCTCTGGTTCTGACATAGCTTCTTCAAATTTATGAATCCTCTAGAGAACTTTAACCAAATGAGAAGAATTATTTTGTATCACTTTATATCTATGATCCAATATTTTTATTGGTTGTTATTTATAGGAAATTTAATGCTCTAGAATTATGGACTTTGTGTTTAGTACAAGTGACGCATGTATATACTTCCTCAGCAGAGATACATGAAACACATCATAAACCTGAGAGAGGTTTGGTGGAAGTAGCAAGCAATAAGTTAACATCCCAACTCAATCAAGGTACTTGAAGGGGACAATATACCTAGGGATCATCTTTTCTTTCTTCCTGAATCTCATATCCTTCTTCCACGAAGAAATACATAAAAACACCTTGTCACCAACATCGAACTCTAAATCACACTAAAAATTATCATCATGACTTTTCTGTCAACTTTGAGATACCTTAATGATTTGTTGAATGGATATGACCTTATCTATAATTTATTCATCTATCTCAGGTTCTAATGGATTTATTTCTCCAAATTCATCCCATAACTTTGTATTTTTACACTTCTTTCCATAGAGGGCTTCATAAGGAGCCATTTGAAAACTCAATTGAAATATATTATTGTTAGAAAACTCAACTAGAGGAAAGTGTTTATCCCAAAAACCTTTAAAATCCATAGAAAAATATATCATAATATCCTCTAGGGTTTAAATGGTTCTATCAGACTGGCTATTTTTCTAAGGATGATACATAGTGCTGAAACTAAACTCTGTATTAAGTCCATGCTAAATACTTCATTAGAACTTCAAGGTAAACCTTAGATCCCGAACAGATATAATAGAATGTGGTACTCTGTGAAACCTTACCAGTTACGTAATGTATACCCTGTAAATCCAATCCATATATAAATCTTCCCTGATGGTAATTAAGTTCACTAACTTTGTAAAGAAATCGATTATAACCCATATAGCATTATTCCCTTTAGATGTTTTTAGGGGTACAATGACAAAATCCATGGTGATTTTTTCCCATTTCCATTCTGATATGGGTAATGGTTATAAAATCCCCTTATAACTTTATCTCTCAGCCTTAAATTGTTAATATACCAAGTACTGAGACATAAACTCTACAATATTTGTCTTCATACCATCCCACCAGAAATGCTCTTTCAAATCTCTATACATCTTCATGATTCCTATATGAATATAGAATGAAGAACTATGAGCCTCATCCAATAGATCCATAATCAAATCTAGTATGAATTTAATATATACATGGTTCCTAAACATTATCATTATATCATAACCAAGGTTAAACTCATGAACATTTATAACCTTCTTCTGTAGCTCTACATCCTCCTTCTACACCTATTTTAATCTTCACTTGGATAGATGATTAAAAACTTATTTTAGAAAGATAATATGTATCCCATTCCTTAAAATTTTCAAGATCCATCATTTTAAAATCCCTAAATATCCAATCACTTGTGATCTTCATCATAGATAATCTAACATGGTCCTTTTGATTCAATGAATCGTCCACCTTGTTCACTTTCCCAGGGTGGTAATGTATTGATCAGTTATAATCTTTAATCAGTTCCAACCATCTTCTCTAGTGAATATTCAACTCCTTATATGTAAATATATACTTTAAACTTTTATAATCAGTAAATATATCACACCTTTCTCCATAAATATAATTCCTCTATATCTTTAATGTAAAAAATACTACAGTTAACACCAAATCATGAGTTGGGTAATTTTACTCGTGAACCTTCAATTTTCATGAGGAAAAAGCTATAACCATGTCATTATGAATGATAATTCATCCTATTTCCTTTTTTGATGCATCACTATATATAACAAGCCCTTATCCACTATGAGGTAATTTAAGAATAGGTGTACTTACTAACCTTCTCTTATGTTCCTTGAAATTTTCCTCCCATTCATCTGTCCAAAGGAACTTTGCTCCCTTCTGAGTTAACTTAGTGAGTGGATTGGATATTTGTGAAAATATTTCTACAAATCATTGATAATATCCAATCAAACCACAAAAACTATATATCTCAATCATCGTGGTTGGTCCGGTTCAATGTTCAATAACTTCCATCTTTGATGGATCCACATATATACCCTCTCTTGAGATTATATGACCTTGAAATAAAACCTTTTATAAAAAAATTACACTTGTTAAATTTTTCATACAAATTCTCATTCCTCAGGGTTTTCAATACAATTATCAAGTGATCTTCATGATCTTCCTTTATCTTTGAATCTATAATAATATCGTTTATAAATACTACCACAAACTGATCAAGGCAATCTTTAAAGACTTCATTCATTAAATCCATGAAGATAGTAGGGGGATTCGTAATTCCAAATTGTATCACTATATATTTATAGTATACATACCTTGTATGGAATTATTTATTGGGTATATCATCCTTCTTAATCCTTAATTGATGATATCCAGAATAAAGTTCAATCTTGGAAAAGTATTGATCTTCACACTGTTGATCAAACAAGTCAACAATATGGGTTAGAGGATACTTGTTCATGATTTTGATCTTGTTTAATTCCCAATAATCAATGTAGAGTCACTATGATACATCTTTATTTTTAACAAAAATAATAGGTAAACCCTAAGGTGGAACAATTTTCCAAATAAATCCTTTGTCAAGATTCTTCTGGAGTTGAATCTTTAGTTACTACAACTCAATCGGGTCCATTTTATAAGAAGTCTTTGAAATAGGTGTAGCACCAGGTATGAGTTCTATTGAGACTCAACCTCTCTATTTGATGGGAGATAAGGAAAATCTTCCAAAAATACATCAACAAACTTTCACAAGATATTCATATCATCTATGTTGAGTTTCTCTCCAACTATCTAAGATAAACACCCCTTTTGAATAGGAATAAATACCCATACAAGGATGTAATTTACATTATAAGTTTTTATTCATCCTTACACTTATAAATGATCATGGGTTCATTTGGAATAAAAAATATGACTTACCTTCCTTATTAATTGATATAATATCTATATAAGGAAATAAATTCATGCCTAGGATCACATAAAATTCAACTGGAGTGGGAATCATAAGATTTTCAAGAAGAAATTTCCCACAAAATTCAATCATAGGGGAACTATAGACTTGATATTTGACCATCATAACATTAGAATTTTTCACTACTAACTCAATATCTAATCATTGAGATGGTTATTTAATACCCTTTGAAAATTCCTTAGATATAAAAGAGTGGGCAGATCCAGAATCAAATAAAACATTAATTTTTCTACAGTGGATTATAAGTTCACCTTTAACTATGTTGTTATCGTAACCCACTATAGTAATTATGATCACATGGGATTTCCCTTTTTCATTGATCTTATGAGGTTTTTGATACTGAGCATAAAAAACCTTTTGATTCAAGCACTAGTTGTCATAATTACCATACTCCATTCATTTTAATCATTGAATCATAGGTGGTGAATTGGTTGGCATCTTCATTTATTCTATTACATCAACTGTTCTCCTTATAACCTTTTTATATTCACTGACTCTATAACTAGCCTTCCCAATCACTTCCTAATTTCACTCAAGAAAATCCCATGATGTTTCTTCTCACATTTTTAGCATGTAGGTGACTATTATTTCTTTTCACTATGTGATTTATTGGAGTTCTCATGAGACTCGGTCTTCCTTTTCTTTTCAAAACCATGGTAGTGGTGGGAATATACAATTTCCATTTCTACCTTGAGTGTACATTGAACGATTTATTTATAGCTACCATATTTTCATATAGATAATGTATTTTGGATAATTTCTTTTAAGCCACAAAATAATCAATCAATTTTTCTTGCAGGGCTAATGAATAAAACAGAAGCATACCTTGAAAGTCTTGTAAAATTAGCTTCATGGGTATCAATAGATTCATTATACTTCTACTTGAACTCAAGAAATTACTTCTCCATCCTTATACATAGAATATGAGGGAATTAATTACCAAAAAATATCCTATTAAACTCATCCCATTCCATAGAGTAAATTTCTTACTCTTAACTTTTATTCTTAATAAGGTTCTATCATTGATCTATTTTTTCTTCTAAATGATAAAATAATAGGATTCATTTTTCATGTTTTGGGAACTATAGAACAAAAAATATTTTCTTAGTGGTGTTGACCCATTGCTCATCCACTATTGGATTAGAAGACCGACTAAAAGAAGGTGGAAGTTGCCTCATGAACTCAACAATATATTGTTCCCTTTTTTGAACATTTTGAAGCTCAAAATGATTCATGGCTTGAGAAAGTTGTGTGAACATAGTAATAAGTTTTCACATCCCATCTCTCATATAATTTGGTTTCTTAGGTGAATAATCGTGGAATTTTCTATCACATTCAGTATTAACACGGTTCCTTCAGGTTCCATCCATTTACTAAAACCAAAAATCATAGTGTGATTAACACTAATCATAGTGGGAAACCATATAATCAAGAAAAAACATTTATAGGATCTCTAAATAAAGATGTATCCTTTTCAATATATGAAACCTTAGGTTTAACCTAGATTATCCATGATCATCATCTATTCATATCCTTGATAATGGTTTATAAAGAAAATATGAATTAGCCTAAGCATATCCCCTAGGAGTGTCAAACTAGGTGTGTAGCAAGCGCACATGAGCCTCAGCCTAGTTGGTGAGGTATCCTTAAGTGCATCCACAAGACCCAGGTTTAAAACCAAGTAGAGGCATATTTCTCGGTACTGTAGCAGGCACTGTAGTAGACTGTAGCAAACTGTACATTGTGCGGTACTGTAGAAGAACTGTACACTGTACAGGTACTGTAGCAGACTGTACACTGTGCGAGTACTATAGCAGGCACTGTAGTAGTTACTGTAGCAGGTACTGTTCGGTACTGTAGCAGCTGGAACGATTCACCTTGGGCCATTGGTTTGGGCTTGTAGTCCTTAAGGATTTTGGGACACCCAGGCCTTCGGGTCAGTAGGGTTTTTGGGCCACCATTAAGGCCTTCGGGCCACCTTAAGGCCTTTGGGCCACATGCAGTTTCCCCAGACACACTACAAAAATGGAGCATCCCTAGAAGAGGATTTAGAGTAGGTGCACTCACCAGAGTAGAGCCAAATGGATTTGTCAGAATTAGAGGGTATGGCTATGCCATCGAGACCAGCCTGTGCTTGCACAGGAAACCTAGCCAGACGGCCATGTGAAGGTGGAGATTTACTATCATGATGCAGATGCTAGGGAGGGGCAGTTCCTTGTAGATAGTCTAGTTGAATTCTCTAAGACCTTTGGGTCATGTAATCTTATAAGCCTACGGTCCATGTAATCTCTGAGCCTACGGTCCTTGTAAGGGTTCCTCCTCATCCCTTGAAAGGGGGGTTATCAAAAATCAATAAAAATGAAGGCCTTTGGGCCATTCAGGTGGGGTGTGCAGCAAGCCCATTATCATTCACCAGGTGATGATTTATTCAAATCCCAATGCACCATTTTCAGAGTTATTACCCCTAGGTATAACTTTGTTAGTGCCACATCCACTTGTAGTATCTAGATGAGGATGTTTTATAAGAAAAATCACACTTATTTACCAAAACATAGGATTATCATAAGGGTTCTTACTGAAGTTTTATCATCCTAGTTGCCAAATGTTAATTAAACCTGTTCTATAATACCAACTATAAAGACCCAGGCTTTTCATACATAAGTATTATATCTTTTTAGATGAATGTTCATTATATTACACAAATACATGCTTGAGGATCATAAAGTCTTAGTTTATTTGGAGACTAGATACACAATATTCTTAGTTCATGAAATATATTCAACATATCCCATAAATATATTCTCCTTAGATATACCCTACTGAAAACCTTTATCCATGGCCTGAGGAAAGGAAACATAAGAAACGGTGATCGCAGATGCTCAGTACGGGTAAACAATGGAGCTATCAACTTAATATGAGTATAAGGGTATGAGAACATGATATTAACATTAGTAAACTCATACCCTACATATCATAGATCATAATCTTAAATCATTGAATAAATACTAGCATTTCATAAGACATGAATCATAAATAAATTAAATAATGTGAACCATGAGAGCATAACATGGACATAGGAATGTAGAAAAAATAATCTCATAACATTTTAAACATGTATAAATAGAAATAGGTTCACTCATTAGTTTAAGGATATGAAATCAGGACCTCGTATGAACTTATGGACATGAAAACAGGTCTATGTATTAACTTACGGATATGAAACCAAGTCCACACATAACATTGTGAACATAAAATAAGGTTCATTCAGAATATAATTAACTCATGAGTTATCCATCCTTACCCAATTCATTGGAGATTTATAATGTGCTCACATTTCTATGGTTTATAACATAACCACCCATCCTTGGTTTATAATATAACCACTCGTACTTGGCATATAATGTAACCACCCATCATTGGTAATAATGTAACCACCATATTTAGTTTATAATAGAACCACCCATCACATAATGAAGACTATACATATGTATTCCACAATATCATAAAACATCCATCATATCATCACATCATAACTTGTGCAAGGGAAACATGTTTCATTAACATTTCATCAATTCTTTATAGCATAACCCATGAAAATAAATGGGTTTTATAAACATTTCATCATAATAATCATAAAACATACAGATAAATAATGAGGATGGTACCATGGAATCATATCCCTATTAAAACATAAGCAGTGATAAATTTTTTTGTCGTTGATGAATAGAAATTCTATCAATGATCATTAAAACATTCTTCAGGAAAACATCATTTTCATTTTGAAATCACTTATTTAAAATATAAAAATTTCCAAAATATTATAGAAAAAAATATTTTAAAATAACCCTATAAACTTTTAAGTGAATCTTTAAATTGTTTATTGTTCATGACATTGGGAAAAATCATTCATATCGTACAAGTTAAAATAAAGATTCCTTTCACATTTTTAGTAAAAAGGTAAAAAGTGACTCATTAAAAAAAGGATAAGATGGTTATTTTTAAAATGTTTAGTAAAAATTAAAATAAGGCTAAAACTTACTTTAAACAATCATTTAATAATAGTAAAAAAATTCTTTAAAAAAATTAGAAAACATGGACATGGAAGAGAAAGGATTTTTGACTGAAGAGAGAAATAAAGTTGATTTTCCTTAAAAACATTCTCTTGGTCTATTTGGTTCTTAAAGAGAGAAAAATGGAAGTAAAACATGTGTTTTTAAGAAATAATAAGAGTATAATAAAATTCATGGGTTCCTTGAGAGATATATCATATGATTTCATTATTGGAATCATAATCATAAACAATCCCAATAAATTATGAGATTGTATCATAAAACCCTTACCACTTTAGTAACTTTTGAATTGTAATAACCATGAAATAAATAAACTTATATGTATATGAAAATCCTCATAAATTATATAATAATAATCATAAAATAAATTAATGGTGATTATGTACACCACACAAAAGAAACAAGTGGTTAATATGTCATATACCTCGGTGATAAAAGTGAGACAGAAATATCTTACCTCAAGCCTTGAATTTATTCATAAATGTTTGAACCTCTTATATAATAAATATTTTTTATTATAAATATATTATAGAACCATAAATATATTTATATTACCATATACAATTTACTTATAACCTTTTATCACTCATTTATTAACAATTCTTTATTAAAATCATTGTTTCGCGTGATATCTGCTACATTTTTCATGTATGTTTTGGTTTGGAAGTTTCATTCCTTGTACTTTGATTATAGTTCCATAATATATATAATTTTAATCAGGGCATAAATATAATATATATTCCTTATATATTTATTTATAGTAATCCATAAATGTTAGAGATAGAAAATGAATCACATCATTCATCGAGACGATAGGTCGTACATATGCATGAATGTTGTTTCCATTTTTATTATTGGATAGAGTGAAATAAAGGTAAATAATAAGAAACATTATAGAATAATAATTATATAATTTATATCATATATATTCTATAAATATATCCTTATTACCATCCAAGTAAAATGAAAATGAAAAACACCTCACATCGGTTCGTGAGGCTATAGTTCTTCGTACACACGATCGACGATTTTAT
Source organism: Viscum album (assembly GCA_963277665.1). Taxonomy (NCBI): domain Eukaryota; kingdom Viridiplantae; phylum Streptophyta; class Magnoliopsida; order Santalales; family Viscaceae; genus Viscum; species Viscum album. The sequence goes on from OY728159.1 coordinate 1,628,844,924, forward strand.
TTCCCATTTGAAGGAAGAGAAGATGGATATAGGTTATGATATTAAAATAATAATGTATAATTATATTTGAGACACTAATATTATTATTTCATCTTATTTTAAAAATATTTTAAGGTGGTGGAACAAGAAAAAAAATCCTTGATTAAGAAACATATCTCTTCTTTGGAGAACCTCTTTAGGATTGTACCTAAAGCATTATTAGGCGGGTTTTATAACCAATATAAGGAATATATGAAATTGGAAGATAATTAATGAATTAATTTTGTTATTTTAATAACCAAAAGGATTTTTAATTTGTAATAGGAGAGGATATGGGTTCCCTTTTATAAGTGGGGGAGAGGACACACTTAGAATTTTTTAAAAGAATAAGTTATACCCGTTTTTTACACATGACACAAGGATCCAAAATGGATAATTATCAAAAATTATATGGTAAAATGTTTCAATATGGTTATAAAATATGAATTTTAAAAGTTTTTAGGTCAGTTTAACTATTATCTTTTTAGTTTAACCCCCTACTAAACTCATTTTAACCTTAACTGTGGTAATTAATTTTCACTACTTTTACAATTAATTATGAGAAAAAATTAAGCTATAATTATTATATAATATTAATTATGATGATTATAAATATGGAATAAATTTTTAAAAATTTAGTTTATATATTTGGAAGAATTTAATTTAAAATTAAACCCTCAATCAGGATGAAAAAATGGTTTTCCAAAGAAAAAGCATTCAAAAGTATAAAAAGTTTTTATATAAAAATTCAACATGAAATTGAATCCAGTTACCTAAATTGGATTTATAATAATATAATTTAATTAATTTAACCAAAAGGTAATTTTTTAATAAAATAGTTTTTTCACTATTCATTGAAAAGTTAATCTTTTTAGGAAATTCACAAAAAAATCCCTAAGATAATTTTGAAATTTTGATTTCAAAAATTAAGTTCATTTTTTCAAATAAATTTTATAAAAGTTTCAAAAATTAAATTTATCATTTGTTCACAAAAATTAATGAAAAACATTTTTTAGAAGAAATGTATTTTTAAAGTATATAAAGACTTTTCAAGAAATTAAGTGCTTATTTATCAATAATTTTTTTTATCTAAAACCGTTATAATTAATTTTTTAAAAAAATATTACTTTTCATACTTCTAGGCTTAATGGCTAGATTATAACTTCCCTATTTAAATGATAATATTAAAAGTATATTTTGGTTTGTTAAAACTCATTGTTGCGTGCAATGTAAGCTATCGAAGAATTAAATTTATTTGAAAAAAAATCATAAAATATCCAAGTTTTACATTTTGGGTGAATATATACTTAAAGATTTTATGATCATTATATATATATATATATATATATATATATATCACACCTTTCTCCATAGAGATAATGTCTCCATGTCTTTAATGCAAAGATTACCAATACTAGATTTGGGTCATGAGTCAGTAATTTTGATCACGAACCTTTAATTGGAATGAGGCATAAGATATCACTATACCATTATACATTAAAACACATTAAATACCCTTCTTCAATGTATCACTATAAATCAAAAACCCTTCTCTATTGTAGGGTAGTGTGAGTAAAGGTTCATTGACCAACTTTCTCTTCAATAACTTGAAATTTTCATCACATTTATCAATCTAAAGAAACTTAAATCCCTTTTGAGTTAACTTGGTGAGTAGATTAGATATCCATGATAAATTCTTCAAAAATCACTGATAATATCTATCCAATCCAAGAAAAGTACAAATCTCAGTCATAGTGGTTTGTCTGGGACAATGTTCAATAACTTTTGTCCTCGATAGATCCACTGATATACCCTTAATTGAGATTATATGATAAAAAATGAAACTCTCTATATCCAAAAGTCATAGTTGGTAAATTTTTCATACATCTTCTCATTACTTAGGGTATTTAGTATAATCCACAAGTGATTTTCATGATCTTCCTTACACTTGGAATATATAAGAATATCTTTTATAAATACTACCACAAACTGATCAAGGTAATCTCTAAAGACTCTATTCATTAAATCCATTAATATAGTGGAAACATTTGTAGGACCAAATGGAATCACAATAAATTTCAAGTTTCCATACCTCGTATGAAAGTCTTTCTTGGATATTTATTCACTTTTTACCCTTAATTTATAGTATCTATATTGAAGATAAATCTTTGAAAAATATTGATCTCCTTGTAATTGATCGAATGAATCATCAATATGGGGTATAGGATACTTATTCTTGATTGTGATATTTTTAAGTTCTCAATAATTAATGTAGAGTCACATTGAACCATCTTTATTCTTAACAAAAGTAATAGGTTCACCCCATGGTGTTTCACTTGTCCAAATGAATCCCTTATCAATATTCTCCTAGAGTTACTTCTTTAATTCTTACAACTCAATCGAAGACATTCTATATGGAATCTTTAAAATAGGTGTAGTACCAGTTATGAGTTCTATTGAAAAATCAATTTCAATATTTAGAGTAATAATAGGATACTAATTTGAAAATACATCAAAAAAATCCCATACCATAGGTATATATTCAATGTTAATTTTTTACCTAACCATCAAAGATAAATACTCCATTTGAATAAGAATCAAGATCCATATAATGGATTAAAATTCCATTGGAAGTTCATATTTATCCTCACACTGATAAAAAGTCATAGGTTGGTTTGGGATACCAAATTTGAATTCCCTTCCTTGGCAATTGATATGGGATTTATATAAAGAAAGTCAATTCAGGACTAAAACAACATCAAATTCAACTAGAGGAAGAATAACAAGAATTACAGGAAGAATATTCCCATAAAATTAAATCGAATAATAATCATAAACTTGATATGTGATTATCATACCATTATTATTTTTCACTACTAATTCAATATCAAAATATTGTGGTGGTAATATGATACCCTTAGAAAAATATTCAGAGATAAAAGAGTGGGTAGATCCTAAATCAAATAAGATATTAATTATTCTAGAGTGGATGGTAAGTATACCTTTCACTATTCATTATCATACCCCACATCAGTAATAGTGATAATATGATATTTCCCTTTATCTTTGGGATTAAGAGGTTATTTACATCCATCATCATCATTAAACCTCATATTTGAGCACTGGTTAGCATAATGCTCATACTCCTTACATTTGAAAAAATGGTGTGTGGGTGGTACATTATGTGGTGCTTTCTTTCTATTCACATCATTAGCTAACTTCATCCAATCAATTTATTATTCAATTACCTAATGAACTTAATTTACACACTTAAATAATTTACCGGTACCCTTAAGACAATTTCCTCCATGTTTCTTTCCACACTTCTGGCATAAAGGAAGAATCATCTTCTTCCCTCTATTGTTTTTATTATTAGAATTTCCTTAGAATTTCATTTTATTTTCTTATCAGAACTATGAGATAGATGGTTCAATCCAATATCTATTTCTACCTTTATACCACATCGAATGATTTCTTCATAGCTACTAAAGTATCTTATAGATAACAGACTTTGAATACTTGGTTTTAATACACTAAAGAATTGATCAATCTTACTTTCTGGTTGGATGATAATACTAGAAATGTATCTCAAAAGTCTTGTAAAATTTTCCTCATAGGTACTAATGGATTCATCATCCTTCTATTTGAGCTCAATAAATTCCTTCTCCATTCTTGTACAAAGACTATGAGGAAAGTACTTTTTGAAAAATAACCTTCTAAACTCATCCCACTCCATAGAGTAAATTTCTTCTTATTACCTCATGTTCTTAAAAATATCCCACCATTGATCTACTTTACCTTCCAAGTGATACATGCCTAAAATAAATTTTTCATGCTACATGCATTAGAGAATGGAAAATATCTTTTTAGTGGTACTGATTCATTGTTCAGAAATTAGTGGATCAATAAACCCACTAAAATAAGGTGTATATTTCCTCATGAAGGAATCAAAATAATATTGTTCCTTATTTCTCTTATTTGGAATCTAATCATGATTCATGGCTTGAGAAATTTTTTTATGCATAGAAATGTTATTTTTTATTCCATATCCCATAACATTTGGCTACTCATGAGGAAAATCATCGCATTTTATGTCACGTTTAGAATTAACATGATTCCTTCTGGTTCAAACCATTAACTAAAACCAAAAATAATAGTATGAGCAACAATAATCATAGTGATAAACTATATAATCATGAAAAATCATTCATAGGATGTCTAAATCATGACACCTTATTTTAAATCTATGACACCTTAGGTTTAACCTAGTCTATCCTTGGTTATCATCTATTCAAATCCTTTATAATGGTTTATAAAAAAATATGAATTAACCCAAGAATATCCCTTGTGAGTGTCTTACCATGTGTGTAGTCTTAGACCCACTCATCGTGCACTAGTGAAGATCAAGATAATGCCCAATCTTCCCCATTCAGAGTTGTTACCCCTAGGTGCATATGTGTCACAACCATATCCACTTACTAGTATCCATAAAGAGATATATTTTCTTAGAAAACCACACTCATTTATTTACCATAAATTGGGATGTTCTCCTATACTAAAGCTTAAACTAAGGGTCCTCACTAATATTTTCTCATCCTAGTTTCCAAAAATAACTAAACCTTATTATGATACCAACTAAGGGGACCCAAACATTTCATACTTAAATATTGCATCTTATTATATTAATATCCATTACATAACATTACGATCCACACCAGAACTATAATTTTTTAGTGTATTTACATAAACAACTAGTGTATAAAAGGTCTACATCATCTCCCACTATGTTCTTTACAATTATCACCCTTCTTAGACACATCATACTTAAAACATTTCTCCATATCTTGTGGAAAAGGAAAAATGATAAAGGGTGATCTCAAATGATCAATAAGGATAAACAATGGAGATATCAATGATCATTAAAGAATAACATGAGCATAAAGTTATAAAAACATGAGCTTAACATTTTAGAACCATACCCCACAACTCATAGATCATAATCCTGGGTCATGGTATAAAGATTGATAGTTCATAAGACATGAATCAGAAAGTAATCAAATAACATGATCCGTGACATAATAACATTGGCATAAGATCATGTCATAAAAGAGTGGAAAAAAGTGTGGCATAATTATAATCATATAAATATTATGTTAATTCTAGCCACCAAGACATTCATTACATATTAGGCTTGGGATAACCACCTATGTATCTACTTTGTTCTTGGGATAACCTACCATATACCCTTGATGAGCATGGGATGACCTCTCATGTACCCTCTTTTGGGCTTGGGATAACCTCTTGTGTACCCTTTGAGCTCGTAAAACATTAATATTTACCTAATGAATTAAATGGCTATAATGAACCCACTTATCACATAATAATAACCAATTCATATATATGTCACAAGATCATGAAAACATTTATAATTTTATCATAGTTTAACCCATGGAAGAGAAAATGGGTTTTATAAATATTTCATTATCATAATCATAAACCATCTATAGAAAGAATTAAGATGGTATCATAGAATCATATCCCTAGTGGATCATAAGTAACATTAAATGATGTTATCAAAGATGAAAAATGTATTTAAAATATCACTCGAATATTTATTAAGGAAAATACCCTTTTCATTTTGAAATCACTTATTTAAAATCTAAAAATTTACATAATATGAAGGAAAAATTCTTTGAAAAGAACCATAGAAACTTATAAAGTAATCTTCAAAACATTGAGTGGTCATGATGGTGGAAAAAGTATTTTGTGTGATATATATTAAAATAAATATTTTGTTTACACCATTGGTAAAAAGTACCTCATTTGGAAAACAATAAGAATGCTACTTTTAAAAAAAATTATAGAAATTCAAACATGGGTAAAAATGAATTTAAAAAATCACAGTAGAATAGTAAAAACATTATTCAAAACATTTTAAATAAAATATGGACATGGAAAAAAATTATTCCTGACTGAAGAGAGAAATTAATTTGGTTTTACTTAAAAATATTCTTTCAATATCTTGAGTACTTAAAGAGAGGAAATTAAAGGAAAAAATTTAATATATATAAATAACCATAGGATAATAAAACACATAATATTTGGGAGATATAGATCATATAATTTCATCATTGTAAATTTAAGCATAAACAATCCCTGTAAAAATGAGATTGTAACGTAAAACCCTTATTGTTTTGGTAACTTTTGAATCCTAACCCCCGTGAAATAAATAACTTCAAATGAAACATTAAATATCATAAATATAAATATATTTATGATATAACATATTATATGGGTATTAGATACACCTCATAAAATAAGACAGGTGTATAATATAATATATGTTCTAAAGAAGACAATTTGAGATGATAAACCCTTACTACTTTGGTAACTTTTGAATCAAAACCCCTTGGATGAAATAATTTAAATTATAGCATTAAATACCATGAATTAAAAGGTATAAATTATATAAAATTTAAAAGTATCATTATATAATCATCATAAACATGAATAGGTTCATAAAATCAAACATGTCTCAACAAAACAATATTGAGACTTAGAACCCTTACCTCAAGTTCAATTTGCTTCCTAAGCGCTCTAACCTACTATATAATAAATTTAAATTTATTATAATTATATAAAATAACCATATTCATAATTATAATATCATATATGATCCATTTATAATATTGAAACACTTATTTTTTAATAATTATTTATTAAAATCATTGTGTCTGGGTGTTAACTGTTTTGTTTTTCATGAAAGTTTTGGTTCATCAGTTTCAGTAATTGTATTCTGATCATGGTTCCATCATATATATAATTTTAATAATGATATAAATATCATATGTATTCATTTTATATATATTTATAATCATATATAAAAGTTATAGATAGATAAATGAATTTCACCACTCATGGGTATGTACGTGCGCATGAAAGCTTTTTTCATTTTCTAAAGAAAATGATGAAAGAAAGATAAATAATATTTTATCATTAAAAAATAATTATTTCATAATAAAAATAATATATGTTTATTAAATCCATCATTATAAACATCCATATGATGTGGTTATGGAAAATGAATCATATCTCTATGTGGATACGATAGTCTACACATACACACAAGCAATACTTTCATTTCCTATTTGATGGAAAGGAGGTCTAAAATGGTTATTCCATCATCATAATAACATATAAATATATTTATTATACTTTATTAATCATTTTATTATGTATATAATAGTTTTATATAAGGTTTAAGAATATATAAAATTTAAAATACTCAGTTAAGAGTTATACCTCTTTGTTGAGAAATCACCTTTAACTTACACCATAAGACTTGAAAGGATGGTATTATGATCAAGAAAAGACCTCTAGTGCATGGGGATATATTTTAGGAAATTATTTGGGTAGGTATTTTCTAAGCTAATAGTCTCTTTAATTATGTATAAGAGATGATATGGGGTGTCCTTTTATAAGTGAGGGAGAGGACACACTTGGAATTTTTCAAAAGATTGAAATATATTAATGTCTTATTCAATCCAAATGGCTCCAAATTTACTCGTATTCTATGAGTAGATGATATAGGGTATAAATATGAATATAAAATAGGATTTATAAAATTTTATGTGTCAATATTACCCTTATTTCTTAGTTTAACCCCCCCCCCCCCCCTCGGTAAACTCGTTTTAACCTTAACCATGGTAACAAAATTTTACTATTTTTACTATTCATTTTGATCAAGAATGAAAGTGGAATGATTATAAAATTTATAAATTATTATTATAAATATGGAATCTATTTTATTCAATTTCTATAAGTGGAAAAAACTACTTTTAAAATAAACCCACAAAACGCAACAAAAAACGGTTTTCCATAAAAATGCATTTTTAAGTATAAAAATGTTTGTATACCAAAATTAAGCATAACATAGATTGTAATGAAATTTATTGAATGATTTTTAATCAAAAATAACTAATTAAATTTTAAAATCAATTCAAAATAAAATGGGACTTTTTAAATACTTGATGGAAAAGACAGCTTTCTATAAAATCGGTATTTTTCACTATTCACTAAAAAATTAATCTTTTCAAAAAAAATCCCAAAATTTATCCTTAATATAATATTGAGATTATAATTTAAAAAATTATATCCATTTATATATTACAACTTCTAAAAGTGGCAGATATTAATTGCAATTTCCACGCACAAAATGCAACAAAAATCATTTTTGAAGAAAACATATTTTTGAAGCATAAAATGACTTTACTAAAAATTGAGTATTTATTTATTATGATTTAATAAATACATTTTCATTGTATAAAACCATTATAAATATTTTTCATAATGTGGTTATTCTTATTCATATTTTCAATCCAATCGCTAGGTTATAAAGGTTTATCATATCATGGGTTCATTTAGACTTGGGGTTGCGTGTAAAGCAAGCTATCAAATATGTCAAGTTTATTTCAAAGGAACTACATATAAAATCTTGGGTTTTTATAGCTTTTCTAGGATATAATCATCTAGAACAATCTAAATATGTTTTGATGCCACTTTTTGGGTCCACGTATAACTTCTTGTGTACCACTAAAATTCATTCCATTGGAACTTATAGAGAAGAAATAAAGTTCTTAGAAAGTGAACCCATGTTGTGGTGACCAGAACTTCAAAGACACACTACACCAAAATCATTTAACCACAATTAAAAAATTATAAACAATTAATAGTTAATAACTTTCATAAGACAATGATTTAAATAAAATAAGAAGCGTAATAACAACATTCTGTAGCATGGTTCAGACTTGTGTCATAATCCATAGGGGGGGGCACTGAAACTCTTTTATTCAAGTAAACTAGGAGATAATTAAAATATGGGAATTCCCATATAAATTCGTTGATAAAATTATTCATCCTACTATTTTTATTAGGACCTGATCAATGCTTCTAGTAATATTCACCTCCTGATCTTCATGGGGAGAAGTTGGCATGATTTGATCTTCATGGATGAACACACTGTTTGTTCAAAGAATTTCACCACTAGAACTCCTTCACTTAGTACACTGTTCATATTTAGAATCTATTTGAGCCCTTCACATTTACTAAAACTAGTTGAGAGATAATTTCTATTTTACATCAATAAGCTACACCTTATGGTCATCATCATCTGGGATTTATCATCTGGTCATCCTATATCTAAACACTCAGACCACGTCACTACCATTGTTGTTATCTCTATCCAGACTCATTATAAATTAAGACACTATAATTCCTCCTTTTTATGAAACTAAAACATTATATGGAAAATGGTTTTCACAATTGAGACTAACACATGATCCCTTTATATCTAGAGTAGTAGTGATTCTTTGTTAGAGTCCTCAATTTTCTTATATTTATAAATTCTGGAATTCATATTTATTTCCAATGCTACAAAGGATTTTGGGGTTATACTTTTTTGTTTACTAAATGAGAATTGAGTTTTATGAAACCCAAATATCTTCTCTAAAAGTGTTTAGTGTGTATCTATAGGGAGTTTTGGATGGATATTTATAAGGTATTTTATATGATGTGGTACAAGGTGAAGTTGATGATAGATTTCCAAAATTAAATTGGTAGATATCCAAAAGGAGTTTTGGATACATGAGGTGAAATTGAACAAAGTCTATTCATCATTAATGTAAGTGAGAGATTGATAGAGATATTCCTTAAAGTATAATGTGTATATGATACATGTTTTATATATCATAGTGTACAATACAAGGATATCGTATGGGATGATATCCATATTACTAAGGATAGTTATATGCCTTGGAAAATCATATTATATGTAATAAAATGGTAATATCATGTTCACTTCTATAACTGATCATGTCATGTTAGGTTTCAACCATGGGTTAAAACCATTTCCAGGCTATGGAACTTAGACTAACGAAAGGAGTAATTCTAGAAGACTGATTTCTAGAACTTTTATGGGTATGGTGGAGTGGAATCAACTAATTTATGAAATCCTAAAAGTTTAAAATTGGTTGTAACATATGGTGGATGATGCATTGGAAGTTACTCTTGATCTCTTGAATAGAGGAAGTTTGGTAAAACACAAAGAAAATATGTTAAAGTAACTTGATCATATGCAGGAGTCATTACTTAGAGTTTTCAGAAATGGGAATTGACCATCGGAAATGGATTCAAGGTAGTGGAAGACTTTGATTGAGTGGGGTTCTTTTCATGAAGATTATATTCGATGGACTTCTCATCGTGAAGATCGAAATGTGTTGGAAATTGGTTGCACTGGATGGGTCCTACTACAAATAGTTAGAAAGATTATTTAATCATTAGTAATGATCGGTTATATTATTCTAATTATCTTTTTTACCATGAATAAAAGTAAAACATTGTCCCCCTCATGTATTAAGACTCATGTATAAACCATGTAAAACTTTGTGTTTTTCATTTTCCTTGATTTATTTTGATCATTATCTTCCAAAAATCTTATGTGGTGCATTCAAGTGAGGTTGTGAGTTGTAGTGTAGTGGAATTGGTATGGTTTGTCTTCTATGTTTTGAATATCATAGCACATGCTCACACCAATACTTTGTTCTATCGAGTAAGTTCTGATGAATATCTCCCGGTAGTTGTATCAAAAGATAGTCATGAGCCTAAAAAGTGGTATTAGATCTTCATTTTGAGAACATCAAACAACCAAACCCTAGTGAAGGTGATTCAGATCTTGGTTCAACATCACCATTCTTCCCTTTTACTTGTAGGATATTTCTAGCAAGAATCTCTTAATTCCTCTTGTGTGTTTTAGAATTTAGTGTTAGTTTATTAATTTAGGGATAAATAGAATTGGATAAGGGTAAGTTCTGGGTGGATAATTTTGACGGCATGGATTTTGGGTTCTGGAAAATATAGATAGGAGATTGTCTATTGTAGAAGGACCTTGATCAAGCATTGATGGGCACCAAAACCGGAAGCAATGAAGAAATAATAATGGGAGAGGCTGGATAATAAAGCATTGGAGTGGATCCAGATTTCATTATCCTAGAATGTGTCTTATAACATCCAAGAGTTGAAGATTATTTCAAAACTTATGAAAGTTCTTGCTGATATGTATGAGAAGTTGACCACAATGAATAAGGTGTTCCTTTTGCTAAGGTTGTTCGACATGAGGATGTCATAGGGAAAACCAGTTCCATGTCACATCAATGAATTCAAGATAATAAAGAGTCGGTTGGGATTAGTGAAGTTGAACTTTAGATATTTGAAGTGGGTGTCGTTGTTACTTTCATCGCCCCCTAAGTCTTGGGATACGATGGTGATCGCGGTGAGTAACTTAAGTGGAAAGTTTGACCTTGTGTTTTTGTATGTTAGAGACCTAATCTTGAATGAAGAAATTCATTAGAAGGAAATCCAGGAAGGGGGTGTCCCACACCACAGAGAGGTCGCAAGAAAGGTAAAGGAATGAGAAGTTAAATCATGAGTATATTGGAATAATGTGGTCCTATGTGTTGGCATTGTGGGAAGAATGGTCACCTGAAGAAAGATTGAAATGAGAAGAGAGTGAATTCCAGGAGATATGCTTGCAGAAGTGGATCTTCAAATCCTATGTTAGAAGATACAATAGGTATGTGGTTAAGTGTTGTCGAATCACTTGAATCTTGGATGACTCTAGAGCTTTGATTCACTCAACATTTGAGAGGGGGAGTTTGAGTAACTATACTTCCAAAAGATTTGGAAAGGTGCATCTTGTAGATGATTAATCCCTCGTGATTGTTGGAAAGGGTGATGTTTCCATACATATAAGGAATGAAAGATTTCTGGAGTTTCAAGGCATGCAAAACATCCCAGGGTTAAGAAAATTTCATGCGGTTCCATGGTTATGTATAAAGGAGTAAAGTATGGAATGTTATGTCTGATGGGGGTATTGGAAGGTATGGTGCATACAAGAGAAGTAACTTCTACAAAGCTATGGTATAACCACCAGGGTCACTAAAGTGATAAGGGAATTAAAATCCTAGCTTCTAAAGGTTTGTTGAAGATTGGAATCATAGAGTAAGATACATGCAAAGATTATATTTATGGAAATTAGTAGAAGATGTCCTTCTTAATGAATGGTAAGTCACCAAAGAACTGAAAGTTAGATTTAGTCTATACAGACATATGTGGGCTAATTCTAATTCATTCTCATGGATGGTCACTATTTTATGTGACATTCATTGGCTATATGACATGAAAAGTGTGGGTTTTCTCTCTCAATAACAAGTATGAGGTTTTCAGAACCTTTATTTGATGGAGATACATGGTGAAAAGGATATTGATTACAAACTAAAATGTTTGATGCCTGATAATAGTGGGTAGTATAGAAGTAGGGAATTCCAAAGATTATGTTGGCGGAAGGGCATACGGTTTGAGAATACTGTACTAAGTACTATGGAACATAATGAAGTTTCAAAGAGTATGAATCAGGAATTGGTTGAAAAGGAAAGGAGTATGATAATTCATATGGATTTCCCGAAGGTGTTTTGGTCAGAAGTAGTGAATTGTGTGGCATATTTAATCAATAGAAGTCCCTCTTCTCCATTAGAGAAGAAGATTCTAGAAGTTTATTTTTCTATAAGGAAGGTTGATTTCACCAATCTCAAAGTCTTCAGTGCACTCGCATGTATCCACATTGATACCCAATAAAGGGAAAATCTTGAGGCTTAGTCCTAGGTGTGTTACTTTTTTGGGTATAATGATGAATAATTTGGTTTTCAACTCTGGGATAATGACTCTCAAAAGGTTTTTAAAAGTTGAAATTTTATCTTCAATTAAGAGATCATGTGGAAGGATTGAAACTTAGTTGTGGTTACTGATGTTCTGGAGAATCCAGGTTGTGCATCGGTACCAGAAACACCAGGCTTTCCAAAGGATATTCCAGAAGGTAGTCAAGTTGTGATGTTTTTTCCAAGGTCTAAAGTACTAGAGATCTCTAGGACTGTGTAATCTTGGGGTATAGTTTCAGATTGAAGATATTTGGAAGTTGTAGTACCATAATAAGTTGAGCCACAGATGGAGTTGTGGAGATCTACTAGAGTTAAATGCAAAGTGAAAAGGTATGAAAGTATCTTGCACTACTTTCCTCTCATGAATGATGGAGATCCTGAGAAGAGGATAGAAATATGAAAGAATCAAATAAACAGGATTTATCCATGAGGGATGAGATTGATTCCCTCCATGTGTCAAGAACATGGGAGCTGATAGATTGGCCTACTGGAAAAGAAATTTTTTTAGGGCAAATGGGTGTATCAGCTAAAGGAAGAAGCGGATGATAGACAGAGGTACAAGGCATGACTAGTCATGAAGGGATTTTAATAAATGAACGATGTGGATTTCTTGGAAATCATTTCACCGATAGTTAAACATATGATTATTAGGATGGTACTTAGTATGGTTTCCATAGAGGGTTTTCATATAGAATAGTTGGATGTGAAGATAGCATTCCTTCATAGAGACTTAGATGAGGTGATCTATATGGAGCAATCAATTGGTTTTGTGGTGCATCAGAACTAGGACCTTATGTGCAAGATGAAGTGGGGCCTTTACAGTTTAAAGCAAGCATCAAGGTAGTGAAATCAGAAGTTCAATGCTTTCATGGTAGAGTGAAAGTTTATTTAGAGCAATGCCGACTATTACTGTTACCAGAAGGTGTTTGATGATGGTATTTTCATCATCTTACTTCTCTACATCGATGATATGCTTGTTGTTAGTCCGATAAAGGAAAGGGATGATGAGATGAAGGATGAATTGTCTGAATGTTTTGATATGAAGGATCTCAGTCCAGTTAAATGGATCGTAAGGATGATGGTTGTAAGGGACTTAGGTTCCAATACTTTTTACCTGAATCAGTTGGACTACATCTGAAAAGTGGTGGAGCACTTCAACATGAGTGAGGCGAAACCGGTTATCAGTCCCCTGGAAATAAATTTCAAATTGAGCAAGGAGAAGAAACCATGAACAAAAGATAAGGTAGAGTATATAGTGAAGATTCCCTATGCATCGATAGTTGGAAGCTTGATGTATGTCATGGTTTGTACTTAACCAGACATTGTGCAAGTAGTGAGAGTAGTTAGCAGGTATGTGTCGAATCATGGAAGAGAACATTGGGAGGTTGTGAAGTAGCTTCTCTAATACTTGAAGGGTTCTAGAATTTTGGAACTTTTCTTCGAAACAGACAGTTTATTTCATGGGTTTTCCAACTCAGACATTGGAGGAGATGCAGACACTTAGAATAGAACTACCATAAATGTGTTCGCTTTCATAGGAACAGTTGTGAGCTAGATGTTGAAGCTTTAACCTATAATTTCACTCTCGGCAACAGAAGTGGAGTACGTTGCATTAATGGAAGTTGGGAAGGAGTTGATATGGCTAAAGGAGTTGTTGGAAGACCTCAAAAGAAGGAAAATGATGGGATGTTATTTTGTGATTCACGTATTGCTATTCACGTGGCCAAAAATCCAACGTTTCATTACAGGATGAAGCATATTTATCTTCATCTGAAAGTTTTTAGAGCATGGAGTGTTGCATCTACAAAAGATAGAAGGAGCATGGAATCTGGAAGATATACTAACAAAGGTCATAGTTCTAGATTTTTTGAGGCAATGATGTGCTTAGGTTGGGATGGCATAACCATAATCATAGTGGGAGAACCATGCGAATGCAAAGGAAATTTGAGGGATGGAAGCAGTTTGCGGATGCTGATAGAGAACTTAGTGGTGAAGCCTGAAAAAAAATGATTCCCAAGTGGGAGATTGTTAGGTCTCACTCTTGTGTGAAACCCATCACATCCAATGGCCCGAATGCCTTCATTTTTTATTGATTTTTGATAATCTACCTTTCAAGGGGTGAGTTGGAACCCTTACAAGGCCCGTAGGCGTAAGTATTACATGGCCCGTAGGCCTTAGAGGAATTCATTTTCCCGTAGCAGCTAATTTCTGGAAGTCCTAAAAATGAAAATTGGTTGATGACATTCGGTGGATGATGCATTGAAAGTTACCCTTGATTTCTCTAATGGATGCATTATGGGAAAACACAAAGGAAATATGTTAAAGTAACTTGATCATGTGCAAGTCATTTTATGAAGTTTCCAGAAGTGGTCACTAATCACTGGAAGATGGATTTGAGGTAGTGGAAGTCTTTAACCGAGCAGAGGGCTTTCTGTAGAGATCGGATTTGGTGGACTTCTCCCCATGAAGATCAAAAGGTGGTGGTAATCGGTTGCACTGGCTATGTCCTACTATAAATAGTAGGATGGATCATTTGGTTGGTAGTAATGCTCAATTATATTATTGTAATCATCTTTTGTTACCTTAAATAAGTAAAATAGTGTTTCTTTGTGGATTAGGACTCACATCTAAACCATGTTAAACTTTGTGTTGTTCTTTTTCTTTGATTTCATTTGATCGTTGTCTTCTAAAAATCTTGTGGGGTGCGTTCAACTGAGGTTGTGCATTGTCGTGAGGTGACTTAGGTGTGGTGTGTCTTCTAAGTTCCAAACATTGAAGTGCAGGCTCACACCAGTACTTTGTTCCACCCAGTAAGTTATTGTGGATATATTCTGGTGGTTGTATCGAAAGATAGTCACGAGCCCAACAAATCATATTGTATGGCATGGGCATATTGTAGTGCACTGGATCGTATCATACAACATAGAATGAACTCTACAATTGATAATGGCATTCAAATGTTAAGAGTTAACATTCGGGGATCTTCCATGTTAGCTATCATCATAGTAAAGTTTCATATGATAAAATGTTGGGGATAATTCATTTAGCTTAAGGTTACAAGAGTTTTAACTGAAGCCATTTACTCATATATTTTAGAACGTATAAGTAAATGCTATGGTGGCTCAGGAAGATCCCCAAGGGCTATATAAAAAGGTCAAGGCGTTGAGATGGATGTGTTCGTTCATGTGGCCCAAGCTTATGTCGATTCTCCCTAAAGCTCTCTCCTCCTCCATCCTTTGCCACCCAAGGTATTAGCATATCGTGGTTGCGAGGAGGGTCCTACCCAAGTTGTTCAGTGATTCAATTGGCTCGTGGATACACCTCAGAGGGAAGAGTCCTTTGGTTGTTCCTTAATGATCTTTATCGAACACTTGTTTGAAAACTGGAACAGTACCTATTTTCGGTGAAAGATAAATGTTCTTCATTTACTTTATACATGATTTCAGCTTTTCATAGCATGGTAATCTTGGGAACGAGGTTATATTACTTTACAAAGGGCAAAGATTTCATCAAAATAGTTGTCACTCGTTTTGCTACATATTATTTGACTTTAAATTATCTTTTTAATAACAAAATAGCAATTTTCAACTATGTTTCATTCAAAAATATGGGCATCAACAAAATTTGAATGTAAATAAGATTGATGACTTGTGCATTTAATTAATCTAAGGTTATGGAAATAAATGTTCATACTTTAATCAAAGTCACATTTCCACTTATTAAGGTCTTTCAGTTGATTGATTATGATGATGAAAAGTATGATATGGGTTGTATTTATAAAGAAATGGATTGTGCTAAAGAAAAGCTTCAAGAAACTTTTGGGGATTTCAAGAAAAAGTTGGTGATTTAAAAAATGTACAAGTTTTTATTTCAATTTTAAGTATTTAAAATAATAAAATATTTTTATTATTTATCCATCGTAGACATGAGCCCATTCACAAAATCATTGATAAAAGTTGGGAGTCTCAAGTTCGTATGTCTTAACATCCTACATTGTATTATTTTAATCAACATGTTCATTAAATTGACATTTTCAATGTTGATTTTGAAGTTATAAATGGTTTATTAGAGAACCACAATTCATATGCAACTTGAGGAATTTCATAGGAAAACGAGATTAATTGGATCTAACATTGATTTGATGACAATGGATAAAAGAACTCCATATATGTGGACTGTCCTTAGACATTACTCATTGGAGACGTTGAGAAGATGAATGTCTTGGTTTTTTGTGACTTATAACTCAAAATTAAAAAATAGATAACTTGAAAAATCCAATCAGACAGATAATTTTGATAATCTATATCTGGATGATGAATAAATAGTTAATGAAGTAATGGTAATGAGGATACAAATGATAGAAATGAAAAGATGATTTGTACTTTGGTGACCATGGAGATGTGTGTTTGATGAAAATGATGGAAGATATGGATGGAGATGATGTTTGAAATTTGTGTCCTTAAATTTAATATTTCATAAAAGCTAATTTGTGAAGAAATAAACAATGGAAGACTCCGGCAAAGTGTCAAAGATTTCAACTACTAAACTTGGGCCCAAGGTGCAAAGGTTTTCAACTCATGCACTAGAGCACACAAACATTGACACAGATTCTCCCAAACATTCCAAGAACAATGCATATTCAAAGACCATATATCATTCTTCCCTATTTCCAAATATACAAATTCACGCATTATAGGCTGCATAAAGACCACAAAAAAATTGCCACCCTTGAAATCTTTGTGCTCCCTCTACTAGCAGTCATCAGTAAATCAAAAAATCTTCAATTTCCCATTGGCCATTGAAGACTTGGCCTTCTGCAACTGGCACGAAGCCTTCTCAGCCTCAGTCAAGCCAGCACATGGCCCTCCAGCCCCCAGAGTGACGGCGAAGTAGAGATAAACAGTGCAGAGACATGCCAGCAGGAGAAGGGCTGTCAGCAGGAAACGGTGCCGCCGGAAAAGGGCAGACCAGCTTTCCGGGTCATCCCTTTGCAACTGTTTCCTAAAAGTCGGTGATGTGAAGCCACTGTTGTGTGATCTCCGGTGAGGTGAACTCAGTGCTGTGTCGAGTGCCATGGGTTTTGCGGCAACCACTCCACTCAATCAAATCGGATAGCCTGAATCCATTTTGATTTAATACATGCAACATTGAGGCTGTTAGATGATATTTTAAACTATAAAAGCTTGTTTATAATGTCAAAATGAAATAGAAAATGGGATTATACTTGGATATAATATCAATGTACTCCAAAAAGGACTGGAATAAACAGTCAAACATTGGTCACTTCATCAGCAAGGGATCAACAACCATCAAGATGCCAAGGACAAAAAAATATAGTCCAACAACGCAAGTGTAACTAGAGACTCGAACAGATTCAAAGAACCAGAAGGGTAATGACATTCATGTGGCCCAAGTTTCAAGATTAAGGACAAACAACAAAGATGTCGTGTTTGGTAAACAATAGAATATAATGTATCTCATTAATGAAGTTCGATTGTACCAGGATTGTTGGACAAATTTAATAAACTAACCTGCAGAGTAAAGAGAAAATAAGGCACCTCAATTCTGTACAGAGCTATGACCAAATATGGTTGAAACTTCAGCATTGTTCCGCTCTGCAGATGAAAACTACGTTTTTTTAACCAAAAATTGCATTTAGACAAGAAGATTAAGGGCTTAAAGTGAATAAGGGAGAGAGATGAATCAAGGTATAAGAAAATAAGTCGTGAAGAATTCAAAATTGCCTACATCCAAAACACAGAAACCGCAATACCACAAAAGAGAGTCAAGAAGGTACCAAGGCTTCAACAGATATCTCATGAAAACGACAGATACTAGAACATAAACAACCACAAAGCCCTAAAATGATAATTGAAAAATCCTTTTTTATTGTGTCATTCAACGTTGCAAAGGGGCGGTAGAAACTTTGGTGAAGCCCTAGAACACCGGGAATTTGAGTCAGATTAAGGTAGAGATTATCTTTGTCAACCATAACCGCTGAAGATTCATGGACCCTTCACAATTCATTCTCAAAGAAAGAAATCGCTTTACAAACTCGGAAAACAAAATGTCAGTAGGACGCCTCCTTCGGCTCCCATGGCTCCTTGACCATTTGGGATGCTGCGATCATGTTCCGTAATTAGGTCATGATTTAGCTCAATGACTATGAAAATGAACAAAAGCGCCGCGGAAGAAAATGAATCCAGGAATCGATATCAGATCAATAAGAAAATAACGACCCGCTCGAGAATCCACAGTTTTTTTCAAGGGAGAGTGAAAACGATCGTTAAAACTCAAACCACGAATCAAACACACGATCAATTTACGGACCAAATTCATATACAGACGTCAAATACACACAGATCCAGACTGTTTGAGACATGAGTCCGGGCACGTACCTTAGTGGCTCTGAAGAAAGCTGTTCCATTTCGATCCCCTCGTGAACAGAGAAAGCAGATCACGATCTACCCCCGGGATGCATATTAACAAAAACTGGAGGAGATAGATTGTTCCAAAAGAGAAACCCTGGATCCAGAACAGCCAAGGAGATGGTGCGAAAGCACGAAATTGGGATGCTCGCGCGTTTTGCGTGCAAATGTCCACCGCCCAAAAGATTTAGGTACGTCCCCTTTTTTTGGGTAATGAAGATCGCCATTGTTAACAAAAAAAATAATAATAATAATAAATCTTATTTTTAATATATTATTATGTTTAAAATATTAATTTAATTTAAAATAAAATCTAAATAAAATAAAAAATAAAAAAGGTTATAGAAACGATAAATGCACCGACCAATGCATGAGAAATTTCAGGAAAAAAAATGAAAAACAAATGTGACGTGAAAAATAATTATTAAAGGAAAAATAAATAAGTATATAAATCAAAGAAATAAATGCAGGGTTTTGTCATCATTTTTTTCACTTTTTTTTTTAGGAAATCACAAAAAAAAAATCCATTTCGTAAAAAATCACGAAATCATAAAATTGATCTAATTTAAAAGATATTACATCGGATAAAACTTATTTGATTTTTTTATTTAAATGGTTTTATGCTTGCAAAACAAATTACATCAAATATAGTGATCGAGTTTAAATTAAAAAAAAATCCACGAATCTGGATTACAATAAAATAAATAAATTTTTATTCAACATACCATTTACAATGATGTCACTCAATCTCATCTTTTAAATTACGTTGCACCTTCACATGATATGCATGCAAATTAAAAAAATTATTTGAAAAGAGACTTTTAAGGGTGTGAACCTCATAAGGAGCCACATATGATTTGGCCTCATAAGACATAACAAGGTCGTTCCATAAGAATTTTAAAGTACTAGAATCTATCACCCTGTGTAAACTCCATTGTTCTTTGGGTCTTTTTCTACGAGAGCTTCAAAGCAATCAAGCATTTTGCCACAAGTTAGTATGAACTCGTACGAAATGAACTTCCTCTTGTTAAAGCCATGATGCAGAATATGGTCTTGGTGGTTGATCCATTTTTCTTGTTCCTCATTCAAGTAGACTTGTATATCTTGTTCATGCATTCTCTTGGATTCTTCATTTGTGCCCCAAATGGGTAAAGACTCATCCTCAATTTCGCCTTTAGAGTGAAGCAACAAGTTCCAGGTTGATTAAGGACATGACACCCACTTCCAAAGTGGGTTGGCCTTTGGTGACTTGCTCACCTTGCCCTTCTTGCCCCATATCTTAAACCCCTTCCTCATCTAGATCCATTTTCTCACCTACGGATTTCATTTCATGAACTGAGGGGGGTTGAGTCTCCTTTGTCTCGGAGACTTTAAAATCAAGATTGGGCTTGTCAATAGATTCTTCACTGATTGTGACCTTCTCCCTCATCCCCATTCCATCCTCTTTCACATGATGATATGCAATATAGCGTTGAGACCATATTGGATAAGGAAGAATTTGACGATTGGAGGTGATTTAATTGAAGGTGGAAGAGTTGTATTCAAGTAGGCTTGTTTTTACCTGGGTACATAGTCTTTCGGGTGTCTTATTGTTAATCATAGATCAAGATGGTGTTGGGACTGAAAATGATTGACTCACCGGTGTGACGATAACAACAAGATAAAATAAAATGCAAACAATGCAGAAATAATTGACACCAAATGTAACGTGGAACCCCCCTCCCCCTCCTAAAAAAATAAAAACGGTAAAAATTTACAAGCAAATAGAAGGATCACTATGAGTAAATGTGTGCACACACTCCTTCACTATTACAAGAAGAAACCCCTCATAAATCACTCTCTTGAATATGTGGGGAATCCACCTCACAAACACCAAACATATTAATGAAGAACCATCGGTGATTGAGATTGCCGGTGAAGTTGACGAGATCTGCCATAGGGGAGACACTCCTTTTATAGGCCTCTACTAGCCCTTTCTGTTGCCTTCTCAATGGTCGGTGGGTTTGGTGTGGTTGACCACTAACCACCTACGCAGTCGACCCCCTTTAACAAAGCAGGGGGCGACACCGTCCGTTGGAGAAAATATTATCGACACATCTCCCATGTGGAGATCAATCACATCTCCACACACCATTTCTATCTACCAAACCATGTTGTTCATGTCTCTGCGAGGTCATTCAAGGATCTGCACCATCTAAATTTATGAGAGTCAATCGCCTTCGTCGAGAAATATGTCAGATTTTCTATAGTGTGAATTTTCTGCATGTCCACACTTCCTTCATCCACCACATCTTGAACAAAGTGATATTGTACCCCAATGTGTTTCGTTCTAGAATGAAAAGATGGTTTTGTGCAATGTGCAAAACGCTTTGACCGTCACAAAACAACGGAATCTGACCATGTATGAGCCCAAGTTCCACCAACAACCTTCTTATCCAAAATTGCTTCTTTACAAGCCTATGTAGCTACCATATATTCCGCCTCCACCATGGATAAAGCTACAATTGACTATAACTTAGAAATTCAGCACACAACTCCTCCTCCAAGAGTAAACACATAACCAGTAGTGAATTTCCTTCAATCAGAATCACCTGCAAAATCTGAATCAACATAGCCTCTGATGGTGAAATTTGATCCTCCATAACATAATGCATCATCTGAAGTCTCCTTGATGTATCTCAAGATCATTTTCATTGTGTTCCAATACTCCCACCCTAGATTCGTCATATACCGACTAACTAGCCTCACTGCATGTGCAATGTCTAGTCTAATACAAACCATAACGAACATCAGACTCCTCATTGGTGATGCATATGGTACTCGAGACATCTTCATCCTCTCTGTTTCACTAAGAAGACTCATCATAGAGGATAACCTGGAATTAACAGGAAATGGGGTGAAGATTGGCTTACAGTCTTGCGTGTTGAATCGTTTCATGACTTTCCGTAATTGATTCTTTCGTGATAGCCAAATCTTCTCATTATTTCTGTCCTAGTAAATCTGCATCCCAAGAATCTTGTTTGGTGATCTCAAGTCCTTCATACCAAGCTCCCTATTCAACCGTGCCTCCGTCTTCTAGATCTGATCATTGTTGGGGTCTCATTACTACAAAATAGACCTTTAACAACGGTGACATTTATCAACGTTTTTCTTTAGCGCTAATAAAGGGTGCCCTTTGTTAGTGCTTTATTTTTAGCGGTGATAAAGGGTATACTTTATTAGTGTTTTTAGTTCTGAGAAAGGTCCTGAATAAAATGAAATAATTAAACAAATAAAAATTAAAAAATGAGTAACTTAAAAAAATATTAACAATTTTATTAATTAAATCCTCCTTCCTCCAATCCATTTTTTTTGTATTTTCTGAAAAAAAACCACTTAATGGGTTAGTGGGAACTAGACATACCAAAATCCAAACCACAGTACAAGATATATCACAATTCAAAAACATCCACTATACAAATGAGTTTAAAATTTAAAACAATGGCACCCAAAATCATGAAATTCAAAATTTGAAAAAACACCATGTGTCGCGAGATGAGTCGCACTCTACCTCCTGCTTCATATCGGGTATGCAGCTCAGCCATCATTCCCATTAAATCCGTTGTCATCATCAACCGCGTCAATCGAGTCTCGTCACCAACCAACATCACTATCACGAGGAACAACTGTCGTCATCTCCATCCTCACCCTCGTCTTCGCCACCATCCGAGCACCTTGCCAATCGTTAGAGACTGTTAGAGTCCATCAAAGTCGTCGAAGATCATCACCACCATGTCGTCGTGAACCACAAACAGTCAAAACACCACTGAGCGATCACCTCAACAAAACAAAAAGGCATCAACACGACACCGTCATGGAAAACACCAACAACCGCCATCAAAACTTCACCGAGGACATGGGGAAAAATACCAAAAAACCAGAACATTTCCATGATTGTTTCCAATGGAACCTCTGAGATCCTCCCTCATAAAATCGGATCATAAACTATAACATAAACGAAGAAGCAAACTGAATCAAGCCGCGTGGGGAGCACCTTCGATCACCAAACCCCACCTCCCAAAACCTCAGGGTAACCACTGCTCCAGATCCGAATTGGAGAGGAGCAGAGGGACTTGAGGTCAGGGTAGGGATAGAACGACCAAGGGCTCCAGATGATGGCCCCACGGTGAGACTAAACCTAGAAATCAAAACAAGAATGAGACGATAAGAACCTGGAAAACCCTCGACCACCGTACCACTTAACCCAAAACCACTGTGTTACCATCGCTCCATATCCGACCTGGAGAGGCACGGTGGAACATGAGGTCAGAATAGGGATGAAGTGGCCAGGGGCTTCAACAACAACCTCCTTCGTCAGAACCAACATATCCTCTCTGAGAGACAAACACCAAGGAAATTGAATCGCCATGGAAGAAGACGAGCAAATTGAGGACCAGGAAGAAGGATGGAAGAGGCGAAATAGGGGAATAAGGGAAGGCAGGGGGGGAAATGATGCTCAGATGTTGCCGATCCCGCACCAGAGGTTGCGGGAGGCAACCCTAGGCGAAGCGAGTGGGGGAGAGTCGGGAGAGAACGACGCCATCCCCTGAGTTTTCACTTGATTAGGTATCGAAAAATGGTTTCTTATTAATTAAATAATTATTGATAAAAATGAATAATTTTAATATATATATATATATAAATTATAAATATTAATAAAAATTATATATTAAATATATAGATATATAAAATGAATAAAATGAATAAAATGAAATAATTAAACAAATAAAAATTAAAAATGAGTAAATTAAAAAAATATTAAACATTTCATTAATTAAATAATTATTGATAAAAATGAATAAATTTAATATACATATATATAGATTATAAATATTAATAAATAGTATGTATTGAATATAGATATATAAAATGAATAAATTTCAATAATTAAAAAAATTAAAAATGAATAATTTGTAATAATTAAATAAAAAAATAAAAAATGAATAAATTAAAAATTTATTAAAAAATTTATTAATGAAACAATTATTAATAAAAATGAATAAGTTTAATATATATATATATATATATTAATTAATTATAAAAAGTAATAAATAATATATATTATATATCAATATAGAAAAGGAATAAAATGTAATAATTAAAAACGTATTAATGTCTTATTCATTTTTAATGGTTTTTATGGAAAGTTATTCATTAATATATTTAATATAGAAATATATTCATATATATATATATATATCAATGTATTTAATATTTTCTAAAATATGATTTATATAATACAAAATATTTATGCTTACATTAAATAAGTCATATATTTAGTGAAAAATGATTTATAATTAAAAATTAAAATTAATTAAAAATACTGACTAATTATATCGAGTAATGGATATAATTGAATGTTGTTTGATTTTTCAATTTAACAAATATCAAATGTGTGTTACATTGATTTCACGTACATATACGCAATTAATGCATTTTTATATAACGGAAGAGGTCTATCCATAAGCCGAAGCTCCTGGCCATTTATTAAATTTAAAGAAAAATAAAGCAATCATAAGAAAAGAAGGATGTGGTCAAACACAGGGAGAAGTCCTCATCCATAGAAAGAAACAACATATCAAAAGTTACCATAATCATGATAAGAGTCATGACCAGGATCTCCAACATCATCAGCAGACTCCCACTTTGATTGGGAATTCTCTTGATTGAAGACCACAATATACTTCTCCTTGATCTTCTCCTACTCCGGGGTGAGATGAGTCCTGAAATACATACTTCATCCACACTCTCATGCTGTAACCTAGTCCTCCTGAATGTTCTTCCTCATGACCACTAGAAATAGGGTCCACTAGAGGATGAAGGTTGGATTCAATAGCATTATCCACCCCCACCTCTGCTTTAGAGTTGGGCTTCTTTTTGCAAAAGTGAACAAAGTGCCCTTTCATCCCACAAAAGCTGCAGACCATCCTTCCACGACACTTATCATAAGTCTTTCATAAATTGTTACATCCTTTATAGAAGTTTGGAGATTTTTTATATTTAACCAATAAATCAAATCTAGTGTCATCCGATGTCAACACAATGGACTTAATCAAAGGGGATCTAAGATCAACTTCAAACTGTAGCCTAGAAAAGTGACCATACCTTTCTTTCTTAGTTTCTTTATCCATTCTAATGGGAACTACCACAACCGATGCAATTTCCCATAGTATTTGAGGATGCCACATGAACCAACTCAGACCACAAACATGTATCCAAATTTGTGCAATCGAGTTATTGTCATTTAAGGGATCAAAATGTGGATCCCAGTCTTAAAATATGAGGATCCTGGGGTTAAGATTAATGAATCTATATCCCCAAGCTTTGGATTTCAGAAGATCTGATGCAAAGACAATATGAAAGTAGCCTCTTCCCAGAGAGGTCATCTTCCATTCATCAAAGCCCCAACATTCAATAATCCACTTTCTAAGCGCAACCAAATTCAAAAAATCCTTTCCTAATAGAGAAAGATGAGCAATAATTGAATGCTTACATTCATTGATCCATTCAGAAAGAATACCAGATGTAGCTTCAATAAATGTTGTATCTCCTTTTATCATGATCTTCTGAGGTAAGAGCTTTGCATGACCACGAATCCCATCAAAATCCCTTTTGGCCGAAGCCCTAGGACCGAATGGGACATCATGAACGTGCTTGGAGACACCAATAGGAGCCTTTGTGGAAGTGTCATTCATGACAACCGGCATGGGGGTTTCCACCTGAACGATAACCCAATCATCCATCGAGACCTGGAAGGCATCTGAAACTAGCTTCAAAGGGGACGATACAACGCCTTTCAATCCCACATCCAGGGGATGGGATGAGGAATAACCCCCCTTGAAATCATCAAAGCGTCCGAAATAGAGAAACACACACACCAAATATTTATGTAATTTATTCAAATTTTAGTATTCAATTTAGAATTTCATTATAACACGATACATTTAATATATTATGTTTTTAATCAGTAAATTTTATTTATTTATTTTTAATATTATTACAGTTAGGTATTATTTATTCATTTTTAATTTTTTTTTTGAATTTAATTATTTTCTATTATTTATTTATATATATTTATTTACTATGTTTTAGTATTTTCAATACATATTGATATTTACTTCAATATATATCCATATTTTTTTAAATAATTTATATTTAATTAACAAAACTTATGTAGCATCCCCGACTGGATGCCACTCTTAAACAATGCTATGGGCTGGAGGGCTATTGGTCCTTAGGCGCGCCTCCTCGGATGCCAAAGGATGTTGACTAGAAACAAGGATTCAAGGAGAGAATAGTGGGGAGGCTATACCCTCAGGTGATAATATAATAAAATGGTCTGAGCACATATATAACATGCAGTGAAAGAAAAGACTTAGAAAAATCGAACCAGACCCACCAAAGGTGAAAGCACAATCAATAACATACAATAGTGGAAGCATAACTAAACATCAATAGCGGAATTAAATAAACAAATCAACATGCCATTTGTAGAATAAAACAAAGCATGCAGAGATATCAAGTCATACAATACAATAAGCGATAAAAAGGTCACCCATGAATGACCATTAGAATATACATATACAAGCAGTGTAACACCTTGAGATTTTGTGAATTATTATTTTTTGAATTAATTTAACCTTTTTGATATTTTTCATTTCACGCAACACTGAAAATAATTTATTGTATATTAAAGCACTATGTTTGGATTGTGTTATACACAACACCAAGTTAATCGTGCACTACAAACATCATAAATTTTATATTTCTCTACAAGGAACACCAAGGCTATATTAAGTTATATGAAACAATGACTTTCCTCGATGACTTTCATAACACGCATGGCTGATTTTTACCGAACAATAGTATATCATTAAAATGCTATTATTTAAAATAATAAGATATAATCTAAGTGATAAATTAGTGCTTATGAATATTATTAAAAAATTTATGAAAATATATGGTTTACAAAAATATAATATGAATTCATAGGTTACCAATTAATTATAAATGAATATGATTACAGATTTAATATAAAAGGAAATATTATTATTTTTATGGTCACAAAGCTGTTTTACCCTAACAAATTAAATTAAATACATTTAGTGAGTGATATTAATGTAATATATATGTTATATATTCAATAAAATCTTTTTTATATCTATTAAATATATTTTATAGACATAAGATAAGAACAAACCCAATTTTGTGCTTAAAACCCTATATTTTTATTCAGGCATTTTTAGCAACTTTTAATGTCGAACCCATTTTAAATCTAATTTTTGGAACTTTTATAGATTTAATATTTCAAAATTAACCTTATCATTGGAATAGAAACATAAAAATTAGTTTAGGATAAATTTTTGGTATTTTTCTATAAGGATTCATTTTTAATGAATAGTTAAAAACACTGGATTTTAATTCAAAACTATTTTTTCATCTAATTTATTTATAAGTTTAAATTATATTTTAAATTGGTTTCAAAGTTTAATTACAGAATATTTTTATAAATTAATCTAATTTAGGTCATTGTAACCAATTTCACATTGAAATTGGATATAAAAACTTAGCAAATTTTTGATCATTTTTACTTTAAAAACCCGCAGTGTCGTCCCGTTAGTAGGATTAATTTTAAATTAATTTTTGCCACTTTTGTGATTGGAATTTGTAAAAATAGATTCCATATTTAGAATAAAAATAATTTATAATGTCTAATAATTTTAAATTAGTTTTCTACCAAAAATATTATTGAAATTAATTAAAATTAATTACATCGATTAAGGTAAAATTATGCTTAACTAAGGACTAAACCTTAAATTTAAGACTCAAAACAGACTAGAAACTTGCACAAGAGAAATTTTATATCCATATTTAGACCCTATAATACCTTTAATCTAATTTTATTCATTATTGTATCCACTTTCAACATGAAAAATGTGGGTGAAATTCTCTCTTTAAATATTTACAAGAGTGTCACTCCTCCACTATAAAAAGGCCTCCTCTCATCCCACTTACTCACACCTCTAAAGCCACTTGGATTGACAAAAATATGCTCAAAGAAGATCCAAACATCAATCCATCCCTCATATAATCCTCACAATGTACATAAATAAACCCAAGGAAGCCTTTTGGCACAAACCAAAAGAAGTTATCTGATTAAGAGGCAACATGTTCTCTCAAGCTCATTTCTTTTATTTTCTTTATCCACCCAATCCACTCTCTTTGTTACATGATTTTATAACAACAAAAGTATCCTAAATATACTAGGATTTTTTATGCTAAGGGTTCTATCTACACTTACGCACACCTCCATCTAATGGGTAACAAACATAATGTTTACGTGTATGACGAACTACTGCCTCACTAAACGATAATTGTTCATTTTTTACTTTACCACCTCTCATGGTGGACATTATGATGGACACTCTATTTATATATTTCATATATAATATTTATTATGTCTTTAATCTTATTTATTAATTTTATAACACATATATTTTTTTACTTTCCATTTGGTGTAAATACGATAATTTCGTTTGGGGAAATGTGGACTACCGCCTCCTCAAAGCGACGTGATTCGTTCACACACTATATGGAATGTATTAAGGATGAGTTTAGCGAACTTATATTATATATATAACATTATAATTCAATTTTAATGATATTATATACATATTATCTCATTTTATTTCTTTCTTTCAATACAATAATAAAAATGGAAACAATGTTCATGCATACGTACAACTTACTGTCTCCATGAACAATGTAGTCCATTTCGTAATTATATATTATACAGATTATTATAATAAAAATATACTTAATATAAATGATATTTATATCATGTTTTAAATTTTTTAATCACTATATAATTATAAGGACCGAAGATATAACAAATTAAGACACATGCGAAGAACAAAATGAATATTACCTGAAATGAAACCTTAACATATGATTGTTAACAAGTGGGTAATATAAGGTCATAATAAAACCATATATGGTATTAGATATAATAATATTATCCTGTAAAATATTTATAATAAACTTACATTTATTATACAGGAAGATTGTATGAGTACGAAGAGAGTCAAGACACAAAGTAAGAGAAATTTCATCTCACTTTTATTTCTGTGAGATACAAGCCTTATTCACCACACAATTCTTTTTTATGGTGTATGTACTGCCCATGAATATATTAAATTTCTCTTCTAATTAAATTTATGGGTATTTACATATCCATTTAATGAACTTTATTTCACGGGGTTTACATTTCAAAAGTTACCAAATCGGTAAGACAAATTTGTCTCAATTTGCCTTCTTTGAGACACATGTTTTGTTATACACCTACATTTTATTTTGAGGTGTATATACTTAAATATGACATGTTATATCAAAAATATACTTCTCTTAATGATATTTTAAGATTTATGTAATTTCCTTTTCTTACATGGAGATTATGATCCCAATCTACCTAGTGATAAGAGTTTATTAAAACAATCTCATCACTTTTCGGGATTGTTTATGATTATGATTCAATTAATGAAAAATAATGATCCATATCTCAAGAAAACTCATGAATTTTATTATCCTATATTTATTCAAGATATCCTCATGTATTAGTACAATTTTACACTCTTTGGTACTTAAGATAATGTTTTTAAGTAAAACATGACCGTCTCTCTCTTCGCTCAGAAATCTATTGTATTCAAAAACCATGTTTTAAAAAATGTTTTCAAAAGATATTTGAAGACCATTTTAAAGGAAAAAGGATTTTAAAAATGTTTTATAGTTTTAAATGATTCCTTTAAAAGTTTTCAATCTATTTTCAAAGAAAAAGGTTTTCAAAAAGTTTTATGTTTTAAAAATCATTTTTCAATGCAGAAAAGATATTTTCCTCAAGAAATGTTTTTAAAATATCTTTCAAAATTATTTCCCATATAAGATAACATACATTTGTGTTACTCATGACTTTATGGGGAAATTATTCAATGTTTCCATTCATATTTTTCTCTGAATGGATTATGTTTTGATGTCATGATGTTGATGAAACCCGTTTCCCTTTCACATATTATATGCTTTTGAAACCCACTTCTTTTCACGGGTTATGTTTATGATGAAATGATTATGAAACCTATATTTTTTTCATAGGTTATTATATTATTACATGTTTATAATAACCATTTAATTTCATGGGTTATGATGCAATTATTTATGATCTTGTGGCACTTGTATGTATGATTTCACTATGAGATGTGTGGAACCTATATCTCCCTCAAATGCATTGGGTAACAATGGATGACTCATGAGTATAAATGATATGTGCGAACCTAATTACATGTTCACAATGTCATGAATGGACCTGATTTCATGTCCATAATTTTATGCATGAACCTGATTACATGTTCAAAATGTTATGCATGGACCTGGTTGCATGTCCATAAGTTTATGAATGAACTTGATTACATGTTCAAAATGTTATGTGTGAACCTGATTGCATGTTCATAACATTATGCATGGACCTATTTTCATGTCCATAAGTTTATGATAGATCCTAATTTCATGTCCTTAATTTATTATGTGAACCTGTTTCTACTTATACAAGTTCACTAAGTTATACGTTGATGTGTATTCCATAATTCCATGTCTTTTCATATGTTATGATTTTATAGATTATGTTATTTATTTCCTTATGATTCATGTCTTATGAACTTCCAATCTTTATGCCATGATTTCTGTTTATGATCTTTGATATGCAGCGTATGATATTCTATTTTCCAGATCACGTTCTCATACCCCTATGCTCATGTTTATGCTTACATGTCTCCCTTTTTTACCCTTAATGAGCATATGAGATCATCCCTTTTTATGTTTCCTTCCCCAATTTATGAAGATATGTATTATGTTTGATGTGTCTAAGAAGGGTTCTAGTCATGAAGAACCTAGTAGGAGATAATGTAGCTCGCTTATGTACTAATGTTTATGTTTCCATGTTTCCAAAGGCACTAGACTAGTATGGTATTTGGGGGTTTGTTTGTATTATGTTTTAATTATTCCACAAAAGTGATGTAATGTTAATGTATGAAAAGCGAGGGTTTCTATAGTTAGTATCAGAGTGAAGTTTTAGTTAACCTTTGGAAACTAGGATAAAAAAACTTTAATGATATCCCTAGGTATATTTATAAGGATATGTCTAGGGATGTATCTAAGGATAAGTATGAGGATGAGTTAACATTTAGGAAAATGTTCTAGAATTTTGTTAAAGGATAAAGTCAGTGTTTTCCTGGAAATACATCCCTGTCTGAATACTATAAGTTGATGTGGCTCTGACACATATGTACCTAGGGGTAATAACGTTGATAAGATGTTTCAGGCCTGACTCAAGGTAATTTGGTACATGAAAATGGGCCTTACTGCACACCTAATTTGACACTCCTAGGGGATATGCTTTGGGAATTCACAAAATCTTCACAAACCATATTGAAGGATTTTAATAGAATTTGGCTATGAATAACCTAGGATAAACCTAAGGTGTCATATATTAAGGAAAGCGTCATAATTTAGACATCCTATAAGTGACTTTTCTTGATTATATTGTTACTCATTATGATAAATGTTTATTACTCTATAATTTTGGTTTTAGTCAATGGATGGAACCTGAAGGAACCATGTTAATGGTGATTACGATGGAAAATGCAACAAATATCCTCATAATGATCCAAATTCTATGGGGGTTAGAATATAAAACATCATTGCTATACTCTCACAACTTTCTCAAGCTATGAATCACACTGAGTTTACAAATGGGAAAAGGAGGGAACAAAGTTTTATTGAGTCCTTAATGAGGAATCATCCACCTTCTTTCATCAAGTTATCTGATCCAATTACTTCTAAACACTAAATCAATACCACTGAAAAGATATTATCCGTTCTCAAGTGTTTGGATCATGAGAAAGTCATTCTAGTTGTTTATCAGTTAGAAGGTGAAGCAAAACAGTGGTAAACTCTAATCAAGAATATAAGTAAGCAAGATGAAATTGAATCAATGGATTGAGATGAGTTCAAGAACTTATTCTTCAATAAGTAATTTCCTCATGTTCTTCGTACAAATATGGAAAATGATTTTCTTGAGTTGAAGAAAAAAGATGATGAATCTGTCGGTACCTATGAGGCCAATTTCACAAGACTTTCTAGGTACACATATGGTATTATCATCCAACCTGAAATTAAAGTTGATAGGTTATTCAGTGGATTAAGTGAAAGTCTTAGAAGTGCGTTGACCATAAGAGACTTTAGTAGCTATGAAGAGATTGTGCGTTGTGAAATAAAAGTTGAAATGGAGTTTGGAGTTACATATCAATCTCATGGTTTTAATAAGAATAAGAATATTGAGTTCAAAGGAGAATCTAAAAACAATGGAGAGAAGAAAAAGTTTTGAACTCCTATTTGCCAAAACCACGAGAAAGAGAACTTAGGAAAGAACCTCAAAGGAACAAGAAGGTGTTTCAAGTGTGGGAAGCCTAACCACTGAGAAAAAGAATGTATAAGTGATGAGAAGAAGAAATTTAATGAAATGGGTGGGGAGAAATATCAACAAAATAAACCACCCACACTTCAGTGTTTCAAGTGTATGGAGTTTGGGAATTATGAAAATCAATTCCCTAATCCAAAGGGCTAATATGTATGATAATACACAACAAACTCTAAGGAAAATAAACAAAGGTAAATATTATGCAATCATAAGGATGAAGTGAATAATGAAAATTTTGGAAAAAATTTTCCTTTACCCCCTTATTTGGGAAGTTCATGTTTTATTTTGTATGAATAATCCCTATGATAATCTTTTTGTTCATCCTTTAGGTGATGTTTCATGTGATTATATCCCACTACATGGATTTTGGAATAATAAAATCGCATTTAATGTTCTATCGGTGCAAGGATGAACCCAATTATCCAATAAAACTATTTTTGGTATAAGATAAGATCATATTTAAGGAAGAAAGGGTGAATTATATTTTTTAAGGGTTATAAGGTTAACCATTTATGGAAAGTTTAAGTTAATCTTCAGATAATGTTTTTGAGATTAATGTATTATCTCACCACATGAGGACTTACGCATATTGGATAACCTATTTGTGTTGATGGTAACTGAGGATATATAGGTTGACTTATAATGGATCTCATGATCTTTTAGTACTTCAGGAATAAAAAAAGAATTCTCAATCATTTCTTAGGGTAAGAGATGAAGTGGAAATATATCAAGGCATAACCAAAGGTTGGGATTGTGCATAATAAATAGAATAACATCAAGTAAGTATATTTAATTATATTTTTGTTCAATAAAAAGAAATACTCAATGATAGGATAATGATAAAAATTGTGTTGTCCTAATACCTTATTTTTTTTGGAACCAATGACCTTTTAAATCATCATAGATTTATGACTTTGAGGCCATCAACTTTTCTTTGACCATTCACTTGTTTGTGATTGATAACCTAAATCACTCCCTATAAATATTTATGCTTTTCCTTCATGTCCAATATTCACTCCCAACCTATGTTCTCCTATGAGGAAACCTAGTTATATGTTACTTTGGGTAACTGTTATGGTTCTAACAATCCATTTTTAAGGGAAGTTTTAGTATTCATTTTTACAATGTGGGTTTCTATGAATGAAACTTTCAAGTATTAAACCTTTGATAACCCAGATGAATTTTGAGGGAGAAATTCATTTTAAGGGGTGTATAATTTAACACCCTAAAATTTTTTAAATTATATTTTCTGAATTAATTTAACCTTTTTGATATTTTTCATTTCACGCAACACTGAAAATAGTTTATTTTATATTAAAACAATATGTTTGGCTTGTGTTATATGAAACACCAAGTTAATAATGCACTACATGAAACATAAATTTTAGATTGATCTACATGTAACAACAAGGTTATCTTGTGTTACATGCAACAATGACTTTCCTTGATGGCTTGCATAGTACACATTACCAATTTTTACTAAACAATAATATATCATTAAAATGTTTTATTTAATATAATAAGATATAACCTAGCCAATAAATTATTTTTTATGAATATTATTAACTAATTTATGAAAATATATGGTTTAAACAAATATAATATGAATTCATAGGTTACTAATTAATTATAATGAATATGAAAACATATTTAATATAAAAAGAAATATTATTATTTTCATGGTCACAAAGCCGTTTTAACCTAATAAATTAAATTAAATACATTTAGTGAGTGATATTAATGTAATATATATGTTATATATTCAATAAAATATTTTTTATATCCATCCAATATATTTTATAGACATAATATAAGAACAAACCCAATTTTGTGCTTAAAAACCTATATTTTTATTAAGGCATTTTTACTGTATTTTAATGGAGAACCCATTTTAAATCAAAATTTTGAAACTTTTATAGATTTAATATGTAAAAATAAACCTTATATTTGGAATCAAAACATAAAAATTATGTTAGTATAAATTTTTGGTATTTTTATGTGAGGTTTCATTTTTTAATGAATAGTTAAAAATACTGGATTTTAATTCAAAATTGATTTTTCATCTAATTTATTTATAAGGTAAAATTATATTTTAAATTGGTTTATAAGTTTAATTAAATAATATTTTTATCAATTAATAAAATTTAGGTCATTATAACCAATTTCACATTGGAATTTCATATAAAAACTTAGCAAGTTTTTGATCATTTTTA
The DNA here is from genome assembly GCA_963277665.1 of Viscum album. Classification (NCBI taxonomy): domain Eukaryota; kingdom Viridiplantae; phylum Streptophyta; class Magnoliopsida; order Santalales; family Viscaceae; genus Viscum; species Viscum album. The sequence continues at coordinate 1,628,879,914 of OY728159.1, forward strand.
CTTTAAAAACTCATAGTGTCGTCCCATTAGAAAGATTAATTTTAAATTAATTTCTGTCACTTATATGATTGGAATTTAGAAAAATTGATTCAATATTTTAAATAATCACAATTTATAATGTATAATAAGGTCAAATTAGTTTTTGACAAAAAATATTAGTGAAAGTAATTAAAATTAATTACATCGATTAAGGTAAAATTGTGCTTAACTAAGGACTAAACCTTAAATTTAAGACTCAAAACAACCTAGACACTTATATAGGATACATTTTATGGCCATATTTAGACCCTATACTCACTTGGATCTACTTTGGTCTATTATTGTATCAAATTTCAATATAAAAAACGTGGGTGGAATTCTCTCTTCAAATATTTACAAGTGTCACTCCTCCACTATAAAAAGGCATCCTATCCTCCCAATTCATCACACTTATCAAGCCCCATTTTCTTAACCAAAATCTGATAAAATAATCTCAAAATATCCCTAAATTCTTCCTATAATCCTAACATTGGAAAAAATCAACCCAATGAAGCCTATTAGCACAAACCAAAAGAAGTTATCCGATTAAGAGGTAACATCTTCCCTCAAGCTCTCTTTTTTTTTATTTTCTTCCTGAAACCCTCCAATATATTTATTCCATTATTTTATAAAAACAATAGTATACTCAATATACTAGGATTTTTTTTATGATAAGTGTTAAACCTAGACTTACACACACCTCCATCTAATGGGTAATGAACATACTGTTTATGTGTATGGTGAACTACCACCTCACTAAATAATGATTGTTTATTTTTCCTTTACCACCTATCACGGTGGATATTATGATGGAAAATATATTTATATATGTAATATATTCTATTTATTATATATTTAATCTTCTTTATTACTTTTACAACATATATCTTTTTCACTTTCAATTTGGTGTAAATACGATAATTTCGTTTGAGGAAGTGTGGACTATCACCCCTCAAAGTGATGTGATTCATTCACACACTACATGGAATGTATTAAGGATGAGTTTAGTGAAATTATATGATATATATAACATTATAATTATACTATAATTATATTATAAACACACACACAAACACACACACATATGCCATTTTCTTTTTTTTCTTTCAATATGACAATAAAAACGGAAACAACGTTTATGCATACGTACAACTTACCGTCTTCATGAAAACTGTAGCCCATTTATTACTTATATATTATATATATTATTTTAATAAAAATATAATTAATATAAATGATATTTATATCATGTTTTACATTCTGGAATCATGATATAAGTATAAGGACCAAAGATATAACAAATTAAGACACACACGAAGAACAAAACGAATATTACCCGAAATAAAACCTTAACATAGGATTGTTAAAAAGTAGGTAATACAAATTCATAATAAAACCATATATGGTATTAGATATAATAATATTATTCTGTAAAATATTTATAATAAACTTACATTTATTATACCAGAATCTTGTATGAGTACAAAGAGAGTCAAGACACATGGTAATGGAAATTTCATCTCACTTTTATTTTCATGTGATATAATCCTTATTCACCACTCACTTATTTTGTGTGGTGTATGTAATACCCATTAATGTATTATATGTATATTGCAATTAAATTTATGGGTATTTAAATATCCATTTTATGAAATTTATTTCATGGGGTTTAAGTTTCAAAAGTTATAAAATCAGTAAGACAATTTTGTCTCAAATTGCCTTCTTTGAGGCACATGTTTTATTATACACCTACATTTTATTTAGAGGTGTATATACATACATTTGAAATGTTATATTATGAATCTAATTATCTTAATTATATTTTTAGATTCATGTAATTTCCTTTTCTTACATGAAGAGTATTATCTGAAGTTACCTAGTGATAAGAGTTTATTGAAACAATCTCATCACCTTTTGAGATTGTTTATGATTATGATTCAATTAATGAAATATCATGATAAATCTATAAATAACACCCATTAATCTTCTTCTACTCTATTTATTCAAGATATCCTCATGTATTAATACCATTTTCCAACTCTTTGGTACTTAAGATAACGTTTTTAAGTAAAATATGACCATCTCTCTCTTTGGTAAAAAATATATTATATTAAAAAACCATGTTTTCAAAAATGCTTTCAAAATATATTTGAATCCCATTTTAAAGGAAAAATTATTTTAAAAACATTTTATAGTTTTCAATGCTTCCTTTATAAGTTTTCAATCTATTTTCAAAGAAAAAGTTTTTCAAAAAGTTTTTATGTTTTAAAAATCATTTTTCAATGCAGAAAGGATATTTTCCTCAAGAAATGTTTTTAAAAGATATTTAAAAATTATTTCTCATCTTAGATAACATCCATTGGTGTTACTAATGAATTTTTGTGGAAATTATTAAATGTTTTTATTAATATTATTTCTCTAAATTGATTATGTTTTGATGACATGATGTTGATGAAACCCATTTCTCTTTCACAGGTTATATAATTTTGAATCCTGCTTCTTTTCACTGGTTATGTTTATGATGAAATTATTATGAAACCTATATTTTTTCCATAGGCTATGATATGATTACATGTTTATAATACCCATTTCATTTCATGGGTTATGATATGGTTATTTATGATCTTGTGGCACTTGTATGCACAATTTCACTATGATATGGGTGGGACCTATATCTACCTCCAATGAATTGGGTAATGATGGATGAATCATGAGTATAAATGTTATTTGTGAACCCGATTACATGTTCACAATGTCATTCATGAACCTGGTTGCATGTCTATAAGTTTATGCATAAACCTGATTATATTTTCACAATGTTATGAGTGAACCTTATTATGTTTTCATAATGTTACATGTGAACCTGATTACATGTTTACAATATTATGCATGGACCTAGTTGCATGTCCATAAGTTTATGTGTGAACCTGATTACATGTTCACAATATTATGCATGAACCTAATTACATGTTCACAACATTATGCGTGGACCTAGTTTCATGTTCATAAGTCTATGTCTGATTTCATGTCTTTAACTTATCGTGTGAACCTATTTCTACTTATACATGTCCACTTAGTTATATGTTGATGTTTATGCCATAATTCCATGTCTTTTCCTATGTTATTCTTTCATGGATTATGTTCTTTATCTTCTTATGATTCATGTCTTATGAACTACCAATATTTATGCCATGATTCTTATTTATGATCTTTGATATGTAGGGTATGATATTCTATTTTCATGATCAAATTCTCATACCCCTATTCTCATGTTTATGATTACATGTATCCATTGTTTACCATTACTGAGAATCTGAGATCACTCCTTTTTATGTTTTATTCCCTAGGTTATAAAGATATATATTATGTTTGATGTGTCTAAGAAGGGTTCTATTCATGAAGAACCTAGTGGGAGATAATGTAGCTCAATTATATATGAGTGTTTATGTTTCTATGTTTCCAAAGGCACTAGACTAGTACGGTCTTTGGGCATCTATTTTTATTATGTTTTAATTATTCTGCAAAAGTTATGTAATGTTAATGTATAAAAAGTGAGGGTTGATATAAGAAACATACTAGTGAAAAAGGAAAACAAAGTAGAAACTCTAGCTGAGGTAGGAACCAATGGTCCCTTACCTTCCATCCAAACTAACTCAACTAGGATCCAAATCCAGACCCTGAACCCTTACCTAAACATAAAAGCATAAAGTCTACATGTGTCCCGAAGGGCCCGTGTAGGGTGTGAGAACAAGTCTCAATAGGATACCACCCACTTATGCATACCAAACATATTTGTTTAAGAAGGTGTGTAATATAAAATTAAATAAAGACAACAAATAATGAAATTTAAATAAATACAAGATTCCCTAGTGCGCAATAGCCACCAGGAAGTTGTCACCTTATTTATCTAATGCCAAAATAACTAAAGAGGAGAGGATCCTTGGCCCATGGCCCAAGGTATCCCCTAATTTCAAATAGCCCAGGTGAACCCTCAGGTTCCACCTCTAATTTCACTGACACATCGTGCCATCAACCAAGTAAATACAACATCCCGAAGGCATGCCCAAATGAAAGTACTCAGTCCCTTGGACCCCTATTCGAAAGCACTTGTTGGATCGAAGCCCGACGTCTAGAGGAAAAGTGATATCTATCCTCAAAGTGAAATCACTATTGGATTATATAAAGACTTCCTAAGGAACAACGATCTATGTTCTTTTAAAATAGTTCAGGCCTAATATCCTTAATATGGTGAGCCTCATCCCCAACCGATAGCCTCAACACTATCATCTGAAGGATACTCACCTTCCCTGTGGCTTTCTATGACAAGCACCTCAAACCAAATACCTAATCCATACTATTGGGGTCCTATACCCACATGAGTGGTCAAAAATACCTCATCAATGAGTCAACCTGTATGCACACGACTCCAAACGGCACTTTGTCCAGTCATGGGTGAGCGAAAATCACCAAAATAGTACCTAAGCCACATCAAATGACACCTCATGCCCCTACAACCATGTATCTCAAATCTGATAGCCATGACATCCCAATATCCCAAGCCATTCCAACAACCTAATGATCTTTCCTCCTTAAACTGACATCCAGGATGCCCAACTAGTGATCACATCACCCAAGTAACCTGGTCCAAGCCCAACCAGATGACTAACATCACCTTAATCCAATTGACCATCGCCATCTCAACCTAGGTCCAATCCCATCATGATCCCATGGATCTCAGTATTACATCACAAGCAATTTATATATATAATTCACTTCAAATTAAATAAACAATTCATTTAAATAAAAGAAAAAAACCCCATCCTAACTACCCATATAGTCAACATCCTCTAACCCGAACTCACATCAGAAAACATGGTTTGGGCATGAAAAAATACATCCCATGAGGTCATACAATTTATTTAAAATCAAGCATTCAATTTATTTGGGTCTCTCTCATCTACCCATCGGTGTTCTAAAAGCAACACCCCCAAAACAACCGTGAAAAAACAATGAAAGGTATGCACCACATACCTTGCAGTCATGGACTTAGGCATGTCCGATCTTAGACTATAACTCCAAATTATTTGGAATAAATCATAATTTTCCATCTAACACCTTGAAAATAAGGCAAAACAACTTGAATGGATTTAGAACTCCGTGAGGGAGAGCAAAGAATAAAAGAGGCATGGGTGAGGAGTGCCTTACCGAGATGGATCCAATGTCACCAATAGATCTAAAAACGAAGGTCAAATGAAGAGATTGGATCAACATCCAAAGGAGGAAGAAAAAAGATTCCCCCACTACTGTACATGTGAACAAGAAGGAAAAAAGGATGAGAAAGAAGGAAATAGGAGAGAAGAGAAAAACAGTAAAATCAACTCTTTAAGAGGCCGCATGGTTATCTCACATGGTTTTCCAAACCGTGCGACAACCGTGTTGGCTATAGTGTGAGGGTACTGCCTAAGTGACACCACCAGTGTGGTTTGCTGTATGGTTTTCCATAACCATTCACAAGCCATGTGAAATCCCTCTACAAAAACTATAGCGGTTCATGCATGATCATTCACACTACCCGTACGGTTTTCTAAACCATGTAGTAGTGCAAAATTGGGTTGAACGATTTGTTGGGAGAGGTTGCACAGTTTACCCCAAACTGTGCGCCTTGACCTACAACTTCAAAAATAGGCCTTTGGGCCTCAAACACACCTGAAACCCTTTCAAACACCCAATTATTTGGATAAAATTCTTAACACATCCAAAAACAAGATATTGGATTGAGGAAAATCTCAGAATTAGGTTCCAATGATCGAAAAAGAATTTGGCATATCCACCAATTCCAAAATTCAAAAAGGGAGAGGTTTTCTACCTGATCCAAAATGCTTGAGACATTACAATCTCCCCACCTTATCATAGCTCATCTCTGAGATATAAAATGAAACCTGAATATGGTACCAAACATACCCATCTTGGTAAAAATTAACCTAGAATACCCCGTTCTCAAGGGCATATGTCAACTACCTTAAGGGGGATCCCCACCTTAGGAGTGACCTACCCCGGTCGCATCCTGACCCAAAGTTCAAATAAAAAAATGGTTAATTGACCATTACCAGACTCAAAAGTCCTCCCATGACATATCGTCACTCCCACACCTCATTAGGTTCCCCAATGTCATACCAAACACTCATCTAAAACCTGCATCGTATCGATGCTCGCCTCGTGCCCATGTCACACATAAAACTAACGAGGTATTATATCATAACGGATGCTTAAATCAGTCCCAATTTTTCTCAACTCAACAAATACCACATCATAACGGTTCCCAGATGACTACGCACCTCAAGTAACCCACATCTCCCTGATGACATGATGCCAACACACCTCAATAAACATGCATCAATCGATGCTCACATAGATCCTGGTGCCATTAACCTCATATATATATATATATATAACACATTAAAAATAATACCAACCTACTAAACAACATCTGGTTAGTCCATATGTATATAACCCATGAACCTAATGAACCCAAAAAGAACACTCCTAAAAATTCCATGCCAAAATAAAACAAAAACAAGGCTACACCCATGGTGTACCTTTGACTGTTGTCATCTCACCAGCCTGATCTGACCTTGGCAGATCTACAACATGCAAATGGACTGAATCCTGACTGGTGGATTCCCTGCCAGTACTGGAATATGATCCTAAGTCTATACCTATGGCTCATAATCTTCCTGACCCTCAGGGGCCTCAACCTGCTCATGCACCTATGAAACCAAACCATCTCCCACTTGATGCTCCATACAAGACAACTAGGTGGAAAACCACTGAATACCATTACATGGTCAAACAACCCAGATAACACACACACACACACAAAACATAGATATTAAATTAGTAACAGGAAACATCAACTCACTAACCTTACCCTTCCCCACCACAACCATGACACGTGGCATCCTGACCTCATGGCCTCCTTACCTACCCTCAATAGAAAGTATAAAATATAACCCCATACATGCCCATCTTGATGAACCATGTCACCTCAAACCAACAACCAAGTCACCCAACCTGGTGATTAACATCACCCCATTTCATAATACCTACCTTATCCTATAAGAGCTAGGCCCAATCATACACACACATATATACATCATATGGAATATCACATTTAACAATGCATTTTATCATGGAACAAGCATATTCATAATTAAAACACCCTAATACATGCCTAATCAAAAACATAACCAAGCATAACAAACACACCTTGCCTTATCGGGCCAAGGTTTGAAATATTCCTTATTGTAATGGGCCAAGGATCATAAGTCAAAACATTTAACAATTCACATACCAAGTAATCCACTCATGGTGGAAGTCAAAGAAACTATAAAATGATAAAAACAGAACAAAAATCTCACCCATGGAAACTTGGTCCATCCCTCATACATGGGGATAGAGGCACCCAAGCAAGAGTTATAAACCCAGTTCAAACAACATATTAATCTCTAATATACCATAGCCCAAATAACAAGACTAAAAGAAAAAAGGAAATCTCAATCTCATTAGTATCCAACCAAACACTGATACTACATCCCAATCAAGAACAGCTCTGATACCACTTATAGCATCCCTGGACCAAATGTCACTTTCAAATAGTTCTCTGGGATAGAGGGCTATTGGTCCTTAGGTGAGCCTCCCCAAATGACAAAGGATTCTAACTAGCAGTGAGGGTTTAAGGAGGGAATAGTGGGGAGGCTATACCCTCAGGTGATAATATAATAAAATGGTCTGAGTACATATATAACATGCAGTAAAAGAAAAGACTCAACAGACTCGAACCAGACCTGCTAAAGTTGGAAGCACAATCAATAATATACATTAGCGGAAGCATAAGTAAACATTATCAACAGAAGTAAATAAACACATCAACATACCATTTGTAGAATAAAACAAAGCATGCATATATATCAGGTCATACAATACAATAAGTGATAAAGGTTCACCCATGGATAACCATTAGAATATACATATACAAGAAAAATACTAGTAAAAAAGGAAAACAAATTAGAAACTCCATATAAGGTAGGAACCAATGGTCCCTTACCTTTCATCCAAGCCAGGTCAACTAGGATCTAGCTCTAGAGCCTGAACCCTTACCTGAACTTAAAAGCATAAAGCCTACACGCATCTCGAAGAGCCTGTGTAGGGTGTGAGAATGAGTATTAGTAGGATACTAACCACATGTGCATACCCAAAATATGTGTTTAAGTATGTGTGTAATATTGAATTAAATAAAGTCAACAAATCATGAAATTTAAAAAAATACAAGCTTCCCTGGTGCTCAATAGCCACCAGGAAGATGTCACCTGCTTTGGACAATTCCAAAATCACTAAAGAGGACATGATCCTTGGCCCATGGACCAATGTATCCCCTGATGTCAAATAACCTAGGTGAAACCTCAGGTTCCACCTCTAATGTCACCAGTACCTTGTGCCATCAACCAAGTAAATATAATGTCCTGAAGGAACACCCGAACGAAAGTACCTAGTTCCTTAGACCCCTGCTCGAAAGCACCCGTCAGCTCAAAACGTGACATCTATAAGGACAACAATATCTATCCTCAAAGTATAATAATCATCGTATCATAGCACAACACCCTAAGGAACGATGATCTTCATCCTCCCAAAATAGTCTAGTCCCAATGGCCTCAACACGGCAAGCCTCATCCCCTAACCGATAGCCTCAACGCTATCATTCGAAGGCTCTTCACCTTCCCTATGGATTTATATAGAAATAACCCCCAAAACAAATACCTAAGACGCACTACCGGGGGCCTCTACCCACACGAGTGGTCAAAACCACCTCATCACTAAGTCAAACTGTGTGTACATGACTCAAAATGGTTCTTTGGCCAATCATGGGTGAGAAACAATCACTAAAATAGCACCTAAGACACATAAACTGATACCTCATGCCCTTGCGACCATGTCGCTCAAATTTTATGTCCACGCCATCCCAATATCCTAGGCCATGCTCGCAACCTAATGGACTTTCCACCTTAAATTAACATCCATGATTCCCAACTAGTGATGAAATCACCCAAGTAACCTAGACCCAGCCCAACCAGACAACCAACATCACCTCAATCCAGATGACCATCGCCATCTAAACCTTAGGCCAAGCCCATAATGATCCCATGGATCTTAGTAGTACATTGAAATTAATTTATATATATAATTCACTTAAAATTAAATAAATTCAATTCAATAAAATAAAAACACCCCAACCTAACTATTCAGGTGATCCATGATCTCTAACCCAGCCTCGCATGAGCGAACATGGTTTGGGTATGCCCAACGACATCACATGAGGTCATACAATTAATTTAACATCAAACATTAAATTTATTAGGGTCTCTCTCATCTACCTGTTGATGTGATAAAATATTTGCCCCAAAAACAATCTCAAAAACATGAAGAAATGTATACACCACCTACCTCATAACTGTGGATGTAGGCATGTTCGATCTTATCCTCTAACTTCGACTAATTTGGAAGAAATCGGTGTTTTTGTCAAATTCATTGAAAATTGGAAAAATGAATCAAATGGATTTATCATTATGTAAGGTGAAAAAGAAGAAGAAAAGAGTCATGGGTGAGGAGAACCTTAATGAGACTGATCCAATGCCACCAACTGATCTAAAAAAGGAGGTCAGACGAAGAAATTGGATCAACATCCAAAGGAGGAAGAAAAAAGGCACCCCCACTGTTATACATGCGACCAAGAAGGAAAAAAGGAGGAAAAAAAGGAAACATAGGAGAAGGAAAAAACAGTAAAATCACCTCTTTAAGAGGTCATACGGTTAGCTCGCACAATTTTCCAAACTATGCGACAACCGTGTAGGCTACAGTGTGAGGGTACTGCCTAAGTGGAACTACTAGTATGGTTTGAGCATAGTTTGCGCACAATTTTCCCTAACTGTGTGCAATCCATGCAAAATCCCTTTGCAAAAACTATAGAGGTTCACGCATGATTTTGTCCCCATACCTGCATGGTTTTCCAAACCATGTGATAGTGAAAAACTGAGCTACATGGTTTACTGGGAGTGGTCACACGGTTTACCCCAAACTACACACCCTGGCCTAAAACTTCAAAAACATGCCTTTTGGCCTCCGACACACCCAAAACACTTCCAAACACTTGATGCTTCAAATAAACCTCTAAACTCATCCAAAAACAATATATTGGATTGAGGAAACTCTCAGAATTAGGTTCTGATGATCAAAAAAGAATTCAACATACCAACCAATTCCAAAATTCTAAGAGAGAGGTTTTTGACCTGCTCTGAAATACCCGGGATGTTATAACTTATCCATTTTTCACTCATTTTTAAGATGCATGTATATAAGATTATATATTCATTAATAATATTAAAAATATATTTGTAAATAAATATTTATAAATAAATATAATTATAAATATATATTTACTATATTTATAAATTTATAAATTTATAATTATAAATAAATAAATATTTTTTAAAAGTATTTATATAATTATAAATAAATAATTATATATATTTAAATAATTATAAATTTATAATAAATTTATTTAAATAAAAAATATATTTACTATATTTATATTTATATTTATTTATTAAAAATATATATATAATTATATAAATATATATAATGATATAAATATTATTTTTAAAAAGTGTTTATTTATTTATAAATAAATAATTATACATTTAAATAATTATAAAATGATAATAAATATATTTAAATAATGAATATATTTACTATATTTATATTTATATTTATATATATTTATTAAATAAATATATATAAATATATATAATGATATAAATATATTTATAATTATAAAATTATAATAAATATATTTAAATAATGAATATATTTACTATATATTATATATATATATATAATTATATAATTATATATACTAATATAAATATATTTATAAATGTATATTTACTATATTTATAAAATTATATGTTTATAATTAAAAATAAAAATATATTTTTTTTAAAAAATTATTTATATAATTATAAATAAATAATTATATATTTAAATAATTTTAAAATTATAATAAATAAATATATAATTACATAAATATATTTACAAATTTTTTTTATTTATAATTATAATTATAAATATTTTATCAGTGCTAAAAATTTAGCACTGATAAAGATGTCTTTTATCAATGATTCTTTAGAGCTGATAAAGATATATTTTATCAGTGCTTACTAATTTAGTACTGATAAAAGATATTTTTATCAGCGTTTTTTTGGAAGCGCTCATAAAGGTCTCCCGAATATATTTAAAAGAACCTTAACCAAGACTGATTTAATCACGATTCTCAAGCTTTTGTGGAAATCCCTTACTGCCGATGCTCCTCCTTTACATTCTATTGGATGAATCAAGTCTAGAATCTAATGTATGTTATTTTATCCTCCTCCCCACTCATTTATTTCTTGTTTGGGTTTCGTGATTTGTGTTATTACAATGTTCTCAACCACGAAGAACCCTAATTCTCTTCTCCCATATCTCTAGTCATGATTGGTCTCTCTCATTCTTCCTTATTATTTCCATTCTTATCGCCACCTTCACTCATGGATCTTTCCATTATTAGTGCTATCACTGTCACCATCACCACCGTCACCATCAACCTCCCATTTTTCTTCGTCCCCTACCACTACTTCTTTTTGATAGTTCTATATAGTTTTTAATCATAGTTCTAATTTTTTCACACATCCAAGGTCTATTTTATTTGATAATTTTTTGTTTTGGGATTGTGGTTTTCTTGTATGATTATTTGATGGATGGGTGTTATAAATCATGTTGATTTACTTATAAATGGGTGTCTAAGGTATGTTCAATAGGCACTATCTTTGACTAAATGATTATTTAATGAGTGTTAGGACAACTAAGGTATGTTTAATTTTCTTGAATGATTACTTAACCAGTGTTATATTTGAGGAATTATTTTTTGATTAATGAGTGTATTGTAAATATTCTAATTATTTTTCACGAAAATTAAAGTATGTCTAATTTACTTATTAATATTTTTACAGCATGTAAGGAATGTTTAATTTACCAAATGAGTGTTTGTATGATTAATAAATGTTATTTTCTTGCATTGTGAATGGGTGTTTGGAAGGTATAATGGATTATAGAGATTGAATATGGAGTATTGAAAATATATATTTAAATGATCATCCTGGGAAATTTTTGATTGCGTTTATTGTGTAATTTCAGTATAGGGAAAGTTAGTTTATAATTCAGTTTGAATAACAAAAGAATAATATGAGAGTTTTTTAGAGTTATCCCCCATTTATTCTCCATTATATAGTTTAAAATTTATATATAATTCCTATGGGAATTTTTCATCTTAACCCTCATCAGGTAATATAACTATTTCATCAAAGAACATCATCACTTCCCTAATGTTACTTTATATATCATCTCTAGTCCTAGAGTATACTAATATTGATCATTTTAAAATGATATGATAAGGAGAAGAAGATTGAAATTTATTTTGAATATAATTAGAAAAAATAATCAAATTATCTCCCTATTTTATCATCTTTATAGTATATATCACTTCATATTTACTATATGAAGTGACATTTTCATTTTCAATATGATGTATGAAATCGTATGCCTCCTTTAGGATCCTTATCACTATCGATATTGTTTTCATCATTAATATATTATTCCTAATGTTATTTTAAAATTTATATTTATTTATATATTTTGAAAATAATAATGACAAAATTATATAATGAAAAGAAATAAAATTTGAGTTTTATTTATGGTCAACCTTTAAAAATCAATGTTAAGATTTATTTTTTTGGAAATTTTTCTGAATGGATTATACTTGAATAAGATGAAATATTTTTTTTGAAATCTATTGCCTTATTTTATTTGTGAAATATTTTTCATTTCTTTGATTGTATTTTTATTTATAAAGGAAAATTTTAATTTAATTTTTCAAAAAAAATCATATTTAGTACTTTAAATTTATTACAGGTGATAATGAATCATAGTTGGATTGCAACACTATGAACAAGTCATGAATATGAGGAAAGGGTTGATGATTTTTTAGAATTTTCAAAACAGAATGTTCCAAGAAATAACATGTTTTTATATCTTTGTATGAAATGTTTAAATATTATATAGTTGCAAAGGGAACCAATTATGTTAATACTTCCCCATATTTCAAATTCACTTCCTAAAAAAATGGATATTTTATACCCATTTCATGATTTGGATGAAATAAGTACATGTGATGGTTATTCCCAAGGGATAGTCTTGGATGCTTGGGGTATGAGGTCTAATCTCATGGTATCTATGATGTGGTTATTTCTAGAGTGAGATAAATAATTTTTTCTCCTCTTATGATTAAAATGTAAACCTCTTATTAGTGAAATGATTTGAATATTAGGGAACAACCATGGTATAAACTTATTGCATGATTAGTATAATTCACTAGTATGAAATGAAGTAGGTACATTTGATTATCATGGTTTCCTGGTTAGTACACAATGACTTGAATTACATGTGTATTTTGAGTGTTACTACTTTGAACATATACTCAAATATATGATTTTTTTTATATTTTAGGGGCCATGTTAGTATTTAATTGTTTATTTTTATACTCACCCTACACATAAACCTCAGTGGACATAGAGCTCTTATATATGAGATACAAGTGAGGGAAAAGTTCTAGTAATAGAGATTAGAGTTAGCACATCTATGTGGGAATGAGTTTATGTTCTCATATTAGTGTGAGGGACCTTTTAGTATTTTGAGAAGAGATTTGAAATTTTAAATTAATATGTGGTAATTTAAAAAGTTTAAAGGATACAATTTTCATCCTCATAAGATTTATCTCCCAAATAATTATTATTGTATTTTGTTGATTGAGATTCATCCCCCACCTCTTCTATGTTTATTGAACTAATTTGAGTAGTAGCCATTCAAAATGATCACTGGTACCAGATATGGGATGACTACTTCTTAGATTAGTTCAAGAAACATAGTTGCATGTCCAAAAGATATGAAGGATGAGTCTCAAGAAAAAAATGAAATAATATCTATTTAGGAGATGAAGCTGATGAGGATGAAAATTGTCTATAACTTTCACCTACAAATTAATTCAGAGGATAACACCTACCATAGTGGAGTAACTATTTTCATAAATTAAATTACCCATTTCCTTCAAAATGGATGTACGTTAATAATTTGAAAAAAGAGTATGAATATGGAGTTAAAGAGTTCATCATGTTTTCAATAGAGAATTCATACAACCCTTATCAAATCCTTTTTCCGTGTTTACACTATTTTTATTCAAGAAAAATTAAATGTTTGACTACTCATATGGATAATGTCTTCTGCACATAATGATGTTACTAATCCCAAGGGAGAATAGACCATTGATACTGAAATTGAATAATTATTAGGGGATCAACATCATGTTGATGAAAAAAAACAAAAATTATGCAACATCACAGTGTTGAATAAAATTATCAAGGCATTAAGTAAGGGTATAAAATTTGAGTTTGGTTGGAATCAGCATGGCCAACCTATTGGACCCAACAATTCAATGTTCATTAGTTATGTTGGGGTGACAATGAGTATAAATGTGTCGATTGATATTGATTAATGGTTCCACGTCTAACCTATAATGAAGGATACCCTTTGGGAATATTTAAAGGTAATGTTACAATATACCTTCTCTATTTTACCTAAAAATTATATAATGAAATGTTGATTTAATTTTCATTATTCCTTACAGATTTCATTTATATTTTAAGATTTACATAAGAAATTTATTTTAACGAGTGTTGGAAAATCCCATAGAGGCTTCCAAACTCTTCTTACTAAGTTACATCTTAGGGATACTGAGGGGAAAGTAAAGCATCACCCACTAGTTAGTTATGAACACATTATAAAGAAGAAAAAATGGAATGCTTTCATCTATCATCACAATGAGAAATAATTTCAGGTGCATTGTAGTCAATAATATATTATTTGAAATCATTTATTTTATCCAATTTGATACCAAATTTTTAATTTATGAAATAATAAAAGAGTTTTTAAAATAAAGAATGTGCATTAAAACCAATGTACCCCTATCGCAAAGTAAGGATAGAGTAAGCTTCACTAGATAAGAAATTGGTATGTATTTTAAAAATGACAATAAAAGTTCTATGTGATATAAAACAACATATTTTGTTTTATTTATATACATATTGATGAATCAAAATTTTAAGACACTTCCATCCCACATCATGTGCTATGGAAGGAGGCTCACATAAATAAGGAGGGTAAACTAGTTTATGAAAACATAAAACAAGTATGGGAAACATGTGTATGTATGACATAATATTAATTAATTATGATTTATAAAAGTATTACATAGAAATATCTATTTATGTTCATATTTTTTATACAATTTAGACACAATAATAAGTAGTGACTGTACTGGAAGAAAAACTACTTTTAATAGCTTTAAAGCAGCCAAAACAATATAGTCATGTTAGAGGAGTAGGTTTTGGAGTGTATCCTAAAACATATTTCAAGAAGATAAAACTACACAAAGATACATATAATATTATGAAAGGATTGTAGGCATAGATAGATTTTTTGCAAGATATTATTTTCCGGTCTGGTTTGGCAGACCAATGTATGAGAAATGATCAAAGTGAACCAGAGGTGGAACAAATAACAGCACATGAAGAACAAAATGAACCCACTAGCTTTGAGGCCATTCATTCCCCTCAACCACATACCTTATCTATAGTAATAAAAATTTTCATTACTCTTTATCCTAAATATGAATCAAACAACTTTTGATAACTTTATATTACTAAAATTCTTCAAGGTACAATTGTATGTGATTTCTGTCATCCATCACCCACACACTACCTTATTGTGAGGGGTACAATGTATAATATATTGGGAGAAAATTTACACTTGAAATAAATACCAAAATATCACATAAGAATGGGGATTGAGGTAGCTCATGATCCAACTGCTGATTTTCCTCTTCCACTTGATGATTTAGTTATTACAACAATCAATGATGTTATTGTAACTTTCATAGCATGGATGTATAATCTTATAAAGATACCCAAGTTATGTATTTAAAAAAATTTCATATGAAAAACCTATAACAATTGATTAAAAAAGTTATGAAGCGAGGTATGATATTAAAGATTGATAAAGCGATGGAGAAATGGAAGGTTGGATCAAGACAATCTAGTAGATTGACTAAGAAATTAAAAGAACCTTCTATAAGTACCTTCTCCCCACCAATTCTAGACAAAAATTTATTATCATTACAACTTCATCTAGAGACCACATTTAAAGATGAAAATATGTCTTACATTCCACATGAAAAAGAAATATATGGAGCTTTCATGACACACATAGTTGATATTGAGAGTGTAAATGAGATTCTCAAGCATGAATGACCGGGATTATTGGTTATGAATACATACATAAGGCACATTTTCATAATACATCTATCTAAATAGTGATATAATATGTTCATTAAAGTTAATTACTATTAATATTTTCTATAGGAATTTATATTACTACTATATAAAGGTAAAACCATGAGAATCATGATTTGGATTCATTAATCCCTGTATCATTTCTATGTACAAAATTACTTTGATGAATGAAGAAATTGAGAAGAAAAAAGATGAGCTATGCGATGTGTTTGAGAAAAAAATATCATACAAAAGACTCTTTTTGATTCCTACAATGCAGAGATAAAACTATACAATCTAATCACATAAAATATATTTTTATTTTTTTCATTAATTATTTGTTTTTTAGGAAGCACTGGATGCTAATCACAGTCAATCTAGATAACCCAAAGATTTATTTTTTTGGATACAATGCATGGATATCCAACAAACCAACCACACATGATGTGTATTGTGAATTTTTAATACACTAAAATCAACATTTTATAGATAAACTTAGAATTATATGTTTTGGTATGTGTTTTAACAAGAATTTTTTTATTATAGGGCGGTCTCTAAATAAAGGTTAAATAATGTAATGAAGTCAGTGAGTGAGCATATAAAGGCTATAGATTTCTAAAAATGGAAACAAATTAAGGCATATATAGAAAGATTTAACTATAAAAACATATTTCAAAATAATTTACTTATTTTGGTCAATGTTTATGCAGTTTCTGAAGAAATATAATGACATAGATTGTGGATATTATGTTTTCAAATTTATGAGAGAGATTATAAACCATCAAAATACCAGCATACCCGAACAGGTAATTTTTGAAGTTAATTACAATTTCATTAAAAATATTTCTTAATCATTTGTTTGTATATATTTTCTTAGTACTAAAAATATTTCCGATAAACTTCATACTCAAAAGAAGAAGTAAATTTGTTTAGAGATGAGTGGGAAATGTACATGATGTCAGAATGTTTGCCAATAAAAAAATTAGGTGATTACCTACTATGTTTGTGATATAGTATGGTCTATGACCATAGAAATATATTTGGGGTGTGAAGTATTAGTGTCAAAATGATTATATATTATTTTTGATCTGTTTCTCAAGGAGAAGTGTAATGGAGGAAATAATTTTTTTATAAGCTCTATCCTACAAACAATAAAATTGTTGGTAAATGGAAGAGGAAAAGGCAAAGTCAAATTTGGAGACTGAGGTAGAGAAGGAGATGAAGCACTGACCTACAAACAATAAAATTATTGGGCAACAGTGTAGAATGAAGATCATATCAAGGTTTCGTTTGAGAACAATTATTGAAAAGTGTGAACAAAACTTGTCACTTATGATAAGAGAAATTGTAGAAGTGTTTCAGGTTACTTATTAAAAAAATGTTTTCAATACTTTTTAAGTGATTTTGTACATGAATTTAAGTGGAGGAATTTTTTCAGAAACAAAACAAACACCATTTAATTTTTTTAAACCGATTATCATAGGCTACAATTTCTATTATCACATTACAAGTACTATCAAATATTACTGAAGTGTGAAAGAAACCCCTCACCAAGAACAAACCGAACAACAATAATAAAATAGATGTAATTTCTTTCCCATGGATTCTCTATACTACAAAGGAAGGGTTTTAGTAGTGTATCCTATAGTCACTTGAGAGTCATACAACACCAATCCAATCATCAAATAGGTATATAATCCAGATCAAATTTTTAAATAAATATGTGTGTAATCAACCACCAAATCCAAAAGGTGTATGGGAGAACTATTAGAGGACAACTATCACTGAGAGAGCGTGGTCATCGAGAAGGGATGGTGTCAAAGGAAACATAACATCAAATGAAAAGAAACCACTTTATGAAGAAATCCACATAAATTAAAAACCTTATTCAAATGAAATTGTGAAGAATTTAAAGTTAAAACAAATACATGTTTGAAAAATAATCTAGTAGCTTGATCCAAAACATTTAAAAAAATAAATAAATACAAAATTTCATCAACTGAATCATGAATTTTCAAAAAAGAACAATATAATGGTTTTACTTTGGTGGGTGGTGGAATTATTTGGTCTATTTGATAATCAATTAGATGCATGATACAATATCAAAAATTATTGTGAAATCCATACAAGTAACATTCATTATACATGTACACATTCATTATGAAAAATAATCCATGTTCATAAGCTCATTAATAAAAAAATCATCAATATTCTCAATAAAAAATACACTATAATAGGGATGTTCCCATTTTGATGAACAAATAATGATGATGTTATGTTATAGTTTATCATCACCCATAATATTGAAAAGGATATACTAATCTATAGTACAATACAAGAATAAATAATGAATACACTAGATTTTAGTGCCATTTAGATTCTATAAAGGGATATACTGATGTTTAATACTGTCAAAAAGGGGTAAAAAATTTAGAATGGAGTTTAGTGTCTTATGAAAATATATAATGAGTCACACTATAGTTTTTTCCATCAATTAAGGTAAATGGTTTATCATGGAGTTTGTATTCTCTATAATGTTGAAAGGGAAAGATAGATTTTAATATGTTCCATAAAAACTCATATGTAAATATTTATTTCAGTTCAATCAATGAATGATAATAGGTTTACACTAATGATTAATGTTTTCTAGGAATAAATGATTTTTTCAACAAGGATGATTCACTCTTTTACTATGATCATTCACTTAATAGGGATGATTTACTCATGATGATGCATTTTTATTTTTCTCTCTCTAACACATTCAATATTATGGATTATCAAACTATAATATTGTTAGATGACCCAGAGTATTGAATTCACTTTAGAATAAAAATACATGGTGGAATCAACCATACCTCAAAGAAATATATAATGTACCCGTTATGAATCAAATTGTGTGGTTTCAGTTTAAAATTGACATTTTATTAATTTATTTTTCATATTTATGTTTAATTTATTTATTTATAGTATTACTAATATAATAATTGTTTTCTTATATGGTTGGATTCTTTTTATAGAGTTAGGGTGATTTGTTTGAAGCTGCTCAAGCTCGTGAGATATTGGACTTTGAGGATGCAACTAAGATAATAAGAAAATGGGTCAAGAATGTATACAACCATAATGAAAAGGTGAATTACTACTACATATTTAGTTAATTTTGTTAATATTTTATCTACTATTTTTAAGTTAATTTCCTTATCATTTTTATCTAATATTTTTTTTCCACCAAACTTTTTGGAAGTAATATTTTTTCCTTTAATCATATGTAATAAGCTAAAAAAGAGAGAACATGTTGCTTTTGGATGATGTATTTTTAGAAACATGGGGTTTCTTCTTCCATCCAAACGAAAAATTTCTTTATTTTCTGGCTTAGTGAAGATGGTTGAAAGAAAAACACACATCATAAACTCAATCAACCTCTCCTCAATTCGACGCATGGTGTGATGATATGAATTGAATTGTATGTTTTTAGTTTATAATTTAAATTTTAGTTCAAAACACACATCATATAATTAAAACCAAGAAAAAACATTCATATTGTTTTGATACTTTATGAGAATGATCCATAATTCATTTTTGATGTGTGGGAATTATCCACACCTGAATCCGATACATGATGTGCCCAACATGACTCAAAGTGTCCATTATGAGTTTAAAATTGATATTTTAGTTTAAAAAGTGTCACTCAATGAAAAATGATAAAACACACTTGGATTGTATTTATAATTTAGTAAAACAATTGATAAGTCATTTTTTATTTTTAATTAGTCTCACATCAAACCAACACATGATGCAACCAATATGATTAAAAAATGTGTCCTTCAAGTTTAAAATGACATTTTTGTATAAAACACAAGTGACATACTCAAAAATATGAAAATTAATTAGGATTGTGTTTATAATTTAGTAAAATTATCCAAATCCATTTGGAATATATAGTAATCATCCACACCTCAATCCAACGCATGGTGTGACCAGTATGACTCCAAGTGCGTCTTTTTATTTAAAATTGACATTAATTTTAGTAAAAAATATAACTAACATACTAAATCTATGAAAAAATATTTATATTGTTTTTATAATTTAGTTTAATTATCCATAAGTAATTTTTTATGTGTAGGAATCATCCTCACCTCAATCCGATACACAATGTGCCTAACATGACTCAAAGTGTCCGTTATCAGTTTAAAATTGACATTTTAGTTCAAAAAGTGACTCTCACTGAAAAATAAGAAAGCAGAATCATATTATCTTGATAATTTAGGAAAAATATTAATAATTCATTTAAGATATTTATGAATCAGTCTCATGTCAAACCAACACACTATGTGTCCTGTATGAATCAAAGTGCATGTTTCTAGTTTAAAATGACATTTTAGTAAAAAACACAAGTGACATCCTCAAAACTGAGAAAAAAAATAATATTATTTTGATACTTTAGGAAAACAATCCATAAGACATTTGGGATGGTTATAGATTATCCTCATCTCAATATGAGCACCGTGTGGCTGGTATGACTCCAAGTACATCTTTTTTATTTAAAATTGACATTAATTTTAGTAAAAAAGACAATTTACATACTCAAAAATGAGAAAACACAATCATATTATTTTTATACTTTATTAAAATTATTCATAAGTTATTTTTGATGTGTATTAATCATACTCACATCAATTAGAGACATTATGTGCTCGGTATGACTCAAAGAGTCCGTTATCAGTATAAAATTGAAATTTTAGTTCAAAAAGTGTCACTCACTGAAAACTAAGAAAACATGATCATATTGTCTTGATAATTTACTAAAATGATTAATAATTCATTTTTAAGTGTATGAATCATTCTCACATCAAAAAGACACATGATGTGGCTGTTATGACTCAAAGTGCATGTTTCTAGTTTAAAATGACATTTTAGTAAAAAAACACAAGCGACGTACTGAAAACCAATAAAACACATTTGGATGATTTTTATATTTTATGAAAATGATCCATAAGTCATTTGGTTTGTGTAAGAATCATATTCACTTCAATCTAATGCACAGTGTGACCGATATGACTTAAAGTGCATCTTTTTATTTAAAATTGACATTAATTTTAGTAAAAAAGACAACTAACATACTCAAAACTAAGTAAATGAATACATATTGTTTTTATAATTTAATAAAGTTATACATAAGTAATTTGTGATATGTAGGAATCATCCTCACCTCAATCTAATATAATATGTTCCCAACATGACTCAAAGTTTCCGTTATTAGTTTAAAATTGACATTTTAGTTTAAAAAGTATCACTCATTGAAAACTGATAAAACACACTTGTATTGTCTTTATAATTTAGGAAAAATTATTAATAATTCATTTTTAATGTTTCGTAATAATTCTCACATCAAACTAACACACGATGTGACCGGTATGACTCAAATTGCATCTTTCGAGTTTAAAATGACATTTTAGTAAAAAACACAAGTGACATACTCAAAACTAAGAAAACACATTTTTATTGTTTTTATAATTTATTAAAACTATACATAAGTCATTTGAGACATTTAAGAATCATCCAAAACTCAATATGATGCAAGATGTGATCGATATGACTCAAAGTGCTCTTTTTTTATTTAAATTTTACATTAACTTTAGTAAAAAAGATAACTAACATACTAAAAACTATGAAAACGTATTCATATTGTTTTGATAATTTATTATAATGATCCATATGTAATTTTTGATTTGTATTAATCATACTCACCTAATTATAATACAAGATGTGTCCGACATGACTCAAAGTGCATGTTTCCAGTTTAAAATAACAATTTAGTAAAAAACACAAGCGACATACTCAAAACTGAGAAAACACATTAATATTGTTTTAATACTTTATAAAAACAATAAATAATTCATTTAGGATGTGTATTGATTAAACTCACCTCAATCCAATATACGGTGTGACCGGTATGACTCCAAGTACATCCTTTTATTTAAAATTGACATTAATTTTAGTAATAAAGACAATCAACATAATCAAAACTGAGAAAACACAATAATATTATTTTTATACCTTATTAAAAAAATTCATAAGTAATTTATGATGTGTATTAATTATCCTCACCTCAATACAACACACTATGTGCTTGGTATGACTCAAAATGTCCATTATCAGTTTAAAATTCACATTTTAGCTCAAAAAGTGTCACTCACTAAAAACTTAGAAAACGTACTCAGATTATCTTAATAATTTTTTAAAACAATTCATAAGTCATTTTTTATGTGTAGGAATCATTATCACATCAAAATTACACAATATGTGATCGATATGACTCAAAGTGTGCGTTTCTAGTTTAAAATGATATTTTAGTAAAAAACACAAGTGACATACTCAAAACTGATAAAAAACATTTGGAAGGTTTTTATACTTTTGTAAAATGATCCATATGTTATTTGGTATGTGTAGGAATCATATTCACCTCAATATGATGCACAATGTGACAGTTATGACTCAAAGTGTGTCTTTTTATATAAAATTGACATTAATTTTAGTAAAAAAGACAACTGATATACTCAAAACTGAGTAAATGCACACACATTGTTTTAATAATTCATTAAAATGATCCATAAGTCATTTTTGATGTTTAATAATCAGCCTCAACTCAATCCGATACACTATGTGCCCGACATGACTCAAAGTGTCCGTTATTAGTTTAAAATTGACATTTTTGTTAAAAAAGTTCCACTCATTGAAAACCAATAAAACACACTCAGATTTTCTTGATAATTTAGAAAAATTATTCATAAGTAATTTTTAATGTGTAGGAACCAGTCCCACATCAATCCGACACATGATGTGACCAGTATGACTCAAAGTGCACGTTTCTAGTTTAAAATGACATTTTAGTAAACACTACAAGTAACACACTCAAAACTAATAAAACACATTAATATTGTTTTGATACTTTATGAAAATAATCCATAAGTCATTTTTTATGTTTAGGAATTATCCTCACCTAAATCTGATGCACATTGTGATAAATATGACTCCAGGTGCATTTCTTTATTTAAAATTGACATTAATTTTAGTAAAAAAAGATAACTGACATACTCAAAATGGATAAAATGCATTTATATTGTTTTTATAATTTAATAAAATGATACATAAGTCATTTTTTATGTTTATGAATTTTCTTAACCTCAATACGATACATGATATGCTCCACATGACTGAAAGTGTCCGTTATTAGTTTAAAATTGATATTTTAGTTCAAAAAGTGTCACTCACTAAAAATAAATAAAATATTCATATATTTTCTTTATAATTTAGTAAAATTATTCATAATTAATTTTTTACATGTATGAATTATTCTCACATCAATCTGACACACAATGTGACTGGTATGACTTAAAGTGTGTGTTTCCAGTTTAAAATGACATTTTAGTAAAAACCACAAGTGAAAAACTCAAAACTAAGAAAAAGCATTTTAATTATTTTGATACTTTATGAAAATGATCCATAAGTAATTTTGGACATGTATTAATTATCCTCACCTAAATTTGACACACGGTGTGACCGGTATGACTCCAAGTGTGTCTTTTTATTTAAAATTGACATTAATTTTAGTAAAAAGGACAATTGACATACTCAGAATGGAGAAAAAACATTTGAATTGTTTTGATACTTTAGGAAAATGATTTATAAGTCATTTTTAAATTTTATTAATCATCCATACCTCAATGCGATACACGATTTTTCTGATATGACTCAAAGTGCCCGTTATCACTTTAAAATTGACATTTTAGTTCAAAATGTGTCACTCACTAAAAACCAAGAAAACATTCTTAGATTGTCTTAATAATTTAGTAAAATGATTCATAATTCATTTGTGACATGTAGGAATTAGTATCACATCAAACCAACACATGATGTGACCTTTATGACTCAAAGTGTGCGTTTCCAGTTTAAAATGGTATTTTAGTAAAAAATGAAAGTGACATACTCAAAACCAAGAAAAAGAATTTATATTATTTTGATACTTTATGAAAACGATCCATAAGTAATTTGGAAAATGTAGTAATCATCTTCATCTCAATCCAGTGCATGGTGGGACCATTTTGACTCCAAGCGCATCTTTTATTTAAAATTGACATTAATTTTAGTAAAAAAGACAACTAACATACTCAAAACTAAGAAAACACATTCAGATTATTTTTATACTTTAGTAAAACTACCCATAACCCATTTTTGGTGTGTGGGAATCTTCCTCACCTCAATACTATACACAATTTACCCGACATGACTCAAAGTGTTTGTTATTAGTTTAAAATTGATATTTTACATCAAAAAGTAACACTCACTAAAAACTGAGCAAACATGATCTTATTATCTTGATAATTTAATACAATTATACACAATTAATTTTTGATGTGTAGGAATCATTATCACATCATACCGACACATGATGTGACTGATATGACTCAAAGTGCACATTTCCAGTTTAAAATGACATTTTAGTAAAAAACACAAGTGACATACTTAGAACCAATAAAACACATTCAGACTGTTTTTATACTTTATAAAAATGATCCATAAGTCATTTGGTATGTGTATGAATTATCCTTACCTCAATATGATGCACAGTGTGACCGATATGAATCTAAGTACATCTTTTATTTAAAATTGACATTAATTTTATTAAAAAAGAAAACTGACATACTCAAAATCATGAAAAAGAATTCATATTATTTTAATAATTTAGAAAAATGATCTATAAGTCATTTTTTATGTTTAGGAATCAGCAAAACCTCAATATAATACATGATGTTATTGTTATGACTCAAAGTGCCCATTATCAGTTTAAAATTGACATTTTAGTTCAAAAAGTGTCACCCACTGAAAATCAAGAAAACATGCTTGGATTGTCTTTTTAATTTAAGAAAATGATTTATAAGTCATTTGTAATGTGTAGGAATATTTCTCATGTCAAACTGACACATAAGGTGACCAGTAGGACTCAAACTGTGTGTTTCCAGTTTAAAATGATATTTTAGTAAAAAACACAAGTGACGCAGTCAAAATCGAGCAAAAATATTCAGATTATTTTGATACTTTAGGAAAAAAATATATAAGTCATTTGGGATATATAGGAATCAACCACACCTCAATACTATTCATGGTATTACCGGTATAACTCCAAGTGTTTCTTTTCAATATATAAGTGTCATTTTAGTTTAAAACGTGCATCACATCGCCAAAACTATGCAAATGAGACTAAATTGTTTTCTAATCATTATATCTACTATTACTTAATTAATTTCCTTATCATTTTTATCTTATACTTATTTAGTTAATTTTCATAGAGATAATGCTTGAAGACGTACAAGAAATGGTGTGATGTGCAAGAATCAATGACAACTGAATCTGATACAAAATGTTTCGGGTATGAATCAAAGTTTAGTTTAAAATTAGCACTTTATATTCAATTTATTTCTTTTATATTATTACTAACATAAGAATTGTTTTCTTATAGAATTACATTATTTTTCTCAAGCTGGGGTGGTTTTTCTTTTATACAAGTGTGTTCTTTTTCTCTATAATATAGTTTTTTTATTATATTCGATTTGTAAATTTTATTTCATTTAAATTCTATATTTGTACCTTATTTTTCTAATTTATAGTGTTATAATGTGTTGTTACATCACACTGACCTATTTTCGGTGTTGTAGTGTGTTGTTTCATCACACTACAGTATGCCCCTTTATCAGTGCTACTAAATGGGCTGACAGAGGATTCCTTTATCCACGATTTTAGAAGTACTGATAAAGGACTCCTTTATCAGTGCTTTTTTAGGGTTGATAAAGGAACCCTTTATCATAAATTTTCTATTTCTGATAAAAGCCTAGTTATTTTAATACTACTTTGGTAGTTAGTTCGTTTTAGCACTAATAAAGGTCAATTCTAGTGCCGTTAAAGGCCTATTTCATAGTAGTGTCTAAAACCAACTTATCATCCACATATAATATAATAATGATGAAATCATTACCATACAAACCCCTAAAATTTTCATAAGGATATGAATGAATTCTATTGTATCCAAGAATCATGATATAGGAATAAAATCTCTTGTACCAACACCTTGGTGCCTATTTGAGACCGTACAAAGATTTTTTCAACCCACAAACTGAGTTCTCTTTTCCTTCTTCTGTAAAGCCTTCCAGTTGTAGCATATAGATCTCTTCTTCAAGATCACCATGGAGAAAAATAGTCTTCAAATCTATCTACTTTAGATGAAAATTGTATATTTCACACATTTCCAGAACAACCCAAATATTCATCAATCTAACAAAAGGATAAAATATTTCATTGAAATCAATACCTTATTTCTGATCATATCCTTTGACCACCAGTGTTTCATGATATCTTTCCACCTAGTCCTTTCCACCTCGCTTGATCTTAAAGACCCATTTTTTATCAAAAAAATTCCTTCCATAAGATAATAGAACAATATCCCAGTCCCATTCTTGTACAGGGCTTCAAGTTTAACCTGCATCACCGCCATCCATGAGGACACATCTAAACTCTAGGTCGCCTCCACAAAATAAGATGGATATACATATGCCATCAATAATCAGTACACAATATTTTCTCATTGACATAGTCCGAGTTCCATACTAGTGCTATTTTCTCTCGAGTTGACCGTCATGGTCCAGACTCAACCGATACTTGATCATCGTGCTCTCGTAATGCCTTAGAGGAAGCTGGTACTTCCTTGTATTTTTCATCCACCTAAACTATTATAGGTTCTGTATTCTCTTTATTCATATCTCCATCAATTATCATTTTCACATTTTCTTCTACAAAAATTACATTTCTGCTGATTATAATTTTTTGGGAAGTGGGGTCCCATAAAATGTACCCCTTTAAACTATCAATGTATCCCAAGAAGATAAATTTACTAGATCTTGAATCCAATTTTGATCTTTCCTGGTCATTAAAAAATGCATATATAGGACTTCCAAAAGTGTGTAACAGAGAATAGTTAGTGGGTTTATCGGCCCACATCTCTACTGGTGTCTTCAGATCAATTGCCATTGAAAGATTTTGGTTGATCACATAACATGTGGTATTCACTGCTTCTACCCAAAATGTTTTGGCAATTCCTACAGTCTCCAACACCTCCCTTGTTCTATCCAATAGGGTTATGTTCATCTACTCTGCTACTCCATTCCGTCAAAGAGTGTATGCCACCGTGGACTGTCTCTTGATGTCTTCCCATTGACAAAGAATATCAAACTCCTCACTTTTACATTCTACACTATTTTAAATCCTAAAATACTTGATCTTTTTTCCAGATTCAAGATCCTTCTATTATTTTAATGTTTTAAATAATTCAAAAACATCCTCTTTCACCTTGATTGGGTACAACCAAAATCGAATGGAATAATCATCAATGAAAGATACAAAGTATCTTGATCATCCTAGGGATATAACTGATGCTTTCCAAATATCAAAATGGATAAACTCTAAGATCTCCTTGATTCTTTCTATTGATGTTCTAAACTTTAACCTATGTTGCTTGCTCAAAACAAAATTCTCAAAAAATGGTAATGATATCTTTGTAATTCTAGGTAACAACTTATGATTAACAAGAATATTCAGGCCTCATTTTTACATATGGACAAGCTTCCAATACCATAACGTCATCAATGCTTTCATCGAGGTAGTTGATGTGACAACTATTTCCACCTCCTTGTACATTTAACCTATAAGCACATACATGTTCTTTGAGATATTCTCTGCCTTAATCACCACAATCCCTACCATCACAATTCCCATCACCTATTCTCAGTTCTAGTCTTGTATCCGATATCATAAAATTGTCCCAAAGACAATATGTTATTATTAAATCCCTTCACACGGGATACTCCTTGGGTGGTTCAAATAATGCCATCATGCATCTTTAGTTTTATGTTACTGATTCCAACAATATTTAGGGTGTGATCGTTCTCCATGTACACAAGTCCTTCCATAATAGTTTTATACTGATCAAACCATTCCCATTGAGACGTCATGTTCTATATTGCTCCTGAGTCAATTATCTATGCATTGTTGATATGCTACCTACTTCTATCAGTCATCACTGCTTCATTGACTAGTATATATCCAGAAGTAATCGCCAAATTTCCTCCCATGTCATGATTCTGGATCCCACTAGAACCATGTTTTTTCATCACATCTAATGATCTTTCATAAATTTCCAGTAGGAAATTATCCTTCTATAACACTGTTGCATCTTTATTTTCCAAAATGTAAAATAATTCCCACTGAATTTCTTAATTTCAAATTTCACAGACTTTTGGACATGCCATCAGTACAAAACCTACACAGTTTCACAATGGTATAATTAATAATCTCAATATTTTTTTAGTTGTGAAAGATCAACCAGAGTTGCAATCATAGAGCATACTCAAATTTATGAGTATTATTAATACCTAAAAAAGTGAATAAAACTAGTTCGGAAGCTCCCTTTGATACTACTTATTGGGACCAAAAATGATTGTTCCACTAGTGTGGTGATAAAAATGAGATAAAATAAAGTGAAAAAATACAGAAATAAACGACACCAAATTTAATGTGAAAAAACCCCAAAATAAAAAGGTAAAAACATGGGAAAATAGAAGGATTACTATAGGTAAATGTGGATACAAAAGCCCCTCAATATTATAAGGATAAAACCCTCATAAATCACTCTCCTAAATATGTGGGGGATCCGCCTCACAAATAACAAACATATAAATGAAGAACCAATGGTGATTGAGATTATTAGTAAAGCTGATGAGATATTCTAGAGGGGAGAGACTCCTTTTATAGGCCCCTTCCAACCCCTCCTGTTTCCTTCTCAATGGTTGGTGGGTTTGGTGGAGCTGTCTACCAACAACCTACCTAGCCCACCCCTTTAAAATAGTGGGAGGAGACATTATCCATTGGAGAAAATACTATTTATATATGGTATTAAGAATAATTTTGGAATGTAAAATATGTTTTAAATATGAATAAAAGTGAAAAAGGAAGAATCGTTTGAAGTTTGAAGAAAAAATTAAGAGTATGTGAACCAAATAACCTATTTTTTGTCAGACCACTGAAGTTATGATAGCATGAAAAAATCTCCAATGGCCTAGAATGTAAATATAACATATTGTGTCTAACACCAAAGTTTTTATGGACCTTTATTATTGTTTTTGAGAGTGATATAGTAGGTGGTTTTGAGAAATTTTCTCCAGTGTACTTCTAGTGGAACCTAGCATAATTAAGGTATTTTTTGGAAATAATTTATATATTTCATGGATTTGATGATTTTGATGAATTATTTGATGGAGATATTCCCTAAATTCTTATAAATTTGATATTTATTTGGATATATTACATGATATGATATGGGTGTATCATAAGGCATGGTATAAGATATCATGCCATTGTTTATCAGTTTTATTGTACAACTTAGATATAATATAAGGAAATATAAATCGTAATGTATGATTCATGTGACACCCTATGATTAATAAGTAAGCCGGATGTCAAATGTTTAACATTCAGATATCTTCTACATTATCTATCATTGTTGTTAAACATTTCATAAGATGAAATATGTGGGAGATTTGGATGGTTAAAGGGGTTACCAACATTGTAACCATATGCATTACTCAAACGTTATGTAATGTTCAAGTAAATTTCATGGAGGACTCGATAATTTTTGTAATAGTGGGTTACCTAGAATTAACTTGAACAATACTATTCAATTACCATACCATGTATACAGTGAGTTATACATGATATAAACTTACCATTATAGTGTTGATATTTCTGCATCCTCTATTTAAATGGAAATTTCCATAGATTATTTGTTATATAAAAATTTTATAGCGGTTCCTAGGCTACAATGAGAACCTTGAGATACTATGAAATTAATCTTAAACATATGTCATATGTTCTAGATACATCATACTAACTAGACACAGATGATTTCTAACTATTAAGTGTTGGCGGATCATAAGCATTGAGACTTCTTCTTATGAAGTTCGCACCTTGTGATCTCTACCTAGTGAGATCATGAGGGTAAATCTTCCAATAGGTACACCACATGTTTTGGGAGTCATTTTATGTTCCTATATGTGAACATGTGTATTGGTCTCTTGACTTGATATCATTATCAATCTGTTCCAATTGATCTCTTACTTTGATGCAAGGAAAAAACCATGACATTGAAGTCATGGTGAGGTAGCTTGTTTTGGGTGAATCTTTGGTGGTATGGCATTGGTTGAATGGTCAATATATAATTTGTCGCTTCTGAGTTGAGGAAGTGATATCTATGTCCTATTTGATCAGGATGGTAGTACCTTCATAACTCCCTAGATAAGGTAGTTTAAGGTAAGTCTATCCAGTTAGATAAAAAAATAATAAAGTAAGAATGGATGATGACATAATTTGTGTATCCCACTTTTTGAGACATTGCGTGACAAAGAGATTATATCACACAGTGCATGTTCTTAGGAAAGGTTATCATTGCTAGAATTTTCCTTATCTCTTTAGGGGCCTTTATGGGTTTTCATAATCTGCTCTTGGTTTGGGAATATTATTCACTATATTTAAGATAAGAGCCTAGAGGGTCACACCCAATAGAGTATTGACTAGACCATGTAACATCATTGATTATGTACAGATCTTTATCAGATTCTAATTTATATTTCCCAAAATACACTCAGCTACAAAGGTGTAACACAGTGGCAATGCGAGGTCGAACCCATAGGGAAAACTGGTAGTCAAGAAACCTAGCAGTAAGAACCTTGTGGTAGGAGTCCTAACTATCTATCTCATATTTGGTTTTTATAAAACCACGTATCTTGGGTTTTAATTTAGATAAGATAAATGGGTTTAGGGTCAATTTCATGGTTTAGGGAAAAGATAATCCTAAATATATCTTGGGTTAGACCCATGATTTAGGCTATGAAGTGGTGAAAAGGTCACCAATTGGTTTTGGTCCAACCAATTGGATCTAACTAAGATTCAAATATTATTTGGTCTATAGATAGTTAACAATATAGGTGTATTAATATTGGATTTAAGGTAGAAATTATCACATGCTATTGGTCCTTGATTTCTCAAATCCAACTAGGTCAGGGTCCTTTAATTAAATCTCCCATGATCAAGGTATTTCAAAGTAATGAGATAAAAAATTGTTTTTAACCTAATTACTATCCAAAATTTTACCAAGTTTTTATTAATAGATTCATTACATTTAAATCCACCCTTACTCTCGAACCCTAACCCTAAACGGATCAACCATGCATTACTGTATTAAACAAAATTAGGGAAATAGGAAAAATACTCTACATGATAAATAAATGATTCAAAATAAAGTAATGCACAACTAAAATAATATAAATCAATTAAATACTAACATGAATGAATGACCCATGAATAATAAAATGACAATTGAAGTTTCACAATAATCAGAATTGAAATTGAACATTGAAACAAAGAACAAACAGTCCATAGTAACGAAATGAGAAGTGGTAATAATAGAATGATTAAAATGTGAAAATAAAGCAATAAAAATAAGTTGGGAAGAAAAAAAGAGAGAAACGAAGAATAAAGGAAAATATTTTTGGTTTCTTCCAAGCTCTCTTGTCTATCGGGGGTCACTGGAATATTTATAGAGCCGAGCATTACATGATGTGTAAATGTTTCACATCATGTAAATTATTTAAGTGGATTTTTCCTCGACAATTACATGATGTGTAAATTATATTAACAACATTTACTTCAAATTCAATTTTTTTCTAAGATCTTGGATTAATCAGATTTCACGAATTTTATCTTCAACGAGATACATAATTCAAACTTCTCACATCATGTATCTTCATTAAGTTTAAAATTATATCCTTTTGTGATGTTTAACTTGGATTCACATCGTGTACTTGGTTCATGATTAGCCACTAAATGAGGCTAATATTCATTGTTAATATATATAATATTCATGTTCTTTATTATTCATAAACACAATTTTAGTTCATTTTACACTTTGAACATCATTTCACATTATGATTGTAATACCTTCTTAAAATGCACTATTATGTGGTACATTTTTGAACATCATTTAAAGTACCCAATGATTCATCTGATTTTAACGAATATAATTATACATATTTTAATTTTATATTTTTGGAAATTGATATACACTTAAATATGAACATGTTTGATTTAGGGATCAATGGATAATTCATGGAGGATGATGGAGATATTTGGAAATGAAAGGAAGCAATTCTGGAGAAGGCAGATTGGACACCATCCCATTGATGAGACTGTGGGGCCCAACATAAAGTCCCAATTAATCCCAAATTTCGTGAGATGATATAAAACATGTACAGGAACAAATAACTATTCAGGAGATAATGCTAATTAGGCCTCCATAATAGTCATTTAGGCGGCCCAAGTTAGAGATAAAATTCTGGTCCAGATTCTGCGGCCCAGAAAAACAGCCCACCAATTAAACCATATCTCGAAAAAAATAACTCATTTTTGGCTGAGATTTTTCAGGATGTTATGGGAAATCATGATATTAATTTAAGTATTCTATGGCCCACCCAAATTCGGCCATCTAGAAGGTTTTTCAAGCGCTTTTTTTTGATGCATGAAATCTGGATGCCTTTTAGGGTCAAGGGTGGAAAAGTCTTCTTTCCACAAACTTTCCACCACCCTAGGCCTACCATAATCAAGTGGGATGCTTTGTACTGTTGGAGTCTCTACCCAAGGCTTCCAAAATGACTATTTAAGGTAGTGTTTGTGGAGGAGTTGATAATCTTTGAGCTTGTTTTCATCTTAATGTTATGCTGCCAATTTCTCTTTGTAATGTTCTTCCTTCACATGTAAGTTGTTTTAATTCATCCTTGTTTCTTAATAAAAGTTCTTCTTCTCTTATTATTATGTTATTATCCTTATCAATTTGATACCTTTGTTTCAAGGTGTGAACTTTTTCATACCAAACCTTGTGAGATTATCACACAACGGTGAAGTGATTGTTGTTTTATTGCATTTTTTTTACTTCTCCATTTCCTCCCTCATGAGTATACTTTCCACTTCCATTGAAACCATAGAATCAATGGAGGGATAACCCACTTATGGGTTGATCCAAGGGAGTATCAATGGGCTGGATTGGATGTTATTTATCACCTCATTAATGTATAATCACTTCTTTAATTGAGATTTTTATTTGATGATTTTTAAACTCCATTGTCCTTGTTGAATTTAAGGCTACACACTTCAAGTGCTAATACGAACCTTTACCTTGAAGTGCTCACAATTTTGATACTTCAAGTGTATAGGTGATTAGTATTAACGGGTGTAGGAATTAAACCAGTAAGTGATGATGTTGTTTTATCTCCTTAAATGAACCCATCTCAAATTTAAGAAATTGAAATCATTAAAAAGAAAATACGTCCAATCCACCCTGAGAGATAACCTAGGATAAACTCATTATTTTAAATTGAATTCACTTAAATCTGTTAGTTATACTTTAAAACCATATAAAATCAACCCAAGTTGGCCACTTAATAGCCAAAAACAGTCCATAGAATGTACGTGTCTATAGGTTTCTTCTTAGGTCTCTGAGGATTCGATAACCCAAGCTAAACTACAAGGACCGTTTTACCTTCATCTCTTGGGTAAATTTGAGCGAGAATCAAATTTTGGCACCGTTTCCGGGGACCCAAGTAAGTCATCTAAACACCCAATCTATTCTCCCCCATTTCTTCTTTTCTCATCAAAATTCTCTTATCTTGTCCCTTTCTCATTTTTTTTTCTTTTGGCGCATGTCCTCCTACACCCGCGATCAATCAAACCGTCTTGTTAGGGTGGATAGTCCTGGGGTTGGGGAGTCAAGTACACCAAGGGAACTCATTACATTAGATCCTAATCTTCCTAATACTATAAAGTCCAAAATTGAGCCAATTTCAATGGAAGGTCTTCAAATAAACCAACTCATAAACCCGGGTGGGAACCAAAATGGAAACCCAAATGAGGCAGCCCCAAACTTGGGGAATGCAATTGATCAAACCATGAATGACTACCTCACACCTTCCTGGACCAATGCCCCCTCATGCATTAGACACAATTCCCTAGGAGATTCCAACTACATCTTTAAACCCCATGTCCTAAACCACCTTCCCACATTCCATGGAATGGAGTCCGAGATGCCCTAACTTCACATTAAGGAGTTCAATGTCATTGTAGAAACCATGTGTCCCCCACATCAACTAGAATCAGCTAAGATGAGGCTATTTCCTTTTTCTTTAAAGGATCGAACTAAAAATTGGATAAACAATTTGAGACCATCATCCATAAACTCTTGGGACCAACTACAAAGAGAATTATACAAAAAATACTTTCCCCACCATAAAAAAATTGCACTTAAAAAGAGTATCCGATTTTTTTTTGAAAAAGAGGGAGAGTCATTCTATGAAACATGGGAGAGGTTCAAAGACACTCTAAACATGGTTCAACACCATGGTTTTTCTATTCCTGAACAAGTGAGAATTTTCTATGAAGGGTTGGGTCCGGGGAACAAACAATTCATTGAAATGATGTGTAATGGAACCTTTAAAAACAAAGCCCCAAATGATGGTTACGAGTATCTAGAAATCCTTTCTGAACAAAACCAAACATGGGGAACTTCACCTTATTCTGAAAATCCACAAAGAACTACTGGAATTCATACACTTATAGAAGAGTAAATACTTAGGGCTAAACCCGCAGCACTCTCTAGGAAGGTTGAAGAGATAGACCTTAGGAAAGTCCGTGAAATCCAAACTGTTGACCCTGTTTGCACAATTTGTGACAAACATGACCATAAGACAGACAACTGCCCAACCATTCCATCCATAAAGGATGTTCTTTTAGGAGGACCTACAATGGAAGTAAATTCTTTGAACTTTCAAAAGCCTCAATACCAAAACAACTTCAACCCAAGGTATAATGACCCCCAGGCTTCCGCTGGAAAGATAACCAACAACCTAGCCAACCACAGGGACAAAATACTTACCCCCATCAGAACTACCAAACCCATAACCAGTTCCAAACCCAACCTATCCAATACCAACAACCACCAGTCCATTTTCAACAAACCATACCACCTCCAAAATATCCCCTGGGATAAACCAACCTACTCAAGCACCCACCCAAACTATTCCACAAAGCCTACCAGAACAAATGTGCAAACAAATGGAGAGGATGAACTCAGAAGTCTCTTACCTAAAACAAGAACTTCAAACCATCAAAACTGGAAAGGTACCCATGCCTACTCAGGCAATGCCATCCTCAACTTCAAGGGGAGATTCAAGTTGTGCTCAAACAACTCATGAACAACTAAAGGCTGTGACTATTTTAAGAAGTGGGAAATCAATTGAGAAACCTGAACAACTAATTCAGAACCCACCTGAAGATTCAAACTTGGATGAAAATTCAAATGAACCACAAGATCAAACTGAGGAAACTGATAACATTGTCAAGGAAACAACTCTTCAACAAACAACCCCACAACCTGCACCATTTCCTCAACGCATAAGGGGGAAAACCAAGCCTGAACTGAGTGAAACGTTGAGAGAAATATTTTCACAAGTCAAGTTGAACATACCCCTTCTCGATGAAATCCAAACCATACCTTCCTACTCAAAGTACCTTAAGGACTTGTGCACTTTTAAAATAAAATTTTCACATAAAAATTAAGTCCTTTTGGCTGCTAATGTGAGTACCACCATTCAAGGGACCATTACTCCTAAGTTAAAAGACCCAGGTTTCCCTTATATCAATGTTGAACTAGGAGAAAGTAAAGTTGTCAAGGACTTGTGTGACCTAGGTGCTAGTGTCAACCTCATCCCATATGCTGTGTACTGCTAGTTAGGCCTAAAAGAACTCCAACCCACATCTGTCACACTTCAACTTACTGATCGTAGCATTAGGGTTCCAAAGGGGATTTTAAAGGACGTTCTGGTAAAGGTTGAAAACTTCATCTACCCTACTGACTTCATTGTCCTTGACAACCATCCAAACTTAGGAAATAAGGAACAAACCCCAATCATCCTTGGTCATCCTTTCCTTGCAACAATCAACTCTATTATCCGAAACCGAAATGGGAACATGACCATCACCTTTGGGAACATGAGTCTAGACTTGAACATCTATAATGAAAGATCACAAATAGGGGATGACGAGGACATTCATGAAGTAAACATGATAGGAATCATTGATAATGAATCCATGGAAAATCAAGGAATATTTGATGAATGTTTAAGTCAGGATGAGATTGATTTCCTTTGTTCATATGAAGGAAGTTTATCTCCTTGGCTTGAATCATTTTCAAATTGCTCTTATGATAAAGTCTTAGGTCCAAAAATCAGTGAAACCTTTCAAGAAACCACTTTCATGGAGACCACTCCAATTTCCTTCCCTAAATCTGATCAAGCCAATCTAGTAGCTGAAACTTATACATGTGGTGAATCAATCCTATCTGAAACTCTAAAAAAAGAAATTGATCTTGATCCAATGTCCCAATCTTCTGCTGAAATTCTGAACCAACCTGATCTTGAATTGAAGGAACTTCCCGCTACACTCAAGTATGATTTACTAGGGGAAAATCAAACACATCCTATTGTAATTTATTATTCTATTGAAGCCAATCATGAGAGGATGCTTCTAGATGTCCTTAGGAAGCATAAGAAAGCCATTGGTTGGACCCTATCTGATATTCCCAAGATTATCCCACTTGTTGGGACTCATAGGATTGTTCTGGAATCTGATTCAAAGCCATGTCGTCAACCTCAACGGCGACTCAATCCTAATCTCATGGAGGTAGTAAGGAAGGAACTTCTGAAATTGTTAAAATCTGGTATCATATATCCCATAGCTGAGAGTGAGTGGGTGAGCCCAATCCAAGTGGTTCCAAAAAAGGATGGAATCACAGTGATAACCAATGAGGATGGAGAGATTCTTCCAACAAGTGTGAGTAGTGGATAGAGGGTCTGCATTGACCATAGGAAGCTAAACTCATTCACCAAGAAGGACCATTTCCCCTTACCATTCATTGACCAAGTCCTTGAGAGATTGGCATGTCATGACTTCTATTGTTTCTTAGATGGGTACTCAGGGTACAATCAAATTGAGGTCTCCCTAGAGGATCAAGGGAAGACTACATTCACATGTCCTTTCGGTACCTTTTCCTTCAAACACATGCCCTTTGGGTTATGCAATGCCCCTGGAACCTTCCAGCGGTACATGATGGGAATCTTCTCAAACATGGTAGGGGATTTTCTAGAGGTCTTCATGGATGACTTCTCTGTGTTTGGGGATACTTTTGAGGGATGTCTGCAGAATGTAGAGAGAGTCTTGTCAATATGTGAAGAAAAGAATCTAGTCCTAAACTGGGAAAAATGCCATTTCATGGTTAAAGAGGGACTTGTTCTAGGCCATCTGGTCTCGAGTAGGGGGATTGAAGTTGATAAAACAAAGGTTGACATCATTCATCACCTTCCATCACCCAAAACTGTCAAGGAAGTGAGGTATTTATTAGGACATGCTGGTTTCTATAGAATATTCATCAAGGAATTTAGTTCAATCTTCCGTCCCCTTTGTGCTCTGCTAGTAAAGGATGCTCCATTTGTTTGGACCGAAAGCTGTGAGGGTTCATTATCAACCCTCAAATCCTCTCTCACCTCTCCTCCCATTATGAAATCT
This sequence comes from Viscum album, assembly GCA_963277665.1. Taxonomy (NCBI): domain Eukaryota; kingdom Viridiplantae; phylum Streptophyta; class Magnoliopsida; order Santalales; family Viscaceae; genus Viscum; species Viscum album. The sequence continues at coordinate 1,628,918,223 of OY728159.1, forward strand.
CCAAATTGGAACCTTCCTTTTGAACTTATGTGTGATTCTAGTGACTTTTCTGTTGGAGCTGTGTTAGGACAACGTTGTGATAAAAATCCTTATGTCATTGCTTATGCAAGCAAATCCTTAAATGATACCCAAATCAACTACACCACCACTTAAAAGGAGTTACTTACTATTGGGTTTTCCTTAGAGAAGTTTAGGTCCTACCTCTTAGGATCCCCCATCATTGTGTTTACTGACCATTCTGCACTAAAATACCTATTCCAAAAACAAGATACTAAGGCTAGACTGATTAGGTGGGTCCTTCTCTTACAAGAATTTGAACTCACAATCAAGGATAAAAAGGGAGTTGAAAATGTTGTAGCTGATCACCTCTCTAGGATGGAATTCAAAGACAACTCAAATCACCTTTCTGTGTCTGATTCATTTCCTGATGAACACCTATACTCTGTGAGTGACTTCCCTTGGTATGCCGACATAGCCAATTTCTTAGTTACAGGAGTCATTCCAAAATTCTTAGGGACTCAAGCTCGAAGGAAATTCCTTTCTGATGTTAGACACTATGTTTTTGATGATCCACACCTCTATAAGTTCTGCCCTGACCAATTCATTAGGAGGTGTGTTCCCGAATCTGAACAAGAGTCCATCCTTAAATTCTGTCATAGTGAGGCATGTGGAGGTCACTTTTCCTCTAAGAAAACATCTGCTAAGATTCTTCAATGTGTTCTCTTCTAGACCACCCTCTCAAGGGACTCCTACACATTTTGTCAAAGCTTTCCTAGGTGTCAACAAGTAGGGTCCATCACAAAAAGAAATCAAATTCCACTCACTCCCATCTTAGTGGTTGAAATATTTGATTGTTGGGAAATTGATTTCATGGGTACCTTCCCAAACTCTCGGGGATACCTCTACATACTCTTAGATGTTGATTATGTCTCAAAATGGGTTGAGGCCATTCCCAATAAGTCCAATGATCATTAAGTTGTGATTCGATTTCTGAAAGAGAACATATTTTCCCGATTTGGAATCCTAGGGCTATAATCAGTGATTGAGGAACCCATTTCTACAACCTCCCATTCTCTTCACTCATGTCCAAGTATGGTATTTCTCATAAAGTGTCCACTGCATACCATCCTCAAACCAATGGTCAAGCTGAGTTAGCGAATAGGGAGATTAATCAAATTCTTGAAAAAACTGTCAACCCCTCTAGGAAAGATTGGTCTGAGAAACTCTTAGATGCTCTTTGGGCCTATAGAACCACATATAAAACCATTTTAGGAATATCCCCATATAGGTTGGTTTATGGTAAAACATGCCATTTTCCAGTGGAGATTGAACATAAGGCCTTTTGGGCAATCAAGAAAATGGATCATGACCTCTCATTGGCCGGAACAAAAAGGAAATTAGATCTCAATGAACTGGAGGAATTAAGGATGGTGGCTTATGAAAATTCAAGGATCAATAAAGATAGAGTTCAAGCCTACCAATCTAGGAATATCAAGGTCAAACATTTTGAACCGGGAAAACTTTTGCTCTTGTATAGTTCAAAACTTCATTTACATCCGGGAAAGTTAAGGTCTAGATGGTTAGGACCTTTCATAGTGCATCATGTATTCCCCCATCAAATGCCATTAGGCATTTTCCACCTTCATCGCTTGAGTCGCTTGAAGACATGGAGTCATCACTTGCACTCCATGTGGATTCTTTGAAAGCCTTCTTGTTTTTCTTTTCTTTTACCCTTTTCTTGAAAACGGAGCACTCCGGTTTGATGTGGCCTTTCTTTCCACATTCAAAGCATGTAACTTCATTCTCTGCTTTGGGATCTTCCTTTCGTGCCCTTCGAAAGTTCTTCTTTTTCTTCATGAATTTGCTCATTTTTCTTGCTAGTTGAGCAATCTCAGATTCGCTATCAGCAGAGGAGCTTTCTTCCTTTGCTTTGAAAGCAATGTTCTTTTTCTCATTGAAGGTTTTACCTTCTTTATCGGCTTGCCTCTTCATGGTGATCTCGTAGGTCATGAGTGATCCAATGAGCTCTTCAACCGGCATTTTCTTGACATCTTTTGCTTCTTGAATTGCGGTCACCTTTGGTGCCCATGAACTTGGCAGGACCCACAGAATCTTCTTGACCATCATTTCTGCAGAAACATACTCACCAAGAGATTTTCTTCCATTGCAAACGTCAGTAAAACGAGTAAACATTTCAGTAATTGATTCGTGTGGGTGTATGGTGAAACTTTCAAAATCTTGACGATACATGTCTAATCTAGTGTCTTTGACTTTGTTAGTGCCCTCATGGGTTACTTCTAAAAGTTTCCAAATTTCATAAGAAGAGGAGCAAGTAGAAACACGGTTGAATTCATTACGGTCTATCTCACAATGAAGAGCATTCATGGCTTTGCCATCAAGCTCAAAATTGGCAATGTATTCAGGGGTCCATTTGGACTCATCCTTGGTAGATAAAGTATAGCCTTGCATTACAATCCTATAGATAGGATAACCAATGCTTCTAAGAAAAGTAATCATGCGAGTTTTCCAATAAGTGTAATCGGTTCCATCAAAGAATGGAGCCCGAGTCATAGAATACCCTTCGGGAGCATGCGAGGAATTAGCCATCACTAAGGATCTTAAGTTTGTAACCGGTTAAGGTATTACACAAACGCTCCCTCTGATACCAAATGTTGGGTCGTAGAGGATGGAAAGAGGGGGGGGGGGGTGAATTTCCTTTTCAAAAATAATTAACAATTTAAAACAATTATCAATGCAGCGGAAATAAAAAAAGGCAAGACACAATTTGATAACGAAGTTCGGCTTAATTCCCAAGCCTACGTCTCCGCTCCCAACAAGAACCGTTGAGAGATTTATATGTCAGCTTTCTTTTTAATGGTTGTAGCAAGAAACCCACTATCCGTTTTAAGGTAGGCTAGATCACCTTCGTACAACTTGCTTTTTTATTATGGTTGTAGCAAGAAACCCAAAATGAAAGTGAGGAAGAAAAGGATGGTTTGTTTTAATACAAAACCAATGAAGAACTAAACAATTGAAATAAATAAATTATAACAAACTAGAGGAAGCCTTGAGCGCCAAGAGTGTGAGAGTAGTTGATGTAGAGGCAGCCCAAGCTTCAAGGATGGAAATGGATCACAAGTAGCCTTAGAGATTTGTCGTTAGAGCTTCAAGGGATCAAAATATCATTCCAATGTATCAGGGGTATGTTCCTGGAATCCATCCTCGTCTATTTATAGGAGAAATATCCCCAAATACTTCAATATGGCCGTTGGAGGGCTTTCGGAGCCGTTGGGGGTCAAGTGGGCAAGTCTGGTCAAAGCCCAACGGCTAGTTTGACTGGGCTTACCGGCTGACCGGTGCTTGGCCACCGGCTGGCCGGTGCTCCAGACAAAAGGCAGAGCTTTCTGTCTGGGTTCCGCCGGCCGGCCGGTGATTCAGACACCGGTTGGCCGGTGGCACCTGGCAGTGGGCAAGGCCTACTGTCTGGTTCCACCTGCTGGCCGGTGGTCAGGCACCGGCTGACCGGTGGAACCTGGCAGAGAGCATTGCTTCTGCCAGAGACCACCGGCTGGCCGGTGGTAATCCACCGGTTGGCCGGTGGACTCAGAGAGTCCTTTTCCAGTCTTCTTGGGCCAACTCTTTGGCAACCTTTTTCCTATCAAAAAAAACTTGAAAACAAGTTAGAACACGATGAGAGTGATTGTGATAATTAAAATCCAAGAGAGAGGGGTACAACAATATCCCCCTATTTTGATGATCACAATCACAAATGAGAAAGCTTTTAAAAAGTTTATGCCAAGTAAAGAAGAAATAAGAAACTTGGACATGGAAAATTTTAGAGATCATACAAGAATTTCATAGATGTATCATGTATTGAAAATGATATTAATCTTGAAAGGATTGAAATAAAGAGAATGGTTCATTTTGAAATTGTAACCATAGGTCATTTAAAAGAAACAACTGAAATCAATAACTTAAAAAGAGCACTTAAAAAGAGCACTTAATTAAATGAAATAAGTAACTATGTAATAGAGAGTTTTTCTCCCCCTTTGGGATTATCAAAATAGGGGGAAAAGTATGAAAGAAAATTAGAAAAACAATAATAAGGAAGTAAGAAATGACAAAAAGGATTGATAGATAAGACAACTTGAATTTTATAAAAGATGAAACGTTACATAAAAAGTTCAAAATACAAATACAAAGACAAGTCAAAAAACAGGAAAGGCTCTATTCACTCCTAGAGGGCCGAGAGTGACGACGACGCCTGAAGGTCGGAGGAGCTGGAGGAGCCTGGACTGCCACAAAGCGACGATCAAGAGAATCGATCCGAGAGTGGAGCTGATCAAACTGAGAGCTGAAGTAAGAAAACTGCAAGTCGAGCCGGGTCTCAATTTGATCCTGGAAGCGAAGGAATTGATCAGCCGTCACCGAAAAGCCACCAGTATTAGCGGGAGGGGGCACAGCCTCAGCAAGCTCCGGTGCATCATCACCCGCTCCATCTTCCTCATCAGCAGCAGCAACAGCCTCACCTTCACTGTCACCACTCCCTTCCTCTTCATCAGCACCACTGTCGTCACTATCTGAAAGAGGATAGGCAGCGGCAATAGCAGAAGGCATGGCATGGGAAGGAGGGTGTGAATGTGTCTGAGGGGAGTAAGCCTTGAGAAGGCCATCCTTGTCAGTAATCCACTCCTGATGCCAAGGATGCCAACGAATGTTCATCCGTTGCACCATCATAAAATTGATGATGCTATCCTTCTTTGGCTGCTCAAAGGAGATAGCACGGAGAGGGACATCAAGAAAGGTAAAGATTTTGGTCAACAAGCGCCCGTGAGGTAGAGTTTTGGACCGGCGCGGGTGCTCAGCCACATAAGACATGGCCCGGAACAGGAACCGGACCAAATTGAAATGAATGCCTCTGGTGATATAAGAGAGAAGATAAATATCAATAAATTTCACCATATCGTGATCACCGATACGGGGTGCAAGGGTGGTCTGAATGAGGCGCTCAATGATGCGATGGTTAGGGGTGAGCTGGGAGAGCTTGACAATTGGATCGTTGGGCTGCCCTGTGAGATGCTCAAGAGCGACAGCAAGATCAAAATCAGGGTCCTGAGGAAACTCCCCCTGAGCAAATGCATGAGGTCCAACATGAGGAACTCCTAGCATCCTGGCAATCTCCAAAGAAGTGAAAGTGATGGGTTGCCCAAGAGCGGTGGTGGAAATGGTATCGACGTCGTCAGAAACCGACCACATCAGGTGAGCATAAAATTCTTTGACAATAAGGGGATAAATAACATCCTTCTTAGGAGGTTCAAAAAAAGAATGCCAGTGTTGATATTCAATAATGGAGAAAAGCTCGAGACGAGCAGAAGAAAGCCAAGAATAGTCAATCACTCTACCAGGCAGAATGACTTTGTCATGCCAAATCTCCGGAAGTTGAGGGATTGAAGGAGGATGAGGTGCTTCTTGAGCGATACCCTTTCCTTTGCATGAAGAGCGAGGACCCATGATGGAAAAAGGAAAAAAAAATGAGAGAGATTGAGAGAAGAATGAAGTTTGAGAGGGCAAGGAGGAAGAAGGGAGGCTAGGGCAAGGAGGAGCCGCGGGTTTGGAGGAGGCGCACGAGAGAGAGAGAGTGGAATGGGAGGGGAAGGGTTTAGGTTTAATTTTAACCCTTCCTCCGGGCGGCCCAAAAAAGAAAAGCCCGACTCCACCGGTTAACCGGTGGTGTACCACCGGTTGACCGGTGGTATTAAAATTCATAAAAAAATAAAATAATAAAAAAAGAGTTTAAAAAAACTTAAAAAGAAATATAAGCAAGCCAAAAAGAGTCAAATATTTAATAGTGCTCATTGACGAATCATTCCTAACTCCCCCTTAATAAAATCAAAACGTTCAACCGGGAGCGGTTTGGTAAAAATATCAGCTAATTGGAAATCAGTAGAAATGAAGTCCAAAGTGATATCCCCCTTTTGAAAATGGTCACGAAGGAAATGATGCCTTAAATCTATATGGTTTTTCCTAGAATGTTTTATTGGATTCTTAGAAATACTAATGGCACTAATGTTGTCACACCGTATAGGGACATGATCGTAGGAAAGGCCATAATCCAAGAGAGTGTGCTGCATCCAAATAGTTTGGGCACAACAATTACCAGCTGCGACGTACTCGGCCTCGGAAGTAGAAAGAGAAACACAGTTTTTCTTTTTGCTACTCCATGAAACAAGGGACTTTCCTATCAGATGACAGGTTCCACTAGTACTCTTACGATCTAATTGGCATCTGCCAAAATCAGCATCCGAATATGAAGAAAGTTCGAAAGAAGTATTAGAGGGATAAAACAAACCAATGTTTTTGGATCCTTTTAAATACTTAAAAATTCTTTTGACTGATTTAAAATGAGATTCTTTGGGATTGGCTTGAAAACAAGCACAAAGGCAAACACTGAACATGATGTCAGGACGGGTCGCAGTTAGGTAAAGTAGACTCCCGATCATACTCCTATAAATCTTGTTATCCACCGGTTTCCCGGCTTCATCTAACGTAAGTTTACAAGAAGTACTCATGGGGGTACTAATTTCCTTTACTTGATCCATACCAAAACGACTTAAAAGTTCGTTTGTGTATTTTCCTTGGCTTAGAAAAATACCATTTGAATTTTGAAAGATTTGAAAACCAAGAAATTTTTTTAATTCCCCCATAAAGCTCATTTCAAATTATTTTCTCATTAAATCTGAAAAATCAGTACAAAGTGATTCTTTGGTTGAACCAAAGATAACATCATCAATGTAAATTTGGACAATTAAAAGATCTTTGGAAGTGTATTTTAAAAAGAGGGTACAATCAGCTTGAACCATTTTAAAATCATTTTCTAAAAGGAATTTTGTTAACCACTCATACCAAGCCCGAGGGGCTTGCTTTAAGCCATATAGAGCCTTGGTTAATTTAAAAACATGATTTGGAAATTTTGGATCTTCAAAACAGGGAGGTTGTTCAACAAAGATTTTTTCTGAAATAAAACCATTTAAAAAGGCGCTTTTAACATCCATTTGAAAAAGTTTGAAATTTAAGTGGGCGGCGAAAGCCAACAAGATCCTAATGGATTCCAATCTAGCAACGGGTGCAAAGGTTTCACCATAATCAATTCCTTCTTCTTGATTATAGCCCTTAGCTACTAGGCGAGCCTTGTCCGGGTTATATTTCCTTGATCATCAAGTTTGTTCCTAAAAACCCATTTAGTTCCAATAATTGGATGATCATTGGGTCTTTCAACAAGAGTCCAAACATCATTTCTAGAGAATTGATTTAGTTCATCTTGCATTGCAAGAACCCAATTCTCATCATTAATGGCATCATTAATGGTTTGAGGCTCTAGGTGAGAAATGAAGGCTTGATGTTCAACCTCGTTGAGGATTGATCTTCTAGTTCGAGTACCGGCTTGAAGATCACCTATAACATTTTCTAATGGATGGTCTCTAGAAGGTTTCCAAACCTTAGGCAAGGTGGAAGGCGAAGAAGGTGAAGAAGGTTCATGATCATCATCCTCCTTGAGAGGAGAAGAGGAATCATTTAATTCAAGTTTATCAAGCTTATCTTCAACATCTTCAATGACCAGATGGGGTTTTGGAAGATTTTCATCAAACTTGACATGAGATGATTCTTCGATGGTTTTAGAACGTTTGTTGAAGACACGATAGGCTTTGCTTGAGTTGGAGTACCCAAGAAAAATACCTTCATCGGATTTGACATCAAATTTCCCAAGGTTACCTTTTGTGTTAAGGATAAAGCATTTACAACCAAACACTTTGAAATAACCAACTTTGGGAAATTTGCCTTTCCAAAGTTCATAGGGGGTTTTCTTAAGAAGGGGTCTTACAAGGACTCTATTGATAGTATAACAAGCAGTGTTAACTGCCTCGGCCCAGAAAAATTGAGGGAGGTTGAATTCACTAAGGAGGGTTCTAGAAATTTCTTGGAGAGTTCGGTTTCTTATTTCAACCACTCCATTTTGTTGTGGAGTCCTAGGGGCAGAGAAGGTGTGATTGTATCCTTGAGAGGAACACAATTCATCGAATTCTTTGTTCTCGAATTCACCTCCATGGTCACTACGGAGCGATATAATTTTATATCCTTTTTCGTTTTCTACTTTCCTAGAGAATTTCAAAAAGGTTCTACAAGCATCATTTTTATGAGCTAAAAAGAAAACCCAAGTGAAATGAGAAAAGTCATCTACTAGGACAAAGGTATAGGATTTTCCACCTAGACTTGCTACAGGGGTAGGACCAAAAAGATCAAGATGTAGGAGCTCAAGAGATTTTGAAGTGGACACTTCCTTCTTAGATTTGAAAGAAGATTTGTGTTGCTTGCCAAGTTGGCATGGCTCACAAATCAACTCTTTCTTAAACTTAAGTTTAGGAAGGTCACAGATGAGATTGTTCTTATTAAGCTTTAGAAGTGAATGAGAGCTACAATTCCCCAACCTTCTATGCCAAAGCCAAGACTCACTGTCAAGATCACTTAAACATTTAACATTTTGGCTAGCTAAAGACTTTAAATCAATAATGTAAACATTTTGAAAACGGGAAGCAGAAAATATCAATTTGTTTTGAAAATCAAACACATTGCAAAAATCATTTTGAAAATTCACCGAAAAACCACTATCACAAAGTTGACTAATGCTAATTAGATTATGTTTTAAACCTTTAACAAATAAAACATCTTTAATTAAAGATGTGCTACCAAATCCAATGGTACCTATTCTGACGATCTTGCTTTTTGAATTGTCACCGAAGGTGACGTATCCTCCATCGAATTATTCAAGGGAGTTGAACTCAGAGGGATCGCCACACATGTGCCTCGAGCATCTGCTGTCGAGATACCATTAGCCTTTCGTAGTCCTACTTCTTTGGCATTTATCCTACAAAATCAAGAGAGAATAGATTTTGGTACCCATATAAGTTTGGGTCCGGAAAGATTAGCTAAAAGAGACTTTTGAACCCATATTTTTCTAGAGGGTTGCCATCTAAAATACTCATCCGAGTAGGTAATGGTTTTGGGGCTTCCATACCTTTCATTTTTACAATCACATTCATAAATCATGTGCCCAGTATGTTTACAATAATTACAAAATTTATATTGAGAGCTCCCCCTTACAAAAGTAGTGGGTGCTCTAGAAGAAGTGGCTTGTTTGTTAAAGCCAAGTCCATGTGTTGTTCTAGCCGAACGCTGAGAACCTAGTAATTTGGTCAAATTTTGTTCACCTTGGGTGAACTTGGAAAGAGACTCCCTTAGATCTTTAATGGTTGAATTCAAAGAATCAACATTTGGAATATCTTGGATCTTAAGGGTAAGTTCCTCATTCTTTTTGAGAAGTTGATCTTTTTCAGAAATGAGAATTTTATTTTTCTTTTTCAAAGCCATAAATTTAGAGGTAAGTTCGTGAAAACCTTCCTCTAATTGATCTCTCGCATTTTGGAGATCTTCATAGGACATGTAATTATTGAAAGAGGAAGATGAGGAAGAGGAGTCGGAAGAAGATACCTCATCAAATTCCATTAAGCATTTTCCACCTTCATCGCTTGAGTCGCTTGAAGACATGGAGTCATCACTTGAACTCCATGTGGATGCTTTGAAAGCCTTCTTGTTTTTCTTTTCTTTTACCCTTTTATTGAAAACGGAGCACTCCGGTTTGATGTGGCCTTTCTTTCCACATTCAAAGCATGTAACTTCATTCTCCGCTTTGGGATCTTCCTTTCGTGCCCTTCGAAAGTTCTTCTTTTTCTTCATGAATTTGCTCATTTTTCTTGCTAGTTGAGCAATCTCGGATTCGTTATCAGCGGAGGAGCTTTCTTCCTTTGCTTTGAAAGCAATGTTCTTTTTCTCATTGAAGGTTTTACCTTCTTTATCGGCTTTCCTCTTCATGGTGATCTCATAGGTCATGAGTGATCCAATGAGCTCTTCAACCGGTATTTTCTTGACATCTTTTGCTTCTTGAATTGAGGTCACCTTTGGTGCCCATGAACTTGGTAGGACCCAAAGAATCTTCTTGACCATCATTTCTGCAGAAACATCCTCACCAAGAGATTTTCTTCCATTGCAAACGTCAGTAAAACGAGTAAACATTTCAGTAATTGATTCGTGTGGGTGCATGGTGAAACTTTCAAAATATTGACGATACATGTCTAATCTAGTGTCTTTGACTTTGTTAGTGCCCTCATGGGTTACTTCTAAAAGTTTCCAAATTTCATAAGAAGAGGAGCAAGTAGAAACACAGTTGAATTCATTACGGTCTAGCCTACAATGAAGAGCATTCATGGCTTTGCCATCAAGCTCAAAATTGGAAATGTCTTCAGGGGTCCATTTGGACTCATCCTTGGTAGATAAAGTATAGCCTTGCATTACAATCTTATAGATAGGATAACCAATGCTTCTAAGAAAAGTAATCATGAGAGTTTTCCAATAAGTGTAATCGGTTCCATCAAAGAATGGAGCCCGAGTCATAGAATACCCTTCGGGAGCATGCAAGGAATTAGCCATCACTAAGGATCTTAAGTTTGTAACTGGTTAAGGTATTACACAAACGCTCCCTCTGATACCAAATGTTGGGTCGTAGAGGATGGCAAGAGGGGGGGTGAATTGCCTTTTCAAAAATAATTAACAATTTAAAACAATTATCAATGCAGCGGAAATAAAAAAAGGCAAGACACAATTTGATAACGAAGTTCGGATTAATTCCCAAGCCTACGTCTCCGCTCCCAACAAGAACCGTTGAGATATTTATACGTCAGCTTGATTTTTAATGGTTGTAGCAAGAAACCCACTAGCCGTTTTAAGGTAGGCTAGATCACCTTCGTACAGCTTGCTTTTTTATTATGGTTATAGCAAGAAACCCAAAATGAAAGCGAGGAAGAAAAGGATGGTTTGTTTTAATACAAACCCAATGAAGAACTAAACAATTGAAATAAATAAATTATAACAAACTAGAGGAAGCCTTGAGCGCCAAGAGTGTGAGAGTAGTTGATGTAGAGGCTGCCCAAGCTTCAAGGATGGAAATGGATCACAAGTAGCCTTAGAGATTTTTCGTTAGAGCTTCAAGGGATCAAAATATCATTCCAATGTATCAGGGGTATGTTCCCGGCATCCATCCTCGTCTATTTATAGGAGAAATATCCCCAAATACTTCAATATGGCCGTTGGAGGGCTTTCGGAGCCGTTGGGGGTCAAGTGGGCAAGTCTGGTCAAAGCCCAACGGCTAGTTTGACTGGGCTTACCGGCTGACCGGTGCTTGGCCACCGGCTGGCCGGTGCTCCAGACAGAAGACAAAGCTTTCTGTCTGGGTTCCACCGGCTGGCCGGTGCTGGGACACCGGCTGGCCGGTGATTCAGACACCGGTTGGCCGGTGGCACCTGGCAGTGGGCAAGGCCTACTGTCTGGTTCCACCGGCTGGCCGGTGGTCAGGCACCGGCTGACCGGTGGAACCTGGCAGAGAGCATTGCTTCTGCCAGAGACCACCGGCTGGCCGGTGGTAATCCACTGGTTGGCCGGTGGACTCAGAGAGTCCTTTTCCAGTCTTCTTGGGCCAACTCTTTGGAAACCTTTTTCCTATAAAAAAAACTTGAAAACAAGTTAGAACACGATGAGAGTGATTGTGATCATTAAAATCCAAGAGAGAGGGGTACAACATCATGTATTCCCCCATGGGGCAGTAGAGATTCAAGATCCCACAAGTGGTTACATTTTCAAGGTCAATGGTAAAAGGTTAAAACCATTAATTGAATCATTCAATAAACAGGAAATAGAGATTGAGTTAACTGATCCAACCTATGAACAAGGGAAAAATTGATAGATTTAGGGTCCATGTCAGGCTAACGACATTAAACAAAGTGCTGTATGGGAGGCAACCCATGGTTTTCAAGTTCCTATCATTTTGTTGTTTTAATAAACTTTATATTTTAAATAGGATTAATTAATCATTTTTATATTAAAAAAAAGACTATTGACCTGTTCTTTTATTATGTGTATGGATGGGTATGAAAGGGGAGCATCGTATTCATCCGTGTCACGTAGTGTGATCCTTGAGTAATACCTTACCCAGAAAATTAAAAGAAGACAATGTATCATTAGTTTGATTAAAAAAAACAAAAAAATAGGAAAAACCATAAAAATGATGATACTTGGAATTAAATAAGTCGTTGTGTTGTTTGTTTTGTCTGGTTTGTTCTTCTTTTTGTTTAGGTACTATTTTGGGTGATACATGTTCAATCAAGGAGGTGCCTACATCCCCCAAGAGATCAAAAGACTAATTTGGAGCAGCAAGAACTTCAACTTCAACCACCAGGTGATTTCATTCCATGATCCTCAGTTTCAATTTCCTTTTTGAACTTCCATTATCTGCCTCTACTCCTTCTAAATTTTCATTTCTTCAAACACTGGGGACAGTGTTGTTTTAATTTGGGGAGGAGATAAAATAAAAAAAAATGCTTTTGTGTAAAAAAAAAATGAATGATTTGAAAAAAAAGAAGTGTAAATGGAAGGAAAAATTCCTTTAACTTTGAACATGGTAATACACATTGCACACTTTGAAACTGAATATCAAATAATTTAGCATACTCTGATTCTGATTTTAATCCTTGTATAATTTCATGAGCATAGATTTTGGAAAGTGTGGCTGTCTAATGTGATATTTCATCGTTTATATTTTCATCCAAATAAAAAAGATCACAATGCACGTCCTTTGGATAGTGGGGTATTAGTTTGAGTTCATGGGGTACCCTAAATAAATAGCATAGGTTTGGTGATCATTTTAGTTTAATATGAGTATTCAAAAAAAAATTAAAAAAAAATGCGTGTAGAGAAATGAAATGATCTAATGCATGGCTTTCAGCACTTGGGGATCGTGACTCCATAGTTGTCTGGCCCAGAGTTAGTAATTTTATCTCTGTTTTTGGTAATTTGAATTTGTTTTTGACTGAGTTAACTTGAGATGATGCCCAAGTATGTGGGCTTCACTTGGTACCCTAAGGTCTTTGAGCCTGGGAGTCATCGTCAAAGTCTCTCTACAGGGGTTTACTCTTTTGAGTGCAATTTCAATTACCATGGCAAAATTGCAAAAAAAAAAAAATTATACAAAAAAAAAATGAATACTCATCTTAATATTGAAATTTGATTCCACCTAGAGCTTCCTTAATTTCCCCCTTGAATAAAAATGAACCCCCATGTCTATTGTGATACACAACACATCCTCATACTTAATTGATATTGGATGAAATATGACAATGAATTTGAACAAAGGAATGAGCTTGGGATTGGGATCTGCTTATGAAACTATCTTGTATTAAAATATTTTGATGGGTTTCATGATTTTTTGGTACAAGGTTTTTTGGTGATCATTGTGTATTAAAATGATTTTGGAAAAGAGAATTCGAATTTCATATTGTTGAGATATATTTTGCTCGGGACTAGCAAAACTCAAGTTGGGGGGTGTGATTAGCTACTAAATAAGGATAATATTCATTGTTAATATATATAATATTCATGTTCTTTATTATTAATAAACACCATTTTATTGCATTTTACACTTTGAACATCATTTCACATTATGATTGTAATACCTTCTTATAATGCACTATTATGTGGTACATTTTTGAACATCATTTAAAGTAACCAATGATTCATCTGATTTTAAGGAATCTAATTATACATATTTTAATTTTATATTTTTGTAAATTTATCTACACTTAAATATGAACATGTTTTATTTAGGGATCAGTGGAGAATTCATGGAGGATGATGGAGATATTTGGAAATGAAAGGAAGCAATTCTGGAGAAGGCAGATTGGAAACTAGCCCACTGATGAGACTGTGGGGCCCAACATAAAGGCCCAATTAATCCCAAATTTCTTGGTATTCTATAAGACATGTATAGTAACAAATCACTCTTCAGGAGTTAATGCTAATTCGGCCTCCATGGTGGTCATTTAGGAGGCCCAAGTTAGAGATAAAATTCTGGGCCAGATTCTGCGGCCCAGAAAAACAGCCCACCAATTAAACCATATCTCGAAAACCATAACTCCTCTTGGGCTGATATTTTTCAAGATGTTAGAGGACATCCGGAGATTAATTTAAGTTTTATATGGACCACCCAAATTCGGCCATATAGAAGGTGTTTCAAGCGCGTCTGTTCGGTGCATGAAAGCTGGATGCCTTTTCGGGTCAAGGGTGGAAAAGTCTTCTTTCCACAAACTTTCCACCACCCTAGGCCTACCATAATCAAGTGGGATTATTTTTACTATTGGAGGCTCGACCCAAGGCTTCCAAAATGCCTATTTAAGGTAGTGGTGGTGGAGGAGTTGATAATATTTGAGCTTGTTTTCATCTTAATGTTATGCTGCCAATTTCTCTTTGTAATGTTCTTCCTTCACATGTAAGTTGTTTTAATTCATCCTTGTTTCTTAATAAAAGTTCTTATTATCTTATTATTATGTTATTATCCTTATCACTTTGATACCGTTGGTTCAAGGTGTGAACTTGTTCATACCAAACCTTGTGAGATTATCACACAACGGTGGAGTGATTGCTGTTTTATTGCGTTTTTTTTACTTCTCCATTTCCTCCCTCATGAGTCTACTTTCTGCTTTTATTGAAACCATAGAATCAATGGAGGGATAACCCACTTATGGGTTGATCTAAGGGAGTAGCAATGGGCTGTATTGTATGTTATTTATTATATCATTAATGTATAATCACTTCTTTAATTGATATTTTTATTTGATGATTTTTAAACTCCATCATCCTTGTTGAATTTAAGGCCACACACTTCAAGTGCTAATACGAACCTTTACCTTGAAGTGCTCAAAACTTTGATCCTTCAAGTGTATAGGTGATTAGTATTAATTGGTGTAGGCATTAAACCAGTAAGTGATGATGTTGTTTTATCTCCTTAAATGAACCCATCTCAAATTTAAGAAATTGAAATCATTAAAAAGAAAATACGTCCAATCCACCCCGAGCGATAACCTAGGATCAACTCATTATTTTAAATTGAATTCACTTAAATCTGTTAGTTATAATTTAAAACCATATAAAATCAACCCAATTTGGACACTTCATAGCAAAAAACAGTCCATATAATGTACGTGTCTATAGGTTTCTTCTTAGGTCTCCGAGGATTCGATAACCCAAGCTAAACTACAAGGACCGTTTTACCTTCATCTCTTGGGTAAATTTGAGAGAGAATCAGTTCACATATTTTAATTTAGATTTATGGGGTGGCCTTCATCATACAGGCACTCTACTTGAGGAATACAAATCATGTACTTTGGATTCATGATGTGTAATGTCCAAAGTTTCTATTTCTCAACATGTCCTCCTTTGATTCTTGATACCCTATTCCTTGCAAAAAAAACCAAAACCCAATTTAAAATTGAATAAATCATGATAAAACCTTAAATAAATGTATCCAAAATATGTACATGAATTTGGATTATCAAATTCCTCCACTCTTGAACAATTTCATTTTCTTAAGAAAAAAACATCTCAACAGGGATTCCAACTCAAATAATTTTTAAACAAAAAAGTGCATTACAAACAAGAAAATAAAACTAACTGCAAGTAGAAAAATCAAGTCCTCCAGAATCAATACTATAGAGAAATTTAGTCATTACTCATATTTAAGTTCTTTATTTAGATTCTTTCTTCTTTTAATTACAATTTCAACTGTTCCTAAGAAGCTATACCCATGTTTCAATTTATTTCAAAATGTATTTTCTCTCATCACTCAAGGTAAAATATAATATGATTTATGATCACACCCTAAATAAATGTTCCTAACCATAGGCTTTCATTGGTTATAACATCTTCACTCTGTAAAAAAAAATACAAAATTAATCATTAGGGCTTCAACAATAAAGTTCAAATGACCCTGCGGTTGGGTGTAGGTAGGTAGATATTAAAAATAAATCTCAAAAAAGAGGGTAATATCTATAGTAAAATGCATGATAATCATGAAAAGTTTAATGAAGTAACTTATCCTAGGGAATAATGATGTCTCCATGCTCCCAATAACTCAAAGGCAGTCCATGAATAGGTCAAGAAGGCATAAATAATGTTCCATTTTCCTTTCCCTTTTTCATTTTATTTTTAAAAAATCATGCTTAGGATATATATCACATATACAAACTAACCAAAAATGTTCTTTCATTAGAAACATTGGTATGTAAATAGTGATTTTTGACCCTCCTAATACACAATGTATTTTCTTCTTGTTATTTTTATTCTTCAGAGGAACATGGTAAGCAGTGAAAATTCCAAAATTAATCATGAACCATGTCATATAAATTTGGTGAAAATACCATCATACATCTCCTCAGTATCAACATCCCATGTATGAAATAAATGAAAAATCCCCCCACTTGTTCAAAATAAAATCATGCATAGTATAAAGAGTAGGGCAGGAATGGAAAATATGCTTGAAATGGATCTATCCCAACATGGTTATTCATGGATACTATGGGATAAATAAGGATAGATATACATGTGGGTATTATGATAAATGTATCAACAAAAATTTCTTAAATCATTTTAATAGTGTATTTTTTATTCATACTCTTGATAAGATTCCAATGAAAGTTTTGATAGGTTTACATGCCCCAAGTATCACTCAAGAAATATTCTCAAAAAAGAATATAACAATGTAGATTTAAAATACTCTCAGGAATGAGAGTATATAAAATAACTAGAAATTACTCAGGGCATAATATCTAGTAATATGTTAATCAAAATCAATTGCAAGAATATATAATTATAATTAAATTACTCAACTCAGCAATCATTCTAAAAATCTAACCAAGAATAAAAATGGATTTCAAAAACTCCAACCCAACTTTGTATTTTATTTAAATAGATATAATGAGATTTAAATTTAAATCATGATTTCAATGAAAAATGTCTTCTAGACTAACTAAAACAATAATAAATCCAAGTGCACAGACAATAAAGCTCAATAAAGACCCCCACACTTAAAATGAAATAGTTTCTACACTATTTTTGAAAAGTGATATAGGATAGATAACAATAGAATCATAGATAGTTTGAAATAGAAATTTATAATTTTAAATTAGGGAATCGAGAGCTCCCTGTAATGAAAGTAATTCCATGGGGGAAATCAATTGATGGTGAGGGAAATCATGCTACCTGCAAAAATGTTAGAAAACAAATACCTGAACAAGATAAACTGTGAATTAGTAATTCATTTTAATTTTGTTAATTAAATGATTTTATTTAATATGATTTATTTTTTTAGTCTATTTTATAGCTTGAATATAAACCTCTCTTCAATAATCCAATATCCACACATCCATCACATTTTTATGCTTTGTCCCTAGTAGGTTGCCTCAACTTGAGTCTTCTGCAACAAGATTCAGGTAGCCTCCTCCTCTATCGTGACAACAGCTTCTGTGGAGCATCCTCATTGTCACTAGGGACTGATAATGAATTCTTTTTTGAATAGTAGTGGTCGTCTT
Organism: Viscum album; assembly: GCA_963277665.1. Classification (NCBI taxonomy): domain Eukaryota; kingdom Viridiplantae; phylum Streptophyta; class Magnoliopsida; order Santalales; family Viscaceae; genus Viscum; species Viscum album. Next base: position 1,628,935,745 of record OY728159.1, read on the forward strand.
CCATTAATATTATACCTCATGACTTGGATCAAGATTTGGAGTATTTTTTCATCGTCATTAGTGCATGAGATCCTTTCCTCCTTCGATCTGGTTTTTGGGCCTTCTTGGTGTTGGATAGAGGTTGTGCAGATGTTAGTCGCTAGAAGGTCTAATTTGGGGTTGATTATCATTGATGGTGGTTCATGATTCATGACCAATGAATGATGATTCAATAATTTATTAGAGGATCCAAGTTTGTGAAGGTGGAAGGTGTCCATCAATTGATGATCTCCCGATCAAGATTCAATCCTTCTAAGATGTGATTGCATTGTCATGTGATGGAAAATTCACAAGGAAAGTGGAAGGAAGAAGGATTTTGAGCCATCTAGATTCATTATTTCTTAGTTTTTAGAGGAGAATTAATTTTTTTATTAGAGGAGGACACGTTTGGGGTGGATATTGAAGACCGATTCAAGAAGTATCATAAATCTGAACCAGAGATTGAGATTCAGTCATCGTGTGAGTTCCAGTAGAGTTCTAGTTTGAAATAAGCTTTGTCTGTTGAGCACGTATCCAAGATTACCATACTTTATTCCACTGTATTGGAGGACTCAAACTTAGATACAATGTGATGAAGGGTCCAACCAAGTAATGCCGAACCCTTGGTAAGGGGGGTCTCAACTTGATACTTATGTTTATCATTTGTTATTCATCCTTGTATGTGTTGCTATTTTTTGATTCACATTAATTTTAATTTTTTTTCATAGTGAAATAACCCTGATGTATCTTCCCCTTGCACATATGACAATTTCCTAAATCATGTTACATCACTGTGTCCTTTTACTGCTTTTCTCATTTGATTCTTAGACCTATAATTCTGAACACTATTTCTACTTAAATTTATTGGAGATGTTGAATTTTGTGCTTACTTATATTATTTATTAGAAAATTTTATTCTCATGTTGGTTTATTCTGGTCATTTGAATTGATTTTTATAGATTTTTGTTTCTAACTTATGAGAATAAATTGAAATTTTTTAATTGATGTAATAGACACTGCTAGTTTGTGATGTTGTTAACTACTATAAAATCATTTGTTCATCCCTTGTTTTCAGAAAATTATTAGATGAATCAAGTTTTTGTTTATTGGATCATGTGTTATAAGATCCAAAAATAAACATTAGTTGTTTGATTTTTTATTTTGGGATTATGTGATCCAATTTTATACTCAATGGATCCTGGCCAGTCGAATGGGGACTGCCTTGCGCAGTGCAACTCTCCAACACAAACCATTAGTAAATAGGGGTTAATTAATATAGAAGTAAAAAAATGGGTAGGAGAATATCATAAGTAGTAGGAGAAATTATCTCACATAAATGTAAAAATCAACTACAATGAAGTTTTAGAAGACCAATGATCTAATAGTTATAGAAAAGAAAAAAAATGTTACTAATCACATAATGAAAATATAGAAATAAAAAAATATGGGTTGCCTCCATAAATCACTAACAACGATGTCATCATCAAGACAAATGAATGAAATATCTAATGAATTTTAAATAAAGAGAACACCCTTTGTGAAATGGTTCTTGATAATTTTTATTCCTTTTCCATTGATCTTAAATTTTGGTCCTTCGCATCGTTGAATTTTGATCACCACATAAGGGAACACTTTGACAAATTTAAAGGGTTCAATCACCAGAATTTTAGCTTCCAAAGGAATAGTTTTTATTGGAATTAAAATTTAAAACTTTATCAGTTAGTGTAAATATTCATTACACAATGTGTTGGTCATGCCATTTCTTTATTTTTTCTTTATATATCTAAGAATTTTCATACACACATCTTCTGATCTCTTTTAGCTCATTGATTTTTATCATTATGACTTCAATGAATTTTTGAGTATACATGTTTAGTTTCTTAATTTCCTACTAAGAGTGATTCTCTAATTCAACCATCAATTGACATGGATTCTCATAAACAAGATATAATAGAGTAGTTCCAATATGTATTTTATACGCTGTACGATACTCCCAAAGTGCATCATCCAATTTGAGACTCTATTCCTTTCAACTTGTGGCCACCATATTTTCTAGAATTTTTTTAATCTCCCTATTATTAAATTCAACTTGCTTTCTAATCTATGGGTGGTAGGGATTTATAGTGTTCTAATAAATTCCATATTTTTCAAAAAATCATTTCATGAAATGATTTTCAAATTGAGTTCCCTAATAACTAAGGAGTAATCAAAGAAATCCAAATCTCAATAAATTTTTTTCCATAAGAATGTCATAACCACCACAACTATGTAATGGGTGGTGGCCTCAACTTATACCCATTTCAAAATTAAACCCATGCTTGACATGGATGTAAAATTTCTCATGAGAATTTTGGAATGGACCCATAAAATTGATTCCCCATACATAAAAGATTTTGAATTCTAGAATGGGATTTTGGGGAATTTAGTTTCTTTTTCCAATGGTGCCTATTAACTAACACCGATTACAACTTTGAACAAAACTCCTTACATTTTGATGGCGTGTGGGCCAGAAAAGTATACTTTGTAGGACATTAGCCACAATGAGTTTAGGACCATGATTTCCTCCAGTTAGTGACATGTGACAAATCTTGGGTATGATTTGAACTTCATCTTCTAGGATGTATCATCACATAAAAACATTAGTGTATAACTTAAATATTAGTGGATCATCACAGTAATAGTGTGAAGCATCATCCTAGAATTTCTTCCTTTATTGGAATGAGAAGTGGGGGTAAATTGTTATTGTGGAAATATAGTTTTCAATATTAGAAAACCACAATTGTGCTTGTGTATTTAAATAAAAAATCATTTCATCAGGAAATTACTCCTCAATGATTAAATCATCATCATATTCAATGCTCGATAGTGTATGTCTAGATAAATTATTAACGATTACATTTTCAGTCCCTTTTGTGTCCTTAATGATGATGTCAAATTCTTATAGTAGTAAGATCCACCATATTAATCATGGTCTGGTATCCTTTTTACTCAGTAGGTATTTCAATGTTGTATGATATGTATAGACCACTACTTTAGAAAGAAAATGGTATGAATGAAACTTTTCAAAAGAATAGATGACTACTAATAATTATTTCATTGTGGTTGTATAATTGGCCTAAGCTTCATTCAGTGTATTACTGGCATAATATATAGGCTATAAGATATAACCAACCCACTTTCCAAGAATAAATCCAATAGAAAAATTGATGGCACCATATATTAATTTGAAATCCTGATCTCAATTAGGTGATATTATGATAAGAGTGGTTACCACGATATTCATTAGAGTGTTGAATGCCCAATTTCAATATTCAGTGAAGTAGGAAAAATTTTTCTTTGATAAAAGGTGTGTTAGTGGGTGATCTATTTTTGAAAAGTCTTAGATGAAGCAGCGATAAAATCCCATATGGCCTAGAAAACTCCTAATACCTTTCACCATCATGGTTTCAGGTAAGTCTTTAATCACATTGATATTTACAAGATCAAATTCCATGCCAAACTTGGATATATTATGTATGAAGAATTTTCATCCTTGGACCATAAAATGAAACTTTCCTAGTTTTCTACTATGTACTTTTCTTCATAGTGTTGTTGAACTAGGTCTATATTATTTAGGTAAACTTCAAAGGATCTACCATATATAGAGAAATCATCCATGAAGGCCTCTATTAATTCTTCTTCCATATCATGGAAAATGTGTGTCATGCACTATCAAAATATCAATGGTGTGTTTCACATTCCAAATGACATCTGTCTATAGTCTAAGGTTCCAAAAGGACAAGTGAATGTAGTTTTAGAGTAATTTTCATGGTCAAATTCAATTTGTTTGTATCTAAAATATCCATCTAGAAAACAATATAATTCATGACCAAATAGTCTCTCTAGAATTTGATCCATGAAGGGAAGCAGAAAATGGTTCTTCCATGTTACAGTATTCATATTTCTATAATCAACAAAATACTCACCACCTGGTAATGGTTCAAGTTGAGATTAGACCATCTTCATCATTTTTAACAATGGTCAAGCCTCCTTTCTTTGTGATGACTTGTAATGGGCTCACCCATTTGCTATCAAAGATGGAAAATATTATACTAACATTGAGAATCTTAAATACTTCCCTTTTGACCACCTCTTTCATTGGTGGAGTGAGTCACCTTTGTGGATATCGTTTTGGTTTAAAACCTTCTTCCAACAAAATCTTGTGGGTGCATATCATGGGGTTACTCCCCTTGATGTTAAAAACACCCCAAGAAATCGAGTTTTTGTGCTTTTTCAGAACTTTAATGATTTTTTCTTATTGAATTTGAGTTAGTTATAAATTGATAATGATTATCATTATAGATTTGTTTTTAATAATGAATACTTTAGTGTGATTGATAGTGGTTTCAATTCCATCATCAATAAATTGATGACTGAGGGCATGAATAGTGGGACGATATCCCTCATCAGATGTTTAGTGTAATTCAAATTCTCATGATTACTATATTTATCTTCATCATGAGATAGGTTCTCTATACCATCCTCATCGGTCATATAATCACCTTTCTCATCAGTAATAAAGATGACTTGACAATCCAACAACTCGTCGCTTTGGTTAGAGACTTTAACTAAGTAAAAAATAACTTGTTCTTTATCAACTATGAATATCAACCTTCCTTATTTTACATTGATCAATGAATTCCTAGTGGTGAGAAATGGTCTCCCTAAAATGATAGGTATATCTTCTTCTTCCTCCATATCTTGGACAAGGAAATCAATGAGAAAGATAAACTTACCAACCCTGACCAAGACATCCTTGATAATTCCTTGAGTGTACTTAACTAATTAGTCATCCAGTTTAAGTGAAAATTTTGTTGGTTATAAATCTTCAAGCCCAAGATTTCGAAATAAACTCACGAGCATGAGATTGATACTTGTGCCAAGATCGTAAAAGGCTCTTTCAAAATTTCATGTCCCTATAGTGTAGGGAATAAAAAAACTTTTAGAGTCTTGCATCTTTGGTGGAAGATTCCACTGAAAAGCTTTTTAGAATTATTAATTTAAGGATAAGAATATGAGGTCTTCTATTTTCCTTATGTTTGAGAGAAATTACTTCATAAATATAGAATAATTAGGCATATGAGTGATTGATTTTTAAAGGGAATGTTGATGTGCAATTGTTTAAACATATCTAAAATTATTATGTGATGTCACTCTATTTTCCTTGTATCATCCTATCTAGAAAGGGTAGAGGGGTTATGTATGGTTTTTGTGCCACATATACATCTTCCTTTTCAAGATGACCTTGAAATGGAGCTTTTTTTTTACTTTGAGAATTTTCTCCTGAATAGCTTTATTTGTGCTATCATCGTCATTATTAATAACGATTGTCACATGTTTTTCAGGTTCTTAAAGATTATTTTCTCTACCTAATCATGACTACTGAAAGTATACCATTCTTCCACTCCGAAGAACCATAACCTTATCCTCCTCTCTAGGATGTATCTCAGTATTATTGGGAAACATACCCGGTAATTGAATAGATAAAGTCTTGGATATTTGTCCCACTTGATGCTCAAGGTTGTGTAGGGAAACTCTTTGGTTTTTCATTTCATTTTCTTGGGTAGTCATCCTATGATCTATTTTCTACACAAAGGCATTTCTCAATATTGGATTACAGGGGTGGGGCCTACTATTTCTGTCATGGTAAAGATAACTGAAACTACTATTTCTAAACTCTTATGGGAAAAGGTCATTGCTGATATTGTTATGGTGATTGAGGAGATAGAATTTGAGTTGGGTACCTAGGTGGTACTTTATTCTATGGTAGTTCTTAACAACTCCTCTATTGATAGTAACATTGGTTGGGTTATTATGGATACTAATCCAGTATCTATTGATAATATTGTTTTTGGTATTGTTGATGTTGTTGAAACTTTTGATTTGGTTGATTGTAATTCACATAATTACAATATCAACTCTAAGGCTCTTCCATACCTACCTAGAATCCCTGATATGGGTGTGGGCCTCTACACATTTCAAAATATTGGATTTTTATAACAGGGACATGAGGATATAGTGGTGTAGTGGGTAGCTGAAAATACTCAAGATTTTTCATGAGGGCTTCAACTTGGGATGCTAGGTAGGCATTCTCTTCCACTTGATGTATTTTAAGTCCTCGATCACTCTGAAATTGACTCACATGATGGTATATCTCATCTAAGAATGATTTACTGACTTTAGGCATCTTGATCATGATCCCACCATTAGTGGAGATGTTTAAAACTGTTCGAGTAGCTGATTTGAGTCGTTGGTAAAAACATTTAATTGTATCCTCACATTGAGTTCATGATGTGGTAACTTATATGTAAACTCCTTAAAATGTTCCCAATCTCCCCAATCCGACTCTTCGTCTACTTGGTTGATGTTATAGATCTCATTTTTGAGCTTCTAGGTTCAGATGGGTGGAAATTATTTATCTAATAACTTCTTTTCTAAATCATTCCAAGTCATGATGGACTCATGTGATTTCCTTTTAAGTCAATAATTGGATATATTTCACAAGGAGAAAGGGAATACGTGAAGTTTGACGATGTTAGAGGACACACCTTGGTTGCAAAAGGTGTCGCAGACTTCTAAGAAATTTGAGATGTGCTCATGGAGATATTCACTCTGAAGTCCACTATTTCCCCATGTTATAAATAATATGGATGATTCCAGGTTTAATCTCAAATAAATGTGCCTGAATAGGAGGGTGCACAATTTTGGGTGAAACACCACTGATGGAAAACAATCCATAATCCATGATGGTGCGCTCCTGCAACACTGGTTTCTCACCCTGATGTTTAGGTGGAATATATTGGAGGTTTTAGGGATGTGGTGATGCAATTTTTTTTGAATTTATCCATGGTTAAGAATTAGTGTGCAGATAGATATCTTTTGATCTTAGGATCAAAGGAAAATAGTTCTTAAGAATCAAGTCTCTTTGAGAAAATCAGAGGGCCTAGACGCATGGACTAGGCTGGAAAGAGAGTGGATGAATATCCTAGTCCATGTGAAAAAATTTGAAAAAAGAGGAAATAAAAGGGGGGTGAGTTAATCCTAGGTTCATTTCGAAGGTCAATATACTTAAGAAAAACTATTCCCAATAACAATACCAAAATTTTACCGGCCCACATGGTGTATTTGATTATACATGGGCATTGATCAAATTATAATTTATATTTCCCAAACTGCACTCATCTACAAAGGCATAACACAGTGGCAGTTCGGGGTCGAACCCATAGGGACAACTGGTAGGTAGGAAACCTAATGGTAAAAACCTTGTCGTAGAAGTCCTCAATATATCTCTCAAGTTTGGTTTTACTAAAACTACATAGCTTGGGTTTAAATTTAGATAAGATAAAAGGGTTCAGGGTCAATTTCAGGGTTTAGAAAAAAGATAATCCTAAATATATCTTGGATTTGACCTATGGATTAGGCTGTGAAGTGGTGAAAAGGTCACCAATTAGTTTTATTCCAACCAATTGGATCTACCTAATTTACAATTATTCTTTGGTCTAAAGATAGTGAACAACCTAAGTGCATTAATATTAGATTTAAGAAATGAAGTATCATGGGTTATTATTCTTATCCTTATTAACTCCGACTAGGTTAGGGTCATTCAATTACATCCCCATGATTAGTATAGTGAAAAAGAATGAGATAAAATATTATTTTTAACCCAATTATTAGCCATAGGTTTACCAAGTTTTTATTTAGTGATTCATCACATTTAAATCCACCCTTACTATCGACCCCTAACCCTAAGTATATTATCCATGCATGACAGTATTAAATGAAAGTAGGTAAATAAGAAATATGATTGAAATGATAAATAAACCATTCAAAATAAATCAACATAAAACCAAAAAAATATAAAAATAAATCAAATACTAACTTGAATTAATGAAAAATGAAGAATTCAATGACAGTTGAAGTTTCACAACAATCGTAATTGAAATCAAACATTGAAATAGTGAATAAACAATCCACACTTGCAGAATAGTAAGAGGTAAAAATGGAATGATTATAATGGTAAAAAATAATATAAATAAGTTGGAAAGAAAATAAGAGGAAAAAAACAATAAAGAAAAATAGTTCGGGTGTCTTCCAAGATCCCTTGGCTATCATGGGTCACTGGAATATTTATAAAGCCAAGAATTACATGATTTGTAAATGTTTCACATTGTGTAAATTCTTTAAGTGGATTTTTCCTTATCACTTACATGACGTGTTACTAAGATTCACATAATGTACTTCAGATCCTCAAAATTATCTAAAGATCTTGGATCTCCCAGATTTCATGGCTTGTATCTTTGGTAGGATTCATAATTTGAACTTCTCACATCATGTATAATGTTCACAAAATGTATCTTCATCAGGTTTTAGATTCAAGTCTTTCACAATGTGTAACTTCGATTCACTTCATGTACTTTTTCACATCTTGTAATTAGGATCTAAAGGATAACCTTTAGCATGCATGTGCTCTGCTTGAGGAATACATGTCGTGTACTCTGAATTCACAATGTGTAATGTCTAGATTTGATGTTTTCCACCATGTCCTCCTTTTATTCTTAAAACCCTATTCCTTGAAAAAACAAATCAAAACCTAATGTAAAATAGAATAAAGAATGAAAAATCCTTAAATAAATGTATCTAAAAGATGTATATGAATTCAGATTATCATGTATTCAAGAGTTTTCCCTATTATTGTGAATAGACATATTGGACATGGTGGGCCCCACCACGGGGTCCAGGAGTTGTCCAAGTATTATCAATCACTGACGAATAAATAAATTTATTATTATTCAAGTACAGAATAATTGGGTTGAATTTATTTATTAAATGTATTTACATGGTATTAAGTGAATACGTGGAAAAATATTATATGAATGAATATTATTTTAATATTAAATGTTTTTTTAATATTGGAATTATGATTCAAGTTAATGAATCAGATTTATTACATAATATATTTATTATATATTAAAATTATGCGATGAAATATAAATGACATTTATGACACAGTTAGTTTGTCATTACATGTCATTTATTGCTTATTTAGTGGGTGTTGAATACACAGGGGCTGGGGAACCCTTTCTGGGTATTTTATACATCCACTATATAAGTAGTAGAGGACCACTATTCCAGAGACTATTCATTCCAAATGAATTAAGAGAATCTATCCCCTCCCATATCCTAGAGATAGAAAGTCACAGTCTAAGCGATCAATCTAAGAATGGTTTCGCGGATCGAAGGGATGCGATCAAGGTGATCATCGCGATGTCAAAATAACCATCATAGCTCTATGATAGCACCCAAATTTAGACAACCGACATAAACATGGATTATTGAAGCATGACTGGATGATCTAGAAGGTTTTGATCTCGAATAATTCTAGAAACAATCACCAGTGATGAGATGAAATCAAACATGTCACCAAATCGAATGAGGCACTCACTTGATTAATCTTTGTGCTTTGAAATATTTATGTGAGTTCCTAGAACCTCTATCGAGGCTTGGATTGTTGGAGATGATGAAGTTTCATCACTCTAGTGATAAAAAATTTAAATCTCTGGCCCATCAGCTTCTATTTCATTCCCTAGTACTAGAAATTGGTATCAGAGCAAATCATGTGAAATTTTTGTGCCAATAAAAAATTATTTTTCTTTGAATTTAAGTAGAGAGATTTAATTCAGACACAAAAAAATACAGTGTACATTGATCCAAATTTAGAATACCAAGTTATGGAAATCCAATTTTTTTTAATTTGGATTGAATAGGTGGCAATTGTGGGTATAAATTTTAAGAACATATATTTTATATATGTTAATAATACACCGACTTGGTGTTGGAGATGGATTCTACTAACATTTTTGGTGATCCCATTCTTTCCAGATCTATTCTATTTAGAATCCAGTGGCCAAAATAGGATTATGTTTCTAGGGAACCAGTTTTGAAATATTGTGGAAATTATTTTTTTTAGAAAACCTAAACAATAGGCATTTGAAAAATAAAAACTAACGGACAAAGAGGTTTCTAGGTTTGTATGGCGGGGTAATAAAAAAATTTAAAGGCCAAGAAAATAGGTTGTACTCATAGGTTGGAAGGCTAAAAAAAATATTATGGCATGTGGTGGAAGCTATACAAGTCAACAAAGCAACAAATTTTTGTTGTTTTATTATCTATTGGTGACTGTACTCATATTTACCAAAAAAACGTGTTGTTTAAAAAAAACTACGAGGATTCTCCTGAAAGTCTCTGATATCCACCCTTCTTATTTGGTGACACTGCTCTTGCATAGATAGATCGTGGTGGCTGACTCCACCTATTATTCACCCACTCTAGACATTGCTGGCTACCATCACGTGTGCCTCCTCCTATTAAACTCCCTCCTGGCCAAGTTGCGCTGGTTGCTATCGCCTTCATCAGTGACCACCGCACATGATGCTTCTAACCTCGCTGCATCGGACCACCGCAGATACTAACACCCAGCAACACACCCCATCATTACTTCCCATTGTATGATCCCCTCAATATCATGCGACCTTGCAACATCGAGTCACCTTGGTGACCCTATTGCGAATCTCTGGTGTGACCCCTCATGTGGATCAACCGACCTCCTTCCCGATCAACAATGATTGGCACACATGACCTCCCCCTATCTAGTGTGACCCATTTTTGATCGGGTTCCCATGGCCTCCTATGGGTCATGTTAGACCCAGCCCACCCTAAAACAAGTCTGGATGGGTCTGCACGACCCGTAATGGGTCAGGACAGGTCTACACGACCCAGAACAACTTTGCATGGGGTCTGCCTAGCCTAGAATGAGCCTGAACGGGTTCAGACTAACATGTAGTGGGCCTAGGAAAGTTTTAAGGCTCGTTAATAATTTTAAATATAAAAAATATCAATTTAATTGTTTTTGTATTTTTTTTAAAATAAATTTTATATTACAAAAAAAATAATTTAAATTTAGTATAAAAATTAAATTAATTGATTAATTAAATTTTAAAATTAAAAATTAAATTAATTATGAGACCAAACATAATTAAATTATTTGAATTTAAAATCATTTATTTAATTTATTTAATAGTCATCTACATGAAATTTATTACAATTTAATTTTTATTGTGCATTTATTTTACTTGTAAACTAGTCTTGAGTAGCGACCGACCTTAGTTAGTTTGGATTAATTTTATTTAATTATATATTACATGCATGCAATTCTTATAATATTTAATTAGTTTTATGATGGTCTGTGTATATTAATTTTTCGTTGAATATGTATAAGGGAATGCACTTCCATCGATTTATCTATATATATTTTGCGCTTCACAATACCCCCTCACCCACGCATGAGTATATTTTTACATTGATGATGTAAGACATGGACCATGCCAAGAAAAGGTAGTAACCCAGATGAGATGTGACAACATTGGACTGGGGACAAGCTGCGATACGAGTGAGGTCTCGACTTAGGTATGATAACCCTTGATTATGGTTGATCCATTACATTTAAATGGATTAACTAATATTATATTCTCAAGACCAGTTAGGTAATTTATTTACTTTATGCGTTGTTTATTATTTTATGTATGTATTTATTTATTGCGGGAACACATAAAATAATAAAAGAAAAAAATGAATAAAGAAATGATGAATGTATTCTATTAACGCGTGTTTAGTTATGATAACAACAACATAAAATGAAAATATTTAATAAAAAATAATTACATTCATTTAAAATATTAAAAACCCATCAAGGAAATATTAAGTTGCGAACGCCTTCCGTTGCTCAAATTTGAAAAAAATCAGGCGTATGGGGTGCTCGTCAGCCAAAGTTTAGGGTTCCTCGTACTATCAAAGAGTTCTTATGAGAGAGATGGGTTGACTTAACTAAATTTGTAAGAAAGGAGTAGACAAATATATCTTGTTGCAACTTTAGAGTGAAGTGTTGAGTAAATCATATTTATGATTTATAGAAGCTGAGACTTCACTCAACTGATCAAGGATCGATGAGTGAATATGTTTGGCTAGCCTAGTACCTACCTTATAATTCTCTAAGTAGTGGAATATTCACAACTTGTAGACTATGAGGAGAGGTTTCAACAATCCTTTCCACTAGAATACTCAAGTGACAGAGTCTTCCAAGTCTAGTAGTGAGGGATACTAGAGTTCGATAAAATAGTGGGAGAAATTTAATGATTAATGTAATTGGTAATATCTAAATCAGTAATCATGATAAAAGTAATAATATGATAGTGTTTGTTTTGTAGTAAATGGAAAGTAAAACCAAATATACTCTACATTTAATAATGTAAAAAGTTCATGTTCTCACCGACACAAATTTCCAAGAGTGGTATAAACGCTTGCATATAGTGTTATAGTATGAAAGGAAATTATATGTGCTTATGTCCCCATAACCTGATTAGCCTCCACAGAGAGCTAGCGAGGATAAGAAATATTCTTATAGAAGACTCATGGATAATTAATTTGATGTTTATATCATAATTCTAACATCAATGTCCAAATAGTTGCAGGAGAAACATAAGGACAAGGATGTAAATACCATGTTGACTCATTTATGAGAATATTTCAGGGAGAAAGTGAATTAAGAAATCAATGAGATAATGATCAAACTGATCAAATATATTTTGAAATATGTAACTCAATCCGGCCCTCATGTACTCAGGATAATAAAGTACATTGAACAACTATAAGAATTGGGTTTCAAGTCAAATCAAGAACATTCAGTTCATCTCATTCTCTCATCCTCACCACCCATTTTTTCCAGTTTTTTTTGAGAATTATCAAACAAATATTTTTGGAAAACCAATTCAATATATTTTGGGATAGGTTTTCCAAGAATATGAGAATTTGAGAAAAGTAAATTATTTAATTCTTGAGGTGAACAAGCATAAAGACAAGGAGAAAAGGAAAACTGAAAGTATACTACCAAAGGCACATTCACAATGTCTTTCTAAGAAACAAAAGATAAAGAGGGAGAGAATTAAACAAGAGTCTATTTGCTTTTCATGTGGAAAGATAGGTCATTAGAAGAGGAACTACAATGAATTGAAGGATAAGCAAGCACATGCTTATACTTCAAGTATATTTATCTTTAAATGTAATATTTCATTTATGATCCTTGGGTATTAGATACAATATTTCCTTACATACTTGTTTATAAATATAGAACCAAGGAAGTAAAGAAACATTACTAGAATTCAAGGTGTGTTCTCCAATCAGTCGGGGAAGGGTGATACTTACATCAGCGGTGATAAGCACATGATTTCATTACCAAGTGAATAGTTCTTGTAAAACTATAATTGTGTATTGAATACTACCAAAAAATTTATGAATGAATGTTATTTATGGTATTTCATACACAATAAATAGTCAAGTAATACATGAATCATGGGAAGTACATGATGGACATAAATTGAAAGACTTTAATACCTAGTTGTGGAAAGATAATTCTTTGTCTAATAAAACTAAAAGTACTTATCAAGGATATATTATTTTTCTAGTAAAAATAAAAGTACTTATCAAGGATATACCAATTATGGTTTTAGACTCTTTAGAGTTAAATAACTTAGGTATTATTGACAAACTTATGTACTTTGTTTTAGACAAAGAAACCTTTATAAATAAAGGCAAGTCACAAAGCTTTCAAAATTAGTTCTGCTAGAGAGCGTGAACTATTCCAAGGGTAAGCTAGTGATAACTATACTTTATATGTTTCCTTTAAGTGTATTAAGTAATGTGAAAATTAAGTACGTAATATACATGGTTAGAAGATATGAGTTTCTTTGGGATCGTGTGCTGAATAATATCTTGACCAAGAAATCATCAATCAATATAATGTAATGTGGATTAATTCCTAAATGCACATTACCTTATCGACATCTAAGCTATGATTCCAATAAGGAGAATCAATGATGAGTCTTACATGAAAAAATTGATAAAGAAAATATAGCGTAGAATAATTCCTAAATACACATTTCCTTATACACATCAGAGTCATGATGTAATTAAAAGGAGTATTAATGTTGGAACTTATATGCATTGTAGATACTTCCATTATTTTTGAAACATGTTTTGAAAATAATAGGGTTATCCAATATCCATAAGCTAACTACAATGAAAAATGAATACCATATGAATTATAAAATGATATAAATCCATCGTGTCATAAGAACACATGTTTAGATGTAAAGTGTTTGTTAAGGATATAAATAAACTTTCATCAAGAAAAACACAATGTACATCTATAATAATTATCCTAAAGTTTTATAAGGATATTAAAAAAATACCTAAGATAGAAAAGATATAGTAAAATTATAGACTATATTTCTATAAAAGGCTGAATATCTCAATTTGAGAAAGTGGGAGAAAGATTAACTTGGGTTTAATCAATGCCAAAGATATACAAATAGTTGTCATAGGAACAAGTTCCAAAAAATCTAGTGGAAAAGGATTGTTCCAGAGACACATACTACATAGAAAAATAAAACCATGATAATGGTTTTGTATTCACCACGGTTGGTGATACATTATTCATTAAGAATAATGAATCATATAAGAAGGTAGTAAATGTTAACAAGATAATTTTGGAAAGTTAATTTAAGATTAAATAATGGATTCCTTGTATCAAATAACTGAGGTTGATTATTTTGAATACTATAGTGGGTATTCAAGTGAAACTATACATGTAATGTCCAAGCGTGGTACCACTATGGCTCGATTGGTAACACCAAGTTTTTATGCCTAAATCCATTATAATTTTACTTTTTATAGATACTTTCTATGATAATTTTATTGAAAATTGTATGTCAAGATGACCAATCATGGAAGGCATATATACAACACAACCAGAAGGGGGTTAGTGATACCATAGAATCCCAATAAGGGGTGAAAGTTACTAAAATCTAGTTTTGGATTTATATAAGAAACAAGATAATAGAATATTAATTTGGAATAATTTTTTTCAATGTGTATACAAGAGTTTAGTGGGAGTGCCATGGGATTCCAAGTAAAATATGTTTGATAACATATGGGAAAGAAACTATTGGTCTTACAAGTTATTTAAGATAAGGATGAAAGTAACTCTCTAGTGATTGACTTAAAGTAGAAACCTAATTTCTAGGGAATGGGATATACTAAGGTAGATCTAATAGTTTCTTAGAACTAATAAATAGTGCATATACTAACAAGGTATTAAAAAATACAAGTTGAAACGATTGAAGAGAGAACTGATGACAGAGTCACATGACATAAATCTCTTAAAGAAGACATGCATGGATATGGTAGAAGATTAAAGGGGTGATTATAATTCCATAAGAAGTAGTAATGGATCAATCACATATTCCATGATATATATAATAAATGATTTTTCCAACATGTACTTAATGGTAGAAAAATATCAGTAGTATCCCAGATAACTACAAGGAAAGTAGTCAAAACTGTCTAAGTGTACTTGAAGAAGTACACAGGATATGTACCTAGTATGTGGAGAGGAAGGAATACTAGTTACAAGGAGGCATAAATAATCTATATAGATCAATATAATCTAATATTATAGTTAGGCTAAGTTAATGAGAAACACAAGCTCATTCAAGCCAGTGGTAACCATGTCTATAATGACCGAGCGTGTTTTGGCTTCTTAAGCAGCTAAAGAAGCAATGTAAAATATTAAATGATTTGTTATAGTTCTTAGAATCACACATAGTAAGTAATGTTTTATTAAGATGATAATTATTCTACTAGTACTATCCAATATGTCAAGTTTAGATAGTGAAAAAAGGGATATCAACTTGGGGTTTATATATCTCAAGAAATATTACTCAAGGAGGTGAGGTCACAAATAGCAGAATAGACATGTAGTGGGAACATGGAAGTTCCAAGGCTAAATACATAACTTAGCAGAAACATTATCTTATCATGTGAGTGATAATAAGGATATTTAGCATGTTGGATCTAGTGCAAGATGGAGTGTGGTAATAGTGGGTGATTTAAACCCAAATTGAGAAGTAATTTTCGATTACCATACCATGTATACAATGAGTTATACATAATGAACACTTAACATTATAGTGTTGTTATTTTTTCATCCACTATTTAAATGGTAACATCCATAAATTATTTTTCATATCAAAAGGTTATAATAGTTCCCATGATATAATTAGAACATTTAGATACTATGAAATTAATCTTAAACATATGTCCTATGGTCTAGATACATCATACTATCTAGATACAAATGATGTTTGACTATTTGGTGCTGGGAGAACATAAGCATTGATACTTCTTCTCATGAAGTTCACACTTGGTGATATATAATAGGTGGGATCATGCAAACTTACTTGCCAATAGGAACACCATATGTTTTGGGCGTCATTGGATGTTCCTATCTATGACCATTTGTATCGGCATCCTGAATTGAGATCATTATCAATGTGTACCATTTGATCGCATAATTTGATGCAAGAAGAAAACCATGACATTGAATTCGTGGTGAGGTAGCTTATATTGGGTGCATCTTCAGTGGTATGACATTGGTTGAATGGTCAATATATAATTTGTACCTTCTGAGTTGAGGAAATGATATATCGGGCCTAGTTGATCAGGATGGTAGTACCTTCATAAATATTTGGACAACGTAGTCGAAGGAAAGTATTTCCATTTGGATCAATAAATAATAAATTGAGAATGGATAATGACACAAGCCGTGTATCCTGCTTAATGAGATATCATGAAACAAAGATATTATATTACAAAATGTGTGTTCATAGGAAAGGTAGTCATTGCTATGACTTTTTCTTATCTCTTCAGGGGCTTTGATGGGTTGATAAACTCCACTCTTGGTCTATAAATAGTATTCACTACTGTTGAGATAAGGTCCTAGAGGTTCACACACAATAACTTATTCAAGAGTCTACCCTATTATGGTTAATAAGCATATAGGACATGGTGAAACCCACCATAGGGTCCCGAGATTTGTCCAAGTATTATTGATCACTGATGAATAAATAAATTATTTATTATTCAAATACATAATAATTGGGTTGAATTTATTTATTCAAATTATTCACATGGTATTAAGTGAATACAAGGAAAAATATTATACGAATGAATATTATTTAAATATTCAAGTTTCATTTAATATTGAGGAAATTATGAGTCTTGTTAATGACTTAGTTTGATTATGTAATATATTTATTATATGTTAAAGGCATGTGATAAAATATAAATGATGTTCATGATGTAGTTAGTTCATCATAACATGTCATTTATTTCTTATTTAGTGGGTATTGAATATATGGGGGTTGGGGTACCCTTTTTGGGTATTTTGGAGAACCACTATATAAACAGGAGAGGTGCTCTCTTCCAGAGACTATTCATTCTAAAGAAATTGAGAGTCTCTCTCTCCTCCCACATCCTAGAGAGAGAAATTCATTGTCTGAGTGATCAATCTAAGAACAAATTTAAAAATTGAAGGGATGAGATTGAGGTGATTGTTGTGACGTCAAAGGAATTGTTAGAGCTCCGTGCTAGCACTTGGATTCTGATGATTAGTGTATGCAAAAATTCTTGAAGCGTGTGTGGATGATATAGAGGGGTTTGAGCATAGATCATTCGAGAAAAAATTTCCAATAATGAGATGCAGTCAAACACACCATTGAATCAAATATGGTACCCATTAATTAATCTTTGTGCTTTGAAATATTCAAACAAGCTCCTTAGACCTCTACCGAGGCACGAATCGCTGGAGATGATAAAGTTTCATTGCTCTGGTGATAAAGAAATTTAAATCCCTGGCCCTCTAGCTTCCTCTATGTGCCTCAGTACCAAAAAGAATATCTTGAGGCCTATATAAAGGAGGCGTTAACCATTGAGATAGCTAACCAAGCTATCCTAAGACTCCCATTGATTCTATGACTCTCTCCTGAAGTAGTATTCCACCTTAATCCTTGACTTGTGAGAGATACTAGCACATCCAGATGTGAGGAGGATCCCACACAAGCATTGGGTAATTTGGTCAATTCGTGGATACCCCTTGGAGGGAAGAGTCCTTTGGCTATTCCTTAATGATTTTCATTAACCACTACGATTAAAGATAAAGGTTCAAACAATAATTATGAAATGTACATGGTGTTATTTTTTTTACACTTGGTTTTGGTTTCATGCATGATGATCTTGGGAACTTGAAGTTTCTATTATCATCCATTGTTTAGAACATGTGTTGTTTGATACTTAAAAACCATTCATTATTATTACATGAGACGACTCATGTTTTACCCATGACATCCTATACATCCACTTATTGTGATTTTAAGGTTATTTTAAAGGGGAAAACTAAAATTCAAAGCTGGTTTGATGTCAGTTGATGGAATTTAAAAGGAATTGAAATTGAAATTAAAATTTTAGAGTTTTGTTGCTGTTGAAGTGTGTGAATACGGTGTCATGGCCCAAGGATATAAGTGAGTATGGATAAGACTTATTAACACCCAAGAGGAAGAACACTAAAAAATAATGATTATTTGAAATTAAACAATTGTGATATACTGTAGATCTATCACAAATAATTCAATTTACTGCACTTTTTTGTGATGAAATTAAATTCTGTCACAAAAATGTGTCATTGCGACATATTGAAAAATATGAGTCACAAAAAATAATAATTCTGAAAGATCCATTACAAAACGTTTATCGAAAGAATTTTTGAAATGGGAATAATCCACCAGGAAAAAATTTTGTATGCTGGTGATTTTTTGTGATGTATTCACAAAATCCATTCCAAAAAAGTATTCATTATGAAGAACCCATTGTAATAAGTTTATCGGTAGATTGTTTTTGATAGAGCATGTTACAATTTTTTTCATAAAATATATTAAATTTACATACTGGTGGATTTTTGCGATGGATTAGAAATTTTCATTTAAAAATATATTAACTGTGATGAATCCATCATAAAAAAGTATTAATTGTGATGGATTAATCACATATAGTTTTTTGAAATTTTTTTTTGCAACGGACTTCATTCATCATAATATTTTTTGAAAAAGTAAGAAAATTATATAAGGTGATGACTATTTTAAATAGATTCCTAGTCTTTCATAAATAATCATTTTCTTCACAAATCTCTATCACAAATAATCCACTGCCAACTATTTGGTACGAACTCATTCATTTCAATTGTCCATCGTAAAAAAATCCACTCTAAATACAATGCATCACCCTTTCTAATCACAATTTTAGTCACTCCCTCTATGTCTTTATCAGTTCCTCACAAAGAAATCTCTTGTGATTTAGATCTATTGGTGGAGATCAACATTCTCAGTTTTTTTCTTTAATCAAGCAATGTTTATCTAATTTTTTATTTTATTTCTTTTTAGTTATTTTATTAATAAATAATAAATTAATTGTTTTTGTTTGTTTATTTTGTTGTTAATATGTTAATTTATTTGGTTTTTAATGTAAAAACATTAATAAAATCGTATAATTTAGAACGTAAAAATTAATAATAATTGTTAAATTATTTTTTATAATTAATAATTTGTAATATTAATATAGAATAATAAAATTTAGTTTAAACCAATAAAAAATCATAATAATACTTATTTATATTAAATAAAAATTATAATTGAATTATATAATTATAATGATCTTATAAATTTTTTTGTTATAAAAATATATAAGTAAAAATTAGTAAAAACTACCTTAGAAAAAGAAATAATGCTGTAAATTAATAATATTATATAAATTTATGTGGATATAATAAATAAATTAAAAATATAATTAAAAATAATAATTATATTTATAAAACAAATAAAATAAATAATTAAAATTTAATAATTACTAAAAATTAGTAAATTTTAGTTATATAAAGAAACCAATTAATTAGGACAGAAAAATTAATTCATAAATTTAAAATTATTTATATATTATAAAATAATAAATAAATTGTTATAAAATTAATTTAAATTAATAAAATATAATAAAATTAAAATGATACTATTTTATAAAAAACTAGGAATAATAATTTTTTTTTAAAATTATTTATATATATATTTTAAAGGATAATAAAATTATTATAAAAATGAAAAAAACAATTTATTTAAAAAATTAGTTAATAAATAATAATTTTTTAAAAAGGAAAATAACTAATATATAAATTATAATGAATAATAATTTATAATAAAGTAATAAAATTAGTTATGTTATAAAGAAAATATTCATAATTAAGAAATATTTGATAAAATTAACAGAAAATACTAAGAATGAAATGAAAAAATAATATAAAATAATTAGTACAATAATAAAAAATAGTGAAAACTAGTAAAATTATTTATATATTTTTAAAAAGAATGAATAAATTATTGTAAAATTAATTAAACTCAGTAAAATATATTAAAAATATAAAAAATAATAATATTTAAAAAACCTTTTTTTAAAAAATAATAATATATTGATAAATAATTAAAAAAATATTTTAAATTTTATAAATAATATAATATATTAAAAAAATAACTAACAGATAAAAATGTATAACAAACATTAAAAAATTAGTAAATAATTATGAAATTATTTATATTTTTATATAGAAAATAATTCATTACAAAATATATGAAAAGATAAAACATTATATTAAAAATATAAAATTAATAATAAATAATTAAGAAAATAAAAATCACTAGTATGAAATTATAATAAATAAGAATTCAAAATGATAAGAACTAGTTAAGTTATAAATATTATTCTTAATTAAGAAAAATTAATTAAAATTAACAAAATAATAATAATAAATACTAAGAATGAAAATAAAAAATAATTAGTGTAATTGTGAAAATTAGTAAAAACTAGTTAGATTATTTATATATTTATAATAAGAATGAATAATTTGTTATAAAATGAGTGGAAAATTTTTATTATAAAATAATTACTATTATTTTTTTAGAAAAATATGGACATAGAAAATGGAAAATAGTTTTTTTATTAAAAGATCGATATTGGATAAATCAATGAAAAAAGCTACATTGTTCTAGTATTAATCATGTCTTCATTGAGGGTGTTGAAGCATTTATTATATTCATATCATCTAATTAAGTTTTTTTTTAAGAGTGGACAATTAAAATTCCTTGTAAGAAATACGATCTCATAAGATTTGAAATATTTGATATTGTTGGAGTTCATCTATCATGTTTTGAATTTTAGGCATATTATATTTTTTAGTATCAACATGGTGAATGTAATTCAAAGATAAATATAATTTTTTTTCTTGATTCATCACAGTTTAAAAATTTAATACATGAATTTATTGGCCCATATTTTCAAGAGACATAAATTTAGAATGATAATGAAAATTCTAAATCGGTGTCATCTCAATTTTATAAATTGTTAAAATCTTTTAAGTAGGCCTTATATCCTCAATGAAACACAATTAATTTAGAAGTAGTTATAAAATGTATGACCATTAAATCAGATTTTGGAATGTCACATAGCTGTTTTAATCGAATATTCTATTTTCATAAATTGTTGTCACTTGAGGGAAATGCAATGCCTATATATTTATATGAAATAAAAAAGTTATTCTATAATTTGAGTCTTAATTATAAAAAGATTCATGCATGTTTAAATTATTTAATATTATGTTACAGTGATTATAAATATTTAGTTAATTTTCCAATGTGTGGACAATTGAGGTACCAATACATTCAACAAGGAAAATACAAAATTGATCTTTTAAAATAGTTGAGTTATTTTTCAATTAGACCTAGATTAAACCATCTTTTTTTATCTCACAACATAACTTTATTCATGAAATGACATCGATCTAATATTTCTAAAGATTAAATTATCCTTGTGATAGTGATTCCTAGAAACACTTTTATCACTATATCTATCTTTTTCTTTAGAAGCTCATAATGTACAATTAAGTTATAATGTCTCCTAGGTAGAGACCTACAATTGATGTCTCAGCCAAAGATACCAAATGACCTCAAGTACACCTCCCTATTTTCCAAATGCTTCCAACTAACATTGAGGGTATAGTGTGCTACCATAGGGAGACTATACCCTCATATTAGAGTAAATCACAATGGAAAAAATAACCAAAAAATATCCATCACAAACAATTATAGTACACATAATTAATAAGACAAAAAAATTGTATCAAATATGTTGTGGAAGAATACAAACAAATGATCATATAGACACACATTAATTGGACACCCACATATACAATAAATAAAGGAAATAAATGTAATAAGAAGCTCTACTACCACCCCTAAGCCTCGTCACTAACCCTTTACAAGCTATCTATCTCAATCATAAAACATTGGGATTCTACCCTAACAAAACCTATGATAAATAAGACATGATTGGGTACCCAAGTTCTATGACTGTTATAGTAGGGTGTGAGTATAAATGAATAGGGAACTACCCATAGGGTTCTTAATATAACTAGTAAATATATAATGAACTGACCCAAGATTCCATCCAAACCAGCACCCAAATTGATCTTCTACTATCCCAAAGGATGTTCTTGATCCCCACAGGATGGTGACAAGCACCTGGGCATCAAGAAACATCCTTAGGGAATGATTTTACCCAAAAAAGATGAAATAAATCAAGATTACAATGGAAATATCAAACAATTTGATAAACCAATACAAACACATCGGTATATCAAAGTAAACAATGAAATTACACAAGACCATGGCATCCAGATACAAGGAGATGATACAATAAAATTCAATAATAAAAAGTAAAAAAAGGACCACCACAACCCATCTCCTGGTTGTCCATGACCACCCACTATGTCCCAAGTCACCTGGCCTCGACCAACTATATATGAACCAAAAAATGAAGTTGGAGAGAACCTATATCCTCACTATATAAAACATGAATACTATATACACTGAGTGATGTATACATGGTGTAAGAAAAAGATAGTCTTGTAGGATCCCACCAAGCAGTCTATGTAATTCCTCCATCAAGAAATTCATATATGCTGTTTGAAATATTACAATAAGAAAATAGGTTTTACATTACATTGAGAAAAGTTAAATCATGCCACAATTCTTAAAAGATATATAAAGACATAAAAACTGGTTTTGAACAACATAAAATCCAAACCATTTTTTCCATTTAAAATCAATTTAGAAACCTAAGGAGGAAAACATTCTAAACCTTTTGAAAAAATACCCTTTTTATAAAATATTTGATTTTTTTTCACAAGACTAAGTAAATAAAGTATAAAAACTATGAGTTGACACCACATATCACAAAATAATACAACATGGAAATACATGGGTAAAGAAGTCCCCTTATATTAACAAATAGATTTAACAATAAAATAAGTCAAACGTGGAAACTATAGTATCAAGCAATAACCAAGTGACCAATGTTATATATCGAGTATCAATGTCAAGTGTCAAGGTTATATGTCATGGATAAATCCTAGATACAATAGTGAGTCCACCAAATACAAGAAAATAAATTTCATGACTGACTACATGTAAATTTATTATATATAAAATACACAATCATTCCGACTCAGCACATACCCGTCTCATTGGAGAATGTCCCAAGCTTGAATCCACATTATCTAGGGAGATGCTAGTCAAGGTTTGAGTCCATAAAATCATATCATAAATCTAGGATTATCTTATCTAGCTACCTAGGTTTTCCATGACCTTTCAATAGAGGCGGGTGTCATAACAAGCTCTAAGGATCACAACACAGATTCATAATAACACCAACACACCCAATCAATATTCCATAGAATACAAAGTAAAAATCTCACCCTCACCCCCAATCTACCTCATAGAGTACCACCCCTATTTCAACACCCGCCATTGTGTTCACCAAACACCATCCTTCAAGGAAAATAATATATATGAGATTCATCAAGAATTTTCACAATTAGGGAATCTACTTCATAAAGTTCCAAATGAGACTTTTAGGAAAACAAAATTGATAAACCAAACCTTTATCAATTAAATAAAACATCAATTTCAACCATCCATTTAAAAAGGTCCATACATACTCACTTCCTTTTAAAAAACCATATTAAAGTGACAAACAAGCCAATAACAAAGGAATATGAAATACCAATCAACACCTTTAAATGTTTTTAAATATCATTTAAACTAATATTTACAAAACAACCCATTATAAGTTATTATTTAAATCATTCCAAAAATAAATTTGTAAAAAACAAACACATTTAACCATATGGAATTAAATTTAAAGAACCAACCCATTTTTGTTAAAATGAGGCTTTTTATTTTTTTAAAAACCAAATCCACCAAGATTACCAAATAAGAAGATATAATTTCAATAAAAATGATAAATTTTCTAGATGAAACCATTCATTCCAAAAAACATTTACATCAAAAAGGGTCATTTATGATTCAAAATGAAAAAACCATGCATACCAATTTCAAATAGAAAAAATAAGAATTCAAACAACACATGAATCATAAGAAGATAAACATTATAAAAACACCTACCCTATAATATCTGAAATCTAACTAAAATGAAAATGGAATGTATCACCTTCAATGGAGGAAACCAAGTCAAGGAATATGAGACTTGAAAAACACTAGAAACCAAGATTATCAATTAGATCATGATATAACCCATAGACCCATTCTTAGAAACTTTGATCTAAGGTTACTTCTATGAAAAGTGAGAATATCTATAAGAAAGATGAATAACATTGAATAATAGAATAATACCTTGAATTATCTAGATACATTGCCTCAAGATCTATCATAATTACTCTCCAGAAGGAATAAAGTCATAAAACTCACAAAGGGTTAGGATATGGTCTGATAAAATCAGTTTTAGGAGAAATAATGGGGCCACCATGATGCATTTTGGATCATTAAAATAATTTTTGGAATAATAAATCACCATCAAACGGTTTGGGAAACTGTGAACCAACCATGAACCTTGTTCTAAGCTAATAGAGAGGCCACACTATTTTGTTGCATGGTTTGACTAACCATGTGGCAACCCTGTGAGATGTCTCTATCCCATGCTGTAAAATTTTTGGATAAGGCCACATGGTTTTTCCTAACCGTTCACCAACCGTGTGAGTTTCATCTGTCCTAAGGTTCATAGTTTTTAGAGAAGGCCTCATAGTTTGTATCAACCATATGACAATCATGCACCCTCCCATGGGACACTAGATGAAGCCACACAGTTTCCTATGGAAAACAGTATGGTTTGGATGACCATGTGCCAACCATGCACATGCCTAAGAACCTATAAAAACCTAAAAAACTCACCCATAAAAACATGATAAAATATATAAACAAAATATCATAAAAAATTAATATAATAACATAAAAGTGACATTAAGATGTGACAATTCTCCCCAAAACATCACTTTCTATCCCCAGAATGATTCCAATCCAAAAGATAGAAATTATGAGATCCAAATAACTTCCATACCCAACTTATGAGGTGTATAGTTCACAAAACAGAGGAAGACTCACCCAAGAATAAACCACTAGTCACAAATCAAAAACGACAGACCACTAAAATTACTAACAATCCTTAAAGTAGAGTTTCTAAGAACACCACATGACTCTAATCAAAACAACAACAATGTTAAGAGAAGATAATTTTCAAGGACCAAAGATTTAGAATAGATTTACCTACCATTTAAAATATCACTAAAATGGTGGAAAAAGAGGATAACATCAACAATGGAAATATCCCTTCAACCCAAATTAGATACCTCAATTACTATCTAGAAAAAATTTTAAGAGTTGAATCGGAAACCTCAAAGGAATGACACACTTAAAACATATCAACAATTTAAAAATAAACAATGACCTCAAGATCCATCAATGGTCCAACCAACCATAATTAAGGAATAAAATTGAAAAATATTTATAACTCAGTTACGTAATCGATGTTAACCCAGGACTTCCAACACTCTCATCCAATAAAAACTGACACATCTAAGTGATGGTCCAATAAGAATCCATGCAGTCCTAGTTACCCAAATACATCCCCAAGGCCTATCCAATTACCAATAAAAATATCTCAAAACAACTAGGCTAGCACGAAAAAAACACTAAAATATTTCAAAAAGGTATATCAATTAAAAAATCCATATTGAGATCTAACAAAAATGCATAAACAAGAGGATTCCAATGGGATAACAACTATTTATAACATCATCCATAAGAGTTTTTCCACAAGAAGAGACTGAGTAGATATTAAGAAAATGAATCCACTATCAAAGTAACAACTCAAAAAAGATACCAACTATGATCCGTATAAGAGAATTCAAAAAGATCCTAAAAAAATCCACAAAATATCCCTAGAATAAGAAGGTCAGTAAAAACTAATTACATCTAAAACTTCCCTTTTCTGTAACCCCAATTTACAAAACTTCTAAAGGTGACACAAACAACCATAATGAAAAAAAAATCTTAAATATTTCAAAAAATACCTCTTATAATGATTAGGATCCACACATTGGAAGAACACAAGATTCCTATTCTTCCTTTGAGAGGGCTATCCCCACTCAAAAAACTTCCATGATTCACTAGAAAAGGCATATTCACCTAATCAAACAAAAAATGAGGTATTATACACTTCTTATCATTTTTCTAGCTCTACTTCTACTATAAATGATCTTTCAAGCACCTTAAGGTAATATTTTAGATAGATATCTGATATAAAATCTCCAAGGTTTGGGTTAATAACACCTTTGTAACATAGAGTCTTAAGAGATTCATATTCAATAGCTTGGGTGAGAAACATACCAAACTTGAAAATTACTTGGCATAATCCTATAACAATTAATCACCTTGACAAAGACCCATGATCTTAGAAACTTTCTCTTATGTTACTTACTTAGGATATTGACATTGAATGAATACTAAATTGAAGAATTACCAAGACATACTTTCATGTAGGTGATAAGGGACCGTAAATTCCCACCACTCTCAGCCAGGTCCTTAAAATAATGAAGTGATAGACTTGATTTTTTTTCCTTAGGTGTCATGAGAGAATCAAAGATTACTTTTATTTCTTTTAGCCACCTCATTTCCTCAAGATAACATTAATTAGCTCTGTAAAAAGGTGGAAAATTATTAATATTATTTGTATGATGTTCAAAGACAAAATAGATTTCAGCCCCACCATTAGTTTCTAAGTCTCAGAAGAGACATCAACTTGAAATGAAACTTCTAAATGAAATAAAGGAATGATTTTAAGAACATAAAGAAAAAAAAAACATTCTATGTGTCTTTGAAAACTTTATGGGATACATTTATAGACATCTTGAATCATAACTTCATCAAATCACAAATCAAGGAACAAACCAAAAAATGTATAATAAAAAACCCAAGGCAGAACACACATAAACCACACACTTTCACAACAAAACCCAAAACACTTTTACTATAACATATCTACTTTAAAACACAAAAGTTTTCCCCATTTTAAAGACACTAATATTTCATTTCAAAATGAAAAATCTATAAAAAAAATCTATCACAATTTAGTATCTTCACATGCACATGGAATTCCTTACATGGTTTCAAATCATTATTCCAAAATCCTCATTATTAAACCATTATAATTTTAAATCTATCACAAAACCAAAATTCCTTCTTAAAAACTTATATTAAAAAAATCACATAAGAATCTTTAAAAACTAGTTTTACAAACCAGACATTTTATTAGATACACATTTTGGTAATTGAAAATATTTTTCAAAGAACTAAAATAAAACCCAATATAAATTTAAAATTTAGTTTTCCAAAGGATTTAAAACCACCCCCAAAAACTAAACTATAACACCCAAAAAATAGCAAAAAATAAAACTATACCCATTATTATCTATTCAAAATCAAGAACCCCCCAAACTAAACTCATGTAAATAAAGTTATTTTAAAAGAAAATGGACAAGGTGACAAGTTCAGGGTAAAAATAGAACTATGAATGTCTTGGTTTCATGGTCTAGTAAACCAAGCACCCACATAACAATAATTATTAGATTAGTTTCCAAATCATCCAAACTGATTCCTCATGGTTTACCAGATTGTGAAGTCACTGTGTACCCCTGATCACCTTTTTGATCTAACCCAAAACTCATAATATATTTCCAAAATGAAATATAGACTCACAGAGAATCTAAATATCATCAAAAATAGAAAAATAATAACTCAAGAGAAAGAATAAAGTCCCCACATTCCCTGGTAACTCAAGTTTCATCATAAAAGGTGGTGATCAAGTACCCATTCATGAACAACCTCTTGAGTCCCAACATGTTCCTAATATTATTTATACAATGAGTCACCCCAAATAAATAACATAAGGGATTTAAAAGAAGGAATCATTTAAGAAAAAATATTATTTGATACCAATTATAAAGAACCAACTCAGGCTTCTATCTGAACTAGTACCTAATCTTATCTACCACTATCCCGAAGAGTGTTCCTGATTCCCATAGGTTGGTGAAAAGCTTCTAGGTATCAAGAAACACCCCTTGGGAATGGTTTCTCCCAAAAAAAGATGATATAAATAAAGAGTACAATAGAAACATCAAACAGTATAATGGATAAATAAAAACACATTTAGATATCAAAGTAAACAATGAAATTACACAAGACCATGACATACAGACACATGGAAATGAT
Organism: Viscum album; assembly: GCA_963277665.1. Taxonomy (NCBI): domain Eukaryota; kingdom Viridiplantae; phylum Streptophyta; class Magnoliopsida; order Santalales; family Viscaceae; genus Viscum; species Viscum album. The sequence continues at coordinate 1,628,964,463 of OY728159.1, forward strand.
ATAATAACATCCAAGAAAAAAAAGTAAAAATAGGACTAACATAACCCATATTTTGTGTTCCATGACCACCCACCATACCCCAAGTTACCTGACCTCAACCAACCATGCAAAAAACACAAAAAAATATGAAAATAATCCACAGTTCTACTATAGAAAATATGAAGGATTCATACACCAAGAAATGAATGCAGAGTGCGATAAAAATAGAGCCCAAGAAGATCCCACCAAGTAGTCTATGTAATTCCTCTATCAAGAAATTCAGATATTCTATTTTGAAATACAATAGTAAGAAAATAGGTTTTACATTGAATTAAGAAAATAAAAATCATTTCATACTTTTTAAAATAGATATAAATCGACTAAAAATAGGCTTAAACAGAATAAAATCCAAAACATTTTTTTTCTATTTAAAATCCATTTAGGAACCTCATGAGGAAAACATACCAATCCTTTTGAATAAAATACCTCTTTTAAAAAAGCTTCAAAAAATATTTCACAAGCCTAAGTTAATAAATTATAAAGAAACTATGATCCAACACCACATATCACAAAATAATATAACATGGAAATACATTGGTAAATAGGGTCCCTCATAGAAATAATAAAATATAATAATAAAGGAAATAAAACATGGTAACTCTAGTTCTAAGCAATGATCAAGTAAAAAACTTCATATATTGAGTATCAATGTCAAATGTCAAGGTCACATGTCATGGGAAAATCCAAGATATGATAGTGATTCCACTAAAGGCAATTAAATAAATTTCATGACTGATTATATAAAAATTCCATATCTACCAAATACACAAGCTTATTGACTCGTTGTACACCCACCTCCTCAGAGAACACCCTTAACCTGAATCCATATTCTCTATGAAGATTCTATTTAGGGTGTGAGTCAATAAAAGTGTAACAAAAATACAGGTTCATATCATCTAGCTATCCAGGTTTTCTATGACCAATTAATAGAGGTGATTGAGATAACAAAAATTAAGGATCACAACACTGATCCACAATGACACTAACATACCCAATCAACATTCTATATCATATAAAGTGCACATTTTACCCTCACCTCTAATATCCCTAATAGAGTACCACTATAGAGACCCATTATTTACATACATTGATAATAATTAAGAATTTAAGTATATTTATTACAACATATAACAAAAAACATAACAGGACCGTATAGGTATAATGTATTTAGAAACTGGTAAACATAAACAATTGGTTCATAAAACATCTACATTGTCTCCCATTTATTTCATCGTAACTAGACTCCTTTTTGGAATATCATACTTAATACCATTCTTCATGACCTGGGGAAAAGAAACATACAAAAGGGTGAGCTCAAATTCTCAGTAAGGGTAAACAAAAGAAATATCAATCATATCATATTAATAAGAATATAACACTTTAAAATATTATCCTGCATATAAGAGATTATAATATCATGTCATGGGATAAATCATAGAAGTGAAATGTAATCCCAATAATCATAACATAAGACATGAATTTTTTTCTTCATACACACATAAACATAGAAAATCATTTCATATTAGTCAAATCTCATTTCCAAGACCATCATAGTGGATAAATTCCATTACTAAACCGAGTTCTCTCCTCGTTCCAGCCCTGTATCACTGAACTAGATTAACATTACATTCCAGCCATGTCTATATCATGAGATGTAAATCTTTACCCAGTGAATTAAAAGTAGATATAGGTATCACCCATCTCATAATGAAACCATTCTTATGTGTGCCACAAAAACATAAATCATACATCATAGCATAACCCATCTAATAAAATGGGATTATTAAACATCATGCCACCATAACATAATCCATATAAGATAAATGGACTTAATAAAAATAATTCCATCACAAATTCATCAAATAAAATTAATAATAGGGATATAAATGTAACCCTATGTCATCTTAGATGGAAAATAATTTTGATAAAGCACTTGAACTTAGTTCTTAAGGAAAATATCCTTTCTTCTTCAAAAAACAATTTCTTTTCTCAATATGTCATGCAATTTTAAAATAAAAGAAGTTAATTGAAAATAAACTTGAATTTTTTTAAAGGAATATTCATGGAAATAATAATTTATGAAAGCGTAAAAATACTTTCATTCCGTATAAGTTAAAAAACATTCTCCTCGTACTTTTTCTAGAAAAGTCAAAAAGTACCTCGTATGGTAAACAAAAGAGAGATTACTTCCATACCATGTAGTAAAAGTAAAAAATGTGTAAACATGACTTTAAACATACATTTAAGAATATTAGACATTTTATGAAAACTTTTTTTATAAAACATGGACATGTATGATAAATATAATCCCAGTAAATACTTACGTATAAATAATATCAGATAAAAATGAGATTTGCAAAGTTATCCCTTAACTTAGGTTTGATATGATTTGCATGTATCATAACCTCATGTATAATGATTTAAATAATGTTAATGATTTATTCTAGAATCATAATCATTTTTATGATAACATTTATGATTATATTTTAATCCTTTTGTTAGTAACATTTCATTGTTACTCATTATTCGGGTATTTATTGCTTTATGTTCTTATATATGTTTTGTCGAATAAGTTCTTATTAATATTTTTAGGTTATAGTTATATAATTTAAAACATGGTATTAGTATAATATATATCATATTTATTCATTCAATTCATTTATATAATCATGATTTAATGAAGATTATGTTGAATGAATCACATCACACCATAGAGATGGTAAGTCGTGCATACGCGTGAGTGACGATATCGTTCCCATAATTGTTGAGTGGTGTTGAATTGGATGGTTTATAGTATCTCAAAATTAGTACCATATTATATTAATCATATATAGTTATTTTTTACACCATTATAAACATCCAATTAAGGTGATGGTGAAAAATAGATTACACCACGGCGTGAAGATGGTAAGCTGTATGTACGCACACGTGATGATTTCTTTTTTCTTAGGATAGATAGAAGGAGAAATAAGATTGTTTCATATTTATAATAACACATTATTATTTTAGTGATACTTATGTTATTACTTTATAATGAAACAACTATAAAATAGAAAGTAGAAGAAGAAGTAAATTTGAAAGAATTAGTAGAATAGATTACCTCTTCCTCGACGTGCCTCTTTTAAATATCCTCTTAGGGAACTAGAGTTGGTCTTTTGAGAAGAAAAACACCTCTAGAATGTAACTAGGTAAGTTTAGAAGAGAAATGGGAATAGTTTTTATGATCTTTAAATCTCAAAATGGAGTGAATAGGAGAGGGAGTAGGTGCCCTTTTATAAGAGAGAATAGGGGCACTTTATAGGGAACTCTCAAAATATTAATTTATTATAAATTAAATTTCAACTAAAAATGGCCAAAAACTTATTTAATTATAATATAAGATGATTTTGGTTCTAATAACCATCATAAAATAATTTTTAGACAAGTTTAAAATATTTTTTTATCCTTATCTTTTTGGTTTAACCCTTATTTTACCCTTTTTAATCTTACCGTGATATCATGTTATTTACACCTTTTGGGTTAGTATATTTAGCATATTATGTCAAACAACCCAAAAAAAGTTATTTATGACATATTTGTACTTATTTTAACAATTTTTACAAATCTTATATTTTTAAGAATTTAATATCATTTAATAAAATATTTTATGTTTTAAGTTATGAATTGTGTCAATTTTGGACACTATTCATACTTGACTTTTTAAAAATTCATAAAAACTTTATTCCTTAAAAAATAAGGAATTAAATCAAAGATAATATGTCAATTTAATCCATAAAATTAATGGATGGCATAAAAATAACCAAATTATGTTTGTTTTAATATTTATAAATTCATTTATTTGAATCTTTCATTAATGAGGTAATCACTACATCATATTTGTGTCATAAATAAAACTATTTATATAACATATAAAAATTATAAATAAAATAACATGATGTAGTAAATACTTTTATATTTCTAATTACTATTTATAATCATATAGATCAGTTATATAACCCTATATTAAAATCGATTTAGTAAAATATATATGTTTAGGTTATAATTTTCTTTAATTTAAATTAATTATTATAAAATGTCATTTTCACATCCATGTGAATACATGGGGTCCCAAAATCGACCAAAGGATGCCCATGGTCAGAAATATCTCAACAAATAGTATTATGACACGTTTTAGGGTAGTTTTATATTATTAAATTATTATTTTCTTACCCTTATTTACCATGTTTACCCTTTAACCATAGTAAATAAAATAATTACTGAAGTTACTATTCATAATGTCCAAAAATAAAAGGTACCTATTAAAAAAAATTAGACCTTATGATTAAAAATATAGAGTCAATTTTTCTAAATTCAAAACATAGAAGTTTCAGTAATTAATTTAAAATTATTCCCATTGTTGAATTGAGAAAACATGTTTTAAAAGTTAAAACATTGCAAAATATTGAAATGTTTTTACCTATGAATTCAATGTAAAATTAATGATAATGAAATAAATTATATTAAATGGTGAAAATATATTTTATTTATACTTGATGAAACAAGTTGTTTTTAATTTAAATTTAGCATATTTTGACTATTCATCAAAACATGAAAGTTATCAAAAAAAATATCAAAAATTTATCCAAAGAAACTTTTTATATCCCGCTTCAAAATAACATGTTTATATTGTCATGTAGAAATTAATAATGTATCATAAGATTAATTTAAAATGGGTTCTCTATTCAAAGGTGTAAAATTAACCTTTTAATAAAAATAGGTTCTTATACATAAAATAAGGTTTTGTTAATACTCTATGACTAAAATATAAATTGGATTAAAATATTTTATTAAGTAAATAACACATAAATCTTATTAATGTCATTAATAAATATAATTTACCCAAAAATAAAAATATCTAATTGATTTATATTTTTCATAAATAATTAATAGCTAATGAATTCATAATGCATTTTCATAAGTTAGTTATAATTATTCCTGCTAACCTAACGACTTGGCTATAATGGTAATTTTATATTAAGGTCATATAAAATTTAATTTAATCTCATGATTGTGTGTAAAGAAAACTACTGAAGAATAAAAATTATTTAAATAAATTATTTTATAAAAACATCTAGGTGTTATATTCTACCCCCCTTAAACTGAATTTCGCCCTCGAAATTCATCACTTGGAAATAAACAGATGAGGATACCTCTCCCTCATCATATCCTCAAGTTCCCATGTAGCTTATTCAAATTGGTGGTTCTTCTATAAAACTTTAACCAAGGGAGTGGTCTTATTTCGTAGAAATTTTTTGCTACGATCCAGAATCTCTATCAGTTGTTCTTCATAAGAAAGATCTTGCTCCAGCGATATGACTTATGAGCTTAGTACATGTTAAGGATCAGGTATGTACTTTCTCAGAAGATACACATAGAACACATCATGAACTTGGGAGAGATTTGGTGGAAATTCCAATCTGTAATCTACCTTCCCAATATGATCCAGTATTTCAAAAGTACTGATATACCTAGGGCTCAACTTACCCTTCTTTACAAATCTCATTACTATCATCCAGGGAGATATTCATAAGAACACCTTATCACCCACTTCAAACTCTAGGTCTTTTATTAGGTTGTCAACATAAATTTTTTTTCGACTCTAAGCTGATCTTATGTGTTGTTGAATAGATCTGACCTATTTTGTCATTTCATCAACAAGATCAGGTCCTAATAGAAATTTTCCCCAACTTCATTCCAGCTAGTTGGAGTTCTGCACTTCTTTCCATATAGGGATTCATAAGGAGCCATATAAATACTAGAGTGAAATATATTATTATAATAAAATTTCAAAAATGGTAGGTGTTGATCCCAACCACCTTTGAAATCCATAGAGCAAACTCTCAACATGTCTTCTAGAGTTTGAATTGTCCTTTAAGACTGACCATCTGTCTGAGGATGATAGGAAGTGCTAAAACTTAACTCTGTATCCAGATCATACTGAAGACTTTTCCAGAACTTCGAGGTAAACCTCAAATCCTGATCAGATATAATGGAAAGTTATACTCCATAAAATCTTACCACTTCCTTTATATATATATGGGCAAGATGATCAGGAGAGAAATCCTCTCTAATAGCAATGAAGTGTGCCGAATTCATAAGGCGATCAACTATAACCCAGATAGAATTATTTCTTTTGGATGTTTTGGGAAGTCCGATGACAAAGTCCATAGTGATATTTTCCCATTTTCATTCTGGTATGGGTAATTGTTGTAACATCCCCTTAGAGTTCTATCTCTCAACATTAACTTGCTGACAAACCTAGCATTGAGGGATATATTCAGTGACATATCTTTTCATTCCATCCCACCAGAAATAATCTTTTCACTCCCTTTACATCTTTGTGCATCTAGGGTGAATAGAGAATGAAGAACTATGGGCCTCATCCAATAGATCCTTCTTTAATTATAGTATGGGAGGAACACAAACCCGATTTCTAAACCTTACTATTTCATCACAATCAAGGTTGAATTCAATAATGTTTCTCACATTCTTTTGTAACTCCACATCTTCCTTCTATGCCTCTTTAATCTTCACTTGTATAGATGGTTGAACATTCATTTGAGAAAGATAATATTTCTCCCCTTCCATTAAAAATTCAAGATCCATCCTTTGAAAATAAATAAATATTGGATCTTCTGTGATCCTCATCATGGATAATCTAGCATGGTCTTTTCGACTCAAAGCATCTTCCACTTTGTTTGCTTTCCCAGGGTGGTAATGTATTGAGAAGTAATAATCTTTAATCAGCTCCAACCATCTTCTTTGGAACATATTCATCCCCTTTTGTGTGAAAATATAATTTAAACGTTTATGATCAATATAAATATCACAACTTTCACCATAAATATAATGTCTCCAAATCTTTAATGTAAAGATTACCGCAGTTAACTCTAAATCATGAGTTAGGTAATTTTGCTCATAAATTTTCAACTGTCATGAGGCATAAGCTATCACCATACCATTTTGCATGAGAACAAAACCCAAAACCTTCTTGAATGTATCACTGTAGATCACAAACCTTTCTCCACTACAAGGTAGTGTGAGTACATGTGCACTGGATAACCTTCTTTTTAGCTCTTTGAAATTATCTTCACATTCCTCCATCCAAACAAACTTAACTTCTTTTCGAGTCAAATTGGTGAGTGGATTAGATAATTTTGAAAAATCTTTCACAAAGCATTAATAATATCTAGCCAAACCAAGAAAACCTCAGATCTCAGTTACTGTTGTTGGTATTGACCAACTTTCTATAACCTTTATTTTTGCTGGATCCACAGATATCCCCTCTCTTGAGATTCTGTGACCAAAAAATGAAATTTTTTGAAGCAAAAATTCACACTTGGTAAATTTGGCATAAAGCTTATCCTTTATCAGGGTCTTCAATACAATTCTCAAGTGATATTCATGTTCTTCCTTGCTCTTTGAATAAACAAGAATATCATCTATAAAGACTACCACAAACTGATCAAGATAGTCTCTAAATACTCTATTCATTAGATCCAAAAAGATAGCAGGGGAATTAGTAAGACCAAAAGGAATCACTATAAATTCATAGTGTCCATACCTTGTATGGAATGCCATCTTTGGTATATCCTCCATTTTACCCTTAATTGATGATATCCAGAATTAAGATCAATCTTGGAAAAGTATTGAGCTCCGTGTAGTTGGTCAAATAAGTCATCAATGTGGGGAAGAAGATATTTTTTCTTGATAGTGATCTTATTAAGTTATCGATAATTAATGTAGAGTCTCATTGATCCATATTTCTTATTAACAAATAGAACATGTTCTCCCTACAGTGACACACTAGGGCATATGAATCCCTTATAAAGATTCTCTTTGATTTGCTTCTTCAATTCCTGTAACTCAATTGGGGCCATTTTATAAGCCGTTTTTGAAATAGGCATAGCACCCGGTATGAGTTCTATTGAAAACTCAACTTCACGCTTTGGTGGAAGACCTAGAAATTACTCTGTAAAGACATCATCAAACTCCCGTGCAATGGGAGTTTTCATAATCGTGAGTTTCTCCCCAACCATTTGAGATAAATAACCTTTATTTATTGGAATCAAGACCCATATGATATAATAGATTTCCAATGGAATGTTATGTTCATCCTTTCACTGATAGATGATCATATATTGATCTGGAATATGAAATGCGACTTCTCTTATTTGAAAATTGATATTATCTCCATATAAAGAAATCCAATCCATGCCTAGAATCACATCAAATTCCACTATAGGAATGATCACAAGATTCGTAGGAAGCACTTTCACACAAACTTCAATTGGAGAAGAATTGTAAACTTTTGTTGCAACCATTGTGCCGTTAGAAGTTGTCACACCTAACTCAACATCTAATTACTGAGGTAATACAGCGATAACCTTAGAAAATTCTTCAGAAATAAAAGATTTGGTGGATCTAAAATCAAATAAAACATTTTCTACTTCAGAGTGGATGGTAAGTGTACGTTTCACCACTTCGTTATCGTACTCCATGTCACCGATAAAAATTGTATGTGCCTTTCCTTTGTCTTTGGCCTTAAGAGTTTTTTGACATCGATCATCATCAATAACCCTTAGATTAGGGCATTGATTCTTATAATGCCCCATTTCCTTGCACTTGTAACATTGAAGTGTAAGAGGTGAATTATGTTTAGACTTTTCTTTATTCGCATCATTAGACATATTTTTTCCATCACTTCAGTATTAAATTGCCCGATGAACTTCTTTTCCACACATAAAACATTTACTAGTCCCTTTTAGACAATTCCATCTATGTTTCTTTCCACACTTTGAGAATTAGGGAAATCTCATCTTCTTTTCAGTGTGGTATTTAGATTTTCCTTTGAATTCCATTTTCCTCTTCTTATAAAACCCATATGATTGATGGGTTACTCCAATCTCAATATCAACCTTTAGAGCACATCGAACAATTTATTCTTATCTATCGAAGTCCCTTATGGATAATTCCCTTTCAAGACTTGGTTTTATGCCACTAAAGAATCGATCAATATTACTCTCATGTTGGATAATAATTCCAGATGCGTACCTTGAAAGTCTTGTAAAATTTTCTTCGTAGGTACCAAAGGATTCATAATCCTTTTGATTAAGTTCTAGGAAATCCTTACCCATATTTGTTCGAAGAATACGAGGAAATTACTTATTGAAAAATAAGTTCTTGAACTCATCCCATTCCATGGACTCAATTTCATCTCTTTGCCTCGTATTCTTGATTAGATTCCACCATTGATCGACTTCACCTTCCAAATGATATACTGCTAAGACGACTTTATCATATTCAGAACATTATGGAACTAAAAATATATTTTCAGTGGCACTAATCCATTGTTCAACCACTAATGGATCAGAAGACCCACTGAATGAAGGTGGATGCTGCCTCATAAAGGATTCAACAGAATGTTGTTCCTTCCTTTTCTCATTTGGAAGTCCTGCATGATTCATAGCTTGAGAAAGTTGTGTGAGTATAACTATAAGATTTTTCATTCTAGCTCCCATAACATTTGGTTGCTCCGGGGGGCAATTATTGTATTTCCTATCGCATTCAACATTAACATGGTTACTTCAGGTTACAGCCATTGACTAAAACCAAGAAGCATAGTGTGAGAAACACTAATCATAACATGAAAACCACATAATCAGGAATAAAATTTCAATTTAGAACACTTTAGATTTTATCATAGGTTATTAATGGGAATTTCTATAACACTAGGATTGTATCCTATACTTATACATATCCTTATGGTTCTTACTAAGGCTTTCTCATCCTAGTTTCCAAAGGTGAACTATACCTTTCCTCTGATACCAACTATAGTGAACCAATATTTACATACATTGATAATACTTCAGAATTGATTTATATTTATTAAAACATATAACAAAAAACATAATAGGACTATATAGGTATAGTGTATTTAGAAACTGAGAAACAAAAACAACTGGTTTATAAAACATCTATATTGTCTCCTATTTATTTCATCGTAACTAGATTCCTTTTTGGAATGTCATACTTAATACCCTTCTTCTTGACCTGGGGAGAAGAAACATACAAAAGGGTGATCACAAATTATTAGTAAGGGTAAACAAAGAAAATATCAATCATATCATATTCATAAGAACATAAAATTTGAAAATCTTATCCTGCATATAAGAGATTATTATATCTTGTCATGGGATAAATCATAGAAGTGCAATGTAATCACAATAATCATAACATAAGACATGAATTTTTTTGGCATACACACATAATCAAATAAAATCATTTCATATTAGTCAAGTCTTGTTTACAAAACCATCATAGCGGACAAAGTCCATTACTGAATCGAGTTCTCTCCTCGTTCTATCCTTGTACCACTGAACTGGATTAACTTTCCATTCCATCCATGTCTATCTCATGAGATATAAATATTTACCCAATGCATTGGAGGGAGATATAGGTCCCACCCATCTCATAATTAAACCATTCTTACGTGTTCCACAAAAACATAAATCATAAATCATAGCATAACCCATATAATAAAATGGGATTCTTAAACATCACACCATCATAAAATAATCCATATAAGATAAATGGACTTCATAAAAATAATTCCATCATAAATTCATCAAATAAAAGTAATAATAGGTATATAAACATAACCCTTTGTCATTTTATATGAAAAATAATTTTGATAAAACACTTGAACTTAGTTCTTGAGGAAAATATTCTTTCTTCTACAAAAAACATTTTCTTTTCTCAATATGTCAGAAAATTTTAAAAGAAAATAAGTTAATTGAAAATAAAATTGAATTTTTTTAAAGAAATATTAATGGAAATAATACTTTATGAAAGCATAAAAATTCGTTCATGCCATATAAGTTAAAAAAACATTATCCTCGTATTTTTTTTCAGAAAAGTCAAAAAGTACCTCATATGGTAAAAAAAGAAAGATTCCTTCAATGCCATGAAGTAAAAGTAAAAAATGTGTAAAAATGACTTTAAACATAAATTTAAGAATATTATACATTTAATGATTTTTTTAGAAAACATGGTCATGAATGATAAATATAATCCTAGTAAATACTTACGTATAAATAATCGCAGATAAAAACGATATTTGTAAAGTTATCCCTTACCTTAGGTCTGATATGATTCGTATATATTAGAAAAAAATGTATAATGATTTAAATAATGTTACTGATTTATTATAGAATCATAATAATTTTTTATGATAACATTTATGATTATATTTTCATCCATTTGTTAGTAACATTTCATTGTTACTCATTATTCGGGTATTTAGTTCTTTATGTTCTTATGTATGTTTTGTTGGATAAGTTCTTATTAATGTTTTTAGGTTATAGTTATATCATTAAAATCATGGTATTATTGTAATATATATCATATTTATTCATTCAATTCATTTATATAATCATGATTTCATTAAGATTATGTAGAACGAATCACATCACACCGTGGAGACAGTAAGCCGTACGCACGCACGAGCGACGATATCGTTCCCATAATTGTTGAGTGGTATTGAATTGGATGGTTTATAGTATCTCAGAATTAGTAAAATGTTATATTAATCATATATAGTTATTATTTCCACCATTATACCCATCCAAGTAAGGTAATGGTGAAAAAAAGATTACACCATGGCATGAAGACGGTAAGCCGTACGTACACATGCCCAGTGATTTCATTTTTTGTATGATGGATAGATGGTGAAATATGATTGTTTAATATTTATAATAACATATTAGTATTTTGGTGATACTAATGTTATTACTTTATAATGAAACAACTATAGAATAGGAAGTATAAGAAGAAATAAATTTTAAAGAATCGGTAGAAGAGATTACCTCTTCCTCGACGTGCCTCTTTTAAATATCCTCTTAGAGAACTAAAGTTTGGTATTTTGAGAATACCAGAGCCTCTAGAATGTTACTAGGAAAGTTTATAAGAGAAATGGATAGGGTTTGGATCATATTTAAATCTCAAAATGGAGTGAAGAGGAGAGGGAGGAGGTGCCCTTTTATAAAACAGGAGAGGGTTACTTTAGGAAACTCTCAAAATAGTAATTTATTATAAATTTATTTTCAACTAAAAATGGTCCAAAACTTATTTAATTAAAATAAAATATGATTTTTGTTCTCATACCCATCATACAATAATTCTTAGACAAGTTTTGAATATTTTTTTATCCTTATCTTTTTGGTTTAACCCTTATTTTACCCTTTTTAATCTTACCGTGATATCATGTTATTTACACCTTGTGGGTTATTTTAATTACCATATCATGTAAAACGACCCAAAAAAAGTTATTTATGACATATTTGGAATTATTTTAACAATTTTTTTAAATCATATATTTTTAGGAATTTAATATCATTTAATAAAATATTTTATGTTTTAAGTTGTGAATTGTGTCAATTTTAGACACTATTCATACTTGACTTTTTAAAAATTCATAAAAATTTTATTCCATAAAAAATAAGACATTAAATAAAATATAATATGTCAATGTCATCCAGAAAATTCATGTATGACAGAAAAATAACCAATTTTTTTTAATATTTATAAATTCATTTATTTGAATCTTTTATTAATGAGGTAACCACTACATCCTATTTATGTAATAAATAAAACTATTTATTTAATATTTAGAAATTATAAATAAAATAACATGATGTAGGAAATATTTTTATATTTCTAATGAATATTTATAATCATATATATCAGTTATATTACCCTATATTAAAATCGATTTAGTAAAAGATATATGTTTAGGTTATAATTATCTTTACTTTAAATTAATTATTATAAAATGTCATTTTCACATCCATGTGAATCCATGGGGCCCCAAAATCGACCAAAGGATTCCAATGGTTGGAAATATCTCAACCAATAGGATTCAAACACATTTTAGGGTAGTTTTATATTATTAAATTATTATTCTTTTACCTTTATTTACCAGATTTACCCTTTAACCATGGTAAATAAAATAATTACTAAATTTACTATTCACAATGTCTAAAAAAAGGGAACTATTAACAAAATTTGGACCTTATGATTCCAAATACGGAATCCATTTTTTCAAATTCAAAACATAGAAGTTGTAGTAATTAATTTAAAATTATATCCGTTGTTGAATTGAGAAAACCAGTTTTAAAAGTTAAAACATTGCAAAAGATTGAAATGTTTTTATTTATGAATTTAGTGTAAAATTAATGATAATGACATAAATTATATTAAATGGTAAAAATATATTCTATTTATACTTTAAAAACATCAAATATTATAATTTAACCATATAAATTATCTCAATGAAACAAGTTTTTTTTAATTAAAATTTAGCATATTTTTACTATTAATCAAAACATGAAAGTTATCAGAAAAATATCAGAAATTTATCCAAAGAAAATTTTTATATCCTTCTTCAAAATAACATGTATATTTTGTCATGTATAAATTATTAATGTTTTAAAATCTTAATTTAAAATGGATTCTCCATTCAAAGGTTTAAAATTAACCTTTTAATAAAAATAGGTTCTTATACATAAAATAGGGTTTTGTTAATACTCTATGACTAAAATATCAATTGGATGAAAATATTTTATTAATTATATAACACATAAATCTCATTAATTTCATTACCAAATGTAATTCACCTAAAAATACAAATATTTAATTAATTTATAGTTTTCATTACTAATTAATAGCCAATGAATTCATAATGCATTTTCATAAGTTAGTTGTAATTATTCATGCTAACCTAATGAATAGGATATAATGGTAATTTTATTTTAAGGGCATATTTCAGTTAATTTAAACTCATGATTGAGTGAAAATAAAGCCACTAAAGAATAAAAATCATTTAAATAAATTATTTCATAAAACATCCATGTGTTATATTCTACCCCCTTAAACTGAATTTCACCCTCAAAATTCATCACTTGGAAATAAAAAGATGAGGATACCTCCCTTTCATCATATCCTCAAGTTCCCATGTAGTTTCTTCAAATTGGGGGTTTCTTCATAAAACTTTATCCAAGTGAGTGGTCTTGTTTCATAAAACTTTTTCACTACGATCCAGAATCTCTATCGGTTGTTCTTTATAAGAAAGATCTTACTCCAACGGTATGACTTCTGAGCTTAGTACATGGGAAGGATCAGGTATGTACTTTCTTAGGAGAGATACATACAACACATCATGAAATTGAGAGAGATTTAGTGGAAGCTCCAATCAGTAAGCTACCTTCCCAATACGGTCCAGTATTTCAAAAGGACCGATATACCTAGGGCTTAGCTTACCCTTCTTTCCAAATATCATTACTCTCTTCCAGGGAGATATTCGTAAGAACACATTATCACCCACTTCAAACTCTAGGTCTTTTCTTCAGTTGTCAGCATAACTTTATTGTCGACTCTGAGCTTCTCTTATGTGTTTCTGAATAGATCTGACCTTTTTGTCATTTCATCAACAAGATCAAGTCCTAATAGCTTTCTTTCCCCAACTTCATCCCATCAAGTTGGAGTTCTACACTTCTTTACATAGAGGGATTCATAAAGAGCCATTTGAATACTAGAGTGAAAGCTATTATTATAATAAAATTACACCAATGTTAGGTAGTGATCCCAAACACCTTTGGAATCCATTGAGCAAGCTCTCAACATGTCTTCCAGATTTTGAATTGTCCTTTTAGACTGAACACCTGTTTAAGGATGATAGAAAGTGCTGAAACTTAACTCTGTATCTAGAGCATGCTGAAGACTTTTCCAGAACTTCAAGGTAAACCTCAGATCCTGATCAGATATAATGTAAATTGGTACTCCATGCAATCTTACCACTTCCTTTACATATATCTGAGCAAGCTAATGAAGATAGAAATCCTCTCTAATAGTTTTTAAGTGTACTGACTTCGTAAGTCGATCAACTATAACCCAGATAGAATTATTGCGTTTGGATGTTTTGGGAAGTCTGATGACAAAGTCCATAGTGATGTTTTTCCATTTCCATTTTGGTATGAGTAATGGTTGTAACATCCCCTTATACTTCTATCTCTCAGCATTAACTTGCTGACAAACCGAGAATCGAGAGACATATTCAGCGATATATCTTTTCATTCCATCCCACCAAAAGTACTCTTTCAGGTCCCTGTACATATTTGTGCTTCCAGGGTGAATAGATAATGAATAACTATGAGCCTCATCCAATATAACCTTATTTAATTCTGGTATTTGAGGAACACAAACCCAATTCTTGAACCTTATTATTTCATTACAATCAAGGTTGAATTTAGGAATGTTTCTCACCTTCTTTTGTAACTCCACATCTTCCTTCTATGCCTCTTTAATATTCACTGATATAGATGGTTGAAAATTCATTTGATAAAGATAAGATTTATCCCCTTCCATTAAAAAATTCAATATATATCCTTTTAAAATCCATAAATATTGGATCTTTTGTGATCCTTATCATGTATAAGCTAGCACGGTCTTTTCGACTCAAAGCATCTACCACCTTGTTTGCCTTCCCAGGGTGGTAATGTATTGAGAAATCATATTAATTAATCATCTCCAACCATCTTCTTTGGTGAATATTTAGATCCTTTTGTGTAAAAATATACTTTAAACTTTTATGATCGGTATAAATATCACACCTTTCACCATAAAGATAATGCCTCTATATCTTTAATGAAAATATTACCACAACTAACTCAAAATAAAGACTTGGGTAATTTTGCTCATGAATTTTCAACTATCTTGAGGCATAAGCTATCACCATATCATTTTTCATGAGAACACACCCCAACCCCTTCTTGTATGCATCACATTAGATCACAAACCTTTCTCCACTGCAAGGCAGTGTGAGCACAGGTCCACTGGCTAACCTTCTTTTTAGCTCTTTAAAATTATCTTCACATTCCTCTGTCTAAACAAATTTGACTCCTTTCTGAGTAAACTTGTTGAGTGGATTATATAATCATGAAAAATCTTTCACAAAGAGTTAATAATATCCAACCAAACCAATAAAACTTTAGATCTCAGTTACTGTTGTTCTTCTCGAATAACTTTCAATAACCTCTGTTTTTGCTGGATCCATAGATATCCCCTCTCTTGAGATTATGTGACCCAAAAATGAAACTTTTTAAAGCCAAAATTCACACTTGGTAAATTTGTAATAAAGCTTATCCTTTCTCAAGGTCTTCAATATAGTTATCAAGAGATCTTTATGTTCTTCCTTTCTCTTTGAATAGAAAAGAATATCATCTATAAATACTACCACAAACTGATCAAGATAGTCTCTAAATACTATATTCATTAGATCCATGAAGATAACAGAGGCATTAGTAAGGCCAAAAAGAATCACTATAAATTCATAGTTTCCATACCTTATACAGAATGTCATATTTGGCATATCCTCCCTTTTTACACTTAATTTATGATATCCTGGATGAAGATCAATATTGTAAAAGTATTGAGCTCCGCATAGTTGGTCAAATAAGTCATCAAAGTGGGAAAGAGGATATTTATTCTTGATACTGATATTATTAAGTTCTCAATAATCAATGCGAAGTCTCATTGATCCATATTTCTTCTTAACAATCTGAATAGGTGCTCCCCAAGGTGATGCACTAGGGTTTATGAATCCCTTATAAATATTCTCTTAGAGTTTCTTCTTCAATCCCTAAAACTCAATTGGTTCCATTCTATAAGGTGTCTTTGAAATAGTCATATCACCTGATATGAGTTCTATTGAAAACTCAACTTCATGATTTGGTGGAAGACCTAAAAATTCCTTTATAAAGACATAATAAAACTCCCGTACAATGGGTGTATTCATAATTGTGAGTTTCTCCTGAACCATTTGAGATAAATAACCTTCATTTATTGGAATCAAGACCCATAAGATAGAAGAAATTTCTAATGGAATGTAATGTTCATCCTTGCACCGATAAATGATCATAGATTGATCTGGAATATGAAATGTGACTTCTCTTCTTTGGAAATTTATATGAGATCCATATAAAAAAAATCCAATCCATGCTAATAATCACATCAAATTCCACTATAAGAAGGATCACAAGATTCACAGGAAGCACTTTCCCACAAACTTCAATTAGAGAATAATTGCAAACTTTTTTTGCGACCGTTGTGCCATTAGAAGTTGTCACAACTAACTCAATATCTAATTGTTGAGGTAATACAGTGAAACCCTTAGAAAATTATTCAGAAACAAAAGAGTGGGTGGATCTAGATTTAAATAAAACATTTTCTACTTTATAGTGGATGGTAAGTGTACCTTTTAGCACTTCGTTATCATACTCCATGTCACTGATAATAATTTCATGTGACTTTCCTTTGTCTTTGGCCTTAAGAGTTTTTTGACGTTGATTGTCATCAATAACCCTTAGATTAGGGAATTGATTCGCATAATTCCCCATCTCATTGAACTTGTAACATTGAAGTGTAGGAGGTGCATTATGTGTAGAATTTTATTTATTCCCATCATTAGACATCTTTTTCCCATCACTTCGGTATTCAATTGCCCGATGACCTTATTTTCCACACTTAAAACATTTACTAGTCCCTTTAAGATAATTCCCTCCATGTTTCTTTCCACACTTTGAGAATAAGGGAAAGCTCATCTTATTTTTAGTGTGGTCTTTAGATTTTGCTTTGAATTATATTTCCACTTCTTATCAAACACATATGACTAATGGGTTACTCCAATATCTATCTCAACCTTGAGAGAACATCGAACAATTTCCTCATATCTATTGAAGTCCCTTATGGATAATTCCCTTCAAAGACTTGGTTTTAAGACACTAAAGAATCGATCAATCTTACTCTTAGGTTGGAAAATAATTCCAGAAGCGTACCTTGAAAGTCTTGTAAAATTTGTTTCATAGGTACCAACAGATTCATCATCCTTTTACTTAAGTTCAAGGAACTCCTCCTCCATATTTGTTCGAAGAATACGAGGAAAGTACTTATTGAAAAATAAGTTCTCAAACTTGTCCCATTCCATGGACTCAATTTCATCTCTTTGCCTTGTATTATTGATATGATTCCACCATTGATCAGCTTCACCTTCCAAATGATATACTGATAAGATTACTTTATCATGTTCAAAACATTTTATAATTGAAAATATTTTTTCAGTGGTACTGATCCATTGTTTAGCCACTAATGGATCAGAAGACCCACTGAATGAAGGTGGACACTTCGTCATGAAGGAGTTAACATAATATTGTTCCTTCCTTTTCTTGTTTGGAAGTACTTTATGATTCATAGCTTGAGAAATTTGTGTGATCATAATTACAAGATTTTTCATTCCATCTCCTATAACATTTTGTTTCTCAGGGGAACAATCATTGCATTTACTATCACATTTAACATTAACACGGTTCCTTCAGGTTCTAGTAAATAACTAAAACCAAGAAGCATAGTGTAAGAAACACTAATCATAATAGGAAAAAACACATAATCAAGAATAAAATTTCAATTTATCACACTTTAGATTTTATCATAGGTTATTCATGGTCATTTCTAAAACACTAGGATTATATCCTATACTTAGACATATCCTTCTGGTTATTACTAAGGCTTTCTCATCCTAGTTTCCAAAGGTTAACTATACCTTTCCTTTGATACCAACTATATCGACTCATTCATTATATACATTGATAATAATTCAGAATTTAAGTATATTTATTACAATATATAACAAAAAACATAATAGGACTATATAGGTATAGTGTCTTTAGAAACTGGGAAACATAAACAACTGGATCATAAAACATCAACATTGTCTCCCATTTATTTCATCGTAAATGGACTCCTTTTTGGAATATAATACTTAATACCCTTATTCCAGACCTGTGGAAATAAAATATACAAAAGGGTGAGCTCAAATGATCAGTAAGGGTAAACAAAGGAAATGTCAATCATATCATATTCATAAGAATATAACATTTGAAAATCTTATCCTGTATATAAGAGATTATAATATCATGTCATGGGATAAATCATAGAAGTGAAATTTAATCCCAAATTTAATAACATAAGACATGAAACTTTATTTAATACACACATAATAATATAAAATAATTTCATATTAGTCAAGGCTCATTTCCAAGACCATCATAGCGGATAAAGTCCATTTCTAAACCGAGTTCTCTCCTCATTCCCACCCTGTATCACTGAACCATATTAACTTTAGATCCCATCCATGTCTATATCATAATATATAAATATTTACCCATTTAATTGGAGGGAGATATTGGTCCCAACCATCTCATAATGAAACCATTCTTATGTGTGCCACAAAAACATAAATCATAAATCATAACATAACCCATGTAATAAAATGGGATTATTAAACATCATGCCATCATAACATAACACATATAAGATAAATGGACTTCATAAAAATAATTCCATAATAACATCATCAAATAAAAGTAATAATAGGGATAGAAATATAACCCTCTGTCATCTTAGATGAAAAATAATTTTGATAAAACACTTGAACTTAGTTCTTGAGGAAAATATCCTTTCTTCTTCAAAAAACATTTTCTTTTCTCAATATGTCGTGAAATTTTAAAAGAAAAGATGTTAATTGAAAATAAAATTGAAAACTTTTAAAGGAAGATTCACGGAAATAATAATTTATGAAAGCGTAAAAATATGTTCATGCCGTATAAGTTAAAAAAAAACATTCTCTTCGTACATTTCCTAGAAAATTCAAAAAGTACCTCGTATGGTAAACAAAAGAAAGATTCCTTCCATACCATGTAGTAAAAGTAAAAAATATTTAAAAATGTATTTAAACATACATGTAATAATATTAGAAATTTTATGAAAATGATTTTTAGAAAACATGGACATGGATGATACATATAATCCCAGTAAATACTTAAATATAAATAATCTTGGATAAAAATAATATTTGCAAAGTTATCCCTTACCTTAGGTCCGATATGCTTCATATGTATCAGAACCTCCTGTATAATGATTTAAATAATGTTAATGATTTATTCCAGAATCATAATCATTTTTATGATAATATTTATTATTATATTTTCATCCGTTTGTCAGTAACATTTCATTGTTACTCGTAATTTGGGTATTAACTGCTTTATGTTCTATGTATAATTTGTCAGATAAGTTCTTATTTCTATGTTTAGGTTATAGTTATATCATTTAAAGAATTGTATTATTATAATATATATCATATTTATTCATTCAATTCATTTATATAATCATGATTTGATAAAGAATATGTAGAACGAATCACATCACACTGTAGAGACGGTAAGTCGTACGTACGCACGAGCGACAATATCGTTCCCATAATTATTGAGTGGTATTGAATTGGATGGTTTATAGTATCTAAAAATTATTACCATGTTATATTAATCATATATATTTATTATTTCCACCATTATACCCATCCAAGTAAAGTGATGGTGAAAAACAGATTACACCACGGTGTGGAGACGGTAAGTCGTACGTATGCACGCGCGGTGATTTTGTTTTTCATAGGATGGATAGAAGGTGAAATAGAGTTGTTTCATATTTATAATAACATATCAGTATTTTATTGATACTTATGTTATTAATTTATAATGAAACAACTATAGAATAGATAGTAGAATAAGAAATAAATTTGAAAGAATCGGTAAAAGAGATTACCTCTTCCTCAATGTGCCTCTTTTAAATATCCTCTTAGGGAACTAGAGTTGGTATTTTGAGAATACCAGAACCTATAGAATGTAACTAGGGAAATTTAGAAGATAAATGGGAATGGTTTTTCTATACTTGAAATCTAAAAATGGAGTGAAGAGGAGAGTGAGGAGGTGCCCTTTTATAAAAGAGGAGAGGGGGCACTTTAGGAAAATCTCAAAATATTAATTTATTATAAATTCAATTTAGACTAAAAATGGTCCAAAACTTATTTAATTTGTAGATAAGATGATTTTGGTTCTAATAACCATCATAAAATGATTTTTATACAAGTTTTTAATATTTTTTATCCTTATTTTTTTTGTTTAACCCTTATTTTACCCTTTTAATCTTACCATGATATCATGTTATTTACAACTTGTGGGTTAGTTTAATTACCATATCATGTCAAAAAACCCAAAAAAAATTATTTATGACATATTTGGAATTATTTTAACAATTTTTCTGAATCATATATTTTTAGGAATTTAATATCATTTAATAAAATATTTTATGTTTTAAGATATGAATTGTGTCAATTTTGGACACTATTCATACTTGACTTTTTAAAAATTTATAAAAACTTTTTTACTTAGAAAATAAGGTATTAAATCAAAGATAATATGTAAATGTAATCCATAAAATTCATGGATGGAATCAAAATAACCAAATTATATATTTTTTAATATTTATAAATTAATTTATTTGAATATTTCATTAATGAAGTAATCACTACATCATATTTGTGTCATAAATAAAACTATTTATATAATGTATAAAAATTATAAATAAAATACCATGATATAGTAAATGTTTTTAGATATATAATTATTATTTTTAATCATATAGATGATTTATATTACTCTATATTTAAATTAATTTAGTAAAATATATATGTTTTTATTATAATTATCTTTACTTTAAATTAATTCTTATAAAATGTCATTTTCACATCCATGTGAATCCATGGGGTCCCAAAATTGACCCAAGGATTCCCATGGTTAGAAATATCTCAACCAATAGGATTAGGACATGTTTTAAGGTAGTTTTATATTATTAAATTATTATTTTTACCCTTATTTACCAGATTTACCCTTTAACCATGACAAATAAAATAATTACTGAATTTACTATTCGTAATGTCCAAAAATAAAATTTACCTATTCAAACAATTTGGACCTTTTGATTCCAAATATGGAATCAATTTTTTCAAATTCAAAACATATAAGTTGCATTAATTAATTTAAAATTATTCCCATTGTTGAATTGAGAAAACAAGTTTTAAAAGTTAAAACACTGCAAAAGATTAAAATGTTTTTACCTATGATTCAATGTAAAATTAATTATAATGAAATAAATTATATTAAATGGTAAAAATATATTCTATTTATACTTTTAAAACATTAAATATTATAATTTAACCATATAAATTATCTCGATAAAACAAGTTGTTTTTAATTAAAATTTAGCGTATTTTTACTATTTATCAAAACATGAAAGTTATCAGAAAAATATCAAAAATTTATCCAAATAAAATTTTTATATCCCACTTAAAAATAACACGTTTATGTTGTCCTGTAGAAATTACTAATTTTTCAAAATCTCAATTTAAAATGGGTTCTCCATTCAAAGGTGTAAAATTAACCTTTTAATAAAAATAGGTTCTTATACATAAAATAGGGTTTTGTTAATACTATATGACTAAAATATCAATTGGATGAAAATATTTTATTAAGTATATAACACATAAATCTCATTAATTTCATTACCAAATGTAATTCACCCAAAAATACAAATATCTAATTGATTTATATTTTTCATAAATAATTAATAGCCAATGAATTCATAATGCATTTTCATAAGTTAGTTATAATTATTTCCGCTAACCTAACGACTAGGATATAATGGTAATTTTATATTAAGGGAATCTCATGGTTCATTTAAACTCATGATTGCATGAAAAGAAAGCTACTGAAGAATAAAAATTATTTATAAAAATTATTTCATAAAAACATTCGGGTGTTACAACCACCCCTATTTCTACACCCTTCATTGTGTGCCCCAAGAAGCATCCATCAAGAAAAATCATACATAAGGGGTTCATCAATAATTTTCATAACAATAGAATCTACTTTTTAAATTTCCAAAAATTCATTTTCGGAAAAAGAAATTGTTAAACCGAACCTTTATCAATTAAATAAAATATCATTTTGAACCATCCATTTAAAAAGGGACATACATACTTGATTCCTTTTAAAAAACCATATTAAAGTGCCAAATGAGACTTTAAATAGGGAACCTGAAATACTAATGAATAACTTTAAAAATTTTGAAATATCATTTCAACCAATATTTCCAAAACAACCCATTATAAGTTATTATTTAAATAATTGTAAAATAAATTTTGAACAAACACATATATTTAACCATTCAGAAAACGAAATTGTTAAACCAAACCTTTATCAATTAAATAAAATATCATTTTGAACCATCCATTTAAAAAGGGACATACATACTTGATTACTTTTAAAAAACCATATTAAAGTGCCAAATGAGACTTTAAATAGGGAACCTGAAATACTAATGAATAACTTTAAAAATTTTGAAATATCATTTCAACCAATATTTCCAAAACAACCCATTATAAGTTATTCTTTAAATAATTCTAAAATAAATTTTGAACAAACACATATATTTAACCATTTGGAATTACCTGTAAAGAATCCACCCATTTATGTTAAAATGAGGATTTTCATTTTTAAAAAACCAAATCCAACAATATTATCAAACCATTAAATATAATTTAAAAAAATGATCAATTCTCTATGTGAAACCATTCATCCCAAAAACCATTTTCATCAAAAGGGACATTTTTTATTTAAAATGAAAAAACCACGAAAACCAATTTCAAGTGGAACAAATAAGAATTCAAGAAATATATTTATAATTACAAGAAGAAGAAATTACATAGAAACACCTACCTCAAAGGATCTAGAATCCAACTGTAATGAAAATGGAACATGTCAGCTTTGATGGTAGACACTAAGTAAAGGAATATGAGACCCATAAAACACTAGAAACCAATATTCTCAATTAGATCATGATATAAATAATATATCCATTCTCAGAAAATATGATTTAAGGTTACTTCTAAGAAAAGAGAAAGTTATATAAGGAAGATAATGAATGATGGAGAATGGAATCGTACCTTGAATTATCTTGATCTGATGCCTCAATATTCATCAAAATTACTCTTAAAAATTAATATATTGAACAAAATTTCCAAGGTTTAGGCTCTGGTTTGAGAGCCTAGGTTGTAAGAGAAATAATAGGGCCAATGGGATGAATTTCAGGCTATTAAAATATTTTTTGGAACAATAAATCACCATCACATGATTTGGCCACATGGTTTGGAAAATCATGCACTAACCATGCACCTTGTTATGAGATACTAGAGAGGCAACATAGTTTTGTCACATGACTTGAATAACCGTGTACCAACTGTATGATATGCCACTATCCCAGGGTGAAAAATTTCTAGAGAAGGCTTTATGGTTTATCCTAATCATAAACCAACTGTGAATCCTCATTCGGGACACTAAACTATGCCACATGGTTTCCTGGGGAAAACCACATGGTTTAGATAACCATGCATCAACCATGAACATGGATATGAACCTCTAAAAACATAAAAAACCCACCCAGAACAACATGGTTATATCTATAAACAAAATATCATTGAAAAAATGAAATTATGAACCTAAAAGTGACACTAAGATGTGAATAAATAAAACTAATGCACATGTTATATGAATTGGAAATAAATCAATAATTGTGAAAATGTAATAAAATAATCACTTTTGATCTTTAAGTTCTATATTGAGACCTAAGATCAACCATACTTGCTTCTACCAGTTACAAAGTGTCTCTAAGAACATGAAATACCTTTCCATATATCATCAAGCATAAATTCTAGAGCCTAAGTAATATCCTATCCATCCCATATAGTACCAAGCACAATATCTATAACCTAAGATGTATCGTAGGAATATCATCGTATCAGGCATAAATCCATATCCTATGCATATTAGGAATCCATTTTGTATAAATATTAATAGTAATATCCTAGGGTGGAACCTATGAATATCATTATATTAGGCATAAATCTGGATCTCAGGTAATCTCCCAGGCATCAATCACATCAAGCTCATAAGATAGATCTTAGGTAATCTCCCTGGTATCCACTGTATCAAGCATAAATCTAGATCCCAAGTAATATCCAAGGAATACATCATGTCAAGATCAGAAGATGTATCCCTAGTAATCTCCCAATAATTTATTATATTAGTCATAAAGCTATACCCCATGTAATCTCCCAAGAATCCATAATATCAAGATAAGAAGTTGGATCCTAGGTAATCTCCCAGGAATCCATCATATTAGTCTTAAAATAAAAATCCTAGATAATATCATAGTAATTCCATGTAGGCATAACCAATACATCTTATCTAATAACCTAGGAATTCCATATATCTTCAGGCACTATCTCTGGATCCTAGTAGAAAATCCTAGGCATCCAATATGACATAACATGGGTTGGTCAACTACCCAAACCCGTTACCATTACTATAGACACATCAAGATCACACCATTGATCTTTGAGCTCTAAGGTGACATTTGAAGTTTCCAATACCTACTCCCTTACACCACCCCTCTCTAGGGTCAACATAAAATGGGGAAACCCACTAACATTACTTAGTTTCATCATAAGCTAGAAACCCTACATGGGTTCCTTGATTCTAATCTCAACTCTCAAGCCATGGTTGTCACTCAGAAGGCATAAAATTCCACATTATTACCATTATCATATCATGACATCATTGTAATTATAGGAAAAATGATATAGGAATCACTCTAGGGAGATTAATTAATTCCCATCTCACTTCCCAAGGTCATCCTAAGTTAGTCCTCACACCCAACCTATCATAAACCTACCCAGGGTATACCCAACTATGTATTCACATACAAGTGGTGGAGGAACACTATGTAGTTCCAATATAAAGATAAAATTTCAAGGGGGATATGTAACACCCCGAGCTTCCACGATACGCTTCTCATTCAATAATGCAATAGCTTGCATTGTACGCAACTTCGAGTTCTAAAACACCGCGACTAATCAAAGTAGCCGTTATGAATAGTAATAACCACTTTTTAAAATTATAGAAATTTTATATTTCAAAATGGACTTCATTTTTGTATTCGTAATATCGAAATTATCCAAAGTTGAATTTTTTGTAATTTTCTGAGAACTTCCAATTTTTTATGAATAGTGAAAAATACTTAAAAACAACTTTTTTAATCAAAATAATTTATAGTGATAAATTATACTATTTAGTGGTTTTAAAGTATAATTAGAATATATTTTTACCATTTTATCCAATGGTGGTCATTAGAATTAATTTAACATTGAAATTGGACATAAACAATTGCCAATCTTTTGATATAAATTGTTTCTTAAAAACACGCTATTTGTTGTGACAGCGGGAATTAATTATAAAATTAATTAATGCAACTTATATGTTTGTAATTTTGTAAAATAGACATCATTTTTGAATTTGGAATATCAATTATAGCTTAGGGTGAAATTTTGGCATTGTTCTGAAAAATTTCAATTTTTGATGAATAGTGAAACCACTAAGTGGTAGTTAAATAACTGATTTTTCGTTTAAATGAAATATTAACACTTCTGTGATTTGATTTTCAAAAATCCGACATACATGGTTGTCATTAAGAAGTAAAATGTGGTTCAATGAGATTAAAATAATTTTTTGGTGAATAGTAACTTTTAAGTTCTTAATCGCGATTAGAGGTAATTAGTGTAGTTTAAGGTAAAAACAATGTTTTAATAATATGATATGAGCTTGACACTTGTCCTACTCCTATTTTATGAGTAATGACCGACCAAGACAACCCATGGGTCAACTTGGGGACCCCATGGAGCCACTTTGGTTGGAAAATGACATTAATATATATTTATTTAATGTTAAAATTAAATTGACACAAACATGAGTTGTTTTACTAAAACAATTTTTAAGTGGGGTTACACAAGTCCAAATTTTGATTATAAATATTCATTAGAAAGATAAAAATATTTCCTACATCATAGTATTTTATTTAAAATTTTTAGACGTTAAATAAATTAAATTATTTATGACATCATGATGATGCAGCGATGACCTCATTGTTTAACGATTTAAATAAAATGGAAGGATAATGTAAAATCCAAAGCATAAACTTGTCAAAAACCTATTGAATGAGTAGATTTAGAACCCTTATCATCTTATCCTTGAATTATATAAGTGTGGGACCTCTAAAATCCGAAACTCAGTTTATAATAAAGTGACTTTTCTTTACTTTCCAAGAGTGCCCCTCCTCTCCACTTATAAAAGGCCCCCACCTCTCCCACCTCATTTACACTTTCAAGCCATTTGGCTCGGCAAAACTCTGCCCAAATACTCTCCCAACTTCCCCCTATTACTCCTAGAAGCCTCACTTTTGGCATAACTCTTCCCAAGGAAGCCTTTGGCTCAAATCAAAAAGAGTTACCCGATTTTGAGGTAATGTCTTCTCTAATGTTGTTTTGTTTTATTTTTCTTCTCCAACCCCCTAAACTCTTTTTATTAATTTATTTTGTGACAAAAAAAGTATCTTAAATATACTAGGATGTTGTTATAAGAAGGATTCGAGCTACACTTACACACACCTACATCTAATGGTTAAAGAACATACAGTTTCTGTGGATGGCGAATTTCTGCCTCACGAAACGATGATTGTTCAACACTCATATAACACCTTCAAAGGTGGACATTAAGATTTCAATATATTTATATATGATATATAATATGTTTATGTTTTACTTATGCTTCTGTATTTCTCATTTATGGCATACTTTATTATTTCCATTATGGGTAAAACGCGATAATTTCATTTTAGGAAGTGCGGACTACCGCCCCCTCAAAGTGATTTGAATCGTTAATGCCATATGTGGGATGTATAAAGGATGGATTAAATGGTATTATAAACTATATTATACTGTAATTATATTATAAATTTATATCATTATGATTTCATTCCATTAAATACGAAATAGAAATGAAAGTAGCGTTCATGCGTACGTACGGCTTACCGTCTCCATGAACGGTGCATTTCATTTCTTACCTCTAAATGTTACGTAATATTATGAATGAATGTATATACGAGATATATATGATATATATGAAATCTAAATCATGAATATAATTCTGGAGATAATGGATATTCTACCACATAAACAACTCGTAATTATAAGAAGTTTATTGTTGACTCAAGTACCAAAGATCGACAAAACGACCGTTATTAACTTAAATAATTACATAATGTTCATAACCTGGTAATAAGTGATATAAAAGGAATAATGAACATGGAAAAGGTTCTTAAGTAAATAGAAATTAACTCTAGTTTATTATTCAGGAGGTTAAAGAATGGTCGAGTCAGGACAGGACGCAAGGTAAGGGAACTTCTTAACCCAATTTCTATTATTTGGGTTAATCTCCTACTTTCAAATTATGTCCTGATTTTATTATGTCCTATCTGGAATTTATAATTTATGTATGTGTAAATATAGTTAATACACATAATAGATATATTTTATTTAAAAAATGATATTCGTAAGGGAACTTCTTAAACCAACATCCATTCTTTGGGTTAATATCCTACTTTCAAATTATGTCATGATATTATTATGTATTATTTTGTATTTTTACTTTCTTTATGTATACCTATAGTGAATACACATAATAGATCTATTTTATTTTAAAATGATATTTGTAAGGACTTCGTCTCAATCTCCTTTCATTGAGGCATATTTGGTTTTATACACAAATTTCTTTTATACGGTGTATAAACCACTTTGACTTTTACGTTTATTCAAAAGGAATCTTTTTTTATACGAAGCGTTTACTAAACGAAAAAAAAGAATGTTTTTGTCGTACGTATGCAGTGACAACGAATTCTCCGCCGCCGTGACCACTATTTGAGTTTCGGCTTCCTCTACAATCCATACCCTTTTTTAATAAAAAATAAATACCATGTTATACTTTTCTTTTATTTTGGTATTGAAAATGGTTTTGAAAGCGTTTTTATTATATCAATGTGTTGTATTGATATCTTGTGATTGAAATGTGGAAATGTTATGTTTCCTTTATGCATGTTTTATGTGATACGATTATGTTATGGTTTATGAGATGTTTAATACTGTTCATATGAGGAATGTATTGGACTTAATAAGTGACGGGTGGAGCCCGCTATAGCTCCTTGATGCATCATTAGGTCTCATGAGACAACTAGACGTGGAATTGGCCGAGGACCTTTCCCAATTTGATTTATGGTTTTGGCCGAGGCCTTAATCATTTTAGACGTCTTGGCCGAGGCCTTGGCAAAATGTTTCAGAATGTCTGGCATTATACATTCCCTCATTATGAAAGTGGTAATTGATATTTCATGTGATTATTCGACCAGTATAATATCCATGTGAAGAAGTGAATGGCATTATCTCATTGTACTTTTTCCATATTATGTTGATGTTCAAGTTTAAAAGGCTTTTTTTTATTTATACATTGCCTTAAATTTTTATGTTTATTTATGAAAGCTTCCGCAATATTGTTATCCTTACTGAGCATCTGAGCTCACCCCTTTCAATGTTTTAATATTTTCCAGGATGTGAAGAAGTATTTTATGAATGACCTGCAGGGATTGTCAGAAGAGGATATGAGTGTGGACTATGGAGACTTTGTTATTGTAGTTTTTCACTTTATGATGTAATGTAACGTTTACGAATGTATCTAGTGTTTCCAAAGCTACTAAACTAATCGGTCTTTCGAGACTTGATCTTTTGTGATCATGCCAATGTTACGAAGTAATGAACCGACTCTGGGTAGCTGGGGTCGGGGCATTATAGTTGGTATCAGAGGCAGTTTAGTACTAACCTTGGAAGCTAGATTTAGATAAACTCTGATTAGAGCACATAGCCCAAAGATAGACGTTGATGATTAGTATAGAAGAACTTCCTAGAATTTTGTTATTGTAGAGATTTTGTGAGTTTTCCGAGCAATACATCCCTGTCTGGATACGAGCAGGTAGAGGCGGCTCTGGCACAGATGTACCTAGGGGTAAAACCTGAAAACACCGCGTTGAGCTAGACTCGAACGGGAACTGGTGCACGACAACGGGCCTTGCTGCACTCTTGGTTACGACACTCCTGGGGGATATACTTAGGATAATTCTCATATTCTTTACAAACCACTATGAACGGTTATGAGTATATAATTCCTCAAATAAAACCTTTTTATGATTATGGATTATATCCATAAATAGTTCAATTTATGTTAAGTATTTTACAAGTATGGAATTATGTATTTTGATTCATAAACTAATCTAGTTTATGCCATTGTTTAGAAATGGCGCCTAGTGAAAGGAATGGAAACCGTATCAATACACGCACTCCATGTAGGGATTTCCCTCCTGCTCAAGATAATTATTGTGTATCTAGAGATACAACCGGTGCTGATCAACTTATTACCATACTGGGACAACTCACTCAAGTTAGGAATAATAACCTTACTTGTATGGATCACCCTGATCCACAACGTGGAGGATCAATGTTAGACCACTTCATGAGGCAACAACCACCAACATTTAATGAGGGTACAAATCCGTTAGTAGCTGAGCAATGGATAAACTCCTTAGAGAAAATATTCCATGCCTTGGGGAGTAGTGAAAGGGAGAAGGTTGTCATGGCAGTTTACCGCCTCACTGGAGAAGCCGATCAATGGTGGTCGCTGATTCAAAACACAAAGGAAGATGATGACGTATCAAATATGGAATGGAGGGAGTTCAAAGAGATTTTCTTAGAAAAATACTTTCCTCGTGACCATCGAGTAGATATGGAAAGGCAATTTCTGAGTCTGAGGCAGAAGGAGGATGAGAATGTCGCAAAGTATGAGGCTAACTTTACAAGGTTAGCGAGGAATGCTGCCAATTATATACGTAACCCAAGGAGTAATATTGATCGTTTCTTTGATGGGTTAAAACCATTTCTCCGTCAAGCTTTAGTATCGCAATCCTTCTCATCATACGAAGATATTGTATCGTGTGCTATCAAGACAGAAAAGGAATTCTCTAAGTCTTATGACAACAAAGTAAAGCAAGAGAAGAAGAGAACGATGGAACAAGAGACAGATAAAGGGAAAAAGGGAAAGAAGGATTTTCCATTATGTGATAATTGTGGGAAGAATCACCCTGGTACTTTCCTAAAAGGAATGGGAGTTTGTTATAAATGTGGAGAAAAGGGTCACCAGGCTCGTGATTGCAAGGGAAATAAAGAGGCTATCAATGTTGAATGCTACAATTGTAGGGAAATGGGGCATTATGAAAATGAATGTCCTAAGAGTCAGGGAAACTTACCTCAGAAAAGGCCAGGGGATCAAGGCCAATCTTATGCTGTGACTACAGTTGAAGCGGAATAATTAATGTATTGGTGCTTTTGGACTCAAGGATTATATTCTGGTTATAAGAATAATGTGATATATATAAATATTGTACTCTAGTACTTTTTGATTTCAGTAAGGTTTTAATATGATTAAGGTAATCATATTTTTAGTATGTGACAATAAGAGAAACTTTTCTTTTTTTGGGGAATCTGATGTTACAATTGATTTTGGAATTTAGAGACCTTTTAGAGAAAGTCTGGACGGAGGTATTTTGGATAACTATTAAGGTTGGAATGGATTATGTTGAACCATGGATAGTATTGTTTAAGGTTAAAGCATTTCTGAAGATTATTTTTGGAATATTATAATACTATAGCTTTAGGAAAAGGAAAACCTGCAGGGTGGGGCATAACCCGTCGCGTCAGACAAAGCTGCAGGAATCGAACCCACAAACATAGTGCGACAAGCCTTTATTTCCTACCACTAGCCTACAGGAAGTCCCTGGTTATTACAAAATATTTTTACTAATCTAAATGGTATGTGTTAACATTTGGAACCTTATACAATTAGGATAAATAGAATATTTTTGAGTTCTGTTACCATTTGGAGTAAAAGTTGGGTTTGTGGTAAAAATTTATTAACGAATGAAAGTATATATAACAAGTATGTATATTCCCTTACGTTCTTAGTAAATCTCCTAAATAAATTCCTCAACATTATAAAAGGTAACCTAAAACAAAAATGTTGTCGGTTAACTTTTCTAACTGGGGATTCAATGACCGTTTAACCAATCACAAGTCTGTGATTTTCTTGTGGTTAAACTTTCTCCTAATCCTGTTTTCTATAACTCTTCATCAGACCTTGATGGTTTGTTTCTCCTCCATATCCATATTTTCATAGAATCCTAGAATGGGCTATATCGGGTGACCTTTGTACTTATCTTGCTTTCTTTTAATGTTATATATTTATTAACCTTATTTCCGATGTGGGTTTTCCTCAAAGGTATTTTCTATTTTCAACCTTTTATTTTCAAAGAAAAATTTCAAATTGTGAGGACGCAATTTATTGAAGGAGGGGAGAATGTAACACCCCGAGCTTCCATGATACGCTTCTCATTCAATAATGCAATAACTTGCATTGTACGCAACTTCGAGTTCTAAAACACCGCGACTAATCAAAGTAGCCGTTATGAATAATAATAACCACTTTTTAAAATTATAGAAATTTTATATTTCAAAATGGACTTCATTTTTTTATTCGTAATATCGAAATTATCCAAAGTTGAATTTTTTGTAATTTTCTAAGAACTTCCAATTTTTTATGAATAGTGAAAAATACTTAAAAACAACTTTTTTAATCAAAATAATTTATAGTGATAAATTATACTATTTAGTGGTTTTAAAGTATAATTAGAATATATTTTTACCATTTTATCCAATGGTGGTCATTAGAATTAATTTAACATTGAAATTGGACATAAACAATTGCCAATCTTTTGATATAAATTGTTTCTTAAAAACACGCTATTTGTTGTGACAGCGGGAATTAATTATAAAATTAATTAATGAAACTTATATGTTTGGAATTTTTTAAAATAGACATCATTTTTGAATTCGGAATATCAATTATAGCTTAGGGTGAAATTTTGGCATTGTTCTGAAAAACTTCAATTTTTGATGAATAGTGAAACCACTAAGTGGTAGTTAAATAACTGATTTTTCGTTTAAATGAAATATTACCACTTCTGTGATTTGATTTTCAAAAATCCAACATACATGGTTGTCATTAAGAAGTAAAATGTGGTTCAATGAGATTAAAATAATTTTTTGGTGAATAGTAACTTTTAAGTTCTTAATCGCGATTAGAGGTAATTAGTGTAGTTTAAGGTAAAAACAATGTTTTAATAATATGATATGAGCTTGAAACTTGTCCTACTCCTATTAGATGAGTCATGGACGACCAATACAACCCATGGGTCAACTTGGGGACCCCATGGAGTCACTTTGGTTGGAAAATGACCTTAATATATATTTATTTAATGTTAAAATTAAATTGACACAAACATGAGTTGTTTTACTAAAACAGTTTTTAAGTGGGGTTACACAAGTCCAAATTTTGATTATAAATATTCATTAGAAATCTAAAAATATTTCCTACATCATAGTATTTTATTTATAATTTTTAGACATTAAATAAATTAAATTATTTATGACATCATGATGATGCAGCGATGAACTCATTATTTAACGATTTAAATAAAATTGAAGGATAATGTAAAATCCAAAGCATACACTTGTCAAAAACCTATTGGATGAGTATATTTCGAACCCTTATCATATTATCCTCGAATTATATAAGTGTGGGACCTCTAAAATATTAAACTCATTTTATAATAAAGTGACTTTTCTTTACTTTCCAAGAGTGCCCTTCCTCTCCACTTATAAAAGGTCCCCACCTCTCCCACCTCATTTACACTTTCAAGCCATTTGGCTCGGCCAAACTCTGCCCAAATACTCTCCAAACTTCCCCCTCTTACTACTAGAAGCCTCACTTTGGGCAGAACTCTTCCCAAGGAAGCCTTTGTCTCAAATAAAAAAGAGTTACCCGATTTTGAGGTAATGTCTTCTCTAATGTTGTTTTGTTTTATTTTTCTTCTTCAACCCACTAAACTCTTTTTATTCATTTCTTTTGTAACAAAACCAGTATATTAAATATACTAGGATGTTGTTATAAGAAGTATTCAAGCTACACTTACACACACCTACATCTAATGGTTAAAGAATATACGGTTTCTGTGGATGGCGAATTTCTGCCTCACGAAACGATGATTGTTCAACACTCATATAACACCTTCAAAGGTGGCCATTAAGATGTCACTATATTTATATATGATATATAATATTTTTATGTTTTACTTATTCTTCTGTATTTTTCATTTATGGCATACTTTATGATTTCCATTATGGGTAAAACGCGATAATTTCATTTTAGGAAGTGCGGACTACCGCCCCCTCAAAGTGATTTGAATCGTTAATGCCATATGTGGGATGTATAAAGGATGGATTAAATGTTATTATACACTATATTATACTTTAATTATATTATAAATTTATATCATTATGATTTCATTCCATTAAATACGAAATAGAAATGAAAGTAGCGTTCATGCGTACGTACGACTTACCGTCTCCATGAACGGTGCATTTCATTTCTTACCTCTAAATGTTACGTAATATTATGAATGAATGTATATACTAGATATATATGATATATATGACATCTAAATCATGAATATAATTCTGGAGATAATGGATATTCTACCACATAAACAACTCGTAATTATAAGAAGTTTATTGTTGACTCAAGTACCAAAGATCGACAAAACGACCGTTATTAACTTAAATAATTACATAATGTTCATAACCTGGTAATAAGTGATATAAAAGGAATAATGAACAAGGAAAAAGTTCTTAAGTAAATAGAAATTAACTCTAGTTTATTATTCAGGAGGTTAAAGAATGGTCGAGTCAGGACAGGACGCAAGGTAAGGGAACTTCTTAACCCAATTTCTATTCTTTGGGTTAATCTCCTACTTTCAAATTATGTCCTGATTTTATTATGTACTATCTGGAATTTATACTTTATTTATGTGTAAATATAGTGAATACACATACTAGATATATTTTATTTAAAAAATGATATTCGTAAGGGAACTTCTTAACCCAACATCCATTCTTTGGGTTAATATCCTACTTTCAAATTATGTCATGATATTATTATGTATTATTTTGTATTTTTACTTTATTTATGTGTACCTATAGTGAATACACATAATAGATCTATTTTATTTTAAAATGATCTTTGTAAGGACTTTGTCTCAATCTCCTTTCATTGAGGCACATTTGGTTTTATACACAAATTTCTTTTATACGGTGTATAAACCACTTTGACTTTTACGTTTATTCAAAAGGAATATTTTTTTATACGAAGTGTTTACTAAACTAAAAAAGGGGATGTTTTTGTCGTACGTATGCGGCGACAATGACTTCTCCACCGCCGTGACCACTATTTGAGTTTCGGCTTCCTCTACAAGCCATACCCTTTTTTTAATGAAAAATAAATACCATGTTATACTTTTCTTTTATTTTGGTATTGAAAATGGTTTTGAAAGCGTTTTTATTATATCAATGTGTTGTATTGATATCTTGTGATTGAAATGTGGAAATGTTATGTTTCCTTTATGCATGTTTTATGTGATACGATTATGTTATGGTTTATGAGATGTTTAAACCTGTTCATATGAGGAATGTATTGGACTTAATAAGTGACGGGTGGAGCCCGCTATAGCTCCTCGATGCATCGGTAGGTCTCATGAGACAACTAGACGTAGAATTGGCCGAGGCCCTTTCCCAATTTGATTTATGGTTTTGGCCGAGGCCTTAATCATTTTAGACATCTTGGCCGAGGCTTTGAAAAAATGTTTCAGAATGTCTGGCATTATACATTCCCTCATTATGAAAGTGGTAATTGATATTTCATGTGATTATTTGACCAGTAGAATATCCATGTGAAGAAGTGAATGGCATTATCTCATTTTACTTTTGCCATATTATGTTGATGTTCAAGTTTAAAAGGATTTTGTTTTAGTTATACATTGCCTTAAATTTTTATGTTTATTTATGAAAGCTTTCG
Source organism: Viscum album (assembly GCA_963277665.1). NCBI lineage: Eukaryota > Viridiplantae > Streptophyta > Magnoliopsida > Santalales > Viscaceae > Viscum > Viscum album. Next base: position 1,629,000,498 of record OY728159.1, read on the forward strand.
CAATATTGTTATCCTTACTGAGCATCTGAGCTCAGCCCTTTCAATGTTTTAATATTTTCCAGGATGTGAAGAAGTATTTTATGAATGACCTATAGGGATTGTCAAAAGAGGATATGAGTGTGGACTATGGAGACTTTGTTATTGTAGTTTTTCACTTTATGATGTAATGTAATGTTTATGAATGTATCTAGTGTTTCCAAGGCTACTAAACTAATCAGTCTTTCGAGACTTGATCTTTTGTGATCATGCCAATGTTACGAAGTAATGCACCGACTCTGGGTAGCTGGGGTCGGGGCATTACAGGGGATGGGGTGGGGTTTAATTTCCTTTATAAAAATTAAAATATAGAGAGTTATGTAAATGAAAAATTAAAAAAATAACAAAAGATATAGAGGTAAGTGTAGTAGAAATATAATATTAAGTAAAGATAAAGTGTAACGTCCCGACCCAGCTCACCACTAAACTGGAGGCCAGACCGGTAACCACATGAACTCAAGCGCACCTCCCCGTATGCCAGAGACTGCTGACTAGCAGCGAGGGTATAAGGATAGTCAGTGGGGAGACTATACCCTCATTTTACTGTTCAAAAATAGACAAATGCAATAAATAGTGTAAACGGTATAATAAATGAATAAGAAGCGGAAAGCAGATTTTATAAATCTTTTACAAAACAAATGGCCAATGCCAAATTATACAGCAGATGCATGCATGACATGCTAATGATAAAAAAGTAGAAAACAGTGAACAAAACAACAAGATTTACATTTCAATGCACAAATAAATAAATAATGACTCAAATCCCCAAGGGAGATCTCCTCGAGCATCCCGAGCCTCCACTCGGTCCTGTGCTCCTAAATCCTAAGTAAATGCAAACAACATAGTCCTGCAACCAAATAGAATCTACTCAGGTACCCAGTGCAATGGCGGCCCGAATAGGGTGTGAGATATAAATCTTAGTAGGCCAGGACCACCAATGTCTACCCCAAACCAGACATTTAATAAATAACTTATAATATGTGAAGGCATGCATAAATTAAATAAACGGTACAATGTAACTATTTACACAAGTACCTGCTTCATCCCTCAGCTGGTGTCTGAACCTGCATTATACATTTTTCATACATACTTAATATTCATTACATAATCATTAATCGGTTATTAATTATTCCAATCTTAATAAATTATGAAGATCTTGAGATTCGGCCTATGCCTAACATCTCCCGTATAAGTCACTCACCACAAATGTCTCTAAAGACCATCTAAGTAATCAAAGTAAAGACTGAATCCAAGCTTATGCTTTGGCTTGGATAACATGTCATAAGTTATTCAATTCAACCTTTTATATAATAAGTCTGAGCCTTCCCACTAAAAGTGGTTCACCCAATTCACGAATAAGTCTGAAACCTTCCTCATAAACAATTCAAAAATCATCATGTCTCAACAACCTTCATTAACCATTAACTCATTTCATGCACGAACAATTGGACCCACAGTCCAATGCTAATTAATGGGTGTAAAACATCATGTCTAGCACCCTCGTGAGTATTTGGAGCGTTAGTCCTTGTCTCACAACTCATGGGTATTTGGAGCATCAGTCCTTGACCCATAAAAGAATATTTTCTTGCAAGCTAGGTGTAGAACGCCATGTCTAGCACCCCGTGAGTATTTGGAGCTTCAGTCCTTGTCTCACAACCCATTTATCAATCATAGGTATATATTTATTGTTGGTGTAGAACACCATACCTATCACCCCGTGAGTATTTGGAGCTTCAGTCCCTGCCTCACAACCCATTTATCAATCATACATATATATTTATCGTTGGTGTAGAACACCGAGTCTAACACCCCAAAACCATCCATTAATTAATTTATAAATTAATTAATCCAATCTGTTAATTAATTCAACAACTAATTAACAACATAAATCGCCCTTCAAAAGTCAACCCTTAATTAACCATTCAACATCTCAATAGTAGATAATTAATTAACAATTAATTGTTCTTAGCAATCCAAATAAATAATTAACTCAACATTTAATTATCCAAATTTATTAACAAGTCTAAACCCATCAACTCAAATAGTGATTTGTCCAGGACATTAACAACTTACATGCACGTCATAATTATCACAAAACATGCTGAACAAGCCCATATATTTAGCAACCATCTCACACATCATCTTATAATATAGAAAAACTCCATCCAAGACAAATTAATGCATGGAAATATAACAAGTATCAAAAATTACCATTGGCCAACAGTCGTAACAAACAACCAATTCAAAATCTTAATTTAATGCATACAAATTAATTAATTCAAAAATTAATTAATTAAATATTATCTCTTAAACCAATCATAAATTAATTAAACATTTTACATTTTACATGTAATAATTAATCCATCCATTAATTATTACCAATTTCCAATTTATACTTTTGAACATGTCAATTATTCAATATTCCCAATCATCAATAAAATCCACAAATTTTATTCCAACTCATGAATTGATAATTAATTCTAAAATTAATTACCCTATTATAAATTCTGCCCATTCAAATCATTTAACTGTTTAATCATATCACTTTAACCAAATTATCAAAACATGCTTAAAAAAACACAAGTTCAAGCCCTCATTTATCTCATGTGGGCGGCATCATTTAATAACTTCAAAAGTGTCATGCATCGACATATCATAATCAAGGAAACTTACATTATCAATTTATTTAAGGAATATATAATTCTTAAAATAAAGTGTTATGGATTTGAGACCCTACCTCGGGGTGACACCATTTTAAATCTGAAGCGCTTTAATGTACTTGGCAGCAACCAGTCCACAACTGGTCTGTAATTGCATGTGCGCACACCTTTATATATATACATATATATATATATCTGTGCGCGTTGTCTACATTTATCAACGAAAATTACATAAATTAAACCGGTGCCCAGAATAAAAGTTGTAATGAACAACGCACCTCTAAATTGGTACCAGGAACTCATAAAAAATTTAACAGGCCTTAATATAACTGGTGCGAAACCAAACTGCGGGTTTAGAAACTAACCCGACCAACGGTGACAAGACAATTCGAGACCATCCGCCTCACCCTTGGTGGCAGATGTAGGATTATGGACCAATGTGTCCCGAGTCAACATTCACATATCCTAAAAATAGAGGAACTCAACGATCAGATTAAACCCAAACCATTGGGTTTTAGATGAGAAAACAAGGCGAGAGAGAGGAGTCAAATGATCGATGTGAATCACCAGTTATACGCAGACAGACTCTCCTTGACGAGGAAGATAAGATTCATGAATTGTCCAAGGGGAATCGTCACACGCAAAGTGGAGTTCGGGAGAGGGGTGGTGCACCTCTAGGTATTTCCCGGAGGGGGGTTGCGCCACAGAGGTCACGCGCTGTAGGAGCTCCACCCGGGTGTCACACTGCTATAGGGAGGGTCGTTCAGGGGTTCACATGCCTCTTGGTGGCACCACGGGAAGGAGATCACACCGAGGAGGGAGCTCGAAGGAGGGAGGAAGGGGCCATGTCATGGGGTGCGCTGCTACGTGCGTGTTGCACCTTGTGCGTAGGGAGGAAGAAGAGGGGAATTCGATTCCCTTTATTTTTTTTCAAACCCCTAAATTAATTTCCATTAATAATAGTTATTATTAAACTCTTAAAACCCAACAATAATACTACAATTAATGCAATAATAATAATAATACTCACTTTATTATTATTATTATACACATTAAATACTTATCTAAAAAGTAAAAAACTCCCCAATTAATCCTTCTTAAAGGAAACATTTCATTTGAGAAAATCAAACTCCCCTTTACTCCTCAATTAAATTAAAATATCTTTGACTTCAAATTAATAAAAAAAAAATAATTCCTTTCCCACAATTAATAAAATTCATTTTTCCTTGAATTTAATTAATTAAAATAATAATAATAATAATATTTAAATCATCATCATTATTATTATTAAAATATTAATTTTTTTAAATTCCAACCAAAACTCCCCAATTCATTACTATTATTATTTATAATAATAATATCCATAATGATCAATAATTATGATACTCGTAAAACCATAATAATAAAAAATATAATTATTATTACTCAAACCTTTGATATAACCCAAAAACTCTATTAAATAACCACCCCCTTCATTAAATTCAAAACTGCTTATTTAATTAAGCGTTTCATCAAGATACCCAATAGCCTCATTAAATTCACCTAAATATTACACCCCATTAAATAAAAACAGAACTTTGATAAACCCCATAATTAAGTTGTATTAAAAGAAACAATAAAACACCCATTTTAATTATGTCCAACCTCCACATTTAAATCCAAATTAATTATCCAAATCGTTTTTATCCTTCATTTAGTATTCTTGTAATAAATGTTTTGTAATTAATTATAAAACTCCATATTGATCATTAAATTATTTTAACATTTATTTAACTAACTAAAAATAATAATAATAACATCATTATTATTATTATTCAAACTTTCATTTATTTAAAAACCCAAACCTCCAATTTATTACAATATCATCAATATGATAAAAACTACAACCCATAACCCCTCATTTAATTAAAATATTCTTTGAGAAGATTAAAAACCACATTTAATTCCCATAAATGATACACTCCTTTAACATGTAATTAAAATCTCAAAGTATCAAAATAATTTATGACTCCGTAATAATAACAATGAAATTATTATTATTATCACATTTCTACATTTAATGAAAAATGGTTCTTTAATAATTCTAAAACTTTTCATTTAAATAAAACAGTTCTTTGATAAACCCAAAAGCCACATCAATACCTTCAACTGCCATTTAATGAATTCTTTAATATTCAATAAATTTAACAACCACAATAATAATAATAATAAATTAATCATCATTATTATTATTAAAACGTTATTTTAATTAATCCAAAAATCTCATATAATCATATTTAATTAAATAATAACAATAATAATTTATTAAATAAGATAAACTGCACAGGTTGGACCACAACCATGCGCTGCCCATGCAGATCCATTAAAGTGGATTTTTCCGGATTCGATGCACCCGAGACTCATCGGGACACCCGCTAAAATTTATCAGGTAATTATGAAATTATAGAAATGTCACCATTTGGTGTTACAACACTCAGAATAAAATTATAGAGCTTGGTTTAAAAAAATGAACCGTTGATAAATCGATTTTTTTTCCAAAACATTTGTATTTTAACCCAGTTCAAAAACACGGGACTTTACATAAAGAGATTATGGAATTTAAATAAAGAACACACTCAATAATAAATTTAGGAATATGACGAGTGAGAGTGAAAAATTATTAATTAAATAGGTTATATATTAAAAGAGATCACAATAATTTTGATACAATTTATAAAGAAAATTTAAAAGTTAATTAAGAAAGAAAAGTAGTAGAAAATAAATATCAAAATTATGAGATTATACGATTTGGTATGAATATTAAATGATAAAATAAATAAAGGAGATAGAGTTATTTGATAAATGAGTTTGGAATTAGCTTAGTGTGATCCCATATGTCTCATCCCGTTGATTTGAAGGTTTATATATTTATCCCATGATTTTAATGGATATTTAATAATCAAGTCCCCCATACTTTTTGGTTAAAGTATCATGAAACCAAGCCCCATCACATTACTAGTTGTGAACACCCATCCATCACTTTTTGGTTGTGAGAACCTTTTGTATAAGAGGTGGCGTGAAGAGAAATTTTCTTAGCACAAACCCATTACAAAGATTCTACTTTATCTCTCAATAAGGATAATACAACATGAGGAGGGAGATAGAGAGGTAATGGCAGAAGAGATCCAAAGAGATTGATAAGTGAAGTTGGATCTTGATAGGATTCTTTGATATCACTAGATATTTAGTGTGAGATCTTCGTTGATTCGACCGTAAACATTTTTTAATCTACCATTGTTGAAAGAGACTCCAAGTTACTCTATTTATAGCCTCCAATTAATCAAATAAAGTTATATAATTTTTAAACAACATCAAGCAATCACAATGAATGATTAAAATATGTAGGGTTCACCAAAGAATTAAACTTTTACAATATTTTTGAATTCCACTAGGTACCCAGTAGCTTCCATTGGAAAGATGGTGGGATGCTCAGAGTTTGGCTCTTCTGGCCAGATGCCACCGATTGGCCAATGAAAAGCATCGACTACCTGATGAACCTCTTATGTCTCAGAGCTTCTATGTTCTAAACACTATCTGGCTACTAGGTATCCACCGACAGGCCATAGGAATTCCTACAAGCCTTCCCTTATGTTTATATGGCACCTGGTATCCTATTCCCTACATCAACTAGCCAATACAGCCTGAAGTTATCTATTATTCACTTTTTCTCTTCTAGATTCTTACTAAGTATTAAATATGTTCAATAAATTATTCCCATTATTTCATCACATCTATCAAGACTTTAATAGATCATCAATGCCTCTTCATTTTCTTCAAGAAGGATATTTAAATGCCTTTGTATTTTATCAAAAAACCAAGAATTTATATAAAATATAAACACTAAAACTCACTTAAATGAAATTATTAGATAAATAATTAAGTGTTTGTTATCATGAAAACACTATGAGAGAGAGAGGGGTACAAAAATCCATCCTTTTTTTTATGATCAAAACCACTTAATATAAAAAGATATATCAAGAGTAAATCAAGAGTGGAACATGTAACAATATATTAAAGATATTTCCAATAAAATATCCAATATGCTTAAGAAATAAACATTACATAACTAAGCCATAAATAAAACCTCCTTTTAAACTTGAAAAAACTTTTACCCCTTTGTGATTGTCAAAAAAGGAAAGGGAAAAAATTAATTTTAAAAAAGATATTCAATGTAACTTTTAAAAATAATTTTAAAAAATTAAAAAAAATATGATAAGAGAGAATATCAAGAATTAAAATATTTTGAAAGAATTAACACAAAATAAATTTTGAAAAAGATATAATAAAAAAAATTGAAAAAGAAAAATGAAAATGAAATATCTTCATATTACCTCCCATTCCCCCCCTTAATAGATTCATAAAAACTAATAACTGAGATAGAGAGAGAGAATCTAGAATTAAAATAAAAAATGAAGTATAATAATGTAATTAATATTAAATAAATTGAAAAACTTATCCCTTATGTAGATCATCCTATAAATTTATCAGTTATCAATAGTCTAGGGGTGAATTTTAAACCAAGAATAACTTACCCCCCATGAAATTATTGTTTTTTACAAAATCCATTGGTTGGAACAAATAAGGATCCCCCAATTAGTGAAATTAATGAGGAAAAGGAAACCTCAACATAAGAGAGAGTGATAGTAATAATAATATAAATTATTTTAAGAGAAAATATTTAAAGATATATCAATAACTTCAAGATTTAAATATAAAACAATAATCACAAAAATATATCAAGATCCCTTTTATAAAAACAATAAATTTCAAGGAGAAGAAAATGGTATTCAATATTTTTAATAAATAAGAAAAACAATATTTTTAAAAATATTAAAGAAATATATTAAAATCTATAAAGAAAAATGATTTTTAAAATAAATATGAGGTTTTTTTTTGAAAAAGGTAAACTCCTCCAAAGAAAAAAATTTAAAGATAGGAGTCATAAAAACATTTGAAAGAAACTTTAAAGAAGTAATATTTTAAACTATACCATAAGGTAAATATTTAATAACATGATAAGAACAAATGATAATATAATAAAATCCATGATCCTTGCTCATACCAAAAATTATAATGTTATCTATAAATTATAAAAAGTAAATTATAAAAATATATAATAATAAATAAAGAGGGATGATAAATAATATCATTATTAGATTACTCCCCATTCATAAGAAAATTAGATCAAATAAAAATGAAAAATATTTCTTGCTAAATGGATCATTATCAAAATACTTTAGAGTTGATTGATCCAATTTAGAGTAGCCACTATATGATATGTCGATAATGTTTAGTGGAACAGTACTATAAAATATAAAATGTGAGTAACTTTTTATAACCATGTGAACATGGGTTTGACAATGCTATCTGATTAACATTTTGATTTCAAAACAATATTGGGTAAAAAAATGTTGGATAATAAGGATTTAAGAACCCAAAATTGTTTTGAAATGATTTTTAAGAGGAGACATGGGATTAAAGATGAATAGATTTATTTCTCCCATATCTAGTGTTTTTTTAATCATATTCATAAATGAGATTATAGATTTTATGATAATAAATAAAAATATTATCTTGATTGAATCCTTTTACAAAATAAGTTTTATTTTTGTAAGAACTATCATTATTCAAAAAACCAAAACAGAAAATGATTTTTAAAAGGTTATTAAGAAAAAAATCATATCTAGATATTGATCACTATGAGTGAATTGATCAAGATTATTTTTAATCTCTTTGATTTGAGATTCTAAATTCTTAATGTTTGGTTGTTCTTTTAATTTCAAAACCAAAACATATTTTTCTTTATAAAGGAGATTCATTTCATTAAAAAGTAAATCCTTTTAATTAATAACTTTTTTTTAATTTTTTTGTTGATTTATTTTTATTTATAAATGAATTCATCGAAAAAATTCTAAAGACTTTTTAGTAGACTGGAAGAGAAAGAAGAAGTGGATGAATGAGATTAAGAGGAGGAAGAACAAGAAATAGGTTAACTAACCTCATCACCTACCTCAAGATGTTCCATGAGGCATTTAACACTTGATTCACTTGATGAGGTTGAGTCCAGGGATTCATCATTAGCACTCCAGGTTGATATTTTAATGGATTTATTACCTTGTTTATTACTTTTCATCTTCTTTTTGTATATGAGGTACTCTAACATGATATTATCATATTTTTATTCATTTATAGCATGTAACTTATTTTTCTTTTTAGCACGAAAAAGTTATTTCTTTTTCCTTTTTCTGTTTTTCAATTTTTTGTTTAGGAAATCAATCTTGGTATACTTTTTAGAAGATTTATCATTATCGATATCTTTGAAATCAAATGTTATTTTTGATTATTTGGATTCTATTACTTATTTAACTTCTTTTTTAGATTTATGCTTCATGGTTATCTCATAGGTTATGAGATATTTTATATGCTCCATTAAAAAAATTTTATTTATGTATTTTTTTTCTTGTATTAACATCACCTTGGGTACCCAATTACTAGGTAAGATGCAAAAGAACTTTTTTTTATAAACTTTATGTAGACAAATAATCTCTAGGAGACTTTTATCCACTAAAATTTTTAGTAAAACTTGTAAAAATATCAGTATTAGATTCATTTGGATTCATACCAAATATTTTCAAATATTGCCTAAACATGTTAATCCTAGTATCTTTAACTTTATTCATTCCTTCATGAGTTAATTATAGAAATTTCTAGATTTAATGTCTGGTTTTACAAGTATAAATGTGATTAAACTCATTATGATATAATCCATAATGTAAATTATTCATTGATTTTTTATTAAGTTCAAAAGTTTCCATGTCATCCGGAGTCCATCTGTCCTTCGATTCTTTAGAATGTGTAAATCCATGCATAACAATTTTTCAAAGAGGATATCCTATAATACCTAGAAAAGTGGACAACGTGAGTATTCTTATAACTATAGTATGAATAATTAAAATAAGTTACATAACCCATAGAGTTCCTTTTAAGACCACCAAGGGTTTTTGAAAAATATTTCATTTTAAAAAGATCAAAATTTGAAATCGGTTAAAATTTTGAAAATTAAAACTAATTTTTGAAAACAAGGTTTTTTGATAAAACAAAAATAACTCATTTGATACCAAATATAGGTTGGAGATACAGATAAAATAGAAATAGGGTGGGGGAGTGAATTTCCTTCATAAAAATTAAAACATGGAGAGTGATGGAAATTAGAAATATAAAAAAATAACAAAATATATATAGGTAAGTATAACAAAAATAAAATATTAAGTAAATATAAAGTGATGATGGAACTTAAATGAAGAACATTCTCAAAAATTAATTTGAGATTATGATGAGTGATAGTGAACAATTATCAATTAACAATATTAAAAATGAAAATATATCACAATAATTTTGAAATGATTTATAAAATATAATTTCAATTTTAATTAAATGATAAACATAGTGGAAAAGGCATATCAAAATTATGAGATTTTACAATTTGATATGAATATGAAATTTAGATATAAATAAAGGAGAGAGTTATTTAATAAAGGAGTTTGATAATAGATCATCATGAGCCCCTAAATATCCTCACCTTAGGTTAAGAGGTTTATGTATTTCTCTATTGTTTTTAACAAATATTAAGTAAACAAGTACTACCTTTATTTTTTAGCTGATGTATAAATAAACCAAACTCCCTCATTTTGTCAATTGAGAGCACCCTTTGTAGAAGAGGTGGTGAGAAGAGATATTTTGTTGGTGCAAACCTATTACAAAGCCCCTCCCTTATCTCTAAAGAAGTATAATAAAATTTGAGGAGGGAGATAAAGAGGTAATGGTATAATAGAGCCAAAGGGATGGAGAAGTGAATTTGGCTCTTGATAGGATGATTTGAGATCACTAGATATTTAGCATGATAGCATTATTGATTCAATCGTAAGAGTTGTTCAATCCACCATTGTTGAGAGTTCCTACAAGGTCCTCTATTTATAGCCTCAAATTCATCAAATAAATTTTAGGAGTCCTTTAACATCATTAATCACCATCAAAGAGAGATTAAAAATTGCAGTTTCCACTAAAGAATGAAACTTTGACAATCTTTTTGAACGCCATCAGCTACCCGATAGCTGCCACTAGCTAGCCAGTGTGATGCCTGGAGTTCCAACATTCTACTCAGATTCCACTGGTTGGCCATTGGGAAATCATTGGATCCCTGGTGGCCTTTATATAGCTCATATAGTTTTTCTTATTTCCACTAGTTGGCCAATATTTATCCACTAGATGATCTATGGACTTCCTACAAGTCTGCCTTTTCATCCATATGACACTGGATAATAGGTGCCCTTCACTAGATAGTCAGTGTAGTCTGACATTCTTCATCCTTTACTTTGTCCCTTAAATATGATTCCAATGTCTTTAATAGGTTCAAGAATTTATTTCCATTATTTCATCACATACATCAAGTCTTCAATAAATATTTAATTCATCTTTACTGTCGTCATGAAGGATTCATAAATGCCTTTATATTTCATCACAAAACCAAGACTTGATATGTAGTATAAAAAATGAAAATCACTTAAATGAAATTATTAGACAAACAATTGAGTGTTTATGATCATGAAACCACCACGAGAAAGAGATAGTTACAACACACTCACCTCACACTTTAATCATTTATCCCAAAGGCTATAAGGAAACTCTAGGTCCATTCATGGTCTACTCAGACCAATCATCTTAGTCTATCAATCTCCTCTACACGGAGGTGTCTAAGGGAACCTATACTAGGACCATCACATTCATTCATTTCATTAAATCTACACCCCTCAGGGTCCATACATCTCAAGGAACACACATTTATAATCAATCCCTTAGTCATCAGTATCTAGGACATTAAGCTAGTGATCATGAGTTCATTGTGGCCCTAGGAATCTATGTCTCTCCATAGGATATTTATTTTTAAATAATAAATTTATTTAAATAAAAGTTCAATTTCCCCAAGTTATGATACCAAAAATCATATGCATATGACAACAAACATAAACCATAGGTAAACGCACAGATACTGAAGGTTCTGGGCATAATAGAAGCACTATATGGGGAACAACCAACTCAGTTTTTGGTCGTAATAGATGATTAATCTAATATTTACATGATGATAAATGACATGATCAATGGAAATTAATCAAAGAATAATTGACGGTTGCATACTGGAACCAAGACACAGGATCATCACATATTATTTATAATTAATTTAAATAATTAAAGAATTACCTTATAATTAATTTTTTCTCCATTGATGGATATGATAATGTATCTATGTCGTACCATCATTATGTTATAGTAATCAAGAGTATATTACCTCCAGTGATGATCTACACATGTTCCATGAACCTCAAAACGTCACTGTAGGAATCTCTAGGTGCTAGCATAGTAAATCCTGATGATTTCATCATTCACCTTTTATTTCCTCGAGAATTGCTTGAACAAGGATTCTATTTGATCTCCCTAGACTAGAGAGTGGGAGTTAAGGAGGATCAATCTCCATTATTAAGATATTTATTAGAGAGGGATCTCTCTAGGGATTCGAGATAATTCTCTCTGTATGTCATTGTGCATAATAAAATGAAATTAGAAACCCCTAAGGAAAATAATATAATTGGGTTTCTATACTGCTAGATTTAGAAAATAATAATTGTGCATGCGAACGTATTATTTTTCATAATTCTTGTGGAACCCCATGTCAATAATAATAATAATAATAATAATATTTTTTTACATTCACTTAACTCATGAATTAAATTAAATATTATTTATTCAAATAATATTTAATATAAATTATTTCTCACTGAATCATTAATCTTGGTCTTCCATTCCTCTAAAATATTTAATAGAAATTGAACAATTACTATTTATTTAATAAATAAATATCACTAAATTATTCTCTAATAAATAAATAAATATTATGTTTACTAAATAGAAAATAACTATTTAGTACATATCCTACTCACAAAATATTCTATCAAATAACAGGTGATATCTCAAATTAATCAGGTTGCATGCTGGTGCCACAAACCTATATGCTCGATCTATCGTTCTTTGAATTTCCAAAAATTGAACTAGCCTATAGAAATCCATGAACACAGATTTGTTTAGGATATATCATTTCCATCAAATATCCCGAGATATCAACTTTCGTTAATGAATAGAAGATAAAAATTCTTCATCACATTATTCATTAATGAAATATTAATCATGACGTACCCAACATATCCTACTTATCTAAGAACATATATTTTCACGATTTTTTTCAATACATCAAAGTACACGACTCATAGAATTCATTAATAATAATTCTAAAGGCTAAGGACCAATACACATGTTCATAGATAGGAACATACAATGACACATATAAATGTAGATTTTTTACTGATGGGTCCTGTTCTCATAATTTCATACATTGGAAATTACCAAGGGCGTACACCATGAGAAGGTGCCTCAAATTCCTATGAGTCTCCACCCCTGATATTCTATGTCATTTGTGTCCCTAAAAATATTTCATCTAGATAAAGAACATATATTTATGAATACTACCATGGTACTTATGGGTTATTATCATAGTAGGGAACTGCTATGACCTTTTAGTGAGACAAATACTCTTAGGACATTATCACATACTATGTCATGCAGAAGAATAATCATGATATGATAAAAAGTTTATTAAAATTAAAAACAATGAATACATGTTATCATAAAGTATATAGAAGTTGGTTATAGGTAACCAACTCCAACAGACTCCCACTTTCACTATAGATAACTGATCCCAACCTTCATTTCGATATCTCTCACATGATAATCATTCTTATGATGTTATAGGCCTTTAGTCATGGGGAAAAATACATTTTTTATATGGAAAATCTTATTATTTCAACTTCACCCCTATAAGAAAAATCCCTAAAGAGGTGATACTTCTAGAGTATATACTTTGTCCGCTGGTGTAACATTGTCCCCTTTTCAAGATCCAATGATGCAATATTATCACAATATAATGTGATAGGAATTTTATTACTAGGTACTAAATCAATCTCTAGAACAAAGTTTCATATCAAAATGGATTCTTTGGATGCATCAAAAGTCTCTATATATATGGAATCGACTGTAGAATCAATGAAAATTGGCTACTTTGAACTCATACAACTCACAACTCCTCATTTGAGGCAGAAAACATATCGTGATTGTGACTTTAGATCATTATGATCTATTTTTAAGCTAGGATCAATATAATCCCTAATAAACAAATCCTAATCTACTCCACACACCAGGAACATATCCTTAGTTATTCTTAGACACTTAAGGATAATCTTAACAATAGACCAATGCTGTTATCCTGGATCAAATTGATATCCGCTTGCCATTCTCAATGCATAGGAAACATCAAATATAGTATATAACATGGAATACATGATTGCTTCTATATATGAAGCATATGGGATCATACAAACTCCATTTTTCTCTAGTTTTGTTTAAGGAAACATTTTATTATAAATATTTATACCATGTAACAGTGAAACCAATCCCCTCTTGGATTGTTACATACTAAATCTCTTTAGTATCTGGTAAATGTATGTACCTTGACTTAGTCCAAGAATCTTCTTAGATCTATCCTGAATGATATTGATCCCTAGAATGTAGGCTACTTCACCTAAGTACTTTATGGAGAAACACTTGTTTAACTAGTATTTAATAAACTGTAAGACTAATATGTCATTTTCAATAAGTATTATTTCATCAATATATAATACTAGGATAATTACTGCATTACCACTAAAATGATTGTAAACACATGGCTCACATTCATTATTAATGAAACCAAAATCTTTTATAGCTTCATAAAATTTAATGTTCCATGACCTAAATGATTTATTCAATCTATAAATGGATCTCTACAACTTTCATATCTTTTTGGCATCACTTAGAGTCACAAAAAATTCTGGTTGTTTCATGTAGACATCTTCCTAAAGGTTTCCATTAAAGAAAGTTGTTTTGACATCCATATACCAAATTTTATAGTCATGGTAAGCTACTATAGAAATTAGAATTAAGATGGATTTAAACATTGGAACTGGTAAAAATGTTTCATCATAGTCAATTCCTTGATGTTGTTTAAAACCTTTAGCTGCTATAATTGATTTAAAGGTACTTACTCTACCTTAAATTTCCATTTTTCTCTTGAATACCCATTTATACCCAATAGGATTTTCATCAATTGAAGGATCAACTAGAACCCAAACTTGGTTCTGATATATGGAATCCATTTAATAATTCATGGAATCTTTCCATCTTGAAACTTATAATCTCTCTAATGGATATTTGTAGGAGTGTGGTTCATTATTTTCAATTAATAATGAGTCACCATATTCAATGTGTAACGCCCCGACCCCAGCTACCCAGAGTCGGTGCATTACTTCGTAACATTGGCATGATCACAAAAGATCAAGTCTCGAAAGACCGATTAGTTTAGTAGCCTTGGAAACACTAGATACATTCGTAAACGTTACATTAAATCATAAAGTGAAAAGCTACAATAACAAAGTCTCCATAGTCCACTCTCATATCCTCTTCTGACAATCCCTGCAGGTCATTCATAAAATACTTCTTCACATCCTGGAAAATATTAAAACATTGAAAGGGGTGAGCTCAGATGCTCAGTAAGGATAACAATATTTCGGAAGCCTTCATAAATAAACATAAACATTTAAGGCAATGTATAACTAAAACAAAAGCCTTTTAAACTTGAACATCAACATAATATGGAAAAAGTAAAATGAGATAATGCCATTTACTTCTTCACATGGATATTCTACTGGTCGAATAATCACATGAAATATCATTAACCACTTTCATAATGATGGAATGCATAATGCCAGACATTCTGAAACATTTTGTCAAGGCCTCGACCAAGACGTCTAAAATGATTAAGGCCTCGGCCAAAATCACAAATCAAATTGGGAAAGGGCCTCGGACAATTCCACGTCTAGTTGTCTCATGAGACCTACCGATGCATCGAGGAGCTATAGCGGGCTCCACCCGTCACTTATTAAGTCCAATGCATTCCTCATATGAATAGGTTTAAACATATCATAAACCATAACATAATTGTATCACATAAAACATGCATAAAGGAAACATAACATTTACACATTTCAATCACAAGATATCAATACAACACATTGATATAATAAAAATGCTTTCAAAACCATTTTCAATACCAAAATAAAAGAAAGTTAAAACTTTGTATTTATTTTTCATTAAAAAAATGATGGCTTGTAGAGGAAGCCGAAACTCAAATAATGGTCACGGCGGCGGAGAAGTCGTTGTCGCCACATAAGTACAGAAAGAAAAACATTCCCTTTTGTCGTTTAGTAAAATGCTTCGTATAAAAAGATTCCTTTTGAATAACCGTAAAAGTCAAAGGGGTTTATACACCGTAAAAAAGAAAGTTGTGTATAAAACCAAATATGCCTCAATGAAAGGGGATTGAGACGAAGTCCTTAAAAAGATCATTTTTTTTATAAAGTAGGTCTATTATGTGTATTCACTATAATTACACATAATGTAAAAATACAATATAGTACATAATAATATCATGACATAATTTTAAAGTAGGAGATTAACCCAAAGAATAGAAATTGGGTTAAGAAGTTCCCTTACCTTGCGTCCTGTCCTGACTCGACCGTTCTTTAACCTCCTGAATAATAAACTAGATTTAATTTATATTTACTTAAGAACCTTTTTCATGTTAATTATTCCTTTTATATCCCTTATTACCATGTTATGAACATTATTTAATTATTTAAGTTAATAACCGTCGTTTTGTCGATCTTTGGTACTTGAGTCAAAAATAAACTTCCTATAATTTCAAGTTGTTCATGTGGTGAAATATCCATTATATCCAGAATTATATTCATGATTTAGATATCATATATATGATATATATCCATTATATACATTCATTCATAATGTCACGTAACATTTAGAGGTAAGAAATGAAATGCACCGTTCATGGAGACGGTAAGCCGTACGTACGCATGAACGCTACTTTCATTTCTATTTCGTATTTAATGGAACGGAATCATAATGATATAAATTTATAATATAATTACAGTATAATATAGTGTATAATACCATTTAATCCATCCTTTATACATCCCACATATGGCATTAACGATTCAAATCACTTTGAGGGGGCGGTAGTCCGCACTTCCTAAAATGAAATTATCGCATTTTACCCATAATGGAAATAATAAAGTATGCCATAAATGAGAAATACAGAAGCATAAGTAAAACATAAACATATTCTATATCATATATAAATATAGTGACATCTTAATGTCCACCTTTGAAGGTGTTATATGAGTGTTGAACAATCATCGTTTCGTGAGGCAGAAATTTGCCATCCACAGAAACCGTATGTTCTTTAACCATTAGATGTAGGTGTGTGTAAGTGTAGCTCTAATAATTCTTATAACAACATCCTAGTATATTTAGGATACTGGTGTTGTTACAAAAGAAATGAATAAAAAGAGTTTAGGGGGTTGGAGAAGAAAAATAAAACAAAACAACATTAGAGAAGACATTACCTCAAAATCGGGTAACTCTTTTTGATTTGAGCCAAAGGCTTCCTTGGGAAGAGTTCTGACCAACGTGAGGCTTCTAGGAGTAAGAGGGAGAATTTGGGAGAGTATTTGGGCAGAGTTTGGCCGAGCCAAATGACTTGAAGGTGTGAATAAGGTGGGAGAGGTGGGGGCCTTTTATAAGTGGAGAGGAGGGGCTCTTTTGGAAAGATTGAAATGTTACATTATTATACAATGATTTTCGGATTCTAAAGGTCCCACAATTATATAATTCGTGGATAAGGTGATAAGGGTTCGAAATATCCTCATACAATAGGCTTTGGACAAGTGTAAGCCTTGGATTTTTCATTATCTTCTCATTTTATTTAAATCGATAAATAATGAGGTCATCGCTGCATCATAATGATGTCATAAATAATTTAATTTATTTAATGTCTAAAAATTATAAAAAAAATACTATGATGTAGTAAATCTTTTTATATTTCTAATGAATATTTATAGTCAAAATTTTGACTTGTGTAAACCCACTTAAAAACTGTTTTAGTAAAACATCTCATGTTGTGTCAATTTAATTTTAACATTAAATAAATATATATTAATGTCATTTTCCAACTAAAGTGGATACATGGGGTCCCCAAGTTGACCCATGGGTTGTATTGGTCGGCAATTACTCATCCAATAGGAGTAGGACAAGTTTCAAGCTCATCTCATATTATTAAAACATCATTTTTACCTTAAACTACACTAATTACCTCTAATCGCGATTAAGAACTTAAAAGTTACTATTCACCAAAAATTTATTTTAATCTCATTGAACCACATTTTACTTCTTAATGAAAACCATATATGTCATATTTTTGAAAATCAAATCACATAAGTGGTATTATTTCATTTAAACGAAAAATCAGTTATTTAACTACCACTTAGTGGTTTCACTATTCATCAAAAATTGAAGTTTTTCAGAACAAAGCCAAAATTTCACCCTAAGCTATAATTGATATTCCGAATTCAAAAATGATGTCTATTTTAAAAAATTCCAAACATATAATTTGCAATAATTAATTTTATAATTAATTCCCGCTGTTACGACAAATAGCGTGTTTTTAAGAAAAAATTTATATCAAAAGATTGGCAATTATTTATGTCCAATTTCAATGTTAAATTAATTATAATGACCACCATTGGATAAAATGGTAAAAATATATTCTAATTATACTTTAAAACCACTCAATAGTATAACTTATCACTATAAATTATTTTGATTAAAAAAGTTGTTTTAAGTATTTTTCACTATTCATAAAAAATTAGTTCTCAGAAAATTACAAAAAATTCAACTTTGGATAATTTCGATATTACGAATACAAAAATGAAGTCCATTTTGAAATATAAAATTTCTATAATTTTAAAAAGTGGTTATTACTATTCATAACGGCTACTTTGATTAGTCGCGGTGTTTTAGAACTCGAAGTTGCGTACAATGCAAGCTATTGCATTATTGAATGAGAAGCGTATCGTGGAAGCTTGGGGTGTTACATTCTCCCCTCCTTCAATAAATTGTGTCCTCGCAATTTGAAAATTTTCTTTGAAAATAAAAGGTTGAAAAGAGAAAATACCTTTGTGGAAAACCCACATCGGAAATAAGATTAATAAAATTTAGCCTTAATAAGAGGGAAAGGGAAATGAAAAAGTCACCACCCAATTATAATCTCGATTAGGAGAACATTGGTGGCAATTAGAGACATATAATTGGAGGAAAAACGTAAATATTTGTAGGGAGTGATTGAGGTCATCAATCACAATCAACTGTCAAATTGAGGGCCTCAAAGCCTTCAATCTATGTTGATTTAAAATATCATCAGTTCCACAAGACATAAGGTATTAGGATAAAACATTTTTTTTGTTTTAATATCCCTTTAATAAAGTTTAAGAATTAATTTATTCATTGAATAAGAGATAGGTATAAATATATTTATGGTTGACAATTAGAGTTTCAACCTTCAACTCATCTTTCACTCAAAAAGATAATAAAACTCAAAAATATTATACTTATCCTAATTGTATAAGGTTCCAAATGTTAACACATAACATTTAGATTAGTAAAATTATTTTGTAATAACCAGGGACTTCCTGTAGGCTAGTGGTAGGAAATAAAGGCCTGTCGCACTATGATTGTGGGTTCGATTCCTGCAGCTTTGTCTGACGCGACGGGTTATGCCCCACCCTGCAGGTTGTCCTTTTCCTAAAACTATAGTATCATAATATTCCAAAAATAATCTTCATAAATTTTTTAACCTTAAACAATACTATCCAAAGATTAACTTAATCCACTCCAACCTTTATAGTTATCCAAAATACCTCTGTCCAGGCTTTCTCTAAAAGGTATCTTAATTCCAAAATCAATTTATCAGATTCCCCAAAAAAATTAAAGTTTCTCTTATTGTCACATACTAAAAATATAATTACCTTCATCATATTAAAACCTTACTGAAATCAACAAGTACTGCAGTACAATCCTTATATATATATCACATTATTCTAATAACCAGAATATAATCCATGAGTCCAAAAGAACCAATACATTAGTTATTCTGCTTCAACTGTAGTAACAACATAAGATTGTCCTTGATCCCTTGACCTTTTCTGAGGTAAGTTTCCCTGACGCTTAGGACATTCATTTGCATAATGACCCATTTCTCTACAATTGTAGCATTCAACTTTGATAGCCTCTTTCTTTCCCTTGCAATCAAGAGCCTGGTGACCCTTTTCTCCACATTTATAACAAACTCCCATTCCTTTTAGGCAAGTACCAGGGTGATTCTTCCCACAATTATCACATAATGAAAAACCCTTCTTTCCATTTTTCCCTTTATCTGTCTCTTGTTCCACCGTTCTATTCTTCTCTTGCTTTACTTTGTTGTCATAAGACTTAGAGAATTCCTTTTCTGTCTTGATAGCACACGAGACAATATCTTCGTATGATGAGAAGGATTGTGATACCAAAGCTCGACGGAGAAATGGTTTTAACCCATCAATGAAACGATCAATCTTACTCCTTGGGTTACGTATATAATCGGCAGCATGCCTCGCTAACCTTGTAAAGTTAGCCTCATACTTTGAGACATTCTCATCCTCCTTCTGCCTCAGACCCAGAAATTGCCTTTCCATATCTGCTCGATGGTCATGTGGAAAGTATTTTTCTAAGAACAGATCTTTGAACTCTCTCCATTCCATACCTGATACTTCTTCATCTTCCTTTGTGTTTTGAATCAATGACCACCATTGATCGGCATCTCCAGTGAGGCGGTAAAATGCCATGATAACCTTCTCCCTTTCGCTACTCCCCAAGGCGTGGAATATTTTCTCTAAGGAATTTATCCATTGCTCAGCAACTAATGGATTGATACCCCCATTAAATGTTGGCGGTTGTTGCCTCATGAAGCGGTCTAACATTGATCCTCCACGTTGCAGATCATGGTGCTCCATACAAGTAAGGTTATTATTCATAACCTGGGTGAGTTGTCCCAGTATGGTAATAAGTTGATCACTACCAGTTGTATCTACAAATCCACAATAATTATCTTGAGCAGGAGGGCAATCCCTACACGGAGTTCGTGCATTGATACGGTTTCCATTCCTTCCACTAGGCTCCATTTCTAAACAATGGCATAAACTAGATTAGTTTATGAATCAAAATACATAATTCCATACTTGTAAAATACTTAACATAAATTGAACTATTTATGGACATAATCCATAATCATAAAAATGTTTTCTTTGAGGAAGTATATACTCATAACCCTTTATAGTGGTTTATAAAGAAAAGAAGAATTATCTTAAGCATATCCCCCTTGAGTGTCAGAACCAAGAGTACAGCAAGGCCCATTGTCGTGCACCAGTTCCCGTTCGAGTCTAGCTCAAAGCGGTGTTTTCGGGTTTTACCCCTAGGTACATCTGTGCTAGAGCCGCCTCTACCTGCTCGTATCCAGACAGGGATGTATTGCTCGGAATACTCAAAACATCTCTATAATACCAAAATTCTAGGAAGTTCTTCTATACTAATCCTCAAAGTCATCTTAGGTCTACGTGCTCTAATCAGAGTTTATCTAAATATAGCTTCCAAGGTTTGTACTAAACTGCCTCTGATACCAACTGTAACGCCCCGACCCCAGCTACCCAGAGTCGGTGCATTACTTCGTAACATTGGCATGATCACAAAAGATCAAGTCTTGAAAGACCGATTAGTTTAGTAGCCTTGGAAACACTAGATACATTCGTAAACGTTACATTACATCATAAAGTGAAAAGCTACAATAACAAAGTCTCCATAGTCCACTCTCATATCCTCTTATGACAATCCCCGCAGGTCATTCATAAAATACTTCTTCACATCCTGGAAAATATTAAAACATTGAAAGGGGTGAGCTCAGATACTCAGTAAGGATAACAATATTGCGGAAGCCTTCATAAATAAACATAAACATTTAAGGCAATGTATAACTAAAACAAAAGCCTTTTAAACTTGAACATCAACATAATATGGCAAAAGTAAAATGAGATAATTCCATTTACTTCTTCACATGGATATTCTACTGGTCGAATAATCACATGAAATATCATTAACCACTTTCATAATGATGGAATGCATAATGCCAGACATTCTGAAACATTTTGTCAAGGCCTCGGCCAAGACGTCTAAAATGATTAAGGCCTCGGCCAAAATCACAAATCAAATTGGGAAAGGGCCTCGGCCAATTCCACGTCTAGTTGTCTCATGAGAACTACCGATGCATCGAGGAGCTATAGCGGGCTCCACCCGTCACTTATTAAGTCCAATGCATTCCTCATATGAATAGGTTTAAACATATCATAAACCATAACATAATTGTATCACATAAAACATGCATAAAGGAAACATAACATTTCCACATTTCAATCACAAGATATCAATACAACACATTGATATAATAAAAATTCTTTCAAAACCATTTTCAATACCAAAATAAAAGAAAGTTAAAACTTTGTATTTATTTTTCATTAAAAAAAATGATGGCTTGTAGAGGAAGCCGAAACTCAAATAATGGTCACGGCGGCGGAGAAGTCATTGTCGCCGCATAAGTACGGAAAGAAAAACATTCCCTTTTGTCGTTTAGTAAAACGCTTCGTATAAAAAGATTCCTTTTGAATAACCGTAAAAGTCAAAGGGGTTTATACACCGTATAAAAGAAAGTTGTGTATAAAACCAAATATGCCTCAATGAAAGGGGATTGAGACGAAGTCCTTAAAAAGATCATTTTTTTATAAAGTAGGTCTATTATGTGTATTAACTATAAGTACACATAATGTAAAAATACAAGATAGTACATAATAATATCATGACATAATTTGAAAGTAGGAGATTAACCCAAAGAATAGAAATTGGGTTAAGAAGTTCCCTTACCTTGCGTCCTGTCCTGACTCGACCGTTCTTTAACCTCCTGAATAATAAACTAGAGTTAATTTATATTTACTTAAGAACCTTTTTCATGTTCATTATTCCTTTTATATCCCTTATTACCATGTTATGAACATTATTTAATTATTTAAGTTAATAACGGTCGTTTTGTCGATCTTTGGTACTTGAGTCAAAAATAAACTTCCTATAATTTCAAGTTGTTCATGTGGTGAAATATCCATTATATCCAGAATTATATTAATTATTTAGATATCATATATATGATATATATCCAGTATATACATTCATTCATAATGTCACGTAACATTTAGAGGTAAGAAATGAAATGCACCGTTCATGGAGACGGTAAGCCGTACGTACGCATGAACGCTACTTTCATTTCTATTTCGTATTTAATGGAACGGAATCATAATGATATAAATTTATAATATAATTACAGTATAATATAGTGTATAATACCATTTAATCCATCCTTTATACATCCCACATATGGAATTAACGATTCAAATCACTTTGAGGGGGCGGTAGTCCGCACTTCCTAAAATGAAATTATCGCATTTTACCCATAATGGAAATCATAAAGTATGCCATAAATGAGAAATACAGAAGCATAAGTAAAACATAAACATATTCTATATCATATATAAATATAGTGACATCTTAATGGCCACCTTTTAAGGTGTTATATGAGTGTTGAACAATCATCGTTTCGTGAGGCAGAAATTCGCCATCCACAGAAACCGTATATTCTTTAACCATTAGATGTAGGTGTGTGTAAGTGTAGCTCGAATACTTCTTATAAAAAAATCCTAGTATATTGAGTATACTGGTTTTGTTACAAAAGAAATGAATAAAAAGAGTTTAGGGGGTTGGAGAAGAAAAATAAAACAAAACAACATTAGAGAAGACATTACCTCAAAATCGGGTAACTCTTTTTGATTTGAGCCAAAGGCTTCCTTGGGAAGAGTTATGCTCAAAGTGAGTATTCTAGGAGTAAGAGGGGGAAGTTGGAAGAGTATTTGGGCAGAGGTTGGCCGAGCCAAATGGCTTGAAGGTGTGAATAAGGTGGGAGAGGTGGGGGCCTTTTATAAGTGGAGAGGAGGGGCTCTTTTGGAAAGATTGAAATGTTACATTATTATACAATGATTTTCGGATTCTAAAGGTCCCACACTTATATAATTCGTGGATAAGGTGATAAGGGTTCGAAATCTCCTCATCCAATAGGCTTTGGACAAGTGTAAGCCTTGGATTTTGCATTATCTTCTCATTTTATTTAAATCGATAAATAATGAGGTCATCGCTGCATCATAATGATGTCATAAATAATTTAATTTATTTAATGTCTAAAAATTATAAAAAAAATACTATGATGTAGGAAATCTTTTTATCTTTCTAATGAATATTTATAGTCAAAGTTTGGACTTGTGTAACCCCACTTAAAAATTGTTTTAGTAAAACAACTCATGTTGTGTTAATTTAATTTTAACATTAAATAAATATATATTAATGTCATTTTCCAACTAAAGTGGCTCCATGGGGTCCCCAAGTTGACCCATGGGTTGTATTGGTCGGCCATGACTCATACAATAGGAGTAGGACAAGTTTCAAGCTCATATCATATTATTAAAACATCATTTTTACCTTAAACTACACTAATTACCTCTAATCGCGATTAAGAACTTAAAAGTTACTATTCACCAAAAATTTATTTTAATCTCATTGAACCACATTTTGCTTCTTAATGACAACCATATATGTCGGATTTTTGAAAATCAAATCACAGAAGTGGTAATATTTCATTTAAACGAAAAATCAGTTATTTAACTACCACTTAGTGGTTTCACTATTCATCAAAAATTGAAGTTTTTCAGAACAAAGCCAAAATTTCACCCTAATCTATAATTGATATTCCGAATTCAAAAATGATGTCTATTTTAAAAAATTCCAAACATATAAGTTAAAATAATTAATTTTATAATTAATTCCCGTTGTTACGACAAATAGCGTGTTTTTAAGAAACAATTTATATCAAAAGATTGGCAATTGTTTATGTCCAATTTCAATGTTAAATTAATTATAATGACCACAATTGGATAAAATGGTAAAAATATATTCTAATTATACTTTAAAACCACTCAATAGTATAACTTATCACTATAAATTATTTTGATTAAAAAAGTTGTTTTAAGTATTTTTCACTATTCATAAAAAATTAGAAGTTCTCAGAAAATTACAAAAAATTCAACTTTGGATAATTTAGATATTACGAATACAAAAATGAAGTCCATTTTGAAATATAAAATTTCTATAATTTTAAAAATTGGTTATTAGTATTCATAACGGCTACTTTGATTAGTCGCGGTGTTTTAGAACTCGAAGTTGCGTACAATGCAAGCTATTGCATTATTGAATGAGAAGCGTATCGTGGAAGCTCGGGGTGTTACATAATGAATAAAAAAATACATCTCTCTGGTTCTATTACCTCTCTGGTGCTTCTATGAAGTACTTGCGTTTTAGGAACAACTTCTTCCACTGAGACCTATAAAACATGTTCCTGTACCAAATCTTATATATATTGATCATCAACTTAGTTGAAATCAATATTTCTCCCACTATCCTGGTTGAGTATGTGTTACCTCTTAATAAAGATAGATTTTCTGGAAAAAATTACTTTCTTTTCTAATGGGTTGTATAAGTAGTTATCACGGACCAGCCTGGATACGCTGGTTCCCTAATACCTGAGCTAGCACTAACATAGCCTGGAGGAGTTATTGATCCCCATATGTTAGTGAATAGTGCTTAACATCATACAAGAATAAATAGGGAATAAATTTTATACCCAATAGTGGAACATAAAGATACATGTAAGTATTCTAAACATTCCAAAAGTAGAAAGTACCAGAAACTAAACATGTATATCAAAACCCAAAATAGTACATCATCAAAGTACTTAGTAAAAAGAAAAACATCCAAAAGGACACATCAATCCAATCCCAAAGGATCAATAACATCCACCACATCAAAGTTTCACTTTCCCTTTGCTCAGACTTGGTAGAAGGAAATATAAAAATGCCTAAAGGTAAAGGTAGGATGTGAGCTATAATGCCCAGTAGGGTCACACCAAGTATTCCATAAAAAGATTCCATAATAATAAACCAAATAATGCTTTCAATTTTAAATAAAATAGGTCTTGAAGATATAATTTCATATTAAAAAAATTATTTCATTTAAAAATGATGGAAAACAATTCAAACATGGCTTAAATAAACAATTTACATAAAAAATTTATATAAATCACCAGGAATGAGCAAAATAGCTTCATAATAAATGGAATATATATCAAAATAATCATAATAAGAACCATGTTCATCTTCTCTATGGTATGATTGTTTTTAGTCATTGGATCCTCACACATCTTATATTAGTGATAATAAAAATATGTGTACACACTTTCCTCAGGCTCAGATCGAATAAGAATCATCAACATCCCATCAGGGATAAGATCTACCTAATTAGGTTTTTGTTAGAGTTTTCAAAATAAATCCATTTATATGTAATTATCATCCTAGCATGATTGTCTCAAATAACACAATAACTACTTAGGCTTTCATGTGGTCAATCAATCATTAAAAAGGGGAAATAATCTCCTTTAAAATCAAACATCATTTACAATTCAATTTCCAATTTTTTAATTTCAATATGCGAATTCAGTTTCAAAACCAATACATTGGTTTTTTATAAAGTCAAGAATTTTCAATAAAAAATCAATTATAGTTTTTTATCAATTCAATTTAATCAATTTTATAGAATAAATTCTCAAAAAAAAAAATCATCAATTCCAATAATTTCAAAATACACCCAAAATTCCAATTCCATTGGAATTAAGGGGGATGGGGGTGGGGGGTCCATAATCCGTGCCCTATTAAATTCCAATTCCCAATCAAATAAAATTGGGTTTTCATAAATCAATTGAAAGCTCATAAAAAAATCAATAAAATCAAGGTTTAATCATATAGACAATCTCAAATGGAACCACCTACCTTTAATCACAAAATAACAATGCACAACAGCCGCAATTAAATTTTACAATGAAGAATGACATTAATAGAGATCAATAAATCAAACCTAGATTCAAGATCCAATTCAATAGAGTTTAGTTCCATTAATAACATGATGATTTAACACCCTATAAGGAGGAGAGAAAGAGAGATTGGGAAGAACCAAGGAGAGGAGATTCTCTTACCTGAAGGAGATTGAACATCATCCGTCATGATTTGATCTATAAAGGAATGGGTTTAGAAGAGCCACAATTGGTTCTTGGGAGCCTTAAAAAATTATTAAATCAAATTAGGTTCAAAAGGGGTTGAGAGAGAACTTAAACGGGGGTTCAAGATTTTTTTTAGCAATTTTTATAATTAAAAAAGTATGCGCACATGGTTAGTTGGGAAGGTCCACATGGTTAGATAAACCATGTGACTTAACTATGCACCCCTATACTAGGGTGCATGGTTTCTATTAAGTGGCACATTGTTTGTCAAAACGTGCATGAACCGTGAAAACCCCCACCATCCAGGGTTGCACAATTTATACTTGGTGGGAACATGTTTTTCCCAAATCGTGAACCAACCATGATCAACCCAAAAAACCTCCAAAATTTCCAAATTACTCCAGAAAAAACCTAAGTCAAACCCCAACCAAAGCATGATAAAAAGAAGGGTCGAGGAGTACCTTAAAAAAAGTAACAAGATGTTACAACCTCCCCACCATAGAAACTTTATGTCCCCAAAAATCCATTAAATAAGTTTTCATATAAAAAAGATGAGGCCACTAATCTCTCATCTGTGCCTCCCTCTCCCAAGTCTCATGAGAACCAGAACCATGATACTATAGAATATGAACCAAATATATCATCCTCCGATGAAGTACCTTAATCTCAAAATCAACAATTTTTATTGGATACTTAATTATGGATAAATCAGGATCAACATCAAGATCCTCCCATCTCATGACATGAGATGGGTCAGAAAGATACTTCCATAACTATGATACATGGAACACATTATGTATTGATGTAAAATATGGTATAAGTAATAAATGGTAAGTCACTTTCCCCAACTTCTCAAAAACCTCAAAAGGTACCACAAAATGAAGAGTAAGCTTCCATTGCCTCCAAATTTTTTGATGACCTAACTGAGGTGAAAATTTCAAGAACATATTCTCACCAATAAATAAATCCAATGGTCTATGACAATTATCAAAATAAGATTTATATTGGATATTTGACACCAAAATTATCCAATTAATAAACTAAATCTTTGCTAATGTATCTTGGACCATGATTGGTCCAACCATAAAACTTTCCTTGATCTCTGACCAACACAATAGATATTTACAAGGATGATCATATAAGGCCTCAAAAGAATCCTTTTTGATAATGTAATGGTAAATTTTGTGATAATAGAACTCAACTAGTCCTATATGGTCATCCCAAGATCCACAAAAATTGAGGACGCAGGCAAAAAACATATCCTCAAGAATATGTATAGCCCTCTCTATCTGGAAATCCTTATATGGATGGTATGATGTACTCAAATGATCCTACAATCCTATCACCTCTTAAAGGCCTCTCCAAAAGAGAGAAGTAAAATGGGGATCTCTATTAGAGACTATAACATATGGAACTCTGTGAAAATGAACAATCTCTTTCATGTTGAGATTTCAAAACTCCTCAATTTTGGTTGTATCATGAATGGGTATAAAGTGAGATAATTTGGTCATCCTATCAATCAAAACCCATATCAAATTCTTATTTCTTGGGGTACATGAAAACCCAACCATAAAGTCCATAGAGATCTCATTCCACTTTCAATTCATCATTGGAAGTGGATGAAGAATACCCAAAGTTCTATGGTTCTCAGCCTTGACCTGTTGGAAAGTATAATAATGGGAGAGAAAATAAGCAATCTCTCATCTCATACCTGGCCACTAGAATCAATGCCACATATCATAAAACATGTTTTTGGTTCCTGGGTGCATAGATTATTGAAAATTATGGAAATCCCCCATCATGAATTTTATTATAGGAAAAGGTAAAACACACCAGTTTCATAAACATATAATACCCACCATGGATAATAACCCCTCACCAAAGGTCTCCCCACAACAAAGAGAGTATCTAATGCTACAAAATGCATCATCAAGCTATTGTTTCTGAAGAATCATCTTGATAAGAGAGGAGGTCAACTGAACACTATCCAAGACCACTTTGGTTCCTATTCCTTGGACTCCTAAGTGAAACTATGCAAAAAATATCCATCATGTTCCACTCTTCTGATGATTATTTCTTACCCTAGGAAAGTTTCTTACTCAACACATCAACGACGACATTCCCTTTCCCCAAGTTATAAGTGATGTCGAATTAAAAATACTTCAAGTACTCCACCCAATGCCTTTTTCATAGATTCAAATATTTTTGAGATAAGATATAAATCAGGATTTTATGGTTAGAAAACATGGTGAACCTTTCTCCAAAATGGTAATGATGCCAAATCTTGAGTGCATGAATCATAGCTGTGAGTTCAAGGTCATGGGTCAGATAATTATTCTCATATGGACTAAGATTCCAGATCTATAGGCTACCATGTGATCACCCTGCATAAGAACATAGAAAAAACCCAAAACTAATGCATCACAAAAGACTAAATTGCCCTGCCTGAATTCTGGAAGAGTCAACAATGATGAATAAGTCAAAAGATGTTTCAACTGAACAAAATAAAACTAACCCTTATCATCCCAACAAAACCTAAATCCATTTTAAGCGAGAGAAGTAATTAGAGAATAAAACTTTGAGGAATCATTTACTAATCGAAGATAATACCTAACTACACCCAAAATGATCCAAATCTCGAAAAAATTATGAAGTTGCTTCCATATCATAAAAGATTTCACCTTCTTAGGATCAACTGAGATACCATGTTCTGAGACCATGTGTCCCAAGAACATCAATTCTCAAATCCAAAAATCACATTTCAATAACTTTTCATAAAGACAATGATTTCTCAAAAATTCCATAACTGCTCTCAAATGACGCACATGATCCTCCTCAATATTAGAGTAAACCATGATGTCATCCATAAAGACCAACACAATCATATCAAGATAATCATGAAAGATCCTATTAATCAAATACATAAAGACTGTAGGAGCATTGGTTATATAAAATGGCATGAAAATTCATTCATAATGTAAATAACTACTTCGAAAGGCAATTTTATTAATGTCAGATTCATTTATTCTCAACTGGTGATAAAAAGATCGAAGATCAATCTTATAGAACCACTTTTCCACTTTCAAGTGTTAAAATAGATCATTAATCCATGGAAATAGATACCTTTTCTTTACCATAACTTGTTTGAGATTCCAATATCCAATATATAGGATAAGTGATCCATCAACTTTCTTAGAAAACAGAACAGGTGCCGCCCATGGTGACACACTCAGTTATATAAATCATTTCACTAATAGATCATCAAACTAAGTCTTAAACTCTTTAATTTCAACCAGTTCCATATGGTAAGAAGGTATAGATACTGGTTGAGTACCATATATTAAATCAATAATGAAATATACCTCTATTACTAGTGGAAAACCAGATAAATAAAAATGAAACATGTTGGGAAACTTGTTGATGACTTTAGGGAGATCATCATTCATAAATTCCTTCTTTAGATCAAAATAAAACATTGATATTATTTTACCCAACTCTAGATAAGAAGGTATGAATCTACTCGACCTCAGGTCCCATTCTCCTTATAAGATACGACACACCCCATTGGGTGCAGTAAAAGAGACCCATCAAAATAGCATTCTATTCAAGAATTATTATCAATAAGAAAATCCATATCAAAAATGATATAAAGAGGCTTCATTTCTAGAACCAAAAAATCCAAATTAATATCAATATCTGATAAAGAGAATACATAAGAAGGAAAATGGAGACAATACTCTCTCTTCATTCCTAGGGGCATAGTAATATGCATCAAAAAAGAAAAAAATCTGCATAGGAAGATTTAATAGGTTCATAATATGAGTTGATATAAATGAATGAGATACACTAGTATCAAATAAATCATTCACTAAAGGTTAAGATATAGTGATGGTACCTATCACAGTTGTTGGACCTATATTAGATTCCTCTATAGACTCTTCCACTATATGAAGAAGCTTTATCATAGATTCCTATAGATAAAACCCCTTTGTTCATGAAGTATCTTATTGCACCATAGTAATTTTAGGTACTGATGATCCCATGACACTATGCAGAGAAGAAAAGATATAACAGAACTTCCGCAAGTGACCTGAGCATTGGTAGGAACTACATATCTTGGGTTCCTCAACACAAACCCATTTAGAGTGCCTAGTCTTTCCACATTGGAATCAAGTCAAAGGGCCTATTCTAAGAACTATAGGAGGTCTAGAAGAACCCTAATATTAATAATCACAAAAAAAAATAATCACACTTACTATTTACCTTGAAAGAACTCAAAAAACTATAATTGGGAGAAAAAGGAACTCCCATCAACCCTAAATTACTAGCCAGGTCAAGCTCAACCATTAACTCCCTATCCATCACATCAATATAAGAATCAAGATTCATCAAGAAAAATCGAGAATAAATATCAGGTTGATGACCCATCTTGAACCATATAGTCTTGATCTTTTCATTTAATATAATCTCATGTGAAAACTGCACAAGCTTGCAAAGCTGTTCGTATACTCCATCACAATCCTGTTAGCCTACTTGAGTTTGAAAAACACCATAGCATTAGAAATCACAATAGAATTTGGATAGATATGATCAATGAATATAAATTTAATTTCCTTTCAATTTAAAACCTCATGTTTCTTTATCATCACATTTGAGTCCCACCATATTTTTCTATGTCCCTCTAGATTGAAGGTGACACATTTTACCTTAATCAAATTTGGAATTTCCAAAAAATAAAATTGAAGCTCTATCTTCCTTAACCAATCCTAAAACTATTGAGGATCGTCAGAGACTTGTAATGTTGGTAGCTTCTGGAGAAGGAAATTCCAAGAATGATTCTAGGATTCGTCCCTCTGAGGTTCCAAAAATAGAGATTGAATAGGAATGGGTGCAGGTTCCTATCCCAGAACTTGGAAAACATGCACAATAATCTTGAAAAGGTTATGATCCATGGGAGGATTCGCTCATCGTGGTTCACTAGAAACTTCATCATGGGGTCCATTCACATGTCTTCTCAATGGAATGATACTACACAACATCAAAAAACAACATATAATACATCATAATATTTCTTAGATCAATAAAACAAACATGATAAATAGGGAAAATTAATCCCATTAGATAAAGTATCAAGATTTGGATTTCATCCTATCCAAATAAAAATAGATAAAATAAAATAATTAGATAAAATTATTTCACAAGGTGCCTTTCTAAAACCAACCATGGTAACTTAAGTCTTGTTACTATGATATATTTATAGGTACTCACCCATAACTACCTCTTAAGTCCCAAAAAGTGATCCAAAACTGCATACTGACATCAAGGAATATGCTAAACCTGGACCTTTGATACCACTTTTTCATGAATCAGACTGAATACCCTGGTACCTTGATACCTGATCCAACACTTACATAGCCCGAAGGGTGTTCCTGATCCCCATGGGTTGATGACTATAACCTGACATCAATCAAGAATAAAGAGGGAACAAATTTTCCACACAATAATGGAAGATAAAGATACATGTCAGTATGCTCAACACTCTAAAAGGAGAAAGTAAGAGAAATCAAATTGGTATATAAAAACCCAAAATAGTACATCATCAAAGTACCTAGTATAAATAAAAACATCAAAAAGGAATTATCAATCTAATCCCAAAGGATCAATAACATCAACCACCTCCAAGTGACGCTTTCTCTTTGCTCAGACCTGGTAGAAGGAAATCTATAAACTCTTGAAGGAAAAGGCAGGGTGTGAGATATAAATCCTAGTATGAGCTCACCAAGTGTTCCATAAAAGGATTACATAATAATAAACCAAATCATGCTTTAAATTTTAAACAAAACAGAGCATGGAGATACAATTTCATATTTAAAACAAAAACATGCTTTCATTTCAAAATGATTGAAAACATTTCAGATATGGATTAAATAAACATTTTACATAAAACAATTTATATAAATCACTACACATGAGTAAAATAGATTCATAATAAAAGGAATATATATCAAAATAATCATAACAAGAACTATGTTAATCTAACCTATGGAATGATAGTTTCTAGTTATAGGACCCTCACACATATCATATTAGGGATTATGGCCATATGTGTACACACACCCCTCAGGCTTAGGATGAATTTGAATCATTAACATCCCATTAGGGATAATATTTTCCTATTTAGGTTTTGTTAGATTTTAGAATGACAATCCATTGATATAGAATTATTATCCTAGCATTATTGTCCCAAATAACCCACTAAATACCCAGGCTCGTATGTGCTCAGTCAATTAATAGAAAATGGAAATAATCTCATTTAAAATCAAACATCATTTATAATTCTATTTCTTAATTTTCAATTTCAACATACCAATTTAGTTTAAAAACCAAAACACGGGTTTTTCATTAAATCATGCCTTTTCAACAAAAAACAATCATAGGTTTTTATTAATTCAATTTAATATATTTTTTAAAATCAATTTTCATGCCAAATTTATCAATTCCACCAATTTCAAAATATGACCTAAATTCCGATTCCATTGAAATTGGGGATTTCCCCCAAAATCCATGCCATATTTAATTCCAATTCCAAATCATATAAAATTGGGTTTTCATAAATCAATTGATATCACATTCAAACAAAATAAAGAAAGACAAGGTTTAATCATATGTCCAATCTCAAATAGAACCAACTACCTTTAATTAAGGAATTACAATACATGACACCTGCAACAGGATTTTCCAATGAAGAACGATGGAGATGGAGATAAATAAATAAAACCTAGATTTAAGATCCAGTTCAATGGAGTTTAGATCCATAAAAAACATGAAGATCTAATACTCTCTAAGGAGGAGAGAAGGATAGATTGGGAGAATCAAAGGAGAGGAGATTCTCTTACCCTGATGTTATTGAATGAGATTCACCGTGCTTCGATCCACAAGTAATGGGTTTAGAGGATCCATAATCATTTCTTGAGAGCCTAAAAAAATATTAAATTGAGTTAGGTTGAAAAAGGGGTCAAGTAGGAACTTAAACGAGGGTTCGATATATTTTTTAATAATTTTTGAAATTTAAAATGTCCATACACATGGTTATATGGGCAGGGCCACACAGTTAGACATACCGTGCACCCTAACTATTCACCCCTACCCTGGGGTGCCTAGGTGGGAACACAATTTTTCAGATAGTTTACTAACTGTGAAAACCCCCAATATATTGGGTTACACAGTATTCACTAGGTGGGAAGACGGTTTGGGAAAACTGTGCACCAACCATGCAGATCTCAAAAACCCCCCAAAATTTTTAAATTCCACTCAAAAAATCCCAAGGAAAACCCCAACCAAATAATGATCAAAAGAAGGGTCTATGAGTACCTGAAAACATGTAACATGATGTTACAATAGTATCCATTTTTTTCTTAGGATACTATATAAAGATACACTTTATTCCCTGGGATGTTAGTTTGTTTCTTAAGAAGTTTTTAATAAATTACTCACAACCCCACACATGTTTATATGATAGAACATGTTTCTTTTCTCTCCATAACTCAAAGGTAATTCCATTTACTGCTTTAGTTGGTACTCATTTTAGTGTGTATGCTACTATTTGTAATTCATATCCCTAAAAGGATAATGGAAGATCTACATGACTCATCATAGACCTTACAATGTCTAGAAATTTATGGTTCCTCATTTCACTAACACTATTCCATCATGGTGTGTAAGGTTGAGTGAGTTGAGATAGAATCCCAAACTCCTGTAGAAATATAATAAAATCTTGGTTAAGATATTCACTATCTCAATCTGATTGAATCTTCTTTATCTTCCTTATAAGTTTATTCTCTACTTCATTATTTAATTTTTTGAATTTCTCAAAGGAATCAGACTTATACCCCATCAAGTAGACATAGACATATCTACTCAAGTCATCATTAAAAATTATGAAGTAAAAATACACACCTATAGCCTCTAATATAAATGGTCCACACACATAAGTGTATAATAATCATAAAATCTATGTGGTCCTTTCACCATATACACTGAATGGTGGTTTGGTCATTTTTTCTTGTAAATAAGCATGAGATCTTTCAAGCGGTTTTAGATCAAAAGAGTCTAAATAACCATCTTGATAGAGATTTGTCAAATTATTCTTGTTTACATGAAAAAGACGGTGTTTCCACAATTGGGTGTTATATGAGTCATGTGAATGTGATTCATTATCAATTTCCAATACTTTTTTTTTTCATAATTTAATAAATAAATAACATTATTTAAATGTTACATACCATAAAATATGTTATATTTTTAAAATAAACAACTTTTATTTCAAATTTTCAAAATAAAACCATATGTATCTAGGAAGGATATAGAAAGTATGTTCTTGGTAACAATCATTACATAATAAAAATATCTTAAAATTAGTATCATTCCCATGGGAAATGAAAGGTGGTAATCTCCAATGGCTATAGTAGCTAGCCTCTGACCATTGATAGTTTGAAAATCCTCCTCTCCTCCAGAAATATTTTGAAATCTACTTGGTTTCTATATTTGGACATAGATATGAGAACCAAAATCTATATCTAACTCCCAATGTGTAGATATTGAAATATTTCACTAGATAATGAACACACCTTTAGCTTTTCCTTGCTTCTAGGCATATTTCCTCTTATAGTGGCCTTACTTTCCACATGAAAAACATATTGCTTCCTTTTCCTTTCCTTGAATATGGATCTTTTTTTTCTTAGAAGGATTATGCTTGAGATATTTAGACTTTTATGAATCTTGGGCTCCTTCACCTTTTTATTACTTTTATTATTCACCATAAAGACCGCGGGTTTTTCACTCCCCTTATCCTCATCCACTTTGTAAATTAGAGTAAGAAGTTCTGAAATAATCATCTTATTATTACTCATACTATAATTGATAATAAAACCAGATAAGGTATTGGGTAGTAAGGAAATTATGATATTTGTGCACATATCATTTTAGAATTTAATCCCTAAGATGTCTAAGTGTTCAATGTAGCCAATAAGTTTTACTATATAAGGCTTAACTGACACTAAATCTCTAAGACTGGTTGTAAAAAAAGTTTTGGAGATCTCATATCTCTCTTATCTCACATTATCTTAATAGATACCCCGAAGGTGAGAGATCATGTTATACATATCCATATCCTCTTATTTCTTTAGAAGCTCATTGGTCTTAGATAATAGCATGAAACACTGAACATCTGTGTCATATTTCAAATGTTTCTCATAGATAGACAACTCTTCCTCACTAGACTCTTTACCAGGCACTTCTATAATAGGTTCTTCAAGTACATACAATTTATTTTCATGGTGTAGGATAACATATAAACACCTTTTCCAATCTTGGAAATTTGTACCTGTGAGAAGGTTATCCATATTAATTATGAATTACATCGATATATTTTATGTTATATTTATTACCTTCTTTAAAAATAAAAAAATACAATTTTTTCACTTTATTTGATAAAATTAGATAAATAAATAAATATTATATTTAATAATCTCCCACTATTTTATTGAAACCCAATTTCTATAACCATTGGATTTAGAATATCCTATTTCTTGGACATTCTAGTGGAAAGGATCCATATTACCCTTTTCATCACCCTGGATTTGGATGTTCAAGTAATTTTAACAGTTTTAGGCAGGCATTTCAAATGCCAAATGCTTTAACTCATAGTTTCTTAATCGGTTGAGTGGACTCCTTAATCCTAAAATCCTTAAATTTGATTTCATCAAACGTTTTCTTCTTAGTAACACCGATTCCTACTTTGTAAGTCAACTCTTTATGTAGACTCAGTTAATTCAACCCAAAGCTTCAAGTTATAATTCCCCAATAATTGAAAGCACCTCGACTTTTTATAGTTAAGCAATTTGAACTATGGTTTTATTTTAACTTAAGTAGGGGAAGGAAATACCAAATTAATATATATAATTGAGGGATTTTATCGTTATGTGTTAATTACCCATTTTATATTTTGTAAATTCTTGTTAATATTAAGTGGATTTAATTAATCGATTAACTATGACTTATATAAAATCTATGCATAAGCTAATTTATTTTAGTTCTATCTTGCATGATCATTAATTCATTAATTCGTGTGATGATGAAAAAACATTCATAATGAAATAAACAAAAAACTTGATAGAAATAAAATAGTAAATTGGTATAATCATGATCTTTTACTAATGGTTAATTTATCTAGGGGATGATAAACTAACCCTCGACCTAGGGGTAAAAACCTTGAACCATTTTATGGTTGGTGTTGTAGCTTTCCACCTATCCACCCATGTACCTCTTAGATTGGTTTCACCTCAACTCTAAACTTGAACCCCATCTATGAGATTGAGAGAACTATCCATTATATAAGATTTTACTCACACATAGGTGAGGGGAACCAAAATATTTGTTGTGGGGTTTACATAAAAGAAACTACAGGATCACAAACATTTAAATAATGAGAGGAGGGATGACACACAAGCTATCAAATTAATTTAATAATGAATTAAAAAGAAACCAATCAATACAAAATTCTAGTCTATGATCATTATCATCCACATAAATTCAATGAATTACACATTTAATAGAAATAGTATTTAATTATAATCATTCTTATTTAAGATAAATCATGTTTTAATTAATTAATTATCTTCTATAATTAATAAATTGTTATATCTTAATTCTCATCCAAATTTTTATTGAGATTCTCATCCATCATAATTTTAAAAAAATTATATAAATTTATTCAAAATTAATTATGTAAAAAAATATACCTTGGAGGTAAAATGGTGAGTACCTGTATGAACTACCTAACATGTATTATATTCATATACTGTTTACTCATGTGACATATAGAATACATGTCTTAACATAGAATTTCATGGATTGTACTGTCAACTTAATTACCAAACAGAACATATGGGTTTTATGTAGTGTGTTATGTTTCAATGTGCACAGAGTAATGACTGTATTACGACTTATACATGATATGGAGTTTCAAAAACTACATATAAATTAATTAAACATTTGATATATATATATATATAACCCATTATATAGTGTGTACTATCAACTTAATGACCTCACAGAACACATGTTGTTAATTTTTAAGCAGTATAATAAATTAATTTTAATTATTTTCAATTTGGTAATATATAAAATGTGTGAAATCTAGCTGAATAGTGTGTATTTTTCTCACTATTTATCCATGGAGCACAGCTAGGTACCCAAACTATAACCATGACATGGAAAATAATGGAGTAAATGACATATACATAGGCTATGTAATGTGTGGTCTCCGAGTTACACAGTCACCAATCATGAAGTCCTTATGCAGAAATACACATCCTATCCTTAACTAATAGACTACACATTCTGTATGGATGTTATACAATGTGTATTCTGGTAGACCGTGCGCTAGGATGTCCCAATCAATACGCAATGTTATTAAATACACACCATGGGTAATAAATTCACACGACTTGAATTAATTCAAAATTAATTCTTGGTGTATTAAACATAGGTACACGACATGTACCAATGAGCTACATGATTTGTACTCTTATGTTATCTGGATAGAATCCTCAAAACCTATTTATGAGTTATTAAAATGTATTTGATTTATAAAATTAATAGATTTTATTATATTTGTGAGAATAAAGACGAAGAAGAGAAGATCTCATTATTTGGATTAAAAAAATTAAATTGGTATTGAAAAATAATGATAAATGAATAAAACAATCAATGATCTTTAAATAATTATAAATAATCATGTGACCCCTATGATACCATTTGAAGATTTTTAGTGTATTAGAAGCAACAGATAGTGCATTTACAACTTTGATTTTTTTATAATCGATGATTAATTTGATATTTACATGATGATAAATGCCATGATTAATGAAAATGAATCAAATAATAATTGATGATTGAACATCAAAACTAAGATGCATGATCATCATATATTATTTAAAACTAATTTAAAAAATTAAATAATTACCTTGCGATTAATTCTCTATTCGTTGATGGATCTAACGATTCCTCTATGTCATACCATTATTGTGTTGTAGGAATAAAGAGTAGATTCCCTCTAATAGTGATCCACACGTGTTTCATGAAACTCTGAACATCACCATTGGAATCTCTAGGTGATATCATGGTATATCCCGACACTTGAATCATTCACCTTTGATCACCCCGAGAATCACTTGAAGAAGGATTCTCTTTGATTTCTCTATAATTGAGCTTAGTGGTGGAGTAGGATCAATCTCTATTATTGAGAGTGTTCTTGGAGAGGGATATCTATAGGAATTCAAGATAAATATCTCCAGAAGTCATTGTGTACAACAAAATGAAATTGAAAACCCCTAAAGAAAATAATATAATTGGGTTTATATACCACTTGGGTTTGAAAATAATAATTAATCATAAACCCTTATTATTTTTCTTAATTTATGTAGAATCCCATTTCGATAATAATAATAATAATAATAATAATAATATTTCTTATCATGCTCTAATCATGAAAATTAAATTAAATATTATTTATTACCATAAGGGTTGGGGTTAAGCCCCTTTATTAAAAAAATAAGATAAAGACAATAGGAACCCCTTTTAAACTGGGTAAGGAAAAACCCATTACATGCCCATGGGGATAGAGGGATTAGCCCACTATATCCTGAAAGCTCAGAGGGAGATAACCCATTATATGCCTGAAGGCCAGAGATAAGTCAATGATCTAAGACCCAAGAGGGATAGAACCCAATACAAGTCATTGATCCAAAGGTCACATAGGAAAACCTAGGAAACCATAAAAAACACTGCCTTGAACTTTCCATCGGCTAGGTCCGCCTCCGCCACCACAAACCCACATAAGGTCACCACCACATCCCTCTGTGCTAGTATGGGAAGGCTTAGAGGTCACCACATCTATCATAGCCCACCTCCCATCTTCATCCCCCTGTCGATCTCCACCTGTCACCACCCAACGCGACACCACCACACCACCATCAGCCCACCGCACCACTGCGAAGCCGCATCGCCACACCGATCCCTGCCCAATCACCCTTCATTATTTGCACCACGCCGTCGCTCTGCTACATTGCTGCGCGAACAGACCAGTGACCGTGCCCACCAGCACCTTCGCCATGACCACTCGATGAGCCAGATCTACAGATCCACTCCACCGCCGTCGATCTATGTGCACCGTCACGTCACTAGGACCACCAAGGTTTAACCGAGATGCCATCACCCCTCCAATCACCAAATCTGACCAGATCTGGTCTATTTGGACTAGATCTATGGATGCCGACCGCCAACTAGAATCCCCCAACTCCTCCCGCATGCAGAAGCATCACATTCACCAATAAATAAAAAATATATTATTTTCACTAAATAGTAAATAAATATTTATTAAATATTCCACTCATAAAATATTCTCTCAAATAACCAGTGATAGATTATACAAAATCAAGAAAACATGAATAATTATTAAACCATGAGCGGGAATAATATTTATTCAACCTATTAAATTATAAATAATAATATTATATAACTAAGGTTCTTGATACACATAATGCATGACCCTCTAGGCCTCTTTCTCAGTGGCATTAGGAGAAGCAGCCCAAAGTCCAAGGTTAACATCTAATAACACACTACGGTACCCATATAAAAATAAGTTAATATTGTAATGAAATAAAACCACATACATATTATTATTATTTAATATAATCTTTTTGTTATGATATCTCTAATCAAGTAGGTCACATGCTGGTGCCATCAACCAATGTGATCGATGTCTCTTTCTTTGAATTTTTAGAAAATAAACTTGTATATAAAACACCATGGCTATAGATTTATTTAGGATATATCATTTCCATCAAAGGTCCTGAGATATCTACTTCTGTTAAATAAAAAAAGAGGCAAATCCTTTATTTTATTATTCATTAATCAAATATTACTCGTGATGCACCCAACATATCTTAATTCTCCACGAACATACGTTGTCATGGATTTCGTAAATACATATAAGTAAATGACTCATAACATCCATTAATAATAATATTAAAGTCTAAGGACTAATACACAAATCTAAAAATAGTAAAATCCAATGACACATATAAATGTGGATTCCCTACTAGAGGGTCCCATTCTCATAATTTCCTATATAGGAAATCACCATGGGGATACACCATGAGAAGGTTCCTCAAAGTTATATGAGTTTTAACACTTGATATCCTATATCATCTTTATCCCTCAAATGAATTCATTTGGATATTGAAAATATATTTAATAATAGTGTCTTGTCACTTTTGGGTTCTCATCATAGTAGGGAATTTCTATGACATTTTAGTGTAAAATCAACTCTTTAAACATTATCACATACTATGTTACATAGAAAAAAATCATGATGTTATAAGGAATTTATTAAGATTCAAAATAATTAATACAAGTTATTATAAAGTACACAGAAGTTGGTTCTAGGGAACCACCTCCAATAGGGACCACCAACCTCATACAAAATCACTTCCTTTAATCACACCCAATCACTATTGTACAAGAACATCCAAGACTTTTCCACAATTTTATCATCTATTAAGCACTTATATCAAACCATAACACTTAAATAAATAAATTATCAAAATTTAAAATTAATTTTTCAATTTAATTTAAATAGGCATAATGCCTAAAATCTCACCGGGCAATACTGGATTGTCGAAACCTGAAGCAAGAGGGTGAAATTAACTCCCAACACACACATGGACCTAAGGATCATAAAATAACCAATTTAATTACCCAATTTAATAGAAAATTTAATTTAATTTATGAAAAATCTCTAGAAAAATCTATTTGTGATGTACCTTTAATGAAACCGTGTGCGATGATGTGCATTTTCTATCTCAAGATACCCTCTATAATCCAATGGCCCTAAGGACTTAATTTTTTATTGATTTTTGATAATCCACATTTTAAGGGGTGAGGTGGAACCCTTACAAGGCTCGTAAGTGTAAGTATTACATGGCCTATATTCCATAGAGGAATTCAGTGCCCGTTGGCTTCAAACATTATATACAACCTAGACTAACTACTTGGAACTTCTCCTCCCTAGCATCTTCATCGTGAAACCAGCTCTCCACATCATTCTTGCTTGATTTCACCATGATCTAGTGGAATTGGTTCTAAAACCCTAACTTAAATTGCATTG
This sequence comes from Viscum album, assembly GCA_963277665.1. NCBI lineage: Eukaryota > Viridiplantae > Streptophyta > Magnoliopsida > Santalales > Viscaceae > Viscum > Viscum album. The sequence goes on from OY728159.1 coordinate 1,629,042,796, forward strand.
AAATCAGTATCTATGAAGGGGAAAAAAACTAATGAAGATAAAGGAGGAATGTACCTAATCGCCATGAAATTTCCTTAAGAACCACCCCACACCATGGGAAATCAAAGTAGAAAGGAGGAGGATGAAAATCAACCTATAATAGCCTCTCCTAACACCCCTGGTTCCTAAAAACCTATGTGGGTTGGCTATAAAATACTGATCTTCCTTTATTAAAAAAATAGTCTTATAGATTGGTCTTAGTGAGACTATAAGGGTAACTAAGCATCCATTATTTAGGTAGATGGAATGGAAATTGAAAAACCACCATCATCAAACAATCCTTATAGGTCACATTTTGATAAACTCCTTTTGTGAGATGCACTATGTTGCCTCACCTCTCATAGCACGGTGCCCCCACACCTCAACCGCGACACACTCCTATGCAGCTGGATATCGTGGTGTAACTTGTGCATGACGAGGTGACCAATTGCAGGAGTTAAGTTTTCAGTATTAGGATCACCCTGTCCCTACTTCAATGTTCACCCGAGAACATGAAACTATTCCCAATAATTAATCAATATCTAAAACCATCTCCTTAAGATTCTCCAACTCCTAAAATTATAATCAGAATCACAATTATCAAAATAAACCCTACTCTAGAGTCAAAAATTCAAATTCCTTATAAAATTTACAACCCATAATGAAACAACTCATTATAAATTCCCCACTATAACACTTCTCATACTAGATAAACCTTTTTAGTCCTTCAACCATAAATCCTAACCTAGCTTAATTTTCAATTCATAACTAAATTACCGCATTCTATCCCAGAATTTTGAATGAGGTTTCGCTATAAAAATCTAAATGCAAGGTGCACTATTCAACCCAAATCCAAGCCACCTGATCATCACCATCACTAAAACTAGGATAAATCTCAACCACACTAGTTTATATTGGGAGACCAACATGCTATCAAAAGACTCATCTCTAGGATTATGGTTCTCCCCACTATAGCTTCTGACAGCATATTCCAAACCATAGTGCTCCCCAACATATGAATAAACCACCATAGAATATAACCATTGGTCTATAAAAATTCCTGATGTGGTTTATATATCACCACACCCAATTCTATACAAAAACGTAGGCTAGACCCCCTTTGGTTGACTTTTCCTAAAAACACTTGGCCTCACCCTCTGAGATGCTATCAAATCATCTGATCCCAATGAATTAAACCTTAGAGGCATCCCAAGATCATTCAAGCATCCTCAAAAAATTATAAACTAGACTCTCAGTGTAATTCCATAGTTGGATAACCAACCACCTATATAAGTTGTCATGCCCTCACCACAAGCATTGATCCACCATAGGTCTGACTCACCCTTAGATTATATGAAACCATCCTGAACCTGATTCCAATACTTGGATGCCATTTGAAATCACATGTAAACCCCAAATATATTGTTCACTAATATAAGGACCCATACCTTTAATAAACCATATTTACATTTTTTATAATAAGGGTTTCACATTTCTTATATTCCAATGATATTTTTGGTTTAGAATTTTATAGAATTAAGAGAACTTCATACATATAAAACCCTTAGAAAAAAATTTGACACTATAACTAAATATCCATTTTTTCCAAAAAGACATGATTCTAAAATTTAAACTTCTATTTCAGCCAAAACCCATTATATTATTTTAAGATGAATCCCAATAGATGAAATATTGACCATACTAAATTTATTACTTATCCTTAAGTCTTGTAAAAAACATTTGAAAACTTGGGATGAGAAAACAAAAAATCAGCAAGGGATATAAAAATAAAGTAAACCTATTAGTCATTTGGAAAATTCATGAAAATCCATAAGGATATTTTATTTTTTATATAATAAAATTTGAGATAAAAATAATCATTAAATAATAACGAGATCATCTTTAAATCCCAATGTTTTCTTAAATAATTTTATAAGAAATTATAAAGGAAAAATAAAAAATCTTGAAATATTTACCATGAAAATAAACCTTTCATCTTTATAAGATCATACACTTTCCTTTAAATAATAAACTCATTGCTACCCTTTTGAAAACAAAATATTTATATGAAAACCCATTCTAAAGAATAAAGAAAACATGTATAAAACTTGGGGAATCATATTTTAATCATGGAATCACTTAACAGAACAATTCTAACATTATTTTAGAAGTAACATATAATAGTTAACTCCATCAATTTATAAGAGTAACATATTAAAATTTAAATCTATCCAAATTATGTTTGGATTAACTTACATGAGTTAACTCCATCACCACACAGGAGTAATTAAATCCATCGAAATTCTCTTAGGATTAACTTATATTAGTTAACTCCATTTATTTACCTAATTCATTATATGGCTTTAATGGACCCACCCATTATATAATAGACATAGTCCCATTAGGGTTTGGGTTCATTACCCATTCCCACTTTCATTAATAACACTCAAGTGTCATGTTTTAAAATAAAAAAAAGCAATAACTTTATATTTTCATCATAAAAACAATAAAATTGGAATTTTAACCCAAATAAAAAACAAATTTTAGTTATCTAATAGAAATAAGAAGAAATATCATTTTATTTTTAAAACATTTTAAAATTAAAAATTCTTAGAAAAACTAGAAAGGCATATTGTTTGAAAAACAATATAAATTTATAGAGGAATATTGATAAATAATAAAGTACAAGATGGTGAGAAAATCCATTCATTCTGTATACATAAAAAACCATTCATTTTCACTTTGGTAAAAAGAGTCAAAAGAGACTCATATGATTTTTTTTTAAAATATTCCTTTTTAAAACCATTGTAAAAAGTCAAGGATAGTTGAAAATTTCATTTAAATATATTTGAAGTAGAAATTAGAAAATTATTAAATCATTTTAAATAACATGGATATGGAAGAGAATTATTTTGAATGAATAACTTTAAAACCAGGTTTTAAATAAAATCCCTTACGTCCTTAGTAACTTTCAAATCAAAAAAACATTGAAGGAGAGAACATGAAAAGGAGTTGTAAAATGCTTGAATTTTAGTAAATAAATGATAAAATAAATCCATAATTAATTATATACACCACACAAAATAATATATGTGGTGAAAATGGAATTAGTCTCAATGAAAGGAGATTGAGGCAAGAAATCCCTTACCTCGAGTCCCAACTCATTTTGTACATTCTACAACTACAATTCTTTGGAAAACCTCCTTTGGATTAGAACTTAAGTCTTCTAGGATGGTCTTTTATTGAGACCATATACTATAAGACATAAGGAGGATGGTTAGTAAGGGATTTGGGAAGGCCTTGGTTTAGATAAAAGGCTCATTAAGTGTGTGGAAGCGAGGATAGGTGGTGCCCTTTTATAAGTGAGGTGGGTGGAAATCTTATAAATACATGAAATATTAATATATAATATGTGTCTAAATCATATAAAGTGGATCCAAAGTGGCATATATTTTAGGATAATGAGTTTAAGGTCTAAATAAATTCAACCAATAAAAAATTATAAGTGTTATTTTGAACCTTATCTCTTAGTTTAACCCCCGTTAACTCTTTTAATATTAACTATACTAACAAAATTTTCAATCTGTAAGGATTATGAAAGTAATTATTAAAATTACAAGTGATAAATATATAGAACATTAATTATATCCTCAAATATTTCCCATAAAATTTATTTATGATTGTGTTTTTATAATTTTATAATTATCTAAAAATAATTTTTAAACATTAAATACCATTTAAATTCATTATCAAAACTATTCAAAAAACTTGACTTAAAAGACATCAAGATAACAATATAATTTGAATATAAAATTTTTAACCATCACTTATAATTTTTAATTATCCATTAAATTCTTGGAACACCATATATAATCCAAAACATATTACTTTTTATATTTTTAAAATAATTTAATTGATTTTTCTATTGCCTACACAAGCGCTGCTTTGGCGTTGCATAAGCATTCAAAGTAATTATACCATATATAAAAATTAAAAATAAATTACTATAATAAATAGAGTTTATTATTAATCAATTTTATCATCTATATTTTTTCATATATCATTTTTATCAATATCCATATCATGAAAACATAATAAGTTAGTGAGAGTGACATTTTGTAATTATCCTTTACTTAAAATAATATAAAGGTTGTAATCAAAGGAAAACAACACTAATATGCCATATTTTATAAGATATAATGATTATAATAAAAATTAACTCATAATATTAATTAAATTTTTGGGTTTATTCTTATACCTTATCCCATAGTTTTAACCCCATGTTACCCATTTTAACCTTTACTATAAAGATAAACTTTTGCCATGGTTACTATTCATAATGAGAAAAATAAAAGGAAAATAATTACCTAATTTGAAATATTTGATTCTAAATATAAAATACATTTTACAATATTCAATTTATAGAATCAGTAAAAATTAATTTTAATATAAGTACGCGAAACATAAGAAAAAACAATTTGTAGAAAAATACCAGTTTTAAGCATGAAAATGATTTGATACCAAAATCATGTATAATATTGATTATAATGACATTAATTGGATTATGTTTCAGAAATTATTTTTTTTTACTTTTAGAAAAATCTAAAACCAAATGGAACATTGAAATTACTTTGATTAAAAGTAAAAAAAATGACAGTTTTTGTATAAATTGGTATTTTTCACCATTCATAAAAAAATCAACCTTTTTAGAAAAATATCAAAAATATTTCTTAATATAATTTTGACATGTTTATATAAAAAATTATTTCCATTTTATCAAATAAAATTTCTAAAATTGGAAGAAATTAATTATAATATCTATGCATAAAATGCAATAAAAACCTTTTTTGAAGAAAATGTATTTTTGATGTATAAAATGAACCCACACACATTCCTTATCCAGTAACCATAATTATATTAATGATAATTTATTTTATTAAATATATTATCTACAAATTTCATTAAATACACCCATAAATAGTGATTAACTTAATTTACTTTGATAAAAATACATTGCATACATAAATCAATTTTTTGAAAAATATATCCTTTAATCCTTTATGAATTTATTTAAATCTGAGTTCTTACTTCATTAGAATTAATTAGTAATTTTTTATTAAGGAAAAATTTTCTATATATATTTCATAATGCGATTACTCTTGTTCATACTCATCAATCAAACAGTTAGGTTATAACAATTATATTTTATTAATAATATTTTAATAGTATATTGTATTTCATTTTAATCTCTTTATTGTGCATGGTATACACAATTGAACATAGTATTATTTGTAAACTAAAATTTTTGGATGTTACATTATCTCCCCTTAAATAAATCACATCCTCATAATTTTAATTTGATTCTATCAAAATTAATTTATCAAGATATAGTAATAAAATCTATTACAGATTATATCGTGAACTTTAATTTCTTGGTCAAGATCAGAAAAATTGTTATTTCATAAAAGAACGTCCCAATATAAGTCTCATACTTGAAGAAGAGTTTCTGAAAGTGTACCTTGGTAATTGATTGTTACTTTACACATAAGATTTTATAGATTTTAAAAATTATATTTTCATCAAGATAGATATTTTAAGAAAATATATGTACATGATTTATTTCCATTCCATAAGAATAATTTTTCTTTTTATTTTTGTTCGATCAGTTTTACATATATTCTTCACCTCATATGATAAATAACCGTGATAAATTTTCATGCTTGAAGTAGTAAAATTAACTTCCAATGGATAACAAGATCCACAAAAGGATGAAAAATGATTCCTTTTGTTTCTATCCATTAACCAAATCCAAAAATTGTTAGAACAAGTTAAAATAATATCTAATACGAATAATCCATCATATGAATAAATTCTACATTAATCTAAAAATAATCAATAATAACACCCAAAGTTGAACTTAAATAATTCTATAAATAAAAAACATTAAAACTCTTAAAAATTTTCCACACCTAGTTCAAAACTCACAAATAGGAAATATTTGATCATGCATTATTCTGAAATGATTTATGTACAAATAACATAACTCACTCATAAAACCACATACCAAAAATTCACATGACCTAATCAGATAATCTCTAAAATATTCTAATCTTTTTTATAAATAACCCAAACCACCATAAATACACAAAAAAATCATGCATGACTACAAAATATAACTTTTATTCCTAAATATAATCCCACCTTAGAAAAAAAATATTGCATTTACCTTAATCATATATTGTTCCAAATATAGTAAACTTATTTAATAATAAATTTAATAATATAGTCACCAAATCAATTTTTAATCTCAATGTTATCTATATGATAAAACATATATTCCTAAAATATAATAACCCTTTTATCCTAATCATCCAAAATTACCCCAACATCAAAGACATATCAACCCTAAATGTAATGTTTACCTTATAACGTTTTTCCCCAATATAAAAAATTCTTCCCAAATAACCTTCATCATATTGATAACCTAAACTTATATAAAACTCTATTTTCTCTTATTTGGTATGTTTAGAAAACATATCTAGTTTAAAGTTTTTAATCATTACTCAAGATAGATGGTTAGGAATAACCAAAAGTGTTTTCATTATAGATCCTTTCTCATTCAGTTTTTTCTTCATACAACCACCACATTATCCTCTACATCCATTACTAACTTGGTTCCTGTTGGTTCAATCCATTTACTAAAACCAAAATAGTTAGTGTGAGTATATCAAATAAAATCATAATAAACCATCTTATAGGGTAGATAAACACTAATATATCCTTAAACATGTAATATTTTATCCAATAACCATAATTATCTATATAATACTATACTTTAAGGTTATATAATATTTTTAACTTATTCTAAAATATCATCCTAACCTTTAATATTTTCAAAACATTTTCTCTGATACTAATTATAAGGACCTATACCATTAACAACCATAATTACATGTTTTATAATAAGTATTTAACTTTTATTAATTATTAATGAAATAAAATTCAAAGCATAAAGTTTTCAAAAAACATTTGTTAATAAATCAGAAAGGAAAAATCATAATCCTGAAATCTATATCATGAAAAGAAAACTTTCTATTTTAGAAGATCATAAAATTTCCTTTAAAAAAATAAACTATTTTTCACCTTTTGAAATAAAAATATTTCCATGAAAACCCATTTGAAAGCATAGATAAAACATATAGAAAACTTGGGTCATCATACTATAATTGTGGAATCACCTAACATGATAATTCCAACATTCCCTTAGGAGTAACTTATATTAGTTAACTTTATCACTTCATATGAGTAACTTATTACAAGTTAACCCATCCACATTCTCTTAAGAGTAACTTAAATCAGTGAACTCCATAATTTCATAGGATTAATTAACTCCATCCACATTATCTTTGGATTAACTTACATCATTTAACTCCATAACTTTAACCAATTCATTGGTTGGATTTAACAAACCCACCATAATATAATGGACATAGTCCCATAAGGGTTTGGGTTCACTACCCATTATCACTTTCATCAATAACAATTAAGTGTAATTTTTTAAATTCAAAACATTTAATAACTTTAAATTTTCATTATAAAAACCATAAAATTGGCATTTTAACCCATAATAAAAACCACTTTCAGTTATCTCATAAAAATGAGAAGAAATATCCTTTTCTTTTGAAAATATTTAAAAACTAAAAATTACAAAAACAACATGAAAGGTATCATCTTTGAAAAATCATTGAAAATTATAAAGGAAGTTCAATAAATGATAAAGTAAAATTTTATGGGAAAATACATCCATGCCATATACTCAAATAAATCATTCGTTTTCACTTTGGTAAAAAGATTAAAAAATGAGTTGTATAGAAACCATTTAAAAGATTCATTTTTAAAAACTTTGTAAAAAGTAAAGTATGGTTTAAAGTTACCTTTAAATATATTTAAAATAGAAATAAAAAAATTCTTAATTTTTTTTAAATTAAATGAATATAGAAGATAATTATTTTTAAATAATAACTTTAAACCAAGGTTTTAATTAAATTCCCTTGCGTATTTGGTAACTTTTAAATCAAAAGAATATTGAAGGAGAGAAATTTAAAAGGATTTGTAAACAATGTAATTTTAGTAAATTAATGATAAAATACATATATATGGAAGTATATAAACCACAAAAAGAACACATGTTGTGAAAATTTCATAAGTCTCAAATAAAGGATATTGAGATGAGAAATTCCATACCTTTAGTCTCAACTCGTTTTGTACATTTTCTAACTCTTCTTCTTTGGAAAACCTCCTTTGGATTACACCTTAAGCCTTCTAGGTCAATATTTTTTTGAGACCAAAACCTATAAGAAATTGGGAGGAAGTTTTTTATGGGATTTGGGTAGGGCTTGGTTTTTCTAACAGGCTCATGATGTGCAAGGAACAGAGGAGAGGTGGTGTCCTTTTATAAGTGTGGTGGGTTGATATTTTGTAAATACATGTAAAATTAGCATATAATATGTTTATAAATCATATAAAATGGACCAAAAGTGATATATATATTCTAATATAAGGATTATAAGGTATAAAAAAGTTCAACCAATAAAATTTAGACAATTTTATGTTGAATTTTGAATCTTATCTCTTTGTTTAACCCCCTTATTAACCTTTTAACCTTAATTGTGGTAATAAAATTTTAAATATATAAGGTTCATGAAAGTAATTATAAAAATTATAAGTGGAAAATAAATGTAACATTAATGATAGACTCAAAAATTTCCCATCCAATTGAGTTATTATAGTATTTTTATGATTTTATAATTATTTAAAAATAATTTTTAAACATTATATACCATTTAAATTCATTTTCGCAAAGTCTAACTTAAAATACATCAAGATAACAATATAATTTGAATATAAGAACTTTCACCATCACTTATACTTTTTTTATTATCCATTAAACTCTTGAAACACCATATTCCATAAAAAAATATTACTTATTATTATTTTTAAAATAATTTACTTTATTTTTCTATTACTTGCACAAGTGCTGCATCGACATTACGTAAGTGTTCTGGCTAATTATAACATCTCTAAAAATTAAAAAAATTACTTTCATAAATATAGTTTATTATTCATCAATTATATCATCTATATTTTTTTATATATAATTTTTATCCATATCTACATTATAAAATCATAATAAGTGAGAATGGGTGATATTTTGTAATTATTCTTTACTTAAAATAATATAACGGCTGTAAAAAAAGTAATGTGGCACAAACATGCCATATTTTTTAATATAGGATGATTATTTCCAACAAAAAATCATAAAATTAAATATATTCAAGTATTTTATTAATTTTTAGACCTTATCCAATTGATTTAACCTAACTTAACCCATTTTACCCTTTACCATGGTGATCAACTTTTACCGTGATTACTATTCATAATGACAAAAAATAAATGGAACCTTATTAAAAAATTTGAAACTCTTGATTATAAATATTAAAACCATTTTTAAAGATTCCATTTATATAAGTGGTAAAAACTAGTCTTAATATAAGTACATGAAATGTAATAAAAAACATAAAAATACTCATTTTAAGCATAAAAAATGATTCTATACCAAAATAATATATAATGTTAATTAACATGGATTTAATTGGATTTTGTTTAAAAAAATAAAACATATGTGAATTTAAAACAAATTCAAAACCAAATGGAACATTGAAATTAATTCTATTAAAATTAAATAAATAACAGTTTATGTAAAATTGGAATTTTTTTATTATTAATCCAAAAATAAATATTTTCAAAAAAATACCAAAAAGTAATATTATGATAAATTTCAAATATTAATTTAAGAAAATATATCCATTTTGTCAAATAAAATTTCTAAAAGTCACAAAAATTAATCATAATATCCATGCACAAAATTCAATAAAAACCATTTTTCAAGAAAATGTATTTTTGACATATAAAATGAAATTAAACTCATTCCTTACCTAGTAACCATCATTAGATAAATGATAATTTATTTTACTAAATATATGATCTATAGTAATTAAATTAATTTATTTTGATAAAAATACACAGTGTACACAAATTAATGTTCTAAAAAACATCTCATTTAATCTTATATGATTTTATTTAAAATTTAGTTCTTATTTCCTAAAAATTAATTACTTAATTTTTATTATAGAAAAATTATATATATATATATATATTTCATAATGAGTTTAATCCTATTCATACCTAGAAAATCCAATAACTAGATTACAATGGTCATATTTTAATCATAATATTTTAATAGTATATTGCAGTTCATTTTTAGCTTTGTATTATGTGGGGTACGCACAATTTACCGCATTGTTGTGACGTGGAAAATTGATTATGATTTTAAAGTTGATTTATAGTATAAGGCAGACCCTAGGTTGTCTCTCAAGGAGCGTTGGTGGGTTTAGAGTGTACTTTTTTAATAAGAAGTACTTTAAATAGTGGTGGTTTTGAAAATAGATTTTAAATAAATTACTTAATTAAGGAGTTAAATAGTTGATAAATAAGGGTGGAGTATTAATAATTATGAGAGAAGAATATCATTTTAAGTTCACTACACATCTTGGATAGTTCATTGTTCTGAAAATTTAACTTGGTTTTGTTTAATTCTTTGGTTGAAGGTTGTCAAGATCTTGACTCCCCTCTTGCCTCTTCAAATGATGCTTAAAGAACCACCCCTTGGCACAAAAATCGCGTTGTGAAGATTTGGTTATCAAAAATAGAATAATAGTTGTACCAAATCATAATTAAATCTTATGTATGTGTGAGATAAATAGTATTATTGTGTTGTCCAATCAGAACAACCCAAGATTCCCACTTGAAATCTCAACCCAATTAGTGTTGAAACAAAAAGCATTCCACTTAATTATATCAAATGAAATGTAATCAGGGGGAATCATGTAAATAAAAAAAAGTGAAATATTAAACACACAAATTATACAAAACCATTAGAATAATATGGGCTCGAAATCCCTCCCAATTTTGTGTAGCTCCCTCGAAATCATCGTCCACCGTTTAGCTCGCCATCGAGAGGAGGAGGAGGCTCGGGTGGAATTCCCTATTCATCCTTGATTCCCTTATGAGTATAGGGGCCTCTATAAATCATTAGATGATTATAGGAATTATTTGGTTCTCCAAAATACCATAACATTGCCTCATGGCAGAACTTACAAATGAAGAGCCCAAGGTTCAATTTTATAGGAAAATGGGAAGGTGGTTTTGAGCACACAGATTTCTTAAAACCACTTTTCACATGCGTTTCGACCTCCAGACAACATTATATCGATTTAGAGAAAATAAAAAAGTTTTATCCCCATATCTTGGCTATCTCCACCGAAGGTTTGGCACAATCTGGACACCTATATCCTGAGATATGGACATATCACAGCACACCACTTTTGACTTCGTGCAGATGCGGTGTGCTGGACAGATCAGGTCGGTTTGTCAAACAGATGGCTGAATGAGTATTGGGTTTCTTAATATGAAATTTATCCCAATAAATTTTGGACCAAACTACATAATTTCATCCCATTTGGATTCACATTTCATGAGAAGTGTGCGGATGAGTCCACTAGTGTGCATGGATCTTGCGCAGTTTGGCCCATTTTTCTTGGACATCACCATAGGCCCTCCAAATCACCTCCTCCTACAATGGAATCATCAAAAAAAAGTTACATATATATTTTAACAGTGATAAAAACAAAATAAATAATTCAAACATGGAATTAATCCAATCATTATTTTTATAATTTTCTATATAAAACAAGTTTAGTATAGTGGTGTAAAGGTGAAAATTACACAGTGAATCGTGGTACGATCACACCCCCACACCTAAACATTTTCACTCCTGGGAAAAGTCACATATCCAAATAAAATGAGGCATATATATATTACCAATATCATGAATATTTAAATTTTGATTAAATTTTAATTCATTAAGGTAATGTGATCAATGCACGAACAACACCAAGGAGTTCTTCCTAGTGAAAATGGAAAAATATGTCTCATAAATCATATTACAATGAAATTCAAAGAGATTCCTGACACCAAAATGAGTAAGGAATTAAAAAGTCAACCATTCCACTAACTCTCCATGTGTGTGTGTGAAAACCATTCCATGTTATGCTTTCCACTTTTTATCCAATAAATATAGGTTATTTTAAAATTATTCATCTTTAAATGAATTTTCACCGAACTTGCCCTATATCCTTTACAATCATATTTCAAGACCCACTCACTTAAGCATTCCCAGAAGTAAAACCATAATCTCCAGACCTAGAAATCCCCATATGTTGTACATTTCATCACTCCCCTCATTTACTATTTTTGTTTTTTAGAAGTTGCATTTGGAACAAACCTCACACTCATCTCTCAACCCTTGTTTGATCTCCTCAAAAAACTAATTGCAATAGTTATAATAAGATCAAAGGTTGATGAGGAGTGGTTTTTGACCTGACCAAGACACAACCATTTTTTTGAGGGTGTACAATAGTTGGACATTAGGTACAGACGCATAGGTCAATCTGATACAGTAATGAAATAGATCAGAAAAGAAATGAATGCTTGGAAATATCATTTAAAGCTGAAAAATATTAACCTAACATATATTTACCTTATATTAAGTAATAAATATTCACACTTTGTGGTTTGGTGAAAAAATGTATAGAGATATTATTGAAACAATTTTCCCAAAAACTACTCACACAAGGGGCATCAATCATCTCAAATGTTTCACAGTGATACAACCATTTATATCATTGACAGAAAACGAATTCACTAAAAAAACAACACTCTCTAATATTAAATTCATACAAATATTCCTTTTCTCTATTCTTTATGGTATTTTTACTTTCCCCCCTTATGGTCACCAAATCACGGATCTTTGAAATTTTTGATGGGGGAAAAAATGAAAATACCATAAAGAAGGTGAAAAAGAGAAGAAAGAAGAAAGACAATGGAAATCCTAATTAACTCAACAAGATTGGGAAAAGTGAAAATACTATAGAGAAGGAGAAAAAGAGAAGAAAAGAAAATGTTAAAAATTATTATCTAACCTTAGAATGTACCGACCCACCCACACCTAGAATGTGTAGTGTCCTCACTATAATAATTGTGAAGGTAAGAAGGAAGGATAAAACCTGGTGTGTTTCACTGTTATGTTTCTTCTTGAACATAGATTTCCTCCATCAGGAACTCCGAAAGGGCTTTGTGGAAGTGCTTTTGGTGCTTCCCATTGATAGTGAAGGTTTGCTTGGTTTTGTCATTTTGAACCTAAACAACACCAAATGGAGATACATTAATAACAGTGTATGGGCCAAACCAGCAGGAACGAAGCTTACTTGGATGCAACTTCAGAATTTCATTATAAAGGAGGACCTTCTGCCCAATGTGGAACTGACGATGAAATATAAGACGGTCGTGGGAAGCCTTGGTTTGCTCCTTATAAATTCCAGAGTTTTCATATGCATCTCTTCTCATTTCCTCCAACTCCTGAATCTGCAACTTCCTTTGAGAACCTACACCATGAAGATTATAATTGTATTGTTTGATGGCCCAATAGGCTCAGTGCTCAATCTCAATAGGTAGGTGACAACTCTTTCCAAACATAAGACGATAGGGTGACATTCTAATGGGAGTTTTAAAAGCAGTACGGTAGGCCCATAACGAATCATCAAGTCGAAGACTCCAATCTTTTCTATTAGGTTGAACCATTTTTTCAAGAATCCGTTTTACCACTCTATTTGACACCTTGGCTTGACCATTGGTCTATGGATGATATGCAGTAGACACTCTATAACCAACCCCATACCGATGCAAAAGTGATTGCATTGTTCGGTTGCAGAAATGAGAACCATGATCACTAATGATGAACCTAGGTAATCCAAACCTACAAAAGATATGAGTTCCCAAAAATTCCACAACTGTTTTGGAATCATCTCTCCTTGTGGCTCGAGCCTCTACCCATTTTGACACATAATTGACCGCCAGAAGAATGTACAAGTTGCCAAAGGAATTGGGAAATGGAACCATAAATTCAATGCCCCAAACATAAAAAATGTCTTGAAAGAGGTATGATTGTTGTGGCATTTCATTTCTTTTAGAGACATTACCCATTCTTTGACAATGAGGACACGATTTGAAAAAATCATGGGCATCCCGAAAAAGTGTTGGCCAAAAGAGACCAGAATCAAAGACCTTATGAGCAGTCCGTTGGGGACCAAAGTGGCCTCCATAAGTAAGAGTGTGACAAAATCTAATGACAAACTGAAACTCGTTATCAGAAACACAACGCCTAAGTATTTGATCACTACATGTGCGTCAGAGGTAGAGGTCATCCCAAATGTACCAACGAGACTCATGTTTTAGATGAATGGCTTGGTTTTTATTGAAATCAGTAGGAATGCAAGATGCTACCAAATAATTTACAATTTCAGCATACCAAGGAATAACATCTTGCACTCGGTACAATTTCTAATCAAGAAACATGTCATTAATGGGAATACAAGGGGATGAGTCAATTTCTGAGGATGGGAGGATCCTACTAATATGGTCAGCCACCACATTATATGCACATTTTTTATCTCTAATTTATAGATTAAATTCTTGAAGGAGGGTCACCCAGCGAATGAGAGGTGGTTTGGCTTCTGGTTTCTTAAGTAGGTACCAGAGGGATGCATGGTCTGAGAACACAATGACTTTGGATCCTAAAAGATATGATCTGAATTTATCCAATGCAAACAGAATAGAAAAAAAATTCTTTTTTAGTTGTGGTGTAGTTTACTTGGGAATGGTCCAATGTACGTGAGGCATAGGCTATGACATGTGGAGCTTGGTTGATCCTCTATGACAAGACTGCCCCAACTACATAGTTAGAGGCATCACACATGAGCTCAAACAGTAAATTCCACCAAGGTGGTTGGATTACTAGGGGTGATGTGAGACTCCATTTTAACTTATTAAAAGCTTCCTCACATTTATTATAAAAAAAATTCCTTTTCTATTTGGAGTAATCAAGAGAGGGGGAGTGCAATTTTACTAAAGTCACGAATGAAACGACGGTAAAATACAGAATTACCTAGGAAATACTACACATACCGTATATTTTTTTGGAATGGTAAGGAAGAAATGACATACACTTTTGATTTATCTACTTGGATACCATCCCCAGAAATGACATTCCCTAAAACTGTACCTTGTCACACCATGAAATGGAATTTCTCATAATTTAATACGAGATTATTTTCAATACAGCAACGTAGTACTAAATCAATACTACTCAAAAATTCATCAAAATTGGATCCATAATTAGTGAAATCATCCATGAATACTTCCATACAATTCTCAAGGTAATCTGAAAAAATACTAACCATGCATCATTGGAAAGTACCTAGAGAATTGCACAAACCAAATGGCATCCTTCTATATGCAAATATGCCAAAGGGGCAAGTGAAGGTTGTATTTTCCTGATCCTCAGGGGAAATATGGATCTAAAAGTATCCAAAATACCCATCAAGGAAATAGTAGTGGGACTTACCTGCTAACCTCTCTAGCATTTGGTCAATGAATGGCAAAGAGAAATGGTCCTTCCTAATGTGTTGGTTTAGTCAGAAATAGTATATACAGACACACAAACTATTCTCACGAGTTGTAACTAATTCATTGTTTTAATTTTTTATTATTTTAAGGCTAATATTTTTAGGAACTACTTGAATGAGACTGAACCATTGGATTTTAGAGATGGGGTAAATTATTCCAGCAGCCAGTAATTTTTTAACTCATTTTTCACAACTTCTAAGAGGTTTGGGTTCAGTCGACATTGTAGCTGCCTCACTGGTTTAGCCTCATCATTTAATAAAACATGATGTGTAAAAATTGATGGGCTAATACCAGGAATATCAGCAAGTGTCCATACCAAAGATTATTTATACTCCCTCAAAATTTCAAGCAGTCACAATTCATGCTCAGGAGGGAGTGAACTAGCAATGATGATAGGCAACTTGTTTCTATTCTCAATATATGAATATTTTAAATCTTGAGGAAATTGTTTCAGTTCCAAATCAGGTGGATGTTGTATTGATAGGACTGTGTGTGAAAGTGAGTGGTCACTAATCTCATCTAACTACTCAATGGTATCATCCTCATATGAGGAATGAGCTTTTACAAGCTTAGTAGTATCATCGATGATCATTGGATCCTTAGTGTTCAAGAAATCCTCAATCAATGAACATGCATAACAATTTTCTAGAACACTACAAAAATCAATGCATGAATCATTTCCTATAATTTCTATCAGTGAAGAAAACTTAGAAATGGGATCATGGGAATGAAATGAAGCTTTTTCAAGGGAAGGGAGTACATCTATAGAATTAATAGAGAGAGAGGAATGTTCTTCTGATGGGTGCTTCATGGAATCAAGGATATTGAAGTGGAAAATTTCACCACTAAACTCCATAAATAATGTACCATTGTGGACATTAATTATGGTTTTGGTGATTTTTAAGAAGTTTCTCCCCAATATAATCAGGGCATGTCCATTCATCATATCATCCTCCATTTTAAGCACATAAAAGTTAGGAGGAAAAATTAAATTTTGAACCCTCACAATAACATCCTCTAACACACCAGAGGGGTGTGTAATACTCCAGTTATCTAGTTGAACAATAATTCTAGTGTGCTTCAGTTCCCCAACCTGCAATGTAGAGTAAATATAGTGAGGCATCACATTTATAGAAGCACCTAAACCAAGCATAACATTAGAAAAAATAATACTCCCCTATGGTGCACGAAATTGAGAATGTTGTAGGATCATTGCACTTGGTGGGAAGTGATGACTCTATTAATTCTGAAACATTCCTCCCCAAGCTCAATTTCTCATCACCTCGAAGTCGCCTTCGGTGTGTACACATCTCCTTTAGAAACTTGGCGTACCGTGGAATTTTCTTCACAACATCAATCAATGGGATGTTAACCTGCACTTTTTTGAAAATTTCCAATATTTCATTATCTAGTTCAGTTTCCTTTTATTTTCTTGGTTGGGTGGAACTTTGAGGAAATGGAAGAGGAATGGTTAGGCTAGGTGACTCATCAACGTAAACACTCTTTCCTTTGGAAGGTATTTTATCAGGACAAGGTTCTTCAACATTTGTAACATTCTTAGTGGTTGGGATGGAGGTTTCCTTAGGAGGGGATGACTCTATTGGAGGATTCATTTTACTTTATAGTTGTTTTCCACTCCTAAGGGTGATGGAACTAACATTTCCTTTATCCCTAGCGTTAAATACTGGTTGAGAGGGAAGTTTACTTGACCCATGACTTTGAATTTCACCCACTGAGTTAGCTAGTTGGCCAAATTGGGTTTTGAGGTCTTGTATGGATTCTTGAGTGGTTTGTTGGAATTGAATATTATTGGCATCCATTTGTTTCATCATATCTTCTAGGATAGGCTCGGGTTTTTGAGGGGTTTGTTGGAAAGGACTTTGGGGTGGTTGATTATTTCTGGGTGGCGGTGGTGGTTGACTACTCTACCCCAGTTGGTTCTGTTGTTGTTGAGGTTGGTTTGAATACCCCCTTGCCTATAGGCTTGGTTCTCCTTCCACCTAGGGTTGTATGGATAATAAGGTTATTTACTGAAGGGTTGGTTATAGGGGCGGCCTGAAAATATTGCCTCATAACTCTTAGATATTTCCCTCAATTGAGAACATTGGTCAGAGTAGTGGGTGCCAGAAGAACATATACCACAATGGATGGGAGGAGCATATTGGGGTTTCCCTTAGTAAAGAGAAAGTTATCAAAGAATAGTACTTACCTCTTCGAACTTTTTGTCCACCTTCTTCTCGAATTCACTACTTTTAACCTCATGGACACCTCAAATCGGTACATTGGACCTTGAACCAAATTGTTGTGTGTTTTGAGCCATGTTCTCAATCAGGGTTCTTGCAACAATTGGGGTCTTATCAACTAGCGCACCACCTACAAAAAAATCGATCATATTTCGATCTATAGGGATTAAACCTTTATAAAAACATTGAATTAAAAATTGATCACATATTTGGTGGTGTGAGAAACTTTAACATAACCTTTTAAAGTTTTATCAATATTCATGTAATGTTTCCCCTTGTGATTTCCTTATCCCACAAATTTCTTTCCTTATTTTTGCAGTTCAAGAGGATGGAAAATATTTTTTTAGAAAAAGGCATTTCATGTCTGCCCAGCCTCTTATTGGGTAATTAACATAATATAATTAATATTTTGCTGTGTATTATAATGAAAAAGGGAATGCCCTTAACTTTACTTGTTCTTAATCCACATTTGCAGGTTTTAATGTAGAAAAAATAGTGTGAAATTTATTTAAATTCTTGTGTGGATCCTCTACAAGATGTCCATGGAATCTTGGTAATAGATGAATTAAACAATATTTTAGTTCAAAATTGGGTGCCTTACCTTGTAATTGAATGTATGTGGGATGAATATCAACATCAGGTGAGGTTAGTTATTTTAGTGTTCTACTGTTTTCAACCATGTTATACAATTTTATTTCAGTTTTGATGTCAGTTCTAGAAGAAGATAAAGGGTGAGGAAGAGTTTTAATGTGCGGTGTGTCCTCCTTCAAAGTGTTGACTTGTGTGTCTTGGTGTCATTGACGTAGGGTCCTCTCCGGTTCGGGTTAGAAAGGTTCTAAATATCCTGGAGTAGAATGAATCATGCACCAAACCTAGACAACAAATAGATCATAAAAAAAATGGATTGATAAGGTATAAGGGAAACAAATAAATATTCAAAACAATTACAAAAACCTTATAAAAAACACTCACTAAAAACCAAAGCACTTTCTGGAAACAGCGCCAAAAATTTGTCCGCGTTGTCAGGATGTGGAAACTTTATTATGATTTTAAGGTTGATTTATAGTCTTGGAAAGACCCTAGGTTGTCTCTCAAGGAGCTTTGGTGGGTTTAGAGTGTGCATTTTTAATTAAAAGTACTTTAAATAGGGGGTGGTTTTGAAAAATAGATTTTAAGTAAATTACTTAATTAAAGAGTTAAATAGTTGATAAATAAAGGTGTTGTATTAATAATTATGAGAGAAGAATATTATTTCAAGTTCACTACACATCTTGGATAGCTCATTATTCTGAGAATTTAACATGGTTTTGTTTAATTATTTGGTTGAAGGTTTTCAAGATCTTGACTCCCCTCTTGCCTCTTCAAATGATGCTTAAAAAACCACCCCTTGGTACAAAAATCGTGTTTCCAAGATTTAGTTATCAAATATAGAATAAGAGGTCTTACAAATAATACTTAAATCTTATATATGTGTGAGATAAATAGGATTATTGTGTTAGCCAATCGGAACAACCCAAGATTCCCACTTGAAATCTCAACCCAATCGATGTTGAAATAAAAAGCATTCCACTTAATTATATCAAATGAAATGTAATCAGGGGAAGCATGTCAAGAAAAAAGATAAGTAAAAAATTAAACACACAAATTATATAAAACTAGTAAAATAATATGTGTTGGAACTCCCTACCAATTTTTTGTAGCTCCCTCGAAATGATCGTCCACCGTTTAGCTCACCATCAAGAGGAGGAGGAGGCTTGGGTTGAAATCCCTCTTCATACTAGATTAGCCTATGAATATAGGGGCCTCCAAAACTCCTTGGATGACGATAAGAATTCTTTGGGTCTCCAAAATACCAGAAATTTTCCTCCTAGATGAGATTACAAATGGGGAGCCCATGGTGCCATTTTATAGGAAAATGGGAAGGTGGTTTTGAGCACATAGATTTTTTAAAACCACTTGTCACATAATTTTAGACCTGTAGAAAACATTATATCAATTTATAGAAAATAAAAAGTTATATCCCCACCTCTTGGAAGTCTCCACCGAAAGTTTGGAACAATTTGGACACCTATAGCATGAGATATGGATAGATCACAGCACACCACTTTTGACTTTGTGCAGATGCGGTGTTCTGGACAGATCAGGTCAGTTGGGAAAACAGAGGGCCGAATGAGTCTTGGGTTTCTTCATGTGAAATGTATCTCAATAAATTTTGTACTATTCGACAAAATTTTATCCCATTTTGATGCACAGTTCAGGATTAGTGTGCGGATGAGTCCACTAGTGTGCATGGATCTTGCACAGTTTGACCCATTTTTCTTGGACATCACCATGGGCCCTCCAAATCACCTCCTCCTACAATGGAATCATCAAAAAAAGTAACATTGACATTTTTAAAAGTGATAAAAACAAAATAAATGATTCAAACATGGAATTAAACTTGTCATTATTTTTATAATTTTCTATATAAAACAAGTTTAGCATAGTGGTGTAAAGGTGAAAATTACATAGTGAATCGTGGTACAATCACACCCCCACACCTAAAAATTTCCCCTCCTAGGAAAAGCCACATATCTAAATAAAATGAGGAACATATATATTCCAAATATAATGAATATTTAACATTTTAGGAAATTTTAATTCATTAATGTAATGTATTCAATGCACAAACCACACCAAGGAGTTCTTCCTAGTGAAAATGGAAAAAGATGTCTCATAAAGCATATCACAATAAAATTCAAAGAGATTACTGACACCAACATGAGAAAGGAATTCAAAAGTCAACCATTATACTAACTCTCCATGTGTGTGTTTGAAAACCCTTCCATGCTATTCTTTCCACTCTCTATCCAATAAATATAGGTTATTTTAAAATTATTCATCTTTAAATGAATTTTCACCGAACTTTCCCAACATCCTTTGCAATCATATTTCAAGTCCCAATCAATTAATAATTCCCAAAAGTCAAAGCATAATATCCTGACCTAGATATCCCCATATGTTGTACATTTGATCACTCCCATCATTTATTATTTTTGTTTTTTAGAAGTTGCATTTGGAACAAAGATCACACTCATCTCTCAACCCTTGTTTGATCTCCTCACGAAACTAATTTCAATAGTTATAACAAGATCAAAGGTTTAGGAGGAGTGGTTTTTGACTTGACCAAGACACAACCTTTTTTAGGGTGTAAAATAGTCAGAAATTAGGTACAGACACATAGGTCAATCTGGTACAATAATGAAACAGATCGGAAAAGGAACGAACGTATGGAAATATAATTTAAAGTTGAAAAATATTAACCTAAAATATATTTAACTTATATTAATTAAGAAATATTCACACTTTGTGGTTTGGTGCAAAAATATATGTAGATATTAGTGACACATTTTTCCCAAAAACTGTAAGGGTTGGTGTCCTGAGAACCAACTGTTTTATACTTTGATTACATGAATGTTCACTTATTATATATTGTTCATTGTTCTGCATGACTATAATATAATAATGTCCTAGAATATTTGTTGCATTGATAAGGTCATGGAAGATCCCCACTATGATGAGAACCTTGAAATGCTATAACAATATTCTTAAATAAAGTTCTACGGTTGGATGATGTACTATGATAGGACACATGGTATACAGACTGTCATGTGTGAGTGATCGTAAGAAGACGAGACTCTCTCTCATGGAGTTCGCACTTGGTAATCTCCAAGATGAGAGATTATGAGAACAGACCCACCAGTAGGAATTCTGCATGTCTTGGTGTCATCGGACATTTCTATCTACAAGCATGTGTAATGGTCCTTAGACTGGAAGATTATCATTAACTCATGTTATGACTCGCACACTTAGATTTATTGACGAAAACTGTCACGCAGACAGTTGGTGGGGAGTAGGGTACGTTGGGTGCGTCACGAGTGACATGTTGTTAATGGATAAGTTGAGGAAGGATTTGTACCTTCCATTTATGGAAGTTGATATCTTGGCCCTTTGATTGAAATAGAACTGTCGCATTAATTTCCATGGCCATGGTGTGAACGATGAGTTTATTTCAGGTAGTCAAAGAATGACAGATCGAGCATATAGGTTTATGACACTGCCATGAAACATGCTTGATGAGATATCGAGACAAAGGGATTAAATTACACATTAATCATTCGTATGAGGTGATACATCAATGCGGTGTCAACTTCTTTCTCTTGGGTGCCTTTACCCATTGCTAGAAAGTAATCTTGGACTTTAGGCAAGCTCGCCTAATTCAAATGAGAAAGAGGCCTAGAGGGTCACACACTAAGTGTATTCAAGTATATCAAGTAGAATAAAGATTATTATCATACGTGGTTTAATAATTATTCAAGGAAGCCTATATCATTTTAATGATGGAGGAAGAAGGAAATGAAAAAGAAGATATACACACCGTGTATTAAAGATTACACGCCGTATAGTTTTTCATGGAAGAAAAGTACATGATGTGTATTAATAAATACACGTCATGTAGTTTTCTTTATGGAAAGAAAATAAATAAATGAAAACAAGATATACATTCCGTGTATAATGAATGTACACGCCATGTAGTTTTCAATGAAAAACAAGTACACGCAGTGTATTTATTAATACACTCTGTGTAGTTTTTCCAGTCAGGATTTTGAGGATATAATATTGTTTTAAATGATATTTATTATAATCAGCGTGGGCGCATGTCAAGGAATTAATTATTCGACATGTGGGTTTTAAATGAGAGTCAATGAAATAAATAAAACGCGTAATGCATTTATTTATTGTCATAACTCTACAAACTCAAACCTGATTATAAATATCCTCACAAACCTAACTCTTTTTCTACACACAAGAGAATCATTGTGCACAACATCTCTGGATAATTCTTTCAAGGCCGAAGGAACATCTTCCTCCAAGAATGCTCTCAAGACCAAGAGAGATCCTCTTCCATCAGATCAATAATATCTAAGGAGGACAATGCAAGCAAAGGCTTCTCCACGCTAGCACTCGGAGAATCCTTTGGCGACATCCAGAGATACGAGGTACATGTGTGGATCACCGCTAGAGGGAGTCTACACTTGGCTTCTGTGACGCAACGACGGATCACATCGACAACGTGATCAAGAACATCAACGAAGAAAAAACACCCAAAAGGTATTTCTTTATAATTAATTAAATTAATTATAATCTACATGTAATGATCCTTGTTTGTGGTTCCGAGAAAAACCTTCTTCTTTGTCTTTTTCTATGATTTGATCCGTGGAGACTGGTGTTTATCATCATATTGATCCTGGATTGATCATTTCTAATGACAAAAATCCAAGTGGGCACATCCACCCATGTGCTTCCACTGTGCCTGGACCCTTCAAATGGTATCAGAGGGAGGTTACAACGTTGATTATAGTTATTTAATTTTCATTGATAATTTACGCATTTATATTTGATTCAAATAGAAATATATCGTTCTATTAATATGAATAAATGAGATCTATTCTTTCTCATTCGTTTCTCGATTCATATCATAGAAATGACCATTAAATTTTAATTTTTGATTAAAATAAAAATGAGGAACTCATCCGGTGGAGATGCTCTTTTTGTCTGTACAACACAGGATTACACGATGCTTAATTAAAACTACACGCCGTGTACTTAGGTTCAATGAACCGGCACTGGTCTGCCAAACCACGCCATGTGAATTGAATATGCCTAAGTATTAATCACGCCATGTTGACCAGAATTGAACGACACGTGGAACCAGAATACATGGCATGTATGTTGGAGCAGCATGCCGTGTAGTCCGTTCCGGCCCAGTTGAAACTGTGTACAAGGATAAGCCGCGTACCACGTACACGGTATTGCCAAGCCGGTTACCGTGTAACAAGGAAGTACACGCCATGTATGATTCATCTACACGCTGTGTACTCCAAAATTTCCAAAGTAGAGAAAACACGCCAAATCCCCCGGCGTGTACTTTGGATAAAGGGTGAAAAGAAATACACGCCGTGTAAATATAAACTACATGCTGTGTACTTTCAGTAAATTTCACCAAGTTTTCTCCAAAAGTACAAAGACCTGTACAAGGAATATGGATGAAAATAATCTCAATAAATTTCAGAAAGGAATTTAAGATAAATAATTAATTAATTATAAGATCATAATTAATTGAATTCGAGCGCGACTTATCTTAAATGAAAGATCAATTAAAAGAATTTGAATTCTAAATATGCATAAATGTCGTTGAATGCTATGGATGATCATGAGCTAGACTAAAGACCCTTTATATGTGTATGGTTTCATTTAAATTTATTTAATTTAAATTTGTTGGCCTGTGAGCCTTCTTCCAATAAAATGTAGGGCCTGTGTGCCCATGGTTTCTTTAATGTAAACCCATGTAATGGAGGATCTCCCAAGCTAGAGGAGACGGTTCAAATCCCAAAGTCGAGGAAAAACCGATGCAAGAAGATACAAAGGTGGAAAGGTGGGAGCTTCAAAACACGAACCACTAGGTTCAAGTTGTTTTTCCCCAGGTCAGGGTTAGCTTATCAAAACCGCTAGATAATCTAACCAATAGAAGCTCATGATCATGCCATCTTATTTTATTTCTGTCTAAATTGGATGGTTTATTTATTATGTATGTGTTGTCGTAATCACATAGTTAATAAAATGAACAAGTATGCAAATATGGAATAAAATAAAAACCGGACTATGCGTAAACATTATTGGAACATGGTTAATCACTTAAGAAAGAATCACTTAATATTAACAAGAATGTGATAATGCGAAACTATGCATAAAATATTAAAATCCCTCAATACCATATTAAGTCAGACCAAGCCTTCCGTTACTTGATTAAGGGCAAGACTCAATAAAACTATGTGTTTGACCAACCCTTGTTGGGACACTTACTTTTATAAAGGAAGCCCTTATGAAAGGTTTCATGTTGAATTAACCATATTACATCAAGAGGAGTATCCCTTTCTAGACTTGATGTAATATTGGAGTCAAGAGTTGAGGAAATCCAAGTTAGGATTTCAGGATTGGGGAGTCCACTCAACAGATCAAGGAACTGTAAGCTCATAGTTGGCAAAGACTTACCTACCTAAATACTTTCAAATAGCTTGAACAACCCTTGTTGGGGTTATGAGAAGGGGAATATGGATCCTTTACACTAGAATGTCAAAGAAACTGGACATTCTGAGTTCAATGGTGAGGGCTATTGAGACTTGATAAAATAGTGGGATACTTAATAAAATTTATTATTTCTTATAAAATGTAATCAAGAAAGTACTAATAAATATGATCTTTTAAATTATAGAATCAAGATGAAAAACTCATCAACCACATTTTCTCTACAATTAATTCTGGATAAAGACAATATCCTCACTGGCAGTAACTTTCAGGAATGGTTTAGGAACCTTTGGGTTATCCTACGCCATGAATGAAAGTTTTACGTGCTGGAGTCCTCACTTCCTGATCCTCCTGCCCAAGGGGCAAGTGATGAAGATTTCCTTGTCTATGATCAACATTTGAGAAATGTGCTCGACGTTCAATGTTTGATGCTATCATAAATTTCAAGTGAACTCATGAAGTCTCATGAGGACATGGATGCCTATAGCATGCTCGAGCACCTCTGTGGTCTATACCAGGAGAGTGCAAGATAGGAAAGGTTTGAGATATCTAAGGCTCTATTCCAGAGAAAGCTTGGAGAGGGTGCCCCAGATGGGCCTCATGTAGTCAAGCTCATTAGCTACATTGAGCGCTTGGAAGTTCTAGGGTTTAAAATCCCCAAAGAACTGGGTACCAATCTCATTCTTGCATCACTTTCCCAGAGCTTCTCTAACTTTGTTGTGAACTTCAACATGAACAACATTGAGAAGTCTCTGTCTGATCTCCTTATCCTTATTCGCCAAGTGGATAATGACATGAAGTGTGAAAAACCTTCTGTCCTTATAGTGAATAAAAGGAAAGGGAAGGCGAAGAGATTTAAGCCCAAAGATTCTTCAAAGCCTTCCAAGAAAAGGAACATCAAAGGGGAGGCAAAGGAACAGGATGCTGTTTGTTTCGCATGTGGCAAGAAGGGCCACTGGAAGAAAAACTGCACCCAGCCAAGGAAGCAAGGGGAAGCTTCAGGTGCGTTTGTTATCGAATGTAATCTATCTGTTTCTACTAATTGGGTATTAGATACTGCTTGTGGTACTCACATCTGTATCCAAATACATGAACCAAGTATATTCAAAAAGATTGACTGAGGTGAGGTGGATCTACGAGCAGCCAACGAAGCCAGACTCGCTGATGTAGCTGTCGGAGACTACCACCTCACATTGCCTACTGGGATGATCTTGGTGTTAAAGGGTTGTTATTATGTTCCTTCTATTACTAAAAACATTATTTCAGTATCCAGATTAGATACTGATGGATTCATATTCAAGTTTGGAAATGAATGTTGCTACTTTTATAAAGATAGAATTTGTTTTGGTAGGGCACATTTATTTAACGACCTTTATGTGTTAGACTACACAAACCAAGTAATGTAAATCGATGACAAAGTTAATTCACATGACTCATACCACACCCAACTTTGGCATTACTGGCTAGGTCATGTCAATGAGAAAAATTTGACAAAATTACATCAATATGGGTATTTAGATTCTTTCGAACTAAAACCACTTGGTGTATGTCATGCATGTCTACAAGGAAAAATGACCAAATCCCCATTTAGTTGGAAAGCTTAAATAGCTAAAGAGCTTCTATAATTAGTTCACACAGATGTGTGTGGGCTATTTCCAGTTGAGGCAAGGGGTGGGTTCTCATACTTCATAACTTTTACTGATGATTTTAGTAGATATGGATATATCTACTTAATGAGGTATAAGTCAGATTCTTTTGATCGGTTCAAAGAATACAAGAATGAAGTTTAGAACCAGCTTGGTAAGAATATTAAGAAACTCCGCTCAGACATAGGATGAGAATATCTTAATCAGGACTTCATTGATTTCTTACAGGAGTTTGGGATTCTATATCAACTCACTCCTCCTTACACGCCACAGTGGAATGGTGTAAGTGAAAGGAGGAACCACACCCTATTGGACATGGTGAGATCAATGATGAGTCATGCGAGTATTCCATTATCCTTTTGGGGATATGCATTACAAACAGTAGCACACATACTAAACCAAGTACCAACTAAGTCGATAAATGGTATTCCATACGAGTTATGGAGTGGAAGAAAATCCATGTTATCGAATTTACATGTGTGGGGTAGCGAAGCATTTGTTAAGGCCTCTTCAGGTAACAAACTTTCACCCCGAGGCACAAAGTGTATATTTATAGGATATCTCAAGGAAACAAGGGGATATTACCTATACAACCCCTCAGACAAAAAGGTTACAGTGGAAAGACACACCATATTCCCTGAGAGGGAGCACATCTCTAAAAGAGATAGTGGGAGCAAGATAGACTTCTATGAAGTCGAGGCTCAAGATACACAAGGGTTGCTACAAGAACAGATTCCACAAAGCCTCGTGGAAGAACAATCTATTCCAGAGACACAAGAACTGTGTAGGATCACGAGAGAGGTGAGAGAACCAGAATGATATGGTTTTCTTGTCACCGAGGATGGTGACTCATTATTGGTTGACAATGATGATCCTCTTACCTACAAGGAAGCAATTGAAGGCACAAACGTTGCCAAGTGGAATGAACCCATGAATTCTGAAATGGATTCCATGTACCAAAACCAAGTCTAGATTTTGGTAGATCCTCCAGTTGATGTAAAGCCTATTGGTAATAAATGGGTATTCAAGAATAAACTGGACATGGAGGGGCAAGTCATCACCTATAAGGCACGACTGGTTGAAAAAGGTTTTAGACAACATCAAGGAATTGACTATGATGAAACCTTTTCACCGGTTTCGATGCTTAAATCCCTCAGAATCCTATTGGCCATTTCCTCTTACCATGACTATGAAATTTCGCAAATGGATGTCAAAATAGCTTTCCTTAACGGGAACCTCCTGGAAGATGTCTACACGACACAACCTGAAGGGTTTGTGACTCCAAAGGATGCCAAAAAGGTATTCAAGTTGCAGAAATCCATTTATGGATTAAAGAAAGCATCAATGTCATGGAAAATTCGTTTTGATGAAGCTGTAATGGAATTTGGCTTTGTTAAGAACGAATGTGAGCCTTGTGTATACAAGAGGTTTAGTGGGAGTGCATTCGTTTTCCTAATAGTATATGTTGATGACATATTACTAATTAGAAATGAAGTACCTGCCTTACAGTCAGTTAAGGCATGGTTGCATAAATGCTTCTCCATGAAATACTTGGGCGAGGTAGCATATATTCTTGGGATCAAGATCCATCGTGATAGATCCAAGAGAATACTGGGCTTGAGTCAAAGTACATACATTGACAAGATACTGAAGATATTCAGTATGGAACAATCCAAGAGGGGATTGTTTCCAGTGTCACATGGAATTCATCTTTCCAAGAAAATGTGTCCTCAGACACATGAGGAAAGAAAGAGAATGTCAAGGATCCCTTACGCATCTACGATTGGGTCAGTCATGTATGCTATGCTATGTATGAGGCTTGATGTTTCTTATGCATTAAGTGTGGTAGGCAGATATCAAGCTGATCCAGGAGACCACCATTGGATGGAAGTCAAGACTATCCTTAAGTATCTGAGGCGTACTAAGGATATGTTCCTGGTTTATGAATTAGATGAGGAACTAGTTATTAGAGGACATGTAGATGCTAGTTTCCATACTCATCAAGATGACATGAAGTCATAGACTGGATACATCTTCAGTTTGAATGGAGGTGCAGTGATCTAGAAGAGCTCAAAGCAAAGTGTGGTGGCAGATTCTACAGCGGAGTCGGAGTATATCGCAGCTTCTGAGGCATCTAAAGAAGCAGTATAGATGCGAAGCTTCATCCAAGAGCCAGATGTTGTACCGAGCAGTAAAGATCCTATCACACTCTATTGTGATAATACTACAGTGGTGGAACTTGCAAAAGAGACAAGGTCACATCAACGGACAAAGTACATACTTCAGAAGTATCATCTCTTGAGGGATTTTTCTTAGAGAGGTGAAGTTTCAGTGATTAGTATTTCCACGGAAGACAACGTGGTAGACCCATTTACTAAAGCCTTGACTCAGCAGAAACATGATCATCATGTGATGTCTAGTAGAATAAAAGTCGTAGGCAGTTGGCTCTAGTCCAAGTGGGATTTTGTAAGGGTTGGTGTCCTGAGAACCAACTGTTTTGTACTTTGATTACATGAATGTTCACTTATTATATATTGTTCATTGTTCTGCATGACTATAATATAATAATGTCCTGGAATATTTGTTGCATTGATAAGGTCATGGAAGATCCCCACTATGATGAGAACCTTGAAATTCTATAACAATATTCTTAAATAAAGTTCTACGGTTGGATGACGTACTATGATAGGACACATGGTATACAGACCATCATGTGAGAGTACTCGTAAGAAGATGAAACTCTCTCTCATGGAGTTTTCACTTGGTAATCTCCAAGATGGGAGATTATGATTACAGACCCACCAGTATCAATTACGCATGTCTTGGTGTCATCGGACATTCCTATCTACGAGCGTGTGTAATGGTCCTTATACTGGAAGATTATCATTAACTCATGTCATGACTCGCACACTTAGATTTACTAACGAAAACCGTCACGCAGACAGTTGGCGGGAAGTAGGGTACGTTGGGTGCATCACGCTTGACATGTTGTTAATGGATAAGTCAAGGAAGGATTTGTCCATTCCATTTATGGAAGTTGATATCTCGGCCCTTTGATTGAAATAGAACAGTCTCATTAAATTCCATGGCCATGGTGTGAACGGTGAGTTTATTTCAGGTAGTCAAAGAACAACAAATTGAGCATATAGGTTTATGACACTGCCATGAAACCTGCTTGATGAGATATCAAGACAAAGGGATTAAATTACACATTAAGTGTTCTTATGAGGTGATACGTCAATGCAGCATCAACTTATTTCTCTTGGGTGCCTTGACCCATTTCTAGACAGTAATCTTGGACTTTAGGCAAGCTTGCCTAATGCCAATGAGAAAGAGGCCTAGAGGGTCACACACTAAGTGTATTCAAGTATCTCAAGTAGAATAAAGATTATTCCCGTACGTGGTTTAATAATTATTCAAGGAAGCCTAAATCATTTTAATGATGGAGGAATAAGGAAATGAAAAACAAGATATACACGCCGTGTATTAGAGATTACACGCCGTGTAATTTTTCATGGAAAACAAGTACACGCCATGTATTAATAAATACACGCCGTGTAGTTTTCTTTATGGAAAGGAAATAAATAAATGAAAACAAGATATACATGCCATGTACATTGAATGCACATGCCGTATAATTTTCAATGAAAAACAAGTACACGCCGTGTATTTATTAATACACACCGTGTAG
The DNA here is from genome assembly GCA_963277665.1 of Viscum album. Lineage (NCBI taxonomy): Eukaryota > Viridiplantae > Streptophyta > Magnoliopsida > Santalales > Viscaceae > Viscum > Viscum album. Next base: position 1,629,073,161 of record OY728159.1, read on the forward strand.
TTTTTCCAGTCGGTATTTTGAGGATATAATATTTTTTTAAATGATATTTATTATAATCTGCATGAGCACATGTCAAGGAATTAATTATTCAACATGGGGGTTTTAAATGAGAGTCAATGAAATAAATAAATGCGTAACACGTTTATTTATTGTCATAACTCTACAACCTCAAACCTAATTATAAATATCCTCACAACCCTAAATCTTTTCCTGCACATAAGAGAATCATTGTGCACAACATCTCTGGAGAATTATTTCAAGGCCGAAAGAACCTCTTCCTCCAAGAACGCTCTCAAGGCCGAGAGAGATCCTCTTCCATTGGATCAAGACGATCTAAGGAGGACAACGCAAGCAAAGGTTTCTCCACACTAGAACCCGGAGAATCCTTTGGCGATGTCTAGAGATACGAGGTACACGTGTGGATCACCGCTAGAGGGTGTCTACACTTGGCTTATGCGATGCAAAGACAGATCACATTGACAACGTGATCAAGAACATCAACAAAGAAAGAACACCCAAAAGGTATTTCTTTATAATTAATTAAATTAATTATAATCAACCTATAACGATCCTTGTTTGTGGTTCTAGGAGAAACATTCTTCTTTCTCTTTTTCTGTGATTCGATCTGTGGAGACTGACGTTTATCGTCGTATTGATCCCAGATTGATCATTGATAATGAAAAAAATCCAAGTGGGCACATCCACCCACGTGCTTCTGCTACGCCCGGAACCTTCAAAAACTACTCACACAAGGGGCATTAATCATCTCAAATGTTTCATAGTGATACAACCGTTTATATCATTGATAGAAAACCAATTGACTAAAAAAACAATACTCCCTGATGTTAACTTCATACAAATATTCTTTTTCGCTATTCTTTATGGAATTTTTACTTTCCTCTCCTTATGGTCACCAAATCATGGAACTTTGAAATTTTTGATGGGGGAAAAATGAAAATACCATAAAGAAGGAAAAAAAGATAAGAAAGGAGAAATACAATGGAAGTCCTAATGAACTGAACAAGACAGGGAAAAGTGAAAATACTATAAAGAAGGAGAAAAAAAGAAGAAAGAAAAAAAAACGTTAAAAATACCTATCTAACCCAATAATGTACCCATCCCCCCACACCTAGAATGTGTAGTTTCCTCACTTTAATAATTGAGAAGTTGAGAAGGAAGGATAAAACCTGGTGTGTTTCACTGGTATGTTGCTTCTTGAACATGGAGTTCCTCCATCAGGAACTCTGAAAGGGATTCGTGGAAGTGGTTCAGCCGCTGCCCATTGACAGTGAAGGTTTGCTTGGTTTCTTCATTTTGAACATAAACAACACCAAATGGAGATATATTAATAATAGTGTATATGCCAAACTAGTGGGAATGAAGCTTACCTAGATGCAACTTTAGCCTTGCATTATAAAGGAGGGCCTTCTTCCCAATATGTAACCGACGATGAAGTATAAGATGGTCGTGAGAAGCCTTGTTTCAATCCTTATAAATTCTGGAGTTTTCATATGCATCTCTTCTCATTTCCTCTAACTCCTGAATCTGCAACTTCCTTTGAGAACCTGCACTATAAATATTAGAATTGAATTGTTTAATGGCCTAGTTGGCCCGATGCTCAATCTAAACAGGTAGGTGAAAACTCTTTCCAGACACAAGACGGTAGGGTGACATTCCAATGGGAGTTTTGAAAGCAGTATGGTAAGCCCATAAGGAATCATCAAGTCGAAGACTCCAATATTTTCTATTGGGTTGAACAGTTTTTTCAAGAATCTGTTTTACCTCTCTATTTGACACCTCTTCTTGACCATTGGTCTATGGATGATATGCAGAAAACACTCTTTGACCAACCCCATACCAACGCAAAAGTGATTGCATTGTTTGGTTTCATAAATGAGAACCCTGATTACTAATGATGTACCTAGGTAATCCAAACCTACAAAAGATCTGAGTTCTCAAAAATTTTACAACTGTTTTGGAATCATCTGTTCTTATTACTTGAGAAACTACCCATTTTTACACATAATCGACCACCAGAATAATGTACAAGTTTCCAAAGGAATTGGGAAATGGACCCATAAAGCCAATGCCCCAAACATAAAAATTTCATGAAAGAGAAACGGTTGTTGTGGAATTTCATTTCTTTTAGAGACATTACCCATTATTTTACAATGAGGAAAAGATTTGAAAAAAATCATGGGCATCCTGAAAAAGTGTTGGACAAAAGTGACCAGAATCAAGGACCTTGAGAGCAGTCCGTTGGGGACTAAAGTGGCCTCCACAAGAAAGAGTGTGACAAAATCTAAGGATAGACTGAAACTCACTATCTGGAACATAACGACTAAGGACTGGATCACCACATGTGCGCCAGAGGTAGGGGTCATCCCAAATGTTCCAACGAGACTCATGTTTTAGATGACTGGCTTGGTTTTTATTGAAATCAGTAGGAATACAAGATGCTACCAAATAATTTACAATTTTAGAATACCAAGGAATAACATCTTGCACTCGGTATAATTTCTCATTAGGAAACATGTCATTAATGGGAATACAGGGGGATGAGTCAATTCCGAGGATGGGTGGATCCTACTGATATGGTCATCCACCATATTATCTTCTCTTTTTTTAGCTCTACTTTCTAGATTAAATTCCAGAAGGAGGAGCATCCAGCGAATGAGACGTGGTTTGGATTCCTATTTCTTAAGGAGGTATTAGAGGGCTTCATGGTTTGAGAACATAATGAATTTGGACCCTAAAAGATACGACCTGAATTTATCCATGACAAAAACAATAAAAAGAAATTCTTTTTTAGTTGCGGTGTAGTTTACTTGGGCAGGGTCCAATGTACTTGAGGCATAGGGTATGACATCTAGAGCTCAGTTGATCCTTTGTGACAAGACTTCCCCAACTGCATAGTTAGATCCATCACACATGATCTCAAACTATAAATCTCACGAAGGTGGTTGGATTACCCGGGGTGATGTGAGACTCCATTTTAACTTATTAAAAGCTTCCTCACATTCATTATCAAAAACAAATTCCTTTTCTTTTTGGAGTAATCGGGAGAGGGGGAGTGCAATTTTACTAAAGCCATGAATGAAATGACGGTAAAATCCAGCATGACCTAGGAAATACCACACATCCCTTACACTTTTGGGGAATGGTAAGGAAGAAATGACATCCACTTTTTATTTATCTACTTGGATACCATCCTCAGAAATGACATGCCCCAAAACTATACCTTATAGCACCATGAAATGGAATTTCTCATAATTTAATACGAGATTCTTTTCAATACAATGACATAGGACTAAATAAAGACTACTCAAACACTCATCAAAAGAGGATCCATAGACAGTGAAATCATCCATGAATACTTCCATGCAATTCTGCAGGTAATCTGAAAAAATACTAACCATGAATCATTGGAAAGTACCCAGAGCATTGCACAGACTAAATGGAATCCTTCTATATGCAAATGTTCCAAAGGGGCAAGTGAAGGTTGTATTTTCCTGATCCCCAGGGAAAATATGGATCTGAAAGTATCCAGAATACCCATCAAGGAAATAGTAGTGGGACTTACCTGCTAGCCTCTCTAGCATTTGGTCAATGAATAGAAAAGGGATATGGTCCTTCCTAGTGTGTTGGTTTTTTCAACGATAGTCTATACAGACACGCCAACTATTCTGCACATGAGTTGGAACCAATTCATTATTTTCATTTTTGATTACTGTAAGGCCAGTCATTTTAGGAACTAATTAAATAGGACTAATCCATTGGCTATCATAGATGGGGTAAAATATTCCAGCAACCAATAATCTTGTTACTTCATTTTTCACAAGTTCTAGGAGGTTTGGGTTCAGTCGACGTTGTAGATGCCTCACTGGTTTAGCCTCATCATTTAATAAAATATTATGTGTACAAATTGATGAGATAATACAAGGAATGTCAGCAAGTGTCCATCCTAAAGCTTGTTTATACTCCCTCAAAAGTTCAAGCAGTTACAATTCATGCTCAATAGGGAGTGAACTAGAAATGATGACATGAAACTTGTTTCCATTCTCAAGATATGAATATTTTAAATCTTGAAGAAATTGTTTCATTTCCAATTCAGGTGGATTTTGGATTCATAGGAGTGTGTGTGAAAGTGAGAGGTCAATGATCTCATCTAACTGCTCAATGGTATCATTCTCAGATGAGGAATGAGCTTTTACAAGATTATTAGTATCATCGATGGTTATTGGATCCTCAGTGTTCAAGAAATAATCAATCAATGAACATGCATGACACTTTTCTAGACCACTACAACAATCAATGTATGAATCATTTCCTAGAATTTCTATTAGTGAATAAAACTCAGAAAGGGGATCAGATGAATGAAATGAAGTTTTTTCAAGGGAAGGGAATACATCTATAGAATTGACAGAGAGAGAGGAATGTTTTTTTGAGGGGTGGTTCATGGAATCAAGGATATTGAAGTGGACAATGTTACCACCAAACTCCATAGATAATTTACTATTGTGGACATTAATTATGGTTTTGGTGGTTTTCAAGAAGGGTCTCCCCAATATAATCGGGGCATGTCCATTCATTCTATCATCCTCTATTTTAAGCACATAATAGTCAGCAGGAAAAATTAAATTTTGAACCCTCATAAGAACATCCTCTAATACACCAGAGGGGTGTGCGGTACTCCGGTTATCCAGTTGAACAATAATTATAATGGGCTTCAGTTCCTCAACCTGCAATATAGAGTAAATAGAGTGAGGCATCACATTTATAGAAGCACCTAAATCAAGAATATCATTAGAAAAAGAATACTCCCCTATGGTGCACAGAATTGAGAATGTTCCAGGATCATTGTACTTGGTGGGAAGTGATGGATCTATCAATGCTGAAACATTCCTCCCCAAGATCAATTTCTCATCACCTTAAAGTTTACTTCGGTGTGTACACATCTACTTTAGAAACTTGGCGTACCATGGAATTTATTTCACAACATCAATCAATGGGATTTTAACCTAAACTTTCTTGAAAATTTCCAATATTTCCTTATCTAGTTCAGTTTCCTTTTGTTTTCTTTGTTGGGTGGCCCTTTGAGGAAATGTAGGAGGAATGGTTGGGATAGGTGAATCATCAATGTACACACTCTTTACTTTGGTAGGGATTCTCTCAGGATAAGGTTCTTTAACATTTAGAACATTCTTAATGGTTGGGATAGAGGTTTCCTCAGGATGGGATGAATCTAATGGAATATTTATTTTACTTTCTAGTTGTTTTCCACTCCTAAGGGTGGTGGAACTAACATTTATTTTATCCCTAGGGTTAACTACTAGTTGATAGAGAAGTTTACCTGACCCATGACTTTGAATTTCACCCACTGAGTTAGCTAGTTGGCCTAATTGGGTTTTGAGGTGTTTTATGGATGCCTGATTGGTTTGTTGGAATTGAATATTGTTGGAATCCATTTTTTTCATTATATCTTATAGGCTAGGCTTAGGTTTTGGAGGGGTTTTTTGGAAGGGCCTTTGGGTTGGTTGAGGATTTCTGGGTGGCGATGGTGGTTGACTACTCTGCCCCAGTTGGTTCCATTGTTGTTGAGGTTGGTTTGAATACCCCCTTGCCTATAGGATTGGTTCTCCTTCCACCCAGGGTTGGATGGATAGTAAGGTTATTTCCTAAAGGGTTAGTTATCAGGGCGTCCTGGAAATATTGCCTCATAACTCTCATATGTTTACCTCAATTGAGGAAATTGGTCAGAGTAGTGGGTGTCAGAAGAACATATACCATAATGGATGGGAGGAGGATATTGGGATTTCCCTTGTGAAAGAGAAAGTTGTAGAAGAAGGGTACTTACCTCTTCGAACTTTGTGTCCACCTTCTTCTCGAATTCAGTAATTTTCACCTCATGGACACCTCGAATCGGTACATTGGACCTTGAAACAAATTTTTGTGTGTTTTGAGCCATGTTCTCAATAAATGTTCTTGCAGAAATTGGGGTCTTATCAACTTGCACACCACCTGTAGCAGCATCGATCATATTTCAATCAATAGGGATTATACCTTCATAAAAATACTAAATTAAAAGTTAATCACTTATTTGGTGGTGTGGGGAACTTGAACATAACCTTTTAAAGCGTTCTCAATATTCATGTAATGTTTACCCTTGTGATTTCCCTATCCCAAAAATTTCTTTCCTTATTATTGCAGTTCGAGAGGCTAGAAAATATTTTTCTAGAAAAAGTAATTTCATGTCTGCCCAGCCTCTTATTGGGGAATTAACATAATATAACCAATCTTTGGCTGTGTCTTCTAATGAAAAAGGTAATTCCTTTAACTTTACTTATTCTTCATCCACATTTTCAGGTTTTAATGTAGAACACACAATGTGAAATTCTTTTAAATTCTTGTGTGGATCCTCTCCAGGAATTCCATGGAATCTTGGTAATAGATGAATTAAACCAGATTTTAGTTCAAAATTGGGTGCCTCGCCTTGTAATTGAATGTATATGGGATGAATATCAACATCAGGTGAGGTTAGTTCTTTCAGGTTTATACTATTTTCAGCCATTTTATACAATTTTATTTCAGTTTTGATGTCAGTTCCAGAAGAAGATGAAGTGTGAGGAAGAGTTTCAATGTGCGGTGTGTCCTCCTTCAAAGTGTTGACTCTTGTGTCTTGGTGTCGTTGACGTAGGGTCCTCTCTAGTTTGGGTTCGAAAGGTGCTAAATCTCCCAGAGTAGAATACATCATGCACAAAACCTACACAAAAAATATATCATAAAAAAAATGGATTGAAATGGTATAAGAGAAAACAAATAAATATTCACAAAAATTACAAAAACCTTATAAAAAACACACACTAAAAACCAAAGTGTTCCCCGGAAATGATGCCAAAATTTGACCATGGTGTCATGACGTGGAAAATTTATTATGATTTTAAGGTTGATTTATAGTATAGGTCAGACCCTAGGTCGTCTCTCAAGGAGCGTTGGTGGGTTTAGAGTGTGCGTTTTTAATAAGAAGTACTTTAAATAGGGGGTGGTTTTGAAAAATAGATTTTAAGTAAATTAGTTAATTAAAGAGTTAAATAGTTGATAAATAAAGGTGGTGTATTAATAAATATGAGATAAGAATATCATTTCAAGTTCACTACACATCTTGGATAGTTCATTGTTTTGAAAATTTAACATGGTTTTGTTTAATTCTTTGGTTGAAGGTTGTCAAGATCTTGAATCCCCTCTTGCCTCTTCAAATGATATTTAAAGAAACACCCCTTGGCACAAAAATCCTGTTTCCAAGATTTGGTTATCAAACATAGAATATTTGGTCTACCAAATCATACTTAAATCTTATGTATGCATGAGATAAATAGTATTATTGTGTTTTCCAATTGGAAAAACCCAAGATTCCCACTTGAAATCTCAACCCAATCAGTGTTGAAATAAAAAGTGTTCCACTTAATTATATCAAATGAAATGTAATCAGGGGGAATCATGTCAAGAAAAAAATAAGTGAAATATTAAAAAAACAAATTATAAAAAACCAGTATAATAATATCTGATGGAACTCCCTCCCAAGTTTGTGTAGCTCCCTCAAAAGTATCGTCCACCGTTTAGCTCGCCTTCGAGAGGAGGAGGATGCTCGGGTGGAACTCCCTCTTCATCCTTGATTACACTATGAGGATAGGGGACTATATAACTCATTGGGTGATTAGAGTACTTATTTGGGTCTCCAAAATACCAGAACTTTGCCTCCTGGATGAAATTACAAATGGGGATCCCAAGGTGCCATTTTATAGGAAAATGGGAAGGTTGTTTTGAGCACAATGATTTCTTAAATCCACTTTTCACATGGGTTTAGACCTTAATAAAACATTATATCGATTTGGAGAAAATAAAAAAGTTGTATACCCATATATTGGATGTATCCACCTAAAGTTTGGCAGAATTTGGACACATATAGCCCAAGATATGGACATATCACAACACACCACTTTTGACTCCGTGTAAATGCGGTGTGCTGGATAGATCCGGTAGTTTGGAAAAACATATGTCCGAATGAGTCTTGGATTTCTTCATATGAAATGTAGAAAATTTAATTTTGGACCAGACCACAAACTTTCATCCAATTTGGATGCACGGTTCAGGAGAAGTGTGCGGATGAGTCCACTGGTGTGCATGGATCTTGCGCAGTTTGGTCCATTTTTCTTGGACATCACCATGGGCCCTCCAAATCACCTCCTCCTACAGTGGAATCAAAACAAGTAACATTGACCTTTTTAACAGTGATAAAAAAATAAATGATTAAAACATGGAATGAAACTTGTAATTATTTTTATAATTTTCTATATAAAACAAGTTTAGCATAATGGTGTACAGGTGAAAATTACATAGTGAATTATGGTACGATCAACAATCAAACATAGTTTTATTTTTAAACTAAATTATCTTGATGTTACATTATACCCATTAAAGAAATTAAGTCCTCAAAATTTTAATTTTATTCTACCAAATTGAATTTATCATAATATAGTAATAAAATCACATACAGATTTTAACATAAACATTAATTTATTGGTCAAGATCATGAAACTTTTTATTTCATAAAATAATGGACGTATATAAGACTCATACTTGTAGATGAGTTTCTGAAAGTTTACCTTAATAATAGATTATTAATTTCTACATAAGATTCAATATATTTTTGAATTAATTTTAACATCTAGATTGATATGTTATGAAAATATATGTACTTTATTTCTTCCCATTCCATAAGCATAATTTCCTCCTTTGATTGTGCTTTAAGAAGATTTCCATATTTTCTTCATCTCATATGATAAATAACCATGATTAATTTTCATGTATAAAGAACTAAAATTAACTTCAAATAGATCAAAAGTTCCCCAAAAGGATGATAATATATTACTACTATTTCTACCCATTAATCAAAATAAAAAATAGTTATTACAAGTTTAAATAATATACAATATGAAAAAACCTTCATATGAAGAAATGATTCATTATTATCCAATTCCTCAAAAATAAAACCTAAAGTTTAACTAAAATCACTCCATAAATAACAAACCATAAAACTCTTAAAAATATTCCAAACCAAGTTCAAAACCCATAAATCAGAATGATTTAATCTCATATTCTTCCAAAAAAATTTATCTCCAAGCAACATCAATCACTCAAAAATTCATATACCAAAAATATATATTACCTAATCTTAGAATATCCAAAATATGCCAATATTTTCCATAAATAACCTAAATCACCATAAATCCATAGAAACATATTATATGCTTCCAAAATTTAAACTTTATTACTCAAATAAAATCTTAACTTAGTAAAAAATATGCCATTTACCTTAATCATATAATTATCCCAATATAATGAACTTATTTTATAATAAATTTAATCATATAGCCACCAAATCAATTTTTAATTTGATAGTTATCAATATGATAAAACACATGTTCCTAAAAATCAATAACCCTTTTATCCCAATTTTCCATAATTACCTCAACATGAAAGGTCCTATTAACCCTAAAGGTTATCTTCACCTTATAGATTTTATCCCCAATATACAAAAATTCTTCCCAAATAACCTTTAGGATATTTATCACCTAAAGTTTAATAAAACACCATTTTTCTCTTATATAGTGTGTTTAGAAAACTCACCTAGGTTCAGGTTGTTAATCACAACTTGAGATAGTTAGCTAGAAATAACCATAAGAGTTTTAACTCTAGATCCTATCTCATTTAGTTTTTTTGTTTAGATAACCACCAAAATATCCATAATATCCATTGATAACTTGTTTCATGCTGGTTCCAAACATTTACTAAAACCAAAATAGTTAATGTGAGTATATCAAATAAAATCATAATAAACAATCTTATAGGGGTGATAAACACTAAGATATCCTTAACCATGGAATATTCTATTAAATAACCATAACTTTCCATATAATATTAACTTTTAATGTTATAGAATAATTCTAACTTATGCTAAAATAATATCCTAACCTCTATAGTTGTAAAAAACTTTACTCCAATACAAACTATAAGGACCCACGCCTTTAATAAACTATAATTACATGTTTTATAATAAGTGTTGAAATTTTCTTACATTCCCATGATATTTTAGGTTTGGAGTTTTATAGAATTAGTAAATACTAATACATATTAAACCCTTATGAAAAAAGTGGAATGTACTGGTTAATATCCATTTTGTTTTCACAAAAACAAGATTCTAAAATTTAAAATCCCATTATATTCAAAATGCATTTTCTTATTTTTATATGAATCCCCATAATGGAATTATTGACCATGATAAAGTTCCTAATAATCCTTAAGTACCATGAAAAACATTTGAAAACTTGGGTTAAGAAAAAAAGTTTAGTAAGGGATATAAAAAAAATGTAAACCTGTTAGACCTTTTCAAAATTCATGAAAAACCATAAAGAAAATTTTCATTTTACATAATAAACTCTGAAATCAAAATAACCATTACTTACTAATGAAATAAAATTCAAAGCCTAATTTTTTTATAACATTTTTTTTATAATCAATAATAAAGGAAAAATCATAATCATGAAATATTTACCATGAAAATAGACCTTTCAACTTTATAAGATCATAAACATTCCTTTAAATCATAAACTCATTATTATCCTTTAAAAATAAAAATATTTCCAAGAAAAATCATTTTCAAGAATAGAGAAAACATGTAGGAAACTTGTATCATCATACTTTTATCATGTAATCACCTAACAATATAATTATAACATTCTCTTAGGAGTAACTTATAATAGTTAACACCATCACTTCATAGGAGTAACTTATTACAAGTTAATTACATCCAAATTCTCTTAGGAGTAACTTAAAAAAAATTAAATCTCTCACTTCATAGGAGTAATTAAATCTATTCAAATTATCTCAGGAGTAACTTACACTAGTTAATTCCATCACTTTACTCAATGAATTGGTGATATTTAACAAACCCATGTGTCATATAATCGACACAGTCCCATAAGGGTTTGGGTTCACTCCCCATTCCCACTTTCATCAATAACACCCAAGTGTAATGTTTTAAAATCAAAAAATTTAATAAATTTCAATATTCATCATAAAAATCATAAAATTTAAATTTCATCCTATAAGAAAATACACTTTTAGTTATCATATAAAAATGAGAAGAAATATCATTTTCTTTTGAAAATATCTAAAAAATAAAAATTCCTAAAACAATGGGAAAAGTATATTCTTAGAAAAACCATAGAAATATTTAGAGGAGTATTGATAAATAATAAAGGAATAGATAGAATGAAAATCTATTCATTCCATATACATAAAAAAATCATTCTTTTTCACTTTGGTAAAAAGTGACAAAAGTGACCCATATAGAATTATTTTAAAAGATTACTTTTTAAAATATTTGTAAAAAGTAAAGGATAGTTGAAAATATAATTTATATATCTTTGAATTAAAAATAATAAATTTTTTGAAACATTTTAAATAACATGGATATGGAAGAGAATGATTTTGAAAGAAGTACTTTAAAACATGGTTTTAAAAAAACCCTTTCATATTTGGTAACTTTTAAATCAAAAGAACATTAAATGAGAGAACTTGAAAAGGATTTTTCAACCAATTTAATTTTAGTGAATTAATGATAAAATGAATTTATATGGAATTATTTATACCACAAAAAAGAATACATGTGTAAAAAATGGAATAAGACTCAATGAAAGGAGATTGAGATGAGAAATCACTTACCTCGAGTCCCAAATCATTTCATACATTATCTAGATCCTCTTATTTGGAAAACATCACTTGGATTACTTTTTAAGCCTTACAGGTTAGTCTTTTGTTGAAACTAGAACCCCTAGAACATGAGGATGAAAGTTTTTAAGGTATTTGGTAATGTATTGGTTGAGATAATAGGCTAATTAAATGCGAGTAAGAGAGGAGCTATGATGCCCTTTTATAAGTGAGGTAGGTGGAAATATTGTAAATACATGGAATATTAATATATAATATGTTTCTAAATAATTTAAAAAGGATCCCAAGTGGTTTAGATTAGAATATAAGGAGTCTAAGGTCTAAATAAATTCAACTAATAAAATTTATACAAGTTTAAGTGTCATTTTAAAAATTATCCCTTAGTTTAACCCCCCTCAGTAACCCTTTTAAACTTAACTCTAGTAACATATTTTTCATTCTCCAAGGGCCATGAAAGTAATTATAAAAAAGAAAAGGTGAACATTCATGAACCATTAATGATATGCTAAAAATTTTCCCATATAATTGAGTTATGATTGAATTTTTATTATTTTATAATTATTTAATATAATTTTTAAATATGAAATACCATTTAAAGTCATTTTTCAGACTATTCAAAAAATGTTACTTTAAATACATAAAGATAATTATATAATTTGAATATAAAAACTTTCACCATCACTTATACCTTTTAATTATCCATGAAATTCTTAGAATACGAGACTTTATCCAAAATGTATTACTTTTAATATTTTTAAAATAATTTACTTGATTTTTCTATTTCTTGCATAATAATTGCGTCAGCATTGTGTAAGAGTTCAAGGTAATTATACCATCTCTAAAAATTAAAAATAAATTACTATCATAAATATAGTTTATTATTCATCAATTTTATCATCTAGATTCTTTCATATATCATTTTATCATCAATTATAAAAAAATAAAAGTTATGAAACTTTCAAATAAATCCAAAACCAAATGGAACACTGAAATTAGTTTGATTAAAAGTAAATAAATGATAGTTTTCTTGAAATCAGTATTTTTAACTATTAATTAAAAAATAAATATTTTTAAAAAAAATTATAAAATTCATCTTAAGATTATTTTGAATTTTTAATTTCAAAAAGTATTTTCATTTTATCAAATACAATTTATTAAAGTCATATAATTTAATCATAATATTTGTACACAAAAATAAAATAAAAACCATTTTTTAATAAAATTTATTTCTTAAGTGAAAAATGAATTTACACTCATTTCTTATCTAGTAACCATAATTATATTAATTTTAATTTATTTTATTGAATATATGAACTTGATATTTCATTAAAATCATTCATATATTGTGATTAACTTAATTTAATTTGATAAAAATACATTTTTTATATAAATAATTTTTTTGAAAAATATCTCCTTTAATTTTATATGATTTTATTTAAAATTGAGTCCTTATTTCATAGACATCAATTAGTACATTTTTATTAAGGGAAAATTTTCTATATGTATTTCATAATGAGATTAATTTTGTTCATACCCACCAATCCAATGACTAGGTTATAACAATTATATTTTAATAATAAAATTTTAATAGTATATTGTAGTCCATTTTAAGATCAGTATTTCATGTGGTACACACAATAAAACATAATATTTTTTTTAAAATAAAATATTTGGATGTTGTAATGAAGAAACTTTATATTAATGGATCTTTCCACACATTTCCATTCTAGTTCCATCTCAACTATCTACCAATTGGTTTAACTACATCCATGAACCTTTCAATATAAGGGCCATACACTTGCGATTGATAAGACACTCCCCAGTATAAGAGTATCATTATCATCACTCTATTGAACCAAAACATTTATCTTTATGTCCCACTCTCTATCTATTACCATAATAAATAATTATACATGGTTATACCACTTATAATTGAGTGCCAACATGAAACATTAATCGTTACTCGCTCCCAGATCACTAAGAAAATCATCCATATCTTATGCTGATTTTTCATCCATAATGAGTGTCACACCCTCTAATAGAAAATGGTGAACTCCCCATTATATGGATTCTTTTACACCACTACTCTAGTAAAACCCACAATTCATTTTGAACATCATGACTCTATGAAAATCCATGTCAAGGAACAACCTCATGTTGACTATACCATGGTACCCCGATCCATTTTATTGTCACCTATTACAATATAGGGGCACACCTCATTCTCATTAGAACCTTGAGAAACCATTCCTATAAGTATCGTTTCAAACCCATAAATCCACATCCTACACACAATCTTTCACCAATCCATAATAAATAGGCTCCATGCGTAATCGACACATACTACCTTGATCTCATCTTAAACCAATAGGTGTACACTCCTATACCATTTGATCATATATCCCAACTCATGCTCCCATGAGTTGAATACCATCAATTCTAGGATCAAGTATCATTAATGATGCTTCTCATGTATGTCATTCTCATCTATCCAGAAGCACCTCAATGAATTTTCTAACAATACTAAGGCATGTTACTTATTCCATATCTAATCACACGATCACTTTCCACTTTGAGTGTCATTTCATAATCACAAGTGTCACCCACACTATTAACACATTTATAAAAGTGTATCCCTAATCAATAGGGATAAGTGTCCTACCAATATTTCCCTTTAAAACCTAACCTCAATCCTAAAAGATTTAGTACTCAAGGTGCTTGTCATCATGGAAGTCCAATCCATTTCCATGCCTATATCACATATCTAACAACACCTCCCATGCATATATATTAATCACAAATCATATACTCATACCTACCATCTCTAACAGTACTCACATGATCTACCCAACTCCTCTCTTGGGATACCCTCATATATCACCACTATCTCAAAAATAGTAGGGAAGAGCTTTATGCATTTTTATTATGAAACTTGGCTCACTAACTCCCTGAGCTAAATATCAAGGTCACTAGGTCTCCCACAAATCCCATGACCATATCTCTCACAATGGTCACAACTCATGGGAAATATATTTGTTCCATTATAAAAAATCACATGGAAACTTACATTCCACAAAACACCCACTCTATGGGTGTCATATATATATATATCAGGAATTACATATCAACTCATCATCCCACCAAGGCACTGATCTCCACTGGGAATCTGTATATGAGAATTTCCCCTCGAGGACCATGATCTCATCTTTCAGTATATAATGGCATCTCCCCATAATAATATGTATCGAGGAAACCATAGTTTAATGGCTTGGTTATACTTAATTACATAAATAAGATATATGGGAAAACACCATATAGGTTGTTGTTTAAACGTTAAGTAACCAAACCAATTTTATTTTAGTACTAGTACTAAGGCACCAAATGCCTATACTGACCCACCAGGGATTACTATACATCCCTTAAACAGAGGGACTGCATAATTGTTATCAAGGGTTATCCTCCCATAATATTCCCATGAACTTTAATCATAGAAAATAATGTGGTCCATATGAATATAATACCCAAAAAAAGTTATATGGGAAAACACCATATAAGTTTTTTTGACACTTTAAATAGATAAACCCTCTATCACCAGTGATATGGATCACAAGATTTAAAAATTACATACCTACCATGATGCATGTACATAAGCCTCTTACCAATGGGATAAGTACTTGGGAAGTGGTATGAGAATGTACGAGGCTTGGATGAGCTTGAGTGAGAGTGAACAAATATGATTAAAGGAAGTTACATTATATGAGGTAGGTGGTCCCAATGAATTTCCCTATGGTATATACTCATTTTCATGTGCATGTGATGTTTGGTCTCTCCACTAATAGTGAACGACCTTTTATTTAAATTAATTTATTCTTTAAAAACAAAATTCTTATAGATATACACAAGTTCCTAGGGAAACAATAGACCCATGAATACTATCTTGATGCCTCGGGTACCGATGGCCAAGGGATTGATTATAAATATGTGTTACTTGAGATGTATAGACCATGAGAAGTATAGTCTCCCCACAATAACACTATATACCATCACTTATTTTCATAATCTTCTAGAATATAGGGAGGAATTTCTGAGGTCATGTGATTCCCCCAGCTAAGACACCAGTCAGTGGTCTCCGACCTGTGGGATGTCATAAATTCATAATAACGTTTTTTTATTTTGTATTAATACTTGAGGAGATGGTATACATGTGATATAGTAATGTGTTAGATCTTGTGATAGACCTCATCCTAGTGAGCCTCAATGGTATATAATACTCATGGTATGAGAATGTATGAGGTCAGAGACCACTGACTGGTGTCTTAGCTGGGGGAATCACATGACCTCAGAAATGCCTCCCTATATTCTAGAAGATTATGAAAAGAGGTGATGGTATATAGTGTTATTGTGGGGAGACTATACCATCATATCAAAGTAAACAATAATAGAAAAATTACCAAACAACACCTATCACACATAAATAGAGTATTCATAATCAATAAAACAAAAATGATTTATAAAATTTGATGTGGAAGAAAACAAAATCCCATTCATACAATAACCCATAAACTAGTTTCCCACTGGGTTGAAAACATATAAAATAAATAAAATTAATAAAAATTAAAAAGAGGATTTACTTCTATCCTTGAGCCTAATCTATAACTCTATCCAAGATATCCATTTTGATCATGCAACATTGGGCCTCTACTCTACCCAAACCTATGATCAATGAGATTTACATGAGTACCTAAGTGACTTGTCCATCCGAGAAGGGTGTGAGTATAACTCAAAAAGGAACCACGTATGAGGAACATAAAATAACTTGTAAATACAGTGAATGAAAATGTTCTGTGCTCATGAAATAAATAAAAAACTTTGAAAACATAATAACATAATCACTATAGAATCTTCAATTATAAGGTGACACTCTAGATTGACCATACTTGCTTCAGCTAGTGCTGGAGTGTCTCTGAGAACATTTTATAGCATGACATATATTATCAAGTTTAAACACAAAATCCTAGGTAATATAATAAGAATCACATATAGTATTAGGCTCAATATCCATATCCCAGGAAGTATCCTAGGGATATCATTGTATTTTCCATAAATATAGTTCCTAGAAATTCTAGGAATCCCTAAAGTATCATGCTCAATTGCTAGATCCTAGGGAATAACTTAGGAATCTCATCATATTAGGCATAAAATTGGATCCCAAAAAATCTCCCAGTAATCCATCATATCAAGCTCATAAGTCAAATCCTATATAATCTCCCAGACATCCATTATATCGGGCATAAATCTAGATCCTAGGTAATCTCCTAGGAATCCATCATATCAGCCTCCAAAGCCAGATCCTAGGTAATCTCCTAGGTATACATTGTATCAAGATCCAAATCTAGATCCCAGGTAATCTCTCAGACATCTATCGTATCAGGCATACATCCATATACAAAGTAATCTCCCATGCATCCATCGTATTCGAATCAGAATATGGATCCCATACAATCTTCTTAACATTAGTTATATTTGGAAAAATTTGGATCTAGAGTAATCTCCCTGGAATCCATCATGTCAGGATCAGAAGCCAAATCCTAGGAAATATTCTAGGCATTCCATACATGCATAACCACTAAATATTAGGTATTAAACAAGGAAATCCATACAATTTTAGGCATCATATCCAGATATCAGGAGCATATACTAGGCATCCAATATAACATCACATGGGTTGACCATCTACCCGAACCCATTACCAACTAAAGACACAGTGGGATCACACCATCAATCTTCAATTTCTAAGGTGACACCCAAAGTTATCAATACCTAATCCCCAACACTAACCCTATATAGGTTCAACATAACATGAGGGATACTGAAAAGGACACTTGAGTTTCATCACAATCCATACACCCTATGCGATTCACTTGATTCAAATATAAACTATCGTTCCAAGCCCGTCACTTGAAAGGAAAAAATTCTATATCATTACCATTATAATATCATGACCTCACTGTCCTTATAAGAAAAATGATACAATAATCACTCTAGAGATATTACATAATACCCATCTAACTTCCCAAGGTCATCCTAGGTTAATACCCTCACCCAAAATATCATAAAACTACCCAGGGTATACCCACCTAGGTACTCACATACTAGTGGGGGTGGGGGGGGGGGAGAGCACTCTCCCCACTCTCTAATCATCTATCCCAAAGGTAATAAGGCATATATAGCTCCCTTTATGGCCCACTTGGGACAATCATCTCAGTACACCACTCTCTTCTACAAGTAGGTATCAAAGGGAACCTATACTAGGACCACAACATTTATTAATTTAATTAAAATATATACTGCTCATGGTCTATACATCTCAAGTAACACATATTTATAATCAATACCTTGGCCATCAGTACCCGAGGCATCAAGATAGTATTAATGGGTCTATTGTTTCCCTAGGAACTTGTGTATATCTATAAAAAATTTTGTTTTTAAAGAATAAATTAATTTAAATAAAAGTTCGTTCACTATCAGTGGAGAGACCAAACATCACATGCACATGAAAACGAGTATATACCATAGGGAAATTCATAGGGACCACCTACCTCATATAATGTAACTTCCTATAATCATATCCGTTCACTCTCACTCAAGCTCATCCAATCCTCGTACATTCTCATACCACTTCCGAAGCACTTATCTCAAGATGCAACACTTAAATAAATAAATTATAATAATTTAAAATTAAATTTTAAATTAAATTTAAATAGGAATAATGCCTAAAATATCACTGGGCGACATCTTATTTTGGAAACCTTGTGAAAAGAGATGTAGTTCACTCCCGACATGCATACAGAACTAAGCTATTCAAAATAAAAAATTTAATTACTCAATTAAATGTAAAATTTAATTTATTTTATGATAAATCCCTAAAAAATATATTGGTTAATGTACCTTTAACAAAATGGTGTGCGATGACATGTGTCTATTCTCCCAGTATTCCCTCTATAGGAGGATGAGTAAAGATCTTTCACCACAGCAGAAGCTACACAGATTGCAAGAATGAGAGGGTATGACACCTTCCACCGAGACAAGCCTGTGCAAGCACGAGATAGCCTAGCCGAACAACCATGCAATGTTGGAGAGATGATTTCACGATGAAGATGCTGGGGAGGAGCAGTTCCAAGTAGTTAATCTAGGTTGTATGTAATGTTTGAAGCCTATGGGCAATGAATTCCTCAAAGGCCTATGGGCTATGTAATACTTGTGCCTACAGGCATTGTAAGGGGTCCAAATCACCCCTTGAAAGGTGGATTATCAAAAATAAATAAAAAATGAAGGCCTTCATGCCATTGGATGAAGGGAGAACAAAATAAAGGAAGAAAAAAAGGAGAATATACCTATAATCACTACCATATTTCCTCAAGAACCTTCCCACACTACAGGGAATTGAAGGAGAAATGGGGAAGGGGTGATCCGATCGATAAATGGAATAGAAATAAATTTTTTAAAGGTATAATTTAAAGATATATACCTCTAGTAGTTCTATCAGGTATTCAGGTGATAGATATTATCTCTTTATTATCTCCCACTACTTTGGGACCAATAATAAATCAATAAAAATATTAGTCCTTGGGGGAGGTCATAATTAAATAATGAGAATTATTTTTTTGGATCCTCCATATTGGTTTGATCTGTTGGTTCATCATATACTAGGTGTAATGTATATTGAGAATAACTATTTTGATAATATATTCTACACTATGTTATAAATACTAGGAAAGACCAAAGATACTATAAAGGCATGGTTATATCTTTCCCAACTTTTCATGTGTCCTAAAATTGAGTTATTTTAAAATGAAGATAAAAAATTTAATGAATCCAACAACATATTATGCACTTTATAAGGAAATTAATTTATTATACAATCAGTGGATTAAATATTTGAGGTTAAAATATGGAAAAGCTTCTAATTTATCCCATTTTTTTAGAAGTGATAATATTACTAGATTAAAAAGTCATTCTTTTAATTTCACAATGGAAAAAATATTACCTATTAGTATTATAGGGTTGTTGAATTCATTAATTTAGGATGTTATGATTGAGATATTATAATTTTTTTCAGAATTTTTTTTACAACATTAGACTATCAAAAATTGAACAAGATGAAAGATAATATTGGTGTAAGTTTATGAAAATTGGAAAAACTATATCCAATGATGTTAATTGATTCAATGGAACATTTAATGTTATATTTACCATGTGAAGAAAATCACGGGGGGCCAGTACAATTTTGATGTATGTACCCATTCAAGAGGCGTATATAGAAATTGAAGAAGAAGGTATATAACAAATAATCAGTTGAAGGGTTAATTACAGATGTGTACTTATATGAGGAAATATCAAATTTATTCTCTTACCATTATCAATAATAATATTCATAGAAACATAATTGAATGATACATAGTGAGGGAGATGTTGATGATGACATAAAAAATCCATTGTCTGTGTTTAATCAACATGGGCTTTGTTTTAGTGATAAACATTAATGATGGATCTCATATTATGAATGAAAAATATCTCATACATATATTCTAATTAATTATGAAGAAATTTCATGATTTATATAGTAAGTGCCACTATTACTAATTTTTTTTATTAATTTGTTGAAACATTAAATTTTTATTATTTATATAAAGATTAGTTTGTGATAATATCAAATTATTTTTACATAAATTACCCCAACTATTCTCAAGGAAAATCACCAACATAATTTTGTGTTTTGGTTACAAATACTGGTAAGTGAAATTTGGTTATGGCTATACATTTTAAATCAATTTAATAATTAGTATAAAAATAACTAATTGGAAATTTTTTAGGTATAAAAACATGGAAATAGAATTTATAATCTATTATGTGCATTGAGTACTCCACCATCCAAATTGGTAAAATCATATAATTTTTATTTGGTTGTAACACCCCAAGCTTCCAAGGTATGCTTCTCTTTGAATAATACAGTAGCGTGTGTTGTACACAACTTCAAGTTGTAACACACCACAACCAATCAAACTAGTCGTTTTGAATAGTAATACCCATTTTTGAAATTTTATAAATTTTATCTTTTAAAATGGACTTCATTTTTGGATTTTTAATATCTAAATTAGCTTAGGGTGAATTTTTGGTATTTTTTTGAAAACATTCAGTTTTTGATAAATAGTGAAAAATACTAAATTTTAATTAAAAAAACATTTTTAATCAAAATAATTTATAGTGATAAATTATAATATTGAGTGGTTTTTAAGTATAATTAGATTATATTTTTACCATTTAATCCAATTTTGGTCATTGGATGTAATTTCACATTTAAACTGGACATAAGCAAGTATCAATATTTTGATAGTTATTATTTCTTAAAAACACGCTTTTTGTTTTGACAATGAGAATTAATTTTAAATTAATTTCTGCTACTACTGTGTTTTGAATTTATAAAAATGGATTCCATATTTAGAATAAGGAGGTCCAAATTGTGTAAATAGGTAACTTTTATTTTTAGACATTTTGAATAATTACTTCGGTAAATATTTTATTTACCATGGTTAAAGGGTAAATCCGGTAAATAAGGGTAAACATAATAATATTAAAATGATATTAAATTACCCTAACACACGTTCTAACCCTATTGGATGATAAATTTCCGACCATGGTCATCTTTGGGTCGATTTTGGGACCCCAAGAAGCCACTTGTAAGTGATAATGACAGTTTATATTAATTAAGTTAAAGTAAATACAAAAATGACATAAGCATATATAATTTAGTAAAACAATTCTTACATAGGGTTATATATGTTATCACTTAGACTATAAATATTCATTAGAAATATAAAAATATTTCCTATATAATGGTATTTTATTTATAATTTTTAGACAGTGAATAATTAAATTTATTTATGACACAATGATGATGCTATATTTTCATTATTAATGAAAGAATCAAATAAATGGTATTATAAATGTTAAAATAAATATAATTTGAATGTTTTGATGCCATATATGAATTTTATAGGTTAATATTACATGTTAGGGTTTGTTAGATGAATTTTTTTAAGTAATAATGCTTTTATGAATTTACCAAAAACAAAATACCAAATAGTGTCAAAATTGACATAAAAGAGTTTTAAAAAAACATTATCTTATTAATTGATATAATATTTCTAAAAATATAAGGTTCAGCCAAATGACTTATATAATTATAGGTATATCATTAATTAACCTCTTGGGTCTCTCTTGGAAGTATATAATAAGTTTATTAACCATATAATATAAAAATACAAAGAGGCATGGTAAATGTCAAACTATTTAACAAAGTGTTAAATCTAAAAGATAAAGTTAATATAGTGACCCAAATCTGTATAAAAACTATTTTTTGAGTGGTTTTCGATCCATACCCACCTTATAATTTAAATAATTCATTTTTTGAGCCATTAGAAACCGAAAATGATTTTATTATAAAATAATATTTATAGCCTTTTCTTAGGTGCCCCTCACCCCTCTTATAAAAGTGCACTCCCCCTTCCCTCAAATTCACACCTTAAAAGCCTTTTGGATCGGTCAACCTCTACCCAAATACCCTCTAAACTATCCTTCCTTCATCCTATAGTCCTTACTTTAGTCATAAATCCAACCTAATGATCCCTTTTTATCAAATCAAAAGGAAGAACCCGAAAAAGAGGTAAATGTTTCATCACCTCTTTCAAGTTCCTTTCTTCTTCCACTTCATTTTTATTTGTTGTTTCCATTATAAAATAATAAATCCAGTATCTTATATATACTGTAATGTTATTATAAATATGTTAAAACCAAATTCATTATTATATCCATCCTTTGAATGACATGTCACCATACGTGCGTACGTACGACTTACCGTCTCCACGTCGTGGTGTAATTATTATTCAATACATTGTTATTTGGATAGGTATAATAATTATGTTTAATTGATGTAAATAATAAATATAACATGATAATTATTCTTTATATATGATATAACATCCAATTATATATTATTTTGATATCAAAAGAATGATATTTCGCTCCTGCGTACGCACGTATTACCGTCTCCATGAACGCGATGAGATTCATTCCCCGTCGTATCCATTCAAGACTAATTTTCATTAGATGATTAAAAATAATGTTTAAAGACTTAATATAATTATGAATATGAATAAGGTACATCCTATCCATAACAAACATTACTTACGTAACAAAGCATATAAAGGAAAATGAATCAGTTAACACCTGAAGCGACGATAATACTAAGATATTATTAACAAAGCAATGTTAAAAGATCATATATGATATCATATTAATGTATATGATTCTTTTATAATTTAATAAAAATTATTTCACCATTATAAATGAGGTTAACCTACCCTCAATCAAGGAAAAGTACAATGTAAGGGTTAATTTGACAGTCTCTTTATTATCCGAAGTTGTTTTTATGTGAGTATCTACTGGGACCTCTTTATCATCCACATCCATGTTTCTTAAAAATGTATTTCAAAACATTTTTAATATTTAATAGAATATGGGTTAAATTCATGTATACCCTTTTTTTACTATTTATAAAATGGTTGAAAGGAATCTTTCAGTCATTTTCCAAACAAGGTACTTTTGACCTTTTCGACAAAATTAAGGTAAGAATGTTTTTTTAACTTATACGGCGGGTGAGACTATTTTCCACCATTATAACATCGTCAAATCTTACCTTACAAGATTATAATAATATTTTCAAAATAAATGTTTTCTTTATAAATATGTGACCCATAAATTATTTCAAAATAGAAAGAGATATTTCTCTAAAAAATGGTTTTTATTTCATCCATGTCAACATCCTTTGATGGATTTTAAGCTTATGTGAAGTTGATTTATTATGATACAAAACTTCCATATTGTATTGAAGGCTTTGTGATAATTTTGACTGTGGATGTGTTATTTTTACACCATTCATGTTTTATGTATAAAGTATTGAAATTTCGTATGATAGTTTTAATACGAATGTTCATGTTATGTTTAAACCTTTTCATATGAGGAATTCATTGGACTTAGTATGTGAAAGGTGGAGCTCTCTATAGCTCCTTGATTCATCGGTAGGTCTCATGAGAAAAACTAGTGTCTTGGAACAAGTCCTTCAAAAAATATTATTTGTAGTCTTGGAACAAGACCATGACTAAGTAATTATGTAGTCTAGCATTATGCATTCCATCATTATGAAAGTGGCTATTGACATTGCATGTGATTATTCGACTAGTATAATATCCATGTGAGTAAGTAAATGGAATTATTTTGATTTATATTTTCTATATTATGATGAAGTTTATGTTGAAAAGGCTTTTTTAGTCTTATACATTGCCTTAAATGTTTATTCTTATTTATGAAAGTTTATACTATATTGTTATCCTTACTGAGCATCTGAGCTCACCCATTTCTATGTTTTTTTCCCAAGATGTGAAGAAGTATATTATTACTGACCTGCATGGATAGTCTATGGGATCTTAGTGTTGTCTATGGAAACAATGTTGTTGTAGTTTTCCATTTTACGATGTAATGTAAACCTTATGAATGTATCTAGTACTTCCAATGATACTAAACTAATTAGTCTTTCGAGAATTTATCTTTTGTGATCATGCCAATGTTATGTAATAATGAACCAACTCTGGGTAACTGGGGTCAGAGAGTTATGTAACACCCTGAGATTTCACGATACGCTTCTCTTTCAATAATGAAATAGCTTGCATTGTTCGGAGGTTCTAGATTTTAACACACCACTACCAATCAATATAGCCATTATGAATAGTAAAAACAAAATTTTGAAATTATATATATTATATATTTCAAAATGGACTTCATTTTTGGATTCGGAATATCGAAATTAGCCTATGTTGACTTTCTGGTATTTTTCTGAGAACTTCCAATTTTTTATGAATAGTGAAAAATACTTAAAATCAACTTTTTTAATCAAAATAATTTATAGTGATAAATTATACTATTGAGTGGTTTTAAAGTATAATTAGAATATATTTTTACCATTTTATCCAATGGTTTTCATTAGAATTAATTTCACTTTGAAATTGGACATAAACAATTGTCAATCTTTTGATATATATTGTTTCTTAAAAACACGCTATTTGTTGTGACAGCGGGAATTAATTATAAAATTAATTAATTCAACTTATATTCTTGGAATTTTTTAAAATAGACATCATTTTTGAATTCGGAATATCAATTATAGCTTAGGGTAAATTTTGGCATTATTTTGAAAAACTTCAATTTTTGATGAATTGTGAAAGCACAATGTGGTAGTTAAAAAAACTGATTTTTCGTTTAAATGAAGCATTACCACTTCTGTGATTTGATTTTCAAAAATCTGACATAAATGGTTTTCATTAGGAAGTAAAATGCGGTTCAATGGGATTAAAATAATTTTTGGTGAATAGTAGATTTTAAGTTTAATTAATCGCGATTAAATGTAATTAGTGAAATTTAAGGTAAAAATGATATTATAAAAATATGAAAATACATTTACACTTGTCCTACCCCTATTGGATGAGTCATGGCCGACCAATAAAATCCATGGGTCAACTTGGGGACCCCATGGAGCCACTTTGGTAGGAAAATGACATTAAAAACGTTTTATTTAATGTTAAAATAAAAATGTCACAAACATGAGTTATTTTACTAAACCAATTTTTAAATAGGGTTATACAAGTGATATTTTTGACTATAAATATTCATTAGAAATATAAAAATATTTCATAAATCATGATATTTTTTTTATAATTTTTATACATTAAATAAATTAACTTATTTATGACACCATGATGATGCAGTGATTACCTCATTAATTAACGATTTAAATAAAATGAAAAGATAATGTAAAATACAAGGCTTAAACTTGTCAAAAACCTGTTGGATGAGTATATTTCAAACCCTTATCACCTTATCCTAGAAATATATAAGTGTGGGACCGTTAAAATCCAAAAATCATTATATAATAAAGTAACATTTCATGAATTTCCAAGAGTGACCCTCCTCTCCTCTTATAAAAGGCACCCACCTCTACCACCTTATTCACTCATTAAAGCCATTTTGCTCGGAAAAACTCTGCCCAAATACTCTATCAAATTCCCTCTCTTACTCCTAGAAGCCTCTCTTTTGGAAGAATTCTTCCCAAGGAAGCCTTTGGCTCAAATCAAAAAGAGTTACCCGATTTTAAGGTAATGTCTTCTCTTATGTTATTTTGTTTTATTTTGCTTCTCCACCCCCCTAAAATCTTTTTATTCATTTATTTTGTAACAACACCAGTATTATAAATATACTAGTATGTTGTTATAAGAAGTATTCGAGCTACAATTACACACACCTACATCTAATGGTTAAAGAACATACTGTTTCTGTGGATGGAGAATTTCTACCTCACAAAATGATGATTGTTCAACACTCATATAACACCTTAAAAGGTGGCCATTAAGATGTAAATATATTTATATATGATATATAATATGTTTATGTTTTACTTAAGCTTCTGTATTTTTCATTTATGGCATACCTTTATGGTTTCCATTATGGGTAAACACGATATTTTCATTTTAGGAAGTGCGGACTACCGCCCCCTCAAAGTGATTTGAATTGTTAATGCCATATGTGGGATGTATAAAGGATGGAGTAAATGGTATGATACATTATATTATACTGTAATTATAGTATACCTTTATATAATTATAATTTCATTCCATTAAATATGAAATAGAAATGAAAGTAGCATTCATGCGTACATACGGCTTACCGTCTCCATGAACGGTGCATTTCATTTCATACCTCTAAATATTATGTAATATTATAAATTCATGTATATAATAGATATATATGATATTTATGATATCTAAATCATGAATATAATTCTGGATATAATTTATATTTCACCACATGAACAACTTGTAATTATAAAAAGTTTATTTTTGACTCAAGTACCAAAGATCGACAAAATGACCGTTATTAACTTAAATAATTACATAATGTTCATAACATGGTAATAAGTGATATAAAAGGAATAATGAAAATGAAAAAGGTTCTTAAGAAAATAGAAATTAACTCTAGTTTATTATTCAGGATGTTAAAGAACGATCGAGTCAAGTCGGACACGAGGTAAGAGAATTTCTTAACCCAATTTCCATTCTTTGGGTTAATCTCTTAATTTAAAATTATTTCATGATATTATTATGTCCTATCTTGTATTTGTACTTTATTTATGTGTAATTATATTGAATACATAATAGATCTATTTTATTTAAAAAATTATCTTTTTAAGGGAACTTCTTAACCCAATTTCTATTCTTTGGGTTAATCTCCTACTTTCAAATTATGTCATGATATTATTATGTCCTATCTTGTATTTGTACTTTCTTTATGTGTACTTATAGGGAATACACATAATAGATATATTTTATTTAAAAAATTATCTTTGTAAGGGAACTTCTTAACCCAATTTCTATTCTTTGGGTTAATCTCCTACTTTCAAATTATGTCATGATATTATTATGTCCTATCTTGTATTTGTACTTTATTTATGTGTACTTATAGTGAATAAACATAATAGATCTATTTTATTTAAAAAAGTATCTTTATAAGGGAACTTCTTAACCCAATTTATATTATTTGGGTTAATCTCATACTTTCAAATTATGTCATGATTTTATTATGTCCTATCTTGTATTTGTACTTTCTTTATGTGTACTTATAGTGAATACACATAATAGATCTATTTTATTTACAAAATTATCTTTGTAAGTGAATTTCTTAACCCAATTTCTATTCTTTGGTTTAATCTCCTACTTTCAAATTATGTCATGATATTATTATGTCCTATCTTGTATTTGTACTTTCTTTATGTGTACTTAAAGTGAATACACATAATAGATCTATTTTATTTAAAAAATTATCTTTGTAAGGGAACTTCTTAACCCAATTTCTGTTCTTTGGGTTAATATCCTACTTTAAAATTATGTCATGATATTATTATGTCCTATCTTTTATTTTTACTTTATTTATGTGTAATTATATTGGATATACATATTAGATCTATTTTATTTAAAAAATTATCTTTGTAAGGGAACTTCTTAACCCAATTTCTATTCTTTGGGTTAATCTCCTAATTTCAAATTATGTTATGATATTATTATGTTCTATCTTGTATTTGTACTTTCTTTATGTGTACTTATAGTGAATACACATAATAGATCTATTTTATTTAAAAAATTATCTTTGTAAGGGAACTTCTTAATCCAATTTCCGTTCTTTTGGTTAATCTCCTACTTTCAAATTATGTCATGATATTATTATATCCTATCTTGTATTTGTACATACATTATGTGTACTTATAGTGAATACACATAATAGATCTATTTTATGATCATTTTAAGGTACTTTGTTTCAATCTCCATTCATTGAGGCACATTTTGTTTTATACACAAATTTATTTTATACGGTGTATAAACCCCTTTGACTTTTACATTTATTCAAAAGGTTTTATTTTATAATTATGTGATTTTTAAACGATTTAAAAAAAGATATATTTCTCTCTAATATATGAAAATCCAGTGAAAATGTATACGTATTTAACGCAAGCTTAAAAATGTTTTCAGAAAACCCGACTCTCGAGTGTGGTAGACAGGAAGGGATTGGGAGTGGACCCATCATGGCCTGTAATTAGTCGAGCAGTCTTAGAATTAGTTATTTTGTTTTCAGAAGCTTTCATAATGTTTTCAGAAAAAACTTTAGTATATTTGAGCAATTTTAAATGTAATTATATTCTAAAAAAATTGCATCGGCAGGTCTCATGAGACAAACTAGTGTCTTAGCATGAGGCCTTGAAAAAATCTTATTTGTAGTCTTGTCACGAGGCCTTGGCTACGTGATTATGATAGTCTGGAATTATGCATTCCATCATTATGAAAGTGGTTATTGATATTGCATGAGATTATTTGACCAGTAGAATATCCATGTGAATAAGTAAATGGCATTATTTCATTTTACTTTTTCCATATTATGTTGAAGTTCATGTTTAAAAGGCTTTTGTTTAGTTATACATTGCCTTAAATGTTTATGTTTATTTATGAAAGCTTCCGCAATATTTTTATCCTTACTAAGCATCTGAGCTCACCCCTTTCAATGGTTTAATTTTTCCAGGATGAGAAGAAGTATATTATGAATGACCTGTAGGGATAGTATGAGGGGATATGAAGACAAAATGTTGTTGTAGTTTTTTTTTACTTTATGATGTAATGTAAGACTTATGAATGTATCTAGTGTTTCTAAGGATACTAAACTAATTGGTATTTTGAGACTTGATCTTTTATGATCATGCCAATGTTACGCAACAATGCACCGACTCTGGGTAACTTGGGTCAGGGCATTACAAGTTACATGTTTAATTGATTTCAATTTCATACATGAATATATGGATAGTAAAAAAAATCAATGAATAGTGTTGTTTGTTTAAGAAGAACCCATTATAAAGAAAGTGAAGTTCACTTTTATGACATGTTGGTTGAAATAATTGAGTTATCTTATATTGAAAACAATATGTAAAAATGTTTAAATTTCATTGATTTGATTCATTTTTAGGGTTACATGATCATCCATTTCATGGATTTTTTGCAAATCGGTATAAAAGTCATCTTACAGTAAATGAACCATTTATATTGGCATGATAAGAACATTAAGTCTATTTTTGAAATTATAGTGCTTCAATGAGAGATTTAAATGACCAGTGGAGTGTAATAAAAATGAAGTTTCATTAAAATTATTTTTTGAAAATTAAAATGAAACTATATAGTTATAGCATATTAATGTTTTTCAAGATACATCACCAGATACATCTATAGACTATGAGAATTTTCAATTAAGGGATGATGGTATAGATACTTGGATGATATTACTATCAATTATTTTGATACAATGAGAGATGATTAAATTGAAGAACTTATGAAAAATGATTATGCTAAGGAATAAGTTAATGATGATAATGTTAATTGTAATGTCTCAACCTAAACTATCAAGTTCAAGTCATAAGGTCACATGACCTTATGCACACCTCCCCATATAAAAGAGGCTACCTACTTGTAGTGAAGGTATGAGTCCATAAATTGGGAGACTATACCTTCAATATCATGTCATATGATCAATAATAAATCCAAAATAGTATATAAAATAACCAGAGTGAACATGAAAAAACTACAGAATGGAATACATATCATACAATAAGAAGAATATCCCAAATTAGAAAGCCAATCTAATGCATAAAGTATTAGATAAATAAATAAGTAAATATATGGTCCCTTAAGAGCCTATCACAATCTTCTACCAACTCCATGCTCCTCTAGTTAACCATATACCATAGTTCCCTTTCACTTTTTTGGGTCTCTATTCATGAAATCTACAAGCACACCAAAATTCATGAGTAGGTTTTGAGTAAAATATTCAGTAGGACACCAAAAATGTGTCCTTAACCTAGTGTGATCAGGTATAATAAGTGTATTCCACAATACTAATAGATGTGTAACGAGCACGAAACGTACAATCCAAAACCGAGTGGTAATGTACCAACCAATCCAACACATACCCCCATTCATACCTGATTCAAATCCATGTTATAAGGATAATGGGAGATTTTATAAGTAACCAAACTAGACAATAGTCTAGTAAACTAGTATCTTAACATCCTCATGGCATCATGTATACATACTACCTGATGTCCTCTAGTCACAAAGTTTTTCATGCTACCCGGTGTACTCTAGTCTTGAGTAACTTTGTTACCCAGATTACACTAGGCATCCTTAAGTGCATGGTACTTAACATTTACTAGGAATCATAGAGAGAATCCTAAACATAGTCTATATGTAATCCTCATATCTTCACCCTATGCTCAGGTCCCACGTTGTCGCCATCATAAGTCAAGTTCACTTCCCCTCAAAGGGTTAAACGTGTCACGATGGTCCACCTATTCCCAACATCAAGATCGATACCTTAAAATAAAGGTAACATATATACATGGTAGAGCATACATGAAAATAATATCAACATGAGAAATAAGTAGTAGCATATAAAATCATGTGATCATAATCAAATATGGAAACAATATACTCTAGTATCTATCATGGAATCAAATATCACAATAGGTCTCATGGGATACACACACACCAACATATGATCAAAATAAAGCATGATCATCAGTTATTCCAATACGTAATTATATCATGAAAAAATGTTTAAATGGGATCCCAAATAGGCAATTAACTTCATACTTCATGGTTTCTAATGTCAACATCAAGGTTCATAGAAGGAATAATAACCTAAACCACATTCTCTCACCAACTAGGACACAATCACACACTAATGAATCCTAGATCCGGTTCCAATCCACCATGAAACATGTTCTAAAGTAAGGAAAGGAGATATAAATCAAAGGGTATAACCAATTATTTCCCAAGGTCGATATATGAGAGTCTCTAAGTTTGTATGGAAGAACAAGGGTACCAAAATACCCCACAAGAAGTCTCTATAGTGTAAGAAGGTCACTGAGGTGTGGTGGTGTTTAGAAATAACCACTATGGAGTAGGGTAGAACACCATGGTACATGGTTGTTTTAGAAGAATATCACCAGAAAATAGGGTGATACACCATGATATAGAGGGAACCAAAAGTCAACCCCTATGGTGTAAAAAAGGTTCTACAATATAGAACTATACTAAAACTCAGACCACTACGGTGTAGTGTTATAACTATGATGTTAATTCATCTCTATAGCCCTTTATAATTACTGAAATTGATGCCAAAAAATATGAATGAAATGATATATGAAATGGATTGTGGTAGGTTTAATTATACATGAAAAACCATTTAAAAAGTCTCTTAATTTTTATAAATGACCTCCCCCTAATAAATTCTATAACAAAACAATTAAAACCAAAACTCCCAAATACCAAAAGACTAGGAAAACTATCTGTAACTGATGTGGAGAAGCCTCTATAGCATGGTCAGTGTCACCATGGTGTAGCCCCCTCCCTCCACGGTCAATACTACAACACAAACTCCATTGAATTACATCACCACATCCCAACCCTTATCTCTGAGACATGTCCTCAATCCCCCCATACCACTATTGTGAAACCATATTAATATGGCATAGAAGAATCTTATGGGGTGTGGTCATGAGTGCTATGGAACAAACAACCCTGATTTGGATAGAAAGTAATGAAAAATAGAACTATAGATCCCCTAATTTTTTTCAAATCCCTCAAGCCTTTACCCAAAAATTGATAAACTAAAAAAATAATGGGGATAAATATTGTTTATATTAAAGAACAAAGGTTTCAGTGTTTTACAATTCCCCATTATAAATACTTCTTGTCCTTGAGAAGTGTCTCTAGGGATCCTACTCAAATAACCTAGTCCACTAAGCTTGGACGTCATCCTCTCACTCCCAAGTCTTTTCTTGGATCCGTACATTCTACCAATGAATAAACACAAGTGTTACCATTTTCCTTCAAAATATTTTCTCACTCCATTATATAACCTGCACTAGACACTCCTTGTAAGATGCATTAGGATCTAAATCAATGTCCTTGTAGTTTATGATATGTGCAAGATCAGCTATGTATCTCTAGAGATATGAAACATGAAAAATATCATAAATACCTCAGTAGTGAGAAGGAATATCTAGACAGTACACCACCACCCCTACCTACTAAGTGATCTCAAAGGGTCAAACAAAATGTGTATCAAGCTTTCCTTACTTTTTTAGAAGTTGGTTTCCTAACCAAGGATTAACTCTTAAGAAAACCTGGCCACCCTCACCAAACTTCAAAGGTATCATCCTATGATTGTAATATGATCTTTTTATACTCTAAGTGATGATCAACCTCTTTTGAATCAGTTGAACTCTCTTGGAGGTCTCTTGAACTAAACTATGGTCCACAATGACTGCCTCTCCTGCATCATAAAAAGATAGCGATGAACGAAATATCCTACCTTACAGAGACTCATAAGGTGCCATCTGAATTGAATCCTAGTAACTATTATTTTACATGAAATCAAACAATTCTATATGATCATACCAAGACCCATCTAAATCTAGAACGAAAGATTAAATCATATCCTTGAGTATGCATATCATCTGTTTGGACTAGGGATGGTTTACTCTGCTCAATCTCATTTTATCTGCTAGATATTCTGATAATACCTTCCAAAACCATGACGTAAAACCTACATATCTCTATGAAACAATTATCAAGAGAACTCCATGTAAGTATACTATCTCACATACATAAATCCTTCCCATCTCATCCACTGTGTGAGTCTCAGGGATTGGTAAAAATTTGGAAAGTTTTTTAGTTGATCGATAATAATATAGATAGTGTCATGACTCATATAGGTCCTAGGAAACCTTATAAAAAAAGTCCATTATGATTTCCTAACACTTATACATGGGTACAATAAGTGGATGGAGAAAACCACTAGGACACTAGTGCTTGAACTTTACCCTCTGACAGGTAAGTCATCGAGAGATGTACTAAAAAATGTCCCTCTTCATTTCTGAACACCATAAATGTCACCCAAAGTCATGGTAAATATTCATTGTTCTAGGATGTACTACCCATATTGTGGTATGGTAATACCTCATTATCTTCTCTTAGATAGAAGAAGGGACAACTGCTCTCCCATTCACTATGATCACATTGTTATCATCCATCATCTATCCTGGTATTAGTCACCTCTATCTAGTTGTTCCATCATCACAAAAAAATATAGGTTTGACTCCTTTCCAGTCTTCATCTGGTAAACATGTGAGTATGTGATCAAAAAATGAAAAAAAACATCAATCCCTAATCCTTAGAAGTTAATATCATCCAGTTATCCAATACACTTATCAAGGACCACTCCTCCTTTGAAGGTCTGTCACCAAGATCCTGCTCATCTAGCTTTTTATACCCAAGAGAATCCAAAATGATGTTACCTTTATCTAGTGCATAAGTCATCTCAATGTAAAATGTCTAAAGTTACTCTACATAGAACCTATATCTTAGGTTTAGGTCCCTCTATGTGAATATATAGAGAAGGATTTTTTGGTTTGTGTAAATAACAAATTTCTCACCAAAGATAGTGTCGCCAAAACTTCATAGAATGATCCATGAATGCTAGCTCAATATCATGAGTAGGGTAGTTCCACTCATGGGTTTATGGATAACATGAACCATAAGATTACACCTTCCCTCTCTGAATCAACACCACTCTCAGACTAATCCCAGATATACCATAGTACACTATATAACAAATACCATACTTAGGGATTATTAGTATTGGAGCTATCATTAATCTTCTCTTCAGCTCAATAAATTCCTCTTCACACTGGTTTGACCACTTGGATTTTACTTCCTTATTCTTCAATGCTATAATGGATGCTGATAGTTGGGAGAAATCCTAGAAAAACCATCAATAATATCCCACTAAGTCTAGAAAGTTCCTGATATCAAACATGTTTTGGGGACATGTAAAAGACATGAATGCCTCCAATTTATTTGGGTCTATGAATATACTTATTTCATACCCCTTGTTCCCCAATAATCTCACCTCTTGTATCCATAAGTTACAATTCAATATTTTGGCATAAATCTAATGTGCTCAGAGCATACTCAAAACTATCTTATGGTCTCTAGCATGATGCTCTAGTGTTAGTGAGTTTATGAGGATGTTTTTAATGAATACCATGAGAAATGAGTCCAAGTACGGATGAAATATCTTGTTCATGAGGTCCATGAACACTACCAACACATTCCTTAGTCCAAAAAACATTTTTATATACTCATACAGTCTACACATACTCTAAAAATCCATATTTATAATTTCATCCTATCTAATTTGAAAATGATGATAGCCTAATCAAAGATGAATTTTCAAGAACCACCAGGCTCCCTATAACTAATAAAAAGGATCATTAATCCTAGGAAAGGGATATAAGTTCTTCACTATCACCTGATTTAGCTTTCGATAATTGACACATTGTTGAAGAATACTATCCACCTTCTTGATGAACAACACAGTTGCACCCAACAGTGAAAATATTGACCTGATAAATCCATTTCTCTCCAAGTTATCAAGCGGTAACTTGATCTACTTTATCTCTACTAACACCATATGATAAGGGGGTATTGAAATGTAATGTTTATCTGGTATGATCTCAATATTAATTCCAAATTCTCTACTAGGAGGGAGTCATATGTAGTCACCTAGAAATATTTCCTAATAGAGATCCATGACTTAAGTAATATTTGAGGGAGATTTAACTGATCCTATTGAAAGAGACAATCCCACCATCTGTGTTGTGATCATTACAAGATGGATTAAGTCTGGTACAACTCTAAATAATCCTATTTCCCAGCGTCCAATTATCAAGAACTTTTCTCCCTTTAATGAAGTGAATGAAACACATATTCTATAATAATTAATTTGATCTCATAATATTTTCATCTAATCTGTGATGAGAATCACATTAAAGGTAATCAACTCTAGAATAATGAATCCCCACAGGTGCCTATAACTAGTGATGACTATAAGACACTCTAGGAATCACTAAATATAGTCCAATTTTGTGCACAAAGGTGTATCAAGGGAGACCAACTTAGTGGAAAACATGACTAGTAGGTAAAGTATAGTAACTACCTAGAAAGATATAAAGTAATGTGAAGTACCAGTATCAAACAAGGTAGTAGATAAAGTTGACATAATAAAGACCATACCTTGAACAATATATGTCTCCTCTCCACCATCTAATGGATTCTAATACACATCATAAACATATCCTACCTCATCTACATGGACCTATCCCTGAGGTGAATAACCATTATGAGTATACTACTGAGAACCCTGGCTTGATTTATGGATTTCTAGACATGTTTTCCTCAACCTCCTACCCAAAGAACTGGTGAAAAAGTCTAGATATTTCCCATATTTCCATATTTCTATCAATGACTCAAGGGTTCTATGAAGGCCCTACTATAGTGTCCAAACTTCTCACAATTGAAGCACTTTGGGTTACCTCAAAAAGGGGATGATGAAGGAATACTCTTCTCCACTTGTGTACTACTACTCTATCGCACATCCCTAGTCTTCCTATTCTCGGCATCAGAAGAGGTACCCATGAATGTAGTGGTAGATCCACCAGGATAAGCACTGAAGGGTAGGTGAAGACCATCTACCCAACCCTCCTCCATGATCTTTTTGATGGTCAAGGCCTTTTGTAGTACCTTTGGGTTTGAATCTAGGTTGAAGCTCCAGACCTAATATTTAATGAATGGTCGAAGTATGACCTCAAACTTCCTAGCCTTATGAGCCTCATTACTATCCATACGAAGAGAAAATTAGAGAATCTAAATAAAACATACAGATTATGAAGACAAAATAATGGATCTTTACTACATCTCCTTGAAATCCTATGATCTGTCGAACTTCAATGTGTTGGGAATGAACTCTCTGAGTAATAGGTCATTGAATGCCTCCCATGTGAGACCCCCACATAATCCAGACTATCCCATAACTCCCCAATAATGCCCAGAGGGTCCATATAGCATGAAATCTATCAGCTTCACCTTTCTGTCTGTCGGTGTTTTGATGAGATTGAATATTCCCTCAATGATGTACACCCATTCCTTTGAATCCTATGGTCCACCAATAACCTGAGAAGTTAGAGGATACTAGAGCTGGAAATCCTTGGCATAGTCAACCATAGATCTTGGTGATATCTATAAAGGCCCCAATACCTACACCATAGGGGAAGGTGCATGAACAATCCCCGGAGCATTCACTTTCTCAGCTGGTGGTCCCACTAATCATCTATGAGGTGATATCTGTACACAAGAATAAACATTAGGAATATTAAAAAATCTTAATTTGTTAATGGGATCACACTAGGTTCTCCTAGGAGTCTACCCATAACCTAAGGTATAACCCTCATAACACTAACCCTGGTCTCCATCCTTGCACATTAGTAACATTAATTTTATATATTCTAACACAAAATAATTCCCAATTCAACTAATTAGTGAAAATAAAGATATATCACAAAAATAGAAAAACTATCCTGAATAGATAGTACAAACCAATACATTTAATTATGTAACTACTATAAAACACAAAAATAGGTATATATATGGAATTTGGACCTACGATCCTAGTCATGATACATAAACACACCTAAAATCTCATAAATCACATATCAATGTCATGTGCATCACACAAGTTGAATTTAATCAACGTTAATAACAAAACATAATTTTCCCCACTTTATGGAAACTTGAAGGTCCACTATACAGTGATAGCTAAAAACTATCATAGTTTCTTTTCCTGAGTACTAACTGTCTTATCACTAGTCTAAGCTATCCAAAATCAAGTCAAGTAGAAGAAAAAAGTTAGTAAATCCTAGTCATCTGATACCATTTTGTAACATCCCTACCTAAACCATTAGGTTTTATCCACAAGGTCACATGACCTCATGCACTCCTCCCCATATGAAAGAGGCTACCGACAAGTAGTGAGGGCATGATTCCATTAGTGGGGAGACTATACCCTCAGTATCATTCCACATGATCAATAATAAACCATAAAAAATATAATAAATAACCATAGTGAACATACATAAACTAAATAATGACATACATGTTATACAATAAGAAGTATCTCCCAAAGTGGAAATCTTTTCTAGTGTATAAAGATATAGATAAATAATGAAATAAATAGTGTGGTTTTCTAGAGTCTATGTTTTTCTGCTACCATCTTTGTGATCATCTTCTCAACCATCCAACATAGGGATATTTCCCTTCATCGGGTCTCTATTCATGAAATCTATAAGCGCCTCAAAGTGCCTAAGTAAGGTGTGAGTACAAGATTGAGTTGGACACCACCAATGTGTTCTTATTTAGTGTTCTAAATTATAAAAAGTGTATGAATTAATAATAATAGATGTGTAATAAGCATAAAACATACATTCCAAAACCGATCTATCATGCTCTAAGAAAGCCTCCACAAACCCCCAATCATACCTACTTCAGATCCATTATAGAAGGATAACAATAGATTTCAGAAGTAACCAAACTATCCATGAGGCCAGTAAACCATTAGCTTAACATCCTCATGGAATTGTGCATACATGGTTCCCGACATCCTCTAGTCGTCAAGTTTGTCATGCTACTCGGTGTCCTCTAGTCTTGAGTAACTATGTTACTCGATATCACTAGGTATCCTTGAGTGCATGGTACTTGAAATTTACTAGGAATCCTAGAGTGTATCCTCAACATAGTCTCCATGGAATCCTTTTATCTCCACCTCATACTCAGGTCCCATGTTTCTAGCGACACAAGTCAAGCGCACCCCCTCTAAGCGATAAACATGCCATGATGGTCCACCTATTCCAAACACCAAGAATTATACCTCCAAATAAAGGTAACATATATACAAGTTTGAGCATACATGGAAAGAATATTAACATGAGAAATAAGAAATAACATGACAAAACATGTGATCATAAAAAAACATGGAAACAATATACTCTAGTATCTCTCATGGAATCAAACATCACAACAGGTCTCATGGGCTACACTCACACCCACATGTAATCATAATCAATTATGATAATCTGTTATCCCAACATAATATTATATCATATAAAAAAGTGTAAATGAGATCCCCAAGAGTTAAGAAAATTCCAATGTCATGGTTTTCAATGTCAACATCAAGGTTTATTGAAGGCGTCGTCACCCAGGTCATGTTATCATCCCAACCGAGACACGATTGCACACCAAGGACTCCTAGAACTGGTTCCAATCCATAATGACACTAGTTCTAGAGTAAGGAAAGGATAAAAAAGTTAAAGGGTAAAACCAATTATTACTCAAGGTCGATCACTTGGATTCTTCATGTTCGGTTGGAAGAATGAGGGTAATAAACTGCCCCACAAGGAGTCACCATAGTAAAAGTAAGTCACTACAACATGGCGGTGTTCTAGAAATAACCAGCATAGTACAAGGTGGAACACCACAGTGTCATGGTTCACTTTAAGAAGATCATCATAGAGAATGGTGATATACCATGGTGCAGAGTGAACTTGTGTCCACCCCTTGACATAGAATAAGTTTAGCGGTGTAGAACCACACTAAAACCTATACCTATGCAGTGTAGGGTAAGTAATGTGGAATGAATTTGTCTTTTAATCCCTTAAAAACTTCTGAAATTGATTCCAAAAGAATAGGAAGTATTCAAAATATGCGAGGGATCATCATAGGTTCGATTCCTCATGATAAACCCTTCATAAAGTCTCTTAATTTTTCAAAATGACCACCCTTGAATCAATTATTTAATGAAAAAATTAAAACCAAAACTCTTAAGGACCACAATACATGGCTATACATTGATAACAGACATGGAGAATCCTCTATTGCATGGTTAGTGTCACCACAATGCAACTTACTCTATCCGAAACAAAGACCATGACACAACCTCCATTGAATGAAATCACCATGACACAAACCTTGTGTCTACAAAATGGAATCTATTCCACCATACTGTTATGGTGTAGACATATCACTATGGTGCAGTTGGAAACTTTGTGGTGTGGTCATGAGTGCTATGGTGCTACCACCCCTGATTAACCAGAAATTTGCCAAAATGTGAACTAAATATCTCCCTCATTTTTTCATTGCACTCAAGACTTTACCCAAAAATGGATTAACTAAAAAAAGAGGGGAAATAAGGTTTACATTAATGGAAAAGTGTTTCATGGTTTTATAATAATGAATATGAAGATTAATATGAAGATCTAGGTGTTAATTCAAATAGAGATATTCCTTAAAGTTCATATTCATGCGATTCATTTGGATATATCATAAGAAATGATATGGGTATATGGGAATGAAGTCAAGATTTAAATCCAACTTCCTTAAGCATATCATACTATATGATAGGGATATATTGTATGAAAGTGTTGTGAGTTGAATCATATAGTATGATTTGACAATGTTTTGAGTTTAATCATATAGTATGATTCACTCTAACACTCTAAAATTCATTAGTAGTCAATTTTTAAATATTAAAATACATTAATCTTTCATGCATAAGAAATCATTGATTATAACCATTTCACAAGAGGAAGCACATTAGAGAATATTTGGATGATTGAAGGTTATAAGTGTTATAAACTGTTCCATTAAATCATACATTTTG
The DNA here is from genome assembly GCA_963277665.1 of Viscum album. Classification (NCBI taxonomy): domain Eukaryota; kingdom Viridiplantae; phylum Streptophyta; class Magnoliopsida; order Santalales; family Viscaceae; genus Viscum; species Viscum album. The sequence goes on from OY728159.1 coordinate 1,629,113,265, forward strand.
TAATGTATGAGTAAATTTTATATAAGAATGAGTAGAATCTTGAATTATATATAAAGTAGGTTGTAACCATGATATAGTGGGCAAAAAACTTGTGAAAGCCTCCAGTAAAATCACACTATTCCTGAAGATGTCCACCATCCTCTATTTACCTTGAGATACACTATCATGTTGTGAGAATATAGGAGGATCCTGTCCATTTGATATGAGATTCATGTTATCTTGTGGATACACTATGGAGAAGGGTGTATTATGGATGACTTTGAGTGAACTTCCTCAGACATATTTATGAAAATAATGGATGTGGTGATCATTTGTACAAAGTAATCATGTGTTCTTCATTATAGTTTATACATGGGTTTGGTTATCAAGAATGGTAGATCTTGAGAATGGGATTTGAGTTTCTTATTATTTACACTATGTTATTTAAGTGTTAATCAATCCCAAGAAACCCATTAGTGCTATTAGAGAAAATTTTAAATAGTTAAACCAATTTATAGAAACTCTCACACATGAATGGTGATGAAGTGTGTCACTCTCTTTAGGAGCTCTATTGTTAATGTAAATAGTTTCTTATCCTAAATAGTTGGGGAAATAGAGTAATTTGATAGGTTCATATGGATTTCATGTTAGATGTGTTCATATGATAGATTTTACCTCACCATTAGTGGTATAATAGACATTACATGATCATTGATTCATAAAATCATGTTAAGAAATGAAGAATATTTGATATCATTATGGAATCATAGGGATTGTTGCTTAATACCATTCAAATTTTGTATTGTGGTTGTCCATATGGTATGGAATATTATATACCACAATATTAAATATGAACCAACTTTGACCTTACGTTATGTGATAATGTAATATGTATTGGGGTCGTGTTATATTATACAAGATATCATAGGCAATGAATCCTTTGAATCCTTTAATTTTAATCATATTATAGTCTATGATATGGGGTTTGTAACTAGTGATATTGCTATTTTGCATGTTTAAAAATAGATCATCATATCACCTTGGCAATATCGATACCACTTATAAAATAAGATTCAATAGCGCCGAAGGATATATCATATCTCGGCATTATCAATCATAGAATGAGATTGATAATCAAGGAATCCACATCTTATGATATAATGTATATCTTAAAATAAAATATTTATAGAAATTTTTTATTTTTCATTATTTCAATTATGAAATGAATTATATAATTTATAAATTGTTCATAAATTATATAAAAAGGAATTTTGGGATATTTATTTAATTTATTTATATATATATATTTAATTAATTAATTATAAAAGGTTTATAGTTAAATATTATTTTTTATAAAATAGTTAATAATTAAATATTCCATAAATATTATTTTTTAGAATTAAAATACCCTTTTCAAATTATATGGCATGTGTCATAATTTTGATATAAAATTTTTACATAGAAATAAAAAGCATGATTTATAATTTTTATAAATTAAAAAATAAGGAAAAAATATTAAAAAGTTTATATTTAATATTATGAAAAATTCATAGGCTTATAAGGCCTAACATTACATGAATACTACCATTTATCTTAATTGGTAATTTAGATATAAAGAGCATCTCATGCCTAAGTGAGAAGGACAATGGCCAAAGGAATAGGGACAAGGTCTTCCTTTCCCCATTTTATTTAGTTCATTTTACAAATTAATCAATTCATTTAACATCCCCACGTCAAGGGGTAAAAGGAAACACTTTAATAGGTGAATCAAATTCATTGTCCACCCCTGGTGGTTTAATATCATATATCAATTCACCTAAGGGGTGGTTCAAATTAGAGGTCCTTAACCTTTAATAATACTGAAATTGGTCTCATGGTTTATCTAGATCAATCCCATTCATTTAAATTAAATGAGAAATCAATTTTTAATCATCGCTTAGAATAACTGGCACATGAAATAATGGAATAATATATAAACACCCTAAATTCAAGGTAAAGCATGAGACCACCTACCTTAGCTTGGTAGTTTAATCATCGTCCATTGTTGGCCTATAATTTGGGATATAATAGAAGAAATTAAGAAAAAAGACAAACACCCTGAAAATAGGGCATATGCACTCACACCAAAATAACTCTTTTGAGAGGAATACAAAAAAAAGGCTCTAGAGGAATAGAGAACTCATAGGTGTCTATTTAATGAGTCCAATAGTGAATGATTTAGATTCTGGATGTTAGAGATATCAATAATATTAGGTTAGGATTAGAAGAGAGCTTCAATGAGAGGGAGAGGGGCTGGCTGCTGGAGGAAATATGAAAAAAAGGAGGGTTGAGTTTTAAATAACTAATGGAATAATGGTCTCTTCACCCCTTTAAAAATGCGTCACATGGTTTGGCCACACAGTTGGAAAAAACGTGTGCTAACAATGCACCTAACACTACCTCAAGACCCATCCTCACATGATCATGGTGCAAAGTTAGAAAAATAATGCACCAACCATACATTTTCACTATATTAATAATTTCACAACAAACACATAGGATTGTAGCCTAGGTTTCATGGTTTCATCAAAATGTGCATCCCATGATAGTACACTGGACCACCCACACATTTTGATCCAACCATGGGGATTAGGCTGCACAATTTCTACTAATCGTGCAATCCAACTATTTCCCCCAAAATCATGGTATTTGGGATCTGTACAAGCCTCAAACACCGACGTTTCCACTATAAAATCACTAGGAATTCAAACCATCATCAAATTAATGAACTAAACCAAAAATAAATGGCTCCATACTTCATATAAAATTAGAGTTATTACAATATTCCCCCATTAAATAAAAATTTCCCCAGATTTCCCTTACAAGGGTGGTTAAGCATTGTCTGAGAATATCTTTGGTCACTAGGCACATACATTGGCCTTCTACTCCCATGTATCATCTTGTACATGTCTGTGATACTATAACACCCATACTAGAAGAACTGAATGGTCTCCGAGAACCTTTGTACCTCGATCAAGAATATGTATTAGATGATCCTCAAAGGACACATCTACCTATAACTAAACCTCATTGGGTTGAAGAATATGTGATATATCATTATGATATCAATGAAAATGAGATACATGTAAGACCTCATTCTTGGCTTTGTACGTTTTAGGTAATTGGAACCAATAGGATATTGGCCTAAATATCTATATAATATCAAAGGGATTGATGTAATGAGGTGATAACTTCCCTTATTTTTGAATACATCTATGCCATAGTCTAGGAAAAACTCATAAGAAAACACGAATCCCCACCTTGAACTCTAGTGGTCGATGGTGAAGGTTATTGTATGAATTCTATTTAGACTAGGTTGAAGAAATCTATTTTCTAATAAGATGAACCTTCTTAAAATCCTCATGAATGAGATGACGACCTATTAGTAACACTTCTCCTACCTCTAACCATCACAGGGGTGAACAAAATGACTTAACGTATAGGGCCTCATAAGGATCCATCTGTATGGTCACCTGGAAGTTATTATTATAAGTGAACTCAATGAGAGATAAATTTTTATCCCAATAACCTCCAAAATCAAGGATTCATGATCAAAGAATTCCCTCAAAATCCTATATCATACACTCATACTGATTTTCGGTCTATGGGTGATAGGTTTTACTCAATAGTACTTATGAAACCAATTCCTTATGCAATACTTACCAGAACTATGACGTGAAATGAGAATCTCTATCTAATATAAAATAATGTGAAACCCTATAGAGGAATATAATCCTATGAATATAGAGCCTTATAATATCATACACTGATAAAGACTCCCAAATAGTCAATAAATGGGTGACCTTTGTCAAACTATCTATGATCACCCATACGAAATCACTTCCCTGAGGTGACCAAGGTAATCCTATCATGAAATCCATGATGAAATTGACCCACTTCAAATCAACAATAGGTAATAGGTGTAAAAGTATCATTGAATTTTTTTGTTTTTTCCTTTAACTGTAAACAGGTGGGACACTGAGTAACAAACCCAGCTATATCCCTTTTCATTCTGAACCACCAGTATTGATGACGTAAGTCATGATACATCTTGGTAAGACTGAGATGTAATTCCCATATAGTGGCATAGTATTCTCACATTAACTCCTCTCAGACGTCTATAGGAACCCATATGCATCCATGAATGCTCAAGATCTCATTCTGATCAATGAACTAATTAGGAGGCTGTTGACGCCTTCCAAATAAGCATCAACAAAATAAAAATGAATAAGCTCTAAAAAATTGCTACTACCTTTCCCATGAGAGAAAGGAATAAGAGGATAGTAAAAGACCTATGAAGCCTATAGAAGGATCACAGTTTCATGACTATATCAAGGTCACACGATGCCTATCATGCGACGAGTCATGCAGAACCCTCCTCATCAGGCACCCTTACCCACCTATGGCTGAGCGATGATAGTCATATGGGAGCCTCTAGGTGATATGGTTTTTAATTGGAAAATTCCTAACCAACCACCCAAAACCCCAAAAAATTAATGGAAACAATATTCAAAGATAGAGACCCCTGGTGGTCAAAGAGATCACGCGCCAAGTAACCAATGAGAAGAATAAAATCCCAAGATGATGTCCAAGATATCTCAAGAGAGCTATGAGAATTCATCACATGAAAAAAAGGAGATAACAAGGAAGAGAAGATAGGGTCTCACGGTATCTGAAGGACACATGATGCACCCCCAAGGACACACAACACACCCCGGTGTGCCTTGCGAGATCTCTCCAGATTATTAGCTGCACCAAACAGAGACCACTGAATAACCCCACAATGTTCTAAGGAAAGATGCATGGTTTTCTCCACAAGCCTCGTGAATTCTCATATGATTCGTATCGATCACCCAAGACACCATTGGAATATCTAGTTAAAATCATAGATGTTACTCGAGAAAACTCATGTACCTCCTGGCCTTTGTCACATAAAACAAAGGGTATCAAAAGGGAGGAGACAAGTGGTGCCCGTGGTCACTGAAAGACACACAATGCATGGCCTAAGAGATCCGTAGGATGCCATGAGACCTCAGTGTCATGACTACCTCATCTCGCGAAATCCATTTGGATTTTCAGGCTCACCACATAGAGGAACCTACACATGTACAAGAATCCCCACAACACTCTAATGAAAAACAAATAAGCTTGTCTATAGAATACTCATACCCAACCATGTGACCCATATTGGTCATGTGATGCATTTCAAAAAAATAGAAGAAATACCAAAAATTCCATATGTGTGCCCTCATGTGACTCCCAAAATTCATCACATGAAATGAAGGAGATAGTAAAGAAGGAGGCGAGCAGGGTTCATAGTCACTGAAGTACATGCGACGCGCCAAACACACCCTCGACATGGTCCTATGAGACCCCAAAGTAAAACATCCAAGAGCTCCCGAACACCCTATGATAGGCGTTTGGATCTTGATAAATACCTTGTACATGTGGACATGATGACATAGGAGTCTCCAAAAGTGCAAGCCTCCAATAATCATCAATAATCTGATAAGGGACACATGAACTCATGACCACCATAGAGACTCGTGAAACCGTGTAACACCAGACCTACGTTGACTCTATCTTGGACTCACGCCAAACACCCTGCACAAACCAAAGAATACCCAGAGGGATACTCCTATAAATTATATTCTACAACTTGAAAAAATGGTTGGTTGGCCAATTGAATGGATTCTAGAAGTTTGGACCCAGGCCACTGCGATGCTTGTTGACACTCAGGATCCAAAATTCTGTACTCACCCAATCACGTGTTTGATTGAATTTCTTCCAGGCAATACACCGGTGGACCGTCAGATCAGTCACACACCAGGTGTAAAGCCCATAGTGTGTTCAACTGAAGATCACGTGAAGGACTTCTAGCAAGTCATGCAAAAATCATATTACATGTCTTCCAGATCATGTGATACCCAATCGAACTTACACTAAACCAAACTATGAAACTTTCAATATAGAAAAAAAAACCAAGATACAAAGAGGAATACTTCAGTGGAAGGTGTGACCACAGACCCTGTGTGTTCTGTAGGTGTCACCCAAGACACACGACAACGCCAGGCCGTGCCTTCTATATTTCACGATAACCCCCTAACATGCTGCTGAGGACCTGCGAAGCCCTCTAGACATGTTAAGAAAGTTCTCATGGACCCCTGCGAGCACCACTTGGATCCCATGAACCCTCTATATTTTTCACCCCAGGCTTACGTCATCCTTCAGACACACAACCTGACTCATATAATGGTGTTTTTTCATGTCATCCAAGCCTTGACAATGCATCTAGTCATTAAAACTCGATCGTCGCGACACCCCTGGACGTGTCGGCATGGTCCTGTGGTGTCTCCCCAAGGCATCAACCAGGACATGCGACACCCCGTGGAAATGTCGACCCGATATCATGGTGTCTTCCCGAGGTGTTATCTAGGACACACAACACCCCCTAGACATGTTGGCCTGATCCCATGGTGTCTCCCCGAGGTGTTAGATAGGACACACGACACCCCCTAGACATGTCATCTCGGTCCCACGCTGTCTCCCTGAGGTGTCATCCAGGACACGCGACACCCCTAGACATGTCGGCCTGGTCCCGTGGTGTCTCCCCAAGGTGTCAGCTAGGAAATGTGACACCCCTTGGACATTTCATATTGGATCCATGACGTCTCTTAAAAGTATCACTGAATACATGCGATTCCCTCTCATTTTACACCACCTGGATCTCGCAATACCCCTATATATGTCAAGCCAGGTCATGTGATGGATTCTAGGACATGTAAACCGGGTCATGTGACATCTTCCAGATAGGAAGGAACATACATAAGGGAAACCTCAGTGCATAAGCCCCAACATGAAGAACTACAAGGACTCATATTCCCGCCATAGCCGAGATATGTAGGATGCCTTCTTTTTAAAGTCCTGATCTCCACATCGAATATCTCAAGGACTGCCCCAATATGTAGGTCCTATATACTTATTCCAAGAGGTCAATCATGTTATCCCCCTTGTTTCTCACACCAATAATAGCTCACGTGGGCTTAGGGGTATGCAAAGGACGCATCATTAATCACCAGACATACATACATAAGGGAAACCTCAGTGTGCAAGCCCTGACATAAAGGGAACTACGACAAATATGATTCCTACCATACTCAGGATACATAGGCCACTGATAAAACACTATTTTTTTTGAATATTTTATTGACATTAAATGACATAATTTCCTTACATTGTGCTAAATATGTTCAATTATGAAATATTTGGGATTAGATCATTCATTTGCAAATTTGATGAAAAATCCAGTATTACCCTTTTAAAATTTATTGTAGTATTTCGAGAATAAATATTGTTATGTACAATATTTTTACTTAAAATTTTGTAATTGTGTTCCTGACTTAATGGGATACAAATTCTATTTAGGACATGGGAGCTGGATAGTGCATGTAAGGGTAGTAAATGAGCTATGAAGACAAAGATGGACTGAACTATCCAGATTGGACATCACTTCACCATTTGGGCCGTATCTTCTTCATCCAAGCCTGGATTGAGCCCAAATTTTTAGGGAAGCTTGGAAACGTGATTATGCACAACTCATCCATCTATAATGCTGGACAATTCACGCGTTTTGGAGGTCAACTATGCGGTGAAAGTGGGATTAAAATATTTGGCCTAATTTCCCTTTCACATTTAATAAAGTTATGTAACCCTATCCCTCACAAAATCTATTTAAAGGGATTTTTCACTCTTTGGGAGGGATGGTAGAGGCTCTTGGAAGGTGTGTAAAAAAGGGTATCTCTTGGGATCCCCTAAAAACTCTTGGAAGAAGTAAGTCTTTGTAAAAACCTCTCTTCCAAAAAGGCTCTCCTCTCACACCTCCTCTTTGTATTTCTTTTCTTTCATGTTTATATCTTGAATTTTTCTTCAAATAATCTTCTATTTTATTCCCTATTATTCTTATTTTAATCTTCCTAATTGGTTTGGAATCAAGAGTAGATATGATATTGGGTTCTAACCTTTCAATTTTTTGCTCATGCAAAACGTCTCCACGATGATCACACCACCCATGGAAGAATAGTTTTTTAGTGATTGATCTATATTCTACCCTCTTCATTTAATTATTTTGAATCATTGAGCTACTGTAATTCAATTAATATTATCCATGAATTGTGTTTTTAAATTATTTGAAACTAGGCAAGAAATTTAACAATTAACACAAAAACACGCAAGGTCGAGATTTTGTGTAAATTGTGAGAGCACGATCTTAATCGGTAATACAAGACCACACGGGATAAATTTGTAGAGTTCAAATATAATCCCTAAAAACAATTCATCCTAATTTATAAATTATATATGTGCTCTAATTAACCACTGACCATAAGCTAGCCTTAGAACAACAATCAAAGCAGGGTGCTATGATCGCGTGTTCCGAAGCTAGCCTAGGGTTTAAGTAATTTCATCTTTGTGGTTAAGTTAACTCTCGTAGGATTTGATGGTTAAAAAATTAGGGGATCATAATTAAGTGGATATTGATTTAAATGATAATTATTAATAAGTAAATAAATAGGTAGAGTTAGATCAATTATTCCTTTTAATATATTTTCTAAAAAAACATCTTCTTGTTTTGTCTTTTTAATCAAACTTCATTTCAAAATTAAAAACAAAAAAAATGAAATCTTCTTCCAACAAACTTCTTCAAGTTTTATAAACGATAAAAAAACACCCCCATCCTTTCAAGTAGGGTTTTAATTCTATTATATTTTACTTTTATAATACCTTTAAGAAGTTTTTTTAATTTACTTTCTCCTTTGATAGACGACCTTGGTAAGCCACTATGCTGCACCTAAGAAACCAAAAACCGGTAATAATTTGAGGGAACTCACGATAGTGCTATTTAAAATTAGTTCCATTGCTGGGGAGGAAAGTAATTATTTCAACCAATTAGAGGTATTTGTTTTATTTTACATTTTATTCTCTTCCTCTCTTCTTTCTTCCTTATTTACCCAATCTGATTTTTTTTCTTCTTTTATTTTATTCTACTTCTTTTTGGACCATCAACTAAAAATTATTATTTATATTTTACTATGGTACAATTTATTTATTTTCATTTTTATTTGATTTATGACACGAACTAATCCTGAATATCTCTTAGTTCTTGACCCTGAGATTGAACCTAGCCTTAGGGAACGAATCAAACATTCTCAGTCTACGTGAAGTTTTAACATTGAACCAGTTGTAGAATTACTCTAATACCAGAACATTGAAATTGTAAGCAATTCAAATTCAACCATAAAACAAGAACCAATGGCTGAAAATAATAGAAATTAACTTAATAGAACCATTTGAGAATTGGCTGTATCAGATATTAACTATCAACCAAATTGTATTTCATACCCAAATCTTGAATCAGACTTTGAACTGAAATATGGATTAATTCATCTTCTTCCAAAATTTCATGGCCTCTTAGGTGAGGATCCCAATAAACACCTTAAATAATTTAATGTGGTTTGCTCAACCTTGAAACCAAGAAATGTATCTGAAGACCAAATCAAATTAAGAGCATTCCCATTCTCACTTGATGGAGCTGTGAAAGATTGGATGTATTATTTACAACCCAAAGATGTAACTTGTTGGAACGATTTAAAACGTCTTTTCTTGTAGAGGTTTTTTCTAGCATTAAGGACCACTTCCATTCGTAAAGATATATATGGGATCAATAAAGCATAAGGGGAGTCAATGTATGAGTACGGGGAGCGATTCAAGAAGTTGGGTGCAATCTGTCCACATCACCAAATCAGTGAGCAACTCCTCATTTAGTACTTCTATGAAGGACTCACACCTATGGAGAGGATCATGGTGGATGCCGTAGTAGGAGGGGAATTGGAGGAAAAGACACCAGGTGCCACACATGCATTTATCAAAAAGATGGACCCAAACTCCCAACAATTTGGTGATAGAGGTACACCACATGTCAGGGGAGTAAATCAGGTATGTCCATCTTCTCTTGAGAGTCATTTGATTGATAGGAAGTTATAATAATTGAAAACTATGGTGAGGAAGATTGCTTTGGCACAAAAGAAATCCCAACCCCCTCCTTCAAGGCCCTGTGGAATTTTCACTGAGACAAACCACTCAACTGATTGTTTCCCCCAACTACAAGAAATAGAAGATTGTACATCAGTGTTTCCTGGGAGACCTTATCAGTATCAACAACCATATCCCCAAAAAAATCTTGATTCCTTTGCACTAATATACAACCAATGGTTGAAGGATCAATCAGACATGAGGTATGGCTTTGGACAACAATAATGGCCACCCTTTCAACAAAACATCCAGCAGCCTCTACCTTACCAACAAGGATTCCAAAAACCGCATATAGAAGATTTGAAGCCCAAGCATAAAAAAGTCAACAACAAGAGAATTCTAAACCAAAGGTAGATTCTAACACTGATGATCTTTTGAAGCAAATTGTTCTTAATCAACAAAATGGGATGAAGAGTCAGGGTTCAGAGCTGATGGAGTTGAAGACTAAAATGAGCCAAATTTCCACCACCCTCCATGAACTTATAAGTAAGAATTATTGAAATCTACCTTCCCAACCTACTCCAAATCCCAAGGGGAATGTCAGTGGCATCACATTGAGAAATGAGAAGAAAACAAATGATACATCTGCAACTATTGTTCCACCTGGATTCACCTCAAATCTGGAGAAGCCCAATTCCACATCAACGGATGAGCAACCCAATGAGAAAGATAAAGGTAAGCAAAAGATTAATTATGTTCCTCCTAAAACTTTTCCTTTTCCAAACAGGGTTGTTTAAACCAAGAAGATGGCTGAAGATGCAATACAAAATGAGGTTTTGGACACATTCAAGCATGTGGAGATCAACATTCCTCTAATTAAATCCATTAAGAAAATTACAAGGTATGAAAAATTCTTAAAAGAACTTTGTACCAATCGAAGAGGGCTCAAGGGAAATGAAAGGATAAATATTGGAAGGAATGTGTTAGCACTCATTACACCAACTCTAGCAATGCCAACAAAGTGCAAGGATCTAGGGACATTCACCATCCCATGCACCATAGGGGAGTTGCACTTTTGTGATGCACTTTGTGATTTGGGAGCTTCCATAAATGTGATGCCTTACTATGTATTCTCTTATTTGTAGGTTGGTGAGCTAAAACCGACGAGAGTAGTGGTGTAGTTGGAGAATATATCTACGACATATCCAGTGGGAGTCCTTGAGGATGTACTTGTCCGGGTAAGAGACATGATCTTCCAGAAGATTTCTACGTGCTTAGCATGGAGGATGATAAGGTAAGTTCTCATGCCCCCATTATCTTAGGTAGAACCTTCCTATAAACTGAAAAAAACTATCATAAATGTAAATGAGGGTACACTTTCCATGGAATTTGGGGATGAAGTTGTGATATTTAATATTATGGATTCTATGAAGTACCCCTCAGAGGATCATTCTGCATTTGTTATCTCCCATTTTGTACCACAAAGTAAAAACCCCATGGAAGTTGATTGTTCTATGATTAGGGAGATTATGAGTATTGGTTCTAGTTTGATGTCTAAGAGTACTTCCACACCTATTTCTAATGCACAAGACTCTTTTAGATTTTGTTTTGAAATGGGGTCATATTCTGATTTTGATCATGTGAACTCTGATTATGACATGGCTGTTGAGTATGCTGATGGATTTGATGCTTTATTCTATGATTTTGATGATGTATATTCGAATACTGATGCTCTTTGTGCACATATTTCAGCTCCTTCTATGTCTCCATCCATAAACCACCCCCCAACACTGGAACTCAAGCCATTTCCACCAAATATCAAATAATCATACTTGTTGAGTGGTGAGAAATTACCTATTATCATTGCTAAAAATCTCTCTTTTGAACATGAAGAAAAACTTTTGAATCTTTTGAGGGAGAACATTAGAGAAATTGGGTGGACCTTGGATGACATATCAGGTATTAGACCCTCCATTTTCATTCATATAATTCTCTTGGAGGATGGGGATAAACCGATTAGGCAGCCACAAAGGAGACTTAATCCAACACTTTTGGAAGTTGTTAAGAAAAAAGTTGAAAAATTACTTGAGGCCGGTATCTTTTACCCTATTTCTGACTCACAATGGGTTAGCCCTGTCTAGCTTGTACCAAAGAAAACTGGTTTCAATGTTATAAAAAATGAAAATAATGAGTTAGTTCCTGTGAGAGTACAAAACAGTTGGCGAGTGTGTATTGATTATAGGAAACTAAATCAATCCACTCATAAGGACCATTTCCCACTTCCATTAATTGACCAGATTCTTGAGAGACTTGCAGGTAGGACACATTATTGCTTCTTGGATGGCTTCTCTGGCTATTTTCAGGTTCCCATTGCAGTATAGGACTAGAAGAAGATGACATTCACCTGCCCATTCAGTACCTTTTCTTACCGAAGGATGCCATTTGGACTTTGCAATTCCCCAGGTACCTTCTAGAGATGCATGGTGAGTATTTTCTCAGATTTCATTGAGACCTGCATGGAGGTATTTATGGATGATTTTACAGTTTATAGACCCTCATTTGATGAATTTCTCTCTAGTTTGGGTGATGTGTTACATAATTGTATTGAGAAAAATCTGGTTTTGAATTTTGAAAAATGTCATTTCATGGTCGAAAAGGGAATTGTCTTAGGTCATATAGTCTCACAACATGGCATTGAAGTTGATAAATCTAAGGTAGACATTATTACATCCCTTCCATATCCTACATGTGTGTGTGATGTTCGATCATTATTTGGACATGATGGATTTTATCGACGCTTCATCAGAGATTTTAGTAAGATCGCTCTACCCTTATCTCAATTGCTTCAAAAAGATATTGACTTCAATTTTGATGATTCATGCAGGGTATCATTTGATGAGCTAAAGAAGTGTCTGACCAATCCACCAATCATACAACCCCCAAGATGGGACCTTCCATTTGAGCTTATGTGTGATGCATCCAACTTCGCAGTTGGAGCTGTCTTATCCCAGAGGTTGGAGGGACGTTCACATGTGATTTCGTATGCATCGAGGATGTTGGATTCTACCCAATAAAACTACACCAAAATAGAAAAAAAGTTTCTTGTTGTTATATTTTCTTTAGATAAATTTCATTCATATTCATTGGGATCTAAAGTAGTTGTTTTTTCTGACCATGCAGCTTTGAGGTACCTCCTAAAGAAGCCAGATGCAAAGCCATGACTTATCCATTGGATGATCCTTCTTTAAGAGTTTGACATCGAGATAAAGGACAAGAAGGGGTCGGATAATTTGGTGGCAGAACACATGAGTAGGATTACTCACACACCAGAGGGTGACACCTTGGACCAGGTACCACTTTGGGACACTTTCCCCGATGAGCATCTCTATACCATCTTAGGTACGCATCCTTGGTATGCTGATTTAGTTAATTACATTGTTGCCTATGAAATCCCAGTAAACTTGAAGAAGCATGAAGTCTAAAAATTAAAAAGTGAGTCTAGGTTTTATGTGTGGGATGATCCTTACCTCTGTCGCATGTGTAGTGACCAAGTCATTAGGAGGTGTGTTCATGATCATGAGTTTGAGTTTGTTTTTCATTTCTGTCATACACTTGCTTGTGGTGGACACTTTGGACCCCAATGTACTGCTAGAAAAGTCTTAGACTCCAAATTATATTGGCCTATCTTATTCCATGATTCCCATGTGTTTTGTAAGTCATGCTCTCATTACCAACACAATGGAATCATTTCAAGGAGACACAAGATGCCCCAACAACCCATTTTATTCTGTGATATTTTTGATGTTTGGGGAATTGATTTTATGGGCCCTTTTCCTAGTTCATTTGGTTTCTTGTATATCCTTGTTTTTGTCGATTATGTGAGTAAATGGGTGGAGGACAAGGCCACCAGGACTGATGATTCTCATGTTGTAGTGGATTTTGTCAAGGCTCAAATTTTATGCATGTTTAGAGTACCAAAGTCCATCATTAGTGACCAAGGGACACACTTTTTCAATAAGAATTTTTATTCCCTCCTTCAAAAGTATGGGGTGACACAAAACATCAACACCATACCACCCCCAAACAAATGGCCAGGCTAAGGTTTAAAATCGTGAGTTGAAACAAATCTTGGAGAAAACCATGCAGCCAAATAGGAAGGATTTAAACAAGTGCTTGGATGATGTATTGTGGGCTTATAGGACAACATACAAGACCCCCATTAGTATGTCCCCATTTAATATTGTTTTTGGGAATGCATGTCATCTCCTAGTGGAAGTCGAGCATCGGGCATATTGGGCTATAAAGAAATACAACATGGATTTGGACCAAGCTGGAATTCAAAGGAAGTTGCAAATTCAAGAGATTGAGGAGATTAAACTATCATCATATGAGAACTCAAGGCGCTACAAGGAAAGATGAAAAGAATTTCATGATAAAATGATCTAGAAAAGGGAGTTTCTTATCGGAGAGAAATTCCTACTCTAGAGTTCATGACTGAATTTGATGCCTGGTAAGTTGCGTTCCAGATGGTTAGGTCCTTATGTTGTGTCTAATGTTTTTCCTTATGGTGTAGTGGAGATCACACAAGAGGACACTGGAAGGAGCTTTATAGTCAATGGGCAACATTTGAAGAAATACATCGAGGGAATTCCTACCGATGTAATTGATTTCATCAAACTGCATGACCCTATCATCACTTGAGAATATCAGGCTGTTTCTAACCCTTTCACTCTTATATTACTTGTACTAAATAAAATTATGCATTTCATGTGCACATATCATCTCATGGGTTCACATTTAGGACAATGAAATATTTTAAGTGTGGGGGAGGGAACCTTTTAGTTTAGTAATTTCAACAATTTTCCTGTTTAAAAACAATTGTGTGATTTTCAAATTTTGGGTGTTTATTTTTCAATTTACTATGTGTTTTTGAAAATTTTGAGCTGAAATGATTCTCATAACCATTTTTAAATCCATATAAATAATTGAAACAATTTATCCCATGAAACTATTCTTAAATGAATGCTGAAATGACTTTGTTTCAAGTTCAAATATTTAGTAATTTTATGAAAAGTACACTGAATTTTGAATCCCATGCCACATATCACTGTCTTTATATTTGAAAAAAATTTCCTATGAGGCTTCTAAAACATTATTTTTATATTCTTTACATTCACCTCACTTCTTGAGAGAACCAAATCATGCTTGATTTAACCAGAATTTGATTTATTCCTGTCAAAACTTGAGGGTTTGAGGTACTTATGTTTAAATTATTGAGGCATATTTTTGGTATTAAATCCCCTATTTCAAAGAATATTTTTTTATAATGGAATACCTTGAACATTTAATCCTTTTAGCCCTTAGAATCCATGCACAACCTGTTAGGTTAGCCACATTACAAGCCAATTTTCCCTATCCAACCAACTCTTTAAGTGAAATTACATAATCTAGTTGAGCTTAAGTGTGGGGGAAGCTATCTTGTGTTGTGATACCACATTTTGTGATACTTCGGGTAAAAAATTGAATTATGAATAGATGTGTTTGATGATGAATAAAAACATTATATTGAAATCTGTGCCTTTCTAGAGCTTTCATGATAAAAGAATCTGTGCCTTTCTGGAGCTTCTAATAGAGGGGTAAAGTTGTGCCTATCTGGAGCTTTTAAGAAAATCATGTTCGAGAAGATTGACATTTTTACTGGTGAAATGTTGAATGGTGTGCAAATTACATTATTTTTTTATGATTATGAACATGAATTGATGCTATATCGATCGAGGAGGAGACCATATTTAAGTGAAATTAGATTAATGCAATTTTTCTTCAAAAAGTGTCAAGCCCTGCTCATTTAGCCTCAAAATTTTTCACATCTAAATCCTACCAACCGAAACCCATAGAACATCCCTGAAAATTCCTCATGATAAACTTATGTCCTTGACTCACATCAGGTGGAGATTTAGGAATTTATCAAGCCTATGGTGACCCTTGTATGAGTTTGGATGAGAAAGACATTACAAAAAAATTGACATTTGTGTGATAAGAGAAAATTCAAGCGAGGTAAGTGTTTTGTGCATGGGAGGATAAATGAAGTGGAAATATATTGAATGATATAAATGGAGAACTTAAAATAATGGTTTTTTATGAGGCAATATATCTTTTGTTTCTTGGTGTGTAATTGTTTGATCTCAAGGATATGTGTTTTAAAATTGTTTTTGATTTGATATTGATGTTTACTTGATATGAGGTTTTTCCTAGGAGTGAAAAAGGGTAAGTGTGAGGGAGATGATAAAACAATATTTTGTTGAATATTTTATTGATAATAAATGACATAATTTCCTCACATTGTGCTAAATATGTTCAATTATGAAATATTTGGGATTAGATCCTTCATTTGCAAATTTTATAAAAAATCCAGTTTTACTTTTTTAAAATTTAATGTAGTATTTAGAGCATAAATATTTTTATATACAATATTTTTACTTAAAATTTTTTAATTGTATTTTTGAATTAATGGGATACAAATTCTATTTAGGATATGGGAGTTGGATCATGCATTTGAGGGGAGTGAATGGGTCATGAAGA
Source organism: Viscum album (assembly GCA_963277665.1). Taxonomy (NCBI): domain Eukaryota; kingdom Viridiplantae; phylum Streptophyta; class Magnoliopsida; order Santalales; family Viscaceae; genus Viscum; species Viscum album. Next base: position 1,629,129,888 of record OY728159.1, read on the forward strand.
CAAAGATGGACTGAACTATCCAGATTGGACATCACTTCACCATTTGGGCCATATATTCTTCATCCGGGCCTCGATTGATCCCAAATTTTGAGGGAAGATCGAGGACATTATTATTCACAACTCATCCTGCCAAAATTCTGGAAAATTTATTCGTTTTGGAGGTCAACTATGCGTTGAAATTGGGATTAAAATATTTGTCCGAATTTCCCTTTCACATTTAATAAAGTTATGTAACTCTAGCCCTAAAAAACTCTATTTAAAGGGAGTTTTCACTCTTTGTGAGGGCTGGTAGATTCTTTGGGAATGTGTGTCCGAAATATTGTCTCTTGGGAGCCCCTCAAAACTCTTGGATGAATTAATCATTTGTGCAAACCTCTCTTTCAAAAAGGCTCTCCTCTCACACCTCCTCTTTGTATTTCTTTTCTTTCATGTTTGTATCTTGAATTTTTATTCAAATAATCTTCTATGTTCTTACCTTTTCTTATTATTTTAATCTTAATAATTGGTTTGGAATCAATATTGGAGATGATATTGGGTTCTACCCTTTCAATTCTTTGCTCATGAAAAATGTCTCCACGATGACCACACCACCCATGGAAGAGTAATTTTTTAGTAATTGATCTATCTTCTACCCTCTTCATTTAATTATTTTGAATAATTGAGATACTATAATTTAATTAATATGATCCATGAATTGTGTTTTTAAATTATTATAAACTAATAAATCAATTTAAAAATTAACACAAAAACACGCGAGGTTTAGATTTTGTGTAAATTGTGAGAGCGTGATCTTAATCAGTAATACAAGACCACACGAGATAAATTTGTAGAGTTCAAATATAATACATAAACACAATTCATACTCATTTACAGAATTTATATGTGCTATAATTAACCACTGAACATAATCTATCCTTGGAACAACAATCAAAGAAGGGTGCTATGATTGCGTGTTCCGAAGCTAGCCTGGGGTTTAGGTAATTTCATCTTTGTGGTTAAGTTAACTCTCGTAGGGTTTGAGGGTTAAAAAATTAGGAGATCATAATTAAGTGGATATTGGTTTAAATTATAATGATTAATTATTAAATGAAGAGGTATAGTTAGATCAATTAAGACTTTTAAAATATTTTCTAAAAAAAACATCTTCTTGTTGTGTCTTTTTAATGAAAATTCATTTCAAAATTAAAAACAAAAAAATGTAATATTCTTCCAGAAAACTTCTTCAAGTTTTATAAATGATAAAAAACCACCACCATACTTTCAAGTAGTGTTTTAATTATATTATATTTTACTTTTATAATACCTTTAAGAAGTTATTTTAATTTACTTCCTCCTTTGAGAGACGACCTTAGTCAGGCACTCTACTTTACCTAAGAACCCAAAAACCACTAATCATTTGAGGGAACTCATGAAAGTTCTCTTTCAGCCACCTCTCCTCAAGGTCCAAGTACCACATTAATCATCTTGGGTAATACCAATATCCAATACACTTTTCCAGAGTAATGACATTAATCACATACTGACCCTTTTTTCTCACAAAGGGTATGGATCATGTGACATTAGGGAATCTCACCGACCAGGCTATCTACACTATGCATCCTGGGGTCACGGGAACCTCCATCTCGGTGTAACCCCTAAAAGTCCAAAGGCCAAGACACCTATAAATATGACTATCCACCTTAGCCTATCTGAAGGTTAATGAATATGTGAACTATGAGAACTCTGATTCTCTCCATAACCGGGATACGTAGGACGCCTTCCTAAGGACTGAGCTCTATACCAAAGACCCTAAGGACTATCTTGATATATAAGTACCATATCCATACTCCATGAGGTGGATCAATTGCTCTCCCTTGTTTCTCACACTGAGAATAACTCATGTGGTCTTAGGGGTATGCAATAAACTCCTCATTAAGCATCATAAATAGGGAAGCCTCATTGTGTAAGCCCTAACCCCAATCAAACTATGTAGGTTTTGATACCTGTAATAAATAGGATATATATGATGCCTTAAAATGGATAAATCCCATCCTCTAAATACCAACCATCTCCATACATGAGATCCTAGCCTGAAAAACTTGGTCATATTTCTTCATCACATAAGAAATATCTCACTACTAGAAAATGATGAAGAATCTCAAATACATACAGATGGTTCCCAATTTGTTGAATATAAAATAGAATTAACCTAAAACCATTTTTTAGGGTAACTGGTACCACATTGGGATTAGGTAGAGATTAAAAAATATGTATTAAGTCTATAAGAGAGTCCTAGAGTAGGAAAAAATTCCCCCCAAAAGGGTGTGATGTGCCCAACCACCCATCCTATCGACCAATGTGAGTCCCTAAGAGTTGCTGGGCCTAAAAACCCAAATGACCACCGACCTTTGAAAAAAAGGTTTATACTTAGCTACAGATGGGGGAACCATTTGTAGTTTTAGGCAAAAGTGAAATGGTAACGTGATGAGTGGAACCCATTCCATGCCACAAAAATCCCGACAAAATAGCAGCGGGTCATCAACTGCAATGCTCTCCCATAGGACCAAGCCCTCTGAATCTGATAGCTGCCTCTTCCTCACTCTCTACAGAAGTGAATAGGTCACTGATAAGGATATAATTATAAACTATACATGAAGGTCCTAAATCTCCAAATGTATCTTAGAAAATAAGGACATAAGCTTCCACTTGCTACTGGACTCCAAAAATGCCTATGTCCAAGTCCTCCTGCTCAGAGCATCAATAACCAAATTTCCCTTTTCATGCATATAAGAAAGATCTAAGTCAAAAAAATATATGTATTCAACCTATATCCATTTCCTAAGATTAAATTCATGTCTTGTAAAAATTTACTTGAGGATTTTGTGGTCCATATACACCATAAAACTCTCTCATAGTAAATAATGCCTCCAACAATTCAAGGCATGAACAACAATGGCTAACTCGAGATCATGAATTAGGTAGATCGTCTTGTGTGGAATCAACTGATGAGAATCATATTCCACAACTTGGTCCTCCAATATCAAAATTGATCCTAGAATGAAACCTCATGCATCAAAATATATTGTATATATTCTTCCTAGCTCTGGTAGAATTAGGATTGACATTGAAGTCAGTCTCCCTTTTTTCTCCTAAAAGGTAAGCTCACAAGATTTTGACCTTATAAACTTCACACCTTTCTTAGTCAAACCTGTAATAGGTTATTCTAATCATGATAATACCTATATAAAGAACCTATAATAACCAGCTAACCCTAATAAACTCCCTATATCAAATACATTCTTGGGATTCTCTTAGGAAATTATACCTCTCACCATATATAGGTTAACCTATACTCCTATATCTAAGATAATGTGACCCATTAAGTGAATTTTATCCATAAAATAGTGTCACCTTGTGAGATTAGCATATAACTGATGCTATAATAGGGTACTCAATATGACATAAAGATGTTTGGAATAGTCGTGTTGAGTGAGAGAATACATAAAGATATCATCCATGAATACCACCACAAATGAATCTAGATATGGATGGAAAACATGGTTCATCAGTTCCATTAAAACTGATAGAGAGTTCATGAGGCCGAATGGAATGATCAAATAATTGTATAAGCCGTAGGTACTGTGGAATGCTATACATGGTATATCTAATGGTCTAACACACACCTGATGATAACTTGATCTCAGATAAATCTTCGAGAAAACCCATTATCCTCAGAGTAGGTTAAAGAGATCATCTATAAAAGGAAATGGATATTAGTTCTTAACTTTAAGAAGGTTTAACTAATGGTAATCCATACAAATATTTAGGATACCATCTATATTCTTAGAAAAAATAACTGATAATCCCCATGACAAAGAACTAGATCATATAAAATGCTTAGCTTCAAAATCCTCTAGTTGCCACTTGAGCACTTGCAACTCAATAGTAGCTGTCCTATAAGGAGGAATGGATATCAATGTAGCTCTTAAAACTAACTCTATGGAAAAATCTATCTCTATCTCTAGAGGTAGTCCTGAATTTTCTTTTGTGAAAACATCCCTGAAATGATCTTTTTCTAGAGGGAAATCATCTTGATGTATTCCCTAATAATCCAAATATAAGTTACCAATATAGGTTATCACATCACCCAACCCATTATGATCATGTACATATTGGATCATTTGGACATCCTATTCAGCCTTATGAATAAAAACCCCACCCTATGGTGATGTGAAGGTCACCCTTCAGCAATAAAAATCAACATAATCATGATAGGGAACCAACCATTCCTTCCCAATAATGATGTAAAACCCTATCATCTTTTGGAAAAAGTGGTCCCATATGAAGATACACCCACCTACCTCAAAGGGGAACTCCCTATACTGGTGTACACACTCCAATAATATCTCCAATGAAGTATCAAGTGTCACCATGCCACATGAAAAATTAACATGGAGCTCAAGGATCTCTACAATAATCAAAAATAAAAAAGGATGAGATGCACCTATATCAAAAAGAGAAGATACTAACATAGAGGTTACTATAACAGTACCTCTCACCATAGAAGGTCTGACACTCTGCTCCTCAGGTATCAGTTGTAATGCATAAATTTAGCCTGATCCATAGCCTTGAAATATATCTTGGATACCCATAGTAAGTCCGCTCTACTGGTGATGTAAGTATGGTGTATGGATACCCTGGCCATGACCACCTCCTTGACCTGATCAGCAAGTCGCACTCTAGTTTTCTGCCTATCAGGAAGCTGCTGAACATGATTCTGAATGTGTAGTTGATGTAAACCCTATATCACTAGCTACTAGAGGAAAAACTCTACAAAATCACTGAATATGGTCCATCTTACTGCAAGATCAACACTCAACCAGGTCCCTTGTATACTGAGGTATCGTATGTACCAATCTACCGCATTGATAGAACCTCACCTGACTACTTGTGTATGTACCCTAGATACTAATATCACCTTGTGGAAGATCTAAATGGTTATTCCTACTATTGGTTGGTGTAGTTCCATATCTAGGTAACGAACCAACCTGGATCACACCCCCACTCTCTCTCAGATAATTCTCCATGATAAGTTTTTGATTCACTACTACATATATAGTAGTAATCGAAAATACATTCACCTGCAATTAGATTCCATTTTTGATACCATCCTAAAATCACCTAGATTTAGATACCTCATCACCTAAAATAATATGTGTGAAACATTAGAGCTTCATGAAATGGGAAAAATAGTCTATGACTATTAAGGAGCCCTACTCCAAGTGCATAAAATCACAGGATCTATTAGCCCTCAACATATTAGGATAGAAATAATCATATAAGGACATCTAAAAATCCATGAAAACCACATACCGATGATGAACTATTTGATTAATAATATCCCACCATATCTTGGTGGAATCCTGAAGAATATATGTAGCTATCTTTACTCACCTCTTAGGAGGTTTCTTGAGATACTTATAAATTGATATCATAGACACTAGCCGTGACTCCATAGCCTGTGCACCACCATCCACTAAAAACATGGGTACATTCTACTATTGGAACTCATGTGTCAACTCTACCATAGTTAGGTTAGGTCATGGTATCCTTGTACAGTCTGCATAAAGCATAGGAAACCATCTCAGAACTGGGCATCGATGCCCATATCTGGTAGAATTAGCAGTTCCTCAAGTGTCACTACTAGAGATTCTAGTGGTGACCTAGGGCCCACCACCTCTAGAGCATGGTCATTTCCACCCTCATGGTGAATTAATTGAGGATTTCAGGGTGGTGTGTCTCTACAAATTCCAAACACACACCTCATCACAAGATTTGGTAATCACTAAAATCGTAGACATGTAAATAGGATAAGAACAAGCCTCCCTATATAAAATCCACGCCCATATTACTTCTCCCAAATCCAGGTCTGGGTGATGTATAGATTAGAAGGAAAGTATGAGTCACTAAATAATGACCACTACTAAGATTGGGCCAAAGTCATGTTCTCTGCTATAAGTTCGAGGTACTAGTATAAAGAGAATCAATTAAAATTTATATATAAAAACACCCTTTAAGTTTCAATTGGAATCCCTATATAATAGTGACAATTTAATTTTATAATTCAATTTCATTTAAATTCATTCTCATTTATATAGTTATTCTCTAAAATGGTCGAATTATATAGATCACTATTTCCAATTTATAAGGGCCCATACACCTTATAAATTGAAGCATGGTATCCATTTAATAAAAACCAATTATTTATCAATTACCTACATGAAATTTTAGGAAATTTTCATGGACATAGAAATAAAGGTACCAAAACATAATGAAAGTAATGAACACGATAAAATAAACTTGGCATGACATATACATGACATATAAACCCTGAAGTGTCTATGATGATGCATGATGAAATACTTCATTAAAATACCATATAAGGATAAAAAATACATAGTCATAAGGAATATAAAACATCAATTACATTACCCAATGGTTAAATTAAGGAATCAGTAATAAGAAAAATCCAAAACAATATGCACCATCTTAGGTGATTTGTATTTTCACTGTATGTGAGTTAGCTACTCCCATTAAAAGGTTCATGACCAAATACCGGTGCATCCTAATTTTCCTTTATACAATGCCAATTAGTATGTAAAATAAAAGAAAACTTTAATACCACCTTTTAATGTCCTAGACCTAGTTTACTCAATAGTAACTAAATCCAATTTCTGATTCTTTACTAATTATATCATGGGATTGGGGAAGCATAGGATCAAGCTATGGCTCATGATGCTCTCTGGATATAATATTTTTGGTCTTCCTAGATATTTTGGTACACATGTATGTATGTGTACCTTCTTTCATGTCTCCATATATATCCTTTTTTGTATATCATTCTATGATCATCATTTTATATATAACATTGATGGATGTCTATTCTTCAGATGTTCAATTGTATTTATGCTTCTATTATTTTTTGATATTATTATACCATTGTGATACACTTTGATCATGAGGGTATAGTCTCCCCACTATTCCACCATGGACCCTATCTGCTAGACAGAAAACTCTGGAGTACAAGGAAGTGTGCTTGAGGTCATGTGGCCAATTAGGTTTTGTTATTGTTGAGTGAATCAGGGCTGGGATTTCACACATTATTTAGTGAAATATGGATATTGGACAACTAATGGATATAATATTTTAAAAAAGGCCATAATTTTCATGTGAGAAAATTTAATAAAGTCCGCATTAAATTTATGTAAAACATGATAATAATTTGATAAAAGATTCAGTTTTAGATAAATAAAAACATTAACATTATACTTAACTTGGAAATAAATCCTTTAAAAGGAAGAGATTAATATAGGAAACTTCTTAGACTGGTATAAAAACATAATAATTCATCCTAATAAATGAATAAAGTTCTATTTGTTAGAGTAATACCTTTTGAAAATAACCTATTGTTGAAGTTGTTCAACAGATGTATCTAGATGCTTATAAGATGCATAAAATTAATCACTTAAGGTTTCAAAGGCGTTAGTTTCAAGATGACCAAATGAACTTTAGTCCATTTTCATATATTTAATATGGTTGACTATGCCAACATAATAAAAAAAAAATTAGTCGCATTAGCCATTTTTTTAAAATATTGGGAAATAAGGTATCGATAAAACGTTAGTATTTTACCAACATTTTTAAACATATGTAAATCACTGATATTTTTCATGTGTTTAGAAATATGGGTAAATATGATATTTTTTTTAAAAAATTTATTCAAATTTATTAATTTTTTTTCAAACCTCCTTGAACACCCATGTACCTGCTCCCCTCCCCCTTCCCCCCCACCACCCCTAATTACTGAACCCTTTTTGACATGCTCCATCCCTCTAACACCACCTAAACCACCTACCACCTTAAATCCTCACTCCTTTCCTATCCATTCTCTTTGAAACCCTGAATCGAATCAATCAGTTCAGACTAGAGTGCCACATAACCTCACATATTAATCCCCATACGTAAAAGGTTTTCGATAAGTGGTGAGGGTCCAAACATCATCAGTGGAAGAATATATAGTCAGTATTCATAAATACAAGTATAAATAATAACTCAAGATAACACAAGGGAATAAAATAATCAATTCCACAATATATGGCATGAGAAATATCTCAAGTCATATAGATTAATAAAATAAGGGCCCCAAGGTGGAAGGTTAAACCAAAGTATGAGTAAGACATGTAATTAATAAAAAACCACATAATATATACAGAGACTAGCCCTATACTGACTCTGATCCACTCCAAGCTCCCTATCACTAGGGAATTTTCCTTTTCTGTATCCCTGATCATAAAGTCTACATGGAAATCGAGATGCTTGTGCAAGGTGTGAGTATAAACCCAATAGGACACCACCAATGCATCTTTAACATTTTTTCGCATGTATAAGAGTGTATGCCATGATAATAAATAAATTCACAGGAAAATAACATACAATCATTTATTGAGTGCTCATTCACTAACCAAGTTTCCAAAAACCCCTGACCATACCTACTTTGGATCCATGCTAGAAATATAGTCATAATGGAAGTCATGAGATAGATTCAACCAAATGGTCCCCACATGTACTCCAGAATGGTCACAAGGCTAAGAGTCTCAGGTTATGCCACATGGCCATCATGGTCTATAGCTCTCATGGCCACACACACACAAATGCGATCAAACTCAAACATAGTATCAGGAGACACACACATATAATCAAACTCAAGAATTATATCATGGGAAAAATCACATAAGACCATCATGCCCCCAAGTCAGGACACAAGGTCATCATCCCCGATCATCTCTCTCAATCCTATCATCATATTACTCACAATGTCTGAAAACGCTCCCCCTCTTGGGCTACCAAGCCATGGTGGATCCACTTATCACTTTGATACCATTCAAAAAATAATAACAATATCATATAAAAAATACATATCTTGAAAATAGGTAATATCATAAAGAGGATCAACATATAATATCAAGAATGAGAAATAGAATAAAAACATACACATAAGTGATCAAAGTAAAACATGGGTCTCACGAGATATGCATGATCACACATGTGATAAAACTCAATAATGGTATAGATAATATAGGAAAAAATGTCACATTATGATAACAATCATATACATGGACTCCACATGGTAAGGAAGTTCCTACCTCAGGCTTTTTGATTCCAACATAAAGGTTTGTCAAGAGCATCATCACCTAAACCATGTTCGAAAACTAACCAGAACAAGCTTTTATGCCAAGATTTTATTGAATTGATTCCTATAAAATATTTCATGGGTTCTAAAATGATGATTCCAATAGAGTAACTGTAACACCCTGAGTTTCCATGACACGCTTCTCTTTTAATAATGCAATAGCTTGCATTGTACGCTAGTTCGAGATTCTAACACACTGCGACCAATCAAAATAGCCATTATGAATAGTAATACCCACTTTTTGAAATTATATATATTTTATATTTCAAAATGGACTTCATTTTGGGATTTGGAATATCGAAATTATCCTATGTTGAATGTTTGGTATTTTTCTGAGAACTTCCAATTTTTTTATGAGTAGTGAAAAATACTTAAAAACAAAATTTTTAATCAAATAAATTTATAGTGATAAATTATAATATTGAGTGGTTTTAAAGTTTAATTAGAATATATTTTTACCATTTTATCCAATGTTGGTCATTAAAATTAATTTCACTTTGAAATTGGACTTAAACAATTGTCAATCTTTTGATTGATATTCTTTCTTAAAAACACGCTATTTGTTGTGACAGCGGAAATTAATTATAAAATTAATTAATGAAACTTATATTTATGGAATTTTTTAAAATAGACATCATTTTTGAATTCGGAATATCAATTATAGTTTAGGGTAAAATTTTGGCATTGTTCTGAAAAACTTCAATTTTTGATGAATAGTGAAACCACTAAGTGGTAGTTAAAAAACGGATTTTTCGTTTAAATGAAACATTACCACTTCTGTGATTTTATTTTCAAAAATCTGACATACATGGTCATCATTAGGAAGTAAAATGTGGTTCAATAAGATTAAAATAATTTTTTGGTGAATTGTAACTTTTAAGTTTAATTAATCACGATTAAAGGTAATTAGTGAAATTTAAGGTAAAAATGATATTATAAAAATATTCAAATACTTTTAAACTTGTCCTACCCCTATTGGATGTGTCATGGCCGACCAATAAAATCCATGGGTCAACTTGGGGACCCCATGGAGCCACTTCGGTAGGAAAATGACATAAATAACTTTTTATTTAATGTTAAAATAAAAATGTCACAAACATGAGTTGTTTTACTAAAACAATTTTTAAATGGGGTTATACAAGTTATATTTTTGACTATAAATATTCATTAGAAATATAAAAATATTTCCTATATCATGATAATTTTTTTATAATTTTTATACATTAAATAAATTAAATTATTCATAACACCATGATGATGCAGCGATTACCTCATTAATTCACGATTTAAATAAAATTAAAAGATAACGTAAAATATAAGAATTAAACTTGTAAAAAACCTATTGTATGAGTATATTTGGAACCCTTATCACCTTACCCTCGAAATATATAAGTTTGGGACATTTAAAATCCGAAACTCATTATATAATAAAGTAACATTTCATGACTTTCCAAGAGTGCCCCTCCTCTCCTCTTATAAAAGTCCCCCACCACTACCACCTTATTCACACATTACAAGCCATTTGGCTTGGCCAAACTCTGACCTAATAATCTCCCAACTTCCCTATATTACTCCTAGAAGCATCTCTTTGGGAATAAGTCTTCCCAAGGATGCCTTTGGCTCAAATCAAAAAGAGTTACCCGATTTTAAGGCAATGTCTTCTCTTATGTTATTTTGTTTTATTTTGCTTCTCCAACCCATTAAACTCTTTTTATTCCTTTATTTTGTAACAAAACCAGTATATTCAATATAATAGGATGTTTTTATGAGAATTATTTGATTTAAACTTACACACACCTTCGTCTAATGGTTAAAGAACATACTGTTTCTGTGGTTGACGAATTTCTGCCTCACGAAATGATGATTGTTCAATCTTCTTTTAACACATCTCATGGTGGACATTATGATGACACTACATTTATATATGATATATATTATGTTTTTTTCCTTATGATTCTGTATTTTTCATTTATTTTATACCTTTATGATTTCCATTATGGGTAAACGCGATAATTTCATTTTAGGAAGTGCGGACTACTGCCCCCTCAAAGTGATTTGAATCGTTAATGCCATATGTGGGATGTATAAAGGATGGAGTAAATGGTATTATACATTATATTATACTGGAATTATAGTATAAATTTATATAATTATAATTTCATTCCATTAAATATGAAATATAAATGAAAGTAGCGTTCATGCGTACGTACGACTTACCGTCTCCATGAACGGTGCATTTCATTTCTTACCTCTAAATGTTATGTAATATTATAAATGCATGTATATACTGGATATATATGATATATTTGATATCTAGATAATGAATATAATTCTAGATATAATGGATATTTCACCACATGAACAACATGTAATTATAAGAAGTTTATTTTTGACTCAAGTACCAAATATCGACAAAATGACCGTTATTAACTTAAATAGTTAAAAAATTTTCCTAACATGGTAAAAAGTGATATAAAAGGAATAATGAACATGGAAAAGTTCTTAATCAAATAGAAATTAACTCTAGTTTATTATTCATGAGGTTAAAGAATGATCGAGTCAAGTCGGACACGAGGTAAGGGAACTTCTTAACCCAATTTCTGTTCTTCGGGTTAATCTCCTACTTTCAAATTATGTCATGATATAATTATGTCCTATCTTGTATTTGTACTTTATTTATTTTTACTTATAGTGAATACACATAACATATCTATTTTATTTAAAAAATTATCTTTGTAAGGACTTCGTCTCAATCTCCATTCATTGAGGCATATTTTGTTTTATACACAAATTTCTTCTATACGGTGTATAAATCACTTTAACTTTTACGTTTATTAAAAAGGAATCTTTTTTATATGAAGCATTTTCCTAAACAAAAAAAAAGGAATGTTTTTCTTTTCGTACGTATGCGGCGACAACGACTTCTCTGCCGCCGTGACCATTATTTGAGTTTCGGCTTCCTCTACAGGCCATAACTTTTTTTAAATGAAAAATAAATACCAAGTTTTAATTTTCTTTAATTTTGGTATTGAAAATGGTTTTGAAAGTGTTTTTTTATTATATCAATGTGTTGTATTTATATCTTTTGATTTAAATGTGGAAATGTTATGTTTATTTTATGCATGTTTTATGTGATATGATTATGTTATGGTTTATTATACGTTTATACCTGTTCATATGAGGAATGCATTGGACTTAATAAGTGACGGGTGGAGCCCGCTATAGCTCCTCGATGCATCGGCAGGTCTCATGAGACAAACTAGTGTCTTGGCACGAGGCCTTGACAAAATCTTATTTTTAGTATTGGCACAAGGCCTTGGCTACGTGGTTATGATAGTCTGGAATTATGCATTCCATCATTATGAAAGTGGTTATTGATATTTCATGTGATTATTCAACCAGTAGAATTTCCATGTGAATAAGTAAATGGAATTATTTCATTTTACTTTTTCCATATTATGTTGAAGTTCATGTTTAAAAGGCTTTTGTTTAGTTATACATTGCCTTAAATGTTTATGTTTATTTATGAAGGCTTCCGCTATATTGTTATCCTTACTGAGCATCTCAGCTAACCCCTTTCAATGTTTTATTTTTCCCAGGATGTGAAGAAAGATTTTATGATTGACCTACAGGGATAGTCTGAAGGGGATAGAAGTATGGACTATGGAGACTATGTTATTGTGATTTTTTAATTTATGATGTAATGTAACATTTATGAATGTATCTAGTGTTTCCAAGGCTACTAAACTAATCGGTCTTTCGAGACTTGATCTTTTGTGATCATGCCAATGTTATGCAATAATGCACCGACTCTGGGTAACTAGGGTCGGGGCGTTACAGTTGGTATCATAGGCAGTTTAGTACTAACCTTGGAAGCTATATTTAGATAAAATCTGATTAGGGCACATAGCCCGAAGATAGACTTTGAGGATTAGTATAGAAGAACTTCCTAGAATTTTGGTATTATAGAGATTTTGTGAGTTTTCCAAGAAATACATCCCTGTCTGGATACAAGCAGGTAGAGGCAGCTCTGGAACAGATGTACCTAGGGGTAAAAACCGAAAACACCGCTTTGAGCTAGACTCGAACGAGAATTGGTGCACGACAACGAGCCTTGCTGCACTCTTGGTTACGAAACTACTGGGGGATATGCTTAGGATAAGTCTAATTTTCTTTACAAACCATTATGAAGGGTTTATGAGTATATAATTCCTCTAAGAAAACCTTTCTTTTTACGATTATGGATTATATCCATAAATAGTTCAATTTATGTTAAGTGTTTTACAAGAATGGAATTATGTATTTCGATTCATAAACTAATCTAGTTTATGACATTGTTTAGAAATAGCGCCTAGTGGAAGGAATGGAAACCATATCAATTCATGCACTCCATGTAGGGATTTCCCTCCTGCTCAAGATAATTATTGTGCAGCTAGAGATACAGCTGGTGCTGATCACCTTATCACCATACTGGGACAACTCACTTAGGTTATGAATAATAACCTTACTCATATGGATCACCCTGATCCGCAACGTGGAGGATCAATGTTAGACCGCTTCATGAGGCAACAACCGCCAACATTTAATGGGGGTACAAATCCATTAGTAGCTGAGCAATGGATAAATTCCTTAGAGAAAATATTCCATGCCTTGGGGAGTAGTGAAATGGAAAATGTTATCATGGCAGTTTACTGCCTCACTAGAGATGCTGATCAATGGTGGTCATTGATTCAAAATACAAAGGAAGATGAAGAAGTATCAAGTATGGAATGGATAGAGTTCAAAGATATTTTCTTATAAAAATACTTTCCTCATGGCCATCGAGCAAATATGGAAAGACAATTTCTGAGTCTGAGACAAAAGGAGGATGAGAATGTCGAAAAAGTATAAGGCCAACTTTACAAGGTTAGCGAGGTATACTTTAGATTATATACATAACCCAAGAAGTAAGATTAATCGTTTCTTTGATGGGTTAAAACCATTTCTCCGTCGAGATTTAGTATCACAATCCTTCTCATCGTACGAAGATATTGTCTCATGTGCTATTAAGACAGAAAAATAATTCTCTAAATCTTATGACAATAAAGTAAAGCAAGAGAAGAAGAGAACGGTGGAACAAGAGACAGATAAAGGGAAAAAGGGAAATAAGGATTTTCCATTATGCGATAATTGTGGGAAGAATCACCCCGGTACTTACCTAAAAGGAATGGGAGTTTGTTACAAATGTGGAGAAAAAGGTCACCAGGCTCATGATTGCAAGGGAAAGAAAGAGGCTATCAATGTTAAATGCTACAATTGTAGGGAAATGGGGCATTATTCAAATGAATGTCCTAAGAATCAGGGAAACTTACCTCAGAAAAGGCCAAGGGATCAAGGCCAATCTAATGCTGTTACTACAGTTGAAGCGGAATAATTAATGTATTGGTGCTTTTTTACTCAAGGATTATATTCTGGTTATAAGAATGATGTGATATATATAAAGATTGTACTGCAGTACTTGTTGTTTTCATTAAGGTTTTAATATGATGAAGGTAATCATATTTTTATATGTGAAAATAAGAGAAACTTTACTTTGTTTGAGGAATCTGATGATACAATTGATTTTGGATTTTGGAGACCTTTTAGAGAAAGTCTGGATGGAGGTATTTTGGATAACTATAAAGGTTGGAATGGATTAAGTTGAACTTTGGATAGTATTGTTTTAGGTTAAAACATTTCGAAAGATTATTTTTGGAATATTATAACACTATATTTTTAGGAAAAGGACAACTTGCAGGTCGGGGGATAACCCGTCGCGTCGGATAAAGCCGTAGGAATCGAACCCACAACCTTAGTGCGACAGACCTTTATTACCTACCACTAGCCTACAATAAGTCCCTGGATATTAAAAAATAGTTTTCCTAATCTAAATAGTATGTGTTAATATTTTGAACCTTATAAGATTAGGATAAATATAATATTTTTGAGTTCTATTATCTTTTTGAGTGAAAGATGGGTTTGTGGTGAAAATTTATTAAAGAATGAAAGTCTACGTGACAAGTATGTATATTTCCTTACGTTCTTCTCATAAATTAATTCCTCAACTTTATGAAAGGTAACTTAAAACAAAAACGTTGTCAGTTAACTTTTCCTACCGAGGAATCAATGATTGTTTAACCAATCACATGTTTGTGATTTTCTTGTAGTTAATCTTTCTCCTAATCCTGTTTTCTACCACTCTCCATCAGACCTTGATGGTTTGTTTTTCCTCCATATCCATATTTTCATAGAATCCTAGTATGGGCTATCTCGGGTGACCTTTGTACTTCTCTTTCTTTCTTTTAAAGTTATATTTTTATTAACCTTATTTCCGATGTGGGTTTTCCAAAAATGTATTTTCTATTTTCAAACTTTTATTTTCAAGGAAAAATTTCAAATTGTGAGGATGCAATTTATTGAAGGAGGGGAGAATGTAACGCCCTGAGTTTCCATGATACACTTCTCTTTCAATAATGCAATAGCTTGCATTGTACGCTAGTTCGAGATTATAACACACCGCGACCAATCAAAATAGATATTATGAATAACAATACCCACTTTTTGAAATTATATATAATTTATATTTCAAAATGGACTTCATTTTTGGATTCAGAATATCGAAATTAACCTATGTTGAATTTTTGGTATTTTTCTGAGAACTTCCAATTTTTTTATGAATAGTGAAAAATACTTAAAAACAAATTTTTTAATCAAAATAATTTAGAGATTTAAATTATACAATTGAGTGGTTTCAAAGTGTAATTAGAATTTATTTTTACCATTTTATCCAATGGTGGTCATTAGAATTAATTTCACTTTGAAATTGGACTTAAACAATTGTCAATCTGTTGATTGATATTCTTTCTTAAAAACACGCTATTTGTTGTGACAACGGGAATTAATTATAAAATTAATTAATTCAACTTATATGTTTGTAATTTTATAAAATAGACATCATTTTTTAATTCAGAATATCAATTATATCTTAGGGTGAAATTTTGGCATTGTTCTGAAAAACTTCAATTTTTGATGAATAGTGAAACCACTAAGTGGTAGTTAAAAAACTGATTTTTCTTTTAAATGAAACATTACCACTTCTGTGATTTGATTTTCAAAAATATAACATACATGGTTGTAATTAGGAAGTAAAATTTTTTTCAATGAGATTAAAATAATTTTTTGGTGAATAGTAACTTTTAAGTTTAATTAATCGCGATTAAAGGTAATTAGTGAAATTTAAGGTAAAAATGATATTATAAAAATATGAAAATACCTTTAAACTTGTCCTAACCCTATTGGATGTGTCATGTCAGAACAAGAAAATCCATGGTTCAACATGGGGACCCCATGGAGCCACTTTGGTAGGAAAATGACATAAATAACTTTTTATTTAATGTTAAAATAAAAATGTCACAAACATGAGTTGTTTTACTAAAACAATTTTTAAATGGGGTTATACAAGTTATATTTTTTACTATAAATATTAATTAGAAATATAAAAAGATTTTCTATATCATGATAATTTTTTTATAATTTCTAGACATTAAATAAATTAAATTATTTATGACACCATGATGATGGAGTGATTACCTCATTAATTAATGATTTAAATAAAATAAAAAGATAATGTAAAATCTAAGACTTAAACTTGTAAAAAACCTATTGGATGAGTATATTTATAACCCTTATCACCTTATACTAGAAATATATAAGTGTGGGACCTTTAAAATCCGAAACTCATTATATAATAAAGTAACATTTTATGACTTTTCCAAGAGTGCCCCTCCTCTCCTCTTATGAAAGGCTCCCACCACTACCACATTATTCACACCTTCCAAGCCATTTGGATCGGCCAAACTCTGCCCAAATACTCTCCCAACTTCCCTATCTTACTCCTAGAATCATCACTTTGGGCAGAAGTCTTCCCAAGGAAGCCTTTGACTCAAATCAAAAAGAGTTACCCGATTTTAAGGTAATGTATTCTCTTATATTATTTTGTTTTATTTTGCTTCTCCAACCCCTTAAACTATTTTTATTCCTTTATTTTGTTACAAAACCAGTATATTCAATATAATATGATGTTTTTATGAGAAGGATTTGATTTACACTTACACACACCTTCGTCTAATGGTTAAAGAATATACTGTTTCTGTGGTTGGCGAATTTCTGCCTCACGAAATGATGATTGTTCAATCTTCTTTTAACACCTCTCATGGTGGCCATTATGATGGAAATAAGTTTATATATGATATATATTATGTTTTTTTCCTTATTATTATTTATTTTTCATTTATGTTATACCTTTATGATTTCCATTATGGGTAAACGCGATAATTTCATTTTAGGAAGTGCGGACTACCGCCCCCTCAAAGTGATTTGAATCGTTAATGCCATATGTGGGATGTATAAAGGATGGATTAAACGGTATTATACATTATATTATACTAGAATTATATTATACCTTTATATAATTATAATTTCATTCCATTAAATACGAAATAGAAATGAAAGTATCATTCATGCGTACGTACGACTTACCGTCTCCATGAACGATGCATTTCATTTCTTACCTCTAAATGTTATGTAATATTATAAATGCATGTATATACTGGATATATATGATATATATGATATATACATCATGAATATAATTCTATATATAATGGATATTTTACCACATGAACAACTTGTAATTATAAGAAGTTTATTTTTGACTCAAGTACCAAAGATCGACAAAATGACCGTTATTAACTTAAATAATTACATAATTTTCATAACATGGTAACAAGTGATATAAAAGGAATAATTAACATGTAAAAGGTTCTTAATCAAATATAAATTAACTCTAGTTTATTATTCAATAGGTTAAAGAACGATCGAGTCAAGTCGGACACGAGGTAAGAGAACTTCTTAACCCAATTTCCGTTCTTCGGGTTAATCTCCTACTTTCAAATTATGTCATGATATTATTATGTCCTATCTTGTATTTGTACTTTATTTATGTGTAATTATAGTGAATACACACAATAGATCTATTTTATTTAATAAAATTATCTTTGTAAAGACTTTGTCTCAATCTCCATTCATTGAGGCATATTTTGTTTTATACACAAATTTTTTCTATACAATGTATAAACCCCTTTGAATTTTACATTTATTCAGAAGGAATTTTTTTTATATGATGCGTTTTCCTCAACGACAAAAAGGAATGTTTTTCTTGTCGTACGTATGCAGCGACAACGACTTCTCTGCCGCCGTGACCATTATTTGAGTTTCGGCTTCCTCTACAAGCTATAACTTTTTTTAAATGAAAAATAAATACCAAGTTTTAATTTTCTTTAATTTTGGTAATGAAAATGGTTTTGAAAGTGTTTTTTTATTATATAAATGTGTTGTATTTATATCTTTTGATTGAAATGTGGAAATGTTATGTTTCCTTTATGCATGTTTTATGTGATATGATTATGTTATGGTTTATGATATGTTTAAACCTGTTCATATGAGGAATGCATTGGACTTAATAAGTGACAGGAGGAGCCAGCTATAGCTCCTCGATGCATCAGCAGGTCTCATGAGACAAACTAGTGTCTTGGCACGAGGCCTTGACAAAATCTTATTTGTAGTCTTGGCACGAGGCCTTGGATACGTGGTTATGATAGTCTGTCATTATGCATTCCATCATTATGAAAGTGGTTATTGATATTTCATGTGATTATTCGACCAGAAGAATATCCATGTGAATAATTAAATGGCATTATTTCATTTTACTTTTGCCATATTATGTTGAAGTTCATGTTTAAAATGCTTTTGTTTAGTTATAAATTGCCTTAAATGTTTATGTTTATTTATAAAAGCTTCCGCTATATTTTTATCCTTACTGAGCATCTGAGATCACCCCTTTCAATGTTTTATTTTTCCTAGGATATGAAGAAATATTTTATGATTGACCTACAGGGATAGTCTGAAGAGGATAGAAGTGTGGACTATGGAGACTATGTTATTGTGATTTTTCACTTTAGGATGTAATGTAACATTTATGAATGTATCTAGTGTTTCCAAGTCTACTAAACTAATCGGTCTTTAGAGACTTGATCTTTTGTGATCATGCAAATGTTACGCAATAATGCACTGACTCTGGGAAACTGGGGTCGGTGCATTTCTGTAACAGAAAGGTTATAATGAAAGATACAAACCAAAAAATATTTTAAAGAGAAAATCTACCAAGACATCATAGAACACCAATATTCTAAAGAAGGACCGTTGATACAATAATTATAGGAATTATATTACTAAAATACATAAATAATTATAGTTTAATCCATAATAACCTTATTACATGACTATTCAAGAAATATAGAATAAATTTGTCCAAATAAAGAATGACTCATCAGAGTTGTCCATCAAAACGACCAAAAACCTAAATCACCAACAGTGGTTGATAATCCAAGGACTTAGATCAATAAAATAAAGGAAATATCGATCCAAAAAAGATTAAAATATGTTTTAAATGAATTAAACATCACCAATTTTCCCTCTGTCCATAATCCTCCTAAAATCACCAATCTCCAAGAGGGTAGGAGAATCAAGTGATTTAATTGAATGAAAATGAGCGAGGAAGGCATTAAATATCCCCTCATTGTGTTCGAAAATGGTTTAAAGACAAAATGTGTCTCATTAAATGAGATTCAAGGAAAAAGGATTGGTTTCATCTATTTAAAATCCACATGACCCCCGAAACGACCTTCACTATGTCATGATCATAGTTATTTTGTTCTTCAGCATAGCCCTAAAATGGCTAGCCCACCATGGGTAGGTGGTAATGATCAAGATGTTTTTACTCACCATTCCCTCCAAAATGACTGTGTTGAGGTCACCTAGACCATATTAAAAAACAAACATCCTTGAGAACAATTTATTGGCCACAACTTGTCCAACAATTTTCCCCTTTTAATTTTTACACAGAGGAAAACAAAGGACAAAAACAGCTTGTGTCCATGGGTGTTTTGTTGGCCATTTTGAACAGAAAAAAATCCAAATACCTTAAAAACCTGTCAAAAACAAAAATGATCCACCCAAACTTGGACCCACCTATAAAATTAAATGAAAGGATAGAAATTATGTTTTTAATATTATGAAAAAAAATTCAGAGCTTTATAATCTCCCCTCTAGGGATTCTTGTCCTCGGGAAGCATCTCTAGTTTTACTTCTTAAAAAAAATCCAGTCACTAAGCTCAAATACCCTACTGCTACTCCCAATTTTCCTCTTGAATCTATCCTTGCTACTATAAGACAAGAAAAAGTGGAACCATATTCCCCAACAACACATTGTCACTCTGGTCTATTATTCGCACCAAGCGCTCTACAAAAGCTGCATCTGGTTCCAACTCAACATCCTCACAGTTGATCACATGCATAGGATATATCTTGTAACTTTGAAGATAAGAAATCTGGAACACATCAGGGATAACTCAATAACATGGATGAAGGTCCATGAAGTAATCCACTAATCCAATATGTCCATTGATCTCAAATGGTCCCACAAACCATGACATGAGATTCCCTTACTCCCGCAAATGATGATGCCCCAATTGAGGTGACACCCAAAAGAAAACCTTCTCACAAACAGAAAAATCCAAATTCTATATCCTCCGTTTATCATATGATCATTTCCCAATCTGAGCTGTAACTTACCACTTCTTGATCATATTTACTCTCTCAGAGGACTCTTACACCATAATCATCCCAACAACTATTATCTCACCCACCTCATGCCATCATAGTGGTGAAAGGAATGAATTTAAATAAAAATAATCAAAAGGTGTTATCTGAATATTATCCTAGAATTTTTTTTATAAGAGAACTCCACAAACTCCAGATGCTCATCCCATGCTCCACCAAATTCTAGGATGCATTCCCAAAACATATCCTCAAGGATCCAAATCTTACTCTTTGAATATCCATTAGTCTCTAGATGATATTCCGTACTTAGATTAAACTAAGTCCCCAAAGAATTCTATAATCCTTGAAAAAGTGATGACATGAAACACACATCTCTATTCGATATGATATTTATAGGAAATCCATGCAGTCATACCATCTATTAAACTTACAGCTTTCCTAACTCATTTATAAAGTGAGTCTCTTAGATTGAAAAGAATTGTTATACTTTCTTTAACTAATCAACTACAACCAAAATGAAATATTGACTTCTCAAGGTCCTGGGTAGCCCCACCATGAATTATATCATCACAATGTCCCATTTCCATAATGATAATTGATGTGGATGAAGATAACCAATTGAGCACTGATGTTCAACCTTTACCCTTTGGAAGGTAAGGAATTGTGAAACAAAACTAGTAATGTCCCTCTTCATGCTAGGCCACAAAAACTGACATCAGATATCATGGTAAATATACATCAACCCTAGATGAAATTACTATTTTGAAGCATGAGAGTCTATAACAAGATCTTCCCTCCTAAAATCTTTCACTACTAACCTCTCATGAACATATATCATGTTTTCATCATCTAATGACCACTCTGGTACTGAACCATCTCCCACAAAGCATTCTAGCATCACTATGCACTCGAGGTCTGAATCTTTGTTCACTTTCACATAGTCCACTTGAGAATACATGATAAAAAAAGGTTGACATGTTATCACACCTTGATCCTCTATTTCATCAACAAGACACTTCTACATTAAACTCATATGACACTATTTATCCTATTAAGTCCACTCTCTAAGATCCTATGTTTTTGATGTTTTATTACTAATAGAATCTAAAACAATATTACCTTTACCTAGAGAATAATCCATCATGAATTCAAATGTCTACAAATACTCTACCCAACACTTCTACCTCAAGTTTAGATCCCACTGATAGAAGATATATTAGAGGCTCTTATAGTTCATGTAAACAAATAACTTATCACTGAAGAGATAATGTCACAAACACTTTAGAGTGTGGGATAAATCTTCAAAATACAAGTAATGTGTTGGGTAGTTCCACTCAGGGGTTCATAATTGAGATGACTTATAAGAGTCTACCTGATCTCCTTGCATCATCCAAACTCCCAAACCAACTCCTGAGGCATCACAATACACCAAATATCCGATCCCAGGAATTGGAAGGGTAAAAAATGGGGTTTTCTTTAATCTTATCTTCATTTAAAGGAAGGAATATTTAGAAATATATATCAAATATAACTTCAATAACTTTTTTTTGATTCCATTCAAAGGTGATTCCAAATGGGATAAGTCTTGTAAGAAACATTGATATTGATCAGTTAAGCCAAGGAAGCTCCTTATCTCAGAATCATTATCTAGATGTGCCCAATACATTACCACCACTACCTTCTATAGGTCCATAGATATTCCTAACTCATAGATCACATTCCCCAGGAACCAAAACTCATAAATCCAAAAGTGACACTTCGATATCTTAGCATGAATTATATGCACTTGAGGTGTACTCAATACAATCTCAAGGTTCTTTGCATGAACATTTGAATTTTGTAATTATATGAGGATATATTCAATAAAAACTACAATTAAAGAGTTGAGATAAAGATGGAAGATACTATTGATGAGATCCATGAACACTGATAAAACATTTGTTAGCATGGAAGTCATGAAAATATGATCATACAATCTATATCTACTTCTAAAAGTCATCTTAGGGATATCCTCCTCTCTGACCTGTAACTGATGGTAGTATAACCTTAAGTAAATATTAGAGATCCACCTAGCTCCCCACAACTATTAAAAAAAATTATAGAACCTTGTAAATGAGTATTAATTATTCACAGTCACTTAGTTCCTCTTCCTATAGTCATTACACAATTGAAGACTATAATTTTCCTTCTTAGAAAAAAACACTAGGGTACCCCAAGGTGATGTTCTTTGTCTGATAAAACCCTTCATCTCAAAATCCACGAGCTATACCTTGAGTTCCTTCAACTCAACCAACACCACATGATATGGGGGAATTGAAATAGGTTGTTCTCCTAACGTGAATTCAATCTCAAATTAAATCCATATTTAAGGTGGGAGACCTAAAAAGTACTTTGAAAAGAAATCATGATATAGGTCCACCAATTGAGGAAATGAAGAGGCAACCATTGGATCCTCAATAAGAACCATGATAGATACTTCTACTATAATAGATCCAACATGAGTCAGGTCTGGTCCCACTCTACCTACTCCAATATCTTATTCACTAGTCAACACAAACTTCTCCCCCTTGGGCATAGTAAAAAATACATGACTCCTATATTAGTAAATGTGCACATGATAACTAGTCAACTAGTCCATGATGAAGATCACATCAAATCTATTCAACTCAATTATCATGAAATCGCATAGATTTATATAGTCATAAATGACTATAAGACACTTTTGATACCTCTAAATACTATTATCTTTCTTTCCTATGGTTGTGATGACCGAAAGGCACTCTAAAGGAAACTTGACCTGTAATTCAATCCCAACAATAATTTTCATTGATATAAAAAAATGTGAAGTATGAGTATTGAATAGAGTAGAATAAAGAGTATATGTGATTAAGAACATACCTCAAAGGGTTAATGGTCCCTCTTTAGAGTCATTCAAAACCTGATCCATCACATACACTTCACCTGCCTCATCTTTATAACCATATCTTTAATATTCATGATTTTTTTAGTCATTATCATCATAGGGGTATAAAACTACTATTGAGGACCCCATCTAGTCCCATGGCATAATGCATTCATTTGTCTCAAACCTCTGTGAGACCTCATCCATGATGCATTCAAGTAGAAATGCCGTAGATGCCCTGTCTTGATGCAATAATGACACTTGATCGAAGGCTTTGATTTTTTTTCCAATAGTTACCATTATATACATAGTTGAATCACTGGGAAAATACTCATCCTATAGAATGTGATGATGAACCCTTGATCTACTCGGACTATCTACCGCTACTATGGCATGAATCCTCCTCATTCCTCTTACTACTTCCAGAAGTGTCACTAGGAAGTTCACAGAAGGATGAAAGAAGACCCACTACTCTATCCTCCTCCAAAACCTTCTCGATCACCAGGGCCATGGGTAGAACCTCCGTATATGTATTCTGGTCTAAATTCTTGACCTAGAATCTCAGCTTTGGATGAATTCCAATCTTGGAATTCCTAGCATTCTATTCCTTATTCCTAGCCAAGAGAAGAGAAAATCAAAGAAACTCTGGGAAACGTGTCAAATAATAATACACCACCATTGTCCCTTGATGGATCTCTAAGAACTCCTACACCCTTTCCAACTTCATCATACCTAGAAAGAACTCCTTGAAGAAAAGTTCAATAAAGGTTATCCATGTTAAACCTTTATGTATCTCCACTGGTTTATGACACCCCACCACCTCTTAGTGGGTCTATGAAGTATTAAGGAATCCAAATTCACTTGATGGTCCATTAGAGTCTCCAATAGATCAAATATACCTTCAATTATATCAATCTAGTACTCATAATATTGATGGCCTTTAGTGCCTTGGAAGGATGGATGGCCCTGAAGCTGGAAGTCTTGAGTATAGTCGACCAACATCTTGTAAACTTGTACACATTGAATTTTCACTATGAGGACGACTCGAGGATGAATTTTACCTTATTCCTGAACTAATGGAATAGGTGTAGGAGTATTATTTTACACTTCTAGTTGTAGAACTGAAACATCCTCTCTTTTGGGAGCATTATGGCCTGCTCCACCAAGCGGTCCAGTCAAGAGTCTCCAAGGAGACATTTTCTAAAATTCCAAATGAACATTCAGAACACCTACATCAACTTATTTAAGTAGTTATAAGTATTACACAATGTATTCCAATAAAAACCTACCCTAGGAGGCTACCCACAACAAGAAGGCACAACCCTACTACTACTATAAAAGGATCTCCATACCTTCATGTTAGTCACATCATATATATAGAAGAAAAATAGCATGATCAAGTTCAACTAATTATCACCACACATATATATCAAAAGAGAAAAAACACATATATATCACTCAATATAGAAAAAAAGTCTATCCTAAACATATAAAACATTCAAAAAATTCAATTAAGGAACCACTATATGGAACACAATGAGTATATATATATGGAATGTGATCCTACATGTCTACTCATGATGCATGAATACACCCAAATCCCATAAAATAGTAACAACACAATAAAATCAGGATCTACATGAAACAATAAAACCATAATTGTAATAAAAATCACAAAAATGGGAACTCAAAGGTTTATTACACATGTGCTGTCTAAGAACACATGAAACTCCCCTACCCGAGTCCCACACAACCTAACTACTTTGTGACGCCTCAACCCCAGAAGCCTAGAGTCGGTGCATTATTATAATACATTAGAATGATTACAAGGAATCAAGTCCCGAACAACTGATCAGTTTAGCAGTCTTGGAAAATAGATTACATACATGAATGTTACATTACACATTAGAAAATAAAACACAACATAAATGATCCTTTGATAATGACATTAATACCGTAGCTTAACCCTCCTTATCAATCATAGTACACTTATTGGAATCTTGGGAAAACTAAAACATAGAAAGGGGTGAGATCAGATGCTCAGTAAGGATAAAAATATAGTGTAAAATTTCCTAAATAATCATAAAAATTTAAGGAAATGTATAAGACTAAAACAAAAGCCTTTTAAACTTAAACTTCAACATAATATTTAAAAGATACAATAAAATAATTCCATTTACATATTTACATGGATATTCTACTAGTCAAATAATTACATAAAATATCAATAGACACTTTCATAATGATGGAATGAATAATGCTAGACTTCATAACCACATAGTCAAGGCCTTGTTCCAAGACTAAAAATAATATTTTTTCAAGGCCTTATTCCAAGACACTAGTTTGTCTCATGAGACCTACCGATGCATAGAGGAGTTATAGCGGGCTCCACCCATCACTTACTAAGTCTAATGCATTCCTCATATGAAAAGGTTTGAACATAACATAAACATTCATATTAAAACTAGCATACGAAATGTCAATAATTTATCCATAAACCAGGAATGGTATAAAAATAACACATCCACAATCAAACATATCACAAAAACTTCAATACAATATGGAAGATTTGTATCATAACTAATCAAGTTCAAATAAGTTTATAATTCATCAGAGGATCTTGATATAGATGAAGATGATTTGTAAAACTCTTTGAGAGAAATATCTCTTTTTCATGAAATCATTTAAAAGTCACACAATTTAGAAAGGAATACATTTAAAGACATTTTTGAATCAAAGTGTCCCATACCACTTTGAAACTTTCGAAAGGAATTAACATTTTAAAAACATTCATGTCTATATAAATAAATCCTTAAAAACCATTTTTAAAACATGGATATTAATGAGAAATATTTAGAAGAATAAATATTTAAAACATTTAAAATGATGTTTTAGTAAAAAAGTACCTCAAAAATAATCCATTTGAAAACTCTTTTATGAAACATGGAAATGGATAATAAATATGTCCCAGTAGATACTTATGTAAAAACAACCTCGGATAATAAAGAGATAGTGAAATTAACCCTTACCTTGCACATTCGTTTAGTCGAGGGTATGTTTAACCTCCTGTATAAAGACCGTAGTATGTTTGTTAGGTCCACAAGGATGAATACCCTGAGAGGGGGGGGGGAGTGAATCTTGGTATAAATAATTAAAAATTATAGCCCGTTTTGATCTTGTTTTGCTGTTAAGAAAAACACTCTTCTCTCTCTTTCCCACTGCATAATATAAATAGAAAGTAAAGCATGCATAGGACACAACAATTTTTACTTGGTTCACCCTTACTGGGCTACGTCCAAGGAGCATACAATGGCGATGAGCTGATGTACCAAATTCACTAAAGCACACTGCTGTTTACAAGGTTCAGGATAGATCACCTCTATGCCCAGCCTCACTACCTTTACAAGATTTAGGGTTAGCTCACTACTTTCCCAAGGGTCACTCCCTGTCTCTCTCTCTCTGGCTCACTG
Organism: Viscum album; assembly: GCA_963277665.1. Taxonomy (NCBI): domain Eukaryota; kingdom Viridiplantae; phylum Streptophyta; class Magnoliopsida; order Santalales; family Viscaceae; genus Viscum; species Viscum album. The sequence continues at coordinate 1,629,157,186 of OY728159.1, forward strand.
TCGGTGGAGAGGATCACCTTCTTCCTCTTCCTTTGCTCACTACTCCGGAAAGGATCCACTCATAGTTTATAGACCTGTAGGTATCTTCATTATCACAAATGAATAAATCCTCTCTTGTATGTAGATGATTTTTTGAAGCTAAACCTTCACCCGTAGATGAATTTCTCTTTGCATCGAAGGTATCGGCCAATCCCTTAGCTTCCACGCAGCCCTGAATCACTGTAAGAAATCAACCATACTTAGATCCCTTATCTAAGGTGGCGTACAAGTCTCTGTTGGAACCAGGGTCTTCAAAGCATAATTTGGAGTATGGTTTATGTTTTTTGTCAATCCTCAGTGGAATTTCAGAATGTGTACCATCAATGAGATCATACCATTCAAGCAGACAACAGTAGTGAAGGTGGCGTCATTTCCCATTGTTTGCCAAATTTTTGGGCCTAAAAAATCGAAAAATGGAGAAAAGTGTTTTTGGAAAACAGACTTGTATGCCGTGTAATTGAAGGAGAGGAAAATTTTGCACCATATGTTGTTCATGATCAGAACATGTGAAAATAGAAAAGGGATAAGGGTCGTGCAAGTTTTGGGCTGGTCGCGCAAGTGACCTACGCGCCATGAAGAGACTTGCGCGCCGATGCCTAGGAGGATTGGAAACTTGTGCGTCTATTGTTTTTCAAGATTATAACTTCAAAATATGGCAAAGTAAAGAAGGACGCACTTGTATTTGTGTGGTCGCACAAGTGATCAGCGCGATAGAGGCTAGGGAGGATGAGCTGCGCGCCGGAACCTGCGCTCCGAGAGAAGACTTGCACGCCATGGCGCAGGGGGTCCAGTTTGCCTATAAATACTAGACCACCCCTCCTCATTAGAAACAGAGTTCAAGACTTAGATATTTTTCGAGCTCTCGTCACGCAAGTAGTGGATTCGCGCAAGTGGTTGTTGGGGACGCGCAAGTAGAGGCTGCACACCGATTGTTGGTTATGCGACCAAGGCAGTTTGAAAGATAAAGGCGCAACATTGCGCAAGTTAGGAGTTAAAAGAGGCAGTGTCGCGCAAGTGGTTTTGTGTCACTTGCACGATGGGATTGAAACTTGCGTGCCGGGATTGGAGAAGCGCGCCCGTGTTGTTAAAGTACATCTGTCCCCTTGAAGCTGCACAAAAGCTGGAAGATTGCCCGGTACCCTCAGCACAAATTGATATTCATCTTCTGGTGAGAATTGTACTTCAATAGAGCATCTACATACAACAGAGGATGCATTCTTATGTAATGATGAAGAGAACTTCACGTCTATAAACTGAGTGGGACTTCACCAAGGGTAGTGAGCCAGGGGGAGTCAACGGGAGTGACCCGAGGGAAGCAGTGAGCTATCCCTGAACCTTTGTAAAGGAAGTGAGCCTGGGATATAGTGTCTGTGCCCAAACCTTTGTAATCCACAGCTAGTAAATATTAGTGGAATTGGGTACGACTGACAACTTGTCGGCATTTTCTCCTTGGACGTATCCCTTAGTGGTGAACCAAGTAAAAAGTGATGTGTCTTCTCTGGGCATGTGAATGTTTTCTTTCTAATCATAATCATCATACAGGTTCAACAAGTTCCTACCAACGTGGGAACAAGATCCATAACATTAAAAGAAAAAGTTGTCACCCTAATTCACCCCTCCCCTCTCAGGGGTTCCCAGGGTCCTTCAAGTGGTATCAGAGCCAGGTTGCTGGTGTTGAATCTGTCCTTTTTCTTCATTGAAAACGCAGTCAATGTCAGGGGAGTCCCTCACTTCGATGGAAGTAATTTACAGATCTGTAAGAACTGAATAATATCTCATCTAAGATCTCTTGGAATGGAATTTCTCTTTTCTACTGTGCAAGTAATACAAGTCACTGATCCAACAGGCCTGGCTATGACTGAAATAGACAGGAAAATTCTTGATGCAGATGCTAAAGCACAGAATGCACTCACTGCAGCCCTTTCTGATCAGATCTACCTAAAGGTGATGAATTTCACCTCAGCAAAATCCATGTGGGATAAACTCAAGAATATTTATGAAGGAGATAGCAAAGTGAAGGAGGAGAAACTACAAGTGCTACACAATTAGTTTGATGATCTGAAGATGCATCCAAACGAGAATGCAGACTCTTTCTTCAATCAAATTACTGAAGTGGTTGGAGAAATTCGGGGTCTAGGTGAAGAAATCAAAGACATTGATATTGTAAAGAAAATATTAAGAAGACTTCCACCTCTGTATAATGCGAAGGTGTCATCCCTTGAGGAAAGAGATCTTTCCAAACTTTCTCTAGATGATCTACTGAGCAGCTTGGTAGCATATCAAATGAGAGTCAAACCAGAAGATGCTATGACTCTTGTGAGCAAGGAAATGACATTCAATTACATGGATAAACTCAAAATCTCATAAGATAGTAGCGGTGAAGATGATGAAGAAAAATAAATTCTTTCTCTCATTGCAAAGAAGTTCTAGAAGGGGAAAGGGAAATTCAAAGGGAATTTACCTCTCGCATGTTTCTGTTGTGGAAAAGTTGGGCACATTGCCTCTCAGTTCTTAAGAAAGATCAATGATGAAGATAGTGAAGATGAAAATGTTGATAAGCCTCAGAGAAGGTTCTTCAAAAAGGGAGACTTCAAATATGGTAAGAAAATGCAAAGGAAGAGTTTTGTCTGTGAAGAGGAAGAAGATGATAATGAATTCTATGATGAAGAAGAACCAGAATTCAAAACTGGGAACCATGCTTCTATGATGGACACTATTGAAAAGTCAGAAGATACTGATGGAGAAAAACAACTGATAACTTGTCTAGATCCCGAGATGCAACTTAAGGATGCAGTTAGTAAGCTTAAGATTCAATGTAAGAGATGCAATAAGTGGAAATCAATTGTATAAGAATCAACTGAATACGTTGATCAACTTGAAGCTGAAATTGAACGAAGAGAAGAATTTTTGAAGGTACAATCTAAAATAATTGAAAGCAATGATGATGTAATAGATCTGAAGTTGAGAATTGAAGAGCAGGCAAAGGTCATCAATGACCTCACCTCCAGAATAGATGAAAAATCCAAGACTGCTGAGGTTCTTGAGGAGGAAGTTGTTACTCTAAGGAGTAAACTGGAGACTAAATCAATTACAAAATAATTGTGGAAGAAAATAAAGTTTGGAAGATTCTCAGATGCAGAATTACTAGAAAGAGCCAAGTGTGGTTCAGATGGGGTTGGAAAAATCTTGAGTGATCAAAGACCCGCTTGTATGGGAAAGAGTGGAATTGGCTGTGAGGCTGAGACATCAACTACTGGAAGTGAAAAGATCCAAAAGAAAGATAAGATGAAAGTTGAACATGTTGAAACGTTACCTAGAGTGCCAAAAAAGGAACCCTCAATCCAAACTAAAAGGAGAACTAAAAATTATCCTCAAACATTCATAAATGACAGACAATCTAACTATTCTCCCAAGGAAGAAGGTATGAGGAGAAATTAAAGTGAGAAGACATTTCCTCTCATGAAGTGTCAGTTCTGTGGCTATCTGGGCCATACCATGTCTTATTGTGAAGAGGCAAGAAGCTATCTGAATGGAGAAGATATATAAGTTCAACAAAGGAGAACAATTTCATATCCTAATTCTTATAGAAGAAATAATTTCTATGGATATTGTTATCATTGTTATAAATTTGGTCATAAGGCCACTAATTGCAGGCAGATAAGGGACATGGACACCTCATACCTGTTGGGTCGGAGAGTGATGGAAAGAGGGGGGTGAATTGCCTTTTAAAAAATAATTAACAATTTAAAATCAAAGTTAAAAGTGCAGCGGAAATAAAAGAGGCAAGACACAAAACTTGATAACGGAGTTCGGCTTAAACCAAAACCTACGTCTCCGCTCCCAACTCAACCGTTGAGAGATTTACTACCGCTTGCTTTTTAATGGTTTTAGCAAGAAACCCACTAGACTTTAAGGTAGTCTAGAACCTGTTACAGCTTGCTTTTAATGGTTGAGCAAGAACCCACTAGCCTTCTTACAGGTGAAGGCTAGCTCACCTATGACTCAAGCCTTTTAAAGGGAAGGCTTGACTAACCTCTTCACACCTTGAAGGTGGTGTGAAAACCCAAACGAAAGGAAGATGAGAGAAAGAGGGGTTTGTAGGCACAAACCCAAATTGATGCTCAAAATAATAAAACAAGAAAAACCGTAATGTGGAGAAGTCTTGGGCGCTAATGGATTGATTGGAGTTGATGAAGAGCACTCCCAAGCTTCTTTGATGGTGCTCCTTGGATGTGGAAGTGAGTTGGAGCAAATGGGGATCCTTGAAGGAATGCGCCGGAGGTTCGCCAAATGATTGAAAAATGTTCCTGTGGGCTACCATATGTTTCCGGGGCTTCCTAGTCCTTTATTTATAGAGGGGGAACCCTCAAAAGGCCTTTGGGGGTCTTCGGAGCCGTTGGAGAGGCCTTCAGAGCCATTGGGGGTCAAGTGGGCAAGTCTGGTCAAAGCCCAACAGCTAGTTTGACTGGCTCCACCGGCTGACCGGTGCTTGGCCACCGGTTGGCCGGTGCTTAGAAAAAGGATAGGCCTTCTGCCCAGGCACCACCGGCTGGCCGGTGAGGAGGCCACCGGTTGGCCGGCGGTGAGACAGTAGGTGTCCCTTCTGTCTGGGTTCCACCGGCTGGCCGGTGGACTGAAATCAGTCCACTTTTGCCTTCTGGCTTTCTTGGCTCAATTCCTTGGCAACCTGAAATCATGCCTATCAGAAAAAAACACTTAAAAAAAGATTAGATAAATAAGAGAGTGATTGTGATCATGAAAATTAAACCACGAGGGGTACGAGAGGTACAACAATCTCCCCCTATTTTGATGATCACAATCACCAAAACAAGAAATGTAAAAGACTGAAATGAAAGGCATGCATTAAAGGATAAAGAAAAACATGAGAGAAATATTTGTCCCCTAATCAACCAAGAATTTCTCCCCCTTTGTGATTATCAAAATAGCACGGGGCATAAAACTTGATTGAGGTAAAGTTTGAAAAACAAGATAGATTTTTTAAACCAATTGAAATTTTTGAGATTTGAATTGAAAGTTTTGAATTGAAGGTTTTGAATTTAAAGTTTTGAATATAAAGCAAAAAGGCTTAAACGATCCTAACTCCCCCTAAATAAAAACAACAAATCACCGGGGAGAGGATTTTAGAACCGAGACAAATTTTGGTCCAGTGAGACTCGCTAAAAGGGATTTTTCAATCCAAACTTGTCTAGTGGCGGGTCTTCTCCTATGAAATTCATCACTAAAGGAAATGGTTTTGGGCCTTCCATACCGGGAATTTTTGCAATCGCACTCATAAATTAAGTGCCCGGGTTTTTTACAATAGTTGCAAAATTTATATTGGGAGCTCCCCCTTACAAAAATAGTAGGAGCATGGGAAGAGGAAGCTTGCTTGGAATAGCCAAGCCCTTGGGTGGTTCTAGATACGCATTGGGAACCAAGGAGCTTCGAAAGGTTATGTTCACCTTCGGTGAACTTAGCAAGGGATTTCCTTAAATCCTTGATTGTTGATTCCATAGAATCAACATCGGGAAGGTTTTGGATCTTGAGGGACAAGTCCTCCTTTTCTTTGAGAAGTTGTTCCTTTTTAGAAGAAAGTTTTTTGAAATTCTTTTTTAATGTAATAAATTTGGAAGAAAGTTCGTGAAAACCTTCCTCCAATTGATCTCTAGCATGTTGGAGATCCTCATAAGATAGATGATTGAAAGAATTTGAAGAACTAGAGGATGAGGAGTCGGAAGAGGATACCTCATGAAATGCCATTAGCCATTTTTTACCGTTGTCACTTGAGGAGGAGGAGGAGGAGGATGTAGAGCTATCACTCCATGTGGCCTTGAATGCCTTCTTCTTCTCCTTTTGCTTGGCCTTTTTCTTGTTGAGTGGACAATCAGGCTTGTAATGGCCTTTCTTGCCACACCCGTAACATGTTACCTCGGGCTCGGATTTTTCGTTGGGTTGAGCCTTGCGGGATTTCTTCTTCTTGTGCTTCTTCATGAATTTGTGCATTTTGCAGGCAAGATTCTCCATTTCTGAATTGCTGCTAGAAGAGGAAGACGATGAGGAGGAGGAGCTTTCTTCTTTTTGAACTTTGAAGGCGATGTTCTTTGGAACTTTGATCGGTTTGCCTTCCTTTTCAGCTTGCCTCCTCATGGTGATCTCGTAGGTCATGAGGGATCCGATGAGCTCTTCGACCGGCATGTTCTTGATGTCTTTTGCTTCTTGGATTGCCGTGACTTTCGGTGCCCATGAGCCTGGTAGGATCCAAAGGATCTTCTTGACCATCATTTCTGCAGACACATCATCACCAAGGGACTTTCTCCCATTGCAAACATCAGTAAAACGTGTAAACATTTCAGTTATATTTTCAGATGGATGCATGGTAAAAGACTCAAAATCTTGACGGTACATATCCAATCGAGTATCCTTAACTTTGTTGGTCCCCTCATGAGTAACCTCCAAAAGTTTCCAGATTTCATGAGATGAAGTGCATGTGGAAACTCGATTGAATTCATTACGATCAAGGCCGCAATGAAGAGCGTTCATGGCTTTGCCATCAAGCTCGAAATTTTTAATATCAGCTTGAGTCCATTTGGATTCATCGGGAGAAGAGAGAGAGTAACCATGCATGACAATTCTATAAATAGGATAACCAATACTTCTAAGAAAAGTAGTCATGCAGGTTTTCCAATAGGTATAGTCAGTTCCATCAAAGAATGGAGCACGACCCAAAGAATAACCTTCGGGGGTGAAAGAAGATGAAGCCATCACAATGGATCTTGAATTTGAAACCGGTTAGGGTATTACTCAAATTTTGCCTCTGATACCAATTGTTGGGTCGGAGAGTGATGGCAAGAGGGGGGGTGAATTTCCTTTTAAAAAATAATTAACAATTTAAAATAAAAGTTAAAAGTGCAGCGAAAATAAAAGAGGCAAGACACAAAACTTGATAACGGAGTTCGGCTTAAACCAGAGCCTACGTCTCCGCTCCCAACTCAACCGTTGAGAGATTTACTACCGCTTGCTTTTTAATGGTTTTAGCAAGAAACCCACTAGACTTTAAGGTAGTCTAGAACCTATTACAGCTTGCTTTTAATGGTTGAGCAAGAACCCACTAGCCTTCTTACAGGTGAAGGCTAGCTCACCTATGACTCAAGCCTTTTAAAGGGAAGGCTTGACTAACCTCTTCACACCTTGAAGGTGGTGTGAAAACCCAAACGAAAGGAAGATGAGAGAAAGAGGGGTTTGTAGGCACAAACCCAAACTGATGCTCAAAATAATAAAACAAGAAAAACCGTAATGTGGAGAAGTCTTGGGCGCCAATGGATTGATTGGAGTTGATGAAGAGCACTCCCAAGCTTCTTTGATGGTGCTCCTTGGATGTGGAAGTGAGTTGGAGCAAATGGGGATCCTTGAAGGAATGCGCCGGAGGTTCGCCAAATGATCGAAAAATGTTCCCGTGGGCTACCATATGTTTCCGAGGCTTCCTAGTCCTTTATTTATAGAGGGGGAACCCTAAAAAGGCCTTTGGGGGTCTTCGGAGCCGTTGGAGAGGCCTTCGGAGCCATTGGGGGTCAAGTGGGCAAGTCTGGTCAAAGCCCAACGGCTAGTTTGACTGGCTCCACCGGCTGACCGGTGCTTGGCCACCGGTTGGCCGGTGCTTGGAAAAAGGAGAGGCCTTCTGCCCAGGCACCACTGGCTAGCCGGTGAGGAGGCCACCGGTTGTCCGGTGGTGAGACAGTAGGTGTCCCTTCTGTCTGGGTTCTACCGGCTGGCCGGTGGATTGAAATCAGTCCACTTTTTCCTTCTGGCTTTCTTGGCCCAATTCCTTGGAAACCTGAAATCATGCCTATCATCCAAAAACACTTAAAACAAGATTAGATAAATAATAGAGTGATTGTGATCATGAAAATTAAACCACGAGGGGTACGAGAGGTACAACAATACCGATGTTCAAGACAAGTCAAGTCTCGTCAGCAAGACAGTGTTTCTCTTTCAAACAGGTTTTCACCTCTCAAAGAAGACTTCGACTATGAATAACCTGGGTATACGAAAGAGATAATTGAAATGCCATCAGTTCTTTATACTCAATCTAATGTCTCATAGAAGGAAAGGAAGAAGATTGAGAAATCCCACCTTACAGAGGTGGCCCTCAAAGCTAAAAAGAACAACAGTACCTGGATTCTGGATAGCGGTTGTTCATCTCATATGACAGGTAATGCCGGCCTACTAACGAATACCATAAGGAAGGTTGATGGTACAATAATATTTGGTAATGATGGGGCTCTAAAAATCAAAGGGAGTGGAAGTACCGAATTAGCTAATGGAGAACTAAAGAAGACTGAAGTCCTTTACATAGATGGCCTACGTCATAATATCCTCAGCGCGAGTCAACTCTGTGACTCTGGACTTATAGTTACTTTTAATCAGAAAGGCTGCACTATCAAGGGAAAGACTGGAAATTCACTTATGAAGGGATGTAGAACAGAAGGCAACTTGTATCAGGTTGATAGTGAAGAAAATGTATGTTACATGACTTTTGAAGAAGAAATTTTTTTTGGCATCGGAGACTGGGACACATCAATCAACAAGACATGGAGAAAATATCAAAATTGAGAATTGTCATGGACATTCCCAACCTGAAGCATGAGCGTGAAAAATCTTGTGATGCTTGTATTCATGGGAAGTTGGTATGCAGTTCATATCGGCCAAAGAAGAAAAGGGAATCTCACCTTCTTGATCTGATTCATATAGATGTATGTGGGACAATAAATGTTGCCGGAACTCATGGAGAAAGGTACTTTTTCCTTTTCATAGATGATTACAGTAGAATGGCATGTGTGATGGCCATTCACAGGAAACGACAAGTCCTTGAATGCATGAAAACTTATCGACGAATCACTGAGAATGATACTGGATGAACAATCAAAGTGTTGCGATCTGACAATGAAGGAGAATACATGTACATTGAATTTGAAAATTATCTGGAGAAGCATCGGATACAACATGAGGTAGCTTCTATGAGAACTCCACAACAAAATGGAGTTGTTGAACGTAGGAATCTATAGGTGAACAACATGGAATGAACTATGCTGATTGAGAGTTGTATTCCACGACATTACTGGAAAGAGGCTGTTCAAGATGCAGTGTACATTCAGAATCGAACAAGACATTATATGGGTGAGACGAAGACACCATATGAATTGTGGAATGGATGGAATCCTTCTCTAAAATACTTTCGTGTCTTTGGAAGTAAATGCTTCATCAGGAACAAAGAAGGAAATCAAGGGAAATATGGAGACAATGCAGATGAAGGAATTTTCATTAGTTACTCAATGAATAGCAAAGCCTAAAAATGTTTCAACAAGAATTTGGGAAGGATTGTGGAAAGTAGTGATGTTAAGATAATTGAAGAGAAAACCACAAATGCCTCAAGGATGTCATATGCTGATGTGATAGATAGTCAGGAACAAAGTGAACATGAAGAAAATACAAATGCAGAAATAGAGGAAGTTGTTCAAAACACTCATCAGTCACATCATGATGTTGACTCGGAAGAAGAATCTGAAGAAGAAACTATGGCTGAAGAGAATGCTACTGAACCTCACAGGAGAAATCGAAGAGCTGAGATTGATCCATCCAATATAATTGGGGACAGGAGTGCACCCACTCAAACAAGAAGGATGAGGAATAACACGCAATCTGTATTTCTATCAGTTATAAAGCCATCCTCATTCGAAGAAGCTGCAAATGACGAATCTTGGGTGAAAGACATGAATGATGAATTAGATCAGATTGACAAGAATCAAACATGGGATCTTGTCCAGAGACCCGAAGGTCACAATGTGATTGGTACCAAATGGATCTTCAAAAATAAGTTTGATGAGCATGGAAGTGTCATCAGAAACAAGGCATGACTGGTATGTAAAGGATACTCCCAGATTGAAGGTATTGATGTTTAAGAAACCTTTGCTCCAGTGGATAGACTGGAGTCAATCGGGATTTTCCTTGCCATGGAACTCCAAAGAGGATATAAAGTATATCAAATGGATGTCAAGACAACATTCTTGAATGGTGTACTCGAAGAAGAATACAATGAACAACCAGTGGGATTTGTTTTGGGTACTGATGAAACAAAGGTCTGCAAACTAAAGAAAGCTCTATATGGTTTGAAGTGGGCACCACAGGCATGGTACTCACAGCTAGATTCATATCTCAAGAAGTTGGAATTCAAAAGAGGAGGAGTTGATCACAATCTTTATGTGAAGAATTCTCCAAAATATCAATTCATGGTTCTAGTCTACGTTGATGATATCATATTTGGTGGCAGCAGGCAGAAATTAGGGGATGAATTTGCCAACCACATGAAATCAGAATTTGAAATGTCTATGATTGGGGAGCTCACATATTTCTTGGGGCTGCAGGTGATTCAAAATAAGGAATACACTTTCATATCTCAGGAAAAATATGCAAGATAGCTGCTGAAGAAGTTTAATATGCAAGACTCCAAACCAATGTCAACTCTGATTTTAGTTAGAAATAAACTTGGAAAACATGAGGATGGGGACTCTGTTGATCCCACCATGTACAGGAGGATCATTGGAAGCCTACTATACCTGATAGCGACAAGGCCAGATATTGTCTTTGCCACATGCCTTGCGGCCCGCTTTCAGAGTAATCCAAAGGAGGAACATATGGCGACAGTAAAAAGAATCATGAGGTACATTCAAGGTACACATAACTTCAGGTTATTTTTTGCTGCAGGCCGGGATAGTGAATTATCAGTGTTTTCTGATGCTGACTGGGCTGGTGATGTAGTAGACAGAAAGTCCACTAGTGGTGGAGCTTTCTATATTGGGCAGAAATGTGTTGTCTGGTTGAGCAAGAAACAAGAAAGTACTTATCTTAGTGCTTATGAAGCTGAGTATATCTCTGCTACAAAGGCATGCACTCAACTTCTTTGGATGAAGCAGCAACTAACATATATTGGTGATAAGGTACAGCAACCAATGGTGATTTACTGTGATAAAAAAGCGCAATTGATCTTATGAAGAATCTGGTTCATCATTCTCGTACAAAACATATTGAAATACAATATCATTTTATCAAAGAAAAGGTTGAACAAGGTGTGATTAGAATGGACCATGTTGGAACTGATGAGCAAGTGGCTGATATCCTGACCAAGCCGCAGTCCGCAGCTATGTTTGATAAGCATCGGTTGAACCTCGGAGTTCAACCACCTCCTACTGCACAAGGAGGCTCCGGAAAACCCCTCTCCCCATTTGTTATAACTTTTTTTTATCTATTTATGGATGTGATGCAGGTTTATGGGGGAGATACTATCCAGGGGGAGTATGGTTTGAGCTGAATGTTGAACAACTTATCGGTCTTTGGATTTATTGTCAATGGGGGAGAAAGGAATAAATTCAAGTCAATTAATGCTTCTGTGATGAGAAGTATGAGAAGGAAATCATCGGGCATAATGGAGAATTCTAAAACACTGGAACCCAATTCAAGCTTCCTCTCTTGTTTTCTACACCGAGCATTGCTCACGTAGAATTAGAGTGTTGGCTGAGTTGATTCTTGCGTTTTTGGTTTGCACATGGATGGAGATCTACTGAATTTATTTTTTGATTGCCAACAAACCCAAAGGGGGAGATTGTTGGAACAAAGGTCTTAAAAGCATGATTTGGATTATGGTTTGTGTTTGTTGTCAATCCTCAGTGGATGTTCAGAATGTGTACCAACAAAGAGATCATACTGTTCAAGCAGACAACAATAGTTAAGGTGACGTCGTTTCCCAGTGTTTTCCAAATTTTTGGGCCTGAGAAATCGACAAATGGAGAAAAGTGTTTTTTGCAAACAGGCTTGTGCGCCGTGTAATTGGAAGAGAGGAAACTTGTGCACCATATGTTGTTCATGATCAGAACATGTGAAAATGGCAAAGGGATAAGGGTCGCGCAAGTTTTGGGCTGGTCGCGCAAGTGACCTGTGCGCCGTGAAGAGACTTGCACGTCGATGCCTAGGAGGATTGGAAAATTGCGTGTCTATTGTTTTTCAAGATTATAACTTCAAAATATGGAAAAGGAAAGAAGGAAGTGCTTGTATTTGTGTAGTCGCGCAAGTGAGTAGCACGACAAAGGCTAGGGAGGATGAGCTGCGCACCGGAACCTGCGCGCCGAGAGAAGACTTGTGCGCCATCGCGCAGGGGGTCCAGTTTTCCTATAAATAATGGACCACCCCTCCTCATTGGCAATGGACTTCAAGACTTAGAGATTTTTCAATCTCTCATCATGCAAGTAGTGGATTCGCGCAAGTGGTTGTTGGGGCGCGCAAGTAGAGGCTGCGCGCTGATTGTTGGTTGCGCGACCAAGGCGGTTGGGGAGATAAAGGCACAAAATCATGCAAGTTAGGAGTTGAAAGAGGCAGTGTCGCACAAGTTGTTTTGTGTCACTTGCATGCCGGGATTGAAACTTGCACGTCGGGCTTAGAGAAGCACGTCAGTGTTGTTAAAGTACATCTGTCCTCTTGAAGCTGCACAAAAGCTGGAAGATTGCCCGGTACCCTCAGCACAAATTGATATTCATCTTCTGGTGAGAATTGGACTTCAATAGAGAATCTACATACAAGAGAGGATGCATTATTATGTAATGATGAAGAGACCTTCACATCTATAAACTGAGTGGGGCTTCACCAAGGGCAGTGAGCCAGGGGGAGTCAATGTGAGTTACCCGAGGGAAGCAGTGAGCTATCCCTGAACCTTTGTAAAGGCAGTGAGCCTGGGATAGAGTGTCTGTGCCCAAACCTTTGTAATACACAGCTAGTGAATATTAGTGGAATTGGGTAAGACTGACAACTTGTCGGCGTATGCTCCTTGGATGTATCCCTTAGTGGTGAACCAAGTAAAAAGTGCTGTGTCTTCTCTGTGCATGTGATTGTTTCCTTTCTAGTCATAATCATCATACAGGTTCAACAAGTTCCTACCAACGTGGGAACAAGATCCATCACATTAAAAGAAAAATTTGTCACCCTGATTCACCCCTCCCCTCTCAGGGTGTCCCAGGGTACTTCAGTCTCGGCACGCAAGTCAACACTGGTGCGCAAGTATTTCTGAACACTTGTGTGACTCAAGCTTAAGCTTCTCCAAACTTGCATGACGCACTTCCTTTGCTACCCAAACCACCTTAGGTGCTCAATAAAAATATGGCGCACAACTTCAACACTGGCGCGCAAGTCCCTACTTGCGCGACCAAACACCACTTGTGCAACTTCCACACCTATGCAATGGGAGCTCTGATTTTTCTAATTATTGAACTCCGTTAAGGAATGAGGAGGGGTGGTCCAGTATTTATAGGAAATTTGACCACCCTGCGTGGCGGCGCGCTAGTCTCCCCTTGACACGCAAGTCTTGGTGCGCATGTCCTCTATTCTCCTAGACACTTGCGCGACCAAACCAAATACCTACGCGACCCTCTTTCTTTTGCCATATTTTGATCTTCTGATCATGAAAAACAACAGGCGTGCAAGTTCCCAATCCTCCTAGGCATCGACACGCAAGTCTCTTCACAGCGCGCAAGTCACCTGTGCGACCACACTAATACCTGTGTAAACCTTATCCCTTTACCATATTTTTATGATCTGATCTTGAAAAACTTATGGCGTGCAAGTTTCCAAGCCTTCAAGTACACGGCGCGCAAGTCCCTTTGCCAAAACCCACTTTTCTTCATTTGGCAATTTTCAGGCCCAAAAATTTGGCAAACACTGGAAAACGACGCCATCTTGTATTTGTTCTTTTTGTACCACCTCCAGATCATCCATTCATTTGTTGAAGTTATTGAGTGAAACATTAATCGTTTAACCACATCTCTTGAACTTGACACTCCACCATGAAATCCCCTTTGTCAACAAGTTTGTATGACATGGTTTTCTTTGTCAATAATCACAGCATAGTTGTACACTTTTTCAACAAACAAAATCACCTCAAAAATACTTCAATGATACCTTGAGGGATTTTTTCCCAATAATCTCCCCCTCTGGGTTTGTTGAAAACTCTTCTATAAAAAGATACATCATTGATTCTTCAGCCACTATTCACCTCATTGCGATTCTAATAGCGATCAAGGATTAACTCAACATATACTCTAAGCCCACATGAGCAATGCTCGACGTGAGAAACAAGAGTAAATGAAAAGTTCATCAATGAATCACTTCATCTCTGAAATCCACTGTTGACACCAAACTGATACCAATTTTTGGAAATATTCTTCCAACACCACTCATCTGATTTTATCACGATCCTCAGAGGTCGTGATATCTATTCTTTGATCGATCACTTCTAGCATCGTCAGATTTAAAACGCTCCCCCTTTCTCAATGCTCCTCCTATCTCGCTGTCTCCCCCTTGATCGATCACTATTTTCTCCCCCTTTGTCAATGAACCCAAAGGGCAATCCTTCGTGGTCTTTAACAGAGTAGAGAAATCATATCAGTATATTAGATAAAAACACATCATACCTCGGGGAGAGGGGGTTTCCGCATCCACACTATTTCAAGTGCGGGGAATTGACTGAACTCCCAGAGCCAGTCGATGTCTCTCAAAAGCATCTTTGGGTAAGGCCTTTGTCATAATGTCTTCAACCTGTAGCTCTGTAGGCACATACTCTAACTTCACAATGCCTTGCTCCACATTATCCTTGATGAAATAATATTTGATCTCAATGTGATTTGTCATTGAGTGATGAACTGAATTTTTGCTAAGATTGATAGCACTTGAGTTATCACACTGGATTACGATCAGAGAATTCACTTCAAATCCCATATCTTCAAGCTGCTATTTCATCCACAATAACTGTGTGCATGCTTGAGTGGCCACAATATACTCAGCTTCTGCGGTGATTAATGAAATGCAATCCTGCTTCTTTCTTAACCAAGTAATACATAGTCCACCAAGATAGAATGCACCTCCAGATGTTGATTTCCTGTCATCCATTGAACCAGCCCAATCGGTATCAGTATATCCCAATAACTCTGTCTGAGATTTGTCATTATATGTCAAGCCGAAGTCCATCGTGCCCTTGATATACCAAAGTATTATTTTCACTGCAAGCATGTGGCTTTCCTTGGGATTACTCTGATATCTTTCTACTTGGAATGTGGCGAAAACAATGTCAGGACTTTTTGCGGTCAAGTAAAACAATATTCCAATAATTTTCCTGTATTCTGTGATATTAACTGCTTTTCCATCCTCATATTTTGATAATTTCATCTAGGTAGCAGCCAGAGTCTTCATCTCCTTGGAATTCTCCATTCCAAACCTTCTTAGAACCTCATTGGCATATTTGGATTGAGAAATTAATGTTCCATTCCTTCCTTGAGTCACCTGTAGACCAATAAAAAACGTTATCTCTCCAATCATTGACATCTCAAACTCATTTTTCATGAATTCAGAAAACTATTTTCACTGAGCTTCATCTGATCTGCCAAAAATTATGTCGTCGACATAAACCAACACCATCATCCTTTGATTACTGTCATTACTAAAATAGAGATTGTAATCAACTCCCCACACTGAAAACCAATATTCTTCAAGTACTGATCAAGCCTTGAGTACCATGCTCTTTGTTCTTATTTCATCCCATACAATTCCTTCTTCAGCTTGCAAACATTGTTCTCATCCTCATGAATGAGAAAACCATCTGGCTTCTCAATATACAACTTCTCTTCCATAACTCCATTAAATAATGTAGATTTGATGTCCATCTGAAACAGTTTGAACTTTCTTTGCACTGCTATGGAAAAAAATAACGTGATTGTCTCCAGCCTTGCAACAGGTGAAAATGTCTCATCAATATCAATACCCTCTATTTGGGAGTACCCCTTGCACACTAGCCGTGCTTTGTTCCAAACCAATGTACCATCCTCATTCATCTTGTTATGAAAGACCCATTTAGTCCCGATGACATTCTTATCCACTGGTCTCAAAACAATCTCCCAAATCTGATTCTTCTCAATCTGGTCTAATTCTTCATTCATAGCCTGAACCCAGTACTCATCTTTTGCTGCATCGAAAAAAAATTTCGGCTCCACCTGAGACAAAAATGATGTTTACTATGATGATTTAATTCTTAGAGTATGGACTGGAGCTATCTGATCACCAATGACATTTTTCCTATCAATTTCAACTCGACTCTTTGGATTCTTGGCAGATTCAGATTTTGTTTCCTCTTTCTCATCATTAGTATCTTCTTCTGAGTCATCCTTGACCACTTCTACTCCCCCTGTGTTTCTTACCTCATCATCACTTTCATCTAGAAACTGTTCACTAAGTCGTTGAGTATTCTGTTTATTTTCGACTATAGTGACATCATTGCTCTCAACAATTTTTTCCAGCCTCTTGTTGAATCATTTATATGCTTTGATTTTCCCTGAGTAGCCAAGGAATATCTCCTCATCTCCTCATGCCTCAAACTTCTTGTGATTTTCTTGTTGAGAATGAAACACTTATTTCCAAATATTCAAAAGTATTTCAATGTTGGCTTCTTTCCGTACCATAGTTCATATAAAGTCTTCCCTTGCTTCGGACACAACAGAGACCTGTTCGAAACATAGACGGATGTCAAAACTACTTCCTTCCAAAATTTCTCTAGTAGGTCTTTATCAATAAGAATCATTCTGGCCATGTTGTTGATGATCCGATTTCTCCTTTCAACCACTCCATTCTGCTGGGGAGTTATTACTGATGAAAATTGATGCCTTATCCCATGTTTCTCGAGATAGTTTTCAACTTTACTGTTTGTGAGTTCCGTACCGTTATCAGTACGAAACTTCAAAATTTTCTGCCCAAACATATTTTCTGATTCCCTCCTATATTGCTTTATGCAACTGAACAACTCTGTCTTATGGGTAATGATGAATACCCATACCATTCTGCTATAATCATCAATGAAAAGGACATATTACCTTTTCCCATTTATATCTCTTGGTGAAATAGGTCCACATACATCAGCATGTACCAATTCGAGCACTCTGGATGATTTCTGTTCCTTTGTCCTGTATGTTTTTCTAATGATCTTCCCTTGTTGACAAGCATCACATGTATGAGTATGATCACGTGATAGTTTGGGAAGGTCTCTAGCAGCATCACACTTTACCAAATCTTCCATAGATGGTTAGCATAAATGACCAAGTCACTTATTACACAGCTGGTTTTCTTCCTCTCTGGATAAAAGACATATATATTCTTCCCCACTTACAAGGTAAATATTTCCCTTTGTCCTTTTTCCTTGCAGAACAACTGCTCTATCTTTTCTCGTGACAGTACAGGTCTTCTTGGTAAACCGTATAGAATGTCATGAGTCACAAAATTGACTGACACTGCGCAAATTGTGACTAAGACCTTCTACAACCAAGACATCAACACGTCTGATTTCTTTGCCCCCAAACCTAGACTTTTATAATCCAATTATCTTTATACCTTCATCATTTCAAAACCTGAAAACTCTTTCTTTGTCATATTTTATACTTGTAACTAGATCCTTGTTGCCTTTCATGTGAGACGTACAATCACTATCAAGAATCCACACACCAAAACGATCTGATGCTTTAATGGAAATTTCAGCAACTACTACCTTCTCTGGTCTCTTCTTCTTGGTCCATATTTTTGTCTCAATACTCGGTATAGATTGAGACTCATGATCATTCTCAGAGTATGATGGACCAGCTTCATCTTGCAGAGCTGAAAATCAGTTCTGAACTTTTAACTCACTTGTCGGTTTATTGATCTGCTACTTGCAAACATTTTGATTCTGCTTTGGCAGATTTCTCTGAATGGTCGAAGTGCAGTACCTAGCCATGTTCCCAAATCCTCCGCACCAAAAACAGTTTCCTTCAAAATATGTTCTGTAAAACCTTTATCTGTTTGGATTCCACCTCTATTCTTGTTCCCTTCAGTATCTTTTTGCTATGGAACACACATACTGTGAATGTCCCACCTTACCACAACAATAACACCTGATATAAGGTGCATTCCTTTGTGTTACTTCAACAATATTAGTTTCCCCTTGGGATATCTGAATATTTTGATTCTGCTTTATGCCCAAATCAACTTTGAATCTCGGGACGGGTGCTTGCGGTCTGAATTCAATTGCTATAGATTTTTGCCTCTGATCAAGCCCTCAATCAGCCTTAATGTTTGAGCTCAATTGCTGATTCCTTCCTGCGGAACTACTAGGTTCCACTTTTATCTTTTCAGTCTTCATAATGAACTTATTTCCCAAGAATGTACTGGGAATCAAGGGTTTTCCTGGTCTTTAACATTTCTCCATAGACCGACAACTTCTTCTTCAAGATCTTCGATATTCTTGACACGATCTTTCACTTTTTTGTTCAATACATTGATCTCTATTTTCTTTTCTTCAGTTTTAAGCTTATACTCACTAACTGATTCTAAGTTTTCTGGTGTTGATAACTTGAGCTTTTCAATTTCTTCAATCAAATCAAACTTCTCTTTTTCTGCTATTGCATGTAGATTTTGGCATCATGTACCACCTTGTTGGATTTCTTTGTTTTTTCTCTCCAAACATCTATCTCTTCAAGAGCTACTTCTAATTCAGCTTCCATGTCAACTCTCCCTTCAATTTCTTCTTCTTCTTCAGCGTCAGCTTCTTCCTTTTTCTAAGAACTACCAACAATCGCCACCAAGGAATTTACCCCACGATCACTGCAATTTTCTATGTCCTCAACCTCTTCATCCTCAGACTCATCTAAACTTTCAAATTCTTGTGAAAGAAGATTCTTCTTCTTGAGGAAACTTCTCTTGAATTGTTTCTTCCCTTTCACAAATGCTGAAGTCTTATTATTGGGAATTTCAACTTCATCATCATCATTATAGTTATCTTGAAACTTATTGGGGAATCTTTCCATAAGATGACCAACCTTTCCACATCGAAAGAATGCTAGTGGAAGTTTCCCTTTAAACATTCCTCTTCCTCTTTGCAGATTTGAAGAAAGGAATTACATCACCTCATATGTCTCTTCCTCTTCTTGAGAATCTTCAATGGTGAGCTTCTTCATGGACTTGAATGCCACTTCTTTTGATTTCCCCTTTTCCACAACATCGTTATCATCATTTCTCATTTCATATGCAACAAGAGTGCTATGCAGGCTATCCAATGTCAGTTCTTTTGGGTCTTTATCTTCCAAAATAGAAACTTTCGGATTGAACCGAGGTGGAAGTTTCCTCAATATTCACTTGAAAATTTTTATATCTTTGATAATTTCACCAAGACCTCGCATTTATTCTACCACAACATTTACCTTATTAAAGAATGCATCAATAGACTCATTCAGGTTTATTCTCAGATCTTTATACTTGTTCCACAACACTTGCAGCTTTGCCTCACTCACCTTTGTATCCCCTTCATATATATTCAATAGTTTTTCCCACATGGAATGCGACGTTTTTCTAGACATCACCTTTATATATATAAGATTGGATAAGGATCCCCTAAGGCATTTATTGCTTTGGCATCAGCATCCAGATCTCTACGCTCAGCTTCTGATAATGCAACATTGTTGATATCAGCTGTTATACCATGAATTGCTGCTGGGAATACATCCATTTCTAAAGATTGGAAGTAGTGCTTCATCCGATTATTCCATAGTTGAAAATTGTTTCCATCGAAGATCATAATCCCTTTATGATTAGTGACCTCCATTGAGAGAAGAACTACTGTCAAGCTTTCCATTTGATACCAATTGTTAGGTCCCCAATGCTGAATACCCTGAGAGGGGGGGGGGTGAATCAGGGTTTGACTAATTAAAAATTATAGCCTGTTCTGATCTTGTTTCATTGTTAAGAAAAACACTATTCTCTCTCTTTCTCGCTGCACAATATAAATAGAAAGTAAAGCATGCACAAGACACATCAATTTTTACTTGGTTCACCCTCACTGGGATACATCTAAGGAGCATACAACGATGATGAGACGATGTACCAAATTCACTAAAGTACACTACTATTTACACGGTATGGGCTAGATCACTTCTATGCCCAGGTTCACTGCCTTTACAAGATTTAGGGTCAACTCACTGCTTTCCCAAGGGTCACTCTCTGTCTCTCTCTCTCTAGCTCACTTACGGTGGAGAGGATCACCTTCTTCCTCTTCCTTTGCTCACTGCTCCGGAAAGGATCCACTCACAGTTTATAGACCTGTACGTATCTTCATTATCACAAATGAATACATCCTCTCTTGTATGTAGATGCTCTATTGAAGCTCAACCTTCACCCGTAGATTAATTTCTCTTTGCACCGAAGGTATCGGGAAATCCCCCAGCTTCCACGTAGCCCTGAATCACTGCAGGAAATAAACCTTACTTGGTGCCCTTCTCTAAGGCAACACGCAAGTCTCGGCGCGCAAGTCAACACTAGCATGAAAGTATTTCTTAACACTTGCATGACTCAAGCTTAAGATTTTCCAAACTTGCGCGACACACTTCCTTTGCTTCCCAAACCACCTTAGGCACTCAACAAATAGATGGCTCGTAACTTCAACACTGGCACACAAGTCCCTACTTGCGCGACCACACACCACTTGCGCGACTTCCACACCTACACGTTGAGAGCTCTAATTATTATAATTATTGAACTCTATTAAGGAATGAGGAGAGGTGGTCCAGTATTTATAGGCAATTTGACCACCCTGTGCGGCGGCGCGCTAGTCTCCCCTTGGCGCGCAAGTCTCGACGCGCAAGTCCTCTGTCCTCCTAGACACTTGTGCGACCAAACCAAATACCTATGAGACCCTCTTTATTTTTCCATATTTTGATCTTCTGATCATGAAAAACAACAGGCGCGCAAGTTACCAAGCCTCCTAGGCATCGACGCGCAAGTCTCTTCACGGCGCGCAAGTCACCTGTGCGACCACACTAATACCTGTGTGACCCTCATCCCTTTACCATATTTTGATGATCTGATCTTGAAAAACATATGGCGTGCAAGTTTACAAGCCTTAAAGTACACGGCGCTCAAGTCCCTTTTCCAAAACCCACTTTTCTTCATTTGAGGATTTTCAGGCCCAAAAATTTGGCAAACACTGGAAAACGACACCATCTTGTATCTGTTCTTTTTGTACCGCCTACAGATCATCCATTACTTTTTCGACGTTCTTGAGTCAAAAATTGATCGTTTAACCACAGATCTGGAACTCAACATTCCACAATGAAACCCCCTTTGTCAACAAGTTTGTATGACATGGTTTTCTTTGTCAACAATCACAGCACAATTGTCCACTTTGTCAACAAACACAATCACCTCAAAAAATGCTTCAATGATACCTTGAGGGATTTTTGCCCAACAATGTTATTAAATTATAATAGAACCATATTAATATTTATGATATCATACATGATTCATTTATTACTTTATACTACCCATTTAATAATAATTTCCATGTTAAATTAACATTTTGGGTAATAATCGCTTTCTTTATCATATGTGTTTTAACTTGTTACTCTTGATTGTATCACATAGATATTGATTTAAATAATACAGAATATAAAAAATGATTAATATATCATATATATATAGAATATAAATTGTATAACAGACATATATATGAAATGTAAAAGACCATTTATGAAGACGATAGGCCATACGTACGCATAAACGTTGTTTCCATTTTCATATCATATTGAACGGAACTAAGTGAATAAGATATATGTAAGTACACACACATATATATATATACCTGCAATAGAATTATTATGTAATATATTACATACTTATTAATTATATATATTTTATAATCATCATTGAATGGTGAACGTGGAAATGAATCTCATTGCGTCGTGGAAACGATAATCCATACGTACGCACGAGCGACAATATCATTATATTAATGGAGAAATTGTATGTAATTGGATGGTATATCATATATAAAGAATAATTAACATGATATATTTTTTATTTACATCAGTTATACTCATTATTATACCCATCCAAATAATTAAGTGTTTGAATAATAAACTACTCCACGCCGTGGAGACGGTAATCCGTACGTATGCATGTATGATGACTGTCATTTATAGGATGGATAGAATAATGAATATGGTTCTAAATTTTTTTTAATAACATCACAATATATAGAATATAATGGATTTATTATTTTATAATGTATAAAACAAATAAAGAGGAAGTGGAAGAAGAAACTAACTTGAAATAGGTGATGAAATATTTACCTTTTCTTCGGGTTCTTCCTTTTGATTTGATGAAAAGGGATCCTTAGGTTGGATTTGTAACCAAATGAAGGCATATTGGATTAAGGTAGGAAAGTTGGAAGGATATTTGGGCAGGGGTTGGACAATCCAAAAGGCTTTTGAGGTGTGAAATTAAGAGAAGGGGAAGTGACCTTTTATAAGAGAGGTGAGGGTCACTTTTGGAAAAGCTTGAAATATTATTTTATAATAAAATAATTTTTGGTTTATAATGGTTCCAAAATGAATTTTTTAGAGGATAAGTTGTTTATGGGTCACAAAACTCTCAAGCAATAGGTTTTAGACAGGTTTAGGTCATAATATTAACCTTACCTTTTAGATTTAACACTTAGTTAAATAGTTTGACATTTACCATGTCTCTTTGTATTTTTATATTATATGGTTAATAAACTTACTATAACAAGACAAGATAACCCCATGTGGTTAATTATTAATATATATAACCGTATATAAGTCCTTTTTCGAAACCTTATATTTTTAGGAATATTATATCAATTAATAATATAATATTTTTTTAAAAACTCAATTATGTCCATTTTGACACTATTTAGTATTTTATTTTTTTGAAATCCATAAAAACTTTATCACTTAAAATAAAATTTATTTAACCAAACCTAAAATGTCATATTAACCTTTAAAATTAGTTGAATTAATCATAAGTCTCAATTTACATTTATTTGGATATTTATAATATCAATTATTTTAATCTTTCATTAATAAAGTAATTACTGCATCATCATTGTGTCATGAATAAATGAAATTATTTAATGTCTAAAAATTATAAATAAAATAAAATAATGTATAACATTTTTTTAGATTAATAATGAATATTTATAGTATAATTTATCTTATGTATAACCCTATATTAAAAATGGTTTAGTTATTAAATATTGAATTTAACTCTTTTAACTCTTCTTTAAATAAAATAATAATAAATGTCCTAATATTATCCAAGTGGATAAAATGGGGTCATATTTTATTTATAAGGTTTTTTTGGTCTAATTAAACTTATCCAATAGAATTAGGACATTTTTTAGGGTAATTAGGATATCATTTTTACCCTTAATTACCCAATTTACTTTTAACTGTGGTAAATAAAAGTCAAAATTTACTATTCACCAAAAATTATTTTCATCTTATTGAACCAAATTTTACTTAATTATATTAACCACGTGTCTTGGATTTTTTAAATTCAACTCACAGAAGTGGTAAAATTAAGTTTTATACAGATTTGCAAATGCTCCTAGGAGGTGGGTAAAAGACGGTAAAAAGTTCGATAAATTTTTATATATCTAAAATTATTATAAAATGACTCCAATTAATTACATTGAACTTATATAGTTATTATATATCTATTTTGGATTAAAATAAATTAAAATAAAGCAACTAATTATTTAAATAAAATGACGTTTTTAAATAATAAAGCAGTGTTTTCACTATTCATAAAAAATTGAATGTTTTCAGAAAAATACCAAAAATTTACCCTAAGATAATTCTGATATTCAAAATTATAAAATTAAGTCTATTTTACCAAATTCAAAACATATAAGTTTCATTTATTAATTTAAAATTAATTCTCGTTGTCAAAACCAAAACGGGTTTTTAAAAAGTAAAAACTATCAAAAGATTGACACGTTTTTATGTCAAATTTAAATGAAAAATTACTTATAATGACCTAAATTTTATTAAATGATAAAAATATAATCTAATTATACTTAAAAACCTTTCAAATGAACAATTTAACACAATAAATTATTTTGATTAAAAAAGTTGTTTTCAATTAAAACATAGTATTTTTCACTATTCGTCAAAATATTAAAGTTATTAGAAAAGTACCAAAAATTTATCCAAACCTAATTTTTATGTCCTGATTCTAAATAAGAATTTAATTTCATTAAATTTAATATATAAAAGTGTCAAATATTGTTTTTAAAAAGGGTTCTCCATTAAAAGAAGGTAAAATTGCATTTTTGGAAAAATACTTTTTTTATCTGAAAAATGAATTTGTTCTTATATTATGTCTAAGAAATACATAATATGGTTGTTAAATTATATAGAGTATATAAGATTCAAAATGCAGTTAATACTATTCATAACCTCTTTTTGAATGGTTAGTTTAGTAAGTTGTGGTGTGCTCGAACTCAGTGTTGCGTGTAGTGCAAGATATTGAATTATTTTAATGAGATAACATACTATGAAATCTTGAGGTGTTAAATTATCCGCTCCTTCAATAAATTTCATCCTCTCAATTTGAAATTTTTCTTCCAAAATAAATAGTTAAAAATAGAAAAATACCTTTATGGAAAACCCACATCAGAAATTGGGTTAATAAAATTTAGTCTTAATAAGAGGGAAAGGGAAATGAAAAAGTCACCACCAAATTATGATATCGATTAAAAGAACATTGGTGGAAATTAGAGACACATAATTAGAGGAAAAACTTAAATATTTATAAGGATTGATTGAGGTCATCAATCACAAACAAGTGTAAAATTGATGGCCTCAAATCCATCAATCTAAGATGATGTAAAATATCATCAGTTCAAAAAAAACATATGGTATTAGGATAACACATTTTTGGTTTTAAGATCCCTTCCCTAAAGTTTAAGAATTAATTTATTCACAGAATAAGAGGAAATATTTATATATATACATGACAATTATAGTTTCATCATTCAACTAATTCCTACCACAAACTCATCTTTCACTCCAAAAGATAATAGAATTAAAAAATATTCTAATTATCCTAATCGTATAGGGTTCCAAAAATAATGAATTTATAATTCATTTGTCATACTATTTAAAAAAACTACATTATACAAACCCGAACATCACGTATGAAAGTGGTAGGTGATCCACCCTTGTCTCCCTTCAGTTGCGGGTTCAAGTCTCATAGCCTTACCAGATGCGATGGGTTGTCGCCCAACCTCTGGGTTGTCCTTTTTATGACAATCCAAAAATAATCTCAAGAAATCATTTAACCTTTACAATAGTATCCAATGTAAAACTAAATTGATTCCAACCTTTAGACTTAGCCAAAATACTTCTATCCAAACTCACAATCTAAAATTTATAAGGAAGGTAAACACAATGAAGATCCTTTTTTCCACGTAATAACATGTGAATACCTTCATCATGTATTATTATAAAACACTATAACGTCCTGAATTTCCATAAAACATTATTGATTACATTCATGCTCCCTTATTCCTTATAGAATACTGGATATTCTCCTTCTATCCAAAAATGTTGTAAACTCTAATAATGATGGAATATACAAATCATAAATCAGTTCCAAGGATGTCAATAATATTCAATATAATTTATCCAAATCAATAATATCTTATTCCAAAATCACTACCTCAGTATCAGAATCATATTAAGGTTTATCTTTCTCTCAACCATATATTTTCCAAAAATTTAACCTTACATTGAGTCACTTTTCTTGGTTCCACAC
Organism: Viscum album; assembly: GCA_963277665.1. Taxonomy (NCBI): domain Eukaryota; kingdom Viridiplantae; phylum Streptophyta; class Magnoliopsida; order Santalales; family Viscaceae; genus Viscum; species Viscum album. Next base: position 1,629,182,947 of record OY728159.1, read on the forward strand.
AATCACAAGTCCTTAATGAAATAATACTGCAGTAAAACCCTTATATACTCTATAATTCTTATAACATGTACATCATTAACTCAATACTCAAATGGCACAATACATTAATAACAACATAATAACTCTTAATCATTCCTCTTCACCTTCAGTAGTATCATAACATGATTATTATCCAATAGCATCATTTGGGGTATACTCTGATGATTTAGACATTGATTCGCGTAGTGTCCCAACTCCTTGAAGATTAAGCATTGTACATTTGAAACCTTTTTCTTACCCTTGTAATCACATACTCAGTGTCCCTTTTCTCCACATGTATAACAAACTCTCATTCCCTTCAATAATTTACCAAGGTAATTCTTTCTACAGTTATCACATATGGGAAAATCCTTCTTTCCCTTATTCCCTTTATCCATCTTTCTCTCTACCATCCTTTTCTTCTCTGTCTTCCCTTCAAAGCCATAGGACTTGGAAAATTATTTACTTATCTTATTAACACATGATAATATTTCTTCACATGATGATAATACATGGGAGAATATTTTATTTCTAATTGTAGGATTAATACCATGAAAGATATGATCCTTCTTACTCTTTGGATCATGTGTATTGCTGGGGTTCTCACTCCTTCTACTAGGCACCATTTCTAAACAATGGCATACACTAGGTTAGTTTATGAATCGAAATACATAATTCCAAACTTGTAAAATACATAACGTAAATTGAAAAATTTATGCATATAATTAATAATCATAATTTTTTTTTCTTTGAGAAGTATTTACTCATAAATCATTCATAATGGATTTTAATGAAAATATGAACTATCATAAGCATATCCCTCGGGAGTGTCATAACCAAGAGTGCAGAAAGACCCATTGTCGTGCACCAGTTCCCATAGCTCAAAGCGGTGTTTTCTGGTTTTACCCCTAGGTACATATGTGCCAGATCCGCCTCTACCTTCTCGTATCTAGACAGGGATGTATTACTTAGAAAACTCACAAAATCTCTACAGTACCAAAATTCTCGGAAGTTATTCTATACTAATCCTTGAAGTTTATCTTAGGGTAATGTTCTCTAATCAGAGTTTATATAAATCTATTTCCAAGGCTGTTTCTAAACTACCTCTAATACCAACTGTAATGCCCCGACTCCAGAATCCCAGAGTCGGTGCATTATTTTAATACATTGGCTTGATTACAAGGAATCAAGTCCCTAAAGACCGATTAGTTTAGCAGTCTTGGAAAATAGATTACATTCATGAACGTTACATTAAACATTAGAAAATAAACCACAACATAAATGATCATTTGAGAACACAATTAATCCCCTAGCTTAACCCTGATTATCAATCATAGTACACTTCTTGGAATCCTGGGAAAATTAAAACATAGAAAGGTGTGAGCTCAGATACTCAGTAAGGATAACAATATAGTGGAAAATTAGCTAAATAATCATAAACATTTAAAAAAAATATAAGAATAAAAAAATAATTTTAAACTTAAACTTCAGCATAATATGGAAAAGATACAATAAAATAATTCTATTTACTTATTCACATGGATACTCTACTAGTCGAATAATCACATGCAATATCAATAACCACTTTCATAATGATGGAATGCATAATGCTAGACTTTATAACCACATAGTCAAGTCCTTGTGCCAAGACTACAAATAATATTTTGTCAAGGCCTTCTGCCAAGACACTAGTTTGTCTCATTAGACCTACCAATTCATTAAAGAGCTATATCGGGCTCCACCCGTCACTTACTAAGTCCAATGCATTCCTCATATGAAAAGGTTTAAACGTAACATAAATATTCGTATTAAAAATAGCATACAAAATGTCAATACTTTATCCATAAACCATGAATGGTATAAAAATAACACATCCATAGTCAAACATATCAAAAAACCTTCAATACAATATGGAAGATTTGTATCAAAATAAATCAACTTCAAATAATTTTAAAATCCATCAGAGGATGTTGACATAGATGAAAATAATTTGTAAAACTCTTTGAGAGAAATATCTCTTTTTCATGAAAACATTTAAAAGTCACACAATTTAGAAAGTAAGATATTTAAAGACATTTTTTAATAAAATTGTACCATACCACTTTGAAACTTTTTAAATGAATTATCATTTTAAAAACATTCATGTCCTTATAAATAAATCCTTAAAACCCATTTTGAAGACATGGACATTAATGAGAATGATTTAGAAGAATAAATATTTAAAACATTTAAAATGATTTTTTAGTAAAAAATTCCCTTAAAAATAATCCATTTGAAAACTCTTTTATGAAACATGGACATGTATAATAAATATTTCCCAGAAGATACTTATGTAAAAACAACCTTGGATAATAAAGAGACTGTGAAATTAACCCTTACCTTGCACATTCCATTAGTCGAGGGTATGTTTAACCTCCTGTATAAATACCGTAGTATGTTATTAAATTATAAAAGAACTATATTAATATTTATGATATCATACATGATTCATTTATGTCTTTATAGTACCCATTTTATAATAATTTCCATGTTAAATTAACATTTCGGGTAATAATCGATTTCTTTATCCAATGTGTTTTAACTTGTTACTATTGACTGTATCACATAGATAATGATTTAAATACATTAAGAATATAAAACATTATTAATATATAATATATATTTATAATATAAATATGTATCATAGAAATATATATGAAATGGAAAACACCGTTTTTGGAGACGGTAGGCTGTAAGTACACATAAACGTTGTTTCTGTTTTCATATCCTATTGAACAAAAATAAGTGAATAAGATATATGTAAGTACATAAATATATATATACCTCCAGTAGAATTATTATGTGATATATTACATACTTATTAATGATATATATTTTATAATCATTGTTGAATGGTGAACGTGGAAATGAATATCATCGCATCGTGGAGACGGTAATCCGTACGTACGCACGAGTAACAATATCATTATATTGATGGATAAATAGTATGTAATTGGATGGTATATCATATATAAATAATAATTAACATTTTATATTTATTATTTACATCATTTATACTCATTATTATACCCATCCAAATAATGAAGTGTTTGAATAACAAACTACACCACGACATGGAGACGGTAATCCGTACGTACGCATGTATGGTGACTTTGTTATTTATAGGATGGATAGAATAATTAATATGGTTGTAACATTTTTATAATAACATCAAAATATACATAATATACTAGATTTATTATTTTATAATGTAAACAACAATGAAATAGGAAGTGGAAGAAGAAAAGAACTTGAAATAGGTGATGAAATATTTACCTCTTCTTCGGGTTCTTCTTTTTGATTTGATCAAAAGGGATCCTTAGGTTGGATTTATGACCAAATTAAGGCCTCTAGAATTAAGGGATGAAAGTTGTAAGGATATTTTGTCAGGGGTTGGACGAGCCAAAAGGCTTTGGAGGTGTGAAATTATGAGAAGGGGAAGTGCCATTTTATAAGCGAGGTGAGGGTCAATTTGGGAAAAACTTGAAATATTATTTTATAATAAAATATTTTTCGGTTTATAATGGATAAAAAATGAATTTTTTAAAGGCTAAGGTGGGTATGGGTCGAGAATCTCTCAACCAATATGTTTTAGATAGGTTTAGGTCATCATATTAACCTTATCTTTTAGATTTAACTCTTAGTTAAATAGGCTGACATTTACCATGTCTCTTTGTATTTTTATATTATATGGTTAATAAACTTACTATAACAAGCCAAGTGAACCCCATGTGGTTCATTACTAATATATATAACCTTATCTAAGTCCTTTTTCTAAAACTTATTTTTTTAGGAATATTATATCAATTAATAATATAATATTTTTTTTAAAAACTCAATTATGTCAATTTTGACACTATTTAGTATTTGATTTTTTTAAAAGCCATAAAAACTTTACCACTTCAAATAAAATTTATTTAACCAACCCTAACGTGTCATATTAACCTTGAAAATTAGTGTAATTCATAAAAAGTCTCAATTTAAATTTATTTGGATATTTATAATATCAATTATTTTAATCATTCATTAATAAGGTAATTTCTGCATCATCATTGTGTCATAAATAAATTAAATTATTTAATGTCTAAAAATTATAAATAAAATTAAATTATGTATAAAATTTTGTTATATTTCTAATGAATATTTATAGTAGAATTTATCTTATGTATGACCCTATATTAAAAATGGTTTAGTTATTAAATATTAAATTTAACTCTTTTAACTCTTCTTTAAATAAAATAATAATAAATGTCCTAATATTATCAAAGTGGATCAAATGGGGTAATATTTTATTTATAAGGTTGTTTTTGGTCTAATTATACTTATCAAATAGAATTATGACATGTGTTAGGGTAATTATGATATCATTTTTATCCTTAATTACCGTATTTACTTTTAACTATGGTAAATAAAAGTCAAAAGTTACTATTCACCAAAAATTATTTTCATCTTATTGAACCAAATTTTACTTACTGATATTAACCATGTGTCTTGGTATTTTTAAATTCAACTCACAGAAGCGGTAAAATTAAGTTTTATGCAGATTTGTAAATGCTCCTAGGAGGTGGGTAAAAGACGGTAAAAAGTTCCATAAATTTATATATATATAAAATTATTATAAAATGACTCAAATTAATTAAATTGAACATATATAGGTATTAAATATCTATTTTTTCTAAAAATAAATTAAAATAATATAACTAATTATTTAAATAAAATTTTGGTTTTAAATAATAACGTTGTGTTTTTCACTTTTCATCAAAAATTGAAAGTTTTAAGAAAAATACCAAAACTTTACCCAAATATAATTTTGATATTAAGAATTCAAAAATGAATTCTATTTTAAAAAATTCCAAAAATGTAATTTGAATTTATTAATTTAAAATTAATTTCCGTTGTCAAGACCAAAAAGTGAGTTTTTAAAAATTAAAAACTAGCAAAAGATTGACATGTGTTTATGTCAAATTTAAATGTGAAATTACTTATAATGATATAAATTTTATTAAATGATAAAAATATAATCTAATTATACTTCAAAACCTTTAAAATGCATAATTTAACACTATAAATTATTTTGATTAAAAAATTTGTTTTCAATTAAAACATAGTATTTTTCATTATTCGTCAAAATATGTAAGTTATCATAAAAGTACCAAAAATTCATCCAAATTAAATTTTTATGTCTCACTTATAAAGAAGAATTTAATTTCTTTAAATTGAATATATAGAAGTGTCAAATATCGGTTTTAAAATGGGTTCTCCATTAAAAGGTGCTAAAATTGCATTTTTGGAAAAATACTTCTTTTATCTAAAAAAATGAATCTGTTCTTATATTATGTATAAAAAACACATAATATGTATGTTAAAATTGTATAGAGTATATAAGATTCAAAATGAATTTAATACTATTTATAACCACTTTTTGAAGGGTTATTTTAGTAAGTTGTGGCGTGTTCAAACTCAGTGTTGCGTATAGCACAAGCTATTGAATTACTTTAATGAGATAACATACTATGAAATATTGGGGTGTTACATACTTTCTAACTTGACCCAAAACATAGTTAAGAAGAAATAAATAGAGAAAACCTCATTTGATACCACTTTTTGACTCCCCAACTAGAATCACATGGTATTTTATGGAGTGACACATGAACTCATGCACACCTACTCATACGCAAGAGGTTTCTAACTAGCAGTGGGGGTTTAAACACCATCAGTGGGAAGACTATGCCCTTAGTATCAGTAAGAAAAGTATAAATAATAATATAAGATAAAACAACATAAAAAAATAAGAAATTATACTACATATGGTATGGAAAGTATCTCATGTAATACATAATTAGAAATTAAGGACCCCCAAGGTAGAAGGTTAAACAGATTATGAGTAATACAGGTAAGTAATAAAACACCATGACATCTCTCCAGAGTCTGTCCTAGTACCACCTCTGAACACTATACTTCATCTCCTAACTCCTTATCACCGAGGCCTTTCCCTTTTCCAAGATCCCTAATCATAAAGTCCACAGGTTCATTAAGATTCCCATTCAGGGTGTGAGTATAAACCCATTAGGACATCACCAATCTTCCCTTAACATAAGTGCAACTGTATAAGAGTGTATGTCATGATGATAAATAAATATGAAAGAAAATAACATACAATAACATACAGAGGGATCATGCACTAAACAATACACCACAAACCTTCATCTGTACCTCCTTAAACTCCATTCTAGAAACATATTAATAACTTAAGTTATGATCTAGATTCAACCACAAGGTCACCACATGTACTACACAGAATTCTCAAGTCTAAGAGTCTCAGGTCAGACCACAAGTCCATCATTCCCCATCTCTCTCATAGCCACACACGCACAATCATGCGATGAAACTCAAGCATGGTATCACGAGTTGCACACATGTGATCAAACTAAATAATGGTCTCACAGGTAAAATCACATAATACCATCATGCCCCTAGGTTAGACCATAAGTCCATAATGCCCCATCATCTATCTTGGTCATGTTATTATATCACTTGAAACTTATAAACATTCACCCCCTCTATGGACACTGAGATATGATGGGTCCAAACATTAATTTGGTACCATGAAAAAACAACAATAATAGAATATAACAAATACCTCTCATGGAAATAGGGCATATCATATAGAGGACATAGAGTATAAATAGAGAGAAAAAATATCCCAACATACAAACATGTGATGAAAATCAAACATGGGTCTCACGGGCTACGCAAGCACACACATGTGATCAAACTCAAGAATGGTATAAAACATATTGGCACACAACTTCACATCATTCTTACAATAATATAAATGGATTGGTAAAGAACTTATTACTTCAAACTTTTTGATATCAATGTTAAGGTTCATTAAGAGCATTGCCACCTAAACCACATTCATACACTAACCAGAACAAGCTAACATGTGGAGAGTTCCTATAAATGATTCTAATAAAAAATTTCATGGGTTTTAGAATGAGGATTATAAGAGATGAACATCAAGTCTAGAATGAAAGGGACTCACCAAAAAATATTCACCTAGAGAAGTACCACTAATACATCATATAACACCAATTATTCTCAAGAAGGGTTGTTTAAACATTGATACTTGGAATTAACTTGATAAAATACACAAATAATCATTGTATAAGACATAACAACCTCATTTCATGATCATTTAATAAATATAGAGTAAATTCATCAAAATTAAGAATGACTCATCAAATTTCTCCAACCAAATTCCCCAAAACCGCAAGCACCAATAATGATTGATGAACTGAGGCCTTAGATTAATCAAAGGAAAGGAAAGATTGATCCAAATAAGGAGGAAAACATGGATCAGATAAAGACCACATCAACAATCATTAATATATCAAGAATGCTCCCAAAATCAAAAACATATGATAGGGAAGTAGAATCAAGTGATTTAATCTAAGGAAAATAAGTGATGAAGGCATTATTCATGCCCTCATTAAGTTAGAATATAGTTTGAAGACAAAACATGACTCATTGAAGGAGATATGAGGAAAAAAGGATTGGTTTTATCCATTCAAAAGCCATGTGACTGCCAAAATGGACTCTATAATGGCCTATCCATGACTGTAGTGTTCTTGAGCACAACCCCAAATGGTTTTCCCACTATGGGCATGTGACATGTATCTGATCGTTTTACCTCACCACACCTACCAAAATAAGAATGTAGAGGTCACCCAGACCATGGATAACAATAACCATCCCTGATCACCATAGCTTGGCTAGCCATTTCCCCCTTTCCCATTTTACACTGAGGTAAACTAGGGGCCAAAACGGCTTGCACCCATAGGTGTTTTGTTGTCCATTTTGAATAAAACAAACTACAAATCCCTTAAAAAATTATCAAAAATCTATAAGGCAACCCCAAACATGGATCCACCTAAAAAATAAAGAAAATGATGTAAATAGGGCTTTTCATATTTGGAATAAAATTTCAAGGATTCACTCTCTCCCCTACACCCACCCCTCCCATTGACTCCTCTAACACCCCTTGCTCCCCCCACCCCCTCTCCCCCACCCCAATACACCCTCGCTCCCCTCCCTCTGACATTTCCTAACACACTCTACTCCTTCTCCCCAACCACCCACCTCCCCTCCCACCGAACCCTCTGACATGCCCATCCCACTTCCTTTAACACCCCCAACTCCCCTAAAAATTGTACGCCCCTTCCTCTGATGTCCCAACACCTGCGCCCCCACTTAAAAATAATACGTGTCATGAGGGATCAAACCTGTAATACAAACATTATTCTATAATTCCCAGACCACTCTTTGAGGCATTAATTTTTGTTTTTAATCATACTATCTTATATTTATGTATAAGTTAATACAATTATAATTTTATATATTAATTAATACACACAAATATTAATATATATAAACTTCTAAGTATATTCATATTAATTTATGTATATATATATATAAATATATTCATACATATATATATAAGTATTTCCTCAAAAAATATATATATGTATGTATGTATTTATAAATTAATATAAACATACTTATATATATATTAACATATATATGTATATGTATTAATTTATATATTAATGATCATTTATCTAGTTATTATTGATTAATATATATGTATATATATAAATTAATAAAAATATATAAATTAATATAAATATATATTAATATAAATATACTTATAAATATAAATAAATAAATAAATATATATATATATATATATCATTTATTTTTACTATTATACAATAAAATAATCATATGATTATATTTATAAAAATATATATAATATAATATTATATGTTAATATATTTGGGTGTGTATATATAAAGACTTATATGTTTAGATATTTATTTATATATTAAGATAGTAATATATATATATATTGATATATAAAAATTAATATATTTATACATGTGTATATATATAAGTATATCTTATTATAAATAAATAAATAAATAAATATATCTATATATAACCAGTAATTTGAAATATTATTATGCATATATTCATATCTTTAATCAATTATTATTAATGATCATTTATTTAGTTATTATTAATTAATTATAATTATGTTTTGACTGTGTGTGCTTATATGTATGTGTATATGTATATATGTATATATATATGCGTTTGTGTGTGTGTATACTAATTTTATATGAATAACATTTACTTTTAATTCCATGTAAAATTATTATAAAAATATATGCATATAATAATTTTTAATTTCTTATTTAATCATGTCACATTTGACATAGTTAAAATAAAAGTTAGTATCATTTTTCAAAAAAAAAATGACTAATTAAAAATATGCCACATTTTAAAACACAACTAAATTAGCCATGTATCTAGAAAATGAATCTAAATAAAAATTTATCTAGGTTTTCAGAGAACATGGCTAAAAAAATGCAACTAATTACCTTTTTTTATATTGCAATGATATGGAGATATTCAATCATTCCTTTAATGATTATTCTAGTCAAATAATTTTCTCATTAGAGTAGGAGACTCAAGGGGGGGGGGTGAATTGAGTTCCTAATTAATTTTTTTATTTAAAATGGATTTAAAACAAATCCCCCAAATTAGAATAAAATATAGCCCAATTAACCAAAGTAGTATATTTATAAAAGTTTTGATCTTTTAAAGGATTTCTCAAAGAGTGATTAGTTCTCAGTTGAAATAATATAAAATACTATTTTAACTTTTGAAATAAATTTACTAAAACTAATTCTAATATAAACACTATCTAATATTAACTGTCAAAGTGAAAGAAATGTTTTCATATGTAAATAGAAAGAGTAGTGAAAAAAAGAACTTTAAAAGGTACAATAGAAATAATTTTAAGTGGTTTAGTATCAAGCTGAGACATAGTACTCTTCACTTGGTGATCACCTACCCCAAGCAGTTTATATAAACATAAATTTGATCCACACACTAGATCTAGGTATATAATAGCACACACAATATTTTCTAGGTTACAAATATCTCTTCCACAGTTTTCATGGGAGTGAAAAAAGTGATATACCATGCATAGAACTCTTACACTATTATCCATGGGAGAATAAGGTGTAAAAAGATAAGTTGTGAAGATATCTGTGTATATTTTAATTATGCATATGATTCATTGTGTGTTCATAAAATAGATATAATCACACACTACTCATAATGTAAACAATGTACACAAACAGAGCAGATAAAAGAGTAGAATGGATTGTGTTTCTCTGTGTGGCATGCCTTGCAGCTTTGTGACTCCTTAAAGGTTGCTTGAAATTAATCTCGAGTAGTTTTTCAGAAGGTTTTTGTAAAATATAGTATCATATAAGCTTATGTATTGTGGTGTATGAGTTATCCAAGTGTATATAAAAATATTCTTCTTCATGTGTTATTTAAATGTTTGAAGTAGTATCTTGCACACATGTACACTACTCTTTCTTGTTTGGAACTATTTTTGAGTTGTGTTTGTTTTATTGTTTTACCAGGCTTCACTCTCTTTTTGATTTTTATAATCTTTAGCCAATATATAGCATGTTCACAATCGTGTTCTGGTACCTCATACCTCATACTATAGGAGAACATCGATTTAAATATTGTCTACAAAAAGTCATTAATTTAATTAGTAGCATTAAATTTCAAAAATATGATCGTTAAAAATATTGAATTTAAAATGAAAAAGGAAAGGTAGAAAAGAGTATTTTGAGTAGTGACTCTATAGTGGTAGGTTGATTCAATAGTGAACCATGGATACCAGTGACTTATTCTTGGTGGTGTTAGGCTGGAGGTATCTTTGGAATAGTAACTCTTTGAAGAGGTGACTCAGACTTAGCGATGAGTCAGGAATGGTGAGTGAGGAATGGTGAGTCATGAACAGTAAGTCAGGAATGGTGAATCATACTTAGAACATTCTTCCAATCTTTCATATAACGGTGGATCTTTTGAGTGGTGACTTAGGTTTAGCAGTGAGGTAGGAGTGGCGAGTCAGGCTAACGGTGAGTCATGCTAAGAGTATTCTTCCAATCTATCTTATAATTAAAAATGCTAACATAACACAATAAACTCATTAGAAACATAATTAAGCATGATTTTGGATTATTAAAACTAAGAGAGGTTAACATTCTGCCCCTTTTTTATGATAAAAAATCTTGGAATTAATCTTAACCAATTAATATATAATATAGAAGAACAAAGATACATTCAAATTATATCAAAGAAAATAAGTATTAGAGAATTAATAAAATAAAATAAATTATATTTTTATGACATAACGCTTTTCTCCCCATTTTGGGATTATAAAAAAGGTAAAAATATATAAAAATCATAAGGAATGAGACAAAAAGGAATATATGTAGATAAAAGTTTCTAGTTACATCCCAATAAAAAATAGAAAGTCTAAGTTTAGATCTTCTCAATGGTAGGACCTAGAGGTTCTTTCCCTTTATTAGAGGTGCTAGGAGCAAATGTTAAAGGCTTGGGGACAACTATCAGCACTATATGAGAAGCTGATGTAGTGGAAGAAGATAAATATCTATAAATAACTGGTCTCAAATGCCTGAGTGCCTAGTGGGAGTCATGGGAAAAGTTCGAAGTCTAGGAGTTAAAGCTGAAAAAGGATTAGTTACAAAGGTAGAACATTATTGTGGATGGGGAGAAGGGTACACAGGTCCAACAGTGAGTCCAACAGAAGTTTAAGGAATGAGAAAGGCATTTGGAGCTACAAATACAGTGGCATGAACATGTAGATAAGGCCTCAAAAGATTGATCAAATCCATAATAATCTGTCCTCCCTTTTCAATAGCCATATTGAAGTCATCCTTATTTTCCATAAAGTATTGTAGATTAGAAGTGTGTTCCTTAAGCTACTTAACTTTCTCTTTGAAGGATTGTGTGACTGGTGGCATCTTCATATTTTCAGTCAAATACTTAAAACGACCATTCAATTGATGGTTGGTATAAATTATTTTAAAGTAGAAATATAATTTCTTGGTGATATCTCTTTGAGCGGCAGTGGCTACTTTGGAATAAATCCTAACCATGGAATGTACACGATCACTGTATTTCCAAATTTTTCTAAAGCTCTCATGATCTGAAGCACCCATCATAGTATGAAATTATTCTCTGATAATCGATCTGAGCAACTTAACATTCAATGCTTCAGAAAGCAGAGCATCAAAGTTTGATGCACCTTTTAACTCATATCTTATAGCTGATCTCAACTATTAAACATAAAACACTGTAAGAGGAGGTGTAACATCTATAGAAGACTCAGAATAATTATCTCTAAGACTTTTCAAAATACCATCCATAGAGTCTTTATACTCATATGTCATTCCTTTAATAAGAGATTTGAGGGTTTCTAGTTCATCACTTGATTATTTTCCATTATTACATCCTGAATTTCATGAATCATCATGCATTGAAATTGTCCAAGAACTTTCTCCAGAATCAATGAAGCATATCTCTCATTAAGAGTTGTTTCAGGTGTATTCTATGATCTAAAAAGATCTCAAAATCCAGATAAAAGCTTCTCTCTAAAATATTTCAAGTCATCCAAAATTATGTAGTTTGAAGGTATCTGAGTTTTGGTAAAGGAAGTTTCCTTAACAGATAATATCTTGAGATGAAACTCTTTTGATAAGTCCATTTCCTTAATTAAGGATCCCAGAGGGTCATTAGAAGATGGATAACCCAAACCAAACCAAAATATCCTGGGTATTTGTACCATTTATCCAAAGAAGCTATATCAAAAGGGTTGGGTACTTCAATTCTTACCAAATTGGGGTTTTTATCCCCATCAATAGATTCTCCCTTTTGATAATCAACTGCTTCTATTAACTGAATATCATAATTTCTATCCACTATGTCATCCATATTTTGAGTTTCCTTAGTTTCAACAACATCTTTCTTTGACTGTTCAACTGATTCATCTTTATCTCTAGTAGATAGAGCATGATCCATTACATAAACTCTCTCATGATCTGAATGATCATGGCTATCATCATCACTTTCCTTATCTTCATCATCTCCTTCATTTTTATTAGATTCCTCTTCTTCTTCTCCATATTCATCATTTTCATTTTACTTTTCATTTTCATCCTCCTCCTATTTATCATCATAATCAAATTATTCTCTATCTTCATCACTTTCCTTTTCACTTTCATCATTATATTTTTTTACAAGAGTCTTTAGGGTTTCAGATCCACTTTTTTATTCAATTATTTCTTCCTCAGTCTCATCATTATCATTATTCTTGAGAACAGTTTCTCTGGAGAGGAGATCCTATGAAGGTCTAGAAGATTTATCTGAAGGTTATTTATTCTCTCTAGGAATATAAGTGTCAATTACTTCTTTATTATATATATTATCTTCTTTATATCTAGTGAAAAAAACCTCTACTTATTCTTATGAGTATTCCATTACTTCATCTAGTTCCAAACCAAGATCAACAACGTCTTTTGGTCTTGTGGGATGATCAACAGGGTTGAAATTTTCATAAATATTTTCTTTGTCCTCTACCCATTGTTTCTTACATGGATTCAAACATATTTTCATCCTCTTGTATATAATCATGGCAATGTAAAAAATACCATAGTCTATGATAGAATATTCATTTTCTCTTACTAATCCTTTGGATCTTAACATATAACAAATGAACTTTGAATAAAATAGTGAAGCAAACATTGATGTGAGTTTAATCATATCACACATATGAAGAATAAGGTATTTTCATAGATTGATTTTACACCCTTTCTTCATAAGATACAACAAATACACTTCCTGATACTTCAATGTGGAAAATTACCCTTTTCTCAGGCAAATAAGATGTTGGATAAATTTAAACAGCATCTTGGTTTCACCATCTAACTCGAAAGTAATAGGTCTTCTAGGAGTTCCATTTCTAGTTAGATCTTCTAGACCCTATTCAAAATAGAAAATTTCACTAGTAGGAGGGGCACTTAATTAATGATATTCAAATATACCCTAATGAGGTACTTGGAAACATTCTTCCCATATACTTGAGGAGAATACACATCTATGTCTACTTATTCTGGTTCTTTTTATGAAATCATCTCATTCAGTTAAATCAAACTCAACATGTTGATAGAACTGAGATAACAAATTTAGATACAGGGATCCCTTATTATTGAAAAACCATTCCATCCAACCTTTCTCTTATAATAATCTTAGGAAAAGATAATTACTTGAGAAAATCCATTCTATAGAGATATCTTTTTTTGGTATAAAAACATGGTTCATGAGTTTGGGATTCAAAGGTTCCTAAGTATTTCAGCTCGAAACTCTTTTCTTATTCTTTGAAGGTCAAATTTTGTTTGGAGTAGATTTAGATGGTCACTTAATTCTAGCCATTCTAAACATTTTTGGAGTGTTTTAGGGTAATGGAGGGAAGGAACAATGGTAGGGAAGGAGGTTTGAAAATAGGGTTTAAAGGTCGAGATGCCTGATGAAATTATATGTGTTCTGATTTTATCATTTATGGATTAAAAAATAAAACATAAAAAATATATCAAATAAATAATAATAATTATAATAATCAATAGATTATTCAGCTAAAATTTTCAAAGGAAAGACAATGGTGAAACAAAATAATGGTGAGATACTCAATGATGATACACCTATGATGTGCCTTCAATGACGTGTCATCAATGGTGTGTCATCAAGGGTGTGTCATCAACAATGAGAAATCAATAGAAAGATTTACTTAAATAAAATTAATAATACCTAACTCATGTTTTATGTAACTCATTCTTTCATAATTCAAAGTCTTAGTAAAAATATAAAAAACCTGACATTCTGTGCAAATGTAGTCAAGAGTTATATCACCTTTTTGAAAATTATCTCTCAAAAAGTGGTGTCTTACATCAATATACTTTGTTAGAGAATGATATACTGGTTTTTTTAGAAATGTTAATAGCACTAGTGTCGTTACAATTTATAGGTATATGTCAGAATTGATATCCATAATCTAGTAATGTATGTTTTATCCATGAAATTTGGGAACCAAAACTACTTGTAGCTATATACTTAGCTTTAATAGTAGATAATACAATAGAATTTTTCTTCTTACTATCCCATGATACTAATGACTTACCAAAAAAATGACATGTTCTAGAGGTTATTTTTCTATCTAACTTGCATCCACCAAAATCAGCCTCAGAATAACTAACTAAATCAAATGCTTATCCTCTGAGATAGAACAATCCTAAAATGGTAGTATATTTGAGGTATTTAAAAATTCTTTTAACATCAAGTAAGTGTGACTATTTTGGGTTTTCTTGAAAATGAGCACACATAAACACACTAAACATAATTTCAAATTGGTTAACAGTTAAGTATAGAAGACTTCCAATGATACCATTGTAATTGGTTTGATACACTGGTTTCCATGCCTCATTAAGATTCAGCTTACATGTGGTACTCATGGGAGAATCAGTAACTTTAGTGTTATCTAGACCAAAACATTTTAAAAGATCTTTAATATATTTAATTTGATTTAAAATAATTCCTTCTTTATTTTGAAAAATTTAAAATTCATGAAAGAATTTAAGTTCACCCATTAAAATCATTTCAAATTCTTTTTACATAACTTTTTCAAAATAAAAACATATAAAGTTTTTAGAAGATCTAAAAATAATATCTTTTACATATATTTGAACAACTAAAACATATTTTGAAATTATTTTGATAAATGGCTAGGGTCAACTATATCTTTTGTAAAACCTTTTGAAATAAGAAAGGAGATGAGCCTATAATACCATGCTTTTGGAGTTTGTTTTAAACCATATAAAGCTTTTGTTAATTTGAAAACATGATTTGGAAAATTGGGATTTTGAAAACTGAGGGGTAGTTCAATAAAAACATCATCAACTATATAACCATTTAAGAATGCACTTTTTACATCCATTTGATAAAGTTCCAAATTTAGATGAGATTCAAAAGCTAGGAGGATTCAAATCGATTCAATTCGAGCTACATGCACAAAGGTCTCTTCATAGTCTATGACTTCTTCTTGACAATAACCATGTGCAACTAATCTATCCTTATTTCCTACTATAGTTACAAATTCATCAAACTTATTTCCAAACACCTATTTATTTCCTATGGTTAAAGTATCATTTGGTTTATCAAAACATTTCCATACATTATTTCTTTAAAACTGATTTAGCTCTTCTTATATAGACATTAACCATAATTCATCACTGATTTACTCATTTATATTCTTAGGTTCAATCTGTGAAAAAAAGGCTTGATGTTCAACTAGATTTCTTAGAGAGGCTCTAGTTTTTGTACCTTTATCTAAGTCTCCAACTACATCATCTAAATAGTGATTTTTAAGAGTTCGGATACTTATAGAAATGGATGGATTGGTTTCCTCTTGGTCTTCTACATATTCAAGTTCTATGAGTTCATAGTCTAGAAATTTTCCAGAACTAGATGAGTTTTCTACTTGTTTGATAGAATAATCAAAAGGTTTGGAATTTAGGTCCAGATTTTATAGATCATCATCAATATTTTCTAGAGATATTTTGGGATCATGTGGATCTATTTCATCAAATATGACATGTATATATTCTTCCACACATTTGGTTCTCTTATTAAAGACTCTATAGAATTTTCTAGAAATTGAATATCCTAGGAATATTCCTTCATCACTTTTGTGGGAAAATTTTTCAAGATTATCCTTAGTATTGAGAATAAATACTTTTCAACCAAAAACTATAAAGTAGTTAACCTTAGGATTCCTTTTATTAAATAGTTCATAAGGTGTTTTCTTCATGATAGGTCTGGTTAAAACTCTATTAATTATATAGAAATCTATTTTTACAGCCTTTTCCTAGAAATAGATTGGTAAGTCATATTAATTTAGTATAGTCCTATAAATTTATTGAAGGGTTATATTTATTTTTTCTATAACTCCATTATGCTAAGGTGCCCTAGGATCATAGAAGTTGCGATAATAGCCATTTTTGTGAGAAAAATGATTTGAAATCATGATTTTCAAACTTACGACCATCGTCACTTCTTAAAGTATTAATTTTATGTCCAAATAGATTTTCTACTGATCTAGAATACTTGGTAAAATAGGAACTAGATTCACTTTTGTGAGCTAAAAATAAAATCCAAGTATTCCTAGAAAATTCATATATAAGTACATAAATACAATGCTTCCCGTTTAAACTTGAAACTCTAGATGGTCCAAACAAGTCCATATGAACTAACTTGAGAGGTTGAGAAGTTGAGACTTATTTCTTTGGTCTGAAGGATATATTGGGCTATTTTCCATTTTGACAATGATTACAAACTTTATTGTTTGGAAACCTATGTTTGGGTAGATCCTAGACTAACCATTTTTAGTAAACTTTATACTTGAGTGAATGTTACAATGACATAGTATTCTATGCCAAAGCCAATATTCTCTATGAAATAAACTTATGAAACATTTTGTGATACTAAAGAGTCCATATTAACAGCATAAATATTTTCATGTATACAGGAATTAAAAACTAAATTATTTTTAGAGTAAAAAACATTACAAGCATTATTTTAAAATTTGAAATGAAAAAAATCATCACATAATTGTGATATGATAAGTATATTATACTTTAAACCATTAAAAAAAGAAATTTAGAATTTAAAATTGAATTTGTGTTATTAATTTTTCCAATATCAATTATCTTTCCTCTCATATTGTCACCAAAGGGGACATGTCCACTATCTACCTTTATTAGATTCTTTAATTTCGAGTAGTATCATATCATATTCCTTGAACACCCAATATCCAAGTACCATAAGTTCTTATAGGAACTTTTCAAGAAAATTTCCTATAAAATAGGTTAAAGAAGAATTATTTTGGTAACCAGATTTTCTTGGGTCCAAAAAATGACAGTAATCAAAGCTTTAGGAACCCACAATTTATTAATAGGTTTCTTGTAATAAGTTTGTAAAATTACTGAGAAATAAACTCTATTGGGTCCTCTAGTAAAATAGAGTATAGAATGATTTTCAGAACTGGATGTAGCATAAAATTTTTTAGAACTAGAACTAGTAGAATATTTTCCATATTTAGGAATAAATGTGCTTTTAATTATTATTCTCTATTTAGGTTTGTACCCTATAACTATAGTGTATTTTAGATAGTTTTTTTCTCTAAGAATTTGTGTTAAAATATTTTTCCCATCAGTAATTTTTTCTAGATATTTCTTTAACTGCTTATTAGATATCTTGGTTTTAGTATTTTCTTTAAGAAACTAATAATTTTTCTCCTTTTCTATAGCAACTTCATATTTAATAATAATAGTAAGAGAATGTTGTTTTTTAATTATTTTGTATTTGTCCTTTATCTCATTAAAATTATCCTCAAGTATGTTGCAATAATAAAAAAATTATTATTTATTCATGTTATCATAAATATGATTTTCATATTCATCTCTAGAGTAATGAGAGTTAAGTCTAGGAGATACAAAATTTACCTCAGATATATTTTTCAAAAATCACATTTTGGTTTTATCAGCCTTTTCATCATGAGATGAATCAGAGCCGCTGGATGAGTCCTCATAAGAACTCTAGGTAACTTTCATCTCCTTCTTATACCTTTGATAGTTGTTATCATATTTATTATTTCACTTTATTTTTATATAGTCAGCCTTTACATGTCCTTTTATCTTTCACTCATAACATATGATGCCATTTGAATGATCATCTTTCATCCATTCCGTTTTCTGCTTCCCATGATTGTCATATTTTCCTTTGTAGTTATATTTCTTGAAGAATTTATTATTTATATAAAATTTCTTGAATATTATAGATAGATGAGCCATTTACTCATCACTTTCAGCTTATGAATATTCATCACTTGAACTTTCCTATTGAACTTTAACTTTATCCATTTCTTTTTTTACTTAGATTTAGTGGATTTAAAAGCAACAGATTTTCTTTTAGGTTCATCATCTTCTTCTTGATTAACCTTTATCTCTTCCTCATACTTCATCAATTTTAATATAAACTCATTTACATGAATTTAATTTATGTCACATGATTCTTTAATTGACACTGATGTCCCTCTCTATCTTTTTGAAAGACATCTCAAGAGTCGCATGATCTGTTCTTTTGTACTGATTGGATTTCCCAATGAGCTCATTGGATTCACGATCTCAATGAACCTGAGATGTGTGTCAAAGATAGGCTCATTGAGATTAATATTAAAATTATCATATTTAATAATGTAAGTTTTAAGACTCATTTCTTTAACATTTTTAGTTTCTTTATGTGAGACAACTAGAGTATCCCATATCTCATAGGCAGCTTTACATGCAGAAATTTTATTAAACTCTTCATCTCCTAAGGCACTATTTAAGGCATTCATGGATTTGAAATTATTATTATAATCAGCCTTAGTTTAATCATCTCAAGTATTTCTATTAGTAGTATGAATTTTATACTCATCTACTATTGATGACCAGATTTCAAAACCCATACTTTCAATATGTATTTTCATTTTTATTTTCCATTGGGTATAATTAGTCCCATTGAAATATGGAGGTCTATTTGTATAAGAACCTTCCTATCTGTTATCCATATTAAAATATTAAAAAATGAATATAAATAACTGAAAATTTAGAATTAGAATTTTTTTTAAGATATTTAACTCATAACTATAATCAAAGTTTAAAAGGATTTGAAAAGTTTTTAACTCCTTTGATACCAAATGTTGGTCAGAGTAAGAGACTCAAGAGGGGGGGAGGGGGGTGAATTGAGTTCCTAATTAAAATTTCTATTTAAAATGAATTTAAAACAAATCCTCGAAATTATAAAAAAAGATAATTCAGTTAACCAAAGTAGTTTATTTGTAAAAGTTTTGATCTTTTAAAGTATTTCTCAAAGAGTGATTAGTTATCAGTTGAAATAATATGAAATACTACTTTAACTTTTGAAATAAATTTAATAAATCAAATTATAATATAAAAACTATTTAATATTGACTATCAAATTGAAATAAATTTTTTCAGATGTAAATAGACAGAGAAGTGAAAACAAAACTTTAAAAGGCACAACATAAATAATTACAAGAGGTTTAGTCTAAAGCTAAGAATTAGTCCTATTTACTTAGTGATAACCTACCACCAAGTATTTTATATAAACATAAATTTGATCCACAACCCAGATCGAGGTATAAAACAACAAACATAGTGTTTTCTTGGTCACAAAGATCTCTTCTATAGTTTTTGTGGGAGTGCCAAAAGTGACATGCCACACAGGGATCTACTACACTGTTATTTGTGGGAGTATAAGGTGCAAAAAGATAATTTGTGAATATATCATTGTATATTATAGTTATTCACAAGATTAGATGTGTGTTTATAAAATAAATATAATCACACACTAATCGTAATGTAAATAAAGTACATAAATAGAGTAGATAAAAGAGTATAAGGGATAGTGTTTCTCTGTGTGATATATGTTGCAGCTTTGTGACTTCTTGAAGGTAGCGTGAAATGAAGGTCAAGTTGTTTTTAAGAAGGTTTTTGTAAAATATAGTATCATAGAATCTTATATCCTATGGTGTATGATTGATCCAAGTGTACAATAAAATCTTCTTCTTCGTGTGTTCTTTGAATGTTTGAAGTAGAAGCTTGCACACATGAAAATAACTCGTTCTTTTTTGGAACTCTTGTTGAGTCATGTTTGTTTTCTTTTTTCACCAGGTTTCACTCTATTTTTGATTGATATTTTTCTTTATACTCTTCAAATGATATAAATTATGTTCTCAATCGTGTTCTCGTACCTGGTACTATAGTCTGACATCGATTTTAATGTTTTTTGAAAAAGGTCATTAGTTTAATCAGTTGAATTAAATTTCACAAATAAGAACTTTAAAATATTTAATTTAAAATGACAATGGAAACATAGTAGTGAGTCTTTTGAGCAATGACTCTCTTGCAGTGTATTGATTAAACAATAAATAATGGTTAGCAGTGACTTATTCTTGGTGGTGTCTGGGTGTTAGTGTATTTAGAACAGTGAATCTTTGGAGCTGTGGCTTATACTTAGTGGTGAGTTTGGAACAGTGAGTCAAGAATAGTGAGTCCGGAACAATGACTCATACTTTGAACACTCTTCCAATCTATATTTTAGTGGTGACTCTTTAGAGTGGTGACTCAGGCTTAGCAGTGAGTTAGGAGTGGAAAGTCTTGATAACAGTGAGTCATACTTAGATTATTCTACCAATCTTTCTTATAATTAAAAATTCTAACATAACATAGTAAACTCATTAGAAACATAATTAAGCATGATTTATGATTATTCAAACTAGGATACTTCAAAATAATTCATTCAGGAATCACCATTTTATTTTTTTCGACTATGTAAATGAATTCAAGAAAGGTTTACCATATTTCTCAAAGTGTTGAGGATTGTTAAACTGGGTATGATATAACTAGGTTATGGTTTTGTATCTATAATAAAAGTTTGTAAAAGTTCAAACCAGAAGAAGAAAATTTAATTGGAAATTACAACAATGGTTCTTAAAATACCCAGTCAATGTCATTGAAACCTAAAGGTGTGAGGGAAGAACATTCCTTATGATGATATTTTCTAGGATACTTGAATAAGTTTATGAAACACCACACAATTTCCATTATCAACATTAGTGTTATAAAAATAAATTATTTTATTTTTAAGGGTATATGATACCAAATGTAAGCTTTACAAATGTTGTAAATATATAAGAGTTCAAAAATAAGGAAATAATTGATAAATCTTATAGTTTACATTCAAATGATGAAACAAAGGGTTTTTGATTCATGGAATTGAATGCAAAGGAGGATATCAAGATTCATTGGATCTAAATGAAGGATTTTTATTTTCCTTTTATTTATCTTATATGGTAAAATAATTTTTTTATAAACAAGTATTTATTTTAAATAATATGAGATGATGGTTTTAATACACATGGTTTATGATTCATCAAATTATATAACATTCTAAAGGAGAAGATAAAGGATAAAAATGTTTTATCTAGGATAAAATTATTTATCGATATGTTTATTAAAATGTGACGGATTTGATCTCACCACCCATCAGTTTCACATTTTAAGTAATAAAGTCTTATTTTTATAATACATCTCCAAACATATATAATTCCATATAAGATATAGATATAATATTTTTTAAAAATATTTATACTAAATAAATAATAATTTTTATTTCCCGATACAAAAGAGTTTTCATTTAAAAAAACGATATTATGAAAATAATATAGTATATAAGATGATAATAGGGGTATGTTTAGGCTTATAGAAGTTCAAAGTTAAAAAATAAAAGATTATTCTAGTCAAAATAAAAAATTAATTTTACTTAATATCCTAAATTTTTTTAGGGTATGTTAATAAAATGTTAATAAAAATAATTAAATTGTTTACCAAAATATTTCAAGGAAAATTTTGAATAGAATAAGTTCTAAGGATGATAATTATTAAGGAATTTGAAAGTGTTCTAAGTAGAAAATAGAAGTCTTAAAATCATAACATTGGATTTTTTTAAGTCAAGAAGTCTTAATACTCTATTTAAAGAGTTTAATATTAGGAATATGATTCCTACATTTCACCATTATTCAAAATTTATATTTTCATAGGTACTACTCACTAAAGAGTTTAGTGGGAATGTTTTTATTAGATGGTTACAAAGAGATGTGTTAGGATTTACATAAAGATGTAATGAGGTTAACAAAACCCTACAAATATATAAAACATAAGGATGATCTGGAAGTCTATCATATATTACATGGTTAGACATGAACATATGTATGGATTGTTAAATATTCTTAAATTTGTTTAAGAATATAAAATGTTTCATGCTATTAAACAGTCAATATTCACTTTATCATTCTTTTATGTTGGATGCATATACCCATGAAGTGAAATGATAGTTGAACTCCCAAAGTATGGTATTTAGTTATCCTTAATCAGTGTTATTCATAGAGTATTATAGGATATGATGAAATTTTAAGGTTAATGTGAGTAGTATTATTATATCAGTATATAGAATATGATCATAAGGCACAAAAAAGGTTTTGTGCACCAGATAAACCATGATGTATACCACATGGAGTTTCATACACTATGTATTTGGTATAATATGGGTGCATGGTTCATATTTGAGTTTATCCAATAACCAAGGTTGGTGAGATACATATCATGATAACCTTCACACTTTGAAACCTTTCTTGTACAAGCCTTGAGGATTATCTAATTGGGGGGGGGGGGTGGGTATGTTATTAATCATCTCATTAGTTAGAGCTTAAAAAATATGATATTTTTCCTATTATATGATGAGTATGAAATTTGGTACATTGATTGAGATATAATGAGGAAGTGTACAATCATGCCTAGATAAGGAATATGATGTGATTATTTATTGAGATAGGGACATATGGTGTGATCATCTATAAAGGAGAATGACATGTGATGTAATTAATGACCTATTCAGTATATTCTTAGAGAATCAAGAATGTATAATGAAGTTATATGGGATTTACATACTTAATTTCCCAAGGTCACTCAATGTATAATAAAAAAGGAATATAAGAAAATTCATGTCTGCAAATGATGTAGTTGGTGGACACATATATAAAGAAAAATGTGTTGGATGAAGATTTTTATAGATCCATTTATAGATTGAGTATCACTAATTCTTTACCATAGGACACCATTTATATAAATTTATAGATTTAATAATTTATTTTTTTTCTAAATACTATAAATTACCATAGGGTCAAACTTTGTGTTGGATCGAATTGGGATTGTGTTTTACTCAGAGAGCTTCTTTAAAAGTGATTTAGAGTTTATAAAAAAGAAGTATCAGAAGGTAATTCATAATGTATTACATGTGATGAGATGCAAAGTGAAGTTGATGATAACTTTCCCAAAGTGTTTTTGAAATATCCAAAAGTATTTTTAGATAAGATTTCACATGTTACTATATATTATATGATATAAGTTGAATTGGAACTTAGTTTATGACCCTTTATTAGAAGTGGGAAATTGATAGATATATGATTTAAATTCCATATTCGTTTTACATATTTGGATATATTATAAGAGAAGACATTGGTATATTATAAGGTATGAAATCAATATTTCATGGTAACTTCCTTAACACTATTATACTGTATAATAAGGCTATATCATATGGAACTGATGTGAGTTGAATTATATAGTACAATTCAATCAAACATTATATGATTCATTAGAAACCAATTATTAAAATTAACATACCTGAATATTCTATGCATAATATACCATTTATTATAGTCATTTCATAAGATGAAATTCATGGGAGAATGTTTGGATGGTTGAAGGTTATAAGTCTTATAACCTATTCCATTTACTCATGAATTTTTTTTCATGTATGAGTAAATTACTTGGAAGGATTATGAGTGTCATAAATCCTATATAAAGGAGTTAGTTACCATGAGATTGTGGGTGAAAACCTTGTGAAATCCTTTGACTAAATCATTCTCTCCCCTAAGCTCCCCCTAATATCTTTTCCTTAAAAGGAAATAGCATGTCGTGAGAATAGAGGAGAATCTTTCCCATTTGATAGGTGATTCTTGTTTTCTAGTGGATACACCATGTAGAAGGGAGTCTAATAGAAACCTTTTAGTAATCTTCCTCCAGAATATTATTAATACAATAATTGTGGAAATCATAGGTGTGAGGTACTCATTATTTATTCATTTTAGTTTATACATGGTTTTGGTTATCAAGTATGGTATATATTGGGAATATTATTTGGGTTTCTTATTGTTTTCGTTGCATTGATTAATTTTTAATCAACCCCTAGAAACCCATAACATTCTAATTATAATTAAAATTTGTATTCATGAATTATTTAAAAAAAAATTATTTATTTTAAACATTTATTTTAAGTATTAGTATTATTTTAAATTAATATTTATTATATATTTAAAATTTCTTAAGATTAGTTCGATGAGATGATGTGTATCTGGATTAAGGAAGATATAGATAATGATGAGCCTCTTATTTTGTTATCCAAGGGTTTTATCATTACAACAACTACTTGTAGGTGTTGAGGCATTGTATAATCGATGATTCTAGATCCTATTCTTAAGTGGCATTCATATCTTGATTTCAATTCACTCAAGAGGAAGTATTTTTAAATATTAATTTCATTTAATTTAACTTATCTGTAAATTGCATTACTAATTATTGTGACTTCCATAGTTTTTCATATCTAGACCCTATCCAAGATAATGATATTATAAGGAAATGTTTTTCTACTCCATGTGTGTCATGGGATCATGTTCCTAGCGATGTGTGTTATCTCATACTTAAGAATTGTAATATAAATAAATAAAAAATGTATTTTATATTAAATTTATATATTTTCAAATTTACTATATTATTAAATATTTGAATGTTTTATGGTCTCCTATTGATGATAACATGAGACCCTCCATTTAGGAGGTGTGAGAGGCTTGCATGCATCACCATTTTTGTAAATTTTTACCCAACCTTTAGAAGAGAGATATGGATAGAGAATCTGTGACTATCTTTCATGACTCTTGTCTATATCATCGATCTGATTACATCCTTTCCCAAATTTGGGAGGGATTGTGAACTAACTTGATATGGGAGACTTTCAGGAAGAGATCATATTTTGGTTGAAAAAATCAAGGGATATAAGATGTACCACATAGATCTTAGAGATCTACTTTTAGTATACATCATCAATAATTGGTAAGTAACATTATTTAGTAATTTATATATATTTTTATTAAAAAATTTATATGATAAATTTATATAGTCAACAACTGATCCAATCATTATGAAGTTTGATGTGTATAAGTAGATGTACACTGATCATAGTTTTGGGTGGATTGCTAGTGAGAGGTAATGAAAAATTATGGTTAGTATTTTTTTTTGTTTTTTGTTTCTTAAATTAATATAATATTTTTTTACCTTTTAAATTTCTATTTGCATGGTTTTATGAGACATATGAGAAAAATAATTATCATATATGAGTGAGTTAGGATGAGATTATGGGTTGGGATAATTAGGCCTTGTTCAAGTCATGTTTTGATGAGGCAGCTTAGATATGGGTGATGATGAGTGGTATTGAGAAAAGTCATGTGATTAATGTTGTTTTAGAATCAATGTTATCTACTAACTAGGGTAGTGATGTGATGTTATCATTTAGATAAAATGGAGATCATGTGGGGTAATCATCCTTTACATTCAAAAAGTATGAGGTGAGTCTAAGAGATTAGGGAAAGACTACATAGGGATTGACCAGAGATTCACAAGAGCAGTGATAACAGAAGTAACAACAACATCAGTAGTTGTCAAAACAACATGATTAGATGATATAGTATATACGACGACTTGTATGTGGTTTAGGGACGATGTTACCTATTCCTGTTGAAGCTGATCATCCTCCTCCTTAGTGATATTATTATTATATTACTTTTTTATGAAATTACTTTGTATTATATGTGTTTTAATTTTATTATGAATGTTCTCTATAGTTTTTATATTTTTATGGATATTAATATGTTTTTATTTTTATTTATTTGGAGTTAATTGTGATAGATTTGTAAATCCATCATAATTAATTTGGTAGGAAATTATTTGATATGGACTTGATAATCCATCAAAAATACTATTTTTTATAGATTAATATTTACATAAAAAATAATATAACCCCGTAGATTAATAGTAATGATCTATTATAAATAATAATAATTATGATGATATTTTTAATGATGGTCTATTTGCGATGTATTCTTATTATAAATAACTTTTTATGATGGAAATCTATAAAAATGATCCATCACAAAAAAATTAATTTTTTAGTGGATGAATTAATGAAATAACTTCATTGAATCTATTTATAAAGAGTAATTACATAGAAAACTAAATATTGAATCATTTTATTAATGGTTTTTAAGACTACATAGTTTAAATTAGTGATGTTATGTGTCACAAACCAACCCAGGTTAACCCTAAACTAGTCACCTGAGCTGACCCACGACATGTCCTGAGGGGCATTCCCAATCCCTCCTAGGATGGAAACTAGTACAGGGCATCGAACCATTAAAATGAACAGAACGATTTCTGCCCAAATGAAACTAAGATCAATATATATAAAAAAGACCAAGAGAATCATAAGAGATAACAATTTAATAGAAATTAATTAAAAAGTTGATCTGAAAACAAATTACAACTGAAAAGAAATGAAACTAAAATAAATACCACCCAACCACGACCTTTGTGTGACCTCTTGGTCACCTCCAACCATAAGACCAAAACTGATATCACAAAGAGAAACCGCTAAGGAAAACCTAAAAAATAGATGAACCTACAATTAAAATGGTAAAGGATAGGTGTGAGCACAAAAATGCTCAGTAGGGATACCAAAAGTAAACCACCGAATCCAAGTGTTTACTTTCCCAAAGCTATCCAATGACACAAGTTTGAAATACAATTATAAAAATAGGGTTTTCTATGTTTTAAGAAACAACACATAACACACCTTATTTTCCAAAGCCAAGTGCCATTTTAAAATTATAATACCAAAGCAAGGAAGAACCAAGGTAGTGCTAAAGAAACAGACAAATAAAGTAGGCAAAAAAAAACTAGTATAATAGAAAGTAAGCATATAATGTAAATAATAGTAACCATGGATGATACTAAATATCCCTAGACAACCCCTAGACATACTCGGTTCAGAACCACTTTCCAACATATGGTGAAACTCCATAGTTTATAACCAACTGATCGACCTCACAACAAAACCAGTAGCACTTCCCACCTGACCTATATATATACTAGAGGGTACCAACCCATCTAATTAGGGATATTAAGATACTATCACTCAATAATCTATAAGGCACCCAGGAACCCATGGTGGTAATATTTATTCTACGTAAGTAGGAGGCCAACACACACATGACTCGGCTCGGCTGCCACCACTATACTTTCCTAACCCAAACACAGACACCAATATTTGATAACCCATAAGGGATATCCTTCCTATAAAGGTTACCCATATAAATATACATACATTCCACATAATTTAAAGGTTCCAAATGGGTTTCTATACTATATAAATGTTTAAAACATTTCATAAACCAATTCAAGTTTTCAATCGGGCTACTAAATTTTTGAAAACTCAATCCTTTTTAAAAGTTCATACAAGCATTATATTAGAGTTTAAAGTTCCAAAAAACCCTTAAGGTTCCATGTTTTCAAATCATCGACATAAAATAATTTCATTACTTTAAAATAGTGCACAATTTTTATAAAACTATCATACAACCCCTTAAGACACACATTCAACAAAAAATACACCAAAATACAAATAGGAACACACTCAAGGATCTCACTATAAACCATTTCTTGATAATTTATAGGATAACCCACATCCTTTAAAATACAAAGTAACCATTTTATGAAACCACAGTCTTTAAGGAAACAACATTTTTAAGGTTCCATAATCATTTTAGGAGACATCCATGTGTGAACCTAGTGCACCCATGGATGTGCCAACATCCAATAGAACACCTAAAAACCAAGAAACCATTTGAAAACCAATTCCAAAAAATCACCAATTTCTATAAAAACCAAATCCAACCACTTACCTCATTTAAAAGAACACCAAACATCATATTAGAAACATTAATACCTTTCCAAAATATTTTAACACAACCTCCATACCCTAGATCTACCGAAACATGCACACTAAACCAAACTAATCAATAAAAAATACCCTTTCAACATAATAAAAACTAAATGTTTCATTTTACCACAAATTTCTTTTCACAAGAACCAAAGAATTCAAACTAAACCCCCTAGATACGAAAGCCATTGGCATTTCACATAGATATCATTTAAATCCTAATTTTAGAAAACCAAATTAATTACAAAATACCATAATATGTTAAAAAAGGGTAAAATAGAGGTGAAAATCAACTTTATAAATTTATTTAGAAATCTAAGAATAAAATTAAAATCCATAGAAAAGTAAAACTTTAAAACACCTATCGAAACCATGTGAGGATGATACAAAAATCTAAAAAGAGGAAGATCCAAGCCTTACTGACTACCTACACACCCTAGACACATGAAATGAAACCAAAGGTTATCCAAATCTTACTATAGGGTTCATACAAGAAGGAATTCCACTAAGAAAACCAAGAAAAGGGAGGGGGAAAGAGAAAGATTAAGAAAAATGACTCAAAACCCTAAATCTTACCTTAGATCCAAATGGAAAGAATCATGGAGGAAGAGAGATATAAGTAAGAGGGGTTTGGGGCCCCTTTGGTGCACCAAAATGAGAGTGAGGGGAAGGAGCCCGACTTAGGGTAAAAACAGAGGAGAGAGGAAAAATAAAAACAAGTTTTTAATGACATAGAGGACCCACACAGTTTGGCTGTATGGTCTGCCAAACCGTGGGGTAACCTTACAGGGCTCTTTTCATAAGAGAGAGCTACCACACGCTTACCTCGGATCTACTGGATAACTATGCGTAGACTGTGCAGTCAGTTATTTCTGACCAGCAACAAGT
The DNA here is from genome assembly GCA_963277665.1 of Viscum album. Taxonomy (NCBI): domain Eukaryota; kingdom Viridiplantae; phylum Streptophyta; class Magnoliopsida; order Santalales; family Viscaceae; genus Viscum; species Viscum album. The sequence continues at coordinate 1,629,212,629 of OY728159.1, forward strand.
GCACGATGTCCGTACAGTTACTACTAAATGTGCGACAACTGTGCTACACCCACAAAACTCCCAAAAAACTCCAAAAGTCTAAAATTCGATCGGGAATCAAACTTGAACCTCAACCCAAAGTTCCAAGGTCAATAAAGGGATAAAAATAAGAAGAGTATGAGGTCAGGGTGTGACAAGTTTCCCCACCATAGACACTTTCTTCCCCCCAAAAGTCACTAAGCCACTTGATAACTAAATTCAAGTCCATGCCCAGACATAACGATGAAAAAATAAGGACACCAGATTGACCCCACTCTCTACTGGTCACACCCAACTGATGAAATAAAAACATCAACACAGAATAAGGGGAGAATATTACAACATTCTTCCCACAAAAATAATTCCCATGACATGAGAATTTAGAATTCAAACACACCACCCCGAGGGGGGGGGGATATAGGAACTCCCAACTATAATTTACCGAGATTATAGCATGAAAAAATCCATTACCCCCCATGAATTTAAAAAGATAACCTAGAGAGAAACCCGACATATGAGGAGTTAGAATGGGAAAATTCCAAGAAGAATTGACAAACCTCCATACAAGGGTAATCAACAACACCACCAGAACTAAAAACAATCCTCCACACCGACCAATTTTCTCCAGCATCAAGAAAACTCATGAGAATGATTCAAACTAAAACCAACCAAACAACCAAATATACTATTCAACCTCTTCACATAACCATAAATTTTCCCAAATGAGAACCACCTCTTCCAAATATCAAACTACAACAGATCCAAATGCACCTTAATAAAAAAAATGATCCAAGAAACCATGTCCAGAAAAACCCAACCACTTAGGTTACAAAAGAACAAGTTCAATACAGTTTTTTAATAGAAGATGAGTGAAAGACAAATAGAAGAAAAAAAGTTAGCAAACAAATGTATAGGCCTTGTCTTCTAGAACCCCAGGAAACTCATGACTTCACATGAGCTTCACCTTGAGACCTATGGTTTGGGATCTGACAGCTGAAGCATCTCTTGCCTCATAGTCAGGAACACATCCTCTGATCAAGGCTTCTTGTTCAAACTACGCTTCCTTCAAAACTTCTACAGACAAACCAAATAGACCCAGTGATGAAATGTCTTACGAGGAATGTGTCAGGATGACTCTGAGTGTCCAAACCATCCGAATTGAAATCATACAAGCGAACGGTCTGACAAAATGGAATATGGGACTGACGAAGGATATTTTACTAGAAACAGGCTCCTCTGGCATACCCCACTCGCCCGATGGGGGACTCCCATAAGGGGAAACTACCATTGGCTTCACCTATAAAACCATATTAACCATGAATACCTCCTCCACAAACTTCTCAAAATGGGTTTCACTGGATGAGGGCACTTTCTCTACAATTTAGGGACAGATACCCCAGGAAAAATAGGGGATTTCATCTGATATTCTGATGCTACTTCCAAGGAGAATGGAAAAATCTCTTTAAAATGGTTAACATAATACTTTATTGACTACTGACCCTATTGAAAAACTCAAAAATATGCCACCTTCATCGACTTCACCTCCTCCGATATGAACTATTGGATGAAAGTGGCCTTAAGAACTTCCCACGTCATCTCACCTTGCATTGATAACGGGGCAGCCAACTCCCAATAGTCTAAGGATAGACCCTAGAACAACCTATAACTTTCATGGAATCTAATAGAATTGGGAGTTACTAGTGACTTGAGAACATTCTTGACATTCTCAAGCCACTACACAGCCTCAAGAAGACCTTGATAACCATGATAAATAGGCAACACTTGAGAGGAAACGAGAACTGGGCATGACTCATTAAAGAACTTGGAGACCTTTCTGTGAAGATTTTCATGAAAAACATGAAAATCACAAGCGAAATCCAACATCAAACCAAGGCACAAACAAATAGGAATACCTCAATAAAAAACCAACCGGATTAGAATCAAAGTAAAAATAAACACTGCCAAAACATCATTTTTTTCAAAAAAATGCCATTTTTCTTTTAAAATTAAAAAATGCCTTCTTTCAATGCAAATTACCAAATACCAATACTCATTTTACAAAAAACTAGTTTATAAAATCATTTTCTCATTCAAATACACTTTAGAAAAGCCATTCCAAACATTTAATTCTAAAACTCCACCCATGGAATCCCATGAACTTTTACATGTGTGTCCATGCATCTCCATCATCACGTGCCAACATGTACATCCCACACATACCCACACACATGTCAACATCCATAAGAAATATCAAAGGCCACATTTAATTCACATTCTCAAGCCTAAAATACCTTCAATGTTTCAAAACCCACGTAACCAATTTAAAACCATTTGAAAGAAATCACTTCCATTTTTAAATCCATTTTCGTTTAAAAATCCACATTTATTTTAAACACATACTTACACAAACCAAAATAATAATGAAACACAACCACAAATGAACTCCCATAATGGGGAACTAGTGTCTATGACTAACCCAAAAAAATGGCGGTGGGCTATTCCCCAAGAAAGGAATAACACTAAGAGGACCTTAAACTAGGCACTAGGACTCCACATGGGTCACCACCCCATGTGAGGCCACAACAGGACACTGACTCTCCTCCATTTCACCCCTTAATTCCCAAAAACCCAAAACAAAAGACTCAGATCTAAGAAAACCCCTAGTGACTCGAGGTTCAGAACAAGAAAGGGTTCATGATTCCCTTCCCACGCCAACCTCCCAAGTCCTGACAGCCCTAATATCCATCTACGAGACAACCCAAATAACAAGGGCATGCTCTGATACTATTTTTTCATAAACCAACTTGGGTGGACCCTGAACCGGTCACCTGAGTCGGCCCACAACATGTCCCAAGGAGCATTCCTGACCTCCCTCAGGATGGAAACTAGTGTCGTACATCAAAACATTAAACTGAAGGGAACGATTTCATCCCAAATGAAACTAGGATCAATATATATAAAATGAACCAAGAGAACCACGATTGCAAACAACTGAATATAATTGAATTAAAAAAATGATCCAAAAATAAATTATGACTGAAAAGAAACAAAACTAAAAGAAAACCCAACTAACCACGATCTCTATGTGATCTCTTGGTTACCTCCAACCACAAGACCAAAACTGCTCCCACATGTAGAAACTACTAAGGAAAACCTGAAAAATAGATGAACCTATAATTAAAATGGTAAAAAATAGGTGTGAACACAAAAATGATCCATAGGGATGCCAAAAGTAAACCACAAAATCCAAGTGTTCCCTTTCCCAAAGCTATCCAATGACTCAAGTTTGAAATAAAATTATAAAGATAGGGATTTTCATGTTTTACAAAACAACACATAACACACCTTATTTTCCAAATCCAAGTTCCATTTTAAAATTAGAATACCAAAGTAAGGAAGAACCAAGGTAGTTGTAAAGAAATAGATAAACAAATTAGGCATAAAAAACTATTCTAATATAAAGTAAGAAATTAGTGTAAATAATAGTAACCATGGGTGATCCTAAATATCCCTAGACAACCCCAAGACATACATGGTTTGGAACCACCTTTTAGTGTGTGGTGAATCCCCATAGTCTATAACCAACTGATTTCCCTCATGATAAAGATAGTGGCACATCCCACCTAGCCTCTATATCTACTGGGGGTACCAACCCGTCTAATCTGGGATAGTAAGCTACCGTCACTCGATCATCTATAAGATTCCCAAGAATACATGGTTGTAATATCTATACTATGTAAGTAGGAAGCTAACACACACGCAACTCATCTCAGCTGTCGCCCCTGAACTTGCCTACCCCAAAAAAAGACTCCAATATACAATAACCCCTAAGTGATATCCGTCCTATAAAGGTTCCCCATATAAATATACATGAATTCCACATCATTTAAATGTACCAACTAGGCTTATGTACTATATAAATGTTGAAAACATTTCACAAACCACTTCAAGTTTCAATTGGGCTAACACATTTTCTAAAACTCAATCCATTTTAAAAGTTCATACAAACATCATCATTGAGTTGAAAGTGACAAATGGGACTTAAGGTTCCATGTTTTCAAAGCATCACAATGAAATTATTTCACCACTTTATAATAGTACACATTTTTTGTAAAATGACCAAATAGCTCCTCAAACTACAAATTCAACAAAACATACACCAAAACCCAGATGGGAATACGCTCAAGGATTTCACTTTAAACAATTTCTTCAAAACACACAAGAGAAACCACATCCTTTAAAATCCAAAGAAACATTTTAAGAAGCCAAGGATTTTAAGGAAACATCATTTTTATGGTTCCATCATCATTTGAGGACACATCCATGTGTACACCTAGTGCACCCATGGATGTTCCAATATCTAATAGAACACCTAAAAACCAAAAAACAATTTGAAAACCACTTCCACTAAATCATCACTTGATATTAAAACCAAATCTAACCACTCAAATCATTTAAAATTACACCAACCATCATATTATAAACATTAATCGCTCTCCAAAACATTTTAACACAACCACCATGCCTTAGAACTACCATTTCAATATAAGAAAAACTAAACGTTTCATTTAACCCCTAATTTCATTTCACAAGAACCAATAAATTAAAACTAAACACCCTAGGTTATAAAACCCTAGGCATTTCACATAAATATCCTTGAAATCATAATTTTAGAAAAACAAATAAATTATTAAATACCATAATATGTTAAACAAGTGTTCCATAAAGGAGAGAATAAAATTTATAGATTAATTTATAAATCCAAGCATTAAAGGAAAATCCATAGGAAAGAAAAACATAAAAACACCTATAGAAACCATTTTCGGATGAGACAAAACTTCAAAAATAGGAATATTAGAGCCTTACCAATGATCCAAACCCCCTATACACATGAAAAAAACCAAATGTTAGATAACCCCAACCCTAGGGTTTGTACAAGAATGAATCCTCTAAATAAAACCAAGAAAAGGGAGGACTCTATACCTAATTGAGAGATACCAACATCTTACATGGGATATACAATATGGTCATGCATAGGCTATGATATCGGTTTAGTTCGACCATCAACAAGCACATGGTGTTTGCACAGTTACTACTAACCATGCGAAAACTGTGCTTCACCCACAAAACTCCCAAAAAAACTCCAAACAACAAAAATTCGATCGGAAATGAAACCCAAAATTTGACCCAAATATCCAAGGCCAATAAAGGGATAAAAATAAAAAGATTTGAGGTTAGGGTGTGACATTATGATTTTTTATTTCCATTTAAAAATATACTTTCTTGTGTTGCATCATGAATACTTATAATTTATTGATGGAAGTATTTTAGTTTTCATCCTGAGATAACATTGAATGAAATCATAGAATATATTTATTATGGATTTGATGAGATTATAAATTTATGAAGATAAATATTTTTCTTCCTCATTTATAAATATTCAAATTTATTGAATGTTATTATATATATTATTGGAGATTTAATAAAATTTCAAGTAATTATTCATTACCACTCTACTATATTTCATTATTATACATTTTTAGAAATACATAATGAATTCATGATATTTTACTTGTATTACATATTAGATATTACCAGTTTATTTTTATTCACTAGATCAAACTTGATGTATTTTAGCATTGATTAACCCTAGTCATGATAAGAATATAGTCATTCATATTGAATTACAAACACTGTAATTCTACTATGTTGATCACTTCTTGATTGATCAATTGATACCTCATTGAACCAAAGTAAATAAAATAATAAATCTTTATTTATATATGTGATAAAAAATGATAAATTAGTATATTTATATAATTTTGTGAGTGAAATAATATATACTTATTTAACCCATTTTAAAGTATTAGTATCCCATTTATGTAACCCTTGAATTGGTGTAAGATCACATGGTCCCAGTTTCTTCTAATGATTATGGATTGTTTTATAGTTGTTTCATTTTCTATAAAGTATATTTTAGGTAATTATTCGAACTTATAATTTTTTTCTATGGATCATGTAAATTAATTTTGTGGAAAGGGTGTTCATACATTCAATGGGAAGAATTACCATTTATAGAAGGAAAAAATACCACTATATATTTCTTTAATTAGTTTTTATGTTCTTGATATTGTAACTATTAGTTATGTTCTAATATAAGAATGAGTTATTATGAAGGTTGTATATATAAAGAATATAAAGAATGATGGTTGAGCTCAAAATGAATTTTTAGCTCACTTAATTAAAAGTAATTTATTAAAGTAATGGGGATAAAGACCACAAAAGGTACTTGTGATAAAACTAAGAATATTTAAATGGGTAATAAAAATATTAAATTAGCAGATTTGAAGATTTAGATATAGCATTCCATCTTTTTATAACATAAACTTTCATTACAATACACAAAACTGAGGATCTTTAAGGTTTAGTGTCTTGGAAACCAGGAACATAATGCATGAAAGCAACATAAATCATTCTTATTAAACAATTGAAAGGATTCTCCTTAATTTCATCCTAGGTTCATTACTGAATCTCATAACCTGGGGACATACATCAAAAGAAAGGGTGAGCAGAAGGCCCAGTAAGGGAAACAAGAGGAACATTTTACATGTGTACTTGATATACTTCAATAAGGACATGAAAAGAACTTTAAGGCATGAGAAATAAATCATGAGGCATTTCATAATAAAAACAACATTTTTCATAACTTGAAGATGTGGCTACATCATTTAACATAGAAAATCATGAACATATCACCAAGGTCCATCCCCAAGGTGTCATTTGAAAATTACTAAGGTTATTCACCAAGGTATCGTGAAAATTTTAATCTCTAGTGGTTACATCATTACCCAATGCATTGGAGCGCTATCAGGGCGCACCCTTAAATTTTCCTTTATTATCATGTGATCCACATATATCATCATCAAACATTTCATAAATAACCCATATAGCATAAAATAAATGGGTTTCATTTCATAATCATAACATTTTAAAAACTGCTTTAAAGACATGATCTTTACGTCACTTTAAACCCACAGAAAGGGAAAGAGGGTCTCATGTATGTAAATCCCAGAATTCAAAATAGAAAATTTTGATATATATGTTAATAACCTTGTAGAAATAAGAGATTTGAGTATTCACTTTATAACATAAAATAATTTTGAGAAAAGAGAGAGGCATTTTGAGACGAAAATTCTGCAGCATAACGGCTACGTTACAAGGTTTTAGAAAACATTGAAAAGAGAGGGGACATGGGTCACCCACTCATAAATGATCTATAAAACAGTAGGGGGACAGAATATAAGGTATTTAAGAACATTTTAATGAAAATTTAAAGATATACCATATGAAATGAAAAACATGGAAGTGAGACAAAACCAGATTTCTCTTTTGAGAATTCGGCAGCCTAACGGCGTCACTTAACTTCAAAGAAAATGATTTGACAAGATCAAATAGGGTCCCTCGTCATATGATCATAAGATATCAGTATGATAGATATAGATATCATACCCCATCATAAAAAAAGGAACTTGAAAGACTTTACATGAAAATCAAACTTGAAAAATGAGAAGGGTGAAAGAATCCCTTAAAAATTCGGCAGCCTAACGGCGTCACTTAAACATTCATAAAAAGAAATGATGAGAGTAAGAGGGGATCTCTCATCATATAAACATGAAAAGGGAAGTAATAGGAATATAAAAGAACATACTCTCACATAAGAACATGGAGCATAAAAGGAATGACATAAAAAGGATTACATGAAAAGAAAGAGAGAGGTCGGATCCCTTACCTTAAAACGTGACTCTTGAAACTCAATGTTTTGGACCTTGAGGGCTTGGGGGCACCTTGGGAGGACTCCTTGGGAGGTAAGGATACCAGAACTTTGTTGAGTATGGGTTTGGAGTTGAAAAGATGAGAGGAGGGCTTGGTATTTATAGGGAAAGTGAGGGGACAAAGCATTAATGGCCAAGGGACACCTCAAAAGTGGTTTTCTCAAAAGCATGGGCCCTCCCATGGTACTTCCCATAAAGTTAGGCCACATGGGGACCCCCACACAATAATTCACCCTCTTTAGTCGAACATCCTTTAAAATATCTCATGACATCATCATGACTCAGTTATGATGTCATTAAACATACCGAAACCCTAAAACTGTATTTTTACTATTCACTGAAAATTCAACTTTCTCAAAAAAATCCCAAAATTTCACCTTAACCAAATATCAATTCTCTGAGTTCAAAAATGAAATCCATTTTATAAAAATAATTTTCTAAATATTTTTAATTTAATTTTTAATTAAAAAACACTATTCACCTGAAAAAAACTAATACTTGAATAATAATTTATGAAACCTTTTTTAACCATTTTATTGAATCACATTACTTAATCGAGGTGCCTAGATTATATTAGAACTTTCTTTGAGTGAAATTACTAATCCATTTGGTCACATTACTAATCCTAAGCGTAAAATCACTATTCATAAATTACTATTCATCAAAAATTAAGTTGATCTTATTAGACTCCAAATTCCTTACTGAACACTTTTGTAGAAGACTATTTTTTGAAAATCATTACACATCATTAGTTATTTAGGGTTTTCATAAATATTTTAAAATATCCTTTTTCCAAAAAATGCATCAATAAAATGCATTCTAAAATTATCTGGACATTTGAAATTTCACAAACATCACTAAAGGAAGAAATCTTAATTTATTCACCTGAAAGGATTACACAAGGAAGCTAGGGTCTCGTCACATAGCCCCTTATAACACTAGCATAAGACCTAAGTGTAAGGTGTGCTATGGTTAGAGAATCTGAGGGAGGCTCAGATAACATTGCCCTAGTAATAATCTCTACTAACTTGAACTTCTCCCGCAGGTGTTTCCGTTCAAGCTTGACACGCTGGAGTTCAGCTTGGGCTTGGTCCAAAGCAAAGCCCACAGATGCTACCTCCTTCCCAAGCTCTGATAAGTGGGCTTCATAAGGTTCGAGTCTACTGGATGAAGCCATCGACTCCTCTTTCTGCATTAACCATTAACATCTTATTAAATCAATAAGAGTAAGTTAATATACTACTCAAAAAGATTGGGTCATTACATTCTTCCCCCCTTAAGAAATTTCGTCCCTGAAATTTATTCTTGAGGCATAGTCGAAAAGGTGAGGGTACTTTTGCTTCATTGTTTCCTCAGGCTCCCAAGTCGCTTCTTCATACTTATGATTCCTCCACAACACTTTCACAAGGTGGGTAGTCTTGTTTCGTAGAACCTTGTCTCTACGGTCCAAGATCTCCACTGGATGCTCCTCATAAGAGAGTTCATGTTCCAGTTGTACCACCTCTGGGTTCAGTACATGCAAAGGGTCGGGTATGTACTTCCTCAAGAGAGATACATGGAAGACATTGTGAACTTGAGCTAGGTTCGGTGGAAGTGCTAGACGATAGGCCACTACTCCTATGCAATCAAGGATTTCATAGGGGCCAATGTACCTAGGGCTGAGCTTCCCTTTCTTCCCAAACCGCATGACTCTCTTCCATGGAGTGATTCGAAGGAAGACTTTGTCACCAACACCAAACTCCAAGTCCCTTCGACGATTGTCAGCATAACTCTTCTGCCGACTCTGAGCAGCCTTTATGTGTTGTTGGATGGCATGAACCTGTTCTGTCATTTCTTGCACAAGATCAGGCCCAAGAAGCTTCCTCTCACCAGTTTCATCCCAACAAGTAGGAGTTCTACACCGCTTTCCATACAGAGCTTCATAGGGTGCCATCTGAATACTTTCATGGAAGCTGTTGTTATAGGAGAACTCCACTAATGGGAGGTGTTGATCCCATCCACCTTTAAATTCCATTGAGCATAATCTCAACATGTCTTCGAGTGTATGAATAGTCCTTTCAGATTGGCCATCAGTTTGAGGATAATAGGCCGTACTAAAATTCAATTCAGTATTCAGGGCATGTTGCAGACTTCTCCAGAATTTTGATGTGAATCTTGGGTCACGATCAGATACAATGGATAGTGGTACCCCATGCAGCCTTACCACTTCCTTCACGTATATCTTGGCAAGCTGATCCAGAGAGAAATCTTCCCGAATAGAGATAAAATGGGCTGTCTTGGTGAGACGGTCCACAATAACCCATATCACATTATTTCCTTTGGATGTTTTTGGGAGACCAGTTACAAAGTCCATGGTGATATTATCCCACTTCCATACTGGTATGGGTAGCGGTTGTAATACCCCCTTAGGAAGTTGTCTTTCTGCCTTTACTTGTTGAAACAGCAGGCACCTTGTAGTGTAATCGACAATCTCCCTCTTCATGTTATCCCACCAATAATAATCACGAAGGTCTCTATACATCTTAGTGCTTCCCGGATGTATAGAGAAAGTAGAGCTCTGAGCTTCATCCATCAGTTCTTTCTTTATCTCCAGAATAGATGGGACACATAGTCTTGTACGAAATTTCAATACACCTTCTTGATCAATATTGAAATCAGGGAACTTCCCATCCTTTACAGCCTCAAACTTCTCCTGCAGCAAAGGATCTTCTTTTTGAGCCTTCTTGATCTTCTCTAGTAATGAAGGTTGAGAAATCATTTGGGATAGGGTTGATGATGTCCCTTTATTTATAATTCCCATGTCTAGTTTTACTAGATCTTTAATCAAGGGATCTCCTAAGATCCTCATTGTTTCCAGAACAACAGGATATTTCCTGCTTAATGCATCCGCGACTTTGTTTGCTCTTCTAGGGTGATAGTGTTTTGAACAATCATAGTCTTTAATAATCTCTAACCATCTCCTTTGTCTCATGTTCAATTCTTTCTGTGTGAAAATATACTTTAGACTTTGGTGGTCAGTGTATATATCACATTTCTCCCCATAAAGATAGTGCCTCCATATCTTTAGAGCAAAAACAACTGCCGCCAGCTCTAGATCATGCGTAGGATAATTCTGCTCATGAATCTTCAACTGTCGAGATGCATAAGCAATTACCTTGTCATTTTGCACGAGGACTCACCCAAGCCCTTTCAGATATGCATCGCTAAAAATAACGAATCCTTCTCCGATAGAGGGTAGTGTTAACATAGGTGCAGTAACCAATCTCTTCTTCAGCTCTTGGAAACTTTCCTCGCATTCCTTTGTCCAGATGAACTTAACCCCTTTTCGAGTCAACTTGGTTAGTGGATTAGAAAGCCGTGAAAAGTTTTTCACAAACCTCCTATAATATCCCGCTAAGCCAAGGAAACTACGAATCTCAGTTACTGTTGTGGGTTGAGGCCACTCCTCCACAACCATTGTCTTTACAGGGTCAACCAAGATTCCTTCATTGGTTACGATGTGCCCCAAGAAAGCCACCTGTTATAACCAAAACTCACACTTGTTGAACTTCCCAAAGAGCCTCTCCTTCCGCAGAGTTTTCAATATAACCCTTAGATGATCTTCATGCTCCTCACGACTTTTTTAATATATCAAAATATCATCAATAAAAACTACCACAAAGTTATCATGGTAGTCCTTAAGGACTCTATTCATCAAATCCATGAAAATAGCAGGTGCATTAGTCAAGCCGAAGGGCATAACAGTAAACTCATAATGCCCATATCTTGATCGGAAGGAAGTCTTTGGAATATCTTCCTTCTTCACCCTCAGTTTATGATAACCAGATCGAAGGTCAATCTTAGAGAAGAATTGAGCCCCACGAAGTTGGTCAAATAAATCATCAATTCTTGGAAGAGGGTATCTGTTCTTCACTGTGATCCCATTCAGTTCTCTATAATCAATGCATAGCTGCATTGATCCATCCTTCTTCTTCACAAAGAGAACTGGTGCTCCCCAAGGAGACACACTCAGTCAGATAAACCCCTTCTCCAACAATTCTTGGAGTTGTTTCTTTAGCTCTTCTAGCTCCACATTTTCCATTCTATACGGAGTCTTTGATATCGGTTGAGACCCAGGTACGAGTTCAATGGAGAACTCTACCTCTCTTTTCGGGGGAGGTCCAGGTAACTCCTCAGGAAATACATCCATGTATTCTTGAACAATCGGAACATCTTCTATTTGTATGCTCCCTTTTCCTTCTTCATCATCACCGATTAACTCCATAAAGAAAGCTATAGGAGGTGCTTCTAGATAGGGATCAGTTCGGGATATCTCTCCTTGGAAGATAACTGTAGGTCATCCATTCAAGACTACTAAGATTTCCTTACTTCTGCATTTGATCTTAGCATTATACTTTGAGGGCCAGTCCATCCCTAGTATAAAGTCGAATTCCAACATGGGAATGACTACTAGATTTGCGATAATATTGTGCTCACTAAAGTAAACACTAGAGTCTCTAAACACTGTTGATGCATGGATAATCCCACTTGGAGTCTTGACTGACAACTCTACCTCAAGAAATTCGGGGACTGATTCTATATTCCTTGAAAACTTGGAGGAAATAAAGGAATGCGTAGAACTAGAATCAAATAAAGTACTTGCTAGTTTTTAGAGGATGACAAGAGTACCTGCTACCACATCGTTTGGAACTTCAACTTCAGTTGTTGTGATAGCGAAATCACGGCTTTTCTCCCTTGGCCTCTGCTGAGGTTGATGGTGATTCCCCTCCACCGCCCTCGGATTTGGACATTGATTAGCAAAGTGACCAAGCTGTACACACTTGAAGCATGTGACTTCGGGTAGGGCCAGAACCATCTTTCCTCTGTCGTTAGTGTTGGGAAGTTGAGGCTTCACATCACTACGACAATTCCGAGAAATATGGCCTTCTTTTCCACACCTATAGCACTTACCACTTCCGATCAAGCAGTTCCCCGAATGTTTCTTTCCGCATTTACTGCATGTGGCATGTTGCATAATCTTTCCACCTCTTTCCTAATCAAAACTTTTTCCCAGGCTCAGTTCTAGAGTTCTCTTCTTCTCATTAGATTTGTGAGACCATTGTGTCTCCCCAAACTCTAGTTCAACTTTCATAGCACTTCGAACTATTTCTTCATAGCTATCGTAGTCCCTGTTGGCTAGATTCTTCCGCAGATGAGGTCGTAGTCTGCCAAAGAATCTATCAACCTTCCCATTAGGGTCCATGACAAAGCTTGAGGTATAATGGGAAAGCCTTGTGAAGTTCATCTCATAGCTTCCGACAGATTCGTTCTCCTTCTGCTTCAGCTCGAGAAACTCTTTCTCCATTTTTGTTCTCATGGAACGAGGGAAATACTTGTTAAAGAAAATTCCCCGAAATTCTTCCCACTCCATAGCTTCCATCTCTCCTCGTGTCTTCATGTTTTTGATCAGTGACCACCACTGATCAGCTTCTCCCTCTAGGCAGTAAACAACAAGGGTGACTTTTTCTTGTTCCGAACAATGAAGTACAGAAAAGATCTTTTCAATGGAGCTTATCCATTGTTCCGCAACCAATGGGTAAGTAGATCCACTGAATGTTGGCAGTCGTTGACGCATAAAGGACTCAACAGAAAGTTTCTCCCTTCGTGGCGAGGTCAGCCTCTCAGCTTGATTCAAGTTATTACTCATAACTTGAGTCAGTTGGTTCATCATTCGCATAAATGTTTCCATTCCGGCTTCCATCGGAGGGCCGTGAGCACATGGTGCATTGCGGTCACCATCGGCACGGTTCGTCCTATTTCCCGCCATTTTCTAAAAGAATAAAACCTCAGTGAGAAACTTATTTCATTTATGAATCTTTTAACTAAGACTTCGTGCTTAGACAATTATACTTCTCTATAATTCCTTCATAATGATTCATAAAAAGATTGTGATTAACCAAACATATCCCCCGGGAGTGTCGTAACCAAGAGTGCAGCAAGGCGCGTTATCGTGCACCAGTTCCCGTTCGAGTCTAGCTCAAAGTGGTGTTTTTGGGTTTTACCCCTATGTACATCTGTGCCAGAGCTACCTCTACCTGCTCGTATCCAGACAGGGATGTATTTGTTTGATAAACCACTTACTCAATACTTACCAAAATACCAGGAAGTTTTCCTATATTTAAACTTTTCTATAGGGTTCTTCCTAAAGTTTTTATATCATAATTTCCATAAATAACTAAACCATCCTTTGATACCAACTATAGCATCCCGTCTTTTTATAACATAAACTTTCATTACAATACACAAAACTGAGGATCTTTAAGGTTTAGTGTCTTGGAAACCAGGAACATAATGCATGAAAGCAACATAAATCATTCTTCTTAAACACTTGAAAGGCTTCTCCTTAAGTTCATCCTAGGTTCATTACTGCATCTCATAACCTGGGGACATACATCAAAAGAAAGGGTGAGCAGAAGGCCCAGTAAGGGAAACAAGAGGAACATTTTACATGTGAACTTGATATACTTTAATAAGGACATGAAAAGAACTTTAAGGCATGAGAAATAAATCATGAGGCATTTCATAATAAAAAAAACATTTTTCATAACTTGAAGATGTGGCTACATCATTTAACATAGACAATCATGAAAATATCACCAAGGTCTATCCCCAAGGTGTCATTTGAAAATTACCAAGGTTATTCACCAAGGTATCGTGAAAATTGTAATCTCTAGTGGTTACATCATTACCCAATGCATTGGAGCGCTATCAGGGCGCACCCTTAAATTTGTCTTTATTATCATGTGAGCCACATATATCATCATCAAAAATTTCATAAATAACCCATATAGCATAAAATAAATGGGTTTCATTTCATAATCATAACATTTTAAAAACTGCTTTAAAGACATGATCTTTACGTCACTTTAAACCCACGGAAAGGGAAAGAGGGTCTCATGTATGTAAATCCCAGAATTCAAAATAGAACATTTTGATATATATGTGAATACCATTGTAGAAATAAGAGCTTTGAGTATTCACTTTATAACATAAAATAATTTTGAGAAAAGAGAGAGGCATTTTGAGACGAAAATTCTGCAGCATAACGGCTATGTTACAAGGTTTTAGAAAACATTGAAAAGAGAGGGGACATGGGTCACCCACTCATAAATGATCCATAAAACAGTAGGGGGACATAATATAAGGGATTTAAGAACATGGTAATGAAATTTGAAAGATTTAACATATGAAATGAAAAACATGGAAGTGAGACAAAACCAGATTTCTCTTATGAGAATTCGGCAGCCTAACGGCGTCACTTAACTTCAAAGAAAATGATTTGACAAGATCAAATAGGGTCCCTCATCATATGATCATAAGATATCAGTATTATAGATATAGAGATCATACCCCATCATAAAAAAAGGAACTTGAAAGACTTGACATGAAAATCAAACTTGAAAAATGAGAAGGGTGAAAGAATCCCTTAAAAATTCGGCAGCCTAACGGCGTCACTTAAACATTCATAAAACGAAATGATGAGAGTAAGAGGGGATCTCTCATCATATAAACATGAAAAGGGAAGTAATAGGAATATAAAAGAACATCCTCTCACATAAGAACATGGAGCATAAAAGGAATGACATAAAAAGGATTACCTGAAAAGAAAGAGAGAGGTCGGATCCCTTACCTTAAAATGTGACTCTTGAAACTCAAAGTTTTGGACCTTGAGGGCTTGGGGGAACCTTGGGAGGACTCCTTGGGAGGTAAGGAGACCATAACTTTGTTGAGGATGGGTTTGGAGTTGAAAAGATGAGAGGAGGGCTTGGTATTTATAGGGAAAGTGAGGGGACAAAGCATTAATGGCCAAGGGACACCTCAAAAGTGGTTTTCTCAAAAGAATGGGCCCTCCCATGGTACTTCCCATAAAGTTAGGCCAAATGGGGACCCCCACACAATAATTCACCCTCTTTAGTCGAAAATCCTTTAAAATATCTCATGAAATCATCATGACATAGTTATGATGTCATTAAACATACCGAAACCCTAAAACTGTATTTTTACTATTCACTGAAAATTCAACTTTCTCAGGAAAATCCCAAAATTTCACCTTAACCAAATATCAATGCTCTGAGTTCAAAAATGAAATCCATTTTATAAAAATAATTTTCTAAATATTTTTAATTTAATTTTTAATTTAAAAACACTATTCACCCGAAAAAAACTAATACTTGAATAATAATTTATGAAACCTTTTTTTAACCATTTTATTGAATCACATTACTTAATCAAGGTGACTAGATTATATTAGAACTTTATTTGAGTGAAATTACTAATCCATTTGGTCACATTACTAATCCTAAGCGTAAAATCACTATTCATAAATTACTATTCATCAAAAATTAAGTTGATCTTATTAGACTCCAAATTCCTTACTGAACACTTTTGTAGAAGACTATTTTTTGAAAATCATTACACATCATTAGTTATTTATGGTTTTCATAAATATTTTAAAATATCCTTTTTTCCAAAAAAATCATCAATAAAATGCATTCTAAAATTATCTGGACATTTGAAATTTCAAAAACATCACTAAAGGAAGAAATCTTAATTTATTCACCCGAAAGGATTACACAAGGAAGCTAGGGTCTCGTCACATAGCCCCTTATAACACCGGCATAAGACCTATGTGTAAGGTGTGCTATGGTGAGAGAATCTGAGGGAGGCTCAGATAACATTGCCCTAGTAGTAATCTCTACTAACTTGAACTTCTCCCGCAGGCGTTTCCGTTCAAGCTTGACACGCTGGAGTTCGGCTTGGGCTTGGTCCAAAGTGAAGCCCACAGATGCTACCTCCTTCCCAAGCTCTGATAAGTGGGCTTCATAAGGTTCGAGTCTACTGGATGAAGCCATCGACTCCTCTTTCTGCATTAACCATTAACATCTTATTAAATCAATAAGAGTAAGTTAATATACTACTCAAAAATATTAGGTCGTTACATTATAGAACAACATAAGACTATTTTGAAATGTTTAAAGATAAAACAATGAATTATTTATTTTGAAATTTTAAAATGGGATTGTGATATCCTTTATATAATTTTTGGAAAATTATCACAAGACACAATAATTTTCAATAAAATAATTCAAAATTTTCCAAAATAGGTTTGATGCAACGGTATTGGATCTTTTAATATCATGACTTGGATGAATTTACATGGGTTGGATTATGTGATATCTTAATAAACTATATATCAAATGTGAAAAGATAGCATAGAATATAATATATGAAATTTTGATACATAAATAAATTTTAAAACCAAAGAAGAAATTTAATTCTAAAAAAGTAGATAAAGTTGAAGAAACTCTAGATTCAAAAGAATATGGACATGTTGATTTTATTTTTCATAAGTTATTATCAATTATCTTGAGTAATGTTCAAAAAGGAAAACATAAATATCAAGTAAATTTATCATTGTAGTGTTTCTATATTGGTGTAATTAAACAATTTGTGGTAGTATATACTAATTTTAAAAGAATATAATAATGAAGAGGAATATGATTTATAAAAAAATATTTTCAATGGGAAAATAAATAAAGCTATAACGTTGAAGTTTCCTTCAAAATGGAATGGTTAGAGTTATTTTAAATTGAATAAAATAAATTCCTTATATAATTTGGAGAAAGAATAAAGTAATAATAGTGTAAGTGAAGGTGAAAATTCACATGAACAAGAAGATAAGATGTTAATTACTAGGTTCATAAATAATTTTTTTCATGTGATAAAGATGTAAGTTGAAATAAATAAGGAGATAATATTTAAATAGAGTTCATGTTGAATCATGAATTAAATAAACGTATTTCCACTATATAAATGTTGAAAAAAAGAGAACTAATGATATTTACCATTTATTCATCATATTCCTTACTTATTTACATATATTTTAGGTTGATTTCATGTTTTAATATCACTTATTAAGGTTTTTAATAATTTATGAGTTAAAATATATATTTTTTATTTTTTATAGTTTTATATATTTTATCAATTATCTTTAAATTTTATAACTTGTACACAAATAAATTTTCCATTTTTCTTTGATGAAAGTAGAAAACTAAACAAATTTATGTTCAAGTTTTGTGTTTTGTGTAGATGTATTATTAACAAATAAATAACATATTTTTTGTGAATTGAATACAAATTAACTTTATGTTATATGTTTACATAGTTTATGTAAATAAATAAACATTGTGTTTTCTATGTATTTAGAATGCGAAAAAATGAGCTTTATATTCAATATTTATATTTTTGTTTTAATAGATCTTGATTTTTTAGTTCAATTTGCAAAGTTAGTTTACAGAATTAGTGGAAACATTTGGAACACATGACTCCAGTATACCAGGTGAATCTACAATTAAGTCTTTTATTTCAAATTTTTAAAACTCTCTTTCTAGAATAAATTTTAATTTAATTTTTAATATTCACATTTTTATATAGAGTTTGATTTTCTTTCTTTATTTTAATTTATTATAAGTACATCTATTTTTTTAATTTATATTAAAATATTTTTTATTCCATTTTAAAATTCCATCACTATTAGCTTTAAAATTTCAGTACTCTTAGTTTATATTTCATATTAATGTTGATGATAAACATATTGATTTTGAATTTAAATTAAATATATTTTAAATACTTAAATTTATTATGGATGAATGATTTAGAAATATATATTTAGTATAAATTGAATTAATTGATTTCTCTTAGGTCTTAAGGCCATCATGAAATTCTTTAGGATTTGAGCACTTAAGTATTATACTCAAGTCTAGAGATTTTAGTGAAATATTAATTATAATTAAAGGTATAGTTATGTTAAGTCTCTTTAGAATTAAACATAAAACTTAAATTTTGTTTTCATGAATTTTCTTTTTAATCAGAATAGTGTTTCGTATAAGTAGATTTCAATCCACTATTCATTTAAATACCTCATTTTATGACACACACAATTAAAATTACATTTTGATATAAAAAATTAAGAAAATCTAATAAATTGAACCTTCATCATGACTGATTAACTTGAGATCAAAATATTACAACATTAGGAAGATTGAGACATTAATTATGGGTGAAAAATAAAAGTTACTAGAAAACATCACAAAAAATTTGGAATTGTTGATAGAGTAGTTCAAATTTTTCTTATCAATTTTTGTAAGAAAAACTAAAAAAATTAAATATTTCAAATTGAAACATAAAAAATTCATAAATTTAGAAAATTTGAAAAATAAATATTCATTTATATATTTTTAATGTTTTAAATTAATCTTTAAATTCTATTATATAAAATTTGAGCATTTATTCACTATTGGTGATCAATTGTTTTTGAAAATTATTTGTTTTGTACTATTATGATGCATATTTTTTCTAGATCATATCCTTTTAGGATAAAATTATTATAATTATATATTTTTTAAAATAAATCATCTTCAAACATGTTACTTTAGACAATTTGAAAATAATTTTTACAATAATACTTTTTTGTAAACAACTTTCCAAAATAAATTTTTAACAATTTTAATGGGGTATCACAAAAAAATATTTTAATAAATAGCCTCCACACCAACCATGGTATACTCCTTAAAATCAATTTTCATTTTTTGGGAATAATAATAATTTTTTTTTAATAACCCCTTAATTTTAAGAAGTTATCAAATTCATGGTTGGTATGAACACAATGAAATTTTAAATCAAAATGGATAAACCTTTGAATTGAAAAAAATAAAGGTAATAAATATCATAATTCATTATTCCACACTCTGACTCATCAATAAATGAACTCCCCCAACCTACCATCACTAGTCCAAGGACTAGAAACTAATGCTGAGGTATCCACACAAAGATGGGATTCATTACCTATAAATAAACTATCACCTGCTATCAGACATAAAAATCCAACATACATGTATTAAATATGAATAGAATAGTGAATAACATGATTATATATATAACAAAATACATGTGATAATGAAAGATTATACAAATGAAAACCCCCATATACAACTCCTATATCTTTAATAGATGCAAGACCAACCATTGATGACCTGAGGGTGGTCATCACAATAAGATATACACTCCAACAGTTATCCACATCAATCAGATAACTCAAGACACCATAATCATCCATTATCTACATTAGTTGATCTGCATGAACACATGGTGAAAAATTCACAAGTGCACATATAAGGGTGATTATAAAAATACCTAGTATAGTTATCCTATACAGTGATATTATCATGCATCGACCCCATTGGAAACCCCTCATGGGCCTAAAATGAAGATGAGAGTGACCCCCTAAGGTGCACCTCATATAGGCATCATTTTGGTGACTAACAATAAGGGTATAAAACATACAAATGGAAGGAATTACCTTAATAAACCCAAGAATATATAAGAAAACCAATGATAAACACCATGATAACAATTACCTAGATTCATAATAATCCCACATTGTATAAATAATTCTAGACATATACAGATCCCAAATGAAAATTACAATAAAAAATCATAGGCATTGAATTTGTAGAAAAACACAAGATCAAAGATATTACTATCCATCCCAGCCACCAAACTTACCTTGGAAACTTGAAAAATACTTTACATACATATATGAGTGATCATAACATGTATACTCTATAGGATCACACCCAAGACATCTTGTGAAAATTTTCAAAGAGAATACTAATGAATCAATGAATAAATAACAGAAAAAACAAGGACCTACTAGGCCAACTACAACCTATCCTTATTAAGGATCACTAACCAAAAAACACATATAAGAATAGTAAAATAATACTAAAAAATATGAACAATAGGTTCCCTACAACCATTTTCCAACTCGGGTTTTACTCTAATTCCCTAATGTCAAACATCATGATGCTCCTAATACCTTCTGTAACCATGGTGAAACACACCATGTCTCACTAGAACATTTTATATCAATATACTAGGGTATCATGAACATGGAGGACATCAACCTCATTCACCCCTCTTATCATGCACAAACCCCACCTTATAATATAATCTCATCATTACCTTGTAGGGTATGCTGGTGCACTTGCAATATCACCTCATCACAATACCCCACATGGTCTTACAGTGCACCTATAATCATACCAATAGCCTATATATTCTATCATCACATCATGTAACTCTTATAATTAATACCATGTAGGGTCTTCCTGTGCATATCATACCTCTTACTACACTTGGAAGGGAGAGCAGTGAAGAGGTAGTAGCCATCTATCTATCCCCTCTCCATCCCGGATATTGGAAAAAACACTCAGAACCCAAATCTAAAATTAACATTAGAGAATATCCTAGAATTCCTTAGACGATCAAAGATATCATTAATTTGTGGAAGGGGATACCATTTATTGACTGTCATATGGTTCAGTCTTTAATAGTCTACACATAAACGTAAGGTCTCATCAGCCTTATTGGTGAAAAGAATGGGAGAACCCCATGAAGTGGTACTAGGATGAATTAATCCCTTTAATTGTAGATCTTCTAATAAAATTTTCAAATCATGAAGCTCTTCTAGTTACATTCTATAAGGTGGGATAGAAATTGGATCATATACTAACACCAACTTGATTGTGAACATGATCTCTCACTTAAGGGATAAACCCAAGAACTGCTCATGAATGAAATTCTAAAAATGATCTACCACTATAGGAAATAAATCCTGTTATATTTTACCATCATCAAAAATAATACTCACTAATTGGGCCATGATATAATCCAATATACACTAAATTGGTTCTACATGACCAGACTAAAGATTCCACTCATCCTAGTGATGATTTCTTCCCCCTTTTGGATATAGAAAGGTAACTCTGTTCAGGTAATAATCGATATGATTATAGTATAGAACTATCCAATATGTACCCAAAATAAAATTTAAACCAATCATTTTAGCATAAAAAACTCCTAATATAAATTTTAACCACCAATTTCAAGAGAACATTCCTTGAAACATTTGATATCCTCTGATCTCACTCCCAAATGGCATGTCGATGGTCATAAATCTATCCACAATCTCCGCAACAATACCCAAAATATTTAAAATTATATTAGATAAAAAGGAATTTGATTATAATATATCATCAAAAATATTGGTATGGTTAGAATATATATTAATCGTACCTATAAAGGTAAAAGGTCCTACATCTAGACTATTTGGGGTTGACTGTATAATATGCAACTGACTCACCCCTCTTCCCTAGGATCTAGTCCGAATCCCCTATACTTCTCCCTCTGGCTGGTACTGCCACTTCTATGTTGAGATACCACATAACCTACCTCAACCTGTATATCCAGTCAAACTCCAACTACTAATCTGGTAAAGGGTAGCTGAGTCCTTCCTAGACCATTACGCCTTTCCCGATCCCATTCCATTATTCTACTATTAAGGGTTCAAATATAACCTCTAGAGATAATACATACACCCACAAGAACAACACTCCACAGCGAGGTAAGGATACTAGAGGAACTCATGGCCAACCTTGCCACACTAAAAGAACTCCACTGGGCCACAATCATGTGGTAGCTACCCACTTCCATGGCTACTCTACCCACCACTACCTTGGTAATAACTGCCAAAACAAAACTTCTTGATGCTGAAAGAATAACTCCCCAATCATCATATTGCAACTTCTTAGCTAACATTGGGGGCCTCCCTCATACTCCCTTCGATGATGAAATCTTGATTCATCATATTTTTGGAGTTTCTCAAGTGAAATATATTCACCTATGACCTTATTGCATACCAAAGACCATCCGGTAAATGTTTCACTCTTATGACCTTATATGCTACCAAATATGGAGAAAAAAATTGTATATCATTGAAACTTTTGACATATTTCATCACTAACATGAACTCATATGTCAGATGCATGAACTTGAAATCCATCTCACCCATCAATGTCTTTATATAGAGGTGTTTAATGAAATTTTCATCTAATTCCTTCTAGTTTGGTTTTTATTTCTATCTAGATATTTCCACAATGTCCTGCTAATACATAGATGGTCCTCATAATATATAAGTACCAATCTTTAACCTCTTATCTTTGGGTGTCTCGAGGAGTTTAAAGATCATCTAGAATTACTTGATCTAAAAATCTACTTCCTAGGGTCCTCCCTCCCCAGTGAACATAAATGGATGTTGTTTTTGGAAATATCAGGTATTACCAGAAATCAAAAGGATGACTTGAACAGTATCCTTCTCTATGAATCACATGACCCTTAGGAAAATTTCATGAATCTACTCTTCCATCCAATTCTTATGAGCTATAAGAGGTTCCAGCTCAGTTTCATTAGGATTTTGTGACCGTGCGTTCATGACACGTCAAATTGATTATGATTTTAAGATTTATTTATAGTCTAGGAAATACCCTAGGTCGTCTTGCGAGGATCATTGATAGGTTTTGAGTATGTATTTTTAATAATAATTACTAAAATATGGGGGATGTTTTGAAAACATATTTAAGTAAATTATTTAATTAAAGAGTTAAATAGTTGATAAATAAAGGTGGTGTATTAATAATTATGAGGGAAGAAGATTATTTTAAGTTCACTACACATCTTGGATAGTTCATTGTTCTAAAAATTTAACATGTTTTTGTTTAATTATTTGGTTGAAGGTTGTCAAGATCTTGAATCCCCTATTGCCTCTTCAAATGATGCTTAAAGAACCACCCCTTGGCACA
Organism: Viscum album; assembly: GCA_963277665.1. Classification (NCBI taxonomy): domain Eukaryota; kingdom Viridiplantae; phylum Streptophyta; class Magnoliopsida; order Santalales; family Viscaceae; genus Viscum; species Viscum album. The sequence goes on from OY728159.1 coordinate 1,629,236,216, forward strand.
ACAATCGTGTTGACAAGATTTGGTTATCAAACATATAATAATAGGTCTACCAAATCATACTTAAATATTATGTATGTGTGAGATAAATATGATTATTGGGTTGTCCAATCAGAACAACCCAAGATTCCCACTTGAAATCTCAACCCAATCAGCATTGAAATAAAAAGATTTCCACTTAATTATATCAAATGAAATGTAATCAGGGGGAATCATGTCAAGAAACAAAATAAGTGAAATATTAAACACAAAAATTATACAAAACCAGTAGAATAATATGTGCTGGAACTCCCTCCCATGTTTGTGTAGCTCCCTCAAAATGATCGTCCACCGTTTAGCCTTCCATCGAGAGTAGGAGGAGGCTTGGGTGGAACTCCATATTCATCCTTGATTCCCCTATGAGGATAGGGGCCTCTAGAACTCCTTGGATGATTGGAGGAATTCTTTGGGTCTCCAAAATATCATAGATTTTCCTCCTGTCTGAACTTCAAAATGGGGAGCCCAAGGTGCCATTTTATTAGAAAATGGGAAGGTGGTTTTTAGCACACAGATTTATTAAAACCACTTGTCACATGATTTTCGACCTCTAAAAATCCTTATCTCGATTTAAAGAAATTTAAAAAGTTATATCCCCGCCTCTTGGCTATCTCCACCGAAATATTGGCACAATTTGGACACCTATATCCTAAGATATGATAGATTAAAACACACCACTTTTGACTTCGTGTAGACGCAGTGTGCTGGACAGATCAGGTCTTTGGGGAAACTAGACGGACAAATGAGTCTTGGGTTTATTCATATGAAATGTATCCCTATAAATTTTGGACTAGAAAAAAAATTTCATCCCATTTGGATGCACGGTTCAAGAGTAGTGTGTGTATGAGTCCACTAGTATACATGGATCTTGCGCAGTTTGGACCATTTTTCATGGATATCACCATGGGCCCTCTAAATCACCTCATCCTACAATGAAATCATCAAAACAAGTAACATTGCACATTTTAAAAGTTATAAAAACAAAATAAATGATTCAAAAATGGAATAAAACTTGTCATTATTTTTATAATTTTCATTATAAAACACGTTTAGCACAGTGGTGTAAAGGTGAAAATTACACAGTGAATCATGGAATGATCAGTGTGCTGATTGTCACTATCTTGATACCCAACTTGATGATAATGATGATTCATTTTCTCTGAAAGGGTTAACACACTCCTTATAACATAGGTTACACAACAAGATCAACCTCAATAGGTGAAAAAAACAAATAACCACTAGATCAATGTTCCCCTATACTTTTCTTAATAAGAAAATTGGCATACCATAATAATTTTTCTCTCATTTCCTTTCATATTATACAATGTTTTTCTATACATAGGTTAGATAAGTAATCTTGACACATGTGACAAATATATTCCTAGCATGATCAATGCATGTCAACATACATGCCTATGTTCCTATAATGGTTCTTGCATACTCAACTCATTTTATAATGAACCATGAATAAAATATCGTAAAATAGTAACAAAACACAATAATTTAATCACACAAGGTGAAATAAAATCAAAATTATAACAAGAAAACATCATCAAAACCAATCGGTTTTTCTCCCGTACATGAGTTAGCTAATCCCATAGATGGGATCACTTCCAATCCCCAATACATCCTAGTCTCATTTGTACCTTTCCCAAATAGTATAATCATATAAAATAACTAGAATATGATACCACTTTGTAACATCCCCAGATATAGTGCTCCCTCACATGACTGAGTTGGGTTAGCTAGTGGACCTCAAGCACACATCCCCATATACCAGAGGCTACAAACTAGCTGTGAGGGTGAAAGGAATATAGTGAGGAGACTATACCCTCAGGAATAAAGATATTGTAACATCATAAATAATTTAACAAATCATCCATGCAACCAAATACAACAAGTGATAAAACCAAACAATCAAATGATAATAAAATACCATGTAATGTCAGGTTAAATATAATTAAAAGAAATAACGAAACTCATACAAGTAAAATAATAAGAAGACATAATAAAAGACTAAAAAACCCCAATCTTGAACCCCATATTAGACCCATATTTAATCTCTAACCCATCTAGTAACCAATAAATCAATTCAGGTCCTCTTTCCCTTATCCAGACTTGCATCCATGAAGTATTATTAGGTACCAAATGGTTCTTAAATAGGGTGTGTGTAAGAATTAGTAGGACTACACCCATGATGTCTAAAAAATCATGTTTGGAAATTTAGTACATGAAATAACTTGATAAGAAGGGGTATATTCCATAAATTACTAAAAAAATCACTTAAACCTGCTGACCCTAGGGCCTTGGGATGACACCTTGAGTCATACAAACCTTATTTAGATCCATGTTAGATGTATCTAAAAAATGGGGGATCCTATTGCATAATGATGGATCACCTATTCCACTGGAGGATTATACTACATTAGGATTAATATCACATGAGATACCTCAAGTAACCAAGTAACATTAGGATCCATGCATATATACCCATACTAGAGTCTCTTACATCTTCCTGTGTTGCACGTCCCTAATGGGTAATGTGACCAATCACACTAGGCTCTATGAAAAAGTCCCATGCTGGAGTTTCTTATCTCTTACCATGGAATAATACCATACTAGTGGCAATGTAATTGTAGCGAGTGGTGGATTCTTCTACATCAAGAAGAATTACTAGTACAACGTCTCATAAGATAGTGGATCAATACCTTAGGAATCATGTCAGCTAAAACAAGCTTAAGAAATACAAAAGCATATAAATACCAATTAGTGGATTCTACTACATCAAGAAGAATCATCAATGGTCTGAATCAATTAACAATAAAAACAACATGTTATCAAGTTATCATAAGCTAGGATGGTCAATTATTCTAATTACAAATTTATAATACCTTTATTCTCAAATGGTTAATTTTCCTACATCATGATGACTCACCAATATCAAAATATTCCAAGTTACCATTTATCACAATATACATGTTATTCCAAATTTACATTATCATGACTGATAGTTCATTATAAATTAAAGGGTATGTTCACCTCTCGAGTATCCACAAGTATGGTCTCAATTTATGGACCTAAATGGATCTATGGGAGGTCTAATAATGTAAAATTCATTAAAAAATGAATTACCAAATCAATTAGGTCACACACATGGAATTACAATGTGATCACACTTATTTAAAATACTAGAAGAATCAAAATAGACATTAGAAAGTTTCTCTTGACCACCCACCTCAAAATCAGAGAAACTATAGTAATTTCTCAACACCCAAGGTAGAACATAGACTCCCATCACCTTCCCTTAAATGAAAACCCAAAAATTTTAAACATGAGATGTTAATTCAAGATTTGGGTTTGGACATCCAAACTAGGGTTCACCCCAAGAGAAAACCAACTGATCCAGGGGTGATAAAGAATAAGAACCAAAGGCTTACTTTCAATATATTAACTGGGAAATCAAATATCCAATAGAGACATGATTTTAGTTCAGATAGTAAGACTCATATGTCATCCATAGAAGGGTTACAGTCGAGAGAAGGTTCGTGATATCAGAACACATGACACTGGAGGTTTTAAAAGTGTACTAAGCATGGTATATTCATGACATGAATATGGGATTAATATTGTGAATGGATCAACTCCCATGTATGATGATAAATCCATCACCACAGATTAAAAACCCACAAAAATAAAACTTTACATCAAGAACCATATACGCGTTGTGATTTTTCAATTTATTAGGTCTTCCCATATCTATTTAGGGCTTGAATGAGGTTTATGGGGTCTTCCATTAACACCGAAATGTTTTTATAAAATATATTTTTTAAATAATTTTAATTCTTCAATAGATTTCATTGCACGCAATCATGAGTTTAAGAAAATGTGATATTACCTGAATATAAAATGACCATTATAGCCTATCCTTTAGGTTATTGGTAATAGGTATTACTAACTTATGAAAATTTATTGTAAATTAATCGGCTTCCAATTATTTATCAAAAATATAAATCAATTTTATATTTGTATTTTTGTATTAATAAATTGAGTGAATTAATATTAGTAATAAAATTAATCATATATATATGTTATATAATTAATAAAATATTTTTTATATTCATCCAATGGATATTTTTGTCATAGTGTATTATTAAACCCTATTTGATGTATAAAAATCTTTATTTTTCAAAAGGGTAATTTTACACCTTTTAATGAAGAACCCTTTTAAAATTATGATTTTGACACATTAATAATTTTTATATGATAACATAAAAATGTTATTTGGAATAATTATAGAAAAATTTACTTTTGATAAATTTTTGATATTTTTTTGATAATTTTCAAGTTTTGATGAATAGTAAACATATTCTAAATTTTAATTGAAAACAAATTTTTTCATTAAAATAATTTATATTTTTAAATTATATTATTTAATGGTTTTAAAGTATAAATATAATATATTTTTATCATTTAATATAATTTAGGTCATTGAAATTAATTTTAAATTCAATTCAAATGTAAATGTATTTCAATCTTTTGCAGTGTTTTAACTTTTAAAACCCGTTCTCTATTTCCAACAACACGATTAATTTTAAATTAATTTCTACAACTTCTATGTTATAAATTTTAAAAAATGGATTCTATATTTTGAATCAGTAGGTCCAAATTTTATAAATAGCTTTATTTTATTTTTGGGCATTATGAATAGTAACTTTGGTAGTTTTTATTTTTACAGTAAAAGGGTAAATAGGGTAATTAAGGGTGAGAATAATATTATAAAATTACCCTAACACTAGTAAGAATATCCTTTAATGATATTATTTCGACCTAAATCATCATTAGGTCTAAATGGTATCATTTGGAACCCATTTGGAAGATATTAGGACATTTAATTTATTCTATTTAAAACAAATGTTAAATTCATCTCACTCAAATTTTAACAACTAAATAATTTTTTATATAAGGTTTTAAAATAGATAAATTTGATTATAAATACTAATTTTAAATATAAAATGTTTTCCTTTATCATGTTAATTTATTTATAATTTTTAGGAAATAAATAATTATGTTAATAGCTTATATATTAATGATGTATAAATTATTTAATTGATGAAAAATCAATAATATAGTTTTTATTAAAATGATAATACCCATTAAAAGACCCCAAAACTTGAAAATATATTATTTTATGATTATATAAACACCATAATCATTCATGGGTTGAGTTATTGACCATTTGTATCCTTATATAATGGATTGAGAAACTTATATTATTTTATTTAAAGTGATGATAATCTTGTCACATTCTTGTTTTAATTAATATAACATATTTTATGTTGGATTTTAAAAAATAGAAATTCTACCAAAAGTATTATTCTAAAATATAGTAGATTTATCTTTACCATAGTATCTTATTTTTAATTTTTATTCAAAAAATAAGTATATTAAATAATTGAAAAATATTGATGTTATAAATATTTTATTAATGAAGATAAGAAATAAATATTAATAAAAATATTAAAATAAATATATTTTGGGATAATTAATAGGTTTAATGAATTTTATATATGACCTTTATATTTTAGGAATATAATAAAATAGTTGGTTATAAGTTAACCTATTATCTTAATATTTTTAAAAATCAATGAATTGAATAGTGTCAAAATTGACACAATAGGTTGTTTATCAGAATAATGTTTTGTTAGATTATTTAAAAATAATTAAACATTTTTAAAAATATATAATAATAATTATATGGTCTAAAATGTTCTAAGGTATTTATTTATGGTCTATTTAAAATCAAATAAGTAAATATTATACCCTTTTAATATTGAAATATCTATTATCTTAATTAAAATAAAATAGAATAACTAAGTGTTAATTAAAATGGCAATGTTTAAATTGACATAAAAACTTGTATGAAATTTATTTTTTGATGAGATTAAAACAATATCCCATGTCATATTTTAAATTTTGACATTTTGGAGGTTTTTGTATTGGGTTTGATTTTATTGTAAATTAATATTTTTGATGTTTCCAAAGGGGCCCCTCACCTCAGTTATAAAAGGGCACCCCTACCTTTCCTCTTCACTTCACTTTGAGCCTTAAATCTCAGTCATATCATAACTATTTCCCTTTTAAACTTCCCTATTTATATTCTAGAGGTTCTGGTATTCTTAAAAGACCAATTTTAACACTCTAAGAAGAGATTTAGTGGAAACACGTCGAGGAAGAGGTAATATCTTCTACCAATTCATTCAAAATTTTTTCTTCTTACACTTCATATTAATTAGTTGTTTCATTATAAAGTAATAAATTTATTATCAATAATATATTGAGATGTTATTATAATTATGAAAAAACAATATTTCACCTTCTATCCATCCTACGAAAAATGCAATCACCACGTGTGCATACGTACAACTTACCGTCTCCACGCCATGATGTAATATGTTTTTCACCACCACCTTACTTGGATGAGTATAATGATATAAATAATAACTATATATTACTATTATAAAATTATATTGATTTTGAAATATTATACACCATCCAATTTAATACCATTTAACAATTATGAGAATGACATCGTCGCTCGTGCGTATGTACGACCTACTGTCTCCACGATGCAATGTGATTCATTATACATGATATTCATTAAACCATGATTAAATAAATGAATGGAATAAATAAAAATGATATATATTATTATAATATAATTATGTAAATGATGAAACTATAACCTAAGAAGAGGAACATGAACTTATTCGACAAAACATGCATAAGAACATAATGCAGTTAATACCAGAATAATGAGTAACAATTAAATGTTGCTAACAAAAAATGATAATATGATCATATATGATATCATAAAAATTAATATAATTTTTTAATAAGTAAATAAAATTATTTAAATAATTATATAGGAGGTTCAGATACATATGAAGGATATCAGACCTAAGGTAAGTGATAATTTTGCAATCTCATTATTATCTAAGATTTTTTATTTGCAAGTATTCAATATTGTATATTTATCATCCACATCCATGCTTCCTAATTAGGTATTCCAAAATATTCTTTCTATCCTTTAAAATATTTTTAAATTCAATTTTACCCATTGGTGAATTTTTATTAGACGTTATGGAAGGAATCTTTTGTCATTTTCGGTACGAGGTGCTTTTTGAATTTCCAACAAAATTACGAGAAGAATTTTCTCTTTTAAATTATACAACAATAATGTATTTATACACTTTTATAACCTATTATTTCCATGAATATTACATTAAAATATTTGTTGTCTATTTTCAATTAAATTCATTTCTTTTAAAATTTCATGACATTTTGAGAAAATAAAATATTTTTAAAGAAGAAAATATATTTTTTTCTCAAGAATTTATTCCAAGTGTTATATAAATTTTTTTTCCATCTAATATAAAATTATTCAAATAGGGATACATTTTTATCCATTTTATTATTATTATTTTATTATGTTTATGATAGAATTCTATTTATGAAATCCATTTTTTATATGCATTATGATGGAATGATGTTTAAGAAACCCATTTTTATTCCTTATGTTATGCTATGATGAATGATTTATGTTTTTGTGGAACACGTAAGAATGATTTCATTATGTGATGGGTGGGACCAACATCTCCCTACAATTTATTGGGTAATGATTTATATCTCATGAGATAGACATGGATAGAATTATAAATGATCTCAGTTTTGTACTACAAGGCTGGAATGAGGAGTGAACTCGGTTCAGTAATGGACTCTGTCCGCTCTAATGGTCTTGGAAATGAGGTTTTACTAATATGAAATGATTTTCTATGCTTATGTGTATGCCACAAAATTTCACATCTTATTTTATAAATTTTGGGATTACATTGAACATTTATGATATTCCCATGACATGATAACATGATATTTTATATATAGGATAAGATTTTCAATTGTTATGTTCTTATGTCTTATGACTATGATATGATTGATATCTCCATTGTTTAACCTTATTGAGAATATGAGTTCACCCTTTCTTATGTTTTTTCCCCTTAGGTTGTGGAGAAGATTATTAAGAAATATATGTCAAAAAGGGGTCTAATTATAAAGAAATAAGCGGAAGACAATGTAGAAGTTTTATGTACGAATTGTTTTTGTTTCCCAATTTCTAAAGACACTAAACCTATATGGTCCTTGTGTCGTTTTTTTATGTTTTTTAATAAATATTATTAAATTTTAATGTAATATCTATGTATGAAAATTATGGACAGTTATAGTTGGTATCAGAGAAAATGAATAGTTAAACTTTGAAAACTAGGATGAGAAACCCTTAGTAAGAATCATAAGGATATGTAAAAGTATAGGTTAGAATAATAATGTTTTATAAATGACCATGAATAACCTATGATAAAACCTAAAATGTCCTAAATTAAAATGTTATTCTTGATTATTTGGTTTTATCATTATGATTAGTGTTTCTCACACTATGATTCTTGGTTTTAGTCAATGGATGAATCCCAAAGGAACCACGTTAATGATGAATGCAAAGGGAAATGAAATCATTGTCCTCCTGAGAAACCAAATTTTATGGGAGGTGGAATGCAAAATCTTGTAGCTATGCTCGCACAACTTTCTCAAGATATGAATTATGAAGGACTTCCAAATGAGAAAAGGAGGGAACAACATTATGTTGAGTCCTTCATGAGGCAATGTCCAACTTCCATCAATGGGTATTTTGATCCATTAGTGGATTAATAGTGGATCAGTACCACTAAAAAGATATTTTCATTTCTCTAATGTTCAAAACATGATAAATTCATCTTGGAAGTCTATCATTTGGAAGTTGAAGTTGATCAACGATGGAATCTTATCAAGAATAAGATTAAAGGAGATGAAATTGAATCCATGGAATGAGATAAGTTCAAGAATATATTTTTCAATAAGTAATTTACTCGTATTCTTTGAAAAAGGATAAAGGAGTTCCTTGATCTTAAGAAAAGTAACGATGAATCTATTGGTACCTACAAAGTGAATTTTAAAAAACATAAAAGGTACACTTTTTGTATTATTATCCAAACTAAGAGTAAAATTGATCAATTATTTAGTGTCTTAAAACCAAGTCTCTAAAGATCATTATCCATAGGGGACTTCAATAACTATGAAGAAATAATTCGATTTTCTATCAAGGTTGAGATAAATATTGGAGTAACCCATTAGTTCTATAGGCTTGATAAGAAGATAAATATGGAAGTCAAGGGAAAATCTAAAGACCACATTGAAAATAAGATGAGTTTTCCATTATGCTCAAATTGTGGAAAGAAACATGGAGGAAATGGTCTTAAAGGGACTAGAAAATGTTTTAACTATGGAAGAGAAGGTCATTAGGCAGTTGAATGACAAAGTGATGGAAAAAATATGACTAATGATCCAAATAAAGAAAAGCATACACAAAATGAACCTCCCACAATTTAATGATAAAATTGAAAGGAAATGGGTCATTATTCCAATTAATGCACTAATCCAAGGGCTATTGATGATGATCTATGTCATAAAAATCTTAAGTCCAAAGACAAAGGAAAGTCGGATGTGGTCACTATCAGCGATATGGAGTATGATAATGAAGTGGTGAAAGGTAAACTTACCATCCGCTCTAAAGTAGAAAATATTTTATTTGATTTTGGATCCACCCACTATTTTATTTTTGATGAATATTTTAAGGGTATCACTATAGCAGCTCAACAATAAGATGCTGAGTTAGCTGTGACAACTTCTAGTGGCACAATTGTCGCATCAAAAGTCTATATTTGTTCTCCAGTTGAAGTTTGTGGGAAATTGATTCAAGAAAATATTTTGATCCTTAATATAGTGTAATTTGATTTGATTCGTGGAATGGATTGACTCTATCTATATGAGGATTATATCAATTTCCAAGTAAGGTAAGTCATATTTCATATTCTGGATCAATCTATGATCATTTATCGATGCAAGGATGAATATGAAATTCTAGTAGAAATTTATTCCATCTTATGGATCTTGATTCCTATAAATTAAGGTTATCTATCTCAAATTATTGGGGAGAAGATCAACATTAATAATACACATACTTTCAGGATTTTCATGATGTCTTTTTGAAAGAATATCCAGGAATTCCACCAAATCGCGAGGTCGAGTTTTCAATATAACTCATACCGGGTGGTATGCCTATTTTAAAGAAAACTTATAGAATGGCCTCAATTGAGTTTCAGGAATTTAATAATTAACTCTAAGAGAATATTTACAAGGGATTAATAAACCCTATTACATCTCCTTGGTGAGAAACTGCTCTTTTTTTAGGAATAAAGTTGGAACAATGAGACTCTGTATTGATTATCGAGAACTTAATAAGATAAATATAAAGAAAAAATATCATCTTCCCTGTATTGATGACTTATTTGAATAACTACACAGAGCTCAATACTTTTATAAGATTGATCTTCATTTAGTATATCATCAATTAAGGGTCAATAAGGAGGATATACCAAAGATGACATTCCATACAAGGTATAGACACTATGAATTTATAGTGATTCCTTTCGGTCTTACTAATACCCCCACTATATTCATGGATCTATTGAATAGAGTCTTTAGAGACTATCATGACTAGTTTGTGGTAGTCTTTATAGAAGAAATTATTGTATATTCTAAGAGAAAATAATAACATGAAGATAAATTGAGAATTGTATTGAAGACCCCAAAAAAGAATAAGGTTTATGAAAAATTTATCAAGTGTGAATTTTGGTTTCAGAATATTTCATTTTTTGGTCACATAATCTCAATAGAGGGGATATATATGGATCCATAAAAAATAGAAGTTATTTAAAGTTGGATGAGAGAAACAAGAGTAACTGAGATTTGAAGTTTTCTTGGTTTGGTAGGATATTATTTACATTTTGTGAAATATTTTTCACAATTATCTAATACACTCACTAAGTTGACTCAGAAAGGAGTTAGTTATTGTGGATGGAGTAATGTGAAGAGAACTTCAAAGAGATAAAAAGAAGGTTAGCCAATGCACCTATTCTTACACTGAATTGTAGTGGAGAAAGGTTTTTGATCTATAGTGAGGCATCCAAGAAGTGGTTGGGATGTGTTCTCTTGAAAAATGATATGGTGATAGTTTATGCCTAAAAAAATTTGGAAATATATTAGAAAAATTACCCAACTCGTGATTTTAAGTTATCTATAGTAATATTTGCATTAAAGATATAGTGGAATTATCTTTGTGGTGAAAGGTGTGATATTTACAATGATAATAAAAGTTTAAAGTATATTTTTACACAAAAAGAGTTGAATATGCACCAAAAAATGGTTGGATTTGATTAAAGATTATGAATGCTCAATAAATTAACACCTTGGTAAAATAAACATGGTGGAGGATGCATTGAGTCAAAAGTACCATGCTATCCTATCCATGATGTTGATCACAAAAGATCTAATATTTATGAATTTTCAAAGGATGGATATTGAAATTTTAAAGGAAGGGGAGAAATATAGTCTTTCTAAAATGAATTTCTAACCATTTATACAAGCGAAATTTAAGGAGGAACAAAAGGAAGATGTAGAGATACAAAAGAAGGTGAGAAATGTTCCGGAATTCAACCTTTATTATGATGGAATAATAATGGTTAGTAATCGGGTTTTTATTCCTCCCATACCAAAATTAAAGAAGGAGCTGTTTGATGAGGCTCATATTTCTTCATTCCCCATTCATCTTGGAAGCACAAAGATTTATAGGGACATGAAAGATTATTTCTGGTGGGTTGGCATGGAAATGGATATTTCCAAATATGTCACTATGTGCTTGGTTTTTCAGCAAGTTAAGGCTGAGAGACAAAAATCTAAGGGAATGTTACAACCATTACCCATACTTGAATAGAAATGGGAAAACATAATTATGGACTTTGTCATTAGACTTCCCAAAAAATCTAAAGGTCATAATTCCATATGGGTTATAGTTGACCACCTTACAAAATCAGCACACTTCATTGCTATTAGAGAGTATTCTCTCTTAATCATATTTACAGGATATATGTAAAGGAAGCGGTAAGATTTCAAGGAGTACCACTTTCTGTTATATCTAATCAGGATCTGAGGTTTACCTCGAAGTTCTGGTGAAGTCTTTAGTAGGATCTACATAAATATTTATGTTTTATCACTAATTATAATCCTAAAATAGATGGTTAGTCTTATAGGACAATTCAAACTCTAGAAGACATGTTGTGATCCTCCTCTTTGGCTTTTAATGGTGTTTGGGATCAACACCTACCTTTAGTGGAATTTTCTTACAATAATAGCTTTCACTCGAGTATTAGAATGGATTTTTAAGAATCCCTTTATGGAAATAAGTGAATAAATCCAAAATGGTGGGATGAAGTTGGGGAAATAAAGCTATTAGGACATTACCTTATTAACAAAATTATAGAGAAGGTCAGATCTATTCAACAACACATATGAGCAGCTCAGAGTCGACAAAAAAGTTATGCTAAACACCAATGAAAAGACCTAGAGTATGAAGTGGGTGAAATGAGGTTTATATGAATATATTATTGTAAGAGATTAATGAGATTTGTAAATAAGGGAAATCTTTTCCCTAGCTATATCGATCCTTTTGAAATTCTGGATTGTGTTGGGAAGGTAGATTACCAATTGGTTCTTCGACTGAATCTCTCACAAGTACATGATGTGTTCCATGTATCTCTCCTGATAAATTACATACCTGATACTTCACATGTACTAATATCATAAGTTGTAACATTGGCGCAAGATCTTTCTTATAAAGAACAACCAATAGAGATTCTGGATCGTAGTGAAAAACCTCTATGAAACAAGACAACTCGCTTGGTTAAAGTTTTATGGTGAAACCACCAATTTACGGAATCTATATAGGAACCTGAGGATATAATTAAGAAGAGTTATCCTCATCTATTTATTTATAAATGAAGAATTTATAGGGTGAAATTTAGTTTAAGGTGGGTATAATTTAACACTCATATGTTTTTATGAAATATAGTTTTTAAATAATTTTAATTTTTCAATACCTTTCATTGAATGTAATCATGAGTTTAAACAAACCATGAGACACCCTCAGTATAAAACTACCATTATATAATATCCATTAGATTAGTGGGAATAATTATAACTAACTTATGAAAACCTATTGGGAATTCATTGACTTTCAATTATTTATGAAAAATATAAATTAATTATATATTTTTATTTTTTTAATATTAAATTAAGTGAATTATAATTAGTAATGAAGTTAATTATATATATATTATAAATACTTAATAAAATATTTTTTATATTTATCCAATGGATATTTTAGTCATAGGGTATGAATAAACCCTATTTGATGAATAAAAACCTATATTTTTCCAAAGGGCACTTTTACACCTTTTAATGGAGAACACTTTTTAAATTATGATTTTTACACATTAATAATTTTCTATATGATAAAATAACCATTTTATTTGGAATAAGTATGTAAAAATCTACTTGGGATAAATTATTGATATTTTTCTCATAACTTTAATGTTTTGATGAATAGTAAAAATACACTAAATTTTAAATGAAAACAACTATTTTCATCAAAATAATTTATATTGTTAAATTTTTTTATTTAATGGTTTTAAATTATAAATAGAATATATTTTTATCAGTTAATATAATGTTCATAATTTTCGTTAATTTTACATTCAATTTAGATTTAAAAAAATTTCAATCTTTCGCAATGTTTTAACTTTTAAAACCAGTTCTCTCTTTTCGACAATGGGATTAATTTTAAATTAATTAATGAAAATTCTATGTTTTTAATATTGAAAAATGGATTCCATATTTGGAATCATTAGGTCCAAGTTATTTAAATATATTTATTTTATTTTTTGGCATTATGAATAGTAACTTCGGTAATTTTTAGTTTTACGGTAAAATGGTAAATTGGGTAATTAAGGTTTAGAATAATATTATAAAATTACCATAAAACTTATATAAATATATTTTTATTAGTGTTTTTAGACCTAAATCATCCTTGGGTCAAAATGGTATCATTTGAAATCTATTTGGACGAGATTATGGCATTTAATTTAATTTATTTAAAGAAAAGTTAAATATGTCTCACTCAAATTTTAATAACTAAATAATTTTTTATATAAAGTTATATAAAACATAAACTCAATTATAAATACTCATTTTAAAGATATTTTTTTTACTTTATCGTGGTAATTTATTTTTATTTTTTTGGAAATAAATAATTACTTTAATATCTTATACATTAATGATGCAAAAATTATTTAATTGATGAAAAATCAATAATATAGTTTTTATTAAAATGATAATACCCATTAAAATACCCCCAAAATTGACTAAATATTATTGGTAGAGTATATCTCTACCATAAGCATCCAAGGGTAGAGTTATTGACCATATAGAGCATTATATTAGGGATTGTGACACTGATATTATTTTATTTAAAGTGATGATAACTTTTCACATTCATGTTTTAATTAATATTAAATTTTTAATATTTGATTTTATAGAAGATATATTAGACTAAAAATATTATTCTGAAATCTAGTAGATTTATCTTCATCTTAGTATTTTATTTTAAATTTTTATTCAAAAAATATATATATGAATTAATTACATAAAATTAATGTAGTAATTATTTTATTAATGGAGAAAATAAATAAATGTTATTAAAATATTAAAATAAATATAATTTTGTTTAATTAATATGAATAATATATTTTATAGATGACTTTGACCTCTTGGGAATATAATAAAATTAGGTTTTATAGGCTAACATATTATCTTAATATTTTTAAAAATCAATGAATTGAATAGTTTCAAAATTGACACTATTGGTGGTTTATCAAAATAATGTTTTATTAAATTATTGAAAAATCATTATTTTTTTAAGAAATAAAAAATATTTATGATATGGTTTAAAATATTCTATGGTTTTTATTTATGGTCTATTTTACATCATATAAGTAGATATTGTACCATTTTTATATTGAAATATTTGTTATCATAATCAAAATTATATAGAATAACTAAGTGTTAATTAAAATGATAACGTTTAAATTGACATAAAAACCTATCTAGAGTATATTGGCTGATGATATTAAAACCCTAGATCATATAATATTCTAAATTGGAATATTTTTGATGTTTTTGTATGGAGTTTTATTTTATTATAAATTACTATTTTGAGGTTTCCATAAGTGCCCCTCACAACAATTATAAAAGGGCACCCCCACCCTCACCTCTTAGCTTCACTTTGAGCCTTCAATATCAGAAATAACCTTCCCATTTACATTATAAACATCCCTATTTACATTTTATAGGTTCTGTTCCTCTTCAAAGACCAACTCTAGTGCTCTAAGAAGATATTTAGAGGAAGCACGTTGAGAAAGAGGTAATCTCTTCTACCGATTCTTTCAAAATTAATTCTTCTTATAATTCCTATTAATTAGTTATTTCATTATAAATTAATAAATTAAGCATAAATAATATACTGATATGTTTTTATAATTATTAATAAACCACATTCTACCTTCTATACATCCTACAAAAAATGAAATCACAACGCGTGCCTACGTATGACTTATGGTCTCCACGCCACGGGGTAATCTGTTTTTAACCACCACCTTAATTGGATGAGTATAATGATGGAAATAATAACTAAATATTATTATTATAACATGATATTTATTCTTAAATATTATACACCATCCACTTCAATACCATTAAAAATTATGGGAATGATATTGTTGCTCGCACGTACGTATGACCTACCTTCTCCACGATGGTATGCGATTCATTCTATATGATCTTCATTAAAACATGACTATATAAATGAATGGAATGAATAAATATTATATATATTATACTAATATCATTCTGTAAATGATATATATAACCTATGAAGAGGAACATAAACTTATCTGACAAAACATGCATAAGAAAATAAAGCTGTTAATACCCAAATAATGAGTTACAATGAAATGTTACTAACAAATGGATGGTAATATGATCATATATGATATAATAAAAATTAAAATAATTCTATAATAAGTAAATAACATTATTTAAATCATTATAAAAGAGTTTTTATACATAAAAAGGATATCTGACCTAAGGTAAGGGATAATCTAGAAATCTCATTATTATCCGATATTGTTTATTCAAAAGAATTAATTGGGTTATATTTATCATCTACATCCATGTTTCCTAAATATATATTTCAAAGTACTATTTATATCATTTAAAAAAATTTAAATTTAATTTTATCCATTTGTGAATTTTTATTATATGGTATAAAATGAATGTTTTGTTGTTTTCAGTATGAGGTAATTTTTGACTTTCTGACAAAAGTATGAGAAGAATGTTCAATTTTAACTTATATGACAAGAATGGATTTTTACAATTTCATAAAACCTTATTTAAATTAATATTCCTTTAAAATATTTCATTTTTATTTTCAATTAAATTATTTTATTTTAAAATTGAATGACATTTTGAGAAAAGAAAACATTTTCGAAGAAGAAAGGATATTTTCCACAATAATTGATTTTTAGTGTTTTATCAAAATTATATCCCTCTAATATTAAATTCTTAAAATAGAGATATGTTTTTATCTCTCTTATTAATATGATTTTATTGTGTTTATGATGTAATGATATTGTTTAAATCCATTTCTTTTATATATATTATGATGGAATGATGTTTAAGAAACCCATTTTTATTCCTTGGGTTCTGTTATGATGAATGATTTATGTTTTTGTGGCATAGGTAAGAATGATTTCATTATGAGATGTGTAGGAGATATATCTCACTCTAATTATTTGCTTAAAGATTTATATCTCATGATATAGACATAGATGAAACAAGAAATGATCTATGTTCATTAATATAGGGTTGGAATAAGGGGTGAACTCGGTTCCGTAATGGAATTTATCCGCTATGATGGTCTTGGAAATAAGCATTAACTAATATAAAAGGATTTTCTATGATTATGTTTATTCCAAAAATTTCATGTCTAATGTTATGAATTTGGGTATTGTGTTGAACTTTTGTGATATATATGATGACATGATAACATGATCTTTTATATACAGGATAAGATTTTCAATTGTTATTTTCCTATGTCTTATGATAATGATATGATTGATATATCCCTTGTTTACCATTACTGAGAATTTGAGACCAACCTTTCTTATTTTTATTTTCCCCAGGTTTTGGAGAAGAGTATTAAATAATATATTTCAAAAAGGGGTCTAGTTATGAATAAATAAATGGATACAATTTAGATGTTTTATGAACCAGTTGTTTATGTTACCCAGTTTCTAAAGACACTAAAGATATATGGTCCTAGCATGGTTTTGTTATGTTTTGTAATAAATATTATTCAATTTTGAAGTAATATATATGTATGTAAAGTATGGGCCGTTATAATTCCCTAGAACATTCATGCATTTTATGGATTTCATTTGGTCTACACATAATAATTCATGTTGCAAATTAATGATTCATAGTGTGAATTTGTTTTGAAACTAGACCTATATCCCTTTTAGTGATTCCTTTGAATAGTGAACCTAAGAATATTAATACCTAATTACCAAGGTCTGAGCCAAAACTAACTTAACTCAAGAAGGTTCAACAAAAAATCAAAGATAGACATACCTGGAAAAGATGGGATCTTACACAAAGAGTCTAAGATTGAAAAATCTAGAAATTTTATAGCTATGAACATTTTGATATCACTATTTGGGAAACCATGCACCAATAATGCTAAGTTATACTAAAATTATCCTAGTAATAGCTACACAGTCTTCATATAGTTTTCCATAGTAGGCATAGTAACCATTCACCTTTTAGGTTCCTCCTAAATTTAATCCAATCTCAATATATCTCAAAAGTAACTTTCGTATTCTCAAAATAAGCTAAAAAATAAAAAATAAGGACTAAAATATTGAAAATATCCAAGAACCATATCTCAAATTTGAGATGTACTCACTCTAGAAAGCCCTAGTAACTCATGTTTCATCATGAGTAGGTGGTGATTAGGAACCTAGCTGTGATATACCTCTTAAGTTCAAAAGATCCTATCTCACGTATACTAAAAAACCCAAATAAAAAAGCTAGATCTGATATAATTTTTTCATGATCCAACTTGGGTCACCCTAATCCGGAACCCAAGATGGATTATGACATGTCTTGAGGGTAATTTCCAATCCCACATGTTCTAGTGATAAGAACTAGAGAATAAAGCTACATAACTTGGTATGAAATCAATCAATTAAATAGTACAAACATTAGAGGATTCCCACATGGAAATCTAGATTGACCATTACATATATTGGGTGGCCACACAAGATAATAAACAGTTAAAAAAATAAAATATAAAAAATCAAGGCATAAGAATAAATAAACAATCTATATGATAAGATTCTAAATCTACGAGAATAAAAAATACATCTCAACAAGAAAAAAAGATCTAGTGAAAATATACGAAGGCTGAGGTGGATGGTAAAACTACAACACAACATATAACTAAAAGAAAATTCCAAAACTGATTCCTATGTGACTTATTAAGTTTCCATATAACCTCAAATCTAAAACGTTCCTTGAGTGATCATAAGATGAACATGTACCTAAAATGTTAAATAAGTGTAATCATGAATATGAGTATAAATTCCAAGTAAAACACACCCCATGAATTAACTTTAAATATATAAATATTTCATGCTTGTTTTAAATACATGAAGAAAGTAGGTTTTCCAAATTTATGTTAAAAAAATATCATACCACTGTATTTTAAAAACAATCACCCTTTTCTGACATATAGAAAATAATATTTAATACATATTCATCGTGTGACCCTTTTAGGAAAATTATCATGTGTTATAATTAAAAAATTTTAAAAAAGACACCTAATACTAATTTTTTTAAAAATATTACTAAAATGAAATGGAAAATGAAATACATACAAAAGCAATCATTATGGGAACCTAGAGGCTTAGGGATAATCTAGGACTGAAGTAATAGTAAATAATATTGAGAAAAACTAATCTTATATGAAGATAAAATGTTCCCAATAACTTGGAATTTCCCTACCTAGTCTAAGTGAGTGGATAATCCCATAAGTAGAACATAGTTTGAGCTTACGGCCCCTAGTTAGAGTGAAATACTAAACTAGTGAAGTATGTGTTCCTAGGCTTCCCACCCACCTAACCAATTATCCCCATGATGTATAAGTAGAGGCGAGTGTTCCAAACTACTCTATATATATAATACATTCTCATCATTAAACAAAAATTTCAACCCTAAACTCTAAATTCCCTTTAAAGAAACAATCCCTTACTCAATAAAACTTATAAACCATACATAATCACCTCCACCAGGAACCATTTAAATACAAAGAATTAATAAAACATCTATTTTTTATAACTCAAGGGGAATGAATCAAAAAGATGGTTTTTAATTTCAATATAAACTATTTAAATATTCCAACCAATCCTTATAACCATCCTTTAAAATAGAGTTATATAAATAACTTGGAAAAAAAGATATATAATCATACATAGAATCTTGGAAATTCATTTTTAAAATCATGGAACCACTATGAATTATATAAATGAATTTCAAAATCCATTCTGTTATTTTTTCAAATACGTGGTGTGATCATTCCAAAATATTTTTAAAATACAATTTACAATGGTAAAATCATGATAAAATTATGGTGAACTTGAGGGGAACCAATTTATTTTTCCTATGACTACTATTTATATATATATATATATATAAAAACTATAATATGATGAAAACATAAATGATAAATCAAAACACAATTTTAGTTCTAATTTTAAAGGTTTAGGAATGGATAAACCTACCTTAACATGTCACCCTCATAAATTGAAACTCAAATATATATCAAATAGGTCTAAAGAAAGATAGAAGACCAAAAGGAAACCTAGAATCATGAAATCTCCAATTAAAAATCAAGTTAGAGATTAGCCTTGTACACGAAGACATCACCAGGAAAGAATAAAAAGAAGAAGGGAAATGTGAAGAGAGATAGATTTAGAAGAGTTTACCTTGAAGAATCATTCATAAAACTTAGATAAATCCCATGTAGACACTATAGTGAAAGAGTAAATCAAGAGGGAGAGAGTGTAGGGTTGTGAGATTTTAATGATAGAGGTTAAGAGGGGTTTTTTATTCCCAAACAGGATCAAGACCATTGGGGAGGAGGGTGAATGACCTGTTCCTTTTTCTTTTGTAAAAAAGTCTCCTAACTTCTTTAGTAAACTTTATTAATATTTGAAACTTGTTAGAGTTTTGATCCACTCAAATATAAATTCTAAACCATAACTTTCTTATTTAACAGATATAAAGATTAGTAAACACACAATATTTAAAAGGTTTGTAAAAGAGACCCACTCATTTCTATGTTGGATAGTCCCACTAACATGGATTCTATCACTATATTCTTTTAGAAATAAATAGGAACAAGTTGTGAACAATTATACAAAACCAATAGAAACTTTCCTACTATAATTGGTTATACACCCAACTATCCTTTTCTTATCCACCTCCCACATCTGGTTATACACCTAGAAAACAAAAAATAATTTTTAGAAACTATTAAGTATCCACAGTTACAAGTTTCACTTTCCTTTTTATTTTATGACCCACTTTAGAAATTTATTCAATTCCACAATAAGTAATATGGATCAAACATTACCTATGTAAAATCTTAAATAAATTCAAAAATTCTATATATAACTTGTTGGTCTTGAAATTTCTCTAGAAAATATGTCCAAAAAACTTCCTTAGAAAAAGTTAGTTCAATCATCCTTCGTCAGGTAACCTCTTTCTGATTGACCTCTATCTAATTATGATTCCTCCTTTCCTTCTCTAATTGTGTATATACTCAATTATAAACTCACCAATTCTTCTTTCTGTCGATATCTATCTGATGGAACTTACTTCTATGGAACTATCTTCGATGGACTTGCTTTGATGGCTGACACCGATGGACTTGCTCTGATGGGCTCACAATGATGGAATTTCCCTAATGAAAATTCCTCAACTTCAAACTAAAATAAAAGTTTGGTTAGAAACTCAATACTTGTCATAGTAGTGGCAGAGTGTCAGCTATCTGCACACATGAATAGTATAAAGTATGATTTTACTCTCCACTTCCTTTTATAGGTATCCCAAAATGGTATAGGAAGGAAAAAATAATTCCTCTTGCTGCTCAACAAAATTCATAACTCCCAAATATAACATTCATTTATGTCCTAATATTTGACTTCTTTAAATATTATCAATACTTCTAGAAGATTCTATAATCTTCTCAAATCTTCTCAAGAATTCAGACATCTTTAATTTTACAAAAATCTCTTCATTTTGATTTCTTGAGTCTAATCTTGCTTTAGTTTGTGACTCCGATTGATGTATCTTCCTCGGTCTCAGTCCGGTGAACTTTCTTACAGAAACATTATCCGATGGGATTTATTATAAAAATATCTTCTAATGTATATATATGTCACAAATTCCAATTATGCATTCTTTTCCCTTTAACTAATTAAAAATTAATATCATCAAATAATTTCTCACACCCATGAGTTGGATCAGTTTAAAATGGTTGAATATATTGGTGAACAACATCGTTGAAAATTCTAAAGATTCCAGATGTTTTCTACCACTTTATTAGTCACCCTACAATAGTCACATTTTCAATTTTTTCTTCACTATGATAAAATTATTTAAACATTTTCTTAGACTGATTATATGATACCAATTACTAGCATGAACAACCCATATATATATGCTTGGGTAAATTTATCGGTGTTATCCTCCTATCCGATGGATCAATATCTATTTCATACTGATATATTAGTAGAATACCATCTCTAATGAACTAGTTTCAGTTCAAATCCGATGAATCTAATATTCTTCCATCTCAGTGCATATTTTTCTTTCTAATAGAAAATTAATACTATGTATTGGTCTCATAATCTCTCTAATTACCAGTTTCTATACCTATTTATAAACACATATTCTCCTTATTTTCTTTATAAGGATTGCATCCCAAGTTTCTACGAAATATTATGATGGTTGAGAACTAATTGAATAGAAAATAATTTTTAGATTTAGTATAGATACCTTCAGACTCTGATATAACTCTTAATTACGATAGAAAGTTTAATTCCAGACCCATAGTGAGTATAGAAACCAACACATTCTATAAAAAATATTTAGAATAGAAAACATAAACTAATAGACTTTTAGATCATAACTAGGTCTGATCTCTTGATTACTATACAACCTTTCATCTAGATTTCCACCATCTTCTTACTTTTTATCAAAATCCTAATTTGATGGATCATATGTAATGAATTAAATTGATGGAATAAGTATGATTGTCTGAGTCCAATGGTTAATCTGATTAGAAAAATTTGAAACAAATACATTATTCAGCCAACTTTCTAGGGACCTATCACAAAAAACTTTTAGATTTGAACAACCATATTTTCTTCATTTGTAACTATTTAAAACAAATACAAACAAAAAAAACATAGTCCTAAAAATATCCCCCTTTGTGTTTGTTGTCAATACCCACTTCAAAGTTCAAAACAATACTAATTTTAAAAAAAATTCCTTATTCTATTCCCCACATATCTTATCCCCATAAAATATTTTTCTATATCATTTCTTCTCCCCTTACTATATCTTCTACCCCTAATTGAAATTCAAATTCAAAGGGTAAATCATGAAAAGTTTCCTTCTTTATTGATAATTTTTCTCATTTTGAAAGATTATAATTTTTCATATCAATATATTGAAACTCTTCTTCAAGAGAACATGAGTATAACATGAGTTTCTTAACAAATATCCTTAAAATAAAAACTCTAATTCTACATGGGTGAACCCGATGTAGAAAACAAGAGTGTATAATGAAGGTTACAAATTTTTCCATAAAACAAGTTTCATGTGATAAATTTTCAAGTATCTTTTGACATTATATTATCTGGGGAAATTCCTGAGAGGATTTATCAAGATAATGATAACCTGTACCCATCTCAACAAACATATTTGAAAATTCAGGTTTATAAAAACAACTTTTCCGAAAAACTCATTTTTTATAACCTCATTACTTTATTTTCAAAAAACTAAGAGACTCTATTATCAGATTTATTATTTCAACTCCTTCCATTCCCTATAACCGAGTTCAAATAAAAATATTTTGGGAGTAAGGAAGAACCTTACAGTTTCTCAGAAGTAATGATTGGATTGAGATTCCTATCTCAGTATTTACTTTTTATTCTTCTTATTGGTTTTTACATTAGATGTGTTTTATTCCTTTTGTTCATACTTCTCATATTTTATAAAATGTTTCTCTTCATCTGTAGAATCTTCTAATGAGGATGTCAAATTCTTTTCAAATTTAGTAAATTTTTTGATACAATGAGTTTGTAACATCATTTTCATTCCTTCCTTTTGGGTTGGAAATATTTTAATACAAATTTTAGTAACATTCCCTTCTTGGTCACACTTTTTTCAAATTTTCAAAATTGTCGATACACCATCTGTTGACAACTTTTTATCAACTTTTTATGAACTTCATAAACCTTTTCATTCCCCTTTTATTGAGCTGATATTTGTGCCTTTTCTAAATTTCTTTCCATGGAAACTTTTTATAGCAAAATAACTAAGCATTATTTATTTTTGGACTCAATATGTTTGCTTTTCTCAACTTTTTTAACATGCTCAACTTTCTTCATCTTCTCATATTTCTTTACATACTTAGATTTATTTATCTTATGAGTTTCCTTTTTTGATTCCACATAATTTTTAGGAACATTTGATCTTATTTTATCATCATATCTCCCCATTTATTCATGCCTATTTCATGGATGAGACATGTTATACCATCATGAATAAGATATGTGTACAAAAACTCTTCAACACCAATAATTAGTTTTGAATATTGATTTTTCATACTGATAGTGAACTTGTTCATAACAGTTTTGTTACTATTTCTTCACAAATACAATGCCACATTACCTAAGAGGATAATTTCTTGAAGAATTCTTATCTTTCTTGGTTAAATATGTTTCATCACAAACCTACTTTTATAAAACTTTATTTTCACCTTCCTTAGAAGTTTCACATTTAACATCAAATTACTTGGTGAAGTTTTCCTCATATTTCTTATATCACTTTGTGTTGTAAGAATAATTGATTGTGTTTCAAACAAATCCTCTTCTTTCTCAGCTAAATTAACTTTCAGAAAATCTATCATCTTTTTAGACTCAGTTATCTTCATGTATTTATGTTTACTTTATTCAATAATTGTAGATTCTTTCATATTGAGATTCTCATTACTGGATGACTTATCTTCACAAATTTTCAGATTTATTTTCAGCTCACCAATATTAATTTTCAAATATCTAATAAAATTAATACTTTTCTCCTCCTTCTTCATCCAATCACCATTCTAAAAAGTTATACTTTCAACATATTTCTTCAACTTTTTATTTCTTTATCGATTTGACTACTCATTTCAATTTGTTTTTCTGAATTTCTTTTAAGAATCCACTCCATTTTTAGTATCTCTTCAACATCATCACTATTTGAAGAATTAATTCCATTTATAACTTGAGAAATATAGTTGAGTTGGTGATTAGATTCATCATTGGATGAGAAATCATCCTTCTTTTTTATTCTTAGATATATTTTCTTCTTCTTATCATAAGGAAATATATCCTTATGTGTTTTAATTTTTTATTTCCAAAACTTTTTAACATATTTATCAAACTCGTACTCTTCAATTTTATTACTTGGAAAATTTTATGAAAAATGTACTTTTCGTCATAATTCCAACATTTAAGAGTTTCACTTTTCCACTTTACCTTATTGTATTTATTGGAAAGGAGGGAAACAATTGTGTTGAAATATTTAGCTTCTTCTTCTACCTCCAAATTACATGATTCTTATTCAACTTCTCTATGTTTTTTATTCCCATTTAACAAATATTTGGAAGCTATTTCTCTGTCAAAAGTTTTCTTAAATTTAGGGGATTTTCTCATTTCATATTCCAAAATAATATTCTGAAGTTCATATAAAGATAAATCTTCATGATCTTCTAAAGTTAAAACTTTTCAATCAAATATTTCTGGAAAGTTTCTCATTATTTTCGTCACAATTGTATAATATTTTAGCTTCTCACAAAAAACTCAGATGTTACTCAAAATATCATTTACCCTTGTAAAGTAACCATCAATAATTTCATCATAATCCATTTTGATATCCTTAAATGTACTTATTTGGATTTGTATCTTGGCTTCCTTATGTTTCTCATTTCCCTCATAACTACTTCTCATCTTATACCACATTTTTTTTGAAATTGGAAACCCCATAATCTTTGTATAAACATTATCAGTAAGATCTGTCAACAAATAATTTTTATCTTTTCCACCAGCTTCTATTCTTATCTTATCACCAGCTATTATAATAGATTCATTTATCGGAGGAATTTTCACTATTGCAGTATCTATACCTTTAAGGTCAAGTAAAAGAATATAAGGTAACATCCTATTCTTCCAACTACAATAGTTCTTTCCATAAAAAATAGGAACACACCTATTGTTCACTGAATTTAAATTATCCATTATCAGAGATAGATCTTTCATAGGGAACATAATATAATACCAATTATTGTTCCGAAATAGGATTGAGACCTCTTGGGGGGGGGGGGGTGAATTTGTGGCTCCTTTTTTTTTATAATTAATTTTCTTAACTTCTTTAGTAAAATTTCCAAACCTTAGAAACTTTTTAAAGTTATTATCTACTCAAATATAACTTCTTAAACTTACCTTTCATATGAAAATAATATAAATAGAATGAAACACATAGTAATTTCAAGGGTTGGTACAAATAATTACTCATTTCCATATTGGATAGTCCCACCAACATGGATTCCTTCACTATATTCTTTAAGGAATACACACTACTGGAAAACTAACCTATACCAATGGTTTGGAACTATTGGTATAGGCCTCCAAACTGTTGGTATAGCCTATACCAACGGTTTGGAGAACCGTTGCCAAGTAAGCCGTTGGGATAGGTCTATACCAACGGGTTTCCCAAAACTGTTGGTATAGACCTATCCCAACGGTTTTGGAAACCGTTGGTATAATTAATATGAAAATCTATACCAATGGTTATGGAACCGTTGGTATATATGTATTTCAAAAAAAAACATTCGTTGGGATTTGATCCCAGGACCCCTAGTTTATTATTGAACGACTTCACCACTAACCTAACATGACTTTTGTGAATATAATTACATAAATATATATATGTATTCTCATAATTATTTTAAATTTTGATTTATATAATGTTCTGGGTAAGAAGAAATGATAAAAAATCAAAGGATATATACCAACGGTTGTCAAAACCATTGGTATAGGCCCATACTAATGGTTTTGACAACCGTTGGTATAGATTTTGATTTTGGATTTTGATTCTGGGGCAAGGTTGATTTGTGGGGGACCTTTCTCAAAAGTTTTGGAAAACTGTTGGGATAGGTATACCCTTTCCCAACGGTTTTGGCCAAACCGTTGGGAAAGATGTCCACAAAGTGGACTTTTCCCAATGGTTTGGCCAAACTGTTGGGAAAGGGTAGACCTATCCCAATGGTTTGGCCAAACCATTGGGAAAGGTGGCCTCAAAGTGGGATTTCCCAACGGTTTAGCCAAACCGTTGGGAAAGGGAACCTATACCAACGATTTTTACGAACCGTTGGTATAGAAGTGTTGGGAAAGGTCAGATTTCTAGTAGTGAAAAATTCACAAGCAATGAACAATTATAAAAACCCAATAGAAATTTATTGCTATAGTTGGTTATACCTCCAACTATCATTTTCATATCCACTTCCCAAATATGGTAATACACCCCAACAAACAAACAAGCCTTTTCAACAATTAGTAAGTATCCATTGTTTCAAGCTTCACATTCATTCTTTATTTTACGATCCCCAAAAGAAATTTATTTTCTTCCTCCACAAGTAAGATGAATCAAAATTTACCTATGTACAATCTTTAATAACATCAATAATCTAATAAATACTTTTTGGCCTTGAAACTTTCTCTAGAAATTCTATTAAGAAAACTTCCTTAGAAAAAATTAGTCTGATCAGCCTTTGTTTGGTAACCTCTGTCTGATGGCCTCCATCAGATTATCCTATATCCAATTATAATCCTATCCTTTATTCTCTAATTGAATAGACAATTAAACAGAAACTAACCAATTCTTAATATTATGGATCTCCTTCTAATGTACATTACTCCAATGGAGCTGGATCTGATGGACTTGCTCTGATGGTCTCGTACTGATGGATTTTCTCCCATGGGTTCTCACCGATTAGCTCACACTGATGGACATGCAACGATGGAACATCCTCATCTTAAAATTGAAACAAAAGTATCATTGGAAACTCAATACCTATCATACTACTGTCAAAGAATCATCTCTCAGTGCACGTGAATAGTTAAAAAGTATGAGTGTAATGTGAACATCCTTTTATAGGTTTCCCAGAATGGTAAAGGCAAGAAAAGAAATTCTTCTTCCTACTCAATGAAATTAATAATTCTATAATTTCATGTTTATTCAATTCTTTATATTTTACTTCTTCAACTCTTCTGAATAATTATGGGGTCTTCTGAAATATTCTATAATCTTATCAAGAATTTAGAGTTATTCAGGTTTACAAAAATTTATTTAGTTCGATTTCTTGAGTTCAATCATGCTCTGTTTTGTGACATTGGTTGATGTATCATCCTCAGTGTCAGTCTTATGAAATTTATTACAGAAACTGTGTCCAATGGAATTTATTATGAAAATATTGTTCGATGGATCTGTATTCCACAACTTGTAATTATGAATTCTTTTCTCTTGAACCAATTGGAAAAATATCAATAAATAATTTCTCATTCAATGAGTTGGGTCAGATAAAAATGGTTGACAACATTATTGAATAAAATAATTGAAACTTTTAAGGATTCAAGATGTTTCTAGTCACTTTAGTAGTCAGTATACACTACTGACATTTTCAATTGTTTCTTCATTATGATAAGATGCTTCATACATATGTTCAGATCGATTGTATGATACCGATTACTAGTATGAACTTCCCTTCTATATATTCTTGGTTAAATGTATTAGTTTCATCTTCCTATATGATGGATAAGTACCTATGTCATATCATTGTATCATTGGCATACCATTCCTGATGGACTGGTGTCAAGCGGGGATCTTGACTGTGGAGGCTTAGAAGTTGTTTAAGTCATTGATGTCAGGTTGGGTGTCCCCTAATCTCTTAAAATGGGGTTTATAATAAAAAATTAATTTGTTAGTCTAAATAGAAATTGAATACTATTTATCTATTTTAGAATCCTTCTGATGTACTAGTTTCCATAGATCCTTCTAAACACATATTCTCTCTATTTCTTTCATAAGGATTGCATCAAAAGTTTCTTATAAAACTTATGATAGTTCAGAAATAATCAAATAGAAAAGCATTGTCAGAATTAGTATAGAGACTTTAAGACTCTGATAAAACTCATAATTATAATCAAAACTTTCATTCTGGACCCACTATGAGTCCGAAAACCAACTTATTCTAAAAAAATTATTCAGAAAATAAAATAAAAATTAATACACCTTTTTATCAAAACTAGGTTTGATCTTCTGATTACTATGCTCCATTTAATCTAGATTTCCATTGACTTATTACTTTTTATCAAAATCCCAATCATATGGATATCCAATGACTCATGTCTATGGACTATGTATGATGGTCTGAGTCTAATGGTGTATCTAATTGGAAAACTACAATATAAATGCTTTCACAAGACAACTTTTTAACATTCTATAAAAAAAATTGGATTTGAACATTCATATTTTCTTCATTTGGTTGTATTGATAAAAAATACATGCAAAACAAAACTTGGTACTAACAATATACCCCTTTGTGTTTTCCATCAATACCAACTTTAAAATTCAAAATAATACTCCCTTAACACAAATTTCTCATGTTCTTATCCACATATCTTCTCCCCCTAAACTCTTGTTCCCCTATCATGTATTCTACCCCTTATTAACAATCAAATTAAAAAGGGAAATCATGACAATTTTCCTTCTTTATTGAATTTTTTTCTCATTTACACTGATTGTAACTTTTCAAATCAATATCTTGAAACTATTCTTTAGGAGAAAATGTGTAGAACATGAGTTTATTAACAAAGAGTCTTTAACTAAACAACTCTATGTCTATGTGGGTGAACCCAGTGTAGAAAACAATATTATATAATCAAGTTTATAAATGTTGTTCATAACACAACTTTCATGTAATACATTTTCATGTAACTTTTGGAATTATGTTATCTGGGGAAATTCTTGGGAGGATTTATCATGATAAAGATAAAATGCACCCATCTCAATAAAAATATTATAAAGTTGAGGTGTGTAAACACAACTTTTCCAAAAACTCATTTCTTATAACCTCATTCCTTTAAAAAAATAAGAGTCCCAATTATCATATTTCTTATTTCAACTCCTTAAATTCATTGTATGTTATTACAAATACAAATATTTTCAAAATAAGGAGGAACTTTATAGTTTTATAGAAGAAATTATTGAAATTAGAGACCTTTATTAGTCTATAATTTTTCTTATTCTTCTTGGATTTTTTATTGGATGTGTTTTCTTCTCTTTACTAATCCTTCTCAGATTTTATAGAAAGTTTATTTTCATATGTAGAATCTTCTGATGAGGATACAAAATTCTTTCCAACTTTAATAATTTTTTTGTTATAATGATTTTTAAAAACTTTTTCATGCCCTTCTATTAGGCTGGTAAGAGGGACATGAAAATTTTAATAACATGCCCTTATTTCTCAAACCTTTTGTACCTTTTTAGAATTTTCAAATCAGAATATGTTGACACATTTTTATAAATTTTTTTCTTAACTTTAGAAACTTTTTTCTTCCCCTTTTCTTCGCTGATATTTATGCCTTTTTAAAATTTATCACTATGGAAACTTGTTCTATCTAGATAACTAAGAATTATTTCTTTTTTATACTCAACATGTTTGATTTTTTCAACTTTATTAACATACTAAAATTTCTTTATATTCTCATCTTTATATATATACTCAGCTTTCTTCATTTTCTAAGTTTTCTTTTTTTTATTCCACATAATTTTTAGGAACATTTGATATTCTTTTCTCATTATATCTCCCCTTGATTTATACATATTTCTTGGTAGATACATGTTATACTAGCATGTATAATCTATATGTCCCAAAACATCACAACACCAACAGTGACACATGAATCTTGATTTTTTGGACCAATAGTGAACTTTTTCATAACTTTTGGTTGTTTTTTCTCAAAAATCATGGATCAATTTTATCAGGAGGATAAATTTATGAATAATTTCTATATTTCTTTGTGAAGGATATTTTTTCACAAATTTTCTTAGTAAACCTTTATTTTCATCTTATTTTGAAGTTTCACCTTTAACATCAACTACCCTGGTGAAGTTCTCTCTCATATTTATTTTTTCACTTTATGTTGTAATAAGTGTTTATTTTGTTTTAAACAAATCATCTTATTTATTATCCAAAATAAATTTCAGAACATCTATCATCTTTTTAGATTCAACTATATTCAACTTATTTTACTTTATTTAATAAGTTTAGATTCTTTTATATTGATATTCTCATTATTGGCTGACTTATATTCATAACATTCAATTTTCTTTCAAGATCACAAATCTTAATTTTCTAAGACATAATTAAATTAATATTTTTTTTATCTTTATTCCTACAATAACCATTCTCAAAAGTTATAATTTCAACATCCTTCGTCAACTTTATTCCTTCTTTCTTGAGTTGGGCATTCTACTCAATTTTTTTACAAATTTGTTTTAATAATCCACTCTTTTTCTATAATCTCTTCAACATCATCACTATCTGAAGAATTAATTCCATTTATAAGTTTAGAAATAAAGTCGAGTTGATTATCATATTAATCATTAAATGATAAATCATCATTATTTCTTATACTCAGATAGCTTTTCTTCTTCTTGTCATAATGAAATATTTCCTTATCTGTTTTATTTTTTGTGTTTCCGAGACTTCTCATCATCTTCATTAGAATCATACTCTATGATTTTATTCATTGAACAATTTTGTGAAAAATTTCCTTTCCATTCACAATTATAACATTTAAGAGTTTTAATTTTCCACTTTCCCTTATTGTATTTCTTGTAAAGGAGGGAAACAATTATGTTGAAAAATTTAACTTCTTCCTATACCTCTAAATCACTTGATTCTTCTTCAACTTATCTATCTTTGTTTTTTTACTTTTAACAAATCTTTGAAATAAATTTCGATATTAACCTTTTTCTTGAAGGCATGGGATTTTCTCATTTCATATTACAAAAGAATATTCTGAAGTTCATCCAAAGATAAATCTTTAAGATCTTATAAAACTTAAAATTTGGCATAAAATCTATTTGGAAAGTTTCTCATTAGTTTCTTAACAATTTTACAATCTTCTAGATTCTCACCAAAACTTCTAACATTACTCAAAATGCCATTTACCCTTGTAGATTAAGCATCAATACTTTAATCATATACCATTTTCATATCCTCAAATATACTTCTACAGATTTATAACTTAGCTTCCATAACTTTCTCATTTCCCTCATAACTGATTCTCAGCTATCCCATATTTTTTAGCTGTGGAAAACCCTATGATATTTTCAGAAACATTATCAATAAGATCCATCAATATGGAATTATGAGATTTTCCATAGACTTATATACTTATCTTATTATAAACTGTTATAAGAGATTTATTAATGGGAGGAAATCATACTATTTATACATCTATAACTTCAAGTAAAAGTGCATGAATATAGGGTAACATCTTATTATTCCATCCGTGATAGTTATTTCCATAAAAAATAAAAACACCCCTATTGTTAATTGAATTGAAATTATCCATTATCATAGATAAATATTTCATAGGGAACCCATTATGATACCAATTATTTTTCCTAAATTTGATCGAGACCATGGAAGGGGGTGGGGATGGGGTGGGGTGAATCACTAATTACTTTTTTCTTTATAATAATGTTTATTAACTTCTTTAGTAAACTTTTATAACCAGTGAAACTTATTAGAGTTATGATCCACTAAAATATAACTTAGCAACCTTAACTTTATTATTCAAAAAATATAAATAGAATATAAAACACAATATTTACAAGGTTCAATAAAAATCCCTACTCCTTTCCATGTAGGATAGTACCACCAACATGGATTCTTTCATTATCATCTTTTGAGAATACAAAGGCACAAGAAGTAAATAATTCTATAAACCTAGTAGAAAATTTACTACTATAATTGGTTATACTTCCAAAATATACTTTTAGTATCCACTTACCACAGTTATTTATACACCCCAGAAAATAAAAAATCCTTTTCAATAACTAGTAAGTATCCAGAGTTACAAGATTCAATTTCCTCCTTTTAATATCAATTTCAGAATGTTCTTAAATTCCTCTATAGGAAATATTAATTAAAATTTACTTTTATAAAATCTTCATGAACTTAAAGAATTATCTAAATAACTTTTTGGTCTTTAAACATTCTCTAAAAACTCTATCTAGAAAACTTCCTAAACAAATTTCAGTCTGATCAGTCTTCATTTGGTAACCTCTATCTGATTGCCTCCATCCAATTATACTCCATCTGATTCTTATTCTTTCTTTACCTATCTAATTGAGTAGATACTTAGTAAAAAAATAACCAATTATTTATTCAATATAGCTATATTTGATGGATCTTACTCTGATTGAACTGTCTCTATTGTACTTGTTCCAATGGTCTCACACTGATAGAATTTCTCTGATGGGATCACACTGATGGACTTGCGCTGATGGAACATCCTAATATTCAACTTGAAAAAAAAGTATGGTTGGAAACTCAATACCTATCACAATAGTGCCAAAGTTTTAACTATCAATACACTTAAATAGTTACAAAGTACGAGTGTACTATGCACTTCCTTTTATAGGTATCCCAGAATAGTAAAGTTGGAAAAACTAATTCATCTTCCCACTCAATGAAATTCATAATTCCCAATTTTCACATTATTTTAAGTCTTCATCTTTGAATTATTCAAATCTTATCAATACTTATGGGATATTATCAAATCTTCTTTAATCCTTTCAATAATTCATACTTCTTTATGTTTACAAACATTTCTTTAGTCCTATTTCCTAAGTTTGATAATGATTTGTTTTTTGAATTCGATTGACGTATCTTCCTTAGTCTCAGTCTGATGAAATTTATTACAGAAACTATGTTCGATGGAATTTATTATGAAAATATCATTAGATGGATTTATATTTCACAACATTCAATTCATCATTATTTTCTCTTTAACCAATTGAAAAACAATATCAACAAACAATTGATCACTCTGATGATCTGGGTCAAATGAAAATTGTTGACTATATTGTCGAATAATATCATTACATATTTTAAAGATTCCATATGTTTCTAACCACTTTATTAGTATCCATACTCTACTTACATTTTCAATTGTCTCATAATTATGATAGAATTCTTGATACCATTTTCTCAGACCGATTTTATGATACTGATTACCAGCACGAACTCCCCTCTGTCTATGCTTTGGTAAATGTATTGGTGTCATCTTCCTATATAATGGATCAATATCTATTTCAAACCAATGGATCAGTGGTATAACGTGTCTGATATACCATTTTTAGTTCCCATATCATGATTCTCACATTCTTCATTTACAGAGAATATATATCTTTCTAATAGAAACTGAATACTATGTATCGATATCAAAATTCATCAAATGTACTAGTTTTTGCTGCTCCTTCCAAACACATATTCTCCCCATTTCCTTCATAACTCTTAAACCATAAGTTTCTTAGAATACTTATGATATTTGAGAAATAATTTAACAACAAATCATCATCATATTTAGTATGGAGAGATTCATACTCTAATACAACTCCTCATCATGATCTAAACTTTCATTCTGGACCCACAGTGAGTCCAAAAACCAACATCTTCTACAAAACTTCTATAGAATAGAAAACTGAAATTTGTAGAATGTATTATCAAAAAAATGTTTGATATTCTGATTAATATTCCCCCTTTCATCCATATATCCAACATCTTCTTAATTTCTATCAAAATACCATTTCAATGGATCATATCTAATTACTCACACAAATGAACTGAGTATGATGGTCTAAGTCTGATGGTACATCCGATTGGAAAACTTTGATAGAAATACATTATTCAGCCAATATTTTAGCAATATTTCACAGAAAAATTTAGCTCAAATGTTCATATTTTCTTCATTTGGATCTATTGACAAAAAATACAACCAAAACACAACTTTTTCCTAACGTGTTTTAGGTTAATAATGTATAAGGGAAAATGGTGAATACAAACTTTTAATGACCTGTATAGGGATACATGGTTTGGAAACATAGTTGGACAAACCATGTTCCAACCAGGAGAGCTTCACTAGAGGAATTGGGTACCTACAATGGCAGGGAACATGGTTATACAGAACATGATTCAATTGTGCAATTTGGTACTAATAAAACTGCAGGCTCATCACATGGTTTCCTGACAGTTAGTACTAACCATGCGCCTTAATCGTGTGACATGCACTTCACTGCCAAGAACTAAAAATTCCAAGAAGATTCAACCTTTAAGGAGAGATAAATATTAAATATTAAAAATTAAATAAAATAAAAGAACAAAATAGACTTGGTTTATGACACTTCCACCCTGATTATCCTGAAAGATCCACCCCTTCTCATTTATTCTCAAAACCGATTCAATCTACTAAAATATCCCTTACCTTTTATATGGATAGTAAGTGAACCATATATCCCTAAATTTTTTGGTATGTTAGAATATCTTTTTTTACACTCTCAAAGAAGGAGTAATGAGTGAATGAAATCACCTGAGTTTACAATAATTCCTTTAAAACCATTTAGAAATGTTTAGATACTGATTATTCATATCCACTCAAGTAAGGAATGAAATGAAATAGGTTAGTAAATTTAAAAACATATTCCATCATTGCTATCACCCATTTATTGAGTTCCATAAAGTTCTAATATGTTCCTCAAAAAATAATTAGAAGTTAAAATTTCCCAATTAACATCTCTTAGAAGCCTTTTTAGGTCAACTTCTAATACTTTTATTCTTAATTCAATAAATCCCACCATCGAAGAACACCAAATTGAAGTATAAAGGTTTCCAGTAATACCCTATTATGCTCAATGGTGTTGATACTCTCTAATATATGATGGATATGATCAATTAATTCCTTTACTCTCTACAATGATACATCACCCTGAAAGGTTCCGAGTGTTGAAACTAAAAGTCTTTCATAGCATTGGAAATAATAGGTTCTTATCAAGGTATTCTTTTTCTTATAGAAAATAATAATTTATTAATCCCATCTAGGTTTTATGGATTGATAAAAATCCTTGTAGGTGGATATTTTTCTTCATCCCCTTCCTATATGACTATGGGTGGTCATCATAGTGACATAATCTACATTTAAGTAGAGAGTCACATCAGATCCTCCATCTAAGAATGAACAATTTTATTGAATTAAGTGAAATATATTAATGGCCAGAATAAACCCGAAAACCTCTCTTATTTATTCCCATTTATCATATATTTTTATAATTAAAATCATACATTAAAATAATTTAAAAAATATAAATTATGATAAAAGGATGAAAAGTCTTATTAAATGTGATACTAAATGGGATTTCTTACTCAAACTAATCAATTAAATATTCATATTAATATAATAATCTCTAAAAAATAAGTAAAAACATTATTTATTTATTATTATTATTTCAATTTATATAAATATTTTATTGTTTCCAATAATTAATTGAAAAAACATACAAAATAATACAATTTGTCATCCTTCAAGTTCATACATATTACAATCTATTCATGTTTCATGAGACTCAAAAGGCTAAGTATGAATAAAAAATTAATTTAAAATTAAATCTAGACTACCCTGGTAAATCACTATTCCTTTTTTGAAATAGGTCAAGTCTAAATCCATTTTTATTAATAGTTAAAAGAAAAACAATAAGAAGATGGATGAGGAAAGACAAGCATTCCTGACCTCAATCTAATAAAATCCAAAAGATAAAAAATTACAACAATATGAAATATCATAATCTAACTAGTTACAAGATTCATAATATTTATCACTATATGATCCATAATCCAAAGGTCAACGAGACATGGAAACCAACATTGGTTTCAAGTATGAATAGTCTCTACCACATATTATTTTCCTAGTAGGCATAGTTTGAAATCCTTCATCATCTATAAGGTATTTCTTTCCTTTAGAGATTACATATTTATAAAGATGATTTTTTTTGTGATTCATCCTCTATAACAACCCATTTTTCTTATATTCCTTGATTATTCCTCATTTAATTAATTTCCTCTTGAATACTCAAGAACTTATCACCTTCATTACTTAGAATTCCCCTTGAATCTAACCATACATAGGGGGATCCATCCTTAGAAATCATAGTGAGTCTGATATGGAATTTCACTACATGGTTAACAAACCCAAGATGGTTAATTATAGACCCCAAAGATGAGAACCATTATCTGAATGACTAGTAGGATTTGAATTCCCCTTAATTACAAAATAATATTCTTATAATCCCTGATCCACTTCCAAAGAGCCATAACATTCAATTACTCCCTCATCCAATCCTTGGAGCATATACATATGCTCTTGAACCATAAGAGCCAGTTCCATCCCCAACTCTGATTTAGTTGCATCAGGTCTATGCTCCTCCATTCTATGATCCAACTGCCCCTTTTTAGTACCCAAGTCACCTAAAAATCAAGATTAACCCTAATTCCATTAGAGTTTTTTAGATCCTGGCCTTGTGTGTGAACTATAAGTTCCCTGGGTTGTGTTGCATCTAGTAGAATATACACTTTATCCAAAAACACTTTCCCATGTGCTAACTCTTGAGTTCTAAAATCCCCATCCTTTCCATAAATTTTCCTATATGAAATAATAATATTAAAGTGATCCTAACCTATAATGAGAGGATAATTCTTAGAGCCTTAATTATCCCCAATATCTTTCATTTATTTCCACTTTAATCAATTTTTACAAGAGCTCTCAAGAAAACCTTTTAATGACAAAATGGAATAAAAAACATTCTTACAATAATTCACTTTTACATGACCAATAATTCAGAATTGTGGGTAGAAATTAGGTAATATTTAATATTATACTGTGAGATAAATGTCATCATCTAATATAGTCAAAACAATATTATTCATCAAGGTAGAGATTAAGTTTACCTCCCCCATAACTCTAGAATATTGGATAAATTTATCCACCTTTGTAGTCCTATCCTTTTTGATCGGTATTCCAATAATAGAATATATATCAAATAATATCATAGGATCCTAGACCTAATCTATTTAAATAATGATTCCAATTTAGGTTTGTTTTTATTTTATTCTATTTTTAACTTTGAATAATAGCAATGAATGATTATAATTTCAAGTGTGTTTCTTCATATACCAAGTAAAACTATAGTAATATATTTAGTTTTATATTTAAATTTTAATATTTTTATAATTTATTTTAATTAAATTTTTAAATTTCACTTTTGTAATTTAAAGTTATTTTACTTCATTTATTTAGTAAAATATAAGTATTATTCTTATTTGAATTCATGTCGTGCTGTTTTTTATTTATTTTTTAAATTGCAGAATTATTAATTTTATAATTTTTATTCTACCATTTTAGGGTTTATAATAATATAAATGATCATTCTTTGGATTTTGAATTGAAAGTTCACAAGTTTTTAATCCTTAATTTTAGTATGGTTAACTATTTTTGATCTATTGGATTAATGCAAGATTAATTTGTTAATTTAACTCAAGTTATAAGTCAATGACTATAATTATTTAAGAGTTTATAACTTCACTATTTTAATCAACTTTGGAGATAAAAGTAAAAGATAAATATTAATTAAATTTACAGTAATGATAAGATTGTTGATGATTAAAAATAAAACATGACTATTGGTTCCATGATTTTGATTTTAAATCAATGTTATATAACTAAAAGAATATTTCATTCCACTATTAATTACAATACTTTATTTTATTCCATAAATTATCCAAACACCCCTAATTAGATAAAAATTCAGTAAAGTAAGTAAATTTCAACTTTCTTGAGAGATAATGACCCGAGGTGAAACTAATGCTATCTTAGTGATACTATGTTATTAATTTATTTGAAAATAAAAGTGGCTAAATAAAATTACACTAAATAACTTAAAGAAATCATCTTAAACTTCAAATATATATGATGTTGTTTTCAGTAAAAAGGAATAAACTTTTCAAAATGAAATTAAAAAATTGAAAGTTTCACTTACAAAGGAGAATGCAAAAATTGAATATTTAAGATAGAAGTATCTATATAATTAAAGATAAACTTAAATCACTTAAAAAAATTATTATTTGTTTAGAATCATATAAATAAGTTAAAGTTATACTTTTAAAAATTTCTTCAAGAAATTAAATAAATTATGATAACGAATAAAAAAGTCATTAAAGCTTCTAAAATCCTAGATAAATATATTTATTTTAAAAAACCATA
Organism: Viscum album; assembly: GCA_963277665.1. NCBI lineage: Eukaryota > Viridiplantae > Streptophyta > Magnoliopsida > Santalales > Viscaceae > Viscum > Viscum album. The sequence goes on from OY728159.1 coordinate 1,629,275,122, forward strand.
TTCAAAAAATAAATAATGACTTTACTATGTGTATTTTTTTTAACAAAATTATAGAAGAAGGAAGTGATGTATGCTAATTCAAAAGAGTAAATGAGTAAGTATGTATGTGTATGTGTTATTTATTTATAAAAATGAAAATAAAATTAGTTTATAATATTATTGAAATTATAAATAATTATAAGCTTCTTAAAATGATTAAAAATTATCAAAACACACATGAAGTCTCTTAATTAAGAATTAAGGGAGTTTATATGAATTCAATATTGAAATAGTGGGTTCCCTAGACCCAACTATTCAGTGATTTTTATTACCATATCATGTATAAAGTAATATATGCCTGATGTAATCTTACCATTATAGTTTAGACATTTCAATGTCCACTATTGAATGGTAATTTCCAAAGATTAATTGTCGTATCGAAATGTTATAGCAGTTCCCAGGCTATAATGAGATCCTCAAGATACTATGAAATTAATATTAAATATATGTTCTATAGTATAGATACATCTTACAGATTGGACATATTAGATGTTTGATTGTCAAGTGCTGGGGGCTTATAAGCATTGAGACTAATTCTCATGAAGTTCGCACTTGGTTATCTTTAGAAGTGAGATCATGAGGACTGACCTTCCAATAAGAACTCCACATGTTTCAGGTGTCATTGGATGTTCCTATCTAGGATCATGTGTAATGGTCTCTTGACTTGAGATCATTACCAATGTATTTCATTTGATTTCATACTTTAATGCAAGACAAAAACCATAGAAATGAAGTCATTGTGAGGTAGTTTGTGTTAGGTGTGTCATTGGTGTCATGGCATTGGTTGAATGGTCAGGACAAGATTTTTCACTTCTAGGTTATGGAAGTAATATATCTTAGGATATGTTGATATGGATGACAACAACTTTATAAGACCATGTCCATGGAAGTCAAGGGTAAATCCATCCAGTTAAATCAAGAAACAAAAAAGCAAGATAAGGAAGATTACATGTGAGTGCGTCCTGATTTATGAGATATTAAAGACAAAGAGATTATATTACACAGTGCGTGTTCGTAGGTTGGTTTTTGCTGTTATGACATTCCTTATTTCATCAGGGTCCATGATGGGTTGCTAGATCCCACTCTTGGTCTATGAATATTATACACTAATGTCGAAATAAGGGCCTAGAGGGTCACACACAATAGCGTATTCAAGAATCTTCCCTATTCAGTTGAATAAGAGTTCTAGAAATAGTGGGCCTCACCATAGGGGTCTGAGATTTGTTCAAATTTAAACAATCACCAATGAAATAAATATATTCATATTATTGGAGTTTAGAATAATGAGTATTGAATTTATTTATTAAATGTATTTATGAGTTTTAAGTAAATACATAAAATATATTAATTGATGAATATTAAATTATTCAAGGTTCAATTAATATTTATGGGAGCGATGAGTCAAGTTAATGACTCAATTATTATTGCATAATATATTTTAATATATTACAAGTAAGTGATAATAATATTTGTGACTCAGTTTAGTAGTCATAAATGTCGTTGATAGTGCGTTACGTATTCGGGGATGGCGAGGCGATACCAATTATTTTAATTAAGCACTATAAATAGAAGAGGAAGGGAATTTTCCAAACACTATTCATGGAGATTCTCTCTCCTATCCTCTCCCCCATAATCTAGAGAGAGAGGATCTGGATCCAAGGAGCTTGGATTGAGATCTCTCTCTTAGGCGTCACTAGCGAAGCGATGCGGTGATTGTTGGAGCATCGAAGTAATCGTCGCAATTCCACGCTAGCACCCAAATTGTGATGAACGACACTCCTACGGATTCCTTGAAGTGTGTGTGGATGATCTAGAGGAATTCATCTTCAGATTCTTTGAGCAGTGATCTCCAATGACGAGCATACGTCATGCACAACTTCAGATTTAAAAAAGGTATTTTTACAGTTTATTTTGTGCTTATAATCCTTCATGCGGGATCCTCGGCTTTGATCAGGCTACTCTACACCAACGTCGACAAGTTCACATCGAATGTTGTTGGAATTTTTTAAAAAACCCACCTGTTTGGGGCTTCTGCTGCACACCCGGTTCCAACAGGTGGCATCAGAGGGATGCATGTTGATTTTAAGCCAAGAAAAATTAAATTTGCATTAAGTTATGAAGAGGGTGTCAATATGGTCCCAACGCCACAGACTGTGTTTTAATCTGATACTGGATGACCCTTCCACGATCATCCAAAGTTCTAAATTCGGATCAAAACTAGTAGTTTAACGAGATTCTAATTTTATGAACTAATTTTATCATAATCCATTTACACCAGAATAGTATTTTCTGGTGAGGATTATTAATTTTATTGTTATAATTATTTTATTATCATATTAATAGTTTAATAATAATAATAATTTTATTACTATAATATTGTATTATAATAATATTTTATTATTATATGGTTTAATATTTTCTAGCCGAAATATAGGCTTTAGAAAATTTTTTAAAAAAGGGAAAGGGGGCTTACCTGCAAAGCAGGTCAAGAAAAGCAAAAAAAAATAGGGTGAGGGGAAATGACCTGCATATGCAGGTCCTGATATTTTTTGAAGGAAATGGGAGGACTTGAAAGTAATTAAAAAAAAGAAATTATAAAAATAACAGTCTAGTTGGGGGGCCGAGAGGCCCCCCTCTCCCATGCATGGAGTCCCCAGGGCTGCCTCTTTTCCTTTCTCCATGCTGCAATGGTGCTCAAGGCATGGCACCAGCCGCCCATCCCGCCGAGCCGACGCATCCTGGCTCTCCCGCTCTAGGACCACATCAACTCCCCGACCGCCTCTCCCCTACAACAACCATCTCTCGTGATGCACCCCTGGACCACCTCCTATACCAGCCAGTCTAGGCCTCTGGAGCACTTGACCCCTGCCTCCTCCTTCCCGTTGAGCCATGCATGGCTTCCCTGCAGCAGCACCTACTGGGTCTTCTTCCTACGACGCATGCCAATGCTCCATGCAGGAAAGTCCTATGCTAGGAATCCCGATAGTCCTCCTTAACCTCGTCTAGCCTCGTATGTCCAGGTGGTTCCCCCCACGCTCACTTTTCCTGCCTGAGCTGCCCCACACTGTGTGCAGCCTCCCAACTACTGGACTCCTCCTCTCATGCGGAGAAGGCACCCCCACCCGCAACCGGCCATCACCGAGGTCGCCAGCCTCGACCATCCACACCACCTCCGGGGCTGCATGACACCCAAGCTGCGGCACCGGCCTCTCCACCCTCATCCTTCGGCCTCCTCCCTATAAGAGCCAGCAGCAGCCATGCCGACCTGCTTCCCTCTGCTCCTGGCTAGCCACCTCCGGCCGGTGCCCCGATCCCGGCATGAGCAGAACCCCATCAAGGTCAGGATCTCCTCTAGCAAGGTACTCCTTTGGTGCTCCCCACTACCAGACCGACCCTGAAATGGGAATTCATGGGTCTGCTCAGCCCAAATTGGGCTTTGGTGGACCTACCTGGCCCTGTTCACCCCCGCACGAGGTCGGCTCAGCCCAGGATGGGCCTGCGTAGGTTCGCCCTGACCCGCATAGGCCCTGCCCTGGGTTTAAGGGGATCAAGTGTTTTATTTCAATAAAAAATTAATTAAAAAAATTAATTTAATTACAGTTGATAATTAAATTAATTAGATATTAATTTTTTTGTTTCTGTGGCATAATTAACTAATTGGAAAATTAATTAAATTATTTAATTAATTTAAATTTTATATTTTTAAAATTAAATTAATTAAATCGGGACTGAACGATGTTAAATTAAATTAAAAACAAGAGTTATGTTTTTAATTCAATAAAATTCCCTCAAATTTATTTTTAATGCAAGTTTAATTTTATTCTGAATTTATTTTATATATACACGAGTTAAATAACATACTGGTCATGAGCCGCGAACCGACCAATGTATGTCTGGCGTTAATTTATTTAATTTAATTAATTATTTATTGCAATGGTTTGTAATAATTATTTTAATTAAATAAAAGGAGATCTGTGTGTCATTTCAAGTGTCATTTTATGTATAAGGGCTTGCACACCCATTCTCAGAGTTGAAATTTTACTCCCAAAGATCCCCTTGCCTGTGTGAGTAAAATTATATAATTACAAGATGACCAATAATGAACTTCATGCCAAGTGACCGCGACACACTAGACAGAAGTCAGATGCATTAGATGAGAAGACGTTTCTATTCAAGTTGCAAGCCACACACCTAAAAGGTACTTACCCCTAGGGTTTCGGTTGGTCCGTTATTCACTCAACGGATCAAACAATAGTTCCTTCTCATGATCAAGTGTTCATTATATTTCTACATAATATATTATTTTTGTGCATGTGTAATTTATTGCACGATCACATAGTATAATAATAAACAATAATGTAAGATAAAATGAACATGTGATGCGATGAAATTTTTATTTCTTGCATGATCAATTGTGGGTGCGATCACATAGTACATGCTTATAAAAATAGAAAATGATTTATTTCTTCACACTAAAAATAATAAAACCCTCAAATATATATTAAGTCATAACAGCCTTCCGTCATTCAAGTTTGGACAAAACCGGCTGTTTGAGGTGTCAGTCATGCCATAACTGAGGGTGCCTCTTACTACTAGGGAGTCCTTGTAATAATGATGGGTTGACATAACTAAAGTTGCAGCAAAGAAATATCCATATCTAGATTATTTTAATTTTAGAGTCAAGCATTTCATAAATCATGTTTTGATTTTAAGAAGCTAGGACTTCACTCAATAGATCGAGGAACTACAAGTTAAAGTGGTCGGCCAGCCAAAATCCTACCTAGAACCCTCTAAGTAGTGGTGTAGCCATAGCTTGTAGACTATGAGGGGTGGTTCTGAGATCCTTTCCACTAGAATACTCAAGTGACAAGTATTTTGATTCTAGTACAGAGGGTTCCTATAATTTGATAAAATAGTGGGAGACATTAAATGATTTAAGTAATTAATAAAAAAATGTCTATACTAGTAATTCAGATAAAAGGCACTAATCTGCTAAAATTCATTTATGAAGAAAAAATGGAAATTTATACCACAAGATTAAAACTACAATATTATAATGGACAAAGTAAATTTCCACACTAACATGAGTGTCCATGAATAGTACAGGTGCGTGCACATAGTACTATGATATAGGAAACTCAAGGTGTCAGTGTCCCCAACACTGTTTAACCACCTCATGAAGTGAGAGTGAAAATTGCTTATAGGAGACTAATGTACAAAGAATATGATAGTTATATCATTATGCTTTCATTAACGTATAATGTTAGTTGTGGTCGCTACACCAGGACATAGATGATATAACATAAATTCTCATCTCTGATAAGTTTGCAAGGAGAAATCAAAGCAATGATATGAATAAAGATAAGTTTACACCGGCATGTGTAAATTGAAAGATCAGTCATGATCTTTAAATATCATTTTCACCACATTACTCAAGTCTCATTTTAAGTTACAAAATGTACTAGTATTGATTAAAGGCTTCATTACCAATTTTTGTAAGATTCACCAAGATAATAAGAATTAAAGAAAAATAAGATTTAATTATTATGGCAGATAAATTGAAAGAAAATGTGTAATGGTCAAAGTAATTTAATTCCAATGACACATTTGCGATGTCCTTCAATTAATTAGGTATTAACAATGGTTATTACATTTCATATTATAAAATAATACAATGGAAGTTTAAAAGAAATAACCTGATTTAAAGGTGCAAGTTGATGCTTCAACATCAGGCGTATTCATCGATGTAATGTTTCTCTTTTACTACTAGGGTATTAAATACAATATGCTGGTAACATATGTGTATTCTAATATGATAAACAATTTAGTATATAAACCTTACTAGAAGTCAGGTGTATTCTCCAAGTTGCTGTGAAAGGGTGATACTTAAGCCAGTGGTCAGAAGTACATGACTTCTTTAATTGCCAAGTGAAAGATTTGTGCTGAACTATTGTTGAGTATAACCAAAGACATTAATCTCATGTTTCCTTGGACGCAAGGAGACATTTTTTCAGTTTCTGGAATGAATTTTGTTTTTGGGAAACTCAATCACTAGTTCAATAATACATGAATCATATCCAATTAGTGATGAATATAAATGTAAGACTTATACCCAGTTGTAGAAGGATAATTTATTGTCAAGTAATACTAAAAATGGACGTCATGAATATACCAAGTATGGTATTTTGGCTTGGAACAACTAAATAATATGGGAATTATCGACATCTTTAGTTTGGACAAAGAAGACTTTAGAAATGAAGATATGTCACAAAGCATTTGGAAATAGTTCAACTTGTAAGCATGAACTATTCCAAGTATAAGCTAGAGGTATATATACTTCATAAGATTATTTTAAGTAATTAAGGAATATCAAAGTGACGTATATGCATGGTCAGGAGATATAATTTGTTTCGGGTTGGGATACCAAAGAATATCTTGAACAAACCTTCATAAATCATGATAATGTAGCGCGAAGCAATTCCTAAACACACATTACCTTATTGACATCACAACCTTGATGTTAATGAGGATGATTGATGATGAATTATTGCATATAAAAATTGATAAAAAAATGTAGCGTGGAGTAATTCCTAAACGCACATTTTATTCATCAAAGAATTGAAGTAAGCAATATCAATGTTGCAACTAGCAGAAACTTCCATTATATTTCGTGAAATTCTTTGCAAATAAAAATGATATCCCATAACCATATGCCAAATATAATGACAAATAGATATCATATGAGTCATAGTATGATAGAAATCCATAATATGTCATAAGGAAATGTGTTTGGATTCAAATAGTTTATTCAGATACAAAAAAATATGAATCAAGATGAACACATTGTGCATCTAAGGTACTTATCCTAATGATTGCTTAGGATATTACATAAATCCCTAAGGCAGAAAATTGATAGTCAAGCAATATAATACACTTCTATATAAGGGTGCACATCTCTATTAGAGATAGTGGAAGCTATATTGACTTGTCTTTAGTCAATTCTCAAGATGCACAAATAGCTGGTATAGGAACTTGTCCCACAAGCGCATGTGGAATAAAGTGTGATTTAGAGACACATACTGCGTCGGAAGGATAAAACCATGTTAATGGTTTTTATATTCACTGTGTTCGGTGATCTATTATTCAATGTGAATAATATTTCCTACAATTATGCAGTATATGACAATTAACTAAAATTGATAAGACTAACTAAAATTCAATTAATGGATTCCATGTATCAAAGTGAAAAGGGGATATTATTTTGAATACTATGTTGGGTATTCAAGTGAGTTGATACATGGATGGTACGATATTGGTACCAATAAGGCTTGACAGATTTGACCAAGTCATTATGCCTAAATCCATTAGAATTTTACTTATCATATCGAATATCTATGATCAGTTTATTTAGCGTTGGATGTCATGACCACCAATCGTGGATGGTGTCTATACAACACAACCATAAAGGGACGGTCATGTTACAGAATGATAATAAAGGTTTCAAGTCACTAAAATCCAGTTTAGGATTAAATTAAGCAACATGATCATAGAAAATACATTTGCAAAAAATGTTTTCCATGTGTCTATGTGAGGTTAGTGAGAGAATCAATGTTTTCCAAGAAAAAATATGTTCAAAAACATATGGAAAACATACATTGGTCTCACATTTAGTTAAGACCAAATTGAAATTTATTCTCTAATGATTGACTTAAAGTAGAAACCTAAGTTCTAGGGAACGAGATCTACCGAGGTAGATCAATAGGTTGCTTGGTCCTAGACAATCATACATATAGTGACATTGTATTGAAAAATACATGTTCTAAAAATTCAAGAGATGAATTGTTTCTTATGTCATAGGGCATAATCTCTCCATGTTGACCTATCTGTGACATGGGAAGAGATAAATGTGGTGAGTTGAAATCCATACGTCGGAGCGATGGATCAATCACATATGAAAAGATATGTACAAGAACTAATATTGCCAAAGTATATTGGGTAGATATCAGTTATATCCAATAGAACTACAAGGGGTGCAGTCAGAACTATCTAATTGTACTTTGAAAAGTAAAAAAGATATGTACTTGGTAAATAGAGAAGAAGGGTACTATTTTTGGGGATACAAACTAGTATTCCATAGATTAGTGTGATATACTATCATAGTTAGGCTAAAGACGATGAGTGAGTCAAGATCATATCAGCCAGTGGTGGTCATACCTACAAGACCGAGTACATTGCAGCTTCTAAGATATCTAAGAAGCAGTTAAATGAAATGATTTGTTCCAGTTCTTGGAACTGCAGTTGGTGATAAAAGTATTATCATAATCTAAATTATGATATTCTTAATGTCCAAGATGTCAAGTTATGACAGTGGAAAAAAGAGAGATATACTCGGGATACCATCTATTGAGTAGTTTTACTCAAAGAGATGAGGTCGCTATAGCAGAATAGCCATGCAGTGGAACCGTGGCAGACCCAGTTTCTAAAGTCGTTACTCAGCAGAAACATGATGTCAATAATGTGATTAGCTAACATGTTTGGTTAGAAAGTTAGCTCTAGTGTAAGTGGGAGTGTCGAAATAGTGGGTTCCCTATACCCAACTATTCAGTGCTTTTGATTACCGTATCATGTATAAAGTAAGCTATGAATGATGTCATCCTACCATTATAGTGTAGACTTTTCTGTATCCACTATTGAACTGGTAATGTCCAAAGATTAATTATCGTATCGAAAGGTTATGACCATTCCCAAGCTATAATGAGAACCTCAAGATACTATGACATTAATCTTAAATATATGTTCTATAGTCTAGATACATCTTACAAATTGGACACAATAGATATTTGACTATTAGGTGCTGGGGGATCCTAAGCATTGAGACTTCTTCTCATGAAGTTCGCACTTGGTGATCTTTATAAGTGAGATCATGAGGGATGACTCGCCAATAAGAACTCCACATGTTTCAGGTGTCATTGGATGTTCCTATCTATGATCATGTGTAATAGTCTCTTGACTTGAGATCATTACCAATGTATGTCATTTGATTTTGTACTTTAATGCAAGATGAAAACCATGGAAATGAAGTCATGGTGAGGTAGTTTGTGTTGGGTTCATTATTGGTGTCATGGAATTGGTTGAATAGTCAAGACAAGATTTGTTGCTTCAAGGTTATGGAACTAATATATCTCAGGCCATGTTGATATGGATGGCAATACCTTTATAAGACCATGGACATGGAAGTCAATGGTAAATATTCCCAGTTAAATAAAAAAACAATAAATCAAGATAAGGATGATGACATATGAGTGCGTCCTGCTTTATGAGATATTAAAGACAAAGAGAATATATTCCACAGTGCGTGTTTGTAGGTTGGTTTTCACTTCTATGAAAATACTTATTTCATCAGGGGCCATGATGGGTTGCTATATCCCACTCTTGGTTTGTGAATACTATACACTACCGTCGAAATAAGGGCCTAGAGGGTCACACACAATAACGTATTCAATAATCATCCCTATTTAGTTGAATATGAGTTTTGGACATATTGGGCCTCGCCACAAGGGTCCAGGATTTCTCCAAAGTTAAACGATCACCAATGTAATAAATAAATTCATATTATTCGAGTTTAGAATAACGAGTATTGAATTTATTTATTAAATGTATTTATTAGTTTTAAGTAAATACATGAAAAATATTAATTTACGAATATTAAATTATTCAAGGTTAAATTAATATTTTTGGGAGCGACGAGTCAAGTTAATGACTCAATTAGTATCGCATAATATATTTTAATATATTAAAAGTAAGTGATAATAATATTTGTGACTCCGTTGAGTAGTCATAAATGTCGTTGATAGTACGTTAAGTATTCGGGGCTGGCGAGGCGATACCGAGTATTTTAATTAAGAACTATAAATAGAAGAGAAGGGGCATTTTCCACACACTATTCATGGAGATTATCTCTCCTATCATGTCTTCCATAATCTAGAGAGAGAGGCTCTGGATCCAATGAGCTTGGATCAAGCTCTCTCTCTCTCAGGTGTCGCTAGTGAAGCGATGTGGTGATCATTGGGGCATCGAAGGCATTGTCACAATTCTGCGCTAGCACCCGGATTATGGAAAACGACGCTCCGGTGTATTCCTTGAAGTGCTTGTGGAAGATCTAAAGGAATTTAGCTTCGGATTCATCGAGCAACAATCGCCAACAATGAGCAGACATCGTGCACGACATTAGATTTAAACCATGTATTTTTAGGGTTTATTTTGTGCTTAAAATCCTTCACGCGGGATCATCGACTTTTATCGGGATGCTCTTCACTGATGTCGACAAGTTCACATTGAACTTCGGTTTTAAATTTTAAAAATCCACCTATTTGGGGCTTCCACTACACGCCCAGTTCCAACATTCAATTGAACACCACTCTATTGTTGTTTTAATTTTAAAATATTTTTCTGAAAAACAGAAACTCAAATATTGAAACAACCTCATTTAAAATATGAAATAACATGGATCACTTTGTCTCATTTTCTTAATTGTATCCTATGTTGAATTTAAAGTCTCTATTCTATAATGTGGTGAAATATATATATCATCATTTTATATTGAACTTTGTATTTTTATTCATTGGGAATAGATATTAATTACCTTATATGATCTTCACACCACTTCCTAATGTATTATTCAGTGTTTTCTAAACATATAGATTAATTTTATTATGAAAAACAAATTAACACAAAATATTGATTAAAAAATAAAAAATAACAGTAATTAATCAACCTACATTACCCAGTACCCATTTTGGGTTTATTTAATCATGATAAAATTGAAATTACATCAAATTATTTACATTAAAATCATAAAAATATAGAAACTAAGTAATATAAGAGAGTATTAACGGATCTAGATGGTATCTCTAGCAAGATCCACCACTTCCTATAAGCATGAATCTACCTACTTCTTCTTTGAGCCCTATACATTTTATAAGTTCCCTTAATCTTTTATTTTATTCTTCTATTTTATTGATCTTTAGTCTTACAATAAATGAACAATTTTATGTCACCTTTATATAAACAAATTTTTGACAAAATATTTCCTTATGGAGATGGATAGACCATAAACTGTTAATAGTATTTTCTTAGTAGGAGAATTTCCATGAATAAAAACATTATCAAATTACTATACTATTTTGATATCACTAATGACTGAATTCATCACTAATTATGTAAAATTACCATGTTCTTAAAATAATAATTCCATGACAATGAGGATTATAACCAAATCACTTCCATAAACCAATTTACAGTATAATCACTCCATCGTGACCTAGTTTAATTCTCCTGGTATATTAGTATTCTTAAAAAACTAATATTATTTTCTTAATGATAATATATCTTCTTTATTTGGTTAATAAAATCAAATAAAAATATTTTGGGAACTGATATGAAAAATTTTAGATCCACTGAAGTTATAAATAAAATTTTATCAATTAAATAATAAGATGATGTAAATAGAGACAAAATTAGGAAAACAAATCATGTTTCTCAATTATCTAAAAACTTATTAAATATTTAAATTTAATAAAATACAGGTTTAGAATTTGTATAAAATGTAATTTAATTACCAATAAATATATATAAATAATTTGGGAATATCAATTCCTCTAACATAAAATTTTACTTATCTTTAAGAAAAAATCTCAATAATTTAGTAAAAAACATTCCTTCTTGGTTTTAGGGAAGGGTTGGATCACATAAATGTAAATTATTATCAATTATGAATTAATTTTATTTTATATCTTGGAATCAAATACTTGACTTATTATTTTCCTAGTAATGGTCAACTAAGTAATCTCAATAATAAAATTCAAATTTCTACCTTTTAAAAGACAAAACACTTCATAAGAACTGTTAATTTTTTATTTTAGAATAAATAGAGTCTCATTTGGAATTAACCTCTATCCTATATTTTTACACATACAAAAACACATTTAGTCATAATATTTTTCTATACCACTATTATATCACCCTTTTTTATCTTATATATTTAATTATTTTAATTGTTTTTATATGAAATAGAAGTAAAACTACTATATCCTTTAATCCCTCCTTTAGTTTCTTCCAAAGACTATTTGTTATAATAAATGCATAAAGTAGAATAATATAGTGGTATTTGGTCTTTACAATAAAATTTTGGAATTCAAACCAATAAAAACCTTAAGATATCACCATTAATAACCTCTCATTACTATTTATTATAGTCAGGACATGAAGAGAGAATATTTACTATTATTACTCAATTTAATATTTTTTAATATTTTTTATTTTATACACATGAATCGATATGACCAAAGTATATTTGAAGATTCAAACTCAAAATATTCCCAAAAACTCAACTATTTCATAATAAATTATTGCTAAATGTAAATATTTAAAAAATAAAATTTATAGAAATCACATGATTTTCATTTAATTAAACATTATTTATAAATTTACTCAACCAATCAAATGAAAATCATTATATATCAATAATAAAATCTTATTACTAATTAATTTTAATCAAGGAAAACTAATACTTGAACCATACCTTAAAAGATATTTTAAATAAACATGTCTCCTTAATATTAAAAATAATCATAATTTTCAATGTGACCAAATAAACCCTCCCATACACTTAAAATGAAATAATATCCCAAATGATTAATATTAAGGTGAATATATATATGAAATTTAACACCCCTGACATGATCTAATTCTAGTTTTATTCTATTTTTAGAGCTATGGATTGTTTGAGATTTTTCATAGGGTGTTTTTTATTAGTTTTGAAATGTTCTCATGTGATTTTAGGGGGTTCATGATGTAACATCCCTACCATGGAGCCACAGACTAGTTCCTTGAGCTGGTTCGCTACATGTCCTCAAGTGTTCCTCCCCATATGCCAGAGACTTCCGACTAGTAGTGAGGGTATAATATCGATCATGAGAAGACTATACCCTCTTTATTAGAGTAATACCGTAGTAAAAATAAAATAGAATAACCAAATGATATAACCATAACTAGAATAGTACTATAATCACAAGATGAACAAAACAATAAAAACAATATACAAAACTAAACCATAGATATGTCATGCCAATATGTGTCAAATGGAAATAAGAAAACCCCTAAATAAAAAAACACTGATAACTCCTATGAGGGTTCTAAATCCAAGTCTAGTTCCCTCATCCAACCTCTATACCATATCAACTATCTTATATAGGTCCCTTTCCCTTAACCTGTCCTGAAACCATGAAATCTATTCAGGTACCAATCTGGAAGCCTGAGTAGGGTATGAGTACAACTCAGTAGGCCACCACCAACGATGTCTAAAACAATATGCAGTCAATAAAAATGTTTGAATTTGTATAAAGAATATAATATAAGCAATAAAGTAAACAATTTACATTTATTCAATTACTCTTTATTTAACCACACAACTCCTAAGGTTCCTATGGACACCCGCACCATCAATACCTATCCCTAAGGTATATCACATATCATAATACCATGATTTTTACATATCATATCATCTTAATTCATATCACGAACAATTGGAACAATGTTCCAATGAAAAATCATTGGTGTAGAATTTCATGTCTAACACCCTGTGAGTATTTGGTGGCTCATTCCCTATCCCAAAACTCAATAATCACTATGGGATTTTGATGCAACATTCCCAATCCCACACATGAATATCAATATTTATCACTATGGGATTTTGATGCAATATACCATATCCCATATATTTATATCACATATATCAAAATAATCAACGTTAATCAATATTTACCCCCTTATCATAACTCTCATTAATGTGTACCATCTCAATTAATCAATCAATCATGTTTCAACACTTTAATTAACATGGAATAATATGAAAAATCATCATAAAAACATTTATCATTTTTTAATCATATAACACATTAACCCAATAATGGTCAAGTCAAACATCTCAAAAATTCTATTTTCAATTAACTCAAAATCACTTTAATTGGACCATTATAGAAAATATTAATTAATTAATCAAATAAATATTCAACTAGTCCAACAATTTCACAATCACAATAATCTATTAATTAATTAATCCAATTTCAATTTCATAATCTCAACAATTTCTATTATTTAATTAAGAAATTAATTAATCCAATTACAGTTTCATAATCAAAAAATTTTCGTTAATTAATTCACAAATTAATTAATCTATCTAAATACAATTCAACCAATTACATTGTCCTTAATTTAACCCAATTCATCATCACATGGAAACTACAATAATTCAATTCCATGCTTCAATAAATTAATTTAACAATTAATTTACTCAATTAAAGATTCAATTATCACAATTTCCAATTTAAGTATCACAACACAGACAAAAAATTTGAATTCAAGACTATGGGAATTGAATTTAAACCATCTAACTCAAATCGTTGATGAGAAATCACCCAACAAAAGTTCCCAAAATTGAACTGGAAAGTTCGAAATCACAACGAAAAATGAGATCCAAAATTAAATCCTAGAAACGAGATCAAATAGAATATGATCCATAAAACCTAGATATAGATATAATACCAATAATTAACAAACATCATTCTTTTATCCATAAAGAGGAGTTGGAGAGAGAGAGAAATTTAATTGAGAAGAAACCAGATAAACAGGGTGGGGCAGATCTTCAATATTGTCTTTGAATCATCAAGAAAAAAAATTAAAAAGGTCTTTGAATAAATTTTGGACCCACCATAAATGTGAAAAATCATTTATGTATAAGTTAGGGTTTATTTGGGGTTAAAATCGAGGGGGGGGGGTTGGGGATTTTAAATCTAATTTTCAGCTTAATTTAAAACCAATGCATGGTTTTCTGGGTATGGGCGTAGGATTTTACAAACTGTGTTCCTTAACTATGATTCTATTATAGTGGGTGGGGGAGGGATATATGGTTTCTCAAAAGAGGGAGAACAATATGTCAAACTGTGTTTTATCCATGCTAATCCCCTCTTTTTGGGTTCACATAGTTGTCTAGGTTGGGTGTACAGTTTGGGGAAACTGTGCGCCAACTGTGCACTACCTCCCCTCCTTTAAATTTTCTCCAATTTCACAAAAAAACTCCCCAAGGTAAAACCCAGACATGAAATGATAAAAAAACAAAAATAATACCTCATACCAAGCTTGAAACATCTCTAGAAAAGGTTGGGATCTTAAAATATATCCACCTTATAACATATCATCCTGGTGCTGTATTCTCAAGCATCTCTAATATTCCAAATCAAAAAGATCGAGACACCGAGCCTGTATATCCAATTCTCTCTCGCATGTTTCCTCCTGAACATATCCATGTTTCCACAATACATGAACTATCAACATGGACTTTCCCCTTAATGTTTTCTCACTACGATTCAACACAATATCAGATGCTACTCAAAGGATGCATTAGTATCAAACTCAACATCATCCACATAGATCACATGAGAAGGGTCAGAGTGATACCACCAAAGTTGGGAAACATGGAAAACACCATTCATAACAATATATATCTATGGAAGAGCTAATCGATATGCCACAGAACTGATTCTCTCAACAAACTTAAACGGTCCAACAAACCTAGGTTCCAACTTTCCCTGCCTCTATATCCTGTGGTGACCCAATCTAGGCGACACCTGAAAGAATACCCTATCACCCTCTGTAAACTATAGGGGTATTTTATGTCTATAATCATATGATTTCTGTCTACTCTGAGCCATAAAAATATGATTTTAAATCAGCTAAACCTACTCTGAAGTCTCATACACAAGACTCATTCCCAACAACTCTGACTCACCTGCCTCCATCCAATATAGAGGTGATCTGCATGGCCTAACATAAAGAACCTCATATGGTTCCATATAAATAGTTTACTGATAAATATTATTATAGGAAAACTTGAAAAGTTCCATATGCTTCTCTCAATAACCATTGAAGTCCAGGACACACAACTAAATCATATCCTTAAGAACCCATATAGTATGATCTGACTACACATGTGTTTCTGGGTGGAATGTTGTTCTCAATAAAACCTTTATACCAAGTGCCTTCTATAAGACTTGCAAGAAGCGTGAAGTAAAATGCGAGTAATGATCTAAAAAAAATACTCCATGGCACTCCGTGAAGATGGAATATCTCTTAAATGTACATGTCTCCCTACTGATGCACTAGGAAAGTCTCCCGTACTAGTAATAAATGCGCTAGCTTTGTAAAACTGTCCACAATCACCCAAATAGAATCATTCTTCCAAGGAGTCCTCATAAGACCCACCATAAAATCCATGTTAACATCATCCCACTTACATTATAGAATGATCAATAACTTTAGAAAACCACCATGTTTTTGATGCTCAGCCTTCATCTGCTGATAGGTGTAGCATCATGTCACAAACCTTTCTATCTCTTTTTTCATGCTCAACCACCAATTTGTTTTTCATAGGTCAAGGTGAATTTTGGTCACACCAAGATGCACCAACCACTTCAAGGAATGTAATTCACACATCAGATATTCCCATATGATTATAGTCACAAAAAACCGATTCTTGACATAGATTATCTTATCCTCATCTATAGTCCAATCTGAAGGTGACTCCTTACCTTCAAATATTTCCCTAAAAGAAAAACATTCCAGATCATCATATAGTCTATCCTTGATCTATCTCAGAAGTGTAGACTCCACTGAAACTAATATGAGAGTCATCTTCACATAACTCTTTTGAACTACAATATGCATCTCAGCCAGTACAGTCATCATTTTCCACTCAATACTAGATTCCAAAACTACATGAGTTTGAGTTTTACTCCTCAAAGTGCCAGTAACATGGTTTCCATTCCTTTGTGTATATAATAAATCAAATTAGAATGAATACATATAATCAACCCATATATTCTACCATAGATTCAAATCTCACTATGAAAATATGTACTTCAATCTATTATGATCAGTATACACCATAAACTTCTCTCCCAACAGATAATTCCATCAAAACATCATATCATAAACCAATGCTTCCAACCTGAGGTCATGTGTATGATAATTCTATTAATGTGGCCTCAAATACTGAGACCCGTAGTCCACAACTTGATCTTCCTGCATCAACCCTGCTTCAAGTCCGAATCTAGAAGCATCACAAAACACCATATACTCCACACTTGTCTTGGGAAGGACCAGGATTGGTGCTGATGTTAAGTTCTTATTTAACTACTGGAAGGCATTCTCACATACTCTAGACCATTAAAACTTTACTCCATCATTAGTAAAGCCCAAAATAGGTTTTTATAATTAGGAAAAGTCTGGGATGAACCTCCAATAATATCCTGTTAACCATAGAAAGCTGCAAATATCGAAAACATTCTTGGGATGCTCCCAAGAAACAACTGTCTGAACCTTCTCTGGGTCTACTGAAAAACCTTACTCCGATATGATGTGACCTAATAAGTGTCCCTGATTAGTCCATAACTGACACATAGATTTCTTGGTGTATAGAATATAATCTCCTAGTGTACTCATAATGATGTCATGGTGTTGGGGATGACCATCATGAGTCTTGGAGTACACCAAGATGTCATCTAAAAAAACTATAACAAACAAATCCAGGTATAGAAGGGAGATTTAATTCATCAAGGCCATAAACACTGTTGGTGCATTCATCAGCCTAAACTGTAGCGACCTGACCCTATAAAATCCTGGAGTCAATGTTTTCTATCAATTACATTTCCATTATTAAAAAGAATGAAACCATGAAGGACTAAGAGTTTATTAGTATTGGTAATCCAGATACATAAATGAGTCTTGTATTACAAATGACTACACTAATTACTACATAATTTTTTTCCTTATAAGTAAATAAATAACATAGAGGATAACTATAATAAATATAGTAAATTCCTATATATATTTTATATTATTATTCTTGGATTCCTAGTAAAAGAAACATAATAAGGGTAAGCTCAAATGCTCAGTAATGGAAAAATATATCAAAAATAAAAATGAATCAATGAGAGTAATAATTATGGCATGATAAATAACTGAACACACATTCCATAAAATCGATAAATTGAGAAGGAATTTCATAAACAATATGGAAAGGTAAAAAATATAAACACATTCCATTCAAATAACTAGATAAGGAAAAATAAAAAAGGCAATGTAAGAAACTGAAACACATGAAATTTAATCAATGAACTGAAAATGAGATGTATCCATAGATATGTCAATGAAATATCTCACGGATGAATAATAACTAAAACTAAATAATGAAAATGCTTAATTATTGGAATCCATGTTACCTAGGTACATGAAACCATTACCATCAAGACCTTTCACAAGTAATTTTAAACCATACTAGTTACAAACTAATTTGGTTTGTCCAACATTAACTATACTATCAAGACCTTTCCCAAGACAGTTTATAACATACTAGTTACAACAATGAAGGGTTTGTAAAACCTAATTTCATCCCATGACACTACCTATGCATCTTGGGGATTTCATTAATTGTCCCCCAAACCGTAGAGCTTGTATTAATCAGTCTCTAACTCATAGGGCATGCATTAACTGGTCCTCAACCCATATAGTGTATTTCCAAAGCATTAAAATAAACAAAGTACCTTATAAAATATCCATATTGAATAAAGGATATGAGTTTATCAATATTTCCCAAAATAATAAAATAACTTTCAATGTAAAAACCATATAAAAAATGGTATCTGGTTCATGAAATAATCATATTCCTAAAAAATGATATGAATATTTAGGGGAATTTCAATGTCAAATTATCATAGGAAATTGAATATTTCAAGGGGATTAAAAGAAATTAATGAAGTGAATGAGAATAATATACTTGGAAAATTCAATCATAAACCATCTAGATTAATATTAAGGATGATATTAATAACACATACCCTAAGTGGGGTAAAATAAAGGGTTTTTGTCATTTATGAATGGAAACATTATAAAATGATATTTTAAAAACAATATTGATAATATATCCTTTTATTATAAAAAAAATTTCTTTGAAACCATATTTTGAAAATATTTTATTTAAAAATTAACCTTTTAAATATGTAATTTAAGATTCAAATAAATTACATAGGGTAAATCTATAAAAGTTGTATGAGGTAAAATAGCATTCCTTTTTCATGGTAAAAAGGTTTGAAAAATGACATGTCGGGAAAGAGATAAGAAGATTACTTTGAAAACATTGGTAAAAGAAAAAAATTGGTGAAAATGTATTGAAAAAATAATTTTTAAATAATTTTTAAAATAATTTTAATAATACATGTGTTTCGGAAGAAAACAGGTTCCCCGACTAAAGATAGAAATAAAGTCAGGTTTTCTTAAAAACATTTTCTAAAATTTTTTGAGTACAAAAGAGTGGGAAAAAGGTATTAATATATGAAAATGGAAATGAATAACAATAGGAGATAAAATTAATGGTTTTATTGAACAATGATCATATAATTTCCTCAAATGAAAATACCATTGAAATATTTTAAAGTTATTGGTGAGGAAAATAATCTTTAATCATTCCAAAGTGTCACAAACCACTTTGAAACATTTTAAATAATAATAGTCATGAAGGAATAATTTTAATTGGATGTTTAATTAAGGTAAAAATATTAATTATATAACATAAAAGGGTATTTTATACACCACACAAAATAATTAAGTGGTGAATATGAAATTTATCACACAGAAGTTAAAAGTGAGATGAAAATCTAGTACCTTGTGTTTACTTTCGAGTGAATGTCCTTTAACCTCCTTTATAAGGGGTTTAAATTTTTTTATAAATTATAAAAGAACCATATTAATATTTATTATATCATATATGATCTTATTATAATATCTTATTACCCATTTGTTAATAACCTTACGTTATTTTAACTATTTCAAGTGTTAATTGCCTAGTTTGTCGAGTATGTTTTAACTTTTTATTTGTTATTATTATTAATAAATATAAAATGGTTTAATCATATAATGAATGTAAAACATGATGTTAATATCATATATATATATTATATATGTATCTTGAATATTCTATAATGTTTAGAGATAATAAATTAAATTCATTGTTCATAGAGACGATAGTTTGTACATATGCATGAATATTGCCTTCATTTCATTGTCATATTTTAAAATAATGAAAAGTAAATTATATGTATATACATGTATATTGTAATATTATTACCCTATTTATGTAATATATTCTATATATTTTCATTAAAATTATCCTTAATATGTTCCATGTTTAGTATGAATGAATCACATCGTCTTGAGGGGGTTGTAGTCCACTCTTCCTCAAACGATGTTATTGTATTAACGCAAAATGAAAATTATTAAATGTTTGAGTTATAAAAGTATAAAGAAATTATAAATATATAATAAATATAATATATAAAATATATAAAAATATTTTCCATCATAATGGCCAACCATGAAATTTGGTAAAGGAAAAATGAACAATCATTATTTCGTGAGGAAGTAGTTCGCCGTACACAGAAAAAATATGTTCATTACACATTATATAGAAGTGCATATAAGTGTAGGTAAAACCATTATAATAAAAAAATACTAGTATATTGAGGATATTTTGGTTTTTATACAAGAATATAATAACAATATTTGAGGGGTTGGAGAATTGAAATAAAACTAAAAATCTTAAGGAAGCTTGTTACCTCTTAATCGGGTAACTACTTTTGGTTTGTACCAAAAGGCTTCCTTGGATTAATTAAAACCCAAGGGTAGGATTAAAGGATTAGAGGATGGATTTTTAGGATCTATTTGGGAAAATCTTTGTTGATCCAATGTGTCTTGAGAGGTGTGAGTAAGGGGGAGAGGTGGTGGCCTTTTATAAGGGAGGAAAATGACTCACTTGGTATTTTTGAAAATAAGTTAGGTGTACCCACGTTTTTACCTAAAAAAGTCTTCAAAAACCAAAAATAATAAATAATGGATGATTTATGGCAGAATTATAGCCAGAAAATGGGTTTTGGACAAGTGTCTAGGTAATTTGGGCCCTTAAGCTAAAGGTTTAGTCCTTTATAAAGCTTAATTTTACCTTAATAATTGTAATTAATTTTAATTACTTTCACTAATATTTTTGGTCAAAAAAAGTTTATTTTATTATAAATTTATTCCAAATATGGAATAAATTTTACCAAATTCAAATCATATAAGTGGTAGAAATTAATTTAAAATTCATCTCGGAGGCGGGACGAGAATACGGTTTTTTAAAGTAAAGATGTTCGAAAGTTTGCTATGTTTTTATAATCAACTTCATAGTGAAATTGATTCCAATGACATAAATTGTATTAATTGATAAAAAAATTATCTAATTAAACTTTAAAACTAGTTAAAATTATAATTTAACCTTATAAATAAATTATATGAAAAAACAGTTTTGAACTAAAATTCGGTATTTTTAACTATCCATTAAAAAATAATATGTTTCCGAAAAATATCGACAATTTACCCTAAAATATTTTTTTTTCTAAAAATATGAAGTATATTTTTACATATTTAATCAATTAAATTTTAAAAATTTATATTTAAAATAGGGTCACCATTAAAAGGTGGTAAAACTGTCGTTATAAATAAATAGTTTTTTTGTGTGAAATTGGGTTTATTCTTATCTTATGACTACCAAACCTAATGGATGGATATAAATAATATTTTATTGAATATATAACATATATATTTCCTTAAAATTAATATATAATTGTAATTAATTATTTTTATTAAGAAAAAAATCTATTTAAAGCTTAAAGAAAATAATATTTCTTTTTTATATCCAATTGGTTGTTATTTTCATTTATAATTAATTGGTAACCAATGAATTAAATTTATATTTATATAAAACATAAATTTTAATAAGTTATTTAATACTATTTAAAACCACTAACATAACATCTAGGTTAAATCATATTATATTATATAATAATATTTTAATAATACATTGTTATTTGGTGTGACTCCTTCTTGCATGTAATGTAAGCTATCGAGGAAGGACGATCTTATGTGTTATGAATGATAACTCAATCTTGTGTGAATTAAAATATATATCATGTATTGATTTTTTTTTAAAATAATAAATATATAGTAGAGTCTTGGGATGTCATATTCCATACGTTCTTGGTGATGCATGTCATAAACGCTATCGAATACAAATTTGTACTTTAGAATTTTGGGGTGTTACATTTTTCCATCCTTAATTAAATTATGTCCTCATGATTTAAAATCGATCTTGGTTATTTATTTTTTGATATTTTATATATTGAAATCCCACATCATGAAACAATTTCCACTCAGATAACTAAATAAATTGAGAAGGAAGTGCATAAAAAATATGGAAAGGTAATAACTGTAAACACATGACATTCAAATGACTAGATAAAGAAAAATAAATATGGTAAGTTAAGAAACTGAAACACATGACATTTAATCAATGAATTGAAAATGAGATGTATCCATAGATATGTTGATGTAAAATCTCATGGATAAATAATAAATGAAACTAAATGAAGGCAATGATTAATTATTAGATTCCATGTTTCCTAGGTGAATGGAACCATTACCATAAAGACCATTCACAAGACAATTTAAAAAATACTAGTTACAATGAAATTTGGATTTTCCAACCTTAATTTTAATATCAATATCTTTCACAAGATAATTTATAACATACTGGTTAAAAACACGAAGGGTTCTTCAAACCTAATTTCATCCCATGAGACTACTGATGAATCATGGTGTTTTTATTAACCTATCCCTAACCCATATTTCTTGCATTAACTATTATCTAACCCATAGTTCTTAGATTAACTGGTCCCCAACCCGTATAGTACTTGTCTAAATAATTTAAATAAAAAAGTTCCTTATAAAATATCCGTATTGAATAAAAGATATTGGTTTATCTATATTTCCACAAATAATCAAATAACCTTCAAAGTAAAAACCGTATGAAAAATGGTATATGGTTCCAAAAATAATCATATCCATGAAAAATGATATAGATATTTAGGAGAATTTTAATGTCAAATGATTGCAGGAAATTAAACATTTCAATGAGATTAAAAGGAATTAAGGAAGTTAATGAGAACACTATCCATGAACAATTCAATCATAAACAATCCAAAGGAAGATTAAGGATGTTATCAATACAACATACCCCAAGTGGGTAAAATAAAGGGTTGTTGTTGATTAATGGAAATATTATAAAAATATTTTTTAAAAATATTCTTAAGGAAAATATCCTTTTATTATGAAAATAATTTTCAACAACATTTTCATTTAAAATCACTTTTGAAAATATTTTATTTATAAATTAATCTTTTAAACATCCAAATGAATGTTCAATTAAATAATGGTAGGTAAATCTGTACAAGCTATATGAGGTAAAAGTACATTCCTTTTACACGGTAAAAAGGTTTTCAAAATTCCT
This sequence comes from Viscum album, assembly GCA_963277665.1. Taxonomy (NCBI): domain Eukaryota; kingdom Viridiplantae; phylum Streptophyta; class Magnoliopsida; order Santalales; family Viscaceae; genus Viscum; species Viscum album. The sequence goes on from OY728159.1 coordinate 1,629,298,649, forward strand.
TGTTGGGAAAGTGATAAAAATATTACCTTGAAAACATTGGTAAAATACAAAAAGAGTAAAAATTTATTTAAAAAATCATTTTAAAACCATTTTTGAAAACATTTTAATAAAACATTGTTTTTTTTAAGAAAATAGGTTCTCTGACTAAAGAGAGAAATAAATTAAGGTTTTCTTAAAAACATTTTCTAAAACATTTTGAGTACTAAAGAGTGGGAAAATGGTACTAATACTTAAAAATGGTCATTAATAACCATAGGAGATAAAATTAAAGGTTTTATTGAACAATGTTCATATAATTTACTTAAATGTAAATACCATTGAAAGATCGTTAAATTTATTATTGAGGAAGATACTCTTTAAACATTCCAAAGTGTCCTATACCACATTGAAAAATTTTAAATGAAAATACTCATTAATGAAAATATTAAATGTAATTTTCATGACAGTAAATTAATTCATGATATAGTATAAAAATGGTTAATAAATACACTATACAAAATAAGTAAGTGGTGAATATGACATTTATCTCACAGAAGTAAAAAGTGAGATGAAAATCCTATACCATGTGTTTCTTTTCAGGTGAACATACTTTAACTCTTATATAATTGGTTTAAAAATGTTAAAAAATTATAAAATAACCATATTAATATTTATTATATCATATATGATCCTATTATAATATCTTATTACCTTTTTTTAATAACCTTTCATTATTTTAACTATTTTAGGTGTTAATTGCCTCGTTTATCGAGTACATTTTAACTTGTTATTTGTTGTTATTATTAAATATATCATGGTTTAATAATATATAGAATATAAAACATGATTTTAATGTAATATATATATATATATATATATATATATCTATTTTATATGTATATTTAATAATCTATATTGTTTGGAGATAATAAATCAAATGTGTCGTTCATGGAGACAGTAGTCCGTACGTACGTGTAAATGCTACCTTCATTTCATTTTCATATTTTAAAATAATTAAAAGTAAATTATATGTATATACATGTATATTATTATTATATTACCCTATTTATGTAATATATTCAACATATTTTTATTAAAATTACCCTTAATACGTTCCATGTTTAGTGTGAATGAATCACATTGCTTGGAGGGGGCGGTAGTCTACACTTCTTCAAATGATGTTATTGTATTAATGAAAAATAGAAATTTTTAAATGTATGTGTTATAAAAGGATGAAATAAGTATAAGTACATAATAAATATCATTTATAACATATATAAATAGATTTTACATCATAACATACAACCATTAAATTTGGTAAAGGAAAAATGAACAATCATCGTTTCGTGAGACAGTAGTTCACCGTACATAGAAACATTATGTTCATTACCCATTATATGAAAGTTTGTGTAAGTTTAGGTTGAAAATTCATCATAAAAACATCCTAGTATATTTAAGACACTATTGTTTTCATACAAGTAATGAATAATAAGATTTTAGGGGTTAGAGAATGGAAATAATACTGAAAAGCCTGAGAAAGTTTGTTACCTCTTAATCAGGTAACTTCATTTGGTTTACACAAAAATAATTCCTTGGATTTGTTCCTGCACAATGTGAGGATTCTAGGATGAGGGTATGGATTTTTAGGATATATTTTGGTATACCTTGGTTGATCCAAAGTGTCTTGAGAGGTGTGAGGAAGGGGGAGAGGTGGTGGACTTTTATAATGGAGGAAAAGGACTCACATGGTATTATTGAAAAGAAGTTAGCTATACCGATAGTATTACCAAAAAAACTCAATAATGGATGGTTAATGTACTAATTATGTCTATTAAATGGGTTTTGGACATGTGTATAGGTCATTTGGGACCTCAAGTTAAAAGTTTAGTCCTTTATTAAGATTAATTTTACCTTAATAATTGTAATTAATTGTAATTAGTTTCACTAATATTTTTGGTCAAAATTAAAGATGTTATTATTATAAATTAGAAATTATTTTGATGAAAAATATGTTATCCATTTTTCCAAATTAAAATTATAAAATTGGCAGAAATTAATTTAAAATTCACCCCGTAGGTGGGACGACGATGCAAGTTTTTAAAGTAAAAACATCTGAAGGTTTTCCATGTTTTTATAATCAATTTAATTGGAAAATTGATTCCAATGATATAAATTGTATTAATTGATAAAAATATTATCTAATGACACTTTAAAACATATTAAAATTATAATTCATCCTTATAAAAAAATTAATTGAAAAATCGATTTTGAACTAAAATTCACCATTTTTAACTATTCATTAAAAATGATATGTTTCTGAAAAATATCAAAATTTTACCCTAACCTGATTCATGTTTCTATTATAAATATGAAGTTTATTTTTAAATATTTAATCAATTAAAGTGTAAAAATTCATATTTAAAATGGATTCACCATTAAAAGGTGGAAAAATTGCCTTTATAAAATTTTAGGTTTTTATATGTGAAATTGGGTTTGTTTTTATCTTATGCCTATCAAACCTAATGGATGAATATAAAAAATATTTGATTGAATATATAACATAAATATTTCTTTAACATAATTAACTTGTTGTAATTATATATGTTTATTAAGACAAAACCATTTTGGAAGCATAAAAATAATAATATTTCTTTTTTAACCAATTTGTTCTTATTTTCATTTCTAATTAATTGGTAACCAATGAATTCATTTTATATTTATATAAAACATAAATTTTAATAATTTATTTAATACTATTCATAATTTATAACAAAACATCTAGGTTATATCATATCATATTAAATAATAATACATTTTTATTTGGTGAGAGTCATTATTGCATATAACGCAAGCTATCAAGGAAGGTCTCTCTTTCTTATAATGTAAGCTAACTCAGTGTTGTGTTCATTAAAAGCTATATCATGTATTGAATTTATTTAAAATATTAAATATAAAGTATATTCTCGGGATATTATATTCCATTACGCAATTGGTGATGAATTTCATGTACGCCATCAAATGAAAATTTGTACTTTATAATTTTGGGGTGTTACACGAACGACATCACAACGAACTCATATAGGCCATACATGATTCTAAAAGTAGTCCTTAGTATATAAAGGTCAACCTATCAACTGATGATACCCTGATCTCAATTAAATATTTGAGAAAACACAAAACCCAAAACTGGTCAAATAGATCATTGATACGTGGAAGAGGATACCTATTCTTCACAGTCATCCTGTTCAACTTCTAGTAATCAACACACAAGCGCAGATTTCCATTAGCCTTCTTTGCAAACAATACTTGATAACCTCAAGGAGACGTAATTGAAAAAAATAAAACCCTTATTATCTAACTCTTCCATATAAGTCTTGATCTCTTGAAGCTCTGTCAGTGCCATTCTGCATGGAGGAATAGAGACTGGATTAGCTCCTGAAATGAGTTTAACGGTAAATTCTGCATCTCTCTCAGGTGGAAGCCTAGAGAAGTATTTAAAAAAACCATCCTAAAACCTATTCATTATAAGTGGAAAGACTCCATACTTTAAACCTACATCATCCAGAAATAGACTTTCAAATTTGGAGGTAAGTTCCCTCAGTTTCTGATGAATTTGTCGTAACACTCCAAAATCTAAAGTAGGAACATTTTATTCGATTGCATATATGACACAGAACACCAAGCATGTTACTAAATATAATAACCTGAGAATTTATAAGATATGTACTATTTTAAATAAATTCAATATATTTTATAGCTTTAAATACATGAAACATTTAGTATTGTTGCATCACACACAACAATGTCTATCTTTGAAAGCTTACATTACACACAAGTGTGTTCTACGAAACAACAATATATTATTAAAATATTATTAATTAATATAATAAGAATTAACCTAGATATTAAATTAGTTTTTATGAATATTATTAACTAACATATGAAAATATATGGTTTACAGAAATATAAAATGAATTCATTTGCTAAAAATTAATTATATATGAATATAAGAACCAATTTAATATAAATGAAATGTTTCCATAAAAAACTATTTTTATGCTCACAAAGCTGTTTTATACTAATAAATTAAATTACTTAAAATTAGTGAGTGATATTAATTTAATATATATATATATATATATTATATTAAATCAAATAATTTTTATATTCATATAATATATTTTATAAGAATAAGATAAGAACGTACCCCATATTTCACATAAAGACAATTTTACAACATTTTATTGGCGAGCTTATTTTAAATAATTTTTTTTTAAAACATTTATAAATATTTTTTTTCAAAATAAACTTAATATTTTAAATAAAGACATAAAAATTATATTAGGATTATTTTTTGGAATTTATTTGTGATGTTTCATTTTTTTAATGAATAGTTGAAAATACTGAATTTTAATTCAAAATTTATTTTTATTCTAATTTATTTATAAGGTTAAATAATATTTTAAACTATTTTTAACTTTTAACTAGATCAATTATTTTTCAAATTATCCAATTTAGGCTATTTTAATCAATTTCACTATGAAATTGAATATAACAACATAGTAAAATGTTGAACATTTTTTACTTTAAAAACCTGCTTTTTCATCTGATTTGCATGATTAAAATTAAATTAATTTCTGCCACTTATGTGATTAGAATTTGAATAATGTATTAAATATTTGGAATAATAATAATTTATTATTTATAATAATATCAACTTAGTTCTTGACAAAAAATATTAGTAAATGTAAATTAAAATTAATTACAGCGATTAATGTGAAATTACGCTTAACAAGGGACTAAACCTTAAACATAAGGTCCAAAATAACCTATAATCTTGTAAAAAATCCATTTTATGTCCATATTTTTACCATACACTCCATTTACTCTAATTTGGTCTATTATTGGATCCACTTGCAATAGAAAAAACGTGGGTGGGATTCTTTTTTCTAAAACATACAAGAGTGCCACTTGTCCTCCACTATAAAAGGCCTCATCTCCTATCACTTCCTCACACCTCTAAAGCCACTTTGACTCAACCAATAAATAATAAAATAGATCCCCAACATCACTAAACTATAACTATAAATATAACCTTGGTAATAAAACCATCCAAAGAATCCCTTTGGTGAAAACCAAAAGGAGTTAACCAAAGAAGAGGTGACATCTTTACTCAAGCTCGTTAGTTTTATTTCCATTCTCCACCCCATAAAATTTACTTATTAAATTATTATATAACAAAAACAGTATCCTTAATATACTAAAATGTTTTTATGAAAATGTTTCTACCTACACTTACACACACTTCAATATAATGTGTAACAAACATACTATTTATGTGTAAGGTGAACTACTGCCTCCCGAAACGATGATTGTTAATTTTTTCTTTGCCACCATTCAAGGTTGGGAATTATGAAGAACAATATACTTATATATGTTATATATGATATTTATTATATGTTTTGTCTTTTGTAATTATTTTATAATACAAACCCTTATACTTTTCATTTTGTGTAAATACGATAACATCGTTTGTGGAAGTGTGGACTACCACCACCTCAAAGCAATGTGATCCGTTAACACTATATATGGAATGTATAATACATGGTTTTAATTAAAAATATATGAAATAAAAAATATATATATGATATTAATGACATAATTAAATATCTATAAATATTATATATCATTTTATTTATTTCCCTTTCACATACATAAAAAGTGATAATGTCGTTCGTGGATGTGTGGACTACCACCTCCTTGACATGATGTGATTCTTTTACATAACAATGATTCTGTATATAAGTATATATAATTAAATAATATAGAATTAATGATATAATTATTATTCTTGAAAGACTAATTTTACTTAGCATCTTTGCATAACGATCATTGAAAAATGGGAACGTTACTCATGCGTATGTATGGCCTACTATCACCATGACTGTAAAGTTGGTTCATTTTTTATAAACATATTTAATGATTGTTTTAAAAGATTAATTTACGCATAAATATGATAATTATTTCATTATTATTATTCTAGATATTTAATGTAATGACCCATTTGAGCATAGTTGACCTACCAAAGTTTTTTTGACACACAAATCGAATTTGGTCAAAACAACCGATGTAAAATTAATTATTTAAGTTGTTGTATACAACATGGTAATATGTGAAATAAAAGTTATGATAAACATTAAAAATTTTATGAAGAATGTAAATAATTTATAGAATTTTTTTTATTTAGAAATATAAATACACACGAGACAAGTCGGGCTGAAGGTAAGGGATTTTTATATAACTTTTTTACATATGTGTGATAAATTTCATCTTCACCACCTACTTATTTTGTGTGGTGTATCTAAAATCCCTTTTTATATATATTATATAATTAATAATTTTATCTTAGTGTGACTTTAAACTTTAATTTATGTTATTCCTTCCTGGGGATTATGATTTAAAATGTTTCAAAGTGTTATGGGACACTTTGGAATGTTCAAAGATTATTTAATCTAGAATAATATTAACAATATTTTAAAGGTATTTCCATTAAAAAAATTATATGACTATTATATAATAAACCCATTAATTTTCTCCTCTTATAATTATTCATGACAATTATCAAGTTATAGTACAATTTTCCAGCCTTTGGTACTTAAAATGTTTTAGAAAATAGTTTTAAGAAAACCCAAATTAATTTATCAATTTAGTTAGAGAACCTATTTTATTATTAAAACATGTTTTATTAAAATTTTTGAATTTTTTTTGACCGTTTAAAAATTATTTAGTAAAGAAATTTTTACCCTTATTTTCTTTTACAAATGTTTTCAAAGGAATCTTTTTATCACTTTCTGAACAAGGAATATTTCTAACCTTTTTAGTGTGTAAAAGGAATGTTCTTTTTACCTCATAAGACATGTACAAATTTACCCATTATTATTTCTTTGAAGCTTTCTTGGCATATTTAAAAGGATACATTTAAAATAAAATGTTTTCAAAATTTATTTTCAAAGAAAATGTTTTTCAAAAAGTTTTAAAAAATGACATTTTCCTCAATAATGTTTTTAAAATATCTTTTTATAGTACTGATATTCATCTATGAAAACAACACTTTATTTTTACTCCACCTCAAATATTTTTTCTTGATACCATCCTTTTTCTTCTTATGCATGGTTTATGATTGATTTTCACAAGGATTGTATTCATATTCACTTCCTTGATTCATTTTTGGTATTCCTCTTGAAATATTGAAATGATCATTGAAAATTTAATTTTCCCTAATTATCCATATCATTTATCATGGATATGTTCATTTCCTAAACCTTATACCATTATTAATATGGTGTTTACCTAAAAATGTATTTTATTATTTGGAAAAATATTGATAAATCCATATCCTTTATTCAATACAGATATTCGATAAGGAATATTGTTTTTTCGATATGAGGAATGTTCGGTACCTGAAAGACATGGGTTTGAGACTATTTAAGGAAATCCCTATAGGTTGAGAATAGATTAGTGAAATAAACTCAATTCACCAGTAGTATCATTAGATGAAATTAGTTGGAAACAAACCTTTGAGTTTGTTTCCAAGTAGAATATATGGGTTTCAACTCATAGACTTAAACCATATTGTGAAAGGTTTTTATGGTAGTGGTTCATATTTTTGATAAATAACATATAATAATTAATAATTTATATCATTTTCATTAAGTATTTATTTATCAATGAGATTTCATGTCAATATATCTATGTATGAATTTCATTTTTATCTCATTGATTAAATTTCATAAGTTTTCATTTCTTACCATTCCATATTGTTTTTTCTTTATTTAGTTATTTGAATGTCACATGTTTCTAGGTATTACCTTGCCATATTTTTATATACTTATTTCTTAGTTTTTTAATTACATGGTGTGTGTGTTTAGTTATTTACCAAACCAAAATTATTATTCTCATTGATTTATTATTTATTTTTCTATACTTTACTCTTACTAAGTATTTGATATCACCCTTATTATGTTTACTTTTCCCAGGAATACAAGAAGTGTAATAATAAAGATATGAAAGGATACTCTAGATTGAATAAAGTTTTTATCCTTGAAAAAATTTATATTTTAATTAGTGTATTAATTTGTAATAAAATACTCATGTATATATCTGGTTTACAAATACTACTAAACTACTCGGTCCTTTGGGATGAAGTTTACTTGTATCTTATGCCAAAGTAATGGTAGCATAACATCACCTCTAGGATTTCTTGCTTACGATCACTATAGTTAGTATCAGAACAAGTTTAATAGCAACCTTGGGAACTATATTTAGGGAAACATATATTAGTTAACATAACCATGAGATAGAATTTGAGGATATGTATAGAATAAATAACAAAATTTTGGTAATTTAGAGATCATGTGGGTATTCCTAGAAATAAATTCCTATCTATATGTTATAAGTGGATTTGGTTTTGACACAGATGTACCTAGGGGTATTATCTCAGACAAGGTCCATTAGGCTTTACTTGGCACAACTTGGTACACAACAACGATCCTTACTGCGCACCTGGTTTGACACTCCTAGGGAAAATGCTTAGGATAATTCACAATATCTTTACAAACCATTATGAAGGATTTTGAAAATAAATAACCTACATTACACCTAATTTTTTTTAGATTTAAAATAAGTTTTCAGGATTTTGATATCCTATAAATGATCATATTATTTTCTCACTATGAAAATTGTAATTCACACTATGTTTTCTAGTTTTAGTCAATGGTTGGAACCCAAAGGAGTTAAGTTAATATTGAACATAAAGGAAAAGGTGTTTACAATGAGAAACCAAATGAGACATAGATAGAAGTTATAGATATTGTTTTTATGCCTCATATGTTTTCCTAAAATATTATTAATAACATATACCTTAACCAACTCCCAAACTCACTAGAGAAGAGAAGTACCTAGTTTTCTAAGAGCTTAAGTGGTGGATACCATGGAGAGAAGAAGTGTTGATTACCATTATACAAGAAATGGGAAAGGAGACACATAATAATGTGTCTCAATAGAACAAAAAAATTATTTGTGTGTGGGAAATAAGAACATAATGCAAATAATTTTAAGGAAAAATGAAGTGTGCGATGGAAGGAAATGACACTCAACCTAAGGAATCATTTATAGTTCATTGCCGTAAATGTGGGGAACTTGGAAATTACCCAAATTAATTACATATTTTAGATGATACTATATATAATTAGGAATGATATATGTGTAAATAAGTGGATTAAGTATTTATGTATTGGGGTTGAACTGAAAACATTATTTAAAAGGCTATTAAGTGATTAACCCTATTTCAAGGATGTCCATCATATTTATTTTAGAAATTATATTAATATGGCTTTAGAAAGGGATAACCTGCATTCTAGGTGAAAACTCATAAAATTAGACAAGGCCTTGGGTCTAGAACCCATAACCAAAGGATGATAAGGGTTTAACGTCAACCATTGACCTATACAATGTCCTAGTTAATATGTCATTGTTTTTAGTTGAACAATTTGATGAATAAATATTAATGACGAACTAGTAGTGTAATTATTTTATGTTTGTAAATTAATGTATTAACCATATTGACTTTTGAAAATATTTTGTGACAAATATTTATACTTGTTACACTTTATGTTCCTAAATATGTGTTAAAAGTGTATTTTATTGCTTTAAGCATCAAAGTTAATTTTTGGATATCCATTTCATGAAGTAAAGAATGAATTAGAATTTTATCAAAGCACAACCAAAATATGGAATTATTCATATGAAATTAAAACATATCATGTAAGTAAATTTACCTATATTCTTAGGTAGTAAATTAATCTCTAAAAAAGAGAAAAAAGATCTTAAAAAAATGTTGTCCTAATACCTCAATTTTTATTGAATCAATGGTCTAATAAATCATCACAAATTTATGGATTTGAGGCCCTTAAATTTGCATTGATCATTAACTTGTCTTTGAATTATGGCATTAATAAATACCTATAAATATTTACTATTTTACTCTCATATGTATCTTTACTTTCCACTAATGTTCTCCTACTTAGAGAACTAATTATATGTTAGTCCACATAAACTTTGTACTTCCCATTCTTTCTTTTCTAGAGGATTTAATATGAAACCTTCTCATGATGTGGGATTTCAAACATAGAAAATATTAAAAAACAATTACCAAGATTGAGTTTAAATTGTGAGTAAAAAATTTAATTAAGACGAAGAGAATGAAATGCCTTAAAAATCTAAAGTAGGAACATTGTATTTGATTGCGTGTATGACACACAACACAAAGTGCATAAAGGAATATAATAACCCAAGAATTTATAATATATTTTCTATTTTAAATAAATTAAATATATTTTATATATTTAAATGAATGTGAAATTGATTTATATTTCATCACACATAATAATTACTTTCTTCAAAATATTACATTACACGCAAGACCGTGTTTTACCGAACACCAATATATTATTAAAATATTATTATTTAATATAATAAGTCTTAACAAAGATGTAAAATAAGTAGTTTTTAATAGTATTAACTAAATTATGAAAATATATGGTTTACACAAATATAAAATGAATTCATTGGATACAAATTAAATTGAAATGAATGTAAGAACCAATTGAATATAAAGAGAATGTTTTTATAGAAAACTATTTTTATGCTCACAAAGATTCTTTATCATAATAAATTAAATGAATTAAAATTAATGAATTATATTAATGTAATATTAATATTTTATATTCAATAAAATATTTTTTATAGTCATCCAATATATTTGATAAGCATAAGCTAAGAACAAACCCAATATTTCGTATAAAAATCAATATTTTTATAAAGGAAGTTTTACCACGTTTTAATGGAGAAACTATTTTAAATAATAATTTTGGAACTTTTATAAGTATTATGAGAAAAAATAAACTTAATATTTGAATAAAAACATAAAAATTAGCTAAAGGTTAAATTTTGATATTTTTCTATGAAGTTACATTTTTAATGAATAGTGAAAAATACTAAATTTTAATTCTATGCCGCTTTATCTTATAATTTATTTATATGGAAATTTTTTGTTATAAACTAGTTTTCAAGTTTAATTAGATAATTTTTTATTAACTAACCCAATTTAGGTCATTGGAATCAATTTCAATTTGAAATTGAATATAAAAACATAGCAAACATTTGAATGTTTTTACTTTAAAAATCCACATTGTAATCCCGTATGTGGGATTAAATTTAAATTAATTTTATCCACTTTTGTGATTAGAATTTGGGAAAATGGATTCCATATTTATAATAATCATAATTTATAATGTCTAATAAATAAAAATTAGTTTTTTACCAATAATATTAGGGAAAATAATTAAAATTAATTACAACAATTAAGGTGAAATTTAGCTTAAAAAGAGAATAAACCTTAAAATTAAGGGACAAAATTCCCTATAAACTTGTCAAAAATCCATTTTTATGCATTTTTTTGTCCCTATACGCAATTTTATCAAATTCGTTCTATTATTGGAGCCACCTTCAATGGGAAAAGCATTGGTGGAATTCCCTTTTCCAAAATTTACAAGAGTGCCACTCCTCCTCCACTACAAAAGTCCTCCTCTCCTCTCACTTACTCACACTTATATAGCCACTTTTTATAGACAAATATATTCCCAAATATATCCTAAGAATACAAAACATCATCCTAGAATTATCCCCTTGGGAATAAATCCATCCAAGTAATCCCTTTGGTGCTAACAAAAAGAAGTTACCCAAAGAAGAGGTAACATCTTTCCTTAGGATCCCTAGTTTTATTTCCCTTATCCACCCCCTAAAATATTTTTATTACATTATTATATAACAAAAATAGTATCATAAATATAATGATATTTTTAAGGTAATGTTTTTACCTACAGTTACACACACTTCCTTCTAATGGGTAACAAACATGCTATGTATGTGTACGACGAACTACCATCACATGAAATAATGATTGTTCATTTATCATTTACCATATTTCATGGTTGGAAATTATGATGTAAAATATATTTATATATGTTATATATGATATTTATTATATATTTATTCTTTTATAATTCTTTTATAAGACATACCCTTATACTTTCCATTTTGTGTAAATACGATAACATTGTTTGTGGATGTGTTGACTACTACCTCCTCAAAGCAATGTGATCCGTTCATGCTATAAAGGGAATATATAATAAATAATTTTAATTAAAAATATGTGACATAAAAAAAAATCTATACTATATTCATGAAATAATTATACTTATGTAAATATAATATATCATTTTCTTTATTTCCCTTTCGCAAACCTAAAAATTGATAACATTGTTGTGGACGTGTGGAATACCGCCTCCTCGACACAATATGATTCTTTTTACATCACAATAATTCTATATATAATGATATTTTATTAAATATATGGTATTTTTGATATTTGTATCATTATTTAAAGATTAATTTTACTTACATTCTTTTCATAAGGATCATTAAAAAATGGGAACATTTCTCATGTGTACATACGACCTACTCTCTCCATGATTGTAATGTTGGTTCATTTTTTATAACCATATTTAATTATTGGTTTTAAAATTATAATTTATGTATAAATAATATAATTATTTCTTTAATATTATTCTACATATGTTATGTAATGAACCCTTTGACATAGTTGACCTATAAAAGTTGTTTTTGACACATAAATCGAATTTGGTCAAAACACCCAATGTAAACATAATTTTTTGAGTAGTTGTATAGAAAATGGTAATAAGTGAAATAAAAGTAATGATAAACATGAAAAAGTTTCTGAATAAAGTAAATAACTATCATAATTTTTTTATTCTAGAATATGAAGACACACCAAACTTGTCAGACTCAAGGTAAGATATTTTCACCTCACTTTTTTTTACTTATGTGAGATAGATCCCATATTAAATACATACTTATTTTGTGTGGGGTATATAATTACCAATTTGATATATTATATCATTAATAATTTTATATTAATGTTATGTTAAACATTCATTTAATTTTATTCCTTCATGAATATTTTTATTTAAAATGTTTCAAAGTTGTACGAGACACTTTGGAATGTTCACAGATTATTTTTCATAAAAATAAGTTTAATGAACTTTAAAAGGTATTTAAATTTAAGGACATTAGATGGAAGTTTTCCAATAAACCTTTTAATTTTCTTTTATTATTATTATTCATAAACTTTAGTAATTAATAGCACCATTTTCCACCATTTGGTACTTAAAATGTTTTAGAAAATGTTTTTAAGAAAGCCCTACTTCATTTATCTATTTAGTCAGAAAAAATGTTTTCTTTTGAATAAAATGTTTTATTAAAATGTATTCCAAAATGTTTTTAAACTTTTAAAAATGATTTATTAAAGAAATTTTATCCTTTTTATCTTTTCCCCTTGTTTTCCATTTAATCTTCTTATCTATTTCCAAACAAGGATTTTTTCTAACCTTTTTTCCATGAAAAAGGAATGTTATTTTTATCTCATATAACATATATGGATTTAACCACCATATTTTCTTTGAAGCTTCCTTTTTATGTTTAAAAGTTTAACTTTTAATGAAAATATTTTCAAAAGTGATTTTGAAAGAAATTGTTTTTCAATTTTTTGTCAAAACAAAATGATATTTTCCTCGAGGATGTTTTTAAAAGATATTTTTATAGTACTTCTAATAATGTATGAAAAAAACCATTTATTTTTAATCTACTTGGGATATGTTGTATTAATACCATTTTTTAATCATTTATATGGTTTATTATTTATTTTTCCAAGATTATTATTCACATTCACTTCCTAGATTTGTTTTTTCTATTCCCCTTGAAATATTCAAATGACCATTAAACATTGAATTTCCCCTAATTATCCATATCATTTATCATGGATATGTTAATTGCATAAACCATATACCATTTTTCATACGGTGTTTACATTGAAATTTATTTGATTATTTGGGAAAATATTGATAAATCTATATTCATTATTCAATATAGATATTTTATTAGGTATATTGTTTATTTGATATAAGGAATGCTTGGGACATGAAAAAAACAGTTTCAGGATAGTTTAAAGAAATCCCTAACGGTTGTAGACCAATTAATGAAATACACTCAATGTATCAATAGTCTCATGAGATGAAATTAGTTAGAGAAAAACCCTTTGAGTTTTTTCCAAGTAGAATAGATGAGTTTCTACCGATAGACTTAAACTATATTGTGAAATGTATTAATGGTAATATTTCATGTATGAGATACATGAATTCTAATAATTAATAATTTCCTTCATTTTTATTTTGTATTTATTTATCCATGAGATTTTCATCGATATATCTATGGATGCATTTCATTTTCAGTTCATTTATTAAATGTAATGTGTTTTAGTTTCTTAACTTTCAATATTGATTTTTTCTTAGCTAGTTATTTTAGTGGAATGTATTTCTAGTTATTACCTTTCAATATTGTTTATTCACTTCCTTCTTAGTTTGTTGATTACATGGTATATGTGGTCAGTTATTTACCATTCCATTAATTTTTATTATCATTGATTCATTTTTTCTTCATATATAATTTACCCTTACTAATCATTTGAGTTCACCGTTATTATGTTTAATTTCCCCAATAATCCAAGAAATGTACTAAGAAAGATATGATTGGATGTGCTAGATGGAATAAAGTTATTATCCTCCTAAAAAATGTTGTAATTAGTGTATTAATTTATAATACAATACTCATGTATATATCTAGTTTACCAAGACAAATAAAATGTTCGGTCCTTTGGGATGTGATTTAATTATATATTATGCCAATGTAATGGTATCAAAACATTGAATTTGGGTTTTCTAGGGTTGGGTTGCTCCATGCATGGACCGCCTAAATATCCCATTATCCATGATGAATATTTTTTTCACCCTTAATTAGTAGATGTAAATCTTACTATCTTATGGTAACAATATAGGTGAGATAAATATGCTAATAACTAGTATATAAAAAATTAGATCAAATCCTGACATGTCAAAGATATAATGATCCCAAAGAAATTGATATTACCCAACCTCAAGAGAACACCCTTTTCACAAATAGATGTCTCTCTATCATACCCCCAAAGGTGTATCTTTCATTATAACCCTGCTCACGAACTCCATCAATAGGCTGAAACGATTCAAAATTTATGAATATATAAAATAATTATAGGCACCAATATCAAATAAGAAACTAGTTAGTGTAGAAGTTACAAGAATTGTACGTCTTACTATCGATGGTCTAGCCTCACTATCCACCAGTATAGGCTCAACTGAATGTAACTATCATTACCCTATTCATTTTAATATAGTATAAGTCCCCAGAGTTGAACCACTCTGCTGATATGAGCTCTATTTCCTAGAAGAACCTCATACATTTCCTCTA
Organism: Viscum album; assembly: GCA_963277665.1. Taxonomy (NCBI): domain Eukaryota; kingdom Viridiplantae; phylum Streptophyta; class Magnoliopsida; order Santalales; family Viscaceae; genus Viscum; species Viscum album. The sequence goes on from OY728159.1 coordinate 1,629,314,105, forward strand.
CCACTAGGGCCAGTAGAACTATAAATGCAAGATTTGTACAGTTTATAAGATCCCTTTCCCATACTCCGGTTCTGTCTAGATCCTCCGTCAACTCCCAACCATCATGGGTTCCTATATAACCTCTTTAGATATCCTATTGTAACGCCCCGACCCCAGTTACCCAGAGTCGGTGCATTATTACATAACATTGGCATGATCACAAGAAAGATCAAGTCTCGAAAGACCAATTAGTTTAGTAGCCTTGGAAACACTAGATACAATCATAAAGTTTTACATTACATAAAAAAACTTCTTGTCTTCATATCCTCTCATATTATCCCCGCAGGTCATTCATAAATTACTTCTTCATAATACTCGGAAAAATAAAACATTGAAAGGGGTGAGCTCAGATGCTCATTAAGGATAACATTATAGCAGAAGCTTTCATAGATAAGCAGAAACACTTAAGGCAATTTATAAGTAAAACGAAAGCCTTTTAAACTTGAACTTCATCATAAAATGGAAAAGATAAAATAAAATAATTCCATTTAATTACTCACATGGATATTCTACTAGTCAAATGATAACATGAAATATCAATAACCACTTTCATAATGATGGAATGCATAATGCCAGACTATCATAACCACATAGCCAAGGCCTCGTGCCAAGACTACAAATAAGATTTTTCCAAGGCCTTGTGCCAAGACACTAGTTTGTCTCATGAGACCTACTGATGCATCGAGGAGCTATAGCGGGCTCCACCCATCACTTATTAAGTCCAATGCATTCCTCATATGAACAGGTTTAAACATAACATTAACATTCGTATTAAAACTAGAATACGAAATGTCAATACTTTTACCACAAACCATGAATGGTATAAAAATAGCACATCCACAGTCAAACATAACTCATTCGATACAATATGGAAGATTGTATTTTATCACATTAATCTCAATCAAGAATAATGAAGGATGTTGACATAGATGAAAATAATCATCAAAACTATTTGAGAGAAATAACTCCCTTTTCTTGAAAACTTTTAAAAGTCACACTATTTGTCAAGAAGCCATTTAAAAATAGATTTTTGAATCAAAGTGTCCCATACCACTTTGTAAATTTTAAAAGGAGTTTTAATTTTAAAAATTTAATGTCCATATAAATAAATCCTTAAAACCATTTTTAAAACATGTACATTAATGATCAATAGAAGAATAAGCCTTTAAAACATTTAAAAATTGTATTTTAGTTAGAGTTTATAACCAAAAGAGAGACACTTGAATACAAATAATTGAGGTAATCAAAACTTTTTAATATCATGATAATAAAAGGATTCATGATATAATATGTCAAAGTACATTATATACACCACATAAAAGTGATTTGGTGTATAACAATAAAGAAGTCTCAATGGAATTTAAATTGAGATGAAATCTCTCATAAAGGCCGTATCCTTAGGTTAAGGACAAATAAACGACATAATTATGTGTGAAAAATATAAATACACTAAATATGTTTGGATATTTAGTGTAAATAAATCAGATCACATTTACACATATTCTTGTAAAAACAACACCAATGAATTGGATATTTAACTCAACAAATGGAGATTGAGTTAAAATTACTATTATCAAGTTCATACCGATCACTTGAGAATTTATCAATGGAGTGATTATGTGTATCAAAAGTATATCCACAGAAAAGGGAGTGGAAATTATGACATAATCAAATGAATAGTGATTCCACACATAATCTTGGAGTAATATAATCAATGAAATATGCGTAAAGCCAAATGAGTGGAAATTGAAATTTCGAATTCCCTTATCGATTAGGTAACATACGAAACATACACCCATGAAATAAGGATCATAAAATTATGATGTATATACCCATGAATTAAAGTATAATACACAATGAATACAATTATGGGTAGTACACATACACCACATGTAATAAATAAGTGGTGAACAATTGAATTCTCACGAAATTAAGAGGGAGATAAGAAACCCCTTACTTTGTACTTTTTCCTTGGTCGACGGTAGGTTAACCTCCTGTATAATGGTGAAATAATTGTTATTTAATTATACAAGAATCATATGCATTAATATGATATCATATATTATCTTTTAACATTGATTTGTTAATAATATCTTAGAATTATTGTCATTTCGGGTGTTAACAGGTTCATTTTACTTTATATTCTTTATTATGTGAGCCATATTTATTATTAATGGGATGTATATCATTCATATCCAGAATGATATCAAGTCCTTAAATATTATTTTTAATCATCAAATAGGAGTTATACTTGAATGGATACGATGGAAAATGAATCTCATCGCGTTTGTGGAGACAGTAGTCCGTACGTACGCACGAGCGACAATATCATTCTTTTGATATTACAATAATATATAATTGGATTGTATATTATATATACAGAATCATTATCATGTTATATTTATTATTTACATGATTTACACATCATTATTATACCCATCCAAATAATAATATATTGAATAACAATTACACCACAACGTGGAGATGGTAAGCCATACGTACTCACGTATGGTGACATGTTATTCAAAGGGTGGATAGAATACTGAATATGGTTGTACCATATTTATAATAACATCATAGAATATATATGATACTGGAGTTATTATTTTATAATGGTAATAACAAGAAAAAAGAAATGGAAGAAGAAAGGAACTTGAAAAGGGGTGGTGAAAACATTACCTCTTCTTCTGGTTCTTCCTTTTGATTTGATCAAAAGGGCTCTTTGGTTGGCTTTCTGATAATAATAAGGCCTCTAGGTTGTAGTGAGAGAAGTTTAGAGAGTATTTGGGCAGGGGTTGGCCGAACGAAAAGGCTTTGATGGTGTGACGAAATGAGAAGGAGGAGTGTAACAGCCCGAGATTTTATGAAAAATATTCTTTTTAATTTTATTAATGTCTTGTGTTTTACGCTACACCAAAAGGAACTTGCACAACACACATCTTTGACTTTCCTTGCATTACACGCAATCGCAACCTTCCTCAATAGCGTGTATAGTACGCAATACTGAGTTTCACGAAACAACGATATCCTATTAAAATATTATTAAAACTAGCCGTTATGAATAGTAATAACCACTTTTTAAAATTTTTAGCTCTCAAAATGGAATTCATTTTTGGATTCGGAGTATCGAATTTAGCCTAAGGTGAAATTTTGGTACTTTTCGGATAACTTTCATATTCTGATGAATAGTGAAAATTACTAAATTATAATTAAAAACAACTTTTTTAATAAAAATAATTAATAGTGATAAATTATTAATTTGAGTGATTTTAAAGTATATTTAGAATATATTTTTACAATTTAATACAATGTTGGTCATTGGATGTAGTTTCACATTTAAACCAGACATAATCAAGTGTCAATCTTTTGATAGAAATTGTTTCTTAAAAAAAACACGCTATTTGTTTTAACAGTGGGATTTAATTATAAAATTAATTAATGCAACTTCTATGTTATGAATTTGGTAAAATAGACTTCATTTTTGAATTCGTAATATGAAATATAGCTTAGGATGAAATTTTGGCATTGTTCTGAAAAACATCAATTTTTGATGAATAGTGAAACTACTAAGTGGTAGTTAAAAAAAAACTGAATTTTTCATAAAACTTAATTTTACCGCTTCTGTGAATGGAATTTCAAAAATCCGAGAGACACGGTTGATGTCAGTAAGTAAAATGTGGTTCAATGGGATGAAAATAATTTTTGGTGAAAAGTAACTTTTTACTTTTATTTACCACGGTTAAAACTAAATAGGGTAATTAAGGGTAATAATGATATTAATATTACCCTAAAACATGTCCTAATTCTATTGGACAAGTGTATATCGACCAAAAACAACCTTAAGTGTAAAATATTATCATTTAGGCCCACTTGGATTAGATTAGGACCTTTATTATTATTTAATTCAAAGAAGAGTTAAAAGAGTTAAAATCAAAGTTTATTTACTAAAGCATTTTTAATATAGGGTTATACATAAGATAAATTCAATTGTAAATATTCATTAGAAATCTAAAAAGATTTCCTACATGAGGGTATTTTATTTCTAATTTTTAGACATCAAATAATTTAATTTATTTATGACACAAAGATGATGCAGTAATTATCTTATTAATGAAATATTGACATAATTAATATTATAAATACCAAAATAAATGTAATTTAAGACTTTTTATGAATTCCACTAATTTTATAGGTTACTATGATATATTAGTGTTGATTTAATCAACTTGGTTAGAGCATATAATTCTGTTATGACTTTCACAAAAATCATATATCAAATAGTGTCAAAATTGACACAAAATAGTTTTTAAATCAAATATTATATTATTAATTGTTATTTTATTCCTAAAAATCTAAGGTTCGGCCAAATGACTTAGATAAGGATATATGTATTAATAATAAACAATTTGGGGTTCTTTTGGCATGTTATAGTAAGTTTATTAACCATATAGTGTAAGAAAACAAAAAGACACGGTAAAAGTTAAATTATTTAACTTAGAGTTAAATCTAATTGATAAGGTTAAAATAAAAACCTAAACTTGTCTAAATCCTATTGGTCGATAGGATTTCGACCCATCCCCACTTTAGCTTCGAAATAAGACCCTTTGGAACCATTATAAACCGATTTTGACTTTAATATAAAATAATATTTTGAGATATTCCTAAGGTGCCCCTCTCCTCCCTTATAAAAGGGCACCCCCCCCCTTCTCCTCACACCAATTTGAGCACTCAAGCTCGGCCAAACCCTGCCAAAATCCCTTCTCCACTTCCCTAGAATAATCCTAGAGGTCCTGGTCTTATTCAGAGACCAATCTTAGTTCCCTAAGTGGAGGATTCAAAGAGGCGTTTCAAAGAAGAGGAGCTTCGGACACGTACAAAGCAAATCAGACCTAAGGTAAGGGGAAATATCACAATCTCATTTTTATCCGAGATTGTTTATACTTTGGTATTTACTGAGGTGTATTTTATCATCCACATCCATGTTCTCTCAATATGTAATATTGTTTCCATCCACTTACCATAGTTTAAATTCAATTTTACCCTTCGGTGAGTTTTTAGTAAAGAATATGAAAGGAATCTTTTGTCGTTTTTTTTTCGTACGAGGTACTTTTTGACTTTTCCGACAAAAGTACGAAGAATGTTTTTTTTAACTTATAAGGCATCAATGGATTTTTAAAACATTATTTCCAAGAATCTTCCTTTATAAGTTTTCAAGATTATTTTTAATCAACTTCTTTTAGTTTATAATTGTATGACATGTTAAGAAAAGAAAAGTGTTTTTTGAAGTAGAAAGGATATTTTCCTCAAGAATGGAGTTCAAATGTTTTATCAAAATTATTTTCCATCTAAGAAAATATAGGGTTCTGTTTTTATCCCTATTATTACATTGATTTGATTATGTTGTGAGGGAATTATTTTTATGAAGTCATTTACCTTATATGGTTTGTTTTATGATGTCATGATGTTTCAAGAATCCCATTTTTTTACATGTGTTATGCGATGATGTATGATTTATGATTATGTGGAAAACCTAATAAAGGATTCATTATAAGATGGGTGGGACCTATATCTCCCTCCAATGCATTGGGTACAGATTTTATATCTCATGAGATAGACATGGCTGGAATGGTAGGTTATACCGGTCTAGTGAAACAGGACTGAAACGAGGGTTACTCGATTCAGAAAGGGACTTTGTCCACTAAGATAGTCTTGGCAATTAGTCTTGACTAACAAGAAATTATTCTATATGATTATGTGTGTATGCCACAAAGTTTCATGTTTTAAGTTATGATTATCGGGATTACATTTCACTTCTATGATTTATCCCATGTTATGAAATTATGCTCTCTTTTGCAGGTTAAGATTTCCAAAATGTTATGTTCTTATGAATATGATGTGATTGATATTTTTTTTTACCCTTACTGAGCATTTGAGCTCACCCTTTTATGTTTTCTTTTCCCCAGGATATAAAGAAAGGTTTTAGGTAAAAAAAGGGAAGATCTTTATGGAAGATATTGAAGATCTTTCACCACTATTAGAAGATTACGTTCCGAGTTTCCAAAGACACTAAACTATTAAGGTCCTTGTGTGTGTGTTTTTGTTATGTACTAAGTATTCCGCAAAAGTAATGTAATGTCAATTAACGTAAGGCTTCGGGTCTTTACAGTTGGTATCAGAGGAAAGGTTTAGTCAACCTTTGGAAACTGGGATGCGAAAACTTTAGTGAGATCCCTAGAGATATTTCTAAGGAATGTATAGGGATGTTCCTAAGATTAAGTATACGTATAGGTTATAGTACTAGAATTACGCTAACTATCATAGAATTAAACCTAAGAAGTTAGATATTGAAGTTACTCCCCCTTTATTATGATTTTTGCCTCTCACACTATTCTTTTTGGGTTTTAGACGATGGCTGGAACCTGAAGGAACCGTGTTGATCAATGCAATGGACAATGCAATGATTGCCCTCCTGAACAAACAACTGTTATGGGAGATGGAGTGAAAAATCTTATTGCTATACTTACACAAGCTATGAATCATTCTGGACTTCCAAATGAGCAGAGAAGGGAACAATATTCTATAGAGTCCTTCATGAGGCAACGTCCACCTTCTTTCAGTGGGACTTCCGATCCACTTGTTGCTGAACAATGGATCAGTACCACTGAAAAGATATTTTAAGTTCTTCATTGTTCTGAGCATGATAAAGTCATCTTAGCAGTATATCGTTTGGAAGGTGAAGCTGATCAATGGTGGAATCTTATCAAGAATACGAGGCCAAGAGTTGAAACTGAGTCCATGGAATGGGACGAGTTCAAGAACTTATTTTTCAATAAGTACTTCCCTCGTATTCTTCGAAAAAAGATGGAGAAGGAGTTTCTTGAACTAAAGCAAAAGGATGATGAATCTGTTGGTATATACGAAGCAAATTTTACAAGACTTGCAAGGTATGCATATGGCATTATCATCCAACCTGAAAGTAAAGTTGATCGATTTTTCAGTGGCTTAAAACCAAGTCTTCGAAGGGCATTAGCTATAAGAGACTTCAGTAGCTATGAAGAAATTGTGCGTTGTGCTATCAAGGTAGAAATGGAAGTTGGTGTTACATATCCATCTCATGGTTTTGACAAGAAACGAAAGATGGAGTTCAAGGAGAAATCTCAGAATAATGGTGAAAAGAAGATGAATGTTTCCTTATGCACAAAGTGTGGAAAGAAGCATGGTGGAGATTGTCTTAAAGGGACTAGAAAATGTTTTAAGTGTGGAAAAGAAGGTCATCGAGCAGCTAAGTGTCGAAGTAATGGAAAAAGAGATTCTAATGATGTGAATAAAGCAAACACTACAGAGAACGCACCACCAACACTTCAATGCTTCAAGTGCAAGGAAATGGGGCATTATGCTAATAAATGCCCTAATCCAAGGGTTAGTGATGATCAACATGAGCAACCACTGAAGGCAAAGGACAAAGGAAAGTCACATGCGATCACTATTGGTGATGTTGAATATGACAACGATGTGGTGGAATGATTAAGTGTTTATGTAATGGGATTCCAAAATAATGTTGTATCATGTAGTATTGGAATATTTATATATTGGTCTAATGTGGTATTCAAGGTGATTGAGATATTTTTGGAAATAAGATTATATGAGCATAATGAAGGGAAAATGAGAAAACGAAATGTTTAACAGTATTCATGAGCTCATGATTGATATAAGGACTAAGTGATATCATGGTTTGAGTATATAGAATTTTGGGGATTTTGGTATGTGGAAGGTGTTAACTTTTAACTGCATTCATGTTTTCACTAAGGTATTCAAGAGAATACATGATTAAAGACTTTTAATGTTTGGAATGGGACCAGAAATAAACATATCTTATGATATATGGGGATCGACGATGGTATTAAATCTCTGGTAATCGTTTTCACTATGTTATGAGAGTGGATTGCAGTATTATGGATAAGCCTAAAGATTGGAATGGATTATGTTGGACATATGTTAGTATTGTTTAAGGATAGAAATTTTTTTCGATATTATTGATGGGCTGTTATAGTAATAGAGTTTTAGAAAAAGGACAACCTGCAGGACGGGCGACAACTCATCGCGTCGGACAAGGCTATGGGGATCGAACCCACAACCGAAGTGCGACTGGCCTTTATTGCCTACCACTGGCCTACATGAAGTTCCTGTTTAGTAGAAACTAGTTTTATTATATTAAGCTATATGACATATGATGTATAAGTCCATTTTAGGAACCATATATGATTAATCTCACTATAGATCGACTTATGTATATAATTTTTTGCTAACCTTTTGTTTGAGACAGATGGAATGACTTGTCATTCTATCACATGATCTGCTAACACTTCACGAATAACAAATTCAACTTCATTTATTTAATAGATGAAGTGGAAATTGTTAAAGGCACGAACAACAGTGAGATTGTACCAAAATAAAGTAAGTATTTATTCTAATTCAAATTCTTTAACTTTAGGGAAACGATCTTGAAAACCAAAAATGTTGTCCTAGTGATCTTATACCTAATGAATCAGATGATACCTTATATCATCACAAATCTATGGATGTGTGATTACTGGATTTTCCATAGCCAAGTTCTCTACCACTCTCCACTAGAACATGATGGTTAGATTTCTCTTCCATATCCAAATTTTCACCTATGTGGAAACCCAGTGATTAGTTTATTTGGGTAATCGTTACATTTAATACTTAGTTTTTAAAGCCAAGTTTTGGTATTCCTTTTTACGACGTGGGTTTCTATTAAAGAAACTTTCAAATAGTAAACCATTTATAACCCCGACGAATTTCGAGGGCGAAATTCATTTTAAGGGGGGTAGAATGTAACAGCCCGAGATTTTATGAAAAATATTCTTTTTAATTTTATTAATGTCTTGTGTTGTACGCTACACCAAAAGGAACTTGCACAACACGCATCTTTGACTTTCCTTGCATTACACGCAATCACAACCTTCCTCGATAGCGTGTATAGTACGCAATACTGAGTTTCACGAAACAACGATATCCTATTAAAATATTATTAAAACTAGCCGTTATGAATAGTAATAACCACTTTTTAAAATTTTTAGCTCTCAAAATGGACTTCATTTTTGGATTCGGAGTATCGAATTTAGCCTAAGGTGAAATTTTGGTACTTTTCGGATAACTTTCATATTCTGATGAATAGTGAAAATTACTAAATTATAATTAAAAACAACTTTTTTAATAAAAATAATTAATAGTGATAAATTATTAATTTGAGTGATTTTAAAGTATATTTAGAATATATTTTTACAATTTAATACAATGTTGGTCATTCGATGTAATTTCACATTTAAACCAGACATAATCAAGTGTCAATCTTTTGATAGAAATTGTTTCTTAAAAAAACACGCTATTTGTTTTAACAGAGGGATTTAATTATAAAATTAATTAATGAAACTTCTATGTTATGAATTTGGTAAAATAGACTTCATTTTTGAATTCGGAATATGAAATATAGCTTAGGATGAAATTTTGGCATTGTTCTGAAAAACATCAATTTTTGATGAATAGTGAAACTACTAAGTGGTAGTTAAAAAAAAACTGAATTTTTCATAAAACTTAATTTTACCGCTTCTGTGAATGGAATTTCAAAAATCCGAGAGACATGGTTGATGTCAGTAAGTAAAATGTGGTTCAATGAGATGAAAATAATTTTTGGTGAATAGTAACTTTTTACTTTTATTTACCACGGTTAAAAGTAAATAAGGTAATTAAGGGTAATAATGATATTAATATTACCCTAACACATGTCCTAATTCTATTGGACAAGTGTATCTCGACCAAAAACAACCTTAAGTGTAAAATATTATCATTTAGGCCCACTTGGATTAGATTAGGACCTTTATTATTATTTAATTCAAAGAAGAGTTAAAAGAGTTAAAATCAAAGTTTATTTACTAAAGCATTTTTAATATAGGGTTATACATAAGTAAATTCAATTGTAAATATTCATTAGAAAGCTAAAACGCTTTCCTACATGAGGGTATTTTATTTATAATTTTTAGACATCAAATAATTTAATTTATTTATGACACAAAGATGATGTAGTAATTATCTTATTAATGAAATATTGACATAATTAATATTATAAATACCAAAATAAATGTAATTTAAGACTTTTTATGAATTACACTAATTTTCTAGGTTACTATGATATATTAGTGTTGATTTAATCAACTTGGTTCGAACATATAATTCTGTTATGACTTTCAAAAAAATCATATATCAAATAGTGTCAAAATTGACACAAAATAGTTTTTAAATCAAATATTATATTATTAATTGTTATTTTATTCCTAAAAATCTAAGGTTCGGCCAAATGACTTAGATAAGGATATATGTATTAATAATAAACAATTTGGGGTTCGTTTGGTATTTTATAGTAAGTTTATTAACCATATAGTGTAAGAAAACAAAAAGACACGGTAAAAGATAAATTATTTAACTTAGAGTTAAATCTAATTGATAAGGTTAAAATAAAAACCTAAACTTGTCTAAATCCTATTGGTTGATAGGATTTCGACCCATCCCCACTTTAGCTTCGAAATAAGACCCTTTGGAACCATTATAAACCGATTTTGACTTTAATATAAAATAAAATTTTGAGATATTCCTAAGGTGCCCCTCTCCTCCCTTATAAAAGGGCACCTCCTCCCCCTTCTCCTCACACCAATTTGAGCACTCAAGCTCGTCCAAACCCTGCCAAAATCCCTTCTCCACTTCCCTAGAATAATCCTAGAGGTCCTGGTCTTCTTCTAAGACCAATCTTAGTTCCCTAAGTGGAGGATTCAAAGAGGCGTTTCAAAGAAGAGGAGCTTCGGACACGTACAAAGCAAATCAGACCTAAGGTAAGGGGAAATATCACAATCTCATTTTTATCCGAGATTGTTTATACTTTGGTATTTACTGGGGTGTATTTTATCATCCACAACCATGTTCCCTCAATATTTAATATTGTTTCCATCCACTTACCATAGTTTAAATCCAATTTTACCCTTCGGTGAGTTTTTAGTAAAGAATATGAAAGGAATCTTTTGTCGTTTTTTTCGTACAAGGTACTTTTTGACTTTTCCGACAAAAGTACGAAGAATGTTTTTTTAACTTATACGGCATCAATGGATTTTTAAAACATTATTTCCAAGAATCTTCCTTTATAAGTTTTCAAGTTTATTTTTAATCAACTTCTTTTAGTTTATAATTGTATGACATGTTAAGAAAAGAAAAGTGTTTTTTGAAGTAGAAAGGATATTTTCCTCAAGAAAGGAGTTCAAATGTTTTATCAAAATTATTTTCCATCTAAGAAAATATAGGGTTCTGTTTTTATCTCTATTATTACATTGATTTGATTATGTTGTGAGGGAATTATTTTTATGAAGTCATTTACCTTATATGGTTTGTTTTATGATGTCATGATGTTTCAAGAATCCCATTTTTTTACATGTGTTATGCGATGATGTATGATTTATGATTATGTGGCACACATAAGAAAGGATTCATTATAAGATGGGTGGGACCTATATCTCCCTCCAATGCATTGGGTAATGATTTTATATCTCATGAGATAGACATGGCTGGAATGGTAGGTTATACCGGTCCAGTGAAACAGGACTGAAACGAGGGTTACTCGATTCAGAAAGGGACTTTGTCCACTAAGATAGTCTTGGAAATTAGTCTTGACTAACAAGAAATGATTCTCTATTATTATGTGTGTATGCCACAAAGTTTCATGTTTTAAGTTATGATTATCGGGATTACATTTCACTTCTATGATTTATCCCATGTTATGAAATTATGCTCTCTTTTGCAGGTTAAGATTTCCAAAATGTTATGTTCTTATGAATATGATGTGATTGATATTTATTTTGTTTACCCTTACTGAGCATTTGAGCTCACCCTTTTATTATTTCTTTTCCCCAGGATATAAAGAAAGGTTTTAGGTAAAAAAAGGGAAGATCTTTATGGAAGATATTGGAGATCTTTCACCACTATTAGAAGATTATGTTCCCAGTTTCCAAAGACACTAAACTATTACGGTCTTGTGTGTGTGTTTTTGTTATGTACTAGGTATTCTGCAAAAGTAATGTAATGTCAATGTACATCAGGCTTCAGGTCTTTACAAGGAGTTCCCTTTTATAAGAGGGGTGAGGGGCACCTTTGGAAAAGCTAGAAATATTAATTTATAATAAATTCATATTAGGTTTCTAATGGCTCCAAAGTTTATTATTTAAAGGTTAAGGTGGGGATAGGTCGAAAACCATTCATCCAATAGAATTTAGACAGGTTTGGATCATTATATTAACCTTATCTTTAAGTATTAACTCTTAGTTAATTAGTTTCACTTTTACATTGTCTCTTTGTATTTTTATATTATATGGTTAATAAACTTACCATATACATCCAAGAGACCCCCCCAGTGGTCCATTAATGATAGAAATAACATGATATAAGTCTCTTGGATGAACCTTATATTTTTAGGAATTTAATATCAATTAATAATATAATATTTGTTTTAAAAACTCTTTTATGTCAATTTTGACACTATTCAATAGTTGATTATTGTGAAACACATAACAGAATGATTACTTAGAAAAAAGTTAATTAAATAAATCCTAATATGTCATAGTAACCTATAAAATTAGTTTAATTCAATAAAAGCCTCAAATTATATTTATTTTGGTATTTATAATATCAATTATTCTAATTTTTCACTATTATGGTAATTACTTCATCACCATTGTGTCATAAATAAATTAACTTATTTAATGTCTAAAAATTATAAATAAAATATCATTATGTAGGAAAGCTTTTTATATTTCTAATGAATATTTATAGTCTAAAATCCAACATATATAACTCTATTTGGCAATTGTTTTTCTAAAAGATATATGCTTGTGTCATTTTTGTATTTCTTTTTACTTAATTAAAATAAAGTTTCATTATCACTTACAAGTGGATCCATGGGGTCTCCAAATCGACCCAAAGATGCCCATGGTCGACCATGTGTCAAACAATAAGGCTAGTACATGTTTAAGGGTAATTTAATATTATTATAATATTATTTTTTAACCCTTCTTTACCGAATTTACCCTTAACCATGGTAAATAAAATATTTACCGCAGTAATTATTCAAAATGTCTAAAAATAAAAGTTACCTATTCACACAATATAAAAATCCTGATTCCAAATATGGAATCCATTTTTCCAAATTCAAAACACAGAAGTGGCAGAAATTAATTTAAAATTAATTCCCGTTGTTAAAACACAAATCGTGTTTTTAAGAGATAATAACTATCAAAAGATTGGCACTTGTTTATGTCTGGTTTAAATATGAAATTATGTTCAATGACCCACATTGTATTACATGGTAAAAATATATTTTAAATATAATTTAAAACCACTAAAATTCATAATTTATCACTATTAATTATTTTGATTAAAAAAAGTTGTTTTTAATTAAAATTTAGTAATTTTTACTATTCATCAAAATATAAAAGTTATCCGAAAAGTACCAAAATTTCACCTTAGGCTAATTTTGTTATTCCGAATCAAAAAATGAAGTATATTTTACCAAATTAAAAACATAAAAGTTTCATTTATTAATTTAAAATTGATTCCCGCTTTCGAAACCAAAAGGCGTATTTTTAAGAAAAAATAACTATCAAAAGTTGGACACTTGTTTATGTCCAATTTCAATGTGAAATTACTTAAAATGACCATAATTGGATTAAATTTTAAAAATATAATCTATTTATACTTCCAAACCATTAAAATGTATAATTTAAAAATATAAATTATTTTGATTAAAAAAGTTGTTTTCAGTTAAAATATAGTATTTTTCACTATTCACCCAAATATGAAAGTTATCAGAAAGACACCAAAACATTATTGATACTAAATTATTATGTCCCGATTCTAAAGAAGAATTTAATTTTTTAAAATTGAATATATAAAAGTTTCAAATATTGGTTTTAAAAAGGCTTCGCCATTAAAAGGCGGTAAAATTTCATTTTTTGAAAAATACTTCTTTTATCTGAAAAAAATGAATTTGTTTATAAATCATGTCTTAGAAACTCATAATATGGATTAAAATTATAAGGATAATATAATATTTAAAATTTAGTTAATACTATTCATAACCTCTTCTGAACGGCTAGTTTGGTAAGTCGTGGTGTACTTGAACTCAGTGTTGTGTACAACACACGCTATTTTATTATTCAAAGAGATGTATACCATGGAAGATTGGGGTGTTACATTCACCCCTCCTTCAATAAATTGCGTCCTCGCAATTTTAAAAATTCGTCCTGAGAATGGAAAGTCCCACATCGGAAAAAGAGTCAATAAAACTATCACTTTAAATGAAATAAAGAGAGGTATAAAGGTCAACCATGATAACCCATACTCGGATTCCATGTAGGAAAACATGAATATGGATGATATACTAAGTGTCAAGTTCTGATAGAGAGGGATAGAAATAATGATCAGGATAAAGTTAACAATAAGAAAACCACACACTTGTGTTGGGACAAATGACCATTAATCTCCTAGCAGGAAAGTAAACAGACAACATTTTTTTTTGTTTTAAGTTACATTACATAAGGATGAGGAATTAATTTATGATATTGACTAAGAATATAAAGATATATACTTACATTTTAAGTAGAGTTTCATCCTTTAATAAATTTCCACCACTAAATCATTTTTTTAAATGATGAGTATTCAAGAAGACTTGGTCACATTGAAAGAGCTAGAATAAACTTCTATAGAATCACGTGATCCATACAGAATGAACTATATATTTACATTGTCTTTAGAGATTAATCAAAACCAAAATGGTTAGTAAAAGATCTAATGGTCCCCCAAAAGGATATTCCTTGAGAGAAATAAACACTACTCTTAATTTCCAAAATTAAACCAACAATACCCCAAAGTTAAATAAATACCATTCAGTAATCAATTTTCCTTAAATTCCTTCAATATAATCCAAACTAATATTGAAACTCAAAACTTATAAGAATGTAGTCTTCTACGTTAAATTGTATCTCAAAATGACATGAAATACTCTTAAAGTCACATACTTAAAAGTAATTAACCTAATAATTTCCATAAACAACCCAAATCACTATAAATCCATAATAAAAACATAGATAAAAATCCACCATTACTCTTCAAATGAAATCCCATACTATTCTATTTTCCTTGGCCATATAGTGTTTACAACAAAGCAAACAACTTCCGAAATAACATCTATCACTTAATCACCAAATCATTTTCCTATACTAAGGGTAATCATTTGATAAGACATAAGATCCCAAATTAAATTATTATTGATCAATAAAATCATTTAACTAAAAATAATAGTCACACTAACCAGGGACTTCACGTAGTCCAGTGGTAGGCAATAAATCACAATCGCACTTTGGTTGTGGGTTCGATTCCCACAACTTTGTCTGACGTGATGAGTTGTCACGCAGTCTATGTGTTGTCCTTTTCAAAAACTATTCTTTATAACATTACCAAAATGAGATAAATTCCTCAAAATAACCATAACATAATTTAACCTCAAATCTTATCTTATACCTTTCATTTTCATCCCAAATTATAATAACTAATAATTGTCTCAAACCCAATGATCATATAGAACCAAGTGGTTATTTATAACTATATCCACAAGATAAGAGGTAATTCTTCCTCAAATATCATTCTCACATGTCAAACTGTATGGTTACAAATACAAGAGAAAATTATTCCAAAGTAAACCCATCAACAAGGAGCACTACAAATTTTTAAACATTTCTCCAACCATTTATTTCCACATAGCTTCTTCTTTGACCAAGAAAATATCCTATAGAATAGGGCATTCACTCAGGTAATGGCCAGGTCCCCTACATTTATGGAAAATGACTTTAAATGGACTCTTGGGACCATTTTTATCTTCTTCCATAGTAATCTTCATTTTTCTTCGGCAATTCTTCACTTTATGTCCTTCCTTCCCACACATAAAGCATTTCTTGGTCCCATTGAGACACTTTCCCGGGTGTATCCTACCACATTTCTTTCATGATGGAAATTGAGGGTTCTTTTCTCCATGGTCTCCATTACTAGAGCTCTTATCATTCATCACCTTTCTCTTTCTTGTTGAGTCCGGGAGTTGGTTAATATATATGTTGTTGATCATATTTTTGGAAAACTGATTTGGCATAAAGATGATATCTTTTACACCTATCAACATTCCATTTTTTTGCTCATTTCCACCATCATTCCCACCTTGTACATCATTCTCAAAGTCACTATGACTTCCTTGGAATCTAGCCATTGACTAAAACCAGAAAGAATTGTGTGAGTAACAGTAGTCATAAAATCATTTAGAGATTACCATGTCACCATATTCTCAATTTGAAACACATTAGGATTAACCAAGGTCATTTACTCTCATCTTATATATATATTACTTTTAAATCGGTTTGTAAATAAATTGTAAATTATCCTAAGCATATCCCCCGGGAGTGTCGTAACCAAGAGTGCAGCAAGGCCCGTTGTTGTGCACCAGTTCCCGTTCGAGTCTATCTCAAAGTGGTGTTTTTGGGTTTTACCCCTAGGTACATCTGTGCCAGAGCCGCCTCTACCTGCTCGTATCCCTACAGGGATGTATTTATTGGAAAACTCCCAAAATCTCTACAATACCAAAATTCTAGTAAGTTATTCTATACCTATCCTCAATGTTAATCTTAATTCTACATGCTCTAATCAGAGTTTATCTAAATCTAGCTTCCAAGGTTTGTACTAAACTTCCTTTGATACCAACTGTAACGCCCCCACCCCAGTTACCCAGAGTCAGTGCATTATTACATAACATTGGCATGATCACAAGAAAGATCAAGTCTCGAAAGACCGATTAGTTTAGCAGCCTTGGAAACACTAGATACAATCATAAAGTTTTACATTACATAAAAAAAACATCTTGTCTTCATATCCCCTCATACTATCCCTGCAGGTCATTCATAAATTACTTTTTCATAATCCCGGGAAAAATAAAACATTGAAAGGGGTGAGATCAGATGCTCAGTAAGGATAACATTATAGCAGAAGCTTTCATAGATAAGCATAAACACTTAAGGTAATTTATAACTAAAACGAAAGCCTTTTAAACTTGAACTTCAACATAAAATGGCAAAGAGAAAATAAAATAATGCCATTTACTTACTCACATGTATATTCTACTAGTCGAATGATCACATACAATATCAATAACCACTTTCATAATGATGGAATGCATAATGCCAGACTATCGTAACCACATAGCCAAGGCCTCGTGCCAAGACTACAAATAAGATTTTGCCAAGGCCTTGTGCCAAGACACTAGTTTGTCTCATGAGACCTACCGATGCATCGAGGAGCTATAGAGGGCTCCACTCATCACTTATTAAGTCCAATGCATTCCTCATATGAACAGGTTTAAACATAACATAAACATTCATATTAAAACTAGCATACGAAATGTCAATACTTTTACCAAAAACCATGAATGGTATAAAAATAGAACATCCACAGTCAAACATAACTCATTCGATAAAATATGGAAGATTGTATTGTGTCACATTAATCTCAATCAAGAATAATGAAGGATGTTGACATAGATGAAAATAATCATCCAAACTATTTGAGAGAAATATCCCCCTTTTCTTGAAAACATTTAAAAGTCACACTATTTGTCAAGAAGCCATTTAAAAATAGATTTTTGAATAAAAGTGTCCCATACCACTTTGAAACTTTTAAAAGGAGTTTTAATTTTAAAACTATAATGTCCATATAAATAAATCCTTAAAACCATTTGTAAAACATGGACATTAATGAGCAAGATTTAGAAGAATAAGTCTTTAAAACATTTAAAATTGTATTTTAGTTAGAGTTTCTAACCAAAAGAGAGATAATTGAATACAAATAATTGAGGTAATCAAAACTTTATAATATCATGAGAATAAAGGGATTCATGATATACTATGTCAAAGTACATTATATACACCACATAAAAGTGATTTGGTGTATAACAACAAAAAAGTCTCAATGGAATTTAAATTGAGATGAAATCTCTCATAAAGGCCGTATCCTTAGGTTAAGGATAAATCAACGACATAATTATGTGTGAAAAATATAAATACACTCAATATGTTTGGATATTTAGTGTAAATCAATCAGATGACATTCACACATATTCTTGTAAAAACAACACCAATGAATTGGATATTTAACTCAACAAATGGAGATTGAGTTAAAATTACTCTTATCAAGTTCATAACGATCACTTGAGAATTTATCAACGGAGTGATTATGTGTATCAAAAGTATATCCACAGAAACGGGAGTGTAAATTATGACATAATCAAATGAATAGTTATTCCACACATAATCTTGGAGTAATATAATCAATGAAATATGCGTAAATCCAAATGAGTGGAAATTGAAATTTCGAATTCCCTTATCGATTAGGTAACATACAAAACATACACCCATGAAAGAAGTATAATACAATTATGATGTATATACCCATGAATTAAAGTATAATACACAATTAATACAATTACGGGTAGTACACATACACCACATGTAATAAATAAGTGGTGAACAATGGAATTCTCACGAAATTAAGAGTGAGATAAGAAACCCCTTACTTTGTACTTTTTCCTTGGTCGACGTTAGGTTAACCTCCTGTATGATGGTGAAATAATTGTTATTTAATTATAAAAAAATAATATGCATTAATATTATATCATATATGATCTTTTAACATTGATTTGTTAATAATATCTTAGAATTGTTGTCATTTCGAGTGTTAACGGGTTCATTTTACTTTATATTCTTTATTATGTGAGCCATATTTTTTATTAATAGGATGTATATTATTCATATCCAGAATGATATCAAGTCCTTAAATATTATTTTTAATCATCAAATGAGAATTATACTTGAATGGATACGATGGAAAATGAATCTCATCGCGTTCGTGGAGACGGTATTCCGTACGTATGCACGGGCGACAATATCATTTTTTGATATTACAATAATATATAATTGGATGGTATATTATATATGAAGAATAATTATCATGTTATATTTATTATTTACATGAGTTACACATCATTATTATACCCATCCAAATAATAATATATTGAATAACAATTACACCACGATGTGGAGACGATAAGCCGTGCGTACGCACGTATGGTGACATGTTATTCAAAGGGTGGATAGAATACTGAATATGGTTGTACCATATTTATAATAACATCACAGAATATATATGATATTGGATTTATTATTTTTTAATGGTAATAACAAGAAAGAAGAAGTGGAAGAAGAAAGGAACTTGAAAAGTGGTGGTGAAAACATTACCTCTTCTTTGGGTTCTTCCTTTTGATTTGATCAAAAGGGCTCCTTGGTTGGCTTTCTGATCAAACTAAGGCCTCTAGTTTGTATTTAGGTAAGTTGAGAGAGTATTTGGGCAGGGGTTGGCCGAACCAAAAGTCTTTGAAGGTGTGAAGAAATGAGAAGGAGGAGTGCCCTTTTATAAGAGGGGTGAGGGGCACCTTTGGAAAAGCTAGAAATATTAATTTATAATAAATTCATATTCGGTTTCTAATGGCTAAAAAGTTTATTATTAAAAGTTTAAGGTGGTTATAGGTCTAAAAACATTCATCCAATAGAATTTAGACAGGTTTGGGTCATTATATTAACCTTATCTTTAAGTATTAACTCTTAGTTAATTAGTTTCACTTTTACAATGTCTCTTTGTATTTTTATATTATATGGTTAATAAACTTACCATATACATCCAAGAGACCACCAAGTGGTCCATTAATGATAAAAATAACATGATATAAGTCTCTTGGACGAACCTTAGATTTTTAAGAATTTAATATCAATTAATAATATAATATTTTTTTTAAAAACTCTTTTATATCAATTTTGACACTATTCAATAGTTTATTTTTGTGAAACACATAACAGAATTATTACTTCGAAAAAAGTTACTTAAATAAATACTAATATGTCATATTATCCTAGAAAATTAGTTTAATTCAATAAATGTCTCAAATTATATTTATTTGGGTATTTATAAAATCAATTATTCTAATTGTCACTATTATGGTAATTACTTCATCACCATTGTGTCATAAATAAATTAACTTATTTATTGTCTAAAAATTATAAATAAAATACCATTATGTAGGAAATCTTGTTATCTTTCTAATGAATATTTATAGTCTAAAATCCAACATATATAACCCTATGTAACAATTTTTTTTCTAAAAGATATATGCTTGTGTCATTTTTGTATTTATTTTAACATAATTAAAATAAAGTGTCATTATCACTTACAAGTGGATCCATGGGGTCCCCAAATCGACCAAAATATGCCAATGGTAGACCCTGTATCAACCAATAAGGCTAGGACACGTTTTAGGGTAATTTAGTATTATTATAATATTATTTTTTAACCCTTATTTAACGGATTTACCCTTAACCATGGTAAATAAAATATTTACCGCAGTAATTATTCAAAATGTCTAAAAATAAAAGTTACCTATTCACACAATATGAACATCCTGATTCCAAATATGGAATCCATTTTTCCAAATTCAAAACACAGAAGTGGCAGAAATTAATTTAAAATTAATTCCCGTTGTTAAAACAAAAAGCGTGTTTTTAAGAGAAAATAACTATCAAAAGATTGACACTTGTTTATGTCTGGTTTAAATGTGAAATTATGTTCAATGACCCACATTGTATTACATAGTAAAAATATATTCTAAATATAATTTAAAACCACTGAAATTCATAATTTATCACTATTAATTGTTTCAATTAAAAAAAGTTGTTTTTAATTAAAATTTAGTAATTTTTATTATTCATCAAAATATAAAAGTTATCCGAAAAGTACGAAAATTTCACCGTAGGATAATTTTGTTATTCCAAATAAAAAAATGAAGTCTATTCTACCAAATTAAAAATATAAAAGTTTCATTTATTAATTTAAAATTGATTCCCGCTTTCGAAACCAAAAGGCGTATTTTTAAGAAATAATAACTATCAAAAGTTTGACACTTGTTTATGTCCAATTTCAAGGTGAAATTACTTAAAATGACCATAATTTGATTAAGTTGTAAAAATATAATCTATTTATACTTCCAAACCATTAAAATGTATAATTTAACAATATAAATTATTTTGATTAAAAAAGTTGTTTTCAGTTAAAATATAGTATTTTTCACTATTCACTCAAATATGAAAGTTATCAAAAAGACACCAAAACATTATTGATACTAAATTATTATGTCCCGTTTCTAAATAAGAATTTAATTTTGTCAAATTGAATATATAAAAGTTTCAAATATTGGTTTTAAAAAGGCTTCGCCATTAAAAGGCGGTAAAATTTCATTTTTTGAAAAATACTTCTTTTATCTGAAAAAAATCAATTTGTTTATAAATCATGTCTTAAAAACTCATAATATAGATTAAAATTATAAGGATAATATAATATTTAAAATTTAGTTAATACTATTCATAACCTCTTTTGAACGGCTAGTTTGGTAAGTCGTGGTGTACTTAAACTCAGTTTTGCGTACAACACACGCTATTGTATTATTCAAAGAGATGTATACCGTGGAAGATTGGGGTGTTACACCTATCCTATTGCAGCATTGACAATCTACTAGTGGTCATGGGCACTCTCTACGGAAGTTACCCGACTTACCACATATGTGATAGATAATATTGGAAAGATCCTGTGTGACTCACCTTTACCCCTAGATACTATTGTTGATATCACCCTATCTAAAATTCTCATAATGGTATTTCATAATTTCAGAAGTCGTACCTTCTGAGCATCCAGTAGAAACCACCTATCATTAAACAGAAGCATCCTTCAAGTTCCCCTAGATATTAGAGCATGATTTACCACTTCTAAACTCTTATTTAGTGTGAATATATCCACTTGGGACATAATTTCACATTTAAGACCATTTTGAAACCCCTTTTCCGTCATATCCTCATATCCTTCCAATACTAGAGAAAAGTGATGAAAATATACAAAGTGTCCATAATAGTCCATCACAGACATACTCCCCTGATTCAACCTTAAGAACTCTACTACACTCTCCTGGATCACTGTCTCTAGATAAAAGTACTCTAGGAACTTCTCCAAAAAGTCCTTTCATAACATACCATATTCTTACCCAGTCTGATCCTGGACATCCCACTAGCACATAACTAATCCTCATAGAATATAAGAATACAAATTGACTATCTTCTCTGCATAAGTCTCTAAATGATCAAGTATAGTGTGGATGGAATCAATCCAAAACTCTACTACATTATGTCCACCCTCTTGAGTAAATATTAGAGGGTGTTGTAACTGAAGATACCATGTAAGTTCATACATACTCTTCACTACCCACTTTTATTATCTCTCTATAAACAATATAAAGTGATAAAAGGTCTAACAAAACTTCAATTATTCTTCCTCACTCAACACTATTGGTGCCTTAGGCTCCATTACTGTTGGAGCATCTCCAGCCATAATGCTCAGTCATTGTATCAACAAGAGTATTCATTGAGGCATCTCTCTACAATTCCTAAAAAAGTATTAGGACTTATAATATAATACTAACATAGTTAACAAGCGTAATTTCACAAAATCCATAATAGGCCATTCCCCTTTTTCCTACCACATGGTCAAAATTGAGGAGCTATCACAACCCTTAACCATCAGGCATCTAGGTTATGGTTAACAAAGGGTAAAAACATCCCTATTAATCAAGTATCATTAAAAACCTATTTATTCAAATATTTTTATCATTTTAAAATCTTTCTCAATTTCACATTTGGAACCTTTTTCAGTTCCATTTCACATAAGAAAAAAAAACATTATCATTTCAAAAACATACACAAAACATTCTTTTACCATGTGTTCCTAAAATGGTTCATGTTAAAAAAATATTGAGTGCCTAGAATTATTCATAAAGAATAAAACCTCATGACATACTGGGTTATGATTCAAAACCCATAAAACTTAAAAACAATTATCACATCACACTACAAGTGCATCACCTGATGTGATATAAAATCTACTGTAACAACACACATCAATAAAAGTAATCCCACCCTAGGTACTTGGGTTTCCCCCATACATGGGTTAGATACTCAAATGAATGAGCTTATAACCAAGGATCGACTCTTCCTAGTGTCTTATGTACCTTTCCCAGAATGAAAGATAAATGAAAATAAAAGAAAACTATTCTATGATACCACTTTGTAACATCCCAACATGTGTGCCACACAACGGTGGCCTAAGCCAATACTATATATAACCTCCAGTGCACCTCCCCATACACCAGAGGCTACTGACTAGTAGAAAGGTTCTAATATTGATCATGGAGAGACTATAAACTCTTTATCAGAGTAATCCCATACCAGAAATAAAATAGAATAACCAAATGATATAACCATAACAATAAAATACTAGAATCACATAATGACCAAAATAGGAAATACAATATACAAAACTAAACAATAGGTATTTCATTCCAATATATGTCAAGTGTCAATATGAAAACAAAAAAAAACACCGAAAACTCCCATGTGGGTCCCAAATCCAAGTATAGTTCTCTCATCCAAGCTGCATCCCATATCATCTATCTAATATAAGACCATTTCTCTTAACCAATCTTGCAACCACGAAATCTATTCGGGTATCAATCTGGAAGCCCGAGTATGGTGTGAGTAAAACTTAGTATACCACCACCAACGATGTAAAAAACAATAGCTATTCAATAATAGTGTATGTAGTTTTATAAAGAATAAAATATAATCAATAAAGTAAATAGTTTACATTTATTCTATTACTCTTTATTTACCAACATAACTCGTCGGGTTCCCGTGGACACCCACACCATCAATACCTTCTTCAATTAGTGTCAGATTATGAAAATTCCCAAGATATATCACATATCAAAATACCATAATTCTCACATATCCTATCATCTCAATTTATATGATAGCTAATTGGAACCATGGTCCAATTCCAACTCATGGGCGTATAACTTCCTGTCTAACACCCCATTGGTATTTGAAACCTCAATCACTATCCCACACTTAAATAATCACTTTGGTATTTTGAATTAGTAGTCCCCATCCCACATATGAATATCAATATTTATCACTATGGGGTTTTGATGAAGTAGACCATGTTCCACACACATTTATCAAATATATCACAATAATCAAAGTTAATAAATATTTACCCTCTTATCACAATTTTCATTAAAGTGTACCATCTCAATTAATCAAACAATAATGGTTCAAAGCTTTAATTTTCATGGAATAATATGACAAATCACCATTAAACCATTTATCATCATTTAATCATACAACACATTAACCCATTAATGGCCAATTCAAAAATCTCATAAATTCCATTGTCAATTAATTCAAAATCACATTAATTGACCCATTACACAAATTAAAAATTAATTAACCAAATAAACATTAAATTAATCCAAAAATTTTGAAATCACAACAATATATTACATAAGTCAATAATTAATTAATACAATTTCAGTTTCCTAATCACAGAAATTTCTATTAATTAATCCACAAATTAATTAATCCAATTCTATTTTCATAATTAGAACAATTTCCATTAATTTACTCAAAAATTAATTAATCTAACTCAATCCAATTGAACCAATTCCATTGTACTGAATTTAACCTAATTCATCATTACATGGAAAGTACATTAATTCAATTCTATGTTTCCATAAATTAATTTACCAATTAATTTACTCAATTCAAGATTCAATTATCAATTGTGCCAATTTAAATATCAGAACACTTACAAAAAATTGGAAATTAATTATATAGGAATTGAATTTTGACCGCCCACCTCAAATCATGGATGAATGATATCCTAAGAGAAATTCCCCAAATTGAAGTGAAAAGTTCAAACCTGAGGTGAAAAATGGGATCTTGAATCAAATCCTAGAAATAAGATCAAACAGACCATGATCCATCAAACATAGATCTAAATCAAATACCAATAGTAGATAAACACCCCTATTTTAATCATAAATAGGAGTGGGTGAGAGTTATATATATATATAATTAGGAAGAAACCACAAGCCCATGGTGGTAAAGATCTTTAATATGGGGTTTAAAATCATTAATAATAGAGGTTGAAATGGCTTTAAATTTATCCGAGAGCCTCCAAAAAATGTGATAAATAATTTATTTATGAGTTAGGGTTGATTTTGGGTTAAAATGGAAGGGGGTTCAGGAATTTTGTATCTAATTTCTGAGTTAATTAATAACCCATGCACAGTTTCCTGAGCAGGGGCACATAAATTTCTAAACCGTGCACATTAACCATATTCCTCTTCAGGGGGGGGGGGGGGTTAGAGTTTCTTTTAAGAGAGAACATAGTTTGAAAAAACATGCACTAACCATGTGAATCCCTTTTGTTTTGGTTTGCACAGTTTTCTGGGTTGGGCGCATGGTTTGGGAAAACCATGCACCAAATGTACACTACTTCTCATCGTTATAATTTTCTCTAATTTCACCCAAAAACTCCCTAAGGTAAAAAAAAATATATGATAAAAAAAGAAAAAAATAATACTGGATACCAAGATCAAAAATCTCTAAGAAAGGTCAGGATCTTACACATGATTTGATCACATTTAAGGGAAACCATGTAGCTTTACTAGTTAACCATGTGAGGAGGAGATTAGTTCACTAGGAAGATGCATGGTTTAGAAAAATCATGAGACTCTATCCACCCCTACATGTCCAAATCATTCCCCATATATTGAATAATCGATTTAATTTCATAAACATTTTTCCTTATCATCAAATATCTGTATTGAGTAAAGAATATAGATTTATCAATATTTATTAAGATAAAAAAAATAAAATTCAATGTTAAAGTATGTAAAATTGATATATGGTTTAGGAAATAAACATATACATGATAAATAATATGTATATTCAGTGAAAATTTAATTTACAATGATCAAAATAAAGTAAATATTTCAAGGAAAAGCTAATAACTATAGAAATTAATCCAGGAAGTAAAGTTCAATACTATCCTTGGTCAAAATAATCACAAACCATCTGGATAAAGAATAAGGATGGTATCAATACAATATATACCCAGTGTATTATATGTAAAATTAAGTTCTATTTTTGTTGATTAATAGAAATACCATAAAATGATCTCTAGAAACATTCTTGATAAAATATATTTTTCATTTTAAAAATCACCTTTAAAAACTAAAATCTAAAAAAATGATAATATGTTTTTTTAAAATAACATTTGAATCTTATGAAGTAATTTTTAAAACATTTTAGTGGCCATGATATCTAGATATTCTATTCATTACATACATGTTAAAATAAATATTCATTTCACATTATCAGTAAAATCCAAACATGCAATGTTTTGAAAATTACATGAATATTCCATTGATTTTTTTCTTAAAAATAAATATGGGTAAAAATTTATTTAATAAATCATTTGGAAATGTTTAAAAATATTTTTTAAAACATTGAAAAAAACATAGTTTGGAAGAAAACATATTTCTAACCAAAGAGAGAAATGATGCCAGATTTTATTAAAAGCATTTTCCTAATTGTTTTAAGTACCAAAGAGTGGAAATATGGTATTATTACTTGAAAAATTAATTAATAACCCATGGATAATAAAATTAAATGGTTTTATTACACAATTATCTAATAATATTTTTCAAAGGAAATTCTAGTATAAACAATCCCAATTAAAATGAGATTTTAAAATAAACCCTTATAAAGATCGTAAAGTTGAAGTGAAAATTAATCAATGAATCAATTATTTGTGTCAAATTTAAATCCAACTAAAAATAAGTGGAAATATAACAAATTATAATTAAAATTTATTACATACATAATATAATAATATCAAAGACAATAAAGTAGTAATATAACCCAATGAAAAGAAACTGAGTTATAAAATTATTTACCACATGGTAATTTGAACGTTAAATCTACATAGATGAAATAATTAAAATTGAAACAAAAAATACCATAAATTATTAAAGATTCATGATATTAAATTTTAATGGGTAGTTTATTTACCATATAAAAGAAATTGGTGTATAACATACAAATGTTCCTATATGAAAGGAAATTGAGACATAATCCCTTACCTCATTCTTCCTTTTGGTTAAACACGATTTAACATATTTTATTTTAGTTTTATACATGTTATTAACTTATACCACAATAATATTAATATTTACAATATCACATATGATCCTCTTCTAACATCTTATCACCCATTCACTAATAATTGTTTATTTTTTTCAGAGTTTTGGGTGTTAATTACCTTGTTTTTTCATTCATGATTTTCTATGAATGTTCTAGTTCTTATACATATTATATAGTTTCATCATATCTATAATAATAATGATGACATAATTATAATTTTTTACATCAATTTTACTTGTAAAACCAATCATGGAAGATGGTTATGAAAAATGAAACAATGTTATAATCAGGGAAATGGTAGGCTATAGGTACGCAAGAGTAACGTTTCCATTTTCCAATGATCATTATAGAAAAAAGGAAAGTAATATTTTAGCTTTAAAAATTATCATAATATCATATATACCATATTATTTCTTTAAATATCATTATATTTATCATTCATGTGGTGTGGTGATGAAAATATAGCCACATCACTTCGTGAAGGCGTTAGTCCACACGTACACGAATTATGTTATCATTTTTCAGTGTGAGAAAGGAAATGGTTTTTTATATTTTAATAATAATGTATACTTAAAAAATATAATCTTTTTTCATATATATCACATACATTCATTAAATTTATCCTTATTTTCTCCTGTGTAAAGCGTTAGTGAAAAGTGAATAACATTGCTTCACGAGGCAATAGTCCACCGTACACACAATGACATTTCATATCCTAACAGGATGAAAATTAAAGAGTTATATAATATATAATGACCATAGATGTATAATGTTTTTATAAATAACATATATCTACTTTATATCCATCATTATACCAAATCGTTAGAGGTAGTAATGGAAGAACGAATGACGTCATTTCGCAAGGTGGTAGTCCGCCATACATACGAATGATGATTTCGTAACCAATTTGATAGAAGTGGAGATAATTATAGGTCATTAAATTAACATAAAAAATATTATTATATGTATTATAATGAGGATATTATATCATCATTTTTTAATAATAATTAAAGGAGGTGGAGGAAGAAATAAAAATATTCTCATTGAAGAACGTTACCTCTTCTTTGGGTAACCTCTATAGGTTTTCACCAACGACATACAAGGTTATATTTTATCCCAAAATAAGGATTTTGAGATGAGGGGATGGAAGTTTTAAGTGATTTGGGTATGTATTTTATGAAATATAATGTTTTTAAGGTGTGAATAAGAGAAGATATGGGGTAGCCTTTTATAGGTGAGGTGTGTGGTACACTTGTAATTTTTGAAAAGAAAAAGGTGCACCAACAATTTTCACATGAAAAAGGGTAAAAAATGATGTATTCTTGAGAATTATAAATTATCAAGTCGAAATATTTCCATCAAATATATTTTTAACAAAATTTTAGGTCATTTTAACACTCATATTTTTAGATAAACCCCCAATAAATCCATTTTTACCTTAATCTTAGTAAATATTTTTTTATTATTTTCACTATTCATTATGGAAAAAAATTAAATTGACCATATTAGATAATATAAATTTTTATGATTTCAAATATTTAGTCCATTTTTATAAATTCAATTCACATAAGTGGAAAAAATTAATTTAAAATTAATCCTATAGACACAATGTGAAAACGAGTTTTTAAAGAGAAAACATTCAAAAGTTTACAATGTTTTTATATAAAAATTAAATTTCAAAATGATTAAAATATCCTAAATTAGTTTAATAGATATATATTTGATCTAATTTTACTTTAAAACCACTTAAAAGTTTAATTTATAATTATAGATAATTTAAATGAAAAGGTAGTTTTCAATTAAAATTTAATATTTTTCACTATTCATCATAAAATGAAGCTTTTTAGAAAAATACCAAATATTCCCCCTAAGAGAATATTGATATTAAAATTTTAAAACATGAATAAAATTTTATCAAATAATTTTTTTTATCAGCACTAAAAATTAATTTCAAATTACGTGCGAAAGCACGACTAAACAGTCTTTTAGAAAAAAATACAGTTTCTCAAAAAAAATTATTCTTCTTTTAAATAATTATTATTTTATATATAATCAATAGGTAACCATAATTTTCATAATTTATTTTGTAATATTCATACACTAAAATTTAAATTCTAGGATATGATGGTATACTATAGTAATGTTTGTTTATAATTGGGGTTTCTTGTTCCACAAGCTATTAAAGAGATTTAAAGAAATATATTTAATGGGTTGATGTTGCATGTCACATAAAATATATATTTTTTATAATTTTAGGGTTTTATATTGAATCAATTCATGTAACATGTTTAATAAAATGACTAAAAGAACTATTGGCCTTAAATAACGGATTTCTCAAATGAGAACATGGAATATACAATATGTCGTGTGTTTATTTTCAATATATGGGGACTTGTTAGTTCATACATCGTACCCTATGTCACTTGGGAAACATAAATGATTATTAGTAATGATCAGATTAGTGGATGGAATAGTTAAACTCATGAGTATTTTGACTATCATTTTATGCATGTGTGTGTGTGTTTGTGAATGTGGAATAGGCATGCAAAGTGGAATAAATTAATAAATTATTTATGCTTCTTAAGTTTAATTGAATTAAATTGGTAAACTACTTTAATTTCACTATTGTTTTTTTATTTATATTTTGAACTATGATATAAATTTTTCTTATCCTAGTGGCATGAGTTGGGAAGTCACGTGAGGATTTTCTACTGGGTTTGTCTACTCACCCCTGCATATAAACCTTGTTGCATATACATACATTATTTTTCACGAGACATGTAAAAGAAAAGTCTCTTATTTATCTATTAGAGCATCATGATTATAAATTGTTAGAATGTTGTTGGAGATTGGATATGTTCATGTGGAGTGGGTTTAGTGATTCCACATCGTTGTTTTCTACATCATGATGTCTTTTAGTTTTTGGTTGGGTATCTTATTCTACTTTTTTCTACAACTATGATATTGTTTTGATACTAGATTTTGAGTTATATAGTTTATATTACATGTATCATATAACATTTCTTTGGTTTTTATTTTTATTGCCTTTACATGTTGTGTATTTTTAAAAGTCAAATAATTTCCCAAATATTTATCAAGACATTATAATTTATTTCCATCATTTGGTGTCTGGGGGATGTGACTTATGGTTAGTGGAATCTAGTTTATTTCCAAGCCTATGGTTTGGGTTATGATGTAGAAAATTGTATCATTTTGTCCTAGTATGTCTATCAGGATGGTTGATCTGGTGATCGGATTTGTCAGAACATAAAATTTAGAGAATAACAAGATATTTCTAAACTATATATTTTAAACTTCATGTTACCATGGTGGTTTAAGTAGAAAAGTGTTATTAAAAACATCTAGGTGAGTCATCATCTCATCATAATGGGTTTATTTGATGAGAGTTTTATATCATTAATTAGTACACATACTTACCAATAGGATGAAATCATTTATATTGCATTTTTTTGGTTATGATTTTGAAAATGGTGACATAAAAACCATGTCTTCTAGAATAGGTGATCTTACTTATTGATAAAACTAAGAGTTAATAAGAAATATTCCAAAACATGGTAAATGTAGTTTGATTTTTTGTTGTGTACTGATTATTTTAATATTTAATTGTCTTTATGCATTCCATATGTTTTATTATATGATGGAACATGAAATTTTTGTAGAAATTATCCTTAGGTAGGTAATTTATCTAATGGGAAGTAATGGATTAAATGGTAATTTAAAATTTTTTTTGATTTTAAAACAATGTTAATTATTTTTGACTGAGTAATAAAAAGTGTATTAACATGTTTAATTTCCTATCTCATTAATGATTATGATATTCCTAAAACATAGATAAATTCTACACATGATTGTACCCTTTTTTAGCCTTATATCCTAATATTTAATTGTCATGTTGTGTGTTTATTTAAATTTAATGATTTACAATTTTTATATATATGACCTATTCTTAGACAAATAGCATTCTAGAACTTTGAGAATCATTTCCTTGGTTAATTTCATGCATGGTTAAAAAAAATATTGATACACACAAAATTAGTAAATCATGTCTATTGCAATGAATAACATAATAAGTAGAGTTGTTATATGTTAAATTTAATAGAATATTGTAATGTTCTTTTTTGAAAATATTACAATTATTAGATCATGATACATGAAATCATGCAAAAAATATAACTATTTTTTTAATTTTGAAAAATTAATAAAAATATAATGTTTTTATTCTATCTCTTTTATTTTATTAGTGAAGAAATATTTTATATAATGTGAAGAATAATATCTAAGATAAATACTAATATATTTTAAAAAGGGATAAAATATTGTATTAATTAATTTTTATTGTGATTCAAATGATTTTTTGATTATTAGAATGAAAATATGCATAATTCTTTTAATATATCAATTTTACTGGTTTAATTTGAAAAATTGTTAAGAATGCCTCTTTTGTAATATGATGTTTGACTAAGATATTTAAACACAAATTATGGAAGTAAAATATCTTTCACATAGATTTCTTCCCCTCTTGGTTGGAAACTATATCACATAGTTAAGATTATTGGAACATAAATTGACTATTATTTGTCCTTAACTAGTTTATTGATTAGGAGAGCGTGATGAAAGTATATACCATATTAAATTTGGTTTTTATTTTTTATTAAATCATTGAGAATTATTATTGGGTGATAAAATAATTTCAAATAAAAAATCTTTTTGGAATATAATGGCATGAATTTGGAATTATAGTGCTTATCATATAAATATTATTTCTTTTTTATTTATAATATATTAGTATGCTATATATTTTTTAAATGAAATGTAACTTGTTTATGTCTAAACTATGTTCCTAAAGATGAGGGGATATAAAAATTTGGTTATTATTTCATTGAAATGAAATGGTATTTTCATATGGTTGGACTCTTACTTATCCACTTTTGCATGAATTTTTATTGGTGTTTATGTGATATGGTTGATGAGGACATGTCCATCATAAAATTTTTATTAGGGAGAAAAAGGGAACAAAAAAGGAAGACCAAAAAACCAAACAAGAGACAAGCACCAAGGCACCCAAGAACTAGGGGGGTCTAAAGTAATGTAAACTGAGAGTGTCTCCTCTTATCAAATTAACCCCCTCGAGTTTCATGAGATTGGTCAAAGGGAAGCAAGTGATATTAGAGCTTGGGCATACTATTGACGCAAGATGATCCGCAACTCCATTCCCCTCCCGCTATGTGTGGGTCACTCTGACATTATGGAGGAGAGTGTGACATTTCCTAACCATGTAGGATATTGACCAAGGTGTATGAGCTTTTCTATTCAGAGACTTATAAATAATTAGAGAACCAGTCTCTACTTGAGTGATCACAATTTCCCTCTGATCACAAAGGGATAGTTCAGTGAGTAGGGCTTTGGCCTCTTCCTGAAGTGGGGTGCCTTTCCTATAAAATGTAGAGAATGCCAGCACAACACTTCCACACCTGTCCCAAGCCAGACCCCCTCCTCTCATATGGCCTAGAAGGAAGGAACCATCCGAGTTGAGCTTGTATCCCGAGGCTGGAGCGTGGCAGCTTATCCACTACCCTAGCGGCCTGTTGTAGGGAGGATTAACCATAAGAGCACTTACCTACAACAACATCAACGAGGGAGCCTCCCGCAAATTGTTTATAAGCGTGACCCGGTCTAGAAACATGTTCCACATGCTCGCTGTAATGGAATTTGTAGTATGAGTGGCGCCTTTGAAGTGGGCCTAGTTCCTGGCGTGCCACAAGCTCTAGCACCTTGTACTGAAAATGAGAGACTGTTCCATCCTTTCCATATCCGAAAAATCCATCCCATAGAACCACTTGTCTAGAAAGGGCACATCACCTTGAAAACCAAAGAACATCATGAAGGATACAAAAAACGACCATACACTATGTTCCCACTCACTCTCGAAGAACAGGTGGGTTGTGATCTCTTCGTGCTGGCTAAAACAACAATGGAATTTAGAGGCCAGACTGATACCTGCATTCTTGACCTTCTCTTTTGTAGCCACCGCATAGTTTCAGATTCGCCATGTTAGGAAGTTATATTTAGAAGGGATCTTATTGAACCAAACAGTGGTGTTCAAGATATCGCAAGGGTCCTGCGAAGCCGAGAGCCTTCTATAATCCTTGGAAGAGAAGCACCCCGAGGAGGCACCAGTGAATATTCATGTGTCTAGGTCTACATTAATACTAGTTGAATCTAGGATCTCTTGCTGTTCTGTGTCCAACACAGCTTGGGTAAATGAGGGGTGTAGACTGGGTTCTTTAAAGGTTATAAAGGGGGCCGGGAAGCCTCAAAATCCCAGGACGAATACAACCCAATTATGCCTCCATAAGAGGATATTTCCCTCCCCCACAATCCTGCGGGAGTGCGGTTTCAGGGTGTTGATGATAGGATAAATTCTATACCAGAATGGGGAACCATTATCGCCAGTGTACTCCTCTTCCCCCACCCAGCTATAGGATATGGAATTCCCCCCATAGAGTTTTCCCTTCGATCACTTCCCATGCCGGCTTTGAATGCAAATAGTGCAACGTATAAGGAATTTTATTTTCAAGTTTAGTTTTAAAAATACTTTCATTAAATTAAAATAAATTTAAAAAATGATTTCTGGAATGAAAAAAATTTAAAGACTCTTCTTGAAAACCATTCTTTAAATAGACCCTGAAAGAAAAATAGTTAATCAACAGTAATAATTTTTATTTTTGAAATTTAAAATTGGTTGTTTATCTAAACATGTTTTTATTGAAAACATGGAATTTTTTCATACAAGTTTTCAAATTACTTTCATAAAATAATTTCTAAATGATTTTACTATTATTCAAAAATCTCGGAAGGTTTTTAAGAATTTTATTAACTGTGTGTTTTTTAAAGAAAAATGTTTGTTGGGAACCTTATGATAACTTTTTGGAATTAGAAATAAAGAGTCATGATTCCAATAAAATATGTTTTTGGATATTCTCTTGGGTGGAGTTTTGGTTTTGGATCTGTTTATTATGGTACTTATTCTTGTTGTGCTTGTCATGTTGGAATTTTTATCTTTCTTACTATAGTTTTTTATGGTTATTCTAATTTCAATTTTATGTTGTTTTTTAATTTTTGTGTTGGTTATTCTATTTATTATTTTTCAATGGAAAGGGAATATTTGTTTATGATAATGTTAACTCATTGTATGTGCATCAAAAAATCTCATGAGTAACAAGGTTTTTTGGTATTTAGATTAGTCACCATGCTCAATTACATTGACATGGTTTATATTGGGTGAAAATCACTATCTTAAAATTGTTATTGATATACTATAGGTAATTCAATGGGCTATAGAATTCAATTTTGTATTAATTGTTATGCCTAGAGAGTCACTATCATATCTTTTAATAGAGCTGTTCAACATTTTATATGGTAATGGGATGTGTTTTGTCTTGGAGAAAAGTCTCAATAATATATTTGGACACTATATATTGTCAGTCACCAGTTTAAATATGTAAACTATAGGTCAATTTGGGGGAATTTTGAACCAATATGAGTTTAATTTCTTAGTTTAGGGTGGTTCATTAGGAATATGTTTAGGATGGTCACCCTTTTGAAGTTATCTGAGGCATGGTTGTGTACATGGCCTTGTACCTTAATTTCATAATGAGTGATCTATTTTAATAGAATAGTTAAATTACTTTATTTAAAGACACTTCAAGGAATCTTACCCTCTATGCTTGGTGGGTTATTTCTAGTAATTGTTTCATGTATTTTTATGTATGGTCTCACTGAACACTACTTTACCCAGGCCAAACAGTTCATGATCGATGGGGTAGTGTATGTATTAAATCATAAATTTTTGGGTGTTGGGTTAATGAAATATTGGATCGAGAATGATTCATGGGATCAATCTATACCTTGAACTTGGGTCATTTAGAACAAGATGATGCCATGGTTTTCTATCAGATAGATCTCATTCCTGACTTGGGTGACTATGTATAAGGAAATCAAGTGGTCACATTTTTATTCTCTTACCAGTAAGTTACACCTTAATGGTGGATAGGCACTAAAGGAATTAAAAGGGTGAAAGTTTTCTCTTCTTTATCAGGGTACAATTCTTTTTAACCTTATGTCAAGATAGTCCCAAGTGAATTTTCTATTCAGATTTTAAAGAGGTATACATGGTTACAAAACTTAAACAATAATCAGTGGTAATGAATCAACCATTACATATACCTTTATAACAAGTGGGTAAAAATTTTCATATTCCTTGGAACCTATTGTCTTAAAAATCATGATGTTATGAAGATGACACTTGTCTAACTCATTAACTTGACACTCTTTATTTTTGTTTGGGGGATAGTACTATGAAACTTAGTTAGTGAGTTATGTTTTATAACCATTGAAATCGTATCACATTCTAATAATAATCTACTTAGGATAAAAGATAGTTCACATTTATATTAGGGTTAAAAGAATTTCCCTTAAGATCTGAGTTGGTTATGTTCACAAGAGTTGGTTATGTTCACAAGATACTATCCTCTATTAAGATTGGAAACTGATGTAATCTTTAGTTTGGGTGGAAGGGTGCGATAAGTTTTGGTATTTAATTGAAGGATCAATTTTATTTTACAAAACATTAATAGAATTATAGTTATCTATAAATTTTTAATATGTAACTATTTGAAACATAAAAATATCACCGTATGTATTTTTGGGTTTCTGAGTTAGTTCATATTTTTTTCTAGTATCGATAGTGAAGGATCACATGTTCTTTATGTTTTCTCGTGGGTTAAAGATATTTCACATGGGTAAGAGATAATAGTTAGTTGTTAAATGAGTGGGACAACTGTAGTTTCTCAAAAATATTAATGTGGTTATTGTTTTGGTAGCAATGCATTTTGTATTAAATTCATTCCATGTTGTTCTATCCACTCTTTGTGATCAGTGTGTCAGTTTTTTTGGTTAGGTTTTGACTGTTCTAATCTCACTCTTGAGTATAAGGTTGCAATTATTTATTATTATCTTTCATATATTAGGACATACATGATGAGACCATGAAAGGTTGATGTGTACATTTGGTATTTTTTTGTGTTATCATTGATGAATCTCTAAAGAATGAAAGAGATGGGAATCTTTTATGCTATACCAGTGGCTTTGAATTATGTATTGACACCACTATTTTCTAACTTTATGATAATGGGAAACCTAATGGTGGGGATAATGTAACACCTTTATTTTAAGGTAATTACATATTTAATCTATTTTTTAGACATGTATTGATTGCTATAAGTCTCAAGGAGATTTTGGTTTCTTTTAAAATGTTTTAGAGGGATTTATAAGGCTCTATAGTTTATAAATTGTTAGTGGAAACCATGTTTATATCACTGGTAACCATGTGCAGATGGAAGTGGTTTACTTGCTAGGCACAAGGTGGGTGCATAGTTTGAAAAAACCATACATCCAAACCACGTGACTATAATTTTTCTATATAGTGGTGATTCACATGGTTTTCCAAACCTTGCGTCCTAACCTTAAGACACCATTATTTAAATTTGAAAATTAGATTTTAACTTTGATACTCACTTAAAAACCCTATTTGTTTCTTCCTTGTCCAAGGATCTTGAACCCCATATTTTGGTCTGGAGTTTGTGGAGACGCTATTCCCTCCAAAGATTGATTTCGATGGATCTTTGTGTATTCTATCTCACATATTGAAGGAATGGAGAAGGGAGTTTGAATTTCTTAGATTGTTACTTTATTCATCATTTTGAATGAGATATTTTGTGAAGTAGGTGAATTATCTCATTTTCTCTACACATTCCAGAACTTGATTATTTATATTTTTAATGTGTTTCTTGTGATTTTAAAGGAATAAATCATCATGATTTTTTAGAAAAACTTATTTATTTTATGATTTTGAGAACCATTTATTTTTAAAGGTTGTTTAAAAAACCCCCTTAGTATCAGGATTTAAATTATATACACTAAATTAATGCCACCATGTTTGATAAAATCACTAAAATAACTATTTTTTTAAATAAAGGATTATTAGAATGAAAAATTGGAATATACCAAATTGAATGTGTTCATTTGAATTGGACGATACCATGTTAATTCAAATGTGGTACCTAGTTCCACTTATCGTACATGAAGGATTATCACCAATAGATGCATTGGTGGATGAAAGAGTTACTACTCATGACTATTGGGAATTTCATGACATGCATGTGTGTGTGTTTGATAATTGTTGGAACCGTGAGTGTTCTTTGCAAGAAATGGAGTATGGTTTGTGTTTATTAAAAATCCT
This sequence comes from Viscum album, assembly GCA_963277665.1. Classification (NCBI taxonomy): domain Eukaryota; kingdom Viridiplantae; phylum Streptophyta; class Magnoliopsida; order Santalales; family Viscaceae; genus Viscum; species Viscum album. The sequence continues at coordinate 1,629,351,812 of OY728159.1, forward strand.
CAATGGAAGTTCATAATGTTTTCCAATAAAGGGATCATACAGTCCAAAAAGACAACAATATTGAAGGCGGCGTTATTTTCTAGTGTTTGCCAATTTTTTTGGTTCTGAAAACTAGAAAATGGAGAAAATTGTATTTGGAAAAGGAATTTTCATGAAAAATGGTAGGTGTTAAGGAAACTTTCACACAAGGAATGTTTCTGGATCAGAATGTTGAAAAATGGAAAAGGCATGAGTTGTACGACAAATTTGGAGTTGTGCATGGAAAATTGTTCCTGCGTAAAAAGCATTTGCGCACAGAAAGAGAGGTTTTGCATGACAAAGTGGGTTTTGCGAATGGGGTTTGGTGATGCTTATAAATAAGAGGTGACCCCCTCATTCTGTATGGCTGAAGAATTAGAGAAGATCCGAGTTCTAATGCACATAAAAGTTGCATGGAAAGGGAGTTGCGTGGAAAAGTTAGATTTGCGTGGAAAATTTATGGCTGCACCGAAAAACTAGAGTTGTGAAAAAAGTTACTATTGCTTGGAAAATATTAAATTTATAGGCAAAAAGTTATATTTGCGTGTAAACGGCGTAGATGAGTGAAATATTTTTAATCTAAAAAGAAAATCTTGCGTACAAAAGTCAGATCTTGCGCACATAAGGTAGGTGTTGCGTACAATTGTCATTGTAGGATGAATACATGTTCTTTATATCCGATTCAGTGGTTCAGTGCTTTCAAGTTCATCAATCCCAGACTTTGATGCATGTAGTGTCTCATTCTGAATAAAGACAAATACTTTAATGCAAATCTATTGAAGAGACCTTCAAGTCAACAAACTGAGTTTGACTTCTCTCAAGGTAGTGAGCTAGGGGGAGTCGATGGAAGTGATCCAAGGGACGCAATGAGATTTCCTTGAATATTTGTATAGGTAGTGTGCCTGGGACAAAGTGTCTATGACCAAAACTTGTAATCCATAAACTAGTGAAGATTAGTGGATTTTGGTATACTGACACTCTGTTGGCATATACTCCTTGGATGTAGCCCTTAGTGGTGAACCAAGTAAAAGTGTTGTGTGGTCTCCATGCATGTGATTGTTTTCTTTCTGTTCTCATCATTCATATAGGTTTAATGAGTTCTTACCAACGTGGGAACAAGATACTTATTTTAAAAGGAAAAGTTGACACCCTGATTCACCCCTCCCCTCTTAGGGTGTCCCGAGGTCCTACAAGTTGTATTAGAGCATAAAGTTTAAAGGTGTTTGATCTGTCCTTTGACGCCATGGATAATGAAACCAATTCTAGGAGAATCCCTCTCTTTGATGGAAGTAATTTTCAGATTTGGAAGAACAGAATGAGATCTAATCTAAGATCCCTTGGAATGGAAGTCCTCTTTGCTAATGTGCAAGGAATACAAGTTAATGATTTAACCAGGCTTGCTATAACTAATACTGACAGGAATGTTCCTGATGCAGATGCAAAAGCGCAGAATGCTATCACTACGACTCTTTATGATCAAATCTATCTAAAGTGATGAGTTTCACCTCAGCAAAGTCTATGTGAGATAAACTTGAAAATAACTATGAAAGAGATAACAAAGTTAAGGAGGAAAATCTTCAATTCCTTCACAACAGGTTTGATGATCTGAAGATGCATCATGATGAGAATACAATTTCCTTCTTTGGTTAAATTAATAAGGTAGTGGGAGTAATTAGAGGTCTTGGAGAGGAAATCAAAGACATTGATATCGTAAAGAAAATCTTGAGAAGACTTCCGCCTATGTACAATTCAAAGGTGTCATCACTTGAATAAAGAGATATATCTAAACTATCTTGGGATGATATTATAAGTAATCTAGTGGAATATGAGATGAGAGTCAAACTAGAAGATTCTATGACTCGTGTTAGTAAGGAAATGGCATTTAAATCCATATACAAACTAAAAATTTCAGGATATAGTGGTGGTGAAGATGATTAGGGAAAAAATTCTTTTACTCATTTCCAAGAAACTGAAGAAGGGAAAAGTTAAATTCAAAGGTAAGTTACCTCGGGCATGTTTTCATTGTGGAAGTGTTGGGAACATTGCCTCTCAGTGCCAAAGAAAGTTCGATGATGAAGGGAGTGAAACAAAAGACATTTAGAAGCCACAAAAATGTGTTTTCAAAAAAGGATACATCAAATATAGAATGAAAACACAGAAGAAGAGTTTTTTCTATGAAGAAGAAGATGATGATATTGAATTCTGTAAAGAAGAAGAAACAAAATTTAAAAATGGAAACCATGCTTCTATGATGGATACCATTGAAAAGTTAGAACCATCGATTGATAAAGATATAGATAATCATATGATTCATAATGGTGACCCCAAGTTGAAAATTAAGGATTCCTTTTCCAAACTTGATAATAAATGTTGAAGATGCAATAAGTGGAAAGAAATGGTGGAAGAATCATCATAATATGTTGATGAACTTGAGGATGAAATTGAAAAACTAGAAAAAATAGTGGGAGTATAGTCTTCAATCCTTGAAAGCACATATGACATTGTTGAACTAAATCTTATAATTAAAGAACAAGAACGTTCTTCAATGACCTTACGTCTAGATTGGAAGAGATGTCCAAGACTATTGATGGTATTGAGGAAGAAGTTGATACTCATAGGAGTAAACTTAAGAGTCAATCAACCACCAAATAAGGAAAGAAGTAAATTTATTTTGGAAGATTCTCAGATGAAGAATTACTAGTAAGAGCCAAGTGTGGTTTAGATGAAGATAAAAAAATATTGATTAATCGAAGACCCAACTGAATGGGAAACTATGGAATCCGTTGTAAATCTGAGACATCAACTTCTAGAAGTAAAGAAATCCAAAAGAAAGACAAGATGAAACTTGGACACATTGAAAAGTTTCCTGAAGTGCTGAAAAATAAAACCTCAATCCAAAGTAAAAGAAGAACTGAAGATTATACTCAAAATTTAAAAAATGATAGGCAATATTACTATTCTCCCAAGGAAGAAGTCATGGGGAGAAATATAAGTGAGAAGTCATTTCCTCTCATGAAGTGTCATTTCTGTGGCAATCTGGGCCATACCATGTCATATTGAAAAAATTCAATGAGCTATTTAAATGGGGAAGATCTGGGAAGTCAAATAAGTAGACCTATTTAAAATCCTACAAATTATAGAAGAAATAGTTTCTATGGATACTTATTTTACTCTTCTAACTTTGTCCATAAAGCTATGTATTGCAGGAAGAGGTATAATAGGAGAAATTCATACAACTCTCAAAGATATGTCAATACTCACCCTCCTGACAGGGTTGTTCTCACAAACATCTTTACTCCTCTAGAAGAAGAGTATGGATATGAAGAATATGATTATGTGGAATAATGAATTTTAAGGCCACAAATATCCTACGCTCAATACAATATCTCATGTAAAGAGAAAAAGAAAATTGAGAAATCCAATCTTGCAGAAGTAGCTCTCCAAGCGACAAAAAGCAGCATCACCTGGATTCTAGATATTGGATACTCATCCCATATGAGAAGAAATGATGAAATTTTATAGAACATTAAGAATAATGTTGATGGAATAGTGAGTCTAGGTAATGATGGTTCTTTGAATTTTAAAGGCAGTGGAAATACCGCCCTATCCATTGGAGAGCTAAGGAAGACTGAAGTTATTTATGTGGATGGTTTACGTCACAATCTCCTCAGTGTGAGTCAACTCTGTGACTTAGGGTTCATAGTAACTATCAATCAAAAAGGCTGCACTATAAAGGGAAAAATAGGTAATTCTCTAATAAGGGCTATAGAATAGATGGAAACTTATATTAGGTTGACAGTAAAGAGAACTCTTTCTATCTGTCTATTAAAGAAGAAAAAAACCTATGGAATCAAATGATGGGGTAAAATAACCAAAAATACATGGAAAGGATATCTATGCTGAAGATAGTTATGGGTATCCCCATTATGAAAAGTGAATGAGAAAAGGCTTGTGATGCTTGCATATGGGGGAATCTAGTTTGTAGCTCATATCGGACAAAGAAGAAAAGGGCATCACACCTTCTTGATCTCATCCATACAGATGTATGTAGTCCGATAAACATTTCTAGAACTCATGGAGAGAGGTACTTAGTCCTTTTCAATGATGATTATAGTTGAATGGCTTGTGTAATGGTTATTCACAGGAAGAGGAAAGTACTTTATTTCATGAAAACTTATCACTGAATTGTTGAAAATGATACTGGACGAACAATAAAAGTCCAGTGATTTGAAAATGGATGGGAATACACATCCATTGAGTTTGAGAATTACCTAGAAAAACATGGAATATGACATGAGGTTGCTGCTCTGAGAACTCAACAGTAAAATGGATTTATTGAGCACCAGAGTCAACAATTTAATAAGGGAAGAACCTGTTGAAGATGTAGTGAACATTAAAAATCAAACGGGGATTTATATGGGAGAAACGAAGACACCATATGAATTTTGGCATGGAAGGAAGCCTTCATTGAAATACTTTCGTGTTTTTAGAATAAAGTATTTCATCCTAAATAAAGAATAAAATCATGGGAAGTTTGGTGAAAATGCTGATGAAGGAATATTTCATGGATATCCAATGATAAAAAAAGCATACAAGTGTTTCAATAAGCACTTGGGGAGGATTTTGGAAAGCAGTAATGTTAATATCATTGAAGGAAAACTCCAAAATGCTTCAAATAATTCCTATGCTGATGAGATAGAAGACGTATAAGAATGTGAGGATGGAGTGAATCCAAATATAGAAATAGAGGAAGGTGTACAAAAATCTCAATAGTCACATCGTGATGTTGACTCAGTAGAAGACTATAAAGTTGAAACATAAAATGGAGAGAATTCAGTTGAACCTCAGAGGAGGAATCGAAGAGAAGAAATCCAACATCATTAGGGATTGGACTGCACCCACACAAATGAGGATAATGAGGAGTAATGCAAAATATGCATTTTTATATGTTGTAGAACCATCCTCAGTTGAAGAAGTTGTAAAGGATGAATCATGGGTGAAGGCCATGAATGAAGAGTTAGATCAGATCAAAAAAAATTAATACATAGGATCTGGTCAAGAGACCCGAAGTTCACAATGTGATTAGTACAAATAGGATCTTTAAGAACAAATATGAAGAGAATGGATGTGTTATCAGAAACAGGGAAAACTGGTATGTAAAGGATATTCATAGATTGAAGGTGTCAATGTTAAAGAAACATTTTATCTAGTCGATAGACTGGAGTCAATCAGGATTTTTCTTGACATGGATATCCAAAGAGGATATAAATTATATCAAATGGATGTAAAGACATCATTCTTGAATGGTGTCCTCGAAGAAGAAGTCTACATCGAACAACCAGTGGGTTTTCTTCTTGGTACTGATGAAACAAGGTTTTGTAAACTAAAGAAGGCCCTCTATGGTTTGAATTAGGCACCACACGCATGGTATCCCTGGATGGATTCTTATATTAAGAAGTTGAAATTCAAAAGAGGTAGAGCAGATGACAATCTCTATGTGAAGAATTCTCCAAAAAATAAGTTCATGGTTCTAGTTTATGTTGATGAAATTATATTTGGTGGCATCAAGTAGAAATAAGAGGATGAATTTTCCAATCACATGAAATCAGAATTTGAAATGTCCATGATTGGAGAGCTCACATATTTCTTGGGACTGTAGGTGATTCAAAAAAAGGATTAAACTTTCATTTCCCAGGAAAAGTATGCAAGAGAGCTGCTAAATAAATTTGATATGCATGACTCCAAACCTATGTAAAATCTAATTGCGGTTGGAAATAAACTTAGAAAGAATGAGGATGGGACCTTTGTAGATCCCACAATGTACAATAGTATTATTAGAATCTTACTAAACCTAATGGTGACACGACCTGATATTGTATTTGCAACTTTCTTAGAAACCCAATTTCAGAGTAATCCAAAGGAAGAGCATACACCAATAGTAAAAAAAATCATGAGGTATATTCTAGGTACTCATAATTATGGGTTATAATTTACTAGAGGAAGGGAAAATGAATTATCAGCATTTTCTGATGTGGACTGGGCTGGATATGTATTGTACAGAAAGTCTACTAGTGGTTTCACATTCTATATTGTAAAAAAAATGTGTTGGGTGGTTGAGAAAGAAACAATAAAGTACTTATCTTAGTACTTATGAAGCTGATTATGCCTCCTCTTTAAAGGCACGCACTCAACTACTATGGATGAAGAAACAACTGACAAATATTGGCGATGAGGTGAAACAACCAATAGTGATTTACTATGATAACAAGAGTTCAATTGATCTTAATAAGAATCATGTTCAACATTATTGTACAAAACATACTGAAATCATATATCACTTTATCAAGGAAAAAGATGAACAAGGCATAATTAAAATGGATCATGTGGGAATTGATGAGCAATTGGGTGATATCTTGAACATGCCACTGTTAGCAGTTGTGTTTGAGAAATATCTGTTGAACCTTGGTGTTTAGCCACCAACCAGTGTATAATGAGGTTACAAAATACCCCTCTCCCTAATTATGTTAACAATTTTTAATCTGTTTGTGGATGTGATGAAGGTTTATGGGGGAGATACCATCCAGGGGGTGTTTTGAGCTATTTGAGGAACTTTTAACAGACTTTGGGTTTATTTTCAATGGGGGAGAAATGAATAAATTCAGGATTCAGGATGTGGACATGTAATGCTTCTGTGACATGATGAGAATTTGGTGTTAGGAGGAGAATGAATACATTCAGGAAATGTAATGGTTCAATGGCACAATAAGATAATAGCTTCCGTGGTGTCTTTAAGAATTCCAAAACACAGGATCCCAATTCACACATCCTCTCTTGTTTTCTGTGTAGATAATTTCTCACATAGACATAGAGTGTTGGATGAGTTTATTGTTTCATTTAAGTATTTTCTGGTGGCTGGTGCTCTATTGAATTTATCTGGTGATTGCCAACAAACCCAAAGGAAGAGATTGTTGGAAACATGAATACTATTTGCAATAAATGGAGTATGGTTTGTGTTTGTTGATAATCCTCAATGGAATTTCATAATTTTTTCCAGGAAAGGTATCATATATTCCAAGTGAACAATAGTATTGAATGTGGTGTCGTTTTCTAGTGTTTTCCAAAGTTTTTGGCCGGAAAATAAGAAACTGGAGATAAGTGTTTTTGGAAAATGAGTTTTCATGCCAAATGTTAGGTGTTATGGAAACTTATTCACAAGTAATTTTTTAGGATCAAAACATCAAAAAACGTCAAAGGCATGAGTTGTGTGAAAAATCTGGAGTTTTGCGCGGAAAATGGTTCCCGTACGAAAAGAATTTGCGCATAGAAAGAGAGGTTTTGCACGACACGATGAGTTTTACATGTGGGGGTTGTAAATGCCTATAAATAAGAGGTGAACCCCCTCTTTTAATATGGATGAATACTTAGAGAAGGTTCGAGTTATGATGCGTGTAAAAATTTCATGAAAAGCGAGTTTCATAGAAAAGTTAGAGTTGAGTGGAAAATTTACGGTTGCATGAAAAAACAAGAGTTGCATGGAAAATTACTGTTGCATGGAAAATATTGAAGTTGTGTGAAAAAATTTATAGTTGTGCGGAAAGGGTGTAGTTGTGCGAAATATTTTTCACGTGAAAAGAAAATATTGCATGCAAAAGTCAGATCTTGAGTGCATAGGGTAAGTGTTGCGCGTAATTGTTAGTGAAGGCTGAATAGTTGTTCTAAATATCTAGTTCAGTGGTTCAATGCTTTCAAGTGCATCATTTTACGACTTCAATGCATGTAGTGTCTCTTACTAAACAGAGACAAAGACTTCAATGAAAATCTATTGACAATACCTTCAAGTAGATAAACTGAGTTTGATTTCTCTCAAGGCAGTGAGCTAGGGGGAGTCGACATAAGTGATCCGAGGGACACAGTTAACTTTCCCCGAAACTTTGTAAAGTTAGTGTTCCTAGCACAAAGTGTCTGTGACCAAACCTTGTAATCCATAAACTAGTAAAGATTAGTGGATTCTGGTATGATCGACACACTATCGGCGTTTGCTCCTTGGACGTAGCCCTTAGCGGTGAACCAAATAAAAGTGTTGTGTGGTATCCATGAATGTGATGGTTTTCTTTCTGTTCTCATCAGTCTTATAGGTTTAATGAGTTCCTACCAATGTGGGAACAAGATCCTTGTTTTAAAAGAAAAAGTTGATACCCTGATTCACCCCTCCCCTCTCAGGGTGTCTCAGGGTCCTACAATAATATGGAATGAGTATGCAATATAGAATAAATGGATAAAATATTTCTGATGCCTAAATTAAATTAAATTAAATTAGTAAACTACTTTTACTTTCCTATCATTTTTTATTTATATTTTTAATGGTGAGATAACTTGTTATTGTTGAAGTGGTGTGAGTTTTGAAGTATCTTATTTATTTAATAACGGGTTTTTATACTCACCCCCAATATATGAACCATAGTGCATATGCGTACAATTTTATTTTTCTAAATAGGTAACATAAAAGTATATTATTTCTCTAGTGGAGCATCATGATGCTACATTCTCAAAATGGTGTTTAGTTCTTGGAGATGTTTATGTGGGGTGGTTGGAGTGATTTCACATCAGTGTTATTATGTTGGGATGTCTTTTAGTTTTTGGTTGGGTGTCTTATTCTATGTTTTTCCAATACTTTGATATTGTTTTGTTATTAGATCTTGAGTTATATTATTTATATTTCACGCATCATATATAATTGGTTTGGTTGATTTTATTATTGTATTAAAAGATTGTGTATATTTAAAAGGAAAATCATCCCCCAATGATATAATAAATCACCAGGAATTTATTTACAGCCTTTGGTGTCCCGAGGAAAAAATTAGGGTTAGTGACATCTTAACCCTTTACAAGATAATGGTTAGGTCCAGGATGTTACAAATGGTGTTAGTTTGGTCTGACCCATCTATTGGGGTGGTATTTTTTTATATAAAATTTGTCAGAACATAAAATTTAGATCATGAAAAGATGTATATAACCTATTTATGTTGAACATCAAGTTACTAGTGTGGTTCAGGTATGAAAAGTTTTGTTAAGAACTTCTAGGTGAGTCATCATCTCATTTTCAGGGGTTTAGCCAATGAGAGTTTTGTATCATCGATTTTTAAAGAGACTTCCCTCTCATAGGACATCATTTATATGATATTTTTTGGCTATACTTTAAAAAATTGTGACATGATAACCATGTTTTATAAAATGGGTGATCATACTTATAGATGAAACAGAGAGTTACTATAAAATATTTTAGAACATGGTAAATGTAGTTTTGATTTATGTTTTGTACTGATTCTTTCCATATTTAAGTGTGTTTTTTCCATCCTTATGTTTTATTATGTGATAGAACATGAAAGTTGTGTATAAATCGACCTCAGATAGGTAATTTCTCTAATGAGAAGTAAGGCATTAAATGTTAATTGGAATGTGTGTTATTTTCAAACAATATTGACAATTTTTGAATGATTAATAAAAATCATATTAACATGTTTACTGTCCTATCTATTTAATTATCATTGATATGACTATACTATAGATGAATTTTACGAATTATTTCACACTTTTTTAGCCTTATATATTAATATTTACATGTAATTTTGTGTGATAATTTAAATTTTAATGATTTTAAATTTTACCTCATATCAATATTGATTAGAAAAATAGTATGCCACAACTTTTAGTATTATTTCCTTGGTTAATTTCATGATATGTTAAAAATTTTATAATTCTATTATCAATCATTGTTACACATGTAATAAGTAAAGTATGTATAGAGTAATGAATATAATAGAAAGTAGAATTATTTTATATTAAATGTAATAGACTATTATAATGTTTTGTTTTAGAAATATTAATATTATTATATTATGGGACCTGAAATCATTATAAAAATGTAACTATTTTTTTGATAATTTGAAAAATAAATAAAAAGGATTTTTTTATTAACTTCGAGATATGTGATTAGATAAGAATGTTTTATATATTGTGTATAATAACCTGTAACACAAAAATTTATATATGTTAAAAAAGGATAACATGTTTTACTATTTAATTTTTATTTTGATTCTATTTATTTATTAGTTACTTCAATGAAAACATGTAGATTATTTTAATATAACAATTTCAGTTGTGGAATTTGAAAAATTGTTGATCATGGATCTTTAGTAATTTGATGTCTCCCTTTAATGTTTAAACATGAAATATGGCAACAAAATATGTTTCAAATAGGCTTCGTCTCTTATTGGTTGGAAATAATTTCACATTGTTAATATTATTGGCACATAAAGTAACTAATTTTATCCTTAAATATTTTTTTGATCATGATATATTTCTATAAATCTATGACATATAAAATTTTGTTTTTAGTTTTTCTTAAATCACTTGTCATGCTTATTTGGTGACAAAATCCTTTCAAAAATTAATTCAAAACATAATAGAAAAAATGGAACTACAGTTCTTGTCACACAAATATGTTTTATTTTAATTATGAATATATTAGTATAATATTTATTTTTGAAAGGTAATGTGAATAGTTTTTATGGTAACTATGTTTCTAGATAATGGGTAGATATAAAAAGTTGGTAATTCTTATACTGAAATGAAATGTTTTTTATATCTGGTTGAAATCATACTTATTAACATTTTAATGAACTATTATGGGTGTTTATGTGATTTTGATTATGAGGCCATGATTTCATGATAAAGGGGTATTCATATATTGAATTTCATTGAAAATTTTGGTTTTAAAACTATTTTCATTGATTTATGGAAATTTTTACAAAATCGTTTCCAGAATGAAAGTATTTAAAGACACTTCTTCAAAACATTTTTTTGAAATAGACCTTGAGGGAAAAATAGTTTCTCAAAGGAAAAATTTCATGATTTTGAAATCTAAAATTTTCTATTTTTTAACATGTTTTGATTAAAAACATGGAATTATTTCATGTTATTTTTCAATGTACTTTCGTAAAATTATATCTAAATGATTTTACTGGTATTTAAAAATATACAAAAGATTTAAAAAAATTCATTAACTATGTATTTTTAAATAAAAATATTTCTTGGGAACATTATGGTTGCTTGATGGAATAGTCAATAGAGAGTTATGATGCTTGGAAAAGATGTTTTTGGATACTCCCTCAGGTAGAGTTTTGATATTAGATGTGTTTTCTATGGTAGTTATGTTTGTGTTTCTTTTTATATTGGTTGTGTTTTCATGTTATTGTAATTGATGTGCATTTTATTCTGATTATGCTTGAATGCTATTTCTAGTTGTTATGTTGGATTTTATAATTATTGTTATTCAGTGATAGAATTATTACATGGAAAGGGAGTACATGTTTATGAAAAATGGTGGATCATTGTATGAGTTTCAAAACATCTTATAGGTCATGAGGGTTTCTAGGATCGAGATTTTTCACCATGCTAAATTACAATGAAAATGATCTAGCTTGGGTGGGAATAATTGTCTTAAAAGTATCATTTCTATAATCTAGGGAAAATAATGGATCCTATAATTGAATCACATCATGATTTTTACTCCTGGAGAGTCACTCTCTTTACTTCTAATGGAGATGTTCATCATTTTATACTGTAATAGGATGCAAATTTAGAAAGATCATAGTATCAATGGTAGAGTTAGACACTATATATTGTCATCCACTAATTAAACTATTTGATTTTTGGGTCTAATTAGGGGAATTGGGAACCAATATGGGTTAATATTATCATTTATGTGTTGTTAATTGAGAATAGGTTTAGGTCAGGTACCCGTTTTTAAGTTCTCTACAATATAGGTGTGTATATAGTGTTTTCCATTACTTTATCAATGAGTGAGTAGTTTTCATAGCATAATTGAATGGTTTTGATTTAGATACTTCATATAATCTTATTTTAAATACCCAGAAATCCTGTAGAAATTTATTAAATACATGGGAATTTTACGAGTTCGCGGTTTCTGACGGCACATGATTCTGAGGCCCGGTGTGCCCGGAATAATTTTCTGAAGTTTTTTTCGAGTACGTTCAGTCGACGTACGAGCATGATTTTATATCTTTTGAACTGGTGCTCAGAATTGAAATCTAAGGACATTGATGAACTCACAACTCCGGTATTCTCCTAAAGGTACCTTTATCGCAGTTGCATTTGGTCGAGAGCGGAAATTATTTTTGTGGTTTCTAAGTAAATTTTAAATAAAATTATGTGTTGAATAATTTTAATAGGGTGGTGGTTAATTTCTCCAAAGGGAACTTGGAGGTGGGGCCCACCCCCTACATAACCTCCCATTAGAGGATAATGTGTGGTGGGGCGCCCACGAACACAAACCCCTCAACTCCCCATAAAACCCCTTTAAACTCTTGAAATTCCATGGTTTAATTCTTGACAACTCTCCACCATTAATCAAGAGAATTAATTCAACTTTTAATTGTAATTTGTTTGAATCCATCCTTCCACATTTAATCTAATGTGTTGTCACATTTAATGAGGGAAAAATCTTGAGTTGTTGTTCCATGAAAATAATAGAGAACTATCTCTATTATTTTGGATTAACCTTATGGAGAATTAAGGAGAATTAGGGAGAGTCTTCTTCCCATGAAGAACACGAAGAACATCTGCTCAAATTTTTCAAATGGGGAAATAAAGTGAGGAGAAGCCCAAAATGAGTTCCCGTCTTCCTTCCTCTTCCTCCATGTCTAGGGAGATCACTCCAACCACGAAGAACGTCACCAACGATAACGTCTTTTCCTCCAACATTAATGGAACGGTGTCTGACTTCCGCGACAATCATCCCCCGCGACTCGTCAACGTTCAACGAAGAAATATGAGGTAGGGGGATTTATTTATTTTTAAATGAATAAAATTATAACTCATTTTTTGATGAATGTTTTGGTTTGTCTTTGGCTATTTGATATCACCTAATGCGGAGGACACAGGCTGAACAAACACGGCCAGGCGACCCTCTGTTGATTCTTGATTGTGTTAAAAATGGAGGCGGAGCCGAGAGGGCTCGGTTCCATCGCACCGCGCCAGAGGATAGAGAACACGACCATGAGGCGGCGGTGACTGAAGGTGGTGTAAATTGAAGGCCATGACCAGGCTGGGTCGTGGCGGTGGAGGACCGATGTCGTCGCATCGGCCGCGTGGAAGAAACCGCGACTCGCATCCGCGAGCCGCTCAGATGAACCGAACCGGCTGGCCACCTGCCGACTGGGCTGGAGGAGCACGACACTACTCTGCGGAGAATACCGCAGCCGGAAACCATGGTTCACTCGGTGGGCAGACTTACCGGCCGCCTGCCGGTCGGGCTGAAGAAACTGCGGCGCCGCCGGGTGAACCGAACTGGCCCGCAACGCGGGCCGGGTCCGTGAGTGGGTCAAGCCCCACCGGGCCAGGCTGACCCCTCAACCGGGTTGCACATGCAGGTCCGGGTCCATGGGTGGGATGCGCTCCATCGGGCCGGGCCGAACCCTATCTTGGTTGAACACGCCGAACCGGATCGGGCCGACCCGCCAGCCCACTGGGCTTGACGAGTCGGGCCCATCTACGATTAAACATGAATAACTCCTAGACCGCGTGTTCGATCGACGCACTGTCTGTGGAACTGGGATCCTCACAACGAGGTAGTCCTTTTGAGAAACTATAATTGTGTTTTGGAAAACTTTGGAAAACATCTCGGTTTGGAATGAGTGTAAATCCAACTAGACCCCTAGAACGGAAATGCTAATAACTCTCAGACTGGGCGTCCAATTGACGCGCTGTCTGTTGTGTTGGGTTCCTTTTGATGAGACAGAACTATGAGATACATAAAATCAGGAATTAATTGATATATCAACACTTCAATAGAGTAGATGACCCTCCCAGAATTGAGCATGCTGTGTGCGGGAACCCTAGAGCTGGCTGCGATGACTACTGTATCGGAATTCTCTGTGGGTCGACAGCGATAACTGATTTATAGAAATCCTCCGTGGGTTTGAAAGCGATGAATACTATACCAGAATCCTCTGTGGGTTCAACAATGATGACTACTACACCATAATCCTTCATGGGTTTGATAGTTATGACTTCTATTCCTGTATCTTGTGTGGGTCCGACAGAGTAGCTGGTCCTATATCCTGTGTGGGTCCGACAACTTAGATGGTCCTGTATCCTTTGTGGGTCTGATATCTTAGATGAATCAGTGACTAAATATGATTATCTCTATCTATATACGAAATATGTATACCTTTGTGAGATGAGTCTTTTCTATTCAATCATTATGATTGATGTGATTGACCCTATTTCCTGTGTGGACTGGGTTGTGATTGGGCTCGAGAGTTGGAGTCGGGCTGGGACTGGTAACTTAGGTATATGTATGGGCATATACCTAAGTAGAGTTTGCTGATACTTCATGATTGTACCTTTCTACTATGTTTTATCCTTTATGGATTTTGGGAGACTTTTGGGGGTCTTGGGGTCACCTACTGAGTATTGTTATACTCACCCCTGCACGGGCTTCGCCCGCACCTTGTTGTGTTCTGTGCAGAGAACGGATGACAGTGATCGAGGCTGAGGGTGACAGATGTGAGAATTCTTGGAGTTGGACTAGACAGGACGTACCGTAGGGACGAGTTGTTCGAGTTCTGTACCTAACCTTTAGGTTAGATTTCCGGGCGGACGATCCAGGTGTTGTTTTCCCTTTTTACATGTACTTGTACTTATTGTTCAGTTGGGTATGTATACTGGGCCATTTACTTTCCATACATATTACTTTTCTATTTTTAGTACTTGATGCCTCTACTGCTTTTTTTCATACTGTGTGTGTGTTATAGGTTAAAAAGGAAATGTCTTTCTTTTTATCGATATTACTTCTTTGGTGCTAGTTTCCAGCCCCTGGCCTATGGAAGGTGGGCTTGGGGTAGTCATGGCATGGGCCCCGAGGATGGGTCATGAAAAATTGGTATCAAAGGATTCGGTTCTACCGGAGAAATTGGACTCTGATTATTTTAACAGCAATAGTGTTAAGTGTTTTGGGTGTGGTTATCAGTTTAGGGAAACCAGTGTTGGTGCCGCGACCAACGTATCCATACAGTAGGACTCTAACTTCTGATCTGTGACTCAGTGCACGAAAACACAGATTGCGTGTGAGTTTCCTTGGAAAAGTTTCTTTTTGTGATTACTTTGTGTCAACTCACCAGGTATACTGTTTTAACCGTGGTGCACCAGTTTCTTTTCAGGATCGCCCCATGAAGGCATCCAACTAGGGTTACGAGTTTCGTACAAGATGGTTGCACACCGAGCGACGAGGCCACGATGTAGGGCCCCATCACAGCAGAGGTTCTAGCGGTACCACTACCCACTGGGCCATCGATACCACCAGCTCCAGTAGTATATAGTGCATGATGCCTGAGTGCGTTGCACGAGTTTTAGCACTAGAGGCCGCCTAGGTTCAGGGGAGAGACGGACCCACAGGCAGCTGAGGATAGGATGGAGGCTATTGTGAGGGTTTTCAGAATGGTAGGGATACTAGCTGACCTCATGGTTATCCTTGCGCTTGTCTCCTTCATGCATTAGTAGGAAGATGGTGGAGCTTGATGCTCCAGGTGCATGATGAGGCATCATTAATCTGGACAGATTTTGAGAGTCTCTTCTGTTCGGAGTTTGTTCCAGCAACCCTTTGTGCGGTGCGGATTTAGGAGTTACTTCATTTGCATCAGGGCATCATGACAGTATCTCAGTACATAGCGAGGTTCACTGACCTCTAATGCTACTCCACGGATATGGTACGGGACCTATTCTTCAGGGCCCGAGCCTTCAAGCAGGGACTCAGGCTAGAGATCAGAGATTCGATGATTCCCCTCAGAATCCCGACGCATGCAAGGGTGCTAGAGTGAGCCCTTCTAGTGGAGAGTTTTCTTGTTGAGTATTCACCAGCGGCGAGACCCACCATAGAGAAACACATAGCAGAGTCTTTTGTAGCCGACAGTAGATAGTTGACGCAGAAGTCCAAGCAGACCAGGCCATCAGGTGGGAGACCTCAGGATATAGGTTTGGTTGTATGGGGCACACGAGACAGAGCCAGCTATACAAGAAGCAGGTAGTGCTATACATGCAGCAGGCAGGGTCACAAGGCTCGAGACTGCCCGACCCACCATGCGGATGAGTAGTAGATAGTAGAGGGACCTCCCAGAAAAAGGCAGAGGTTCGACCGTGGTGGTCCTCCGAGAGAAAGTGGATGTGGCAGAGGAGCTGGCCAAGCAGCAGGTGGTGGAAGACATTTCGTTGCTCTACCACCACCACCACCAGGAGGTCCACCCCAACCACAGGGATCTGGTAGACAAAGGCATGCTAATGTCTAGGCAGTTGAGGCCTATGACCACGACACACTTGAGATGATTTGAGGTACTATCTATGTCTACTCCACCCTTGCTATAGTACTTATAGACACCAGTGCGAGTCATTCTTTTATTTCCACTGCCCTCGTTCAGAGCTCGAAGATTCTGACGGAGCCGTTGGATCGATCATTATGGATAGAGACTCCTACAGGAGTAAATTCGATGATTACACACTGGTGCCGACAGTGTGAGCTTACTATAGGAGGGGAGAGCTTTGGCTGGGATCTTCTTGTAGCGGCGTCGAGGCCTTACGACATAATCTTGGGTATGGACTAGTTATCCACAGTTCATGCTCATATTGACTGTATTAGGTGAAAAGTGCAGTGTATCCACACGGATGGGACCAGGTTCACCTTCACTGGTGAGAATGGAGCCTTTCCACTGTAGGATGGACTTACGTAGAGGAGGGGACAACTGATCACACATCAGTTGGCTAGTCTCATCCTTGGAGCAGTTGATGTGTGGAGTCTGCGTTTTCCTATAGTGGTGGATCAGTACACGGATGTTTTTCCTGACGACATTTCAGGACTACCTCCTCATAGAGAGGTATACTTATACATTGAACTTTATCTCGGGACATCACCAATATCTACTCCGGCATATCGGATGGCTCCCTCCGAGCTTCGTGAGCTGCGGGTACTGCTGGAGGACTTGCAAGGGAAGGGATTTATCCGACCCAGTGTTTCACCCTGGGCATCACCGATTTTGTTCACCAAGAAGGTGGATGGGAGATTTCTACTGTGTGTTGAATACCGTTGCCTGAATCACGTGACCATAAAGAACAAGTACCCACTCCCGAGTATTGACGAAATCTTTGATCATCTCAAGGGAGCACGATTGTTTTATAAGATAGACCTCAGGTCAGGATATCACCAGCTCAGAGTTCAAGATGAGGATGTTCAGAAGATGGCTTTTAGGTGTCGGTATGGACACTACGAGTTCTTGGTTAAGCCCTCTAGCGTAACTAATTCTCTAGCAGTGTTCATGAGTCTCATGAATAAGATCTTCCAGCCTTACCTCGATGAATTTGTCATAGTCTTCATCGACGACATACTGATTTACTCAACTGCTGAGGAGGATCATGCCTACCATTTGGGGGTAGTAATGGACACACTCTGATAGCACCAGCTTTATGGTAAGCTCTCGAAGTGCCAGTTCTGGATTCTAGAGGTTCAATTCTTGGGACACATCATCTTGGAGGCTGGAGTTAAAGTGGATCCAGAGAAGATCGAGGTAGTACATGCTTGGGAGCCACCCAGGAGTGTGACAGAGGTGCAGAGTTTTCTAGGACTGGCTGGGTACTATCGAAGATTTTTTCCAGACTTCTCCAGAGTTGCAGCACCACTTTCAGCATTAATGAAGAAGGGGAAACCCTTCGTATGGTCATATATGTTGGATCTGAATCTACAGATTATACACAAGAGGGGGGGGGGAATTGTGTCTTTTGCAATTTTTTGGCAACTCTTTGATTGAATGAGTTCTGTCCTTTATACTTTATCAGATTTGATCATGCAGTGGAAATAAGTAAAAACAATAACACAAATATGTATAGTGGTTCAGGGAACAGAAGGCCCCTAGTACACTCTACCAACGCTCAACTCCATGAGCTTGGTGATTTTCACTATCTGGTCCTCTTTTCCACAGACCAGTTCGCAACTGAGTACAGGCAGTTGACACCTTTACAATCCAAGGCAAAACAAATCCTTCTGATTCAAACATGAACCGACACAGCTTAGAACAAGAAGCTGATTACTCAAGAATAAAAGGAATTTCAGAAATAATCTTTCCAGTTGATCTTCACAATTGCAACAGAATGCAATTGACAGCAGATGGATCGTTGTCTCTAGAAATATTGAATTTCAAAACAAAGCAATTTTGAGTCAATCCGGTTATAGTAGATATAGAGATATAGTTCACAAATTTAGTAGTAGTATATCTACAGTAGATATTCGATGCAGAACAAGTGAATCTTCTATCGAGTTCATTCTTCCAAACAGAGCTTTGACGCTCCTTTTTGAATTAGCAGATCAACGTGAATTTTTGTAGTCTCTCTGTTTTCCACCTTATTAATAATAGATTGATCACCACTCTCTCGTATGTGGTTTTCGATCAGAGATAACATATATAATAAGGCTGAGCATATCTCCTGCACATTTAGATCCATAAAAGTTGCCTTTTTTATTCGCGATATTCAAAAATTTGAATTTATAGAGAAGTTGTAACTTCCCTTAATACCCGAAATAAAAAGATCATTTTAATTCGATCATAAATCCATTGAAAAAACGGCTTTGAATTAGTTAAAGTAATACTTTAAAAATGACTTTAAATCCGGCTTGAAATCCGACCAATAATCAGCTTGCTGATCACTACATAAAAATATCATATGTCAAAATTTCCGATGCCAAACGTATGGTTGATGACGTGGCCTCCAAACGTAGAGTTAACAACATAAGGTTGAACATAAATGTAGGGTTCATCATCCATAATTTTTCTTCAACTCTCAAATGTACGGTAAAAGATCCATACTTTTAATTGATCCATACTTTTACAAGAACGTATGGTTGTTCACAAAAGTAAGGTTGATGAACCATACTTTTTAGAAACAAACGTAACATTTAGTATTTATGTATGGTTCTCCTTCCATACTTTGTTGATAAACAAAATGTAAGGTTCCTTCCTAACGTAAGGTTCTTCTTCCATACATTGCTGAAAACATATGCTTGTTTAACAGTACTTTTCTCTTATATAAAAAAAGTATACACGCTTTTCATCCTTATGTTACGTTTATCCACGTAGGGTATGAACAGTGATTCTAGAATGCACTAAAACAGATTTCGCGCTACATTTATCCATGTAAGGTATGATCAATGATTCCAGAACGCGCTTAAAGCAGATTCCGAATAAGTAATAAATTCTCGTTATTTCAAGAATAAAATAAATTAATAAATCCTACAAAATACTAAATAAAATCATTAGAAAATAACTAAGGGTATTTGTGAGCATCAAAATTATCATAAAGAGACAGAGTATTATTTTCAATAATCTACCCCTTTAAATAACATTAATATGTATTGTTGAGAACAATACTTTTCTCAACAATCCCCCCCTTTTTATGATCACAAAACCCATAATATAATAAAATTATTTAAACAAAATTAACTTTCAAAATTAGTTACATAAAGTTCTAGAATTTTAGGAGAATGAAACAATATTTAATTTTAGCAAAAATATTTAAATAAAATATCTCCCCTTTCATAAAATAAAAATTTCTTTATAAATAAAAGTTTTTTAGTTTTATCCAAATTTCTTCTTCTGAATAAAAAAATATGATGTTGTATGTATCCAAATTCTCTCCCTTTTTGTGATATAAAAAAGCATAAAAAATCATGGAATTTAATACTTTTAATATTGCACTAAACTGTTAGTAAATGCTATAATGAACTATTTAATAGTAAATTTATCTAATATACTGGAATATATTAACTTAAAACAGTAATAAACAAATTTATAAAGAAACAAATAAACAATGAAGGAAATTTTCATTCAAAAACAACAGTATATACATGACAATGATATAAATAGGAATAAAGTTTTGGGTAAGATAGGCAACAGATTCTATCTTTTCTGGATTGCAGACTTGATTTCTGTAAACTGTTCCCGGAGTCTCTTCATCATCCCATATCCATGTTTGACAATGAGCTCTCTGTTCTCTTGAGTCATATGAATATCCTCAATTAAATTGACTCTGAAAAACTCATGCATCCTTTCCTCTTTTTCTACAAAAACTGATAGCTTCTCTGATAACTGATTTAATAGGATTCTAATCGATGGCTCACTAGATGTCAGTTGATCCACTAAAAACTTCTGATTGTCCAACAACACTAATAAATGAGCACTGTTACATTAAAGATCTTGTAACCTGTCATTCATGTTTCTCATCTCAGCTGTGATATCTTGAAACCTTCTCATTAAATCTGGTGAAGTACCTGATCCACTAACAACATTATTTTCCACTGATGCAAATTGGTTCTCCATAAACAACTTCAGATATGATAAATCTGACATCATATCCATTTCAGATTTCAATCGAGCACCTGCAGTCAGCATATTATCTTTATACATTTCAACTTCTTTCCTTGAGACTGTACACTCCTACAGCTTTTGAAATATCAGTTGTTCAATGGTTAAGGCATTTCTCAAAGTGACATTCTCAGATTGTAACTGAGATAACTTTTTGTACAGTTCTTCAACTTCTTTCTTCCTTGAATTAGAGGCACCCTGTGCTTGATTCACATTCTCAGGCTCTAGATGATGCAGTAGTACCAAAGGTAATGATTCAGCATCAGATTTTTCTTTTTATTTGTCCTAAGTAGGTTGATCCAAAGATTTTCCTTAGAGTCCCCAGACTCCTCCATAGAAAAACCTTCTTGAAGCACTTCGGTGTGAACTTCATAATCATTCTCACCACAAACATCAGCTTCTTCACCTTCCACTTGATTTTTGAGATTAACATTTTCAAGACTTTCTTGAGGTCTAGCCACTTCCCCACCAGGCACTGCCTCCTTATCTTGATTCTGTTGAAGTGAAACTTCAACATCAGCTTCAATCTATTCCTGATTCTCACTTTGAGCTTCTTCATGAGCTCCTGATCCCTCTGTTGGTTCTTTTATTTCACTAACAACTTCTATGGTCTTATCAATAACAGATTCTTTTACAAAATAATAAGTAAATAAATATTCTGTTGTTGTTGCCAATATAGGGGAAGTAATTTCCTCATTAACAGGTCTCTTTCTTTTTGATTGAAGTCCGTACTAACTTCTGTCTTCCTCAACATCTTCCACTTCAAATCAGATCCTTCTTGCTACATTGTTGACTCTTAATTCAGATTGTCCCTCCTTGGACTTAGTAGGATGGGCCTGAGCACTCTCGGAGTATTCCTCAGCTCGTAATGGAAAAAGTTTTCCTTTAATGGTGCTTTAGAAATATCCAATCTTCCTTAAAGTCAAAGCATTAAACATATTACTATGATGGAATTGTACTCGAGAATCCACTAATCTCACTATGTCTTTCTTAAGTAGTAGTTTAGAAATAAATCGACCGAAAGGATAGAAGTTCATCTGGGCATCGCTTTGACAGCAGTAATTGAGGTACCTAACCTTGTACCTTGGGAAGTTTAACTTGATATCACTTAATAGAAGATACATTATGTACATATTAGGGTACGAAATATTTTCCATTTCTTCCATTATTGGAGCTATTCCATTCTGAATAAATTTGACCAAAATTTTCTGATCAGGCTCCAAATCCTTGATAAACATTTTTTTTATAGTCTTAGTACCAAAAAGAAAAGACATGATGTCCTTGTATTTATGCACAGAATGTCCAATATTTTTGAAATAAAAATGAAAAACTCCCTCATGAGGGAAGTTGAGAATCTGACCAATCTCTACTGATGAGATTGACAAATTCCTATCCTCTATCTTAGCCATCATACTATCCTCAGTATCCCCCAAGATAAACTTTACAGATTTGAATAAGTATCTAAGTTCTACCTCATACAGAAATTCCGTATTTTCACTGATGAATGTCTGTTCAAGGTTCTAAAATGAGAGCACATGTTTCAATAGAAGATTTTTCTGAAATAACTAGTCGAGATCGATTACCTTGCCCTGTAAGATTTTTCTTCCTTTTAAGCAATGTCTCTTGGCATTGCTTGGCTCGGCTTCATTGGCTCTTTTAGTACTAACCATCTCTGCGAGAGTCTTTGAAGGTTTGAAGGTTAGGGTTTCAGAGGTTCGAAGATTAGGGTTTAGGAGTAGAAGTGTGTTTTTCAGATTTCAAAAGGGTTTCAATAGAAGTGAAACGGTTTAGAAGTCGAAAAGGCTCTGACAGCCTTGATTCTCGTGTAATCACTAATCATTACATATATTTAAATAAAATTTTCATATGGAAAAAGAGAGAAAGAAAAAAAAATCTTAAACAGTATTCAAAAAACAAAATAAAATTTACAAAAATAAATAAAAGTAAATAAAAAAAATTATTTAAAATTAAATAAACCTAGCTCCCCCTTAATAAAATCAAACCTTGCAGTGGGAAGTGGTTTAGTAAAAATATATGCTAATTGAATTTCTATATTTATAAATTCTAAAAATATATCCTTTTTAATAAAATGATCTCTTAAAAAGTGCTGCCTTATATCAATGTTCTTAGTTCTAGAATGACTAATAGGATTTTTTGAAATATTAATTACACTTGTATTATCACATAAAATATGTGTATTATTAAAATTAAATCCAAAGTCCATAAGAGTGTTTTTCATCCACAACACTTGTGCACAGTAACTGCCAGTAGAAACATATTCTACCTCAGCTGTTGATAAGGAAACTGAATGTTGTTTCTTACTAGACCATGACACTAACGACTTTCCCAAAAAGTGACATGTACCTGATGTTATTTTTATATCTAATCTACAACTTCCAAAGTCAGCATCTGAATATGAAATCAAATTAAAATCATAAGTTCTAGGATAAATATGAGATTGAAAAACAGTTCCTTTTAAATATCTAAAAATTATTTTAATAGTAGTTAGATGAGATTCTTTAGGATTTGATTGAAATCTAGCACAAAGACACACTGAATACATTATATCTGGCATACTAGCATTAAGATATAACAAACTACCAATCATACCTCTATATAACTTGTTGTCAAATGATTTCCCAGTTTCATCCAAATCAAGTTTTATATTAGTACACATAAGAGTTGTAAATGTCTTGTTGTTTTCAAGTCAAAATTTCTTAAGTAAATCAGTAATGTATTTTCTTTGATTTAAAACATTTCCAAAATCATTTTGATAAATTTGAAGTCCTAAGAAGAAATTTAATTCTCCCATCATACTCATTTCAAATTATTTTTGCATTAACTTTGAAAACTCATGAAAAAGGGTTTTATTAGTTGATCCAAAAATTACATCATCAACATAAATTTGAACCAGTAAAACATTATTTTTTAAAGTTTTCTTAAAGAGTGTTGGGTCTGCCATTCCAACAGTAAAATCATTTTTCAAAAGAAAAGAACTTAATATTTCATACCAAGCTCTAGGTTCTTGTTTAAGACCATAAAGAGCTTTAGTATGTTTAAAAACAGAATCTGGTTTTTGAGAATTTTCAAAACCAGGAGGTTTCCCAACATAAACTTCCTCCATTAAATAACCATTTAAAAAGGAAGATTTAACATCCATCTAAAATAATTTAAAATTCATATAAGATTCATAGGATAAAAGGATTCTAATAGCTTCTAACCTAGCTATAGGTGAAAAAGTCTCATCATAATCTATTCCTTCTTCTTGATTGTATCCTTTAGCTACTAATCTTGCTTTATTTCTAGTTATTGTACTTTGGTTATCTTGTTTATTTCTAAAGACCCATTTGGTTCCTATTACAGGATAATTCTTAGGTTTTTCCACTAAATCCCAAAATTCATTTCTTTTAAACTGGTTTAATTCATCTTGCATTGCTATTACCCAGCTTTCATCATCTAAAGCTTCTTCTATATTCTTGGGTTTATGTTGAGATAGGAAGACAGAGAATTCCACTAGGTTTACTAAGTTTCTTCTAGTTTGAATTCCTGTATCTAAGTCACCTATCATAGTTTCTAAAGGGTGATTCTTTAGGGTTCTAGACTGTCTAGGAAAAACATTTAATGGTTCTTCAGTATCATGTTCCTCTGAACTGGACGGAATTTCTTTTATATTATTTTCAAAATCATTCTTTAAGTTCTCAAGTCTCATGTTATCATTAGAGTCAAGTTCATCCATTTGATCTGTCCTTTTCTCAAAGGGATCAGATTCATCAAATCTCACATGAATTGATTCTTCAACAATCCTTGACTTCTTATTATAGACTCCATAAGATTTGGAGGTAGTAGAATATCCTAAGAAAATACCTTCCTCAGATTTTGGATTGAACTTACCAAGATTATCTTTGGTATTCAAGATGTAAACCTTGCATCCAAAAACTTTAAAGTAATTTTCTTTAGGTTTTCTTTTATTCCATAGTTCATAGGGTGTCTTTTTCAAAATAGGTATAATTAAAACTCTATTAATTATATAGAAAGATGTATTCATAGCTTCTGTCTAGAAATATATAGGTAGGCTATATTCATTTAACATTGTTCTTGCCATTTCCTGAATTGTTCTATTTCTCTTTTCTACAATCCCGTTATGTTGAGGTGTTCTGGGTGTATAAAAGGTATGTTTAATACCCATATTTGAGCAGTAGAATTAAATTCCATATTCTCAAATTCTCCACCATGATCAATTCTCAATGATATTATATTAAAACATTTTTCATTTTGAATAGATTTTAAGAAACATTCAAATAAATTAAAAGCTTCATTTTTAAATTTCAAAAAGAAAATACATGTAAATCTAGAATAGTCCTCAACTAAAACAAATACATATAATTTACCAGACAAGCTTTCTACTATTGAGGGTCCAAACAAATCCATATGAAAAAGTTTTAGAGGTTTAGATGTAGCACCTTTATTAACAGATTTGAAGGATGATTTGTGTTTCTTGCCAAGTTAACATGCCTCACAAAATCTGTCACATTCAAATTTGAGACTAGGTAAATCAGAAACTAAATGTTTCTTAGATAACTTATGTAAAACATATACATTGCAATGTCTAGGTCTCCTATGCCAGATCCAGGATTCACTTACTTTAGCAGTCATGTAGTTTACTTGTTGTTTACACAAGTAATTTAAATCCAAAGTATAGAAATTTTCAGTTCGTGGTGATTTAAATTTAAACAGTTTATCTTTAGAAACAATACAATAGTTGTTAGTAAAATCAACAGTATATCCATCATCACAGAGTTGAGAGATACATATCAAGTTGTGTTTTAATCCTTGTACATAAAGTACTTTGTTGATTGAGACAGTTTTTGGATCTCCAACAGTTCCAATGCCAATATTTTTTACTTTGGAATTGTCACCAAATGTTACAAGTCCTCCTTTCTTTTGAGTGAGTGAAGAAAAATTCAATGACTTTCTACTCATATGTCTTGATCAGCCACTGTCCATGTACCATATATCTTTTCTTCTTCGGTGGCCTGCTACCTGCAAATACATTCAAACAAATTTCTTTGGTACCCATATTTTTTTGGGTCCAGGGGTGTTAGATAGCAATGATCTGGGTATCTAGATTTGCTTTGTTCTTTTAAAATAAGCTATATCATATAAGTCTTTTTCAACATAGTCTTTCTTAATACCAAAAATTTGAGGCTGTCTTAAGAAACAGTTTTTAGCTATATGTCCCTTTGTCCCAAAAAAGTTATAATTAACCTTTTTAAAGCTAGGAACAAAATAATTTTTATATAGCTTAGGTTTTTCTCCTTTACTACCAATTCCAAATATATATTTTTTAATGAATGTTTTTCCAAGAATTTTATTTAATGAATTTTCTCCTTTTGTAAAAACCAATGCATCCTGTTTGTAAGATTCTACTTCATTTTGTAGTGTTTTTATTGTTGATTCAAAATTAATATGGATAGTGTTAATATAATTTTATTTATCAGTTAATTCCTTATGTTGTTTCAGCATTGTATCTCTTTCATCTAAAACAGATTTATGTTTATTTTTTTAGTGACTTATGTTTCTTAAATAGTGAGTCATATCTTTCTTCAAGCATATTGCAGTAGGCTGCAAGTTTTTCATTTATATAGCTTGATCCAGAATTTGATTCATTGTTTGAGTTAGAGGAGTAATATGAGTGTACCTCATCAGTTTCTGCCATGAAACACATGTTTTCCTTTAGATTGACTTCTAATTTTTCTGAGCTTGATTCATGAGAGTTACTGGAGTCTTCAGATACACTCCATGTGGATTTCATAGCTTTCTTGTCTTTCTGCTCAAATTCATTTCTTTTGAAGAATTTCTTCTTCTTTACATCTTTCAATTATGGGAAATCTGGTCTGATATGCCCCATCTTCTTGCATTCATGGCATCTTACTTCTTTATCATATCTCTTAAAATATTTTTTGAAGCCTCTTTTCTTGCTATAGAACTTTCTAAATTTCCTGGCTAGCTGAACCAGCTCTTCATCTGAGTTTGATGAGTCAGAGCTATCTGATTTAGCTTTGAATTCTCTATTCTTTAGCTTTCAATTCTTTTGTTGTGAAGTTACTTTCAAGGAAGTATCTTCTCTTTTGATAAGCACTTTATGTTCATTAGCCTCATCATGCATTTCAGCTTCATACATCATCAGTGTACCAATCAACTCTCCCATGGTTAGATTTTTGACATGTTTTGATTGTCTGATTGCAGCAGAGATACCATTCCATCGAGTAGGGAGTACCCTCAGTACTTTTAATGCCCGATCAGCCTGTTTGATAGGTTCTCCTAGAGCTGTTATATTATTGACAATTTCTTTCAATCTCCCATTCATCTGGGTAATGATTTCTCCTTAAAACATTATGAAAGTATCAAATTTCAGTTTTTCAGTTGCATATCTAATTTATCTCACATTGTCTATTCCTTCATATGCCATGGCTATTGTTTTCCACATATCATATGCTGTTGGGCACTGAGATACTCTGTTAAATTCATCTGGTCCTAGACCGCAGATAATTGCATTCATAGCCTTCAAATTCATATCGTACTCTGCCTCTATGGCAGCACTCCATGTCTCAGGATTTTTAGAAATTTCATAAGGAGTTAGAATATTTGAATAGACTTTATAACCGAGGTTTTTCAGATATATTATCATCCGTGATTTCCAGCAGCCATAGTTGACTCCATTGAAATATGGTGCTCTGACCATTGATATCCCTTCTATTGTATCAGTCCTGATGCTCTACTGTATAATATTTAAATGATTCTAGCTTGCTAAGGCTCTATCAAAAGCTCTTCCTTTGATACCAATTGTTGGATCTGAATCTACATATTATACACAAGATGGGGGGGGGGGTGAATTGTGTCTTTTGCAATTTTTCGGTAACTCTTTGATTGAACAAGTTCTGTCCTGTATACTTTATCAGATTTGATCGTGTAGTAGAAATAAGTAAAAAAAGAACACAAAGATGTATAGTGGTTCAGGGAATAGAAGGCCCCTAGTCCACTCCACCAACGCTCAACTCTGCAAACTTGGTGATTTTCACTATCTGGTCCTCTTTTCCACAGACCGGTTCACAACTGAGTAAAGACAGTTGACACCTTTACAATCCAAGGAAAAACAAAGCCTTCTAGTTCAAACACGAATCGACATAGCTTAGAACGAGAAGCTGGTTACTCAAGAATAAAAATAATTTCAGAAAGAAGTTTTCCAGTTGATCTTCACAATTTCAACAGATTGCAATTGACAGCATATGGATCGTCATCTCTAGATATATTGAATTTCAAAACAAATAAATTCTTAGTCGATCTGGTTGCAGTAGATATAGAGATATAGTTCACAACTTCAGAAGTAGTAGATCCATAGTAGATATTCAATATAGAACAAGTGAATCTTCTATCGAGTTCCTTCTTCTTAAAAAAACCGAGCTTTGATGATCCTTTTTGAATTAACAGATCAACATGAATTTTTGTAGTCTTTATGTTTTCTACCTTATTAATAATAGATTGATCACCACTCTCTCGTATATGGTTTTTGATCAGAGAGAACATATGTAATAAGGCTGAGCATATCTCATGCACATTTAGATCCATAAAAGTTGCCTTTTTTATTCGCAATATTCAAAAATTTGAATTTACAGAGAAGTTGTAACTTCCCTTAAGACCCGACATAAAAAGATCCTTTTAATTCGATTTTAAATCCACTGATAAAATGACATTGAATCAGTCAATGTCATACTTTAAAAATGACTTTAAATCCGGCTTGAAATCTGGACAATAATCAGCTTGCTGATCACGGCATAAAAATATCGTTTGTCAAAATTTCCGACGCCAAATGTAAGGTTGATGATGTGGCCTCCAAACATAGAGTTGACAATGTAATGTTGAACATAAACGTAGGGTTAATCATCCATAATTTTTCTTCAACTCTCAAATTTACGGTAAAAGATCCATACTTTTACTTGATCCATACTTTTCTAAGAACGGATGGTTATTCACAAAAGTAAGGTTGAGGAACCATACTTTTGAGAAACAAACGTAACATTTAGTATTTACATACGGTTCTCTTTCCATACATTACTGATAACCAAAATGTAAGGTTCCTTCCTATCGTAAGGTTCTTCTTCCATACTTTGCTGAAAATGTATGGTTGTTTAACCATACTTTTCTCTTATATCAAAAAAGTATACTTGCTTTTCATCCTTAAGCTACGTTAATCCACGTAGGGTATGAATAGTGAATCTAGAATGCGCTAAAATAGATTTCACGCTACATTTATCCATGTAAGGTATGAACAGTGATTCCAGAACGTGCTTAAAGTAGATTCTGAATAAGTAATAAATTATAGTTATTTCAAGAGAAAAATAAATTAATAAATTCCTTCAAAATACTAAATAAAATCATTAGAAAATAACTAAGGGTATTTGTGAGCATAAAAATTATCATAAAGAGACAGAGTATTATTTTCAATAATCTTCCCATTTAAATAACATTAATATGTATTGTTGAAAACAATACTCTGCTCAACAATATAGATGCCAGCAGAGCTTTCAAGAGATGAGGCAGAGCCGTGACTACCCCAAGCCCGCCTTCCGTAGGCCAGGGGCTGGCGACTAGTACCAAGGCGTAAATCCCAACAAAAGGGAAGGCATTTACTTTGAAAAGTAAACAAGCACCATAGAGTAAGAAAGCGGAAAAGTAAACACTAAGTAAAAACGGTACAAGCTGTGCTGAAAGTAAAAGGGGCCGGAAATACAAGCCCAACTGTAAAGTACAACTGAAAGGAAAAACAGCAACTGAAAGGAAAAGCCACAGTGTCAAGCCGTCCTCTGAAAGTCCCACATGAAGGGTGGGTACAGATAGCCTCCACTGCTCCTCAGGTCCACCTAACCGCTCCGAGTACGTCCCGCCCAATGGTCCACCTCCAGGTACCATCCTGCTCTGCACGCCTCCACCACGATCAGCGCTGTCCGTTGTCTGCAACCAACACAACGTAGTACGGGCATATCCCGTGCTGGGGTGAGTATAAGCTACTCAGTAGGGACCCCGAGACCCCCGAAGGTCTCCCGAAATCCACAAAGGATAAACCACAAAGGAAAGATACAATCACGAAGTAACAACCGACATTGCTTAGGTATATTCCCATACATATACCTAAGTCATCAATTCCCGTTCGGCTCCAACGTCCGAGCCCAAGCACAACCCAGTACACACAGGAAAGAAAAAAGTATACCCACACAGGATAGATCAACAAAATCCACAAAGGAGAGTAAACAGTAAATCCACGCAGGATAGCTCAACACAATCAACAAAGGAGAGTAAGCAGTAAATCCACACAGGATAGCTCAACACAATCCACAAAGGAGAGTAACACAAGATTCAGCTCACACATGTATACTTCTTTGGATGACGATAAAGATGATCACTGAACGATCTAAGTCGTCGGACCCACGAAGGATCGATAGGTAACTAACCCCTGCAATGACCCACACAGGATCGGGCCCACACAGGACCTGTAGGCACTGGCTCACACAGAACCGCTGAGCGCTGACCCACACAGGATCGGACCCACACAGGATCGGGCCCACACAGGACCTGTTGCACTGATCCATGTAGGATCGCTGAGTGCTGTAGTCATCGCAGTCCACTGAGGATCTCTGCACAGTCGTCAGCGCAGTCCACTGAGGATCTCTGCACGGTCGTCATTGCAGTCCACTGAGGATCTCTGCACAGTCGTCGCTGTCGAAGTAGCAGTCCTAGCCAGCTCTAGGGTTCCCGCACACAGCGAGCTCGTTCGGGAGGGTCTGCTCCACGAGCCGAGAGTCCGATACATCAACTCTCACAAAGTCCGAAGTTGATGTATCCTAAAGTTCCGTATCGTCAACAGGAACTCAACGTCGCAGACGGCGCGTCAATCGGACGCCCGGTCTGAGAGTTATTGGATTTTTCGTCCCAGGGGCCCGGTTGGTTTTTAAGGAAAAACCAACCCGACCGTACTCCACCTGCATCCAAACCTCGGGCGGAGTATGCCAAAAGATCCGTCTCACTTAGAGGAACTCAACAAAGCTGACAACACATTAATCGGACGTCCGTAGCTCAAGATATGAGCGTTTCCGCTCCGAGGGCCCCGTTGGTTTCGTGTACGAACCAACCCGGCCAAACTCAAAGTATTCCGAAACCTTGAGTGCGATATACCGAAACGAACATCTCGATCCAAGGATCGTGTTGCCGCTGACGGCGAGTCATTTGGAGGCCCGTAGCTCACGTTACGGGCATTTGAACGAAAACCGTCCGAAGACGGGGGGGTCCGGGCCCGGGCCGAGCCGGCCCGACCCCCCTGGGTCTGCTGAACCGGGTCGACCCGGTCTGACCCGGTCGGACCCGGTCCGGCCCAACTCGGCCGAGTGGCCGAGCGACGCGGGGGGGAGCCGCCACCCCCGCGTGACACACCCCGCGACACCCGCGGGGTGTCGCCCCGGACAGCCGAGCGACGCGGGGGGGAGCCGCCGCCCCCGCGTGACAACCCCGCGACACCCGCGGGGTGTCGCTCGGACAATCGGACGTGGCTTCAGCCATGTCCCGCACGCGCCGGACCCGCGCGGCTGCGGGTCCGCGAGTGCCGCCGTCGCGGCTTCTGCTGCGGCGGCCTTGTCCGACGGTGCTCCGGGGCGCCGCTGCTCCCGGCTGCCGGCGGCGCCACGCCAGTGACCCGCGCCGCCGGCAGCTTCTGCGGTCCACCGGAGTCGCTCCGGTGGTTCGATTCTGTTCCCTTCTGCGCCGCTGCTCCTCCCGGGACTCGCTCTTCACTGCGGAACCATCACACTTCCGTTGCGGCACGTTCCGTCATCGCCCATCAAATCCGCATAACAACGAAGAACGGTAGAGGGTCGTCGGGCCGTGTTCGTTTGGCCCTCACCCTCCGTGTTAGTGATAAATAACGGGAGAAACAATATTCAACATATGAATCAACAATTTTTAATGGAGTAAAAATTGTTTATGAATCGGGTTCTTTATTCTTGAACGGAAAAAACATGGGAAAGTAAGGGAAATTTCAAAAATAAAATCCCTACCTCACTGGTCATCATTGTACGCACGTTCTTCGAGGAATTGATCGTCGCGGAAGGAGGGGATCGTCGTGTCGTCGCGAAAAGGCGTCGCGTCATCGCGGAAACTGGCGTTGAGTCGGTGAACTCAACAGACCAAGAAACAGCAGATTTAATTTAATTATAAATAATTAAATCCGTGTTTTGGTAAAAAATACAAAGGAGATTAAAAAGAAAGTCTGAGACTCTTACCTCAAGCAGCTGATTGAAGATTCGTTGCGGAGGAAGAGACGTCGCAGAATAACGTTGCAGGAAGGGAACATCAGCGTCGCGAAACATGGCTTCGCGTCGTCGACTTCCACGGGTTCGGCGTTCTTCATCGGAGGTCGGCGTTCTTCGCGTTCTTCGCGTTCTTCGCGAAGGAGGATGAAGGTTCAAGAACTCTGACAAATCTCTCAACGAGTAGTCCTCCAAAAAGACTAGTTGGTCTTATTTTATTATTACGCCAACAAACGAAAATGGGTAAGTAACGCCCCATCGATTCGTTGTATTAATTCAACGAAAGTAACAGCTCATTTAATTCACGAAATAAACCACCCAATTAAATTGTCTGTTAAGAATTTAAGAAAACGCATCAGTTGACTTTCATAATGACGGGTTTTCACGGGTGCGTTACTTAGCGGAAAGAAACGGCGGGGCTCGTGCGGGCCCCACCTCACAAATATCCTACCAAGAGGGTAGGATATTCTTGGATAGTACCCTATCCGTTTCAACTCAGTTTAAGCCGCTTTTAAGTGGCTTCAAGTGGCTTCCAAGTGGCTTATGAGAAATAAAAATAAAGTTGTCGTAAAATTATTTTATTTCTTAACTTTAAGCCCAAAAATTAAAAAACACACCCGAGAAAACGCAACTCCGGAAGAGGAGTTTCTAAGAAAATACCGGCGCTGCGATTTCATCGGTGCCCTCAGAATTCGATTCCGGGCACCGGTTCAAAAGTTAGAAAAACCCGCTCGTCCATTCACTGAACGTACCAGAGCCAAACTTCGGAAAATGATTCCGGGCACACCGGGCCTCGGAATCTGGTGCCGTCAGAAACTGTGCTCTTGTAAAATTCCAAATAAAATTAAGAAAAAAATTTCCTTGAAATTTACGGGTCTTTACAAAATTATTATGAATCCTACAATAATTTGTTTTAATAAGATCCATTTTATTTTCTGGTCGTATAAATTAATTTTCCAGGTAAAGAGTTTGACCCTATGGTAAGGAGAAAAAGTGTTAAAGTGGGGGGTTAAACTAAGAGAAAAGGATTCAAATATCTCCAAAAATATTTTTAAATATGATTGGTTGAGTTTATTATACATTAAAATATATTATATTAATGTTTTTACTTGGTGGTAATTTTCAATGAAAATGAATTTATATTATTTTTAAATTTCTTAAGATTTACAAGAGTGTCACTCCTCTCACTTAAAAAAGGGAACAACCTATCCTCACTTATCCAAAAAATTTAAGTACTCTATATCATTAAATATATACCCAAATACATCTAAAAATCTCCTAACATTTCCAATAGTTCATGGTATAACCAAAATATAAATTCTATAAGGCCTAAGGTGTAGGCCAAATGAAGATATCCAAGGAGGATGTATAAGTTTTAACCGAATTCTTTTGTGTTTATTTATTCTTATACATCATTAAAATATATTATCAAAATATTAAAATAATGACATAATTATATTTAATATAATTAAATGTTATTTTTAAGGCATACAAACTATTTCTTACCTCTTTTCCATCCTATAGAAAATGAAAACACCGCTCGTTCGTACATGTGGACGACCACCTCCATGAAGCATTGTGTTTTGTTCTTCATCACCACCTCACATGGATGGATATAAAGATTAAATTATATAATAAATATTAATTTTATTAATAATTATTTTTATTTAAATGTAGTATATTAGTTATATTCTTACCATCCCTACCATTTAAAAATAGAAATGTCACTCACATGTATATACGTACTACCATCTCCATAAAGTGACATGTTTCGTTTTTCACTACCGTATCACATGGATTGTCACAATGATGGATTTAGTGAATAAATATGATATTATTATTATTATTATTATTATTATTCGTTAAAGTTAAAATTTTATCTATTTTATTTCATTTTTATCAATTAAAAAATGGAAATGTCGCTCATGTGTACGTATAGACTACCCCCTTTAAGGAATAACGTGCTTCATTTTTCCTGACCACCTAACATGGATGATTTAATAAGTATATTAAATGTATAAAAATGATAGTTATATCATTTTTAGGATTTTTTATATGGTGGAACTATGATCTTACTTACCATGGTTAGTACACTGATATTATTTTGAGGTTATAAACTGAATCACCCCAAAACATACAACGTGAACTTAACAATTTTAGTAACTAAATAGAACCTGATAATAAAAAAAATAAACCGAATGATTATAATTTAATGAACATAAAATAGGTTTTGAATCAATTAAATAATTAATTTAATTTTATTATTCAATGGTGTAAGAACATATTAAATGAGTTAGGACCCGAGATTAGATATTTCTCATCTCAATTTACTTTCATTGTGGATTATTCCATTTTATCCAGAAGTTTTATATATTATGGTGTATAAACATACATATGGATTTATTTTGTCATTAATTAAATAAAAATAAAGTGGTTGAAAAATAAATTTCAATTTATCTTCTAAAAATTCCTTTTGATTCAAAAGTTACTAAAGTCATAAGGGATTTTTATTTAAAGCGTTGTTTTAAATATTTTAAACTCTTTTTCTTCCATATCTATGTTCTTTTAAATGTTTCAAAAATGTTATTATTTATAGTTTAATGGTTTTTAAATTCCAATTTCAACTATTTTGAACTTTATTTTCAATGGTTTTAAAATAAATATTTTTAATTATGTTGGTACAAGTAATTTTTTATTTTTTTTATAAAAGTAAAAAATAATTTTTTTTAACATTTACCTTATGAATGATTTTTCCAATTATAAAATAAATCATTTATTAATAGTATTCCCCTAAATTTTCTATTGTTTTTTAAGGAAGATTATTTTCCTATTATTTTGAAAAATTATAAATTATTTCAAAGGAAATAGATATTTCTTGTCATTTTATGATATAAAGAAAAGTAATTTCACTTATGTGATAAAATACCATTTTTTTGGATTTTATGATGAAAAATGTGTTATTTCTCAAGATTTGTTCTAGTAAATTTTATATGATTATGGGTTATCCCACTATATCTTTGATGATGAGTGAGCTCGATATAGCTCTCCAATACATTGTGTAACAAGATAGAGTTAACTGGATATAAATGACTCCAAAGAGATATATTGGAATTAATCGTGTTGGTTATTCATTTGTAAGGATTCGTATAAGGGTGATTGTAAGGATAATTTCCCCATATAACAAAATAGTTTTTTAATTTTTTCTAGGAGTTTTATAATAAATTATTTAATTTCATAATTTGAGAAATGAAATCATAATTAAAGGAAATTTGATGATCTTATAATGGTGAAAGGAATGATTTTGAATGAAAATTTTTCATGAGTTATCATGTTTTTCCAATAAACTCGATTGATTATGAATTTTTTCTCTATGCTTAATTACACATTTTTAATAAAATATTTGGGCTTTGAAGTTGATTTTATGAGTTATGGAATGAAATTTTCTTCTCAAAGTTTATTATGTAAAAAGGAAAACCTTCTTATGAATTTTCATGTTTTTACTAGACTATTGAGTTTACTTAATTTTTTATATCCCTTATTGAGATTTTTTTTCTCATACTATGTTTTTAAATATTTTTCAAACTATCTGAGGATGTGTAGGAACTATATAATGTTAAATATTAATTCTATATAAAATCATCTTAAAAAAAGAAAAAGTGTCTTTAATGAAAATGAGTGTTAATTTAAAAACATATTTTTGTGGAAAAAATGTATACAGTGCGGAAGTATCCACTTTGTTATGTAAATTTTTTCCAAATTCTCAAAACTTGAAACCTAAAAGATCCTGAAAATATAAAAAAGTGAAACCCTTGTTTTTGAAATTATAAATATATTTTATTTATGTACAAGTTGTCATAGTTTTAATTAAATACAATATGTAAAGGGTATGTTTTTATCAGAAGATTTGGTTGTTTGGGTTCAAGGAGTTATACCATAATCCCCTCCACAACTACCACCATGAGAATTTTAAATTTTAGATATCCAAAATTCAATCTCTTCAACTAGAACACCTCTAAACTACCTCTAAACACATCCAAAGTCTAGAAAATAAAATGAAAAGGATTAAAAAAAATATAATTTCCATCAAGTACCTATCAAATGATTCTTATTCTTGAGAATCAAAAAAAATCTTGGGAAGGGAAAAAATGAAGTTAAAACAACCATCCCATGAGATTCCTCTCAAATATCCCACTATAATAAGAAGAAATCCATCTCATCAATGGGAATAGGGTGCATAAGATGCAACATCACCAATCATCTCACAAATCAAGAAAGGATATACATATCATATTGACGAGATCAAACATTGAGGAACCTAATCTATTGAGTGTGAATTTTAACTCATGTTCCCAAGTAAAATCCTCAAAGCCACTATGACTCTACTTGAAAAGTACTAAAGGAATAACATTCCCATAATAACACTAATCTTGAAAGTTTGGAATTTCAATGGGACATTCCTCAAATATGACACTATCTTCAACTTCTAGCTCACCCGATTAAATGATATGAGAATTATCATGAAGATACCAATAAAGATACAATTCATAGAAGTAATAATGAATCTGATTCATCTTAGTGGTATGTCCTAACTAATACGCAATAACTCTAACATTCTCTAATAACTCAAAAGGTTTAATAAATTAAGGTGAAATATTACTCCAACAAATGAACCTATATTTCCAATGACGAGGAGATACCTTTTGTAATTCAAGATCTCAAAAATAAAACTCTAGATTCATCATATTATGATCGATATAGGATTTATGATGATACTTATCTACCTTCATCTAATCAAAAATAACATGCATCTTTTCTATCATGCTCTTTAATAATTCCAGTTTGAGAATAAAAGACTCCCCAATCCTAGTACAAAACAATGGTGATCTACAAGTTTATCCTTATTATTTTTCAAATGAAACCATATCAGTTGTATAGTGATAACTATTTTTATAAGAAAACTCAACCAAGCATAAGTGCCTAACCCATGAACCTCCAAAATCTAGATTACATGAATTAAATATATCTTATAAATTATGGATCAACTATTATGTATGAACATCAATATGAAGATGAAAAGAGGTATTAAATCATATAAATGAGTCAAATTTATACTAGAGATCTCTCCACATGTGAGAGGTGAAATGAGGATCATGATCATAAATGATCATCTTCAAAACCCTATGGAGCTGAACCACAACCTTTAGAAACTACCATAATAAAAAATATTTTGCACTCAACTCCTTAATAACCATGAAGTGAATTGGATTCATTAAATAGACTGTAATCACCCAAATATAATCATATAAACCTTGTTATTGGGGTAAAACAATGATGAAATACATCAAAATATACACCTACTTTCACTAGGGAACATCAACCAGTTGAGGTAACCCTTAAGAATAGGATTCTTAGCCTTCACCTTCTGGAAGACTAAAAACCAAGATACAAACTCTATAATCGATCTCTTTATCCCAAGAAACCAAAATTGAACTCTAAAGACATGGTACATCTTAGAAATAATAGGTTTTAATTCCTAAGAAAAAATTTGAAACTCAAAGAGAACCACCTAACTCACTATTAAAGGATTGAAGAGACTCCCCTAGAATACCACTTGATGCAGATCATCTTTAGACCATCCCTCAGGGGATTCAAAAAAAAAGAATAAATATTTCCAAACCTCCATCTATGAATCCCCAATATAGATTCCTCCAACCACTGTACCAAATATGACTTCACTATAAATTTATAACTAAACCCTCTACTATCAACTTCTACCATATCATGGTGCATGATTAAAATATTCTCTATCACTCTTTATGAGTCAACAGACACATGAACAATATCAACGTGAGATTTTCTTATCTGCACATGATCCATAATATTCCCTTTATTTAGTATATAAGAAATATTGAATTCATAATTCTCAATAATTCTATTCCTCATCATTTCTAAAAGTTTAAATCATGATGGGAGAAGATATAATTCAAGGTCTTGTGATATTTGAAGACCATAAAGCATTTGATGATGAGGCAATGCCACCAGAACATCGGAGTAAACAAAACCACATCAAGATTAAGATCATTTTTAGAGAAATTATCTTAATGAATTGATAACTACCAATCCCAGAATAGATAGAATCTATCTTTTGTATAAGAACACATCCCAAGCCAAAACCTAAAGCATCAAAATAAACATAAAAAACAATATCATCCCCCAATAAATGAAGAATTTGGGCATTGACCTACTTATCCTTAAAATAATAAAAATATGTCTGACACTGGTTAGTCCACACAAAGTCATTATCCTTTTGGGGTTAAGGTGGTTTATGGAAAAATAATTTGAGAGAAATTGGGAAAAACTACCTCTAATAGCCTTTAATACATAGAAAACCATGTACACACACAACATTCTTGTAGGAAACCCAAGAAACAACAACCTCAATATTTAGAGTAACCATAAATACTCCATATTATGACCCAAAATGAATTTAGAAATAGACTTCATTGTCCCAGAACTTACACTTATAAGCTTCCCAACTTTCTGATGATGATAAGCAATCACCAAATCAATTCATAGATTCTCTACATGATACTCATCTGACTCATAATACACAATAATTTCTTAAATTAATACCATTATGAGCAAATGTATATATTCATGGATCAATAAATTCAATATTCCCATTAATACTATTGGGGAATCTATGACACCAAAAGATATCACCATGAACTCATAATTTACTTAAAGAAATATGAATATATTCATCAATATTTCCATTAACTTTACTCACATTTCATTATATTTCAACCATAAATCAATCTTTGAGAACCATCTTACTCCCTTAAACTAATCAGATAAATCATCAATCTATGTAATGGGATAATGGTTCTTCACTATTAGCTGGTTCACATGACGATACTCAATACAAAATAACTGACTAATATTTTCCTTATTCAAAAAAAGTCTATAGAACTCAAAGAAGACAGACTAGGATAAATAAAACAAAATTATTTAAGGTTATTAATATGAATATATATCTCTCACAACTAAGATGGTGTCATCGTATATAGGGTTATCAATACTAGTGTAAAAACTTACTATAAACCTATCCTATAATCGATCTCAAATTGAAAGGGTACCATGAAAAACTCTTTTAAAAAGACATTAGGGTACTATTTTATAACATTGGGAAACACCAATGACCAATCTTATCCTAAAAAACCACAATCTTGGCCATCAAATAAGATAATGTTTTGACACAGCTCTGACCGATCTACTACTTTCTCTCACTAATAAACATAATAATCTATCTATTAGCATCATAGAATATAATTTTCCACCTGAATTAATTTACAATATCTTATACCAAATAAAACAATTTCATTATAAGGATGAAGTTATATATTTATATCATCAAATATATGAAATATATCCAAGATATATGCTTCCCTAGAATCATATCACAATATCTAAAGAAATCATATAATCCACATTAACCTCTAACTGACATAGTCAATTCCTTGGGAACTATAATCCTACCGAACTAAAATACAAAATAATTAAATAGGGAGGGTTCAATGCATATTTATTGAATCAAATAAATAATACACCTCGATGGAATATAATTAGATAATACCTAACATTAAATATGGCTTGATTGATGTTGAAAAATCTAAGTCATTTATATGACCACTTCTGTATCCACAAATTCTTTGGACCTAGTGGAGACCAACCCAATTGATGAAAAATTATCTTTGTCATTAAGGATGAGGGGAATAATGTGTCTTTATTCTTTCCACCCATCCCCTCTCTACTGATCAAAATCTTGAGAAACCTGTTATTATTTCCCTGGAATATATTTCTATAATGAATGATCCAGAAGTAGGCGTCCATCTAGACAATGACTATTGAGGAAGGTTGGGCATTAAAGATTTTGATAGGCATGGCTTCTACGAAAAAACAAAACCCGATCCCATATCATGGGTTTAATAAATACCTTCTATAGTTAAAAAATATAAAGAAATATGAGACAAACTCTCTTCTATGACTTCATCTGACTAAGAATCTAAGAATCTATAACCATGGATCTTATACATAGAGATTCATGATGAATTATATCCTATAAATATTTAGTTACATCTAGTATCCTCTTAATGACCTGTTTCTTTTCCATCACCTCAAGATACATTTAAAATTTGAACAGGGTGGCCTAGAACTGGATATTTGGATAGAATGCCTCCTATAAATGCATCTCTGTATCCTCCTCATCTAACAGAAGTTCTGAAGAAAAACTCAAGAGATTACTTTGTTGAATGGAAAAATACTATATGCTGGAACTCCCCTTGTGGAGAATAATAATACCATACTAACTAGCCTCGTTCCTAATCAATGAAGGAAACTCATCATGAGACATATCATTAATTTTATCCCTTGAAATGACCGAATCCTTGTGATAACTAAAGAAAAAAACCACCACTACCAAGAATATATAAATATATATAATAGTATCCAATGTGATAGAGTTATCCGTCTAAGGATAAATAATGATTAAGGAAATCTCTAACTAGTCTAAGCATGCCTTAGTCTCTTGATCTAAAATAGAACCCTCAGATTTACTCAAGATCTAGAATAAATACTCTTGAAGAATCTTCCTCTGAGGTATGTTGTCATCAATACCAAATCTATATTGATTTCATGTTTCATATTACTGAAAATAAAGGGAAAAAACCAGATGTAGATATCAACTTGGATATATTCCTATAAAATAAAAAACATTAGGGACACCATAAACCCAAAATATGAAATACGTAAGATTCATTAATTTAGATTCACCATAATTACCATCTTCAACAAAATTTAATTATAGGGATAAAAAATTAGGATACATGACCATCACATAGGTATTTACTCTAAAATCAACCTTTTTTTAGTATGTTCAGTAATCTTAAGGCCCTTGCATAAAATTTAAATCTTGAGACACTATAGTAGTAGGTTAACATCATATCTTAAAAATATTACATATTGGGCACTCTAAAAATCCATTATTCATAAAATTACTTAAAATTTAATTTTTTAATTTGAATCTAAAAAAATTAACTTATTTATGGGATTAAACATGTCAACATTAGCATAAGATGAATTTCTGATATTTTTCAAAAATAGTTGATTTGTAGGTTAATAGTGGAATTACCATTTTTGTTAAAACCACGACTTTTATGACATCATTAGGATGAAATAATAAAATAATACTCAAAAAAACCATATTTTAAATAAATATTTTTTTTAAGTACCATTAAAAATTTCATAATATTATGCTAAATTTATAAACATATATTTGATATTTTAAAACTTAAGCGTCATTGTTTACTAAAACTTCTTTAATACATTATATATTTACAATTTTAAAATTAACTTATATCACTCTTATAAATTTTTTTTATTAAATGGATTTATAATTTGGAATAATTAGGTACAAATTATATAAAAAGGACCATTTTATTTATAGTTAGAAAAAATAAATTACCAATGTAATAATCAGTTATTGTGGTAAAAGTTATAATGGTAAAAGTGAAAAATATAATGGAAAATAGTTGAAAATATATTTAAAGCTATGTTAAATTTAATGTTAGAGTATTTTAAAACCTTATATATTCTAAACTACATCATTTATTAATTTTATAGTCATTTTCCTTGATATTTACTTCCCATTATTAAATTGTTATGGGTATTTACAAAAAATACCATCCCTTTTCGCTTATAAAAGGGGAATCTCACAAATCCTTAAATACCATTCATAAAGTTATGTTTCCTCATGGATCCCTACCATTTTATTTCATATTTCATCAAATACTAATTAAATTGGCCGCTGGTGAAAACATATTATCCTAATCCTTCCATTTCCAAGGGATCCTCTAAGTTAATCTCAATGTGATCAATTTGAGTAATCCTTTTTAATTAACTTATTTCATTTAAATTTAAAATATTTTCATTTAGATTTTATAATATTTTTATTTTTTATTCACTTAATTTTATAATGTTATGGGTATAATAATTAACAACCTTTCCCCTTTTCATTAATTAAAATCAAAACATGATTCGTGCGTATGTGTAGAATACCTCATCTATAAAGAGACACATTTAATTTTCCTTCACCGCAAAAAATTGATGGTAAAAAAAGGTAAATTAGTAATTAATTATGATATGTATAACATATTTATGTTTCTAATATAAAAAACCATGTTACACATTTTTACTCTATACTAAGCAAAATGAAATCATCATCCATGTATATATGGAGACTACCACTTCCATCGAAAGTTGTATTACATTTATTTCATGACCACCTTTCATGGATGGAATAAATAATTGATTTAAAGGATAAATATTATTTTTATATAACTATTAAGGTTTTATTAGGAAAATATTAATAACCTATTTATGATATAAATGAAAACTAATATTTATAAAATTTAATGTGTTAAATAAGAAAACTCAGAGGAAAATCTTTTTATTTATATTTTATAATATTTTAATATACATTAATTATTCATATAATTCCTTAAAAATATAATATATAACAATAATAAATACTAAATAAGATCATTATGCTTATGGTATTGTGATATTAAAACTGAAACACCTCAAAATCATTAATTAAATCAGGGCATGTTCATGTTTAGGTTGGCTTATCCACTAAATTGAACTATACTATGAATTTATATCATGAATGAATATGGAAAAATAATAACTAGTTTAATATGATATAAATGAATAAATAATTTTCATTTTTGGTTATACATCTTATAAATCAATATTTAATTAATTAATGAAGAAAACACCATTCGAACATTAAGAATCACCAAAACAAGCAGGTTATCAATTACATATACAAGGATAAATACTAAAACAATCATGAAGGAATTTAAAACATGATAAATTATTATAAATCATACCTAATAGTAATTTTAATGACCTATTAATGATAAAATTTTAATGAATAATGATTACGTACACGTATATTACTAAACCAGTACAAATGATCAAACTATAAAAACCTGATGTGAGAAAATAGGTAAAAAATGAGTTATAATTCATATAGATAATGAATATATATGAAGAGTATAAATGAAAATTTATATGAGTAAATTTTTGAATTTAGTGATTAATATTACTATGTTTATGATACAAGAGGTTAAAGTATGTTCATGGATGTGAGGACAAGAGGTTTGGGTTTTCCATCTCAAACTCCTCTCTTTGGGACATGTTTTATCTTATGGAACTAATTTCCTTTATGTAGTGTATATTATTATTATTTTAGATTTTATATCATTAAATAAAATTTTTAATCATATTTTTTGATCAATTTAATTCCATATCTTTCAATAGGTTTTAATCTAATTGCTACCTGGTCTATAAGTGGGGGTTTCCATCTCATTTTTCATACTTTGGGACTCATAGTATAATCACCACATATTTCTTTTTTTATGGTGTATAAATTTATATGGGAATTGATTAACAAAATTCCGAATGATTTTAAAGGGATTTAAAATTTTATATTATTATCCCTAACTCATATTATTTCCATTCAGGATTTACTAAAACCACTATAAACAACAATCTTTTCCTTGGTGGAAAAACCATCCTAAGTTTTAGTAAAGTAAAAGTGTGTGTTGTTTCCATGAAGATAAATCATTTTTTGGATACTAGAAAGTGTATTGTCCTATGAAATAGATTCACCTTATATTAATAACCTTGAAAAGTGTTGTTTTAGAATTAACTCAATCATCAATTTAATACATGATGAGTGATCCTAATATTATACAACTGAGTATACACTGAGAAGGAATATTATTTTGAATATTCAAATGATCTTTATGAACTTGGGTAAAATATTTTTACTACCATTGTCTTGGGATTCTACCTATGAAAACTATTAATCATAATTATTATCTTCCATGGATAACCCAAAAAATTGAATGTTCATTCAGAACTATATTTTTTATAAGGGTATTTATTATTACATTGAAGAAGCCCCTCTAATTCTAAGTAAATTAAAGTATGTTCTCTTAAACATCAAAATTATTCAATTGAATTGGAATTTATTTATTTTAATTATTTTTCATTACATATATATATCCATGTTTTTGTTCATCCAGTGGTTTCTTAGGGAATGTAATGAAATATATTTTTGACTGTTATGGTGAATGTATTGAACATATTAGGTGAATTATGGGGCCTAGAATTATATATCCCATTTCTGAATAGATATGTCTCATAAGAAAAAAACATGTGTTTTGGTGTATAACTTTCCACATATCACAATAGTGTCTTGAAATGAGGCTTTGACAACTTATTTTGATGTTTGACATTATGCATTCCATTAGCATGATATAACTGATTATTGTTATCCTTGTTTTCATTTATTATCATTGATATATCTTTCCATCAGTTTCAATTGATTATAGCTTCATATAGTTTATTTATTCCTACCATATCACTTGTTCCATTTTTTATGTTATAATAATTTCTGATTATCCTACCCCTTACTTATCATCTGATCTCACCCTATTTGTTTCCTTCCGTAAGGAAAAATAAAAGAGAAATATGTTTAATTTTAAGAGATATGATGGAAGGGAAAATATTGTTCTTGAAATATATTCATTTTATATCTTATGTTTTCAAATGTAATGTATGTATATACATAGTTTTTCATGAATAATAA
The DNA here is from genome assembly GCA_963277665.1 of Viscum album. Lineage (NCBI taxonomy): Eukaryota > Viridiplantae > Streptophyta > Magnoliopsida > Santalales > Viscaceae > Viscum > Viscum album. The sequence continues at coordinate 1,629,396,385 of OY728159.1, forward strand.
GATATTGGGTCATATGAGAACTCTTTTATTATATACCAATAATGTAATATAACTATTAGCTTTGGGCTGTGGAGTCCATATTTTTACAGTTATCCGCAAATAATGTTTATTGGGAACCTTGGGGACTAGATTTAGAGGAACCCAATTAGATGAAACAAGTACTCTTAAAACCCTCAATATTTCTAGGAAAAAATATTGAAAAAAATAATGGGATATATATTTAAAATTCAATATCATGAGATAATTATGTTTATAACATTTTAGATATTTTACTACTTACAGGAAGAATGAGAACCGTATAAACACCCATAGTCAATATAGGGATGTTCCACTTAAGTAATTAAATAAATATATTTTTGAGGATAATTAGATCATAACCATTTTAGGGAATTTGACCTGTGTTATGACAAATAATATCTTCTAAATAGAGATACCTACTGATCCACATCATAGTGTAACTATGTTTGACCACTTCATGAGACAAAAACTTATAGAAATTAGTGCAACTAATAATCCATTAGCAGTTGAACAATGGATCATGTTCCTAGAGAATATCTTTGTCTCTTTCGGATGTATTGAAAAGGAAAAATTCATTATGAAAACCAATCATTTTATGTGAGATATAGAAAAATGGTGGTTTGTAATTCAAAACACAGAAATGGACGATGAGATAAAGTTCATAAAATTGATAAATTTTAAGGAGGTATTATTTGAAAAAAATTCCTCATGAGAAGATAGAAGAAATGGAAAGAATGTTCCCCATTATTTTAAAAACGGAGGAGGGAAATTTTTCTGAGTATGAGGATATTTTTAAAAAGTTACATACACATGCCACAGACTATGTAAATAGATTATAAATCAATATCGATTGTTTCTTTGATGGGTTAATGCTGAGAATTCAAAGGTTGTTGCTATCTCAAAACATTTCGTCATATGTTTATATTTTATCGAGAACCATTATGATAGAAATAGAGATCCGTAGGATATATATAGTCAAGGGGAATTGGGATAATAAGTGGCCTAAAGAGTATCAAGGGAATAATAGTGTGATATAGGGGATGAAATGAATGATGGGAATTCCCACATGTGAGAACTATGGGAAGAAACACCCTATGGATTGTAGGAAGGGAACATGAGTTTGTTACAAGTATGGATAAAAAAACAACAATATTGTGAATGTAAAGACTTGGATACTGATATTGATGTTCAATTCATTAACTATAAGGATAAGGGACATTATGTGAATCAATTCAAAAAACATTAATGAAATTTACCTTATTAAATGCCAAGGTTGAAAGGCCAGGATTATGTGACTACCAAAGATGAATTTTATGTTCCTAATGATGTGGTGGATCAATGTTAGAAAATGTTTTATTTTATTCTACATCATTACACTATTTTCTATCTTCTATATATTCCAAAAATATTAAATATCTCTCTCGAACCATAGTAAGAAAATTTTCAATTAATACATTAAGTAGAAATGTTATTTCAACAAAGACACCCAATTCTGATGCATGAACATAACCTATTTGAAAACTTGGTTATTATACCTATGGTTGACTTTGATATGATCTTTGGTATGGATTGGATTACAATTTATAATGGAAAAATTTATTTCCAAGAGAATGAGATTATGACTCAGGATGGTCATGTGTAATCTATTGTATTTATATGGGATACTTCATCATCTAAATCATGTCTGATTCTTTTATAAAGAGATTACCTTAATAAAATTATAGGAATAGATGAATATCAACAGTGATCTTTGGATAATGAGATATCTAAAGAATAGAGTATGTTCTTGTGATACAAAAAATGCAATGTTTTTTCAAGAATAATTACCTTATCATCCACTTGGGTATGAAGTTGAGTTGACCATTGCACTCATTCCTAATGAAAGACCTATATCTACAAATCCTTATAGATTGGAACAAAAGGAGTTAGTGGAGTTTAACAAATACATTTATAAGTTTTTTGGTAAGGTATTTATTTTCCCAATTATTTCAAAAAGGGGAAACCTTGTTTTATTCATAAAGAACGAGGATGAGTCTATGAGATTGTGCATTGATTATAGAGAGATCAATGTAATTAGTATACACAATAAGTACCCTTTACCACACCTTGATGAATTATTTGATCATATTAAAAGAGAAAAATAATTTTCAAAGATTGATATTCACTCTGGATATCAACATCTATGTGTGAAGAAGGATGATATATAGAAGATGAAATTTTGAACAAGGAATGGACATTTTGAGTTTATGGTAATGAATTTTGGACCGACTAATTCACCTTCTATATTTATGGAACTGATGAATATATTATTCAAGGATAATCTTGATAAATTTTTGGTGGTATTAATTGATAATACCTTGATATACTCTATGATATATTAGGATAATGAGATTCATATATAAATAATTCTGGAGACCTACATAAAAAACTTTATATGGGAAATATAGTAAGTGTTATTTTTTTCTCAAAATTTTTTATTTTCATGTCCATATTTTATCCAAATATGGAATATATGTTAACCCTTCAAAGATAATGGTTTTTAAAGAATGTCCAACATTGAACAAAATAACCGAGATCTAATGTTTCCTAGGTTTAGTAGGTTAGTATTTGCAGTTTGTTCAATATTTCAACAGATTAGTCAACCCGTTAACCATGTTAACATGTAAGGAGGATAAATTCACATGGTCAAGGTGACATGAAGAAGATTTTAAGATTTGAAAAGAATAATAATTAATTCACTAATATCAAATTTACCATTTGGTAAGGAATTAATTCTAATATATAGTGACTCATTAAAGAAAGGGTTTGGTTGTGTCCTTATTCAGATTGTTAGGATGGTTACCTTTGAATTAATTAAATTGAAAATATTTGAATAGAGATATACAATTGATGAAATTGAGTGAGAAAATTTAATATTTTTTTTGAAATATGGTGGAACTACCTCAATGGTGAAATATGTGATATATATAGGGCCCATAAGTGTTTGAAATATATCTTCTCTCAGAAGTAATAACAACATGAGGAAAATAAGATTGTTTAAACTACTTAAAGGATATTATTTCTCGATATAGTACTACCCTGGAATAAAAAATAAGGTGGATAATGCACTGATTAGGAGGGACCATAGAATTATGACCATGATGAGGATCAACAAGGATCTTATATACAAAGATCAATTAAAGATAGATATGGTGATTTTTAGGCAAGGGGAGCTATCACTCCTTTTCCAAGAAATTGGTAAACCATTCTTACAAGAAAATATAGAGAATTACCCATTGGATGATGTGGGATTGCAAAGGAATGTTAAAGAAGTAAATGATGGAAAATTTAAGGAATTCATCTATAGTGATGGAGTATTGATGTTTGACAAATGGTTATGTGTACATATATCTGAAGATGAATAGGGAATTTCTAGATGAATAAAATTTCTCAAATTTCTTTATACACCCAGATGGTAAAAAGATGTATAAGGGTTTAAGATAAGATTTTTGGTGGGATGGTATGATGTAGGAAATTATAGACTATGTGTCCATATGCTTAGTATAATAATAGGTAAAGGCTAAAAGACAACATACTAAGTGGGTCATGAAACCTCTATCTATACCTATATGGAAGTGGGAAAATATTAATGTAGAATATTTCATTAGATTTTGGAAGACACCAAGGAAGAATAATGTTATATGGTCCATTATCGATCATTTTACCAAGTCTACTCATTTCTTACAGATAATAGAAGATCTACCCATTGAGTATATTTCATGATTCTATATAATGAAATCAAAGGCTTTATGGAGAACCTCTATAAATTTTATATGACTGTGAACCTTAGTTGACATCAAAATTCTATAATACAATTCAAAGGGAACTCAACTTTGGGATAAATTTTAGCACCACTTTTCACCCACAAACTTATGGGCTATCCATAAGGACTATATATATTGGGAGATATTATGAGATCATGTTCTCTTGACATCCAATGTATATGAGACTTTTTTCTACCTTTGGTGTAATTTTTATATAATAATTAGTTGCATTATACAACCATATGCCACCATAAGAAGAATTATACATGAAGAGGTGTCATACTCAAACCTATTAGAAAGAAGTTGAAGAAGAAATGTTAGTTGGACTAGAGATTGTAGAGGATACAATTGTTAATATACATTCTCTTTTGTAATATATCAAAGTATCCCATAAAAGAAATAAGATCTATGATTATAATCAAAGTAGAGAGATGTAATTTAAATTGGGGGATTATATATTCTTGACAGTTCCCCCCTGGAAGGGTGTTGTGAGATTTATTAAAATGTGGAAGTTAAGCCCTAGGTATATTGGGCCTTTTGAAATAATTGTATGAATTTTAGTTATAACTTATTGTTTAGCTATGCTGCCAAACCATTCTAAAGTACATAATGTTTCCCATTATTTTAGAGAATACATGGAAAATACAAAACATCTAATAAAATCTAAGGGAATAGATTTGGAACCTGAATTGTCTTATAATGAATAGACTTCTAGATTCTTAATACTAGAGAGGAAGTGTGGCGAAATCAGAAAACTCAATTGGTAAAATTACTTTGGAAAAATAAAAAACTAGAAGAGGGAAACTAGAATAATGAAGAATAAATGAGGAATAAATATCCATAAATTTTTAATTATTGATATATACCCCAATATTGAAGACAAAATATTTTTAGGGGGTGAATTTAATACCTAAGACCCTACTATAGCAGGTAAAGACAATATTCTAAAACCATTACATAATGAACATTATAAAGAGGATTAATTCATGAAATTATTTAAAAGTAATTTTTTAATTATAATCTGACAAAAATTAATTCATTTCTAAATTAAAAATTTCAATATTATATTAATATTAATTTTTTATATTTTTCTGAAATATTTGATTTTTATGTGAATAACATAAATACCATTTTTAGTTAAACTATGAATTTTATGACATAATTAGGATATGATAATATTATAAAACTCAAAAAAAAAAATTTATCGTGAATAGATATATATTTTATGAGTAACATTATACATTTTAGAATATTATTTTTTATTTATAAACCTACATTTTATATTTTAAAACTTATGTCGCATTTTCACTAAAACTGTTTTAATATGTTATAAATTTCTAAAATAAAAATAAAATAATACCAATTTGATAAATTTAATCCTATTAAATGAATTAAAAAAATTTAATTATTAGTTCCATGTTATATAAAAATGACCATTTTATTTTTAGGCATAAATGATAAATTACTAAGGTAAAAACTATCACCACTGTAAAAGTTAAAATGGAAAAAGTGGAAAATCTAATGGTAAAAAGTTGAAAACATGTTTAAAAACTGATTTAAATTGAATGGTAGAGGATTTATAAAACTTATTTCTTCATAAATATATTTTTTCTCAATTTTTGAGGCACTTTCCTTGAGAGTGACTCCCCATTATTAAAAATTTATGCGTATTTACAAAAATCTCATCGCTTTTCACTTATAAAAGGAACCTCTCACCACCTCTTAAATACCACTCACAAAATTAGGTTTACTAATGTAATACTACCCTTATTACTTCCCCTTAAATCACAACTTTCTTTAATTCTCTTCTCACAACATAATTCTAGCATATGGATTCCATCTCTAAGGGATCCTTCAATGAAATCTCATAGTGCCCAACATGAGTAATCCTATTTTACTTAAATTATTTAATTTATATCACAAATTTAAAATTATAATTTTATCATACCTATGTGGTAAAATTAGTTTTTTATATAATTAATTTTATTATGTTAAGGGATTAATAATTAATCACTTTTACACTAAACATTAAAAAAAGTGATTCGTGCCTATGTGCGGACTAATGTCTACATGATGAAATATGTTTCATTTTTCTTCATCATATTCTTACAATTATTTCCAAGTATAGTATATCAGACTAATAAACATTAAAAAATATTTCTATTCTTCTTGTATAATGATATTATAAATAAACCACCTCATAGTCATCATTATATTAAGGTATGTTCATTTTTGGGTTAGTTTAGCCACCTACTTGAACAATATTGTGAATTTATATCATGAATGACTATAATAACATAATTACTGGTATAGTGTGATATAAATGTATAAATAATGATTCTTTTTTTTCTGTAAATTTTAAATAAATATTTAAATCATTAGTCAATAAAACACCCTTCCATCATTAAGAATCATCGAAACATGCTTTTTTTCAATTTCGTCTCCAAAGATAAAGACTAAAATACTCATAAAAATAATTGTATAATTAATAGTAATTATAAATCATCCATAATATTAAATTTAATGACTTTTTAATGATGATATTTTTAAGAATAATGAATAAGGATACCATTATTATTAAACTAGTACAAATGATTAAACTATAAAAACCTAATGTTAGATAACACGTAGAAAATTAAATAGAAATTATAAAGAGAATTTAATATTTATAAATTGTATAAATGAAAATTAATATGACTAAAATTATTAATTAAATATTTAATATATTTATATTTATGATATAGGAGGTTAAACTACATTCGTGGAAGCTGGGACAATAGGTATGGGTTTTTTTTGTCTCAAATTCCTCTCTTTGAGACATGTTTTCTAATATGCTCCAAATTACCTTTATGTGGTGTATGTACTACATATTTGAGATGTTATATTATGAAATTACTATTATTAGTGGTATTTTAAGATCAATTTGAATCCCACTCTTTCAAGATGTTTTGATTCAATTTCTACCCGATTTATAAGTAGGTTTTTTCATCTTAATTTTTGATTCTTTGGGACTCATGCCATATTAACAACATATTTCATTTTTTATGGTACATAAATTTCCATGGAATAATTTTTTACTATATTACTCATTAATTTAATTTTATTTAAAAATATATATTGTTATCACCACTCATATTCTTTTGATTCAATTCTTACCAAAACTATTGTAAAACTCAATCATTTTAATAGTGGAAAAACCATCCTATAGTTTTTAATGAAAATGGTATTTTTTTACTAGAAAAAAATCCTTATATTGACATTGGAAAGTGGAAACTGCTTTGGAAAATTTTCAATAAGGGGTAATCACTTTGAAAAGGTTCTGTTGAGCATTAACCCAACCATCACTTTGATGCACGATGACTAGGCCTATGGTGACCCATGTCCTTTTTACAAATTAATTCATGATTCATTACACAAATAATAATACACATAATATAACCCAGAATATTTATAAGCCTAGTATATTTTTAATATTAGTTAGTAACACAAAAAATTGATACATGTATACAATAACATTATTGAAAACTTCACTAACATGCTTCTAAAATTCCATAGCTTTTAAAACCGCATGATATAATCTGGGGATATACATAATAAAGGGGTGAGAAATAAATATCATCAAGTGAATAAAAAAATAATAACATGAAGACAATATTACATGTTAGATAATATAAAATTCAACGGGACATTAAAGGGGCCAAAATCATAAAAATGAATAATGAGACTTGACATAACATGATAATATAAAGGCAACTTGGGAATGTGGTGAAAACATTAAACATGAAATTATAATAAAAGTTCAAGGTTAACCAAAAAGAAATCATAAAATAATGTGATTAGGATAATCTCATATAAACTATGCATGGAATATCATTAGACTAAAACATTACCTAATGAATTAGAGCACTATCTGGTTGCACCCATCATAATCATATCATGTACATGCATAAGTGTGCCAAATATATCACATAATGTAAGAACTTATTTCATCACTTTTAATCCCATTGTTTTGGAATTTGGGATAAATAAAAGGAATTAAAAATTCAAATAAGTATAGTTATCTCTATGTGAATTAAATTTAATGAAAACACCGATGATATTCACAACAAAAGGTTTTGGCATGGAAAAATCACTCTGAATTTCGGCAACATAATGAATATATATAAAGGTTCATAAAATAGTTTATTGAGGGAGAAAAGGATATCCCATCATTTGGAAATAAAATTTGAAGTTAGAGGGATGTGGATAAAAATATCCCAAAATTATGAATTTGAAATAAAATGGAATAAAATGAATAAGGTGCTCTAATAAAGAGGATAAGGAGAGGATTTCAGCATAGTAATGGCTTATAAAAATGCTATAATGAGAGGGGATAAATGATATATCATTATTAGAAAATAAATTCAACAATATAGGGATAATTATGTCATCATGAAAATATAACAAATTCAGATTAAAAGGATAAATATAATTAGTTTTCTTGAATTGAAAAGAAGAGTGAGAGATACCTCACTTTTGGTTTGGAAAATCATAGGACAATTTCGACAACATAATGGGTGTACATGAAGCTTCATGGGAGGGATAGATGAGAGTGAAAGGGATATATACTGATATGGAAATCAAAATGGAATTAAGTGATATGTAAAAAAACATTCCAAAAAAATAAAATGTAAATTAAAAGGCCTAATATAAAATAGGTGATTGAATAAAAATAAGATAGGAAGACCCCTTACCTTGAGAGGGTGATTCCAAAATCTTGGGAGGAGATTCTCGAGAGCCCAGGGAACCTTAGGAGGACTGTAGATAGAGGATTTATGACAAAGAACAATATATAATATCTTTTAGTGAACATTAATGGGATATTTAGTGAGTTTATATAGTAAAATAGAGGGGAGTTCTTTATTATTTTCGAAACATAGGTTTTGGACTCTATACAATAAAATAATAAAAAAAAAAATTAACATATTTTTTTCCCATTTTTTATACCAAATTAAAGTGGTTTTAATTATTTTACAAGTCCAAGGTCTGAAACCATTAAAATATTACCCTTTCTGATGTGTAAGTGAGTCATGTTCATAAAGAAATAATTTTAAAACCTTAAAATATAATATAGGTTTTGGAGGATTCATAAAGGTGTCATAAAATTAGTAAAATGACCTAAAAATACATTATTTTAAGTAGAAAACATATATTTGTTCTTTAATATAATTTATATCATTTATTACTTCACTTTTGGGTCACTATGATGTCATAATACACCCTACATATTGATACCATATTTTATTTTTACCCGAAAATTTAACTTTGTCAGAAAATTATGAAAAATTCATCATTGGATAATTTTAACACGATGATTCCTAAATTAATAATTATTTTATCAAAATATTCCACTAAATATTTCTAATTTTCAATTTTAAAATAAATATTTACATTTATTGAGAAATACTTGTTTTTTTGACAATAACAGTTTTTGAACCCTTATCATAAATAAAATTTTCTTCATAAAAATATATTATCATTTAAATTAATAAAATTTATTTAATAGTATTATATTATTAATATATAATTTATTTTTTACTATTAATTAATTCATTATAAAGGAATATCTTAATTGAAAATGATTATTTGACAAAAATACAATTTTTGTTTTGTTGTATCGAAATCTAATTTTTATCAAAATTATTTCTTAATTGTTTATAAATAAAAAAACATATAATAAATATTATATTTAAATTAAAATATTCATATTCATACTATTAGGATAAATTTTTTTTCTAGTCCTTGTTAAATTATTTTGACCCTTAAATAACATATTTTCCTTTTTACCATAGTAATACATATTTACAACGTTTACTATTCATATCAACCAAAAATTAAGTTGAGATTATTAAAAAATATTAATTATTATGATTTCAAATATGGAATAAATTTTATCAAAATAAATTAAAATAGTTGGAATAATTTAAATTAATATATATAAAAAATTACAAGAGCGACGAAAAATGGTTTTCCAAAAAATTCATTTTCCAAGGAAATGATTATTTTACTTTAACATTATAACTACTAATATTCATTATATGAATTTAAATTGATAATGATATATATAATATATAAATTTAGTTTAAATAATTCTCTATTAGGGGTTATTTTATTTAATTCGAATAGATAAACATTATTCAATTTAATGTAGTTTTTCAGAAAAATGTGTTTAAGCCAAAAAAAACTTATTATAAAATCTGGTATTAAGATGTTTTAAATGTAATTAATTGGATTAAATATAACTATAGAGTAATTTTATTAATTTTAAATCAAATTACTATAATAATGGAAGTTTTAAATTTCTTAATTTATCAAAATATATGATGGTTTTACAAAAAAATGGTATTTATTACTATTCACTGAAAAATTGATATTTTTCTGAAAAACATCAAACTTTCACCCTATGTTAATATTTATGTGATGATATAAAAATAAATTTAATTTTATGAAATAAATTTTATAAATTTTATATAATTTTATTATAATATTTTTTTAACAAAAAAAATGAAAACAATTTTCGAAGAAAAAATATTTTGAAGAACCAACAAACATTACTAAAAATTGATTGATTATTTAGTAAAGATATATCAATGAGTTTAGTAAATAAATATATATATATATATATATTATAAATTATTTAATCCTATTCATACCAAAAAATTTAATTTCTAGGTTACAATTTTCATATTTAAATTATCATAGTTTTTTTTGGGTTCGGTGTTGCGTATCGAATATGCTATCGAACATAATTTTCTATTTTAAAAACTTTGGGTGTCACATTATTCACCCCTTTAATAAATTAAATCCTTGTGATTTAAACATTATATCAGTAAGAAATGTTTTGAAACTTGAAAATATAATTATTGAACCCCCACAATTTAAAAAAGGTAAATAAAACATCCACTTAAAAAGAGAGAAACAAAAGTACAAAGGTCATCACATAACTAGGTTTAAAAGTAAGAGAACATTAATGGGAACTAAAAATATAGACATGGAAGAAAAACAACTAACACATAAGAAATAATAATCAGTGATATAGAAAATGTTTAGGATAATTTTAATGATCAGGGAACCATAAGTCTCTGTTGGGTGAAAAGACCATCAATTCATAAGAAATGATCATAATATGACTAAATTTTTGTTTCAAGATTATTTTTATAGAGTTAAGGAATTTCATTAAAACATTTATTAATAAGAAAAATTTCAACCTTTAATAAATTTCTTCTAAAATCTTATATTTTTCTCCAAATGATGAGTACTCAAGAGGATTTTTTTAATTAATAAATTACTAGAATAAGATTACAACGATTCACATAATCCACCAAATAATAACAAGATAATACAATTTTATTTACTAAATAAAAAATTGTTCACATAAAGTAATATAATACTAAAAATAAATAAATAGTAATAAATTAATCTCCAAAATTCAACTAAAAAAACCAAAGGTTTAACATACTTAATTCCTTAAATAAACTCCCTTATATCCCAAATAATGCCAATAACCTCAACACTAAATAATGATTTAATGTCAAAGGTTATCTCGCACTTCCTAGTTTACATCTACAAAAACATAATAAAATTATTCTCAAATAATCCTTTATATTAAGCCTAAAGGTTATATACACATCATCCAAAATAAAACATCTCCCAAAAATATCATTAATTACCTCAAAAAAAAAAGATTTTATCATATTATATGTTTTCCCAAAATATCCTTAATCACACTAAACTTCCATCACCTAAATATTCAAAATTGATACAATTTATTTTAAATATTAGACTTAGAAATATCATACAAAGACTCTTTAGGTTTATCCTAACATAAAACACCTATTGAGGGTTATAAACCCCTAAATCATGTGTTTTCCAAAAATATCACTTTACCACTAAATCAATTTTATAGGTTATTGGTACTATATAACAAATGATTAAAATCCTAAAATAAAAAATAATTTTAATCAATCCTTATATGATTCATGATCCTTATATCCATAATTTCATTGATACAATAATTCTTCAACATAACTCTCAAATATCAATAGTTAAACACTTTAATCCTTACACTTCAATGATTCCCATAGCATAAGTTGTAATGCCTCGACCCCAGTTACCCAGAGTCGGTGCGTTATTACATAACATTGGAATGATCATAATAAAGATCAAGTCTCGAAAGACCGATTAGTTTAGTTGCCTTGGAATAACTAGATACATTCATAAAGTTTACATTACATCATAAAATGAAAAACTACAAAAATATAGTCTCTATAGTCCACACTCTTATCCCCTCATACTATCCCTGTAGGTCATTCATAAAATACTTCTTCACATCCTGGGAAAAATAAAACATTGAAAGGGGTGAGCTCAAATGCCCAGTAAGGATAACAATATAGCGAAAACTTTCATAAATAAGCATAAAAATTTAAGGCAATGTATAAATAAAGAAAAAGCCTTTTAAAACATTAACTTCAACATAATATGGCAGAAATAAAATGAAATAATGTCATATACTTATTCACATGGATATTCTACTAGTCTAATAATCACATGCAATATCAATAACCACTTTCATAATGATGGAATTCATAATTCCAGACTATCATAACCACATAGCCAAGGCCTCGTGCCAAGACTACAAATAAGATTTTGTGAAGGCCTTGTGACAAGACACTAGTTTGTCTCATGAGACCTACCGATGCATCGAGGAGCTATAGCGGGATCCACCCGTCACTTATTAAGTCCAATCCATTCCTCATATGAACTGGTTTAAACATAACATAAACATTCGTATTAAAACTAGCATACAAAATGTCAAAACATTCTTTATATACCATGAATGGTATAAAAATAACACATCCACAGTCAGACATATCAAAAAAACATCAATAAAATATGGAAGTTTTGTATCATAATAAATCAACTCCAAGTAAACTTAAATTCCATCAAAGGATGTTGACATAGATGAAATCAAAACTCTTTTTAGAGAAATATATCTTTATATTTTGAAATCATGTAAGAGTATAAAATAAAACATTTTCTTTGAAAATATTATTATAATCTTGTAAGGGAAGCTTCGATGATTTTATAACGGCGGAAAATAGCCGCACCCGCCATATAAGTTAAAAAACATTCTTACCTTAATTCCGTCGAAAAGGTTAAAAAAGACCCTGTTTGGAAAATGACGGAAATATTCCTATATAAACCTCTTATAAAAAGTCAAACAAAGGTATAAATGACTTTAAACCATATTCGTGTAAATAGTAAAAATGTTTTGAAATACATTTAAAAGAAACATGGATGTAGATGATAAAGAAGTCCCAGTAGATTATTACGTATAGACAACCTCGGATAATGAAGAGATTGTGAAATAAACCCTTACCTTGTACTTTTCCTTGGTTAAGGATAGGTTAAACTCCTGTATAAAAGTGAAATAATTGTTATTAAATTATACCAGAATCATATACATTAATATGATATCATATATAATCTTTTAACATTTCTTTGTTAATAATATCTTAATATTATTGTCGTTTTGGGTGTTAACTTACTCATTTTCTTTTATATATTTTGTTATGTAAGCCATGTTTGTTATGGATAGGTTGTATCATATTCATATCCAGAATGGTATTAAGTCCTTGAACATTATTATTAATCATAAAATGAGAATTAGACTTGAATGGATATAATGGAGAATAAATCTCATCACGTTCATGGAGGCGGTTGTCCGTACGTATGCACGGGCGACAATATCATTCTTTTGATATTAAAATAATATTTAATTGGATGGTATATCATATATAAAGAATCATTGGACGCAGGTACTGTAGCGTACTGTAGCATCGGCATACTGTAGCAATGGCGAGCACTGTAGCAACGGCAGGGCACTGTAGCAGCGGCAGAGTACTGTAGCGGTGGTGGGTACTGTGCAGTACTGTAGCAATGCAGGTACTGTAGTAGTACTATTCACAGAATGGGCATCGGGCTAAAAAAATGGGTCTATGGGCCATGTAATGGGCTAAATGCCTACTGGGCCTTCGGGCTATGTAATAGGTCTCCCTCTACCCAGTTAAAAGGGGTCTTTTCTTTCCTTTAATAATAAATGATGCTTCGGCCCCAACCTTAAAAAAAAAAATTACACCACGACGTGGATACGGTAAGCCGTACGTACGCACGTATGGTGACATGTCATTCAAAGGATGGATAGAATACTGAATATGGTTGTACCATATTTATAATAAAATCACAGTATATATAAGATACTAGAGTTATTATTTTAGAATTGTAATAACAAAGAAAGAAGATGTTGAAGAAGAAAGGAACTTGAAAGAGGGTGGTGAAAACATTACCTCTTCTTCGGGTTCTTCCTTTTGACTTGATCAAAAGGGCTCTATAGGTTGTCTTTTTGATCAAACTAAGGCCTCTAGGTTGAATGAAGGAAAGTTTAGAGAGTATTTGGGCAGGGGTTGGCCGAGCCAAAAGGCTTTGAATGTGTGAATTAAAGAGAATGGGGGGTTCCCTTTTATAAGAGGGGTGAGGGGCACCTTTGGAAAATCTAGAAATATTATTTTATAATAAATTAATATTCGGTTTCTAATGTCCCAGAAGTGGATTATTTAAATATTAAGGTTGGTATGGGTCTAAAACCACTCAAACAATAGAATTTATATAGGTTTGTTTCATTATATTAAAGTTATCTTTTAGTTTTAACTCTTAGTTAATTAGTTTCACACGTACCATGCCACTTTGTATTTTTATATTATATAGTTAATAAACATACTATATACCTCCAAGAGACCCCCAAGTGGTCCATTAATGATAGACCTATCATGATATATGTCTCTTGGATGAACCTTAGATTTTTAGGAATTTAATATAAATTAATAATATATTATTTGTTTTAAAAACTCTTTTATGTCAATTTTGACACTATTGGGTATTTTGTTTTTGATAAATTCATAAAAGAATTATTACTTCACAAAAAATTTATATAATCAATCCTAATATGTTATATTAACCTATAAAATAAGTTTAATTCATAAAAAGTATCAAATAACAATTATTTGGATATTTATAATATCAATTATTTTAATATTTCATTAATTAGGTAATTACTACATCACCATTGTGTCATAAATAAATTAAATTATTTAATGACTAAAAATTATAAATAAAATACCATTATGTAGGAAATCGTTTTATCTTTCTAATTAATATTTACAATTGAATTAACTTATGTAAAATCCTATATTAAAAATGTTTTAGTAAATAAACTTTTATTTTAACTCTTTTAACTCTTCTTTGAATTAAATAATAATAAATGTCCTAATATAATCCAAGTGGACCTAAATGATAATATTTTATTCCTAAGGTTGTTTTTGGTCGAGGTACACTTGTCCAATAGAATTAATACATGTGTTAGGGTAATATTAATATCATTTTTACCTTTAATTACCCTATTTACTTTTAACCGTGGTAAATAAAAGTCAAAAGTTACTATTTACCAAAAATTATTTTCATCTCATTGAACCACATTTTACTCCTTGATATTAACCTTGTCTCTCAGATTTTAAAAATTCCACTCACATATGCGGTAAAATTATGTTTTATGAAATATTCAGTTTTTTAACTACCACTTAGTGGTTTCACTATTCATCAAAAAATGAAGTTTTTCAGAAAAATACCAAAAATTCACCCTAGGCTTATTTCGATACTCTGAATCCAAAAATGAAGTCCATTTTGAAAAATAAAATTTATAAATTTCAAAAATTGGGTATTACTATTCATAATGGCAAGTTTGATTGGTTTTTGTGTGTTAGAACTCGATGTTACGTACAACACACGCTATCGCATTATTCAAAGAGAAGCATACTGTAGCAGCTTGGGGTGTTACATAGGTGATTATTCTTTAATTTAACCCTTATATTAGAACATTGAATTGGATAATTCCCTTATTATCCACACATAATACATTGAACAAAAAAGGCTTATTTAGGATGTGATTTATTCCCTTCCACTATACTCTTAATTGTTTTGGAAAATAGACACTTTATGCCCCATTTTTCCACTCTTAAAACACCTTTGAGTTCATTTTTAGCTTTTCCCTTGGTGCATCTTTGTATATTTTTGACATGAAGGGAATTGATTATTCATTCCTTTATCTCCTTTATTAGATTAAATTACTTGAGAATTAATTCTAATATTCTTTAATAGCTTTTTACATTAAATTATGTGCCTATTGTTAATTATGATTTTTGATAGATGGTTTGGTAGAATCACAATATTTCTTAGTTGAGATCCCATCATGTTTGGCATCACATTTGGATAGTCTTTACATTGTCCATAAAATTGGTTCTTCATATTTCCATCTATTGACTTGATTAATGGGGAATGTATGAATGAGTAATTTTGAACTATTAAACACAAAAATAGGAATCCAATAACATTAAAGTGTTATCTTATAAATGGTACATATTTATTTAACTTATGCATTTAGAGGATTTAATATATGTTATCCACGATCTATTTTCTAATATATAATCTTATGGGAAATTGTTTTCCTTAATAATGGTCAAAATGAGATTTTGAATTTACGAAATAAATCCAATGGGTGTGTCAAAGAAGGTGTGCAAAAAGGCCTATTATCACTCACTAGTTCCTAGTTGAGTCTATCTCAAATTGGTGTTTTTGGGTGTTACCCCTAGGTACACTTGTGCTATATCCAAATACACATGTAGTATATAAAAAAGGATTTATTTTATTGAAAACTAATAAATCTATAATTTAAAAAAACATAGTGATGTTTTCCCATACTTAGTGTTCTCTCCAAGGAATTTTCTATAGTTCTCTAATCCTAATCCCAAAAATAACTAGACATTCATTTGATACCAACTATGATAATTGGTATCCTTTTTATAAATTAATTTGTGATTTATTACATAAGAATAAACATAATACATCATAGAAGATCAATAATCCTAGTATATTTGTATGATTGGGTACATAACACAACAACTTGATACATGGATACAATAACATTAACCAAAATTCCTTAACATGCTTCTAAAATTCCATATATTTTAGAACTGCACAAGATATCCTGGAGAAATACATAAAAATGGGTGATATGTAAATCCCAATAAGGGAATAAAAAAATAATACCATGAAGAATGTATCACATGTTATATCATAGAAAATTCAATGTGATATTAAAGGGATGATGATCATAAACATGAACAATGAGGCATGATATAGTACGATAACATAAAGGCAATATGGGAATGCGGTGACGACTTTAAACATGACATTATAAATATAGTTCAAGTTTAACCAAAAATAAATCATAACAAAATTCTTGTAGTATAACCTTCTTCACACTATACATGGAACCTCATGAGACTAAAACATTACCCAACTCATTGGATTACTATGTGCATGCACCCATCATAATCATATCATGTACGTGCATAAGTTTGCAACATATATCATATAACTTAAGAACATATTTCATAACATTTAATCCCACAATTATGGATTTTGGGTTAAATACAAGGAATTAACCAATAAAATAATTTTAGATATGTATATGTGAATACCCTTTAGTGGAAATAGTGATGGTATACACAATAAATGGGGTTTTAGGGAAAAATGACTGTGAAATGTTGGTAGCATAACGACAATACATGAAGGTTCATAAAATGGCTTAATGAGATAAAAAGGGGTGTCTCATAATTTTGGCATAAAATGGGAAGTGATAGGCATATGTCAAAACATAACACAACATAAGGAATTGAAAGTAAAAGGGCATAAAATGAATAAGATTATTGAATAATGAGGAGAAGGAGAGGATTTCAGCATAATAACAGCTTCGGTAAACACTATAATGAGAGGGGATAAATGATATATAATTTTTATGACATAAATTTAATATTATAGGCATAATTATAGTCTCATTCAAATATAACAAATAATATTAAAAAGGATAAATATAATGAAGATTATTGAATTGAAAATAAGGGGGAGAGGTCCCTCACTATTGGTATGGAGAATCACATGACAATTTTGACAGCATAACAGGTATACATTAAGGTTAATGTGAAGTATTAATGAGATTTAAATGGATCAATAATCAAAGGGAAATAAAAATATAAGTAATATGTATGTATAAAAACATTCAAAAACAAGATCAAATAGAAATTTAGAGGCATAACATAAAAATGTGCTTGAATAAAAAGAAATGGAGATCCCTTATCTTAAGAGGACGATTCCAAAATCATGAGAGGAGATTATTGAGAGCTTGGGGAACCTTGGGAGGACTATAGATAGGGTAGGGAAGAGTAATTATGCGATCAAGTTTTTTAGTGAAGAGGAATGGGAGATTGGGTGGGTCTATATAGGAAGAGAGAGGGGAGTTCTTCCTTCTTTTCCAAACATAGTTTTTAGACTCTATATAACAAAATAATAAAAACCAAAAACCATCCCATTATTTTTGACCATTGTTTCTACTAAATAGGATTTGTTTTAATTATTTTATAATCAAAAGGAGTGAAATAATTAAAATATTACCCATGTCTATTTGGATGTGAGTCATGTTCACAAAGAAATGATTTTAAAACATTAAAATGTAATATAGGTTTTGAAGGATTCATAAAGGTAATATAAAATTAATAAAATAAACTAAAAACCACTTTATTTTAAGGGTAAAAATATATTTGGTTGTTCATTACCTTTATATAATTTATTACACCACTTTTTTCTCACTACGATGTCATAATACACCCTATATATTTATTCTATATTTAATTTTTACCCAAAAATTCGACTATGTCGTAAAGGACTATAAGATTCACCATAAGATAATTTAAACATGGTGATTCCAAAAATAATATTTATTTTATCAACATAATTTTATAAATATGTGAATTTTATCTTTTAAAATGAATATTTAAATTTATTGGAAAATGCTGGTTTTTTTAAAATATCAATTTTCGAACCCATATAACAATTACATCCGTCTTCATAAAAAAAATATTATCATTTTAATTAATAAAAATTACCTAATAGTATTATCTTATTAAAATAAAATTTATTTTTTACAATTAATAAATTCTTCAAAAAAGGAATATCTTAATTGAAATTGACCATTACACAAAAATACAATTGTTTTTTTATCGTATCAAAATCTAATTTTTATCAAAATCATTTATTAATTATTTATAGAGAAACAAAGAAAATTAATTATTATTATATTTAAATTAAAATATAGATATTCATAAAATTTTAGTTACTTTATTTATAGTCCTTGTTAAATTATTTTTACCCTTAAATTACTAATTTCCCTTTAATGTTGGTAATAAATATTTACTACAGTTACTATTCATATTGCCCAAAAATTATGTTGAAATTATTACCAAATAATTATTATTATAATTCCAAATATGGAATTTATTTTATAAAAACAACCTCACAAAGATTTAATAAATTAATTTAATATATATATATATATAACCATAAGAGCGACGAAAACCAGTTTTTCGAGAAATGGATTTTTCAAGGAAATAATTATTTTACATTAACTCTATAACTATTAATATTATATATATGAATTTAAATTCATAATTATAGATATATAATATATAAATTTAATTTAAATCATCCCCCATTAGGTTTTATTTTAATTAATTATAATATTAAAACATTATGTATTTCCTAACAATTTTTCAGAAAAATGCATTTTTAAGACAAAAAATACACTTACTCTAAAATATGATATCAAGATGTTTTAAATGTAATTAATTAGATTAAATATAACTAAATAATAATTATATTAATTATAAATAAAATTAATTGAATAATTTTACTATTAAATTACTTAATTTACTAAAAGAAATGATGGTTTTACAAAAAAATTGGTATTTCTCAATGTTCACTGAAAAATAAATATTTTCTGAAAAATAAATATTTTCTAAAAAATAAAAAAATTCACCCTAAGTTAATATTAATATTATGATATAAAAAATTAATTTAATTTTTGGAAATATATTTTCTAAATATTCTGTAAAATAATTATGTTATTTTTTCACAAAAAAGAATGAAAAATCATTTTTGAAGAAAATAGATTTTGAAAAAAAAGAAATTACCAAAAATTGAATGATTATTTAATAAGAATTTATCAATAAATTTTGAATATATATATATATATATTTCATAAATTATTTAATCCTATTCATACCCACAAATTTAATGGCTAGGTTACAGTGATCATATTTAAAAAACCATCATTTTTTTGGGTTTAGTGTTTCATATCACATACGCTATCGAACAAAACTTTATCGTCAAAAAAAATCAGTGCATTATAAGAACCAATATATAGAAATTAGCTAGAAAATTATGGGGTATATGATTTGGAATTTTCAAACATTCTTTATGAACAATGATAAAGGATTTTTTTCCTATTTCCACGGTCTCCTTCTAATGAAAATAATTAACCCCAATTACTATCTTCCATAGATAGTCCATCACACTGAAAGTACCCTCAAAAATATATTTCTCTACTAAGGGTACTTCCTATTACTTTTAAAATACCATATTACTTATTATTAGATTAAGGAATGTTCTATAAGATATCCATATTATTCTATTGAAGGGGAATGTATTGGTTTTCTATATTTTTCATTATACAGATAACCATGTTTTTATTTAGACTAAGGTTTCTTAAGGATTGGTTTGAAATTTGTTGTTGAATATTATGGTCAAGACATTAGAATTAATTAGTTTATGGGTAGATCCCAAAATTATATATCTCCTCAATGAATTGATAGGTATTGTGAGACAAAAAAACTTGGGTTTTGGTGTATACCTCTCCCCATATAAGTATTGTGTCTTGGCACAAGGCCTTTAAAATATGTTTTTATGTACAAAATTGTGTATTATATCATTATGGTATGAATGATTATTATTATACATGTTTAAATATATATTCATAGATATATAATTCCTTCAGTTTCAGTTAATTATGGATTCTTGTAATTTTTTTATTCTCACTATATCACTTTTACCATATTTATGTAATGATAACTTTTATTTTATGATACTTCTTCTTGATCATCTGATCTAACCATTATTTTTTCCCTTCCCTAGGGAAACTATATGATAAATATGTGTAATTTTTTGGGATATTATTGAAGATAAATAATTTTCTCACATTCTATGCTTGTTGTTTCTTTAGATTTCAAATTTTATATGTATGTATCTAGTCTTCAAAGACTACCAGGCTATTGAATCCTATAAAAACTATTTTATTTTGTTCAAATATTATAATTAAACTATGATATTTTTGTTTTTGAAGTCTATATTTTTACATTAGATCATAGGTGGCTCTGAATTGCTATGTTCTAACTGTTCTCCCTTACTTACATTTCATACTTTGTTCAAATGATAAATTTTCCCTACTAATCCATATAACCATCATCATTTCCTATCTTTAAAATACATCCTATTTTGAAATAAAAATCTTTGGCACTATTATATCATAACATTACCTCTAATATTACCCCTCTTAGGGTAATAGTGAAAATGAGATTGATCCCTAGTGCCCACATCCAATAGGCCACAAGTTGGCAACTATTATATAGGGTGTAAAATGTATAAAATATGAGGAATTGGCCTATATATATCACATAAAATGAAAAATATCAACTTCTCAAATCAATAATAAAAATAAATATCCAATCCTAATAAATTAAATTTCATATGATTCATAAAAAGGAAATTAATCTTGGAAAAAAGATAGAACTATGACCAAGTACTCCACCAGCTCATATACAACCACTATAACCAAGTAACACAAAAATCTATCATTGACCAAATCTTTTGGACCTGAAAAGAAATTATATATAGGGGAGAGGATACACATATACTTATTAGGATTTTCCCTGATATATATTGTGTAAATGTTAAGGAAGCATACTAAAGGCTAGTAAATAGACTAAGGAAATAAAATCATCTCCTAAATATGGGTACTATATCCAAACCTCACTATAGATCGCCCACTATGTAATGAACAAAATAAGTAACATGATATCAAATTTATATATTTTAAAAGGAATCCCCAATCCATTCCCCCCTTGAACTAGTCTCCCTCACTCCATCTTCCCATGTCAGAGTGTTTCTATCCTCTCCATAAGTCATCATCCACCCCGTGTATCCATCCAAACCATAACATCATCACCACCTACACCTAGTGCAACCATAAAAACATAGACACATATATATACTATAATATTAATGAATTAAAATATATATATACATGTATTGAAAAATTGAGAGCCATTATATACCATATGATCACAAAAACTATACCTTAAACTATCATAGCCAAGATATTTCTATATACCATGCTACAACTGGGAGAGATATTGGGGAAAGTAGTTTTCATCCATCCATATCCTTGATATCCTAGATGATAGAAAAAAACATAGAACCCAAGGCTAATATGGTTGTTGTCAACACTACACAATAGTGTGGTGGATCATAAGTAATTATAGAATATAATGATAGTATAACACATAACCAGTTTATGGGAAAATTTTCTACCCAAGAATCAAATTGTAGTTAAAATCCCTCATAAAAAACTAACTTCCATATCTAGGATTAGAAATATAATTATAAACTAATCATGCATGCATAAAAATTCATTATATTTAATCATTTATTAATTTAATGATTACAATTTAAATTATAAAACCCATTTAACAATTTTGGCTCAAAATATAAAAAGCTTTAATAATTTATAATTTAGTTAGAGATTTCAAGCCATTATTTTTGAGTATTTAACCCTTTCAATCCATGGTTCCAATTAATGAATCATTACCATCTTTAACCCCCATTTCCATAAATTCATTTATAACTCAATTAATATTCCATAATTCTATGTATTATATGACTCAACCGAATAATCCATCCTAATATCAACCCCAGCGTAATGACTTGGTAATTGGCTATCTAGTCTCTTAACATGTTCTTACTATCCCAACTTTATCCATATCAATACACTTTTATAAAAGGGTAAAATAACCCATCCCTTTCAAAATTGTCCAACCATACCTAGTTCTACATGTCAAAATATATCAATATTTATAGAAAAATATCATAAATTTATGGTTTTGAAAAATATATTTCTAGAATAATAAATTAATGGTTGAATGATAACATAACATCAAGGATAAAAGATTATAATAAACAAGTTTGAGCTTACAATGTACCAAAATATTTAATTCCATTAAAAAATATATTTAATTCTTGCCTTGGATTAATCAATTTATTTTGATCAGGATTCATCAACAAGATACATAATATCCAATATATAAAATCATCCTAAAACATGCTCAATGAAACGCTTTATTGTTCCATAGTTTTAGGAAAGAGTGATAAACTCAATTCATGTGACTCATTCATTATTATATTCATCTAACCATATTTATATTATTATCTGTATTTTAAGTATAAAAAATACTCTAGGGAATAACAATACTCACAATAGTTCTAAATCTATTAGAACCCTAAGAGTTCATGTTAGATTTTTTTGATAACATATCTTTTGTTGGAAGTGTTTATATCATATAGAGAGGGTGAGTTATCATTGTATTCAATACTTGATAAGGATTTTTTAAAGAAAGCAATGATTATTGGAGGAGTTATAATTTGATATGATTCTTGATAATATAGCTGTTAAAGAAATTTGTGAGTATTTGATGAGTTTTTATTTGATATCACTTATGATAAGGAAGATACTTAATAATATGGAGGAATCTTCATTATTTCCCATTGTAGTGTGTGTGAAGTTCATATATTAAATGATAGAATGGCTATAAAATATATCTAATAAAAATATGTAAGTATTATATATATGCATAAGGTTGAGACAACTGCATGTATGGTTGGGATGAACTTCATTTAGAACACATATGGTTGGTTAAAACTGCTCATAAGGTTAGGAAAAAAATTAGTATGAAATATGAATGCCTGTTATGAGTCATTATAAGGTTGGAATATAACTTATTAAGCTTAGGGAAATGAATTTTTAAGGTTTATGGGGTCCCATATAAGGTTGGTGTGAGATGGTCATAACATTGAGACAATCCCTATTAGGTTGATGTAGTGGATCATAAGATTTAACTATAGATTTTTTAATCTGAGATTACAAGAAGAATTATTTTGGAATAAATCCAAGGATTTGAATCTTTATTTTCAAGGATATTATTCTAAACATTTGATTCATTTCTTTGAAAAGGGAAAATCATATAGGAGTTCCATATAAAATTTTCATGTATCATTTATGTAGGCTAGAGTTCAAAATAAGAGATTGCAGTGAAAAATAAATTGAATATTAAACCATGTAAGGTTTACTAACATAAGGTTTCATAATGTAGGGGTTCCTAACATATGATTATTTAAAAAAATATAGGGATATCCTAGATTTATTTATGAATAATGTCAACCATCTACAGTTAGCTACAAATTAAGAAATTATTATTGATTTCTATAAAATTATTTTTATATTCAATAATGATATTTTTTATGATATTTATATAGGATTATTAATTTATGTCATATCATACTTTCATAGTTCTTAAATGATTCAAATATCATTATGCTTTACTCGTAGATCCATAATTCAAGAAAAATCAAAAAGAGGTATTTATGGTGATATTACTTTGAACCAACTAATGATAAATTATATCGCATCAAAAAAGAGGAAGTCATTGTATGAGACACTGTATTCATGATGATTAAAACATTTTACATGAATATTATCTCTTTTAGTTAAACTTTAATAAAAAACTTTTAAGGATTATAGAGTTTTAGAGACCATATAGATTAAGTGGTGATCACTAAAATCAAAGAAATTAGTTTTTTCTATTGTTTAAATATTTAAATATAGAAGGTATGTAATATATATATATATATATATTTAAATTGATTTACCAAGATTGATAGAGATTTTAATGGATTGATATCTTAATATTTAGATTTCTTGAGGTTACATATTTGAAATATAGAATGTATTCTTGTATGGGTTCTGTATTTTCTCAATTAGAATAAAATGACGTGGGAGAAGGGAATGAGAAAATTATTATTCCCCTGATACATATATTCATTTAAAGGGATAAGGAAAGTAAACTATACATTATTAAAGATATGATTTCTATAGAAGAGGAAAGATGACATAGTGCAGAAGGGAAGGCAGGAGTTTGTGTCCAAGTATTAGAATATTGTATAAGTTCTAGATTCACCCTAGAAGAAGATATCTAGGGACATTGAGAAGAATTTTCCAATTAATAGGAAAAAGTTGGTTTCTATTTGAAGGAAAGTTTACAGAAAATCTATAAAGGAGAAGAATGGAGTTCAGAGGCACTATTCATACATGTTGTAGAACAATAGGGAGACAATAGTTGGTGTTAATCATGGAGATACCTACATATTTATAAACTATGGATGTTCTTTATCGGATTAGTTCTTGAAGGTGGATAAAGGGATGTGAGCCTTGGGTGATAATGATCTATCCCAAAATAGTTGTAAGGTAAAGAGCCCAGTGATAGAGTGACAAAGACCATTTGTATCCACATAACTAGTGAAGTAGTATATTTTAGTGCAATAGAACACTGTATATTTCATGCTCTTTGGACATATCCCAATAAGGGTGAACCAAGTAAATCATATGGCCCTTTAATATTTACTATAACACATTAACATATGGGGATTCAATGATTGTTTGATTAAAATAATTAAGAAATTAGGTAACACATTTCTTAATAAAATGGTTAAAATATCAAATATATATAAATCAGTAAAAAGGGAAAAGAAGTTGTAAATCGACTGAACCCTAATTTATACCCTCTTAAGGTGAATTGGGGACTTAAAAAAGTGGTATATGGGACTAAGTTTATATTTTTTGTTCAACCTTGGAGGATATTATTGGATTCCTTTCACAAATGGAGTTAATTATTGAGCCACCATTTTCAATGGAATAAAATTCCATAGGTGGAAAAAGGATTTCATAATATACATGGAGGTTTTTAGGGAAGTCCCACATGAAGTCATGTAGAAAGTAATTTTCCTTTTCAGTCAACATGAAAGTATATTTCAAATAGATAAAATAAATTTAGAGATTGATGAATCGGTTAAGAATGAATTAATGAATTATCTAAATGAAGATATTCTTAAGAAGGTGTACCTCTATAAACTCTCTAGGGATATGTGGAAAATCTTGGTGAATTATATACCAAGAAATTAAAAGTAATTCAAGAGGAACTAGTGAATGCATATAGTGAAACATTTGTCATGTATATATTCAAAAAAATAGGAGAAACAAAAGTAAGACTCCTAAAAAATAAAATATCCAAATGAGGTGACAATTTAGTGAACTAATCCCTTTACACATATTATTATATGTTTTTTAACATAGGAAACCAATAAATACAACCCAAATATTATGAGGCCTTGTTTCTTTGAATGAATAGGTTCCAAATACTTCAAAAAGAAACTCAAACATAACATGTTTATTTAATGTTTCTTAATTATATCCTATGTCCAATTGAGCTCATAAAATTGAATAGAATAACCCGAGGAATAAATAAAAGAAATGGGTGAGCTATAAGTCCCAATAAAGGAATATACATGAAAACGAAGTATAAAATGTGAGTAAAAAAACATAACATGATATCATAAAATAGAATTCTCATGAATAATAAAATGGTATAATAAAAAAAATATGGAATCATAATATCATTGAAACATAGGGAAGTGGTAGTAATATAAAACTTGACATACACATAAGTTAATGATAACCACGAATAAAACATCTTACAGTGGACAGAGCCCCATCATGGATTAGGTTCACTCCATAATACCATAAATTCCATATCAGGAGAAAAAAACATTACCCAATTCATTTGACTGCTATATCGATTCACCCATCATAAAATGTACATGCTTATGTATACCACAAAATGAAATCAATTATAATCTATAAACATAAGAATTGTCCATGGAAAGAAATGTTCTATATAACCATATCATAAAGCTAAAGCAGACGGAATATTATAATGGTTTCCATGATAGAAGTTATTTCATAATTCTTGTATTTTCATATGAATAGTTTATAATAAATTATTTCTATGTGAAGTTAATACTTGAAAATTAGTAGAGAAATCCCTTTAAAAATGTACCTCTTAAGTGGGGATTTAGGAAAAAGGGTAACAAGTCATTAAAGTGGGTAATGGAATAATAATTAACATAAAAATAGAAATGGAATAGTATATTTTTCCATGATAAAATGAGTTAATTTACAAAAAATGTGTGGTTTAAAACATTTTAAGCAGCTGTAATTAAAGAGGGGTAAGAAACAGATAAGTTCCCTTTAATTGGGTTTGCTTATCGAGAGAAATTTAGAAGGTAACCGTTTAAAACATGTATATTTCCATCATGTGAAGTTTAATTAATCTAGGTATATTTATGTGGGGAATATATAAAAAACATAAAATAAGTATATAAGAATATTAGAGCGATAAAGTTAGGTAATATGGCTAAATTTCATAACCAAAAGAAAAATAGTGTTTCAAATAGATTCCTTACCTTAAGTTCTAGAATCATTTTGAACTTGTACTTAATGTCCTAAATAAAACATTAAATGCATTAATTACATAATTAAAGACATTATATATATATATTTTATTTATTATATTCATTTATAACTATTTTAATGAGATATATTTACTAATTTCATTGTTCTGAGGGTGTTCGTTTCATGGTTCAAAGGTCATATCACATGTGGATAATTATTGAATTTCTTTTCAAATGGGAATAAAACTCTAGAAGTGAAAAAATGGTATTAATGTGCCTCTATAAATTTAAATTTTCCTAAATATAATTTTTTTATATACAAGGATAATTAATTTAGTAAAAATGTTAATGTATGCGGTTAGTTCATTTTGGACGTTTTACTGACCATCATGAACTAGATTCATTTTATTTAATTAAATTATTATTAAAAAATTAAATAAACAGAAATAAGTTATAACATAATTATAATAATAATATTCAACCATAATATTTTTTCTATAACCAACATTGAAAGTGGTGTGAAAAAATGAAGTACATTGTTCATGGTGGCGGTGAACCAACTATATTGTAAACAAAATTTTCATTTTAAAATATAAATATTGGAGTATAGAAGATTGATATCTCACCATAGTAATGCCAAATTAGTATATTTATGATATTTATCTTACTAACTCTAGGTTTACGGAAAACGTAATTGGTTGGTATAAGAAGAATAAAATTGAAAGAGGTTCGTTGGGATTTTTTCCTCTTCCTTAGGTTATCTCGTTTTATGCTACCCCTTAAGAGTACTTGGAAAGGTATTTGTATGAGACTGAAAGAAAAAATATGTTAGGGAGAGGATTTTAAATGTAATTGGGATAATATTTCTAAATCTTTAGGGCTAATAAGTTTTGAGGAAAAGGGGTGGTAATTATAAGGGGATGGAAATTTTTTGAATATTATAGTCCATAGTTTATTATTCGGGCTCAAGACAATCAATATTATTGATCATTGTGACTATATATAGTAAATGGTTCACATGAGTTCGAAATAATGTGTTCTTACATCTTCAAGGACTCAAATAGTCATGTATTTATCTTATATTGTTGAAGATCATATTTTTCAGTATTTCACTATTTATAAAAATAAACTATTTTATAAAAATCCCAAAAAATATTCCCTAACCATTTTTATCCTGTATATTGAAAAAATAAATTCATTTTATGAAAATAATTTTCTAATATGATAAATTAAATTTCTAAATAAAACCCTCATTTATTTGAAAAATACAAATTTGAAATTTATGATCAATTTAAGACCCTTTGAAATATTACTTACGAGATCATAAAATTACATTATCAATATAATACAACATAATATTAATTTATAAACCCAATTTATGAAAAGAATATTTTTTATATCATTATATTTTTTTTACAAATGAAAATAAAACATATATGTTTTATAAAAATATGGACACGTATTTTATCATTATTAAAACATTTATTTACTTGTATCATGATATAAATATACAATTTTTTACTTATATTGTACACCTAAATATTTTTTTACACTTCCATAGGCGATGATACAATTCTAATGGTCTGGTTACTATTCCTAACATTTAAATTACTATTCCAATGGTTAGATTACTATTCCAATGGCCATATTACTATTCCAATAGTCTGATTTGTAATGATCATATAGATTCCCTATTTATTATAAATACCACATAATTAATTAATTCTTAATTAAATTCTATTTTCTCTCAATATTAAATATATTTTCATTTTCAAAATGCATATTTAATTACTAATATTTTTCTTCATTTCTAAATTTTTTTCAAGAGTTCTATTATTTTAGTGGATTGAGTATATCCAATTTTATCTATTATTGTTATCTTATTTTCTATTTTTTGTCCCATTGTATTACTTTCAATTCTTATGGCCATATTTATTATCAAAATTTAATTTTCAAATTAATATAATAAATAGTAGTTGGTTTTATCATATTATGTGTGCATTATATAATATTATATTACTAAATATGATACAATTAAATATTCCAAAAGGAAACTCCATTGATAAAATTCTAGTTCGTTGCATTCTTCACCCTTAAGAAATGTCAACCTTTAAATTTCATTTTACATACTAAGGTGAAAAAATAATTCGCTACTTCTGCTTCATGGATTCCTTTTTCCCATGTTGTCTCCTCATAATTATGGTTTCAAAATAGTAATTTTACTTTGTGAGTTATCTTATTGTGTAGAAATTTATCTCTATAGTCCAAGGTCTTCACCATATTACCCTTATTACAGAGATCATTTTCCAAATGTACAAAATCTAAATTTAGTACATGTGATGGATCTAATATGTAGTTTCTTATGCGGGATATGTGGAATACATCTTGTAATAGAGAAAGGGTTGGTGGGATTTCTAGTCAATTGTCCATGTCTCCTATGTGAATGATAATATCAAAGGGGTCAATGTATCTGGGACATTACTTTCCCTTCTTCCTAAATATGAAAAGTACCTTCCATGAAGGTATGAACATGAAAAATTTATCTCTGAACTCAAGCTCTTTGCCTCATTTAATATTTTAAACATACTTCATCTATCAATTATGAACATCCCTGATATTCTATTGAATAGTCTTGACCTTTTCTACAATTTACTAAACCATTTCAGTCCCTAATAGTTTTCATTCACTAACTTCATCCTAACACGTAGGTGTTGTACAAATCTTCCCATAAAGTTCATCATATGGATAAATTTGGATGCTTGAGTGGAAACTATTATTGAATGTGAACTTTACTAGACGAATATGATGAACCCATCCTCCTTTTAAGTTTATCAAGTATGATCTCAACATGCCTTTAAGTGCCTTTATAGTCTACTTATATTGGACATCAATTTAGAGGTGGTAAACCATAGTAAATTTCAATTCAATGTTTAGAGAATGTTGGAGTATTTTATATAAAATAAAGGTAAATCCCATGTCTCAGTCAGATACAATAGATAGTGGTGTTCCATGCAGCCTCACCACTTCTTTGATGTAAATCCTTTCATGTTGATAGGGTGATAAATCCTCTCAAGTTTCAATAAAGTGATCATATTTTTCTATGAAGATCCATATAAACCCATATAGAATTATTTCCTCTAGATTTTATTAAAAAACCTTTGATAAAATCCATGGAAATGTTTTCTTATTTCCATGTAGGTATGGTTAATGGTTTAACATTTCCCCTGGTCTATTTTCCTTTCAGTTATCACCTACTGAAATACTAGACATTTTGATGTATATTTCGTGATCTATTTCTCGATATTATCCCAATAATAGTTTTCTTAGATATATTGATACATCTTCATGCTCCCTAAATGGATGGACACAACAAAAAACAATATATTATAGGCGGTTTTTTAGAAAGGGTTAAGCATAACCCCCTCAAAATTCATTTTCTGTATTATTAAAGGGGTTTATGTGCAGCCCCCTCTAGTCATCGAATTTACTGGGGGTTATGAACTCCATCTAAATTCATTTTCTATATAAATTATAGGGGGTTATGTGAGACTCTTTCTAATCATCGAATTTAGCGGGGGGGGGGGGGGGGTATGAACACCCTCTAATTTCTTAAATTAGAAGGATTTTTGTACACCCTCGAATTTTTTTGACATTATTTTTTTAATATTTGGTTGGATTTTGGAGGGGGTTTTGAACCCACTATAATATAATACAATATATATGTTTTATAACCACTACTAATCAATGAGATTAGCTGTGATTCACAACATCCTTTAATGTATTGAATTAGAGGGGGTTCAAAACACACTTTAATTTCTTAAATTAGATGGGGTTCAAAACCCCCTTTAATATGTTAAATTTGAGGGGGTTCAAAACCCCCTCTAATTTATTAAATTAGAGGGGGTTCAAAACACCCTCTAATTTCGTTAAATTAGAGGGGGTTGTGAACCCGCACTATTTAAAAAAAATTCCATTATATATATAAAATTAAGACCCTACATATAAATGTACTTAAATACATTATATGAACATATTATATAAAATATTTATCTGATTATATTTAATTATATTTATATGTATACATAAATTTAATTAAATAATGTTATTTACAATAATATATATTTATTTGTATAAATTTTATTTCATATAATATCAATTATATGTAATATAAAACCACAAAAATATTATATAAATATAATTTATTTTAAAATTATATCATGTAAAAACTCATGCTTTTAGTTTTTACAATTTATATTATAATAATAAATATATTTTAAAATAATATGATTATGATTTTTGTTATATATAATAAATATTAAATGATATACGATTTATAAAAATAAATAAATATTAATGTACACAATATTATACAATTATATTTACTCAAATAAATATATATTAATGTTGATAATAATAAACATTTGTATTGAAATGAATTATATAAATATTTGTATAAGTTGTATTTCATAAAATATTAAATATATATGATATACATATTAGTTATATATAATATACATACTAATTATATATAATATGCATATTAATTATATATAATATAAATATTTATTTCATCTAACATTATATAAATATTTGTATAAATTGTATTTCATATGAAATATTTGTATAAATTGTATTTCATATATATATATATATATTTCATATAATATTAATTATATATAAATTTATACAATTTATACAAATAAATATATATTAATGTAAATAATTATAAATATATGTATTGAAATACATTATAGAAAAAAAAATTAAATACATTATATAAATATATTAAATAAATAGTTATATATATATATATATATTATGTATATAAACTTGTATATAATATAAAAATATGTATTTAAGTATATAAATAATGTACATTAATATATTTGTAAATATATAAATATATGTGCATATACATAATATAAATAGTATTTCATAATATATTTACTCAAATGTATGTAAATATGAAGATAAAATATATAGTTTATATAAATGTATAAATTTAAAATAATGTAAATGTATTGTAATATAAATACATAATATAAAAATGAATATATTAATTTATATAAAAATACATATAGGTTATATATTTATATGTATTTAAATATTATTTACTTAAATAAGCTTCAATATATCTATAAATATATAATTGAGTACTTCAATAAATGAAATCATACTGGCATACTGGTGGAGGCATGACAGTTTCATAATATAGTTTGTGAGTTCGAAACACAAAAAGGCAGGAATTTTACAAGGGGGTGGGTTCATGGGGAATTTCATGTACTGGTCATGCGTGTTACTGGAGCGACGTAGCGCGAGAACTAGAGGGGATTGTTGCATGAGGTACTGAAGAGGCTGACCAAGGTATAATGTAGAGGCACTAGACACACACGAAGGGGATTAGAGGAGAGGGATGAAAGGAAGAATCCATGTGAATCTAAGAATAACTAATATTTCATAAAAAAATTTATTAGAGGCTATTTTTGAAACCTTCTATAATATAGGTCTCAGTTATAGGGGGTTAAAACCCCCTCTAATATTGGTCTCAATTAGAGGCAGTTTCAAGAACCGCCTCTAATATGAAGCATACAACTCAATTAGGGGCGGTTTACAACTGCCTCTAAAATGCATTCTAGTTTAGATGGGGTTAAAAAACTCTCTAATATAAATTGCTTTAGTGAAATTATAGGGGGTTAAAACCCCTCTGATATTACCACCACTAGTTGTGAGTTTCTTTACCATTGCTTACGGTAAACCGCACCTAACACAATGTAGCGGGAACATTAGTAGCAATTATGGCTAACCACCACTAATGTGTTTAGAGGGGGTTATAACCCCTTGTAATATAAACATAGCCCCTTCT
Source organism: Viscum album (assembly GCA_963277665.1). Classification (NCBI taxonomy): domain Eukaryota; kingdom Viridiplantae; phylum Streptophyta; class Magnoliopsida; order Santalales; family Viscaceae; genus Viscum; species Viscum album. Next base: position 1,629,429,727 of record OY728159.1, read on the forward strand.
AATTAGAGCATTTTTTTGTAGTGGGATAAGGCTGAGCTATGTGTATCATTCAATAAATCCTTAATTATCTTTGGATTTTATCAGTACATAGAGTTGTGACCCAAATCCTAGAACTCCTTGTTCATCATTTTTGAACTCTGAGGAATTTCATTTTCTTATAATTTCCACCTAATTATATATTTCTATATTATATCTTTGAGTATCCTTTATATTCTCAAAAATGGATGGTTGAATAATAATTTCAAAGAGTAATTAATCTCTCCCAAATTTACCCATGTTTTTAGGGTTAAGCGGTTGCTTGTAGTTTATCTTTGGTTGTCAAATCCGCAAATACCTAAGAAGTAACCTACAGACACGTACATTCTATAGATTTTTTTAGATTTAAAGTGGAAAAATTAGATTGGTTTTAGTTGGGTTTACGTTAATTCTAACAGATTTAAGTAGATTTAATTTTAATGTATGAGTTGATCTTAGGTTATCACTTGGGGTGGATTGGATGCATTCCTTTTTCAAATATATCAATTTCATATATTGGAGATGAATTAATTTAAGAAGATAAAAAAACTCATCACTTATTGGTTTAATGCCTACACACCCTAATAATAATCACCTATGCATTTGAAGGATCAATTTATTTATCACTCTATGGTAAAGGTTCATATTATCACTTAAAGTGTGAGGCCTTAAATTCAACAAGGATGAAGGACTTTAAAGATCATCAAAAAAAATTCTCAATTAAAAGATATGATTAGACATTAATGGGGTGAGAAATAAAATCCAACACAACCCCATTCTACTCCCTTGGATCAACCCATAAGTGGTTTATCCCTCCATTGATTCTATGGTTTCAAGGGAAGCGGTAAGTAGACTCATGGGGGAGGAAATGAAGAAGTGAAAAAAAGACAATGAAATAACGATAACTCCACCATTGTGGGATAATTTTCACAAGGTTTGGTGTGAATAAATTAACACCTTGAGAAAATGGTATCCACGTGATATGAATAAGAATATAATAAGAGGGGAATAATAACTTTTATTAAGAAACTAAGATGAATTAGAACAACTTACATGTGCAAGACAAACTTGAGACAACAATAATGTATCATAACATTAAAAGTAAAGAAAATCACCAAATATCCTCAACTCCTCCACCAATAATGCATTAAATAGGTATTTTTTAAGCCTTGGGTAGATATCCAAATATTAAAAAGAATCCGCTTGAGTATGGTAGGCAGAGGGTAGTGGAAAGTATGAGAGAGGAGACTTTTCCACCCTAGACCCGAAGTTGCAGCCAGCTTCTATCCACGAAAAAGGGGCACCTAGATGTACTTATATATGGCCAAATTGGAGTGGAACAAAGAAAAAAAATCAATCTATAGATTTCACCAAGATTTATTTAAAATTTCATCCCAAACTAGTATGTGTTTTTAGAAATATGATTAAATTGGTGGGCTGTTTTTTTGGGCCATAGAATCTGGCCCAGAATTTTATCTCAAAATTGGGCCACCGAAAACTCCCTTTAAAACTCTGAATTATCTCTTGTCACTGTTGGATGAAATGTTACCCTTTATTTTGTTTATCTTAAGTTCAATTTTCAGAATTATTTGGTTTTTATTGTGGCTAATACAGTATATATATTGGGATGTTGTCCAGTTTACTTTGCCCTGAATGTTTTTGGTTCAAAGAGAACTTTGGTGGTTATAATATGAATCTTCATTTTCTCAAAAAACATGAATTGTTCATTATAGCATAGGGGAACTGAAAATAAAATATGAAAATAAAATCAATATCATTGGATATTTATACGGTGTTAAAAAATGTACCATGTAATAGTTAATTTTAAGAAGGAATTACAATAATAATAATAAATAATGTTCAATGTTTAAAATGAACTAAAAATCGAGTTTTTGATTAATGAAGCACATGAATATTTTAATATAAAAAATTAATATTATCCTCTTTCAGTGGATAATCATTAATTATTATGTTCGTTTCTTTATTATCCCCATATCAATACTGTATAAGTATAAAGAGATTGGATCCTTCTCAATTTTCATCATTTATATGGTTTTTGGATCCTTCATACTTAGATCATTTTACACGCTTTTTGACATCCCAAGATGGTAGTTAATTGAGTAGTCATAGTCCTTGATCACCTCTAACCATATTCACTGGCACATATTAAGATTATTTTATATGAATATATATTTTAGGCTCTTATAATATGTATAAATTTCAAACTTCTCTATATAGAGATAATTCCACCATATTTTAAATGAAAAGATCACTACTACCAACTCCGGATCACATGTTGGATAGTTCTACTCATGAACCTTCAATTGAAATGAGGTGTAGGGTATCAATTTATCATTTTGTATGAGTACGAAATATAATCCCTTCTTTGTAGAATTTCTAAATACCATGAAAAGTTCCCCAGTTTTGGGAATTATAAGTACCAGTTCAGTGATTAGAAACTTTTTCTACTCCCTAAATCTCTCTTCACATTCATTAGTCAATAAAAACTATACTCTATTCTGAGTTACCTTGGTTAGTGGGTTTGAAAACCATGAGAAGTTTCTCAAAAATCATCGAGAATACCCATCTAGTCCAAGAAAAGTACACACCCTCATTATAAATATTATAATGGGTAAGTCATAAGCTTACTTTTTCTTATAATGGTCCATAGATATCCATTTTTTTATGATATGATGACTGAAGAATGATACACTATGATAAAATAAGCCTTTAACAACACTAGAATTGGCCTTTATGAGTGCTAAAAAGCACTAAAAACTAGATAATGATTTAAAGACCTTGGATTTTATCAGTGCTTTTATTTAGCATTGATAAATATACCTTTATTAGTGCTTCTCAAAGAAATGATAACAAATTCCTTTATCAGCTCTTCTAAAATCACTAATAAAGGAATCCATTATGATGGATTTTAGAAGCATTGATAAAGGGATCCTTTATGAGTGATTTTAAAATATTTGATAAAGGATACCTTTATCAACAATTAATAGCACAATATAGCATCGGAAATAGGGTAGTGTGCTATAATAGAACACTACATCACTAGAAATTAGAAAAATCAAGTAAAAATAGAGAATTTAAGTGAAAATCATTTTGAACATAAAAAAATAAAAAACACTATATTATATAGGAAAAGAACGCACTTGCATAAAAGAAAAAATCACCCCTTATTCTGAAAAATAATAGACTTGTATAAGAAATTAATTATTATGTTAGTAATAATACAAAGAAATAAATTAAACAACAAGTAATAATTTTAAACTAATGTTTGAGTCATACCAGGAACACTCTACATCGAATTGAGTTAGATTTGATTCTTATATGTTACTCCATTTCTTTTTCATCTTTAACCATTAGCTTTGTGAAAATTAACTAAATTAGTATAAGATAAAATTTATAAGTAAATAAATTAAGTACTAGTAGATATAATGATGTGAAAACAATCTTGGATAATTTTCTTGGTTTCAGTGACATGATATAAATTTTAATCTAATATGACAATTATATTTTGAAAAGATGCACTTGGAGTCATACCGGTCACACCATGCATCGAATTAAGGTGTGAATAATTATTATATATCCAAAATGACTTATGGATCATTTTTCTAAAGTATAAAACAATATAAATGAATTTTCTTGGTTTTGAGTACATGAATTATTTTTTTACTAAAATTTCATTTTAAACTAGAAACATGCACATTGAGTAATATTGGTCACATATTGTGTTAGTTTTATACGAGACTAATTCCTGAACACAAAAAATTAGTTATGAATTATTTTAATAAATTATCCATTCAATCTGGGTGAATTTTCTCATTTTGTTTAGTGGGTGAAACTTTTTTAACTAAAACATCAATTTTAAATAGATAACATATACTTTTAGTCATTTAGAGCACATCATGTTTCAGATTAAGGTGTGACTGATTCCTAAATGTCAAAAATGAATTATGGATCAATTTACTAAATAATAAAAACAATCTAAATGATTTTTCTTTATTTTGAGTATGTAAAATTTCTTTTTACTAAAAAAATGCCGATTTTAAATAAAAATATGCACATGGAGTCATACCGGTCACACCGTGCATCAGATTGAGGTGAGATGGATTCATACACATCACCAATACCTTATGTATTGTTTTCTTAAATTATCAATATAATTTGAAAGAGTTTTCTCAGTTTTTAGTATGTCACTTGTGTTTTTTTAAATGTCATTTTAAATTAGAAACAATTAATTTGAGTCATACTGGTCACATCATGTCTTAGTTTAATTTGAGGCTGATTTCATTAATTAAAAATGACTTATTGATTGTTTTACTAAATTATCAAGACAATTTGAGTGTGTTTCTTTGTTTTCTGTGAGTGATGATTTTTGAACTAAAATGTCAATTTTAAAGTAATAATTGACACTTTGAGTCATTCTGGCCACATCATGTATTAGATTGAGTTGAAGCTAATTCATACATGTCAAAAACAAGACTTATGGATCGTTTTACTAAAATACAGAAACAATTCGAATGCGTTTTATCTATTTTTGAGTATGTCAGTTTTCTTTTTTTATAAATTTAATGTCAATTTTAAATAAAAAGATGAACTTGGAGAAATACCGGTCACATCGTGCATTATATTTAGGTGAAACTATTTCCTACACAACCCAAATGACATATGGACAGTTTAATTAAAATATAAAAACAATTTTAATGGATTTTGTTTGTTTTGTGTATATCAATTTATTTGGTAATAAAATAATATTTTAAACTAGAAATGAGAACTTTGAGTTATATAAGTCAGATAGTGTTTCTGTTTGAAATGATACTAATTCCTAAATTTCAAAAATGAATTATGAATATATTTTTTAAATTATCAAGGAAATTAAAGCATTTTTTCTTGGTTTTCACTGGGTAACACTTTTTGAACTAAAATGTCAATTTTAAATTGATAACATAAACTTTGAGTTATACCAGGTACATCAAGTATCATATTTATGTGTTTCAAATTCCTACATGTCAAAAATTACATATGAATTTTCTTCCTAAAGTATTAATACAATCATAATGCATTTATTTGGTTTTGAGTATGTCACTTGTCTTTTTTACTAAAATTGATGTCAATTTTTAATAAAAAGATGCACTTGGAGTCATAGAGGTTACACCAATAATTATATTGAGGTTAGGATAATTCACACATTTCCCAAATGATTTATGGATAATTTTACTAAACAATAAAAATAATATAATTTTTTTTTCTTCGTTTTGAGTACTTCACTTTTGTTTTTTACTAAAATGTCATTTTAATTTCAGAACACACACTTTAAGTCATACTGATAACATAGTGTTTCAGTTTGATGTGAGACTTATTACTACAAGTCAAAAATTATTGATAAGCCATTTTATAAAATTATCAAGAAAATCCGAGCACATTTTCATAGTTTTTTGTGAGTGACACTTTTTGAACTAAAATATCAATTTTAAACTCATAACGGATACATTGAGTCATGCCGGGAACATCATGTATTAGATTGAGGTAAGTATGATTTATAAACATAAAAAATGACTTATTTATAATTTTAAGATAGTATAAAAATAATCCAAATTCTTTTTCTTTATTTTGAGATTGTCAGTTGACTTTTTTATTATAATTAATGTCAATTTTAAATAAAAAGACACACTTAGAGTTAAAACAGGTACACCATGCATAATATTGAGGTGAATATTATTCATAAACATCTAAAATGATTTATATATTGTTTTAATAATATATTAAAACAATCGAAATGTGTTTTATTGGTTTTTAGTATGCCAGTTGTTTTTTACTAAATTGTTATTTTAAATTGGAAATATATACTTTGAGTCATACCATTCACTTTTTTTTTACTAACACACATTTGATATATGTTTAATTGAAAAATAAAATGATATTAATTTATGTCCATTGCTCGATGAAATTAGTTAATATTTTATTAATATTAATTTTTAATTACAAACCATTCTTCACTAAATATATAACTTATTTAATATTTTAGAATAAATATTTTTCATTATATTAAATCATATTTTAAGAAATATTATACATTCATATATGTATATATATAAATATATTTTAATATATTTATATATTAAATACTTTAATGAATAATTATGTATAAAAACCATTAAAAATTGATAAGACATTAATATTTTTTCATTATTACATTTTATTCATTTTCTATAATCTATATATATGTATATTAAATTTTTTCCTTTTTATCAATAATTATTAAATTTATAAAATGATTAATATTTTTTTAATTTACTTATTATTAATTTTTAACTATTTAATTATATCATTTAATTCATTTTACATATCTATATATTTAATATATTATATTTATTAATATTTATAATTTATATATTTGTATATTAAATTTATTAATTTTTATCAATAATTATTTAATTAATAAAATTGATATTTTTTCAATTTACACATTTTGAATGTCTATTTTTTTAAATTTTGTAATATTATTTTGAACCTTTATCAGTGCTAAAAATAATTCACTAATAAAGGGTACCTTTATTAGGTATTTTTTCTAGTAGTGATAAAGGTTAGTGCTGTTAAAGGCTTTTTTATAGCAGTGATACTTCCTCCATCCAAAACTCACATTTACTGTACTTTACATATAGAAAGTCCTATCACAAAGTCTTTACCATAATTTTCAAATTTTCCTCATTCTCCTCCTTTCCTTAAGAGTATATTATAATATCATCTATAAAGACTACCACAAATTCTTCAAGGTAATCTCCAAAGAGTCTATTCATTAAGTCTATAAAGATTCGTAGAGTATTGGTGAGTATGAAAGGAATAACATTGAAATCGTAGTGTCTAAACCATGTTCAAAAGGTAGTTTTGTGAATATCTTCCTTCTTAATCATTAATTGGTGAGATCCCAATCGGAGGTCCACTTTAGAGACATAATGACCCCCACATAGTTGACTGAATAATTCATCTATTTGTGGCATGGGATACTTGTTCATTATCATTTTTTGGAGTTCATGAAAATCAATGTTTTGGTGCATTGAACCATCCTTCTTTTTGATAAAGAGAATCCACGCACCCCATGATGAAGCACATGGCCATATATAACCCTTTTTTCTAGATTATCTTTTAACTACTTATTTAGTTATTCCAACTCAATAGTGGAAATTCTATAGGGAGTCTTGGATATGATCAAAGATCCAGGTATAAGTTTAATCGAGAACTCAACCTAAAATTTAGGAGGAAGACAAAGTGACTATTTAGGGAATACATCAGTATAATCCCTCACATCAATTACATTTTTAATAATTTTTATCTCCTTGGTCTCAATAATTTTATAAAGATATTATTTCTCATAAGGAAATAATATTCAATCTTAAGATAAATATTACCAAGTAGATTCATCTTCTCTATTACCCTTTTATAGAATCAATGGATAACTCAGGATGTGAAGAGTGATCTCCCTCTCTTGAATGTTTTTGTTAGCATTATATAAATACATTCAATTCATGGACAATATAGTATCAAACTACACCAATGGAATTAATATAATATTTTATATATGGTTCTATCCACAAACATTGAATAAGGAGGATTTATATAGTTGGGATGTAATAATTACTCTATTTTTGTTCTCATCGATAGAATTAAACCCATGTTATGAGGTGGCGTTTGAATAATTCTACTAAAAATGAAAGACATAAAATAATGTGTATAACCAAAATAAAAAAGTATGTTCACTATTATTGAATTAATAACCTATGTACCTTTCACTATATCATTATTGGGATCCACCTTATCAGTATTGATAATATATTAACTTCTATTATCTATAGGTATTAGAGTTTATTTTCACTAATAATCTTTGAAAAAACATGTATTATGGCATTAAATTTCATAATTTCCACGTTCATTATAGTTGAAACAATATACCGTAGGTTGAGTGTTGATCTAGACCTTCATTTTCACATCCACATTAGTTGGATTCTTCATATCGTTTTAGAATTGATTATACTCATTCCCCTATTATCCATAAATGATACATATCCTGAGTCTCTTTATATTGTTTATGGGGTTCTTCTTTATAAACTTTAGACAAGTTCAATGTCGAGTCATATTTCTACCATGACATTTTCTAGTGATCTTCCTAACGAGAACTCCATTTTTCACATTTTGTCTCCAAGTCCACAAGGACACTTAGATTCTTCAATATCTATCTAATCCTTAAAGTAACAACAAAAAATTTATTCTTTGTTATCAATGTCTTGAATCTTTAATGATTTTTATAGACTCAACATTATCTCACTAAAGAGGTGGTCCAACTTACTTTTGGTGTTGATGAAAAATCTGGAGATGTACCACACAAGCCCTATGAAATATTCCTTCTACACTCTAATAGACTAATATTCTTTTTTACTTCATTCTAAGGAACTCCCTCTCCATTTTATGATGGATATTTTGGGGAAAATATTTATTGAATAATATTTTATTTATTCCTATGAATTCCATGGAATCAGTTTTAGATTTGGAAATCGTGTTCTTGATCAGTGTCCACTATTGATCAGCTTAGCCTTCAAGATAATATTCAACCAACATGAATCTATCCTTTTCTGAGCATTAAATGATAGATAATTTCTCCTAAATGGAGTTAATCTATTGTTCTATGATGAGGGTATATGAGGATCCACAAAAGTTAGGAGGCCGTTTTCACATAAAGGTCTCTACCACAACTTTATCTTTCTTAGAAGAATGATATAATTACACATGATTTAAGTTGTTATTTCTTGCATGAGTTAGATAAGCGAATACTACCATGAATTTCCGAAATCCCACTCTAATAAGGTTATGTATATAATTAAAGAAATCATCACATTTCCTATTATGTTGGTTATTGAAACAGTTCCTCATGTTTCCCTCCATTAACTAAAATAAAAAAATAATGAGATTAATCACAATAAAAAAATATGGAAAGGGAAACTATGAACATATAAGCAATAACTTATAAGTGACATGGAAATCCTATATTATGAGTCTCTAGGTTTCAATATAGGTTATCCATGGTGGTGTTTCCTATTATATTTTATAAGATAACAATCTATTCAAATCCTTCATAATGGTTTATAAAAAGTTTGTTAATTGTCAAAGAATATCCCCTAGGAGTGTCAAAACAGATGTACAGAAAGGCCTATTTTTTGTGCACCAGGTGATGATCAATTTAATACCCAATGAATCCTTTTTTGGGTTATTAACGCAAGGAATAACTATTCTAGATCCACATTCACTTATAATATCCAAATAGATATGTAATTTCATGGAAACCCATCAATCAACAATTCACCATGATTTCAGGATATTATCTTAAACTAAGAATTATCCATAGGGTTGTCACTGTAGTATTCTTTAATTAATTAAAAAATATAACTAGTCATTTCTTTGATAGCAACATTATATACCCATTCCTTTATACATATTATTACATTTTTAACATAACAAACCAATAAATGAAAAGCAATGATCGTGTGGTCAATTATCTTTGGAACAATAGGTTTATAATATATCAAGAAGGAACTAAAAAATAACATATTTTTATTAATATACTTAATGATATATTAAATCCTTTTTTGCTTCTAAAACTGTATTGAATAACCTAGGGAATATATAAAATAATGGAGTGATCTATAAAGCCCAGTAAGGTAATAAACATGATAATAAAGCATATCATGTGAGTCAAACGACATAATATGATATCATAAAATAGAAGGATCATGAGTAATAACATGGTTGAACAATATAATGAACATGTAATCAAAATATCATGGAAATATAAGAAATTATTAGCAACATAATACATTACATAATAATAATCCAAGTCTAACCACCAAGTAAACATCACATGATGGATAAGGTTCACTCCCTAAACCAATACATACCATATCATGAGACAAAAAAACCCAATGCATTAGAGTGCTATTTGGTTTTAACTATCATAACATTTACCTAGTTATGGGTACCAAAAAATTAAATCAATCATGAGGCATAAAAATGAGAATCACCCATAGAATTAAATGGGTTTCATAACCATATCATAAAGAATATCCTAATTCAATATCATAAACGTTTCCATGAAACAAGGTTTGGAATAATTATTTTATTTTTATAAGAATAGTTTATGTGAAATTATTTCCATGTGAAGCGAAGACTTGAAAAAGAGTAGAGAAATCCATTTGGAAATGTATATTTTATGTAGGAAATTAGAAAAAAGGGTAATGAGTCTTTAAAGAGGGTAACTGAATAATAATTTCCAAAAAAGCATAAATAGAATAATATATTTTTCAATGATAAAATGAGTGAATTTAGAGAAAATAACCATCTTAAAACATTTTGATGACTGGTACTTTAAAAGGGGTAAGAAATAGAGAAGTTCTCTTTAATTGGGTTTGCTTATCAAGAGAAATTGAGAAGGGAACCTTCTAAAAAATGTATATCCCCATCACAGACAGATGAATTAATCTATTTATATATTTCCGGGACATATATAAATAACATATAAGAATTATATAATAATATGAGAGTTATAATGTGTGGTAAGAGAGATAAAGTTTATAATCTAAACAAAAAGAGTGATTTGAAGAGAACCCTTACCATATGTTCCAGAATCATTATTCAATTGCACTTAATTTACATAATAATAAAATCTAATAGATTAATTACATATTTAATAACCTTTTAAATATTTATTTTTTTTATTATAATTTTATTATTCTCATTTATAACCATTTCAATGAGATATAATGACTAATTTCATTGTTTTTAGGGTGTTCGTTTCATGGTTCCAAGGTTGTATCACATGTGGATAATTATTGAAGTTCTTGTAAATTGGTACAAAAAATATAGATTTTAAATTAAATGGTATTAATGTGCTTAAAATTTATTAAATGTCCCCAAATAATCTTTTGTGTTCTGACATAGGTAGGATTCATTTTGTTAACACATCAACTGTAACGCCCCGACCCCAGTTACCCAGAGTCGGTGCATTATTACATAACATTGGCATGATCACAAGAAAGATCAAATCTCGAAAGACCGATTGGTTTAGTAGCCTTGGAAACACTAGATATATTCATAAGTTTTACATTACATCATAAAATGAAAAACTACTACAACAACATAATGTTTCCACAATCCACACTATTAACCCCTCATAAAATCCTTGCAGGTCATTCATAACTTACTTCTTCACATCCTGGGAAAAATAAAACATAGAAAAGGGGTGAGCTCAAATGCCCAGTAAGGATAACAATATAGCGGAAACTTTCATAAATAAGAATAAACATTTAAGGCAATGTATAACTAAAAAAAAAGCCTTTTAAATATGAACTTTCAACATGGTATGGAATAAATAAAATGAAATAATGCCATTTACTTATTCACATGGATATTCTACTAATCGAATAATCACATGCAAAAATCAATAACCACTTTCATAATATTGGAATGCATAATGCCAGACTATCATAACCACATAGTCAAGGCCTCATGCCAAGACTACAAATAAGATTTTGTCAAGGCCTTGTGCCAAGACACTAGTTTGTCTCATGAGACCTACCGATGCATCGAGGAGCTATAGCGGGCTCCACCCGTCACATGTTAAGTCCAATGCATTCCCATATGAAAAGGTTTAAATATAACATAAACATTCGTATTAAAACTAGCATACGAAATGTCAATACTTTCACCATAAACTATGAATGGTATAAAAATAGCACATCCACAGTCAAACATATCACAAAACCTTCAATACAATATAGAAGTTTTGTATCATAATAAATCAACTTCAAATAATCTTAAAATCCATCAAAGGATGTTGACATGGATGAAATCAAAATTATTTTTAAAGAAATATCTCCTTTTATTTTGAAATCATTTAAGATCCATATAAAATAAAACATTTTCTTTAAAAATAATCTTTTAAGCTTGTAAGGAAAGCTTTGAAGATTTTATAACGACGTAAAATAACCGCACCTGCCGTATAAGTTAAAAAAACATTCTTACCTCAATTCTGTCGAAAAGGTTAAAAAGGACCTTGTTTTGAAAACGACGGAAAGATTCCTTTATAAACCTCTTATAAAAAGTCAAACAAGGGTATAAATGACTTTAACCCACATTCTTGTAAATAGTAAAAATGTTTTGAAATACATTTTTATGAAACCTGGATGTGGATGATAAAGAGATCCCAGTAGATTATTACATATAAACAACCTCGGATAATGAAGAGATTGTGAAATAACCCTTACCTTGTACTTTTCCTTGGTTGGGGTAGGTTAACCTCCTGTATAATGGTGAAATAGTTGTTATTAAATTATACAAGAATCATATATAATAATATGATATCATATATGATCTTTTAACATTGATTTGTTAATAATATCTTAGAATTATCGTCGTTTCGGGAGTTAACTTACTCATTTTCTTTTATATGTTTTGTTACATAAGCCATGTTTGTTGTATTTTATTCATATCCAGAATGATATCTAGTCCTTAAACATCATTTTTAAATCATCAAATGATAATTATACTTGAATGGATACGATGGAGAATGAATCTCATCGCGTTCGTGGAGACGGTAGTCCGTACGTACGCACGAGCGACAATATCATTCTTTTGATATTAAAATAATATATAAATGAATGGTATATCATATATACAGAATCATTAACATGTTATATTTATTATTTACATGAGTTACACATCATTATTATACCCATCCAAATAATAATATATTGAATAACAATTACACCACGGCGTGGAGACGGTAAGCCGTACGTACGCACGTATGGTGACATGTTATTCAAAGGGTGGATAGAATACTGAATATGGTTGTACCATATTTATAATAACATCACAGTATATGTGAGATACTGGAGTTATTATTTTAGAATGGTAAGAACAAAGGAAGAAGAAGTGGAAGAAGAGATGAACTTGGAGAAGGGTGGTGAAATCATTACCTCTTCTTCGGGTTCTTCCTTTTGATTTGATCAAAAGGGCTCCTTAAGTTGGCTTTCTGATCAAACTAAGGCCTCTAGGTTGTAGTGAGGGATGTTGGGAGAGTATTTGGACAGAGTTTGGCCGAACCAAAAGGCTTTGAAGGTGTGAAGAAATGAGAAGGAGGAGTGCCCTTTTATAAGAGGGGTGAGGGGCACCTTTGGAAAAGCTAGAAATATTAATTTATAATAAATTCATATTCGGTTTCCAATGGCTCCAAATCATATTATTCAAAATTTAAGGTGGGGATAGGTTGCAAACCACTCAACCAATAGAATTTAGACAGGTTTGGGTACTTATATTAACCTTATCTTTAAGTATTAACTCTAAGTTAATTAGTTTCACTTTTACAATGTCTCTTTGTATTTTTATATAATATGGTTAATAAACTTACTATATACATCCAAGCGACCCACAAGTGGTCCATTAATGATACACCTATCATGATAGAAGTCTTTTGGCAGAACCTTAGATTTTTAGGAATTTAATATCAATTAATAATATAATATTTGTTTTAAAAACTCTTTTATGTCAATTTTGACACTATTCAATAGTTGATTTTTGTGAAACTCATAACAGGTTGATTACTTAGAAAAAAGTCAATTAAATCAATCCTAATATATCATATTATCCTATAAAATTAGTTTAATGCATTAAAAGTTTCATATTTTATTTTTTTGGGTATTTATAATATCAATTAGTTTAATTTTTCACTATTATAGTGATTACTACATCATCATTGTGTCATAAATAAAATAAATTATTTAATGTCTAAAAATTATAAATAAAATATCATTATGTAGGAAATATTTTTATATTTCTAATGAATATTTATAATCTAAAATACAACATATATAACCCTATGTAACAATTGTTTTTCTAAAAGATATATGCTTGTGTCATTTTTGTATTCATTTTAACTTAATTAAAATAAAGTGTCATTATCACTTACAAGTGGATCCATGGGGTCCCAAAATAGACCCAAAGATTCCCATGGTCGACCATGTATCAACCAATAGGGTTAATACACGTTTTAGTGTAATTTAGTATTATTATAATATTATTTTTTAACCCTTATTTACCAGATTTACCCTTAACCATGGTAAATAAAATATTTACCGCAGTAATTATTCAAAATGTCTAAAAATAAAAGTTACCTATTTACAAAATTTGAACATCCTGATTCCAAATATGGAATCCATTTCCCTAAATTCAAAACACAGAAGTGGCAGGAATTAATTTAAAATTAAGTCCCGCTGTCAAAACAAAAAGCGTGTTTTTAAGAGATAATAACTATCAAAAGACTGACACTCGTTTATGTTCGGTTTAATTGTAAAATTATGTCCAATGACCAAAATTATATTAAATGGTAAAAATATATTCTAAATATACTTTAAAACCACTAAAATTCATAATTTATCACTATTAATTATTTTGATTAAAAAAGTTGTTTTTAATTAAAACTTAGTAATTTTCACTATTCATCAAAATATGAAAGTTATCCGAAATGTACCAAAATTTCACCTTAGGCTAAATTCGATATTCCGAATCCAAAAATGAAGTCCATTTTCATATATAAAATATATATAATTTTAAAAAGTAGGTATTACTATTCATAACGGCTAGTTTGATTAGTTATGGTGTGTTAGAACTCGGTGTTGCGTACAACACACGCTATCACATTATTCAAAGAGAAGCGTACCGTAGAAGCTTGGGGTGTTACATTCTCCCCTCCTTCAAATAATTGCGTCCTCGCAATTTCTAGGGTATTACTGCATAAAAAGACTCAGGTGGTTCTTCATCATAAGTTCCTCGGGTTCCCACGTTGCCTCTTCCATCTTATGGTTTCTCCACAAAACTTTTACCAGACGCGTCGTCCGGTTTCTCAGCACTTGTTCTCTCGTATCAAGAATCTTGACGGGCTCTTCGCAATAAGACAGATCGGGTTCCAGTTCTAATTCCTCATAGGTGAGTACATGCGTCGGATCAGGCATGTATTTCCTCAATAGAGATACGTGGAACACATCGTGAACTTTGGAGAGACTTGGCGGCATTGCCAATCGGTAAGCTACAACCCCAATTCGTTCTAGAATTTCGAAAGGTCCGATGTACCTGGGACTCAATTTACCTTTCTTACCAAAACGTATGACTCCCTTCCACAGAGATACCTTCAGAAAAACATGATCACCGACTTGAAATTCCAAATCCTTCCTTCGATTATCGGCATAGCTCTTCTGCCTACTTTGAGCTGCTTTGATGTGATTTTGG
Organism: Viscum album; assembly: GCA_963277665.1. NCBI lineage: Eukaryota > Viridiplantae > Streptophyta > Magnoliopsida > Santalales > Viscaceae > Viscum > Viscum album. The sequence goes on from OY728159.1 coordinate 1,629,445,078, forward strand.
ATTACTTTCACCTTTTCCACCATTTCCTCCACCAGTTCTGGGCCTACAAGTTTTCTTTCACCAACGTCATCCCAACAGGTTGGTGTACGACTTCTCTTTCCGTATAACGCTTCATATGGTGCCATCTGAATACTCGAATGGAAGCTATTGTTATAGGAAAATTCTACCAAAGGTAAATATTGATCCCACATACCCTGAAAGTCAAGTGAGCAAGATCTCAACATGTCTTCTAAGGTTTGAATAGTCCGCTATGATTGTCCGTCTGTCTGAGGGTGGTAAGCAGTGCTCAAATGAAGTTCAGTATCCAGGGATTTCTGAAGACTTTTCCAGAATCTTGAAGTAAAACGGGGATCACGATCAGAAACAATCGATAGGGGTACTCCATGAAGTCTCACAACATCATTAATATATAGTCTTGCTAGAAGTTCCAGGGGTAGATCTTCTCTTATAGCAAGAAAATGTGCTGTCTTGGTAAGACGATCAACAATAACCCATATTGCATCGTTCCTTCTAGGAGTCTTTGGTAGCCCCATGACAAATTCCATCGTAACATTGTCCCATTTCCACTCCGGTATGGGAAGAGGTTGCATGACTCCTCCAGGCTGTTGCCTTCCAGATTTCACTTGTTGACAAACCATACATCTTGACACAAAATCAGCAATCTCCCTCTTCATGTTGTCCCACCAAAAAAGTTCCTTCAAATCTCTATACATTTTGGTGCTCCCAGGGTGTATAGAGAAATTGGAACTATGAGCATCATCCAGCAATTCCCTTTTTAGATCAGGTATATTGGGAACACAAAGTCTCTTCCCGAATTTCAAAATTCCATCTTCATACACAAAGTCTCTCAATCTCCCATCATTCACAGCTTTAATCTTTTTCTGTAATTCTTCATCATCGGTCTGAGAACTCTTAATCCTTTCTAGTAAAGATGGTTTGGCAACCATTTGAAAAAGCACTGATGTTTCACCTTCCCTGGTTATTCCCATGTCCATCTTCACCAGATCCATGAAAATTGGATCCCTTTCAATTCTCATATTGTTCAAAACTCCATGGTCTTTTCTACTCAAAGCATCTTCCACCTTGTTTTCCTTCCCTGGGTGGTAGTGTATCGTACAATCATAATCCTTGAGTAATTCAAGCCATCTCCTTTGCCTCATGTTGAGTTCTTTTTGTGAGAAAATATACTTCAAACTCTTGTGATCAGTATAAATCTCACATTTTTCACCATAGAGGTAGTGCCTCCATATCTTCAAAGCAAAGATCACTGCTGCTAACTCGAGATCATGAGTAGGATAGTTTTGTTCATGAATTTTCAACTTTCGTGATGCATAGGAAATAACTCTATCATTCTGCATAAGGACACAACCAAGTCCTTTCTTCGATGCATCACTATAAATAACGAAGCCATCATTCCCCGATGGTAGAGTCAATATAGGAGCATTGACTAATCTTCTCTTCAGTTCTTCGAAACATTCTTCACACTCTTTTGTCCAAACAAATTTAACCCCTTTACGTGTGAGCTTCGTTAATGGGTTAGCCAATCAGGCAAAATTCTGGACGAAACGTCGATAATAACCTGCCAAACCAATAAAACTACGTACCTCAGTTATACTCGTAGGTGCTGGCCATTCTTGGATTGCCTTGGTCTTAGAAGGATCAACAGAGATTCCATCTTTAGAGACAATATGGCCAAGAAAAGAAATCTCCTGAAGCCAGAATTCACACTTGCTAAAATTCCCATATAATTCATGCCTCCTCAGAGTCTTCAAGATAATGCGCAAGTGATTTTCATGATCTTCGTAGGTTTTGGAGTATACCAAGATATCATCAATAAATACCACCAAAAATTCATCGAGATACTCCTTGAAAACTCTATTCATTAGATCCATGAATACAGAGGGTTCATTAGTCAATCCAAACGGCATTACAGTAAACTCGTAATGCCCGTACCTGGTTCGAAATGCTGTTTTTGGAATGTCTTCCTTCTTCACACACAACTGATGGTATCCAGATCAAAGGTCAATCTTTGAAAAGTATTGAGCTCCATGCAGTTGGTCAAATAAATCATCAATACGAGGTAGGGGATACTTGTTCTTTATCATTATAGCATTGATCTCCCTGTAGTCGATACATAACCTCATAGATCCATCTTTCTTTTTAACAAAAAGAACAGGGGCTCCCCATGGAGAAACACTAGGGCGAATAAATCCCTTATTACTCAATTCCTCTAGTTGTTTCTTTAGTTCGACCAACTCTACAGTGGCCATTCTATAAGGGGTCTTCGATATAGGCCTTGATCCAGGAATCAAATCAATAGAAAACTCAACTTCTCGTTCTGGAGGATGTCCAGGTAAATCTTCCGGAAATACATCTACAAATTCTTTCACAACAGGTACATCCTCTATTTGAACATTCCTTTCCTCACCTACAGTTATTTCATTCTCTTCCTCCCCAATAATTTAATTAAGTTGAGCTACTGGGGGTGGATCTAAATAAGAATTAGGTGGTGACGATTCTGCTCTAAAAATAATGTGCTCCTTATCATTATCATCAAGAATCGTAACCTCTTTCTTCTTACAAAAAATCTTCGCATCATAGTCCGAAAGCCAGTCCATACCGAGGATTATATCAAACTCAATCATTGGTATGATGATGAAATCAGCAGATAAAGAAAATTTATGTGCTCTAATGGGGACTGATTCACAAAACTTTGTTGCAACGATACTTCCCTTAGGAGTTTTAACTGACAACTCCCTTATTAAATCAAATTGGAAATATCTAATTTTCTTAGCAAACTGGGAAGATATGAAACAATGCGATGATCCAGAATCAAATAATGCATTTTCTAAACTTGAGGAAACCATTAAATTACCTACCACCACGTCTTTCGGAGCTTCTACCTCAGCAGTAGTGATAGCATAAGCCTGGCCTTGATCCCTTGGCCTTTTCTAAGGTAAGTTCTCCTGACGCTTAGGACATGCATTTGCATAATGCCCCATCTCCCTGCAATTGTATCACTGAACGTTGGTAGCTTCCTTCTTCCCCTTGCAATCATGAGCTTGGTGGCCTTTTTCACCACACTTGTAACAGACTCCCATTCCCTTCAAGCAAGTACCAGGATGTTTCTTCCCGCATTTACCACAAGATGGATATTCAACCTTTCCCTTCTTCCCCTTATTTCCATTCCCAGATTGATCAGCAGGTCTCTTCTTCTCTTGCTTTGCTTTAAAGTCATAAGACTTAGAGAATTCCTTTTCGGTCTTGATAGCACATGAGACAATGTCTTCGTACGATGAAAAGGATTGTGAGACTAACGCTCGACGGAGAAATGGTTTTAACCCATCAAAGAAACGATCAATCTTACTTCTTGGGTTACGAATATAATCACCAGCGTACCTCGCTAACCTTGTAAAGTTAGCCTCATACTTTGTGACATTCTCATCCTCCTTTTGTCTCAGACTCAGAAATTGCCTTTCCATATCTGCTCGATGGTCGTGAGGGAAGTATTTTTCTAAAAACAGCTCTTTGAACTCCCTCCATTCCATATTTGATACTTCATCATCTTACTTTGTATTTTGAATCAATGACCACCATTGATCAGCATCTCCAGTGAGGCGGTAAACTGCCATGATAACTTTTTTCCTTTCACTGCTCCCCAAAGCCTGAAATATTTTCTCTAGGGAAAATATCCATTGCTCAGCTACTAAGGGATTTGTATTCCCATTGAACGTTGGTGGTTGTTGCCTCATGAATCGATCTAACATTGATCCTCCACGCTGCGGATCAGGGTGCTCCATACGGGTAAGGTTATTATTCATAACCTGAGTAAGTTGTCCCAGTATGGTGATTAGCTGATCAGCACTAGTTGCATCACCAGCCCCACTATAATTATCTTGAGCAGGAGGGAAATCCCTACATGGAGTGCGTGCATTGATACAGTTTCCATTTCTTCCACTAGGCGCCATTTCTAAACAATGGCATAAACTAGATCAGTTTATGAATCAAAATACATAATCCCATACTTATAAAACACTTAACATAAATTGAACTATTTATGGATATAATCCATAATCATAAGAATGTTTTCTTTGAGGAAGTATATACTCATAATCCCTTCAAAATGATTTGTAAAGAAAATGAGAGTTATCCTAAGCATATCCCCCGGGAGTGTCGTAACCAAGAGTGCAACAAGGCCCGTTGTCGTGCACCAGTTCCCGTTCGAGTCTAGCTCAAAGCGGTGTTTTCGGGTTTTACCCCTAGGTACATCTGTGCCAGAGCCGCCTCTACCTGCTCGTATCCAGACAGGGATGTATTGCTTGGAAAACTCACAAAATCTCTACAATACCAAAATTCTAGGAAGTTCTTCTATACTAATCCTCAAAGTTCATCTTAGGTCTACGTGCTCTAATCAGAGTTTATCTAAATCTAGCTTCCAAGGTTTGTACTAAACTTCCTCTGATACCAACTGTAACACCCCGACCCCAGTTACCCAGAGTCGGTGCATTATTACATAACATTGGCATGATCACAAGAAAGATCAAATCTCGAAAGACCGATTGGTTTAGTAGCCTTGGAAACACTAGATATATTCATAAGTTTTACATTACATCATAAAATGAAAAACTACTACAACAACATAATGTTTCCACAATCCACACTATTAACCCCTCATAAAATCCCTGCAGGTCATTCATAACTTACTTCTTCACATCCTGGGAAAAATAAAACATAGAAAAGGGGTGAGCTCAAATGCCCAGTAAGGATAACAATATAGCGGAAACTTTCATAAATAAGAATAAACATTTAAGGCAATGTATAACTAAAACAAAAGCCTTTTAAATATGAAATTTCAACATGGTATGGCATAAATAAAATGAAATAATTCCATTTACTTATTCACATGGATATTCTACTAATCGAATAATCACATGCAAAAATCAATAACCACTTTCATAATGTTGGAATGCATAATGCCAGACTATCATAACCACATAGTCAAGGCCTCGTGCCAAGAATACAAATAAGATTTTGTCAAGGCCTTGTGCCAAGACACTAGTTTGTCTCATGAGACCTACCGATGCATCGAGGAGCTATAGCGGGCTCCACCCGTCACATATTAAGTCCAATGCATTCCCATATGAAAAGGTTTAAATATAACATAAACATTCGTATTAAAACTAGCATACGAAATGTCAATACATTCACCATAAACTATGAATGGTATAAAAATAGCACATCCACAGTCAAACATATCACAAAACCTTCAATACAATATAGATGTTTTGTATCATAATAAATCAACTTCAAATAATCTTAAAATCCATCAAAGGATGTTGACATAGATGAAATAAAAATTCTCTTTAAAGAAATATCTCCTTTTATTTTGAAATCATTTAAGATCCATATAAAATAAAACATTTTCTTTAAAAATAATCTTATAAGCTTGTAAGGAAAGCTTTGAAGATTTTATAACGGCGTAAAATAACCGCACCCGCCGTATAAGTTAAAAAAAACATTCTTACCTCAATTCTGTCGAAAAGGTTAAAAAGGACGTTGTTTTAAAAACGACGGAAAGATTCCTTTATAAACCTCTTATAAAAAGTCAAACAAGGGTATAAATGACTTTAACCCACGTTCTTGTAAATAGTAAAAAAGTTTTGAAATACATTTTTAAGAAACATGGATGTGGATGATAAAGAGATCCCAGTAGATTATTACATATGAACAACCTCGGATAATGAAGAGATTGTGAAATAACCCTTACCTTGTACTTTTCCTTGGTTGGGGTAGGTTAACCTCCTGTATAATGGTGAAATAGTTGTTATTAAATTATACAAGAATCATAGATAATAATATGATATCATATATGATCTTTTAACATTGATTTGTTAATAATATCTTAGAATTATCGTCGTTTCGGGAGTTAACTTACTCATTTTCTTTTATATGTTTTGTTACATAAGCCATGGTTGTTGTATTTTATTCATATACAGAATGTTATCTAGTCCTTAAACATCATTTTTAAATCATCAAATGATAATTATACTTGAATGGATACGATGGAGAATGAATCTCATCGCGTTCGTGGAGACAGTAGTCCGTACGTACGCACGAGCGACAATATCATTCTTTTGATATTAAAATAATATATAAATGGATGGTATATCATATATACAGAATCATTAACATGTTATATTTATTATTTACATGAGTTACACATCATTATTATACCCATCCAAATAATAATATATTGAATAACAATTACACCACGGCGTGGAGACGGTAAGCCGTACGTACGCACGTATGGTGACATGTTATTCAAAGGGTGGATAGAATACTGAATATGGTTGTACCATATTTATAATAACATCACAGTATATGTGAGATACTGGAGTTATTATTTTATAATGGTAAGAACAAAGGAAGAAGAAGTGGAAGAAGAAATGAACTTGGAGAAGGGTGGTGAAATCATTACCTCTTCTTCGGGTTCTTCCTTTTGATTTGATCAAAAGGGCTCCTTAGGTTGTCTTTCTGATCAAACTAAGGCCTCTAGGTTGTAGTGAGGGATGTTGGGAGAGTATTTGGGCAGAGTTTGGCCGAACCAAAAGGCTTTTAAGGTGTGAAGAAATGAGAAGGAGGAGTGCCCTTTTATAAGAGGGGTGAGGGGCACCTTTGGAAAAGCTAGAAATATTAATTTATAATAAATTCATATTCGGTTTCCAATGGATCCAAAGCATATTATTCAAAGGTTAAGGTGGGTATAGGTCGAAAACCACTCAACCAATAGAATTTAGACAGGTTTGGGTACTTATATTAACCTTATCTTTAAGTATTAACTCTAAGTTAATTAGTTTCACTTTTACAATGTCTCTTTGTATTTTTATATAATATGGTTAATAAACTTACTATATACATCCAAGCGACCCACAAGTGGTCCATTAATGATACACCTATCATGATATAAGTCTCTTGGCCGAACCTTATATTTTTAGGAATTTAATATCAATTAATAATATAATATTTGTTTTAAAATCTCTTTTTATGTCAATTTGACACTATTCAATAGTTGATTTTTGTGAAACTCATAACAGGTTGATTAATTCGAAAAACGTCAATTAAATCAATCCTAATATATCATATTATCCTAGAAAATTAGTTTAATGCATTAAAAGTTTCATATTATATTTGTTTGGGTATTTATAATATCAATTATTTTAATTTTTCACTATTATAGTAATTACTGCATCATCATTGTGTCATAAATAAAATAAATTATTTAATGTCTAAAAATTATAAATAAAATATCATTATGTAGGAAATCGTTTTAGCTTTCTAATGAATATTTATAATCTAAAATCCAACATATATAATCCTATGTAACAATTGTTTTTCTAAAAGATATATGCTTGTGTCATTTTTGTATTCATTTTAACTTAATTAAAATAAAGTGTCATTATCACATACAAGTGGATCCATGGGGTCCCAAAATAGACCCAAAGATTCCCATGGTCGACCATGTATCAACCAATAGGGTTAAGACCCGTTTTAGGGTAATTTAGTATTATTATAATATTATTTGTTAACCCTTATTTACCGGATTTACCCTTAACCATGGTAAATAAAATATTTACCGCAGTAATTATTCAAAATGTCTAAAAATAAAAGTTACCTATTTACACAATTTGAACATCCTGATTCCAAATATGGAATCCATTTTCCTAAATTCAAAACACATAAGTGGCAGAAATTAATTTAAAATTAATTCCCGCTGTCAAAACAAAAAGCGTGTTTTTAAGAGATAATAACTATCAAAAGATTGACACTCGTTTATGTTCGGTTTAATTGTAAAATTATGTCCAATGACCAACATTATATTAAATAGTAAAAATATATTCTAAATATACTTTAAAACCACTAAAATTCATAATTTATCACTATTAATTATTTTGATTAAAAAAGTTGTTTTTAATTAAAACTTAGTAATTTTCACTATTCATCAAAATATGAAAGTTATCCGAAATGTACCAAAATTTCAAATTAGGCTAAATTCGATATTCCGAATCCAAAAATGAAGTCCATTTTCAAATATAAAATATATATAATTTCAAAAAGTAGGTATTACTATTCATAACGGCTAGTTTGATTAGTTATGGTGTGTTAGAACTCGGTGTTGCGTACAACACACGCTATCACATTATTCAAAGAGAAGCGTACCGTAGAAGCTTGGGGTGTTACATCAACGTTATATGTTTTGTTCATTTAGGCTGTTTTACCAACCGTCATGAAGTAGATAAATTTTATTTCATCAAATGGTTATTAAAACATTAAATAACAGTATATAAGTAAATATATAATTATTATAATCACATTTAACCATAATATTTTTTCAATAAGAAGCACTGAAGGTAGTGGAAAAAAATGAAGTAGGTTGTTCATGGAGGTGGTGAACCAACCATATCATAAACAATGTTTTCATTTTATAATCTAAAGAGGGGAGTGTTAAGACTGATATTACACCATAATAATAATAATATATCACTACATTTAGGATACTTAGGTTACCATCTCTAGGTGGATGTAAAATGTAAGTGGTTGATAGAAGAAGAATAAAATTGAAAGCAGTTAGTTGAGAATTTTACCTCTTCCTTTGATTGTATGCTTCTAAGATACCCATTAAGGATCCTTAGAATGGTATTTGGATTATAATAAAATAACTAGGGTGTGAGGGAGAGTATTTTTAAGGTAATTGGGTATAGATTTGGTAATCTTTAGGGTTTAGATGTTGTGAGAAGAAGGGGGATGTTTATAAGGGGAGGAGAGGGGTGTTTTTGAATATTAAAATCATTAGTTTATTATTTTGGCTCAATACTATCAATAGTATTAATTATTATGACTATATAATGTATGTGGTAAATGTTATTTCAAATTAATGGGTTCTTACATCATCTATTTCTAAAAAATTCGTGCATTTATCTTATAATGGTAAATATCATATTTTGCTACACTTCACTAATCACAAACATTCAATTATTTTACAAAAATAAAAAAAATCAACCTATTTTTTTTACATATTAATAAAAATAAATCAATTTTATGAAATTAATTTTCTAAATATTATTTTTTAATATTTAAATAAAACCCCATTTATTTGAGAAATACTAATTTTAATATTGTGATAAATTGTTAGACCTTTTGAAATTTTTTTTATGGTCTTATAAAATTAAATTATCATTATTATAAAACATAGTATTAATTTAAAAACAAATTTTATGAAAATAAAATTTATTTTAATAATTATATTTTTTATAAAAATGAAAATAAACCATATATGTTGTATAAAAATATAAGCACTTATTTTATCATTTTTAACACATTATTTACTTGTATCATGATATAAATATATTTTATTTTTATTTTATAAGACACATAAAAGTTTTTTGACACTTCCATATGTGATGATACTGTTATAAGAATCAGGTTACAATTCCTAATAGTCATATTACTATTCCAATTGACATGTTACTTTTCTAATGCCCAAATTAATATTCCAACAGTCAGATTTGTAATGGTTATATGAGTACCCAACTTATTATAAATACCAAATATTTAATTAATTATTAATTAAATTCTATTTTATATCAATATTATATATATTTTCATTTTCAAAATGCATGTTTCATAACTAATATTATGGTTTATTTCAACATTGTTATTCATTTGTGCGATTATTCTAAGGGATCGACCAGATTCATAGTTTCCTATTCATGTTATCCTATTTTCTCTTTTTTGTACCATTTTAATAATTTCAATTATTATAGCCAAATTTTTTATCTAAATGTAATTTTCAAATTAATATAATATAAGGTAGTTGGTTTTATCATGTAGTGTGTGTGCATTATGTAATGTTTTTTTAATAAATATGACACAGTAATATAATGAAAAGAGAAATTCCCTTAATAAAATTACAGTTCATTAAAAACCAATTATAAATCTCTTATTTTATCTATATCTAATTATTTCTTGTAATAATCTTATATATTAAAAATATTAGAATCTACCATGATATGAAAAATTAGTGATCCCAATGAAAATAGGACAACATCACCAAGCTAAAAATAAGGATGTTATTCATATAGCCTCCAAGAACAGATAAAATCCTTATAAGAAAAGTTGGATTAATGGGAAGTCATGTATGAGGTAAATCATTAAATGATTAAAGACTTATTACTAGAAAAAAATAGTTTAAAAAAAGTTAATGTGACATAGATGTTTGAAATAAAGAAGATGAGAGATAAAATGAATTATCAGAGTGGTCTTATTAAATAACTCTCATAAGATATAAGAAAAAAGATGATCATAGAAAATTAATTAAAATAAAGTAGTCACCCTTTCAATATAAAACATTAAGGGAGGATATAGATTCCAAACTAAAGGATAACTAAAACATATGTCTTCCTAACTAAAGAAAAAAATGTAGAGCATCTAATGAAAAGTATAAGAGAGAGAAACCCTACCTAAATCATAAAGGATATGGCTTCCAACTAAAGAAAATATATGATAAGATTAAGGAAATTCAGAAAAATATCAGTTCTTTAATATAAAAGTATGTGGTAGAGAAACCCTATACGGATTCCCTAATAATTATAACATTTAAATTCATAAATATGGAATATGTAAGAAGAAATCGAGATCTTAAATCTATAGGTGAATAAATGACTCATGTATTACCAAGAATAAAAGACCCATATAAGAGGGAATATCTAAAATGATAATATTGTAGGAGATTTGGGGACATTATGAGTACATGTTATGATGCCCAATAAACTCATAATGATAGAAAATTGTTTGCATTATTTTATCAACTATGATAAAACCACATGAGGTATGAATTTTATAGAAGATATTTTATACGTTCTAACTTGGTCAAATAAAAAATCATTAGAATATGATATAAGTAAGAAAAGTCATAAAGAATACCGCAATTCATATGATATACAAGGATGGGGTTTATCCATGAAATAATCCTGTTAAGCTAAAAATCAGTTAACTATTTTGGAAGAAAGTAATAGAACTAACCCAAGGGTGAATCAAGAACCAAAATCTATTTTCTCATATAATAACTCGTTTAAAGAAAGAAAACTTGTTTTTAAATAAAGGATGGAAGCTTCCATGTTGTGAGAAATAATGAAAGAAGGACACAACAATGAAGGGGAAGGGTGAAGTGAGACTCATGTCCATCATGGAAGAAGCATACCTAAGTGGTCTCACAAAAACTACTAAAAAACATAAACTAAATATGAGGGAATGATTCCTCCAATGGTGGAAGAATCATGATGGAGAGAGAAATGGTAAGGATTCAAAAGTGAAAAAATGCACAAGTGGGATTACTGTAATTATAAAGGCGATTCATAGGCTAAAAGAGGAAGAATATATGGAAATCACATGAGATGAAGTATATAAAAGTGGAATCACCTAAATAATAGAAACTTTCAAGGCATTAAAGAAGATCACTATTGAGGATGATCTTGGAGAATAGAATATTGAAAATGTGTTGGGATTAATTTCCCTAAATATGAGAATATAAAAATGAATGCGTGAAGGTGAAGGGTTGGTTCATCTTGAGAAATCCCATTCCTCAACACGAGGAAGACTAGTATACCCCTCTCCCCATGTATTTAAATGTTTCAAACTATTTATAAAGTGGTAAAAATTTATGGGGAAGATATGATCTATGAGGAGGTTTTACTAATAGAACATGTACATGGAAGTTAACGAAATGACTCGTCCTAGTGGGGCCCATTCTGTGACTACCCCAAACCCATCTTTGATTGGCCATGGGATGGAGACTAGTGCCGAGTAGGCATACCATAAAATGAGAGGCATTTTCCTAAGTACCTAAACACACGCACACATCTCCATGACCAAATATGGAGAGTACTAAGAAACAATGCATGTATACACAACGAAACCAACCACATATTACAACTAAAAAGAAAGATGGAAAGTAAAAAAGGGCTAGAATACAAGACCATCCAATTCATAGTGTATTAAAAGTGAAAGTAAAAGCTCCTGAAACTCCTCTATAGAAAACCCTACATGAAGGGTAGGTGTTTTACAATTGTTTGAAGCCGTAGAAGCACACCTCATCTACCAAATCACTCTAAGTACCACATACTCATGGTCCACCTAGAACTCCGTCAAAGCATCGATTATCTACATAAGACATGACATGTTGGCGAGAAGCCCGTGTAGGGGTGAGTAAAACAATACTCAGAAGGACACCCAGAAACCAATAAAGAGATAAACAAAGTATTACCAAAGGAAAACACTACAAAAGAAATACTAAAAATTAATGCCATGAGAGACCTCCACCAAGGAACAACACAAATGTACACCACTATGGAAGACCACAAAGGTACACCACTAAGTATCATCATGAAGGTACACCACTAAATATCACTACAAAGGTACGTTCATCAAGTATTCCATAAAGTAAGTACACCATGTATGCCACAAAGTAGAGTACACCAAGTACACCACATTGAAAGTACACTAAGTACACCACATAGAGAGTGCACCAAGTACACCACATAGAGAGTACACCAAGTACACCACATCGAGAGTACACCATGTACACCACATAGAGAGTACACTATGTACAACACATTGAGAGTAAACCATGTACACCACATTGAGAGTACATGAATTACACCACATAGAGATTACAACAAGTACACCACATAGAGAGTACACCAAGCAAAACAATTGAAAATACACGAAGTACATTCATCTCAGGCAGGTATAAGTATAAATAATGAAGATGTATTATCAGTCATAGTCCACATAAATTCTTATATTGATGACACACAGAGTGTCGATGATGCTCAGAGCATCGTTGGCTCACAGAGCGGCAGTGTCAGTGCACTGAGTGTCCCTCGTGGTGCATGAATCATATATGGTTCACAGAGCCTCAGTGTTAGTGCACTAAGTTTTTGGTTTGGCACACGGATCATCTAGTTCATTGAAAAGAGCATTTAAGGTTCAGGGAGCATCTAGGTTGGAACAAGGAGCACTGATGGGTCATACAACCCATGATTCACTTAGCCACCAAATCGTCTAGACACCAAGTCTCTACCAGCCATAGGATTCATTTCATTGTATGCTGGTTCTAGGAGAACATACTCCTCAAGAAAAAGTTTGTATTCCAACCTCCAAAAAATCTCACTTGGAGTATCTCAAAAAGACCCCCTCGTCATTAGGGTACTAATGTCGTAGAAGGCTTTTCAATCGGTTTGAAAGGTTTGCTCATTTTAGTAAAAATGGGACCGACTCGGCCCGGGTCTGACCCGATCTGATGCAGTCGGTCAGGGTCGGCCCGAAATAGCCTAGCCTAATGGGCCAGGCCCGTTTGGATGCTTGGTCACGCTGTCCATCCCACAGGTTTATTGGAGAGGTTCGTCCTGTCCAACCCGACCCACCGCATGTAGTCCAACCTAGCTCAAATGGATGTGTACCAACCGGATGCACCCCTCTTTGGCCCATGCAGTCACTTGAACATGTTCCAAAAAGCAACCCAATCAATGCTTCCAAACCATGTTTAACGTGTTCGGTCCGTGTAACTGGAACACACCCACAGCTTTGTCGTGGGTCCTCCATCCGACGTAGCTTTAATGAGCCACATCCCTCCACCTCCATGAAATTCTTCTATGGCCTTCCTCTGCCACCCATACCTACTACCACTACGAGCTCCATTCACTGAGGTCTAGCCCAGATTGTGGTCCACTACCGTCACAAGCCGTCGAGCCGATAACCATTCTGTCAAGGCCGCCTGGCCCGACCGCCTGACGAGACTGGTGCCGCCTCCACCGCCAGATGCTATACTGGTATCCTTACCTCACTGTACTTCACCTGAAAAGGCTGGAGCTACTTCCTTTGGTCACCGCCTCACACTACCTCCACAATGAATGATCCCATTCCAGATCGATGTGCCCAACAATGAACGAGAAGAAAATTAGGGAAAGTAGGTGAGTCACAAGAACATCCAAAGTGGAAGGATCTAGGCCTTGTTTATGTCACCCTCAATCCAACCATGTTAGAATTGAAGTATGAAGGAAAGATCAAACAACTCTAAATATTAATAAATCCTAAAAATATCCCTCAACATTACTCCCAAGCCCGCACAACACATGACCAATGAATCAATCTATTCAGGGATTGATTCACGTTATCCATAGGAAGAGATAATGAAATGGGAGGGAAAATAATTGAAACACACATCCCCTTGGGGTTTGTATTGATCACTGACGAAGAAGGAATCCGCATTCGTTGTTCGTCAATCCATCGAAACTTGATCTAAATCGTGATCATTGGTCTGTCATCACTGTTCATCGAGAGGGAAATCCTCTAAGTTATCCTTAGCAATTCTCTAGAATTCACTGGGTTATGCAGCTAACCATGGGATTTCTTCATAAGTATCCTTTTAAGGGGAAACATTTTTGGGCCAAATAAAATGTTTTTTTAAATATTTTAATGACATTCACGTCCAAAAATCAACATTCACCCTCAACTCGTGCTGGTCAAGGTTAGGCTCCACTTAAGGAAACCCCCCTTACAAACTAAATGGTGGTCTTGGATTTTCCACCTGAGTTACCATTCAAGAGTTATTACGATTTTAAAATAAAATAATTTTAGTTAATTATTGTATTTACAGTTACATTCCAAAAATCACTTTCCATAGTTGACCTGTGCCGACTAAGTTATTTCGCGCCTCAGTTCCCTCAGTTGTTTGAACCGGGCATCCTTTTAAGAGTTATTCCACCTTTTCCAAAACTTTATGCACCCGCTCTATTAAAATATGAATAAATTTCAATGAAAATGTCCAAGAACACCGGGCCTTGAAATCGCACCCTATCTCAGCATCTGGTCTCCGAATTTTACCAATTAATTTATAAAAATAAAATCAGGAAAAATTTGAGCCATTATATTCTCCCCACCTTATGGATTTACGTACTTGGATGCCAAAACAAGGGTTAAAAAAAGGATGAGGGTACTTAGAATGAACCTGGGCCTCTCAATCCCATGTACTCTTCCAGAGATTATTGTGTAGTGATTAGTCACATACTAAGGGAATCACTTTTCCATGGAGGATTCTCTCTTCTAAATCCTACATCTCCACAACCAGGATGAGTTGAGATAATCATGATATAAAACTATCATTGATGGAATCCCATGTAGTCAAACTATCTCCTGCACATAGAGGTGTCCCATGCTCTTTACTAAACTCTAATCCCGAAAAATATGTGAAGTGGGTGGACTGGGTGAGCACATCATTGATCACCCAGATAGTATTGTGTCCCCAGGATGTATGTGGTAATCCCACCACAAAGTCCATCAATTTCCTTTCCCACTTCTTTCCTAGCCATCCATGAAAGAAAAGGGGAGACTCATTCCAAGAACAAGTGGTTCAACATGGTGGGATGATAAACCAAGAAACTAATTCAAATAAGCACCCAAATTTTATTTCAACAGGTAATCCCAACTTCAACCCATTTTGTCATCCCTGATGTCCTCCCAGACACCCATATGCATATCCTAATGGATCTGTCCACTTTAGGTGTCCACTCCTAGTAATGTATTTGGGCCTCCCGACCCCACATATCCTAAGTAGCATTAAAGAAACCTTGAAACTAGTATCTCATCCCTAAAGAAAAGTATTCAACCTTCCCACACAAAGAGTTTTCAAGGATCAAAAGGCAATGTATTGAACATACTCAAAACCTCCTCCTTCGACATCTCTGATACTACGGTTAATCCTCTAAAAAGAACAATGTGCTCCCCACCTTACGAATGTCCATCAGGGGTATACCCTATGGAAATTTAAGCACATAGTATCTCACTGTCAGGATCCCCAAGCCATGTCTCCTTGACATGCTATAATAGTAGAGGGGTGACAACCATCAGCTGTAGGTAAGCTTTCTTCAGCTCCATCCACAATGTATAATTGTAACTTGGTCAACTCCTCTGATTCCTCATTCAGTAACTATGAACAAGATCTTTTAATGAGAACATCTACTACCATGTTCCCCCTTCCCAGGATTATAGATAATTTCAAAGTCGTAGACCTAGAATAACTATATCCAACACCTCTATCTCAAACTCTTTTAGGGCCACTACATCTCATCCAACACTACAGGTTACTAAGGAATCATAACATCCACTACACCGAGGGTTGGGATATTCAATTTATGAGTAATCAGCTGCACCCTCCTATGTGTGAGTCCATACTGAACTGCCTGGGTTTCCTTTTTCACCGACAAGGAAATCCTCATTCCACCGTTGAGGACACACCAAACTCTTCACCTAAAATAGTCAATATTAGCATGAAATGAAGATAACCTGACCAAAACAAAAATGATTTCATAAGGCCTCAACACAACTAACAAGTGATCCCAACTGAAACTCTCACTTCTTAGAGTTGGGTCACACTGTTGGTACTAGTGCGTGATCATTAAATCCCTTCCAGTAGGAGTCTCCAAGCATGACAGTCAAGTCATCAGTTCAATCAGAATCTTAGAGACTCAAAAAAGAGCAATGGAAAGAAGAGAATGACTAGTACCTATGTCTATTAATGTAGAAGATAATGTAGAACAGACAGAGACTGTACTCCGAATCATTCATAGAGACCTCAGGTCATATGAATCGACTACATGCATCTACCCCCTTCCATGTCCTCTATCTCCCTGGGCCTGGTGTGGACCACCTGGGGGTGGTGGGGTTAACATGAAAAAATGCCTTCCACCTCCTGCTACTATCCTAGCCCCTCTGCTATGTTTTCCGCCCTGTGGATCAGTCTACTCCTACTTGCTCATTGGTTACTATAACTGGTGAAATTCACTCATCCAGGGGATTCTCAACATAAAAGGTTTACTATAGCTCCCTAGAATAGGTAGGTACGGATAGAGGGATAACAATGGATCTGATATCCCTAAGAATACCTAGATCGATGGTCAGATCCCTAAAGCACCTGTCGTGTATCATAACCATTGAATACATAGAAAGGCTAGTATGTATTTATGGATACTCAGATACTGACATGTCCTTCTTCTGGATTTGTTGAAGCTTATGGGCATGCATATCCCTTAGCTTATAAGATTAGAACTCCTCTATGAAGGGGTTCTCAAACTCTATCCATGAAAGAGTCACCTTAGTATATGATTGGGCAACAAAACCCCATAACGTCTCTACTGAGCCATGTAGAAGGATCACTGCCATGACCACCATCTGATCTGTTGGTGTCCTGGCCGAATGGAAAACATAGTCACTGCCTCAAACTAGTCCTCATCCACCTGTTCTAGTATCACATTGAAACCTAAGTTGTCTCTAAAACTGAAAATCGTGAAGTGTGCTAAGACTATGCATCTCATCCACTGGTAATACTAGTACTAAGTGATGATCTACAGGTGGTGGTATGGATGGTACACCACCCAAAAGTGTTTTTCTAGTACAAATACCTATATTGATGTCTCTCTACTAAGATGATCACCCTCTTGATCATGCAATAGAATCTTGGCTAGCTATCCTCCTTGAGGAATCTTGAAGTAGAAAAATATGTACCACGAACAATAGAGTATACTTTGTGAGATAGATTAAGAATGACATGAGGGCACACTCAAAATCCAATTTGATGCATGTACCTTTTTTTGTAACTAGGTTTTTCATGTACCAGGTCGAAAAGAAGGTTTCTAGAGTCCTGGTGTATGGATATGTCGTCCTCCCCACCAACACTAGATTCCATGGCCTAAAATCCAAACTCAAAAACACTCGACACTATTTCCCCAAACCAACCTCACAGACTCCCTGTCCTTAAGAAGAACCAACCAGATCTGATACCACTCTGACACTACCCATCCCAGTGGGGCCCATTCCAAGAATACCCCAAGCCATCCTTCAATAGGCTAAGGGATTCTGACCAGTGCTGAGTAGAGATATTCCAAAAATGGTAGGAATATTCCTAAGTACCTATACACTCACATGCATCTCCAATCCCATAGATGGAAAGAAATAAGAAAAAATGCATGCAATCACTAAGAAACTGACCATAGAGTACGAAAAAAAGGAAATATGGAAAGTAAACATGAATAAAATACAAGACCAAACATAAGAAAGAGTCTGAAAAGTGAAAGTACAGGCTCCTAAAAATCCTCTACAGGAAATACTACCTGAAGGATAGGTGTAGAAAATCAATCTAAATCCATAGAAGTACACTCCATTTTCCTAATCACTCTATGTACCACCTAGTACTTGTCCTCCAAGAACTCAATCAAAGTGTTGATCATCTGCATAAGACAAGACACATGTGGGAAAAACCCATGTAGGGGTGAGTAAAAAAATACTCAGTAGGACACCCCAAAACCAAAAAGGTATCCACTAAGAAATACAAAAAATATACCACAAAGGAAAAAACCCACAAATGAAATACTATAAAATAATTCCATACAAGAAGACCACCAAGGAACACCACAAAGGTACACCATGAAGGTGCACTACTAAGGATCACCATGAAGGAACCCCACTAAGGATCACCATGAAGGTAAGTACACAAAGTACACCACAAAAAAAAGTACACCAAGTATGCCATAAACGAGAGTACACCAAATACACCACATAGAAACTACACCAAGTAATCCACATTGAGATTACACCAAGTACACCACATAGAGAGTACACCAAGTACACCACATAGAGAGTACCCCAAGTACACCACATAGAGAGTACACCATGTAAACCACATTGAGAGTACAAAAAGTACACCACATAGAGAGTACACCATGTACACCACATAGAGAGTACACCAAGTACACCCCATTGAGAGTACATGAAGTACACCACATAAGGAGTACACTAAGTGCACTACATAGAGAGTACAACAAGTATACCACATTGATAGTATAGGAAGTACACCACATAGAGAATAAACCAAATACAACACATTGAGAGTACATTAAGTACAATTACCTCACATAGGTATAATTCTAAATCAATAAGAGGGATTATAAATCATTGTCTATATAATGCTTTATCTTGACGCCACATAGAGTTTCGATGATGAACAGAGCATCGCTGGTGCACAGAGAATCAGTATCAGTGTACGAAGTGTCAAGGGAGGTGCACAGAGCATCAATGGCGTACAGAGTGTTAGTGTCAGTGCAGGAAGTCTCGGGGTCAGCACAAAGAGCATCAAAGGTGCAGAGAGAATCTGGGTCGACGCACGAAGCATAGAGGTAGGAACACAGAGCATAGAGGTTGTTACATAGAGTATTGAAGGTGCACAGATCATATGGATCAACACATGGAGGTCCAATGGGTCATAGAACCCCTGAGTCACCTAGCCTCCAAGTCTTTGCCATCCATAGGATTTCATTCGTAGTACTCTTGTACTGGGAGTACAAACTCCTCAATAAAAATCTCATATTCCAGCCTCTACAAAACTCACTTAGAGTATCTCAAATGGGCCACCTAGTTATAAGGGTCCCAACACCGTAGACGTCTCATCAAATAGAACTTCTATTTGAAAGTTAAGCTCATTTCAATAAAAATGGGCCCGGATCAGCCCAGGTCTGACCCGACCTGGCCTGGTTGACCCAACCTAGTCTGGCTGACCCATTATAGTTTTTCCGACCCAACCCAAACCAGTCATTCTTGGTTGGTTTCAATCGGCCCAACCAAATGGGCTGCTGGACCACTGACCACTAGAGTGGCCCAGTCCCTCTAGCCCGGTCCGCCGCATGCAGGCCAACCTAGCACCACCAGACGTAGATCAGATGGTCGTGCCCCTCCTTAACCCTCGAGGTCACTCGACTATGAGCCATACATTGTCCCTTTCAACACGATAGGACCGTGTTTCACACAGATGGTCGACGTTTCACACGGTCGGTCTGTGTGGCCTGTGGACACCCATGGATTTATCGTGATTCCCTCATCCGATGTGGCTTTGAAAAGACCTACCCCTACACCCCTACAACCTTCCATCGCAACCCGTAGCCACTAATATATTGGGATCCCAGTACCATGGTCCTTCTCGGACTATGGGTCACCGTCGCCACCTGGTCTGACTGGCTGGTCCACATTGTCGGGTTGGTTCCACCTCCACCAATGTCCACCCTTCTGATAACCTTCCATTACCACAATTTTCCTGAAAAGGTCAAAGCATTCCCCTTTAGTCATCGCCGCACACTACTGCCACCTTGCACCACGGAGGTCCCAGATCCCATTTTAGATCAATGTGCCCAACGATGAATGAAAAGGAAATTTGTGAAAGTAGGTGAGGCACAAGAACACCCAAAGTGGACAGATCTAGGCTTTGTTCAGGTCGACCTTGATCCATACACAATATAATTAAAAGACAGAGGAAAGATCAAACAACATTAAACATGAATAAATCCTGAATCAACATCACAACATAACTCACAAACACACACTACACACCACCTGCGAATCAATCCATTCATCAATTGATTCACATTAATATTAGAAAAATATAAAGAACTTGGAGGGAAGAAACTAAAACACACACCCAACCTAGGGGTTTGGATTGATCTATGTTGAAGAATGAATCTATGTTCATCATTTGTCAATCTGTTAGAACTTGATCTGAATCTCGACTGTCGATCCACCATTTCCGTTCACTGAGAGTGAAATCCACCAAGATATCCCTAGAAATTCTACAACATTCCCAGTGTTTTGTGGGTTACCTTGTGATTTCTACATAAGTATCCTTCAAAAGGGAAACACTTCTGTGTTCAATAAAATATTTTTATTAAAATATTTTATTGATGTTCATGTCCAAAAACCAACTTTAACCCCTGACCCATGCCAGTTGAGATTAGGCTCTGTCTAAAGAAAATGCCCCTTAAAAACTCAATAGTGGTCTCATTTTTCCAAACCGTGTCACAATTTAAGAGTTTTTAGGATTTAAAGATAAAATAATTTGTTTCATAATTTTATTTATGGTTACATCCTCAAAACCACTTTCCATAGTTTACCCACACATATTAAAGTTATGTCACGCCTAGGGTAATGACACTACTCTGAGCTCGATGGTTCCCCTATATTTTTTTATCTGGGCACCCATTTAAGAGTTATTCCACTTTTTCTGAAAAGTTATGCATGCCTCATTTTAAAAACAGAACAAATTTCAGCAAAAATTTTTAGGCACAAAGGACCTCAGAATTGCACACCTTCTTAGCACCTGGTCTCATAATTTTCTCAATTAATTTATAAAAATAAGATCTAGAAAAATATGAGTCATTATAGTTGAAAGTAGATATTTTAATTTTGAAAATATACATTCAAAAAGTAGAGTGAGAGGTATTTTAAGTCCCATTCGGCATTGGTGGTGTGTAGTTGTAAACAAGTTCAATCCTAACTCAACAATTTGTGTTAATAAAACAAATTGATTATCAAAACTAGATCTAAAATATATATATAGATTAAATTTTCTTATTAAATATGTATTTTATAAATGAGTGATTTTTTTTGAGAAGTAAAGGTGTCAAATACATACGTATGACAATAAATGGAATTATTCTGAATATGATCTATTTCAAGTGATATAAGTCCGTGATTTTAGTGGAAGCATTCCACTTAAAGATGATGATAGATCTGGAGAAGACTGATCCAATGAAAGTGGTAATTAGGATATATCTTATGTAATTTGGTTTATAATAGTAGATTTCAATCCATGAATTTTGTTAAAAAACCCACTAAAAGGGGATAACATATGGGGATTAATATCTAGGGTGAACCATATATTCCTCAATTTACTTTATAATAATTGGTATCAAGTATTCATGGTTATAGGATAATAAAAGTTTCTAAAATGGAAGATTAATTACCAAAAGGTGGCTTTTCTGAATTGAAAAACACTTCAATAATTATGATTCTATAATTCTGGGGGAGTTATTGATGAATTTTTAATATAGTATCATCTGCATCAAGGAATTTAAAGCCAATGAAGATATAAAGGAACTTTAAATTCATGTTATGTCACTAGTTTATTATTAATAAGTGGTATCCATTAACCAACCAATGGATATTCAGAAGTGGTATGTTTCTCACACTTAGTGTTATATTACTTATTTACTAATGGTTTTGTGTTATAGTGTGATGAGATCATATATTTGGTTATATTTAAGAAACTGTAAGTTTTTTTTACTATAAGTGATTTAATAAAAATCTGGTGGGTAATAAAGAAAGTATTGATCATGTTAAAAAAATATTATTTTCTATAAAAATATTAGGCTTATAAGGATTAGGGGATATCATGAAAATAAAAATTCTATGTGGTAAATTAAATTACTAAGATTATTTTATTATATAAAGTTAATGTTAAGAAAGTGGGTCAAAAATGGGCTAGTTGATTTTTTTTGGAATTGGATAGTCCATCTAGAAACTAGTAATAGTTGGTATGAAAATCCAAAGGATGGAGTAATAGTGAAAATCGGGAGTGAAAAATAAAGAGGAGTTTTTCCAATATTGAATGGTGGAGAAGATACTTGAATCAAATCAAAGGTATAATTATAAATAAATACCTATGGAATCAGAGATAATGAATAATCAACAAGTGGTTAAAGCTAAAATATGAAATGAAATCATTGAAAAAGGGTGGATATCAAACTAATGGAGTTGATGTGTAAACCATATTACATTATGATAATTAAGGGGGTGTTAAGAATATTAGTTTTTTCTATAACTCAAAGATAATGGGGTGAGAATTTGAAGTCCAAATCAGATATATTTTTCCCTTTGTATTTTAATGACAAAGGGGGAGAATGTATTCCTAATGAGAGATCAATTGGGAAGAATTTAGTTTAGGAAAATTATGAAGTTGGATATAAGGAAATATTTTCAATGAAATACAAAGGGGAGTTTGTTGGAACCCTAAGGGTTCATTTTGGATTTTATATTAATATATGTTTTATTGATAGTGGTGTCAATATATGTCACGGGTGAGTTAACATTTTATTTAATACTTGATAAGGAATATTTTAAAGAAAGTGGATATTATTGGAGGAGTTATCATTATATGTCATGATTTATAAAGGAAAAATTAAAGAATGTGGTGATTCTTCGAGGAGTAATAACTGGATTTCACACTTGAGAAGTATGTTGTTAAATAAAGTTAAAGGAATCTTGAAGACACACTACTATGGTGTGTAAGAATTTCATATCTAAAAGGTCGGAAGAGGTTTGAATGAAATATATTAGAAGCATGAAATATGGATGAAAACTTTATTTGGAAGATATATTCTTGGGGAAGGCTATTTGTAAGATTAGAATATACTTAGTATATAACAGATAAGGTTGATACGAGGCACTGTAAGGTCAGTGAGTGACTTTGTATGGATAGTGTGAGGACTTATTAAGATTTGTGAATCCATTATAGGGTTGGTGAGAATCACTTGTAAGGTTGATAAAAGCCTTATAATGTTGAATAGGAGAATCATAAGGTTCAAAAACAAACTGTTTCATATGAGATTACAAGAAGAATTATTTTTGAATAAATTCATGGAGTTCAAGATGGATTTTTAGTTATATTATTCTAAACTTCAGAGTAATCTAGTTGTAGAGGGAGAATTAGGTAAGAGATAACTATACCAGTCTCACGATTTAGTCATACAAGATAAATCTTGACATAATAACATGTTATAGAGAACGATGATATCTTAAACCAAGTAAGGGTTCTCTATGTAGGGGTTCTAGACACAGATATTCATGATGTATAGGTATTCAGTGATGTAAGGGGAATCCCTTTATGGGTTTTCTAAAGAAGGTTGGACAACTAGAGTCAACTTTAAATTGATATTTTTTTATTATCAAAGTATATTTTTTCATTCAATAGTTATTAGGTTTACAATATTTATAGAGGATTATTTTTGTATTTTAGATGATAATTTCTTTTTTTTAAATATTAAAATATCATGATGCTTCAGTCTTAAATTCATGATTCAAGAAAAATTGAAATGATGAATTTTTTATGTTATTTTTTTGAATTAAATAAAAATAAATTATATCATTCTACAAAATCATAATTCATTCCATTAGTCACTACATGTATGGAGATTAAAATGTTTCATTTCAATATTTTCTATCATAGTCAAACACTTATCAAGTGTTAGGATTTTGAATTTTAAAGACTGTAAAGATTTGGTGATGATCATAGAATTCAAAGAATAGATTTCTTGGTGGATTACATATTTAAATATGGAAATTATTGTATATAGATATATTTAAATAGGAAGACCAATAACGATATATTTTGAATTCTTCCACATTCAAAATATGGAAGTTATTCTTGGGTGGGGTTTTTTTTTCTTTATAAGAAAAATAAAAGCAGGAATAAGAAGGGACTCATGACATTATTATTCAGTTGATACATCTATTCTTTGAGAGAGAGGAATGAACCTACTTATTATAACAAACCTGAATTTTATCAATGGAAATTCACTTATTATAATATTTTCATATAGTATAAATAATAAATATCACATATAGAAAACAAAAAAAATATGATTCTCATAAATGAATAATGATAAATTAATATGAAAATAATCCAATAATAATTCCAAATTTTATAGTGGGACAATAAATATAAAATAATACAATAAGACTAGGAACATTTGGATTTGATCGATCCACTAGAATGACCACACTCATGAACCAAGACATAGAAATAAAAAATAATGTTTAAAATAAAATATTCATTTTAAATATGAATGTATATATAAACCTTGGATAAAATATATTTTACTGGTGAATATAATAAGAAGTATTAAACCCTTATGAATATTAGAAATATGACAGTTAGAATAGTAACCTGACCATTAGAATAGTAATGTGCCAATTAAGAATAGTAATATGGCCACAAGAATAGTAACACCACCAATGAATGTATAAATAAAATTTAGTTATATGATAAATAAAAATTATATATTTATATCATGGAATTCGTAAATAAATTTTCTAAAAATTATAAATTATTTGTTGGAATTTTGGTGAAATGTAAATGTTTATTTACAATTTTATAATTAATATAATGATTTAAAAGAAAAATAATTATTATAAATTATATTAATAACTTAATATTTTATGTCTTATAATTAGAATAAAATTTTTTGAGTCCTTAATTAATTTTCCAAAGTGTCACAAAATTATTACAATATTAAAATCAATATTTTCAGAATAAAAGATGATTTTAATTTAAAAATAAATTTCTCATATTGAGAAAATTATATTAATAAAATGGAGTCCAATTTTTAAATATGAATTCCATGAAATAGTTAGGGTGAAGGTTTTTGATATTTCTAAAATAGATGAAATTTTGGTGAATAGTGAATTACAATAATTTGCAGTATAAGATAAATACATAATTTTTTTGAGTCATGGTTGATGTATGGATAATGTAAGCACCATTATCTAGAAACATACTTTATTATTTAATTTATTTCATGATTAGTACCAATACTATTGATATTCTTGATCCAGAAATAATAAACAAATAAATAAAAAAATAAAAAACCCCTCTCCTCCCCTATAAATACCACCTCAGCACCTCTTATCCTCACACCTTCTAAGATTTATATATTCTATAAATTATGTTCAATTCACTTCCCAAGACTCTTACCCACTTCTATGATCTTATGGTCTCAAAAAAATACCAAAATCAAGTTCTTTAAGGAGGTTCTCAATGAGATGATATTAAAGAAGTAAAATTCTACTTCTTTGTTTTTAAATTCATTATTTCACCTACCATATCCCCATATATCCTATAAAAATAATAATTATAAATCTATTATATTATATGTAATTTAATTTTATTATGTTAATTTAATATATATCATCAAATATCTTCTCTTATCCTTTTATTCTAAAAATGAAAACATCATCCATGATGTGTCGATTTACCACATTCGTGGACAAAGTGTTTTTGTTTTTCATTACCACATTCTAGGTTGGTTATAAAACCATTTTTATGGTTAAATAAGATTATAATATTTATATTATAAGTTATTTTTGGTTATAGAACAAATATATATAAGCCAAATATTATGTAAAATGATATGAGTTTGTGATGACCGCAAAAACTAAGAAAATATGTAAAACATTTTTCATTAATGTTTTATCTGATGAATCATTATAAAATATGAAAAAATGATATAAGGGACCACTTAAAATTATGGAATTAAATAAATAAAATTTCATCCCACTTTTTGAGTTTTTCTGCCATTTGAAAAGAACTCCCAGAATTATACTCAACGGAACCCATCATAAAACCATGAAACAAACGCTCTCAGAACAATAAAATTAAACTTTATAACTCATAAAAATAACCATCATTAACTTAATAAAATTTTAATAAATAAAATATATATTTACTAGGTTTTAACTTAAATTATTAAAGAATCTAATTTGATTATCCAGGATGTTAATAGAATGTTCATTACACATTCGGACACAAGGTACAGAGTCTCTCCGAACCTCAATTTATTCCTTTAGATTACACTTTATCACTATTTAACCCTATTTAATTCTTAATTATTTTTATATAAATCTACTAAATTATGTTTATTCACTCCACATTTATGTATCCAGATCAATTCATCCTTATTTGTTTTGGAAAATACATGTTTTATAAGGCTCCCTTCTCAATTCCTCCTGTTAAGCAAGCCTGGTTAAAGGGAACATCTCTATTTCTTAACCATTTTCAAGGACACTCCAATTACTATTTTAAGACACAATTATTTTTATAAAATCAATACTTTTATCATGAAAAAATATCTTAGTTAATTTATGTTTTTTCAAAAGCAACTATTCTTTTTTCTTCTTTAAAAACTCATTAATATTTTCTGTTAAAATGAACTAAGATGTCTCATTTATAAAGTTTCTTAAATACTATATTTTACACGTTTTCACTTAAGTTGGAACATAAATTATCATGATCTAGTCATGTTTTACCTTATGAATATCCATTTATTATTTAAATAAATTCTTTTGTGGACACTATTTTGATACACCCTTTGGTTATGCCTTATTACATGATTACGATACCCATTTATTTCTATGGATAACCCTCATGTGTATTATTTATGCTTCATCCTTTTTGTGAAACACATATGAATGAAAAAAGTAATAATGTGTGTGCCTAGATAGTGCTCTAATACACTGGGTAACGTTTTAGTCTCACGGGACATAATGCATGGGATTAGTGAGTAAACCTAATCTATTATAGGACGTTGTCCACCATGTGATATAGTCTTGAAAGTTAGACTTGAATCATGTTTATGCCATATTTTATTTTTATTACACATTCCTATGTTTCCATGATAATATTATTCTCTATTCTATTTTTTATAGTTCTATATGATTATTTATGCTCTATGTCATTTATGTTATAATGTTATGACTTTTAACTCAAATGTTATTCATTATTCCCATGTTTATTCCCTTACTGATATTTTTTGCTCCATAAATTTTGTCTATGTATACCCCTTGTTATACGATGAAGTTTTAGGAGATCAAATGGAGTTAAAAGACCATTATGGAAAATATTATATATTTTTGTTTCAGTTTTTCTAATTATGTACCTAATCTTGCAAGTACACTAGACTTCATGATCCCTGGTTCATATTTTTTGGTTAATTATACTTAAAACATGTAATAATATGTGAAAAAGTCTAGGGTAATTATACAAATTATTGAATAAATAATTTAGAGAGAATAAGAAAGATACTATGGCGAGTCAAGGAAGAAAGGAATTCCAATCATAATGTTATAAAGGTCTAGAAGATATAGATTCACTATAGAATGAGATATATCAACAGTTCAAGAAGAATGTACCAAAGAAGAGAAAAATGAGGATTATTTATAATGAGAGTTCATAGGGAATCTTTGACACAACATCATGGAGTTCATATGCACCATTCATACTCGGTGCATCAAAAATAGTGAAAAAATAGTTGATGAAAACTCTTGAGAGGCCTTCATGCCTATAAATAATGACATTTCTTTCTCTATGTAGTATGTGAATGGGTATAAACAAATGTGTTACAATAAGAATAATTAGCTAGTCTAAAATAAATGTAAGGTAGTGAGAATATGAATGGAGTGACCGTATCATTTTTTATCCACTGAACTAGTGAATTAATATATTTTGGTTTATCGATACATTACAAATTTCCAGATCTATGGTTATGTACTAGTGATGGTGAACCATATAAATTTCCATATACCTTGCATATTTACTTTACTACTTTAAATTATGTTAATTTTGGGAGTTAATGAGTAAATGATATGAGAGATCGATTGAAAAAAGTTCCTACATATGTAGGTATAATATTAAACTGAGATAAATCAATTAAAATTGATATGGTGTTTTAAATTAAAAACACCTAGTTTCACCCCTATCAAATATCCTTATAGACCAAATAAATCACAATATCTTGAAAATCACATGAGTAAACTATCATAGTTAAATAGTAACATAATTAAAATGCATTGACAATACCCTTCCAATTATTTATATTTTTTTGGATTATTACCTTTATTAAGGATAATCCCATGAATTTTTTCATAGAAGATAAAGCATGTAAATTCCATATAAAATGTAAATAAGGAGAAGTTTATGAATCTTCTAACTCAGTTTGGATCTTTGAGGAATGACAAAAAATAAAGGAAAAATAAATATTCCTCTACCAAACTTGATAGAAACAACCCCAAAACCTAACCAAGATGAACCATCATCAACCATGAATAAATACTAACCAATACACTAGAAAAATAACTTCTATAACCTCTATGAAATAAGATAATAAGAGGAAAACCCAAAAGGGAGATTAGTAATACCGTGGATCGTGGAATAAATTGATCCCCATGGACTACAAGGTTAGTATCTACTAGTATGAGGAAGAAAGTAACCCAAGGGGTTTAGGGGTCAGCTGGTGTTCTAAGGAAAGAATCAAATTTCAAAACATAAATAACTTGGCCCCTCTTTATAGAGAAAACTTGATGGGCCTTTCCCATGACTTGGAGGACTCATCTATGGTTTTTGTTTCCCTAGTCAAATCCATATTTTAATCCTCCATCATTTAAAATGGTATATATCCCCCTCTACATGGTGGCTATTTTACATTTTTAGAATAGTCTTAATCCGCACCATGGTGTGTTGATCAAAAAAGTTCTAGGGAATTATCGACCAAGAATCCCATCGGAATCCCACTAGAATTATATTGGAACCCCCCTCTATTTATAGATTAACATAACATATAAAATGGTTTTGAGAAAAAAAACATTCAATTTTCATCCATGTTTCTTAGATTGACCTCACTATAAAAAAACACCACAACCACTAAAATGGCCATTTTGGCCTTCCCCATTTCTGATAAGTAAATTCTATATGTCCCATTTACACACCATGATAATTTCAGACTTCCAAATTTTCTATTGGTAAATTCTTCAAGAATCATGCCAAATCCATTATAATTTTTCTCTTACCCAAGTTATGATGATAAATCCTACACACCATGCCCCTTCAAACATGTGTTTTACACATCGGGTTCACAAAAAACCACTATAGTTATCTTACATATCCACAAATCCAACTTAGGTAGGGAAAAAAATTCCTCCATAGCTACCACCATGGATATTTTGAAGCCCATAATTCCAAAACAATACCCTCTTCCTATATAACACCTTCAAACTCCCTCTAGAGACCTCCAAATACCCAAAATAAAATGAAAAGTATTTGAAAAAAATGCCCTTCCACCACCACCCCATCAGGAAATATCTTCATGAATTTGAATCATTCATACCTCCTTAACATTATCTTCCTGGGAAATAATATGAATTAGAGTTTAAAAATAAAACCTTCTCAACTTATTAGAACTTGAGACTTTGAATAAGTTGATGATGGTAATTTGTTCTGCATTATTTGTAAAATTTATCATTATGATAAGACTCTTGATTAATCTTGTCAATACCATTTATTTAAATAATCATTTTCCATTTCAATTTTGAGATTAAAATTCAGTTTTTTTATTATCCAATATGCATGATATTTTATCCTTATAGGTAAATGGAATGGTTTATAAAAAACATATTGTCAAGAAATTTATTGATTAGTGTTTTATATATTAATTTGTAGGCCCATATAGCATCATTAATCTTCTTCAAGAAAAACTTTATTCCCATATTAACCATATACTTCATGTTTAAATTCATTCATCAATTAAAATCCTTTACTTAAAAAATTGTTTACAAATTTATGGTAGTATTATTTTTGGATGAAATCAATACTTCTATATTAGTGACATGAATAGGTAAATATTAAAATAGTGTTAATTATATATAATATATTATTTTAATTTATAAATTTTGTAAAAATATATTTCATGAAAAATTTCACGACACTTGAAGTGTTGTTATTGGGTAATACTACTTCTTTAACCCATTTAAAGGTATAATCCATAAAAATAAAAATAAAATCCTTTCCAAATGATATTATAAAAATTATGATGAATTCATTTCCCAAAAATTTAAGATTTAATCTAATTAAATTATAGATTATTATAATTATTATCTTTAACTAATAGTAACCAAACTATGGTAGTGATCAAATGTAAAAAAAACTCCTTTCATCCTTAAAAAGTAAGGGAAAAACTATATTGAAGTACCCTTTCAACCATTTTATCAAAATCATGTTTTCCACCATAAGGAGATGAATGAAAATGATGTAAAATTTATACCATTTACTCTTTAGGTATACTTTTTTACATAATTTAATATTCAAACATTTGTAAAGTTATTAATTGACCTGGGACAACATTTCACTATTTGGTTGTGTAATAAATCATGTGGTTGCACTCTTGACACCAAGAAATTATCAAAATAGGTGAAATATGACATATACAATTATTTAATGACTCACAAATTATCATTAAGAAACTCAAAAATAATTATATCATTATATTTTCCTTATATTCTTTATAACCCTAAAAAATGACGGGTGATGAGGTTCCCCGTTTCATTCACATCATTAAATTCAATATAAAACACATAAAATAATAGTATTGATTAAATAAGTTATGTTTTGAAACTCTTCTTTTAAAATAAAATCCTTGATAAAATATTTTTGGAATAAACTATCACTTTCATCCTCATAAGATATGATTATAACTTCTTCATTGAAAACATCTCCACAATAAGTTCTTTATGGTTTGTTCCATAACTTATTTGAGAATATCCAATGAGATTAATTTTATATAATAATTTATGAATTTTATGAGTAATTAATTTCACCAAAACTACTCCAAAAAGAATGTCACTCTCATCACACATAAATTCAAATTGATTCACTAATCTGGTGATATAATAATCGTTGTAGAGATTGAATTATTATTTAAAAAGTTAATGGATTACAAAAAATGTTAATCAAGATTAAGTTGGGTATCATATCATGTCCCTAATCACTAAAAAGTGCAACATCAAATATTTCATCCACTAGGCCTAGGGATATAAAGAAATATAGAGGTATCTACACAATTGTGAGAAGAATTACCTATAAATATAACTATCACCTACTATAATACATATAAATATACTATACATACATTAAGTATAAAATTACTATTAAAAAAATTATCATTAATATAAAAAAACCAATATAATGTCATTGATAAAAATGAAACCTCTATTGTACAGGGTGAACTGATATTGTGAAATAATATGGTATAACTAAAAAATGGATACAACTAACACATCCCAAAAAGGTGACACCTCAAAAGATGACAGTTCGAGGGTGGCCTCTATAAAAATATACACTCCACTCTGAAACTATATCTACCACTATGGAATACCTAAGTTGACATAATGAGAACAACATAGAAATTTATATGCAGGGGTGAGTATAAAAATACCCGGCATGGTCACCCAAAGTAGTGGTCTGACCTAAGAAAAACATAGAGTGTCAATGTTCACCAATGATAAACATTATGTAGTTTTATAAAATCCTTTTAAATAATAAAAAAAAAATTAAAACAAAATTAACCTCATCAAACTACCCATATATCACTTACATAGCACTTTACAAATAATAAAGATAACATATATGAAAAATATAATAATTACAACCTATCACACATGATATCAAATCCTAGATTAATAATTCAATCTTGGTTAACTATTCATGAGACAATGGATAAAATACCCATATCACCCCATTTTACAAGTAATGGATGGAATTCACATCTTCATCCATATCAGAATTACTAGTGGAAATGAAGATCTCTATCAAAGGAAATACACATATTTGAAACTAGCAGTATATAAAAGACTAGAAACCCTAGGAAATACACATCTCCATGGATAAAGTTGTATATTAGTTTATTGTAGAAAATACACATATTCAAGGTTCTAATTAAATATCTAATCCTCCTATATACTAGAGTAAGGGAATGGGGATAAATAATATCAAATGTATCATCATCCACCTGGATCTCTATACCACAATAAATACTGGGTGTCGAAACACACATGACTCATATATAGAGGATTCTAGAGAAATAACAGGTTTCCAACCATCCATTCTAATTTGTTCATGTATTAGGGATATTATATGTGTTGAGACCATGGTTGAAGAATTTTCAGAGATCTGAAATGACTGTGACCTTGAGCAAGATTATAGACACCCAAGGATATTTTGTTGTGTAGAGAAGAAAAAGAAATTATGAAATAAAAAATAATAATAAGTGGATATATTTATTTTGTTGTATTTTTTTCAATATATAAAAAATATTAAAACACATATAAAATATGTTTATTATATTAGGTGAAGATTATTCGTATGTTTTGAGGATTTTGAAATAATTTGGAGGTTTTCGGAATTTTTGTAATGGTTTTTATAGCTAAGTAGATCTAGAAAATATTTTTTTCAAAGTTCCAAATTTATAAGATTCATTCTTATAAATAAGTGAAAATATTGAAAAGTATATAATTAATAAGATTAATAGCTGAGGAAAGGGATTTCATTAGAGTTATATAATTTTTTTATAAAGTTCATTCCATTTTTTTTATGATTCATCTGAAGAAGATTATAGAAAATTAGTTAAGTCTAATTTCATTTGAGACATTTAGATATTTCATAAGAGTCACTCTAGACCTTTGTAAGAGTTATTTTATAGGTAAAGGAAAAAACAAGAGTCACTTATATATTTTTGTAAAAGTTATTCTAGAATCCATAAGAGTCATTTTAATTGAATAATCATTTTCTTATAGTAGCATAGAGTTCATATGGAATATTCAAGAGACCCAAAAAGATATTGAAAAATATCTTAGAGTATACTGAAAACATATGAGCAATTATTCATGATATAAATGGATCATTTGATGTGGTCTCGAAATTCAGAAGGGTTCCAATCATAGTAAAATTTGAGTTTTCTACAAATTTAACTTGGAACTATTTTTGGTAATAAAATATGAATTTATTATAATAATTATTTCAAGATATTTAATATAATTATATAAAAAAATTAGATAATGTTGAAGAAGGTATTTATGGATTAAAATATAATAAAGGGAATTTTTGATTCAATCACCAATTATAAATGTTTACACTATGAAAATATCATTTCACCATGATCATGAAGAAATTAATAGAATATATTAGGATCCTTGAACCACCATGAGAAAAAAGGGAATTAATGTTTTGGATACTCTAAGGGAGAATGATTATTTACATAATAGATATTTTTTAGCACTAAAAATGAGTTTTAGTTAAGAAAAACCAATTGAAAACATTATGATGCATATATTATTGCCCTGTTTAATGCTAAAGTCCACATGGATAGTTCACATAATTAAAGAGATAAGTGGGAGAAAATAAGAATAAAATAAGAGTGGTTATATCTAGTTATATGTTTAAATATTTGAATTTGAAATTTTAATTTGAATGTTAAAGTCATTACTATTATTTTAAAAGAAAATATATTAAATGATACTAATTGAATATAATATATACACTAAAATATATAGATTTACGAAATAGTGATTAGAAGAGAATGAAGTGACTTACTACTATGCATGTATAGAAAGAGAAATAAGAAACAACAGTAGGGTAACTTGATGAAATTTTTGTTCGTTAAAGACTCTTTTGTTGTTGGAATTAAATTTATATACATTTTTATCAGGGTAGGGGCTCTTTATATAGTCAAGATATAATTTTGTAATACATGTAAGGTAAAAACATTTCTCAGTTCTTTCCATATGATGAAACTAGTGGATTGTATAGTCTCAGGTGAATTCGAATCAAGCCAAGGACTAGATACTCATTTTGAGTAGTAAACCTTCAAAAAATATACTATGCCTATATGTGTGTGATTGGTGTACATGAAAATGATAATATCATTCACATTATCCAGTAATGAAATTTATATGAAAAAAAACATAAAAGGAATTAAATTCACTGGTCAACCCACCCTCTTAATGAATTCTCACTATTATTTTATGTCTCTTTTAAGTGTTATTAATGAAACTAAGTTTCCTTAAAAGATGATTGGATATTTTAAGTTTGAACATAATGTGTTCCTAAATATTGGGATAGTTGGAACTAAATTTCTATTGAAAATATAATAAGCCACAATTCTATGAAAAACTATTATATTCTCAATTTATATAGATACAATTATTATATATGGGATGATTTAACGGTTCCCTACCTATTAATTATTAGTTTAGATGTATTGGAGGTTATAACTAATAGGTTTATACCTCATGTTGAAGGTGCTACGATAACAAAATTTGATGTAAAAAACATGGAGAATGATAACCATGATGATAATAATATTCATCATTCTCTTTCAAAGAAGTAGTTTCTATATTAAAGGGATCCATACATCAAAGGTAATATGTGATAATTTAGAAAATATCCATGAATTTAATAAAACAGTGAATCATGATAAATTATAAGTTTGGAGGTTGAATAATGAAGACCTTAAAATTGAGTAATATGAAACAATAGAATAATTATTACCTAATTTTAATTAAATAATGAGTTTCGTTGATGGTTTTGGGTAAAATTATAGGAATCAATGGTTTTAAAGAAGATAGTATACATTATTCTAGATTGTTTTGATGCACAAGTATCAACACTTGAAGACCACAATCGGGGTACACTTACTTTATATTATTTACAGAAAATTCTTAATTTATATGAGATACATAATGGAAGTGTCTAAAAAATAAGGGTAAGGTTAAAAAGGAACCAATTAAGTGTAAGAAATAAATATTTTTGGAAGAATATGATTATTAAAAAGAATAAGATATCAAATAAAAGTTTTAAAAACTAATTCCATTCATCTATAGAAGTGTTTGAAGATGAAAATTAATGTTTTGGGGATAGATACCGGTAAATTTTTGTAGTTGTGGATATTTTCAAAATTTTATAGAAAACTTTAGAAAGTTGAAAGAAGAAGAAGTTAGTGAAGATAAGGATGAGAGGTCAGGGAGATCATATAAGAATAAAGTAACAAAATCTAACAAATCAATTTTTTCTTCAAGATTGAAGGGAAATAATTTCTCTAAAAAACCGAAAATTATTATCAAAGTTAGATGATTATAAGAAAACTGAGGATGATGAGGAAGTTTATACTTTTATTGATGTTGATGAAAAAGTAATGATTGCTAATGTTAATGAGGAAGAATTCAAAAGTGATAAACTTAGTGATGCTGGAAGTGAGGAAGAAACAGAAATGTAGTTTTTATTGAAGCATGAAATCATTGAATATATATCAAAAAACTCAAATTTAGATAAGGATACAAAAAATTAAATAAAGATAATAAAACATCAAGAAATAAAGATTCTGCTCAATTTGATAAAGAGTTGGGGCAGAATAAGGTGATTGATTACATGAAGAAGGGGCTTTCTAGAGAAAATATTTTAAAAAATAAAATGAAATAGAGGTTTAAAATTAAGTAAAAGGATACTGATATTGTATAGTTGGATTTGATCAATGAAAAAATGTAATTGGACAATTATATATCCCACTTTCAGAATTCTATTATAGAAGTTTCTGAAATATCAAATAAGATTATTTAAAATAAGTATTTATGGATATTGTTGGAACTATAGAGGATTTATGAATATAGAAATTAATTTTTTTTAATTAGCAATAATTTTATGATCCTAGAATATTTGTGTGGAAAAGTTTGAAGGGATGACATCCCAGTCAAAATAGAAAATTTTAAAATAAAACTTAAATTTCCATAATGAAGGTTAAGAATAAATTCCAATAATTAAAAGAGGTTTGTGGAATATATAACCATCCAAGTAAATTTTATTTCATTATTTCATCGCTGTTATACCAACCCAATTAAGAATTAATTATAATACTAAAAAGTCTCAAAAGATGAAAGACAAAGGAAAGAAATATGTTTTGTTATTGAAGTTTCACTTGATACATATCAAAGTTAATGTCCATAGATTTTGGATTGTGGATTTTCATCACACATTATAGTGTATTTAAATATTTTAGAGGATATTGAAATTTTCATGGATGACTCTGTTATCTTTTTTAAATACGGGTCACTTAAAATTAAACAATTATGATAAGTCGTCTTTGGAATGGAGAAATTGATGTCTAATAATCTTTTTATATTGATAGGCTAAAATATAACCTATTAAGTTTATATTAGATATGTGATGAAGTAAATGAAGTGTTTTTTATAAAAATATGGGTTCTTTATAGAGTTTTTAAAAATGGATGTGTATTTAAAAGAAGAAAATAAAAAAGGGGAAACTTGTTTCAAGTTGGGGATGTTGAAAAATCATTCCGCCTAAGTTTACAGGAAGAAAATTAATTATGGAATATAATATTGGTTATCATGGCCAAAAGAACATGAGAAATATTAAATATAGATAGAATGTTTATTATATAACTATACTAAAGCAATAGATAAATTATATTTGATGTACCAGTTATAAGAAAAATATTGTCAACTTTTTGCATAAAAAAATATAAATCCATATATATGATCCATTATAGATTATTCATTTAGATAATTGTGGGCCTATTCTGAATCAATGAAAAATTATAGATAAGAATTTTATTTCTTTTATTGATGATTTTACTCATATCACTTGTGTTATGTTTATGAAGCCTAAACCAGAGGCTCTAAAAATGTTCAATAGTTTTATAAGGAGTTCTGAGAAGGAGTGTGGTTTCTCCTTGATAATGATCTATACAGAAAATGGTGTAGAATATAATATTGGAATATTTAAAAAATATCTTCTGAATCATGGTATTATCTATGAACTTAGTGAACCATACACAAAAAATGGTGTTTTAAAATAAAATAATAGATGTTTTTTAGAGATGGATCATGCCATTTTGATCAAGAATGATACTTCTTGGTATTTTTAGATTCAAAAATTTGGTGCATTAGTTCGTAATAAAAACCATTGTTTTGAAAATAAATTCATATATGTCACTATATAACATATATTATAACAATTCACCAATCTTGAGTTATTAAAGGGTGATTGGAAACCCTTGTTTTATCAAACTAAAAGTTGAAAATCTTAGGATGTTTCAAAAGAGAGGAGTTGTTGTTATCTTCCTAGGTTATCCTATAAATAGAAGAGGATACCCCTATTGCAATAAATATATAGGGAATATTGTATATATTATTGATGCAATTGTTCCAAAACAATCAAATAAAGAAAACACAGATCAAGAAGAATGTTTTAGAAGTAAAGATGACATTATTTTAGTAACGAAAAAGG
Organism: Viscum album; assembly: GCA_963277665.1. Taxonomy (NCBI): domain Eukaryota; kingdom Viridiplantae; phylum Streptophyta; class Magnoliopsida; order Santalales; family Viscaceae; genus Viscum; species Viscum album. Next base: position 1,629,482,909 of record OY728159.1, read on the forward strand.
ATATAAATTATGATAATAATGAAAATTTAGATGAATTAGAAGTTAAAGAACATGAATATGCATTTATAGTGATGAAGATAACCCACTTTCATGTCATATAAGGCTAAGAAAGCCGGTGAAGGCTCAAAATTCCATCAGAGAATATGGTCACCAGGTTCATACAAGAAGAACCTTGAGGAAAAAAACACATACCTCATTATTTTCTCAAAGTTGAATCAAGTGATGTGAAAGAGAATTTGGAGCATCATGAATTAATTGATAATATGAATAATGGATCAGATCAAATATTTAAGAAAGAAATATAGGAATTGGTACCTAAGACTAAAAACAAGAATGTTTTTAGAAAAAAGTGGGTTTTTCAAAAACATGTTTAATTAGAAAGGATAATTTGTAAGAAACAAGTCAAGATTTGTGTGTAATGGGTACCTAAAAGTTGACTAAATTGATTTTGATGAGACTTTAACATTGGTTTTTAAACTATATACCATTATTATATTTATTTTAATTGTAAAAAAAAAGAAAATACAAGATTTTTTGGATAGATGTCAAGTCATCATTCCCTAATAGAGAGTTGTAAGAGAAAGTTTATATTGAGAATTTTAATAGTTTATTGGTTAATATGGAAGTTATATTTTCTGGTTAAATAAGGATCTATATTAGTAAAAAAATCCCCAAAAGAATTTAAATTTGAGTTATATTATTTCATTATGATACTAAAATTCACAAAACATAGAGTGGGTAGCAATTTATGTATTAGAGAATGTGAAGATATATCTATGATTATTATTATTTATGTAGATAATAACATTTTTCCAGAAAAGAAGAATGTTTTAGTGAAGAATTTACTTTGTAGGTGAAATAGTTATTTGAAATGTCTACAATTGGATAAATTTGATAATTTTTGGGCTTACAAATTTCTCAAGAGAAAGTTCACATCTTTATTTCTCAAGAGAAATATTCTCAAAAAATTCTAAAGAAGTTTGTCAAACATGATCCAAATATATTTTCTACTAAAATTTTAGTATGAACTAAGTTGTATAAGGATGAAACTGTGAATGAAGTTTACCCAATATCATTTTGGAATCTAATTAAAAGTTTTTTTTAATTGACAGCTTCAAGACCCGACATTGTTTTTCTTGTTATATTATCTACCTTGTATGAAGGTCTAAAAAAGAGAATAATTTAAATATTAAAAACATTACTATTAGGTATATTAAAGGTATGATCGAATATGTATTGAACTATGCCAGCTGTTGAAATCTTAATTTGTTTGGATATATGGATAAACACTTATCTGGAAACATTGTTTATAGAAGGTCAACATCTAATAGGGTTCTATTTTTTGGTTTAATGTTGTGTATGTCTACATGAAATGTAACAAATCTCTATGATCTTGAGTATCAATATAGAAAAATATGAAAATTACATTCATGTTATAACCTAATTGAATTTTATGGGGATATAATTAAAAGATCTCAAGGTAGAAGTAATGTTTCCACTACATGTGGGTTGTGATAATCAGAGTGCTATATATCTATCAAGATATTCAACTCAAAATTCTTTGTAAAATAACATTGATAAGAAATATGACGTAATAAAAAAACTTGTGAAGAAATATGTGTGGATGTTGGGATATGTCCTAATATATGATAAAATTTCAGATGTGTTCACTAAACCATTTCCTAAAGATACATTTCAGATATTGAGTTTCATGATTGATGTTTGACCTCATTCCTCTCGAGGCTAATATACGGTGATTCCACACCTATCTCACTTATTATTTGGATGTTGATGTTATAAGGGGAGAAATAAAACATAAATTACTTTATATTTATTATTTTATGTATTTTCAAAGTAAGATAAAACCATTAGTGGGAAGTATCCCAGAGTATATGTTGAACATATTGGGTTAAAGATCTATTATTTAGGGGGAACATATATTTATAGCGAGTTATTAAAAGGGGTAAAAGTTAGGAATGGTGAATTATATTTATGTTCTATTTCATTAACCAAAAAGAGGAACTCAAAAAGTTAGCTCAGTCTTGGGGTTCAGATAATAGTAGAAAAAATTATTCAATAGTGGTAGGTTATTTTTGAAGTTTCAAACATTCAATGTGTGTACTAGTGTTATCTAGATAATGTTTGTACCATCTCAATTTTTTTAGGAATTTATTTTTTTAGATTTAATTAAAATTATTTGATGACTTGAGTTAAATGAATGACTAAGTTTATCTTGAATTATAGGCACCACTAAGAAAAGTTTGTGCTATAAGAAACACTGGTTAAGCATACATTACATGGAACTCTAAATTTTAACAAAAACAATATATATAATTAATTTCTTTTAATTTTAAAACTATATCCTATCCATTAAAAAATGAGATAAAAATAGTAATAACAATTTTTAAATATTAAGTATAATGGTTTTATATAAATAAAACATATTGATAATAAAATACATAATTTTTTGTAAAGACTTTATATGTTTCAAAAATACTACTTTTTCAAAAAAAGTTTTTACTATGTATTTTTGGGCACTATTATAAAATTATGTTTTGAAAATTTTAGATAATTTATTTGAAAAAATGAAATTTATTTTTGAATTGATAATGTCAAAATCATCTTATGGGGAAATATTGGGATTTTTCTGAAATATTTTATTTTTTGATGAATATTGAAAAAAAACTACATTTTAATTGAAAAATTAATATTCATTTATTTTATTTATAAAGATAATTATATTTTATTTTTTATTATATTATAATTAGTACAATTATATATATATTAATTCAATTTAGGGCATTTGACTTTTTTATATTGAATTTAGATATGAAAACATTATAAACATTTGAAAATTTTCTCTTTAAAAACCCACTTTCTCAATATGCATACGAGATTAATTTTTTCCACTTTGGTGAATTGAAATTGGAAAAATGGATTCCATTTTTTTTAATCAGAATAATTTATAATTTCTAATAAGTTCTACTTAAATTTTGACTAAAATGAATTTTTAATACAACAAAAATTAATTACTTAAGTTAAAGTAAAAAATGGGATTACCAGGGGATAAATGAGAAAGATAAGAGTGAAAATGACCTAAAATATTATTTTAATGATATTTAATAAATTCATTTAGACCATGGACATAAAATCCATTTACATAGGGTAATTTATTAATACTTTTATTTGAATGTGACTTATATAATAAGTTAAGTTAAAAAAAGACAAAAAAGATACTTTTTTAATACCTATAAAGATTTGGGATAAGGAAAAAAATTGGTTTTATTAAACATATTATTTGGAAATATAAATTATTTTTTATCATAATAATTTATATTTAATTTTTATAGATGAAATAATTACTTTAAATTCTTTAGAAACCCTAACACAGAAATTATTTAGTTAATAATTAAATAAAATAAATAACGCTGATAATATTAAAAGTGATGTAAAGTGATTGAATTATTTTATTACATTATTTTAGAAGATGAATATATAATTTTACATATGTGTGAAATTAATATACTCTAATCACGTCATTTTCATGATATTTTTAAAATGAAATTAAATGAACATTGTCAAAATTGAAATTAAAGTTATTTTATAGTAAATAATATTTTACAAAATGATTTAAAACAAATTTAATTGTACAAGTGATTTTTAAATTTTAATAATTATAAAATATGGCCCATTAAAGGACCAAATTATTTTTTAAGGAAAATATTGACCCCTAAGTAGTAAAAACCTTGTTCGCGTAGTTAGGGTTAAAGCAATGTTTCTTCATCATATATGTTCTTATGTTAAAATTAATTTCCAAAAAACATATTTTTAATATTTATTAAGTATAAATATTATTTAGAATAATTGTGTCTAAATAATCAAATAATCCTCACTCTACTATATTTTTAAATGATAAATTATCAAGGTTAAAAAATTAGTTACCATAGTGAATACTTTTAAGTTTTTAAAATAATGCCACTCGTCCACAACTATAAAAGGGAACCCTCTCTCCCCACATCTTTACACATTTAAATAAATTTGGATTGACCTATTTCTATGAAAATAACTTCCCAATTCCATACCCTAATAAAAGCCTTATTTTAGGCATAAATTTAACTTTGTAAAGATTTAGTGCAAACCTAAGGAGAATACCTAAAGAAGAGGTAATGTTCTTCAACAAGCATCTCAATTTTATTTCTTCCCCACCCTCTTAAATTATTATTATTCAATGATTATATGATAAAATCATCATATTACATATAATTATATATTTTTTTATTTTAAGTTTATTACCTAAAACTAGAAACAATTCCATCAAATGTGTTACAAAATCATCATTCATGTGTATGGCGGAGTACCACCTTATGAACTGATATAGTTTGTTTTTCCATTACCACAATTCATGGTCAAGAATAATGATGGATTTATAGTTTATATATTATATATATGATATATATGATTTTATCATGATTCTTTAACTATTTTATAACCCATACCTTCAAACCCTTCATTTTTTGGAAATAGGATAACGTCGTTCTTGTGTACAGTGAACTAATATCTCATGAAGCAATGTGATTCGTCCCCACTTTTCAAGGAATGTATTAAGGATAGGTTTAGTAACAACATGTGATATATAAAAAATACATATTCTACTATAATTATATTATATATATATATATCATTTACTTTTCTTTCTTTGAATACAATAAAAAAATGAAGACAACATTTATATGTACACACGATGTATCGTCTCTATGAACGATGTATTTCATTTACTATTAATAAATATTATAGATTAATATAAATACATATATAATGAATATATATGATATTTATATGATGGTTTTCATTATTAATATTATAAAAATATGATTGAAGTAAGAGAACCAAAAATAACAAGGCAAAGAAAATACAAAAAATAAAGCAGTAATTACTTGAAACGTAACATTAACATGGAGTTATTAATAAACAGGTAATAAACAGTCATAATAAAATCATAGATAGTATTCTACATATGAATATGGTTCTTTAACATACATATAGTGCAGTTATATTTATTATACATGAGGTTTGAATGATTACAATAGATGTCAAGGCTTAATGTAAGGAATTTTCGTCTCACTTTTATTATTATATGAGACATATGCCATGTTCACCACATGTTTAATTTATGTGATTTATATAATTCCCATTAATGTATATTATTATATGTCTCATTAAAATTATTGTAATTTACAAATAAATTTTAGGACTTCTATTTCATGGGGTTTATGGTTCAAAAGTTAACAAATTGGTAAGGGATTATTTGTCACAATTTTTCTTATTTGAGATGTACGTTATATTATACAGGTATATTTTTTCAAGAGGTGTAAATAAAGACACTTTGAAATTTAATATCAAGAAATTATTCATCATTATGATAATTTAAGTTTCGTTTTATGTTATTACATGATGGGGATTATTATTCAATGTTATATAAGTGGTAAATGTTTTAGGTTACAATCTCATCATTTATCGAGATTATTTATGATTAAGTCTCCAATGTTAAAATATATTGATCTACCAAAAAATAATTCTCATGTATTTTATTATCCTATAGTTATTCAAGATAGATTTAGCTAGTGGTACAATTTTACCTCTCATTGGTACTTAAATTATTAATAAAATGTTTTCAAGAAAATAATGCTCTATTTCTCTTGCTGGCCAAAAATCCATTTTCTTTCAAAACCATGATTTCAGAAAATGTTTGAAAAAATGTTTTATTAGTCCATTATAATTTTTAAAATAAATTTTTTCCCATGTTTTACCTTTTTAAAATTTTTAGAGGAATCTTCATGTCATTTTTCAAAAAAATGCTTTTTTGTTACTTTCTGCAAATGTGAATGGAACGTTTGTTTTAACATATAATACATGAGGGGAATTTTCCAAATTCATTAAAAATCATTTATTTAAATATATAATTATAATTTTTCAAGGTTATTTTCAAATAAAAAGGTTTTAAAAATATTTTGTGTTGTAAAATAGTTTTTCTTAAGAGGAAAGAATATTTACCTCAACAGATATTTTAAATGATATTTCTAAATTATTTTTCATCAAAGTTGAAAACCATTAGTGTTACCAATTACTTACTAGGTAAATTATCCAAGTATTCTATTCATATTACTTTTTTTAATGGTTTATGATTTGATTTCTTGATGTTTATGAAACCTGTTTCTCTTCCACATGTTATAACAAGATAAAACGCTTATAAAACCCACTTATTTTCATTGGTTATGCTATGATGAAATGATTTTGAAACATGTATATTTTACATAGGTTATGATATGATGAAATGTCTATGATACCCATTTAATTTAATGGGTTATTATATGATGACTATTTATGACCTTGTAGAACATATATGTATGATTTCATTATGTGATGAGTGGGACCCATATCTACCTTAAATGCATTGGGTAACGATTTATATCTTATGAGATAAAAATGAGAAAAAATTTAATAGGCTTGGTCCATTATGGGAAAAAAGGTGTTTCTTTATCCACTATGGGAAACAAGTGTGTCTTGATCCACTATGGGAAACATGTGTGTCTTGATCCACTAAAAGAAATAGGTGTGTCTTAATACACTATGGGAAACGAGTGTATCTTAATCCAAAAATTTTGATGTCCTTGGTAGTTAAACATAACACATGTAATGATTTTTTTCTATATATATGATGGTTCTATAGGTTTATGACTTGAGTTTATGGTTCATGACTTTTTTAGGATGATTTATCACACCTATGGTCTATGCTTTAAAAAATGATAAATGTTTTATGCCATGAATCATGTTTTAAATCTATGATAGGTTGGATAAGACCTTCATAAGTTATTTTTTTTGATCACATATCTTTATGATTATCTCCTTCATTAATATGATCATATATTGTTATCTGTTATGTTTACCCTTATTGCAAATATGAGCTCAGCCTTTTTTTGTTTCTTTTCCCAAGGTTATGAAGAAAGGTTCTTTATAGGGTATGTAAAAGAAGAGAACTAAATGGGAAGATGTTTGTGGCAAAAATTAAATATCTCTCACTATATTATAATGTTTTGTTCCAAGTTTCCAAAGGCACTAAACTATTATGGTCCCTAGGTGTGTGTGTGTGTAACGTAATGAATATTCATCTAAAAATATTTAATATTCATGTATGAGAATCCTGTGACTCTATAGTTTGTATCAAAGGAAATGTTTTGTTAACATTTGGAAGCTAGGATAATAAAACTTTAGTAAGATCCCTAGGGATATTTCTAGGGATCTTCTTGGGGATGTTTCTTAGGATAAGTCTAAAGATGAGTCAATGTATTGGAAAATTTACTGAATGGTTTTTAAAGGATAGAGTGAGTAGTTTCCAAGAAATTGCATCACTGTCTCGATACTTCAAGTAGATGTGGATCTATAATATATGTACCTAGGGTTAAAAAATATTAAAATAGTGTCTTGAACAAGAATATATTGGTAAATGGTGAATCAAAATGGGCCTTGCTACACACCTGGATTGACACTCCTAGAGTATATACTTTATAAATTCAAAAACTCTTTATGAACCATCATGAAATATATAAATATATGATGATTATGAATAACCTAGGATAAAACTAAGGTGTTAATGATTAAATAATAAGGTGTCATCCTATATGTTATTTTTCAGGACTATGTGGTACCGAACTATGATTAGTGATTCTCACACTATGTTTTTGGTTTTATTCAATGGTTGGAACCTAATGAAACCATGTTAATGTTGAATGAAATAAAAAATTAAATAGTATTCCTCACAAGGAACCAAATGATATGGTAGCTATAATACAAAATCTTTTTGATGTTATCAAAAAAATATCTCTAGCTATGAATCATGTTAAACTTTAAAATGAATAAAGGATGCAACAAAATTATGTGGAGTCTTTCATGAGGAAAAACCCACATTATTTTAGTGGTTCCAATGATACAATAGTTGTTGAGAAATATATCAATACCACTAAAAAGATATTTTCCAGTCTTTAGTGTTCAGTTAATGAAAAAGTCATATTGGGTATTTTTCGTTTGGATGGTAAATTATATTACTGGTGGAATATTATGTAGAACATGAGGGAACAAGAATAAATTGAATATATGGAATGGGAATAATTTAAGGGGATAATTTTTAGTATTTAATACCCTCATATTATATGAAAAAATATAAATAAGTAATTCCTTGATCTTAAGAAAACCAACACTCAAAACATGCAAAACGAAACTAGAATCCACCATCGAAGAAAAAATATAAAAAAGAAAACTAGAAGAGAGGAATAAACCCAAAACAAAACAAGAAAAAGAATAGATGGGGATAAAACCCAAAGAAACTGGGATAAAACCCAACCAGAAGCCATAACCTAGAAAGAGAAGGGAGAGCGGGGACTGAAACCTGAATGGGAAGAAGAATCCGACACCGATAAGAACCATGATCGCTGAGCCTCTAGCCCTAAACCTTAGATTTTCCATCACTCCAGATATAAAATAGATAGGAACAATGGAACTATAGGTTAGTGCATGGAACTGAAAACCTATGAAATAAACCAAAGTGCCTTCTCTGAAGAAAAAGTGGGAAGCATAAATGATGGGGAAAGCATGATCAGACCAGCTACGAAGGAGGGTCGAGTGAAGAACCTGGGGAAGAGTCATGAAAGATGCATGATAAGGGAATATTGGGGGAGAAGAATCCATGGGTGGAGAATGTTTCAGGAGGAAAACCTAAGACCATGAGTCGAGCAAGAAAGAGAGAGAGGAAGGAGAGACCCAGGGGAATACATAGCCATCCCGTATGGATGTTAAACATAAAATTCCAATAAGCCTAACATATCTCACATGTTGAGTCTAACTGTTTGATCATACACCACATATGCATCATCTATAAAATCAAAAGCATCTACCCACTATCTCACTACACTAATAAATGTGCATTCAAAATACATAGGGCTAGGAATCCTGATGATCTTATCCTTAAAAAACATCCTTGATATCAAAATCACTCAAGGTGATTTTCCTCACAAAATCATAAGGAATATCTATACCAATCATGTAGTTAGTAGGACACCCCATTCATTAATATTATAAAACAATGTATCCACCCATGATTCTCATCTATAAGGGAACACACAATCCTCAAATAAATCCTCTCTTGAGTTACCATCATTTATATCACTCATCTAACCAATATTTAGAGTTACATCTCAAAGAACTAGGCTCTCCCAACTAGCCCATAACTCATATATCACAGAGGTTATAGGTTAGGAGGCACATCTCTACTCTTGTCTTATATATCACATAATTAATCATGTTCCAACATACCCATATAATGTTTTAACATACATATACATATCAAGAATCACCTTCCAAGTCATAATCTAACCAATGGTATTGATCCTCACCAAGAATCATCATATGAGACTACCCTTTAAGGATCAAAATTTCATCCCACACACACACACCCTCACACACACACCCCATACACACAACAACATCACCCCATGATTTTATATGTTGATTAAACATATCTAGATAGTTCATTTAATAATAATTCCTCCAATAATATATATCATAAAACACCATATTAGATTTCATTGAATATTTAAGAAACTAAACCTATTTTTCTTAATCACCCAGATAGGGTATATCACGAAGGTATCAAATTATTGTACTAACCCACCTTGGGGTCTCTAATCATACCTTTCATAGAGAAACTATATTTTAATCACCAATTATCATCCCTATATAGAATCTACATGATATGTCATCAAAATGAAATACACATTGGTCTTGTTGAGTATATTTCCACTAACAAGTCATATGGGATAAATCCATATGAGTTATTATTGACACATTATTTAATTTAACCCATATCATCATTGATGTCAATAATACATAAGTACTTAAATTTCATGTGAATCATATATTCCTAATAGGATACATGAAGATGACTATTTACACTATGAGATGCGATACAAATATATAATAAATAATAAATCCAAAAAATCATTTTTTCTTACTAGGTGAAATCATACAATTCTAACATCAAAAACCATAAATAAAAATCCCATATCCCTAGTAACCTGAAATTTTCATTAGAAAAATCATTCGTGATGCTAAAATATGAGGTCCATCATAAGATCAAACACATTCCTATGTCATATGTTTACCATACTTTTAAGTAGCAAGAGAAAAAATGATTTGATACCACATTGTAAAATCCATGCACCAGTTCACTCTATAGTAAATATATTTGGTCATTGTATGAACTTAGGTACAACTTAATGTATGGTAGATGCTTTCAACTAGCAATGAGGGTCTAGGGTGTCAGTTTGGGGAGAATTTACCCTCACATAATAATGAAATATAGTGTAAATAACCAAAAAACATCTATAATGATAAATAACTAGAGTAAATTAGAATAATAATCATAACATGCTACAAAAATTGAATATAGCATAAAGAACCCCGGTCATACTGATATAAATCAATAGATCTCATATTAGGCTAACCATATATACAATATAAATAAAGAGTACAAATATGTAAATATATACTACCATCCTTGAGCCACACCTCATCCATCTCTTGACTCTGTCCAAGCTATCCCATTAAACTATCCAATTAAGGCCTCTGCAAAATTGATCATAAAACTAATGATGTCTTCTTAGGTACCCATGTTCCATTGCCACATGATAAGTGTGTGAGTAAAACTCAGTAGGGAACCACCAATAGGGTCCCATATATAGCCAGTAAATTAGTATATATTCATGTAATAGAATCAGAATAAATCAAAAGTGTGAAGAAATAATAAATAAGAACCATTGATCCTAGAGTTTTAAGGTTACACCTAACATCAATCATACATTCTTTGACCATTTATAGAGTGTTGTTGAAATTCTGTTTTTCTCAGACACAACACTATAGAGACCCAAAGCTTGACATACATGGGAATTACATTACATTTGTGGAATAATTAATACATTACAAAACAAATTCCCAATGACCGTATTAGTTTAGTGTCTTTGGAAACTCAGAACATAATCTTCTACTTATTTCGAAAGATCTTCAACATCTCCCATAAATATATTCTTTTTTTCCCACAAAAAACCATCTTTTATATACTGGGGGAAAACAAAACATAAAAAAGGTGAGGTAAAATGCTCAATAAGGGTAGGCATGGAGAAAATAAAACAACCCATATAAATTTGAACTTAAAAACATTAACATAATGCGTAAACATCAAATTCTTGAGCAATGACATTAAACATTGTAGTATGTAAGGAATAGATCCTAATGGAACATCAATCATGATAAAATAGCATGGTAATAAAAAATTTAATTGTGGCAATCCATTAAGCACATGATATGATTTTCATAGTAGCCAAGACATTGCTTCCAAGACCATCATAGTGGACAAAGTCCATTACTGAATCGGGTTTACCTGCCGTTACAACCCTGTATTACTGTACTGGATTTACTTTCCATTACAGCCATGTATATCTCATGAGATATAAATATTTACCCAATGAATTGAAGGGAGATATAGGTCCCACCCATCTCATAATGAAATCATTCTTACTTGTGCCATAAAATAAACATAAATCATTCATCATAACCCAAAGAATAAAATGGGTTTAATAAACATCATCCCATCATATCATAATCCATATAAAACAAATGGATATCATTTCATCATAAGAAGAATCAAAACATTTAAATAATAGATTCATTATAATTTAAACATAATAATACTAAATAATGTCATCTTAGATGGAAAATAGTTTTGACAAAACACTTGAAATGAATTGTTGAGGAAAATATCCTTTCTTCTTAAAAATCATTTTCTTTTGACAAAATGACATGAAATTTTAAAAGAAAAGGATTTTGTTGAAAATAATCATGAAATATTGTAGAGTAATATTCATAAAAACATGGCGTTATGAAACCATAAAAATCCATTCATGCCTTATAAGTTAAAAAAACATTCTCCTCATACTTTTAACGGAAAAGTCAAAAAGTACCACATATGCTAAACAAAAGAAAGATTCATTCCATAACAAAAAGTAAAAGTGAAAGAAGAGTAAACATGAATTTAAACATACATGGAAGAATATTAAAAACTTTATGAAAAAACATTTTTATGGAAATGGATGAAAAATATAACCCCAGTAAATACTTATATATAAGCAATCTCGGATAAAAATGAGATTTGAAAAATTATCCCTTACATTAGGTCTGATATGATTCTTACGTATCTGAACCTCCTGTATAATGATTTAAATAATTTCATTGAATTATTAAATTATAATATTCATTGTTATGATATCATATATGGTTCACTTATGTCTTTATAGTACCTTTTCTTTTGTAAATTCCATGTTAAAGAAGCGTTTTGGGTAAAATCGTTTCATTTATTGTATGTGTTTCGACTTGTTGTTCTTGATATTATTAATAAAATCATGATTTAATAAATTTTAGAATGTAAAAAATGATTTATATATAATATATATTCTTCATATAAATATATATGATAGATTGATAAACGAAATGAAATACACCGTTCTTGGAGACGGTAGACTGTACGTACGCATGAACGCTGTTTTCGTTTCCTTATTGAATTGAATGGAATTAAGTAAATGAAACATATATGTACATAAATTCCATATCATTATTATGTAATATATTCCATGATTATTTATTATATATACTTTATAATCTTACTTGAATGGTTAATCATGGAAAATGAATCTCATCACGTTCGTGGAGATAGTAGTCCGTACGTACGCACGAGCGATGATATCATTATTTTGATATCAAAATCGTATATAATTGGATTGTATATCTTATATACAGAATCATAATTATGTTATATTTATTATTTATATCATTTATGCTCATTATTATTCCCATCCAAATGATGAAATGTTTGAATGACAAACTACACCACGATGTGGAGATGGTAAGCCGTACGTACGCACGTGTGATGAGTTTTTCATTCATAAGATGGATAAAATAACTAATATGGTTGTAAAATTTTTATAATAACATAACAGTATATATAATATACTGGAGTAATTATTTTATAATGGAAATAACAAAGGAGGAAGTGGAAGAATAAGAAGAACATGAAAGAGGGTTGTTAAATCATTACCTCTTCTTCGGGGTCTTCCTTTTGATTTGATCAAAAGGGCTCTTTTGGTTGGATTTCTGACCAATGTAAGGACTCTAGGATGAAGGGAAAATATTTTATAGGATATTTGGGTAGGGTTTGGACGATCTAAATGGCTTTTTAGGAGTGAATTTGAGAGAAGGTGGAGTTCCCTTTTATAAGAGGGGTGAGGGGCACCTTAGGAAAAGATTGAAATATTATTTTATAATAAAGTCATATTCAGTTTATAATGGCTCCAAAGTGACAAATTTGGAGGTTGGGGTGGGTCTGAGGTGAAATATTCCCAACCAATAGGTTTTATACATGTTTATGTTACCATTTTAACCTTACCATGTAGATTTAACTCTAAGTTAAATAATTTTACTTTTACCATGTCTTCTTGTATTCTTACACTATATAGTTGATAAACTTACTATAAAATTCCAATCAAACCGAAATTGGTTAATTAATGTCATATATATTATTATATAAGTCTTTTCGATTAACATTATATTTATAGGGCCATTATATCAATTAATAATATAATATTTTTTAAAAAACTCTTTTATGTCAATTTTAACACTATTTGGTATTTTGTTTTCCGTAAATTCATAACAGCATTATTACCGAGAATAAATTTCATATAACCAAACCTAATATGTTATATTAATCTATAAAATTAGTGAAATTAATTAAATTTATCAAATTACATTTATTTAGGTATTTATAATATCAATTATGTTAATATTTCATTAATAAGGTAATTACTGCATCATCATTATGTCATAAATAAATTAACTTATTTAATGTATAAAAAATATAAATAAAATAAAATTATGTAATAAATCTTATTATATATCTAATTAATATTTATAGTTGAATGTATATTGTGTTTAACCGTATATTGAAATTTTTTTAGTTATTAAACTTTGATTTTAACTCTTTTAACTCTTCTTTGAATTAAATAATCATAAATATCCTAATCTAATCCAAGTGGACCTAAAGGGTAATATATTATTACTAAGATTTTTTTTGGGTGAATTATACTTATCCAATATAATTAGGACATGTGTTAGGGTAATATCAATTTTACCCTTAATTACTTTATTTACTTTTAACCATGGTAAAAAAAGTTAAAAGTTACTATTCCCTAAAAATTATTTTTATCTTATTGAACCACATTTTACACCTTGATATTAACCATTTCTCTTGTATTTTCTAAATTTAACTCACAAAAGCGTTAAAATTATGTTTTTTGTAAATTTGAAAATTCTCATAGGAGGTGGGGAAAAGACTGTAAAAAGTTAAATTAAATTTTTATATATCTAAAATTATTATAAAATGACACCAATGAATTAAATTGAACTTATATAGGTATTATGTATCTATTTTTACCTAAAATAAATATAAATATAAATAAAATATTATTTAAATAAAAATTCAGTTTTAACCAATAACTAAGTGTTTTCACTATTCATCAAAAATTGAATGTTTTCAGAAAAATACCAAAAACTCACCCAAGGATAATTTCGATATTCCGAATCCAAAAATGAATTCCATTTTGAAAGATAAAATTTATAAAATTTTAAAAATAGGGTATTAATATTCATAACGGTTAGTTTATATAATATTTTAATAACATGTCATTGTTTAGTGAAACACAATATTGCGTACAACGCTAGTTATTTAGGAAGGTTTCTCATGCATGTAACGCAAGCCAAGAATAGTGTTGAATATAGAAAAATCTAATAATGTGTTGCGTATAGCACATGATAATATTGGTGTAGTGTATAACAAATGACATCAAAGAAATTAGAAAGAATAATTCTCATTAAATCTCAGGGTGTTACATTCTACCCCCCTTAAATTGAATTTCGCCCTTGAAATTCGTCGGGGTTATAAATGGTTTTCTACTTGAAAGTTTCTTTCATAGAATCCCACATCATATAAAGTATTACTAAATCGTCTTTTTAAAAAGGAACATTAGAAACATAATAGATACGCAAAGTAACTCATCATTGGGTTTCCACATATGAGAATTTATGTGAAAATATGGATATGGAAGAGAAATCTAACCATCATGTTTGGATGAAGAGTGGTAGAGAACATGGCTATGAAAAATCCAATAATCAAAAAGACATAAATTTGTGATGATCTAAGGTACCATCTGATTTATCAGATATGAGGGCACTAGGACAACATTTTTGGTTTTCAAGATCATTTCCCTAATGTTGAATAATTTTCGAATTAAAAGAAATAATTACTTGATTTTGGTACACTCTCATTGTTTTTTGTTCCTTGAACAACATCAAATTCATCTCTTAAACAAATGAAGTTGAATTTGTCTTCTGTGAAGTGTTAATAGATCATGTGGTAGAATGATAGGTCATTCCATCTATCTCAAACAAGAGGTTAGCAAAAGTTATATACATAAGTCCATCTATGGCAAGATTAATCATATATGGTTCCTAAAATGGACTTATACTTCATCTATCTTACCTATTAATAATATAAAACTAGTTTTTACTAACCAGGTACTTATTGTAGGCCAGTGGTAGGTGATAAAGGTCTGTTGCACTTTGGTTGTGGGTTCGATTCTCGCAACCCTGTCCAACGCAACAGGTTGTCGCCCATCCTGCAGGTTTCCCTTTTTCTAAAACTACACTATTATAACATTCTAGAAATAATATATAAAAAAGTTTCTATCCTTAAACAATATTATCTTATGTCCAAAATAATCCAATTCAAATCATTATTCTTATCCAAAATACTTCTATCCAAGCTCATAGTATAAAGACAACGATTACTAGAAACGTCATCAACCATGAATGTGAATACCATCATTTATCCCCTGTATATCATAAGATTTATCTTTTTGGTCACAATATAAACATTTTAATACCTTAATCATGTATTCTCTTGAAACATGAATTACCATAGAATCTTTGTGAAAACATGAATTATATCAAAATTCAACTCTTTACACATACCAAAATCCCAAAATTTCTATATACTCAAACCATGATATCACTTTGTCCTTATATGCGCTCATTAATACTATCAAACATATCTTTATCCCTTCATTATGCACATATTATCTGCTTTCCAAAAATATTTCAATCACTTTTCATGGTTACCGGTACTATTCAACATCTAAATTCTGATACTTTAGGAAAAACGATAGTGTAACAATCCTTAGATGATTCATTATTCCATAGTACCATACATTATTCTTGATAAACATGCAATCATTCCACTATGTTCATAAACCATTGACCGAGCTTCAAAACTTCTTTCATATCATATATCATTTGTAGACTCTTCATCATCATGAACATAAATACTACCCATACGACCATGCTGATTCTCTTCATGAGACTTTCCCTTAGGGAATTGGTTTTCATAATGCCCATACATTCCACATTTAAAACATTTAAACTTTTTTGATGTCTTAGCATTACCATTATCCTTGTCCATGGAGTTAACTGAAACATTTCCTATGCAATTACTGGATTTGTGTCCTTCTTTTCCACACCCAAATCATCTTATAGTTCCTTTGAAACATTATCCTTGATGCCTCTTCCAACATGATTTACATGAGGGAAATTGAACTTTCTTTCCTCTATGATCATTATGAAACTCCATCTTTCTCTGGTTAGACGAGTCGGGAAACTTACCAAAGTTGATATTATTGATCATATTATGAGATTGATGATTAGGCATAATAATGATGGTTGGACATCCAAATCCCGTTTCAATTGGTTTCTCATGAAGAATATCATTTCATTTTCCATAATATTCTCCATTAACATGAATCCTCCTGTTTCCTTCCATTTCTTAAAACCCAAAAAGAATAGTATGAGAGGAAAAAATCGTAATAGAAAAACAACATAACCAAGGGGGATTACTTTCAATCTCTAACATATTAGGTTTAATTCTATTATTGTTACCATAATTCTAAGACTATAACTTATACATATACTTAACCTTAGAGACATCCCTAGACATACCTCAGAAATATCTCTAGGGATCTCACTAAAGTTTTCGCATCCTAGTTTCTAAAGGTTAACTAAACCTTCACTCTGATACCAAATATAGAGACCCAAAGCTTTACATACATGGAAATTACATTACTTTTGTGGAATACTTAATACATTACAAAAAAAATGCCCAAATACCGTATTAGTTTAGTGTCTTTGGAAACTCAGAACATAATCTTCTAATCATGGTGAAAGATCTTCAACATCTCCCATAAAGATATTCATTTTTTTCCTACCTAAAACCTACATTTATATCCTGGGGGAAAATAAAACATAAAAAGGGGGAGCTCAAATGCTTAGTAAGGGTAAGAATGGAGAAAATAAAACAACACATATACATTTGAACTTAAAAACATGAACATAAAGTTTAAACATCAAAATCATGAGCAATGACATTAAACATGGTAGTACGTAAGGAATAGATCATAATGGAAAATCTATAATGATAAAATAGCATGGGAATAAAACATGTAATTGTGTCAATCCATTAAGCACATGATATGATTTCAATAGTATCCAAGGAATTGCTGCCAAGACCATCATAGTGGACAAAGTCCATTATTGAATCGGGTTTACCTGCCATTCCAGCCCTGTATTACTATACTGGATTTACTTTCCATTATAGCCATGTCTATCACATGAGATATAAATATTTACCCAATGAATCAGAGGGAGATATAGGTCCACCCATCTCATAATTAAATCATTCTTACTTGTTCCACAAAATAAACATAAATCATTCATCATAACCCAAAGAATAAAATGGGTTTCATAAACATTATCCCATCATAACATAATACATATAAAACTAATGGATATCATTTCACCATAATAAGAATCAAACCATGTAAATAATAGATACATTATACTTGAAACATAATCATACTAAATAATGTTATCTTAGATGGAAAATAGTTTTGACAAAACACTTGAAATGAATTCTTGAGGAAAATATTCTTTCTTCTACAAAATAATTTTATTTTCACAAAATGCCATGCAAATTTAAAAGAAAATGATTTTTTTGAAAATAATAATGAAATCTTGTAGATTAATCTTCATGAAAATAAGGTGTTATGAAACTGTAGAAATCCGTTCATGCCGTATAAGTTAAAAAACATTCTCCTTGTACTTTTAATGGAAAAGTCAAAAAGTACCACATTTGGTAAATAAAAGAAATATTCCTTCCATAACACAAAGTAAAATTGAAAGAGGGGTAAAAAAGACTTTAAACATAAATGGAATAATATTAAACACTTTATAACAAGACATTTTTATGGACATGGATGAAAAATATAACCCCAGTAAATACTTACATATAAGTAATCTCAGATAAAAATTAGATTTGCAAAATTATCCCTTACATTAGGTCCGATATGCATCATACATATCCAAACCTCCTGTATAATTTTTTAAATAATGTAATTGACTTATTATATTATCATATTCATTGTTATGATATCATATATGGTTCACTTATGACTTCATATTACCCGTTCTTTTGTAAATTCCATGTTAAAGAAGGGTTTTGGGTAAAATCGTTTCATTTATCGTACGCGTTTAGAATTGTTGTTCCTGTTATTATTACTTATATCCTAATTTACTTAATTATAGAATGTAAAACATGATTTATATATAATATATATTCAGTATATAAATATATATGATATATTGACAAACGGAATGAAATACACCATTCAGGGAGACGGTAGGTCGTACGTACACATGAAGACTGTTTTTGTTTCCTTATTGAATTGAATGGAATTAAGTAAATAAAAAATATGTATACATAAATCATGTATCATTATTTTTTAATAATTTTCATTATTATTTATTATATATACTTTACAATCGTACTTTAATGGTTAATCATGGAAAATGAATCTCATCGCGTTCGTGGAGACGTTAGTCCGTACGTACGCACAAGCGATGATATCATTCTTTTAATACTAAATTAATATATAATTGGATGGTATATATTATATAAATAATAATAATGATGTTATATTTATTATTTATATCATTTATACTCATTATTATACCCATCCAAATGATGAAATTTTTGAATAACAAACTACACCATGACGTGGAGACGCTAAGTCGTACGTACGCATGTGTGGTGACTTTTTCATTTATAGGATGGATAAAATAACTAATATGGTTGTAAAATTTTGATAATAACATCATAGTATATAGAATATTCTGGACTTATTATTTTATATTGGAAATAACAAAGATAGAGGAAGTGGACGAATAAGAGAACCTGAAAGAGGGTTGTGAAATCATTGCCTCTTTTTCGGGGTCTTCCTTTTGATTTGATCAAAAGGGATCTTTAGGTTGGATTTATGACCAAAGTAAGGACTCCAGGATGAAGGGAATATATTTTAGAGGATATTTGGGCAGGGGATGGAAGATACAAATGGCTTTTTAGGAGTTAATTTGAGAGAAGGTGGAGTTCCCTTTTATAAGAGGGGTGAGGGGCACCTTAGGAAAAGATAGAAATATTATTTTATAATAAAGTCATATTGGGTTTATAATGGATCTAAAGTGACTTATTTAGAGGATAGGGTGGGAATGGGTTGAAATACTCTCAACCAATAGGTTTTATACAAGTTTAGGTTACCATTTTAACCTTATCATTTAGATTTACCTCTAAGTTAAATAATTTAAATTTTACCGTGTCTTCTTGTATTCATACACTATATGGTTAATAAACTTACTATAAACTACCAATAGAACCCCAATTGATTCATTAATGTCATATATATTATTATATAAATATTTTGGCCGAACCCTAGATTTTTAGGGCCATTATATAAATTAATAATATAATATTTGTTTTAAAAACTCTTTTATGTCAATTTTAACACTATTTGGTATTTTGTTTTATATAAATTCATAACAGCATTATTAATTCAATAAAATTTCATATAACTAACCCTAATATGTTATATTAACCTATAAAATTAGTTTAATTCATAAAAATATACAAATTACATTTATTTGGGTATTTATAATATCAATTAGGTTAATATTTCATTAATAAGGTAATTACTGCATCATCATTGTGTCAGAAATAAATTAACTTATTTAATATCTAAAAAATATAAAGAAAATACCAATATGTAAGTAATATTTTTATATTTCTAATTAATATTTTTAGTTGAATTTATATTTTTTTAACCCTATATTAAAAATGTTTTAGTTATTAAACTCTGATTTTAACTCTTCTTTGAATTAAATAATAATAAATGTCCTAATATAATCCATGTGGACCTAAAGGGTAATATTATATTAATAAGGTTGTTTTTGTCCAAATTATACTTATACAATTTAATTATGACATCTATAAGGGTAATATCAATAGTATCCTTAATTACCATATTTACTTTTAACCGTGATAAAAAAAAAGTAAAAAGTTACTATTCACCAAAAATTATTTTTATTCTATGGAACCACATTTTACTCCTTGATATTAACTATGTCTCTCATTTTTTTGAAATTCAACTCACCAAAGTTGTAAAATTATGTTTTTTGTAAATTGGAAAATTCTCCAAGGAGGTGGGTAAAAGACGGTAAAAAGTTAAATGAAATTTTTATATATCTAAAATTACTATAAAATGAATCCGATGAATTACATAGAACTTATATAGGTATTATTTATCTATTTTGACCTAAAATAAATTTAAATAAGATTAATTATTATGTAAATAAAAATTCAGTTTTAACCAATAACTCAGTGTTTTCACTATTCATCAAAACATGAAAGATTTCAGAAAAATACCCAAAATTCACCCTAGAGTTATTTCGATATTTCGAATCCAAAAATGAAGTCCATTTTGAAAGATAAAATTTATAAAATTTTAAAAAGTGGGTATTACTATTCATAATGGCTAGTTTATATAATATTTTAATAACATATCGTTGTTTAGTGAAACTCGGTATTGCGTACAATGCAAGTTATCGTGGAAGGTTGTTCTTACATGTAACGCAATCCAATAATAGTGTTGTGTATACAAAAAGATAATACGATGTTTCATATAGAGAAATATAATCTTGGTGTAGAGTACATCAAAAGACATCAAAGAAATTAAAAATAATAATTCTCATAAAATCTCGGGGTGTTATAATATACCCCCTTAAAATGAATTTCTCCCTCAAAATTCGTCGGGGTTATAAATGGGTTTCTATATGAAATTTATTTCATAGAAACCCATATCATAAAAAGGAATACTACATCCTATTTTTAGAAAGGAACCTTAGAAACATAACGGATAACCAAAGTAACTCATCACTGGGTTTCCACATATGAGAATATATGTGAAAATATGGATATGGAAGAGAAATCTAACCATCATATTTGGACGAAGAGTGGTAGAGAACATGGCTATGAAAAATACAATAACCAAAAAGCCATAAATTTGTGATGATCTAAGGTTCCATCTGATTCATCAGATATGAGGGCACTAGGACAATATTTTGGTTTTCAAGATCATTTCCCTAATGTTGAAGAATTTTTTAATTAAAAGAAATACTTACTTTATTTTGGTACAATCTCACTGTTGTTTGTGCCTTGAAAAATTTCCAATTGATATCTTAAAGAAATAAAGTTGAATTTGTCTTCTGTGAAGTTTTAGTAGATCAGGTGATAGAATGAAAGGTCATTCCATCTGTCTCAAAAATAAGGTTAGAAAAATTTATATATATAAGTCCATATATGGAAAGATTAATCGTATATGGTTCTTAAAATGGACTTATCCTTTGTATATCATACCTCTTAATAAAATAAAAATATTTTCTACTAACCAAGGACTTCCTGTAGACCATTGGTAGGAGATAAAGGCCTATCGCACTTCAGTTGTGGGTTTGATTCCAACAACCTTGTTCGACACGACGGGTTGTCACCCATCCTGCAGGTTGTACATTCTCTAAAACTAAACTATTATAACATTCTAGAAATAATATAGAAAATGTTCTATCCTTGAAACATATTATCTTATGTCCAAAATAATCCATTTCAAATCTTTAGTCTTATCTAAAATACTTCATATCCAAGCTCATAGTATAAAGACAACGATTACTAGAAATATCATCAACCAAGCATGTGAATACCATCATTTATCCCCTGTATATCATACGATTTATCTTGTTGGTAACATTTAAAACATGTGAACACCTTAATCATGTATTCTCTGGAAACATGAATTACCATAAAATCTTCGTGAAAACATGAATGCAATCAAAAGTCAACTCTTTCCACATACCAAAATCCCAAAATTTCTATATACTCAAACCAGGATATCACTTTGTCCTTTTATGATCTCATTGATACTATCAAACATCTCTCTATTCCTTCATTATGCAGATATTATTGGCTTTAAAAAATATTTCATTCACTTTTCTTGGTTACCGGTAACATTCTACATATACTTTCAGATACTTTAGAAAAAACAATAGTGTAACAAACCATAGATGTTTCATTATTCTATAGTACCATACATTATTCTTGATAAACAATCAATTATTCCACTACCTTCATAAACCATTGACCGAGCTTCAAAACTTCTTTCATATTATATATCATTTGTAGTCTCTTCATCATTATCAACATAAATAATACCCATGCAACCATGCTGATTCTATTCATGAGACTTTCCCTTAGGGAATTGGTTTTAAAATGCCCATACATTCGACATTTAAAACATTTAACCGCTGTTTATGTCTTAGAAATACCATTATTCTTGTCCATGTAGTAAACTGAAACTTTTCCTTTTCTATTATTGGCTTTGTGGCTTTCTTTCCCACACCCAAAGCATCTTCCAGTTCATTTGAAACATTATCCTTGATTCCTCTTCCCACATGATTTCCATGAGGGAAATTGAACTTTCTTTCCTCTATGATCATCATGAAACTCCAATTTTCTCTTTTTAGATGAGTCGGGAAACTTACCAAAGTTGAAATTATTGATCATATTATAAGATTGCTGATTAGGAATAATAACAATGTTTGGACATCCAAATCCCGTTTCATTTGGATTCTCATGAAGAATATCATTCCATTGTCCATAATATTCTCCATTAACAGGAATCCTCCTATTTCTTTCCATTTATTAAAACCCAAAAAGAATAGTATGAGAGGAAAAACTCGTACTATAAAAACAACATAATCATGTGGGAGTACTTTCAATCTCTAACATATTAGGTTTAATTCTATGATCATTACCGTAATTCTATGACTATAACATATACTTCTACTTAACCTTAGAGATATCCCTAGACATACCTCAGAAATATCTCTCCTGATCTCACTAAAGTTTCGCATCCTAGTTTCCAAAGGTTAACTAATCCTTCACTCTAATACCAAATTTATAGACCCAAAGCATGACGTACATGGACATTACATTACTTTTTTGGAATACTTCATAAATTACAAAACAAATTCCAAATGACCGTATTAGTTTAGTGTCTTTGGAAACTCGGAACATAATCTTCTAATCATTGTGAAAGATCTTCAACATCTCCCACAAGGATCTTATTTTTTTCCTACCTATAAACTACCTTTATATCTTGGGGGAAAATAAAACATAAAAAGGGTGAGATAAAATTCTTAGTAAGGGTAATCATGGAGAAAATAAAACAACCCTTATACATTTGAACTTAAAAAATGAACATAATGTTTAAACATCAAAATCTTGAGCGATGACATTAAACATGGTAGTGCGTAAGGAATAAATCATAATGGAACATAAATAATGATAAAATAGAATGGGAATAAAACATGTAATTGTGGAAATCCATTAATCACATGATATGGTTTCTATAGTAGCAAAGGAATTGTAGCCAAGACCATCATAGTGGATAAAGTCCATTACTCAATCGGATTTACCCGCCATTCCTGCCCTGTATTACTGTACCAGATTTACTTCTCGTTACAGCCCTTTCTATCTCATGAGATATAAATCTTTACCCAATACATTTTAGGGAGACATAGGTCTCACCCATCTCATAATGAAATCATTCTTACTTGTGCCACAAAATAAACATAAATCATTCATTATAACCCAAAGAATAAAATGGGTTTCATAAACATCATCCCAACATAACATAATCCATATAAAAAATGGATATCATTTCATCAGAAGAAGAATAAATCCATGTAAATAATAGATACATTATACTTGAAACATAATAATATTAAATAATGTCATCTTAGATGGAAAATAGTTTTGATAAAAAACATGAAATGAATTCTTGAGGAAAATATCCTTTCTTATTCAAAATAATTTTCTTTTCACAAAATGCCTTGCAATTTTAAAAGAAAAGGACTTTGTTTAAAATAATCATGAAATCATGTAGAGTAAGCTTCATGAAAAAAGGAGTTATGAAACTGTAAAAATCTGTTCATTCCGTATAAGTTAAAAAAACATTCTCCTTGTACTTTTAATGAAAAAGTAAAAAAGTACCACGTATGGTAAACAAAAGAAATATTCCTTATGTAACACAAAGTAATAGTGAAATAGGGGTAAACACGACTTAAGAAATACATGGAATAATATTAACCACTTTATTAAAAAACATTTTTTTGGACATGGATGAAAAATATAACCCCAGTAAATACTTACGTATAAGCAATCTTGGATAAAAATGAGATTTGTAACATTATCCCTTACCTTAGGTCCGATATGCTTCTTACGTATCCGAAACTCCTGTATAATAATTTAAATAATGTAATTGACTTATTAAATTATCATATTTCTTGTTATGATATCATATATGGTTCAATTATGAATTTATATTACCCGTTCTTTTGTAAATTCCATGTTAAAGAAGCGTTTTAGGTAAAATCGTTTCATTTATCATAGGTGTTTTGACTTGTTGTTCTTGATATTATTACTTATATCATGATTTTCATAATTCCAGAATGTAAAACATGATTTATATATAATATATATTCTTCATATAAATATATACGATAGATTGATAAACCGAATGAAATACACAGTTCATGGAGACGGTATGCCGTACGTACGCATGAACGCTGTTTTCGTTTCCTTATTGAATTGAATGGAATTAAGAAAATGAAACATATATGTACATAAAACCATTATCATTATTATGTAATATCTTTCATGATAATTTATTATATATAATTTATAATCTTATATGAATGGTTAATCATGGAAAATGAATCTCATCACTTTCGTGGAGAGGGTAGTCCGTATGTACGCACGAGCGATGATATCATTCTTTTGATATTAAAATCATATATAATTGGATGGTATATCTTATATAAATAATCATAATGATGTTATATTTATTATTTATATCATTTATACTCATTATTATACCCATCAAAATGATTAAATTCTTGAATAACAAACTACACCATGATGTGGAGACGGTAAGCCATACGTACGCACGTGTTGTGAATTTTTCATTCATAGGATGGATAAAATAACTAATATGGTTTTAAAATTTTTCTAATAACATCAATGTATATATAAGATACTAGAGTTATTATTTTAGAATTGAAATAATAAAGAAGGATGAAGTGGAAGAATATGATACCTTGAAAGAGGGTTGTGAAATCATTACCTCTTCTTCGGGTTCTTTATTTTGATTTGATCAATAGGGATAATTAAGTTGGATTTATGACCAAATTAAGGACTCTAGGATTAAGGGAGGATATTTTAGAGGATATTTGGGCAGGGGATGGATGATCCAAATGGCTTGGTAAGAGTAAATTTGAGAGAATGTGGGGTGCCCTTTTATAAGAGGGGTGAGAGGAACCTTAGGAAAAGATTGAAATATTATTTTATAATAAAGTCATATTCGGTATATAATTGCCCCAAAGTTACTTATTTCGTGGATAGGGTGGGGATGGGTCGATATCCTTTCAACCAATAGGTTTTAGGCAAATTTTGGTTACCATTTTAACCTTATCATTTATATTTAACTCTAAGTTAAATAATTTAACTTTTACCGTGTCTTCTTGTATTCTTACACTATATGGTTAATAAACTTACTATAAACAGTCAATAGAACCCCAATTGGTTCATTAATGTCATATATATTATTATATAATTCTTTTTTTCGAACCTTATATTTTTAGGGCCATTATATCAATTAATAATATAATATTTGTTTTAAAAACTATTTTATGTCAATTTTGACACTATTTGGTATTTTGTTTTCTCTAAATTCATAACAGCATTATTACTTCGAAAAAATTTCATCTAACCAACCATAATATGTTATATTAACCTATAAAATTATTTTAATTCAAAAAAAAGTTTCAAATTAAATTTATTTGGGTGTTTATAATATCAATTATGTTAATATTTCATTAATAAGGTAATTACTGCATCATCATTGTGTCATAAATAAATTAACTTATTTAATGTCTAAAAAATATAAATAAAATACCACTATATAAGAAATATTTTTATCTTTCTAATGAATATTTATAGTCTAATTTATATTGTGTTTAACCCAATATTAATTTTTTTAGTAATTTAACTTTTATTTTAACTCTTTTAACTCTTCTTTGAATTAAATAATAATAAATGTCCTAATCTAATCCAAGTGCACCTAAATGGTAATATTTTATTCCTAAGGTTTTTTTGGCCTAATTATACTTATCCAATAGAATTAGGACATGTGTTAGCGTAATATCATTTTTACTCTTAATTACCTTATTTACTTTTAACCGTGGTAAAAAAGTAAAAAATTACTATTTACCAAAAATTATTTTTATCTTATTGAACAACATTTTACTCATTGATATTAACCAAATCTCTTGGATTTTCAAAATTCAACTCACAGAAGCGGTAAAATTATGTTTTGTGTAAATTTGAAAATTCTCCTAGGAGGTGGGTAAAAGACGGTAAAAAGTTCAATAAAATTTATATATATCTAAAATTATTATAAAATGAATCCAATGAATTACATTGAAATTATATATGTATTATGTATCTATTTTGACCTAAAATAAATATTAATAAAATAAATTATTATTTAAATAAAAATTCAGTTTTAACAAATAACTCAGTGTTTTCACTATTCATAAAAAATTGAAAGTTTTCAGAAAAATACTAAAAAATCACCCTAGGATAATTTCGATATTCCGAATCAAAAAAAGAAGTCCATATTGAATGATAAAATTTATAAAATTTCAAAAAGTGGGTATTACTATTCATAACAGCTAGTTTATATAATATTTTAATAACATATCATTGTTTAGTGAATCTTAGTATTGCGTACAATGCTAGTTATCGAGGAAGGTTGCTCTTGCATGTAACGCAAGGCAATAATAGTATTACGTATACTAAAACCTAATACGGTGTTACATATAGTGGAAGATAATATTGGTGTACCGTACAACAAAAGACATCAATGAAATTAAAAAGAATAATTCTCATAAAATCTCAAGGTGATACATTGTACCCCCCTTAAAATGAATTTCGCCCTTGAAATTTGTTGGGGTTACAAATGGTTTTCTACTTGAAAGTTTCTTTCATAGAAACCCACATCTTAAAATGGAATACTAAATCATATTTTTAAAAAGGAATGTTAGAAACATAACAGATACCCAAAGTAACTCATCATTGGGTTTCCACATAAGAGAATATAGGTGAAAATATGGATATGGAAGATAAATCTGACCATCATGTTTGGTCGAAGAGTGGTAGAGAACATGGCTATGAAAAAGCCAATAATCACATAACCATAAATTTGTGATGATCTAAGGTACCATCTGATTCATCAGATATGATGGAACTAGGATAACATTTTTGGTTTTCAAGATCATTTCCCTAATGTGGAAGAATTTTTGAATTAAAAGAAATACTTACTTGATTTTGGTACAATATCACTATTGTCTATGCATTGAACAATTTCCACTTCATCTCTTAAGGAAATGAAGTTTAATTTGTCCTATGTGAAGTGTTAGTAGATCATGCGATAGAATGATAGGTCATTCCATCTGTCTCAAACATAATGTTAGAAAAAGTTATATACATAAGTCCATCTATGGAATGATTAATCATATATGGTTCCTAAAATGGACTTATACTTCATCTATCATACTTCTTAATAAAATAAAACTAGTTTCTACTAACCAGGGAATTCCTGTAGGCTAGTGGTAGGCGATAAATTCATGTCGCACTTCGGTTGTGGGTTCGATTCCTACAACCTTGTCCGACGTGACAGGCTGTCGCCCGTCCTGCAGGTTGTCCTTTTTCTAAAACTACACTATTATAAAATTCCAGAAATAATATAAAAAAAATGTTCTATCCTTAAACAATATTATCTTATTTCCAACATAATCCATTTCAAATCTTTAGTCTTATCCAAAATACTTCTATCCAAGCTCATTGTATAAAGACAACTATTACTAGAAATTTCATTAACCAAGCTTGTGAATACCATCATTTATCCCCTGTATATCATAAGATTTTTCTTGTTGGTCACATTCCAAACCTCTTAATACCGTAATCATGTATTCTCTTGAAACATAAATTACCATAGAATCTTTGTGAAAACAGGAATGCTATCAAAAGTCAACTCCTCCCACATACCAAAATCCCAAAATTTCTATATACTCAAACCATGAAATCACTTTTTCCTCATATGAGCTAATTAATAATATCAAACATCTCTTTATCCCTTCATTATCCGCATATTATCTACTTTACAAAAATATTTCTATCACTTTTCATGGTTACCAGTACCATTCAACATATACTTTGAGATACTTTAGGAAAAACAATAGTGTAACAATCCTTAGATGTTTCATTATTCCATAGTACCATATATTATTCTTGATAAGCATGCAATCATTCCACTACCTTCATAAACCATTTACTGAGCTTCAAAACTTCTTTCATCTCATATATCATTTGCAGTATATTCATCATCATCAATATAAATACTACCCATACGACCATGATGATTCTCTTCATGAGACTTTCCCTTAGGGAATTGGTTTGTATAATGCCCATACATTCCACATTTAAAACATTTAACCATTTTTGATGTCTTAACAATACCATTATCCTAGTCCATAGAGTTAACTGAACCATTTACTTCGCAATTACTAGCTTTGTGTCCTTTTTTCCACACCAAAGGTATCTTCCAATTCCTTTGAAACATTCTCCTCGATTCCTCTTCCCACATGATTTACATGAGGGAAATTGAACTTTTTTTCCTCTATGATCATCATGAAACCCCATCTTTCTCTTATTAGACGTATCGAGAAACTTACCAAAGTTGATATTATTGATTATATTATGGGATTTCTGATTAGGCGTAATAACTATGTTTGGACATCCAAATCCCGTTTCATTTGGTTTACCATGAAGAATATCATTCCATTGTCCATAATATTCTCCATTAACATGAATCCTCTTATTTCCTGCCATTTCTTAAAACCCAAAAAAAATAGTATGAGAGGAAAAAAGTCGTACTAGAAAAACAACATAATCAAGGGGGAGTAATTTAAATCTCTACTATCTTAGGTTTAATTCTATAATCATTACAGTAATTCTAGGACTATAACCTATACTTATACTTCACCTTAGAGACATCCCTAGACATACCTTAGAACTATCTCTAGGGATCTCACTAAATTTTTCGCATCCTAGTTTCCAAAGTTTATCAAAACCATCGCACTGATAAAAAATGTAGAGACCCAAAGCTTGACGTACATGGACATTAAATTACTTTTGTTGAATACTTAATACATTACAAAACAAGTTCCCAATGACTGTATTTGTTTAGTGTCTTTAGGAACTCGGAACATAATCTTCTAATCATGGTGAAATATCTTCAACATCTCCCATAAAGATCTTCTTTTTTTTCCTACGTAAAAACTTCCTTTATATCCTGGGGGAAAAGAAAAAATAAAAAGGGTGATCTCAAATGCTTAGTAAGGGTAAGAACGGGGAAAATCAAACATCCCATATACATTTGAACATAAAAACAAGAACATAAAGTTTAAGCATCAAAATCTTGAGCAATGACATTAAACATGGTAGTATGTAAGGCATAGATCATAATGGAACATCAATCATGATAAAATATCATGGGAATAAAACATGTTATTGTGGAAATCCATTATTAACATGATATGATTTCCATAGTAGCAAAGGCATTGCTGCCAAGACCATCATTGTGGACAAAGTCTGTTACTAAATCGGGTTTACCTACCGTTCCAACCCTGTATTACTGTACCAGATTTAATTGCCATTATAACCATGTCTATCTCATGAGATATAAATCTTTACATAATTAATTTGAGGGAGATATATGTCCCAACCATTTCATAATGAAATCATACTTACTTGTGCCAAAAAATAAATATAAATCATTTATTATAACCCAAATAATAAAATGGGTTTCATAAACATCATCCCATCATAACATAATCCATATAAAAAAATGGATATCATTACATCATAAGAAGAATCACACAATTTAAATAATAGAGACATTATACTTGAAACATAATAATACTAAATAATGTCATCTTAGATGGAAAATAGTTTGGACAAAACACATGAAATGAATTATTAAGGAAAATATCCTTTCTTCTTCAAAATCATTTTCTTTTAACAAAATGACATGCAATTTTAAAAGAAAAGGATTTTGTTGAAAATAATCCTGAAATATTTTAGAGTAAGATTTAATAAAACATGGAGTTATGAAACCATAAATATCCATTCATGCCGTATAAGTTAAAAAACATTCTCCTCATACTTTTAACGGAAAAGTCAAAAAGTACCACGTATGGTAAACAAAAGAAAGATTCCTTCCATAACACAAAGTAATAGTGAAATAGGGGTAAAAATGACTTTAAACATACACGGAATAATATTAAACACTTTATAAAAAAACATTTTTATGGATATGGATGAAAAATATAACCCCTTTAAAAACATACGTATAATCAATCTCGGATAAAAACGAGATTTGCAAAATTATCCCTTTCCTTAGGTCAAATATGATTCGTATGTATCCAAACCACCTGTATAATGATTTAAATAATGTCATTGACTTATAAAATTATCATATTCATTGTTATGATATCATATATGGTTCACTTATGACTTTATATTACCCGTTCTTTTGTAAATTCTTTGTTGAAGAAGCGTTTTGGGTAAAATCATTTCATTTATCGTACGTGTTTTGACTTGTTGTTCTTAATATTATTACTTATATCCTGATTTAACTAATTATATAATGTAAAACATGATTTATATATAATATATATTAAGAATATAAATATATATGATAGATTGATAAATGGAATGAAATACACCGTTCATGGAGACGGTAGGCCGTACGTACACATGAACGCTATTTTCGTTTCCTTATTGAATTGAATGTAATTAAGTAACTGAAAAATATATGTACATAAATACAGTATCATTATTATGTAATAAATTTCATGATTATTTATTATATATACTTTATAATTTTACTTCAATGGTTAATCATGAAAAATGAATCTCATCGCGTTCGTGGAGACGGTAGTCCGTACGTACGCACGAACCATTATATCATTATTTTTATATTAAAATCGTATATAATTGGATGGAATATCTTATATATAGAATCATAATGATGTTATATTTATTATTTATATCATTTATACACATTATTATACCCATCCAAATGATGGAATGTATGAATAACAAACTACACCACGACGTGGAGACGGTAAGCCGTACGTACGCACGTGTGGTGACTTTTTCATTCATAGGATGGATAAAATAACTAATACGGTTTTAAAATTTTTATAATAACATCAAATTATATAGAAGATACTGGAGTTATTACTTTATAATGGAAATAAAAAAGTAGGAAGTGGAAGAATAAGAGAACTTAAAAGAGGGTTGTGAAATCATTACCTCTTCTTCCGGTTCTTCCTTTGGATTTGATCAAAAGGGATCCTTAGGTTGGATTTATGAGAAAAGGAAGAACTATAGTATTAAGATAGGATGTTTTAGATGATATTTTAGCAGGGTTGGCCTAGAAAAATGGCTTCGGAGGAGTGAATTTGAGATAAGGTGAAGTTACTTTTTATAAGAGGTGTGAGGGGAACCTTATGAAAAGATTGAAATGTTATTTTAAAATAAAGTAATATATGGTTTATAATAGCTCCAAAGTGACTTATTTAGAGGATAGGGTGGTGATGGGTTTAAATAATATCAACAAATATGTTTTAGAAAAGTTTAGGTTACCATTTTAACCTTATCATTTAGATTTAACTCTAAGTTAAATAATTTAACTTTTACCGTGTCTTCGTGTATTATTACACTATATGGTTAATAAAATTACTATAAACTACCAATAGAACTACAATTGGTTAATTAATGTCATATATATTATTATATAAGTATTTTCGACAAACCATATATTTTTAGGACCATTATACCAATTAATAATATAATATTTGTTTTAAAAACTCTTTTATGTCAATTTTGACACTATTTGGTATTTTGTTTTCTCTAAATTAATAACAGCATTATTACTTGATAAAAATTTCATATAACCAACCCTAATATGATATATTAACCTATAAAATTAGTGTAATTCATAAAAAGTATCAAATTAAAATTATTTGGGTATTTATAATATCAATTCTGTTAATATTTCATTAATAAGGTAGTTACTGCATCATCATTGTGTCATAATGAAATTAACTTATTTAATTTCTAAAAAATATAAATAAAATAAAATTATGTAGGAAATAGTTTTATATTTATAATGAATATTTATAGTCTAATTTATATTGTGTTTAACTTTATATTAAAATTTTTTTAGTTATTAACTTTGATTTTAACTCTTTTAACTCTTCTTTGAATTAAATAATAATAAATGTCCTAATCTAATCCAAGTGGACCTAATGGGTAATATTTTATTAATAAGGTGTGTTTTGGCTGAATTATACTTATCTAATATAATTATTATATGTTTCAAGGTAATATCAATTTTACCCTTAATTAACTTATTTACTTTTAACCGTGGTAAAAAAAGTAAAAAAGCTACTATTCACCAAAAATTATTTTTATTTTATGGAACCAAATTTTACTCCTTGATATTAACCATGTCTCTAATATTATCGAAATTCAACTCACAGAAGTGGTAAAATTATGTTTTTTGTAAATTTGCAAATTCTTCTAGGAGAGGGGTAAAAGACTGTAAAAAGTTCACTAAAATTTTTATATATCTAAAATTATTTTAAAGTGACTCCAATGAATTACACAGAAATTATATAGGTATTATGTATATATTTTGACCTAAAATAAATTTAATTAAAATAAATTATTATTTAAATAAAAATTCAGTTTTAACCAATAACTCAGTGTTATCACTATTCATAAAAAATTGAATGTTTTCAGAAAAATACCAAAAATTCACCCTAGGCTAATTTTGATATTCT
This sequence comes from Viscum album, assembly GCA_963277665.1. Lineage (NCBI taxonomy): Eukaryota > Viridiplantae > Streptophyta > Magnoliopsida > Santalales > Viscaceae > Viscum > Viscum album. The sequence goes on from OY728159.1 coordinate 1,629,516,584, forward strand.
AAATCCAAAAATGATGTCCATTTTGAAAGATAAAATGTATAAAATTTCAAAAAGTGGGTATTACTATTCATAATGGCTAGTTTATATAATATTTTAATAACATATCGTTGTTTAGTGAAACTCGGCATTGCGTACAATGCAAGTTATTGACGAATATTGCTCTTGTATGTAATGCAATCCAAGAATAATGTTGCATATTCTACAATCTAATATGGTGTTGCGTATAGCCCAAGATAATATTAGTGTAGAGTACAAAAAAAGACATCAAAGAAATTAAGAGGAATAATTCTCAAAAAATCTTGGTGTGTTTCACAACACTGATTCCTAGGAGGTGATCATAGGGAATCATAGTATTGGGAATCAAGATAATTCCTAGGATGTAATCCTAGGAAATAGATATTATCATGATGATCATATGATTCCTCATGGATCACCCTAGGTATTCCATGTTATCAGGATGAATGTATGATTTCAATGAGGCTATCCTAGGGAATACAAATATCATGTATAAGAAAACTCCATGATGTCTTGGGAAATCTAGTAGTAACATGAATAAATATGATTTTTAGGAATCCTAGGAAATAAAATTGTATCAGGTATAAAGACATTTTTAATGTATCCAAAGGATCCTAGTTATATCTTTCTTAAATATAATTTCTATGAATCCCTAGAAATATATTAGTACAAAGCATAAATCTGATCCATAAGTTTCTTGGGAAATCCATACAAACATGGAGTCCAAATATTAGTACACATCCTAGTAATTAATTCATAAGACTTGAGGGAAGTACGACCATCCCATTCTATCTTATATAAATGTCACTATAACCTCCATAATCTCACATTATTGACCTTCAGGTTCTATGGTGACACCTGATGCCGACACACACTTTTCTACAGTAACCCATACTAGGGTAAATATATCACCGATGAACCCTCTTATGTCCCATAAGCATCATTATAAATAGAATACCCACCGTGGGTTCCACTATCTCATTCCCATATCATGAGATAATCTCACCACTAATAGGTAATAACATCCCTCGACATCATCATGATCAAATTATAGCTTCATAGACATCATAGGAAAATCCATATGGGAATCACTCTTGGGAGAGGGCACCATACCCATGTAAATTCAAAGGTCATCCTAGGTTCGTCCTCACATAGCCAACCTATATATAAATTCTACCTAGGTTATCACATGTAATTGGGGGAGGAAAACATTCCTTATGATCATTCAATGATCCTAAATGATTTCATGAATCTAAAGGATATCACATAGCCTACTCAAGTTATCCATTTCCATTCAACACTTATCCATACTCAAGGGAAATAAGGAACCTATCAAAGTTCACATTGTTAGTTATTTTTTTTCATTCTGTTATAGGGTACTTGTATATAGGGAAATGAATTTATAATTAAGACCATATCCATCAATAGATATGGCATTAACCTAGTGATCAAGGGTATATTGTGGCCTTTTACACTTGATTCCATCCAAAACAATTTTCCTTAGAGAAATAGTTTATTTAAATAACAATTTTAGCTTCTCTAAGGTGGAGAGAAAACATATCACAAGCATATATCAAATGTATAAACAATAAGTAAATGAAAAGAGACCACCCAACTCATAAATGGATCCATATCCTTTTAATTAATAGCCCATAAAATCTATCCCAAGAATGTTTGAGCCTCTCCAACACTCATATCATCTCTTTAGAACCTATCTCACACAACACCATTTAAATAAATTAATTATAAAAATTTATAATTTATTTCATAATTTAATTCAATTAATCATAATTTCTTAAAATGTCACTAAGAATTGAAAAGACACTGAACCCATGGGCAATGTGGTATGATTTTCTCTAAACATGAACTCAATACCAATCCATCAAAAATCTATATGATTCACTAATGATCCAATGGAATGTTTAATTGAATTTAGAAAAAACCCTAATAAAAACGGGTATCATCAATATTTCATAATCTTAATAATAAAACATATAGAGAAATAATAATGATGGTATTATCAGATTATATCCTCAGTGAAACATAAGTAACATAACTTTTTTTTATCATAGATGAATAAATCCTTTAAAATAGCACAAAAATATTTTTTTTGGTGAAAATACCCCTTTTATTTTTAAATCACTTATTTAAAATCTAAAAATTTCCCAAATATTAAAAAAAAAATTCTTAGAAAAGAAATTTTGAAACTTATAAATTAAGAATCATGGGAAAAATTAGTCATGATGGTGGGAAAATTCGTTCTTGTGGTTTACATTAAAACAAAAATTTCATTCACACCTTCAGTAAAAAGAACCTAGTTGGAAAAATGAAAAGAAGATTCATTTTAATTTTTTTTATAGAAAGTAAAAAAATTGTTAAATATTAACTTAATTAATCTATGGATAATATAAAAAAATTATAAAAACTTTTTAATGAAAATATTAATATTGAATAAAATATTTCCAACCAAATAGAAAAAGTATGTTTTCCTTAAAAACACTATTTTAGACGTTTAAGAACTTAAAGAGTGTCAAATGAAGAAAAACCTCTAATTTATATAAATATAAAAATCTGAAAAAAGTAAATAATATTTTTTTGATATTTATCATATAATTATATCATTGAAATTTTTTAAGAATAAACAATATCTATAAAATGTGAAATTGTGACATAAAACCCTTAGTTCTTTAGTAATTTTTGATTTGCATGTCCCATGAGAAAAATAAAATAAAATGAAACATTAAATACGATTAAAGTAAGGATATTACTGGTGAAGAAATATAAATGGGGTTATTAAATACAAATAATAAAATAATATAGGTGTATAACAAAATGTATGTCTTGATGAAGACAATTTGAGAGGATAAACCCCTATAACTTTTGTAACTTTTTTATCAAAACCCATTGGATGTAATATTTTTAAATTATAGTTTAAATAAATTTAATTAATAAAGATACATGATATAACATTACAATGTGGAAGTATATACACCTTTTGAAAATAAATATGTGAATAACATCAAATATATCTCAACGAAACAATATTTAGACGATGAACCTGTACCTAATGTATGAATTGAATAATAAGGGATTTACTTATTATATAATAAATTTAAATTGATAATAATTATATAATATAACCATATATGTATTTATAACAACATACATTTTTCATTTATAACATCTTTTCACCTGTTTATTAACAACGCTTTATTAAAATCATTGTTCCAGGTGATAACTGTTCAATTTTTCATCTTTGTTTTGATTTTGGTTGTTATGGTCCTCGCATGTTGATCATGGTAATATTATCTCAAAAATGTTATTCATGATGTAAATATCATACATATTAACTATATACATATTTAAATCTATCTATAAAGAATCGAAATAGAAAAATTAATTATACCATTCTTGAAGATGTTATCCTGTATGTTCTCATGAACAATATTTTCATTTCATAATAAAAATAAAAATTAAAAATATTTTGTAATTATAGAATCATAAATATATCATAAATATCATATATATTTATTAAATCATTAATTATATCTATTAATGTGATTTAGTGATGGAAAATGAAGCATATCACTATTTGGATTCCGTAGTCCACACGTACCGACGAGCGATAACTTCACTTCCAATTTGATGGAAAAGAGATGAAAAATAGTTATGAAGTAATCATAATAACATATTATTATATTTATTATTCTGGATTAATAATTATACAATGTATATAAAAATGTTTAGATAACATAAAATAGCAAATAAAATTGAAAGATCTTGGTTAAGATCTATATTCTTCTTTATGAGATCTCATTTGCCTTACACAATAAGCCTGGAATGATTGGTCTTAGGATAAGACTTGGGGATCTAGGATAAAGGTAATAAATCTTGGAAGGAATTATCTCTATTATTTTCTAACATATAAGGATAAAAATTGTGAATAATGTAGGAGAAGAGGATCAATTTTATTAGTGAGGGAGAGGACACATAATGAATTACTTCAATGATTCAAATAATATATAGTTAGATTATTGTGAAAGTGGGACATAATTGATAATTTTTAAAAGATAAGAAATTATATTGGATAAATATATATAAAAATTATAATTAAACAATTTTATGTGGCGTTATTACCCTTATACCTTAGTTTAGACCCCATGTAAACCCATTTTAACCTTTACCTTGGTAACATTTCATTACCATTTTACTATTTATTATGACAACAAAAGAAAGAGGCGAAATTAAAAAAATTATAAATTATAATTAAAAATATTTAATATATTTTATAAAATTCAATTTATATGTTTTTAGGAATAATTTTTTTAAATAATACCATAGAACAGTAGGAAAAGATATTTTTACAAAAAAACAAAATTTCAAGCATAAAAATGAATTTTATTTTATTCCTAGCATAGAAAAAAATATAAAATTAATGTTAAAATATTTTATTGAAAATATAGTATTGATATATAATTAAAAATATTAATAAATAACAATTTATTTAATTTATTAAGATAAAAAAAACTTTGTTCATATAAATTGTTTTTATGAAAAAATGCATTTTAAGACAAAAAAAAACATATAACAAAAAAAGTACAATGTTGATTATTATGTAATTAATTAGATTATATATAGTTAAATATGTCCTATCATACTTTAATATCAAATCCAAAACATAATGGTACTCTTTAATTAATTTATTTTATTAAATTAAAGGAAAAATTTACAAAAATCGGAATTTTTCACCATTCACTGAAAAAATAAATCTTTTCAAAAAATTCCCAAAAAACCAGACTAAGGTAATATTTAAATTATGATTAAAAAATGATATTAATTAACTCAAATAAATTTTTTTAAAATGTATTAATCTAATTATAATTTCTATTCCCAAAATTCAATGAGAACCATTTTTGTAGAAAATATATATCAAAAACATAAAATGACTTTACTGAGAGTTGAGTAATTAGTTATTATGAATTAATAATTAAATTTTAATTATATAAAACCATTATAATTCGTTTTACATAATTTCGTTATTCCTATTAATATCATTAATTTAATGTCTCGGTTATAATAGTAACATTTAAATAATAATATTTTTATACTATATCACAGTTTTCTTAACGTTCGGTATAATGTTTAATAATGATATTGAAATTATTGTTATTTTTTAAAAAAAATTTAAGGTGTTACATTCCCCCCACTTAAATAAATTTCATTATCACTTTTTTTATCTTGAAAATAAAGGGTTAAATTTTGGAACACCTTTTTTGAAAACCCTCATTGTACAAGTGAAACACAGGGTGAAGAAGAAACCCTTAAAAACCACATCAACACCATGGAATCATCAATCAACATACACCACTCTAAAGACCCATAAAAATAAATCCTAACCACACAACCAAAACCAAATAATACCACCAAAATGAAACTATGAAGAAAAACCAAAGTAAATGTAAGAGAACAAGGGGAGAATTCACAATGAATGGAAGATTGGAAGTCAAGAACCAGTCACCATCCAAATGAATCTAAAAATACTAAGGGAGGTAACCAATAGTATCCTAAAATGAGAGAGGGAGAGCCGACCATTAGGTTTTGAGAAATAAACCTGATAACAACATCGTTTAAAGATGTGCTACATGGGATATTTACAAAGTGTGCAATCCGTACACATTGTCCAAATGTCGTAACTTTAAATTCCACAAAATAACTCTTTTCCTTGAATTATTTTTACACTCAATTTATTATAGAACACGAATCAGCCACACATAGGCTATGAATCTCCTTTACACATCATGTACACTTTACATGGAATGTATTTCCTCAGCATCAACTTTTTAGCATCCAAACCACTCCAGATCCACTCTAAGCCTCATCCAAGTATATCGAACACCCAAAACTAGAATAGTAATGAACCAGGTAGGAACAAACCATTACATAATATACCTATCAAATGATTAACTACCACATGAATATAAAACCAATCCTAGAAGGAATGGGGTCCAAACAAAAACCCTGTAGGATTCCACTAAATGACCTCATCGTACCTCAAATGCTACCACTAACCAAACATGCAAATCCTAATAGACACAAATATCTCACACAACCTCATCACCATAGACAACCACATCACCATAACCATCCAACCTCAACACAACCCCAACCAACAACCAAACAACCCCATACATACAAATAATGGAATTACATCCTCTATGTCATGGTATTATCCAATATGGGATTCACTAACTCACCTGAAGTACTTTAATATCGTAATAATTAATGTGTTTCGATTAGGAATCAGGTCCTCCCCTTTTTCATATATCAGACTTTATCACACATAGTACTTCAAAAGTTATGGACAAACTCTAATAAGATAAAATAAAAGTGTCCAAACATCACATCATAAGTAAAAAAGAAGGAAACACTCAAAAAAATATTAGCACTAGGAAGATATCTACATCTATCACTCCCATGTAATCTCCTATAGTACCGCCTCCGCTATAGTGTTAGTTAAAAAAATCCAAATATGATGGAAATTCCAAATGACATGTCACCTTTACAAGACACCTTATCAACTAAAATAGACCAAAAAACCTAAGATAAATCTTACTCCCTGTTCCAATCATCTTCTACCCACATTGAGGGGAAACCTTCAGGAATATGTATACCCCATCCTTGAACTCCAATTTCCTCCTCCTTAAATTAGTATAAGAATTATTAGAGTTATGTTCCATTTTTATCCTCTCATGAACAAGATGAACCTTCACTGTCGTGATCTGCACTATATCAGGACCAATAAATACTTCCACCCCTACATCCATACAATACAATGGAGAAAAAAAAGTTCTCCCATACAAGACCTCAATTGGGTCTTTTCCAATGGAAGATTGATAACTATTATTATAATGAAAATAAACCAATGTAAGGTGTTATAATAAAGAACCACCAAATTCCAAGACACACACCCACAACATATCATTCAGTGACTGGATGGTCTGCTCTATTTTCCCATCCATATGAAGGCGGGGAGTAGTGTTAAGGAAACAATGAGTTCCAAAATCAGTCAGGCAATCCCATCTATACCCATGTGGTAAACAATTCCTCTCAATAAAAAAAGGATCTTGGAACTCCATGAAACCATACCACCTCATCTAAATATCTCTTTTATAAATCTTTTACTCCACCGAACTCCTTGATCATAATGAAGTGTGCCAATTTACTCAACCGATCCAAAATCACCCAGATAGAATCAAAACAGCTCTGAGTTCTTGGTATCCATGTTAAAAAATGAATTGATATGTCATCCCACTTACACTCTTGAAAAAGAGAGGACTAAAAAACTAATAGGAACATAATGACCTGCCTTTACCTACTAGAAATCCATGCACTTTTCCACAAACTCCACTATCACCTGTTTCATCTGAGAACACCAAAACTACATCCGCATGCCAAAATATATCTTGGGAACTCTTTGTTGTAACTACAAAGATGAGCTATAGAACTCATGAATACCTCCACTAAAATCACAACTGGAATAATAACCTCCCACAAAACAAAATCTGGTTCCCACCATCCTCTGACCATCCCTCAGGAGTATCACCTAGCCAAAACGATCACAAAAAAATCTACCTATGAGTCACCACATTGAGAATCCACCACATACTGCATAAGAGAAAAATGCTCCATCATTTGAAATAAATAGTCTATACTACCATCTAAACTTTTATCTTAGTGTAAGTCATATAACTCCCCCATTTCTCTCCAAGAATCCCCAGAATTATGAAAAATATCCTTATATGAATTTTGGGTCAATTAATTGTCCATTACATTCCACTTCATAAATGTGTAGAAGATATTGTAATCAAAATCCAAAAGAAACTCCATCCAACTCCACATACATAAATTTAGATCACATTGAGAAAATATATATAATAGAACAAATATTTTCAATTAAATTTACACTGAATTTAATTATTTTAAACTGATAAAGTGTTACATTAATATGAATTTCTGTATTTTTATGATATTGGTGTCATTTTGAGATTAACAGTAAAAATGAACCATTTAATATTTTTAATGGTTTTAAATAATTTTTTTATTTAGACCATATCAATTTCTAAACTAATCCAAAATGAAAAATTATTTTTTTTCAAATTCTTCAGATCTAAGGATTCATGGCATCCTTTTGCACCAAATTCAGAATCAACCATATATAAGATCAAACGAAGCTCACAAGTTGGACCAAGAAAACTCTTTATAGATCTGGCTAGTTTTGGTGTGGGGTCCATAAGTAGTTCATGGTGGTCCAACATGCTCTGAAATTCGAAGGGTGGACGTAAAATATTTTTTGAAACATCATTAATGAAATAGAGGATGCATGAATTAGACGTTTAAGGGGTTATTAAAGAATCCTAATCCAAAGGTCTGCGATTTAGAGAGTTTGACTGGATAGAATAAATGGTCAGCGTAAAACAAGCATAAACCACAAAATACGTGTCTAAAGTTTCTAAGATTTTCCTAGGAAACTCCCATGATAATGAGGAAAACATTAAAGAATGGTGTAATGTGTGAAGATGATATTTAATCTGGCTATAGCGCATCAATATTTTGGGAACAAATTATGGATATAAAAGGAGGGGAGCTCCTCCCTCTCAAAGCATCTCTCATTCCATCCCATTTTTTCTGGGACACCAAGGAGGAGAACTTTTCAGCTTTATCTCTTTTATTTATTTTCTTTTCAATATTTTTTTATTGCCTTCTTCTTCCCCAATCATCTCAATTACCCTTACCATAGTGGGGTAAAAAAATTTAGTGATTGGGGAAGTGTTGGTTTTCTATTTTGTAATGCGTGAGTTCTTGGATGAAATTGAATGTAATTTCTTTCTTCTTCAATGTTTTTTTTTCAATTTCATATTGCGAATTTAATTATCAAGTGCGATTGTTCTTTAATTTTAATTCCGTTATTGATTTTTTCCTTGTTAGAATAATCATTATCTCCCTCCACTAATTTTTGGTTTATATACGATGGAATAGACCAGGGACTAGTGGTGAAGCACTCGAAGATCATCAGTACGTGTAAAAGTAGTAGTGAATGTTCCTAATTGTTTGGGATAAACAAGACCCAATTAGGTATTGTACATTTAAATTGAGGATATTCAATTAAACTATTTTTCACATAGAAGGAGAGTTGACCAAACCGATATCTGGGTAAGGTTTTCTCTCCCCATCATAATTTCACCATGTAAGTGAGATGAAACGATTGTGAAAGCTCATATTAACCAACTTAGAAGAAGGGGTTTGAATTAAATTTAACAAGGATAACATTACAATTAAGAAACCGACCCCGACCTAATCACCCTTTTAATATCATAGTTTTTCAATCATTTGAATTATTATTTCCATTCAATCATTTTCTTATCAAACACACTATTTTTAACCTCATTTAAAATTGACAAATAATTTTTTGTTCACTCTTCTTCGGGAGACATCCTAGGTCAACCACATTACTGCATTCTAACATAGAAAATAATTTTTTTTCCACACCCTATGACATGCGTGTGTCAAACTTGGCTCTATTTTCGGGGAGGTAGTGCCATAATATAATTGTTAATATTTGACTCTTTCCTAAAAAACATAAAAAATCTTTTAACATGTTGTTTTCAAATGATTATTTATTTAATTAATGGAAAAATTACGCACTAATAAATGAACAAATTATTGACTCAACATTTTTCATGGAGGATGGGATTTATTCTATTATTAGATAGGTGTGGTTATTTTGGAAGACAAACAATATGGGGGAAACATTTAAATAATTCATATATGGACTAAAGTAGCATATGAAAAAAGAAGTTTTTAAAGTGATGGACTGAATGATAACTGAGTTCTCCCAATAGTTTCTATAATTTTATGAAGTTTCCAAGGAACAAGAAGACACCCTAGTCATCCCGGATTTTTCAATGGAGATCCAAGATATAGTGGTGATTGACTACGTACCTCTACCTGCTACTAATCAACTCCAAGAGGTTTTTTCCAGTGAATAAGAGATTGAAGATGAACAAACTCAGGGAGATAATAATTTAATGAACTCATTATATTTTTATTTTGATGAAACTGAATTTAGTATTACCTCTCAAAGTTTTAATTTTTATGATTCAATCAATACATTTATTTCCTTAGAGGAAGACGGTGAAAAAGAAGATTCATTTCTAGAGAAACATATGGAACTCCCTAACATTTTTGATCATTTATTATAGGGTGTTCAAGAAGAGATCAAAGTGTATTTTCTTAAGGAATGTAATAAAAAAGTTATAGAAATTGAAGGGGAAGAATTTGATATTGACACTTCATGGTTTAATTTTGTTCAAATAGAGTAATATTCGGACCTTCCATTTTATTTTTCCACCAATATATCATACCTTTAACAACCACTAGAGAATAAATAAGATGTTGTGAAAGTAGAAACCAAGAAAGGGGATGACTCATTCATCATCTTAACCCCACCATGCATGTAGTATCTCATTATAGTGGGGGTGGACTTGGTATGCTATATCGATGGATTCATAATAAAAGTAATAAGTTAATCCTAGAAAGAAATTTTTTTGTTAGTTCATGAGCAAGAAACTTCACCCACCATTAGATTGGGGATAACCGATTAGAATTGCCCCTCTGGAGGCAGTCAAAACCTAGGGCCCACTTGGGGGATTAAATCAAGTTTTATATATCTATTATAATTATATTTTTACTTTTTTCTTTCAATAAATATCTTATGTTTTCTTTTTTTTTTGGAAAAAATCCCTCAAGGTATCAATGATGGATTTTTGAGGTAATTATTTTTGTTTACAAATCTGACCTCCGTGTTGATAGAGCAGACCACGATGTTAATTTTGTTGACAAAGGGGGTTCACATGGTGATTTTTCGAACTCCATAGATATTGTTGACAACCTATGTTGATAAAGAATGATGAAAATAGAATATATGATCTGGAGTTGGTACAAAAAGAAAATATCTAAGGTGGTTCCGTTTTATAGTGTTTTCCAAATTTATGGGCCTCAAAATTGGAAAATAGGGAAACATGTTTTGGGAAAAGGATGTTGTGTGCAAGATTTATAGTGGTTTAGAATCTTGTGTGCAAGGTACGTTTTGGGAGCATAAGGTCAAAAAATGGGAAAGTCATGAGGTGCATGAAATATTAATGAATTAGCACGAAATAGTAGGTTGTGTGAATGATTTGAACATTGGCGTAAAAGAGGAGGATGCACGAAAGATTTGAACATTGGCGAAAAAGAGGAGTTTGCGTGAAAGAAACATGCATGCCTAAGGTGAAGTACAATGGGGTTTTTCATTCCAGGCATGATTTAGGGTCCGAATATTGAAAAATAGGAAAGGAAGGAAGTGAACGAAAGATTCCAGAAGGGTGCGAAAGAAGAGGTTGGCGCGAAAGAGACTTACGCGCCAAAGGAGACGTAAAAGGGCATTTTGTACGACACGTTAGGATCTTGCGTGACGCGTCAGGGGTTTTTGCACGTAGGGGTCAATGATGTCTATAAATAAGAGGTGACCCCCTCACACTTATAAATATCAATACTTAGAGAAAATATGAGCACCCGATCATGTAAGTATTTCATGCAAAGGGAGTTGCGCGAATGATTTTGAGATGCACGCATGCTAAGAATGTTTCGTGTAAGATTTGAGTTGAAAAAAAGTTTTAAGTTATGTACAATGGGTGTTTCATGACAATAGGGGAATATTGCGCTCAAGGAGTTAATGTTGAGCACAAGATGCAATAAGGGTAGCACGAAAGATCTAGGGTTGTCCGGTACACCCAGTGTAAAGAGAGATTCATCTGCGGGTGAAGGCTGGATGTAAAAATAGCATCTATCAATAGTTAAGGATGTAGATTTCATTGGAGATAAGAAAGAGACCTATGTTTTCTATAAAATATGGGTGGATCTTCTGAAGAATTAGTGAGCACACTTCAGTTGAGACAGTAGTGAGATTTCATATTTGTAGTGGCTGTAAACCAGGAGGGACAGTGAGTCCACTCTGATCTTGTAAACAACAGTATGATTATAGTGGATTTGGTACATAGGAACATCGCCAGTGTATGCTACTTGGACGTAGCCCAGTGTATGTGATCTAAGTAATTTTTTTGTGTCCTGTTCTTTCTTTAAGATTCATTCATCTGAAATGGGATGGAGAGAGAGAAAAGAACGGTTTTCATAACAACAAAAAAAGATCAAATGGGGAAGTTATTTTAATTTTTCATACCCTGATTCACCCCCCTCTTAGGGTATCCATCCGAGTGGACCTAAAATTTTTTATTTTATTTTTAGGTTTTCAGAGTGCAACACTTAAGATATTAACTTCATGTTGCACTGCGAATAAGTTAGGTTGTACCTCTCCTTTATACTTACTTGTTTGTTGTGAAATAATAAAAAATATACTTAAATTTTAAATCCAATTGAATTCACTGAGGACACTAAATCATTTAAGTGTAGGGGAGGGAACCTTTTTAGTTTAGGATTTTCATTTGATATATATATATATTTAAAAAAAAATCATTATTTTGTTTGTTTTTCAGATTTTTGTGTGTTTGTCTTTTCATGTTTTTGAAAATTTTGAACGGAAATGATCATCATTTAAATGTTTGAAACCCATGTCAATTAGTGAACCAATATATTTCATTAAATTGATCTTAAATGAATGCTGAAATGACTTTGTTTCATGTTCAAATATTTTGGAATTTTTTGAAAAGTACTCTGATTTTTAAATCTCAAGCAACATCTGACTGTCTTTATTTTTAAAATCACTTTCCTATGAGGTTTATTTTTTCATATTCCTTACATTCACCTAATTTATTGAGAGTACCATACCATGATTGTTTTAAATAGAATTTGATTTATTTCTGTCAAAACTTGAGGGTTTGAGGCACTTGTGTTTTAAATGATTGAGGAATTTATTTGGTTTTAATCCCCCTTATCAAAATAATCCTTTTTATTATGGAATACCTTATACTTTAATCATTGTATCCCTTAGAATCCAGTAACATCCTATTAGGTTAGCCACTTTACAATCCAATTTTACCTATCCATCCTGCTCTTGAAGTGAAATTGCATGATCTAGTGGAAGTTATGTGTTTGGGAAGATGTATTGTGGTGTACTACCCCATTTGGTGATACTTTGGGTGGAAATTAAAATGTTGAAGAGTTTATTTTTCTATATAAGATTTTATTTTTTTATAATCTGTCCTTTTTTTGAGATTTCATGATAAAAAAAGTTGTTCCTTTCATGCGCTTGCAATGTAAAAAGAATGTTGTGCCTATCTGGATCCTTCAAGAAAACAAAACTATGTTTGAGAAGAAATTCTTGCTGGTAAAATGATAAATGGAATGAAAATTACTTGAGTTATTATGATTATTAAGACAATTTTATACAAAGGGGAAGAGAAGGAGACTATGCTTGAGTGAAAATAATAATCTTGTAATTTTGGTTAAAAAAGAGACAAACCCCGCTTTTTACGCATCATAATTTTTAACATCTAAATCTCTCCAACTGAAAGCCACATAAAAAGTTTGAAAACTCTACATAAGAAACACAGGTCCTTGACTCAAACTGGGTGGAGAAGTAGGAATTTATCAAGCCTATGGTGATTCCTCTATGAGTTTGGATGAGAAAATACTTGCTGAACATTTACATTTGTGAGATGAGAGAAAATTCATGTTTGGTAGATGTTTTGTGTGTATGGGATAAGCAAGGAAGTGGAAATATATTATATAATCTAAAATAGAAAAATTGAAGTAATTATTTTTTATGAGGCATGATATCTTTTTGTTTCTTATTATGGATTTGGTAGACCTCATTGGTATGTGTTTTGGACTTGATTTTATTTGATTTTGATGTGTACTTGTATAAGAGTCCAAGTTCTAAGTGCAGGGGAATTGATAGAACAAATATTTTCAATTAAATTTACATTGAATTTATTTTTTTAAACCCACAAAAGTGTTAATTTAATATGAATTGCTTCATTTTTAAGATATTAGTGTTATTTTGAGATGAACAGTAAAAATGGCACATTTCATATTTTTAACTATTTTAAATTATCTAGGTATTTTTTCCATAAAAGTTTCTACACTAATTCAAATTGAATTTTTTTTATTTCCAGATTCTACACATCCATGGATTCATATCATCCTTTTGGACCAAAAGCCGACTCAACCATATGGAAGCTCAAATGAAGCTCACATGTTGAAACAAGAAAACTATTTACAGATGTAGCTAGTTTTGGTGTGGGTTTTATAATTCATTCATGGTGGGACCATATGTTTTGAAATTTGATGGGTGGATGCACAAGATGTTTTGGAACATCTGTAAACAAAAATAGGATGCGTGAATTGGCCGTTTAAGGGTACATTAAAGAATCCCAATATAGAGGTTTGTGATTTGGAGAGTCTAACTAGTAAGAATACATGGTTAGAATAAAACGGGCATACCTCTCGGAATACTTGTCCAAATTTTCTGAGAGTTTGAGAGTAAATTCCTAAGACAATTAGGAATACAATTCCAGAAGGGTGAGATACTTGAATATTTCATTTAATGGGTCTAAAATGCATCTAACATTCATGACAGAAATTTTTCATATAAAAGGAGGAGATCTCCTCCCTCTCAAAGCATCTCTAATTCTATCCCATTCCTTCTAGGACACCATGGAGGTGAACTTTTTCGGCTTTATCTCTTTTATTTCTTTTATTTTCCATAGATTTGTAATTCCTTTTTCTTTCCCATTCGTCTCAATTAACCTTACCATGGTGGGGTAAACATTTCAATTGATTGGGGAAGGGTTGGTTTTAAATTTTGTAATGCTTGAGTTCTTGGACTAAATTGAATGAAATTTATTTCTTCTTCAAAGCTATTTTAAATTCCATACAAAATTTTTTATTATCTAGTGAGATTGTTCTTGCATTTTAATTCCATTATTCATTTTTTCCTTTGAAAAATAATCATTATCTCCCACCACTAATTTTTAGTTTATATACGATGGAATAGACCAGGGATTAGTGGTGAAGTACTAGACAGCCGTCAGTACGTGTAAATGGAGTAGTGAATGTTTTTGATTGTTTGGGATAAACAAGACCTGACTCGGTATTGCCCATTTTAATTGAGGATATTCAATAAAAATATTTTGCACATGGAAGGAGAGTTGACCAAACCGAGATCTTGGTAAGGTTTTCTCTCACCATTAAAATTTCACCAAGGAAATGGGGTGAAACAATTATGAAACCACACTTTAATCAACATAGAATAAGTGGTTTGAATTAAATTGAACAAGGATAATATTACAATGGGGAAACAAACCCATACCTAATCACTCTTTTAATATCATATTTTTTCAATCATTTTAATTAGAACTTCTATTCAATCAATTTCTTATCAAACAATATATTTTTACCCTCGAAGTGACAAACTATTTTGTGTGCACTCCTCTTCAGAAGACATCCTAGTTCTACCACATTACTGCATTTTAACATAAGAAATAATTGTTTTTTCTACGCCCTACAACAGGTGTGTGTCAAACTTAGTTCCGTTTCCAGGGAGGCAGTGCCACAATATAATTTTTAATATTTGAATCTCTCTAAAAAACATAAAAAAACTTTTAACATGATGTATTCAAATGATTATTTCTTTAATTCATGGAACAATTACCCACCGATAAATGAACCAATTACTGACTCAAAATGTTCCATGGAGGATGGGGTTTATTCTATTGTTATATATGTGAGGTTATTTTGGGAAAAAAATAATGAGGGGTAAACATTCAATGAATTCATAGATGGAACAAGGGAGGATATGAAAAAATAAGTTTCTTAAGTGATGGACCAAAAGTTAACAGAGTTCTCCCAATAATTTCCAGAATTTTATGAAGTTTCCAAGGTCCAAGAAGACCCCACTTAGTCATCCCTGATTTTTATATAGAGATCCAAGATATATCGGAGACTGACTACCAACCTCACCAGTTACTACTCAACTCTTAGAGGTGTCTTCCAGTGAAGAACAGATTGAAGATGAACAATCTTAGGGTGATAATATTTTCCTGAACTCATTATCTTTTGATTTTGTTGAAACTGAGTTGAGAATTACCTCCCCTTTTATTA
Organism: Viscum album; assembly: GCA_963277665.1. Lineage (NCBI taxonomy): Eukaryota > Viridiplantae > Streptophyta > Magnoliopsida > Santalales > Viscaceae > Viscum > Viscum album. Next base: position 1,629,532,754 of record OY728159.1, read on the forward strand.
ATTTTTCAGAATCATCTAATAAATGTATTTCTTTAGAGGAAGATGTTGAAAAAGAAGATTCATTTGAATAGAAACATATAGAGCTCCCTGACATTTTAGAAAATTTATTAGAGGGTGTTCAAGATGAGATCAAAGTGGATTTTCTAAAGGAATATGAGGAAAAAGTTATTGAAATTCAATGGGAATAATTTTATATTGACACTTCATGATTTAATTTTTTTTAAAATAGAGTTATATTCGGACCATCCCTTTGATTTTTCCACTGATATAACATACCTTCAACAACCACTGGAGAATAAAGAAGTTGTTGTGAATGTATAAACCAAGAAAGAGGAGGACTCATTCATTTTCCTAACCCACCATGCATGTTGTATCTCATTATAGTGGGGCTGGACTTGGTATTCTATATCGATGGAGTCCCCAAGAAAAACAAATAAGTTCATCCTGGAAATAAATGTTATTGTTGGTTCATGAGCAAGAAACTTCACCCACCATCAAATTGGGGATAACTGATTAGAACTACCCCATTGGAGGCAGTCAAAACACAGGGCCCACATGGGGGATTAAACCAATATTTATCCTTCTATTCTCATTCTAATTTAATTTTTTTTATTTCAATAAATATCTCATGTTTTCTTTTATTCTTTTATTTATAGTTATTTAGAGTGCAACACTTAGTATCTTAACTCAATATTTCACTGCAAATAAGTCAGGTTGTACCTCGCCATTACACTTGTTTGTTGGGAATCAATTAAAAATATACCTATAAGTTAAATCCATTTAAATTCACTGAGTACACTACATCATTTATTTTTGGGGGAGGGAACCTTTTTAGTTTAGGATTTTCATTTGATATATATATATATACTAAAAATAGATTTTTTTTTGTTTTTCAGATATTTGTGTGTTTATTTTTATTTAGTTTTTGTGTGTTTTTGAAACTTTTGAACTGAAATGATCATTATTTAAATTATTGAAAACCATGTAAATGAGTGAAACAATGTATTCCAAGAAATTGAGCTTAAATGAATACTGAAATGACTTTGTTTTAAGTTTACATCATTGAGAATTTCATGAAAAGTAATATGATTTTTAAATCTCATGCTACATCTCACTGTCATTATTTTTTAAATCACTTTCTTTTGAGGATTGATTACCATTTTTTTCGTATTATTTACATTCACCTCATTTCTTGAGATAACCAAACCATGCTTTCTTTAAATAGTATTTGATTTATTCCTATCAAAACTTTAGGGTGTGAGGTACCTGTGTTTTAAATGATTTAGGAATTTATTTGGTTTAAGACCCCTTTTCAAAATATTCCATTTTATTATGGAATACATTATACATGAATCATTGTATCCCTTAGAAGCCATGAACAACCTGTTAGGTTTTCCATATTTCAAGCCAAATTTCCCAATCCAACCAGCTCTTGAAGTGAAATTGAATGATATAGTTGAACTTATGTGTTTGGGAAGATGTCTTGTGGTGTACTACCTCATTTGGTGATACTTTGGGTGAAATTAAAGTGTTGAAAAGCTGATGTTTCTATGGAAGACTTAATTTTTTTAAAAGTTTCACCTTTTTTTGAATTTTTCATGATAAAAGAAGTAGTTCCCTTCTAGAGATTCCAATGTAAAAAGAAATTTGTGCCTATCTGGAGATTTCAAGAAAAAAACTATGTTTGATAAGAAATTTTTGATGGTAAAAAGATAAATGGAATGAAAATTCCTTCTGTTATTATGATTATAGAGCCTATTTTCTACCAAGGGGTAGAGAAGGAGACAATGCTTGAGTGAAAATTAGAATATTTCAATTTTTATTCAAAAAGAGCGAAGCCCTCCTTTTTCGACCTCAGAATTTTTAACATCAAAGTCCTATGAAAAGAAAACCACAGAACAACCTTCAGAAGTCCTTATGAGGAACACATATCCTTGACTCACATCAGGTGGACAAGTACGAGTTTATCAATACTATAGTGAATCTAGTGTTAGTTTGGATGAGAAAAGCCTTGTTGAACATTAACATTTGTGGTATGAGAGAAAATTAACATGAGGGAGGTGTTTTGTGTGAATGGGATAAGTAATGAAGTAGAAATATATTATATAAATTAAAATGGATAACTTGAAATAATTGTTTATGTTGAGGCATGATATCTTTTTGTTTCTTATTATGGATTTTTTATACCTAATTGGTATGCATTTTGGACTTGATTTTATTTGGTTTTAATGTTTACTTTTCCAGGAGTCCAAGTGCTAAGTGTGGGGGAATTGATAGAAAAAATATTTTCAATTAAATTTACAATTAATTTCATTGTTTTAAACCCACAAAATTGTTACATTAAAATGAATTGATGCATTTATATGATATTGGTGTTATTTTGAAATGAACTGTTAAAATGACCCACTTCATATTTTTAACTATTTTAAATTATTTCTATATTTTGTGCATTACATTTTCTAAACTAATCCAAATTGAAAAATCATTTCTTTTATAGATTCTAAAAATCCAGTTATTCATGTCGTCCTTGTTGACCAAAAGCTGTATCGACCATATGGAAGCTCAAACGAAGATCACAATTTGGACTAAGAAAACGGTGTACACATGTGGCTAGATTTGTTCTGGGGTCCATAAGTCATTCATGGTGAGCCCAAATGCTCATAAATTTGGTGTGGAGACTTACATTACGTTTTGGAACATCTTTAATGAAAGATAGAACACATTAATTTTCCTTTTATGGGGTAATTAAAGAACTCTAATCCAGAGGTTTGCGATTTGGAGAGTCTGACTAGACATATTAAATGGTCAAAGTCAAACGGGCATAACTCTCAAAATACTTGTCCAAATTTGCTGAGATTTTGAGAGGAAACGTACAATATAATTATGAAAATAACTAAATAAGGGTTAAAAAAGTAAATATGTAATTTAATGGGGATAAAACGCATCAACATTGGGGAAAAATTCTAATATAAAAGGAGGAGAGGTCCTCCCTCTCAAAGCATCTCTCATTCTATCCCATTCCTTCTAGGACACCAAGGAGGAGAAATTTTCAGCTTCCTCTCTTTTATTTATTTTCTTTTTCATAGATTTGTATAACCTTTTTCTTCCCCATTCATCTCGATTACCCTTACCATGGTGGGGTAAACATTTTGAGTGATTGGGGAAGTGTTGGTTTTCTATTTAGTAATGCTTGAGTTCTTGGACGAAATTGAATGAAATTTATTTCTTCGTAAATGTTGTTTTCAATTTCATATAGTAGATTTTATTATCAAGTGAGATTTTTCTTAAATTTTAATTCTATTATTGATTGTTTACTTGGTAAAATAATCATTATCTACTCCACTGATTTCTAGTTTATATATGGTGGAATAGACTAGGGATTAGTGGTGAAGTACTCGATGATTGTCAGTACATGTAAAAGGAGTAGTGAATGTTCTTTATTGCTTGGGATAAACAAGACCCTATTGGTTATTTCCCATTTCAATTGAGGATATTCAATACATGTATTTTTTAGATGGAAGGATAGTTGACCAAACCGAGATCTCGGTAAGGTTATCTCTCACCATCATAATTTCACTAAAGAAGTGAGATGAAATGATTATGAAATATCAATTTAATCAACCTAGAATAAAATGTTTGAATTAAATTGAACAAGGATATAATTACAATTTGGAAACTGACCCTGACCCAATCACCGTTTTAATATCAAAGTTTTTCAATCATTTGAATTTGAATTTCCATTCAATAATTATCTTATCAAACACACTATTTTTACCCTTGTTTAAAAGTAACAAACCATTTTGTGTGCACTCCTCTTTGGGAGACATCCTACGTCAACCACATTACTACATTTTAACTTAGGATTTAATTTTTTTTCCCATTCCCTATGATAGGCGAGCGTCAATATAACTTAAACACTTGTGAGCTATAAATACAACAAATCACTCCCCAATGAGGTAATTCCCCCAAATAATCAGTAAAAACACTACCACTTCGAACTCCATCTTATGTGTGGCATAGTTACGCTTGTGTGTACGTAACTGTTGATTCTCATAAGAGATCACTGTGCTCTACTAAAATAGCATGAATCTCAATCCTAGTCAAAAATCATCAAAAGACACCACAAACATCACACCCTCCTTAGGAAACTAATGCACTAGAGTACTGACCACATGACTACGAACTCAAGGTTCCCTTAACTACATATGAAGTTTGTCTTTGGTATATCTCCCTCTTTAACCCTCAAATGGTGATATCTAGACCATATATCGATCTTTGAAAACTAACTAACCCCTCTCAACAGGTCAAAAAGTTAATCTATCATTGGAAGTGTGTAATTATTCTTGACCGTCACCCGATTCAACAACTTGTATTCTATAAACAACCTCAGACTACCATCATCTTTATTGAAAACCAAAATTGGGGCACCCCATTGTGACACACTAGTCTAGATTAAACCATTTTTCATCATATCATTTATATGAATTCTAAATTCATACAACTTATAAGGTGTCATTTGATAAGGTTCCATCGAAATCATAGGATCACTATGCTGCAAGTCTATCCATAACTCAACATCACATCGAGGGGGTATCGTCACAACCTCCTCAAGAAAAAAAAATCCTCCCCAATGAACCTAGGGACCTACACTATCACAACATCCATTTATTCCACATAAAAATCAGCCAACAAGGAAAAAGGGCCTCTACACACTGACTACCACCTGAGAACCCAACTCGCCATAAAAAACCACATGCTAACCATCCCCAAATGAAAAAAATGAATCTCCTCTAGAAGTAGTCGATTATTTCACAAATAGGATACTACTATTAAATATTTATAATTACATCATATGATTTCATATTTAGAAAAAACAGATCCACAAGGAACTAATTTGGCCCCATCATCAGTCTACATCCCTAAAAGACATCAAAAAACATAGTTTAGCCTCTGACTGACTTAGTCAACATGAAGGGTGCAGGAAAACTTTATATATCTAGTACTAGAGCATAGTCTAGAGTGTGTGTTACAATTTAATGTGAATCTATTGAATCAAACAAGGGAAAGAGTACTAAACAAAATGATCTTAACCTTCATAACGCACGCATGTCGTAGGGTGTGTCAAAAAAAATATTCCTAGTAAAGCATAATGGCTAACTAGGGTCGTCTCACTTGAGGAGCATCCTAGTTGAGTCAATCACAAATTCTAATTCACATAATATAAATATTTTTTGGTTTTTGGAAAATTTGGAATAATGCAATGATGAATTTAAATCTAAATCAAAATGCATACATAATGTAGATTATAAATAAAGGTCTTGGTCATAGGTTTGATAACATGGGTTCATTCATTATTTATTTATTGTTTAGATTCGATTTGATAATTTGTTTTAGGAAAACTAATTAACAAATTACTTTCCCTTGATTTATTGAGTGTGTGATTTTATCATGCATCCAACACACCAAACCACACCTCCTCGAGTAGTAAAGTAGAGTAACACCTGATGTGATAATGTTATTCCTACAAGACCCTGATCCACAATATTCCATTTAAACCCTTATGAAAACCCCAAATCCACCATATGAAGGGGTTTCATAAGTGAAGGGAGGTAAAATTAATTAATCAAGGAAAATAAATGGATATGAAAATAGTGTCATGGTGGACAACTGCTACACCTCTGCAATATTTCCACCTCCACCACAAATAGATTTAAAACATCTCTAATTTGTAGTGCAATAATGAAGAACAACTTGAAACCTCCCCCAGGACCAAGCTTCAAGTTATTCACTTTCCATGGAAATGTGTATAGAGATCAAGATGGAAAGATGGGAGAGAGAGAATGATATTGGGATTGGAAGAGAAAATGGGTGGAAAAACAAAGGGGAACAATTTAATATAAAAATTAATGTGTTACATATAAAAGAAAACTAAAATAAAAAGAAAAGAAAATTACTAAGTTAGCATCACATCCCTCGACCTTCTCTACAATAGTGGTGTAGAACTCCCCCTTCTACATTGGTGAAATCTTCTTTATATAGACCAAGGGTTTCCATCCTCAGGTCTTCAAATTTCAGATCATTAAAATCGTTGTTTAATATATCCTGCAGATTCTGTCCACCGAAATTTTGATCATGGTAGACCAATTTAATGGATGAATATTGGCATTGTGTATTAATTAAATATGTTCCCAAATATCTTCTATGATTCTACACAACATCTAGATTTATCATTACTCTTTAGTAAGAGATATGATAAATTAACTTCGAGATTTTATTCTCGATGAATGATTCCTATTTTTTCCAAAATTATGAGAATTTATGGGCCACCTTAATGACATAATATCTCCATGATCTTCAACATCCGAACTAATCATTGAATTTTTTGTCCATTCCAATTTTAATCACCCCAATTTGATGTGTTTTGACCGATTTATGACCAATTCATTGATGTGGGGTCCACATAGTCATCTAGAATAATTTTCCATCTTGATTGAATTCTTAGGACCCTTGGATGGCCAAATTAAATCCTGGTCCAGAATCCAAAGAATAAGAAAATAAATATATAAATATAATTAAAATCTAATAAAAAAAGTTGGATTTATATTTTAAAATATATGCGTCAATTAGAAAAGTGATTGAAACCTCTCAATATTTCCAAATTAGGATGTTTTCATTTTTAAGCACAAAATACCCTATAAATCCAAAATTGATGTAAATAACAAAAAATGAGAAGTTATTAGTGATTAAATAATAGAATTATATATAAAAATTATGAAAATATTATCTCTATCACTTGAAAATATTTATCCTCTTCAGTACTACCTCCGCCACTGAATTCCACTGACCACAACCATATCCTTTTTCTCTCTGTTTATGACCATCTATATGACCACACTCAAGTTAATGTCATTGAACATGAGAAAAATACAGAGGTCAGAATCTAACTACTTTATCTTACCTCAGTGGGGTGAAATCTTATTTCCCCTACTACTAAAATGGGCTAACTATTGACTACTAGTGAGGCTGGTGTTGAACCAGTCCACCTCCACCAAACTGAGCTTGGGGAACCATTGAGAACTGGTTCTGGTGACGGACATGAACCCCACAACCAAAACAAAATTTCACAAATCCCCAAAGAAATACATGGAAACCAGTGATCCCAGAATACTGAAATGTAAACTACTAAGGTTAAATACCCACAAGTAAAAACCTTCATGGTCCTGGTGCCCGAGACTTACCACTAAAAACTCAAACCCTTGAGGAGCCCTATTGGTTTCTCTCTCCTAAAAAACCTCATCATGAGTGTATCCTATCAATCACCTAGACCTTCTTATGAACCTATATATTTTATGTCAATTTGAAAAGACTAACTGCATATTTTATAGAAGGATGAAGTACCTCATCAAGGCACCTCAAAAGAGACTCCTCATTCAGAAAAATATGTGTTGAAAAACGAATAAGATATTTAAACTTGATTCCCAACTCCTCAAATGACATAATAACATAATGAAGAGAAATAATCTGATTCCCTTTTGCTGAATTTATGATCGATGAAAGGAAATGTACCCAAAATGCTTTCTAAAATTCTACCCATGAAACATATATCTCCTTCTACCCACCCATATATAATGTTCACCATGGAATCACAACTCCCTACATCTGATTGAATATCAAAGGGACCCAATATCCCACTGGGGCTGAGATAAAACTGAAATTAATCTAATTCTCCTTTATCCAGCTCTCTGTCTTCACATATGAAATACTTTCCTCATACTTTCCCAAAGCCTAACACTAGAAAACAAAAAATTTCCTCTTCCAATGATCATCCTCCTTAGCCGGATCAACCATAAAATGATCAATTGGGTTGTCCTGATGAACCTCAACTTCCTAATAAACACACATATGATGAATGAGATCCATATTTGAATAAAAAACAAGAACTTACTAAGCTCGTTAGTATAGAGTTTTTTTAAGATTCATTTTATTTCACATTATTTATTTTAACCTTCCCAAAACAACCCAATTAAAATAAGCACACAAGTCATCATGTTGCTGTTAACTCTCCTAGGTCTCTACCCTACAAACAAGTATACCTTACTTAGTTATTTAATAAGTTTATATTTCATGTATTGGATCACATGGGGCCTGAAAATCACAATTCTTAAATGATATCCCAAGACTATGTCAAGAACCAAGGTCAACTCAAACTATTTTTATACCGACCCATGCAATCCTCATTGCTCCTAAATCCATAATCCATCTTATATCTCAACCATCACCATTGATACCACTCTATCATGACCCACTCCCTCCAAAGAAACTGAAATGAGGGGATAAAGATAATGACCCCTGATTCCCGATCGAGTAGGCCCCAGGTTGGAGACTAGCACTAAGGGTAGAAAAATATCATGAAATTAGCCGCATTACCCTCAATAATAATGTAGGATTAGAGGATAAGATGAATCATCCACAAACAACTCCAAGAAATAATATAAAAATAATCCAAAACCATCCCACAATGCATGCATAAATAAAACCAATACATAAAAAAGTCTCCAATATAAATATCCAAAAGTAAGGCTAAACGAGTAACTCATTATCTGTCCAAAGTTCTGAGTTAGCGATGTTAAGAACGGTCCATGTAATCATCTTGGAAAAATAAAAAAGTTATATATATAGGGTAAGCATACAATTATACTCAGTAGGAAAAGTAAATTCTCTCATGCACTTGTGAAAAAAGAATACTAATTCACTCATGAGGAAACAAAAGAAAAAATAGCACCTAAAAAGGTAAAATGGGCATTCCAACCCCACCAAGGCATTATCACCAAATAACAGAAGCAAAGTAATATAATATAAAAATAATAACATCAATAAGGGTACCCCGCACCGCTTTCCCACTTGTATGATTATCACACCCCAACATCATTTATCATACTCCTCACATATCTTCTGTGTACCACACTTCCCCACAAGAATAGTCATATCACATCATTCTCAAAGACACATGGGACACTACCCTATAATCTTGGTCAAATCACATCTCACATGAAAACACAAGGGCTATCACAACCATAATCTATTACACTAATAGACCTTCGACCATCACAATCTATGCAATACATACCTTTCCAAGAAGAGAGAGAGGGAAAGTGTGGGTACCTAACCATCTGTCCTCCTCACTAGATGTTTTAAAAACATCCCCCATCTGACTATGTGATTGTTGAAACATTGTGATATACATGGGTGGGCTGCATATGTAAATCACAAGGAATATAAAAGTATATATGCATATAGTCACACAGAAGCCCAAACTGGGTTCACAACCAAATGGAAACCAACTCACAACAACTTCACTATTATTGCCAACCTTAAATGCATAAAATCACACTGTAATCACCAAGAAACATTCATGTTACCCTCCAAAAATCATTTAATCTTCCCATTATTTTCATTATATATTAACAACCATTTTTTAAGACACAAAATAGCATTTTTTTTGTTCATTTACCACTTCCAAATAATTAACCAAACCAACCAATTCCATTTCAATCATTATTAAACAATTATTTCACCACCACCCAGGCCTCAAACACAATAGGACCACATATCTCATGGAGGTTAGAATCCCCAACATACCACCACCTGATATCCCCAAAAGCATGACCAACAACAACCACCATACAACCCTACAAACATGAACAAAAAACCACATATCATCTCATCACCCAAAAGACACGGCCAAACAACCACATATCACCTAATCACCCCAAAATCATATCCAAAATCCACATATCACCTCACCAACAAAAAATAATGGCCAAGAAACCACAACACATTAAAATACATTTTAAAAATTTAAACAGAGGATTTTATCAAATAATTTATAATCCTGGGTAAACCACTTCCTTATCCAAATAAAAGAGGTTAAAAAAATTTCATTTTAGGTTGATATCACAATAACCACACCAAAAGCAGCTATCTGAGTACATATATCCTACACAAAAAAAATCCCCCAACATGCACTGTTTTTAGTGGGGCATCAACCTGTACAATCAAAATATCACAATAATAAAAAATATGTAAAAACCTATGAAACATTACCTCTTTACCCCTAAAATTAAATTTAACCAATTATTTATCTTTTATTAAGTTAGCACAACCATAACCCATTGACGAAAATGAAAGCCCCTATTGTATGATACATAATAAAGAGAAACAAGGGATTTCCTACCTTAAAGAATCTTTTCTGACTCAATGTGCAATGCAGGATGTAAAAGAAACTATTATAGACTCCAACCACACCACAAGATCATAGATCAACCTACACAACACCAAAGTTCCTTCCAAATGAATCCTAAATAAATAAGTTAAACCAAAATATTCCACCATAGCGAAACATTGAAGAATAATATACGGAAATATATGATAATGAAGGGAGAACTCAGCGTGGATCAAAGACAGGAAGTAGGGAACCAATCCCTGTCAAAAGGAATCTCAAAACACCAAAGGAGGGAGCCACTTGTTTCCCAGAATGGGAGAGGTAGTATTGATCATCATTTTTTAGAAATAACTTCAAGTGATGTAGCCTTTAAATAAGTGATTCAAAAGACATTTACATGGCTTTTATTCCATACATGTTGTGTAAAATTTGTCCTTTACGTTTCAAAAAAAAAAACACTTCGAAAGGTTTTTAAAATAAATATATGAAACTTTATGAACTAGACTCACAGAGGTCCTGAATCACCTTTACACATAATGTACAATTTACTCAACATATATTTCCTATACTACCATATTTTATCATCCAAACTTCTCTAGATCCTCTCTAGACCTCTTCCAAGCACCTCCAACACCCAAAACTAGAAAAGTAACGAGCCAGTTAGGAACGTATCATTATAAATATAATAAAGGATTTAATAAATATATATGATATTTATTATATAATTATAATTATCAAATGATAAAATATTATTTTCCTTTCTTTCATTTTTTTCATTGGGAAATGAATATAGTGTTTATGTGTACGTACAAACTACCGACTCCATTAATAATGTGATTAATTTATATATATATATATATTATAGACTCTTATAAATATGTATGAGATAAATATATATGATATATATATATATATATAATTATGGAGATTATTTAATCATGATCAACATGTAACAACCATAATATTCAAATCGAAACATACATTAAAAACGAAATAGTTATCATCGAGAATTGTGATTTAAATAAAAAAAATTTAATTAATAAATGTTAAGATGTTATAAGTAAACCATGTATGGTATTATAAGTATTAATATTTTTTAATATAATTATAATTAATATTTATTTATTATATAAGAGTTAAAAGTGCTTGTGAGTCTAGTCATACTTGAGGTAAGGGTTCTTCATCTCAATATTGTTTTGCTGATATATATTGAATGTTATGCACCTATTTTTTATGATGTGTATATAATGCCCATTTAACATGTTACATAATGTATCCTTCTTAATTCATGTTATTTAAAGTTATAATTCAAAATATTTCATCCAAGGGTTTTTAATTTGAACGACACTAAAGTGGTAATGGTTTATCATCTCAAATTGCCTTAATTGTGACACATGTTATGTTATACAATTATATTAATTTATGAGGTGTATATACTACCCCATTTGTAACATCCCCATCCCATGATACACTACATTGGTGCTCTGAGCTAGGTCACCACATGACCTCAGTCGTTCCTCCTTGTACGCCAGAGGCTGCCAATTAGTAATGAGGGTCTAATAAGTCATGTGGGGAGACTATACCCTCTTTATCAGAGTAATCCACAAAAGATTCAATATGAAAAAAATACAAAAAACACGAACATGCATTACAAACAAAATTAAAAAATTAGTTACTTTCCCAAAACAAAAAAGTAAATTTTCAATTTTAAGTTAAGAGTGCTAATTGTAAGGAAAACCCAAAATAAAGTCAAATTGAATAATCCCCAAAATAGGTTCCAACACCACATCTGCTCACATCTTCCATGCATATCCCTCTCCCAATCAACCCTATAGCATTGTTCTCTTTCCCTTTTCCTAACCTGTAACCATAAAGTCTTTACGAGTACCCAATGACGACTTGAGCAGTGTATGAGTACAAATCAGTAGGCCACCACCAAATATGTAAAAAAAATATCTAGTCTAAGTAGATAGTGCATGAGACTAATAAACAAATTAAAATATAAACCAAATAAAACTCGGTTCCATTAGTTAATAATATTCACTTTATCCATTTAAATCATTTATTCCATGGGTTTGACATTTAAATTATTTACACTATGGAATAATATGGTCAATTATTATTCGTAAGGGAATAAGTCAAGTTCCCAATCCCAATCCCACTAGGGATAAAAATTTCATAAAAAAACACATCAGACTTACCTTGGAGCCTTAGTATAGGTACTCACATCAAATGAAACAATTAGGGGCATAAATCCTCAGTCCCCTTTCATAACTTGTTCATTATGGGGTGGGGTTTGGAGCCTAATTCTAACCCGACCCATATGCTTAGATCCTCAAGTCCTATACCCAAAAACTACCATGCCATGTGAATAATATTCATTGTACATTTACCACATATACAATATCAAAAAACAATACACAAATCAATACACATAACATTAACATCTCATAATTATTCAACATGTGAATTAACAGCAAGCCTTTAACCATTAGCAGATTTACCAATTACATTTCATATCCCATTTAACCCATTTACCTTTCTCATGACTTAACCCATTATCATAATAAAAAATTCCCATACCTTGTCCCATTTAACCTATTCATCAATACCTATATGGTAACCCATTTAAAACATTCATTAATTCTAGTACGTTAACCAATTTAACATGTCCATAATTTCACAAGGATTAACTCACTTATTCATTTCATGTAAAATTCATAAGTTATTTAGCACAATCACTTTATTCCATCCAACCCATTTTATATTAATCCAAATAACCCCTTATAACCTTACCAAAGTCTAGACACAACTAAAAATATTCCTTTTCCCAACTAAACTAACATATTAAAATGTTTATCGTGGTCTCTGCTTTATAACAAGTCAATTCTATGCTTAACATTCTAATTTTCTATGTTTGGTAATGTTAGAACACCCCATGGGTGGCCCTAAATCGGCATATTCAACCTCAATTAATCCCACAAGGGTCATGAGTGGTTTAATTCACCATTTATCCAACCATTTCAGAAAACCCATTTAAAGGTGTCAAATGCCGAAGAATAGATAACCATTAACACAACCACACATTAAAAAATGAACTTCAAGACTATGGGTTATGAATTGTAGACCACGTACCTTGATTTTGAATATTAACACTCACCTAACCATATAATTTGACTCTGATTCAAGCCCCATTTGAAGCCCCCACCTATCATATGTTGAAAAATGTGGGTTTTAGGACATGAAAAGAAGAAGAAGAAATCTAAAATACCTAATATAGAAAAGGGAGAAAATAGAAGCATTAGACTCACCCAAAGATTTGATCTGAACCCAACAGAACTCCAAATAGACAAGAAATAAGAGAGATCGATCTTTGGAAAGCCTTGGTCATTTTGGTTCTTCACTAGGGTTCCTAGAGAAAAAATGGAAGAAGAAATAGGGTAGATCATTTAAAATATCATGGGGGGGCGGGGGGAAGGTAAAACTCACCTTTTAATGGGTCAAATGGGGTTTCCACATAGTTTGACCAACCATGCACCAACTACGTGCCAACATCTATACAAGAGGGGTCCATGTTTCATTGTTACCTGGGGATCCCACATGGTTTGAAATGATGTGAACCAAACATGTGGAATGCCTCTGTCCCAGTCCACACAACTTGTCTTTCCCCCTTTCATGGTTTACATAATTGTGAACCACTCCTCATGGATAGCATGATTTGGGTTCATGGTTTCAACTAACTATATGAAAACCTTAAAAAATGCATAGGATTTCCTCATTTACCCTATATTTCATGTCCCAAACCCCTGAAACACCCATGATATTCCTCCTACACCTGGAAAACATCTAATTACACAACATTAAGGGATGAAAATAAATATTTAATCAAGAACATACCTACATGAAGTCTGAGCTCATAAAACCTCCCCACCTTATAATGGATCGCCCGTGATCTGCACTCCCAAGAATAACTATGCTTCTAAGGTAAAGAAGTCAGGCCATCGGGCTTGCATATCTGTATCACCCTCCCATGTTTCCTCCTGAACACTACCTTGATTCCAAAAAACCTGAACCAAGGGAATAATCTTTCCCAAAAGGACTTCCTCACTAGGATCCAAAATACTAACCACATGCTCCTTTAAGGATGAATCAACCCCAAGATCAAAATCCTCAACATGAATCTTGTGATATGGATCAGGTTGATACTTCCAACGTTTCCACGCATGAAAAATATCATGTATACTAATATACTATTATGGAAGAGCCTATCAGTACATAATCGGTATGATCCTATCCACAATCTCAAATGGCCCCATGTACCTAGGTTCCAACATACCCTATTTTTAAATCCAATAATTAACCAACATTGGTGACACTAGAATAAACACATAACCACCCACCATAAACTCACGAGGTCTATGACACTGATACAAAAAATATTTCTTCCTACTCTGAGCTGTTGCTAAACATTTCTGAATAAAATAATCCTATTTTGATGTCTCTTTCTTGAGGCTCGTTCCTAAATACTATGATTCCCTATCCTCTAAAAAACACAACTGAGATATACATATTCTATCATAGATATCCTCATATGGTTCCATATGAATTATACCATGGTAACTATTGTTGTAGGAAAAGTCAAAAAGCACCAAGTTATTTTCCCATGACCCAAAAAAATATTTGACACAAGACATCAACTATTCCTCTAGCACTTGAATAGTATGCTCTGATTTCCCTTCCTTATATAGGGGAAATCCATACTCAAAAACACCTCGGTACCAAGAAATTTCTATAACCTCTACCAGAAGCATGAAGTAAAACACAAATCATGATATGAGACTATAATTTATAGAACCCCATCCAACCATATTTTCTCCTGAACATAGAGCTCACCCATCTAATCCATGGTGAAGGTCTCTAAAATCAGAAACAAATGAGCCACCATTTTTAACAGATCCAAAACTACCCAAATCACATCAATCTTACTAGGTGACCTCAAAATTCCCACAAAAAAGCATAACATCATATCATCCCATTTCTATTCCATAATGGTAAATGGATATAAAAACAACTCGGTCACTAATTCTCAGATTTTACCTACTGATATGTAAGAAATCATGCCAAAAAACCTGTAACCTCCTTCTTCATCCCTGGGCACCAATACTTCTTATAAAGATCATGATAAATTTTTGTCGAACCAAAATATACCACCTTCTATGATGCATGAAACTCATGCATCAATTATTTCTATATACAGATTGGAACAAAAACACATGCACAAAAATAAATGTTATCATAATCTCCAATGGTCCAACCAAAAGCTAAATCCCCACCATTAAGACCTTCCCTCAAAGCTAACAAATTTTTACCCTAAAACTGCCTCTCCATTATCTATCATAGATATGCGGACTCAACTGCCAAGGATGAAATGTTCATATTCCCTTGAACATCATGAACCTTTACATGCAACTTAGAAAAAAACACCATCATTATCCACTTATAACTATATTCTTAAAAGGAATGACTTTGAGTCTTCTAAATCAATGCATCAATAACACTATTTATCTTTCCTGGTATGCCAAATAGATCAAAGTCGAAATAATGCATGTACTCAACCCATATTCACTAACGAAGATTCAATTAATGCTAAGATAAGATGAAATTATAGATTTTAGGATATGTATAAACTGTAAATTATTCCCCCAACAAGTAGTTTAATCAACACATTAAAGGATAAACCACCATGACTAACTCAAGATCATGTATAGGTTAATTTCATTCATGAGGCCTTAACTATCATGACCCATACACCACTACCTAATAATCATGTATTAACACTAACACAATCCAAACAATGGATACATCCCAAAACAAAGTATAATCCTAACCTCACTCAGGTAGGATCAGGATTGGTCTGGTGGTTAACTGCTTCTTTAACTCTTGAAAAGAATTCTCACATGCACGAGACCATTCAAAGTTTATTACCTTCTTAGTAAAACCTGAAATTGGTCCTTTCAAATGGGGAAAAGTCTATGATGAACCTTTAGTAATAGGCCTCAATTTCTTGTTACCTTCATAAATTATAAATATTATTGGGTTTCTCCCAATATAAAACTGTATTCACATTCCTTGGGTCCACTAACATGCCTTCCTCTAAAATTATGTGACCTAATAAATGATCCCTATCAATCCAGAAATGAAACTTGGATATCTTGGAATATATCCTATGATCTATTAGGGTACTCAAGATTATTTCAAGATGTTTTACATTATAAATATAAGAAATAGAGTACACAAAGATGTTATTATCAAATAAAAATGCAAATTGGTCCATGTAAGGGAGAATGATTTGGTTCAATAGGGCCATAAACACTACCAACACATTAGTCAACCTGAACGGCATAAAAAATCATATAATTTGTACCTTCTCCTAAATTTAGTTTTTGGTATATCAGAAGGTATTACCCTTAGCTGATATAACCTAATCTTAGATCAATATTTGAGAACAAGGAATCACCCCTTACCTGGTCAAAGAGATCATTGATTCATGTAAGAGGACATCGATTATTAACAGTCATCTGATTCAAATAAATATAGTCAACACATAACTAGAATGGTATATCAGCTTTTATGGAAAACAATACTAGATATCCACAAGGTGACATTATTGGATTAATAAAAAATTTATTCTCCAATTACTCCAACAATGTTTTAAGTACATGGAACTCTGATGGTGCCGATATATATGGAGGAGTGAAAATAGGTTCTTCTCCTAGTAGAAACTATATCATGAACTCAACATCCCCCATTGGTGGAATCCCTGAGAATTCCTTAGAAAACACATCCTGAAGTTTATCCACCATAGGTTTAATGAAAAGCTTCTACACTTTCTCATCATCAAGCATGAGAAAATCCACTTGAGATATGATTTCACCCAACTGGTGACAAATCGGCCCTGTACAACCTACCTGGATATCCCATTCCCCATGATGGAAAACAATTACCCCCTTCAAGGGACTGAAATGTAACCCTATGATGGTAACAATAGATACTGGCATGGTACACAAAAATCTAATCTATTCCCAAAATCAGATCAAGACCTCACATCTCAAATAAAAAATAAGTCCCACCAAAAATATTACCCACCAAACTCAAGATCATAACCCTTAAATTTCATTATATTTTTTATCGCACCTCTAACAGTGTTTTAATCAATGTGATACCAAAAAAAAATTCCACTGGTAGACCTAACACAACCACAAATTGAGAAGACACAAAATAATGTGAGGCACATGGGTCAAATAAATCAATAGAAAGAGTGGAGGCTATAAGGATCGTAACTCAAACATTAAATGGTCCAGCCTAGCCACCTCCAAGTGCTATAAAAAATTCATGAAGATGACCTGAAGCTATACCATAGGCTCCGGTATGAGTCCATGGAATTACACTACCCTAATGATATGGGATCTCTCACCCCGAAGTACCACGCCCACCACCTCATCCGATACGACCATTTAATCTCTAACTTTCTACTTGGTGTGGAGTAAGATACCCCCATCCTATAATCGACATTAGCTTCAATCCTCCATTCATACCCAATTATTGAGGTTTCTTATATAACCTATACACATGTCGCATTCTTCTACATTCTTAACTCTCATCTGGTGGATAGGGGAACTGACCATGCATGTGTCCCTACATTCCAGATTGATACAAAAACACCTAGTCACCACCCTGACTGGATAATACTATCCTTTGACTACTATGAACACCTCCACCCTAGTAAATATTCACAAAATGAGGCTTTTCCCCATTTGAAGTCACAACACTGTTCCATATAACGGGAACTATAAACCCACCACCAGAAGCCTTACTAAAGTTCCCTTATGAAATAAGGGTTAAATCGACCCCCTTTGAAAACATTTTTAAGAGGAAGTTGTTCACCTGGTACATAATCTCAGGTTTAATTCCATCCTACACACATCTCATCATAGTGGCATCATCCCCTTCCAATACTGGAATAAATCATTTCAAGTTTATGAAGTCATCTACATAATCCATCACTAACATGGTCCTCTAGGGTAACCTCATAAAATATGAATCCAAATCATATATCAATGTATCACAATAAAAATGGTTGAGAAACTTCTCCTGAAATACTATCCATAACATACCATCAAACTGGTGAGTCTGAAAAAAAATATCCCACCATCACTTTGCTGGTCCACATAACATATAAGCTACCCTCTTGACTCTCTTATCTAGAGGAGTCTCCAAGTGATCCAAATCTTATGAATAGAATCTATCCATAACTTTAAAACCATGGGTCTACCCTCTCTAGAAAATGTGTGAGGGTGATATAGCTAAAAATCTCTAGCCAGATCAAATAAAACCAGAATGACCCACCATGGGTCCTGTTCCATCATCTGTATGAAACTAGAAAAGTTATTTTAGAATATCTCATCTCCTATATTATCTTGCACCAATAGGTTTTCCTTCTCTCCTATTGGTGGAGCATTCTTTTTGATACCCTCTTTTCACCCAACCAACATAAATTACCCTGGTGAAATATTTCTGTAATTAGAAAGAAAAGTCTTAAAATACATGACTTAAATCATACATAGTTTATGTAAAAAAGGAATTCCAGTATCCATAAAGAACTCATTTCACATGCACCATCCCAACAGACACCATCACTACTAGAAGACTACCCCTTACCATCCATACTATGATTCATGGTCAACCTAGAGTAGACTATCTCATACATCCATGAGTCTTTTCATTAAACACACATTTTAATGTTTTCACTTCCACATCATAAATGTCTATTTTTTAGGAACCTATATATCTTTCCATCTCATCACAATAAGACTTAAATAAATTTGGGAATCTTTATTAAAAACTATTTATTTAACCATTCATTAGCATTTCCTTCTATTTACCCAATTCCATTATCTTTTTTAGACACCACTTCCTTAAAATTTTCAATGAAAATGACTTGTAATTTATCCCCCATGTCTCACACATCTTCCATATGTGTGCCAACCATGTTGCATGTAACATATATCCATAGGTTCCTAAAATGATACATGAATGCACAACCTTATTCTATTCCATCCATGAGTGAAATATCATAAAATAGTCACATCACACAACAAGTGCAATACCCAATGGTGAAATATCATTCACCCATAATAACCCACACAAAAAACAACAATTCCTACCCTAGGTACCTGGGTTTTACCTCGTATATGGGTTAAATACTCCCAAGAACGAAATCATTTTTATTAAACAAAACATCACAATATCTTGTTTACCATCCCCAAATAATATGACCATAAAAAATAACTACTCTGATACCACTTTTCAATGCCCCACATCATAGGATCCACTAAATTGGTGCTCCGATCTGGGTCACCAAATTACCTCCAGTGCACCTCCCCACACTCCATAGGCTTCCAACTAATAGTGAGGGTATAATAAGTGAGGTTGGGAGAATATAGACTCTTTATTAGATAAATGAAGAGTAGATTTAATAATAAACACTGAAAAAAAAATAACCAAGAAATTTCATTTCCAACCAAATTCCAAGGCTGGGTACTTTCCCAAAACTAAAAATTAATTATGAAATGTCATGAAAATTGTGCTAAGTGTATGGAAACCCCAAAATAATTAAAAAATAAAGAATCCACAAAACTTTTTCGGACAACAAGTCTGGTCCCCTATTCCATGAATTCCTGTTTCCCAATCAGCTCTCTATCACATGTCCCTTTCCTTTATCCAAACCTTCATCCATAAAGTCTACATGAGTACCCAATGAAAACACAAGTATAGTGTGATTACAACTCATTAGAACACCACAAATGGTTTCTATGAAATATAAACTATAAATAGATAGGTCATGTATGTACTAAATAAATGGAAAGATAAACAAAAGACAATTCATGTTCCATTAGTTAACAACATTCACATTATCCATTTTCATAATTTGTTTCATGGGTTTGGAATTTAAATTATTTATACTATGGATTAAGCTAATCAATTATCATACACAAGGGAATAATTCATCTTCAGTATCTCACTCGGGATAAATATTTCATAAAAAAATATATTACACATACCTTGGATCCTCGGTCTAGGTAGTCTCATCAAATGTAACTGTTAGGTGCATAAACCCTTAGCCCCTTTCCCTAAACTGTGCATTATGGGGTGGATTTTAGAGCCTTAGTTTAACCTAACCCATGAGAAATAGATCCTCATGTAATATACCCCACAACTACCAAGCCATATGTACAAAATTCTTTATCCTTTTACTACATATACCATATCAAAGACCATACAAAAATCAATACACAAAACATTCACATCTCATAATTATTCAATATGTGTATTAGCATCAATCCTTAACCCATTATCACACTTACCAATTACATTTCATATCCCATTTAACCCATTTCCCTTTCTCATTCCTTAACCCATTAACATAATCCATAATTGTCATACCTTGGACCATTTAACCTATTCATAAATTCTCATACCTTAACCCATTTAACAAATTCATCAATTCTCATACGTTAACCAAATTAACATGTTCATCATTTCACTTCCATTAACTGACGTATTCATTTCAATTAAAATTCATAAGTTATTTAACACAATCAATTTATTTCATCCAACCCATTTCATATTAATCCAAACAATCCCTTATACAGTTATCAAAGTATAGACACAACTATCAATATGACCTTTTTCTACTCAACTAACATATCAAAGATTTAATTATTGGATCTAATTTATCACGAGATCATTATATGCTTAATATTACAATTTATCATTTTAGGGAATGTTGGAACACCCCATTGGTGGTCCTAAATGGGTCTAGTAAACCTCAATTCCTCCCACATGTATCATGAGTGGTTAAATTCATAATTTATCCAACATTTTTAACAAATCCATTTAAGTTCATCAAATTCACAATAAGAGAGCGCCATTAAGACAACCACATATGAAAAAATCAACTTCAAGACTATGGGATATAACTTGTAGAGCAACTACCATGATTTTGAAGATGAATTCTCACCTTTCCATAGCCTTCGATTCAGATTCATGTTCCCTATAAAGCCCCAACCTATGATCTACCAGAAACATGGTTTTATTGCTTCAGATGAATAAGAATAAAATATACAAGCCTTAATCATGAAAAAAAGATCAAAGAGAAGTGTTAGAATCACCCAAAGCTTTAATCTGCACCCAAAAAGAACTCCAAATGACCAATAAATGAGAGAGATCGATCCTTTGGAAGCCTATTTCATTTTGGTTAATCACTAGGGTTTCCGGGGAAGAAATGGGGGAAGAAATTGGGTAGAACACTTAAAATCTCATTGGGGAAAATGGTAAAACCCACTTTTAATGCAGCACATGACTTCTCCGCATATTTTGAGAAACTATGTGGAAACCATGTGCATGCCTCTGTCAAATAGGGGTACAAATCACATGGTTAATTGGGGAGCCCACGAAGTTTAAAAAAATACACTAACCATGAAAAATGCCTCTATCCCACCTTGCATGGTTTAGCATCCCCTTGCATAGTTTCCCTATCCATGCACCACTCCTCCTAGCTAGTAATGTTTGGGCACACAATTTCCAATCACCACATTCCAATAGTGAAACATACATAGGATGGCCTTATTTCCACTTTATTTCTTGTGCTGGACCCCCAGAATACCCTGATCTTGCTCATACACTTGTTAAATATTTAAATTATCTAACTATAAGGGATTCAAACAAAAATTTAAACAATAACATACCTCTACATTGTTCGAGATCTTACAACCTCTCCACATTATAATGGATCTTCCTTGATCTGCACTCCCAATCATCACTATGGTTCTGAGGTAAGGAGGTTATGCCAATGGGACCACATATCTGTATCTCTCTCCCGAGTTCCTCCTGTACACTACCATGCTACCAAAAATCCAAACCAAAGGCACATTCTTTCTCCTCAAGAGTTTATCACTACAATCCATAATATGAACTGGATTATCCTTAAAGGATACTTCATCCTCATTCTAAACATCCTAAAAATAAATCACATGACATGAGTTAGGGTAATACTATTGAAGTTGCGACACATGAAAAATATTGTGCATACCACCATACCACTTTGGAAGAGGGAATAAGTATTCCACTAATATGATCTTCTAAAGAATCTCAAATGGCCCTACATACCTAGGAACCAGCTTACCCTATTTATAAATCTAATGATGACCCAACCTTCCTGACACCCAAAGAAACACATAATCACCCACCATAAACTCAGGAGGTGTATGATGCCAATTTTTATATTATTTCAATATACTATTAGTCATTTCCAAATGTTTCTGAATCAATTAATCCTTTTATGACATCTCCAACAAAAAACTCAATCCCAACAACTCTAATTACCCAACATCTAACCAACACAACAATGATCTACATGGTCTACTATAAATTACCTCATACGGTGACATCTAAATCATATACAGGTAAATATTGTTATAGTAAAACTCATCAAGCGCCTTGTAATTTTCACATGATACACTAAAATCTAGGACACAAACCCTCACCCAGTATTGTAGCACCTAAATAGTACACTCTAATTGCATATCAATCTTTGGGTGGAAATCCGTACAAAAAAACCTGGGTACCAAGTTCTTTCTATAACCCCTTCCAGAAGAACAATAGAAAACAAAAAACATGGTCTGAAACTATCATTCATGGAACCACATACAACTTTACTATCTCCCAAACATATAGCTCACCCAACTGATCCATGGTGAAGGTCTCTTGAATTGTCATGAAATTACCCACCTTCATCGAATGATCCAAAAATACCTAGATCACATCATTATTTTGAGGATTCTTAGGAAGACCCACCAAAAAATCCATCATCACATCATCTCATTTCTAGTTTATAATAGGAAATGAATGTAACAAACTAGACAACCCCTATTACTCAGATTTTACCTACTGAAAGGTAAGGCATCACACCATAAACCCTACAAACTATTTCTTAATCCCTAACCACCAATACTGACAATGAAGATCACAATATATTTGTGTCAAACCAAGATGTACCACACAATTTGAATTATAAAACTCATGCATCAATTCTTCCTGTATATACATTGGCACAAAAACAAAATGAACAACATAAAAAATGTCATCATATTCACTGGTCTAACCAGAAGGAGACTCCACACCTTTATGAAATTCCCTAAAATCAAAATATTCTTTATCCCTAGAATGCCTCTCCTTGATCTAGCTCAAAAGTGTGGAATCAACTTCCAAGGATGAAAGGGTCATATTTCCTTGACCATCCTTCACCACCAAATGCATCTCATCAAACAAAACCATCACTCTCTACTCAGAACTGGATTTCTAAACTCCTGGACTTTGATTCTTCCTACTCAAAGCTTCTAAAACTTTATTTCCATTTCCTAGTATGTAAACCTTCTCAATGTTGAAAGACTGCATGTACTTGACCCATCTTCACAGATGAAGATTAAATTCTTGCTGAGGGAAGATATACTTAAGGATTTTAATATTAGTATACACCACAAATCATTCTCCAAACAATTAGTACCACTAACACATTACATCATAGACCACCATGGGAAACTCAAGATCTTGTGTAGTGCAATTTCATTTATGAGGCTTCAACTGTTGTGACCCATATGAAACAACCTGATCATCCTACATCAACACTGCTCGAATACCAATATCAGATGCATCAAAAAACATGGTATACTCTTTACCTAGCTTGGGTAGGATCAAGATCAGTGTGTTGGTTGACTACTTATTTAACTCTTGAAAAGAATGCTCACATTCCCCAAACCATTCAAACAACATGCCATTATTATTCAAACCCAATAGTGGAACTACCAAATAAGGAAAAGCCTTTGATGAACCTTTGGGAATATCCCACCAATTCTAGAAAACATTGGTCATCAGAAACATTCATGGTATTCTCCCATAATACAACTACTACCACTTTCTCTAGGTCCACAGACACCCTTCATCTGAGATTACTTGACACATGAAATGAAACCAATGGATCTAGAAATGACACTTGGATTGCTTGGTGTATAACCAATTCTCTCTCTGTGTACTCATAAATGTGTCAAGATTTTTTTCATGATCATTATGAGTCTTAGAGTACACCAATATTTCATCGATAAAGACAACTAAAAAATGATCTAGGTAAAGGTGAAATATTAGGTTCATTAGGGCCCTAAAAACAACCGTTTCATTGGTCAACCTAAATGGAAAAACAATAAACTCATATAATCTATACCTACACTTAAATAAAGTCCAGGGTATATTAGAAGGTTTCACCCTTAACTGATGATACATTGATCTCTGATTAATCTTAGAGGACATGGAAGAACCCCTTAGTTTGTTAAAGAGATCATCGATTCGAGGAAGTGAGTATTAGTTATTAACATTTATCTATTTTAGATTCCTATAATTGAAACATAACCACAACAAACTTCTAGGAAAAAAACATCAGATATCCCCAAGGAGATTGTTACACCCCGACCTGGCTCACCTCAAAGATGGTGGCCGGACCGGTGGTCACATAACCTCAAGCACATCTCCCTTAACACCAGAGGCTGTTGACTAGTAGCAAGGGTCCCTTTTGTGTCCGTGGGGGTGATAATGCCCTCATAGGTAACAAATAATATCACAGCGGAAGTAAATAACAACAAATAAGAAGTAGCGGAAGGATGTAAATAAACAAACTGTAGTAGAAGCAATGTAAATAGTCCAAATGAATTATAATAACAAAATGTGTAAGCTCACGAAAAGAAGACATTCCATGATGTACGTCTAAACTGAATGTACGGAAAAAATAACTCAAACACATAGTCAACAAAAAGAAAATACACAAGTAGCAACAAAATCACGAACAAGGCCTGGTCCTCTTCCCCAGTCTACATCCTAAGTAGTAATGAATATTCAAGCATCAGAAGTAGCACACCTCCCCTTTTCAATACCTATGAGCATGTACTCTATTCGGGTATCGATGACGTCTGAGTTGGGTGTGAGATAAAATGCCATTAGGCCGACACCCATGGGGTCTAAAACATTCCATTTCATGCAAAAATAAAAATGCAGTGTGCCATTACATAACCATTTCAAATAAATTAATTGTAGGGAAGTGAAATAAATAAGTTGGCCCGAGTACCAAATGACACCCATGCCTTGTCACCTGCTTAGTCCTAAGCTTGTAGTCTGAAAGGGTACCAGTCAGCAAAAATTCATGAACAAGCATATATATATATAAACCCAGAAAGCAAGGTAAAACTAAGAAAATGTATACCTCAATATTGTGCTTTTAATTGGGGTTCAAGTCCAGTTTCAACCAGGCACACTTCCACATATCAGGGGAAACATCTCAGTTATCAAGAGACTCAATTAATAATAACATAAACATTATGTTCATCATTATTTAATGTTCACGTTGAGAGTTTGAGTTCGAGCCCATCTCAAAGGTATTGTTTCAGAATGTCCATCAATTTATCCAAATCCCCCAAGCTCATCCAAGGAAATATTTCGTAAGAAAAAGTATCTTCGGAGGCATGGAATTACCCGGAGTTCGTCCTGATATCACAAAAAGGGGTCAAGTGACATCTGAGGCTGGCTTAGCCACATTGCCAATAGATCTGTCCCGATGGGCTCTTTTGGAACCGGTATCACTCAAAAGTATTAGAAAGTCCGGAGAAGTCACGGTCCGACAAAGCCAACAACACCACTCCCCGACATATAGAGGTAACCTGTCAAGAACGAAGGATCTAATAGTGGCCCTTAATACGTAACCCACCCCCTTTCCCCACCCTGAATTTAATTAAAGTTTTCACAGCATCATATATGACATAATCAGCATATAAGGTCGCAGCTTGAAAACTAACCAGATACACCCACATCACAAGGAATAAATCTAACAGTATAACATAACAACTTTCAAGGAAATATACATATCATATCAAACTCAGTGGATAATTCAAATTTAAATAATAATCAATTTAGCATAACAAATTTCATGACAATATACATATCATATCAATCTCAGCGGATAATGCAAATCTAATTAATAAGTAGTTCCACATAACAACTTGCAAGGAAATATACATATCATATCAATCTCAGTGTATAATGCACATTTAAATAATAATAAGTTTAAAAAAACAAGTTCCAATGATCCAAAAATTTAAGTTTATGTTTAAAGAAACTATTTATTTAATTTAATTATAATAAAAATGGGCTTCACATCACAAGAAATTAATTAAACAATAAAACCAGCTAATGGAAGATTACACCAACCATGTTGCTTGCCCAAAGGGGTGTCCAACGTTTTTGAAATAATTAAAAAAATAAATTTAAGATGATTAAGGTTACAATAATTAAGAAAAACCAATAATGTAATTAAAATGGTTAAAATTGTACAAAGCCGGTAGGCACCAACTAACAGAACAATGACACGTTTTTTTTATAAATCACAAATAAATGAAATGAAACCGAATAGGCACCCTTCCTTGTAGTCTTAGATGACTCTAAGATCTGTGGTGGGATTTTATTTGACCTAAAATAGATGAAAATGAAGGATTTTAGGAAAACCCCAAAATAGTGGAAAAATCTTCCACGATGAACTGTGCGCAGATTACTCAACGAAAATGAATGATTCCAAATGCGAAACATTAGACTTTCCCTATGGTTTACTAAACACCTGATGGAAAAGGAATCAGACATCATATAGAGAAGAAATGGCCTTTTAAAGGGGCTACTGGTTGGTGTGACGAGATTGAGGGGTGCGACATGATGTGTGGGAGAAGGTGAGAGGAGAGGAAAAAAAAGAAAAGAGAGAAAAGAAAGAAAAATAAAGGAAAATAAAAATAAGATAAAAATAAAATATAAGGAAAAAATTAAATAAAAGAAAAATATAATTTTAAACCAAATAATGAAAACGAAAAAAATAAAAATATTTAAAAACGCGAATCCCCCATTTAAATTATTTTCATTTTTTCCATAACCCCTCTTTATTTTATTTCAGAATATCAATTTATATTTTCTTACATTCTTTTAAATATTCTTTTAATCACTTATTACTCTTTTAAAATCATTAATTAATTATTTAAAACAGGAGAACTACACCAAAGTGCGACATGACATTTTTCATGAAATGTCTGCAAATATTTAAATTAATAAAAAAGCTGCTCAAGACCCACAGCAAGGTGC
Source organism: Viscum album (assembly GCA_963277665.1). Classification (NCBI taxonomy): domain Eukaryota; kingdom Viridiplantae; phylum Streptophyta; class Magnoliopsida; order Santalales; family Viscaceae; genus Viscum; species Viscum album. The sequence continues at coordinate 1,629,560,253 of OY728159.1, forward strand.
ACAGACACGCGCCCTGGGGATCTTAATTAATTAGAATGAAAATAAGTAAAAATAGTCCATACCTAACTAAGGCTGGGACATTACAACATTCCCTACTTAAGACAACGCGTCCTCGAGTTACCCTTCTGAGGGTAGCAGAACGTCACTAGAGAAGAGTTTCGGCCACTACACACATACATCTGTCTCTCGCTCCCAGTTCTCATCCTAAACACGTCTATATTTCCACAGCACCATGACTAGTGAGACTGACTTTCCTAGGAGGACTTTCATGCTACGGTTAATGATACAGATCGAATGCTTTTCAAAGGATGCATCAGCGTTAAGCTTGATGTCGTCAGGGTCAAAAGAATGAGATGGGTCTGGATGATATTGTTGAAGTTGAGATACATGGACAAAATCATGCATAGAAAAATACCTATGAGGTAGTAGAAAATGACAGGCTACCAGACCAACTCTCTCCACTATCTCGAATGGCCTGATGTATCTCAGTGATAACTTTCCCTGCCTCCTAATTCGCCTATGACCCAACCTCGGAGAAACACGCAGAAAGACTCGATGTCCCAGCTCGACCTCCAGATGTATATAGCGATGATCAGTATAAGACTTTTTCTTGGACTGAGATATAGTAAAATGCTTCTAAATCAGATAAACTTGCTCAGAAGTCTCCTGAATGAGATGAGGACCCAACAGAGCTGCCTCACCTACTTCGAGCCAGCATAAAGGTGAACAACACAGTCTACCATAGAGAACCTAGTACAGAGCCATTTAAACTGTCTTCTATAAGTTTTTATTGTAGGTAAACTGTAATGACCCAAAGTTTCATTAATGGAAAATCCCTCTTGATCCATTTAAACATTTCTTTATGAAAAACGTTTTTATAAGATGTCAACTTCTTTGGTTTTATATTAAGATTTGTGACCGTTACTTTTATAGCCATTGTGTAACACCCCAAGATTTCATAGTGTGTTATTTCTTCAAAATAATTCAATAACATGTACAACACGCAACACCGAGTTCAAGCGCACCATGACTTACCAAACAAGCCGTTCAAAAAAGGTTATGAATAGTATTAACTAAATTTTAAACTTTATATAATCCTTATAATTTTAGAATCCATATTATGAGTTTCTTAGACATAATGTAAGAACAAATTCATCTTCAGTATTGTAGTTTTACAAACTTTTAATAGTGAACCCTTTTTAAATAAAATATTTTAAACTTTTTGACTAAATGGGGACATCAAAAAATTTAAAATAAAACATCCCAAGCTTCCACGGTACGCTTTCCTTTGAATAAAACAGCAGCGTGTGTTGTACGCAACTTCGAGTTTTAACACACACCACAACCGATCAAATTAGCCGTTATGAATAGTAATACTTTATTTTTTGAAATTATATATATTTTATATTTCAAAATGGACTTCATTTTTGGATTCGGAATATCAAATTTAGCCTAAGGTGAAATTTTGGTACTTTTCGGATAACTTTCATATTTTGATGAATAGTAAAAATTACTAAATTTTAATTAAAAACAACTTTTTTAATCAAAATAATTAATAGTGATAAATTATGAATTTGAGTGGTTTTAAAGTATATTTAGAATATATTTTTACCATTTAATATAATTTTGGTCATTGGACATAATTTTACAATTAAACCGAACATAAACAAGTGTCAATCTTTTGATAGTTATTATCTCTTAAAAACACGCTTTTTGTTTTGACAGCGGGAATTAATTTTAAATAAATTTCTGCCACTTCTGTGTTTTGAATTTAGAAAAATGGATTCCATATTTGGAATCAGGATGTTCAAATTGTGTAAATAGGTAACTTTTATTTTTAGACATTTTGAATAATTACTGCGGTAAATATTTTTTTACCATGGTTAAGGGTAAATCCGGTAAATAAGGGTTAAAAAATAATATTATAATAATACTAAATTACCCTAAAACGTGTCTTAACCCTATTGGTTGATACATGGTCGACCATGGGCATCTTTGGGTCAATTTTGGGACCCCATTGATCCACTTGTAAGTGATAATGACACTTTATTTTAATTAAGTTAAAATGAATACAAAAATGGCATAAGCTTACATCTTTTAAAAGAACAATTTTTACATAGGGTTATACATGTTGGATTTTAGATTATAAATATTAATTAGAAAGCTAAAAAGAGTTCCTACATAATGATATTTTATTTATAATTTTTAGACATCAAATAATTTAAATTATTAAGGACACAATAATGATGTAATGTTTACCTCATTAATAAATCATTTAAATAAATAAGATTCTAATGATTAAAATATTATCTAAAACCTGTCCAATTCTTATTGGTTGATGTTATTTAGAATATGAGTCAACTTATCTTCGACCTCAATGATTTTTGGACCATTATAAACCGAATATAATTATATTATAAAGTAATACTTTCACTCTTTCCTAAAGAGCCCCTCCTCTCCCTTATAAAAGGAGACCACTTCTACTCATTCCTCACACCTCTCAAGCCACTTGGCTCGTCCAAACTCTGCCCAAATAAGCTCCCCACATCCCTCTCCTCCTCCTTGAAGCTTCCCCTTAGGCAGAAAGCATTTCAAGAAGTCCTTTGGTTCCAACCAAAGTGAGTTACCTAAATTAAAGGTAACATTTTCTCTTAAATTATTTTCAATTATTTTTCTTCTCCAACCCCCAAACTCTTTTTATTTCCTTTCTTTTGTACAAAAACCAGTATCCACAATATACTAGGATGTTTTTATAAGAAGGATTAAAACTAAACATTCACACAAATCCATCTAATGGATGATGAACATAATGTTTCTGTGGATGGCAAACTAACGCCTCACGAAACGATGATTGTTCAAATACATCTTACCGCCTCTCATGGTGGCCATTAGGATGACATTGTAATTAAATATGATATTAATGATATATATTTTATATATAAGCTTCTGTAATTCCATTTTATTTCATACAATTATTCGTTTCATGTTGTATATACATACGATAATTTCATTTGAGGAAGTGCGGACTACCGCCCCCTTAAAATGATATGACTCGTTCATACCACACATGGAACGTATAAAAGATGGTGTTAATGAACTTAAGTAACATATATAAAATATTATATTTTACTGGAATAGTAATATACCTATGTATCATTTGGATTCTATTCTTTTAAAATAAAAATTAAATGGAAGTAGCATTCGTGCGTACGTACGGACTACCGTCTCCACGAACGCGATGAAATTAATTCTCCATCGTATCCATTCAAGTATAATTATAATTTGATGATTTAAAAATGATGTTTAAGGACTTTATACCATTCTGGATATGAATAATATACATCCCATTAATAACGAATATGGCTCACATAACAAAGAATGTAAAGTAAAATGAACCCGTTAGCACCTGAAATGACGATAATTCTAAGATATTATTAACAAATCAATGTTAAAAGATCATATATGATATCATATTAAAGTAACTGATTCTTGTATTATTCAATAACAATTATTTCACCATTATACAGGAGGTAAACCTACCATCGACCAAGGAAAAAGTACAAAGTAAGGGATTCTCTTATCTCACTTTCAATTCCGTGAGATTTCCATTGTTCGCTACTAAATTATTGAAAGTGGTGTATTGTGTACTTACATTTTATATATATTATCATGATTCACTTTATATTCATGTTATTCTGTAAATCATTTGGTGGTTATTAACTTTTGGCCATGCGACTCAGTTGATTAACGTGGTAAGGGGTTTCTTGTCTCACTTTTAATTCCGTGAGAATTCCATTGATCACCACTTAATTATTGCATGTGGTGTATGTGTACTACCCATGATTGTATTCATTGTGTAATATACTTTATTTTATGGGTATTCACATCATCATGGTATGATCTTTCTTTCATGGGTGTTTGTTTCTTAAGTTACCTAATCAATAAGGGAATTTGAGATTTCAATTTCCACTCATTTGGCTTTACGCATATTTCATTGATTATATTACCCCAAGATTATGTGTGGAATCACTATTCATTTGATTATGTCATAATTTCCACTCCCCTTCCTGTGGATATACTTTTGATACACATAATCACTCCATTTAAAATTCTCAAGTCATTGATATGAATTTGATAAGAGTAATTTTAACTCTTTCACCATTTGTTGAGTTAAACATCCAATTCGTTGGTGTTGTTTTTACAGGAATATGTGTGAATATACTTTGATTGTTTTACACTGAATATCCAATCATATTTAGTGTATTTATATTTTTCACACATAATTATGTTGTTGATTTATCCTTAACCTAAGGATATGGCCTTTATGAGAGATTTCATCTCAACTTACATTCCATTGAGACTTCTTTGTTGATATACACCAAATCACTTTTATGTGGTGTATATAATGTACTTTGACATAGTATATCATGAATTCCCTTTATTCTCATGATATTACAAAGTTTTGATTACCTCAATTATTTTCATTCAAGTATCTCTCTTTTGGTTAGAATCTCTAACTAAAATACCATTTTTAAATGTTTTAAAGACTTATTCATCTAAATCTTTCTCATTAATGTCCATGTTTTAAAAATGGTTTTAAGGATTTATTTATATGGACATTAAAGTTTAGAAATTAAAAATCCTTTTAGAAGGTTTCAAAGTGGTATGGGACACTTTGATTCAAAAATCTATTTTTAAATGGCTTCTTGACAAATAGTGTGACTTTTAAATGTTTTCAAGAAAAGGGGGATATTTCTCTCAAATAGTTTTGATGATTATTTTCATCTATGTCAACATCCTTCATTATTCATGATTGAGGTTAATTTAATACAATAAAATCTTCCATATTGTATCAAATGAGTTATAATTGACTGTGGATGTTCTATTTTTATACCATTCATGGTTTGTGGTTAAAGTATTGACATTTCGTGTGCTAGTTTTAATACGGATGTTTATTTTATGTTTAAACCTATTCATATGAGGAATGCATTGGACTTAATAAGTGACGGATGGAGCCCGCTATAGCTCCTCGATGCATCGGTAGGTCTCATGAGACAAACTACTGTCTTGGCACAAGACCTTGGCAAAATCTTATTTGTAGTCTTGGCACGAGGCCTTGGCTATGTGGTTATGATAGTCTGGAATTATGCATTCCATCATTATGAATGTGGTTATTGATATTGCATGTGATCATTCGACTAGTAGAATATCCATGTGAGTAAGTAAATGGCATTATTTCATTTTACCTTTGCCATTTTATGCTGAAGTTCAAGTTTCAAAGGCTTTTGTTTTAGTTATAAATTGCCTTAAGTGTTTATGCTTATTTATGAAAGCTTCTGCTACAATGTTATCCTTACTGAGCATCCGAGCTCACCCCTTTCAATGTTTTATTTTTTTTTCCAGGATTATGAAGAAGTAATTTATGAATGACCTGAAGGGATAGTATGAGGGGATATGAAGACAAGATGTTTTTTTTATGATGTAATGTAAAAATTTATGGATGTATCTAGTTATTCCAAGGCTACTAAACTAATCGGTCTTTCGAGACTTGATCTTTCTCATGATCATGCCAATGTTATGTAATAAGGCACCGACTCTGGGTAACTAGGGTCGGGGCGTTACAGTTGGTATCAGAGGAAGTTTAGTACAAACCTTGGTAGCTAGATTTAGATAAACTCTGATTAGAGCACGTAGACCTAAGATGAACTTTGAGGATTAGTATAAAAGATCTTCCTAGAATTTTGGTATTGTAGAGATTTTGTGAGTTTTCCGAGCAATACATCCCTGTCTGGATACGAGCAGGTAGAGGCGGCTCTGGCACAGATGTACCTAGGGGTAAAACCCGAAAACACCGCTTTGAGCTAGACTCGAATGGGAACTGGTGCACGACAACGGGCCTTGCTGCACTCTTGGTTACGACACTCCCGGGGGATATGCTTAGGATAATTTACATTTTCTTTACAAACCGATTTAAGTAATATATACATAAGATGAGAGTAAATGACCTTGGTTAATTCTAATATGTTTCAAATTAAGAATATGGTGACATTTTAATCTCTAAATGATTTTACGACTACTATTACTCACACAATGCTTTCTGGTTTTAGTCAATGACTGGATTCCAAGGAAGTCATAGTGACTTTGAGAATGATGTACAAGGTGGGAACGGTGGTGGAAATGAGCAACAAAATGGAATGTTGATAGGCGTAAAAGATATCGTCTTTATGCCAAATCCGTTTTCCAAAAATATGATCAACAACATATATATTAACCAACTCCCAGACTCAACAAGGAAGAGAAAGGTGATAAATGATAAGATCTCCAGCAATGGAGACCATGGAGAAAAGAAACCTCAATTTTCATCATGCAGGAATTGTGGAAAGAGACACCCAGGAAAGTGTCTCAATGGGACAACGAAATGTTTTACGTGCGGGAAGGAAGGACATAAAGTGAAGAATTGCCGAAGAAAAATGAAGAGTACTATGGAAGAAGATAAAAATGGTCCCAAGAGTCCATTTACAGTCATTTGTCGTAAATGTAGGGGACCTGGCCATTACCCGAGTGAATGTCCTATTTTATAGGATGTTTTCTTGCTCAAAGAAGAAGCTATGCGGAAATAAATGGTTGGAGAAAAATTTAAAAAGTATTAGCACTCCTTGTTGATGGGTTTACTTTGGAATAATTTTCTCTTGTATTTGTAACCCCTCAGTTTGCCATGTGAGAATGATATTTGAGGAATAATTGTCTCTTCTCTTGTGGATATAGGTATAAATAACCATTTGGTTTTATATGATCATTGGGGTTTGAGAAAATGATAAGTTATTATAATTTGGGATGAAAATGCAAAGTATGATATAACATTTGTGGTTAAATTATGTTATTTTGAAAAATTTATCTCATTTTGGTAATATTATAGAATATAGTTTTTGAAAAAGGACAACACGTAGACCGTGTGACAACCCGTCACGTCGGACAAAGCTGTGGGAATCGAACCCACAACCAAAGTGCGATTGGGATTTATCGCCTACCACTGGACTACGTGAAGTCCCTGGTTAGTATGACTATTTTTTTTGTTAAATGATTTTATTGATCAATAATAAGATGATTTGGGTTCTTATGTCTTATCAAATGAATACCCTTGGTATAGGAAAATGATTTGGTGATTAAGTGATAAATGTTATTTTGGAAGATGTTCGTTTTGTTAGGAACACTATATGCCCATGGAAAATAGAATACAATGAGGTTTCATTTGTAGAGTAATGGTGGATTTTTATCTACATTTTTATTGTTGATTTATAGTGATTTGGGTTATTTATGGAAATGATTAACCTATAACAGAGAATATGTGATGATGTTAATTACTTTTAAGTATATGACTTTAAGAGTATTTGATGTCATTTAGAGATACAATGTAACATGGGAGACTACATAATCAAATTATTCTATGTTTTGGGTTTCAATATTAGTTTGGATTATATTAAAGGATTTTAAGGACAATTGGTTATTGAATGGTATCTATTTAACTTTGGGGTAATGTTGGTTTAATTTTAGAAATTAAGATTAGTGCATATTTATCTCAATGAATATCCTTTTGGGGGATCATTAGATCATTCACTAACCATTTTGGTTTTGATTAATCTTCAAAGACAATGTAAATATATGGTTTATCCTGCATGGATCATGTGATTCTATAGAAGTTTATTCTAACTCTTCCAGTGTGACCAAGTCTTCTTGAATACTCATCATTTAAAAAAAATTGAGTTAGTGGTGGAAATTTATTAAAGAATGAAAATCTACTTAAAATTTAAGTATATCTCATAATGTTCTTAGTCAATATCATAAATGAATTCCTCTTCCTTATGTAATGTAACTTTAAAAAAAATGTTGTCCTAGATGGTACCTTAAATCATCACTAATTTATGGCTTTGGGATTGTTGGCCTTTTCATAGCCATGTTCTCTACCACTCTCCATCAGATAATTGATGGTTAGATTTCTCCTCCATATCCATATTTTTTTACATGGAACCCTAGTATGTGTTATTTTCGGTAATCTTCATACTTTCCACTCTTTATTTTAAATAGAGGCCTCATTAATTCATTTTTCGATGTGGGATTTCAACTAAGATATTTTGAAATGTCAAAAATGTGTGATCCCAATACCCTATATTTTGTTGAACCGATGGTACTTCAAATCATCATAGATTGATGAGTTTAAGGACCTCAATTTTATACTTGTTTGTGATTTATGACCTCAACCACTACCTATAAATATTTACGTTTTTCCTCCAATTATATGTCTCTAATTGCCACCAATGTTCTCCTAATCGAGATCATAATTTGGTGGTGACCCTTTCATTTCTCTTTTCCTCATATTAAGACTAAATTTTAGTAAACCAATTTCCGATGTGGGTTTTCCCACAAATATATTTTCCATTTTCAACCTTTTATTTTCGAAGAACAATTTCAAATTGCGAGGACGCGATTTATTGAAGGAGGGGAGAATGTAACACCCCAAGATTTCATAGTGTGTTATTTCTTCAAAATAATTCAATAACTTGTACTACACGCAACACCGAGTTCAAGCGCACCATGACTTACCAAACAAGCCGTTCAAAAAAGGTTATGAATAGTATTAACTAAATTTTAAACTTTATATAATCCTTATAATTTTAGAATCCATATTATGAGTTTCTTAGACATAATGTAAGAACAAATTCATCTTCAGTATTGTAGTTTTACCAACTTTTAATAGTGAACCCTTTTTAAATAAAATATTTTAAACTTTTTGACTAAATGGGGACATCAAAAAATTTAAAATAAAACATCCCAAGCTTCCACGGTACGCTTTCCTTTGAATAAAACAGTAGCGTGTGTTGTACGCAACTTCGATTTTTAACACACACCACAACATATCAAACTAGCCGTTATGAATAGTAATACTTAATTTTTTGAAATTATATATATTTTATATTTCAAAATGCACTTCATTTTTGGATTCGGAATATCAAATTTAGCCTAAGGTGAAATTTTGGTACTTTTCGGATAACTTTCATATTTTGATGAATAGTAAAAATTACTAAATTTTAATTAAAAACAACTTTTTTAATCATAATAATTAATAGTAATAAATTATTAATTTGAGTGGTTTTAAAGTATATTTAGAATATATTTTTACCATTTAATATAATTTTGGTCATTGGACATAATTTTACAATTAAACCGAACATAAACAAGTGTCAATCTTTTGATAGTTATTATCTCTTAAAAACACGCTTTTTGTTTTGACAGCGGGAATTAATTTTAAATTAATTTCTGCCACTTCTGTGTTTTGAATTTAGAAAAATGGATTCCATATTTGGAATCAGGATGTTCAAATTGTGTAAATAGGTAACTTTTATTTTTAGAAATTTTGAATAATTACTGCGGTAAATATTTTATTTACCATGGTTAAGGGTAAATCCGGTAAATAAGGGTTAAAAAATAATATTATAATAATACTAAATTACCCTAAAACGTGTCTTAACCCTATTGGTTGATACATGGTCGACCATGGGCATCTTTGGGTCAATTTTGGGACCCCATTGATCCACTTGTAAGTGATAATGACACTTTATTTTAATTAAGTTAAAATGAATACAAAAATGGCATAAGCTTACATCTTTTAAAAGAACAATTTTTAAATAGGGTTATACATGCTGGATTTTCGATTATAAATATTCATTAGAAAGCTAAAACGATTTCCTACATAATGATATTTTATTTATAATTTTTAGACATCAAATAATTTAAATTATTAATGACACAATAATGATGCAATGTTTACCTCATTAATAAATCATTTAAATAAATAAGATTATAATGATTAAAATATTATCTAAAACCTGTCCAATTCTTATTGGTTGATGTTCTTTAGAATATGAGTCATCTTATCTTCGACCTAAATGATTTTTGGACCATTATAAACCGAATATAATTATATTATAAAGTAATACTTTCACTCTTTCCTAAAGATTCCCTCCTCTCCCTTATAAAAGGAGACCACTTATACTCATTCCTCACACCTCTCAAGCCACTTGGCTCGTCCAAACTCTGCCCAAATAAGCTCCCCACATCCCTCTACTCCTCCTTGAAGCTTCCCCTTAGGCAGAAAGCATTTCAAGAAGTCCTTTGGTTCCAACCAAAGTGAGTTACCTAAATTAAAGGTAACATTTTCTCTTAAATTATTTTCAATTATTTTGCTTCTCCAACCCCCAAAATCTTTTTATTTCCTTTCTTTTGTAACAACACCAGTATCCACAATATACTAGGATGTTGTTATAATAAGGATTCAAACTACACATTCACACAACTCCATCTAATGGATGATGAACATAATGTTTCTGTGGATGGAAAACTAACGCCTCACGAAACAATGATTGTTCAAATACATCTTACCGCCTCTCATGGTGGACATTAGGATGACACTGTAATTAAATATGATATTAATGATATATATTTTATATATAAGCTTCTGTAATTCCATTTTATTTCATACAATTATTCGTTTCATGTTGTATATACATACGATAATTTCATTTGAGGAAGTGCGGACTACCGCCCCCTTAAAATGATATGACTCGTTCATACCACACATGGAACGTATAAAGGATGGTGTTAATGAACTTAAGTAACATATATAAAATATTATATTTTACTGGAATAGTAATATACCTATGTATCATTTGGATTCGATTCTTTTAAAATAAAAATTAAATGGAAGTAGCATTCGTGCGTACGTACGGACTACCGTCTCCACGAACGCGATGAAATTCATTCTCCATCGTATCCATTCAAGTATAATTATCATTTGATGATTTAAAAATGATTTTTAAGGACTTGATACCATTCTGGATATGAATAATATACATCCCATTAATAATGAATATGGCTCACATAACAAAGAATGTAAAGTAAAATGAACCCGTTAACACCTGAAATGACGATAATTCTAAGATATTATTAACAAATCAATGTTAAAAGATCATATATGATATCATATTAAAGTAAATGATTCTTGTATTATTCAATAACAATTATTTCACCATTATACAGGAGGTAAACCTACCATCGACCAAGGAAAAAGTACAAACTAAGGGATTCTCTTATCTCACTTTCAATTCCGTGAGATTTCCATTGTTCGCTACTAAATTATTGAAAGTGGTGTATTGTGTACTTCCATTTGATATATATTATCATGATTCACTTTATATTCATGTTATTCTGTAAATCATTTGGTGGTTATTAACTTTTGGCCATGCGACTCAGTTGATTAACGTGGTAAGGGGTTTCTTGTCTCACTTTTAATTCCGTGAGAATTCCATTGATCACCACTTAATTATTGCATGTGGTGTATGTGTACTACCCATGATTGTATTCATTGTGTAATATACTTTATTTTATGGGTATTTACATCATCATGGTATGATCTTTCTTTCATGGGTGTTTGTTTCTTAAGTTACCTAATCAATAAGGGAATTTGAGATTTCAATTTCCACTCATTTGGCTTTACGCATATTTCATTGATTATATTACCCCAAGATTATGTGTGGAATCACTATTCATTTGATTATGTCATAATTTCCACTCCCCTTCCTGTGGATATACTTTTGATACACATAATCACTCCATTGAAAATTCTCAAGTCATTGATATCAATTTGATAAGAGTAATTTTAACTCTTTCACCATTTGTTGAGTTAAACATCCAATTCGTTGGTGTTGTTTTTACAGGAATATGTGTGAATATACTTTGATTGTTTTACACTGAATATCCAATCATATTTAGTGTATTTATATTTTTCACGCATAATTATGTTGTTGATTTATCCTTAACCTAAGGATATGGCCTTTATGAGAGATTTCATCTCAACTTACATTCCATTGAGACTTCTTTGTTGATATACACCAAATCACTTTTATGTGGTGTATATAATGTACTTTGACATAGTATATCATGAATTCCCTTTATTCTCATGATATTACAAAGTTTTGATTACCTCAATTATTTTCATTCAAGTATCTCTCTTTTGGTTAGAATCTCTAACTAAAATACGATTTTTAAATGTTTTAAAGACTCATTCATCTAAATCTTTCTCATTAATGTCCATGTTTTAAAAATGGTTTTAAGGATTTATTTATATGGACATTAATGTTTAGAAATTAAAAATCCTTTTAAAAGGTTTCAAAGTGGTATGGGACACTTTGATTCAAAAATCTATTTTTAAATGGCTTCTTGACAAATAGTGTGACTTTTAAATGTTTTCAAGAAAAGGGGGATATTTCTCTCAAATAGTTTTGATGATTATTTTCATCTATGTCAACATCCTTCATTATTCATGATTGAGGTTAATGTAATACAATACAATCTTCCATATTGTATCAAATGAGTTATATTTGACTGTGGATGTTCTATTTTTATACCATTCATGGTTTGTGGTTAAAGTATTGACATTTCGTGTGCTAGTTTTAATACGAATGTTTATTTTATGTTTAAACCTATTCATATGAGGAATGCATTGGACTTAATAAGTGACGGGTGGAGCCCGCTATAGCTCCTCGATGCATCGGTAGGTCTCATGAGACAAACTAGTGTCTTGGCACAAGGCCTTGGCAAAATCTTATTTGTAGTCTTGGCACGAGGCCTTGGCTATGTGGTTATGATAGTCTGGCATTATGCATTCCATCATTATGAAAGTGTTTATTGATATTGCATGTGATCATTCAACTAGTAGAATATCCATGTGAGTAAGTAAATGGAATTATTTCATTTTACCTTTGCCATTTTATGCTGAAGTTCAAGTTTCAAAGGCTTTTGTTTTATTTATAAATTTCCTTAAGTGTTTATGCTTATTTATGAAAGCTTCTGCTACAATGTTATCCTTACTGAGCATCCGAGATCACCCCTTTCAATGTTTTTTTTCCAAGATTATAAAGAAGTAATTTATGAATGACCTGCAGGGATAGTATGAGGGGATATGAAGACAAGATGTTTTTTTTATGATGTAATGTAAAAATTTATGGATGTATCTAGTTATTCCAAGGCTACTAAACTAATCGGTCTTTCAAGACTTGATCTTTCTCATGATCATGCCAATGTTATGTAATAATGCACCGACTCTGGGTAACTAGGGTCGGGGCGTTACACATTGAATAGTGATCACATGAGTAGTATAAATATATGGCTTTAACGAACCCAATTTTACTCAGACAAAGGAAGCGATGGCCTCATCCAGTAGAATTGCCCCATACGAAGCCCATTTGTCGGAGCTCGGAAAAGAGGTGGCGTCTTTGGGATTCGCCCTTGACCAAGCCCAAGCTAAGCTTCATTATGTCAAGCTCGAACGTGATCATCTATGGAAAAAGTGGAAGTTGATAGAGATTACCACTCGAGCGATGTTATCCGAGCCGCCCCAAGAGTCTATCCCCATCGCACACCTTACCCTTAGGTCTTATGCAGCTATCTTAAGGGGTTATGTAACAAATAATTAGTACCATGTTCATGTACATTATTTTTGTATATAATAATGAATATAATTTCTAGTCATTTTTGATACATTGTAAATAGTTTTTAAAGTACAAATGGTGTTTTTAGTTATTATTTAATTAAGAATTATATTTTATTAAATTAAAGTATTTTTGAATTAAATAATATTTTAATAAAATATTAATATTAATATTAAATTAATTTTTATTAAATAAAAATGATCTTATAATTTTATGAATGCAATTAAAATTTTTATTATGGTTTGAAAGCCATTTCTGTCAAAACCCGTGAATTTTTTATAAATGACGGTATTTATTTTCAAAGTGAAAATTCACATATTTAAAAAATTATTTAGATAAAATAAATATTATTTTTTGAATTAGAACGTCGAATTTATCCAATGGTGAATTTTTCATAATTTTCTGAGACAGTCAAATTTTTGGGTAAAAATTAAATACCGTTTAAATATATAATGTGTTTTATGACATCATAATGACACAATGGTGATGTAATAAAATAACATAATCCTTATGTTCGGGCAATATATGTTTTATCATTAAAATAATGAGGTTTTGGGTTTGATTGAATTACTTTTCAAAGCATTAATGAACCCCTCAAGACTTATTCAACACTTTGCCTTTTTAAATTAATTTCCATGGGTGTGTGACTCACCTCCACATAAGAAACCCTAATTTTTTTAATAGGTTCGGACCTTGGCCTTGTAAAATACTGTTTTCCTATTTCCTTTTCCAGAAACCATGTTCAAATACCATGAGATGGTTTGTGGTTTGGTTTATTTTAATATAAGGGGTCCCAAAGCTAAATAATAAAGAATTCTCTCACCTTTCCTATATAAACCCACCCAATCTCCCACTTCCTCCTCACTAAAATACCTTGGAGTTCGTCCAACCTCTGCCCTAATCTCTCTATAATCCTCCCAAGGTGCCCCAAGCTCCCAAGAAGCCTCTCACAAGCCTCTCTCTATCCTTTGGAAGCACACTTCCATGTAAGGGTTTTTCTTCTTTTCTCATTTTTGTCAATTTTCTTTAAGTTGTATTGCCCTATTAATTTCAATTTTTAATGTTGGGTTATGGTTTCTCACCTCTCCAATTCTGCCCTCTTATTGTTTTAATGATGGTAGACCCCTTTCACTCTCATTAAATGCCTCCCATGTACACCCGTTACTATGCCGAAATTCCGAAAGGAACCTTTTTCTCCTCTTTTATATTCAAGCAATACTTTTGTATCATGAATCTAAAATCCTTTTCAATTGTTGGTACATGTATCTATATGACCTCCTTACTTTCCATTACATTTAAATATGATGAGGGACCCATTTCTCTCTCACAAACCATTTTTATGAATTCTTATGTCACGTCGTTATGCTGCCGAAATCACACTGATTTTCTAAGCCAATATCGTTGTGTAGTGAATACCATGACCATTTCTCCATCAAGGGTATTCACATTTATGTACATTTACTTATTGATTATAATGTTTCATGTATGAATTCCACATTACTTTATCGTGGAATAAATGATTATGTTTTATGAATCCATGTTTTATGATCCATGTGGCACACTTATGCTTGAAATGAAATGTTTAAGAAGGGTGCGCCCCTTATAGCGCTCCAATGCATTGGGTAAAGTATAGTATCATGATACATCATGTGTATTGAGTGTTGACTCATTCCAATTCAAGTGCAATGAGGGTTTACTCGTGCTTCATGTGCTATGAGGGTTTACTCATGCTCCACGTGCAATGATCCTTGGCTCATGCTAATTCAATGTTAAGTGTTGTTGCCACATTTCCATGTTATGATAATCATGCTTTATCATGCCTTTATGTTCATGTTAATATTATGCTCTATTGATGTTCCTATTGCCTAACATGTATTGTAAACCTCATGTTATTCATTGTGTACTCCCTTACTGGGCTTTATAGCTCACCCTTTTCTTATGCATGTCCTCAGGTTATCCCATGCAATGCTAAGTACGAAGGAATGTAGTGGTCATGTAAAGGATGTTTTCAATAAAGATGTTGTATTTCAAGTTTAAAGTTTTTATGTAATGATCCTAAGCCCCAAAGACACTAAAACTCTCAATCTTATTTGTTGTATCAAGTGAAGTTTTATGTAATAAAGCATGTTTAAGTTGTAATAAAAAGCAGGGTTGTCATAGTTGGTATCAGAGGATAGGTTTAGTTATTTTTGGGACTAGGAAACCCTAGTAAAGCCTTCGATACAAGAATAAGTATAATAAAAACATCCCTAAGTTTTGGTAAATACTAAGTAAGTGGTTTATCAAACAAATACATCTCTGCCTGGATACGAGCAGATAGAGGTGGATCTGGAACGGATGTATCCTAGGGGTAAAACCCGAAAACACCTCTTTGAGCTAGACTCAAACGGGAACTGGTGCACGACAACGGGCCTTGCTGCACTCTTGGTTACGACACTCCCGGGGGATATGTTTTGATAAATTGAAAATCTTAGTATGAACCCTTATTAAGGGAAAAATTCCCCTAAGAATATATGTTAGAAGGTAGATCATGAAAAGCCTGGATTGAATCCTATAGACTCATGAGTTAAAGAGATTAAAGTTTATTTATAAGTCATCAACTTTTGTCTTCGGTTTACCCTTTATGTGTTACCCCTAACTTTCCTTTTATTCCAGCCAATGGCCGGTAATAGGAGGACTCGGGATAACAACCGTTGTGAAGATTAGTGTGATGATTGTACAAATGAGATGCCCAATCCAATGGGAGAGGGAATCACGAACTTTGTCACACTTCTCTCTCAGCTAACTCAAGTTTTGAATAGAATCACGGGTCAAGAGGAACGTTCAACCTCCCCCCCCTAAGAAAGAACAAGTCGCTATCGAGAGCTTCATGAGACAAAGGCCTCCTACTTTTAGTGGATCATCTGATCCCATGATCGCTGAGCAATGGATCAAATCCATTGAAAAGATATTCTCCATCCTCCAATGTTCTGAAAAAGAGAAGGTTCTCCTGGCGGCTTATCGTATGGAGGGTGAAGCTGATCAATGGTGGACGTTGATAAAAAATATGAAGCCTGAGGAGGAGATCGAGGCTTTGGAATGGAAGGAATTCGAGAAGATGTTTTTTGATAAATATTTTCCACGCACCCTCTGTCTTAAGATGGAAAGGGACTTCCTTTCCCTCAAACAAAAAGATGAAGAATCTGTGGGATCGTACAAGGAAAACTTCACAAGGCTTGCACGATACGCTTCCGGCTTTGTCGTTACCCCCCGAATGCATGGTTGACTGCTTCTTTGGTGGGCTGAAGCCTAGTTTGCGGAAAGAATTAGCGATCCGTGATGTTGACAGTTATGAGGAAATTGTCCGATGTTCCCTCAAGGTTGAAATAGAGATCGGATAATCACAGGGGTATCATGGGGACAAGAAGCGTAAGGTGGACTTCAATGCTGGTGGTCCGATGGATAAATCCAACGGCGCTAAGAAGTTCCATCACCCCACTTTCCAAAAGTGCGGAAAGAAGCACCCGGGAAATTGCCTTAGGGGGACGAGAAAATGCTTTAGGTGTGGAAGAGAAGGGCACCTAGCTATTAACTGTCGGAAAGAAGGACCCGCGGCTGCGACAGAGGAGAGGAACGCTCCATTCGAACCTCAACACATTGTTCAATTATACAAATTCAAAGAACTGGGTCATTTTGAAAATCAGTTCCCTAACCCAAGGGTTATCGGAGGCAACCAACAACCTCCAAGACAGCAAGGAAGAGATTTTTCCATAACTTCTGCTGAAGTGAACCCCGACAACAAAGTGGTGACAGGTACGCTAGTTATTCATTCAAGAATAGCGAATGTACTTTTTGATTCAGGTTCTACACATTCTTTTATATCTCGAATGTTTAGTAGAACAATCCCAGCACCACCACAAATCCTGGAAGTAATGATGTCGGTGAGTACGGAAAATGGGGCAATCATTGTATCCCATGAATATAAGTCCTCCCCTGTTATAATATGTGGATTGAATTTTCCGGTGAACCTCATCATACTCCCTTCAGTGTAATTTGATGCAATTCTTGGCATGGATTGGATTTCCTTATATAGAGCCAACATAAATTGTCGGGAGAGGGAAATCACACTCCATATGGAGAATCGACCCCCGATTATTTACAAGTTTCCGGAGGAAGATGAATCTCCTTTAGCTCTATCATCTCAAGCATGGATATTATTTCCCTATGAGCATGCATATCTGGCTCAGATGATTGAGTCCAAGGAATAAACCACCCTTGAAGAAATTCCTATTGTGAGGGAATTCGCTGAAGTGTTTCCCAAGGAACTTCCTGGTCTTCCTCCAAGAAGATATGTTGAGTTCTCAATTCAACTTATACCTAGGGCACTACCAATATCCAAGAATCCATATAGAATGGCTGTTGTTAAGCTTGAAGAGCTGAAGAAACAACTACAGGAGAATCTGGATAAAGGGTTTATACGCCCAAGTGCATCACCATGGGGTGCACCAGTCCTCTTCGTCAAAAATAAGGATGGGTCAATGCGGCTTTGCATCAATTATCTTGAACTTAACAAAATCACGATAAAGAACAAGTATCCTCTCCCAAGAATCGATGACTTTTTTGATCAGCTGCGTGGAGCACAATACTTTTCCAAGGTGGACTTGCGGTCGGGATATTATCAAGTAAGGGTGAAGAAGGAAGATATCCACAAGACTACTTTTTGTACAAGGTATGGGCACTATGAATTCATAGTAATGCCTTTCGGACTCACCAATGCTCCAGAAATATTCATGGACTTGATGAATAGAGTCTTTAGAGATTACCTTGACAAATTTGTGGTAGTCTTTATAGATGATATTCTAATATACTCCAAAGCCAAGGAGGACCATGAGGAGCATTTAAAAACTGTACTAGAGACTTTGCACAAGGAGAAGCTCTATGAAAAGTACAAAAAGTGTGAGTTTTGGTTGAAGGAAGTCTCATTCTTGGGCCATATCATCACATGTAATGGGATATCTATGGACCCCTCCAAAACAGATGCAATTGAGGGATGGCCGAGGCCAACATCGGTAACGGATATCCGTAGCTTTTGGGGTTAGCTGGATATTATCGAAAATTTGTGAGAATTTTCTCATGATTTTCCAACCCACTTACCAAGCTAACTCGAAAGGGAGTAAAGTTTTCTTGGAGTGATGAATGTGAAAAAATCTTCAAGGAGTTGAAAAGGAGGCTTATCACTGCACCCGTGCTCAATTTACCCACAAGTGGGGAGATTTTGTGGTATTCAGTGATGCCTCAAAGAAGGGCTTAGGATGTGTGCTAATGCAGAATGATAAAGTGATATCCTATGCTTCAAGGCAGTTGAAAATCCATGAGCGAAACTATCCAACACATGATCTGTAGTTGGCGGCGGTGATCTTTGCCTTGAAAATCTGACGGCATTATCTCTATGGGGAGAAATGTGAGATATATACAGACCACAAGAATCTTAAATATATATTCACACAGAAAGAGATTAATATGCGCCACATAAGATGGATAGAGCTCATCAAGTATTATGACTGTTCAATACATTACCACCCTGGGAAAGAGAACAAGTTGGCAGATGCCCTAAGTAGAAAGGATCCAACTATTCTATCAATGATGAGAATTGAGAAGGATCCAATCTTTTTAGACTTGACGAAGATGGATGTGGGAATCATAAATAAGGGAACATCACCAATCATTTCAAAAATGATTGCTCAACCATCGGAAAGGATAAAGGATGCTCAAAAGGATGATGAGGGAATCCATGAAAAAGTGGAAGCTATCAAAAAGGGAAAATCCTCAGAGTTTAATGTTAATGAAGAAGGAATTGTGCGGTTTGGGAAAAGACTATGTGTTCCATCAAGTCCGGAGCTGAAGAAGGAACTTTTGGATGATGCACATAGTTCAAATTTCTCTATTCACCCAGGGAGCACAAAGATGTATCGAGATCTCCGAGAAAACTTTTGGTGGGATAATATGAAGAAGTAGATTGCTGAATATACATCAAAGTTCCTGGTGTGTCAGCAAGTGAAGGCAGAGAGGCAGAAGTCTAAGGGGATGGTGCAACCATTGCCCATACCAGAATGGAAATGGGAGAACATCACCATGGACTTTGTCACTGGACTTCCAAGGACATCCAAAGGCAACAATGCAATCTGGGTTGTTGTGGATTGTCTTACAAAGACTTCACACTTCGTTTCTATTCGAGAGGATTTCTCTTTGGATCAACTGGCACAGATATATATCAGGGAAGTGGTACAGTTGCATGGAGTACCAATATCTATTGTGTCTGACCGAGATCCAAGATTTACCTCTAAGTTTTGGAAGAGTCTTCAACATGCTCTGAATACTGAACTGAACTTCAGTACAGCCTATCATCCTCAAACTAATGGCCAATCCGAGCGGACTATCCAAACACTTGAGGATATGTTGAGAGCGTGCTCAATAGACTTTAAAGGAGGATGGGATTAACATCTTCCTCTGGTTGAGTTCTCTTATAATAATAGTTTCCACTCGAGCATCCAAATGGCACCATATGAAGCCCTGTATGGGAAAAGGTGTAGAACACCAGCATGTTGGGATGAGGTCGGTGAACGTAAGCTACTTGGACCAGAAATGGTCGAAGAAATGGTGGAGAAGGTGAAAACCATTTAGTAGCATATCAAGGCAGCCCAAAGTCGACAGAAGATTTATGCAGATAATCGTCGACGAGACCTTGAGTTCAAAGTCGGAGACATGGTTTTTTTACACATATCTCCTTGGAAGAAGGTCATGAGGTTTGGAAAGAAAGGGAAGTGAAGTCCAAGGTACATCGGCCCCTTCGAGATTCTTGATCATGTTGGGGCTGTGGCCTATCGACTAGCACTTCCACCTACTATATCCAAGGGGCATGATTTCTTCCAAGTATCCCTCTTAAGGAAGTACATACCAGACCCTTCACATGTACTCTCTTCCGAGGTGGTACAATTGGAAGACGATATTTCTTATGAGGAGCAACCAGTGAAGATCTTGGATCATAGAGAAAAAGTTCTACAAAATAAGACAATACCCCTCGTCAAGGTTTTGTGGAGAAACCACAAGTTTGAAGAAGCAACTTGGGAGTCGGAGGATATGATGAAGCTGAGTTACCCACATTTGTTTTAGTGTGGGAAAAGGAAAATTTCGAGGGCGAAATTTCTTAAGGGGGAATATTGTAACGACCCAAAGTTTCATTAATGGAAAATCCCTCTTGATCCAGTTAAATTTTTCTTTATGAAAAACGTTTTTATAAGATGTCAACTTCTTTGGTTTTATGTTAAGATTTGTGACCGTTACTTTTATAGTCGTTGAACAGTGATCACATGAGTAGTATAAATATATGGCTTTAATGAACCCAATTTTACTCAGACAAAGGAAGCGATGGCCTCATCCAGTAGAATTTCCCCATAAGAAGCCCATTTGTTGGAGCTCGGAAAGGAGGTGGCATCTTTGGGCTTCGCACTTGACCAAGCCCAAGATGAGCTTCATTATTTCAAGCTCGAACATGATCGTCTATGGGAAAAGTGTAAGTTGATAGAGATTACCACTCGAGCGATGTTATCCGAGCCGCCCCAAGAGTCTATCCCCATCGCACACCTTACCATTAGGTCTTATGCGGCTATCTTAAAGGGTTATGTAACAAATAAGTAGTACCATGTTCATGTACATTATTTTTGTATATAATAATGAATATAATTTCTAGTCATTTTTGATACATTGTAAATAGTTTTTAAAGTACAAATGGTGTTTTTAGTTATTATTTAATTAATAATTATATTTTATTAAATTAAAGGATTTTTGAATTAAATAATATTTTAATAAAATATTATTATTAATATTAAATTAATTTTTATTAAATATAAATGATCTTATAATTCTAGGAATGCAATTAAATTTTTTATTGAGGTTTGAAAGCCATTTCGGTCAAAACCCATGAATTTTTTATAAATGACGGTTTTTATTTTAAAAGTGAAAATTCACATATTTAGAAAATTATTTAGATAAAATAAATATTATTTTTGGAATCATAACATAGAATTTATCCAACGGTGAATTTTTCATAATTTTCCGAGACAGTCAATTTTTTGGGTAAAAATTAAATACCATTTAAATATATAATGTCTTTTATGACATCATAATGACCCAATGGTGATGTAATAAAATACCATAATCCTTATTTTCGGCCAATATATGTTTTATCATTAAAATAATGAGGTTTTGGGTTTAATTGACTTACTTTTCAAAGAATTAATGAACCCCTCAAGACTTATTCAACACTTTGCCTTTTTAAATTAATTTCCATGGGAGTGTGACTCACCTCCACATAAGCAACCCTAATTTTTTTAATCAGTTCGGACCTTGGCCTTTTAAAATATTTTTTTCCTATTTCCTTTTCCCTAAAACATGGGAAAATACCAATGGATGGTTTGTGGTTTGAATTATTTTAATATAAGGGGTCCCAAACCTAAATAATAAAGAATTCTCTCACCATTCCTATATAAACCCACCCTGGATCCCACTTCCTCCTCACTAAAATCCTTTGGAGTTCGTCCAACTTCTGCCCTACTTTATTTGGAATCCTCCCAAGGTTCCCCAAGCTCCCAAGAAGCCTCTCACAAGCCTCTCTCTAGCCTTTGGAAGCACACTTCCAAGTAAGGGTTTTTCTTCCTTTCTCATTTTTGTCAATTTTTATTAAGTTGTATTGCCCTTTTAATTTCAATTGTGAATGTTGGGGTATGGTTTCTCACCTCTCCCATACTTCCCTATTATCGTTTGAATTATGGGAGACCCCTTTCTCTCTCATTAAATGCCTCCCATGTACACCCGTTACTATGATGAAATTCCGAAAGGAACCTTTTTCTCCTCTTTTATATTCAAGCAATACTTTTGTATCTTGAATCTCAATTCCTTTTCAATTGTTGGGACATGTATCTATATGACCCCCTTACTGTCCATTACTTGTAAATATGATGAGGAACCCCTTTCTCTCTCATCAACCATTTTTATGAATTCTTATGTCACGCCGTTGCCCTGCCGAAATCACACCGATTTTCTAAGCCAATATCATTGTGTAGTGAATACCATACCCATTTCTCCATCAAGGGTATTCACCTTTATGCACATTTACTTATTTATTATAAAGTTTCATGTATGAATTCCACATTCCTATATCGTGGAATAAATGATTATGTTTTATGAATCCATGTTTAATGATCCATGTGGCACACTTATGCATGAAATGAAACGTTTAAGAAGGGCGCGCCCTTTATAGCGCTCCAATGCATTGGGTAAAGTATAGTATCCTGATACGTCATGTGCAATGAGTTTTGACTCATGCTAATTCAAGTTCAACGAGGGGTTAATCATGCTTCATGTGCAATGAGGGTTTACTCATGCTCCATGTGCAATGAGCCTTGGCTCATGCTAATTCAATGTTAAGTGTTGTTGCCACATTTCCATGTTATGATTATCATGCATTATCATGCCTTTATGTTCATGTTACTCTTATGCTCTATTGATGTTCCTATTCCCTAGATGTATTGTACTCCTCATGTTATTCATTGTGTACTCCCTTACTGGTCTTTATAGCTCATCTTTTTCTTATGCATGTCCTCAGGTTATCCCATGCAATGCTAAGTACGAAGGAATGTAGTGGTCATGTAAAGGATGTCTTCAATAAAGATGTTTTATTTCAAGTTTAAAGATTTTATGTAATGATCCTAAGCCCCAAAGACACTAAACCTATCAATCTTCTTTGTTGTATCAAGTGATGTTTTATGTAATAAATCATGTTTACGTTGTAATAAAAAGCAGGGTTGTCATATAAACTCAAAAAGAGGTAAATGCTTCTCTAAGGTACCTCCAAAATCTAGGATACATGCCCCTAACATATCCTCTAACACTCGTATAGTTATCTCAGACTACCCATCAGTCTGAGGGTGATATGTAGTACTTAAATGTATATGTGAGCCCAATGCCTTTTGCAACCCCTGATAGAACCATGAAGTAAAGAAGGCATTCCTATCTGAGACAATAGAATGAGGCACACCATGAAGCCGCACAATTTCTCAGATATACAGCCTTCCCATCTTGTCAATCACAATGGTCTCTTGGATAGACCAGAAGTGCGCAACCTTTTCCAACCTATAGACAACCACCCATACTACATCGCTGCTTCGTGAAGATCTTGACAATCCTATAATGAAATCCATGGTGATGTCATTCCATTTTCATTCAAGAATGGATAGAGGTTTTAAGATCCCAGCAGGTCACTGGTGCTCTGCCTTTACTTGTTGGCAGGTGGATCACCGAGTGATGGAACCTGCTATCTGATTTTTCATACCAGGCCACCAATATTGTCGACATATGAGTCTGTACATCTTGGTCATCCCAAGGTAAAATTCCCAAATCGAGGTGTGAGATTCCTTCATCATCTCTTCCAGTATACCTGAAGGTCCCATACTCGACCACGGTAAATGAGAGTTTCACTACCATAAATAACCCAACCAGGAGGTGGGTTCCTTCCTGTAACACTTTCATTCAAAATAGGTCCCTCAGGATTAGTCAACTATTGCCTGCGGACTTCCTCCAAAAGAGAGGATGTCATTGTAAGAGCTATTAGAACTGGTTATCAACTCTAATCCAGAACCTCAAGATGCATCTATGAAAACAAGGCCATCATTTTCCACTCTCTGTTGGCTACCTGCACGACCTATGCCTTTGTCTTGCGGCTTAAAGTGTCTGCCATAACATTTCCATTACCTGGGGTATAAGCTAGCTCAAAGTAAAACAATTGCAAGAATTCGACCCACCATTGTTGATTTAAGTTCATGTCTCGTTGAGTAGAGATATATTTAATTCTTTTATGATATGTGAAAACAATGAATATCTCACCCAAAAAATAGGGTCTCCAACAATGTAGAGAATGAACCACATCTTCCAACTCAAGGTCATGGGTAGGATAGCTCTGCTCATGAGGTCTCAGCTGGTGGGATCCATAAGCCATGACTCGATCACCCTGCATCAAAACTGCACCCAGTCCGATTCATGAAGCATCACAATACACTGTATATCTCTTACCAGGTTCAGGTAGAATCTAGATCTGGGATGAGCTTAGTATTCCTTTTAATTCCTAAATGGACTTTTCACAAGCTTATGACTAGATGAACTATAGATCATTCTTAGTCAGGGCCGTAAGAGGCGCTGCCATGTGGGAGAAATCCTGGATGAATTGCATGTAATAGCCAGCAAGCCCTAAGAAACTGTGGATGTCGAACACACTCTTGATATGCTCCCATGAAACCACGATGCTCACTCTTTTTATGGGTCAAATGATACCCCTGATTCAGATATAATATGACCCAGGAAGTGTACTTTATCAATCCAGAAGTGGCATTTACTGAGCATAACGTATAACTGGTGCTCTCTCAGTGTACTCAACATGATCTCAAGATGGGTTGCATGGTTGTGTATGGAGTGTGAATACACTAAGATTTCATCCATGAAGACTACCACAAAGGAATCATGATATGGATAAAAACCCAGTTCATTATAGCCATGAAGACTAGTGGCACATTTGTGAGGCTGAAAGGCATAATTAGATACTCGTACAAGCCATACCTACTTCGGAATTTCGTACATGGTATGTCATATGGTCACACATGCACCTAGTGATATACTGACCTCAGATCAATCTTAAAGAAAACAGTTGCTCCCCGGAGCTAGTCAAAGAGAACAACTATACGATCCAATTGATATCGATTCTTTACAATGAGCTGGTTAAGTCGATGATAATCCACACATAAACTTAGGGTGCCATCTGCCTTCTTGAAAAAGAGACAGGTGAACCCCACTACGATGTTATAGTTCTGATGAAACCCATAACCTCAAGGTCTTCAAGCTACTTTTTGAGTTCATGAAGCTCAGTTGGTTCCATCCTATAAGGAGGAATAGACACTGGTGTCGCACCTAGCATGAGCTCGATAGTGAACTCCACATCTCTCATAGGATGTAAGCTAGATAAATCATCAGGGAAGACGTCTGTGAAAAGACCCACCAATGAAGGGAAAACATCTAGTTACGTTATTTGATCGCTCATGAAGAGACTTTCTAATTGAGCGGTCACTCTACCCAACACTGCATATTTAGGCTTAGCTCAGTCTTCCTACACATCCCCTTTTCCTTTGTGAAGATATGTGTCACCCTCAAGGGATCTGAAGGACACCTGATGACAATAGAAATTCACTTGGGCATGATAAGGAGAAATTCAATTCAAACCGAGGATGAATTCGATGCCAGACATATCGGGGATATAGAAATTTCAAACAAAATAGTACCCGCCGATCTCGAGGGAGAACTCTTGTCCCTGGTGTATGCCCTCTGTTCTGACCCCAAGAGGAGTGTTGAGAGATATGACACCACAATGAAACTCAATTGGAAAACCAAGACTCTCAAAAACCACAGCAGATATAAAGGAGTGTGATGCACCGGTATCAAAAATAGAAGAAACTAAAGTAGAGGATACTAGGATAGTATTTTTCACTGTAGATGGTCCTGCACTATACTCCTCTGGTTTTGATTGCACTGTGTACATGGGACTTGATCCATGTCCCTGGTACACTACTTGGTTGGCCTGAGCAGGTCCACTCTGCTGACACTGATAGTCTGGAACTGGATTTCCTCGACCACGATCTCATCCATTACCTCAGCCAGATCAATCATTGGAAAAATAACTTCCAGCCTGCTGTGGAGTCATAGATCCCATACCTGAAGGAGATGCAGGTTTAGATCTTCTTCTACTGGAAGCTGAAGAGAAGGAAGGAAAAAAATGTTGAAGTTTTGTGAAATGAGTAGAATACTATAACACAATCATAGAGCCCTGCTGAAGATGTAGGAATTCTCGTGAACAATCATCTCCCAAAGTCTGTGGGAAAAAGGGATTGTAGAAGGCTGCTTGGAAATCGGCCCAATCCATGTCACTAGCCTGCTCAGCCTGAGAAACAACATCCCACCAGTGTTTGACGGTGTCACAAATCATGTAGACTGCAAGCCTTACCATTCACTATGGAGGCATCTCAAGGTTGTCAAAGATAGACCGTACAACTTCTATCCATGACTCTGCAACATGAGGGCCGCCACTCCCCGAGAAGGTGGGAGGGTGCTGCTACAGAAAGTCCCACATAAGGTCTTCCATAGATGGTGCAGGTCCGAGGATATTCTGAATAGAATGCATAAACTTGAGAAGAATATCCCTAAACATAGCGCCAGGGTCCCCCAGAAGATCAACAGGAGGTAGTGCCACGGGAGGCTCTACCAGAGGAACCACTGGTGGTTCAGGACCCACCATCTCTGGAGTGCCCTCATTTCCACTCTCCTGAGGCATAATATGATGACATCACAGGGGAATTTATCTATAAAAACCAAACACCCACCTTTAGAAAGGGATTAAAGAAGGTGGGAAAAAAAATTAGGCCCAAAAAGAGGATAGGTATATAGCCCGCCTCTGAGCACTAAACAATAGACAACCCGCCTCAAGAGCTGGGTTTCGATATAGAAGAAAAAAACTAAAAAGGATCACTGAAAAAGTACTACATTCCACTCCTAGGTTGCCAGACTAACTTCTAAAAGGATATCATGTCTTTATATTCAACAAACTATAATTTTAAAATTTCACCACTAGGCACAATATTAGTCACATGCAAACTTGAAAATGCACGCTGAAAGTATATATGGCATGGTAATATGCATGGTATTTAAATCATATAGTGCCTATTATGAGGCATGGAATGTATTGACCTCGTATCATTGGGCTGCAATGGTAAACCTATTATCTCAACAATACCATCACAATAACAATGCAATACAAGTGAGCCACCCAACAGTGAAATCCTATCAACAATAACTGGCATAATCAACAACTACAATCCCAACCCAAGGATTTTAGTTTTCCCCTGTACATGTGTTAGCTACGTCCAAGCACATAGTACATCCCAAATCCCTATATCTTAGTCTCCCATCTAACCCAAACAGTAAGAAAAAAGAAAAAAAACCCCTATGATACCACTTTGTAATGCCCTGACCTGGCTCACCTCTAAGACGGTGGGCATACCAGTGGTCACATAACCTCAAGCGCATCTCCCCAAACTCTAGAGGCTGCTGAATAGAAGCGAGGGCCCTTTTTGTGTATGTGGTGGAGACTACACCCTCATAGGTAACCGATTATATCATAGTAGAAGTAAATAACAACAAATAGGAAGTAGATGAAGCATTTAAATAAACAAACTGTAGCAAAAGCAATGTAAATAATCCAACTGAATGATAATAACCAAATGTGGAAGCTCATGGAAAAATGACATGCCAGGATGTAAGTCTGAACTGAATGTATGGAAAAGAGAACTCAAACACATAGTCAAATAGAAGAAAAGACACAAGAAACAACTACATCGTAAGCAAGGCCCTTCCCTCTGCCCTAGTCTCCATCCTAAGTAGTAATGAACAGTCAAGAATCGGAAGCAGCATAGTTCCCCTTGTCAATACCTGTGAACATGTAATCTACTCAGGTGTCGATGACTCCTGAGATGGGTGTGAGATAAAATCCCAGTAGTCCGACACCCACAATGTCTAAACCTTTCCATTTCATGCAAAAAAGAAATGTAGTGTGCCATTACATAACCATTTCAAATAAATTAATTACAGTGAAACGAAATAAATAAGTCGACCTGGGACCCAAACAATACCCATGCATGGTCACCTAATTCAGCCTAAGCTAGTAGTCTGATCAGTTACCTATCAACAAAAATGCATGAACATGCATATATATATATATATAAACCCATAAATCATGGTAAAACCATGAAACAATTATACACCAAGCTTGTGCTTTAACTTGGGGTTCAAGTCCAGTGTCAACCCGACACACTTCCACATATCAGGGAAAACATCTCAATTCTCAAGAGACTCAATTATAAATAACATAAACCTTATTTGAATCATTATTTAAGGATCAAATTGAGAGTTAAAGTCTGATTTCGTCTCGAAGGTATCACTAAAAAACATCCGTCAATTTATCCAATGTCACCGAGCCTGTCCAATGAAATATTTCCAAAGACCATGTATCGATCGAAGAATGGATTTACCGTGAGTCCATCCCGATCTCACTAAAAGTTGTCAAGTGTCATCCAAGGCTGGCTTAGCCATATTTCCATCAAATCTATCCCGATGTGCCCTTTTGGAACCGGTATCACTAAAAAGTATTAGAAAGTCCAGGGAAGTGTTTGTCCAGCAAAGCCAACAACACCGCCCCTAGCACATAGAGTTAACCCATCAGGAATAGAGGATCTAAGCATGGCCCTTAATACGGGTCCCGCCCCCTTTCCCCACTCTAAATTTAATTAATCTTTTCATAGTAGAAGATATGACATAATTGGCATATAAGGTCGCAGCTTGAAAACCAACCAGATATACCCGCATCACAAGGAATAAATCCAAAAGTATAGCATAACAACTTGAAAGGAAATATACATATCATATAAACCCTAGCGGATAATGCACAAATAAGAAGACATTCAGCACAAAAATTTTCAAGACAATATACATATCATATCAATCTCAGCGGATAATGCACAACTAAATAATAAACAGCTCAACATAACAACTTGCAAGGAAATATACATATCATATCAATATCAGCGGATAATGGAAATTTACATAATTATCATTTCAGCATAACAAGTTCCAATGATCCTACAATTCATGTTCATGTTAAAAGAAACTATTTATTTAATTTAATTAAAATAAAAAGGGGCTTCGAAGCACATGAAAATAATTAAACAATAAAACCAGCTAATAAAAGATTACACCAACCATGTCGACATGCACAAAGGGGTGTCTGAATTTGTTTCAACAACTCCAAAAAAATGAATTTAATATGATTAAGGCTGCAACAATTAAGCATTTCTATTAAAGTAATTAAAATGGGTAAAATTCACAATGTCGGTAGGCACTGACAAATGACACAACATCATGTTTTTAGAAATCGAAACCAAATAGAGGGAAAACAAGTAGGAACCCAAACTTGCAGTCATAGTTGACTCTAAGATCCGCAGTGGGATTTTATTTGACCTAAAATGGATTAAAACAAAGGATTTTAGAAAAACCCCAAAATAGGGTAAATATCTTCTATGACAAACTTCACACAGATTACTCAACAGAAATGAATGATTCCTAATGTGAAATGTTAGCCTTTCCCTAAGGTTTACTATGAAATTGATAAGAAGAAATTAGACATCATATGGAGGAGTAGAAGCCTTCTGAAGGGGCTACTGGTTGGAGTGAAGAGATTGAGGGGTGCGACTTGATGAGTGAGAGAGGGAGAGGGGAGAGGAAAAAAAGAAAAGATAGAAAAGAAAGAAATAGAAAGGAAAAGAAAAACAAGAGAAAAATAAAGGATATGGAAAAAAGGAAATAAAATAAAATTTTAAAAAAATAATGGAAAGAGAAAAAAATAAATATATTTTTAAATGGGAATCCCATATTTCAAATATTTTCATATTTCTCGTAACCCCCTCTTTATTTTATTCCAGAATTTATTTTTATATTTTATTTCATTTTTTAAATCTTCATTAAATCTCTTATTACTCTTTTTCAATCCTTAATTATTTATTTAAAACCCAAACACCTCACCAACACGTGACGCAACATTTTTCATGAAACATATGAAAATATATAATTTAAAAATAAGCTTCCCGAGACCCGCAATGAGGTGCGCAGGTGCACGCCCTAGGTCACTTAAATAATTAGACAGAAAATAAGTAAAAATGGTTTGTACCTAATTATGGTTGGGATGTTATGGTGATGTACTTGAAAAAATAAACCCTTTATTCTCCAATTCCTTCTAATGAGTTTTATATTCTTGGAGCCCTTTCAGTTCTATTCTATATGAAGGAATGAAAAATGGTTCTGCTCCCAAAAACAACTCTATCATGAAATCAACATCCCTATCAGATGGAAGCCTCAGGAAGTCCTTGAGAAACACATCATGAAACTGATCCACCACATGAGGAAATAAAATATTCTTTTCTCCCTCATCATCAATCTTAATACAAGCCACTTGAGCTTTAATTTTACCAAAATACTAACAAAACAACCCTACACAGCCTGCCTAGATATCACATTCTTCACGATGGACATAAATACCCCCTCAATAGATATCAATGTAACCCTAAGATGGTAATAGTTGATATTGTACTGGTAAAAAACCATCTAATCCATTTCCAAAATTGGATCAGAAGCTAATATCTCATGAAAAAATAAGTCCCAAAGAAAATGGTACCCGCCAACATTAAGAGAAAAAACCATACATTGCCTAATATTTTTTACTCACACCTCTAACTAAATATGAATTGGCATAAAACCACACACACTTTCCACTACTAGTCCCAACACAACCAAAAAAGAAGACATAAAAGAATGTGGTCAACATGTGTCAAATAAAGAACTAAGAAGTGTAGGGGCTACAAGGATCAAACCTCAAACAGTAGATAGTCTAGCCTCACCACCTGCAAGTGTTGGATAAAATATGTGGAGCTTACCTAAAACTCTACACTGGATTCAGTCTGATTCGTTGGAAATGCACTACCCTACTGATATGGGAGCTCTCACCCCAGAGTTCCACACCCACCTCCTCATCTGGTACGACCAATTGATCTCTTACTGCATGACTGGTATAGGGTAACTGACCCCCTTCCTACACTCATCATTAGAATAAATCCGAAATCAACACCTATATATCAATGGTTCCTAAAAAACCTTTGCACCTTACTCATTCTTCATCGCACTGAGCACTCAACCGGTGGTGGGGGAACTAACCTCGCATGTGCCCCGACCCACCACACCAAAAGAAAAACACTTTGTTACTACCCTAAGAGGCTGATCCTCTCTTCTGACTACTCTTCACACTTACAACATGGTGAAGATTCTAAAAATGATGCTTCATTCCATCAAAACTCACTCCACTGGTTTATCCAAATAGAACCACAAACCCCCAACCCAAAGCCTCTCTTACATTCCCTTTAGAAATAAGGGCCTGATCTACCACCTCTATAACCACTTTAAGCTGAATATGTTAACCAAGGAAATAATTTCATGTATAATTCCATGAAAAAAAAATTCATATCGTATCATCCTCATCCCTTGCTAACACCGAAACAAAGAATTTAATGTCTGTAAATCAGCCCGCATAATCGATCACTAACATGGTCTCTTCGGTTAACCTCATAAACTTCACAGCCTTCTCCAATATCAAGGTCTCTACATAGAAATTATTGATAAAATTATAATAGAATTATTTCCATAACATACCATCAGCCTACTAAGTCTAAACCAAAATATCTTACCAGTGCTATATTAGTCCCTGCAGTATATAAGCTGCCAACTTCACTCTCTTCTCATGAGGAGTCTCTAAGTGATCCTATTCATCTAAATAAACTCTATTCAGAACACTGCATCCTCAATTCTTACCTCTCTAGAAAACATTGGAGTGTTATAAAAATAGAAATCTCTGTTTAGATCAAACACACTTCACATGAACCACCATAGGTCACAATCCATCTTCTGCGTGAAATGAAAAAGTTCTCACAGAACTACTCCTCTTCTCTGTTATCTTGGACCAATGGGTTTTCCTACTCTACTACTTTTGGTGTGTTCTTGGAAATACCCTCTTGTATCACAATTGAAACACGTCTTCATGGTGACATTTTTCTATAATTCCAAATAGAAGTCTCAGAACACATGACATAAAGCTTCCATATTTTATATAAAAGAAGGATCTCCACTAGCCATAAATAACTCAATTCACATACACCATCCTAACAGTCACTACCATTCACAGAACACTACCCTCAACCACCCCTATCGTGGGTCATGGTCAACCTAGGGTAGAATAACTGATACATCCACAAGGTTTTTCATTAAACACCCATTTTACCATTTTCACTTACACAACATAAATCTCTCTCTTTTAGGAACCTCTGAATCTTTCCATCGCATCACAACAAGAGTTAAAGCCATTTATGACTCTTCATTGATCACTATTTCATTAACATTTCATTCAAATTTCTTTATGTTTACCCATTTTAATCATCTTTATTAGACACCAGTTCTAAAAAATTCTCAAGGAAAATGAAATTCATTTTATCCCTTAGGTCTTGAAAATCTCCCCCATGTTTGCCTACCATGATGAATGTGACCTATATCCTTACGTTCCAGAAATTATTCTTAAATGAAAAACCTCA
This sequence comes from Viscum album, assembly GCA_963277665.1. Classification (NCBI taxonomy): domain Eukaryota; kingdom Viridiplantae; phylum Streptophyta; class Magnoliopsida; order Santalales; family Viscaceae; genus Viscum; species Viscum album. Next base: position 1,629,593,107 of record OY728159.1, read on the forward strand.
TTCCATTCCAAACTTGAGAAAAATATCATTAAATAGTCACATCACACAACATGTGCATCACCGCAATGGTGAAATATCATTAAACCATAACAACACACACTGAAAACAATAATTCCCTACCTATGTACTTGGATTTTCTCTCATAAATTGGTTAGATAATACTAAGAACATGATCATTCCCAAGAAATGAAACATCCTAATCTCATTTCTACAATCAATAAATAATAATACCTTATAAAATAACCTCTATGATACCACTCTGTAAGGTCCCAACCCAAGATCCACTAAATCGGTGCTTTGAGCCAGGTCAACACATGACCTCTAGAATGCCTCCCCATACACCTAAGGTTTTTGACTAGCATCGAGGTTCTAATAAGTCACATGGGGAGAATATACCCTCTTCATTATAGTAGGCCATAATAGATTCAATATAAAATAAAGGAAACAATAAAAATAAGAAATAACATGAATTACCAACAAAATTCCTAGAATGGGTACTTGCCCAAAGGCCAAAAGTAAATATCCAATGTCATGTAAATAATGATATGTGTAAGGAAAACCAAAAATAAAGACAAAATAAAGAATCCGAAAAATGGGTTTCAACACCATGTCCCATCCCATGTTCCTTGTACATCCCCTAGAAAATCAACCCTCTATCATAGGGCCTTTTCCTTTGTCTTGGCCTGCAACCATGAAGTCTACTCGGGTACTGAACAATGACCCGAGAAAGGTGTGAGTTCAGATCAATAGGATAATGTCAACAGTGTCTACAAAACCTCAAGTATAAACATATAGTTCATTGAAATAAAAAATAAATTACACATTACACAAAAGACAACTTGGGTGCCAATAGTTAACAATATTAACATTATCCATTTTCATCATTTTTCCATGGGTTGGGAATTTACATTATTTACACTATAGACTAAGATGGTCAATTATCATGAATATGGTAAAAACTCAGGTTACCTATCTCATTAGGGATAAAAATTTCCTAAATAAATACATCACACTTATCTTGTAGCCTTAGTATTGGCAGTCTCATAAAATTCAACTATTAGGGGAATAGTGCCTCAATCCCCTTCCCTAAACCATGCATTATGGGGTTTGGTTTAAATCATCTGTTTAACCTAGATTGTGGTCATAGATCCTCAAGTCCTATACCCCAAAACTACCAAGCCATGTGCACAAAAATATTTATCCATTTACCATATATACCATATCCAAAACCATATACAAATAAATACACATAACATTCAAGTCTCATAATTATTCAACATGTGAATTAACATCATGCCTTGACCCATTATAAAATTTACTAATTACACTGCATATCCCATTTCACCAATTTTCCTTTCTCATGTCTTAACCCATTTTCATAATCAACAATTCCCATACATTAGACCATTTAAACAATTCATCGATTCCATTATGTTAACTCAATTAACACATTCATAAATTCCTATATGTTAGCCCATTTAACATGTTCATAATTTCACATTCATTAGATCACTTATAAATTTCATGTACAATTCATAACTAATTTTTCACAATTAATTTAATTTATCTAACCCATTTCATATTAATAAAAACTATAATTTATGACATTATCAATGTCTATAAACAAATATTAATATTTCCTTTTACAAATAAACTAGTATATAAACATGTTAATCATGGCCCTTACTTTATCACAAGTCAATTTTATGCACAACATTATAATTTTTCATGTTTATGAATGTTGGTTCAACCCATGGGGGGCCCTAAATTAGTCAAGTCAACCTCAATTCATCCTATGGGGATCATGAGGGGTTTAATTATTCATTTATCCAACCATTTTAATAAATCAATTTAAATTCATAAAATCCACAAGAATATAAACCCATTAACACAACCACACATGCACAATTAAACTTTTGGACTATGGGATATAACTTTTAGATCCCCTACCTCGATTACAAAGACAAAAAATTTCCCAACCTAATACCTTGAATCATATTCATGAAAATTTTAAATCTAAAACCTATGATCCACTAGAAAAATAGGGTTTCATGGATTTGGAGAAGAAGAAAAAATACACAATCCCTACTCTAGAAAAGAGATAAAAGAGAAGTGTTAGACTCACCCAAAGCATCGATCTGCACCCAACGACACTCCAAACAACCTAGAAATGAGAAATATATATCCTTGAGAATACTTGGTCATTTTGTATTATCACTAGGGTTACTGAATAATTAATGGGGAAATAAATAAAGTAGAATACATAAAATCTTGAGGGGGGAAAATGGTAAAACCCACTTTTAATGGGGAGCATGGTTTTTTTTGCACAGTTTGAAAAACCTTGTATCTACCTTTATCCAAGAGGTATCCAAGTCACATGGTTACCTAGGAATCTTACATGGCTTGACAAACCATGTGCCAACCATGCAAAATTTCTCTATCCCAACCCATACAGTTTCTTCCCCCTTGCATGATTTACCTAATCATGAACCACTCCTCCCAACTAGCATGTTTTGGGAACATGGTTTCTAGTAAACCTTAACCAACCATGAAACATGAATAGGATGGCATAATTTCCCATTTCTTTCATATCCCAAATCCTTGAAATACCCTTGAGATTGCATATACACCATGTAATCATTTAATTAACCAACTTGAAGGGATTGAAACCAAAATTTTAACAAGAACATACCTCCACAAAGTCTAAGATATTACACCATTGATATTTGTATCATTCATATTCTTATTTTTATATTATTTAATTTTTCATTTGATATTATTTATATTATGGGAAATATATCTAAAAGGATACTATATAAGTAATGGTTTAATGTAACAATCTCACTTTCTACTAGGATTATTTATTCCCTAATTTTCCAATAATGAAATTATATCCAATATCTCAAAAATATTATTTATTTTATTCTCCTTTTTATATTTATTTAAATTAAAATTTGTCCTTTAATCTTTATCCATCTAATTACTCAATGGTCTGAATGAATATTTTTTTTAAGGAAAACCTACTCTGTTTTCTCTTATGTCGTGAATGTTTTCTTCCATGTACATATTTTTTTTAATTGTTTCCAAGAATTTTTTACTATACTATAAAGATTTATTAATGAATTTTTTTATCCATATTTGGGTTTCTATAAAAACATTTAAAATGAATATTCTTTTCCTTTTCTGAAGGTGGTAATTTTTACTAATGGTGTGAATGGAATATTTGTTTATATACACATCATATGAATTTTTTTTACCATAATGATGAAAAATATTATGCTTAAAGATTCATTTATAGACTTACATGGATCATTTATATGAAAATTTTTCCTTATGATTTGGTAAATTTTTAGATTTTAAATAAGTGATTTAAAAAATTAATGGTATTTCCCCCAGAATTTTTTAATGATCTTTTAAAGACATATATTATAACCTCCTTTTTTGTTATTTGTGTTTTAGAAGGTATTTTATGCTATGATACAACCCTTATTCTTTCTATATAGAGTTGATGATTATGATGATGAAATACTGATGAAACCCATTTTATTTTCCATGGGTTAAGCTATGAGAAAATGATAAATGTTTTTGTGATCTTATAGAATATATATGAATAGATTATTATTATGTTGAGGGTGGGTATGTTATATCCATCAAATGAATTAGGTAATGGTTAATGTTTTATGAGATCAAAGTGTACATGGGAGGTTATCCCAAGCCCAAAAGAGGGCACATAGGATTTTATCCCAAGCCCAAAGAAGGCACTCATATGGTTTTCCCAAGCCTAACAAGTGATGAATATCGTGGTTACATAAGATTAATATGAAAATTTTTATTCCATTCTTTTATACCATGATATTATGCCAATTTTATGTTCTCATAAGTCATATTATTTTATTTTATTTATTATTCATGTCATATGAACTGCCAATATTTATATAATGACTCATGATTACTATCTATGAATTTCTAGGTATGATTTTCAAATGTTATTCTTATGTTATTATACCCTTATACTCATGTTATACTTAAAAATTATCTAGGATTGATATGTTTATTTTTACCCTTATTGAGAATCTAATATCACCCATAATTATGTTTTCTTTTCCCCAGTATATGAATAAATATTTTATGTATGAGATGTCTATGAAGGGTACCAGTTGTGAAGAACTTGACGAGGGATAATGTAAATGTTTTATTCAATAGTGGTTTATGTATCCATGTTTCCAAAGACACTAATACATTATGGTTCGGGAATTATTTATAAAATTATATAAATAATATTCATCTAATATGATGTTTTGTTTATATATGTGATGCTTTGGTAAACTAATATGGTTTCAGAGAAATGTGTAATAATTTTTGGAAACAATTATGACAGAACTTTTGTAAGATCCTTTCGGATAAGTCTATGTATAGGAGGAAATAATAAATTATGTTAAGCATAGGTTTATGGTTTTCAGAGATAATATATTCTTTCTTAGATATTGAAAATTGGATGTGGTTATGGCACAGACGCACCTAGAGGTAAAAGATCAATATTTAATGGATTGGGTATTAACTTGATCAACACAGGTTCATAATGAGTGGTCCAAAGATTTCACACCTAGCTAAATACTCATGTGGTATATTATTGGGTTAATTAATAGTATTTATATAAACCGTTAAAATGGTTTTGAATAGATAATTCCCATGGATGACCTTGTTTAAACCTAAGGGGTCATAGATTGAAGATAATGTGTCACTATTTATACATCCTATAAAATATTTCCATGATTATATGATTTATCACTATTATTATTATTTCTCACACTCTTATTTTGGGTTTTAGTTAATAGATGAAACCATGAGTAATCACGTTAACGCTAAATGTGATGGACTACGTAATGATTGTCCTAAAAAACAAAGTGAAATATTATAAAAAATATGAATTCTCATGATTGTTACTATATAAATATATTAATATATGATTAATAAACAAAACATAGGTGAGTTTCCAAATGAACAAAATAATATAAAAGTAGAGTTTCAAGAATACCACAGAGGAAAGGGTTATCATCTTCTAATATGTCGATAATGTGGGAAGAATCACCTAGAGAAATGTCATAAAAGAATGATAATATGTTTTATGGGTGGAAAAGAAGGGCATTAATAAATTAATTGTTGTGGAAAAATAATGAGTTCAATGGGGAGAAATAAATAATTTCCTAATGTACCACTTATTGTTTAATGTCTTATTTCTAGTGAATATGGTAGTTATCTAAGTGAGTACCCAAATATAAGTGATAACTTATTGAACAAGTATGGGCCTTTTATATGTCAACCATTAAAGTGGAATAATTTATGTTTTTATATATTAGGATTTGATAATTATATTACAATTTTTTTTATTAATGATATTCTAGTTATAAGAACCTCTAAACATAAAAGGATTGTTATGTAGTAGTTTTTCATTTAGGATTTGAAATAATATATTGAATAGTAAATATAACATAAAAAATTAATTTAGTGGTTAGGTGATATTATTGGAAAACACATGATTGAGGAATATATAACCCTTAATATATTTCTCATATAGAGATAATAATGCTTACTTGGGAAAAATATATGATTTATATTAATAAAGAAATATTGATAGTATTTTTTCCTTAAAATTAATTAGTGATTTGATGAAAAAGTAAATTATGCTATATTTGATGAAATTTATTTCATTTTTGGATTTATGGAATATATTAAATAGTTTATGGTTTTATTTTATTAATATGGATAAAGTTATTTTTTTTTGAAAGAGTATATGTTTTCATCGAGGTTTTATAGTGATTTATGTTAATATAATGTTTCAGGAGAACATATTATCAATGCACTCACATGTTTGGTATGATACATTATATACTACTTTATGTTGTTTGAATATTAATGTGAAACAGATTTTTGGAAATTTTATAACCTAATTATTTCTATGTTTGTAGGATTTTGAATACTAGTTAAGCACACTTTAAGTAGTTTTTCAATTTAGTTATCTGTGGAAAAAATTAAGTAGATATTTGGATGTTATTATAAAAATATTTAAGAATAATATTTCAAATGATAGTTTATTCATATTACATATCATAGAATATATTAACCTATTTTTTAGTAACTTAATAGAGACAATAAAAATATCTTTTAATTCTTTTTCATATCTTAAGATCTATTAGAAGTTTATTTTAGTGATTTAGGAAAGAAAAATTAATATTTTCATTCATCATTAGAGTTTAGGATGAAAATAAGTGGAAAATAATTGAAACATGAAACCAAATGAAAAATTTATACTTATGGATTTGAAAAAATAAATTATATATTCTCATGTTACATTATAAAATAATTCCACAATACTAGGAAAAATAACCATGAATGAGGTGCTTAATTTTTTCAACTATGGTTTATAGTTTTTCTAACTTAATCAAAGATTAGTAATTAGTTAAAATTAAATTAAGGGGGGGGGATAAGGGAATGCTTCTCATGTTTTTATATCTTTGTTATTATTGTGATATTTTGTTTTTAGGGGGTTGATCTACTTTTAAAAATTGTATCCATTAGTGGATTTGTGTGCATTGGATATATGTGTTGTTACTGCTACTTTTGTTGTGATTGTCATGATATCACCCTAAAATAGAAAATTTTTGACAACTTATATTTATCTAATGAAATGGTTTCCTTAGGATTATATCTTGCGTGATAACTCTTATAAAATATAGGACAATGTGATAAAATCCTATTTGAAATTATTTTAAAATAGATTTTGATGTGCTTCTGTTTGTTAGCCATGCCTTTGGGGCAGTGAGTGATATGTGGTTGTTTCACTGTCCTTTTGGGGCGGCGAGGTGATATGTGGTTTTTTGTCCATACTTTTTGGGATATGTGGTGATATTAGGTTCTTTGGACATGATTTTGTGGCCACATAGTGGTTGTTATTGTTTATGATCTTGGGGCGCTGAGGTGGTGGTATGATGGGGATTTTGATCTACTTGAGATGTGTGGTCATGTAGTTCTAGATGCCCAGGTAGTGATGGAATAATTGTTTAATATTGGCTGAAATTAAATGTTTTTGGTTTTCTTAATGGTTTAGAAATAGTTAATGAGTAAATAAATTGAGGTATGCGTGGTAAAATGTGGTTGATAATAATAATGAAATGAATGGGATGATTAAATGGCTTTGTTTTGTAACACGAATGTGGCTTATTTCTTATGGTTTGGTTTTATACATTTATGGGTGGTAGAAAAAGTGATGATATTGTGAGTTGGTTTGAATTTGGTTGTGAACCAAGGTTGGGATTGTGTGTGGCCATTTGTATATATACTTATATATTCCTTGTGATTTCTATATGCTGCCCACCCACAATTAGAACAATGATCTAACAATGTATAGTCATGCATGGGGTGTTTTTTTGAAAACCATGTGGAGGATAGATGGATGGGTACCTGCTATTTCCCACACTCTCTTTTAGGAAAGGTATGTATCTCACAGGACGTGATTCCCAAATCATTTTAGTGAAATAAATGGTGGTTTTGATAGCCCATGTGTTTTCGAGCAAGCTGTGACGTGACCGTTCTTGTGGGGCAATGGCCCAGGTGTCTTCAGGTATGATGTGATGTGACCATTCTTTTAGTGATGTGTGGTATAAGAAAGAGATGGGAGATCCATTATATATGATGCTGGGGTGTGGGAGTAGAATACTAGTAGAAAAGCAGTACGAGGTACCATTATCGAAGTTATTCTTGTTATATTATATTACTTAGATTGCATTATTTGGTGAGTTTTCCCTAGTGAGTTTGGGATGGATAGTTGACCAGTTTAGGTTCTATTGGTTCTTCTATTTTATCATGGGTTCATTAGTATGATCTTTTCACATGTGCATAATTTTTTTTCTACTGAGTATACTTGTATGATCACCCTAGGTATATAAAACTGTTTTCAGATTTCCAGGAGGATTACGTCGACCATGATGGACATTACTAGCTTAGAACATTAAATAGATGTTGAGTTGCTAGCTTTTCTTTTGGGTATTAACTTTGGATACTTTTCTCTATATTAGTTTGATTTTATGCATGAATTGTGGGATGGTTTTGGTTTGTTTTTCATATCATATATTTGATTATTTTATGGATTATTCATATTTTCCCATGATCTTACATTATTATTAGGGGAAATGCCTCCTATTTCATGATATTTGTATACCTTCATTTCCAGTCAGCAACCTAGGGCTTACTAGATACGGGACATGGGGGTCATTATCTCTATATCATCCTTTAGGTATCTTTGGTGGGTGGGTGTCTTGACATTATACTTTAATGGGAGGAGGTTTTGGAAATCAAATCATAGCTCAACATGGAGGTGGTAGTCTACACATATGCACGAGTGATAATTTCATTTCCTATTTCATGGAAAATAGAAGAGAAATGGTTGTGAAATCATAATGATAAAATCTAAATATATTTGTGATACTAGAGTAAAATATTAGAATTTTTATGATACTAGATTAATCATTTTATGATGGATACAGTAGGTTTAGAAAATGTAGATGAATAAATAAAATTGAAAGAGCTCTCTTAATATTTATACCTCTTCTTTGGGATACCACCTTCAACACACACCATAATCCTTGAAAGATTTGTCCTAAGAGAATAATAGAGGATATAGGGAGAATATATTAAGATAGGAAGGTATTATTTTAGGTATTTTATGATCTATAGGGATAAATTTTTTTGAGTAAGTTAGGAGAGGATGTTCTCTTTTATATGAAATAGAGTGGACACACAAGATATTAATTAAAATATTTAAATAATATAATGTAAATTTCCTGTGAAAGTGGAAAAGATGCCCAAGGATATCTGGGAGATATAATATAGGGTCTAAATATCTTTAAAAAATATGAGTTAGAAACGGTTTTGTGGTATTCCCACCATTTTCTCTTTGTTTATCTTCTTGGTAAACTCGTTTTAACCTTAGTCACGACAATAAAGTTTTACTATTTTTACTATTCATGATGAAAAAAATAAAAAGTGACCTCATTATGATTTATAGAAATTTTGATTCCAAATATGGAATCAATTTAACCAAATTCAATCTCGATAAGTGGAAGAAATTAATTTTAAAATAAGCATGTAAAATACAATGAAAACCAGTTTTTAGAAAAATGCGTTTTAGGTTTAAAAATAAATTTACATTCATTTCATTCCTAGTAAACACTATAAAATGAATTTTAAAATATATAATTGACTATATAATCTATATATTTCATTAAAACCGTGAATAAATAATAATTTATTTAATTTATTAAGATAAAATCACATTGTACATATAAAAACAATTTTCTGAAAAATGAATTTTTAAAACTGAAAAATGACTTTATACTAGAATAAAGTATAATATTGATTACCGTTTAATTAATTATATTCTTTATAAAGAAATTGAATTTATGTTAAATTAATATCAAATTCAAAAAATAATGGGACTTTTAAATTACTTTATTTAATGAAATGAATAGACAGTTTTACAAAGATCAATATTTTTAACTTTTCACTTAAAACATAAATCTATTAAAAAATACAACAAATTAAACCTAAGATAATATTAAAATGGTGATTTAAAAAATTATAATCATTTTAAGATATAAATTATCTACAATTATTATTATTTAATTTTAATTCCAATCCCAAAATGAAATAAAAATCATTTTTGAAGAAAACATATTTTGGAAGTATAAAACGACTTTAATAAAAACTGAGTAGTTATTAATTTATAATTCATAAAATTATTTTCACTATGGAAAACATTTATCATTTTTTTCATAATTTGGTTTTTCATTATCTTAAAATTAATTTAAAAAATATTTTATAATGATCATTTTTAAATTATATTTTTTTTATTATATATCAAAATTTACTTAAAGTTTGGTGTTGCATATTTGGAAGGGTATAAAAATTATTATTATTTTAAAATAAATCTTTATGGTGTTACACACATAGTTCATAAATTTATACACTAACCCTGTAAATAAACTGTAAAACTGAAATATACATTTTACACAATTTTCCTACAATCATGTACCAACCTTGCACAACACACCAAGCCACACACTAGGCCGCACTATTTGTTCTTGAATATATTTGTTTAAACCATAAAAATGAAATTAACATGAAATCAAACCATTAATGACAAAATTAACTTTAAAATACCCCATATTTTGGGGCTGTATGAATTTTCCCAAACCATGTACACTTAACTCTACAGCAGGTTAAAAACATTTACTAAAATTATAACTCCAACCCAAAGCTCTCAAGATTCACTCTAGCACATGAAAAACCACACAAGTCTTAATCCATATGAAATAACATCTCTTTAATACATTATAGCTCCTTAAATAAAATATGAATAATCAATTATAAAAAAATAACAATGGTAAAAATAAAAAAATAAAATTTCCTTTAAATATCACAACCAATCTTCACATAGGGTATCAGAACCCATTACAATACTAGTTTATATACTATGGTCTCATTTCAATACCATAAATAAGAGTCATTCTAGGAAATACATAAGTCACTTCATCCTTTAAAAATTCATCTAATATGACCATCAACATCATTTATCCTTAGTGTGACTCATTCTAACAATCACAACCAATCCTAACATGTTCATCTCTTTATACTCCATCCTATAACTATGAGAAATATATCACATCCCAAATCTCTAGTCAATGAACTCCTAAAGACCTCCAATACTAGGATAAGCGGTAAAAAATAACACCAAGGTATCTACAAAAATGTGATAAGAATTACCTTTAAATATAATCATCACCTACTATCATACACCAATATACAACATATATGCATGATTTATAAAATAAAAAATAAAGAACAATATCATTAATATAACAAAAAACCAGATACATTGTAACTGATATGATGAAAATGAATAGAGTAATGGTGAAATGATATAATGAAACAATCTAAAAACATTATTGGTATAATAGATACATCCTAGGAATATGACATCTTGAAATATGATGATCCAAGGGTTTCCACCTCAATAATATCCACACTAATATCCATCCAAATATACAACCATCTCCAAGATATATCGTCATCCCTCAATAAAATTTATATATCTGCATGGACACATGGTGAAAAACATGAATTTGTGAAAGCAACAATGAGTATAATAGTACCCTGTTTGGTCATCCCAATATGTGGACCGAACTAAGAAAAAAAACTAGTGTGAATTTCCACGAATGATATTTAAAGGGTAGTTATCAAGCATACCTGAAATCAAAAACACCATATAATTAAATAAAATCCAAATTATTATGTTATACTTATCCCACTTCTATAACACTTTCCAAATAACAAGGCTTACTTATAAAGTAAATCAGATAATAGAAATCGATAACACATCCCATCAAATTCTAATTCATTAATTCAATATAGATGAAGTAATCATTATATGGTGGAAGAAATACACATCTCCAACTATTTTAGAACAACTAAGGGAATACACATATCTATATATCAATGAAGTACCATATGAAATACCTATCTATGTATCTAGTAACATATACTTGTATGAACTATATATGAAATTAAAATCTTTACGGATAATGTGGTATTATGGTATACTATAGGAAATACACATCTCCAGGGATGTTACTGAATATTTTATTCTCTCATATCCTATAGTTATGGGTAATAGGTCAGATTATATAAAGTGTGCCATCATCCACCTCAATTCGTGTAATATGGGATATAATGGGTTTCACCACTAAAGATAATTACCATCATCCAATTGAAATATTAAAGAGAATGGAAGAACTACATATCTCCACCCATACCTTATATCATTTTATCGAATCAAGGATATTAAAGGAACTACTCATATTCATTTATCCCATACTTTAGTTTTTAGATAAATTACCCATGTCCAACTATCCCATAGTGATTTCCAACTGATATCATCATAGATTAGTGGGTGAGATGTGTCATATAAGAATATATGTACTATCCAATATCTACCCATATTAATGGGTGAGATTGAGTAGAATTACTTTCATCCCACTCTAATTCTAGATGAAGGACATGTACTATAAAGGTTAATTACCAGATTTCATATCTGTCAATATCCATTGTTCACATACTACATAACAACTCATGATATTTATTAAACAGAACACACTACTCAAAAATATCAAGGGATCCTATTATAAATTCTTCAATAATTCTCATGAAATAATCCTCTAACTACATCATCTATAATGAAATAAAACATCTAAATCCTTAGGTAATGAATGATAAATCAACAACAGATAAAATTTATTTTTAATTACACATTTACCCTCATCATTATACGAAAGATTTCAAGTTCCAATCTAGATGCTATGCCTGATCAATCAAAAGAATCTCAAGTTACTTTATTAAGTTTCTTAATAACTACCAATACACTTGAATCTTTGTCATAAAGATTCCACATTACCATCCCTCATTATATTTCCATTATTGTCATAATAATTAATTATTAATTTATTACATTATTCACCACTATAATTATTTATAATTTGATCACTTAGTCCATTATTATTATTATAAAAACTATCATTTTATGCCTTGATATAAATTATCTTAATTATATCCTTAAAAAATCCTAATTGTAAATCATTCTTGGTTACAAATTCCTTCTAGTCACTAAATAATTTTAATACTACATTATGGTTCATTTAGTTAAGTTATATTTAATCCAAAATTTATCTAGTTTCTAAGATAATCCCCTTTTCTAACATATTCACCACACCTTATATTCAATATTTAATATCATAACCCCTTTAAATTATATAGTATCTGAGTTCATTATTGTAATATGAATATTACAATTTATCTCAACAATAACTTATGTATTTTTATTATTCAATAATAATAATATTTATATAATCAATTCAAGGTGAAAATAACAGCCTTCTTGAGCATTACACACATTATTGAGTTCATCTACCCAATTTAGATATTATTTGTCTCCCATAATTAGTAAACTTCACATACACAATTATTTATCAAATTTTAATGATTATAAATTTTATTATAATAATTTTAAAAAAAATAAATAATTGTTTAGTAAAATCATCCACCCAATTGTTTTAGAATCAAAGAAACTTGGTTCCATTTGGACAAGGATGTATCAAGGTGTTGGATAAAATTTTTGAGATAAAATTCAACAATTATATATTGTAACGTATTCTGGGTGATGTAATACTAACCAAAGGGCACCACATGGAACCGATTATATTTTCCCTAGTATTATTTGATGACCCCTTTAAATTTGGTCCATTTGATCACATGTGTCTCAAGATTTGGAAATTGTTGATGGGCCACATTTCCCCATATTTTCACTATCACTTGATTTAAACATATTTGATTGTTAGGATATACATGCATTTCTCTATATAAGATCAACAATATGCCTTTTAGGGCTATATGGCCCTTGAAGATGTCATTAGATCATCTGATTAGAAGAAGGAGACCATTCATGCCACCACCCATGATAAAACAAATGGCTTACCAATACTAGGTCACTTTTGAACTTTTCGCAGACATTCGATAGATAAAATAATGGTCTAGGTTCCTCTGCTACACAAAACCTTTAGATCTGTCTCTGACCACCAATTTTTTCGATTTTTTATGAATAGAAATCCCTTATTCTCTATCAAAATTTGGTACAAGAATTTTTTTTAATTCAAGGATTACAAAAAATATAGATTTTATCTCCTGAATATTATATTAAGGAACTTAAAATCTTGGTATAAGTTAAAAATTAAAAATAATTAACTCTAAGATAAATTTCAAAACATTTATTGGATTAACTCCAAACTAGTTCCATTAAATTCATATTTTAAACACTTATCTAGGGGTGTATATGTTGTTTACTTATTTTCCCTTAATTTATATAGATCTTAAAATTTTGAAAATATATAAAAATTAAATCTCTCTATGTTGTATCCCAAAATTCAAATCCAAATTTAACAATTAATATTCAATAAAAGGCATAGAGATTGAAAAAATAACCAAATATTGGTTTGTGATTGAAATTTAAAGTCTCTAAAATATAGGGAGAATTTTTTGGATTCCAAAATTCTGTCTATATTTGGCCAAAATAAGTTTTTTAAAATTTTAAAAAAGCCACTACCATTGTTTAGATATAATTATCCAAAAAAACATATTAGAATTTAATATCAAGAATTATTTATTCCTTTTTAGTTATAGAAGATATAATTTTTGGATGAGAAAATCAAATAAAGGGTTATAAATTAAGTCAAAATAACTATACCTCAATTTGAGATCCTTTTAATCTTCATTAATTCACTTACATTGGTATCATAATCCTTATATTTACATGGGGAATTAGGGTTTATAAAAATAAATTTCTAAAAACTAAAATATATCATTGACCTAAGAGATAATTTTAATTTTTAAGGGAAAATAATATTTTTATTATTAGAAAATGGATCGACACCACTGCACATTGACTCAACCATTCCTAAAAAGTACACAACCACCACTTCTAAGGTAAAAAATTCACTAAAAACTCAATAGTTTTGTTTATTTTTCATTATAACCTCATAAGTAAGGTGAATTAGCCATTTCAACTTTTTAATGAAAAATTAATACTACATATAAAACTATTAAAGTTTTCAATTACACCACTCAATCACTTTATAATATTTTAAAAAAGTGATGATAAGTTCAATGACACTAAAACGAGTGTTAGGTGATAATCACAAGAAGGGGAATCTTTAGGTGAAAGCTTAGGATATTTCAAATGTTTTACTAATAATGAATATAATCGATTGATAATTTTGGAATAATATTGAATCAACCTTTAGTAAAATCATGGAAATACCAAAATTCTATGTATTTCCTTAACAGAATTTGGGGATGTATATTATTCAACCACCATGAAATTTTCTCGATCAAATTCATTTCCATGTAGAGATATTTTATGACCAAACAAATTCATTCTTTCAAAAAAATTTGAAACATTTTGTTGTTAAAAACTATTATTTTTTTGATATAATTGTAACATATTTTTCATATTATCATAGAAAGTATCAAATGTTATTCTCGTAATATAAAATTCTCACTTAAAATTGAAAATAGCTTTTCCAACACATGCGAAACAAATTACCATCATGAAAAATTAAAATGGTGAATGATTTAATGTAATCCCAATGACATATATTGATACTAAAATGTACCATATAAATATGTGAAAGTAGACTTATCTTTTCCTGCAGGTGAAACTGTATTTGTTTTCACTAGAATACGCATCCCAAAATAGTATGATTATTTCCCTTCAAAATATTTAAGTATTTTATCAATTAATGTCATAAAAATTAATAATTTCTTATTTTTAATTTTATATTTCATATCCAATACAAACATTCAAATCAATTATGGTATAGGAAAAATTAAACTCATTTTTTCATCATTGATAACCATAAGAAGATGCATATTTTTGTAAAAACACAAATCGAACTCACCCATGAATTTTATGAGATTATATATATATTATTTAAACACTATAAATTTTAATTAAATAATTTTTATAACCCTTTTCATGTTATAATTAATCCTTCAATTACCTGCAAAAAATAATTTTGGATTGATTTAAATTAAAATTCTATGCATGTTTATGGAAAAGGTAATACCCTTGATATTTATATTTTTTCATTATATCACCATATTATGAACTTTTAAAACTTGTATAGTATTTTACTATTATAATATATTTAATGTAGTTATTTGGTAATGTTCTTAAATCACCATAAAATTTTTTATGGCCCCATAAATGGTGTATATTCATTGGGGGGATGAATCAGTGAAATTGTTTATGTTTTTTAATAATTTTTTTAAATTAACATCCATTAATTGTTAGTGTGAATGATATTAATACTTAACTCACATAGACCAAAATAATAAAAAATATATAGCCCATTGATGTACAAGGTTCAATACTTAAAATGAGTATCTAATACTTATAATGATCTAGAATCACCTGAGACAATATTTTCCACTATAATCACCATTTTGGATATAATGAGAAAGGGTTATCCAAGAAATTGTGTTACAAGAATACGGTATAATATTCTCCTTACACAAGATATAAGGATTCCCCCTTGATAAAACATGTTGATTATATTGTCTTGTATTAAATGAGTTAGGGATTATCATTTTACTATGAATGATTTTTTCCAAATAAAATATAGGGTTTTCACACTTCTTCCCAATGTAGAACATGGGTGAAAATACTTCATGTATAACACATAACACAAGTGTGATGATCACCCAAAAATAAATGTGCACAATTTTTCTTATGCAATCTCTTTTTATTAATTTTACACACTCTCTATTTTAAATTACCCATGAGACCCCCCAAATTCGGATTTTATCTTTCAAAATAGTATCACTTTTACCCTCTTCATATTCAATTTTCAAATTATAAATTCAAAGAAGAAACTACCTTCAACTAATATCAACATCTTCATAATTTGTTTCTCCCACTTACCTTTTTTTTTGGATTTTTATAATTCATCATGATTTTTATTCATTAATTACAGTGTGATATACTTATCCTTCTCAAAATTGAATAGATAATATTTATTTTGGCATCACATCAGGGTGTGACTCCATCCCATGAGCCACATTTCATTCCATGTAATGAAATGACCTTCTCAACATAATTTAACAATATTTTAAATCATATTACCTTATTCTCCAACTAATTTTATCTTATTTTCTCTTCATGTTAATTAATCTGAAAAATAAAAGATTTAATATCCACAGTTTTTAACTTACAAATTCTAATTAACTACCAATAATCAACCATTCAAAAATCCTGATTAAATTTATAAAACCATAAATTTTTGGATATGTTCAGACCACTTACATATCACTATATAAAACAAAAATGAACCAAAAATATTATAGAAATGACACATATTTATTCTAAAAATTTACCATATATATTTTGGAAATGAGCATTATATTCAAAGACTTAGCTCAATTTCCAAAGTCTACTTATAGGGAAATTTATATATAAACAAAATGATATTTACATATCTAGGAAGTGAAATTGAGGTACCAAAAATTAAATTTACACATGGGGATAATGATTTTAATGTATTGGGGTCTTTTTAATTTTTTATTAATCTACCATGGATGAAATTTATGTATTGGGAAATGTTACTTTTATTCAATTCAATAAAATATAGGCTCAATAATTTTATGATGTCTTTTCAGGGTGAACTTCACATATTAATTAGGGTCATTTTTATATCTAAGAATTATCCAAATTTCCACTAGTTGTTCTCTGTGACCTTTCTATATTATGAAGTTACCTTTATATAGTGAGTTTTTCATTTTTTAATCCTGATATTCTAAATAATAAGACTCTTCTAGACTTCATCCAAACTTTTATAAAACACCTCCAAGAATATTACCTACCATCAACTTTAATTATAAACATTATTATAAGTGAGTTTGAGAGTGATTTACACATGGACAACAAAATACAACACCATAACCATATTCGCATTATTCTATTATTCAATCCTTCTTCTTTAAATTTTTTCCCACTTAAAATCTCAACCTATTCCTTATCAATTGGAAAAAAATCTATCCCTCTATTTTTTTCAAACCATTGAACATAAATCACCCATAAAAAATAATCACACTTTGGAATGAATCACTATTAAATAACTCTAATAATATGTGGGTGAATTCGATACAAAAAAACATTAAGAATAATGTCATGATTTCCATAATAATGACTCATAACCACTTCTTTATTCCACTTGAAATTAACTGAGAACAACTTCTTGAAAAAAATCTTCATCTTTTGGAAAAATATTAATTGAAATAATTTATAACACATAATAGTATATATTATCACCAAACCTTTCATAATAGTTCAAACATAACCATGCTAACTTCATAAATTACCAATTTTAATTACACCCTCTAAATATATTATCCCCTTATATAAGAGATATCTTACTCATTAGGATAAACACATATCTCTATATTCCACCTATATTGTTTTTCTTTCCCATTTATAAAACGTAAAAGACTAATCATTACGGTATTTATATTTAGTTTATCTTATATATAGAGTAAATATTTAACGAATAAGTGATTGAATAGATAGAATCATTATATCAATGACTTTGATGATTGAATGCTAATATTTATTATTTGACCTCCATGGATTGGAATTCAACTCCTTCAATGATTGAAAACCACTTTGACCGGTAAAATTACTCTTATTATCCCATTTTAGATTGGAATAACTCTATTAATTCTTTACATCAATAATATCACATTCCAAAACCCTTTTTTATTTCTCTTATTCAATTAAAAATCACTTCAAAACATTTATATTTTTCTGCTATAAAATAGAAAAACCAACATCTGTCTTATTTCTATAAAATATTCTACTTGTGATAACTCATTTAGTCATATTTTGTGTATAAATGTTTTTATACTCTTTTTTGGAGTCAACAATATCTAATGAATTCTCATAAAATTCCATGTTTTTTTTATAAGGAATTCCTTTCATTACAATTTCACCAACCGAAATTGTTTTACCTCATGTTTAGTGTTATCTCATCACAATAAATCCACCATTCATATTTTTTCACAAAAAAAATAATTATTTTAAAAGGTCACAAATTATTTCTTTCATTTTTAAACATACTTCAAGAACATCAAGTCTCTTATCACATGTAAGGATCACCCACTACCCATCATACATAGATGATCCTTTCGTGATGTTTTATGTGTAAATTATTTAATCAATGCATTTTCATTTCGTTAAAATTTCTTATTAAAATACTTTTTAGTACTATAATTTATACATACCTTTGTAGGAAAAATAGTTATACAATCATTATAAAATGACCCAGCTAATTACACCTTCCCCAAGGCTCCTTTAATAGAAGAAACTAGTTCTCAACATGCAATCCAAATTTTACTAATTAATTCTAAGTTTTAGTTCTTTATGTGGGATAAATACCATTAAAAGTATTTATATAGTAACCTTTAGAATCATATTAATATTATTAATTAAACAAAAAACTCCTTCCCTAGTTCCCAAATACTCCATAGTTTTCTTAGTGCCTATAAAATGCGTACATTCCTATATGAATAGATTTTTTGTATAGATGTAGACACTTCCTATTTTTCTATATTTTTATCATTAATTCTAGATCCTTTTTTTGTGAATTTTTGTTGATATATTAAAAACACTTTCCTCCTCACTATGTACTGTATTCTAACCATTTTTGAGTCACCATTTTTCATAGTTTTCACTTTTGGAGTAGTGTTCCCTAAATTTTCAGATTTTTGAGAATCATAACGACTTTCTAAAAATTTATCATTATTCATTTATGACATTGAATAAAATTTCACACCCGCACTTACAAGATCTTTTTCAAATATTGAAAGTAATATATTTTAGACAACTTGAAGTCTTTAATTTTTTGAAACTTATTGCTCTCCATAATTATCTTCTTTGAATTTTCCCCAATATCTTGAATAGAATTCTGAATGTTAGATTTGTACTCGAAATATTACATTTCCATATTAATCAATTTAGATTGTAAAATAACATATCCTTATAATTTTATTTAAAATTCACTTACATGTAAAAAATGAGTTTCTTCGCTTGATTAAGAAACTTTTTCAATTTATCAATCTTATTTATCAACTTTAACTATCTTTTAGCATGTAGGTTTCATTGATGATGGATAATTAGAAATAATTTGTCAATTAATTTTTTTCCTTTTCTAGTTATTATGTCTTGAAGATACACTCTTCAAGTTCCTTATTTATCATTATGTCTATTTAGGGTTCCTCTTAAAATTAATTAGCATGGGATGACCTGATACATCACTTAGCCAAATCCACCACTAACCCAAAAGGGTGTTCCTAATAAAAATGGGATGGAAATTACTTCATGGTTTTCAATAATTAACACATTGGATCAATTTTATCATTTTATAATAAAGAAAACTAGTATTGAAAATTCTTGAGAATCCAAAATGACCTATCCAAGTGTTAGAAATCTATACATACTAAATAATTAGTTTTTAATAAATAACAAAACTAAAAACAGAGAGAGAAAAATAATAATCCTTACAATTATAAATAATTGGATAAATAATTGAGATTCAATGGAATAAGATACAATGAGTTGAAAAAAAAACCACACTTGATCAAATTTGTAGATACACATTCCCAAAAAATAAAATTAGACCCTAATAACTCCAACAAAACCATCACATTACCCATAAATACTAACATAATCCCAGATCATCCATTCATGGGCCCAAAAAACATCAAATTAACATAATAGAATATGTAAAAAATAAGTTAATCTATTGTATCTACATGCACATACTCAGTAGTATATATGTTGGGTTGAGCTAAACATGTATATTAGAATTTCATCGAAGTTTCAATACAGTTCCTTAAAAAAACAAATTGCACAAATTCTAGTTTAATAATAAATATAAATTAGGGTTTTATAAGAGTAAGAATAATTGAAAAATTATCACACATTATTTGTACCTTTCAAAACCAATGTAAAACCTTTTAAAAACATGACAGAATCATCTGAATAATAAACTAAGATTTTAAAAAATGGAACATATTTTTTATAGTTTCCCTTTAAAAATAATTCATTTTATCAAAATTGACCTTTTATGTCCACATGGAAAACCAAATTCCCTTTTCATTCTCATTTAAAAACATTTCAAACTACCATTTGGGAAAAACCAATTATATTTAGAAAAATAGACCCCCTAAAAAGTAATTGATAAAATAGATAGGAATAAACTAAAAACCGTAACTATATCAAAGAGAAAAATCCGAATTTGGAACATAGATATCAATGTAAATCATTAAATTTTATAAAGAATGGTTCCACAAAAGCAAGAAAATATGATGGGAAACAAACAAGGAAATGAATAAAATTCCCCTGAAATGATCAATAATAACTAAAAATCATAGAAAAGTCCCAATGAGTCATTAAACATAAATATTAATAAGTTATTGGATCCTAAGTATGACCCTAGACTAATAAAAGTATTATTTAGGAATATATTAAATTTTAACCAGATAAAATAACGTAAATTAAAAATTTATAAATCCTTACTAAATATTTATTCCCATGAACTCTAAAAAGGATCTATGAGATGACACATAAATCAACCAAGAATCTAATAAAAACATCACATATATCTTGTTAGAGGTACATGAGAATAATTAAAAAAACTAATCCTCCTAAGGTATCCAAATATTTCCTGAACCCATAATAATGTTTTATATGCTAAATAAAAATAACTTTTATAATATATAAACTATTCTTAATCAACATGATATAAATAATTTATCCTTGTTGGGAAATTTTTATATAGAATTATTACATGTATAGTACTATGAATAATCACTCATGGAAAAAAACAATTAACTACTACTAATATTAAGTTTAGATTTTATAAGTAATTTTTAATTAATTAATTTACATCATTATATATTTTTAGATTTAATTTGTATGGATAAATTATATTTTTAACTAAGTTGAAGATAAATTGGAATAACAAACTTTTTTAGTTTATATTAGTTCAAATATAATACTTTTGAATTGGTACATATGAGAAATGTTGATGTGAATGATTTTTTAAGTATAAATTCCATAATTTATATTTTATTTTGAAAAATTGAATGATTTAATTCATAGTATAAAGTCATATGTGTTTATATGAGGTTATATAAATTAATACATAAGAATCACATATCATATATGTGTATTGAGTCATAAGATATTTTTACGTTTTCACCTATATTTAGTTGATATAAATATAACCCATATATAAAATATAAGGAAACAAGAAAAGGTTAATTTGAGTAGTTTCAAGGTATTTACATTATTTATCTATACAAGGAAACACTAAAAATTGTAAAAAGGACATTCACATATCATTTTTTACTAATTAATGATATTGGGTTAAAAATTGTATTATTTATCTTTAAATTATTTCTAATCAAATAAGAACGTGTGACCTATTATAAAAATCATAATACATAAAAAGAAATTATGAAACTAATTTCAATGTAGATATTAAAAAATAGAGATTTTTATATTTTATAAAAAGAATAATAAATGGAAATAAATTATTAAAATTATATGCATACTAATATATTTCCTAATGTGATTAATATTTTAATATTTCTATTATATAATATTACTTTAAATCATTATATTAAATGATCATTTGATGTGACCTAAATTTTAAAATAGTGAGTAACCATTTCAAAGGGAAGTGAACCAATCTTAAATATTTATAATTACAAGATTTGAGTGTTTAGTTTTTTGTGTGAATCAATAGACAGATGTATGAATACCATGGATTTTTTCTTCAATATTTATTAAAGCTATCTAAATCTTATTCTTATAATGATATATTTATTTTTTAAAATTTTTAATATTAAATTGAGTATATAAATTTGAATATATTTTATGTTTTTATTGAAATGGGAACAAAAAACCTTACATGAGATTATATTGAGAAATAAAAAGATTAAACTTCCATATATTTATTCTTATTCACACCCATCATAGTAGGATTAACACTTATTTGTGTCCTTTCCCACTAAAATAAGTATAAAATAAAATAGTTTTACTCATGGATCAATACCTAAATATATCTCATGGAAAAAATGTGTTTATAATAAAATAATAATTTTTGAATATATATTTTTTAATATTAGTTTGAATATATATAATTCTATAAAAAATATTTGGGTTCCCCCCTTTGATTGATTGAATGACAAAAAATAATAATAATATAATGATTTTCTTTTTAAAATATATTTTTATGGATGTATATTTGGCTATTATTGAAGGTATTTCT
Source organism: Viscum album (assembly GCA_963277665.1). Lineage (NCBI taxonomy): Eukaryota > Viridiplantae > Streptophyta > Magnoliopsida > Santalales > Viscaceae > Viscum > Viscum album. The sequence goes on from OY728159.1 coordinate 1,629,616,101, forward strand.
CATTAACATAAATATATGATTACCTTAATTAGGGGGAGAGAGAAAATATTTGGATTTTTATGTTCCAAAAAACATTAAGAGTGGACTTTTATTCTAAAAATTTATTAAATAAAAAATAATACATAGCTTAATAATAGGCCTTTAGTAAAAAAGTGATTTACTTACAATATAAAATAAAAAAAAATAAAAAAAGGTTATCTAAAATCAAATGGATTTTACCCTAATTTATGTGAATCACCATGACTAATAATATTTATAATTCTCTATTAAATATGTTAGTTCCACTAATATTCCATCTAATTTATTTATATTTATGGGTTTAATTGAATTTATAATGATGTCCTTTTCCAAGTATGAATGTACATGTTTATTGAGTTTTTACTTAAATTTCCTTTATTTTAGTTGATCTTAAATTATATTTATTTTAGTCATATATTATTAAAATCATTATTGATAAAAATTCCAGTGATAAAAGTGTCTCCATTTAAATCAAAATACACATTATGGTATATTTTTCCATTGTCTACTTTTCCTATTAATGGGTTTTCATTTTTAACTTATTTTTTATTACCTTTTTGTGAATAATTTCTCAAAATAAAATTTCATTGCATAGAATGATATGATAACATCTTTCCATTAAAATAGTATTTTTTTAAAAAAACTAATAATTTTGTGGGTAAAATTTATCTTTTACATGAATTTAATTCATTAGTTGATCTTGGAGTTTTATGAAATTATTGAAATTAAAAATTTCAGTGGGAAGATGTTTTCCAAATGTTTCAACAAGTTTAACTCATCCACCTAACATGTAACCAAACAACTAAATAGAACATTATTTACTGTAATTAAATATTATCCTATTGATTATATTGGTCTAACTAATATTAAATGACCTCTTGATTCCTCTATGTATAAAACAATGAATTTTGTATGAAAAATAAAGTCTCAAAACATTAATTATAGCCCTCTAGAACACCACATACATATTAAATTTATTAATACCCCAATTATATTTCCACCCAAGGGGGTTTTTAAGTAACAAATCTAATATTTCATTTAAAATATTAAAGGAATGATCTTTATACTGATATGAACATTGTATAAATATCAAGAAAATTCGCATGATCTTGTCATATATGGGATAATTAAACTACTAATATTATTTTTATTTGGTGGTAAATTATTTTATACTATTATAAAATATTTCCCATTCAAATAAGTGGTTCCAATATCTGGAATTTTTTAATTATTATATATAATATCATTTTGAAACATCTAATAAAATGGAATTTCCCAAAATTCTTATACAAATAATATATTGATATGTAGTTTTCGAATTGAAAATAGAATTTATAAAATTTAATATTTTACTCTCTTGATTCAAATAGAATGGTATTTTTCAGAAAATATGATTTTGGGTATAATATTAACTTAGTTTATAAAATCATATGTTTGTTTTTGGGTTTAATCTCTTTTATTGGAAAATCTTCTTCATTATCATGTATTTCATTATCTATAAAAATATAATTTTTATAAAAAAAATTAAAATAAACTTGAATTATATTTATAATTCGTAAAAAAATATAATTTATTTCTTATTTTAGATTATTTTATATAGTACTTATAAGGGAACCTTGAGGTATCGTAGTTATTTAGATAACTATTTTCACTATAAGTTCCTCAAACATTTATATTGATTTATATTGATTTATAAATATTATATTGATATTTTTACTCTAAATTAAATAGTTTTAATGACATATAACATGTTTAAATAAAATATAAAAAATAAAACCCAAACTAAGAATTATATGATATATGTTTAGGAGGAAAAATTAATTTTGAGAAATATATTAATACAATGTGTATATATAGGCCCTAGCCCTTTACACCTATTATTATATGATTTTAAGAATAATTTTTAATTAATTAAATGTTAAGGATCATAGTGTCTAGTTTCTTTGAAATATTAGGTAGAAAATTAGAAATATGAATAAAAAAAATAATTTAATTAATCTCCATAATGAGCTTTGAATTTCTTTTGATCTCTTAAATCTCTATATGATAACCTAGAGAATACATGAACAAAAGAGATTATCCAAAAATATAGAACATGGGTTAGAAGTCCTAACATGGTGACATAAAAATTAAGAGAACATGAATAATCATAAAGAAGTATAACATGTAGAACATTGGATCTTGTAACCATGGAATCATAGGATTGTGGAAATGATATACAACATGACATAAGCATGATTCAGGTCTAACTATGAAAAAAATTGAACATGGAAGACAAAGACCCATTAATAAATTATCTACAATTCCCTATCCCAACATGACGTATCAGAAGACTAAACATTACCCAATAAATTTGGGGGATATCTGGGTGAACCCATTATAACATGTTTATACATATGTGTTCCACACAAGTAATCAAACACAGGGAATAACCATAAGGTTTATCGATAGAAATAAATGGGTGTCATAATAATATCCTAGGGAATAACCGAAGGAAATTCATAATGGATTCTAAGAAAGAATGTATTTAAAACATAATATGGAATTTATAACGTAAAATAGGCATAGATAATGATAAATGATGACCAACTAAAGTGAAAACATGTAAAAAGAGTGTTTAAGAAACTTTAGAAATTATCCACCTTAGTTTGGTTTAAGGGAATATCAAAGAGTCATTAAAATGGAAAAAATAATAATTATTTTGTTAATATGAAAAATGAAAATTATGTTTTTCTTGATAAAAATAGTGATTTTAGAAAAATATTGGTGGATTAAAATATATTATGTAGTGTACTTAAAAATTGGTAATTAATTGGGAATTTACCTTTAATCAGGCTTCCTTATCAGAAGGAATGGAAAAGGTAACCTTATAAAACATGTATTTACCCATAAAACAAAATGAATTGGGATACGTGGATATATTTGGAATATAAAAATAGAACATATGAGGAGTAAATAATAATAAGTAATAATTAAATTGTGGTATATAGAGAGAAATAATATTCCATGTGGTTTAAACCATGGGTTTTAGCCTATAGTCCATAAAATTTATTAAAATAAAATAAAGTGCACAAAAACATCAATGGGGCAGAAAATTCCCCCAAACACATCAAAAAACCAAAAAACCCACAAGACCTGTCCTAAGAAAAATTGAGAAATGTGTCAAAGCCTCATTATGGAGAACAAATCTTGCACCGTGCATGTACTTTGATAGACAGAATAATATAGAATAGACCCAAAAAACCTCCAAAAAAATGGCCCAAAATAAATAAATGAAACATCTTAAATAGAAATCCACCCCATGTTCAAAGTCTCTAAATGACAGCCACACCCATCATGAATTCTGCGCACTAGCTATGTACCAACATTCATCCTTTGTAATTCTAGGTTTTCATGCCTCGCATACTGAGGTCACTGTTGAAAAAGTCACTATCCATGTCACAATCACTCTCATCGACTCCTTTACAGCTTCCAGAACTACTAGGATCCCTTTGCTGTCATATGGCACGCCATCCCCTCAATGTGAATGGTCCACCATCTAAAGCACCAAGATCTTCTAACCGTCACTATACCAAAGTTTGGCCTGCCACTGAGCTCGGATTGGATCCCAAAAATCTCCATCGTCGAGCTATGAAGAAACGCCGCTGGGGTCATCTATGTTGGCTACAATGTTATGAAGTTGTAATAAATGTCCTAGATAATTAAATTAAGTAATTTAATTAATTAATTATGAACCTATTTTACATGTATTTGATTAATTATATATTTATTAAGTTAAGTTCAGGTATTCTTTATTAGTTATAAGATTTAATTTCAATGTTCCAAAAGCCTTCATTTTCTTGGTTTTCATGATTGGTTCGCTTGTAGACATGTATGTAAGTTCTTATAAAATTAGAATAATTCTACAGAATTGAAATTATATGTTATTAATGAACATTAAAAATATTAAATGATCTTATATATCACTTGGTTATATAATGTGGGGATGAATCATTAGATAAAATGTTTATGAAAACGATTAAATTTATTTAGGTTGTTTTCAGAACAATCATGAACTTATATCATTTTATTTTATATCATGTTTATATATTGGTTCATGAAAATTATATAACTTATAATATGTATAATGAAATCATATTTAACCATAATAATGGTTTTATTATTATCATTGAATGTGGTATTGTAAAATAAAAATGCATAATCCATCATGAAGGTAAATCGACACATCACAGATGATGTTTTCATTTTTAGAATAAAAGGAAGAGGGAAGAGATTTGATGATAGATTATTCCATTAAAAAATTAAATTATAGTGTATAAAATATACTAGAGTTATCATGACACTTTGGTATAAGGATGTGAGGAGAGGATAAGAAAAAGAAATAAATTTAAAATAAATTAAAAGAAAACAAAAGTATATTTCACCTTTTGATCGTTTTCTCATTAAGATCCTCCTTAGGGAAACTGGGATTGGAATTTTGTTTTAGAAAAAAGTCTCCTAGATGTGTTGGAGAGACTTTGAAAAGGATTTGGCCAAATTTGTATAATATTCAAGGCTTTGGAGGTGTGAGGAGAATAAGTGACAAGGAGTGGTATTTATACTGGAGGGGAGTAATATTTTTTGATTATTTTATTCATTAGTTTATTATTTTGGGTCCAGAAAAGATATTTTGAGGATTCCCATGATTAAATATATCAAATAGAAGAGGATAGTTCAAGATAATTGTTCATACACCATCCGTACATAAACAATGACTAAAAAATTCATGTATTTAGCTTATTTCGTATATAATTGTATTTCATTATTCACAAAAAATTCAACTATTTTATAAAAATATAAAAACTTAACCACAACCATTTTTTGGTGTTTATAATTATAAACTTTACCCAAATTTATGAAAATAATTTTTAAAATATGAGAAATGTAATCTTAAAATAAAATCATCACTTACTCAAAAAATACAGATTTTAATACTATAACTGATTTTATGATACATTGAATAATTAATTAAGGTCTCATAAAACTATTGTATAATCAAAATACAACAAAATATTAATTTATGATACTATTTTCGGAAAATAATTTTTATTTTAAACCATTACATTAATTATAATCTTTCAAAGAAACAATTATGTTTCATAAAAAATACTAATACATAATTTATCAATTTTAAAAAATCTATTTAATTATCGCATTATATAAATATATCATATTTTTATTTATAATATGCCTAAAAAGTAGTTATATTTTAATAGGGGAGGTTACTAATGTATTGGTTAGATTACTATTCCTAATGGTCGTGTCACTATTCCAACAGTCAGGTTACTATTCCATCGGTAAATGTTCATTAATTTCTTTAAATATCACATACTTCATTCTTCATTTGTTATAATAATGTTTTTATTAGGTTCTTAATGAGATTTTTGTGTTTTATACTATATCACATAATTAAAAGAAGGTAATTTTAATTGATAGAATTATAGGTCATTACATTCTTCCCCACTAATGAATTGTTTCCCTCAAAAAAATTTTACATACTAGGTTGAAATAGGTGGGGGTAATTCTCATTCATCACTTCCTATGGTTCCCAGGATTCCTATTCAAAGTTATGGTTTCTCCATTATAATTTGACTAGGTGAGTATTATTTTTGAGTTGACATTTATATCTATGTTCTATGATCTACTCCAGTTTCTCTTCATTCATGAGGCTGTTCTTTGGTTGTACCACATATAGATAGTACATGTGAGAGATCTAGTCTATACATGCTTAAGAGGGATACATGGAATATATCATGTACTTGAGACATGGTAGGTAGAAGTGCTAGTCGATAGGACACATCTCCAACATGATCAAGAATCTCAATGGGGTTGATGTACTTGTGACTCAACTTTTCAATCTTCCCAAATCTCATGATCCTCTTACCTGGAGATATACAGAAGAGTACCATATCTCCAACCTTAAACCATAAGCCCCATTTTTTATTGTATTTCTAACACTTATTTAGAAATTTTGGCAGTCTTGATTTAATGTTGACTTTTTTCACCTTTTCTACCATTTCTTCACCCATTTTAGGTCTGAACAGCTTATGTTCATGAAATTCATCCTACAATGCATGCGTTCTACCTATCTTCCAACAAAGGGATTTATATGGAGAAATTTGGATGCTTGAGTGGAAGATATTTTCGTAAGATAGCTCAACTAGAGGTATATATTGGTTACATCCTCCATTAAAGTCCATAGAACATGATATCAATATGTTTTCTATTATCTAAATAGTCAAATTAGATTGGCCATAATTTTATGATGATAGGTCATGCTAAAGTTCTTCTCAATGATTAGATCATGTTCTAGACTTTTTCATAACAAAGAGGTGATCTCAGATCATTATCAGAAACAATCGATAGTGGTACTCCATGAAGACTTACTACTTCCCTAATGTATATCCGTGAACATTTATCTTGTGAGAAGTCCTCTCAAATTGTGATAAAGTGAGATTTCTTTATAAGGCAATCCATAATGACCCATATAGATTTATTTCCTTTGGATTTCTTTGGACATCCAGTGATAAAGTCCATGGTGATATTTTCCCATTTCCATGTTCGTATGGGTAATGGTTTCATCATCCCCTTATACTTTTTTGTTTCAAGATTTACTTGATGACGTACTAGGCACATTAATGTATACTCAGGGATCTTCTTCTTCATATTGTCTCACCAATAGTTATCTCGAAGATATCGATAAATCTTTATGGCTATTGGGTGAGTACAAAAAGTTGATCTAACTGTGTAATTCATAATTAATCTCTTTATCTTTGGATTACATGGTATATATAATTGTGATCCAAATCTTTTGACTCCTTCCCCATTAATCTTGAACTTTGAGGATTTACCATTTCTGATAGCTTCTACCATTTTCTAAAATTCCACATAATTTATTTGGGCATCCATTATTTTTATCATGAGGGATAGTTGAAAAATATTTTGAGAAAGGATTGATGATTTTCCTTCCTTAATGATTCCCATCTCCATCCTTTGTTGGTATAAGAAGATTGGATCCTTATCAATTCACATCATTGATAAAATTGAAGGATCCTTTCTACTTAGAGCATCTGTTTCTTTATTTTCTTTACCATGATGGTAGTGGATTGAGTAGTCATAATCCTTAATGATATATAACCATATTTTCTACTACATAATATGATCCTTTGGTGTGAATATATATTTCAGGCTCTTAAGATCATTTTATATCTCACACTTATCCCCTTAAAGATAATTCTGCCACATTTTCAAAATCAAGATCACAGTCTCCAACTCTAGAAAATTAAAGTGGTTGTTTTTCTCATCCATTTGCAACTACCTTGAGTTGTAGGATATCAATTTATCTTTTTTAATCTATACACATCCTAAGACCTTTTCTAATGAATAATTTTATAAAATAATGATTTCACCACTTGTGAGTAGTGTGATTACTAGTGTAGTGATAGACCTATTTTTTAACTCTTCTAAGAAGTTTTCACATTCACTAGTCTAGATATAATTTACCCCCTTTCTAGTCATCTTGGTTATGGGGCTTGAAAATTGTGAGAAGTTATAAAAAAATTATTGGCAATACCCAACTATACCAAGAATACTATGGATCTCTATTACAAATATGGGCCTAAGACACTCTTCAATTTCCTTTTTCATGGAAGGTTCTATAGATATTCATTTTCTAGTGATAACATGCTCCAAGAATGATACTTCATCCATAAAAAACTCACATTTACTATAATTTACATATATTTTATCCCTTCGAGAAGTCTTTAGAACAATATTCAAATCCTTTTCATGTTTCTCCTTGATTTTAGATTATATCGGAATATCGTCCTTAAAATACTAACATGATTTTTTTGTGGTAATTCAAAAAGACTCTATCTATTATGTACACGAAAATATCTACAGTGAGTTTAAAGGGAATAAATATGAACTCTTATTTTCCACACATTTATTTAAATAAATACTTGGGAATATATTCTTTTCTCAAATTTAATTGGTGATATTCTAACCGAAGGTCCACTTTAGAGAAATACTTGGTACGACATAGTTGATCAAACAAATCATCTATATGTGGAAAGGGATACTTTTTATTTATCATGATTTTTTTTAGTTCATGATAATAAATGAAGAGGCTCATTCATCCATTCTTCTTCGCGAAGAATGGGTCTGGAACACCCCCTGGTGAATCACTCAAGTGTATAAAACCCTTGTCTATATTCTCCTGTAACTACTTCATTAGTTCCTCCGACTCAACGATGTAAATTTTATGAGTTTCATTTATATATGAAAATATCAAAGAATAAGTTTAATTGAGATCCCAACCTCTTGGTTAGGGGGAACTCCAGCCAATTCTTCAGTGAACACATTAGTGTAGTCCCTCACAATGGGCATGCCTCCGAGCATAATTCTCTCCTTTGCCTCAATAATTTGAGAAAAATATGCTTTCTCATAAGGAAAACATATCCACGCATGATATGATGATTCTAAATTAGATTCATATTCCATATTACACTTGTAAATAATTTTAGGATGCCTTGGGATGTAAAGAGTGATCTTCCTTTCTCAAAAATTTATGTTGTAATTATATAAAGATAGACAATCCATGACCAATATAGCATCAAACTCCACCAAAAGAAGTAAGACAAGATTTTCTCGGAGGCTCAATCAAAAAACATTAACTAGGGAGGAGTTATATAATTTGGATATGATAATTGCTCCATTTTATATTCTCATAAATAACTCAACCTCCATATTTTGAGGGGGTGTTCGAATAGTTCTATTATACTTGAAAGATATGAAATAATGTGTATAACTAGTCCTAAATAGTATGTTTTATGTTATTTAATGGATAAAAAGATAACCTATCACCACATCATATTCAGGCTCCAAATCAGTAGTTTTGATAGTATATGAACTTATTTTCTTCTTTATAGGTAATTTTTGATTTTCTTAGACAACTCTTAATTTAAGGAAGTGTCCCACATAATGCTTTTCTTTCTTGATGTTGAAACACTGCACTACATGATGAGTGTCGATTTGAACCTTCCTTTTTGCCTCCACATTTTGGTATTATGTATATTCCTTCAGAAAGTATTAACCAAATGACCATCTCTTCCACATATGAAGCATATCCTTGTTCCCATTAGACAGTTCCCGAGATTCTTCTTCCAACACTTTCAATACATGGGATATTGGATTCTTTTTCCATCATGAGATTTATATGTTGATCCTCTCATATTATAATCCACTTTCTGCTTTTTGTCTCTGAGGCCATAAGACAATTGAGAGTTTCTGATATCTATTTCAATCACAATGGAAAAATGGAAAATCACCTCATTACTATTGAAGTCTCAAATCAAAAAATAATTTCCTATACTCAGATTTAGTGTACTGAAGAAGTGATCTGCCTTTATTTTAGTGTTCATGAAAAATATAGAGGTATATCTTGAAATCCTTGTAATGTTTTCTTAATACACCTCAATAGACTCATGTTCCTTTTACTTTAGTATGAGGATCTCTCTTTCCATATTTGTATGGAGAGGTTGGTGAAAATATATATTGACAAATATTTTCTTGAATTCCTCCCAATCCATGGAATCCATTTCCTCATTGGACTTTTTGTTTTTTGATTAGTACCCACCGCTGATCAGCTTCTACATCAACACAATAGACCAAATATATAAATTTTTCATCTTCTAAGCACTATAGTCTATAGAATATATTCTCAATGAAGTTAATCCATTATTATATAATGACAGGATCCGAAGATTCGGTAAATATAGGAGGTCATTTTTTCATAAATTGTTACAACACCACTTTAACATTCATAGGATGATGGAATTCCACACGATTCAAGTTATTATCCATGAAATTATCTAGTTGAGAAATTACTGTTAAGCTATTTTGATATTCTGTTCCAATCAGATTTGGCTTTTCAATAAGGAAATCATGACATTACCTATCACATTGACTATTAGAATGTGTTACCCTATTTACATTCATTAATTAGAAAAAGAAATTTTAATTATGGGGGATTGAATACTTAGCTAATAATCATATAAATAAGAAAAATTTAACACATAAGGATAAAATTGTTAATGGAATGTGTATCCTATCCCTTGATTCCCTAAATTTTAATTTATGTTATACATGGTGACAAAATTAACCCATGGGTTCTTAGTATAATTTTCCTGTACTAATCTCCAAAAATAACAAGAACATGCTCTGATACCAACTATAACATCCCTAAACTTTTATATTTAATATTACATGATTTTAAGTATAATTATCCATCAATTATAAGCCATGGATCATAAATTCAATGTCTTTGAAAGATTAGGAACATTATTAGAAAACATGAAACAAAAACAAAAAAAAATATTTCACCTAATATCCATAATGAGATCCAAACTTCCTTTGATATCTGATATCCGTAGAGGATAACTTGAGGAAAAAATGAACAAAAGGGATGGGCTATATAGCACAGTAAGGGAATAAACATAGGAATAAAACATATCACATGGGTTAGACGGTATAACCTAATGACATAAAAATGCATGGAAAATGAATAAATATAAGAAATCGTAACATATAAAACATGGGATAATATAATCATAGAATCATAGGAATGTTGAGAAAATATAAAACATGAAATAATCATATGTCAAGGATAACATCCAAGACTATTGCACATGGCCTACAATGTCCTGTAAAAAATAAGGGTCCCTCCCTCTACCAACATGATGTATCACAAGACTAAACATTATCCTATGAATTTGAGTGCTCTCTGGGTGTACACATCATAACATGTTCATTCATACATTTTCCACTTAAAGAATAAAATATAAGAAATAAACATAAGGGTTAGTCTTGGAAATAAACATGTGTTATAATCATGTCATAGGGCATAACCAAAAAAAAAATCATAAAGGTAGCCATGATTTAATGAATTAAAAACATTCCTTGGAATTAATAAGGAAAAATAGGAATAGATCATGATAAATTATGACCAACTGATGTTAAAACATGTAAATGTAACTTTTAAAAAACTTTAGAAATTAGCCACTATAGTGTGTTTTAAGGGAAAATATCAAGGTGTCTTTAAAATGAAAAAACAAACAATTGTTTATATAAAACCAAAAATGAAAAAATTATGTTTTTAATGATAAAAAATAATTATTTTATAAAATATAGGTGGATAAAAATAGATTATGGGGTGTACTTAAAAATGGGTAAGAAATTGGGAGGTTCCCTTTAATCGGGCTTGCTTATGAGATGGAATTAAAAAAGAAAGCTTATAAAACATGTATTTACCAATAAAAAAACTAATTGGGATAATGTAATATGTTTGTAACATAAAATAATAACATATAATGAATACAGAATAAGATTTAGTAATTAAATTTTGGTAAAAAGATAGAAACCGTAACTCGAATGAAAAATGGTAGTTTAGAGAGAATCCTATACATTATGTACGAAGAAGTTTTGAACTTTTACTTATAGTCCTAGATAAGAAAAAAAATTAATTAATTAGTTAATTATGAACATATTCTACATGTATTTTATTTAGTATAATTTTATCATGTTCATTTATGGTCTTTATGACGAGTTATAAAATACAATTTCATCATTCTGAGTGTTCATTTTCTTGGTTTTCATGATCAGTTCACTTGTATACAAGTATGAAATTTCTTGTTAAATGGGAATAATTATAAATAATTAAAATTATATGTTATTATTTGACATAATTAATTTTAAATTATGTTATATATCATTTTTTATATGGCGTGGGGATGATTTGTTAGATAAAATATTAATAAAAATGATTTAATTTATTTTGGTGGTTTTCCTAAAAATCATCAAATTATATCATTTTATTTAATATCATGTTTATATATTTGTTCTATAACATTATATATCTTATAATATGTATAATATAATCTTATTTAACCATAATAATAGTTTTATTACTATTCATAAAGGTGATATTGAAAAATGAAAATGCATCATCAAGGATGGCAGTAAATCGACACATCATAGAAGATGTTTTCCTTTTTAGAATAAAAGGAAGAAGGAAGAGTTTTGAGGATGAATTATTCCATTAACACAATAAAATTCTACTATATAAAATATAATGAAGTTATCATTCTAGTTTTTGGTATGAATGTGAGGAGAGGATAATAAAAGAAATGAAATTGAAATGAAATTAAAATAAAACATAAGAGGATTTTATCTCTTGAATTTATTCACCTTGAGAACCTCCTTAGGAAAGTTGTATTTGGTACTTTGTTAAGAAAAAAGGATCCTATATTAGGGGGAGAAACTTAAAAAGAGTAATTTTGAGAATTTGGACAATATTTATGGCTTTGGAGGTTCGAGGAGAAGAGGCAGTGAAGAGTAGTATTTATAGTGGAGGAGAAATGTGTTTTTTATTATTTTATTAATTTGTTTATTATTTTTTCTTAAGAATAAAAATAGTGATGATTATCATTAAAGTATATTAAATATGAGAGTAGAGTTCTAGATAATGGTTCTTACAAAATCCATACATCTACAAATTCTAAAATATCCACGTATTTAGATTATTTTGTAAATTATCATTTTTCCCTATTCACTAGAAATTCTTCTATTTTAGAAAAATCTAAAAAAATAAGCATAATAATTTTTTGACATGAAGAATTCAAAAATATACTCCATTTTATGAATATGAATTTTCTAATATGATAAATTTAATTTTAAAATGAAATCATTACTTACTTGAAAAATAAATATTTTAATATTATAAACGATTTTAGGACACTTTGAAAAATTAATTAAGGTCTCATAAAAATATGTTATAATAATAAGGCAGAAAAATATTAATTTACAGGTCTATTTTAGGAAAAATGAATTTTCTTTTAAATCATCATATTAATTATAAAATTACTAATAAACAATTATGTTTCATAAAAATATCAATACTTAATTTATCATTTTAAAGACATTTATTTACATATTCGGTGATATAAATATATCATATTCTTATTTAGAAGATTCCTATATTTTAATTATACTTTAATAGGGGATGTTACTATTCTTATTTTCCAATTAGTATTCCTAATGGCCATGTCACTATTTCAACGGCTACGTTACTATTCTATTTGTAATGGTTCCTTAATTTCATTAAATATCACTTATAGAATTCTTCATCTTTGAGAATAATGTTTTCATTAGGATATCTATGTGATTTGTGTGTTTTATACTATATAACATAAATATAAGAAGGGAATTTTCAATGATAAAATTATGAGTCCTTACTATGTGTCCTTAATTTACTTGATAAAGATGAATATAAAATAAACATTGATATATTGACTCCATAAGTAACCTACCAACTATATGAACCCTAAATTATAATTATAGGACCCCTAAAATTTCCATGACATGATATTACTACAATTGGTAAAGCATATAGAGAGTTAGAGATAAAATAAGAATCTACCATGGAGTTTGTACGACATCATGATAATGTAATCAAAGCACAAGATCCCCATTTAAATCCCTCCTTCAAAAAAAATAATTTCCAAACACCAAACCTACTCTAATATTTTTTATTAATTTTAGAACATTACAACATTTGTAACATTCTCTTTGTATTAAATAAGTTTCATAAATGTTAAACAAACTTTAACATTTTAAATCCATGTTAAAATACTTTTAAAACATCACTTGATGATTTTAAAATGGGGCTTATAATATCTTACATAGATAAGAAGGATAAATATGATAGATATATGATATTCAATATAACAAAACCCTAGTTGTATACCAACAAATTACATAATATATTGTGTTTATTATATATAATGATGTGATTGTTCATTATTGAGACACATCAAATTAATTATGTAGAGAAACTAGTTTTTAAGTGTAGTACATTGTGATATTCCAAAGAATATTTTTTTGGATCATAGAGCTGACACCACATTGGATTCTGAGGCCCGATGATCCTGAAATTAATTTTTTTTAAAATATATTATATATTTAATATTACATGTACCCAATATTTGGAAATAATGGAAGATCTCTGAAACAGAGTGTTGTATTAGAAATCTGAAACAATGGTTGAATTTGGAGTGTGTGGTTTACCATAGGCATGGCCAAAAGAAGGTCGGTGTAGGACATTCTGATAAGGCAGCCATTGAACGGTATGTCTAATTAAAATAAAAAAAATAATTTTTTTTATTTAATGACCAAATTAAATTCTCTATAAATACAATATTATGAAAGATAGTTAAGTGTTAGCCACATAACCCATTATAGAGATGAGAGGATGAGGAGATCATTCTTTATTAGCATATTGACCTTGAAAGATGAATAATGATCAGATCAAGGAAATTCGTGAGACAAACGACGTACACAACAGGATCATAACCACCATCACTCAAAGATTATTTCATCATGAATGATTGATCCATAATTAAGGTAGGACTCATCAATTCTGCTTTTCACCCCTTCTGAAAAAATCTTTGATGTATGGATTATTATCTTCTTTTTATCATGTGATTGTATGTTCTTCCCATGAGCCCCATTGAAAAATTAATTTAAATTAATTTGTTTTATTCTTGTTGGTATCATGTTTTTCCCATGTATTATTATCGATAAATTATAATTGAAAAAAATGATTGGTCATCGATGGTGGAAATATTATTTTTATTTCTCTCCCCCATTGTTGTTCAGGTTCTTCGCAGTTGGCCCATGGGGCCATAGTTTGAAATTTTTGGGGTGAGTTCAAGCCCGATTAAGCCCCCAAAATTGTGATGGATGAGGGAAAAATGAATGGGATAGTAATTTTTGAATGGATTAGATCTGTATGATAGGTGTGAGTTTACTATTAAGGATGTGATTGAGGGGAGACAAGAACGACGGATGATCAGAGGTGGTTCGAGTCGGATCGGGGATCCCATTTTCCGATTGATGTGCAGGGATAACAGGATATGCGATAGGATCAGTTCGGATTGAAGGCCATGTGTGGGGTTTCAGGGGGAGGCATTTCAGCATGGATGGGATGGTGGATCGAAGGTGTGAGGGTCTACACCCAATGCGAATCATGGTCATATCTAGATCTAGATGTGAATAATGAGAGTTGTACTGTCATTATTATTTTTAATAATAATAATTAAAATAAAACAAGGTAAATAATAATTTATTTTTGGTTTAAATAACCCATGGAGGTGACTTATTATATTCACATAGTAAGGAGGTGGGGGCGAGCGTTCATGTATAGATGGGTGGGGGAACCTTTCTCGTAATTGTGATATATTATTAACAATAATAACATTATAATAAATGAAAAGAGACACTAGAGGTGAGATGAGAGCCCATTACATTAATGAAGGAAAAATTCCATTGGAATGTTTTTTAGAAATAAATAATAATAATATAAAATATTAATTTTATTATCTTTTTTTATGAAAACCCCATTTTGACCGTAACTTTTCTGTTTGACTTTGGATTGATGTGTCGTTAGTGGTAGTGTGACCCTGAATTTGAGAGAGTCTTTTCAAGATCAATATTGGATTCCTTTTTTAGGCTCCTGGCTTGGGTCCATAAAGCACATAATAATAATAATAATATTATTATTATTATTATTATTATTATTATTACAGAATATTGTATCTAACATAACATTTTCATTGGGTGTTAGAATGATAAATCGTTTGAGGCATTCCAACCCTAATATTGAGGTTGATGTTTTGAGACCAATATCAGGTTCTTAATTCAAGTTCAAGGATCTTTACCTTGAAGTACCTTTCATACGTTATACAAAAAAATTGGGCTTTATCACTAAGTGCCCGATTTGAGGAAGTAAATATCCAATCCTGAATATCTTTCCACAAGGATCACAATGGTGGGATTGAATTGTCTATTAATGGATGTTTACAATTTCATATCGGTGTTTTTAAATTTTATCCTATCGGACAGATGATGGGCCTCATTCATTCATCATGATTTTGATTGAGACACATCATGTATTACCCTTAAATGATGTGTAGTAGTACATGGCCAAAAACCAATGTACTGGTGAGGAAACCACTATGTAGTGTGGTGCAGTTACATGCTGGGTGGACCTTGTATATGTGGCGTACCTCCTTATGAACTATCAACCACTTGCATCTCCTCCATTTGGACTTGAATTTTGTCCCTTGAGTATAATAACTTGACTATTTTCGATGTAGAATGTGATATCGGCCTTTAATGTGAATTTTGAGACACAATGAGAGATGTTCCGAGAATGATTCCTCTTTATGCGGTGATTGAAGATGACAGTGATAAGGCATGATCATTATAAAGTTCAAAAAGATATGGTACTCCGCTTTCATATCAGCGTGCGATTCCTTTCACTATGGAGATGTTACTCCCCTATCATACCATGGAACAAATCCTCCATACTCATTTTATATATGCATAATAAAATCCACTTTATGGGATAGTTCATGGGTTATCTATCCATCCATAGAGTGAAACCCTACTATGGGGAAGGGCATGGGTCCTCTATTTACTATTAGAGTGGCACACACCTGCAAAATCAGCTCATGGGTCGTTGAACATTAGAGTGGAACCCTCCTAGTGGATGAGGGAAGGGTCCTCTATCGACTATCAGAGTGGAACACTCCAACTAGAGACTGGGCATGGGTCCTTGACAATTATAGTAGAACCCTTTTACTGGGAAGTGCATGAGTCCTCTATCTACCCTCAAAGTGGATCCCTCTTATGGAGTCAGGGAATGGGTTCTCTACCATAAGTTTGGTGCCCTACTACTAAGAATAGAATGAGTCCTTGACCATTAGAGTGTGACCCTACAATGGTTATAGGGAATGGGTCCTCTACCATTAGAGTAGAACCCTCCTACTGGGCAGGGCATGGGTCATTTACCCTCAATGTGGAACCCTCCTGTGGAGTTAAGGCATGAGTCCTCTACTATCAGAGTGGCACCCTATTGTCATATTAGATAATGGGTCATCCTCCTACAGAATTTTCCCCTCTACTATTCAGTATAGTATTGATGTTCGTATTGACATGAGTACTTCTTTGGGAAGACATGGAATATAATAGACATTAGATATAGTCCCTATTTATAGATACAAGAAGAATCACTATTCTTATTTGGTCTATGGAGATAGAGATATCATTTCCCTCATATTTTGGATTTCTTTTTAGCATATATTGTTTTTTCTTTATGGTTTTTTATCTCATATAAATATTGACATAACTTCACTGGGTTGAGCTGACAAATTTTATGATGCCTTCAATCACCCCCTCTTAATTTTTTGTGGAATCCTACTAATTATATATGTAATTAACCATATGTGGTGTTTTCTCACACATTTTATGTCTTATGTAAGAAAATATATAGGTTACTGTTGATTTTATAGGAGCATAAGAATACTCATGTGAATAGATGTTTATGGTGGTTGGTCTAAGAGATTTAGAGTTGGGATCTTTCAGAATTTATTTTTCTAGTTATTGTCATTTTGGGAGATCATTTTTGGTTGGGAATGTATTGTTAGACTTTAATTTTTAGATTAATCTTTTCTACTCTTTTGTATTACCTAGACGGTATCACATGATTAACTTTTACAATACATGTTACTATATTTAGTTATTATTACTATGTTTTAATTCCCTGACACGAGAAGCTCGGAGCTGGTGCATTATTTTAATACATTTTCATGATTACAAGGAATAAAATCCCGAAGGATCAATCAGTTTAGAATTCTTGGAAAATATATTACATACATGAACATTACATTACAAATTATAACATTAAATACAATATAGATATCCCTTTCATAATTCCATTTCTGTAATAGTTTAACACAATATATCAATCATAAACTTATTCTTGAAAATCCTGGAAAAATAAAACATACGAAAGGGGTGAACTTAGATGCTCAGTAAAGATAAAAAATATATAAGAAAATATCAAAAATAAGTATATACATTTAAGGAAATGTACAAGGCTAAAAAACAAGCCTTTTAAAACATTATATCTAGCGCAATATGGAAAGAATAAGTCAAATAATGCAATTTAAAAATTCACATGGATTTTCTACTAGTCTAATAATCATAGATAAAGTCAATAACTAATCTCATAATGAGGGAATCCATAAGGATGGATATCATAACTACTATGTAAAGGACACATGCCAAGACCAATAACAAATATTCTGTCAAGGAATTGTGCCCAGACACAAGATTGTCTCACAAGACCTATCAATGCATCGTGAGGCTATAGCAGGCCCCGCCCATCACGTACTAAGTCCAATTCAATCCTCATATGAAAAGTTTTAAACATAACATAAAAATTTATATTAAAATTGTCATATGAAATTATAATACATTGACTATAAAACATGAATTGTATAAACATATCACACCCACATTCAAACATATCAAAAAACCATCAATACAATATGGAAGATTGTATCATAATAAATCAACTTCAAAAAATCATAAAATCCAAAAAATTATGTTTATGTAGATGAAAATAATTTAATAAATTCATTAAAAATATTTGAGGGAAATATTCCTTTTTTACTTTAAATCATTTAAATTCTGTGAAAATTTAAAATGAAATATTTCTTTTGAAAATAACCTAGTAATATTGTAAGGGAATCTTCAAAATGTTAAGGTGACATAATGGAAGAAAATATCCACCCGCTCCGTACGAGTTAAAGAAACATTATTTCCTTAATTTATA
Organism: Viscum album; assembly: GCA_963277665.1. Taxonomy (NCBI): domain Eukaryota; kingdom Viridiplantae; phylum Streptophyta; class Magnoliopsida; order Santalales; family Viscaceae; genus Viscum; species Viscum album. The sequence continues at coordinate 1,629,634,897 of OY728159.1, forward strand.
GAAAAGGTCCTAAAGTACCTCATTTGGAAAACAACTGAAAGATTCATTTCTAAACATTTTATAAAAATTCAAACATTAGTAAAAATGAATTAAAAAATACATAGGATAATATCAAAACATTTTATGAAAATATTTTTAGAAACATTGAAATGGATGATAAAGATGTACCAATAGATTCTAATGTATCAACAACCATGAATAATAATGATATTGTAAAATTAAACCTTACCTTGTACAGTCCTTTAGTCAAGGGTGTGTTAACCTCTTGTATAATGATTAAGGTATGTTATAAAATTATAAAAGAATCATATATATATTTTTGATATCATATATGACCCTCTTATATCGTTTTGTTAATAATATTTCTAGATTACCATTATTTTGGGTGTTAAATGAATCATTTTTCTCAGTAGGTTTCATTGTGTAATTCGTGTTTCTTATGAATAAGATGTATTTTATTTTTATCCATAATGAAATTATTTTCATAATTATTATATTGACTCATGATATTAATTTTATAATCATTCTAGAATGGTAAACTTATAGAATGAATCTCACTGCGTCATGGAGACGGTAGGCCGTACGTACACACGAGCGGCGATATCATTACATTTATGGTTAAATGGTATGGTATATTAATTATACAGAAATAATTATCATGTTATATTGATTAATTAAATACATTATATACATCCAAAAAAATTAGAGTGGAATTACAATGTATACCAGTGCATGGAGAGGGTAATCCATACGTACGCACACATGGTGATATTGTTATTCATAGGATGGATAAAAGGAGGAATATAGTTGTCCCATAATTGTAATAACATCTCAGAATGTATATTGTACTGTTGATATTATTTTATTGTTTAAAAAATAGTGAAATATGAATTAGAAGAAGAAAATAAATTTGAAATAGGTAATAAAATGATTACTTCTTCTTCTGGTGTCTCCTTTTGATTTGCAAAAAAAAGAGTCCTTATGTTTTTTTCTCCCAATGTGTGGACTCTACGATTAAATGAGGGAAGTGAGAGGATATTGGGGAAGAGATTTGATGAGACAAGGGGCTTTGTAGGTGTGAATAAAATATAAGGAGAAGTGCCCTTTTATAAGAGAGGTGAGGGGCACTTTTGGAAAATCTTGAAATATTATTTTATTATAAATTTATTTTAGAATAATAATATCTCTAAAGTGATATATTTCAATGATAAGATGAGTAAGGGTTGATATCCTTTCAACCAATAGGTTTTAGACAAGTTTATGTCAGAAATTTAACCTTATCTTTTTTATTTGACCCTAGTAAAATAATTTAACTCTTACCACATCTTCTTGTATTTTTATACAATATGGTTAAGATAGCAACTATAAAATGCCAATAGAACCTCAAGTGCATCATTAATGAAAAGTTTGACACTATATAAGTAATTCAGAAGAATATTAGATTTTTATGACTGTTATACCATTTAATAAAAAGTGTTTGTTTTAAAAACTCATTTATATCAAATTTGACCCTATATAGTATTTGATTTTTTTAAAGTCATAGAAACATGATTACTTCGAAAAAAGCATTAAATCGTCCCTAACATGTCATAGTCATCCATAAAATCCATGTATGGTATGAAATAGTTTAGATAATATTTATTATAATATTTTTAATACCATTTAATTGATTCTTTTATTAATAAGGTAATCACTGCATCATTATTATGTCTTAAATAACATTATTTATATAATGTCTAAAAATTATAAAAATATCATGATTTAGGAAATATTTTTATCATTATAATGACTACTTATATAACCCATATTAGAAAACGTAATACTTATAAAAAACATGAGTGTGAGAGAAGATTTAAACTGGCTTCCATGGGAAGCTTTGTCCTTTTAATGAAATAAGTTTCCCTGAGAATCATCTAACTAGACTCTATGGGATATTTTGTAAATATAATTAAAGAGTATTCTATGATAAAAATTATAATATTCTCCATGGGAATCTTTATACTTTTTATTAAACATGCATGTATGAGATGCTTTATACCAGCTTCCATGGAAAGATTTATCTATTTAATTATGCACTCTTCAATGAGAATATTTAAACTAGATCATCTAACTATGACACTTGTTAGGGAAATTTTATATTATTACAATATTATTTTTACCTTAAATTACCCTATTTACCTTTAACTATGGTAAATAATACTCAAATGTTACTATTAAAAAAATTATTTTGATCCTATTAGGAAAAATGTTTCAATGTTATTACAACCATATATTTTGGATTTAAATTAAATTCACAAATGATATAAAATTAGTTTTAATTCTAATTAGAAAATGTTCCTAGAAGGTGGGTAAAATGACATTAAAAAAGTACAATGAATTTTATATCTGATTTCCTTATAAAAGTGATTCCAATAACCTAAATTGGGTTAATATATGTGTTATTCATCAATTTTGACATTAAAATAAATTTAATGTAAAATAATTATTTAATTGAAAAAGTCAGTTTTTAACAATAATACGGTGTTTTTCGCTATTAGTCCAAAATTGAATGTTTTTAGAAAAATACAAAAAATTCACCCTAAGGTAATTTTGATATTTTGAATTCAAAAATGATTTATATTTTACCAAATTAAATTTCTAGGAGTTTCTTAAATTAATTTTAGCATTTTTCACAAAAGGACATAAAAATTAGTTCATTTAAGAAAATAATATTTCTTGATATATAAGTATTTTACCAAAACTTATACATTTTATTATAAATATTTTTTTTGTGTGAAAAAATTATAAATAAAATTTAAACATTATTTATCAATATTCATATTACTATATTTAATGGATAAGTTATAAATATATTGTTTAAAAAATTATAATAAAAAATTGTTGTTTCATAGAAACTCAATCTTGCATATAACGAAAACCAAGGCGATGTTATATGCAACAAAACCTATTGAAGATAACATACCATGAAATATTGGGGTATTACATTCTCTCCTCCTTAAATAAATTTCCCTCTAGTAATTTTGAATTTTATTTCGAAAATAAAAGGTTGATAATAAAAAATTCCTTTCGGGAAAAGCCACATCAGAAATAGAGTTAATAAAATATACTCTTAATAAGAGGGAAATGGAAATGAAAATGTCACCACCAATTTAGGATTTTGAATAGGAGTACATTAGTGGAAAATAGAGACATGTACATGGAGGGAAAAATAATTATTTATTGGTAGTGATTGAGGTCATCAATCACAAACAAGTGGACAATCAATTGAACGTTGAGGGACTCAAATCCAAAAATCTATGATGATTTGAAATATCACTAATTCAACAAAACATAATGTATTAATATAAAACGTTTTTTAGATATTTATTCCTAGATTTTGGGGATTATCTTACTATATAGAAAATGACTCATGAAAAAATACTTTATTTTATAATATGTATCAATGTTACCCTTTGGTTGTCATTGGATCTATTTTCACTTCATCCCTTACACATGGATATGAATGTTCAAAATGATTTTTTCATGCATTAAGCACTTTTATTAAATATGAATTTATGAAAGCATTTCCTAAAACCTCTGAATGTTTATTAAAATAAAAAATGTTATCCCATAGTGTCCAATATATCATAATTTAACCTCAAACAAAAATTTCTTATATTCAATTTACTCCATTCCAACCTCAAGACTCGACAAAAATACTTCCATCCAAATTCACTATCCAAAAATGTATCTAAATTTACAAAATCAATCTTAACATCAGATTACCTAAATAATGTAACGCATCTCTTATTGTTAAACACAAAATTTTTGATCACCTTGAAATCCTAAATGAAAACTATTATGATTCCAAATACTTAAAGAAGAAGTACTGTAAGGCAATCCTCATTAATCTTATAACCATTGATGTAATAATTCTAGAATCCAAATACAGAATAACCATGATCATTCCACTTCACTCTTAAACAATTAAATATGCTTTAATATCTTATTCCTCAATACATCCTTCATCTCATTTTTATTTTCTAGTCTCTTCATCATTATCATTATAACCATCACATGTATAACCTAGATGATTCTAACCATTGATGAAAACTCAACTGATAAAGTGAGAAACACTAATCATAGTGATATAGTCATAAAGAATCACTGATTGGATATCTAAATGATTCCATATTCTTCTATATCCATATTTCTGTAGGATTAACCTAGGTTATCCATTACCAAATTTAAAGGATGATATCTAATACTTAGACTTATCCTCAAAGTCATTCATAGGGGTATGTTTTATAATCTATGTTTTCTAAATCTAGTTTCCATGGTTGTTTCTAAACATCATCTCATACCAACTGTAATGCCTCAACCTGAGAATCCTAGCACCAATACATTATTTTAATAAATTGGTATGATTATATGGAATCAAATCCCAAAGGACCAATTAGTTTAGAAGTTTTAGAAAATAGATTACAAACATGAACTTTAAATTAAAATATCTAACATTAAATACAAGATAGATAATCCTTTGAGAACAAATTTATTCCCATTGCATAACCCATCATATATATCATAACACATCTTGACATCCTAGGAAAATAAAACATAAGAAATGGGATATCTTAGATGCTCAGTAAGGGTAAAAAATATTTCAAATGCTATCAAATATAAGTACAAACTTTTATGGAAAGGTATAAAACTAAAACATAAGCCTTTTAAAATGTTATCAACAGTGAAATATGGAACTAATAAGTAAAATAATTCCATTTAAGCATTCACATGGATATTTTACTAGTTGAATAATCACATGTAAAATCAATAACTAATTTAATAATACGGAATGGATAATTCCGGATATCATAACTATTACATCAAGGCCTCATGCAAAGACCATACACAAATATTATGTGAGGTGTTTGTTCCCAGACACTAGTTTGTCTCATGAGACCTAATGACGCATAAAGGGGCTGTAGAGGTCCTCACCCATCACTAACTAAGTCCAATGCATTTATCATTTGAAAATTTTGAAACATAACACAAACATTCATATGAAAACTTGCATACAAAATGTAAATACTTTAACCACAAACCATGAATGATATAAAAATTTACCATCCACAGCCAAAATATCACAAAACCCTAAATACAATATAGAAGATTGTATCAAAATAAATCAATATCAAACAAGAAAAGAAATCTAAAATTATGTTGACATAGATGAAAATAATTTAATAAATTCATTAAAACACTTTAAGAGAAATGTCTATTTTTTTACTTTAAATCATTTAAAATCCATGAAATTATAAAATAAAAAATTTCTTTTGAAAATACCCATGAAATATTTTAAGGGAATCTCCTAAATGTTATGCTTTCATAATGGAAGAAAATAGATTCTCACACCGTACTATTTAAAAAAAACATTCTTTCTTTAGTTTGTCGAAAAGGTCACAAAGTACCTTGTTTGGAAAGAGACCAAAAGATTCCATTAAAAACATATTATTAAAAATAAAAAATGGGTAAAAATGAATTTAAAAATTCAAAGGATAATCGTAAATTTTTTATGAAAACATTTTAAGAAATAATGACATGGATGATAAATATGTCCCAGTAGATACTTCTGTATCAACAATCTCGAATAATAATTAGATTGTGAAATTAACCCATACAATTTACTTTATATTGGTAGAGGGTGTGTTAACATTATATATAATGATTATTTTATGTTATTAATTTATAAAAGAACCATATTTATATTTTTCATATCATATATGATCCTTTTATATCGTTTTGTTAATAATATTTCTGTATTACCATTGTTTCAGGTGTTAACTGCTTCATTTTCTTACGCACATTTTATCATGTAAGTAATGTTTATTATTCATAGGATATATTTTATTCATATAAAAAATGATATTATATTCATAATTATTATTTTAACTTATTATGTAAACTTTATAATCATTCTTGATTGGTTAATGTGGAGAATGAATCTCATCGCGTCATGGAGACGGTACGTCGTACGTACACACGAGTGATGTTATCATTCCTTTGATGGTTAAATGGTATGAAATACTAATTATAAATAATAATTATAATGTAATTTTGATGATTTATAGCCATTATATTCATAATTATATTAATCCAAATACATAAGTGTGGAATAACAAAGTACACCATGGTGTGGAGGCATTAAGCCGTAGGTACACACACATGGTGATATTGTTATTCGTAGGATGGATAAAAAGAGGAATATGGTTGTACCATAATTTTAATAACAACTAAACATGAATTTGTACAATATATATTATTTTATTATGAAAAGACAAAGAACGAGGAAGTATAATAAGAAAATAACTTTGAAAGAGGTGATAAAACGATTAACTCTTCTTCTGGTGTCTCCTTTTGATTTGAATAAAAGGACTCCTTATGTTTGTTTTTTCCCAAATTGTGGCCTCTAGGATAAAGTAATGGAGGTTGGTTGGATATTTGGGAAGGGGTTCACTAAGCCAATGGGATTTGGAGGTCTGAATAATAGAGAAGGAGAAGCGCACTTTTATAAGAGAGGTGAGGGGCACTTTTGGAAAATATTGAAATATTTTTTTTACAAATGGATTTTAGAATTATAATAGCTCCAAAGTGATATATGTAGAAGATAATATGAATATGGGTCGATATAATCTCAACCAATAGGTTTTAGACAAGTTTAGGTCACAAATTTAACCTTATCGTTTGGATTTAACCCATAGTAAAATAAGTTAACTCTTTCCATCTCTTCGTATATTTTTATAGTAAATGGTCAATATAGTTACTATAAAATGAAAAGACAACCTCAAGAGGATCATTAATGACATTTTTAACACTATTTAAGTTAGTTGGTAGAATCATAGATTCTTATAACAATCAAATCGTTTAATAAAATAGTATTTAAAAAAATCATTTATGTGAATTTCAACACTATTTAGTAATTGATATTTATTAAAGTCGTAACAACTTGATTACTTTCAAAAAATAATTAATTGATCCCTAACATATCATAGTCATCCGGAAAATTCATGGATGGAATGAAATAATTCAAATAATAGTTATTTTAATATTAATAATATCATTGAATTGATTCGTTTATTAATAAGGTAATTACTGCATCATCATTGTGTCATAAATAAATTTATTTATTTAATGTCTGAAAATTATAAATAAAAGACCATGATGTTGGAAAAATATTTTTATCCTTATAATGACTACTTATATTCTAAGATATCACATATATAACCCATATTAAAAAGGTAATGCTAATTAAAAACATGAGTGTGAGAGGAGATTTAAAAAGGCTTCCCTTGAAAGCTTTGTCCTTTTAATTAAAGAATATTCCTTGAGAAACATTATACTATATTTCATGGGATGGTTTTTACATTTAATTAAAGAATATTATATGATAAGATTTATAATAACTTCCATGGGAAGCTTTATAATTTTAATTTAACAAGATTCTATTAGAAGTTTTATTCCAACTTCCATGGTAATCTTTATCCATTTAAATAAACATGTTTCTATGAGAATATATAAACTAGACAATCCAATTATAACATGTGTTAGGGTAATTTTATATTATTATTATATTATTTTTACCTTCAATTACCCTATTTACCTTTAACCATTGTAAATAATACTCAAAAGCTACTATTCCCCAAAAAATTATGTTGATCATTTTAGACAACATTATTCACCCTTATTACAACCATGTATGGTATATTTTTGAAATTCAATTCACAAAAGTGGTTAAATTACATTAAATGCTAATTTGCAAATGTGTCTAGAAAGCGGGTATAAAGACGTTAAAAAAGTTCAATGAATTATTATATCTAATTTCCTTATAAAAATGATTCCAATAACCTACATTGGGTTAATATAAGTATTATTTATCTATTTTAAAATTAAAATAAATTTAAGGTAAAATAATTATGTAAATGAAAAAGTTGGGTTTTTAACAATAATAAAGTGTTTTTCACTCTTTATCAAAAATTGAAAGTTTTCAGAAATGTACCAAAAAATCACCCTAAACTAATTATGATATTCAGAATTAAAAAATGAACTCTATTTTACCAAATTAAATTTCTTGGAGTGTTTAAAAATAATTTTATTATTATTCAAAAAAGGACATAGAATGCAGTTCCTTTAAGAAAATAGTATTTTGAAACATATAAATATTTTAATGAAACATATACATTACATTATAAATATGTTTTATTTATGTGAAAAAATTATAAATAATATTTAAAAATTAATTATTACTATTCATATTAAGATATTTATTGGATAAGTTATAAATATGTTGTTTAAATAAATATAATACTAATGTATTCTTTTGAAGAAACACAATCTTGTGTGTAATGAAAACCAATTTAGTGTTTCATGCAACAAAATCTATTGAAGATAAGGTAACATGAAATATTGTGGTGTTGCATATGAACTTATGGATGTATATGGTTGGGTTCATGCATATAGGAACCTTAGGAAAAGGCATCCCATTTTAGTTATTCCTTTAGGCACTTGATACCAACCCTTAGCATATAGAGGTAGGCTTGGTGTAGTTGTGACATAACCTTACACTAGCAAGGTAGGGCCCGATGGGTTGGGTTGTGACATATATGTATTAAAGGGATTACCCAATTTGAAGCATTATGAAACTACCCAGGTTTGAGGTTTATCCTTGGATCCGTGTTTGGAGTTAGATCCCTGATGATGATTTTATTAGGAATTAGAGAATCAATGTCAATTTGTCTCAAGTGATGATTCTAGTCTAGGAAACCCAATGTTCGTGCAGCGACAAACATAAAAATACACTATGCTTTTACTACCTACTTTTCAAATCAGTATACCAGGACCTTGGTTACAGGGATCAATGGTATATGCATCATATAAGATTGAGTCCTTTGACTATCCATCTTGATTCACCTCTCCAGATATAATCATTGACTGGGGTTCATCTTCATATCTTTAAAGATGAGTCCATGATTAAAACAAGATTAGATTTCTAGATAGTTTCTTAATGATGAATGGTTAAGTGATCAGGCCTCAGTTCCGGGACCCACCCCTACGGAGTTATCTGTAGGATGGCACCGAGGAGTTCTACCACCTGTTGAGTGGCACATGGATCCCTATATAGATTAGGTAGATGATCATCTGCATGTTGAGTAGTCAATAGCTCATGTAGAACATGATGATGCTACATGTTGGTTTAGAAAGTCATACATGTTAAATAAATAGAGACCATTGTGGTTTCATGATGAGATAGAACTTCCAGTAGTAGAGGTTTTAATCAAGGAAGGGGTCTGGGTGTTCCAACATGTGTATACCCTAATTGATCATATGGTTGGGTTGGTGGCCAGTCTTCTCCATGGAAAAAATTTAGGTTTCAAAGGTACTGACAGATGACAAACCTATATTGAATGATTAGCCTAGGTCTCAGAGATATAGATCATCCAGTATTAATGGTTAGAAAATCCCCCCTTCTTAGGTGATGGATCATTGAATCGAGCATGTGGTTTAAATGTGGCACTTTGATAGGACCCCAGCAGATGGTTGTCCTTGAAGGGACAATTTTATAGAGTGACATTAGGATCTAGTATAACACTGTGTTGGTGATTTTTAACATGGATTTATACAATAAAGGAAGATGGATATTTACCCCTCTAAGGTGAATTCTTATGACACGAACTAAAACCATGTGGGAAAGTCCATGCTATTCTAAAGCCGATAGTATTGAGGTGTGGTGGATGAGTTACATTGTCTAGGGTATTTGAGGTCCTTATTATGTGATAAGGTATCAGAGTGAGCCCTAGTTGTGGTGATCATATGAGAAATAGAATGGATAGATTCATATGGTAGAAGCTTGTGGGTTAATGGCTTTGAGTATGGTTTGTGGTACAACATGTTTCTATACTACCCCGCCTGTAGTTATATCACAAATTCCTAAGAAACATTTACCTGGACATAAACCTTGTTTGGGACCTATCAATACTAATGGGTGTATTATTTCTTGACCCTTTTACTCTAGTCTCCTACAAAGTGGATTTTTAGTAACAAATTTCTGTCAATAGTGCAACCTGACTCCACAAGGAGAGAGAGAGAGAGATATCCTTATAAGAAATATTTTCATAGTGGTAGTGGGATAATAAAATGTTTTCATCTATATGGGTTGGTTAGTTACCATCCATGCTTAGATGATTTTTAACAATCAGTGTATTAGTGCTTCTATTTTCTTGGTATTGAGTTTTTCATCCCTTTATAAGGAGTGGTCCCCAGGTGGGGAAAGATAAGTTACTTCACATGAGGATACATCCAATTCCTGATCAATCGGATTGTATTACCCAAAAAATAATGGATTCTATAAGTATTCAACTTTCTACGATGGTGTAGAAGTCTGAGGGAATCTATCCTGAGGATGCGTTTGGTTTGCGTCACCATCAAGATACTGTTTTCTATATGGAATTGAACTAGGGATGGGAAGATGTTTCCACTGGCATATCATATGACCTTGTGTAGCTATGTGAGATGGAGGTGTGTTTGGAAGAGTTTTAAGAGAAGGGGATTCATATGTCCCAATGGGTTTTCCTAGGAAACAGAGTGTTGTTCACCTAGGAGGTAGATGAGTACTTGAGGTCATGTGTGGATTAATGCCTCTTGACCCAAGTGACTATCTAACAGTATTATCCACATTTGAGAGTCAATAACTTCTTCACCTAGTGGATAAAGGTGAATTGTATTCCGAAGTTTGACCTCATGATGGGTTATCACCCACTCTATGTTCTATAGGTGGATGTACAAGCTTGTCTTCCTAGAGATGATGTGGTTTCCTGAGTTCTTGGGGATACCCTATGGCATGTTGAATTCACCAAAAGTGTTTAAAAGACTTGGGATTTAGATCCTTAACCTCTATCAGATCAATTTATAGTTGTCTTATTTGATGGTAACCTCGTGTCTTTGAGTTTATAGTTGGATAATGGGAGATAGTGGAGGATGGTTCTAGGCATTATTTGGGAGTTCTAGTTGTTTAATAAATTATTTTGGTGTTTTTTCAATATTTGGAGGTTCACTTATTAGGATATGTATTCTCATACAAGGAAATGATAGTAGAACCTATAGATTTTGAGGTGGTGTGAGCATGAGGGCCACCCATGGGATGGATATGGAAGAAGATTCTCACAGTGAGGTTTTCCGTCTACTATTGTTGAGTGAGGGGAATGATCAGTTGACCTCATTGCAGTTAGACCAGGATCTTGGTGTTCTCTACATGTGGCCACTAAGGTGGTATATGCATGAATCAATGTATGGTACTGAACTTAGTATGATGGGTTAGGAGAGTGTAGTTCCCTTTTTAAAGGATCCTTGGCATTGATAACCAATAGAAAAGTCCCTTTGTGGGAATGTTTTTTCCTAGTGTTCGTGTTTCTTAGAATCACGTGAGACCATCATGAGAGTGGGAGAGCCATATGCGGGCTAATTATCCCCATATTTTTTCCTTAGTTTGTGTTTTTTGGGGATCAAAGTATTTAAATAAGGGAATAATATAGAGACTTTTATTTTTCTATGTAATAATTTGGAATATTTATTGGAATATTTTTTGAGTGAGGAACTGAGATGACATGCGATCTTGAGGCCTGGTGAGCCGAGAACTAATTTTCCTAAAAATATTATAAAATATATATATTAACCCCAGACTATTTTTATGAAATAATGGAATATCTACAAAAAATAATGTTGGATCGAATATTTAATAAAACTACTGAATCTAGCACATGGGGTTTACCCAATGCATGACCTAAAGGTGGAAGACACGAGAAGTTTTGATGAGGCTTCCATTGTCATAAACATTTAATTAAACAAACAAATAAATTATTTTTTTATTAAACGACATAATTAAATTCCTTATAAATATGATCCTATAATGGATTGTTAAGGGTTAGCTACATAACCCTTTATAGATCGGATATGAGGATGACAGTGTTCTTCATTGGCTTCAACATCGAATGACAAACAAAGATTTCATTGAGGATAATCATGAGACAAGTGATGTACGTAGCGAGATCATCAACTTTACATCTAGAGGATGTGTTCTTCACCAACGATCAATCCATAATCATGGTAGGACTCATAAATTTTTGTTTTTGTCCCTTTTGATTATATTTTTTAATCATAGATTATTTTCTACATTTGGTTATACAATTGTATGTTCCCCACATGAGCCATGTAGATGAGTTAAATTTATTTAATTCATTTTATTCATGTTTTTTTTCAAGTTCTCACCCCATATTTTCCATATATTTTATCATTTTCCATAAATACTTGGCTATTTATGTTTTACATTTGTTCTCTTTCCTCCCCTTCATTCTTAATAATTGGACCATGGGTCACAATTTTACATTGTTGGGGCAGGTTCAAGTGAGATCGAACGCCTGAAATCATAAAAGTTGTGAGAAAAATGAGTGGGATGGTGATTAGTGAATTTATTTGATTGGTTACATAGATGCAGTTTTTCGATCAACTATGTAGTTGAGGTATTATGATAAAAAAAATTGATTAGAGGTCATTTGGGTTGGATCAAGGATCCTTGTTTTCTTGATTGATTCATTGAGATGATTTGCAGTGCGATGAGATCAATTCTTTGTAGAGGCCATGTAAGGGGTCCCATTACAGAGGCTTCTTGTAATGGACATGATGATGGATCAAAGGTGTAAGGGCAGCTACCCAGTGTAGAGTGTAGTGAAAGCTATATTTGGATGTGAATAATGTGATTTTAATATTTATAATAATAATATTTTTATTACTAAATATTTTTAATAATAATAATCATAATAACAAAACAAATAAAATAAAAGTTTATTTTTGTTTTAAAACCCCTATGGAGGTACCTTCTTCTTTGTACGTAGTAAGGAGGTTGTGGAGTGGAATCCTGTGTTAGAGGGTGGGGGAGAATTTCTCATAATTGTGATATATTAATAATTATAATATTATTATAATAATTAATAGAGGTCTGGAGGTGAGGTGAGAGACCCTTAAAATAAAAGATGAATCATTCCATTAGAAAAAAGGTTTTGGAAATAAATAAGAATGTAACATAATAATAATATTATTATATTTTTTTTATGAAAACCACATATTGGTAGTAAGTTCTCTATGTGACTTCAGATTAACATTCCATCAGTGATAGCATGGCCATGAATTTTAGACCGTCATTTCAAGACCAATGTTTGATAAAAAATTTAGCTCATGGATCAGGTCCACAAAGTGACTAATAATAATAATAATAATATTATTATTATTATTATTATTATTATTATTATTATTATTGCAGAATCTCATATTTGACATAAAATTTTCATAAGATGTTAGAATGATGAATCGTCTAAGGCATTTTGACCCTAATATTAAGCCACACACTTTGAGACCAATATAGAGTGCTAAATTCGGGATCATGGATTTGGCCCTTGAAGTACCATTTGTATATTATACATTAAAATGTGAATTTCTCACCGGGTGTCTGATTGGAGAATTTAAAGAGCATATATTTAGTGTTTTTCCTTAAGTATTGCGATTGTGTGATCCATTTTTACATTCATGGCTATTGTCAATGACATATGGGTGGTTTTACTTTTTAGACCATTAGACCAATAACCAACCTCATGCGTTCATCTAGATTTTGGCCAAGACACGTCATGTAGTACTCTTACATGTGGTGTAGTACAAGATGACCAATAAGAATTGTGTTATAAATTAAGTGACTAGATAATGGGGTGGGGTCACATTCCATTTGGGCCTTATACAAGTTGTACACATCCTTATGAACCTTATACCTCTCATATCCCCTTCGTTTGGACTCTAATTTTTTCTCGTGAGTTGTCTATACTATGTTTTTTTCCATTTAAGACACAATGGGGGCCTTTGTAGTGCCTTTTGAGAGATGATGTATGCTGCTAAAATCATGAGGATTCATTTGGTGGTTCTTGAAGATGATAGTGATCTTGAAGGATCATTAGAATGTTCAGATAGAGATGGTAATCCACTATCATATTAGTGTATAGGTCCTATATCCATCAAGATTGTAATTAACTATTATACCTAAGTGTGGTTACTCTGTTATTTTTGTATATATGTAGAGTGGTACCCTATTTTTGGAACATGGAATGGGTCCTCTATCCATACAAATAATGGAACCCTCTTGTGGGGCATGTCATAGTCCCTTAGTTCACTATTAGAGTGACTCCCTCCTATTATATTAGAGCAAGAGTGCTTGACCATTAGAGTGGAATAATCCTATTGGGTGGGGAATGGGTCCTCAATTGAATATCAGAGTGGAACCCTCTCATGGATACATGACATGGGTCCTCGACCAATGGTGTATCACCCTCATACCGGGACATGCCATTGATGCTCTATTCTCCATCAGAGTGGAACCCTCCTACGAAGTCAGGGCATTGGTACCCTACCATCGAAGTGGTACCATCCTAATGGGAATGGAAAGGGTCCTAAACCATTAGAGTAGATCCCTACTATAGAGTCATGGCCTAGGTCATATACCATTATTGTGGAATCTTCCTACTGGGTAGGGCATGGGTCACTGAACATTAGAGTGCAACCCCCTACAGAGTTAGGGCATGGGTCCTCCACCATCAGAGTGACGCCCTCCTATCGTATTTGGGTATGGTTCCTCCAACTAGAGATTTTCCCCTTGACTGTGCGATAGAGTGGAGAGGTGTGGCTGGCACAGTTATTTCACTAGACAAATATGGAAGACGTTAGACATTAGAGTTGGACCGTATTAAAATCTATAGGAGGAATTATTATTATTTGTGGAGATGTGGAGATCGGGATCCTATTTCTCTCTCATTTGGGAATATTTTTGAGTATATATGGGTTTTTAATTATTTTTTTGTCTCATATATTGATTAATATACCATTTTTGGTTGATAATATTACTTCTATCATGTCTTTGATCTCCCCCTGTTAAATTTTCAAGGCATCATAATTGGTATATATATAATCACCCAAACATGGGATTTGTTTGCATGAGTCATGGATTATGTAGATGACAAACAAGTTGAAGGTGATTTCAGAGAATCATAGGGATACTTGGGTGCATAGAGAACATATGGTGACCAGGCTTGGAGATTTGGAGATGGGCTCTCTCAGCATTTACTTTTCCATTTATTGTCTTGTTGGGATATATTTTTTTGGTTGGGCATGTATTTTTCTCCTTAATTTTCAAATTACACTATCGTACACTTTTGTATTATATAGATGTTGTTAGATGAATAAATGTTACTCTTGATGTTACTATTTTTTATTAGTATTTCGCTGCACTTCTACATGGAGATGGTTGGGTGCATGCATACATGTACCTCAGGAAAAGGCCTCCCATTTTAGTTATGACTTTTGGTGCTTGTCACCATCCCATGAACTATAGAGGTGGGCATGGTTCAGTTGAGGTATGGCTTTGAGCCAGCCATGCAAGACCCATTTCTCATGTCATGATGAGTTATTTATTTAACTAGTATTTATATAGTAAAGTAATAATCCTAGTTCATCTCTCAATGAAGCCTTAAATAATTAATACACAATAAAAGGAATATTTTGGAAAATAAATGGGATATAAGAAAATATGGGGTTTAGGATTACATAATATAAAATGAAATGGAAATTATTAAAATGAAGTGAAAATTTAAGGTGATGATCAAACATGAAAAATCTAGGTGAATACATTGATTCTCATCCTTCATAAATTTTTGGAAATTATTAGATATTTCCATACTTAATTTATAAAACTAAAAAAATAATGTCACTAATTTTATACAAGGATATCTCTCCAAGTTTGGTTAGAAAAATAAATTGATTTACAAACCATTTTATTAAATTAACCACTCATGTACAGTGTCATAAAATATACTAATCAGGTTGTCACATGAATAATATAATATTTCATCCATATTTATATGTTTTGAAGAATTAAATCATGAAATGATATTTAAAATTGATTAGTGTATTAATACTGAATCAATTAATTAATATGATTGAAACAAACTGAATTCTTGAGAAAAGATTAAAAATTAAAAATAAGAGCATGAATAATATCATATAAGTGTTCCCCTAAACAATATTGTTATGATTTGAGAGTGAAATACTTTTAAAAAACTAAACATGTAAAATAAAATATAAAAAAATATAAAAAACCTATAATTTATTAGAGTAATGGATGAATATAAATTTAAATATTTGGATTTACATCACATTGTTTATTTAGTGATCAGAAGGTGTTTAAAACACCATTTAATGGGGAGGATGTAAAATATGAACAAATTAATATTCAGACATAATTTTTTAACTATATACTCAATAATGTTCTTAAAAAAACTTTATAGAATCCTTTTTAGAAATATTTCATAGAAGATAACTCCAAAATAAATCAAGGGGATCCTACGGTTTGTGAGATGTCCTTCATTAATCACACTCTTTATGTTCAAATGAATAAAATAATAAATAATTTATCATGTTTTGATTTTATATATATTTATTTTATAGATATTACAATTATATTCATATTTCAAATTTATTTTTTTCAATATTTCCACTACATACCATGTTATGGCCCATTTAGTGATGGAATTTCTAAACCATGTTACTTTTATTTTATTCACATTGTTAGCCTCCTTTAGGGATCATGTTACTGAATTCATCTCATACTCCACCTAAATGAATTTTTATCACCATGTGTCCATAATAAAAAAAAGATAATTTCAAAATGGATTTATTTATGAAATGTCACAAAAAATACCAACTTGCTATATAATTTGGGCTACATAATAAAAAAAATTACAAATTTTTTATTATAGAAAAAAACATATTTAACATCCAAGAATATATATAAAAAATAATAAATAAATATTTATTCATATTTATTGTTTATCTATTAAATAATCCAAACAAAAAACATCAAATCCATCAAAAAAATCAAAAAAGACAGTAAATTTTCAAATTTGAAAGGGGTTTTTAATAAAAAAATATAAGACATAAGTAGAATGAAAAAAGATTTAATCACAAAACACTAATACCCATTAAAAATGTAATGAAAATATGTAAGTGTAAAATTATTTGATAAATTTATACATAATGACACATTCACATATAAAATAGTACACTCCTAGTAAAAGTTACTCTCAATGAAGATAAATAAAATTTATAAATTCTATGTGATCCAGACCCACTTTTTTAACATTTAATGTAAAACATACTTGAACCAATCCTTCGTAAAATAATCATTATCCAATTTTTTTAATTTCCTCAACCATACAAAAGTAAATCTAAAAAATTTCATTAATTTTAAAATTAATTAGACTAATCCATTACTTGAAAATTCAAATCAAACAATACTATGTAATCAAATCCATTGATGTGAGTACGTGTCAACTATTTCTCAGTTAGTTTTATTTTTTTATTTTCATTCATGAAATGTAGATTAATTCAAACTAATATGTATTATTTTTTAATATCACATAAAACTATTTTTTAATATTTTGATCCAAATACCAATAAAACATTTTAAAAAGTATATAAAACAATTAAAAAAGATAAACCACATGTTCTCTACCTAGATATCTGCATATTTTATGCATTTATTAACCCATATATAAATATTTTTGTGTGTTTTTTGTTAAGTTATTTTTAGAGTGAAAAAAGTAGTTGGATAATAGGTATACATACATAGGTCATTTTAGAATCATATTAATCAATTTTCATATATATGCTCAATGGAATAAATGAATAATATGGAAACCCGCAAGAATTATCTAGTATTTAATTATTTTGATTTTTTCTCTTTACAGGAAATAATACCATGAAATCTAGGATGTTTGGAAGATAGAATTTAATAAAATAACCATGATTTTTAATAAAATCAAAGTAATTACTAACTTATATAAAGTTTTTAAAAAATATTATAAATAATATCATTTATTGATTAACGTGAAACCAAACACATCCTTAACAAAAATCTATATTCAAGTTCAAATATACATAGTCTTAGATTATCATTATATAATTAATAAATTTTATCATATAGAAAAATTCATAAAATAAGTTTTATTTTATCACAAGGAAGGTGAGATAAAAATTTAGATAAGGTAATCTAAGGTTATTAACAAGAAAAAAACATTAACACAAAATATAATGATTTTTATATTTTATATTTCTTAATTTAAAATAAGTAGAAATAGTGAGGTAAAAAGGTGAAAAAATTAAAATGAAGAATAAATAAAAACACCAAAATAAGAAAACAAGAAAAATATACATTATAATATTTTAAATAATAAACTAGACCTAATGTAAATGATGTTTCTTATATGAATTTTAAAATATACATTATCATAAATATAAAATTAACGATTAAGGAAAATAGTTTACAAGTGATATAAATTTGTTTTCATAGATTTAGATCATCCATAGTCAAATGGTGGTTCAGGTCACTTTTTGAGAAACCACTATAGTTATTTTCTTTGATTTATGGGGAATAGAAAAATAATAGTGACCCATGAGTCTATTATTCTCTACATAACTTCCATATATCATTTTTAGAATATCTGAGTTAATATTTTTATAATATAGAATTCAGTTAATATAATACTCTGTTTTTTGAGTAATGTTTTTAAATTTTTAGTATATGTCTTCATATATTAAAAAATACTAAAACAATATATTACCAAATCATATGATTCACTAGAATTATGATATAGTTAAATAATACTTCATGAACAAAAGTTGTTAGTCAAAATTTATTAATCATTACAAATCAACATTTTATTATATAATATTCTTATAAAATATTAGATAACATGGTCCTATCTTATAGGAATAATGAGTGGAGTAAATGAATGGTTCTAGTGAATAAATCCACCAAACTATATTTTACAAAAATTTATGAATCAAAAATGAATTTTGGTGTGGGTGTTAGTGATTTATTAACTCCTTAGGTTGGTTCATTAGTGAATATTAATGGTCCTAAACAAATTCCTCCCATACACCAACTTAGTAATCATAATATTTTCATTTTTCTTTAATCATAGTTTTTTTTCATAATTCCATTATGTTATTTGCATACATTATGAAATATTAGATTATGAAATTTAATTTTTTTTAAATAGATCAAAAATAAAAATATTGAGATTATCTATAATGGGTATTGGATATAATAAGATTATAAATCAAGTGGAATTCTAGATTTATTATAATAATTCTCAATCATAGGGTATTTAAGATCGAAAATATTGCTTTAAGTAGTAGTCTTTCTCAATGTATTTCATGGGAACATGATGTAATAGGAAAATATTTTTTCCCCATTGTATTGAGTATTAATTCTTAGTTAAATCACATTCATTTGGGTTATAAGGAAAAATGTGAAAAATATGGGGCAATGTCATGGGTGAGGATAAATTAAAGATAAAATAAATTACAGAAGTTATAAATATAATAATTAAATTAACTTGGCTTCCCTAGAAATGAATCCAAAGTTTTGTAAATTTTTTTGACAACATTAAATTTGTTCATTATTTTACATGAATTTTTTATTAAATTAACAACATTAGGTTAAATCCCAATGGAGAAATAGATCATTCAATTAGAAGAAAATTTATCCTATTTAAAACAAATATGATTATAGAAAATTGGGGTGTGGGGTTTGTGATCTAGTATGAAACCATAAAAATTAAATGATTAAGGGGATACTAAAATTTAATATATTAATAGAACATGATATACCCAAAATAATCACATTATTAACATCCATCATCACTTCAAGGAAAATTATTATATCACAGAATACTTGATTTATGAAAAATGAAATTAGAATGTTACTATGTTTAAATAATACACCTTTTGATGTTTTATTAGATACAAAGTTATTCATTTACAATCATTAGGAATCATGTATTCGAGTTTAACTTCATCACCAAAATTCATCATGGAACCACATCAAGAACATTAAGTGTAGTGAATAGTTTTATGTTTTATATAATTATATAACGATCAAAGGTTGTAGTTCTGGAGTGTATTCAAATAGAGTCTATCAACCAATATGATCTATAAAAACACAATTCTAGAGAATATATTTAAAATAAAGTAGGATAGTGTGATTCATCATATGTATGGGTAATCTTTAACATAATATTTTTAATGGGATATTTAAATTTAAAAAAAATAATGTGAATATGAAAAACACAATATAATAGCCCCAAATTGAAAATATAATTCAATAAATACAAAGTTGAATATTAGGATTTACATAAAGTTCCTCTTTGGAAAATCACATAGAATGTATAACTCCATATATGATAAGTAAGTAAAGGATGATAAAATATATATACCAAGAATATTTTATTCAATATATGGTTTATAATACCATCAAAAAGTACCATAATAGGTATTTTATTAATAATTCATATAATATTTATTTGAAATAAATCAAGGGTCTTGTATGGTAGATGTTGTTTCTTTGATTATTCTCTCTATTAATATTTAAAAGAATGAAATATTGAAAAAATAAATATTTTTTATTATAAAATATCTTTAATTTATTTATATTTCAATTATCCTTATAATTATGTTAGAATCAATTCAATTAGTCCATATATCACATGTTATGACCCATTTAGTTAAGGTAAGTCAAAATCATCTTTCCCATAATTTCTTCACATTATGATATTTCATTAGGTCTCCTATTATTAGATTTAGCACATTTTCTACTTCAATATATTTTATATTTATGACCCAGAAATCCAAAATAAATTTCTTTATTTTGATTAGTATAGTTAATGTGATTGAAACAATACTAACATGTTGTCCAAATTGGTTCACATAATAAAAAATGTCAATTTTTTTCTTATCGTCTAAAAAAGGTTGAGGAATAAGAAATATGGATTAAACAAATTGGTAAATATTAATTCATTTCCAATGTTTATATATTAAATAAATAATAAAAAACATTTAATCATTACATAACACTAAAAAATATATTAGGTTTTTTATTTTTAATTCCCTTTTCAAATAGTTAATATGAAATCTAAGTAAAATAAGAATTTAATGATCAGATAAAAAAATGAATAAAAATTTAAAGCCACAGTATTTCCTTATATGATTTATGAACATTTCACATAAACTGGTGAAATACATAAAATTATATTACATAAAAATATAAAAACCATTAGATAAGTTTTGTTATAAAATCTCTTAATTTTTTATACAAAAAAACACCATTTACCTAAATTTATGTGTCCCTGTAAAAGTTTTTATTATTGATTTTGATTATAAATTCTTAATTCATAAAAATAATTAAAGATATTCCCTTAAAAATTATCATCATTACTGAAGATAAAAAGGAATTTGATGTGATCTATATCATACCCTTTTATCTTCATATAAACATCCACTAAATATATTTCCATATGTCATGAATATTCATCTAATACCTTTATTTTCATGTGTAGTATGGAAAAATAAAACATATCAATCCCATAAAAGATGACTTATCTATTATTGATTCTTTGAGATATACTGGTCAAGAAAAAAGAATAAATCACATTCATTCACCCAAGTAAAAATAAAATAATATATAACTCAACTAGGTATAAAAATAAACTTTCATAGTCTTTCATAATTGACGACCCATTGGTTACACCCATAATATTGGTGTAATAATCTCATATTTGTTAAAAAATAATTTTTATAATTAGTAACAAAACCAACATCCCCTAACAATCTCAATATTCAATACTTTGGGATTAAATGTATCAAAGTATGAATGTTTAAATTTATGGAATCTAATTAATCACTTGTATTAGAGATTAATATAAAACCCAGATCCCATGTATACAAATGAAATTATTTACGATATTACATGTGGTATACTCAAGTGATTCAACACATAAAGAAGTCACAATTTTGTCTCATGACTGAACTTTATATAATATTATGGTCTCATAACAACCCTAATCTTTACATATTATGATAACCCATGACATTAAATTAAGATAATTAATTAGTGATTAATAATAGATTTATATTTAAGGGGTTATTTACCATTAAACTCTAAAGTTATAAATGAAACACTCACAAATGACTAAAAAGGTTGAAATTTATTTTATAAAAAACAATGTATAATTTTATATTACCAAATACAATACGAAATACTGAGAAATATAATTTAAAAACACTCAAAACACATCATAATATATAAATTGTTTAAATTTATCATTATGTTTATTGTGTTTGTAGCTTAATCAAAGTACATTTTATATCAATATGTAACACATGATATATCATTATATAACCAGTTAGAAATTCATTATATCAATCCTCCCACTCAATGTTTAAGGGGATGGTATATTTGAAGAACATATTTGTATTTAATGGTGAGATTATTATTATATTGAATATTTGGAACTACCCTGAGTTCAAAAATTCTGAATCCAAGCAATTTCACACACTACATAAAATTTTGTATTACAATTCTCCTTTTCTACTATAATCATGAATGTATAAAAATATTTCATATTTCCATTAAAAAATGATATTATTGAACACCAATAAAACTCTTTAGAATTATCTCTTCTTAATTTAATGAAAAAATCACTTATTATTCTTAATTATTTAAGGAAATTATTGAATATGATTTAATGAAACTTATAAGTGTTTTATTAGTATTTGATTATATATGAAAAACACACGATAAACCCAAAATATTATAAATATATTTTCACTTAATATTTATTTTATGATTTGGGAACATGGACGTGGAAGTATTTTCTCTATTCAATAATATGGTGCAGGTGTTTATTCTTTATTATTCGTTATTTTGTTTGAGAGGATCTATTATAAGAAGAACTCACTCACTCTCCTAAGCTAACTTCATCTATCCCTTTGTGTAAGACCCTATACTTTGCCTATTTCAGTAGTGTTTAAGGTGGTTTGGGTTTTTATTTTGGGATAATTCGATAGTAGTCCCTATGAGTTCTTCTTGGGCGTCTCAAGCCTCTCGGTTGTCCGTTCTATTTCTTGATGAAGTGTCAAATAAAAACTTCCAGTTTTAGATACTCCTTGGATTCTTTGTGTGATTTTGTGATCTCTAATCATTGATATACTTTTAAGGTAATATGTTATAATGGTATAGACAATTTTCTTCTCATTGAATGTAGCATGTCATTTGGAATAATGATGAACATTATAGAAGTAGATATTTTGTGAAGGCTCGATGATACTAATATGGAAGAACTGCATGTCAATTTCTATTGAGTTCGTTAATTATTATATTGATATTGGATGGGTTTTTAATGGTTTCTTGGATGGAATCCTTGGTTTGGGTTGTCCTTGGTGAAGATCAACAATGGTGCTCTCTTTACTCTTGATGATTTATCCTCATTCGTAGAGTATTTGGGGGGGGGGGTTTAAGTATTTGGTATTTATATTGTATGTTTTCATGATGAAGAGAGGTCATATATGGAAAAGTCTTGGTCTGGGTTTTTGATAGGTTATAGTGGAATTGTTCTGGTTTATAGGATGATGATTTTGGTATTTTTTGATCGATTATTCTCACTAGTGGTATGAGTGATGATGAAAATGAACTTTCATGATAGCATTCATGGCACAAGGGATCTCAAAATTTTAGATCATGGTTCCACGAGTGTGATATTCTCGGGCTCTATTGTAGAACTCATTTTGTATTGAATTTTGATCATTTTATCCATTTGATTTGGTAGTATTTTGAAATAGTTGTATCATGGAATTAATTTTATGGTATAATTAATTATTACCACTTATCCAAAATGGGATTTATTTAGTAATTTAAATAATATATTTTGTGGTAAATTTTTTTGATGTAAAGGATTCTATTCATATTAAATACCAAAATAGTAATTACACTATAAAAACATTATTGTTTATAAAACCTCTTTTGGAATTATGATTTAAAACAATTTTATTTATGAAGCAAATTTATACATAATGTTAGGCTCCTTCAGTACTTTATATACTTGAAATTCATTAGTTGAAATTACCCCAATAGTTACTTTTGAGATATTTTCCTTCTCAATATATTTAATAAATCAATACATAAATATTTTTAAATAATAATATAATAATAACCCATGGTTACCTTGTGATACCACACAAATAACAATATTCAATTATAAGGTGAATATTAACATTGTATATACACTTCACAACCACAAATTCTATTAAAAAGAAAATTGGTCCAAAATCCATATATTATATAGATTCTTTTATATTTATTTAGGCACATCTCAGTTTATTAAGGATTTATAATAATATTTAAGAATAAAATTATGAAATAATTATAAAACACTAACTTAATTATTCCATGAATAGATACTGTAGAAGTAAATTAGTGATTTTATAAATTCATTTTATTTAATAATTTGGAACAAAATAAACATTTTAGTGATTTAAAAATATAATAATTACTTTCCCATATAAGTAATAAACCATATGTATCAATATCAATTAGGAATAATTATTCACATGTCTATTCTCAATATTAATTAAAATAACATTAGAAAGTGATTTTAGAATAAAAATTAATGAACAATCCTATTATTTATGTTATAAAATGGATTATCCTATACTAGTATAAATACATTATTGACTATATTATTGGGTCAAACAATGATACATTGTTGTGAAGGGAACAAATCTTGTTCTTTATTAATTAATTAAATTACATTTTTAAACTAGTAAATATAACCAATGTTTCTACCTATATAGGGCACACATTTTTTTAAATTATAGAACTAATACATTGGGTATATATAGATTGTATTTACCCACCACTTATGAAGTATCCCATACATTATTATAAACGTCAATATTTGTATATACCATAATTAAATCTCTTGTTTTATGTGTTAGTGTATATTTATACATTTGTGTCATGAAACATTATATTTTATAACCATGTGTTAGAATTAAGTAAATTTAGGTCTATAACATATAGTTCATTATGATTAATTTTTTTAATTCAAGACCCATGATGCTTTTATAGTAATAATATAGATGTAATAAACTATTTTTCAATAAAAAATCACTTTTGAAGAATATATCACTATATAAAATTTAATTTAAATTGAATATTATATATCATAAAAATTTATCAAGTGAGTATCTTGTTTTACAGGTATTCAAAAATTAATTTTATTAAATGTGATGTAAATAAAATTGTAACCCGTTTTATTATGGTGATTAGAAATCTATGATACCTATTTTTTTTATATTTTGAGTGTTTATATATTACCTCATTATGTTGTGAATTTTATGATCTATATGTCAATTTTATTATATATAAATATTTGAAACCTGAGTGGATAACATCATTCACACATATATTTATTAAAATACCCAAAATCCATTCTTTTAGGAACCTAATGGTTATGGACACATAACCATGTGTTTCCAAAATCTCATGGTTAAATATAAAAACCTAACTACTAGGGTCACCTATATCCTTCATGAATTACATATGATAAACCATGAGCAATCAAATTTGGCATCACCCACCCATTTGAGTAACTGAGGTCTTAACACGTGTTTTTAAAAGGAATTTGATAATTTTTGTAATTTAATATTTCTGAATATATAGTAATCTATTAAATATATATATATCACTAATTCTTTATTTATATTCATTATTTTACTGATTAAATTTGTGAATCTTATGCTTCTCATCCAATTTAACATATTTTAAAAACATTAATATATAACTCGTATGAAATAAATTATTATTGTTATAGAACCATAATAGAAATTTAATTATAATATTAAATACTTACCCATATGCATTATATGAATTTTTTTTTTGAAACTCCTTTGATTTAATATATTAATATTATAAGAAAACCAAAATCCAACTCAATCACATGTACAATATGATAAGTAGTTAAGATTAATTTTTTGATAGAGCCTAAGCCCCAATTACAGTATAGAATCCCACCCAAAGTCATAGTATCTATATATCAATATTTAAGAGTGGATTAAAGTTTAAAAAAATATTTTAATTCCATATAAGAAAGAATATTTATAATAAAATTATAGTTTATAATTATATTAAATAGTGAAATGGATTGTCATGATTGTATTTATTGTAACAAAATAAAGCATTTATTAAGAAACAAATATCAATATTTATTATAAATGATGAAGAGTTTAATAAATGAATAATTTGAAAGGTCTAAGATATAGATTGGAGTTCTTAAAAACCTCATGTATTGATGATTCCTACCATTATACCTACTAATGGAGATCCTTTCAAATGTTCCATAAGTGTATATAGTTGATTCATGATGCTTTAAAAGTATCCATAATACACCTTATTATTATATAGTTAAACATAATTATTATCAAAGGAACGTGTTGATATAGGGTGAAATAACTATGTAAAACATGCTCCTTATAAAGTTGAGATATTAGACATTTAAAATCACAAGGTACTATAATTGATGAAGAAAAATGGCTAACTGGAATAGTGAGAATCCATACTTGTGTTATCAAGCATAAATGGTGTTGTAATGTATAGATAATATCACATAGATGATGATTATACAAGGTTGAGTTTGGAGCTATAAATATTGAGCCAATATTGATACATTGAAGCGGTTAATGACGAGTAGTCATATGATTCAAGGCATTAAAAATTATGTTAAAGATATTTGGGAACATTATGAAAATTAAAAATGTTATTTATGTGGTTTTGAGATGTTTTTTTGTTATTAGGGATTCCTTGAGAAGGATTTAAGATTTATTGAAATGATTTGAAGAAATAGGGATTTTATACATAATAAATTTTTGTTTTTCATATAATAGAAGAATTGAAACTATTGGATGACATAATGATATATATGTTTTTCTCTTGATGATATTTAAGATGAACTTTGAGCTCAACCTGATGAATTGGAAAATTCCTTGTGAGTTCCCAAAATGATACATATGTTTTTCTTAGGATTATATGTAAGAACGATCCTTCTAGGAATTATACTGATAGTAAAAAAGAAAAAAATCTTAAATTGATATGTTATATATTTAATTAATTCATAAGATATATCATAGTTCATAAAAGATATCAAAAAGGGATAAAATCACTATAATTTATAATATTTGGAAGAGAATACATATTATATTTTTTAAATATTATACAAAAATGTATCAAAGTCAAAAATAATATGTCAATTTGTAATATTGAACTAGAGTATGCATAAGAGACTTGATGAAGTTCATAAAGAAATATTTTAATGGAAGAAAACCATTTATGGATAAGTAAGAGTATTTTTCTTGATATATAAGGGTATTCAAGATAATATATAAGATTAATAAAAATCCTTATATAAGGGTTTATCATTGAAAAATTATAGATGTCCTAAAAATTCACCATGATAGGTATGAGAAAATATTTCTTATGTAAAAGGTTAGCAAGATGATATGTAATGATTAATAGGAGGATATGTAAGGGTTACTAGTAAAACAAATTAAAATTTCTTGATATGATATATTTATATTGTACTAAAGATATGCCAATATTACCTGTTTGATAAAAATGGGATAATATTAGAGATTTAAATTTTATGATTTTGTTTTAATTTAAAAACTATAAAAATTGTTATTCATTGAAGATCCATGATCCTAGAAAAAAATAATGAAGGTGATAATTGAAGAATAATGCTAGGATATAATAAGGGTTTACATGCTAGGAAGAAGAATATCATGTCTAGAAGTAGTATAGGGTTGAAATATATGCTATATATAGTTCTGTAGTTTGAGATATAATCACACCAAGAAGAGAATGTTACATTGTTGTGTGTGGTAAATAGAGTAGCTCGATAGAGATTTATGTCACAAAAATGACACTATATATTATCTTGCATACATAGAATTTAGTACTCCAAGATTTTATGAAAAAATGATGATTTTATAATTATACATATCACATAGAGATTAAAATACTAAGTCATATAGATATATTTTACGTGGTTGGATGAAATAATTTTTTATGTCTGAGAATGATGTAGAATTAATGAACCAAGATCAAATGGTTTTTATATTCAATGTGTGAGAATAATATCTAGGAGAGATAGGTTAAGAAGAATAAATGTGAGAAAAAACCTGATGCTATAATATTCTGAAACATCCTATGTATTAAATTGATATATATATTACTAAAGGAGAAGATAATTATTTAATGAATATTTTATTTATAAAGTAATAAGAACAAAAGTGAATTAGAGGCGGGACGATATATGTGTTACTTCTATATACCCATTATCATCCAAGATAGAAGAGAAACAACCACACGAATATGGATCAGGAGTGAAATATTACACTTTGATATATATATATTTCACAAGGATAGGAATGGAGTTTGAGAATATGTTTCATATGTATAAAATGTTTCTGATCTTTCAATGGTAGTTGAAGTCTATTAATATTTATATTGAGTTTATAAAAAATAACTATGTGAATAATTCTATAAGAAACTATCTATTAGTAATCCAAGACACTAATTAAGTAATAAGTTCTCTTTATTTTTATTCAATGTCTTTACAAAGAGAAAGGAAGATCCTGTTCTGTAGTGTATTGGGAGGACCTTTTTTAAACATGTGGGATCTTTTATAATGAACCAATTACGAGATATTAAAATTGTTAGGAAAATGTCCAGGATTTTCATGAGACATCATAATTTTAATAAATTGAGTTATATATTGGATATATATTTCTCAAATTCATCCCAAACATAGTAAGTAGTAGATACCCACAATGGGATCAAACCTTTTAAAATTACAATGTGCTCCTTCTCTTACATTATTTATTTGACGTGGTAGTTGTGTGCTGGGTAATCATTATCCAATCTATATATACTTACAAATATATATTTTACAATACTAAAAAATGTTAAAAGGTTTAAAATTAAAATAGTTATGTAAAATAGATTTACATTGATTGACCTCCACGAAATGTAACACCATGATGTTGTTAGGGCACTAAAAGTCATATCTAAGCTAATATAGGTTGCCTATAATTATATCTAATTATATTTATCTATTTTTTCATGGATATATATTAAGTGAATATTCAGATATATTACAGTGTTACCTTAGATGGAAAGTATATTTTTATTTATATTATTAACAACATGGATGGTTTAGTCAATAACTTAAATAATAGGTAGAATAAGGAAGCAAAGAGGTAGATAAAATTATCATAAAAAACGAAGATCATCCAATAGTTAAAGTAAAATAGGATTCCATTTGATTTAAATGGATGTTTTCCATTCTATATCATATTGAATGTTCAAATCTCCTAGACTACCCAAGTTTACAGGATGTTCTTATGTGCTGGGTGTTGCGTCCCATGATAGTTTCTCTATGGTAGTGGGTCAGATCCATCTTTTCTGAGGTCTACAATGATAGAATAAAATTAATTTGGAATTATGTAGGTGGTTTTGAAGTGGGACTATTGTTTCATATGGCGTGTAATTAAGTGATTGTTGATGCCTGATGTAGGGGTTTGATGGAGGCAGTAGATACAGATCTAGTTCAAGGATGCCGAAGACACTGGAATGGGTTTCAATAGTCATTGAATCATGATGAAGAGGCTGGACATAGGTATTGGATGTGTTTCTGTTTTATATATTCTGAAAACACTGGTCACAGATGATGAAACTAGTGTGGAGGCCTGATGTGGATGTAAATGTGCTGGATTTAGAAGGGTTTATGAGTTTTCAGATGTGTTGTGACACTAGTGAGTTGGCCTATTTATGGTCTATATTGACCCTCATGGGTCTGGGTTGTCAGGTCATGTTTCCGCCTTTTTGTTTCCTTGGGCCTTTATGGTCATGTAATTGGATTCCTTTACCAAGAAAAAAAGTGACTTTTCCTCATTTGTAATAAAATGGAGGTTCTTATTTTATATCCATTAAAAAAACACTATTTAATGGATATAAAGAGTATGCAGTGATTGATTCACTTATACAATTTCACTATAAAATAAATAATTAAATGAAAAATCTTCCCATTTATGTTACAACATATATACATGCACACATAAATGGGATATTGGTTGAGAACTCACTACTTGAGAAGGAAGTGGATACTATAGAGTGTTTTTTGAATAAGAATTTGCAAAAGTTCAAAACTCTAATCAAATATGTAAAATCCATAATAAGTACACGAATTTCAATAAAGAAAAAATATCCATGGCATGTTAATTATTTTAATATAACATTTATGAGAAACCTAAGGTATATAGACACTATGAGTAAAAGATCCAAACTTTAGAATAAATTGAAAAATGTAATCTGGATGTCAATGATAACCAATTGAAGTTCCAATCCAAAATAACTAAGGAACACAATAAATATTTGTAATAAGGTAGAAAAAATACTATGGATATAATTGAGAAGTCAAATAAAGAGTGTAAATAAATAATAAGATCTATTTGGGATGAGAAAAATACCCTCAATATTATGTGTTATGAATTGGAGGATAAACTTTTAAAAATGTAAGTGACAAGAGTTGACTCTTCATAACATGTTGAGAGAATATTTGATACTATAAATAATTTCATTTAGGATCATTTTACTTAAGTAATTATATTATATGGAAATAGGATCATGATATCACTTGGAGAAATACTTGTTTCAATCTCAAAGAAAAATATAATTTTTTTTGAAAATATTGTTTGTTCTAATACTATTTCTATAAATTGTGCAGGTTTGAAATAAAAATCTAGAAAATTTATGATAAAGAAAAATAGTAATGAACCCACCACTCTATCTATAGTGGACATGAGTATGTATAAAAGGTGTTTTTCACCAAATTAATCTTAATTAAACAATAAAATTACACAAAAATAGCATGGAAAAATAGATGGCCAGATGGTGTCTAAGAAAGAAATATTGTGATTTTGTTTCTAATATTGGAATTGTGAAATATTTGAGTACAAGGAACTTGATTACATATTTTCATAACATTTAAACTCATTTAAGATAATGTAAGTCTATATCAAGGGGTATCAAAGTTATGGTCATGAAAATAACATAATAAAAATGTACGAATATGTTTTTATAAAAAGATTTAGAAACTTTCAGAACCTTTGTGGTATTTCAAATAATATTTTCTTTCTAAACATGTATAATTTTCCAAAACCACCAACTTTTTGTGAAAATCTCTTGAATAAAAAATTCCAAAAAATCAAAAGATGAAGAGGAATAAAGGTGAGTTTTCCATGTGTCATATTCAAATGACATATATGGGGAAACGTATACACAAGAAGCCTAATAATAATGTCACACTGAGAAAAATAATATAGTTCTACTATGGAATAAAAGGATAGACCTTAGAGCACGGAAAACATGAAGTGGAAATTAGTGTTAATGGATGAAAGCTCGGTCTAAAATGGGGTAAATAATTCTAGGAGTGAAAAAACAGATTATATTTGTAGAATACATCCCTAAAGAAAACTAAAAGTTATATGAAAATATTCATCTAGTTGGAAACAAAAATATTTAGGAGAAACCATGGGGATGTTATAATAAATCTGGAAATGATTTTAAAGAATGTGTGTTAATTTTTATTCCCAGAAATAAATTTCATGAAAATTGAAATGATCATAATAAAAAAAAATTTATATAAGAACAAATTAATTTCACCTGAAGAATCTTATTTTTAGTAGAGGTTGTAAAAATTTGATAACCTAAGAGCTTAGGAGACACTATATAGGTGGTGTAAGGTTGTTGGTCACAATTCTATGAATTGATTGATTATATTACAATCCTAAGATAATATGTTGAATAAAAAAATTCTATCACTAATAATATCACGTTCTTTGATTGATGATGTGATGGAGAATATTCCACACAATGAAGTTGCTGACATAAACAAAAAATTCATACAACCAAAGAATTATTCTACCTTGAAATCTAAAAAGGGAAATCATGAAGTGTTCCCTCAATGCCAGATCTAAAAAGAAAAGAGTATCGTAGTTTATAA
This sequence comes from Viscum album, assembly GCA_963277665.1. Lineage (NCBI taxonomy): Eukaryota > Viridiplantae > Streptophyta > Magnoliopsida > Santalales > Viscaceae > Viscum > Viscum album. Next base: position 1,629,666,972 of record OY728159.1, read on the forward strand.
GAAATTATCAACCTTGTTTCTGTCCCTAAGGAGAAAATTATTTCTATCTTATTCCGATCTATATTGTGTTTGTACTTTCTAAATAGTGAATTGAAGGTGATTCATGATTAAGGGGTACAACCAAAAATTGAGAAAGATCAAATAATTATTTCAGACCCTCAGGGAGTAACCATTAAAGTATGATATTAATTTTATTATCTTAAAGACTATTTTATAAATAGATCATCCCTGATGAAGTGAAGTTTGGACTTATCCCTTAAGGGAGAATTTTGAGGAACACAATTCAATAAATTTAATATTTCATGTATATTTTTAATTTCTTGAATGTGTTGAAATTTTTCATTAATGGTGTTTTTTATCATATTCTCTTATCCTTTTATGAAAATATTTAAGTCTTTTATTTATGGGTAGATATTTATTAATTAATGACAAGAGGAATGTATTGTAAAGGGGAATAAATCTACTAACAATTAAGTATTTTTGATGATTTAGTTGAGTTGAATGTAGGTTATATATTCCTTATAAATCTAATTAAATAATGAATCATAATATGGCTTTATGTTGATATTAAATACTATTTTTATTTTAGATATATTTACATTATATTTTAATAATAGTTGTTTTCTATACTATGATAGATCACACAAACATAAAGTTTATTAATTTATGGTTTATTTCTAAGTGAAATGTGATCCCATACTTATATTTCGTGAATTATTTTTTACTAAATAGGAAAGGGTAAAATTTAATTTAATGATTATAAAATGATATGACTAGGATTTTCCCTTACCCTTGCACAATTTTATTTTTTATTAACAAGGGGGAAATAAAATAAATAAATTATTGATATCATATTAGAATTTATTTTTTGATGTTTATAGTGGCATCTAAAAAAAATTATAGGGTGATTTATAAGGACCATAAATTGTATTTATTGTATTTTTTTCCATTGCGTAATCTTATTTTTAATAAATGAAGCCGTTAATAATTTTTTAGAAAGATGATAATCCTAATGAATGAAGAAGTTGAAAGGTATACGATGCTCCTTATATTTCCAATGTATAAAATGTAATGAAGTTTACTTCCTCTATATATTCTAATACAAATCCATTTATATATTGGAAAAGAGGATTAATAATTAGATTGGTTTTATGGAAGTAGACTTAATATATCTGATTATTTTAGAGAAGATTATAATGAGTATTAAATACATGTGATAGTTGAGGGTGAATGCACAATTTAAAACATGTTCCTTATATTTTTGAGAAGCTATTTATTGAAAATATCAAGGATTTATGATCAAATAAGTACAATGGATGGCTAAAAGTATAAAAATACTTCCATGGGTTATCAAGTATTGTGTTTTTTCACAACATATAGAGAATATCCCCTAGATGCTGATAAGAGATGGTTGAATTTGAATCTAGAAGTGTTGAGGTAGTGGAGATCTATTTAAGCACACAATCTTAAGTAATAATATATCACATGGCATTGGAAATAAATTTTATGATATGTGGGATCATTATGACTATTTAAAAACTCATTTAGTATTTTTTTACTTGTTTTAGATTGAATAGAGATTCATTGAGAAGCATCTAAGAGGTTCTAAGATTATTTGAGGAAGACATTATTTAATACATAATATATTTGTGTTTACCTCATAATAAAATAATTGAACAATTATAAGCTTCCATTGTCATACATAAGGTTTTTTTAGGATGATATGTAAGAAGTTATATATGATGAAGATATAGAATTTGAAACGTCTATCTGAGTTCACACTAAATTACAGAACATATTTAATATGGTATTTATGTTTTTCTCAGGATGATATTTAAGAGGCACCCTTTTCTAAATTATTCTGATATTGGAAAATTAAAGTTATTACAGTGATAAAATAGATATTTGAGGCATGAGAAAGATATTTCACAGTGCATCCAAAAATAGGGAAAAGGACGAAAATCAATATTATATTTAATATCAATAAGAGAATATGTAATATATTTTTCAAATATTATACTGAATTATGGAAAAATAAAAAATACTTATATCAATATGTAAGAGTTTAATATATAATAAATAAATGAATTGCTATAGTGCATAAAAAACATGGAAAATACAAAATCACTATGAAGATATATAAGAGTATGTTTCATGATATGAATGGGAATATTTTTAATACTTAAGAGTAAAAAATATTTATGTATGGTTTTCTCACTGGAAATTAGAAAAATTACCAGATTCTCAATGTGATATGTAAGAGTAACAATTTATTTTTAAAAGTATAATATGATTATATAAAAAGATTAAAAAGCGTATATAAAAGTTTTACAAGTTTGAAAAAATGAAAATAGTAAGATATGATATATCTATATATGCCCATATTAATAGTTTGATAAAAATGAGAGATTATTAGAGATTCAAATGTGATTATGTTTTTCTAATCGTTAAGTCATAAACACCACATTTCCCTGAATAGACATAATTATAGATGAGGATAATGAAGGTGAGAATTGAATAAGAAAGCTATGTTGTGATGAGGATTTCCATGTTATGGATAATAATATCACTCTGTGAAGTAGTTTGAGGATGAAATAAAACACAATGTTGGTTTTGAAGTTTGAGATATAGTCACACCATCATGTGAAGTCCATGACATAGTGTTTGATGAACTTAGTTTCTTGAGATCAATTCACACTATGGATTTTCGCTTCACATTATTAGGAATATGTTCAGATAAAGTACTCATATATTTTTTTAGAAATAAGAGGCTATGATAATTATATATATCAGAGGGTGGTTAAATTACAAAGTCTCAGGGATATATTTTATGTGGTTTGATTAATTTTTTTGATGAATGAGAATTATGAAGAGATAGAAGAGGTTTAATATTAAATTTATAAAGAAAATACATAGAAGAGTTATAAAGAATATAAATAATATAAGGATAAGAAGTATCCATTTGATAGATAAACTCATACAACAATATTTTAGAATATCCTATTTGTTGAAGGGAGAGAGAAGATTTAGAGTGCCTATACTACTTTTATAAATATATTGTGTATTGATGAAGAAGACGAAGGATGAGACTGATGATGCTATTATTATTTAATACCAATTATATCCAAATATAATAGAAAAGAATTTATATAAATGGGAATAATAAGAAAAATATTATCCAACAATATCTCTATATTATAACAAGAAGAAGTCGAAGTGAGTTTGAGAAGAAGGATGATGTTTTTGTAGTGCTACAGATCATTCAATCGCAATAGAAATACTTAAATATTGAGTTTTTGTTTATATATATAAATTGAAATTAATGCTTATATAATTAATTATATCTCATATTTATAATAATATGATTATGTTTGTTGTGATACATTAACATCTTGAATAATAATAGAGATCTTGTTTTGGAGTATGCTTGGAGGACCTTTGGTAAACTAGTGGGATCCATAATAAAGAACTGATAAAAATATTTTGAAATAGATAAGAGACTATTTAATCTAACTATGGTATGGTTTTATTGTATTCAAATTAGTTATATAGTGGATATCTGTTTCTTGGGATTGACTTTAACACAACAAGTAGTATATACCCACATCGAGGTCAAACCTTTAAGAAAAATAATATGTTCTACTTCTCTTTCTTGGTTTAATAATTTGAATGTTGTAATTATGTACCTATTAGTCATAACGATATCTATATATCTTAAATGATATAGAGGTTCAAATACTAAAAATGTGTAAAAGTTCAAAGTGGAATGAATTTGATAACATAGGTATATAGTGATTCACCCCCTTTCAATGTAACTATATGATCTTGTTGGCACACTACAAACATGAAACTAATCATGTTTTAACTAAATTAAAAAATATATAGTATAAAAATAACTATATAAAGATATGATATGAAATTTATAAATGGAATTCATAATATTTTAAAAAATTATACAAATATTTTTATAGGATCAATTTAGATAAAATATTTAAAAGAAAAAACTAATAAATAAATGAACATTTAATAAATTATAACAGGTTACTTATGCACATTTCTTTATTTAATTATACAGTATATATGAAAATTTCATAATAAAATATTATAATAAAATTAAAATTCGAAACATGATGTTCATTAACTTTCCATAAATAAAAATAAATATAAAAAAACATTTTTTATAAGAACCTTTAATAATTATCATAAACATACATGGTAAATATGAATAATATATGTTTATTAAAACATATAAATCAAGAGAAATATGAATAATTTATATCATTGTGTTTAATTTATATAAACTCTTCACACCTAACACAATAAAAAATTTAGACCATTTAAAAATTATTTATTTTAAATTTTAATTCCTTGTAAAAATGCACTTTAAATAAAGGTAACATCTTCTTAAAAAATGGTATGGTCTAATGTATTGTTTGGAAAACACATAATTTTTTTATAAGACATCAATATTAATAATTCAAATTTGATAATTATCCCATAAACATTAACAATTATTTTTCTATATTTATAATATCAATATAGATATTTATTATTACTATATTTTTTAGATTTTTAAAATAATTTATAAATTATTAATCGTCTCTCAAATAAAATTAATTTTTTTGACAACCAATATCCTAAAAAATGATAGACACTATATAATTAAATATAATATACTATAAAACCTATATGATTAACTAAATAAAATAATAATATTACATAAACTGAAACTTATACTATTAATAGAGTTATCCTATATCTTCCCAAACTATATAAGTAAACATCATTACAGTGTTGATTTGGAATATGATGTTAGCCACCTTTTATACCATAGGCTAAAATATCACTTTATTAACCTATAATGATTACAAAAATTAATTTTTTACATTATATCACACTCAATAGTATCACCATATAACTGGAAATGATATGCTCCTCAATTATAATTACCTACAAATAAAAATTAATCCAAAACTATATCTATCATTGTTTATTATGATATCTCAATACAATGATAAAAATCCATCCACATCATCGAAATCCATGTCATAGTTAGTGATAAACCACTATGAATATCTTCAATATCATGTACTTTATATAAATTATTTAAAATATAACTTTCTTGCAAACATCATTTAATTTAGATCTAATACCACTGAAATGTTTTTGGGACATTTAACATGACTAAATATAGTGGAAACCCCCAAATTAGTATGGGTATCCGGTTTATGGAATTATCTGGTAACATTATAAATTTGACTCCCATAATGGATTCATTCAAATATCTTGTGGGATCCTAGTCCATGCACATATTGACCAATCATACAAGGCTCCTCTATGTTTTCATTTTTTATGTCCATGTGCTAGAAATTATTTTGGGGATGGAATGATGAAATTCATGGAACTTGTGTATTCTGTTTGAATTTCATTCTTCATCTGATCATCAAAACCATCTAAGATCTGGCCTCTAACATTAAAGTATTTCTTTCAGAGAGATTAATTCATTATTTATAGTAGAATATCCATTACCTAAGGCATAGTTATACTATTATTATTATATGAAACATGGTTTTATGGAACCTTCCATGCCTAAAATTTAAAATAAATACTATTTAATGTTTCTATTAAAAAAATATTATAGGTTGTAGGTACAACCTTTGATCAGGGTGGCTCGATGGTGTTGGGGTTTGCCTAATGTTTTTGGCATAACACCACACTTTTAATATATATAATAAAATTACTATTTAATACCAACTTGTTCCCTGATAGAAGTATCTATACAGATTCTATTGAATTATTTTCTCCTATTATTATATGTTTTTTTGAATAACCTATACTCATCCCACAAGTCATTCCTTTACATTATCCAGACATGTATCATGTAGATGGAAATGGTACTTTTATCACGCATGCATGGAGGGAAGGAAATGTGATGGATAATTATATTTATTTTTCTGGGAATCTGATTGTTCATTTTGATGTTTCCTCACCCCTATTATTCTTCTATTACTGTGAAAGTTTTTTTCATGGGTTTTTAGCAGGCTTTCATTTCTTTTATTAACCTTCATTCTTGGATTACATTTTTTTTGGATGAAATGTATAGTTTTATTCTTCACTATTTTAAATAAAAAATATTTGATTGATAAAAAAGAAAAATAAATTTATTAGGCTTATAATAAAAGATGAATAATGAAGAAAATAAAATAAAGAGTACATCTTCCTAGATGATTCAACATGAATCTTTTAGGAACTTAATGAAATTTTCTGAGCAATATCCATTGAGTTCCTTATTTAATTGGAAATCTAAAAAACATAGAAGACATGAATAATATTTATATGAGCTTTATCATATCAATGACTTACTAGAACCTCTATAAGTAAATGAGATAGAGAAAGAGTGATAACAGGGTGATAGATATTCAAGTTTCATAACTATATAAATAAAATATATGAAACCTCTAATCTTATTTTAGTGATTTACATTAATAAATAAATTAATATATAAAGTAAAAAAATAAAATAATTTTTATGTGCAATATATGTATATTATTTCCCTTATAATAAGTTATTTTATATTTAAAATGCAATAAATGTTAAAATCTCATTAGAATTTATTAATGGACATTAAAATACAATTAAATTCATTAATAAATGATATAATTTTTAATTATATGATAACATACATTGATAATAAATATGATGACCAAGTCCTGTTGATGTGATACAAAACACAACCCCATTTGGTATATCACACCATGTAACATACTATAGTGTTTATTATATCACAGTATGCAATATGGGTTATAGGGCATATCCATATCATGGAATTGGTAAATAGTGATTAAATAACTAATAATATAATCATTAATCCCTTATGATTATGAATTTATGCCTTTAGAAATTTTTGTGGAAGTATATTATCAAACCCAAAATTTTAATTGTAAGGTTGTACCAAATTTTGAAAAATAAGAGGCGTTTAATCTATCACTTGGACAAAATCCTTGAAGATATAATGAAACATATGTTTTATTCTTTCCATCCTTAATTATAATAATTAATATATAGTTCATTTTCTAATTAATATCAAAGATAATACGATTCATCCTACTTTACCAATGGTTGATATTGATACCATATTCCTTGAAATGAAGTATGAATTACATTAAAAAATTTATAAGTTGAAAAATAGATTTAATTTACCAACTCATAATTTTATTTCAAAAATATTTTTCTTCTTTGATTTAAAATTCCTTGATTTTCATTATAATTAATGTCACAGGGCTTTTACAATAAGCTCTTATTTAACAATTCCTTTTCTATATCTTCTATTTAGGATTATTTAATTTCATTTCATCCATGTCAAAATAAATTTTTTATGTTGGTTTTATATTTTTCTCCCTTTTGATGTGTAATCCTATATTTTCTAGGTCTCTGGTTATTATTTGATGTAAATATTTTGAATTTGAAGAAATAATTGTAAAGCAATATGTAGAAACTTATTAACATGGATTGAATATGATCCCTTGCTTCATAATGAAATTCATCAATATATTTTTAAAATTTTATGTTCTCATTAATTTTATTTATCAACATAAATAGAGATAAGTATTTTATTTTTGAAAAAAAGTAATATTATATTTTAATTGATAAAACTAGAAATTTTTGAATTATACAATACATTTTAGTACTTAATAATAAGAGAAATAAAAAGATAGAAACTAAACTTTTGATACTCAATTAAATTTAAATGTATCATATATTTACAAGAAGTTTAATATATAATGAGGTGATAATATTCATTTATTGAAGTGGTTACATTGAGTGTTCATTAATTATACATTAATATAAAAATTAATGGGATTTTATAAAATGAATAAAATGTGGTATATTTTTACCATTCATTATAATTATATATATCACTTTGAATGGTTGTTAAAGTGATCCTATGATAAATATAAAATATACATGAATATTTAAATAGAGATTCATATATGTTTTTTATTACATAAATATTGTTTGGATATGTTTGAATATGGTTACAAACCTTCTATAGTGTTGTGAAGTTGGTTAATGATAGATTACTGTTTGTTTTTTCGATGAGATATATGAACATAAAATGAAATAATCTGGTAAAATATTAATATAAATAAATTTTATTCAATTATTAATGGTTTTAAATATTTTTTATTCAATTTATTTGTATGTATATATCAAATTATATTTCATTTTCAAGCTCCTATAAATTAGTAGTGGAAATTTAGTTTGTAGATTCATTGATGTGGGTTGATTAATACATTGCGCCACGATGGAGTAAAATTCATTTAGATGTTAAAAAATATAAAATTATATTTTTGAATTAATATTTCCAAAAAATATCTAATAACCTAAATCATATTTTCCAAGAAAAAGATATAACCAATTATAGTAGCGATACAAAATTCTTCTCAGGATGAATAAATATCTCAAAAAATTTAACTTGTGTAACATGTTATATAATTATAATTGGTTTTACTAATAGAGTGTCAATTTATTAGAATTATATTTATTATTATAAAATCTAAAATTATGATTTAATTTGATATTTTTATATAGAGTTGAAGAAAATGTTCTTCAATTGGTGGTCCTTAATTGGTTGAGTTGAAATTTCAAACATAGTTGTTGCGTTTCAGTGAAAGGATGTGGAAAATGTATTTACATGTTTTTGAAAGGTGATAGAATCCTTTATATTTATAAAAAGATATATAATTTTTGTTTTTATTCCATAAAAATTATAAATATTTAGAGTATATCATATTAAAATAAATAGTACACAAAAATTGAGTAATGATCAAATTCCTTGTGATGTGTTGTTTTATCTTTAAGATTTGATGGAGTTCACAATTTAATCAGATGACGATCAGTCATTTTGATGTAGTTACAACCAAATTATATTTGATATATTATTCATTATTACATACTCAGTATCTTTTTAATTTTTTTGGGAGCACAAAACTTGTTATCAGGAGAAACTTGATTGTACTCAGGTTTAAATGAGAGATCATACACCATCGTATTAATTTATTTAGAATATAGAAACTTTATGGAATAGGAACCACCGTTCATACCTAGGACTAATAAAACATAGTGCGGATGAATATTTTAAAACATATTCAATGTCATTCTCTTTATTTTATCCTCTCATGATAAAAATAATGAATAAGTGATCATTATTCTTAATTTTGGATTGTATTACCTTAACCAATATCAAAGGTTATTCAAATGGGTTCCTAAAAATTAAAAATAGGAAATCATTGATTAAACCCCAAACCCTATAAATACATAAAATAATAGGTTATTTAATTGGTATCAGAGTAATTCATTTCTTTTATGAATATCCAAAATTATATTTATTTCGAAATGAATATTATTGATATCTAAATTAAATGTTTTGATTGCATATTGTGGGTGTGATTTCATATTTGTTTTACTACTAAAATATAAATTTTAATTTTAGATCATAATAAGTCTATTAAAATAAATGGGATTCAAATATTTCATATAAAAATTATTTTTTTGAAGGATATAATTCTTTCATATCTTCTCTTACTCATCCTAGATGTTTTGGACACAATCAGGATGAGTATTAAAACACGTGAAATTAGGCCAGTCACAAGGCATACTAATCACCAAAATATAGATACTAATAGAAATTTTTTGATTTATATCATATTATATATATCCAAAATGTAGTTCCCAAAGGTGATAAGATTAAAAATAGCTAATGAAACATGGTAAAAATCAAAAAAAAATTCGATGGTATTAAAAACATAATGACGATGATGCAAGAAATTTATCATGATAAGTTTGAAGATGTTTTAATGATTGATTATTACTCCATTTATTATTTTTTAACAAGTTTTAAAGAAATTTTAAGCACAATTAATGTATATGGTTAAAAACGTGAAGATTCAACAGTGGTTAAAAAAATTCTATGAATATTCCCTAATATGTTGATGCTAGGGTATCAGCTTTGGAAGAACATGATTTATATTATTATCAAATTTATGATCTTAATTATATTTTTATAGCATAATATTTGAGATTAAACTTATTTTTAAATAATTATTTGAAATTTAATAAGGATATTTTATTCAATTCCATGAATTAATTTTTAAATTTTAAGATGATGAATGATTCTTTAACTAATTCTGAGGTGTAATATTTGGAAGAAAAGTAAAAAAAAATCATGTATCTTATTCAATAGAAAATGTGAAATTAAAAGGTTAAATATAATAGTAATATAAAATTTAGGCTTTTCATTTTTTCTTTTAAGGGATCAATAAGGTGAATTTCCAAAAAATAAAAGATGATGATATTGATAAAGAAGATCACCAATCTAGTTCATATAAAATAAAATTTACCGAAGGTGGGATGTTAAAAAATTATATCAAATTATCAATATGTTTAATAAGAAATATTCAAGGGAAAATGAAATAAAATATTATGAAAACATGTTTCTAACAATGATTTAGTGAGTGAAGATGATGACGAAAACTCCAGAAATGATGGTAAGATGAAATTCAAGGTTAAAGTAAAGTAAAAAAGGAAACTCTTATAGTGATAATGAAAAAATTGATCATGATGATGAGTAAAATATGTAAAATATTATAGAAAATGAATTTAAGGGTGGTATTATAAAAAATAAATAATTAGAGAAAGAGGTAAATTCGATTAAAAACTTATCAAAATCCAAAAATGTGATCATGATATCCATATTAAAAAGAGGTGAAATAGAAAAAGAGAAATGAATAATAAAATGTACAAATAGATAAAAAATTTAAAATAAAGGATTATATGTAATAAAATATATCATAAAAATAAAATTACAATAAAGTTCTTAAATCTATTTTTTTATAATTGGAGAAAGATATGAAGTATTTCAAACATGACTTCAATGAGTCCATGATTGTAGTTTATAAGTCACTTGAATATTTGAAAACAAATAAATGTGGATAAGACATGTGATTATTATATAAATTGAAAAAACCTCAATAATTTGGTAATAAAACTTTTCAATTTATTTAAGGATAAACTTCTAGTCATTTGAATAATGAAATAGTATAATTTTTTCTTTAAAATGCCGAAAACGGATTTGTTTTGATATTTCTGAAAATTATTCAATGTGTACAAAAATTTATAAAGAAATCTATAAAAAATATTATAACATAGAATAAATATATAAAATTATCCAATAAATTTATTTTTAAAAAACAATATAAGATATTACTAAATACCACCAAAAATAGAAAGCTAAAAATTCTGTATAAATTGTTTTTTCATCATGAAGACTTTATTTTTATTGATATTGTTGGTGTTGTGTAGTTTTCATGAACAAATAAATTATATTATAGAATAATATAGTATATATGGTGAGTTATATAATCCATTAATTTATGGGAATACAGACTCAAAAATAAATGATTTTTTCCATAGAAAATGTAGTAGAAAGTGGTGTTGAATAATAAGTTTCAGGGATTAGATGAAGTTTGTTTTAGGTGTGAGAAACTAGGTCACTATATCGAGGATTTTCATATTATTATACACACAAAACCAAGATAAAAATTATCAAATTTTTTTTTACAATTAGATAAAATCCAATGAATAATTCTTGGTTTTTGAAGTTTCATTGATAGACTTAAAGTAGGAAAAGCCTTGGATTTTTGTTAGCGGTTGTTCATCACATATGATAGGTGATTAAATGATTAAAATAATTTATAAATATAAAATGTATTGTATGTATCATTTATAAATTATTTTTTATTTATAAATTAATTTTTTTGGGACAACATAAATTGGATATTAGTAATTGATATCATAGTAAGTTCTACTTATCGATAATTTTAAAAAATATTTTAATTTTTTGTCAAATTTTTGAAAAATTAAATGATTTAATTTTTAGGAATAATGGATGGATTTTGAACAATATTAAGGATTTTAGGATCCAAAAAATATGTGATATAATAAAATGAAATATTTTTTAGGTTTTGGTCATTTAATATTCATGTCTTTTTAGCATAAAAGTGGAGAACATCGTATCACATTAATGAAATTTACACCTTTGGATGAAAAAAATGAACAATATGCCTCATAAAGGATCTATTAGAATATTTACAAGAATTATTATGGAGGAAAGAAACATGAATCACTTTCTATAAAAGAAATATGGTGTACTTATTTCCCAATTGGGTGAATATTCAATAAAAAAACCATTTAAACTTATACACTTATAAATTTGTGGACCTATGAGGTTGTGAACATCTTGATAGGATAAGTATTTAATTTATTTTTTTTATAATTTTACTATAATGGAAAAATTTATGTTTATAAATGGGAAATATGACACATTTAATAGATTTAAATTCTTTATGAGGACTTTTTGAAAGGATATCAATTTTCTATCAAGAAAATCTAAACCGATAATGGAACCCAATATAAGAGTGCATAGTTTGAGTATATTTTCAAGAAGTTTGTTATAAAACATGATTTTAGTTAACTATATAATCAAAAATAAAATGGATATTCTAAAAGGAAAAATAATTTTTTTTGATATGGGGATAACTATGTCAGATGATCACAACACAACTCATGATTTTTAGAGGGAAATAATGTCTATGAGGATTCATATTCCAAATAATTCTTTATTGGTGAAAAATTTAGATATGAAACCATATTATATGTGTTATAAAAATATTATTAAAATTAAATTCATTAAATTATTTTTTTCCATGCATTATCAACACAAAAGGCTAAATATTTTGTATGTTTAATGAAAAATATGATAAAAGAGTAATCTTGGATTTTCACTAAAATAGAAGAGGTTATCATTTATAAAAAAATAACCAATAAAATAATTAATTAATATGATTTTAAGGATCTAGAATATTCTATGTATGGAATAAAATAATAATTTATTAATTTTTTTGTTGATGATAATAATGGTGAAAACTTTTAACATCTTAATAATGAAGCTAACAATTTTGAGGAACATGGTGAAAACATTAATAAGGGTGATCATTTAGTATATACATGTGATGAGTATGATAAAAGAAATATTATATAGAAATATATAAGGATTATAATATAAGTGGATAAACAAAAAAACATTAGTGATCGAGAGTTATTAATCCAAACAAGAAGAATGTAAAGGACAGTGAATCACACACCCTTAATATATCATGTTAAACCAAAGGTTGTTGAAGAATATCCCTATCATAATGAGTGGATTGATTTTATGAATGTATATATCGATAAAATTTAAAACAATACCTTATATGATACTATTCTAATACCATATTGAAAATATCGATGGAACCAGGTTAGTTTTTCAATGAAAGCATATAGCAATAGGGGATATCATAAGAAATAAAGATTTATTTTTTTGGAAATATTACTCAGAGGTTGAATGATTTATTCTAAGGAGAAATTTTCTATATTATTATGGGATCAATATATAATAATACTTATTGTGGTGGTATCTTAATAAAAATAAAAAGTATATTATATATATTTTAAGTATTAATTCTTGAAAGGTTAGTTGGAAAATGATGTATACATTGGATTATATGATGGATTTCAACATTATCATGATTAATTATGTGTTTAAAAACTGAAAATAGATTTGATATATGATATTATTCAACTAGTGATTGGTATTCCAAGATATATTCTTATTTAAAGGATAAGTATTTCAAGAAGGGAAAAGTTTATGACCACCTCTATGTTAAGGAAACATGAAAACATCATATTGTTTTTATTATTTGTTGATAAAATAATTATTATAAGTGAAAAATGGATTATATTGAAGTATTTTACGAATAAAATAAATAACATGATTCAAATATTAACTATTTGTGATATAAAATTATTTATGAGATTATAAATATTGTAAATAATTGATTATATTTTTATAATATTAAGAGAAATATGACCATAGTTTATGGAAGAGGTTAAACATGAATAAAACAAATGAAGTGATCAAACTCACAGTTGTTGGAATTAAACATTAGAAGTATGATTGATAAAAATAAAAAATAAAACTTATTTTTGAATATTTTTTGGTGTCATTCTATACTTGAGATCTTTGAGACATTATATCATATTTGTCATGACATTTCATGCCCAATTTCAAAGTGACCAAAAAGAGTCACACATGATGGTTGAAAATGGAATAATTTGTTTGGAAAATGATTCTCTATATTATTGTCTTATTTATGAAAATATTTTGGTCTTTATTTTTATAGATATATGGATGTGAACTATACTAGATATATCAATGATCAAATTCCTACATAAATGGGTGTATTATTCTTAAGTTGTTAGTGTATTTAATGAAATTTTAACTTACAAATTAGATAAATTTGTCCAGTATAAAATAAAATTGTATTATTTAAATTAAAAAACTCTATAGATAAAAATAAAAATAGAATATTTTATTATTGAAGTGAAATAATCTTCCCTTATTGGGTGTGGTAATTAAAGAGATATCCATTTATAAAAAAATAAATTTATATAACCAAGGTAAAAATATGTTGATATTAAGTATCATTTCATCATGGAAATGGTGGAACTAGATATTCTAAGGTTGAAATATGTTATCATAAAATGAAAATTTGGTGATGTTTTTAGAAAACCTCTTGCAAGAGAGGTGTTTCAAGACTTAATGTTAAAGTTGAGAGTTAAACCTTCATCACATTGGGGATTAAGTATTTATACCCATCACCTTCCCCAATTTATATTTGGATTATGTTTTCAATGGGTATATAAAACATTAATTTAATTTATTGTGTTGGATTAGACTAAAACCTATTTATTTTAATGATCCCAAATATTGTTTATAAAGATATGAATTATTTGTATTGTGCATTACGTGAATATGAATTCAAAAGAAAATCTTCATGTTATACTACATATGATATTTGGGATACCATTGCTATATTTCATGAAGGAACTTACAATGATAAATAAATTCCCTTAAATACATATAATATTATGTGTGATACTTTTAAGATGATGTACCATGAATCCATTTTTGATATTTATCTTAGGTGTAATAAAATTTTTAACATGATGCATGAACTAGGAAAGAAAATTGCTGAAAAGGATATAGTCATATGAATTCTGATATATCTATCTGATTGATAGTGAGGAACATCATTGTCTATCCGAGAGACTTGTGACATTAATATACTACTAGTAAAACCGATAATTGGAATTATCATGATATATGAATATTCACTAAATGTGAACATATGGGAAGTAGATGGACCTAATAGTAATCACCATCAAACAATGTTAATGAAATGGAACATATGCCTAGATATTTTAAAATTTTATATTGAATGAAGATATACTTTAAGAAATAAAACTATAAAGGTAGATATGATAATAAAGGGAGTTGGAAAAAAGAATATAAGAAGTATTTTTATGCCAATGAAGTATCCTTCCATGAATTAAAGAAGAAATGACACATCAAAGAAGAATTTACCAAGTTGAAATATAAGAAAAATATGAGGGAAAAGAAAGAAATAAAAAAGGGACATTAAATAAACGTTAAGTTACTCTATGTATAACTGATGTTATTAAGACTCGAGTAGATAAGAGAGAAATGAAAAAGCTAATATGAGTTTTATGACAAACACATCTAAGGTATTAAATGTTTTTTCGAGAATATACTGTATATATTTCAATTCATACTGAGTACGAAAAAAATGACGATAATTTGACTAGTGATGAATTATTTGAATATTGAAACATGATGGATTAAATGTTTAATGAATTGAGAGATAAATTTAATGGTTTAAAGAAGAATCATGTTATGTCTTCTCACTTTAAAAATGATATGAAAATAGAAAAGGGAAAAATGATCAACTGTTAAAAAAAATTATTGAGATGAAATTATCTAATGAAAAATTAAATAAATATATGGAGATATTTTATAATGAACCAAAAACATTAACCTAAATCCTTTCTAACCAAATTGGACCTAAATATACCCCAAGTGATATGTATCAACTTGGACAGAGGAAAATAAAAAAGTCTAAATGACTCCAATATTCCAGTGATATCAACTCTTCTAGAAATTCTTATTCTACCAAAACTAATAATGTGTTTTTTGTCATAGTCTATGATATTCTTATAAGAAAATGGTAAGTTATATATGTATTTCTAAAGTACTTATCACTAATATATCTAGACCCATGAAAATATGTGTACCAAAATCATTAGTATTTTAAATCTCTTTTATAAAAAACATACTCAAATATTTCTAGAAATAAATTATGGGGTATATATAGTGGATGTTATTGGAATATGGCTCAAGAATACTCAATATTTTATAACCAAATCAATGTTGATGGTAGACATGTCACTTTTTGTAATAATTCCAAAGGGAAAATAATTAAACTCAATCAAATTGGTAACTCTATTATAATTATAATTTATAATGTTTTATTTATTTATGGATTGACATATAACCTAATATAATTTAAAAATTATATGGTGAAGGTTTTCAAGTTATGTTTGGAAATAATGCTTTCAGATTTTTTGATGATAAAAATTCATTAGTTTTTACTACCACGATAAATTGAAATGTTTTTACAGTAAATTTAAATTCCTAGTTTTCCAAAAATTCATATTGTTGAAGTGGATTTTCAAAATAATATTGGCTTTATAATATAAGATTAAGACATTATAATATCCACTCACTTAGAAATAAAATTAGTAATGATTTAGTTATCAAAGTACCTAAGCCAGAATCCCATATAGAAATTCTGTAATTCTTGTCAATATGGGAAGCATCAAAACATTTCTATCAAACCTAAGAAATAAGTTTTATCTTCTCAACCTTTGGAGTTGGTTCAATGGAATTTTTCAGACCTCGAAGAGTTTTTAGTTTAGTAGGAATGAATTATGATTATGTTATAGTGAATGCTTATTTATGATATACATGGGGTTTTTTATTTCCTCATAGAAGTGAAGTTGTTTCATATTTTCCTAAATAGGATAGAAATATTAAAAATAATAGTGGGGTTATAATTAAGATATTAAGAAGTGATAATGGTCATGAGTTTGAAAATCACTAGTTTTAATCATCATTCTCAAAAATGGCTATAGTCCCATGTTTTCTACTCCTAGGACCCCGCAAAAAAAGGTGTAGTAAAAAAAAGAAGTATAACCATTCAAGAAATTGATTGGATTATTTTAATGAGTATGATTTACATATTTATTTTTTTTGAAGAATATGTAATCATTTATTGTTATATAATTAATAGATTCTTAATTAGTCCTAATTTAAAGAAGACACTATATGAATTATAAAATGGTAGAAATCCAAAAGTCAATTAAATTTGATATATTTGTTGTAATGTATTTATACTTAATAATCAATAGGTTTAGAAAAATTTCATCCAAAAGTGATGAAGGAATTTTCCTTGTATACTCTACAACAAATAAATCAAAAAATATGTTTAATAAAAGGACTAAGGTCATAAAAGAATCTATTCATGTGATGTTTGATGAGGATTATGCACTTAAGAATAATAAATTATATAAAATCTGAAGGATGATCTGTCTATTTTGGATTTAATTCTTGTAGAACACTAGTAAATAATTGATTATACAATCAAAAAAATTTATAATTACATTTTATTGAGATTAAAAGTTCATTTTTTATCATATAGGCCTGAGTTAGTACATTTTAATTTTAAACATCCACTCTCATCAATTGTGCACTTCATGCCTAGTGTACACCAATTTAGGCCCAATGACTCATCTGATTTTATTGAATGTAATTATTCATGTTTTAATATTAAATTTTTGGAAATGTATCTTCACTTCAAATTTAAATGTTTCTCATTCAGGGAGCAAGGAAAGATTCATAAAGGATGATGAAAATATTTGGTGATGAAAGGAGACAATTCTGGTGAAGGCAGATTGGACACCAACCCACTATTGAGGATGTGGGTCCCACAATACTGGACCAATGAAGCCCAACATTGTTGTGATGATAGAAGACATATAGGGTAACAAATCATTCCTCAGGCCAAAGTGATAATTCGGTCTCCATGATGATGATCAAGGTAGCCCAAATGGATGATCAGAATCTGGGCCAGAATCTGCGGCCCAGAATGTCAGCCCAATGAATCTTCCATATCTTCAGAACCACAAAGTAAATTGGGCTGATATTTTACAAGATGTTAGAAGACATCCGGGGATTCATTTGTTTCGTCTATGGACCACTCCAAATCGGCCATCTAGAAGGACTTGGAAGCGGATCTGTCAAGTAGATGCAAGATGGATGCCATCTCGGGTCAAGGGTGGAGAAGTCTCCTCTCCACCTACTTTCCACCACCTATGCCTACCCTCATTGATTGGGATGACTTGGACTGTTGGAACTCGGCCTAAGGATCCAAATTTGCCTATTTAATGAAGTGGTGGTGAGGAGGAAGATATACCTTCTTTCATGTAATGTTATTATGCTCAATTTTCGTTGTAATGCTTTCATTTCCCTATGTAAGTTTCTTTTTGTATTTCGAAGTTCCTAATCCGATTAATTCTCTTCTCTTCTTCGAATTTCTATACTTAAATCTATAAAATCACAAAATCACAGTGATAACTCTGTGTGTTGGTGATATAGTTCACACATAGGTGTGAATTCCATTCACACACACGGAGGAGTGCTCGTTATTTCCGTGGTTTTAATCTCTTCAATTCAATTCTTGTAAGCCGTCTTCCGCCCACCATTGATAGTATATCATCAATGGAGGGCTAACCATTTAATGTTTTGATCTTAGGAAGACGCAAAGGCTGGATTGAATGTTATTTAATGCACAAATTGTTGTTAATTGGTTAAATAATTCAAGACTTCCATTCTTCAATTATTTTCGCTCATCATCTTCACTGTGTTTGAAAAAGCTAATTCCAATTACTAAATTGACCATATACCTTGGAGAGAACATGAATCTGGTTCTCTAAGTGTGTTGGTGACTATTAATTGAGTTTAGTTAGTATCTAACCAGAAAATGATGAAGGTAGTGTTATTTTGAAGAATGGTTTCATCAAGAATTAATAAAACCAAAAATTTGTCTAAAGAAATAAAATGCATTCAATCCACCCAAGCGTAACCCTAAGATCAACCCATCTCATTATAATTGAACTCAACTAAGCTTATTAGTCTTCTCTCAAAACACTTAAAAACAAATCCAAGTTGGCCACTTCATAGCCAAAAATCCATCCCTTCGGTTGTGTATCTTAGGTATCTTCTTAGGTCTCTGTGGAATCGACAACCCAGGATACACTACAAGGACCGTTCTACTCTTCTTCTATTGGGAAAATTTGGGCGTCAACCAAATTTTGGCGCCATTTCCGGGGACCAAGTAAGTACCTTAGATCCAAAAAACCTTCTTTCCTCACCTCCTTTCTTCTACTCTCACCCAAGATCTCTTATCTTGTCCCTTTCTCGCTTTTTTTTTGGCGCATGTCCGCCTACACCCGCGATTTCTCAAACAGACTAGTTAGGGTGGAAAGTCCTAGGATAGGGGAGTCAAGTGCACCTAGGAGATTGTTTAAATCAGATCCAATTATTCTTGAAACCCCAATGTCAGAACTTGAAACAAGTCCAATGGAGGGTCATCCACAAAATCAAATTGTAAGCCCTGGGGGGAATCAAATGGGAAACCAAAACCAAGAAGCTCCAAACTTAGGGAATGTAGTTGATCAAACCATGAACGACTACCTCACTCCAGCTTGGACCAATGCCCCCTCATGCATTAGACACAATTCCATAGGAGACACCAACTACATATTCAAACCCCATGTCCTAAACCACCTTCCAACCTTTCATGGGATGGAGTTAGAAATTCCATACCTTCATGTCAAAGAGTTCAACGACATTGTTGAAACCATGTGTCCCCCACATCAACTAGAATCCTCTAAGATGAGGCTTTTTCCTTTTTCATTAAAGTATCGAGCTAAAAATTGGCTAAACAACTTGAGACCTGCATCAATCCACTCTTGGGACCAACTGCAAAGAGAATTCTACAAAAAATACTTCCCTCATCACAAAACAATTCCACTTAAAAAGAGCATCCAAAACTTTTTTGAAAAAGAGGGAGAGTCATTTTATGAAACATGGGATAGGTTCAAAGACACCCTAAACATGGTTCCACACCATGGGTTTTCCATACCTGAACAAGTGAGAATTTTCTATGAAGGGTTGGGTCCGGGTAATAAACAATTCATTGACATGATGTGTAATGGAACTTTTAAAAACAAGGCCCCAAATGATGCTTATGAGTATCTGGAAAGTCTGGCTGAACAAAACCAAACTTGTGGAACTTTACCTTATTATGAAAAGCCACAAAGAACCACTGGAATTCATACACTTAGAGAAGAGGAAAGCCTTAGGGCTAAACTTGCAGTACTCTCTAGGAAGGTTGAAGAGATAGACCTTAGGAAAGTCCATGAAATACAAAATGTACTTGTTTGCACAATTTGTGACAAACATGACCATAAAACAGACAACTTCCCAACTATTCCATCCACCAAGGATGTTTTTCTAGGAGGACCCCCAGTGGAATTCAATGCCCTAAACCTCCAAAAGCCCCAATACCAAAATACCTTCAATCCAAGGTACAATAACCACCCAGGCTTCCGATGGAAGGATAACCAACAACATAGCCAACCACAAGGGCAAAATCCTTACCCTCAACAGAACTACCAAACCCATAATCAGTTTCAAACCCAGCCCATCTAATACCAACAGCCACCAATCCATTTTCAACAAACCATTCCACCTTCAAAATACCCCCCAGGGATAAACCAATCTTCTCAAGCACCAACCCAAACTGTTCCACAAAGCCTACTAGAACAACTTTGAAAACAAATGGAAAGGATGAACTCGGAAGTCTCTTCCCTTAAACAAGAACTTCAAACAATCAAAACTGGGAAGGGACCCATGCCTACCCAAGCCATTCCACAACAAACAACAAGGGTAGAGTCAAGTAAGAATCAATCAAATCATGAACAATTGAAAGCAGTGACAGTCTTAAGAAGTGGGAAATCAATTGAAAAACCTGAACAAACCATTTCAGAACTATTAAAAGATTCAACATCACTTCCAAATGATGAATAACAACCCGCAGATTCTGAAAAAACCAATGAGAATGAGAAGGAACCACAACCACACCAAACACTCAAACAACCTGCTCCCATCCCTCAATACATGAGGGGTAAATCCAAGCCTGAACTGAGTGAAACCTTGAGAGAAATCTTCTCTCAAGTCAAGATGAACATTCCACTCCTCAATGCAATACAAACCATACCATCCTAATCAAAGTACCTTAAGTACTTTTTCACTTTTAAAAGGAAATTTGTACATAAAAACCATGTCCTTTTGGCTGCTAATGTGAGTACCACCATTCAAGGGACCATTTTTCCAAAGATGAAAGACCCGGGTTTCCCTTACATCAATGTTGAACTAGGAGAGAAAAAATTTGTCAAGGCCTTGTGTGACCTAGGTGCCAGTGTAAACCTTATTACTTATGCCATGTATTGTTAGTTAGGGCTCAAAGATCTCCAACCCACATCTGTCACTCTTCAAATCCCTGATCGCAGTGTTCGGGTTCCTAAGGGGATCTTAAAGATGTTTTAGTGAAAGTTGAAAATTTCATTTACCCTGTTGACTTCATTGTCCTTGACAATCATCCAAGCTTAGGTCCTAGGGAGAAAACCCCAATCATTCATGGTCGTCCTTTCCTTGCAACAATCAACTCTGTTATCCGAGTCCGAAATGGGAATATGACCATCACCTTTGGGAACATGAGTCTAGACTTGAACATCTATAATGCAAGCTCAAAAATAGGAGATGACGAGGACATTCATGAAGTAAACATGTTAGGAAGCATTGAAAATGAATCCATAGAACATCAATAAATATTTGATGGATGTTTAAGTCAGGATGAGATTGATTTCATTTGTTCACATGAAGGAAGTTTATCTCCTTGGCTCGAATCATTTTCAAATTGCTCCTATGATGATGTCTTAGGACCAAAAATCAGTGAAACGTTTCAGGAAACCACATTCATGGAGACAACTCAAACTCCCTTCCCTAACCCAGGTCAATACAATCTTGTGGCTGAAACTTCTACACATGGGGAATCAATTCAATCTGAAAATCAAGGAAACAAATTTGATCTTGATCCAATGCCCCAATCTTCTACTGAAATTCTGAACCAACCTGATCTTGAATTGAAGGAACTTCATACTTCCCTCAAGTATGCCTTCGTAGGGGAAAATCAAACACATCCTATAGTCATATCTTCTTCTCTTGAAGCCAATCATGAGGGGATGCTTCTATATGTCCTTATAAAACACAAGAAAGTCATTGGTTGGACCCTGTCTGATATTCCTGGGATTAGCCCACTTATTGGAACTCATAGGATTACTCTTGAATCTGAATCCAAACCATGTCGTCATCCTCAAAGGATACTCAATCCAAATCTTATGGATGTGGTAAGGAAATAACTTCTTCAGTTGTTGAAAGCTGGTATCATCTACCCCATAGCTGAGAGTGAGTGGGTAAGCCCAATTCAAGTTGTCCCAAAGAAAGCTGGAATCACTGTGATCACTAATAAGGATGGGGAAATTCTTCCAACTAGGGTGAGTAGTGGCTGGAGAGTCTGTATTGACTATAGGAAGCTCAACTCTTGTACCAAGAAGGACCATTTTCCCTTTCCCTTTATTGATCATGTTTTTGAGAGAGTGGCGGGTCATCAATTATATTGCTTCCTAGATGGGTACTCAAGGTACAATCAAATCGAGGTCTCCTTGGTGGATCAAGGGAAGACAACCTTCACTTGTCCATTCGGCAACTTTGCCTTCAAATGCATGCCGTTCGGGTTATGCAATTCCCCTGGAACCTTCCAGCGGTGCATGATGGGAATCTTCTCAGATATGGTAGGGGATTTTCTAGAGGTCTTTATGGATGAATTCTCTGTCTTTGGGGATACATTTGAGGGATGTATTAAGAATGTGGAGAGATTTTTGTCAAGATGTGAAGAAAAGAATCTGGTCCTAAATGGGGAAAAATTCCATTTCAGGGTAAACGAGGGGTTAGTCCTTGGCCATATAGTCTCGGTTAGGGGAATTGAATTTTATATAGCAAAGGTTGACATCATTCGTCACCTTCCATCACCCAGAATTGTAAAGGAAGTGATGTCCTTCTTAGGACATGCTGGTTTCTATAGAAGATTAATTAAGGACTTTAGTTCAATCTGTCGTCCTATTTGTGCTCTCCTAGTAAAGGATGCTCCCTTTGTTTGGAAAAAAAGCTGTGAGGGTTCATTTTCAACCCTTAAATCCGCTCTCACCTATCCTCCCATTATGAAATCTCCAAACTGGGACCTTCCTTTCGAACTCATGTGTGATGGCAGCGACTTTGCTGTAGGAGCTGTGTTAGGACAACGGTGTGATAAAACTCCATATGTCATTTATTATGCATGAAAATCCTTAAATGATGCACAAATCAATTACACCACCACTGAAAAGGAGTTACTTGCTGTTGTGTTTGCCTTAGAGAAATTCAGGTCCTACATCTTAGGATCACCCATCATTGTCTTCACCGACCATTCAACTCTAAAATATCTCTTCCAAAAACAAGATGCCAAGGCTAGATTGATTAGGTGGGTCCTTCTTCTTCAAGAGTTCGATTTAACCATTAAGGATAAAAAAGGTGTCGAGAATGTTGTAGCTGATCACCTCTATAGGTTGGAATTCAAAGACAACTCACATCACCTTTCTGTGTCTGATTCATTTCCCGATGAGAACCTCTATTCTGTGAGTGATTGCCCTTGGTATGCTGACATAGACAACTTCTTAGTTTCAGGGGTCATTCAAAAATTCTTAGGGACCCAAGCTAGAAGAAAATTTCTTTCTGATGTCATGAATTATGTGTTTGATGATGCATACCTCTATAATTTCTGTCCTGACCAAGTCATTAGGAGGTGTGTGCCAAAATCCGAACAAGATTCCATCCTAATGTTCTGTCATAGTGAGGCTTGTAGAGGCCACTTTTCCTCTACGAAAACTTCTACCAAGGTTCTTCAATGTGGTCTCTTTTGGCCCACCCTCTCAAGGGACTCCTACACATTTTGTCAAAGCTGTACTAGGTGTCAACAAGTAGGGTCCATCACAAAAAGGAATCAAATGCCTCTCACTCCAATATTAGTGGTTGAAATATTTGACTGTTGGGGAATTGATTTCATGGGTCCCTTCCCAAACTCTAGGGGATATCTTTACATTCTCTTGGCAGTCGATTATGTCTCAAAATGGGTTGAGGCCATTCCTACAAAATCCAATGACCATCAAACTGTTATTAGATTCCTTAAAGAAAACATTTTCTCTAGATTTGGGATTCCTAGGGCTATCATTAGTGATCGTGGAACTCATTTCTGCAATCGCCCATTCTCATCGCTCATGGAGAAGTATGGAATTTCTCACAAAGATTCCACCTCTTACCACCCACAAACCAATGGTCAAGCTGAGTTGGACAATCGAGAAATCAAACAAATTCTTGAGAAAACTGTTAATCCATCTAGGAATGATTGGTCGAGAAAACTCTTAGATGCTCTTTGGGCATACCGAACAACATTTAAAACCATACTAGGAATGTCCCCAAAATGGTTGGTTTATGGTAAATCATGCCATTTGCCAGTGGAGATTGAGCATAAGGCCTTTTAGGAAATAAAAAAATGAACTTTGACATTTCATTGGCCGGAATAAAGAGGAAATTGGATCTAAATGAGCTTGAGGAACGTAGGATGGAGGATTATGAAAATTCAAGGATCGATAAAGCTAGAGTTCAAGCCTACCAGTCTAGTAATATTAAAACTAAACACATTGAACCAGGAAAACCTTTGTTTTTGTATAGTTCTAAACTTCATTTGCACCCGGGAAAGTTGAGGTCTAGATGGTCCGGTCCATACATAGTGCATAAGGTGTACCCACATGGGGCTGTTGAAATTCAAGATCCCACCAATGGTCAAATATTTAAAGTTAATGGTCATAGAGTCAAACCATTCATAGAACCATTCCAAAAACATGAAGTTGATGAAGACCTGAGTGAACCTACCTTTAATGAAAAAAACAATTAATCAGTTAGGGGTTTAAGTCGAGCTAACGATGTTAAACAAAGCGTTGAATGGGAGGCAACCCATGATTTTTAAATTTACAATAACCTTATTGTTTTAATCAATTTTTTTAGAAAAACAATATGATATAATTTTACCTCATATTGTTGACCTGTTCTACTCTTATGAGTATCGATGGGTATGAAAGGGGAGTACCGTATTCATTCGTGTCACGCGGTGTGATCTCTGAGTATTATCTTACCCAGAAATTAAAAAGAAGACAATGTATCAACAATATAGGTGTTTGTAAGTTTTTATTTTATTTTTTTATTATTAAAAAAAACAAAAACAAAAAAAAATGTAAAAAAAAGTGACACGCCGTAGGACGTGGGTCAAACACCGTCACGACCGGCGAAGCCACGGGACTCGAACCCGGGACCGAAGGGAGACATGGGCGCATGCCTACCACTGAACTACGGCGGTTGGTGCTTCCTTATTCTATCTTCTTTATATATATACTTATATTTTAAATTTTTATATATATACATAATTTTTTTTAAAAAAAATTTATTACTTGTTATGAGTGTCGATCGTTGGAGTTTCAAAATTAACAAGTATGTTTGGTCTTTATTTTTTTTTTATTTTTTTTATTTTTTTTTATTTTATTGTTGTTTATTTTTAGAAAAGGGAACCTCAAGGGGTTTCTATTGTGTCTAACTATGTTGGTTTTTGAGATTCATGGGCTTCCAAGTTTGATGGACTTTCAGGGAAATAATAAGAGTACAAGCGTACACTACCATGAGGATTCTTCAAGTGACATGGAGACCAAGGGATTAAATGCGAGCATCACAAACTTCAACATCAAATATCAGGTGAAATTGTTCTATGCTCCTTTTCTCTGCCTCTACCCCTTCTAAATTATATTTTCTTTAAACACTGGGGACAATGTTATATTATGTTGGGGGGAGGTGAAAATAAAAATCAATCACATAGAGCAATAAAATGTGCATGTTAATTGAATGAAAATTTTCCTTAACCTTGAACATGTTATTACACATTGCAAACCTTGAAAACTGAATATTAAATTATTTTTTATTCCTTGATTTTGATTTTAATACATGTTTAAGTTCATGAGCATAAATTTT
Organism: Viscum album; assembly: GCA_963277665.1. Lineage (NCBI taxonomy): Eukaryota > Viridiplantae > Streptophyta > Magnoliopsida > Santalales > Viscaceae > Viscum > Viscum album. The sequence continues at coordinate 1,629,693,280 of OY728159.1, forward strand.
TGGAAAGTGTGGCTGTCTAATGTGATTTTTTCACTGTTACATTTTCATCCAATTTTTATAAAAAAAAATTCACAGTGCACGTCCATTGGATTGTGGGGTATTAATTTGAATTCTTGGGGTCCCAAAATAAATAGCATAGTTTTGGTGATCATTTTAAATTTAATATGAGTATTTTAAAAAATATATATATAAAAAAAGAGGTGTAAAAAACACAAAAAAGAAAACAAAAAAAAAACAACAATAAATTTGCCCATAGAGCAATGAAATGACTTAATGTGTGGCTTTCGACACTTGGGGATCGTGACTCCATAGTTGTCTGGCCCAGAGTTGGGAATTTTATCTCTATTTGTGGAAATTTGAATTTTGTTTTGAATGAGTTAACTCGAGATGATGCCCGAGTATGTAGGCTTCACTTGGTGCCCTAAGGCCTTTGATCCTGGGAGTCATCGGCAAAGTCTCGCTACAAGGGTTGACTCATTTGAATGAAATTTCAATAACCATGGCAACATTGCAAAAAAAAAAAGAAAAAAAGATTAAAAAAATAAATCAAAAAAAAAAGAAAAAAAAAGAATACTCATATTAATATTAAAATGTGATTCCACCTAGCACTTCTATCTTTTCCCCCTTGAATAAAAATGAACCCCCATGTCTATTGTGACACACAACACATCATCATGATTAATTGTAATTGGATGAAATGTGGAATTGAATTTGATCAGAAGAATGGGCTTGGGCTTGGGTTATTATTTATAACCTACATTGTATTAAATTATTTTGATGGGATGCATAATTTTTTGTTATGAGGTATTTTGGTGACAATTGTTTATTAAAATGTTTTTGGAAAAGGGAATTTGGTTTTCATAATATTTGAGTTATTTGCTCGGGACTAGCAAATCTCAAGTTGGGGGTGTGATTAGACAATAAAAACACATTTTATAATTACATTTTATTGGGATTAAAAGTTCATTTTTGATCATATAGGCCTGAGTTAGTACATTTTAATTTTAAACATCCACTCTCATCAATTGTGCACTTCATGCCTAATGTACACCAATTTAGGCCCAATGACTCATCTGATTTTATTGAATGTAATTATTCATGTTTTAATATTATATTTTTGAAAATGTATCTTCACTTCAAATTTAAATGTTTTTCTCATTCAGGGATCAAGGAAAGATTCATAAAGGATGATGAAGATATTTGGTGATGAAAGAGAAAATTCTGGTGAAGGCAGATTGGACACCAACCCACTGTTGAGGATTTGGATCACACAATACTGAACCAATGAAGCCCAAATTTATTTTGATGATAGAATACATATAGGGGAACAAATAATTATTCAGGCCAACGTGCTAATTTGGTGTCTATGATGATGATCCAGGCAGCCCAAATGGAAGATCAGAATCTGGGCCAGAATCTACGGCCCAGAATGTCAGCCCAATGAATCTTCCATATCTCCAGAACCACAAATTAAATTGGGCTGATAATTTACAGGATGTTAGAAGACATCTGGGGCTTCATTTGTGTATTATATGTACCACTCCAAATCCGCCATATAGAAGGACTTGGAAGCGGATCTGTCAAGTGGATGCAAGCTGGATGCCATCTCGGGTCAAGGGTGGAGAAGTCTCCTCTCCACCTTCTTTCCACCACCTATGCCTACCCTCATTGATTGGGATGACTTGGAATGTTGGAGCTCGGCCTAAGGATCCAAATTTTCCTATTTAATGAATTGGTGGTGAATAGGAACATATACCTTCTTTCATGTAATGTTATTATGCTCAATTTTCGTTGTAATGCTTTCATTTCCCCATGTAAGTTTCTTTTTGTATTTCTAAGTTCATAATCCAATCCCTTATCTTCTATTCTTCCAATTTCTATAATTAAATCTGTAAAATCACAAAATCACAGTTAGAACTCTGTGTGTTGGTGATATAGTTCACACATAGGTGTGAATTCCATTCACACACACGGAGGAGTGCTCGTTATTTCCGCGGTTTTAATCTCTTCAATTCAATTCTTGTAAGCCGTCTTCCGCCCACCATTGATAGTATATAATCAATGGAGGGATAACCATTTAATGGGTTGATCTTAGGAAGACGAAAATGCTGTATTTAATGTTATTTAATGCACAAATTGTTGTTAATTGGTTAAATAATTCAAGACTTCCATTCTTCAATTAGTTTCGCTCCCCATCATCACTGTGTTTGAAAAAGATAATTCCAATTACTAAATTGACCATATACCTTGGAGATATCATGAATATGGTTCTCTAAGTGTTTTGGTGACTAGTAATTGAGTTTAGTTAGTATCTAACCATAAAATGATGAAGGTAGTGTTATTTTGAAGAATGGGTTCATCAAAAATTAATAAAACCAAAAATTTGTCTAAAGAAATAAAATGCATTCAATCCACCCAAGCGTAACCCTAAGATCAACCCATTTCATTATAATTGAACTCAACTAAGATTATTATTCTTCTCAAAAAACACTTAAAAACAAATCCATGTTGGCCACTTCATAGCCAAAAATCCATCCCTTAGGTTGTGTATTTTAGGTATCTTCTTAGGTCTCTGTGGAATCGACAACCCAAGCTACACTACAAGGACCGTTCTACCCTTCTTCTCTTGGGTAAATTTGGGCGTCAACCAAATTTTGGAACCGTTTCCGGGGACCAAGTAAGTACCTTAGATCCAAAAAAAACCTTCTTTCCTCACCTCCTTTCTTCTACTCTCACCCAAGATCTCTTATCTTGTCCCTTTCTCTCTTTTTTTGGCGCATGTCCGCCTACACCCGCGATTTCTCAAACAGACTAGTTAGGGTGGAAAGTCCTAGGATAGGGGAGTCAAGTGCACCTAGGGGATTGTTTAAATCAGATACAAATATTCTTGAAACCCCAAAGTCAGAACTTGAAACAAGTCCAATGGAGGGTCATCCACAAAATCAAATTGTAAACCCTGGGGGGAATCAAATGGGAAACCAAAACCAAGAAGCTCCAAACTTTGGGAATGTAGTTGATCAAACCATGAAAAACTACCTCACTATAGCTTGTACCAATGCCCCCTCATGCATTAGACACAATTCCATAGGAGACACCAACTACATATTTAACCCCAATGTCCTAAACCACCTTCCAACCATTCATGGGATGGAGTCAGAAATGCCATACTTTCATGTCAAAGAGTTCAACAACATTGTTGAAACCATGTGTCCCCCACATCAACTAGAATCTACTAAGATGAGGATATTTCCTTTTTCATTAAAGTATCGAGCTAAAAATTGGCTAAACAACTTGAGACCTGCATCAATCCACTCTTGGGACCAACTGCAAAGAGAATTCTACAAAAAATACTTCCCTCATCACAAAACAATTGCACTTAAAAAGGGCATCCAAAACTTTTTTGAAAAAGAGGGAGAGTCATTTTATGAAACATGGGAGAGGTTCAAAGACACCCTAAACATGGTTCCACACCATGGGTTTTCCATACCTGAACAAGTGAGAATTGTCTATGAAGGGTTAGGTCCGGGTAATAAACAATTAATTGACATGATGTGTAATGGAACCTTTAAAAACAAGGCGCCAAATAATGCTTATGAGTATCTGGAAAGTCTGGCTGAACAAAACCAAACTTGTGGAACTTCACCTTATTCTGAAATGCCACAAAGAACCACTGGAATTCATACACTTAGAGAAGAGGAATGCCTTAGGGCTAAACTCACAGCACTCTCTAGGATGGATGAAGAGATATACCTTAGGAAAGTCCATGAAATCCAAAATGTAGACCTTGTTTGCACAATTTGTGACAAACATGACCATAAAACAGACAACTTCCCAACCATTCCATCCATCAAGGATGTTCTTCTAGGAGGACCCCCAGCGGATGTCAATGCCCTAAACTTCCAAAATCCCCAATACCAAAACACCTTCAATCCAAGGTACAATGACCACCCAGGCTTCTGATGGAAGGATAACCAACAACATAGCCAACCACAAGGGCAAAATCCTTACCATCAACAGAACTACCAAACCCATAATCAGTTTCAAACCTAACCTATCCAATACCAACAGCCACTAGTCCATTTTCAAAAAACCATTCCACCTTCAAAATATCCCCCAGGGATAAACCAATCTTCTCATGCACCAACCCAAACTGTTCCACAAAGCCTACTAGAACAACTTTTCAAACAAATGGAATGGATAAACTCAGAAGTCTCTTCCCTTAAACAAGAAGTTAAAACAATCAAAACTGGGAAGGAACCCATGCCTACCCAAGCCATTCCACAACAAACAACAAGGGGAGAGTCAAGTTGCACTCAATCAAATCATGAACAATTGAAAGTAGTGACAGTCTTAAGAAGTGGGAAATCAATTGAAAAACCTGAACAAACCATTTGAGAACTATTAAAAGATTCAACATCACTTCAAATGATGAAGAACAACCGAAGATTCTGAAAAAACCAATGAGAATGAGAAGGAACCACAACCACACCAAACACTCAAACAACCTTCTCCCTTCCCTCAATGCATGAGGGGGAAATCCAAGCCTGAACTGAGTGAAACCTTGAGAGAAATCTTCTCTCAAGTCAAGATGAACATTCCACTCCTCGATGCAATACAAACCATACCAGCCTAATCAAAGTACCTTAAGGACTTTTTCACTATTAAAAGGAAATTTTTACATAAAAACCAAGTCCTTTTGGCTTCTAATGTGAGTAACACCATTGAAGGGACCATTCCTCCAAAGATGAAAGACCCGGGTTTCCCATACATCAATGTTGAACTAGGAGAGAAAAAAGATGTCAAGGCCTTGTGTGACCTAGGTACCAGTGTAAACCTCATTCCTTATGCCATGTATTTTCAGTTAGGGCTCGAAGAACTCCAACCCACATCTGTCACTCTTCAACTCGCTGATCGTAGTGTTCGGGTTCCTAAGGGGATCTTAAAGGATGTTTTAGGGAAAGTTGAAAATTTCATTTACCCTGCTGACTTCATTGTCCTTGACAATCATCCAAGCTTAGGTCCTAGGGAGCAAACCCCAATCATTCTTTGTCGTCCTTTCCTTGCAACAATAAACTCTGTTATCCGAGTCCGAAATGGGAATATGACCATCACCATTGGGAACATGAGTCTAGACTTGAACATCTATAATGCAAGCTCACAAATAGGAGATGACGAGGACATTCATGAAGTAAACATGTTAGGAAGCATTGAAAATGAATCCATAGAACATCAAGAAATATTTGATGGATGTTTAAGTCAGGATGAGATTGATTTCCTTTGTTCACATGAAGGAAGTTTATCTCCTTGGCTCGAATCATTTTCAAATTGCTCATATGATGATGTCTTAGGACCAAAAATCAGTGAAACCTTTCAGGAAACCACATTCATGGAGATAACTCAAACTCCCTTCCCTAACCCAGGTCAATACAATCTTGTGGCTGAAACTTCTACACATGGGGAATCAATTCAATCTGAAAATCTAGGAAATATAATTGATCTTGATCCAATGCCCCAATATTCTACTGAAATTCTGAACCAACCTGATCTTGAATTGAAGGAACTTCCTACTTCCCTCAAGTATGCCTTCCTAGGGGAAAATAAAACACATCCTATTGTCATATCTTCTTCTCTTGAAGCCAATCATGAGGGGATGCTTCTAGATGTCCTTAGGAAACACAAGAAAGTCATTGGTTGGACCCTTTCTGATATTCCTGGGATTAGCCCACTTATTGGAACTCATAGGATTACTCTTGGATCTGAATCCAAACCATGTCGTCATCCTTAGAGGAGACTCAATCCAAATCTTATGTATGTGGTAAGGAAAGAACTTCTTAAGTTGTTGAAAGCTGGTATCATCTACCCCATAGCTGAGAGTGAGTGGGTAAGCCCAATTCAAGTTGTCCCAAAGAAAGATGGAATCACTGTGATCACTAATAAGGATGGGGAAATTCTTCCAACTAGGGTGAGTAGTGGCTGGAGAGTCTGTATTGACTATAGGAAGCTCAACTCTTGTACCAAGAAGGACCATTTTCTCTTTCCCTTTATTGATCAAGTCCTCGAGAGAGTGGCGGGTCATCAATTCTATTGCTTCCTAGATGGGTACTCAGGGTACAATCAAATCGAGGTCTCCTTGGAGGATCAAGGGAAGACAACCTTCACCTGTCCATTTGGCAACTTTTCCTTCAAACACATATCGTTCGGGTTATGCAATGCCCCTAGAACCTTCCAGCGGTGCATGATGGGAATCTTCTCAGATATGGTAGGGGATTTTCTAGAGGTCTTCATGGATGACTTCTTTGTCTTTGGGGATACATTTGATTGATGTCTTAGGAATGTGGAGAGAGTTTTGTCAAGATGTGAAGAAAATAATCTGGTCCTAAACTGGGAAAAATGCCATTTCATGGTAAAAGAGAGTTTAGTCCTTGGCCATATAGTCTCGGGTAGGGTAATTGAAGTTGATAAAGCAAAGGTTGACATCAATCGTCACCTTCCATCACCCAGAACTGTTAAGGAAGTGAGGTCCTTCTTAGGACATGCTGGTTTCTATAAAAGATTCATTAATGACTTTAGTTCAATCTCTCGTCCTCTTTGTTCTCTCCTAGTAAAGGATGCTCCCTTTGTTTGGAGAAAAAGCTGTGAGGGTTCATTTTCAACCCTTAAATCCACTCTCACCTATCCTCCCATTATGAAATCTCCAAACTGGGACCTTCCTTTCGAACTCATGTGTGATTCCAGTGACTTTGCTGTAGGAGCTGTTTTCGGACAACGGTGTGATAAAACTCCATATGTCATTTATTATGAAAGAAAATCCTTAAATGATGCACAATTCAATTACATAACCACTAAAAAGGAGTTACTTGCCGTTGTGTTTTCCTTAGAGAAATTCAGGTCCTACCTCTTCGGATCACCCATCATTGTCTTCACCGACCATTAAGCTCTAAAATATCTCTTCCAAAAACAAGATACCAAGTCTAGATTGATTAGGTGGGTCCTTCTTCTTCAAGAGTTCGATTTAACCATTAAGGATAAAAAAGGTGTTGAGAATGTTGTAGCTGATCACCTCTCTAGGTTGGAATTCAAATACAACTCACATCACCTTTCTGTGTCTGATTCATTTCCCGATGAGAACCTCTATTCTGTGAGTGATTGCCCTTGGTATGCTGACATAGCCAACTTCTTAGTTTCAGGGGTCATTCCAAAATTCTTAGGGACCCAAGATAGATGAAAATTTCTTTCTGATGTCAAGAATTATGTGTTTGATGATCCATACCTCTATAAGTTCTGTCCTGACCAAGTCATTAGGAGGTGTGTGCCAGAATCCGAACAAGATTCCATCCTAATGTTCTGTCATAGTGAGGATTGTGGAGGCCACTTTTCCTCTAAGAAAACTTCTACCAAGGTTCTTTAATGTGGTCTCTTTTGGCCCACCCTCTCAAGGGACTCCTACACATTTTGTCAAAGCTGTCCTAGGTGTCAATAAGTAGGGTCCATCACAAAAAGGAATCAAATGCCTCTCACTCCAATATTAGTGGTTGAAATCTTTTACTATTGGGGAATTGATTTCATGGGTCCCTTCCCAAACTCTAGGGGATATCTTTACATTCTCTTGGATGTCAATTATGTCTCAAAATGGGTTGAGGCCATTCCTAAAAAATCCAATGACCATCAAACTGTGATTAGATTCCTTAAAGCAAACATCTTCTCTAGATTTGGGATTCCTAGGGCTATCATTAGTGATCGTGGAACTCATTTCTGCAATCTCCCATTCTTATCGCTCATGGAGAAGTATGGAATTTCTCACAAAGTGTCCACCGCTTACCACCCACAAACCAATGGTCAAGCTGAGTTAGCCAATCGAGAAATCAAACAAATTCTTGAGAAAACTGTTAATCCATCTAGGAAATATTGGTCGAGAAAACTCTTAAATTCTCTTTGGGCATATCGAAAAGCATTTAAAACCATCCTAGGAATGTCCCCATATAGGTTGGTTTATGGTAAATCATGCCATTTTTCAGTGGAGATTGAGCATAAGGACTTTTGGGCAATCAAAAAAATGAACTTTGACATTTCTTTGGCCGGAATAAAGAGGAAATTGGATCTAAATGAGCTTGAGGAACTTAGGATGGAGGATTATGAAAATTCAAGGATCAATAAAGCTAGAGTTCAAGCCTACCAGTCTAGGAATCATAAAACTAAACACATTGAACTAGGGAAACCTGTGCTTTTGTATAGTTCTAAACATCATTTGCACCTGGAAAAGTTGAGGTCTAGATGGTCCAGTCCATACATAGTGCATAAGGTGTACCCCCATGGGGCTGTTGAAATTCAAGATCCCACAAATGGTCAAATATTTAAAGTTAATTGTCATAGAGTCTAACCATTCATAGAACCATTCCAAAAACATGAAGTTGATGAAGACCTGAGTGAACCTACCTTTAATGAAAAAAACAATTAATCAATTAGGGTTTCAAGTCAAGCTTACGACGTTAAACAAAGCGTTGTATGGGAGGCAACCCATGATTTATAAATTTACAATAACATAATTGTTTTAATCAATTTTTTTAGCAAAACAATTTGATATAATTTTACCTCATATTTTTGACCTGTTCTTCTCTTATGAGTATGGATGGGTATGAAAGGGGAGTGCCGTATTCATTTGTGTCACGCGGTGTGATCTCTGAGTATTATCTTACCCAGAAATTAAAAAGAAGACAATGTATCAACAATATAGGTGTTTGTAAGTTTTTTTTTTATTATTAATAAAAACAAAAAAAACAAAACAACAAAACAAAAAAAATGTAAAAAAAAGTTATACACCGTAGGACGTGGGTCAAACCCCGTCACGACCGGCGAAGCCGCGGGACTCGAACCCGGGACTGAAGGGAGATAGGGGCGCATTCCTACAACTGAACTACGGCGGTTGGTGCTTCCTTATTCTATCTTTTTATATATATACTTATATTTTAACTTTTTATATATATACATATTTTTTTAAAAAAAATTATTACTTGTTATGAGTGTCGATCGTTGGAGTTTCAAAATTAACAAGTATGCTTGGTCTCTATTTTTATTTTTATTTATTTTTATTTATTTTATTGTTGTTTATTTTTAGAAAAGGGAACCTCAAGGGGTTTCCATTGTGTCTAAATATGTTGGTTTTTGAGATTCAGGGGCTGCCATGTTTGATGGATTTTCAGGGAAATCATAAGAGTACAAGCATACACTACCGTGAGGATTCTTTAAGTGACATGGAGACCAAGGGATTAAATGCGAGCATCACAAAATTCAACATCAAATATCAGGTGAAATTGTTCTATTCTCCTTTTCTATGCCTCTACCCCTTCTAAATTATATTTTCTTTAAACACTGGGGATAGTGTTATATTATGTTGGGGGGAGGTGAAAATAAAAATCAATCACATAGAGCAATAAAATGTGAATGTTAATTGAATGAAAATTTTCCTTAACCTTGAACATGTTATTACACATTGCAAACCTTGAAAACTGAATATTAAATAATTTTTTATTCCTTGATTCTGATTTTAATACATTTTAAAGTTCATGAGCATAAATTTTTGGAAAGTGTGGCTGTCTAATGTGATTTTTCACTGTTACATTTTTATCCAATTTTTATTAAAAAAAATTCACAATGCACGTCCGTTGGATTGTGGGGTATTAATTTGAATTCTTGGGGTCCCATAATAAATAGCATAGTTTTGGTGATCATTTTAAATTTAATATGAGTATTTTAAAAAATATATATATATAAAAAAGGGTGTAAAAAAACACAAAAAAAAAACAAAGAAAACAACAATAAATTTGCGCATAGAGCAATGAAATGACTTAATGTTTGGCTTTCGGCACTTGGGGATCGTGACTCCATAGTTGTCTGGACCAGAGTTGGGAATTTTATCTCTATTTGTGGAAATTTGAATTTGTTTTTGAATGAGTTAACTAGAGATGATGCCCGAGTATGTGGGCTTCACTTGGTGCCCTAAGGACTTTGAGCCTGGGAGTCATTGGCAAAGTGTCGCTACAAGGGTTGACTCATTTGAATGCAATTTCAATAACCATGGAAACATTGCAAAAAAAAAGAAAAAAAGATTTAAAAAAAATAAATCAAAAAAGAAAAAAAAATGAATACTCATATTAATATTAAAATGTGATTCCACCTAGCACTTCCATCTTTTCCCCCTTGAATAAAAATGAACCCCCATGTCTATTGTGACACACAACACATCATCATGATTAATTGTAATTGGATGAAATGTGGCATTGAATATGATCAGAAGAATGGGATTGGGCTTGGTTTATTCTTTATAACCTACATTGTATTAAATTATTTTGATGGGATGCATAATTTTTTGGTATGAGGTATTTTGGTGAGCATTGATTATTAAAATGTTTTTGAAAAAGGGAATTTGATTTTCATAATCTTTGAGTTATTTGCTCGGGACTAGAAAATCTCAAGTTGGGGGGTGTGATTAGACAATCAAAACAAATTTTATAATTACATTTTATTGGGATTAAAAGTTCATTTTTGATCATATAGGCCTGATTTAGTACATTTTAATTTTAAACATCCACTCTCATCAATTGTGCACTTCATGCCTAATGTACACCAATTTAGGCCCAATGACTCATCTGATTTTATTGAATGTAATTATTCATTTTTTAATATTATATTTTTGGAAATGTATCTTCACTTCAAATTTAAATGTTTCTCATTCAGGGAGCAAGGAAAGATTCATAAAGTATGATGAAGATATTTGGTGATGAAGGGAGACAATTCTCGTGAAGGCAGATTGGACACCAACCCACTGTTGAGGATGTGGGTCCCACAATACTAGACCAATGAAGCCCAAATTTCTTGTGATGATAGAATCCATATAGGGGAACAAATCATTTTTCAGGCCAATGTGATAATTCGGTCTCCATGATGATGATCAAGGCAGCCCAAATGGAAGATCAGAATCTGGGCCAGAATCTGTGGCCCAGAATGTCAGCCCAATGAATCTTCCATATCTCCCAAACCACAAAGTAAATTGGGCTGATATTTTACAGGATGTTATAATACATCCGGGTCTTTAGTTTTTTCTTCTATGTACCACTCCAAATCGGCCATCTAGAAGGACTTGGAAGCGGATCTGTCAAGTGGATGCAAGCTGGATGCCATCTCGGGTCAAGGGTGGAGAAGTCTCCTCTCCACCTACTTTCCACCACCTATGCATACCCTCATTGATTGGGATGACTTGGACTGTTGGAGCTCGGCATAAGGATCCGAATTTGCCTATTTAATGAAGTGGTGGTGAAGAGGAACATATACCTTCTTTCATGTAAGGTTACTATGCTCAATTTTCGTTATAATGCTTTCATTTCTCCATGTAAGTTTCTTTTTGTATTTCTATGTTCCTAATCCAATTCTTTCTCTTCTCTTCTTCCAATTTCTATACTTAAATCTCTAAAATCACAAAATAACAGTGATATCTCTATGTGTTGGTGATATAGTTCACACATAGGTGTGAATTCCATTCACACACATGGAGGAGTGCTCGTTATTTCCGCGATTTTAATCTCTTCAATTCAATTCTTGTTAGCCGTCTTCCGCCCTCCGTTGATAGTATATCATCAATAGAGGGCTATCCATTTAATGGTTTGATCTTAGGAAAACGCAAAGGCTGGATTGAATGTTATTTAATGCACAAATTGTTGTTAATTGGTTAAATAATTCAAGACTTCCATTCTTCAATTATGTTCGCTCCTCATCTTCAGTGTGTTTGAAAAACCTAATTCCAATTACTAAATTGACCATATACCTTGGATAGATCATGAATCTGGTTATCTAAGTGTGTTGGTGACTAGTAATTGAGTTTAGTTAGTATCTAACCAGAAAATTATGAAGGTAGTGTTATTTTGAAGAATGGTTTCATCAAGAATTAATAAAACCAAAAATTTGTCTAAAGAAATAAAATGCATTCAATCCACCCAAGCGTAACCCTAAAATCAACCCATTTCATTATAATTGAACTCAACTAAGCTTATTAGTCTTCTCCCAAAACACTTAAAAACAAATCCATGTTGGCCACTTCATAGCCAAAAATCCATCCCTTAGGTTGTGTATCTTAGGTATCTTCTTAGGTCTCTGTGGAATCGACAACCCAAGCTACACTACAAGGACCGTTCTACCTTTCTTCTATTGGGTAAATTTGGGCTTGAACCAATAATTCACCTAGTTTTGATGAACTTCATGAAACTAAACATGTATAAGAATGATGTTTCAAACACTTCTATTCCTAGAGTTGTTATGATTCCTCGATATCATCCCTTAGATGTAGTTTTAGGTGACCTAGGAAAACAATCTTGGACTATATATTCTTTTATAAATTATGCTGGACATCAAGTTTTATTATCACAACTTTAACCTAAGAACATCAATAATGAAATTTATTATGAATATGTGATAATGGATTTATAAGAATATTTAAATCAATTTGAATAAAATAAATTCCATAACTAGCAGAAAGTCCCAAGAACTTTATAACTATTATCACTAAATTTTTGTTTATAAAAAGGTTGATGAATCAAGAAAAATACATAGAAATAAAGATATATTGTTTTCATAAGATATATCCAAGAAGTTGATATTGACTATCAGGAAACCTTTTCACCTGCAGCATCACTTAACACACCAAGATATTTCTTTCCTTTGTAAAACATTTAAATTTGAAACCAAATAAAATATTTGAAAGAGTGAAATATTAAATGGATATATTATTAATGATTTTTCTAACCAACCCAATAATTTTAAAATCCACTATTCAATATCATGTTTTTAAATTGAAAAAACATTATTCTGTTTAAAACAAGTTCGTAGAGCCTGATATGACATGTTCACCTCTTTTTTAATTTCTATAGGTTTCACTAAAGGAAATACTGACCCTAATTTATTTATTAAAAGAAATTTAAAAGAATTTTTTGTTTCCCAAATTTATGTTAATGATATTATTTTTTGATCTTCAAAAAAATATTTGGGTACTAAGTTTTTAAAATTATGAATAGTGAATTTAAAATTAGTTTGATGGGTGAAAATAAATTCTTTCTTGGTTTCATATTTTTCAAAATAAAGATTGAATTATTTTAAAAATATTACTACACTAAATGCATTTTCAAATATTTGGGTACGGATTTCACTAAAGTTAGTTATTCTCCCATGAGTTCTAATAACAAGTTAGATCTTGATGAAACTAAAAAACTGGTTGATCAAACCACTTATAAATATATGATTGGAATTTTACAATACTTAAATGCTAGATAGATTGATATAATGTTTAGTGTGTGTATGTGTTCTCATTTTCATGAAAATCAAAAAGAATCACATTTATTATATTTAAAGAGAATTTTCAAAAACCTCAAAAATACAACTTATATTGGATTATTTTACCCTATAGGATAATAATTTGATTTAGTTAGTTATTTAGATACATATTTTAGGGGTTTTAAGTTAGAAATAATAGAACTTATGGAACATGTAACCTTTTAGGAATGTATCTTGTTTTGTGGCGTTGTAAGAAATAGAATTATATTTCAATAGCCACTGCTAAATCTAGTTACATAGATATAGGAATTTTTTTCAAATATTATTTGGATGAACCATACTTTACTAAGTTATAGATATCGATTCTATCATATCCATATAAATTGTGATAATAACAGTGTGATAAATATTTCTATGAATCCTATATCACATTATAGAACAAATCATATTGATATAAGACACCACTTTCTAAGATATCATTTTCAAAAAGGTGTTATAACTCTTGAGTTCATTGGTACTAAAATTCAACTTGTTGATATATTTATAAAGCATTATAATTTTGAGAGAATCAATTATATCATACATTAACTGGGTTGGATAAATTATGTTTATGTAATTTAATAAAGTATTATTTTTTACTTGAAATTTTAAACTATTTAACCATTGTTTTTTGAATTTTTACAGTGGTAAATGTGAAGTGAAGTTCACATGGTCGGTATGCCTACTGTGAGTTTTTTTCACGTGGTCAGTTTGCAAGCTACAAAAACATAATCATCTAGTCACCATACATAAAATGATTATTAACTGAAATGGTTTCTATGATTATAGAAAACAATATATTTATGAAGTTATAATACCTACCATGATTTCATGGTGATATTTCTTACCATACCTTTGGTCTCACGGATCCACAATTAGAAGAATTAATACGCATATTTACATATATATTTTCATGAAAATATTTTTTGGGGATTTCTTTTATGTTCATTATTATTTTAATCCCTATATGATTTAAATAAGATTCAAATGCGAATATGAATTGACACCCATATTTTCCATTATATATTCTATATCCTTTTGAAATAATTTGAGAAAATCAATTTCTCTTATCTCAAACCTCTTGGTATCTCCAACCCAAAACCCTCTTTTTTCCCATATCTATGCAATTTGAATTCAAATTGAAACAAAAATTTTGAGGATTAAACTCACATTAGAATCCTTTTTTTTAATTCACCTCCTTTTAAGAAGCCAAAATCCATATTGAGCATGAAAATGGTGTAAAAAAAATCCAAACTTGGTTGATCATCCTATCTATAATAAAAATTAAATTGATGCGTAATGTTTGAAATCAAGTAAATTACTAGTCTGTAATGTGATTTAGGAATAGTTGTATGATGATTGGTTTGAGGAATATAGTAATCCATTCTATCCAAATATTATTAAATAGTTTTATGCATACCTGGAGTTCTACACTAGACAGAAAAAAGATACAGTTAAATTGAGGTTAAAAGGTGAAGTTATGGATATATATTTGAGGAAATGTGAAAAGTGTTTAGGTGTACCTTCCAAATGAGAGTTTTTAGATTACCAATGTTTATTCCCAATTAATCATGCAGAAATTTATTTTCAGAGTTTGTTAGATGAACTCACATGCAATATAATTCCTCAATATCCTTTAGTTATTGATTTGAGTGGATAATATAAACTAATCATTATGTTTATCTAGAATCTAATTTTCTATGAATATGAGACATTAGTATGATGTGGTATTAGGATTTTTTTTATATTTGGTAAAGAATGGTGTTCAGATCAACCTATATATATATATGTCATGTGACTGATTTTTGAGTTGTAAGCATACTTTAATATTTAGTTCCACATATTTCCAAAAGCTTATTTCTAACTTGTTAGAGTAACATTTTTTAGTTCCTTTGACAGAATAAAGGATCAAGTATTCATATGGTCTCTGACTTATAAACTAGTTATATAAGTAGATGAAGGTAAATTAGACCCATGGAAAAGAGAATGGGTATCTAACCTGGACAATATTGACAAAAAAATGATCATGTGAAGTAATTTATTAGACCTATGGATCTTGTGGATCTATGTCTTGAACCTACTGAGATGGTTTTGTATTCAGATAATGAGGTGGCTATTAGTGATAAAGAAGTTGAAGAAGAATATGAAATGGTAAATTTGGATGAAAAAACAATAGATATTCATGAGGATATAAGGTAAGTATCTCATTTTATGTATTTTGGATCTCCTACATCTCATTAACCATTCCATTACATGAAAATGAGCTTCAATGTGAGGATCTTGCTAACACAGATGTTTCTATGAGTGGTTGTAGGCCTGAGATGGCTGAGTCTTAGGACTATGAGAGTGTTGATGTTAGTTCAGGTAGATCACCCTTGATTAGTATCACTCTTAAGAAACCATTTCAAAATTCACCTACAGAAAGGGAGAAATCACATGGATATAACTTTTTGGGATTTATTATCCTGAATCTGATGATGATGGGGGTAGTACACCTAGATATGGTGGACCTTCCATTCTCTCTACTCATAAGAAACTAAGGGATAAATTATTACTGCTATATATACTCAAGAGAAACTTGAGATATATCATGCCAGACCTCTAGTTGATTATAATATCCATGATATCATTGGTCCAACTCCCACTAAGGATGATGAAGAAGCTAATAAAGAAAGTTCACTTATTCTTGATTTTGGGGGTAGTTCTTCTATTTTTTAGGAAGAAGAGGATTCTTATGATGTTTAAGTTGATATTAATGTTCACATAGATGAATCAGTGGAGGATGCTCCTAAGTTAGATGGTAGGAAACAAGATTATGATTCTTCTACCACTATCCCAACTACTTCCTATGACATGAAGGATAACTTGGATGCGTTCAAATCCGAGATGATGAAAATTTTAAAACACATTTGTTCTAATTTTTACAATTCCTTAGAATAGGTTGAAAATGTTTAAATTTATGATATTGTTATAAATATAATATCAAATCATATAATAACATTTAATTTGAAAATTGAAAATATGAATAATGAGTTGGAAAATTTTAGAGTAGAGGTTGGTCTTCTCCAGGTTATCAATTGGATATGATGATTTAGTTATAATAATAGTCTATTAATTCTGTGTTTCAACTTTCTCTTATTTCTCATCATACTAATCATATTAAACTAATATTTTATGAATAAATGATTATAAAAATCATAATAGATGTGTTAAAAACCATGTGGTATGAGTTAAGAAATACCTAGAAAGATATTTTTGATGTTTTTAAAACCCATTAATCCAAGAATATGTCACTTTTTTATGAAAATGTGAAACCATCTAGGAAAGAAATAGAAACAAAAAAAATATAATGTTGATTATTATGTTAGCCACATCATTACTAAGTCTGATTTAAATGGTATGTTTAGAACCCTTGATCTAGATCTCAATATTCCATCCTTGACTCAATATTTTAAGTTTCAAGTTGAATAAATCAAAGATATAATTCCAATTTTGGATAATTTCTTGGAGAATATATATAACATCCTTCAATCCTTAAAGAATGGTTTTCATGAATTCAGTGAATTTACCTTATTCATAGAACCCTATATCCATCCATTACATTTTACCTACCTACAACCACCTATACCATAGACCCTTTTAGTATATCTTCTACACGAACATTTCAAAAAATGAGACACATATCCATATGTGTGGTAATTGGTGAGCTTCCCTCCTCATCTTCCCCCAGACTACCTCTGTCCCTTACATTACTACTAAAGGAAATGATCTTACCATTCCTATACATATCAGAGATATCCAAAATTCAGATTCATGTTAGGATCTCTAATAGTTACATTTTTTAATCTTTTTTTAATCCTTTTATACAATATTTTGATATATTAAGGTAATATCCACTTTTAATTTGTTATGTTATTTCTTATACTTTTCATTCTCTATCACATTTTGAGAATGTCAAAAGGGGGAGAAATAATGTGTATTGATTAATTAAAATAAATTGACCACATTAGAAAACATTACAAGATTTTAGGGAATTCTTAAATAGATCAATTAAATCCTTTAAAAATCTTATTTTTTAGTATTAAATTAATTTCAATTTAATTGACAAATTTTTTGATCATCAAAAAGGGGGATATTGTTGTATCGGACTGAGAACTTTTTATTATATTAATTCCAAATCATATCTCTAACGTTACTATTGAATTTCGTATATTCTGTTAGTAAATTATTTTCTATCAAAACATGAAAAAATGTATAAGTATAAAATTACCATGCCACATTACTGTGTGAAGAATTTGAAATTACCATGATGGTCAAGTGAAAGTTTCACATTAATGCAGGTTATATTTCCCCTGAACACTAGCACAAACTATATACTCTTCCTTAGATGAAAAAATATATCATATTCCTGAGCTAATCAATATTTAGAGTTGAACCTAACATTCATTGAAGATCACCTAATAGCATTTTCAATAAACCTACCATGAGACAGAGATGTACGTACCATGTGTAAAAATATATGGACATGTGAATCAGTGAAGTGACCATGTAAATAAAAATACCAACCTCATGGATAAACAATGTTACCATACCATGGTATGTAAAATGTTCATTAAGTACTATAATGGACATTTATAATTTTATAGTAACCTCATGAAGAGAAATTCATATAATAAGATCGAATGAATTGACTACATGAATGAATGAACAAGACATGATACCTTGATTTATTTATTGACCATTCTAAATGACAATGTTATGTTTTTATTATGACTAATAATTTTTTTATTGAAGACAATTTATCATTCCTATCGTAGTAGGGGAGTGTTTCAAATCTCTAATAACAAGTTTTTGAAGAAAGAAATGATGCCTCTCCATTTTTAATATTTCATAAATTTTTCTCCAGTGGGTACTTATGATGAAGATCTATTTAAGAAGGAAAAACAGATCACATGTAATGTGATATGAATATGTTGTATTATAGAAAATAACAGAGGATCTTATATGTGCACCGATGATACAAAAAAGACTCTAAGACACTTTGTTTTCCAGATCCTGCTATAAAACATGTCCGAGCATCTTATAAAATAAAAATTAAAGGATTTTGGGAAACCAAATATTTCTCAATCAAGTTGTATATCATTTATTATCTCATATATCTTTCTCTTCATATTTATGCTTCACATTTTAGTTATGTGTGTTTTACATTTTTTATTTGTAAAAACATAGTATCCAATTCTAATATGGGAGTACCTGATACTCTCTTAAACCACTCATTTGTATTATCATGAAAAACTATGGATGATTTATTGTGTGAACTAGTATCTATTTTATCCCCTGCATAAATATGTAAGATGATCTTTTACTAGATAATAATATTATCTATAAAACCCAATCCATATTGAGGTTATAGTTTATTTAATAATAAAATTCTTAGTTGCAGGTGATTTTCAAGTTCATAGGATTAATTCTCATCATGATAAATAACCCCTTGTTAAATTTCCATAGTAATTTATATATATTTTTTATTTTATATCAAACAATTTTTTGATATTCTTACCTATAATTTTTTTTAATTTGATTGTTAACTTCAATTTTTTTGTACTAGGTTTTATTTGAGTAGACAAATTTCAAAAGATAATTTATTTAGTGTTTCATTAATCAAGATTTTGAAAAACTTATTCAACGATAAAATTAAATTTTTCTATAATTTTTGTTAATGACATGTTTTTATCAAATTAGGGAATTTAGTTTTCAATATTTTTTAAACAATTTGTTTGGAAAATCAATTAAACCCCACATGGGTTATACACTCTGATAAAAAAGTGTTTATTAAAGAAAGAAATGCTATTCAAAAGGGAATGATGAAATTTTAGTGAGAAATAATATCAAAGAACTTGTTGCTTGTGTTTCGGGTAGTTCTTATCAATGGGTAGAGGTTATTTATATTTGAATTTGTGTTTCTAAAAAAATAAAACAGGGAGATTGTTTTGGGAAAATTAATGATGTTCTAACAAGTTTTTCTTGATTTTGATGCTAAAAAATCCTCTTATTTTTACTAATAAAGTCAATTTGAGTTAATTTTATGTTTATAATTTTAATTAAATAAATAATTTTATTACTAGAATTATGGAAGACTTATGTTTAGTTTTGATCTTTATATTGGGCTTGAGAGTATTTTTCTATATATTATATTCATAGGAAGATGTTTAGATTCACTATTCATAAAGTGTAGTTTAATCTATCTTTGGTATCTAAGTCCACATTTCTATTGAATGTTATGTTTTGGAACCTCAATTTTATAAGGAACCTCATTTTTGAGTACCTCCCTTTGGTTATCAATGTAATGTTAATAATTAGATTTTGTTATTGAAATAAATATTCTAGAACTATACATTTGGAATCAACCATATATTGGAAACCAAAATTCTAGAGTTACGCTCCCCCAGAATGATCCCCATGTTTATCCAGTGATCTGCATGATTTAAAATTAAAATTGTTTTGATATTTCTAGGGTAAATATATCATTAAAAAAATTCAAATCTTATTTCAAAATATAAAAAATAAAAATTTATTTGTTTTCATTTATATGGGTTGTTATGAATTTCCATAGCTTTTAAATTTCAAAATTTTAATACGCTGGGTGTTTTGAAATAAAAATTTCTATGGAGTATTTTTCTAATCATTTGGGCCTGAATTAATTTGGGGTATATATTTAATCTAGTTTTTTATATGATAAAATGTACTGATTTATGAGAGTACCTGTTTTGTGATTTTGGAAACTTTATTGATCTCTATATCTTTCTGTGATGATTAGTGATTAGAATTTAATGAACTCAGGGAATATTTATTATCTACTAATAATGTTGTGTGATTTTTATATCTGTTATAATAATGTTATTTAATAAGTATTCATGGTATAATTACAGAAAACTTCCAATGTTTTTGTGTATTTATCCAAGAAATTATTTTTTACATATTTATTCCTAGTAGATAAATAGTTACTATTGTATGATTATGCGATATATTTTCTACAATTTATTGGAATTTCATGGTCAATAGTCTGGAGATATATATGATCTATCTACTTTTGTGTGTTTCTCCTACTACTATGAAAAAGGTGAATTTAAATGTTATTGTTATATCTGAATATTTTCTACAGATATTATAAGTTTTTTCTATTGCACAACACTTTGTATTTTTATATATATTCCTCTGAAGATACTATACATATATTAGTCATGGTATCTTCAATTTAATGTTTTAATAGATGTGTTTTCTAACCAAATTCTACCTTTTTTCCTAATCACTTGGGTGTTGAGTGTTTTTGGGAATGATGACAATCTTGTAAAATAACCTAGTTAAATATTTTTTTAATAAGTCATAGTTTCCATAACTCGAATATCAAGTTCCCTTAGAAAATGATATGCTAGTGAAAATCACAAAATTTATGGAGAGAGTTGTAGTAGTTTAGAATTAGGAATCTTTGTGCCCCAGACAATAATAAAAATCGTTCTGATCTTTTTTATTTTCCTTTTTTAATATGATCCAATAAAAGAGGGTGGCCTTTAATTAAGAGTTATATATGGATGATTTGAAATTTTCAATTATTTTAGAGGAAAAAAATTCACCCCCTCTTATGTCTTCATCATCATTTTGGGACAACAATTACTATATGATCTTAACTCTATTACATATTTTTTTCTCTAAAAATCATATGATAAATTTTCAATTTAATATTTATTTCAATGGATAATATTAAAGAAATAACTTATATAATTAGAACTCTTTATTTAAATGGGGAAAATTATGGATTTTGGAAACTGGCATGTTTATATTATATAAAAATAATGGTTTTAATGATTATATGAAATCTATCCAGCCTTATAAAATCTCTAATTATGAAATAGAGAAATGATATAAAACTAAAGAAGCAGAGTATAATTTGAATTCAAGAGTTACAAATTCAATTATTTTTGGACTTGGACCAGAAGAATTTAATCATGTATCTTAATTTTCTATTACTTTTAAAATTTGGAAAATAAACACTATTCTATATGAAGGACCTAAAAATTCAAAAAATAATAGAATAATTCTATTTTAAAATTTCATAACTTTAAAATGTATGATGGTGAAGGTATCACTAAATTAAATAAAATAATTAATGGGATAGTTAATATTTATACTTCTCTTGGAACACCTACACCTGGGCTTGATCAGGATTTAAATCTCTTTGAGTTTTCCCTATATATTGAATGAAATTTCGATGAAAATTACATATTCATAAAGAAATAAATATTTATGGATGATCGAATTAATTATAACCATGATGATGTATGAATCTGCGATCCAAGCATAAGCGAAGGTTCATTAAATTATAAATAATTAAAATTATTCTCTTAAATTCATTATTACTAGGGTATAAAATATTTAAAAGTAGGATGTCATATTCATTGATGATGATTTATGTATTTCAAATTCAAGATAGGAATATTCAAAGTTTTCTAGATGTTTTGATAATCTATGTAATAGAAAAAATGTTTCAACATACCACTAATTGAATATAAGAAAAGTATTTGTGATATATAGAAATTAGATGCTTTGAATTTAAACAACTAGTATATATCAAAATTTATTTTAAAAACTCTTGAAGTGGTTAAAAAAAGAAAATAAAGAGGATAATCTTCATATGAAAGATAATTATCAATGAAATTGTATGAAATCCTTGAAATTTTCCTAGACTGTGTTTAAATATTTTAGTTGTTCTCACACATAAGAATATAAACTAAAATAATCTATTCAAAAAGAAAAATTATTCTTTTTGGCTCATTTAAATGATGTACATTCCTATTATTACTCTATTTATGATTCTGAATATGAAAATTCCCCTAAATAAAATTATTTAAATAATGATCCATATTAATGAAAAATATGATACATTGAATAAAAAGCACAAATATCTCAATTTGTTTATAATTATATCTTATGTGAAATTAATACCATGAAAAAAATTAGAATTAAAAGAAATATTTAAATAAATTTTTCAAGTATTATTGATAATTATAGGAAAAATAATGATTTATTATTAAAGTATAATTATTAGAAAGTATTATTTCTATTTTTACCATTATAGAGGATTATTTAAATCAAAACCTTTTGAAAAATAAATGTAAGAAATAAAAATCTTTATTTTGATGTAATTGTGAGTAACCTAAAATATATAGAAGTTTTTTTGTTCTAACCATAAAGGGAAATTACTTCTCTGAGGTTACCTATTTTTATTGTGGTATTAATGGTCACAATGATAATGATAATAGATTAAATAATCCTCAATTAATTAGTTTTAACGAAAAATATATTTCAAGTGACATACACCAAGGGTTTTTATGAATCAATAATGCTATAAAATTTACGGTTTTAATATAATATGAACTTTGGTAATGAACCCATTTTTTTCTATCCTCAATGAAGGCATGTCACATAGAGACAATTTAGATTGCATGACAGTGTGATACACAAAATTTTAATTATTGTAATTTCTTAATTTTCCCCAATTCATTTTTAAGGTGTTTGGATTCATTTTATTTCCCATATAACTCAATCAAACCAGATGACAACTATTAAGAGAGTTTTTATCCCTTTTCCATTATTTTTTATTTCAAGATGTTATTTGATATAGATATTTACTTCCCCTATCTTATAACTTCATTTATTATCCAAGGTTTTCTTTTTTTCCATAAACCCTTATAAATATGTGGGTTAAATTTAGGGATTTGGGATGATTCTAATCAATGATACTTGACTTTATTAGGTTAGAAGATGCAATTTACTTATAAGTATTTTCTTCCACCGTTGAAGGTGAGTGTTTTCTACTTGATTGGGATATTACTTTTTATGAAACTCCATTGTTTCAAAATTTCATAAAATAATTGAGTTTTGAAATTTAATTCTTATTAATATATATATATATATGACCATTAGGGTTTCTAAAATGTTTTCATGATTTTATATATGTTTTATAAAATCTACCTCCAATGGATTTTAGTATAGATTATTAATCGAAATGTGATGCATTAAATAGAATTTTGTAAATTCATATGAGGATAGATTTAAATGTATTTGAGGAATCAAGAAGCGTTATATCCCTCTTTTTTATTTTAAACAAATAAAACTGTGTTTCAATTGTTTCTTAAATTATGTTTTTGAAATTTTTAAAGGATTCTCGAGGGAGGAGAATCCCATTTTTCAAGTTATGATTATAATTTGGTTTTCATAGTTTGTTTATAACATGGTTACCCATGTTGAAATTAAAGGACTATTTGTCTGTTGATAAAAACAACCTTATTTCATTTCATGAAGATGAATTATTAAGATGGTATTCCAAGTTTTTCTTAAAGGACTTGTTGATTATTTGTAAAATGATGTTCCTTGATGATCATGACGCCCTTGTTTGAGCCTCATTTTTCCTCATATAACCTTCTACTCATTTTCTAAATGTTTTTATTTTTATTTTTATTCAATGAATTTATGAAGTGAAAATGTCCATTTCTTGGGAGGGTGTTAGAGGTGAGATGGGATTTATTTTCTACACTTCATTATCGATTCTTATAACGATCTTGTGAATTTCGCATATGTTTCCCACCTCTACATGAATTATATAGTGGGAACCCCATATTACTAATTAGAATATATGGATGAGTTCTATTCTAGTTTAGTATTCATAAATACTTGTACCCTAGTTATGATTATCTTGTCTCTATGTATTAGGGTCCCATTATTCATAGTGAGCTAATGAGATGGGGTTTTCTAGTGAGATAGAAATATCTCCTAGGACAAATGATATGTTGGGTTAACCTAAGATGGATAGTTTTCCAAGTTACTAGGTATTGTATTGTGTTCATATTAGAACCTAATTTGATTTTCACGATTACAGGTTACTGTTGATGATTATATTAGGGGATCCCTAATCTATATTTTGATTGTATAAACTTTTTATTATCTTGGTTTCGTGGATCACTTTTCATTATTAACACTTGTTTATATTATTACCCTTTGGTATGATGGTTCCCATTGATCATATGATCTATTTCTTATGGATCCATTTTCTTTAAAATTTGGTTTGAAAATGAGTTTTTTGAAATGTTTGAAGGATTAATATTGGCATGGTTTTGAATATTTAAACTTGGAATTCCACCATTTTAAAAGTATTTAAATTGTTTTTTGTTTTAAATGGTTATTTACAAACACTGTTAGGAAAACGGTTTGGTAAGGGGGTTTTAAAGAAATATTAAATTAATTACATTGGTTTGAAATCTTGTTTATCAGTTAGAAAAGTTTTTTGTTTTTCTAAAAGGGTACACATTTGGTTTTGAAAAACTATAAATGTTTATAATTTCTTTTAAAATATATATTTTATTAGAAAAATCATATTTTCTACATGGTGATTAAATAATAATTTTTAAATGATTTATAGAAGTACTTGAATAGAATATTTGATGAAATATATATCGGCCTATTTATCTCACAGTATACATACACACATATATGTATGTTTTTATATCATAAGACTTCATACTGGTTCCCAAGTTGTGATATAAGATTCGTTGTTTTTTGTTATTATATTGATGAATATAATGGACATGATGAGTGATTATGGGTCACATAGAGATGTCATGTGTTATATCAAGTTTCTATTTTTTGGGGGACACTTGTATATTTTAATACACATCTGTTATTATTTATATTTTAAGTGTATTTTAAATGTGACTATATTATATATCTATTTTTGATTATTTATTTATTTATAATTCATAGGATAACTTAAATTGATTATAAATCATTTGGATGTTTATTTTTATTCTACCATGTTTGGGTAGTTTAATTATTCTGAACTTTTTATCTAATATACATGGAACATCGATATATGGTTGTAGTATCCTAAAATCGATGTAAATTTTTTCTTTATTTATTATTTTCAAAAGTTTAAATAATTCCTACTCCGTTTTATTTTCATTCCCTATCACTTGTAAGTAGCTTAGCGAAATCAGGAATTCGCCTTGGGCCTTATGGTGGATTGGACAAGGTGATATGTTTAGTCGAACATGGCCATGTCATTATATAAAGTACGATCTTGGACTTACTACTTAATAATAATGGTATACAATACATTAATTCACTGATTAAATACCCCAAAAAATCCTCAATTATGGAGAATTTACAACGATTTTTGGCAGAAAGGATAAAATGTCTTCTAACTGATAGTTTTTTTCCTTTTCTTATTCTAATGGAATATCTATATTAGAAAATAGTCAAATATTATTGATATACCATTGATTTATTCATATTTTTAAGAAGTTTAGGGTTCATCCTGAGCAAAAGTGGTTTTTATTTCAACAACATATTCTATTTATTTGATTATAAATGGAAAGACTACTCTTAAGTGTTCCCCATTACTAATAATTTTATATTGACCATGAACCGAAAGAGGTATATCGAAAATTTTTATTGCTTCCACCTGAACATTTTGAAAATATGGAATGGTATATTACACTAGGTTCAAAGAGAACTATTCCATCAATGCTTGTAATGTATTATATCAAATTATTGAAGTTGTATTTTTACATAACAAGGACCAGGCTCTCTACCATGTTCGAACCTTATAAAAATATATTTTTTCAATACATGTATCTTATATGTTTTCATATGGTTTAGGATGATTTTCAATAGAGTAGATAAAATAATTAGTCATTTATTAGGGTTTAATTATAAAAGAATAATTTATAATAACCGACACCATTAATTCCCCCTCTCGATGGTAACCTAACTAATTTAATATCTATAACTATTATTATATAAAACCATGTTCCTTTGAGATCCTACACTTTCTAGTGAGGCATCAACAGTTTGAAGTCAATGAAAAGTTACATATTTCCCACTTATAACTGGAATAACTTTCATGGGTGGAATAATTGGATTTTAATCTATTATATTTATGATAGATAGTTAGTTTGTGATAATATTATAAAGGTATTTGAATCTATTAAAAGAGATAATCCTATGAATTTCACTAAAAATAGACATATCAAGGTATTTGGAATGGCTAAAAATACCATAATATCATCATTTTTAGATAAAGTATTTAAAAAATTGACAGATCTCACAAAAACCAAAGGGATGTGGGGTGAAATAAAAAAATATATAATGGGTAAGTCAAGATCATGGATGCCATACTATAGATTTATAATGCCAAATTTGATGTTACCATGATGGACGAAGAGTATAATGTTGATTACTATTTCAGTAGGGTGAATAAAATATTTTGTCTCATAATAGGATTTGGAGACTAGTTATAAGGCTCCAAAGTTTTTTAAATATTTATGATAATATGTTTAGATAGATATTATTTATAGGTTTCAACTATTACAGATATAAAAGATCATTCCTTTGATGAGATCTATAATACTCTTCGTAATTATGAAATGAGATAATCATTCTTTTTAAGAAGAAGGAAAAATAACAAATTACATTAAATGATATGAACAAATTTATTATTAACGGGGGGGGGGGGGGGGGTTTATTCCATTAGTAATTCTAAATAAGATGATGAGAGTGATGAGAATAAAAAAAACATTATGAATTTTATCTCGAAATATATGATAAGTGGTAAAGTAAGGTAAATGAGAGAAATCCCACTAATATTATTTAAGTGTTGAGGAGTTCTGACCTTTATAAATAATTTTCCAAATAAAAATAAGAGTTTGGGGTATGATTATTAATAAGAAAAAGTGAGGTCTTGGAGTATATCTTTAGGTAAATCATCCAAATAGTATAAAAAATCTAATTAAGTTATAAGAATAATATAAAGAATAAATGAGATAAGTATATTTATTGAAGAATAATAAGAATATTATTCATCAAGAATTATATTATAGAAAGAGTGTGCTAGAAAATATTATTATTTCACGTCACATGTTGAAAAATTAAATGATATCTTGAGAAATGAAGAAGAATAAATAGAGGAAACTGATATACACTATATGTTGAGAACTAATCTTAAAGTGTGTGTTGAGAGGGGAAACGAACACAAGAAAGAATTAAAAAATATAAAAAAGGAAAATTTTAAGGTGAATAAAACTAATGATGGTTTTAACATTATAAAATAAAATCATATTGAGGAGATGAAATGCCTTAAATTGAATGTGGCTGATAGGTAGAGAATTATAAAAGGGATTGAACAAAGAACTACTTCAAAATATTAATAAAAGAATATAGAGGAATGATAGGTGTTCGAAGAATAATAATAATATATGTAAATCAAAATACTTTGAAAATAATGTATTGTAAGTGATGGAAGAGTTTTCAAAACATACTGATAAGATAATTCCATCAGAAAAGGTAAAATATGTATCGATTATCCTTGATAATGTCAACTATGTTTTAGCAAATAGTGAAGGTTTGGTGATCCAATTTAAGAAAGAACTTATTCAAAAGAACCCTCATAAGTTGGTTTTCGAATCAAAAAAGGTTTAATAAAAAATAAAATGTTAATATATTTAGATTTTATGAAAAAAGAAGGATGAAGTTTCTCCTTGATAATAAAATGATTTTCCGAGGTAATCTTATCCATTTAATGAATTTTTTTCAGAGGATCTTAACATTGGTGTGATGTCTATAGAGGTAATTATTATGTTTGATGGTAGAACATGTCACTTCCACAGAACTAGGGAAGCCCAAAATTAATGGGTAATAACATCTAAATCATAATAAACATAGTTTTGGAGACACAAAATGTAAATGGAAGACCACTCATGGTGTATGTCAAGAAAATATTAAACTTCCTTGATGATATCTAGGGTAGATGTGACCAGAAAATCCACCATACTGAAGAATGTATAACCATAGTTCCAGATCAAAAAAAATAGTTTTTAAAAGGATATAAGATACCAAATATAAACAAGATATAAAAATAATTGATTATGGAGGTATCTATCATTCCTAGTAAGTAGAATAGGCCATGGATCCTTGACTATGGGTAGTTATCACTCGTGAATGGAGATACCAAATTGTATAGTGATATTGAATAATAATATGGTTTTTAAGTGACCTTCAGTAAGGAATTCTCTTTAATGATTAGTAAAATTGACTCAACTAAAATTGAGCCTCATAGGTTGAAATAAAAAGAATTTTTGTTTATTGGTGAACTGAAGAAGAATTTTATATGTGTAATTCATCTATTTTATGAGGATAATAAGGTGATATTTATGAAAAAAATTCTTCATTATCAATATTAATTTTGGTAATTTTCTTAATAAATGATAATGAACGAGTAAGATACTTATTTAGATAAGATATTCAATAAATTTATATTCGTTCAGTTTTAAAGAAGAAAATAATATTTGCAATAGAAGATTTGGATATCATTGATAAAAGAAACTTAGAAAAATGTCAAAATTTAATGGTGTCAAGGATTTAACCTAGTTTATAAGAGTTATAATTTCACTTGAATAGCTTTCCAAAAGGGGATCATGGTCCAAGGAAAGTATAAAAGAGTGGATATATAATTAAATATACCACTTGGTTTGATTCACTCATATATATATAGATTCTTGAGACACAATTAATCTAAACATGAATTATATTTCATTATATTAATAGATGACTATAATGGAATGAAAAAAGTGTTATTTTTGATTCATAATCCACAGTCATGGTAAATGATAGAAATTATAAGAAGATATGTTGAAAGTGAGGTTGCTGTTCAAAACAAAATGTTTAGTTTTGATTATGGTAAGTGGTTTACTAGAATATTGATTGATTCATATGATGTTTTACATGGAATTAAGTTATATTAAAACACCACCTATAATCTTCAGTATAATGGGTTGATAATATTAGGGACAAAATAATTTTGAAAATGGAAATAACCATCCTAGCTATGTTTAATATGATTAAATTTTTCTCGAGAGAATATATGTGAATAGTTTTAAATATTCAAAAATAATTATTAGTTATAAAAAATTCAATATGAACAACATAAGAAATATGTTATAATTAGAATCCAATAGTGTTCAATTTTAATATCTTCAATATTATTTCATCATAAAAATTAAAAACAAAAATATTGAAAATCACAAAGATAAGGCCATGGAGGGTATCTTTCTTAGATAACAATCAAAATTTAAAGGCTCTATATGTTATAATAAAATACTTCACAAAGTGTTTGATGATTTTTATGTGAAAATTGTTGAGAATAAAATTTTAAATAGTGTTATAGAATTATGTAAATTTGAGATTTTTTGTTTTATAATTTGATAAAAAAATCTTCATATAATAATGAATGACATGTTGATATTGACCAACCAGTATAATATATAGAATCTGATCAGACGAGTGAGGAGGAAAATGTTTATGAGAATGAAAAAAATAAGTGATGCATATTGAAAAGTATGTGAATGTAGAAAAAGTCTTTGGAAATCCATGTTCACCAATATATACCAAAAGAAGAATCAAATGTTACCACAAAAAATACTAATCTCTCAAATTTATCCACATTCAATGGATGAAGCTATCAAACATAATGATTGGTATAGAGCTATGAATAGTGAGATAGATCAAATATAAAAGAATAACTCTTGGGTTTATTTTTTATACCAAATGAAAATAATTTTATTGGAATGATATGGGTGTTCAAGAACATATTAAATGATAATTGGAAAATAAAATAAATGTTACAATCATATTCAATGGATACTCTCAAGTTGGAGGTATTAATTTTAAGGAGACCATATCTCCAAGTCCATGGTTGGAGGTTATTATAATTCTCACAGAAGATACATCTCATAGACAGTATAAAATTTAATAATTGTATGTAAAATATTCCTTCTAAAATGGTGATCTATAATAATAGGTATATATTTATTTTATTGAGAGATTTTTTCCTTTAAAATTATTTATTAATTGTGTGAAAATTTTAAGTGGAAATATATGGGTTGAAACAGGCTCCAATGGAATGGTATTCAAGGATAAAAACTGTTTAAATGACTTCAAATTTACAAAAGAAAAATTGGAAAACAACTTGTATATTAAATATGCTCAATAAGGAACTCTCATTGTAATTGTTTATGTTCATGAAATTTTTTAAAGGTGATCAAGATATTGAATAAAAGGATTTTTATAAACAAATAAATAACAATGTGGTGATTTCCCTGATTAGTGAGGTGAGATATTTCTTGGGATCATAGGTGATACACAAAGAAAAAATTATTTCCTAATCCAAAGAGAAATATACTATGGAATTGTTAAAGAAGACTGGAATTGAGAACTCTAAACCTGTGTCTATAACTATATAATTTGGTCCAAAACTATCTATAGATATTGAGTGTGAAAGTGTTGATCAAAGGATGTTTTGAAAGCTGACTGGGGGCCTCCTATACCATACTAAAAATATAAATATTATAGTCTATATGGTAAGTGGTTATTATATGTATTAAAGTGATCCTAAATAATATTATATTGTAGAAGCAAAAACTATTATGAAATTCATCAAAGGGATATCAAATTATATGATGATGTTCCTAAAAATTGAGAACCTGAATTTGTCAGTTTATACTAATGTAGATTGGGAAAGATATTGTGGTGATAGAAGTTCCACTTTAGGTTATTTTTTTTATAATTTGGGTAAATTTTTATGAATTTTCCTTATAATAAATAGATGTTATTTACAATGAGTACTATAGAGGCTGAATACGAAGGTAGCTACCAAAACTTATACTTAGATGTTTTGGATGAAGGATAATATTGAGGAGTAGAGGCTGATGATTGAAATTCCCCTCAATATTTTATATGACAATAAATAGGAAAAAGAGTGTAAAACATTAAGTTTTTATGATATTTATCTTCAAATAAATTTAATCGCATCAATAGCTTGTGATAAAAGCTACAATAAATCTTAATGAACAATAATATAGTATACGATTATAAACTAACCGTCAAGTTGATAGATTGAATAGGAATAATCCCATTTTGAAAAAAAAATATTTACAATGGTTTTAGGAAAAAAAATTATATTGATAAATAGGATTTGAGTTTTTATTAAAGACAATATAGGATTTCAATATACATTTTTTCCTTAAAATGGTTCTTCACAATTTATTTGAGAAAACAACATAATTAATTTGTTCTAATTTTAGAAACATTATTTAGAAAATGAACTTCATTTCCGAAATTATATAGTAAAAATTATATTAGAATTATTTTTTAATATTTTCAAAAAAATTTATTTTTCAATGAATAGTGAAATATATTGATTTTTGTTTAAAATTGCCTTTTCATTTAATGAAATTTAAAAGTTCCATTTTGTTTAAAAATGACATTAAAATTAAAATTACTTAATTTATGTTATTAATAATCCAATTAAATTTATTTTAATTTATTTTATGTTGGATAATGGTATAAGTACTTTTAATTCAAAGGAATTTTTTGTTCTGGAAAACTACTTTTCAACACGTTTTGTGGGTTTAATTTTTCATAATATTCTACCACTTTTTTGAATTGAATTTTATAAAATGTGATCCATATTTTAAATAAAAAATATAAATTTTTCAATTAAGACACTTCATTTTTTCCATTAATGAATAGTAAAAATAGTAAAAAAATCACCATGGTTAAGGTGAAAATGGGTTTGCCAAGGGTCGGGGGGGGGGGGTAACCAAGAGATAAGGAAAATTTTACCAATAAAAGTGTTATAAATTATATTTTATGGGATTATTTTAATATTATACTTTCTAAAATTCTAATATCTTTCGATCAGGGAACAATTTTAAATAGTATAACATTATTATATTTTAATCTTTTAAGAAATTCCAATTGTGTCTTATCACTCAATTAAAAATGGTCACCCATACTTTCCCTTCTTTATACAAATTTGAAACATATATCTCAACCCTACCCTACCCAATTCTATAATAAACATCCTTATCTATTAATTATAGGATCTAATCTTCTTTGGAGACAATTCTAATGGTCATTATGAAAGGATCTAAAGTATGCCAACTAATGGAGTGGTAGTTATCTTACGAGACCTATTTTAAATTATTTTATTCTTTAACACATATAAATCTATGTTATTGATCATAAATAAATAATTTCAGTATCCTAAATATAATAAAATGTTATTATGATTATGGAACCACCATTATTCACCACATTTTCCATGATAACATAAGTGAATGTATCACTCTTGTGTACGTGTGGACTTCCACCGACACGTAGAGAAACAATTCATTTTCCATCACCATATTTATTGGATGGATATTATGACGGGTTTAATGTTTTTATATGATATTTATGATAAAATATTCTTATTTAATTTTTATATCATATCTTATTTCTTACCTTTCCATCCCTTTGAAAACAGAAACCTTGTAAATTAATACTTCTGAACCACCACTATAATGAAGCAATGTGATTCATTTTTTGTTTCCACTTTACATGGATAGAAATAAGGGTAGATTAAAAAAATATGTATAATAAAATAACTATTATTTAAAGGGGCATTATTATTTTTAATTCAATCATTTTATTCATCGAAAATTGAAAACAATGTTCATTTACACGTATAACCTACCATCACCATTAATGACGTCATTTAGGTTTCTTTCTAAACATTTTATGGATGAATTAATAGTTATTTATAATGAATATTTATGATATTTAAATCATGATTTAAATTCAGAATATTATGGAACCATTATAAATGTATAAGAAGTAGTCCTAAAAAACCAAAATTCTTATGAAAAATGAAATAATTAATACCCCAAGACAATAATTTTAATAAGGGCTTATTAATAAATATATGTCAAAATATTATTAGTGGATAATATATAAAATTATAATTATGTAAATTATATTTCTTATATAATTATAAAAACTTAAGTTTATTATACATGATGTTAGCATACATATGAAGCAATTAAAACATATGTTATGTGATTTATGTTGCAATCTCATTATTCATAATGAATCTTTATGATTAAGCACTAGATGATGAAAATTTATGATATACGTCTCAATAATACCCATATATTTCTTATAATATGGTAATTTATTGATATTAGATGTTTCCTACTCATTTTCCTCTATTTTAAAAACTCAAAATAAAAAAAGTATGTTTTTATGAAAACCCTCAATATTTATCTCTTCATTCAAAAATTCTTTTTTATCCAAATATATATTTTATAATACTATTTTTAAGATTTTTTAATATTATCATATGATTTTTAAAATCATTTTACCAAGGATTTCTTTTAAGAAAAATATTTTAAAGTGAATCATCATAAAATTTTATGAATGAGGTACTTTTGACTTTTTAATAAAAAACTAAACAAAAAAATTATTTTAACATAAATGAAATGAATATAATTTCCCTCAATTATGACCAAAAAAATATTTGAATATAACTTTACATGTTTAAAGGGTTCTTTTCAATGAAAATAAATTCCCTATTATTTTGGAAACATTTCAGATTTTAAGTAAATAGTTTAAATGTTCAAGTAGTATTTTCCTCAAAAAATATTCCAAAAAACTTTTAAAAGAATTATTGACCTATGATTATGTAATACCTACTGATTTTATAATATTGTTTATTGAATTAATTTAATATTTTCAGTATTTTTCATAACATGCTACACTATATTTAAATGAAATCAAACATACTATAAATATATTATTATTTTTTATGATAGTCAACATATAACAATTGGAATGGTGGATATGAATAGGATGAACTAAATTATGAAAATATATGGTTTAATAAATTATATAAGATCAATTATTATAAGACCAATTAATAAAAAATGAAAAATAAAACTATTTGAAAATAAATGAATTATTTTTTGAAAAAAATATTTTTATGTAAACAAATACATTTTTATTCAATATATTATAAAAACCAATTTTAGAGAATTATTTAATGAAATATATATAGTATATTTTAAATCAAATAATTAAAATTAATCTTATGTTTTCTCTTGATGATAGATAAGAATAAATTGAATTTTATTCTTATAAATATTTGTTTTTCTAACTAGATGATTTGTCGCTTTTTTCAAACTTAGTTTAAAAATAATTTTCAAACATTTAGAAAAAATATTTGAAAATGTAAAATTAATTTTTTAAATAATCATATAAATCTTATCTTTGGGTGAATGTTTCATAATTATCAGAAAATCTTTCTTTTTTGATAAATAGTGAAAATACTGAATTTTAATTGATGATTGCCTTTTCATTTAGTTTTTTATGAAGTTAAATTATATTTTAAATTGGTTTTAATATAAAATAAGATAAATTATATATATATATATATTAATACTGTTTATATAAGGGTAATAAATTTCATATTAATGTTGGATATAAAAATAGTGTAAACTTTTGAACATTTTCTCTTTGAACACCCTCTTTCTCGTTGCATCTGTGAGATTAATTTTAAATCAAAATGTTTCACTTATGGGAATTGAATTTGAAAAAATTGATTAAATATTTTTAACTTGAATTATTAGTATTATATAATAAGGTAAAGTTAATTTTTGATCAAAATTAATAGTGAAAATAATAAAAATTAATTAGCACTGTTATTGTAGAAATGGTTTTTCTGAGGGTTAAACTACAAATATAAGGGTCAAACAAGACACAAAACTCATCAAAAAAACATTAGATGGATGAATTTAGACCATATAACTTTTAGGATCTAGAATAATATATTTGGAGCCTTTTCTCATGGGAAAAATGTAGGTATACCATTTTATTTTCAAAAAAAATTCAGTGTATCAGTCACCTCACATATAAATGGATTCCCCTTATCTTATCCTATTCACAACTTCAGACCATTTTGGTTTGAAAAATACCAAACCAAAAAAATACAAAAATACCTCCTCAAATCTAATAAGTATTATTTATAAAATAAATCCCACATAGGAAGGCCTTTGGGGAAAACCTATGGAGGATACTCGAAGAAGATGTAATTTTCATCAACAACTGTTTTTATTATATTTCTTCATAAACCTCTATAAATTATTATTAATACCTGAATATATCATAAAATTAGTATCTTACATAAAATTATATGTTTTTATGATTTTTTCCATGACCTAAAACAATCTCTACTTCCATCAAATATGTTGTAAATTCATCATTCGTGTGTACGAAAGACTACCGTCTTCCAAACCAAAGTCATTCATTTTTCCATTACCACAATGGTTGGTTGGGTATGGTGATGGATATAAACTACATATATGATATTTATAACACAATTATACCTATGGATTAATTATATCATATATAACTTTTTTTACATTCCTTTCGGTATGGGATATGATACCATCGTTTGTGTGTATGACAGACTACCTCCTTACTGAGTGATGTGATTCATTTTCACTAACACTTTATATGGAAGATAATATGGGAAAACATATTAAATAAATATTATATAATTAAAATAATTATGATATTAATGATATATTTATCATTTTGAAAAGATAATATATCATTTTTTTCTTACACTGAAAAATGTTAACATAGTTCTTATATGGGTGGACTACAGCCTTCACAAAGTGATGTGACTCTTTCTTCATCACCACACCACATGGATAATATAAATAATTATATTTAAATAAATAATATGGTGTTTATGATATTATTTTAATTATTTAAAGATAGAATATTGTATACCCCTATCAATAATGACCATTGGAAAATGAAAATATTACTCATGCGTACGTACAACCTACTATCTCCATGATCGTAACGCACTAAATATATCAAAACCCATAATTTAAGATTGGTCTTAAAAGTATAATTAATTTATAAAAATGTTAATTATATCATTATTATTATTTTGGAAATGATGGAACCACCACTACATCAAAACATGATTTTAACATCATTGGCCTTTAATAGTGTTTTTTAGTGCTGATATAAGGAACCCTTTATCATTGTTTTTAGCGATGATAAAGGGTACTATTTATCAGCCCATTATTTTTAGAGCTCATAAAGGGATCCTCTATCAGTACTTTTTAACACTGATAATGAATCCAATAAAGTGAAATTATTAAATAAATAAATAATAAAAAAGAGTTTATTAAAAAAATAATAATTTTTTAATAACTAAATAATTATTAACAAAAATGAATTAATTTATTGTACTATATATAAATTATTAATACTAATTAATACTATACTATATATATATAAATGTAAAATGGAAATTATAGAAAAAAAATAAAAATAATTAAATTGAGATAAATATAAAACCTTT
Source organism: Viscum album (assembly GCA_963277665.1). Lineage (NCBI taxonomy): Eukaryota > Viridiplantae > Streptophyta > Magnoliopsida > Santalales > Viscaceae > Viscum > Viscum album. Next base: position 1,629,729,941 of record OY728159.1, read on the forward strand.
TATTAATTAAATAATTATTGATAATCTTAATAAATTATATATATTAAATATATATATATATAAAAATATTTATAAACATGATTTATATAATAAGAATTATTTATTATTTATATTAAATTGTAATTATATATTTAGTGAATAATGGTTTCTAATTAAAAATTAATATAAACTAAAAATACAGATTAATCGCATCGAGTAATGGATATAATTGAATGTTGTTTTATTTTTCCACTTAACATATATCTAACATGTGTTAAATTTATTTCAAAAATATGTAATTAATGAATTTTTATATACAATGCATGCACACACACAACTGTTCTTTAGAATTTAATCAATTTAATTTATTTATTATATATTTATTTACTATGTTTTCATATTTTCAATATGTATTCATCTTTATTTCAATATATATCCATTTTTAAATAATTTTTATTTAATTAATAAAATATATCTATGTATTCAATATTTTAAAAGTTTACATATTTTTAATAGTTCAACTGCATTCAGTTTTAACAAGCATACACTTAAGATTAAATATTCTTTAATAATGTTAAAAATATATATGTAGACAAATATTTATAAATAATTATATTTAGAAATGTATATTTCATATTTTTATACACTAATACATTTATAATTACAAATAAATAATTATATATATTTAGATAAATATATAATTATAATAAATTTATTCATATAAATAATTTATTTAATATATTTATATTTATATATATTTATTAAAAAAATATATAATTTTATAAATATATATAATGATATTAATATTATTTTTTTAATATCCTTTATATAATAATAAAAAAATTATTATAAAATTATAATAAATATATTTAATAGAAGAATATATTTACTATATTTATATATATATATATTTAATATATATATATATAATTGTATACATATATTTAAAAATTTCATATTAATAATTATAATTATAAATCCTTTATCAGTGCTTAATTAATTAGGGCTAATAAAAGACCTATTTATCAGTGCTTTTTAGCACTGATAAATCCTTATCCTTATCAATGCTTTTTTTAAAGTTCTGATAAAAGTGTCCTGATCTATTTAAATAAACCTAACTAGTCGTGAACTAGTCATGATACTGATGATTTTTGTAGAAGCCACCCTCTGTCACTCACCTCGAATGATTCAAGTGTTGAACGAATCTATGTCTCAAACATATTCTATGTTTTTAATATCTCTACTTTCTTTGAGATGATTCAATGATTCAATTCAAGTTACTTTATTTTCTCCTCATCCACGTCACTCAATGATTAATGGTTTCACAATATCTATTTTCATTTTTATATCTTCATTCTTACTTTACCATCGGCATATCCCTGTGCTCAAATTTTTTTTATTGAGTATGTTTAGATGAAAAAAGATAGGGATATCCTTCCTTACACACCCTCACCCACACCGCTAGGCTATTCGGTCCAACTCACCCACCCCAACTCCACAGAAGGAAGTAAATATTTATTATTGATTCTAAAAATTCCATTGAAATCATGGATAATTAATTATGATACACCATTCCACTCTGTAACCAAGAATGGATACATGGTTTATTGTGTGTCTGATTTTTTTAGCACTATCCATTTAATCGATGATAATAATCTTAATTTTTTGGGTAAATACATTGTTTAATATGATATTTCATATAAATATTACATGAACATATAAATATTTATGTACATACCAATTTTATGTATGAACATAATTTTCATTGGTCAGTTGGATAAGGTAGAATTTGTCTCATTGTTCAAATATATATTATACAAATATATACTATTCAAATAAATATTATAAAAATATATTATATGAAAATATTATACCAATAAATTATAAAATTATATTACATAAATATATTATACAATTATATTATAAAAATAGATATTATCAAAATATATTATACAAATATATTACACAAATTTATATGTATACAATTCAAAAAAATTAAAATTTGTTATATATTTATATGTAAATAAATATATATTAAATATTGAATATTTATATATTATAAAAATATTTTATACAAATATATATATTAAAAAAAAAGAAAATATATATTATATTACAATAATATATAAAATTAAAATATATATTATACAAATAATGATATATTTTACCCAAATAAAAATATATAAATAAATATATATATACATATATTATACAACACATATATATATTACATTATTATATTATACAAATATATTTTAAAAATATATTATACAAATATATTATATAAATATATTTCAATAGAGTTCATTAAATGGTTGAAATTGATCATCAAATTTTACTTATGAAAATGGATATTTTAACAACAAGGCAAGATTTATCTTATGTGGAATAATCAGTGACGATAATGGGTCTTTGAGATAATGTATGATGAAACATGGCCACACAACATGTTAGTTTTTTTTAAAAAAAAATATAAGTATAAGGAAGTGAGATGGGAACTAGAAGATTTAATGAAATAAAAGTATTCTCATATGTTCTCATTTGGGTAATTAAATTTTAAGGGTGAAATTTTTTAGGAGATGGAGAATGTAGGATCCCATATTTAGGTACGAAGTTTCCTTATATATCATTTATCACTTTCATAAGTGAATAAATTATTTTACGTGGAATAAAGATCTAAATAAACAATGTTTTATTTTATTATAGAAGAATATTACAACATAAATTTGAATAAACATTATTATAAAAATAATTTATAAGAAAAATGTAAATAACGTGTTTATTAAAAATATCAAAGGGTAATAAATTCAAGTTAATAAAAAAAATTATTCGTATAATATTCTTTTTAATGGTGTCCCATTTAAATCAAATCATAAAGTATAACTATTAAAAGATTGAAAGATTTTAAAAATATGACAAGTATTTTATAAAATAAATAAAGAGATGGGATGAATAATTCATGAGAATTATTTAAGAAAATATATAGGAATGAAAAAGGATAAATTGGCCATTATATGTACATTTGATATATATAATCATTGGGTATACATATAAATGGTGGGTCCCTTAAAATTTTCATAACTAAAATATAATCTTTATGTATGGGTGATTAATTTATTATAAATAATACATTTTATATATATAAATAAATAAATAGCATCCATTTTCTTTGAAATAGTTTTTTTCTAATCTTTTATCCTTTATATTATTTTTTATTTAAAACCTAAATCAGAAATACTTAGATAAATAATTTAATAAAATGGATTTAATATTTATAAATAAGAAATTAAATTTAAGTCAGAGTATAAACAACTTGATGTTTTCACAGTAAAATTATTTTCCATAGAATTAATCTATTAATTCATATTTATGTTTAATTTATTTTTTGTAGTATTACTTATATAATAATAGTTTTATTATAATGGTGATTTATTTTTTTGGGGTTGTGGTGGTTTTTTTTGAATATGCTCATTCTCATGAGATATTGGACTTCGAGCCTTCAATTAAGATAATGAAAACAAAGAAATGAATCAAGAATTTATACAACCATAATAAAAAGATGAATTAATATTACTTATTTAATTAATTTTGTCTTCATTTAATCAATTATTTGTATGTTAATTTCTTTATCATTTTTATCTAATACTTATTTAGTTCTTTTCATATATCTTTTGAGAGTCAAATGTTTCTTTCAACTATTTGCAATAAGCCACAAAGGAGGTAAATTATTTATTTCTACCAATGTTACTATGATTTAAATTTCCATTGAAATTATTGTTTAACTTCCAACATATAATATTGATTTAATGTTGTTAGCTAAAAATCCTTTCTCATTGTATAAATCCAGAAGAGTAGAAATCATAAAAGCTTACACTACTTTTCTTGTTTTCAACAATGAGAAAGGTTTTTGGGCTAAGAACCTCATGACAATATTCCGTGTTGGATGTTTGAAAAATAATGGAAAGTGAAATAATTGGAAAATTGGAATTTAGGATTTTTTTTTTAGACTTAGGGACATATAGGGATCATCCACACCCCAATACGATACATGGTGTGACCTATGACTCAAAGTGATTCTTTTTATTTAAAATTTACATAAATTTTAATAAAAAAACAACTTGCATATTCAAAATTGTGAAAAAATATTATTATTTTTTGATACGTAATGATAAAATACATATGAAATTGTTGACATGTAGGAGTTATCCAAAACTCAGTCTGATACATAATGTTCCCTCTATGACTGAATTTTTTAGTTATAAATTTAAAATGGAAATTTTAGTATAGAATGTTTCACTCATTTAAAAATTAGAAAACACACATTTATTTTCATGATAATTTATGACATTGATATATAAAACATTTGTGATGATTATGAATCTGTATTATCTCAGACCAGCACATGATGTAACCAGTATTACTTAAAGAGTTTGTTTGCCATTTAAAATGACATTTTAGTAAAAACTATAAGTGACATACTCAAAAACCAATAAAAACATTAAAAATGTTTTGATACTTTATAAAAATAATTTATAGGTCATTTGGGATGTGTATGCTGTGACTGGTATCACTCCAATTGAATCTTTTTTATTTAAAATTGACATTAATTTCAGTTAAAAGTACTGGTGACATACTAAAAACAAAGAAAACATTTTATTATTGTTTTAATACATTAGTAAAATTATATATAGGTAATTTTGGATGTGTAATAATAATAATAATTAAATTAATATGATTCACAACATGACCGATGTGACTCCATGTGTGTATTTTTATTTAAAAATTACATCTATTTTATTAAAAATGACAACAGAGCTACTCAAAACTGATCAAATGCATTTAGATTAATTTTATAGGTCAGATAAATGAACCATAAGTAATTTATAACAATTTTTAATTGGCCTCACATCAATCTGAACCATTATGTTCCATGTATCACTGAATGTGTCTGTTATCAGTTTAAAATCGATATTTTTGGTCAAAAACTGTCAGTTACTAAAATCCAGGAAAACATGCTTATATTTTCTTGATAATTTATGAAATCAATTAATATGTGATTTTTTATGTCTAAGAATATGTATCACATTAATTCTAAACACAATGTGATCAGTATGAGTCAATGCACATGTTTCTAGTTTAAAATAACATTTTAGTAAAAAGGAAAAGATACATACTCAAAACTAAGTAGAAACATTCAGATTGTCTTGATACATTATTAAAATGATAAATAAGTCATTTGATACATATTGGAATCATCCACACTTCAATCTAATAAATGTTTTTTTTGATATGACTCAATGTTCATATTTTTATTTAAAATTGACATCAATTTTAGTTAAAAGGAAAATTTTCCTACTCAAAACTAAGAAAACACATTTAGATTGTTTTGATAATATAGTAAAATTACCCATAATTCATTTGTGACATGTAATAATTATAAAAACCTTAATCTGTTACACGATGTTCCCAATATAACTCAAACTCTCTATTATCAGTTTAAAATTGGCATTTTAGTTTAAAATGTTTCACTCATTGAAAAATATTCAAACAAATTGGGATTTTCTTGATATTTTAGGAATAAGATTAAAAATAAATTTTTTATGAGTAGGAATTAGTATACTATCAAACCGACTAACTATGTGACATGTATGAGTCAATGTGTGTGTTTCCAATTTAAAATTACATTTTAGTAAAAAAGAAAATAGACATACTTAAAACTGAGAAAACACATTAGGATTATTTTGATATTTTTGGAAAATTTTCCATATGTCATTTGAGAGGTTTATGAATCATCCGAACCTCAATCTGATGCACTGTGTGATCGGTATGACATTAATTGTTTCTTTTAATTTAAATTTAACATTAATTTTAGTAAAAAGAGAAACATACATACTCAAAACCAACCAAATATATTCCAATTATTTTTTTTCATTGTGAAAATGACCAATCAGTCATTTTGGACATGTAGTAATAATACTTACCTCAATATGATGCAAAGTTTGACTAATATTACTCTAAGTGTGTATTTTTTTTATTTAAAATTGGAATCAATTTTAGAAAAAATACAACTGACCTACTTGAAACCAATGAAACACATTATTATTGTTTTGATAATTTGGGGAAATCAATCATAATTAATTTTTTATGTGCAGGAATTATCCTCACATTAATCTAATACATGATGTTCCCACTATGATTCAATGTGTCTATTATCATTTTAAAATAAACATTTTAGTTAAAAAAGTGTCACTTACTAAAAATTGAGAAACTGTGCTCTATTTGTTTGATAATTTATGAATTCTATTCATAAGTCATTTTTGACTTATAGGTAATGATATCCTGTAAAACTGATACATGATGTGATTGGTATGAGTCAAGGTATGTATTTCCAGTTTCAAATGACATTTTAGTAAAATGAAAAGTGATGTACTCAAAACAATGTAAAAACATTTAGATTTTTTAAATATGTTTAGAAAATGATCCATACTTAATTTGAGACATTTGAGAATCTACCTTGCGTCATTTTGACACATGGTGTCACTGATATAACTCCATTTTCATATTTTTATTTAAATTATACATTAATTTTAGTAAAAAATACAAATGGCCTACTGAAAACTGAGAAAACACATAGATTTTTTTTTACAATTTAATATAATGATCTATATGTCATTTTTTTGTTTAGGAATCAATGTCACCTCAATCCTATACAAGATGTGACTGATATGACTCAATGATTCTGTTATCAGTTTAAAATTAATATTTTCATTCAAAAAGTGTCACTCACTAAAAACTAAGAAAACATGCTCAAATTTTCAAGATAATTTAGAGAAAATATTGATAAAACATTTTCAAATTGTAAGAATAACTATCATATACAACTGACACACGATGTGACCATTATGAGTCAAAATGTGCATTTCTTGTTTAAAATGACATTTTAGGAAAAAAGACATGCGACATACTCAAAATTAAGAAAAAAATAGGATTGTTTTGATACTTTTGGAAACTGACACATATGTCATATGGGATGTGTTGGAATCATCTGAACCACGATCCAATTCACATTGTGACTAGTATGAATTCATGTTTGTATTTTCAATATATAAGTTTCATTTCAGTTTAAAACAAACATCACATCGCCAAAACTGAGTAAAAGAGCCTTGATTTTTTTCTCATTATTCTATATGATATTACTTAATTAATTTCCATATCAATTTTTCTTATAATTATATAGTTAATTTTTATAGAGATAATGCTTGAAGAAAAATACGAAAGGGTGCGACATGCAAGAATCATCGGTAACTCAATTTGATACACATTGTTCCTAGTATGACTCAATGTTTTTTTTTAAAATGATCACTTTTTGTTAATTTATTCATTTATATTATTACTAAAAATTTAATTGTTTTATTATATAGGTGTGTTTTTTCTAGATTAGGGGTTAGGATCAAGGGACAAAGGAACTCGGGTTTTTTTGAATAAATGTAATAATATGTAGTTAAGTAATTATATAAACCAATGTTTGAAAATTCTATAATATAGTGTTTTGTATATTATTTTTTTTTGTAAATTTTATTTTATTTACATTCTATATTGTTGCATGATTTTTATGATTTCGTGGTGCTTTTTGTGCTGTGGTATATAGTTACATCACACTACATCATACCCTTTTATCATCTATTGTAAAAGAATTGATAAAGGTGTCCATTATCAGTGCTTCTAAAAGCAATGATAAAGAGGTAGTTTATTTATAAAAACCCTACCTTTTATAACACATTGATTAAAAATTTACTAGATGAGATAACTTAATATAACCCCAATATATAGATAAGTATAGTGTCTTTGGGAATTAGGTACAATAAATAACAACATAAAACATGAAATGCATCATCTTTATTGAAAACCTCCCTAAAAGTTTCATAATATTCCTTCATACTTAAAACTACATGGGATATATTGGGGAAAAAAAGAAAAGAGTGAGCTATAAATCCCATTAAGGTAATAATCAAATCATTTCATGAAGAAGATAATAAATTTTAGACAATAGGAATAACAATAGAGAATAATTGGAACATGTGCAATGATACATTATATAACATGATAATCATAACATGAGAAATGTGCAACAACATAAAATACAACATCATAAACTTATATCAATGCTATCCACACCAAGAATTCATAGTGTAAAAGGTCCAATAAATGAATCAGGTCATCCCATTATCCCAACAAGACATATAATGATACTGACCATTAACCAATTCATTGGAGAGATATTAAGGATCACCTTTATAATCATTAAATTCTCATGCTTGGGTGATCCACATAGGCCGTATAACATGGATTCATTTGACATACAAATTTATTCCATGATAAAGTAATGTGGAATACATACATGTAATTCCAAAATCAATAATTACATGTGCAGAAAGGTGAATATATTGGATAGATAAATGGGTAATGTATTCAATACACAATTACTTTGGCAGGGAAAATCATTGTGAAATTTTGGCTTCATAACAACATCATATAGAAATTCAGAAAATGGGGTGATGAGAGAGAAAATGGTCCATCATAATTTAGAAATTAATTGTATAGTAATAGGGATATGGAAATAAATTCCCAAAAAAATTGGATATAGACAGCGTAACATAATAAAGAAGCCTGATGAATGAGGAAAAAGGAAAGAACATGTATGAAATTTCAGCACGGTAACATGTGTACCTGGGAGGAATTAATAAGAGATAAAGGAATATATAATAATTTATACATCATAAGGGAATTATAGGGTAGGATTGAAAACATAACCCATCATTAAGAATCAAAACATAAAGGGCATAACGTAGATTATATTCATGAATAAAAGTGAGAAAGAGTGGATACCTTATGGAAGATCGACATAGTAACGTGTGTACATAAGGGTTAATAAGAGCGACAAATGAGAGGTAAAGTGTATAAGATAATTTAAAAATAAAATTTGGAGTAAGGGGAATATGTTATAATTATCCCTACTTAAGAAAATGGAAAATAAAAGGTGTATCATAAATGAAGTTCTTGATAAAAAGAGAAGAGAGAGAATCCCATACTGGGATGTGTGACTCCAAAGGCTTGGGAGATTCCTATTAAGAGATTGGGGGTGCCTTGGGTGGACTATAGAGAGTATATGATAGATTTGTTATGTGCTTTAGAGAGTTTGAGTTAAGATAAATGGTATCATGGGTGGGTTTTATAGGAATAGATAGAGATATCTTTATTATTATGGTTTTGAACACTACAAAATAAAATATTCAAAACCACAAACCATCCCATGGTTTTGAGAGTGGTTTCTTCCAAAGGGGAGTGGTTTGAATTATTTTTTAAGGACAAGGGTCTAAAATATTAAAATAATGCCCTTGATTATAAAGAGTTGATTCACAATCTCAATGAAATGATTTTAAAATCATAAAATATATTATCTGTTTTGGAGGATTCATTAAGGTTTTATAAAATAAATAAAATAAACCTAAAATGAAATTACTTTCAAACAAAAAAAAATATATGGAAAATGATACATTTTATAGTATTTATTATATGACTATTGGGTCGTTAATATGTCATAAATCACAAAGAATATTTATATGGTTTTTAATTTTTACCTGAATATTCGACTATCTTAGAAAATTATTAACAATTCACCATTGGAAAATTTTAAGAGCCTAATTCCAAAAAATAATATTCATTTTATATAAATAATTTTCTAAATATTTTTATTTTCCCTTTTAAAATAATAACCCTTATTAATTGAAAATTATTGGTTTTTGAAAAATAATATTTTTTCCATCCCTATTAAAATTACATTAGACCTTATAAAAATTATATAATAAATTATATTTAATAAAATTTATTGAATAAGAATATTTTATTAAAATATTATTTATTTATAAAACAAGTTAATTCCTCAAAATGGATTTCTTAATTGAATTTGAGTACTAACAAAGTGTACTATTTTTGTTTTAAAAATAATTTACAAATTAACAATAATATGATGAAAATATATTCACTGATTTATTCAAAATAACAATCATAATCATATTACTACGGTCTTGTTACTTATCCCTTTATTGCACCAATATATTCACTAAGATGTGTGTGATGGTGGGGCTTTCATGGGGTCATTCGGTGAACAAGGTTAGGTTCTTGATCTTGATGATCTTGAACATCTTCTATAATGGGTTTCTGTCATGATTAAGTTATTGGATCACATATTAGGAATATTATAGGGAAATCCCAGAAAGTTGATCTCCCTCGGAAGATTTGATAAATGGGATTTACAGGGTACAATCCTATTGGTTGAGTCTATCACGTACTTTGTATGTGGAAAATAGATTTGTTAAAACCCAATATTTATAATTGTTATGAAATCACTATAAAAAGGCTATATTATGAATGGTAAAGATACATAACTATCATTTAAATATATTTGGATATTATAAAAAAATACGTGCTTGTGTTTTTGATAACCATATTATATAATAAGACATATAATTGAATAAAAAGATAAATTTTATTCATAATAGTTCAGGTCATTACAATATTCTCCCTTAATAAATTTCACCCTAGAAATTTCATTTTCCCACACTAAAATAGATGTGGGAAACTCTTCTTCATTACTTCCTTTGGTCCCTAGGTTTCTTCTCAAACATATTCTTTCTCCATAACACTTTGATGAGGGGTAATATATTATTTCATAGAATGTTTCCTCTATGATTTAAGATATTCACTAGCTACTCTTTATAAGAATGGTCATTCTCCAATGATAGAACCTATGGATTGAGTACATGTGATTGGTCTGGTATATACATTATTAAGGGAGATACATGTAATATTTCATGTACTTGAGATAGGTTTGGTGGGAGTGCTAGTAAATAGGACACTACTCTTATGCGATCAAGGATCTAAAAAGGGAAAATGTATATTGGACTATGCATTCCCTTATACCCCAATCCCATAACTCTCTTCTATGGATATGTGTGGAGGAATACCAAGTCTGCAACATCAAACTCTAGGTCACATCGATGATTGTTAGAATTTCTCTTTTGTCGACTGTAGAAGCTTTGATGTGCTAATGATTGGTTTTAACATTCTCTACCATTTATTCAACCATTTCAGGAACTAGAAGTTTCCATTTCACAAATTAATCCCAAAATTCAAGTGTTCTTCACCTCCCCCATAAAAAACATCATAGGGAGCCACTTTGGATGCTCGAGTGGAAATTGTTTTGTTTTAAGGGAACTCAACAAAAGGAAGATATTGGTCCCATCCAAATATAAAGTCCATAGAATATGCTCACAACATCTCTTCCAATGTCTGAATAGTCTACACATATTGGACATCAGTTTGAGGGTGATAAGCTATACTAAAGTTCAATTTAGTGCTTAGAGGTTGTGGGAGACTTTTCTAAAACATAGAGGTGATTCTTATGGCTTGATCGAATAAAATCGATAGTGGTACTCCATACACCATTACCACTTCCTTGATGTATATCTGTAGAAATTGATCTTGTGAGAAATTATATGAAATTTAAATGAAGTGTGCAGTCTTTGTACGAAAATCCTCAATGAACCTGATAGCATTTTCCCATTTGGATTTCTTCAAAATTATGGTGACAAAATCCAAGGTGATGTTTTCCCATTTCTGTGTGGGTATGGGTAATGGTTGCATAATCCCCTTATACATTTTTCTTTATAACTTTAATTGATGACAGACCAAGAACATTGATGCATAATCTATGATGTCATTCTTCATCTAGTCCCACAAATAGTTCTCTCGGAGATCTCTATACACCTTTCTGATTCTTGGGTGAATAGAGAAAGTAGAAATATGTACATCATTTAGTAGTTCATTATTTAACTATGGATTTTATGGGAAACATAGTCTTGACTAAAATCTCTCAATTTTATCTTTATTAACATTGAACTACGTGGATTTCCATTTCCTTACAGTTTCATATCTCTTCGGAATTCACACATCAACATTTTGAGCATCTTTTAGCCTTTCCAAAAGAGACGGTTGAGAAATAATTTGTGAAAGGATTGATTATTTTATTTCCTTTATGATTCCCATGTCCATACTCTTAAAATACAAGTTTATAATATCCTTTTAAATTCTCATCTATAATAGAATTGTTGGGACCTTTCTACTTTGAGCATCTTCCACTTTATTTTCTTTACAAGGATAGTATTGGATTGAGTAGTCATAATCCTTGATGATATCTAACCATCATCGATGGAACATATTAATATATTTACATGTGAATATATATTTGAGTCAATTTTGCTTACAATATATCTAAAACTTCTCCCCATAGAGATTATGCTTCCATATTTTCAATGCAATGATCACAACAACCAACTCCAGATCATAAATGGGGTAGTTTTTCTCATTAATTCTCAATTACTTTGAGGTGTAGGTAATGAATTTTTCATTTTTCGTCAACACACATACTAATACATTCTTTGAAGCATCGTTGAAAATTTCAAAAAGATCCCCAACTTTGGGTAGGGTGAGAACAGGGTAGTGATATGCCTTCTTTTCCATTCCATGAATCATTCTTCACATTCATCATTCCTAGAAAACATAACCCCCTTCCGAGTTATCTTTGTAAGAGGTTTTGAAAATCCTGATAACTTTCTCACAAATTGGTGATAATATCCATCTAACCCAAGGAAGATATAGGTATCTATCATTGATGTTGGCATTGGACATACCAATATTGCTTTGGTATTTGCAGTATCTACATATATTCTATTTCGTGTGATGATATTTCAAAAGAATGATACTTCCTTCAACCAAAACATACACTTTTTGTACTTTGTGTAGAGCTTCTCCTTTCACAAGGCCTTTAAAATTGTGGTCATATGCACTTCATGTGGCTACATGGTTTTATAGTATATTAGAATATCATATATAAAGACTACCACAAATTTGTAATGGTAATCTCTAAATACTCTAGTTATAAAATCCATGAAGACTACTTGAGAATTAGTAATTCTGAATGTCATCACTATGAACTCATAGTTCTTGTATCTTGTACGAAAATTTTCCTTGATGATATCCTCCTTCTTTACCCTAACTTGGTAATATATCAATCATAGATCGACCTTGGAGGAGTATTTTTCACCATGTAGTTGATATAAAAATTCCTCAATTCATTTCAAAGGATACATGTTCTTTATCATGACCTTATTGAGCTCATGATAATCAATAAAAAGGTGTATTGACCAATACTTCTTCTCGATGAAGAGGACTATTTCTCCCCATGGTGAAGCGCTTGGGTGTATAAACCCTTTATCCAGATTCTCCTCTAGATTTTTCTTTAGCTCATCAAGTTCCACAACAACCATGCTATATGGAATATTGGATATTAGAAAGTCCCTCGGTTTAAGCTTGATTGAAAATCCAACCTCCCTACTAGGAGGAAGACCTATATTTTTTTTGGGAAACTCATCAACAAATTCACTCACAATAAAATTGTCTTCAAGGATGATTCCTTTCATGTACTGAATGATTTTAGAAATATACCCTTTCTCATTGGGAAATAATGTCTATTATTGGGATGATGGTGCTGAATACGATTCGTCCTCCTCCATACAATTGTATAGAATCGATGTATGATTATCCATATAGAGAGTGACTTCCTTATCATGAATCTTTTTTTGGTTCTATATAAGGAAAGATAATCCAGTGCTATAATTTCATCAAATTCCACTAAAGGTAGTGTGACAAGATTCTATGGGAAGTTCATCCCACAAACATTGATAGGGGTGGAGTTATATACATGGGATTCAATAATTTCCCAATTTTCTATTTTCATCAATATCTCTACTTCCATGCTTTCTGGGGGTTTATGGATTGTTCTACTAAGCATTAGTGATATAAAGGAATGTGTAGAACATGAATCAAAATGTATTCCTGCTATTATTGAATGAATAACAAGAAAATATATCTCCAATTCATTTTTTGGATTCACTTTGGTGGTAGTGATGGAAAAATATTACCCTTTCTACCTTGGATGTTGTTTGTAGCTTTAAAAACCCCTAATCTTAAGGAAATAGTTCACAAAGTGCCATAGTTCCTTGTAGGTAAATTAGTTAACAAAATGTTGAGGGTTTAATAGATAATTATTTTCCTCTATCACATTCATACATTTCCTGTCAAAAATCATTAGAAAGTGACCTTCTCTGACACACCTTAATCATTTCCTTGTTCCCCATAGGCAATTTGAAGGGTTATTCTTTCCACACATTTTACAAGTGGGATACTTATATTTCTTAGCACTTTTGAATGTATCCATCAGACCAATAAAATTAAACACCACTTTCCACATTCTATCCCTGTGATAGTCCTAATATTCACCAATCTCTATTTTGGCCTTCAGGGCTCATCGAACAATTTCCTCATATAAATCGATGTCACTAATTTCCAAGGTATTTTATAGAAAAATAATTATCCCACCAAAGTAGAGGTGAACATTTTATTCGATGGTGATGACAAAACTGAAGGTTTATCATGCAAATATTGTAATGTTTTCCTCATATTCCACGATAGATTCAACATCATTTTTCATTAGTGTGAGGAAATATATTTCCATTTTAAGATGCAGTGTAGAGGGATAATATTCATCAATAAACATTTTTTGGAATTATCTCCACTCCATTGCTTCGATCTATTCCACAGTCCTCATATTTTTGATCAATGTCTACCACTAATCAGCTTCACCCTCCATACGATAAAAAACGTGAATAACCTTCTCTTGTTCAGAACATTGAATGATGGGAATGATGTTTTCATTGGAGTTGATTCATTTCTCCACAATTGAAGGATCAAATGATCCATTGAAAGTAGGAGGTATTTTTCACTTGAAGCTCAAGATTTTGGGTTGTTCTCTCTTAAGGTTGTTTGGTTTCTCCTCTTTATCCTTGTTTCTATTCTGAACATGTGTTAGCTGAGAGAGTATCATGATAATGATTGTGATTGCTACTCCCATTGGGATGATCAACTCATTGGGGAAGTCATAACATTTCCCTTCGCATCAGTTGTTAACCTGATTCCCCCTATTACCGGCCATTGGCTAGAATAAAGGGGAAATTATGGATGATTATCTTAAACTATTAAAAACATAATTGGGAATTCGATTAGATTAAAGGGACTTCTTATAAATTACCAATATCTCTTTAACATATGAATATATAAGCTACAATCTATGTTATTCATGATCTTTTTCCTATCATATATTTTAATTGGAATTTTTTTATTACCTTAATTATGGTTCATCGGGATATTATGAATTTACCAAATCATATCCCCCATTAGTTTCAAACTAGGTGTGATGAAAGGCCCATTGTTGTGTGTCCGGTTACCCTGAGTCAGGCCTAAAACACCTTGCTGAAGTTGTTAATCCAAGGTACATTTATGATAGAACCACATCCAATTATAGTTTCTATAAAGGTATATATTATATTGATAAACCACATACTCTATAATTAAAAAAATTAGGGATGTTTTATTATAATTAGTCTTATACCTAAGGGTTTTCACTATGCTTTTCTAATCATATTTCCAAAAATAACTATACCTTGCTCTGATAAAAACTATAACAACCCTGAATTGTATTACACATTAATTCATGATTTATTACAAGATATCAATTAATAAAATCCCAAAATATTGAGAAGTATAGTGTATTTGGGAAATAGAAACATTACATAACAATATAAAACATTAAATATATCATCTTTATTGAAAACTTCCATAATATTTTCATAATATTATTTTGTACCTGAAACTGCATGGGTTATCTTGGGGAAGAACATAAGAAAAGATTGATATATAAATCCCAGTAAGGAAATAATCAAAGATTAAAATTAAGAGGATAATACATATTATACAATATGTATATAAATGGATCATAAAATTAATATACGTTATAAGAAATGATATTGGAAGATAATCATAACATGGGAATGGTGGAAACAACATAAAATGCGGCAACATAAACATAAGTCAAAGATAAACCCGCCAAGACTTCATGGTGGAATAAGTACCATAAAATAATTAGGTAAACCCCATGTCCCAATATGCAGTATCATTATACTAACCATTACCTAATGCACTGGATCTCTATCAGGGAACACCATTCATAATCATTCCATTATCATGCTTAAGTGAGCCACACAGAACATATAACATGGATTCATTCAAAATCATAATTTCTTCCATGATAAAGGACATTGGAATACCTAAATGTATGTCTAAAATAAATATGTAATTGTGCATTAAGTTGAATACCATTGATAGATAAATGGGTATGGTATTCACTATACAATTATTTTGGCATGGAAAATCGTAGTGCAATTTCTACAGCATAACAACATTATATAGAAATTCATAAAATGTGTTGGTGAGAGAAAAAAGTTCCCAGAATCATTTAGAAATTAAATGGATAGTAATATGGAATGTAAATACATTCCCTAGCATAAATAATTGTATATATAAAGCGTAACATAACAAAGAAGCTTGATGAAAGAGGAAAAAAAGAACCCTTATAAAATTTGGGCCTGGTAACAAGTGTACTTGGGAGGGATTAATGAGAGAGAAATGGGTCTATCATCATTTATAAATCATAATGAAATTATGGTGGAGGTTAGAGTAGATAATCCATTATTATTAATTAAAAATAAAATGGCATTACGCAGGTGATATTTTCTAATAAATGTGAGAAAGAGAGGATCCCTTACGGAATTTCGGCATAGTAACGGGTGTACATAAGGGTTTATAAGAGTCATAAATGAGAGCGAAAGGGGATAAAATAATTTAAAACTAAAATTTAATGTATGGATAATAGGTATTAATTTATCTAAAATTAATGAAATGGAAATTAAGAGGTGTATTATAAATGAAGTGCTTGATAAAAAGATGAGAGAGAGAATACCTTACTTAGATGTGTGACTACAATGGCATGGGAGAGGCCTATTAAGAGACTGGGGGTGCCTGGGGTGGACTCTATAGAGTAGTGGGTAGAGTATTGATGTGAATCATGGAGCTTTATGGAAGTGAAAGGGGATCTTGGGTGGGTTTATATAGGAAAATTAGGATATATCTGTAATATTTTGGTTTTGAACACTACAAAATAAAATATTCAAAACCACAAAAAATCACATTGTTTTAGTGAAAGGTATATACCATAGGTGAGTGGTTTACATTATTTTATAAGTAAAAGGGCTAAAAATATTAAAATAATTCCTTTTCTTATGGGGATGTGTGTCACACTCTCATGTAAAATGATTTTTAAATCTTACAATATATTATAAGTCTTGGAGGATTCATTAAGACTATACAGAACAAAAAAAATGTACCTAAAATTACACTATTTTAAAGGGAAAACCTATATTTTTCTGAGGATAAATTTTATAGTTTTTATTAAATCACTATTGGGCCATTATGATGTCATAAAACATAAATAAAATTTATATGATATTTAATTTTTACCCAAAAATTCGATTGCCTTTGAAAATCATGAAAAATTCACTGTTGGATAATTTTAATATCATGATTCAAAAATTAAAATAAATATATATAAATAATTTTCTAAATATTTGAATTTTTACTTTTAAAATAAAAACTATCATTTATTTAAAATGATGGGTTTTGGAAAAATTACAATTTTTCAAACCCAATAAAAACTAAATTTGACTTTATAAAAAGTATATGATAATTTATACTTAATTTAAGTTGTTTAATAATAATAATCTATTAAAATACTATCTATTTCAAAAATATATTTAATAATCAAAATATATTTCTTAATTGAATTTGAGTGCTAACCAAGATTACTATTTGTGCTTTGAAATTCATTTACAAAGTAAAAATAATAGGATGAAAATATATTTACTATTTTATATAAAATAATTTATATAAACCTATTTATAGGGTATTGTTACATATCACATTAATACACCAATATACACCCTATTCGAAAGGTGAAAGATGGTGGGCCTTTCATGGGGACGTTTGGTGAACATGGTTTGTACTGTGATCTCGATGAGATTAAAATTCTCCCATAAACAGTTTCTCTCAAGCTTAAGTTGTTGGATATAATCTTGGGATTAGTATAGGGAAAATACTAGAAATACTATCTCCCTTGGAAGCTCTGATAAATAGGATTCATAGGGTGTGTTACTACTGGTTGACTCCGTAACATCATTTTTATGTGACAAATGGATTTGTTAAAATCCTGTATTTATACTGGTCAGGTCATCACTATTCAAAGGCTATATTATCAATAGTAAAGATATATAATGGACATTTAAATACAATTGGATATAATAAAAAAGTGCATGTATTTTCTCTAACCATATTATATAATAGGACATTTAATTGAATAAAAACAAGAATTTTATTCATAATAGTTCGGGTCGTTACATTATTAGTGATTATTTAAGCACTAATAATGGTATACTTTTTATATTCATTTACAATCGACGATAAACGTTTCGTTTATCCGTGATTTTTTATTATGATAAAAGACTAGGGATTTTAATCTCACTCAAGTAGTCACATATTTCTAGCACTAAAAAAATACCATATTTAGCATTGTTATACGCCTATTTTATAGTAGTTTGTGATCAATGTAAGATGATTGAAAATAAAAAATCAAAACATATATGAAAAATTATGCATTAGTTACTCGTAACATGACTTGAACAATGTATTATTAATCAACAATAAATTAAAAGATATAATTAAATCATATATGCTATTATATAAGTAATTTTGGTTATTTAATAGATGTATAATAAAAATATATTTATTATACTGAAGGTTTGAATGATTAAGAAGGAAGTTGAGACTTATGGTAAGGGATTTCTATCTCACTTTTTTACTTATGTGACTGTCATTACATATTCACAACCTATTTATTTTATGCTGTGTTTATACTGAACTTGAATTTATTTTATTATTTATATACTGAAAGTTGAGGAGATTTAAATATCAATTTTAGTATTTCTATTTCACAGGGTTTACAGTTCAAAAGTTTCTAAATAAGTAAGGGATTTTTGTCTCAATTTTACTTCATTGAGATGTACGTTATGCCATCCTATTATATTGTTCTTTGAGGTGTATATATAACACAGTTTAGATATAATTTCACAAATATATTTATACTTATGATATTTTATATTCCGTTTTATTTTATTCCTTCACAGGGATTATGATTCAAAGTTACCCAAAGTGGTAATGATTTTATGTTATAGTATATTTGTTTATGAGGATTGTTTATGATTATATTTTTGATGATAAAATATTACGATCCATCACTCAAGTAACTCAAGAATTTCCTTATACTTAGGTTATTAATGATATTTTTAAGTAATATTATGATTTCAAACTGTTTTTACATAAACTAAACAAGAATAATTTTTAATAAAATCTGTATTTATTTCTCTCATCGGTCAAAAATTTAATTTATTCCAAAACTATGTTTTTCAAAAATGTTTCAATTTTTTTATTATTATCCTATGATTTTTAAATTAAATTTTTACCATTGGTTTATTTTTTTTAAATTTTTTTGAAATGAATCTTAATATAATTTTCTAAAAAAATGTCATTTTTATTTTATCGAAAATGTAAAAGGAATTTTTTAACGTACACTACATGAAAAAAACATCTTTTCATCATGAACATTCTTTTCTTTAAATCGTCTCTTATATTTTTTCATACTTATTTTCAAATGATAATATTTTTAAATTTTTATATTTAAAAAAAATCAAATTGGAATTGATATTTTTATCATGAAATGTTTTAAATGATAATTCGAGATTATTTTTAATGTAAGATAACATTTTTTGGTCTTTTCTATGATTTATGGGGTATATTTTCCAAGGATAACATCATTATTAATCCTCTCAATGGTTTATTTTTATGATGTAATTATGTTATGGAAAATTTCTTCTCTTCATGGGTTATACCATGATAAAATTCTTATGAATCTAGCTTCATTATCCCCAGGTTATGCTATGATTAAATGATGAAATGATTATGAAACCTATCATTTTTACACAAGTTATGAAATGATTAAATGTTTATGAAACCCATTTCACTTCATAGGTTATGATTTGATGAATTTATTATTCTCTTGTGACACACATATATATGATTTTCATCATGATATGGGTGTGACCTATATTTCTCTCCAATTCATTAGGTACTGATTGATGTTATATGAGATAAAATTTTATATGAGAGGTTATCCAAATCCCAATAGAGGGTAAATGGGAGGTCATTCCAAGCCCAAAACTAGTACACATGTGGTTATCTGAATCCTATCATGTTATTATTGTCATGGTGGTAATCCTTGACATAATATATTCTATTCTTTTGTTTATGATATAAATCTATGAGTTATGCCAATGTTATGCCTTCATGGAATATATTCTTTGATTCCCATTTGATTCATGTCTTATAAATTGCCAATATTTATTCTAAGAATCATAATTTTGATCATTGATATACATGATATTGTTTTCAAATGTTATTATCTAGTTAGAAAAACCCTTATTTTCATGTTATGCTTATGTATCTCCCATGTTTACCCTTATGAAAAATATGAGATCAACTTTTATCATGCTCCCTTCCCTAGGTTTTGAAGAAATTTATTACACATGATATGTATAATAAGGTTTAATTTTATGAATATCATAGTGTAAGATGATTTAGTTTACATATGGACCAATTTTATTTGTTTATTAGTTTCCAAAGACACTAAACTATTATGGTCATCATGCATACGTTTTTGAAATTTAATGAATATTCATAAAAAAATATTGTAATATCTTTGTACGATAAGGCTGGTTCTAGATAGTTGGTATCAAAATATATGTTTAGTTAACCTTTTAAAATTAGTATGATAAATTTAGAGTAAATTTCCAAGATATATTTATTATAAGGTTATGTCTATGGATTTCTAAAAGGTTAACTCTAAGGATGAGGTGTAGTGTAGGAAAATATCCTTGAATTTTTTTTAAAGGATACAAAATATAGTTTCTATGAAATTGAATCCCTATTGGGATACTAGAAGTGGATGTGACACTGCAACAGAGTTACCTTGGTCTAATAAATATGAAAAGGGAATATTGAGATGGACTAAATTGTCACTTGGTGCATGAAAACATGCCTTACTACACACCAGGTTTGACACTCCAGGTGGATATGCTATGGAAATTCAAAAACACTTTACAAATGTTCATAATGGATTTAAATATATTATGAATAGTAACATAATAGGATAAACCAAATGTGTCATAGATTAAAAAAGGATTCATTATTTATACATCATATAAGAGATTTTTCATTATTATGTGTCTTTTCACTATGATTAGTGATTCTCACTATATTTTTTTATGGTTTTAGTTAATGGTTAGAACCACAAGTAACATGGTTAACCATGATAAGGATATAAAATATTCTACTAATAATCCGAATTGGATGATTAATGAATTGAAATATATTATGATTATGCCTAATCAGTTAACAGATAACATTATTTACATCACAAACCTTAAGAAACTCATGGAATCACCAAAGTAAAGAAGGATAGAGTTCTTTGAGAGTTCTGGTAGTTTACACTATAGAGGAAGAAATATTTGTATCTCTATATGTCAAGAATGTTGGAATAATCACTGAATGTAATATCTCATAATAACGAGTAGATGTTTTGGGTGTGTAAAATAACGAAAAAAGCATTTAACTACAAATGAACAATGAATTGTTTGATTAAAAAAATAGATGAGAATGATATCTCCCTAAGGTATCATAAAAGTAGAATGTTTCAAATGTGGAATGTATATATAGTAAACAAATCTATGTCCTAAGGAGAAATCCCATTATAATAATCTACAAGGTTTAACAATTGGAGATGAATAGATTATTAATGAATTGTATAAGGAATGTGGTATTAAGGAATAAGATGATAAATGAACAGTAAATGGATTAAGGACGAGATTGTATAATTGAATTTCTTATGTATTTAAACCCCCAATTTATTCTATATGAATCATTATATATATATGGATTGTTTATAGGGTATTTTTATTATGGATTTACAATAATATGTTGAATGGTACTGATGACCTGGAAAATTGATTTAAGAGAATGGTGTTACTTTAAAGAAAACAAAAGCTTAAGGGAATATAAATCTTTATATATTCCAAATTTTTAGAAAGTTAAGTTGAAATAAATATATTTTGGAAATTAATTTGTAAATTGAATAATATTTATGACCTTGGAACTGAATAATGATTTACTAGAAATGTGGTTTATTCTATCATTTATCAAGATTTTAGTATTTTTGTATTTAAGGAATATATTCAATAATCAATGTTTTATGTAAGTAATGAGAAATAATATATGTTTTTGATAAGGTTATATGGTAATTTTGGTTATTAACATGTTTTAAGAGAATAAATGACGAAAGTATTAACATGTTTGGTATTTTTCAATTAAGAGTAACTTCATATTCTTTGTGGGATTAATAATAAATTAATTTTAGAAATTTAGTTATCTTCTTTCTGAAGATTCATATGTTAATCTATTGGAAGGGTTATAAGGCCAACCGTTTATGAAAAATTTTAACATAAAATTTGGATGAGGTTTTATAGATTAATGTATTACTTCACCATATAGTTATTCCTGGATATTGGATAACATGTGATAACCATTTTTTCATAATAATAAATAGAGAATTAATGGATAGATTATAATTCTATTATAGATATTATGAACTCTTAAAAGTTAATTTTAGTTTTCTATGAATAAAAAAAGAATTTTTGGATACTCATGTCTTTGAGTATGCAATTAATAGGAAATTATTGAAACGAAACAAGAGGATAAAATTATAATTATGAAATAGAAACATTTAAAGTAAGTATATTTACTTATATTCATAGATAGTAAAATAATTCCCCATCTTTCAGAAAAGGATATTGAAAGAAAAAAATTATCTTATTACCTTCTCTATGATGAATGATATGGTCAATTAAATCATTATAGATTTGAGGGTTTTTGGTCTTTAACTTTACATTGATAAATTAATTACTTTTGATCAATGAACTCTATAATTATATATAATTATTTACACTTTTCTTTTATATCCAAATATTGAATTCCCACCTATGTTCCCCTATATGGAGTCCTATTTAAGAGTTACATTGAGTAACTGTTATGTTACAAACTTTCTCATTTTATGGGAAGTCTTATATTTTTATGATATGAGTTATATGAACAAATTATCAAATTTTAAATAATTCATGGATGAGATGAATTTTAGGGAGAAATTAATTTATATGGGGGTAAAATTTAACACCATTAAATTGTTTGAAATGTTTTTTTGAACGAATTCAATATTTTTTATATTTTTAATTACATGCTACATCGAGCATAAATGAAATGTAACATACTATTAAAATATTAGTATTTAATATAATATATATCATATAGTTTTTGGAATTGTGGTTATGAATAATATTAAAAAAATTATGTAAATATATTTTCTAAACATTTATATAAAAAGAATTATTTTGTGACCAAAAGTTTAAAATTAAAATCAACACTATTTTAAACTGTAGGAAATATTTTTCTAAAAAACAATTTTCAAGAAAAAACAAGTTTTAACTAAATAAATTAAACCAAAAAATTTTAATGATTGATTTTATTGAAATTTATATAGTATATATTAAATAAATAGATTAAAATTATTTTTATTTTTTAAAAAAATAAGATATATGAATAGATACAATTTTACAAAAATGTATTTTTCTAAAAAGATATTTTGTTGCATTTCTGCACACATTTTTAAAAAATATTTTTTTGACACTTAGAAAATATATTTGAAAAAATAAACCTTATTTATTAAATCATCATATAAAAATTTTCATAGGGTGAATTTTTTACAATCTTCTGAAAAGATTAATTTTTTAATGAATAGTATTATAATTGAATTTTAATTAAAGAATGTATTTTTGTTTAAAATAGTTCTAATGAAAAATTATATTTTAAATTATATTTTAAAGTAATATTAGTTTATTTATATATTTTAAACCAATTTATTTCATTCTAATCAATTTCATATTGAAATTGGACATAAAAACATTGAAAACATTTTAACATTTTCTCTTTGAAAACCAGATTTGTCATTATTTCTGTGAGATTAATTTTAACTTCAATTCTTCAAATTATGTTAATTTAATTTGGGTGAATGGATTTTATTTTTTGAATCATGGTAGTTTATATTATCAAAAATGTTTAGCTTAATTTTTTTAACAAAATTAATAGTGAAAATATTAAAGATTAATTCCCACAGTTAAGGTAAAAACAGGTTTCATGGGGGGGGGGAAACTAGAATGATAAGGGTAAATAATGATAAAAACTTATAAAATACCAATATAATTTCTATATTTAGAACTAATAAACTAAATTATTTATAATAATCTATTTTTTAATCTTTTTTAATGAGAAAATTGTTTATACACCTTTTTCCTTTCAAAATATTACAAGTGTGGCACCCACATCACTTATTAAAGGACACAATAATCTTGTCCTTTTCAAACCTAAAAACACTTTTGGTTTAACCCAACCCTTCCCAAAACACTTCAAAAAATCACACATAGTTCCTAGAAGCATTATTTTGGAATGAAATGAAACCTATGAAGGATTTTTATGTAAACCTAAGGTGGACATCCAAAGAAGAAGTAATGTTCATTAACAAGAATTTTTATTTTATTTCTTCCCCCCAACTACATAAATTATTATTAAACCATTATTTTATAATATCTTTAGAATATTACGTATACCTTTTAATGTCTCGGGGTTTTCCATGTATTATTTTTAATATTATATGGGAATTATTTCGAGACCAGGCTTTGAGACAGCACGCAGTTCTGAGGCCCGGTGAGCCCCGAAAAAATGTTTGAATTTAATTAAATAATTATATAACACGTGCAGGTGGTTTTCTGGAAAAAGTTGAATAAATCCGGAACTGGTGCTCGGATCGGAAATCTGAGGGTGCCATTCCTTCCAGAGCAATGAGTTAACCCTAGAAGAGATCAATAATCGGCTGGCATAGGTCGGTGGTGAAATCCAGTTTTTGGATGCAACCGTAATAAAGTATTTAATTAAAATATTTTATTAAATTTTGTTGCAATGAATATATTTTATCATTTTTAAATAAAGGCTTTTGCAGGGGATCAGAGTTACAATTTCCATAACCCTAAATTTCCTTGGAGGCTCTAGAAAGCTGTAGAGAAAACCTCCCAATGAGGCGACGATGTTCTTGACAAGCTTCACCGACGATGACGATGCAACGACTGGAACATCACCAACGAATGCCGCAAATCCTGGTAGGGTGTTTGATCTCTTTGTGATTCTTTTCTGTTATTGATTCCTATGATGAACATAGACTAATCCATGAACATATTAGCCCGCAGATCGATCGTATTTTGCGGGAAGGGCATTTTGTAGGAGTCTGGGGATTTGATTCTTGAGTTATTTTGGTTTCATTCAACCTTCTAATAGCGACGAACCAAGATCAACATAAACATCGATCAAGGTTCATCCCTCTCTATTTGTTGTGTTTTCCTTCCCCAAATTCTCATGTTCTTTGAGTATGTTCTACGCATTCTTCGCGGAGGTATGAATGATGGATCGTTGCACATCCATTGTGGGACAAAATGATCCCAAAATGAATATCTAGCATCAGGAAAACCCCACGAAGGTGTGATGACGGTGGCAAAGGACTGATCAAAGCATATTGGAAGATATAGTTCTTCGAACGATTTTCTCACGGATGACTAGAATCAGATTTTGGAGCCGATCGAAGGTCTGAAACACACGTATTCGGTATCACGTCGATGGGGTGAACCATAATCATGAGTTTCACAGTAAACGGACAAGAGAAACGTGATCCGTTGTTCTGGACAAGGCGGGAGGTGGAAGAGGACACTTTTGGAAATTTCCTGACTACACAGCGTGTAGTATGGCTACACGGTGTGTGTTCATTGGTGGGACACCTGGCATGTACTCTGGGAGTACACGGACACTGGTAGGGTACACGGCAAAGGACACAACATGTATACCCTTCCCCGTCCAGACTCGGCCAGATATACGGGATACTCCGTGTACTGGTACATGGGCAGGCGACACTAAGGGACACCGTGTATGGGCATATGGCCAGGGTACACGGGTGTTTCCCATTTGACAGGACATGGAGTGTGCATCAAATTACATGCCATGTATATTCTTTCCTACATGACTTTGATTCCAGTCACGAGTCATTTATACGGGAAGTACTCGGAGTCAAGGAACACAACGTGTGATCCTTCTACACGCTGTGTAGTTGAGTTTTACACAGCTTTGATGGGTGACCCGAGCCGTTTACATGGGCAGTACTTGGATTCAAGGAACACAGCGTGTAACTGTACTACATGCCTTGAAACCTATTTTACATGGCTTGAGACAGTGGTCTTGTGTGACTTAGACTAGTTTCCTTAGGGTTCGTTCCCTTTGAATTTCACTTGAAGGTTTCCTGGTATCATTTCTTATGTACATGAGTATGATATC
The DNA here is from genome assembly GCA_963277665.1 of Viscum album. NCBI lineage: Eukaryota > Viridiplantae > Streptophyta > Magnoliopsida > Santalales > Viscaceae > Viscum > Viscum album. The sequence continues at coordinate 1,629,756,572 of OY728159.1, forward strand.
TTCAGTAGGACTTCCTGAATAGAGTTTTTGGAATCCCCTCTGTGAGAATTAGAGCAAGATCATCTATTCATTCCTGTAACCCTATGTAGAGTTCTTGGTATCGATGTGACCTACATTACCTGGGCACCAATCCTCTGCTTAGCATATTAGTTCAGACTGAGTTGTTTGAATCACCCCATGTCTATTGGTTGTGATCCTCATCTGAAAATCAAATTCTCAAGTACTTGTGGGGTGTGTTCTCCCGAAACAAGTGCTTCATATCTCTCTCAATAGACTTAGGAGTGTGTTCTTCTTGTTACGTTCTTAGTGGAATCTTCGAGCTGGATCCTATTGGTGGTATCATGATAGTCGATCGTGTATGAGTATATCTGGATATTCTTTTTATATGTTCTGTAGAAATATACTGTGTAGAGCTGACTCTATCTTTCCTTTATGGTATTTTCTCTTATTGTATTCTTTTGTGGTTTCGGGGTGTCCTACTGGGTATTGTTATACTCACCCCTGCACAGGATTTGCCCGCACATGTCGTGTCTTGTGCAGACGAGCTAGCCTTTGATAGGATTATAGGTGGACCGGGACTGGATGGTGCTTAATGAGATCAGACAGACCGAGGTGTGTTCCTACGGCTACAGATAGTAGTCCCAGTACCTTTCTTTACCGTTTCGACATTGTTTCAAAATCTCTTTTGGTGGGCTTGTACTTCTGAACTAGAGTTGTACGTTATAGTACTTTACCTTCCTATCGTACTCTATTGGTTGGGATTTTAGTGTATTCATGCATTTCCATTTTTAGTAATTTTTACTTTTCATCTTTGTGGGCTTGGAGATTTGTGTGTGTGTGTGTTGTTTTATAGGCAATGCCTCCCATGTTAGTGACATGCCTACTCGGTGCTAGTCACTAGCCCTTGGCCTATTGGAGGCGGGCTTGGAATGTTGCGGAACGGGCCCCACTGGGATGGGTCGTCATAGAGTGGTATTAGAGGTGGTCGATTCTACCTTAGGACATAGAGTCTATGAGTTGGTTTGGGGAAACAGTGTTATGTGTTTCAGGTTCGGCTTTCAGTCCAGGGACCCCAGTGTTGGTGCGGGCGGCCAACGTATCCATACACCAGGGCTCTGATAACTTGCTTTTAGACTCGGTGCAAGAGAACACTACTTGCCTGGGAAAATCACCGTACATGCATCATATAGGAATGGGTTGTGGTTTCCATGTCCTTCTTGATTCAGCTCTCCAGATATACTCATTGACTGAGATACATCTTGTTTCATTACAGGATACCTCCGTGACGCACACCTGCTAGGATCCCGCAGCTCGATCATGAGGGTGACCCCTTAGTGATGAAGCTTTGATATAGGGACTAGATCCCCCAGCTTTACCTTAAGGTGGTGTACCGGTTGTTTCACCACCTGTGGAGTAGTGCTTAGTGCATGTTGTACCAGTGGAGGAGGAGCGCAGGCGGAGTGCACTCCACGAGTTTCAGAGAGAGAGACACCATAGGTTTCGAGGTGAGCCTGACCCTCAGGCAGTAGAGGACTGGCTTGAGGCAGTGACCATAGTCTTCCATTTGGTCAGGACACCAGTAGAACATATGGTGATCTTAGTAGCAAGCCTTCTGCAGAGATTAGAAGGGGGATGGTGTAGTTTGGTTATCCAGACTCGTGATGAGGCGACTCATGCATGGTCAGAGTTTGAGTGTCTCTTCAGAGAGGTGTTTTCACTGGTTACTCTGAGAGTTGTACGTATACAGGAGCTTCTTCAGCTTCAGTAGGGAACCCTGATGGTGGCTGACTTTTCATTGAGGTTTACTGACCTCTCACGGTACTTGATGGATATGGTCAGGGATTATTACTTTAGTGCTTAGACTTTTGAGTAGGGCTTGCGCAGATACATCCAAGCTAGCATCATCCCTATGAGCATTCCTACTTATGTCGGGATGCTCGAGAGGGCTTTGGTGGTCGAGAGATTCTTGGAAGAGTAGAGATAGCCGGAAGTTTCCAGTAATGAGCGAGATGGAGCAGAGACCTTGGTAGCAGGGAGCCGACATCAGGGACCTAGGCATAGGAGATGTTTTCAAAGGAGATCCCAGGAGAGAGGATCTACTGTATAGGGTTCTCAGGGTGCATCTAGCCAACCTCGAGAGAGGCAATGCTACTCTTGTGATGGAAAGGGACATCTCGCTTGAGATTTTCCAATGCGCCATACAACTGGCATGGGGGCAATGGATGGACCACCGAGGAAGAGGCAATGTGTGGATCAAAAAGATCCATGGGGTGGTGGATGTGGTAGAGGATCTGGGAGAGCAGATGGAGTTGGTCAGCGTTTTGACCTTTTTACCATGACCACCCCTAGGAGGTCCACCCCACACTTAGGGAGCTGGTGGACAGAGGTAGGGACAGCTGTTGGTAGTGGAGGCTTATGACCTAGGTACTCCTAGAATGATTGGAGGTACAATTTGTGTCTTTTCTACTCTGGTTGCCGTACCGATAGAAATATGAGCTAGTCATTCTTTTCAGGATTCTTAACTTGTTTGAGACCTTGAGATTCCAGTTGACCTATTGACTAGACCTCTATGCTTAGAAACGCTGAATGGAGAAGATTCAAAGATCACACACCTTTGCAGACAGTGTGACCTGACCCTTGGAGGTGAGAGCTTCGGTTGGAACCTCTTGGTGGTAGCATCGAGGCCTTACAATGTCATTCTTAGTATGGATTGGATATCCACATTTCATTCCCATATTTACTATTTTATGCAAAGGGTGCGGTGTGTCCACAGTGATGGAATGAGGTTCTCCTTCGTCGGTTAAAAGGATACCCAGGTAGCGCATGATGGACTCGTGCGTAGGAAGGCACAACCAATTTCATATCAGTTGGCTAGCCTAGCCCTTGGCGTAGCAGAAGTTACGAGTTTCCAGTTTCCAAAATTAGTGGCTGAGTACGGGGATATCTTTCCAATGGATGTCCCCAAACTACCTACCCGTCGGGAGATTGATTTATTCATTGATTTGTTACCTGGGACGACACTGATATCAGCAGCAACATATCAAATTGCTCATGCAGAGATTCGTGAGCTGAGAGTGTAGCTGGAAGACTTGCAGAGGCAGGGCATCAGGAGACCCAGTGTTTCACCCTGGGCAACCCCAGTTTTTTTTCAAAAAGGAAGACAGGAGCTTGAGGCTGTGTGTGGATTTCCAGTGCTTGAATCAGGTGACCGTGAAGAACCGGTATCCACTACCTAGGATCGATGACCTCTTAGACTAGTTAAGTGGGGCACAATGGTTCTCGAAGGTTTATCTACAATCAGGATATCACCAATTGCGAGTATGGGATGATGATATACCGAATACAACTTTCAGATGTTGCTATGACCACTATGAGTACTTGGTGATTCCCTTTGGCGTGACGAAATCCCCGGTAGTGTTTATGGGGCTTATGAACTAGATGTTTCAACCCTATCTAAACCGGTTTGAAGTGGTCTTTATCGATGATATCTTAGTGTACTCTGCGTCCGAGGAGGAGCACGTGGGGCACCTGAGGATGGTTCTGGATACACTCTGAGATCACTAGTTGTACGTGAAACTCTCAAAGTGTCAATTCTGGATACATGAGGTCCACATTATGGGACACATTATCTTTGGAGATAGTGTATAAGTGGACCCAGCCAAGGTAGAGGCAGTGTTAGCATTGGATCCACCCTGGAGCGTGATGGAGGTACGGAGTTTCCTTGGGTTGGAAGGCTACTATCAGAAATTCATTCTTTATTTCTCCAGGATTTCAGCACCTATGACAGCTTTGACCCAAAAGGGGAAGTATTTTTTATGAATCGAGAGATGCCATTAGGATTTTCAGCAGTTGAGACAGAGTCTGATGATCACCCCGATCTTGAGATTACTGGAGGAGGGTGTCGAGTACGTGGTGTTCTGTGACGCATCTGGAATCAGGCTTGGTTGTGTCCTAATGCAGAGGAAAGCGGTGATTACCTATGGCCATGACAGTTGAGGCCACATGATTAGAACTACGTGACCCATGATCTTGAGTTGGTTGTGGTAGACTTCTCATTGAAGATGTGGATGCACTACCTGATTGGCAAGTGGTTTACCATATACTCTGATCACAAGAGTCTCAGATATATCTTTTCTCAGAATGATCTAAATTTGAGATAGAGACGATGGCTTGAGTTACTCCACGATTTCGACTTTGAGATCGTTTATACTCCTGGGAAGGGGAACGTTGTGGCAGATGCTCTTAGCAGGAGATCCAGTTTTCAGTTGTTGTATGAGGCGACAAGGTAGTTGGACTCTTTACAGTTATCCTTTGTGGATAGAGATGAGGGAGATTACCTTCAGTTGATTGTTGTTACGCCTTCACTCTTAAAACGAGTCAGGGAATCATAGCTAAAGGATGCTGGTTGTGAGACTTTACGTGCTCAGATATCTGTAGGCGATGCTGCTGATGGATATTCAAAAGGTGGGGAGCACGTTGTTCTTTTCAAAGGGAGCACAGTAGTACCATTGAAATTGTAGGAGTAGGTTCTGATGGTGTTAAATACATCTCCTTTGGTGGTGAATCTATGCATGGAAAAGATGTACCAGGACCTCCGACGTCAGTTCTGGTGGTCAGGAATGAAGAAGAGTTTGGAATAGTTTGTTTCTTGGTGCCTTACTTGTCAGTAAGTAAAGGCTGAGAACCAGATTCCAGCAGGATAGACTCAGCTACTTAAGGTTCCAGAGTGGGAGTGGGATGTAATATCCATACACTTTGTGATGGGTTTACCACGTATGTCCAAGGGACACGATTCCATCTTGGTGATCGTTGATCAACTCACCAAGTCATCCCACTTCTTATCCATATGGGAGCAGATTTCGGTAGATAGCTTGGGATGCCTCTATGTGCAGGAGATAGTTCGACATCATGGAGTTCCATTCATGATCGTCTCAGATCGTGATGCTTGTTTCACATCCCAGTTGTGGAAGAGATTACAGCATGCTTTTGGGACTCAGTTATGCATGAGCACAGCATTTCTTCCTCAGACTAATGGTTAGACAGAGCAGACCATCGAGGTTCTGGATGATATGCTACGAGCTTGCATACTTGACTTCGGTCATAGCTGGGAGGATCACCTACCACTACAAGAATTTTCTTATAACAACAGTTATAATTTCATTATTGTTATGGAACCATTCGAGGCTTTGTACAGACGACCTTGATGGTCACCACTTTGTGAGACTGACCTAAGAGAGTCAGCACTCATGGGCCCAAAGATGGTACGAGCTACTACAATGAAAGTGCAGTTCATCCAAGAGAAGATGAAGACTGCATAGAGTCGGCATAAGACTTATGACGAATGGAGACAGAGGTCCTTGTAGTTTGAGGATGGAGACCATGTGTTCCTTCGGGTCTCACCTCGAAGGGGATTGTAGAGATTTTTCCGAGGTGGAAAGCTATCTTCGAGGTTCATCGACACTTTTCAGATTCTGAGTAGAGTTGGCCAGGTGGCGTACCATTTGGGTCTACCCTCTCAGATGGACAGAGTACACAATGTAGTCCATGTGTCGCACCTGCGGAAGTACATGCATGATCCATCACACGTTATTGAATGGGGTGACCTGGACATCGATGATGGAGAGACCTTTTTTCAGTACCTAGTGGAGATCGAGGATCGGCAGGAGAAGATGCTTCATGGGCGAGCTATTCCCTTGGTGCATGGTCGGTGGCAGTATAGGAATCTCCAGGAGATCACATGGGAGTGGGAGGCTCAGATTCATGTGCAGTACCCACATATTTTTTGAGTATCCCTTGTTTTGTATTTTCGGGGACGTAAAAGCCCTAAGGATGGTGTGATGTAATGTTCCGGTTTTTTTCATGTATTATTTTTAATATTATATGGGAATTATTTCGAAACCAAGCTTTGAGAAGGCGCGCAGTTCCGAGGCTCAGTGAGCCCGGAAAAAATGTTTGAATTTAATTAAATAATTTAATAATATGCACGTGTGGTTTTCCTGGAAAAGTATAATAACTCTATAACGGGTGCGCGGATCGGAAATTCGAGTGCACCATTGTGTCCAGAGTAGTGGGTTTACCCTAGGGAAGACCTAACATCGGCTGGCACAGGTCGGTGGTGAAATCCAGTTTTTGGACGCAACTGTAACAAAATATTTAAATAAAATATTTTATTAAATTGTGTTTTAGCAAATATCTTTTATCCTTTTCAAATAATGGATTTTTCAAGGGATCAGGGTTACAATTCCGATAACCCTGAATTTTCCTAGAGGCTCTAGAAAGCTCTGGAGGAAACCTCCCAATGCAGCGACGGTGTTCTTGACGAGCTTCACCAGTGACGACGACACGACGACCAGATCTTTTCCAAAAAATGCCCCAAATACAGGTAGGGCATTTGATCTCTTTGTGATTCTTTCCCATTCATGATTCCTATGATGAACACACAATAATCCACGAACATATTAGCTCGCGGATTGATCATATATTTCAGGAAGGTCTTTTTGCGGGAGTTTGGGGATTTGATTCTTGAGTTATTTTGGTTTCATTCAACCTTCTAATAGGGATGAACCAAGATCGATACGAACATCGATCGAGGTTCATCCTTCTCGATTTGTTGTGTTTTCTTCCCCAAATTCTTGCATTCTTCGGGTATGCTCTACGCGTTCTTTGCGGAGGTATGAATGAAGGATCATTGTGCATCTGTTGTGCGATGAAACGATCCCAAAATGAAGATATATCATTGGGACAACCCCATAGAGGTGCAACGGTAGTGGGAACGGATCGATCGAAGCAGATCAGAAGATATCCTTCTTCAAATTATTTCCACACAGATGCCTAGAATCAGGTTTTTAGAGCTGATAAAAGGTCCAAAAACTGAGTGATTCGGCATCACGACAATGGGGAGACCCATAATCTTGAGGTTTGCGGAAAAAGGGTAAGAGAAACACGATCCAGAGATCTAGTCGAGGCGGGAGGAGGAAGACGACGATTCCGGAAACTTCCCTACTACACGGCGTGTAGTATGGCTACAAGGAGTGTGTTTACCAGTGGGCCACCTAGAATGTACTTTGGGAGTACACAGACACGAGTAGGTTACATGGACAAGGACACAACATGTATACCCTTCCCCGGCCAAACCTGGATAGATACATGGGATACCCCATGTACTGGTACACGGGCAAGGAACACGGACGGACACCGTGTATGGGCATACGACCAGGGTACACAAGTTTTTCCCTATTGACATGACATGATGTGTGCTTCTACATACATGATGTATATATTTTTTCCTACACGACTTCAAGTCCAGACATGGGCCGTTTACACGAGCATTACTCGGAGTCAAGGAACACGGCGTGTGATCCTTCTACACGCCGTGTAGTTGAGTTTTACACAGCTTAGACGGGTGACAGGGGCCGTTTACATAGGAAGTACCCAGAGTCAAGGAACATGGCATGTAACTATACTACATGCTATGTAACTTGTTTTACAAGGCTTCATATGGTGGTCTTCCGTGCCTTGGACTAGTTTCTATAGGGTTCGTTCCCTTGGCCTTTCCCCTGAAGGTTTCCTGGTATCATTTCTTATGTACATGAGGATGATCCCTTCAGCAGGACTTCCTGAATAAAGTTGTTGGAATCCCCAATGTGAGACTTAGAGATGGATCCTGTATTCATTCCTAGAACCCTAACTAGAGTTCTTGGTATCGGCGTGACCTACTTTACCCAGGAACCGATCCTCTGCTTAGCGGATTAGTTCAGACTGAGTTGTTGGAATCACCCCATAGATATTGGTTGTGATCCTCATCTGAACAACACATTCTCAAGTACTTGTGGAGTATGTTCTCCCAGAATGAATGCTTAGTATCTCTCTCTTAGACTTATAAGTGTGTTCTCTTTGTTACGTTCTTAGTGGAATCTTTGAGTTGGATCATAGTGGTGGTATCACGATAGTCGATTGTGTGTGAGTATATCTCGATATTCTTGTTATATGATCAGTAGACATATACTATGTATAGATGATTGTATATTTCTTTTGTGGTATTTCCATTTTTGTATTCCTTTGTGGTTTCGGGGTTTCCTACTGGGTATTTTTATACTCACCCCTGCACTGGCTTGGCCCTGACGTGTCGTGTCTTGTGCAGACAAGCGAGAGTTTGAGAGGATTCTTGGAGGACCTGGACTAGATGGTGCTCAATGAGATCAGACAGGCCGAGGTTTTTTCCCACAGCTACGGATTTTAGTCCTAGTACCTTTCATTATAGGTTGGACTTTGTTACAGACTCTCTTTTTGAGGGCTTGTACTTTTAGCCCAGGATTTTACATTATTGTACTTTACCTTCCTGTTGTACTCTGTTGGTTGGGATTTTAGTGTATGCATGCATTTCCATTTTTATTACTATTTACTTTTCAGCTTTGTGGGCTTGGATATGTGTATGTGTGTACAAGATTATAGGAAATGCCTCCCATGTTTGTGACATGCCTACTCGATGCTAGTCACCACTGCCTGGCCTATTGGGGGCGGTCTTGGGGAGTTGCGGCACGGGCCCCACTGGGATGGGTCGTGAAATACCTATAGGTTTTTATGTTATGGTAATGATCTAAAACCACATATAATTAAACACAATGGGTCAAAAATCATCATTCGTTCTTATGGTTGACTAGCATCTCGTGAACTGATGTCATTCAATTTTCAGTTACAACCCCGTATAGATGAGTATGAGGATGAATATAATGTTTATATATATATTTACCTATATTATATTATATTTTTAATATAATTATACTTTTTTAGTCATTATATAATATATACATTTTTTACTTTCCATTCTATAGTGCATACGATAACCTTGCTCATGTGTATGGTGGGCTGTCACCTTTTCAAGTGATGTCATTCCTTTTCCCTAACGCAATATATATAAGTTAATAAGAATATATTTAATGAATTTATGATATATACATAAACTAATTATGATATTAATCACATATTTATCATTCTAAAAAGATAAAATATCATTTTCATTCTTATACAGAAAAATGAAAATGTTATTCTTGTACGTATGGACTACCACCTTCAGGAAGTAATGTGACTCTCTTTTCATTACCACACCACATGGATGATAAATAAAAGTATATTTATAGAAATAATATGATTCTTATTATATTTTTATCACTATTTAATGATAATATTTTACTTAACTCATTTTCATAATGATCGTTAAAAAATGGAAATGTTACTCTATGAAGAACCAACTCTCTCCATTTTCATAAAAAACATCATTTCTAAAACCAATATTTTATGATTAATATTAGAAGTATAATTTATTTATAAATATTATAATTATATCACAAATATTATAATGGAGATTATGTAACCATGATCAATGTAATAGGACCAAAAATAATTAATGAAAACATATATGAAAAACAAAGTTGATATTACCTAAAAAGTGACTTTAACAACGAATTGTTAATAAATGGGTAATAAAAAGACATTAGTAAATAATATGTGATACGATAAATGGTAGTTTGTTTAAATTATAGTTTTAAAGTAAACTTATATTTATTATACATGATATTCTAATGAGTACGAAGGATTTCAAAACTTATGATAAGTAATTTCTATCTCACATTTTACATTTGTGAGACACATCCCATATTCAAAAACCAATTATTTTATGGGGTGAATATTCTATCTAGGAACTTTTTTAATGAATACTATTCCTAAAATTTTTATATTTACATATCCATTTTGGGATCAATTTTTCATGGGGCATACGGTCTAAAAGTTATGTTGTCCGTAGGAGATTTTTGCTTCAACATGACTTCTTTGAGACATATTGATAGTGCGCTATCGTGGGCGCCCTCAAATGATTAATGTGATTTTGGGGTACTTAGGTGCAGCAGAGTGGCTGACCAAGGTCATCTCTCAAAGGAGGAAGTGAATTTAACAACTTATTAAATGTATTATAAAAATAAAATAAAAGTGAATAAAATAAAAACACTACTTTAAAGTATTGGGGTTTTTTATAGTTTATGAATCTAGAAGAATTTTTCTGGAATAAGATTGTATATATATATTTTTGTTTTTAGTTTTGAAATGCATTTCGATTAAAATGACACAACAAGAATATGTTTTTTTAGAAATCTATTTTAAAAGGCGTAATAGATCTTACTCTACCTCTTCATTCACTTATTAATAATAATCATTTAAATCAATATCCACTTATTTATGATCCCCTAATTTTTTATCCCTCTAACCCTATGAGATTTAACTTAAACACAAAGATGAAATTACTTAAACCCTAGGCTAGCTTCGGAACACGCAATCGCAACACCCTGCTTTGATTGTTGTTCTAAGGATAGCTTATGGTCAGTGGTTAATTAGAGAACATATCCATTCTGGAAATGAGGATGAATTGTGTTTAGATATTATATTTGAACTCTACAAATTTATCCCTTGTGGTCTTCTATTACCGATTAAGATTACTCTCTCACAATTTACACAAAATCCAGACCTCACGTGTTTTTGTGTTAATTGTTCAATTGTTTGCTTAGTTTCTTGTAATTTAAAAACACAATTCATGGTTCATATTATGTGAATTACAGTAGCTTATTTATTCAAAATAATTAAATGAAGAGGGTATAATATAGGTCGATTACTAAAAGACTACTCTTCCAATGGTGGCGTAATCATCGTAGAAGCATTTTGCATGTGCAAAGGTTTATAATGGGTATAACCCAATAACGATTATACTAAAGAATGCCAGACCAAAGAGGAAGATTAAGAGAAGAAGAAATTTAAACAAAACAGAAGAAAAGAGAAGAAATAAAATAAGAACAAAGAAGTTTTTTACACAAACAAAACCATTACAACATGAAGGAGGAGAAGAAGGCTTCGTCGAAGGGATCCTTGATTCAAGATCTACCCTTATTGAAATGGTTGGAGAATTGGAGTGGATCCACTTCTTCTCTGCCCTCAACTTCCCAAAGCACGTTCGAACCCCACCAAATGAGAAAAACACTAATTTATAGAGTGGTGGGGAGGCTAGGATCAAAGTGGATTCAAGTGTGAATGGAGAATCTCGGCCAAATATTTTATGCCAAATTGTACCGGCCATTTGACCACCCAAATGCGTGAATTGGCCGACCTTCTAGAAGGATAAACTGTGAGTATATGGGTCCTCAATCTCCTATACAACGTTGGGCTCAATCCAGGCCCAGATGAAGGAGTTATGGCCAAAATACAGAAGCTTCTCTATTCTGGCGAGTCCATCCCAACTTTCATTTCATGGCCAATTTTCAACAAACAAATGCACTATTTAGCTATAGTGTCCTGAATAAAAGTGGTAGATAATTAAGTTAGGAACACTTTTACAAAATTAAACATTCAAATAATAAATATAAAAATATTTATCATCGAAATACTACAGTGCACTATAAAAGGTAAAACTGGAATTTTCACCAAATTTTCAAATGAATGATCAAATTCCAAATATTTTATAAAGAAACATATTTAAAAAAATTTGAGAAAATTATATCATTTATTATCAATAAAATATTCAATAAAATAGTGTTTTATCAACTTCCCCACACTTACCCTTTTGCAGTCATGTGAAAAACCTCATATCAAGTAAACATCAATATCAAATCAAAACCAATTTTAGAACACATATCCTTAAGATAAATCAATTTCACACCAAGTATCAAAAGATATCATGCCTCATAAAAAACCATATTTCAGGTTCTCTATTTATATCATTCAATATATTTCCACTTCATTTATCCGCCCATGCACAAAACACTTACCTCGCTTGAATTTTCACTCATCACTCAAATATCAATTTTTTTGCAATATATTTCTCATCCAAACTCATACAAGGGTCACCATGGGCTTGATAGATTCCTACATCGGTACCCTATTTGAGTCAAGGACATATGTTTATCATGAGGACTTTTCAGGGTTGTTCTATGGCTTTCGGTTGGTAGGATTTAGATGTGAAAAATTCTGAGGCTGAATAAGGAGGGCTTGACTCTTTTTGAAGAAAAATTGCATTAATCTATTTTTTACTTAAATATGGTATTTTTCCTCAATCCCCATAGTATGAATTCAGCCCCATCATCAACAAAAGACATGAAAATTTTACATCATTCATCATTTCAGCATCAAAAATTTCAATCTTCTCAAACATGATTTTCTTGAAAGCTCCAGAAAAGGCACAACTTTTCACCTCAATTAGAAGCTCCAGAAAAGAAACAACATTCAATATAATGACTTTCTTCAGTAGAAAACACATCTCTTCAGAATTTAATTTTTCACCCAAAGCATGACAGAATGTGGTGTCACAACACAAGATATATTCCCCCACACTTAAGCTCAACTAGATTATGCAATTTCACTTCAAGAGTTGGTTGGATATGGAAAATTGGCTTGTAATGTGTCTAACATAAAAGGATGTGCATGGATTCTAAGGGCTAAAAGGATTAAATATTCAAGGTAGGCCATTATAAAAAAGGATTATTTGAAATGGGGGCTTTAATACCAAACAAATGTCTCAATCATTTAAACATAAGTTCCTCAAACCCTCATGTTTTGACAGGAATAGATCAAATTCTGGTCAAATCAAGTATGGTTTGATTCTCTCAAGAAGTGAGGTGAATGTAAAGAATATGAAAATAATGGTTTATAAGCCTCACATGAAAGTGATTTCAAATATAAAGACAGTGAGATGTGGCAAGGGATTCAAAATCCAGTGTACTTTTCATGAAATTACTAAATATTTGAACTTGAAACAAAGTAATTTCAGCATTCATTTTAGCTTAGTTTCAAGGGGTAAATTGTTTCACTTATTGATATGGATTTAAAAATGGTGATGAGAATCTTTTTAGCTCAAAATGTTTCAAAAAAAACATAGAAAATAAACACACAAAATTTGAAAAACACACAAAAAAATTATGGTTTTTTTTAAATAGGAAAAAAATTGAAATTACTAAACTAAAAGGTTCCCTACCCCACACTTAAAATATTGCATTGTCCTCAATGTGAACACATGAGATGATATATGCACCTAAAATGTAGAATTTTTAAATAGGACAAATAATATAAAAGTTAAAGGATTAGGAACAGCCTGACGTGCTTAAGTGATGATGGGGTCATGCAGTGTGATAAAATTCACTGCATCAGTAGGATTTCCCTCAATGTATCTCTTCAAACATTGCCCATTGAATTTAAAGCTCCTTCCAGTGTCCTCTTGTGTGATCTCCAAAGCACCATAAAGAAAAACATTAGATACAATATAAGGGCCTAACCATCTGGGACGCAACTTACCATGCATCTGCTTCAGTTGTGAACTATAGAGAAGGACTTTCTCTCCAACATGAAACTCCATTTGATGGATCATTTTTTCATGAGCTACTTTTGACCATTCCTTGTAGAGCCTTGAGTTCTCATATGATGACAATCTAATCTCCTCAAGCTCTTGAATTTGCAGCTTCCTTTGAATTCCTGCTTGGGCCAAATCCATGTTGCATTTCTTTATAGCCCAATAAGCTCGATGCTCATCTTCCATGGGTAGATGACGCGCTTTCCCAAAAACAATCCGAAATGGGGAAATACTAATGGGTGTCTTGTATGATGTCCTATAAGCTCACAATGCATCATCCAAGCGCTTTCTCCAATCCTTCCTATTTGGCTACACGGTTTTCTCCAAAATTTGTTTCAACTCACGATTTGAAACCTCAGCCTGGCCATTTGTTTGGGGGTGGTATGGTGTTGATATTTTGTGTGTCACCCCATGCTTTCAAAGGAGGGAAGCGAAATTACTATTGAAAAAGTGTGTCCCTTGGTCATTGATGATGTCCTTTGGTACTCCAAACCTTCAAATAATCTGTGCTTTGACAAAGTCCACAACAACATGAGAATCATCAGTCCTAGTGGCCTTAGCCTCCACCCATTTGCTCACATAATCAACAGAAACCAAAATATAGAAGATAACATATGAACTTGGAAAAGGACCCAAAAAATCAATTCCCCAAACATCAAAAATCTCACAGAATAAAATGGGTTTTTGGGGCATCTCGTGTCTCCTTGAAATATTTCTAGTGTGTTGGCAACGAGAGAATGACTTACAAAACACATGGGAATCATGGAATAAGCTAGGACAATATAATTTAGAGTCTAAAACTTTCCTAGCTGTCCGTTGGGGTCCAAAGTCTCCACCATAGGAAAGTGTATGATAGAATTGCAAAACAGATTCAAACTCATGATCAGGAATACACCTCCTAATAACTTGGTCACTACACATGCACCATAATTATGGATCATCCCAAACATAAAATCTTGACTCACTCTTTAATTTTTGGACTTGATGTTTCTTTAAACTTGCAGGGATTTCAGAGGCAACAAGGTAGTTAACAAAATCAGCATACCAAGGATGCGTACCTGAGATGGTATAGAGATGCTCATCGGGGAAAGTCTCCTGAAGTGGTACCTGATCCAAGGTGTCATCCTCCAGTGTGTGAGTAAGCCTACTCATGTGGTCCGCCACCAAGTTTTCTGACACCTTTTTTTCCTTTATCTCGATGTCAAACTCTTGAAGAATGAGCATCTGACGGATAAGTCGTGGCTTTGCATCTGGCTTCTTCAAGAGGTACCTCAGAGCTGCATGGTCCGAAATAACAACTACTTTAGAGCCCAATGAATATGAACAGAATTTATCTAAAGAAAATATGACAGCAAGGAACTCCTTTTTGTGGTAGTGTAGTTTTATTGGGCTGAATCCAATGTCCTTAATGCATAGGCAATCACATGTGAACGTCCTTCCACCCTCTGAGATAAGACAGCTCCAACCGTGAATTTGGAGGCGTCACACATAATCTCAAAAGGAATCTCCCACCGTGGGGGATGTATGATAGGTGGAGTGGTCAGACGTTGTTTTAGATCATCAAATGAATTCCTGCAAGAAACATCAAACACAAAATCATAATCCTTTTGAAGTAATTTTGACATAGGAAGAGAAATCTTACCAAAATCTTTGATGAAGTGACGATAAAATCCTGCATGCCCTAGGAAAGATCTAACATCACGCGCACAGAAAGGATATGGTAAGGATGAAATAATATCTACCTTTGATCTATCAACCTCTATCCCATGTTTTGACACTACATGCCCTAAGACAATGCCATGCTCTACCATGAAATGACACTTTTCGATGTTTAGGACAAGATTCTTCTCAATACAATGATTCAACACATTTACCAAACTAATGAGACATTCATCAAATGAAGACCCATACACTGTAAAATCATCGATAAATTCCTCCATACATGTCTCAATAAAATCAAAAAAAATACTCACCATGCATCTCTGGAAGGTACCTGGGGCGTTAGCAAAGTCCAAATGGCATCCTCCGATAGGAAAATGTGCAAAAGGGACAGGTGAATGTAGTCTTCTTCTGATCCCCTGGAGCTATAGGAACCTGAAAATATCCAGAAAAGCCATCCAAGAAACAATAGTGTGTCTTCCCAGCTAGTCTCTCAAGCATCTGATTAATAAATGGGAGGGGGAAATGGTCATTGCGAGTGATTTAGTTTCCTATAATCAATACACACACACCAAATGTTTTTCACCCTCATTGGAACTAACTCATCTTTCTCATTTTTAACAACAGTAACACCACACTTCTTAGGCACAACCTGAATAGGACTTACCCACTGAGAATCTGAAATGGGAAAGATTATACATGCCTCAAGAAATTTCTCAACTTATTTATTAACAACTTCCAGGAGGGTAGGATTGATTCTCCTTTGTGGTTGTCTCACCAGTTTAGCCCCATCCTCCAAGAGAATCCAATGCATGAAAATAGAGGGGCTAATACCTGATATGTCAGCCAAGGTCCACCCAATCGCCCTGATATTCTCCCTCAAAATATTCGAAAGATTTTCTTCATGTTCAAAAGGGAGATTGTTAGAAATGATAACAGGTAATATCTCACCACTAAACAAATATGAGTATTTCATATTTTGTGGCAATGGCTTGAGTTCTAATGAAGGAGGGTGTAGTATGGATGGAGACATTGAAGGAACTGAAATATGTGCACAAAGAGCATCAGTATCAGAATAGACATCATCAAAATCAGAGAATAAAGCATCAAATCCATCAGCATACTCAACATCCATTTCATAATCAGAGTGAACATGATCAAAATCAGAATATGAATCCACATCAAAATCAAATCCAAGAGAGGATTGTGTATCATCAATATCTGTGGAAGTGATCTTATACATCAAACTCGAACCAATACTCATAATCACCATAAGCATAGGACAATAAAATTCTATGGAGTTTTTATTTGGTGGTTCAAAATGGGAGATAACAAAAGAAGAATGGTCCTCTGAGGGGTACTTCGTGGAATCCATAACATTAAATATCACAACTTCATCCCCAAATTCCATGGAAAGTGTACCCTCATTGACATTTATGATATTTTTTGCAGTTTTGCGGAAGGGCCTAACTAAGATAATGGGGGCATGAGAACTTACCTGATCATCCTCCATGTTAAGCACATAGAAGTCTGCTATAAAGATCATGTATCTTACCCGGACAAGTACATCGTCAAGGACTCCCACTGGATATTCCGTAGCTCTATTAACCAATTGCACCACTAATATTGTTGGATTCAACTCACCAACCTGCAAGGAAGAGAATACAGAGTGAGGCATCACATTTATTGAAGCTCCTAAATCACAAAGAGAATGAGAGAAGTGAAACTCCCATATTGTACATGGGATGGTGAATTTCCTAGGATCCTTGCACTTTGTTGGCATTTCTAGAGTTGGTGTAATGAGTGCTAAGACATTCCTTCCAAGGTTGATCCTCTCATTTCTCATGAGCCCTCTTCGATTGGTACAAAGTTCTTTTAAGAATTTTGCATGCCTTGGAATTTTCTTAATGGCTTCAAGTAGAGGAATGTTGATCTCCACACACTTGAATGTATCCAAAACCACCTTTTGCATTGCTTCTTCAGCCATCTTATTGGTTTGAACAACCCTGTTGGGAAAAGGAAGTGGTTTAGAAGGAACACCATCAATATTTTTCTTACCTTTATCTTTCTCCTTTGATTGCTCATCAGTTGGTATGGAATGCGGCTTCTCTGAGGTTGAGGTGAATCCCGGTGGAATGGTAGGTACATATGTATCGTTCATTTGCTTCCCACTTCTCAATGTGATGGCACTAACATTCCCCTTTGGATTTGGAGTGGGTTGGGAAGGTAGATTTCCGGAATTATTACTTACAAGTTCATGGAGGGCGGTGGCAATCTGGCTCATTTGAGTCTTTAACTCCCTCAGCTCCGAACTTTGACTATTCAACTCATTTTGTTGATTAAGAAAAAATTTCTTCAAAAGATCATCAGTATTAGAATCTACCTTTGGTGGGGGATTCCCTTGTTATTGGCTTGTTGATGCTTGGGCTTCAAATCTCTATTGGGGTTGTTGGAAACCCTGCTGGTAAGGCGGAGGCTGCTGGAAGTTTGGTTGAAAAGGGGGCCTTTGTTGTTGTCCAGAGCCATACCTCATGTCTGATTGATCTTTCCACCCATGGTTGTATGTTGGAGAAAAGGAATCAAACTTCTTTTGGGGATATGGTTGTTGTTGCTGCTGAAATGGTCTCCCTGGGAATACTCCTGCACAATCCTCTATCTCTTGTAGTTGTGGGCAACAGTCAGTTGGGTGGCTTGTCTCAGTGCAAATTCCACAAGGTCTTGATGGAGGGGGTAGAGATATATTTTGTGCCAAAGAAATTTTCCTCACCATAGTTTTCAATTCTTCTAACTTGGTATCAATCAAATAACTCTCAAGAGAAGAAGGACTTACCTGATGTACTCCCCTGATATGTGGTGTACCTCGACCACCAAATTTTTGGGAGTTTTGTGCCATCTTGTCAATCAATGCACATGAGGCTACCAGTGTCTTGTCCACCAATGCTCCTCCATCTGAATCATCAACCATGCTCCTCTCCATGGGTGGGAGTCCTTCGTAGAAGTATTGGATGAGGAGTTGCTCACTGATTTGGTGATGCGGACAGCTTGCGCATAACTTCTTGAATCTCTCCCAATACTCATACATTGACTCCCCTTGTGCTTTCTTGATCCATGAGTTCTCCTTAATAATGGAAGTGGTCCTTGATGCTGGAAAAATATCTACAAGAAAAGACGTTTCAAATCGTTCCAACAAGTTAAATCTTCAGGTTGTAAATAATACATCCAATCTTTCGCAGCTCCATCAAGTGAGAATGGGAATGCCCTTAATTTGATTTGGTCTTCAGATAAATTTCTTGGTTTCAAGTTTGAGCAAACCACATTAAATTCTTTCAAATGTTTATTGGGATCCTCACTAGAGAGGCCATGAAACTTTTGAAGTAAGTGAATTAACCCATATTTTAGTTCAAAGTCCGATCGAGATTTGGGTATGCAATACAATTTGGTTGATAGTTAATATCAGGTGCATCCAATTATCAAATGGTTATATTAAGTTCATTTCCATTATTTTCATCCATTGGTTCTTTTTTTATGTTTGAATTTGAATAACTTCCAATTCCAATGTTTCCAAAAGAGAGGAATTCACCAACTGGTTGAATATTGAAACTTCCCGTAGACTTAGATTTTCTGATTCGAGCCCTAAGGCTGCGTTCAATCTCTGGGTCAAGATCTAAGAGATCTTTGGAATTATTTCATGTCATAAATCAAATAAAAATGAAAAGAAATTGAGTGGACCATAGTAAAATAAAAATTAGAAGTTGAGTTTATGGTCCAAAAAGCAAAGAAGAGGTTGAAAAAATGAAAACTTGAGATAGGGTAAAGATGAAAGGGAGAGGTGAAGAAAATAATAAAATGAAAAATAAAAGAAATAATTCTAAATGGTTGACTAAATTACTTTCCTCTCCGGAAATGGTGCCAATTTGATAGAGCGCTGTCGTGGGCACCCTCAAATGATTAATGTGATTTTGGGGTACTTAGGTGCCGCAGAGTGGCTGACCAAGGTCGTCTCTCAAAGGTGGAAGTGAATTTAACAACTTATTAAAGGTATTCTAAAAATAAAATAAAAGAGAATAAAATAAAAACACTAATTTAAAGGATTGGGGTTTTTTATAGTTTGTGAATCTAGAATAAGTTTGCTGGAAGAATATTGTATATTTTTTTGTTTTTGTTTTGAAATGAATTTCGATTAAAATGACACAACAAGCAGATGTTTTTTTAGAAATCTATTTTAAAAGGTGTAATCAATCTAAATCTACCTCTTCATTCACTTAATAATAATTATAATTTAAATCAATATCCAATTAATTATGATCCCCTAATTTTTTATCCCTCTAACCCTACGAGATTTAACTTAACCACAAAGATGAAATTACTTAAACCCTAGGCTAGCTTCAGAACACGCAATCACAACACCCTGCTTTGATTGTTGTTATAAAGATAGATTATGGTCAGTGGTTAATTAGAGCACATATCCATTCTAAAAATTATGATTAATTGTGTTTAGGGATTATATTTGATTTCTACAAATTTATCCCGTGTGGTCTTTTATTACCGATTAAGATTATGCTCTCACAATTTACACAAAATCCCGACCTCACGTGCTTTTTTGTTAATTATTCAATTGCTTGCTTAGTTTCTTGTAATTTAAAAACACAATTCATGGATCATATTATGTGAATTACAGTATCTTATATATTCAAAATAATTAAATTAAGAGGGTAGAATATAGATCGATTACTAAAAGACTACTCTTCCTTGGGTGGCGTAATCATCGTAAAAGCGTTTTGCATGTGCAAAGGTTTATAATGGGTATAACCCAATAACGCTTCTACTCAAGAATTCTAGACCAAAAATGAAGATTAAGAGAAGCATAAATTTAAACAAATCAGAATAAGAGAGAAGAAATAATATAATAATAAAGATGTTTATTACACAAACAAAATCATTACAACATGAAGGAGGAGAAGAAGGCTTCATCGAAGGGATCCTTGCTTCTAGAGATACCCATATTGAAATGGTTGGATAATTGGAGTGGATCCACTTCTCCTATTCCCTCAACTTCCCAAAGCACGTCCCAACCCCACCAAATGAGAAAAACACCAATTTATAGAGTGGTGGGGAGGCTAGGTTCAAAGTGGTTTCAAGTGTGAATGGGGAATCTCGGACAAATATTTTATACCAACTTGCACCTCCCATTTGACCACCAAAACGCGTGAATGGGCCGCCATTCCAGAAGGATCAAATGTGAGGATATGGTTCCAATATCTCCTCTACAAAGTTGGGCTCAATCCAGGCCTATATGAAAGAGTTATGGCTAACATACAAAAGATTCTCTATTCTGGCGAGTCCATCCCAACTTTGACTTCATTACCCCTTTGCAACAACCAAATGCACTCTTTCGCTCTGGTGTCCTGAATAAAAGTTGTATATATTTACGTTAGAAACAGGTTTACAAAATTTAATATTCAAATAATAAATATTTTTATATTTATCATCGAAATACTACAGTTCACTATAAAGGGTAAAACTGGAATTTTCACCAAATTTTCAAATGAATGATCAAATCCCAAATATTTAATAAATAAACATATTTAAAACAATTTGAGGAAATTATATCACTTATTATAAATAAAATATAAAATAAAATAGTGTTTTATCAACTCCCCCACACTTACCCTTTTGCACTCCTGGGCAAAACCTCATATCAAGTAAACATCAATATCAAATCAAAACCAATTTTAGAACACATATCCTTAAGATCAATAAATTTAACACCAAGTTTCAAAAGATATCATTCCTCATAAAAAACCTTATTTCAAGTTCTCCATTTATATCATTCAATATATTTCCACTTCATTTATCCGCCCATGCCCAAAACACTTACCTCGCTTGAATTTTCTCCCATCACTCAAATATCAATTTTTTTGCAATGTCTTTCTCATCCAAACTCATACAAGGGTCACCATAGGCTTGATAGATTCCTACATCGCTACCCGATGTGAGTGAAGGACATATGTTTATCATGAGGACTTTTCAGGGTAGTTCTGTGGCTTTCGGTTGGTAGGATTTAGATGTGAAAAATTCTGAGGCTGAATAAGGAGGGCTTGACTCTTTTTGAAGAAAAATTGAATTAATCTAATTTTTACTTAAATATGGTCTTCTACTCAATCCACATAGTATCAATTCAGATCCATAATCAACAAAAGACATGAAAAGTTTACACCATTCATCATTTCTGCATCAAAAATTTCAATATTCTCAGACATGATTTTCTTGAAAGCTCCTGAAAAGGCACCGCTTTCCACCTCAATTAGAAGCTCCAAAAAAGGCGCAACTTTCAATATAATGACTTTATTCAGTAGAAAACACATCTCTTTAGAATTTAATTTTCCACCCAAAGCATCACAAAATGTGGTTTCACAACACTAGATAGATTCCCCCACACTTAAGCTCAACTAGATTATGCAATTTCACTTCAAGAGTTGGTTGGATAGGGAAAATTGGTTTGTAATGTGGCTAACCTAATAGGTTGTGTATGGCTTCTAAGGGCTACAAGGATTAAATATTTAAGGTAGGCCATTATGAAAAAGAATTATTTGAAATGGGGGCTTTAATACCAAACAAATGCCTCAATCATTTAAACATAAGTACCTCAAACCCTCATGTTTTGACAGGAATAGATCAAATTCTGGTTAAATCAAGTATGGTTTGGTTCTCTCAAGAAGTCAGGTGAATGTAAAGAATATGAAAATAATGGTTTAGAAGCTTTAGAGGAAAGTGATTTCAAATATAATGACAGTGAGTTGTGGCATGGGATTCAAAATTTAGTGTAATTTTCATGAAATTACTAAATATTTTAACTTGAAACAAAGTCATTTCAGCATTCATTTAAGATTAGTTTCAAGGGGTAAATTGTTTCACTTATTGATATGGATTTAAAAATGGTGATGAGAATCATTTTATCTCAAAAGGTTTTAAAAAAACATAGAAAATAAACACACAAAATTTAGAAAACACACAAAAAAATTTTTGGTTTTTTTTAAACAGGAAAACAATTTAAATTACTAAACTAAAAGGTTCCCTCCCCCACACTTAAAATATTGAATTGTCCTCAATGTGAACACATGAGATGATATATGCACATGAGATGCAGAATTTTTAAATAGGACAAATAATATAAAAGTGAAAGGGTTAGGAACAGCCTGATGTGCTCAAGTGATGATGGGGTCATGCAGTGTGATAAAATCCACTGCATCAGTAGGATGTCCCTCAATGTATCTCTTCAAACGTTTCCCATTTGACAGTAAAGCTCCTTCCAGTGTCCTCTTGTCTGATCTCCACTGCACCATAAGGAAAACCATTATATACAATATAAGGGCCTAACCATCTGGAACGCAACATACCAGGAATCAGCTTCAGTCGTGAACTGTAGAGAAGGACTTTCTCTCCAACATGAAACTCCCTTTGTTGGATCATTTTGTCATGAGAGAATTTTGATCTTTCCTTGTAGAGCCTTGAGTTATCATATGATGACAATCTAATCTCCTCAAGCTCTTGAATTTTTAGCTTCCATTGAATTCCATCTTGGGCCAAATCCATGTTGCATTTCTTTATAGCCCAATAAGCCTGATGCTCATCTTCCACGAGGAGATGACACGCTTTCCCAAAAACAATCCGAAATGGGGACCTACCAATGGGTGTCTTGTACGCTATCCTATAAGCCCACAATGCATCATCCAAGCCCTTGCTCCAATCCTTCCTATTTGGCTGCACAGTTTTCTCCAAAATTTGTTTCAACTCACGATTTGAAACCTCAGCCTGGCCATTTGTTTTGGGGTGGTATGGTGTTGATGTTTTGTGTGTCACCCCATACTTTCGAAGGAGGGAAGAGAAATTCCTATTGAAAAAGTGTGTCCCTTGGTCACTGATGATGGCCTTTGGTACTCCAAACCTGTAAAAAATCTGTGCTTTGACAAAGTCCACAACAACATGAGAATCATCAGTCCTAGTGGCCTTAGCCTCTACCCATTTGCTCACATAATCAACAGTAACCAAAATATACACGAAACCATATGAACTTGGAAAAGGACCCATAAAATCAATTCCCCAAACATCAAAATTCTCACAGAATAAAATGGGTTGTTGGGGCATCCCGTGTCTCCTTGAAATATTTCCAGTGTGTTTGAAATGAGAGCATGACTTACAAAACACATGGGAATCATGGAATAAGCTAGGCCAATATAATCCAGAGTCTAATACTTTCTTAGCTGTCCGTTGGGGTCCAAAGTGTCCACCACATGCAAGTGTATGGTAGAATTGAAAAATAGACTCAAACTCATGATCAGGAATACACCTCCTAAAAACATGGTCACTGCACATGCGCCATAAGTATGGATCATACCAAACATAAAATCTTGACTCACTCTTAAATTTTTGGACTTGATGTTTCTTTAAACTTGTAGGGATTTTAGAGGTAACAAGGTAGTTAACTAAATTAGCATACCAATGATACGTACTTGAGATGGTATAGAGATGCTCATCAGGGAAAGTGTCCCTAAGTGGTACCTGATCCAAGGTGTCATCCTCTAGTGTGTGAGTAAGCCTACGCATGTGGTCCTCCACCAAGTTTTCTGACCCCTTTTTGTACTTTATCTCGATGTCAAACTCTTGATGAAGGAGCATCCAACGAATAAGTCGTGGATTTGCATCTGGCTTCTTCAAGAGGTACCTCAGAGCGGCATGGTTAGAAAAAATAACTACTTTAGAGCCCAATAAATATGAACGGAATTTATCTAAAGCAAATTTGATAGCAAGAAACTCCTTTTTGTGGTAGTGTACTTTTATTAGGTTGAATCCAATGTCCTTGATGCATAGGAAATCACATGTGAATGTACTTCCACCCTCTGAGATAAGACATCTCCAACCACGAAGTTGGAGGCGTCACACATAACCTCAAAAGGAATCTCCCACCGTGGGGGCTGTATGATAGGTGGAGTGGTCAGACGTTGTTTTATCTCATCAAATGAATTCCTTCAAGAAACATCAAACACAAAATCAGAATCCTTTTGAAGTAATTTTGACATAGGAAGAGCAATCTTACTAAAATCTTTGATGAATCGCTGATAAAATCTTTCATGCCCTAGGAAGGATATAACATCACGCACACATGAAGGATATGGTAAGGATGAAATAATATCTACCTTTGATCTATCAACCTCTATCCCATGTTTTGACACTACATGCCCTAAGACAATTCCATGCTCTACCATGAAATGACACTTTTCAAAGTTCAGGACTAGATTCTTCTCAATACAATGATTCAACACATTTCCCTAACTAATAAGACATTCATCAAATGAAGACCCATACACTGTAAAATCATCCATAAATACCTCCCTGCATGTCTCAATAAAATCAGAAACAATACTCACCATGCATCTTTGGAAGGTACCTGGGGCGTTCCAAAGTCCAAATCGAATCCTCCGGTAGGCAAATGTTCCAAAGAGACGGGTGAATATAGTATTCTCCTGACCCTATGAAGCTATAGGAACCTGAAAATATCCAGAAAATCCATCCAAGAAACAATAGTGTGTCTTCCTAGCTAGTCTCTCAAGCATATGATTAATAAATGGGAGGGGGAAATGGTCCTTGCGAGTGGTCTGATTTAGTTTCCTATAATCAATACACGCACACCAACTATTTTTCACCCTCATTGGAACTAACTCATCTTTCTCGTTTTTAACAACAGTAACACCACACCTCTTAGGAACAACCTGAATAGGAATTACCCACTGAGAATCTGAAATGGGAAAGATTATACCTGCCTCAAGAAATTTCTCAAATTCTTTTTTAACAACTTCCAGGAGGGTGGGATTGAGTCTCCTTTGTGGTTGTCTCACCGGTTTAGCCCCATCCTCGAAGAGAATCCTATGCATGAAAATGGAGGGGATAATACCTGATATGTCAGCCAAGGTCCACCCAATCGCCCTGATGTTCTCCCTCAAAATATTGAAAAGCATTTCTTCATGTTCAAAAGGGAGATTGTTAGAAATGATAACAGGTAATATCTCACCACTCAACATGTATGAGTATTTTAGAATTGGTGGAAATGGATTTAGTTCTAATGAAGGTGGTTGTAGTATTGATGGAGACATTGAAGGAACTGAAATATGTGCACAAAGAGCATCAGTATCAGAATAGAAATCATCAAAATCAGAGAATAAAGCATCAAATCCATCAGCATATTCAACAACCATTTCATAATCAGAGTGAACATGATCAAAATCAGAATATGAATCCACATCAAAATCAAATCCAAGAGAGGATTGTGTATTCGAAACATATGTGGAAGTGCTCTTAGACATCAAACTCGAACCAATACTCATAATATTCTTAAGCATAGGACAATCAAATTCTATGGAGTTTTTATTTGGTGGTTCAAAATGGGAGATAACAAAAGCAGAATGGTCATCTGAGGGGAACTTCGTGGAATACATAACATTAAATATCACAACTTCATCCCCATATTCCATGGAAAGTGTACCCTCATTTACATTTATGATAGTTTTTGCAGTTTTGAGGAAGGGCCTACCTAAGATAATGGGGGCATGAGAACTTACCTGATCATCCTCCATGTTAAGCACATAGAAGTATACTGGAAAGATCATCTCTCTTACCCGGACAAGTACATCCTCAAGGACTCCCACTAGAAATTCCATAGCTCTATTCGCCAATTTCACCACTACTCTTGTTGGCTTTAACTCACCAACCTGCAAGGAAGAGAATACAGAGTGAGGCATCACATTTATTGAAGCTCCTAAATCACAAAGAGAATCAGAGAAGTGCAACTCCCCTATGGTACATGGGATGGTGAATGTCTCAGGATCTTTGCACTTTGTTGGCATTGCTAGAGTTGGTGAAATGAGTGCTGAGACATTCCTTCCAAGGGTGATCCTCTCATTTCCCTTGAGCCCTCTTCGATTGGTACAAATTTCTTTTAAGAATTTTTCATGCCTTGGAATTTGATTAATGGCTTCAAGTAGAGGAATGTTGATCTCCACATGCTTGAATGTGTCCAAAACCTCATTTTTTATTGCTTCTTCAGCCATATTATTGTTTTGAACAACCCTATTGGGAAAAGGAAGTGGTTTAAAAGGAACACCATCAATCTTTATCTTACCTTTATCTTTCTCCTTGGATTGCTCATCAGTTGGTATGGAATGCGGCTTCTCTGGGGTTGAGGTGAATCCCAGGGGAATGGTAGGTACAGATGTATCGTTCATTTGCTTCCCACTTCTCAATGTGATGGCACTAACATTCCCCTCTGGATTTGGAGTGGGTTGGGAAGGTAGATTTCTGGAATTCTTACTTACAAGAACATGGAGGGCGGTGAAAATCTGGCTCATTTGAGTCTTTAACTCCCTCAGCTCTGAACTTTGACTCTTCAGCTCATTTTGTTGATTAAGAACAATTTTATTCAAAATATCATCAGTATTAGAATCTACCTTTGGTGGGGGATTCCCTTGTTGTTGGCTTGTTGATGCTTGGGCTTCAAATCTCCATTGGGGTTTTTGGAAACCCTGCTGGTAAGGCAGAGGCTACTGGAAGTTTGGTTAAAAAGGGGGACTTTGTTGTTGTCCAGAGCCATACCTCATGTCCGATTGATCTTTCCACCCTTGGTTTAATGTTGGAGAAAATGAATAAAACTTTTTTTTGGATATGGTTGTTGTTGCTGCTGAAATGGTCTCCTTGGGAATACTACTGCACAATCCTCTATCTCTTGTAGTTGTGGGCAATAGTCAGTTGGGTGGCTTGTCTCAGTGAAAATGCCAAAAGGCCTTGAAGGAGGGGGTAGAGATGTATTTTGTGCCAAAGAAATTTTCCTCACCATAGTTTTCAATTCTTCTAACTTGGTATCAATCAAATGACTCTCAAGAGAATAAGGACTTACCTGATGTACTCCCCTAATATGTGGTGTACGTCGATCACCAAATTGTTTGGAGTTTTGGGTCATCTTGTCGATCAATGCACGTGCAGCAGCTGGTGTCTTGTCCACCGATGCTCCTCCAGCTGCAGCATCAACCATGCTCTTCTCCATGGGTGTGAGTCCTTCGTAGAAGTATTGGATGAGAAGTTGCTCACTGATTTGGTGATGCGGACAGCTTGCACATAACTTCTTGAATCTCTCCCAATACTCATACATTGACTCCTCTTATGCATGCTTGATCCTCGAGATCTCCTTACGAATGGAAGTGGTCCTTGGTGCTGGAAAATTCTTTGCAAGAAAAGATGTTTCAAATTGTTCCAACAAGTTACATCTTTGGGTTATAAATAATACATCCAATCTTTTGCAGCTCCATCAAGTGAGAATGGGAATTCCCTTAATTTGATTTGGTCTTCAGATACATTTCTTGGATTCAAGTTTGAGAAAACCACATTAAATTATTTCAAATGATTATTGGGATCCTCACCAGAGAGGCCATGAAACTTTGGAACTAAGCTAATTAACCCAGATTTTAGTTCAAAGTCCGATTCGAGATTTTGGTATGCAATACAATTTTGTTGATAGTTAATATCAGTTGCAGCCAATTCTCGAATGGTTCTATTAAGTTCATTTTCTTTTATTTTCAGCCATTGGTTATCCTTTTATGTTTGAATTTGAATAACTTCCAATTCCAATGTTTCCAGAAGAGAGGAATTCACCAACTGGTTGAATATTGAAACTTCCCGTAGACTGAGAATGTCTGATTCGAGCCCTAAGGCTGCGTTCAATATCAGGGTCAAGATCTAAGAGATCTCCAAGATTAGTTCATGTCATAAATCAAATAAAAATGAAAAGAAACTGAGTGGACCATAGTAAAATAAAAATGAGAAGTTGAGTTTATGGTCCAAAAAGAAAAGAAGAGGATGAAAAAAATGAAAACTTGAGAAAGGGTAAAGATGAAAGAGAGAGGTGAAGAAAATAATAAAATGAAAAATAAAAGAAATACCTCTAAATGGTTGAATATATTACTTGCCTCCCCGGAAATGGCACCAATTTGATAGAGCACTGGCGTGGGTACCCTCAAATGATTAATGTGATTTTGGGGTACTTAGGTGCAGCAGAGTGGCTGACCAAGGTCGTCTCTCAAAGGAGGAAGTGAATTTAACAACTTATTAAAGGTATTCTAAAAATAAAATAAAAGGGAATAAAACAAAAACACTACTTTAAAGGATTGGGTTTTTTTTATAGTTTATGAATCTAGAAGAAGTTTGCTGGAAGAAGATTGTATATATTTTTTTGTTTTTAGTTTTGAAATGAATTTCGATTAAAATGACACAACAAGAAGATGTTTTTTTTAAATCTATTTTAAAAGGCGTAATCAATCTAACTCTACCTCTTCATTCACTTATTAATAATTATCATTTAAATAAATATCCACTTAATTATGATCCCCTAATTTGTTATCCCTCTAACCCTACGAGATTTAACTTATCCACAAAGATGAAATTAATTAAACCCTAGGCTAGCTTCGGAACACGCAATCGCAGCACCCTGCTTTGATTGTTGTTCTAAGGATTGCTTATGGTCAGTGGTTAATTAGAGAACATATCCATTCTATAAATGAGGATGAATTGTGTTTAGGGATTATATTTGAACTCTAAAAATTTATCCTGTGTGGTCTTGTACTACCGATTAAGATTACGCTCTCACAATTTACACAAAATCCCGACCTCACGTGTTTTTGTGTTAATTGTTCAATTGCTTGCTTAGTTTCTTGTAATTAAAAAACACAATTCATGGATCATATTATTTGAATTACAGTAGCTTATTTATTCAAAATAATTAAATGAAGAGGGTAGAAGATAGATCAATTACTAAAATACTACTCTTCCATGGGTGGCGTAATCATCTTAGAAGTGTTTTGCATGTGAAAAGGTTTATAATGGGTATAACCCAATAACGCTTCTAGTCAAGAATTCCAGCCCAAATAGGATGATTAAGAGAAGATGAAATTTAAACAAATCAAAAGAACAGAGAAGAAATAAAATAAGAACAAAGAAGTTTATTACACAAACAAAATCATTACAACATGAAGGAGGAGAAGAAGGCTTCGTCGAAGGGATCCTTGCTTCAAGAGCTACCATTATTGAAATGGTTGGATAATTGGAGTGGATCTACTTCTCCTCTGCCCTAAACTTCCCAAATCACATCCCAACCCCACCAAATGATAAAAAACCCAATTTATAGAGTGGTGGGGAGGCTAGGTTCAAAGTGGTTTCATGTGTGAATGGAGAATCACGGCCAAATATTTTATTCCAACTTGAACCGCCCATTTGACCACCAAAACTCGTGAAAGGGCCGACCTTCCAGAAGTATCAAATGTGAGGATATGGGTCCTCTATCTCCTATACAAATTTGGGCTCAATACAGGCCCGGATGAAGGAGTTATGGCCAAAATACATAAGATTCTCTATTCTGGCGAGTCCATCCCAACTTTGACGTCATCCCCCTTTTGAACAAACAAATACACTCTTTAGCTCTAGTGTCCTGAATACAGGTTGTAGATAATTAAGTTAGGAACACTTTTAAAAACGTTCAAATTCAAATAATAAATATAAAAATATTTATCATCGAAATACTACAGTGCACTATAAAGGTTAAAACTGGAATTTTCACCAAATTTTCAAATGAATGATCAAACCACAAATATTTTATAAATAAACATATTTAAAACAATATGAGGAAATTATATCATTTATTATCAATAAAATATTCAATAAAATAGTGTTTTATCACATATGTTATGTTATGAGCCTATATTATTTTATGAGTTGAATATATAGACCCTTAGATAGGTAATATCATGAATTTATTTATCCTCATGGATTTTTATGTTCCATTTTATGTTATTACATCATGGTAATTAGGATTTAAATTTACCAAATTGGTAATGAATTTTTGTTACAATTTCATTGTTCATATGGATTATTTATAACTATATTTTGGATTATTAAATATTATGATCCATACCTCAATAAACTCATTAATTTTATTATTTTATTTTTATTCATGATATTTTTTTATAATAGTATGACTTTCCACCCTTTGAATCATAAAATAATATAGAAATTATTTTTAATAAAATATTACTTTATTTTTATGAGTGGTCCGTAATCCATTTTCTTCCAAAACAATGTTTCATGAAACTATTTTAAAAAGTGTTTTATTATTGTCTTGTGATATTTAAAGGAAATTTTAACTATGATTGAATTTTTTAAAATATATTTTTTAAATGAATCCTCTTCTGATTTTCCAAACAATTCCCAATTGGATTTTACCAAAAATGTTAATGGAATATTTTTTAAAATGTATGAAAGAATGAAACACTCCTTCTTAATGAAAATTATTTTCATTGAATATTATTTTATATGGTATGATTTTTATTTTCAATGAAAAATATATTCATAATTATTAATGTTATAAAAAGTATTTTTCAATGAGGAAAGGATATTTCCCTCATTAAATGTTTTAAATGATCATTCAAAACCATTTTCCATCTAAGATGACATCCGTTAATGTTTTCTATTCCTTTCTGGGACTATTATATGAGGATACCATTCTTATTCTTTCTATCTATGGTTTATTTTTATGATGGAATGATTTTTATGAAAATAGTATCTCTTCCATGGGTTGTACCATGTTAAAATTCTTATTGAACCTAATTCGTATTACCTGGGTAATGATATGCCGAAATGATGAAATGATTATGATACCGATCTCTTTTACATAGTTTAAGATATGATTAAATTTTTATGAAACCCATTTCATATCATGTGTTTTGATATGATGAATTTTTATGGTCTTTTCACACACATATGTATGATTTTCATTATGTGATGGTTGGGAAATATATCTCTCTCAAATGAATCAGCTAATTATTAATGTTATATGAGTTTCATCTGTATAAGATAGGTTATCCTGAGCACAAAAGAGGATACACAGGAGGTAATACCAATCTGAAGTTGTTAAATAGTTGGTTATCTCAAGCCTACTATGTTATAAATTTCTTAGTGGGTAACCAAGAAATAATATTTCTTGTACTTATTTTCACCACCCAAATCTATGTCTTTGAACAATTTTATACCCTTATTGATGAATTTATTTGATTCAATAATGATTCATTTCTTATTAACATCCAATATTTATTCAATGACTCAAGATCATGATCTTAGATATGCAGGGTATGGTTTCAAAATTTATTCTCACTGTCTCAAACCCTTATGTTTATGTTATGCTTACGTATCTATCATATTTACCCTTATATATCATCTAAGCTCACATTTTAATATGTTTTCATTCCCCTGCTTATAAATAAATTTATCATGTGTGATTTGTATATTAGTGGATATAGTAATTAAGATCATAGTGGGAGATGATTTAGTTTACATATTTATTAGTTTTTGGTATTTAAACATTTCCAAATACGCTATACTATTATGATTATTAGGAGTGAATTTGTGTAATGTAATGAATATTAAGAAAAACTGATTTAATATCTATGGGTGATAAGCCTGGGATTTTATAGTTGGTATCAGATGATATGTTTAGTTAACCATTTTAATCTAGTATGATAAAACCTTAGTTAGAACTCTAGAGATATTTATAATCATATTTCTAGGGATGTGTCAAAGGATTAGTCTAAGGATAAGTCATTTTATAAGAAAATGTCAAAAAATTATTGTAATGGATAAGGAAAGTGGTTTCCCAGAAATTAAATCTATTTTTAGATACTAAAATTGGATGTTGATTTTTAATAGAGGTACCTAGGAATTGTTACTCTGAAAAGGTAACATTGATCTAGGATCAATTGTCACCTAGTGCAAGAAAAAAATCCTTGATATACACCTAATCTGACATTCCCATGGGATATTCATTAGAAATTCAAAAACTCTTTATGAATCATCATAACGGATTTAAATAATTGATGACTATGAATGAATTTTAATAAACCTAATGCATCCTAGATTAAATAAAAGGTTTCCTGATTTAGGCATCCTATATGTGATTTTTCATTATTATGTGGCTTTACACTATGATTAGTGTTTTCCACACTATGATTTTTGGTTTTTAGAAAATGTATTGAATAAGACGAAACTAGGATAACATTGAATGTGATGGATTATTTTTTGATGTGAAGACAAATGGGATGATGAATAGAGTGGAGGATATTGTTATCACAGTCAATTAGTTATCATGAAACACGACTTACAATATGAAACTTAAAAAACACTCAAACAAACCAAAGAATAGAAATTTAGAGTTTTCTGGGAGTTATTGTAGTAGATACCATGGAGGAAATAATATTCAGTTCCTTATATGTCAAGAATGTGGAAAAATCACTCAAGGGAATGTAATGTAGGGACAATAAGAGGCCTTGTGTATGGAATGCATGAAAAAATGAAGTAACTGTGATGGAAAAATGAAATGTTCAGTTAATGAAATAGATTAAAATAATTATATCTCTCAGGTATCATTAACTGTTGAATTTTTTTAAATGCGGAATTTATGGGAATTATTAAAATTTAATTCCTACAGATAATGATTGTGATGATAATAAACAAGGATGTATTGTTGACACTAGAGATACTATGAATGATTTATGAAAGGAATGAGGTATTAAGAAATAAGATGATGAATCCAAGTTAATGTATTACGGATGAGGTGGTATAATTGAAGTGTTTATGTATTAAAATTATATATATATATTATATGAATCATAATATATATTATTATTTATTGTATATGTTTTTTCATTAATTAATTTTAATAACATATTGAATTGTATTTATAAACTAGAAAATTTATTTAACAGTAAGGTGATACTTTATAGAGGCCATATATTTAAATGAGGATAATAATAAATATATTCCTGATATTGAGATAATTATTTTGGGATAAAGGGTTGTGGGATATGAATAAGTAAATTGGGTAGTATTTCTAACTGTAGAACTAATTAATGATTTGTTGACAAAGTGTTTTATGCTATCATTGATAATGTTTAAAACATTTTTTGATTTTTGGAATATATGAATTAACATGTGTTTTATGTATGGAATAAGGAAGAATATTTTATTTCAATATGGTTTTATGGTAAATCATGTTATTACTATGTTTCATGTGAATGCAATATTAATGAGTTTAGTAGTTTGGTATGTGAGAATAAAGGCAAACATCATTTTGTTTGGGAGAATAATTATAATTTAATTTTTTAAATTTAGTGATGTTTATTCTAACGTTTAGGATATTATTCATTTGGAAGGGTCATATGGTTAACCATTTATGAAATGGTTTTATTTAGACATTGGAAAAGGATTTATATATTAATATATTACTCCACTATATGGAGATTTAAGCATATTGGAAAACTTGTGTTAACCATTTTTTTCATAATCACAACAAGATATCAATGGAATAAATTATCATTATATTATGGATATTGAGATATGTGAAAAGATAAATTTAGTTCTTCAATAATGTACAAATTTATTTTTTGATATTAATTTCTTGGAGAAAGAGATGAATCAAAAATTGATTGAAGCACAACGAATAGATGATATTTTCTTATTGAATAGAAATTTTTCATATAAGTATATTTCCTTATATTCTTTGATAATTATATAATTCTTTAAATTTTAGAAAAGGGTCTTGAAACATATATTTTATCTTATTACCTTGTACTTGATGAATTAGATAGTATTATAAATCATAAAAAATTTATAAGGTCCTTAACATTCCATTATTCATTTAATTTCATCTCATAAATAAACTATATCATTCTCTATATTTATTTTTTCTTTTCATTAATTTCAAAATATTCACTACCTACTTAAGTTCTCTTATGTGTAAACCAATTTATGAATTACCTTAACTATCCTATTTGTTTCCATCTTTAACTTTGTAAGGGGTGTTTTATTTTTTATTTGTATGATGTGGGTTCTATGAAATAATTTTTAAATGATAAACTTTTTTTGATGAATTATAATTTTGATGGAAAAATTTAATTTAATTTGAGTAGAATTTAACACAATGATATTTCTTTAAATATTATTTTTAATGAATTTAATCTTTTCAATATTGTTTATTATTTTCTAAAATAAGTTTAAACGAAACATAACAAACTGTTAAAATATTATTATTTAATATGATAGATATAACCTAGCCACTGGAATGGTGGGTGTGAAGAGGATTACATAAATTATGAAAATATATGGTTTACACATCTATATGAAAGGAATTATTTGGTGAAACATTTATTAAAAATAAAAATCATGACTACTTTAAGATAAAGGAAATATTTATTTGAAATCTCTATTCAGGAAAACAAAATTTTATTACCTAAATAAATGAAATAAATGTTACCCTATTTGTCGGAGGATCTGTGTCGAAGTTGATGCTGCAAGGCAGCCGGTCTGAAGCATATGGATGACTGATGATAAGGAATTTCGATGGAGGAAGAAGGTGGTTTTTGAATCATGGATGAATTACTGTGTAGCTTGTAGCCATTGTGGTCACTTGGCGTCGAATTGCCGTAGCGGGGGGATGAAGGGTTTCTCTTAGGAGAAGGCAATGCGTCACAGTGGTGGGGATATTGCTGCTACCCTGGAAAGGACCTTGAAAAATGATGCTGGTCTGGCAGTGAAAGGGGATAATGCGAGTGCCTAGTTGGGACTTGCAAAGGTTATTTGGTGTGCTAAAGGTGGAGTTTCTGTCGAAGAGGGAACTCGGGTGGCGGATCCCGGAGGTGTAGGTGTTGTCGCAGATGAACCTGTGGTTCCAGTGCTTGTGATGGGGGTGAAAATGGTTTTAATCGACAAGCCAGTGGGAGAGGGAGTATCTGTTATTGAGGTACCTAGTTGCTCCCCTGGTATGAAGGAGTTGTAGGATGGACATGATAGGGCTGTGGACAATCAGGTTGTGGATGAGTAGTTGGGGCAATCTGCTTCTAGTGTGTCTCGAAATCCGACAGTTGAGTAGGTGTTTCACCGTTTGAAGTCTGATCTTGGAATTGGTAATGCTAATACAGTGGGTTCCTTGGTTTGGAGTCCCTTTCCGTCAGGTCATATGGAAGGCTTTGTCCAGGAGAAGAAAGAGAATGTTGGACGCATGATGATCTTGGTTCCCACAGAAAATAGATTTCTAGAATTGGACAATGAGGATGCCTTGCATGAAGAGGATAACATGGCAAGGCAGTACAGCGATATCTTGCAGATTACCGACTCTCTGGTGGATGATGCAGCTGGTGAAGATATTTGGAACTTGGAAGATCAGCATTATTGTCCCACAAACATCTCAAGATTGTGGTCCGGAGGGGGTTTATCGAAAGGTGGATATTTTAGAAAAATGGGGTGACATCTCGGACAGTGAGAAAGAAAAAGATGGTTGGATGCTCTGGACCTCCTTCAGTGCTGTTGTTCAAGGTGATAGGATGAAGGTGCATGGGGTTGAAGACAAAATGAATTTTCCACCACATCGTCAGACAAAGAAAATTATTCTTACCTCCCAAGGCCGGTGTCTACCAGAGCTTCTATTGGGAAGGAAAGCAGGGCTATGCAATCTTCGAAGGAGTTTTTGTCTTTGGAGAAGTTGAATCTGAGAAGAAAATATGCAAAGGTTCATAAGTACTATAAAAGCTCCGAATGGGAAACTGATAATGCAAAGGAAATATTCCACAATTGGGATGGTGATGGGTTTGGTTTCCATGATATGTAGGAGTTTTGCTAGCACGTTGTACCTGATTTATGATTTTTCTTTTATTAATAAATGGTCAGAGGCCTGTCTCTGACTGAGCGTTTCTAGTAAATTAAATAAAACAATTTCAATTAATGATTTTATGGAAATTTATTTAGTATATATACAATAAACTGATTAATAGTCATCTTATCTGTTTCTCTAGATAATAGATAAGAGAAAAAAATCAAATTTTACACTTAAAAACATTATTTTTATAAAAAGAAGTTATATCACATTTTTGCACAATTATATTTAAAATAATACATGGAAATTTTAGAAAATTTATTTTGAAAAATTAAACTCTCTTTTTAAAGTAGGATATGAAAAATATCCTTGGGTTAATTTTTTATAATTTCATGAAAAAAGTAATTTTTTGATGAATAATGAATAATACAAAATTTTAATATAATTTTTTTTGTTTAAATTTTTTATAAGGTTAAATAATATTTTCAATTGGTTTTAAAGAAATTTATTTTTCAATTATATATATATTAATAAAATTTCTCTAATTTTTATCAATTTAATATTGAAATTTCATTTTAAAACATTGTATACTTTTGAACATTTTCTCTTTGCAAATCCACTTTCTCATTGAGTATGTAGGAATAAATTAAAATTAAAATTTTCCACTAATTTAAATTGAATTCGGAAAAATTGATTCCATATTTGGAATCAAAACAATTTATACTGTATAATAAGTCAAACGAAATTTTTGAATAAAATGAATCGTGGAAATAGTAAAAATTAATTACAGTAGTTAAGAGAAGAATGGGTTTACATTGGGTTTAAACTAAAATGATAATAGTCCAAAATGACACACAACATTTCCAAAACCCATTGTGGGGAAATATTTCGACATTATAAATTTTATGATCATGAAAAATCTATTTTTGTGCGTTAAGGAATGAGACAAATGTGCTACACCATTTTTTATTAATAAAAATACTGATGTGCCACTCACCTCAGTTTTAAAAGGCCACCCATTTTCCAATCCTCTTAATTCCATTAAACACATTTTTTCCATAAATAACTAGCCAAAAATTTTCTGAACATTCATCATATCATACTAGAATCTTTATTTTAGATATAAATCCAACCTTGGAAGGATTTTGGTGTAAACCTACGGAGGATACTAAAAGAAGAGGTAATGTTCATCACCAAGAATTTTTATTTTATTTCTTCTACCACCCATTTCAATTATTATTAAACCATGGTTATATAATAAAATCATTATATTCATGATAAAGAGTTATCTTTATGTTAAGGGCATTATCTACACACATATCCTCTTCCATCAAATGGGTTATGAAATCATCATTCTTGTGTCCAAAAGACTACCGCCTTGCGAATCGATGTCATCAATTTTTTAGTTACCACTTATCAAGGATGGGTATGTTGATGTATAATATATATATATATATATATATATATATTATATTTTGAAAATATTTATACCTATGGATTCATTTTATCATATCTTACCATTTTTACCTCAACTACTAGAAAACTAGGTTGTACCCATGGTTTATAACTATGGCTATTGACACAGAAACCGTGGCTATAGGTAATATCCACAGTTTTACAAGCCATGGAAACTATTTTCATAGATATAGGGAAATTTATATACACAAGGTTTAAACCCTAGAATTAGATTCATTTCATTGGTTATAAACAATGTATTTAGCCTTTTTAATGTACATTTATATCCATGGTTTGTAACCAAGAAAGTAGTCCAAGAGCCACAGTTCAATCCATGAAAGCATACTTTTTTCCATGGTTTGAAATAATGGATTCATCCTCCAGTTTCTAGATAAAAACACCAGTTCTTCATCCAAGGTTTAAAACCATGGCTACAACCCCTAGTTTCTAGATATAAAACACCATGTCTGCTACAACATGCAGCTTATAGCCTATACCCCGTTAAAGCTCATATAAAACATCAAAAAAGTACACCATACTAAAACTAATTTAAAATATCAAAAAGAATTATCACTGGGATATTCTACTATAGCTGGTATCCTTGAACCTGCAAAAACACATATAAAAGATAAAATAATAGAAAATGAATCAAGATAATCTAACACAATCTGTACCCTACCAAAACACATATAAAAGATCAAGAAAAAAAACGTAGTTGGATATCATGAATGAACTTGAACAGTTGGCACCAAGTGAACTGGTAATGAAATGCAGTTTTAAGGAAAAAGTAAACCCCAACAAGTCTATAAAATCTGAATCAATTAATTATATACAACTCTATCCTCCATTAAAATTAATTTATAAATCCACAAAACTCTAAAATAGTATACCCCCCAAAATTAAATACCCTATCAAAACATAAATAATAATATATCATTTGAATATAAACACTTAAATCCCTACCATGAATAAAATTTATACACCAACCTTCTTTAAAAATATTCTTTTTATGCCTGTAGCACTCAAACATTGATGCTCACAATAGAATAAAAAATAATAATACAATATCAAAATAATTCAAACATTTAAATACCTACCAAGAATATAATATTTAAACAAACTTTCTACACTTAAATACCTACCCTTATAGCTTCAATCCATGGTTTTTTTAGGAACACCCAATAATTAAGACTCATAAAAAACTAAAACAATAATAATTGAAAATGTATTAAAAAAATACACTACACTATAAGATCTAAACCACCACAAAAAAACTCATAGAAAAATTCCAATGTCATTGAATTTAGTATTTTAAAACATTTATTCATTTATTCATAAAATGTGTCTGTGTAATCATTCTATAATTATATAAATTACAGAATTAATGTCATCTCCTATAATCATGTTTATTTTCATTAATTTTCATTCATAGAATAATATCATTGGCTCATTACTTATGTCCATTTATATTTTGTACATCCATACTAAACTAGATTTCATGATTGTAAGTCATTTATTTTTTAGGTATCACATGTTATTATTGACTACTCCATAGATCTATAATCCACATTGGATCATTCTGAACCCTTCAATGATAAATTTTGATCCATGGCTCCAATGGGTTATTTATTCTATAAAGTATTGGGGTTTTTTACATTCTTTAATGGATAGAATAAGACTTATTCATCTTGTAAGAGGTGGTTTTTTTGTGTTTTCCTTGAGAGTATTTTGTATTTTTTTTTGGGGTTTCCAGGTAGTGATTGATTGATTTAGTTAATGCATTTAAGATAACAGATTCAATGTGTAATGTTTTTCAAAGAATGTTTCTTTCATTATTGAGTTATTTAGTATTCTAGGTGTTATCCCCTAGTAATTTGATGTGGTATCCTCAGAGTATCTATTTTTATACAATTAAAGGCTATATTTCAACCATTTTAGGGTGTTTTCCTAGGTGGTGGAATCATTTTGTAAGTTCATTAATGTCTTCTGTTATAGGTTATTAGTATGATGGTTTTATATGTTGTTTTTAATGATGGTGATATAGACATGTGTCATATTGATTATCTTTTAGTTGGGTTTTTATAATATTGTATTAGTGTGGATAATGGATCTATTTCATCCAACAATGAAAATTTCATTTCGGCCAGAGGTTAACATCAGTTTTTAGTGAGTAGGTGTTTTGAAGGTACATCTCATATAGTTTCAATGTCTGATTGTCTTGAGGATTGTTTTTAGATCTTGATAATTATATTTCATAAGGTAGGGGTGACACTCATATCTGATATCAAATGACTTATGATCCATATTTGTTTCACATTTTATAGTATTTATTTGTATATAGTTTAGTATTGATTGGGATTCAGATTTCTTTCAGTCCTTACAATTTTCATGAGGTTTTGTATTTAGTATTTATCTAGAAAAATGTAACTTTAAATCACTTCCCAACTGGCATCACACAAATAAAAATCCATCCTTGAATCTTATAATAGAATAAAAAAAAATATAATATATACAAAAATCAAAAAGAATAAAATATATATTACATGAATTCAAACTATCACGAAGATAAAAAATATAAAATTTCAATGTCAATATCATCAGAATAAAACATAACTACATGATAAAATTCAATATATTAACCAAGAATAACATTTACATATGAAATATGTATGAATATCAAAATCACCCGTATCATCAAGACTGTCATCATCTACTACAGAAACATCAACATCATTGTCACCTCCTATCAAATTCCCAACATCATCATTTTTAGGAGAATTGATATCTACATAGGTAAATGCAACAAAATCAGTGATAGGAGCTGATGAATCCTCCTAAACCGAACACAAATAAATGAGAACACATTTAATTAATAAAAATATTCTTAGGTTATACACATAAAGGTTATAAAAATATTTAATATAAGGTATTTTGTTTACATGAACTATAATTAATACCTATATTTGTAATATTTTTTTAAATTTATACTAGCATTCCCCTATGAATTTGAATGGAAGTGGTATCAAGGATTTTTTTATAAATATTATCTCTACGATATGAAATATTAACAAATCTATAAAAAATTTCATACCATGTGTATTTTTTTAATGGATAATGATCTATTGAACTGTATACCTATGTTTAAAATGAAAGGGAAATTTCATTAATGATTTATTTATTTCATTTTTCTTGATTACATTTTAATGAATTATTTCATTATATAAATTTAATGGATAACCATTATTGATATTCGTTACTGAATTATGTTCCAAAGTGGAATTTATTATGATATTTTATATATTCTATTAATATATTTTATACTTATTTTTGATAAGTGAATTTGGCGATGAGATATGTTAAAACCTTAGATAATTGATAAATAATAAGAAATTTCCTCGGGATAATTTGGGACGAGATTTAATAAATTTATTTTGATATTTTATTTCTTTGGTTAGGATTTCATTGATTGAAGATTTTAAAAAATTAGATAATTGTAATAATTGAATGAGCATCTATTTTTATAGTAATAAACAACGATAATTAGGTAAATTAAAAAAAGATGACTGAAAAGTGTCAGGATATAGTTCACTTCATAGTTCAATTCCCACAAAAAGAACTTCTTCATTAACTATAATGATTTTTTCATAATATTTCACTCAATGTATATCCTAAAATCAAAACGTACCTCACTTATACTATTTTAAAAGTATATTACTAACACTAAACTAATGTTAAATAACTATATTTTCTATTGATAGACTATCAATGTGTTTAGATACCACTCAAAAAAATTTAAAATAAAGAGTAACTATAACTATTTACAAAGTAAATGAAACATAAATATAAAATCAATGTCGATTTAACACTCACAGAATAATAAATACACAACACAAACCCAATAGTTCAAATTATTTCATCATTTATAGTTTAAATAGATAAGAAAAAATAAATATATTATTTTTAAAATTTTTTATAGTTTTCAAAATGAAAAAAATATTAGTTTTCTAACTTGGTGACAAAAAGGAAGATGTAACATTTTACATTTCCTTGTGCGAAGAATGAAATTGGATGATAGTCCTCACACATTAACATCAATTACGGTCACCTCATTATTTTTATTTATAATGTTAAAATAATTATAATAAAGATGCGCCTCCAAATAATAATTAGATTTTAATGAAATAATTTTTTCATTACGATAAAGATCCCCAAATTCTAGGATCTCACCTTTAGCATGCAGATGATTATGAAGCATCTATATTTTTATGGTAAGAAATTTTTTTAAAAAAAAATTTAAGCTGAAAATTTTCAATAAAATTAACGTATAAACTCATATTTTTATAAACAAATATAAAATAGAATCACTAAAACGTCAATAACTAAATATAAATATAAAGTGAAAGGAATCTCATTGAATGCGTTTTTAATATTAATGTAAATAATATTTGTAAAAAACAATTACATACCATTAGGAACAATAATAACCCTTGTAAAATTATCCCCATTCATACATTTCTTGTAAAGACCCAGAAATTCCATGAATTTTTTTCTTAAATACATGGGAATTTTGCGAGTCCATGAAAATTGTTGGTGAGTGATTCTGAGGCCCGGTGTGCCCAGAATCAATTTTATGAAGTTCTGTTTAGGTATGTTCAATACACATATGAGTGGGTTTTTATATCTTTTGAACTGGTGCTCAGAATAGAAATCTGAGGGCACCGTTGTACTCGCAGCACCAATATTCTCTTAAGAAGACTTTAACCTTGACGGTAGATGGTCATAAAGACAAGTTAGTTTTTGGGTTTTTGGTGAATGAATTAAATAAAAATAAAGTTGTGTAAACATTATTTTTATTAGTTGGTTAAAACCTCCATGTGGAGGGTGGAGGTGGGGACCACCCCACCTTAACCTCCAATGAGATGTTATGGAGGTGGGGCCCACCCGAACCTAACCTTCTCCTCATGTTTAATATGGTGGGAACCACCCGAGGTTAAAACCTCTTTAACTCCCCATTATGTGGGGAGAATCCTCTTGAGCTCCCCACATTATGGTGCCAAATAAACTCTATTAATTAATTGATCATCAATTAATTAATTTGAATCTTGTAAAGACCCGCAAAATTCAAGGGAAATTTTTTCTTAATTTTCTTTGGGATTTTACAAGAACAAAGTTTCTGACGGCACCTGATTCTGAGGCCTGGTGTGCCCAGAATTTTAATTTGACGTTTAGCTCGGGTACGTTCAGTGAATGAATGAGCGGGTTTTTCTAACTTTTGAACCGGTGCTCGGAATCGAATTCTGAGGGCACTGATGAATTCGCATCGCCAGTATTTGCTTAGGAAATCTTTTTTCAGAGTTTCATTTTCATGGGAGGATTTATTAAAAATTTGTGGAAGATAAAATAAAAATTGTGTTACAATTTTTATTTCTTTTAAGTGGTTTTTCCATTGAGTGGAAGTTGGCGTAACCACCCAACTTCCCATGGGAGGTTATGAGAGTGGTGGGGCCCACACGAGCCCCATCCCTTCATCTTCCCTAACCTTCCATAACCCTCCTTTTATTAAGTCAAGTTGAGTTAATTAATTGAGGGAATTAATTCAACTTTTGAAATTCAAATGCTTAAGTTATGTTAATAAAATAAGTGTTGAACTTATTTTATTTTGGTTGGAATCTTGTTGTGTGAGTCTTTAGAGAAAAGTTGAGGAGCTTGAAGAACTTCTTCTTCTTCTTCGACGAAGAATGCGAAGAACGCCGGATTCCTCGGAGATCGATGACGCGACACCGACGAATCATTTCTCTGCGACACGAATCTCTCCTTCTGTGACATCTTCTTCCGCAACGGTTAATTCTGTGACGAGCCCTCGCTCAATGAATTATATGAGGTAAGGATTTTATGTGTTTTTATTTGGGAATTCTTCTACCAGCTATCCTCATTCAATTGAACCTCTTGCTATCATTTAACGGGAGGGGGCCAGACTTCACAAACACGACCGAACCTCCTCCCTTATTATTTTGTGTTGTTTCGATTCGAAGGAAAATGGCGCGGTGCCTTCGCACCGTAAGGGAACGAGCGGAAAGGATACGCGACACCGTCTCACCACGCATTTGATAATCGAACCAAGCCGCAACACCGTCGCGCCCCGCCGGAAAAACCCGAAGACACTGCGGTCGGAACGGGGATGCAATGGAGGGGCACGGTGCCGACGCGCCGCATCGGACGAACCAAGGCCACGGGCATAGGCCACGGTGGATCAGGGGAACCGGCAGCTGGTTCCGGGCCACCGACGTCGGATCTGGGGGACCGGCCCTTGCGAGTCCCGTGGCGGCAACAGCCGGCCGGACGGAGCGGGCCGGCCGGACAGGGGAAGAGTCGGGGGTTACGACCCCCGGCTGGCCAACATGAGCGGCCCCATAATGGGGGTCGCAGTTACAAAACGTGGGGCAGCCCCCCCCCCCCATCCTCTCGGCCGAACGGCCGAGCCACCAGGCTGGCACCAGCGCGCCGGGCCGGCTGCCCAGGCCGGGCCAGGCCAAGCCAGCCGGTCCGGGCCGCGCCCAAGTGGGCCGGACCCGGACCCGGGTCCGGTCGACCCGGTTCGGGCCGACCCAAGGGGTACCGGGCCGGGTCGGACCGGGACCGAAC
This sequence comes from Viscum album, assembly GCA_963277665.1. Classification (NCBI taxonomy): domain Eukaryota; kingdom Viridiplantae; phylum Streptophyta; class Magnoliopsida; order Santalales; family Viscaceae; genus Viscum; species Viscum album. The sequence goes on from OY728159.1 coordinate 1,629,800,437, forward strand.
CCCCTAATATCAGACTTTTTCGTTCTGTTACCCATAAATTAGGTTGCGAACCTCTGATCGATGCACTGTCAGATGCAATGTGATCCTTGTAACTATAGGGTCGTTTTGGTATATTACACTCAAGGTTTAGGAGTACTTTGGGTTCGGCCGGGTAGGTTCGTACACGAAACCGACCGGGCCTTCAGAGCGGAAACACTTATAACTTGAGTTCCGGACATCCAATTGACGTTCCGTCAACTTTGTTGGATTCCACTAAGTGAGACGGACCTTTTGGATTACTCCTCTTGAGGTTTGGACATAGTTGGAGTACGGTCGGGTTGGTTTTGAATTAAAAACCAACGGTGCCCCTGGAACGAAAAAGCCAATAACTCTCAGACCGGGCGCCCGATCGACGCGCCGTCGGTCGCATTGAGTTCATGTTGACGATACGGAACTTTTGGATACATCAACTCTTGACTATGTGTCAGTTGATGTATCAGAACTTTGAATCATGCAGTGGACCCTCCCGAATGAGCTTGATATGTGCAGGAACCCTAGAGCTGGCTGCGACTTCGACGATGATGACTGTACAGAAATCTTCTGTGGATTCGACGAAGACGACTACAACACTCAGGGATTCTACGTGGATCTGTGCTAGCGATCCTGTGTGGGTCCGATCCTATGTGGGTCAGCACTCAGTGGTCCTGTGTGGGCCAGCGCCTACATATCCTGTGTGGGACTGATCCTGTGTGGGTCATTGCGGGGGTTAGTTACCTATCGATCCTTTGTGGGTCATTGTGGGGGTTAGTACCTATCGATCCTGTAGGGGTCCGACGACTTAGATGAATCAGTGGCTACATCTGATCATCTTTATCATCTTACGAAGAAGTATACCTATGTGAGCTGAATCTTGACTTTCAATCCTTATCTTTGATAGGTTTGACTTGATATCCTGTGTGGATTACGTTTTTCTTTCCTGTGTGGAATGGGTTGTGTTTTCCTATGTGGATTGGGTTGTACTTGGGCTTGGATGTTGGAGTCAAACGAGAATTGATGACTTAGGTATATATATGGGAATATACCTAAGTGGTGTTGGATGTTACTTTTTTTTGTATCTTCCTTTGTGGATTATCCTTTATGGATTTTGGGAGACCTTCGGGGGTCTTGGGGTCCCTACTGTGTTTCTTAAACTCACCCCTACACGGGCTATGCCCGCACTACGTTGTGTTGGTTATAGACGATGGACATCGCTGATCGTGGTTGAGGCTTGCGGAGCAGGACGGTACCTGGAGGTGGACCACTGGCTGGGACGTACTCTGGGCGGACGACTGGACCCAAGGAGCTGTGGAGGCTATCTGTACCCACCCTTTAGGTGGGAGTACCAGGGGACGGCTCGAGGCTGCAGCTTTACATTTCAGTTGTTGTACTCCCTTTTTCAGTTGTACTTTACTTTCAGTTTGGGTTTGTATTCTGGCCCACTTACTTTTCTACACTCACTGTTTTACCCAGTTTTTACTTTTTTTACTTCTGCTTTCATGATCTATGGTGTTTGTTTACATTAAAAAGGCAATCCCTTCCCTTTTTACTGGGAATTATGCCTTGGTGCTAGTCGCCAGCCCCTGGCCTATTGAAGGCGGGCTGGGGGTAGTCACGGCACGGGTCCTAAGGACCGGTCGTGACAAATTGGTATCAGAGGAGTTCAGTTCTACCGCAGAACTCAGGACTCTGATCATTCTTCTATGTGAAGCAATAGTGTTAAGCATATTGGGTGTGGTTATCAGTCCAGGGAGTCCGGTGTTGGTGCGGCGGCCGACGTATCCGTACACCAGGACCCTGAATTCTGATTTCTGACTTAATACACGAAAACATTTATTGCATGTGTGATTCATGTTTTCTTTTTGATTACTTTATGTCAGCTCACTAGGTATACTGTTTGACCGTGGCGCACCTGTTTCTTTTCAGGATGGCCCCACGACGGCAGCCAGCTAGGGTTCCGAGAGTTGTGCATGACAACAGCCCACTGAGTGATGAGGCATCGGTATAGGGCCCTTTGACAGTAGAGGAACCGGCGGTACCACTACCCACTGAGCCACCGATGATACCAACCCCAGTCGCTGACGATTCATGTCGCCTTAGTGCACTACATGAGTTTCAGCGTCAGTGACCGCCCAGGTTCCATGGGGAGATGGACCCATAGATAGCTGAGGATTGGCTGGAGGTTGTTGTGCGAGTTTTCAGGTTAGTGAGGACACTAGCGAACCTCATGGTGATCATGGTAGAGAGCCTACTTCACGCAGCAGTAGGCAGATGGTGGATCATGATTCTCCAGGTGCACGACGAGGCATCTCACCTATGGATAGACTTTGACAACCTCTTCCGCTCGGAGTTCGTTCCAGCCACCCTTCGTGTGGTGCGCATCCAGGAGCTTCTTCAGCTACGACATGGCAGCTTGACGGTCACCCAGTACACGGCGAGATTTACCAATCTCTCGCACTACTTGACAGACATGGTACGAGACCCATTCTTCCGGTCCCGGACCTTTGAGCAGGGATTGAGGCATGAGATCAGAGCATCTCTGATCTCCCTCAGCATTCCGACTCAGATAGGGGTACTGGAGCGATCCCTTCGGATCGAGAGCTTCCTTGCTGAGCCTGCATCAGTAGCGAGACCTACCACAGGGCGACACGTAGTAGAGTCTTCTGCAGTAGGTAGTCAAAGGATGACTCATGGGTCCAGGCAGACCAGACCCTCAGGCAGACGACCTTGGGACACTGGCTCAGTGGTGCGGAGCACACAACGCGGAGCCAGTTTTTCGAGAGGCAGACAGTGTTACGCATGTAGCGGGCAGGGCCACATGGCTCATGACTGCCCGACCCGCCGTGCAGAGGAGCAGCATACAGTTGAGAGGACCACTCAGGCATAGGCAGAGGGTCGACCACGGCAGTCTTTAGGGACTAGGCGGATGAGGAAGAGGAGCTGGCCGAGCAGTAGGTGGTGGGTGACACTCTGAGGCTCTACCACCACCAGCACCAGGAGGTCCACCCTGACAACAGGGAGCTGGCGGGTAGAGACTGGCACAACTTCAGGCATCAGAGGCCTATGACCACGGCGCACCCAAGATGATTTGAGGTACTATCTGTGTCTATTCCACCCTTGTTGTAGTTCTTATAGACACAGGAGAGAGTCATTCTTTCATAGCCACTGCCCTTGTTCAGAGCTCAGAGATTCCGACAGAGCCGTTGGCTCGATCCTTATGACTAGAGACTCCTACGGGAGCAGACTCGATGATTACGCACTTGTGCTGGCAGTGTGAGCTTACTCTAGGAGGTTGGAGGTTTGGATGGGATCTTCTTGTAGCGGTGTCGAGGCCTTACGACGTCATCCTGGGCATGGATTGGTTATCTATAGTCCATGCTCAGATCGACAGTATTAGGCGCAAGGTGTGGTGTGTACGCACCGACGGGAGAAGGTTCACCTTAACTGGCGAGAAGGGAGCCTTCGCAGCACAGGATGGACTCTCACAGAGGAGAGGACATCCCGTCACTCATCAGTTGGCTAGCCTCATCCTAGGAGCAGTTGACGTGCGGAGTCCTGGTTTTCCTGCAGTGGTGGATCAGTATGCGGACATTTTCCCCGATGACGTTCCAGGACTACCTCCTCGCAGAGAGGTAGAATTTTATATTGACATGTACCCCAGGACAGCCCCAATATCCACTCCATCATATCGGATGGCCCCCACTGATCTTCGAGAGCTACGGGTACAGTTGGAAGACTTGCAGGGAAAGGGATTCATCCGACCCAGTGTTTCACCCTGGGCTTCCCCGATATTATTCGCCCAGCAGGCGGACGGGAGCTTGCGACTTTGTGTCGACTATCATCACCTGAACCAGGTGACCGTGATGAACATGTATCCGCTATTGAGGATTGAATACCTCTTTGATCATCTCAATGGAGCATGGTGGTTCTCGAAGATAGACCTCAGGTCAGGCTATCATCAGCTCAGAGTTCGGGACAAGAACGTACGGAAGACGACCTTTAGATGTCGGTATGGCCACTATGAGTTCTTGGTTATTCCATTCGGAATAAAAAATGCTCCATCAGTGTTCATGGCCCTCATGAATAGGATATTTCAGCCATACCTTGATCGATTTGTCGTGATCTTCATCGACGACAATTTGATTTACTCGATGACTGAGGAGGAGCACTCCTACCCCTTACGGGTTATACTAGACACACTCTGAGAGAACCAGCTATATGGAAAGCTCTCGAAGTGTTAGTTCTAGATACGTGTGGTCCACTTCTTGGGACACGTCATATTTGATGCGGGAGTTGTGGTGGATCTTGCGAAGATCGAGGCAGTGCTAGCTTGGGAGCCACCCAGGAGCATGACGGAGGTGCGGAGTTTCTTGGGACCAGCTGGATACTACCGGAGATTTGTGCCAGACTTTTCTAGAGTTGTGGAACCACTCTCAGCTTTGTCGAAGAAGGGAAAACCCTTTGTGTGGTCAAACAGATGTCAGCAGAGCTTCCAGAAGCTAAGATAGAGATTGACCAGCGCCCCTATCTTGAGGCTACTAGAGGAGGGAGTAGGGTACGTAGTCTAATGCAATGCATCAGGGACTGGACTCGGATGTGTCCTGATCCATGAGCGGGTAGTGATCGCCTATGTATCACGTTAGTTGAGGCCACATGAGTAGAACTACGCTACCCATGACCTGGAGTTAGCAACAGCGGTCTTCACTCTGAAGACATGGCGACACTATCAGATGGGCGAGCGCTTTAAAGTCTATTCTGACCATCAGAGTCTCAGGTACATCTTCTCACAAAAGGACATGAACCTGAGATAGCAACTATGGCTCGAGTTCCTCCAGGACTATGACTTTGAGATAGTCTATACTCCTGTAAAGGGTAACGTAGTAGCCTGTGCACTCTGCAGGAGGATGGTCATTCAGCTACTTGGGGAGGCGACAGAGCAGCTAGCCGCTTTGCAGATATCCTTCATTGATAGAGATGGAGCAGCCTTCCTTCAGTCACTCATAGTCACTCCTCCACTAACGCAGCGAGTCAGAGAGGCACAACGTGGGGACGCTGACTTTGAGACGTGGCATGCACAGATATCCTCAGGACAGGAACCTGATGGTTTCTTTGTAGGAGGAGAGAACAACATCATTTTCATAGGATGTACTTTGGTACCAATTGCTTTAAGGGAGGAGTTGATAAGAGAGTTTCACACTTCCCCTTTGGCGGTACATCCAGGAGTGGAGAAGATGTACCAGGATCTTATACGGTAGCACTGGTGGCTGACCATGAAGAAGGCTGTGGCAGAGTTCGTTTCTTGATTCCTCACCTTCCAGTAGGTGAAGGTAGAGCACCAAGTACCATCAAGCTTGGTACATCCCTTCGAGTTCCTAGAATGGAAGTGGGATGAGATATCTATGGACTTCAGGATTGGACTTCCACGCACTTCTAGAGGTCACGACTCCATTTGGGTTATTTTTGACTGACTCACCAAGTCAGCTCACTCATTACCCATCAGACAGCAGGGCTCAGTGGAGAGCTTGGGGCATCTCTAAGTTCAGAAGATTGTGAGGCTTCATGGTGTGCCATCATCTATCATCTCCGATCGAGATGCTTGTTTTACTTCCCAGCTTTGGAAGGGGTTGCAGGAGGAATTCGGGATGCAGCTACGTCTGAGCACCGCCTTTCACCCTCAGACAGATAATCAGATGGAGAGGACCATTCAGACTCTCGAGAACATGCTCCGCGCATGTTTCCTCAACTTTGGTCACAGATGGGAGGGTCACCTACCCTTGGTAGAGTTCTCTTACAACAACATCTACCACTCCACCATCGGGATGAAACCATACGAGGCGTTGTACGACCGACCTTGCATATCTCCTCTGTGCTGGACAGACCCTGGCGAGTCAGTACTTGTGGGACCAGAGATGGTCCAGGCCACGACAGAGAAGGTCCAGGTCATCCAGGAGTGGATGAGGACATCCCATAGCTGGCATAAGTCTTATGCTGATAGGAGGCGGAGGCCACTTGAGTTCGAGGATGGCGACCATGTCTTCTTACGGGTCTCACCTCGACGTGGATTACGAAGATTTGGCCTAGGCGGCAAGTTGTCTCCAAAATTCATCGGACCATTCCAGGTCCTCAGTAGGATTGGTGAGGTGGCTTATCGCCTGGTTCTACCACCTCAGTTGCACCGGGTGCATTATGTCTTCCACGTATCCTAGTTGGGGAGGTACGGGCATGACCTGAAGCATATCATTGACCATGGGGAGCTGGACGTTGATGATGGGGCGACTTTTGCGGAGGTCCCAATAGAGATCGAGGATCGACAGGAGCGGGTCCTACATGGACGGTCGATTCCTCTAGTGTACATCAGATGGCAGCACGGGAACCTCCAGGAGAGCACTTGGGAGCAGGCGGCTCAGATGCGTGCTCAGTACCCACATTTGTTTCCCTAGTTTTTGATGTATCTTTATGGGGACATAAAGCCCTAAGGTGGGAGTAATGTAAAGACCCGTAAAATTAAATGGAAATTTTTTCTTAATTTTCTTTGGGATTTTACAAGAATGCAGTTTCTGACAACACATGATTTTGAGGGCCGATGTCCCCATAATTTTAATCCGAAGTTTAGATCTGGTACGTTTAGTGAACGAACGAGTGGGTTTTTCTAAATTTTGAACCGGTGCTCGGAATCGAATTCTGAGGGCACCAATGAATTCGCAGCACCAGTATTTTCTTAGGAACACTTTTTCTAGAGTTGCATTTTCACGGGAGGAGTTGTTAAAAATATGTGGAAGATAAAATAAAAATTGAGTTACAATTTTTGTTTCTTTTAAGTGGTTCTTCCATTGATTGGAAGTTGGGGTAACCACCCAACTTCCCATGGGAGGTTATGAGAGTGGTGGGGCCCACACGAACCCCACCCCTTCATCATCCCTAACCTTCCATAACCCTCCTTTTATTAAGTCAAGTTGAGTTAATTAATTGATGGAATTAATTCATCTTTTGAAATTCAAATGCTTAAGTTATGTTAATAAAATAAGTGATGAACCTATTTTATTTTGGTTGGAATCTTGTTGTGTGAGTCTTTGGAGAAAAGTTGAGGAACATGAATAACTTCTTCTTCTTCTTTGATGAAGAATGCGAAGAATGCTGGATTCCTCAGAGATCGACGATGTGACACCGACGAATCATTTCTCCGCGACACGACTCTCTCCTTCCACGACGTTTTCTTCCGCGACGGTTAATTCCGCGATGAACCCTCGCTCAACAAATTCGATGAGGTAGGGGTTTTATGTGTTTTTATTTGTGAATTCTTTCATCAAATATCCCCATTCAATTGGACCTCTTGCTATCGTTTAACGGGAGGGGGCCGGATCGCACAAACATGGTCGACCCTCCTCCCTTATTATTTTGTGTTGTTGCGGTTCAAAGGAAAATGACGCGGTGCCGTCGCACCGCGCGGGAACGAGCGGAAAGTATACGTGGCGCTGTCGCGCCACGCATTTGATAACTGAACCAAGTCACGGAGCCGTCGCACTCCGTCGGACGATCCAAGGCCACGACCATAGGCCGCGATGGAGCAGGGGAACCGGCGGCCGGTTCCGGGCCGCCGGGGTCAGAGCAGGGGGACCGGCCCTTTCCGGTCCCGTGGCGGCAACAGCCGATCGGCCGGGGTGGGCCGACCGGACAGGGGAAGACCCATGGGTTACGACCCCCGGCTGGCCAGCATGAGCGGCCCCATAATGGGGGATGTGGTTACGAAACGGGGGGCAGCCCCCCCCCCCCCCATCCGCTCGGCCGAACGACTGAGCCACCTGGTTGGCTCTAGCGCGCCGGGCCGGGCTGCACCCAAGTAGGCAGGACCCGGACCTAAGTCGGGTCGACCCGGTTCGGGCCGACCCATGGGGTACCGGGTCGGGTCGGACCGGGCCCGAACCCCCTAATACCCGACTTTTTCGGTCTGTTACCCATAACATGGGTTTCGGACCTCCGATCGATGCACCGTAAGTTGAGATGCGATCCTTGGATCGAGGTGGTCATTTTGGTATATTACACTCAAGGTTTCAAAGTACTTTGGGTTCGGCCGGGTTGGTTCGTACACGAAACCAACCTGGCCCTTGGAGCGGAAACGTTTATAACATGAGTTCCGGACGTCCGATTGACATGCCGTCGACTTTGTTGGATTCCTCTAAGTGAGAAGGACCTTTTAGCTTACTCCGATCGAGGTTTGGACATAGTTGGAGTACGTTCGGGTTGGTTTTGACTTAAAAACCAACCTGGCCCCTGGAACGAAAAAGCCAATAACTCTCAGACCGGACGTCTGATCGACGTGCCGTCGGTCGCATTGAGTTCCAGTTGACGATACAGAACTTTTGGATATATCAACTCCGGACTATATATCAGTTGATGTATCATCCCATCGGCTCATGGAGTGGACCCTCCCTAACGAGCTTGCTATGTGCGGGAACCCTAGAGCTGGCTGCGACTTCGACGACGACGACTGTACAGAAATCCTCCGTGGATTCGACAGCGACTACTACAGCACTCAGCAATCCTACATAGATCAGTTCTACTGATCTTGTGTGGGTCTGATCCTGTGTGGGTCAGTGCTCATCGGTCCTGTGTGGGCTGGCGCCTACAGATCCTGTGTGGGTCCGATCCTGTGTGGGTCATTGCGGGGGTTAGTTACCTATCGATCCTTTGTGGGTCATTGCGGGGGTTAGTACCTATCGATCCTGTGTGGGTCCGACGGCTTAGATGAATTAGTGGCTACATCTGATCATCTCTATCATCTTATGAAAAAGTATACCTGTGTGAGCTGAATCTTGACATTCAATCCTTATCTTCGATAAGTTTGACTTGATATCCTGTGTGGATTACGTTTTGCTTTCCTGTGTGGAATGGGTTGTGTTTTCTTATGTGGACTGGGTTGTAATTGGGCTCGGATGTTGGTGCCGAATGAGAATTGATGACTTAGGTATATGTATGGGCATATATCTAAGTGGTGTTAGATGTTACTTCATGATTGTATCTTCTTTTGTGGATTATCCTTTGTGGATTATGGTAGACCTTCGGGGGTCTTAGGGTCCCTACTGAGTAGCTTATACTCACCCCTACACGAGCTATGCCCGCACTACATTGTGTTGGTTGTAGACGACGGACAATGCTAATCGTGGTTGAGGCTTGCGGAGCAGGACAGTACTTGGAGGTGGACCACTGGGCGGGACGTACTCGGGGCGGACGGCTGGACCTGAGGAGCTGTGGAGGATATTTGTACCCACCCTTCAGATGGGAGTACCAGTGGATGGGTCGAGGCTGCAGCTTTACTTTTTAGTTGTTGTACTCCTTTTTTCAGTTGTACTTTACTTTCAGTTTAGGTTTGTATTCTGGCCCACTTACTTTTCTTCACTCACTGTTGTACGTAGTTTTTACTTAGTGTTTACTTCTGCTTTCTTGCTCTGTGGTGTTTGTTTACTTTACAAAGGAAATTCCTTCTCTTTTTACTGGGAATTACACCTTGGTGCTAGTCTCCAACCCCTGGCCTATGGAAGGCGGGCTTGGGGTAGTCACGACACAAGCCCCGAGGACGGGTCGTGACAAATATTTTTGAATTTTGTGCCAATAAATAAATAATAAATAAATCTATTATTTTGTCCGGGGATCACTTTAATTTTGGTGAAGCTCGGGAGAGGAGAGAACATGGGAGACATCTCATGACGAAGAATGATCCAACCAACGAAGAACGTCGACCTCGACCTCGACTTCAACTTCCTACCTTGAAACCTCCATCGACGTAGGACACGTTTGTCTACAACAAATCAACTTCTTCCTTTCCGCGACATCGTCAAAGAACAATGAACAAAGGTAGGGATTCAATCTGTTTTAATTGTTTCACATTCATTATTTTACTTCGCGTATTAAGAATAGAAGATTCATGTTATAACCCTAATGCAGAGGGTGCGAGCCAAACAAACATAACCTAACACCTCCGCCTTATTGGTAGAATTTGATGCTAAACACGGCATGAGGCCGGGATGATCGATTCTCAACAACAATGATTGAGGATTGAAGGCGACATCCTGAGGCGTGCACGACTACTTCTGGAACGAGATCGGGCCACCCAAACTCGTTCGGTGGCCCGCAGAAAGTTCGTCGGTGGATGGAATCGAAAAATGTCACCACATGACGCCAACGGTTCAACGACGCCATCAGTGGACTAACCGCAACCAATGGGCCGTGGTGGTGTAGTGGCGGCCTGCACAAGCCTGACTGTGAGGAAGACCGGTGGATTGATCTTCTAGGTTTCTGGGGAAGGTGTGGCGCAACCATGCTGCATGGTGTATCAAATAGGTGCTGCATCCCATGTCCATGGTGGTGCAGTGGCAGACGGTGCAATGCAGGCTGCAAGAAGGACCGGCGGCCCGAGCCGTCGGGTCAGTGGAGGAGGCGCGTCGGAACTGCGCTGTGTGGGAGGCGGCTGGCAGCTCGACTAGCCGGGAGGAGTGGGACCTGTTGCTGGATCCTGCATGATGTGGACTGGAGCCACGTGGATCCAATGTTGGAAACCACCCAAACGGCTAACCCGTTTGGGATACGAGGGGGCGTGACCTCCCCTGGATGCGTCTAGGGAGGACCCCACGAGCCTCCGAGCTAGGCCCAGTGCGGGCTGGACCCAGTGCGGGCCGGATCCAGCGCGGGCCGGGCCGCCAACACGGACCAGTTCGGTCCCACAGACCAGGTCGGACCACTGTCAGGACCAGGGACGGGAAGGGTCGGTCCAACTTGGTCGGCCCGGACCCGGACCCGTTTGACCTGTTTTAACTATTTTGCCCTTAACTTGAGCTATAAGAATCCGATTGACGAACGTTCTACGGTGACAGAAACCTTGGAAGGTGATGATTCTTTTGGTATACCCTACTCAACGTTTGGACAAATTTGAGGTACATCTAGTTTGGATCGAACGTAAATCCAACCAGGCCCTCAGAACGGAAATGCCAATAACTCTCAGACCCGGCGTCCGTTTGATGCACCGTCTTTCGCATTGGATTTATTTTGGAAAGATGGATCTTTTGGATACATAAACTTGTAAATTTTTTTCAGTTGATGTATTGATACATTTCTTAAAGAGCAGACCTCCCAGAATCAATCATGCTTTGTGTGGAACCCTGTGGATGGCTGTGCTCCGACGACTGTTCCTGGATCCTTGGTGGGTTCAACAGCACTGACGACTGTTCCCAGATCCTATGTGGTTTCGACAGCTCAAAATACTATTCCTAGATCCTGTGTGAGTTTGATAGCATTGATGACTGTTTTTGGATCCTGTGTAGGTTCCACAACTCTGTTTATTGTTCCTGGATCTTGTGTGGGTTTGACAGTTTTGAATTACGTCCCTGGATCCTATGTGGGTACGATAGAACAGATTATATAGTGGCTACATCTAATCATCTCTAACACTCTACGTGAGTTGTATACCTCTATGAGTTGTGTCATTAACATTGGTTTTTCCTCATGATTGAGATGGATTATTTTATAACTTAGGTATATGTATGGGCATATACCTAAGTGGGGTTATATATTGATCTCATAATTTCTAGTTTATCCTTGTTGGATTTTGTGAGACCTTCAAGGTCTCAGGTTCCATAATGATTATCGTTATACTCACCCCTGCATGGGCTATGCCCGCACTATGTTATGTTGGATGCAGACGACAGACAGTGCTGACCAAGGCTGAGTGTACCAGGACTGGACGGTACCTGGAGGTGGACCACACAACGTGATTGTACACGGAGGAGACAGATGGACGTGGTGTGTTTTGGAGACTATCTGTACCCACCCTTCAGGTAGGATTTCCAAGTGGATGGTCCCGAAGTTGTTTTCCCTTTTCTAGTACTTTTAATTTTAGTTTAGTGTACTTTCCAGTTGGGCTTGTATTCTGGCCCCTTTTTACTTACTGTAATATCTTGTTGGTTACTCAGTTTTACTTAGTGTTTTGCTTATAGCTTGTACTCTTTTGTGTGTGTTTTCTGGTAATAAAGGCAATTCCTTCTCAGTTTTAGGGTTTTATGACATTGGTTCTAGTTTCCTACCCATGGCCTATAGAAGGCAGGCTTGGGGTAGTCCCGGTACGGGCCCAGGGGGACGGGTCGTGGAAAATTGGTATCATAGGAGTCGGTTCTTCCGCAGAACATAGAACTCTGATCTATTCTGTGAATCAATAGTGTTAAGGGTACTGAGTGTGGTTTTCAGTTCAGGGAGTCCAGTGTTGGTGGAGGGCCAACTTATCCATACACCGGGACCCTGACTTCTAATTTCTGACTCAGTGGTCAAAAAAACTGATTGTGTGTGTGTTTGGAAGAGTTTTCTTTGTGATCTCTTTGAGTATGCTCCCCAGGTATTACTTTTTTACCATGTCTCACCTATTTCTCTTCAAGATGGCACCACATAGACATCCAGACAGGGTTCTAAGCTTTGTACAAGATGGAATCCCACTGAGTAACAAGGCCTTGGTGACGAGCCCAATCACAGTGGATTAACTAGCGGTACCACTACCCGTTGGGCCACTGATGCCACCATCCCTAGAAGCAAATGATGCATGCCACCTAAGCACATTGCATGAGTTCCAGTGCCAGTGGCCACCCAGGTTGAGGGGTGAGATGGACCTGTAGGTAGCTGAGAATTGGATGGAGGTTGTGGTGAGAGTCTTCAGACTGGTAGGGACACCAGCTGACCTTATGGTGATCCTTCCCATTAGTATTCTTCCTGAAGTAGCATACTGATGGTGGAGCCTGATTATCTAGGTTCATGACGAGGCGACACTACTCTGGGCATACTTCGAGAGCCTGTGTCGAGCAGAGTGTGTCCCAGCCACCTGACGTGCAGTGCGGATACAGGAGCTACTTCATCTACAGTAGGGTAGCATGATGGTGGCACAATACTCAGTGAAGTTCACCGAAGTTTCACGCTACTCTACAGATATGGTGTGAGACCCATTATTTAGGGTCTAGATGTTCTAGCAGGGGATTAGGTGAGAGATCAGGGACTCAATGATCTCCCTCAGCATCCCAACGCAACAGGGGGTGCTGGAGTGAGCCCACTTAGTGGAGAGTTTCCTTTCTGAGCAGTCACCAGCAGCGAGACCCGCCACCGAGCGTCACATAGTAGAGTCTTATGCATCAGGAAGAAGACAGATCTCAAAAAGGTACAAGTGGACAAGACCATCTGGTGGTGACCTCAGGACATGGGTTCAGTTGTGCGAGGAACATGAGATAGATCCATTCATTCGAGGTGCAGGCAGAGTTTCAATGCGGTGGGAAGGGTCACATGGCTCGTGACTGTCCAACCCGCCGTTTGGATGATTAGAAGATAGTTGAGGGACCTCCTAGGCAGAGGAAGAGGTTCAATCGAGGTGATCCACAGGGAGAATGTGGACATGGCAGAGGAGCTAAACGTGCAGCTAGCGGTGGACGAAATTATGTGGTGTTACCACCACCACCACCAGGAGGTCCACCCCGACCGCAGGGAGTAGGTGGACTGAGAAGAGCTCATCTCCAGGAAGCTGAGGTATATGATAATGGAGATCTAGAGATGATTCAAGGTATAGTCTGTTTCTACTCCATCATAGCTGAATTTCTTATAGACATAGGTTCTATTCACTCTTTCATTGCCACTACCCTCGTTCGAAGCTCAAAGATTCTGACAAAGACGTTGGCTCGATCCTTACAGATAGAGACCCCTACAAAAGTAGATTGGACAATTATGCACTGGTTATGGGAATGTGAAATTACTATAGGAGGCAACAGCTTTGGGTGGTATCTCCTCGTAGTGGCGTCGAGGCTTTACGACATCATCTTGGGTATGGACTGGTTATCTACAGTCTATGATCGGGTTGACTGTATTAGGCTCAAATTGTGGTGTATCCTCACAGATGGGACCTAGTTTACCTTCACTGATGAGAAGGGAGCCTTAGTAGTGTATGATGGACTTATCCAGAGGAAGGGGTAGCTGATTACTCATCAGTTGGCTAGCCTTATCCTCAAATCTATTAATACACAGATTCTGAGCTACCCTATAGTGGTGGACAAGTACGCGGATGTTTTCCCTGACGATGTCCCAGGACTACCACCTCGTAGTGAGGTGGACTTTTATATTGACTTTTACCCCGAGATGGAACTGATATCTACCCCATCATATTGGATGTCTCTCACTGAGCATCGTGAGCTACGGGTACAGTTAAATGAATTGTAGGGGAAGGGATTCATCTGGCCTAGTGTTTCTCCCTAGGAAGCCCTGATTCTATTTGCCAAGAAGGCGGATGGAAACATGAGGCTTTGTGTCGACTACTGTCGCCTGAACCAGGTGACTGTAAAGAAAAAGTACCCACTCTCGAGGATTGAAGACATCTTTGATCAGCAAAAGAGAGCACGGGGGTTCTCTAAGATAGATCTCAGTTCAGGCTATCACCAGCCAAAATTTCGAGATGAGGATGTGCAGAAGATGGCCTTCAGGTGTTGGTACGACCATTATGAGTTCTTGGTTATGCCATTCGGTGTAACCAATGATCCAGCCGTGTTCATGGGACTCATGAACAGGATCTTCCAGCCATACCTCGATCGCTTTATTGTAGTCTTCATCGATGACATTCTGATCACCTCGACTACTGAGGAGGAGCATGCCTACTATATGTGGGTAGTACTGGACACACTATGAGAGCACCAGATTTATCGTAAGCTCTTGAAGTTCCAGGTTTGGATCCGAGAGGTTCACTTTTTGGGACATGTCATCTCGGAGGCTGGAGTTGTAGTAGGTCTAGCGAAGATTGAGGAAGTACTTTCTTGGGAGGCACCCAGGAGTGTGATGGAGGTAAGAAGTTTTCTGGGTTTTTCTGGATATTACTGGAGGTTCTTACCAGACTTTTCCAGAGTTATAGCACCACTATCATCCTTGACGAAGTAGGGGAAACCCTTTGTGTGGTCAGAGAGTTGCCAACAAGGATTTAAGGATCTGAGGCAGAGGCTAACTAGTTCCCCCATCTTGAGGCATCCAGAGGAGGGCATAGGGTACATAGTCTACTGCAATGTATCAAAGACCAGACTTGGGTGTATCCTAATGTAAGAGAGAGAAGTGTTCATTTATGGTTCTCGTTATCTAAGATAGAATGAGATGAACTAAGCCACCCATGACATGAAGATAGCAGTAGTGGTATTCTCCTTGAAGATATGGAGGCATTATCTGATGGGAGAGCATTTCATAGTCTACTATGACCACCAGAGTCTCAAGTATATCTTCTCCTAGAAGGTCATGAACCTGAGACAGCGGCGATGGCTTGAGTTCCTAAAGTATATGACTTCAAGATAGTCTATACTCCTACAAAGGAAAACATTGTTGCAGATGAACTCAGTAGAAGATATGGTATACAACTACTAGGTGAGGCGATAGAGAAGCTGGCTGATTTATAGATATCCTTTGTGGATAGAGATGGATAAGACTTCCTTCAGTATCTTATAGTCACTACACCACTTCTTTAGCGAGTCCGAGAGGAATACCATGGAGACATTGACTATGAGACACGACGTCCTCAGATAGCCACAGGGTCGGAACCTGATGGATTTTCTGAAGGAGGGGAGCATGTTATCCTCTTCAGAGGACGTACCTTGGTACCAGTGGCACTTCAGGAGGATGTTTTGAGGGAGTTCCACACTCCCCCTCTACCAGTACATCCATAAGTGGCGAAGATGTACCTGAACCTCAGACGACAGCACTGGTGGTCGGGGATGAAGAAGGCAGTAGCAGAGTTTGTCTATCGATGCCACACTTGTCAGCAAGTGAAGGCGGAGAATCAGTTACCAGTAGGCCTAGTTCTGACTTTAGAGGTCCCAGAGTGGATGTCGAATGGTATATCCATGCACTTTATGAAAGTACTTCCATGTACATATAGGGTTCATGACTCGATTTTGGTGATCGTTGACCGACTCACCAAGTCGGCCCACTTCCTACCGATCATAGAGCAGGGTTCAGTAGGGAGCTTGGCGTCAACACCTCTATATACATGAGATTTTTCGGATACATGGATTACCTTCTTCCATTGTCTCCAATCATGATGCACGATTTACTTCCTGGCTATAGAAGGGGTTGCCAGAGGCTTTCGGGATGCAGCTTCGTCGGAGCACCGCCTTCCATCCTCAGACAGATGGTCAGACTGAGCATGCCATTCATACCCTCGAGGACATGCTCCGTGCATGTGTTCTTGATTGTGGTCACAGCTGGGAGGACCACTTACCTTTTTGTGTATTTTTCATATAACAACAAATATCACTCCACCATTGGGATGGAACCTTTTGAGGCGTTATACAAGCGACCTTGCAGATCACACTTGTACTGGACTGACCTTGGGGAGTCAGAATTAGTGGGACCAGAGATGGTATGAGCTACCATAGAGAAGGTGTAGATCAAACATGAGTGGATGAAGACTACACAGAGTAGACAGAAGTCGTATGATGATAGGAGATAGAGACCTCTAGGGTTCGAGGATGGCGACCACATCTATATATGGGTCTCACCTCGATGAGGTTTATGGAGATTTGGACAAGGTGGAAAGTTATCTCTATGATTCATTGGCCCTTTTCAGGTCCACATAAGAGTTGGCGCAGTGGCATACCACTTAGCTCTTCCACCTTAGTTGCACCGGGTGGACGACATCTTCCACGTATCTTAGCTGAGTAGATATATAGACGACCCTTCTCACATCATCGAACATAGAGAGATGGATTTAAATGATGGGGTGACTTTTATGAATGTCCTAGTAGAGATTGAGAATTTATAGGAGTGGGTCCTTCATGGACGGTCGATACCTCTGGTTCGCATTTTCTGGTAGCACGGGAAGCTCCCGGAGAGCACATGGGAGCATGAGGCTCAGATGCATTCTTAGTACACCCACATGTTCACTTAGTTTGAGTTGTAGCTTACATGGGTGTAAATCCATGAGGTTGGGAGAATTTAAATACCCTGAAATTCCATGGAACCTTTTTTCATAAATACATGGGAATATTGCGAGTCCGCAAAAATTGACGGTGCGTGATTCCGAGGAACGGTGTGACCAAAATCACTTTTCTAAAGTTTTGTTTGGGTATGTTCAGTAAACGTATGAGTGGGTTTTTATAACTTTTTATCCGGTGCATGGATTTGAAATCCAAGGCCACCGTTAAACTCACATCACCGACATTCTCTTAAGAAGACTTTCACCTCGACAGCAGATGGTTGGAAATAAAAGTTAGTTTTTGGGTTTTTGGTGAATAATTTAAATAAAAATAAGGTTGTTTAAATGTTATTTTTATTAGTTGGTTAAAATCTCAATGTGGAGGTTGGAGGTGGGGACCACCCCACCGTAACCTCCCATGAGTGGTTATGTAGGTGGGGCCCACCCGAACCTAACCTCCTCTTCATGTTTAATATGGTGGGGACCACCCAAGGTTAAAACCTCTTGAACACCCCATTAAGTGGGGGGAAATATCTTGAGCTCCCCACTTTATGGTGCCAAATACACCCCATTATTTAATTGACAATAAACTAATTAATTTGAGTCTTTTTGAATTTTGGGCCCACAACTAAATAATAGATAAATGTATTATTTTGTCGGGGGATAACTTTTATTTTGGTGGAGCTTGGGAGAGGAGAGAACTTGGTAGAAAGCTCCTGATGAAGAACACTCCAACCAACTAAGAACGTCGACCTCGACCTCGAATTCGACTTCCTTCTTCAAAACCTCCTTCGACATAGGATATGTTCGTCTACAACGAATCGACGACATACTTCCCGCGACATTTTCACTGAAAAACGGACAAATGTAGGGGTTCAATATTTGTTAATTGTTTCAAGTTTTTCGTTTTACGTCAAGTATTAAGAATCGAAGCCGCATGATATCACCCTAACGCGGAGGGTGCTGGCCGAAAAAACACGGCCTGACCCCTCCGACTTATTTGTGGAATTTGATGATAAACACGACATGAGACCAATATGAGCGATTCTCAACAACAATGTTTTCAAATTGAAGGTGACATTCCGAGGAGTGCGCAGCTACTTCCAGAATGAGAATCGGTCCCCCGAAACTCATCCGGTCACCTGCAAAAAGTTCACCGGTGGATGGAATTGAAGAACATCCCCACATGACAATGACTTCCCAACAGTGCCAACAGAGGAGTAACTCGTGGACAACTGGTAGTGGTGGTGCATCGGCGGCCGGCGCAAGCCCGACTGTGAGGAATACTGGTGGCTAGAGCCGCCGGGTTGCCGGGGAAGGGGCGACGCAACTACGCTACATAGTGGAACAAAAGGGGCCTACGTCTCCTAGCCACGGCGGTGCAATGGCGGCTGGCTCAAGGCCGGCCCTGAGAAGGACCGGCAGCCCGAGCCACTGGGTCGTTGGAGGACGTGCGGCCAAACTACGCCGTGCGGGAGGCGGTTGGCTGCTTGGCCAGCTGGGAGTAGCGGGACCCGTCGCATGGTCCTACGTGACGTGGACCGACGCCACGTGGCCCCGGTTTTGGAAACTAACAGAATGGATAAGCCATTCGGGATACCAGGGGGCGCGGCCTCCCCCCTGGACGTGGTTAGGGCGGACCCCACTGGCCACCATGCCAGGCCCAGCGCGGGATGGGCCGTCAGCATGGGCCAGGCCGCCCCCACGGACCTGGTCGAACCCATGGACTGGGTCGGACTCGTGGACTGGGTTTGACCCCTGTCCGAACTTGGTTCGGGCCAGGTCGGTCCGACTGGGCCGGACCGGACCCAGACCCGTTCATCCTATTTCCACTATTTTTCCTACAACTTGAGCTACGGGCATCCGATTGATGAACTGTCTCCCGGAACAGAAACCTTTGAAGGTGACAGTTCTATTGGTATACCCAACTCAAAGTTTTCACACAGTTGGGTTACGACCATGTTGGATCAAATGTAAATCCAACCGGGCCCTCGAATCCAAATGACAATAACTCTTAGATCGGGCGTCTGATTGACGCACCATCTGTCTCATTGGATATATTTTGGCAAGATGGATATTTTGGATACATCAACATGGGACATCATGGAAATTGATGTATCAATACTTGGCTTGAGGAGAGGACCCTCCCGAAATCAAGAATGCTTTGTGCTTAACCATGTGGTTGGCTGCGCTCCGACGACTTTTTCTGGATCCTGTGTGGGTTTGACAGCATTGATGACTATTCCTGGATCCTGGGTGGGTTTGATAGAATAGATGATATAGTGTCTAAATCTAATCATCTCTAACACTCTACATGATTTGTATACCTATGTGTGCTGAGTCAGTGGCTTTGTGGTTTCCTCTTGATTGAGATGGATTACATGATAACTTAGGTATATGTTTGGGCATATACCTAAGTGGGGTTATCTGTTGATCTCATACTTTCTGGTTTATCCTTGTTGGATTTTTTGATACCTTGAGGGTCTCGGGGTCCCTATAGAGTATCATTATACTCACCCCTACATAGTCTATGCCCACACTACATTGTGTTGGATGCAGACTACAGACATCACTGATCGAGGTTGAGTATACCAGGACTGGATGGTACCCAGAGGTGGACCACACAATGTGGCTGTACACGGAGGAGATGGATTGAAGGGGGGTGTTGTGGAGGATAAATGTACCTACCCTCCAGGTAGGATTTCCAAGTTGAAGATCCAAGAGTTGTTTTCCATTTTTTCCTGTACTTTTACTTTCAGTTTCTTGTACTTTCTAGTTGCACTTGTATTCTAGCCCCTTTTCACTTACTGTACTCTCATGTTGGTTATTCAGTTTTACTTAGTGTTTTTCTTCCATATTTTACTCTTTTGTGTGTGTTTTGAGGTTATAAAAGAAGTTCCTTCACAATTTTAGGGTTTTATGCCTTTGGTGCTAGTCGTCATACCCTGGCCTATGGAAGGATGGCTTAGGGTAGTCCCGGTACGGGCCCCGGGGGATGGGTCGTGACAATTCTGAATTGTATAAATTCTCCCTCAATCATGCAATGAAATCATGAAAATTATGCATAAAAAATAAAATAGGTCTATTTTATATAAATTTACCCTAATGTATTATAAAAAAACTCTTTTTTCTCACACAAAGATTAACTTATGTGGGCATAGAGTTGATATTATTTAATCATTGATGCACTATGTGGTGGCAAGAGTCCCAGATTATGGTTTTTATCAGATCATTTATGTCAATTTTCTGAATAATTAATTGGTTAATCTATTTTGGAGCTTTCATTAATTAAGATGCGTGATTGTTTTAAAAACATCCCATTATGAGTGGTAATAATTTGTTTTTGTTAACAATATTGGTGATGTAATGTCCAAAACAACCCACAATGGCTAGATGAAGTTATATAATGTGAGGTTTGGGGGTGTTATAGAGAAATTATGGAGTATAATGGTTCATTTTATGGTTTTATTGGTTAATAAAATATTTATATGTACGAATCATAAGGTACATCCTGTAATTCATAATTTTGATCATTGGATCAATATCCATGTTCCAATGACCTCATAAGGTAGATTTCATAATTTTATGAGGATATTTTCCCCAACATCATATGGTTTCATGGGGAATTGTATTAGAGTATTCCAAATAGTTTTTTAAGTTTCATTTGAAAAATTGCCAAGGTTCATTTCCATTGTGAAATATGGAAGTCTAGAGAAAACTAAATGGAATATTTTCAACTATTTTGATCTTAATATTTCTCAAAAATAGGATCAGATAGAGCAGTAGAAATGTTTTTTATTAATCATAAAATATGATTAATAACTCGATCAATTATTTGAAGAGAAAATAAATTTTAAGATAAAGGAAGAGTATGAAATAAGTTTATATTTAATTTAAAATGTAGATTTTATGGTTTTGGAAATCATATCTTTTCTCGGAATAGTCTTCCTCATGTAATTATGAATGATGAAATTATTAGTCACTAGAAATAATTTTTACCTCAATCAAATTTGAATAAATAAACCTGCAGATTTTGTGGGTAATTGAAGAATGTGAGGTATATTTTTTAGTTTGATGCTTCTTGTGGTGTTTACAGTATTTAGTGTGAGACTAAAATTTCAGATGAGAATAATTGAGAGAAAGTCCAATGAGTCACTTAGTGGGAGATGATCCAGTTTAGACCAATGACATCAACTATCAGTGTATGGATTTAATAAATTATAAATGCATAAATTCATTAATAAATGGATATCGGTTTAGAGATAATAGAGTTAGTTGAAATTATGATTTTTTTATATTTTTAGAGGTAGTCAAGGTAATATTGTAATATCTCGAATATTTCTCATTCAATTAATCACAATAGATTGGATGAGGATAAACTCACATAATTATAGTGAAAACTAGTGTTTATGATGCGCTGAGAGGAAGCTGTCATGGTTGTTAAATGTTCACATGTTTGGAAGTGGTAAAAAAATTAAAAAACAATCAAATTTTTTAGTGGTTTTAATGTGAATATGATATCAGAAGATGAAATTGTTCAATGGATATGTGCATGGAATCTTCATAGGGATTGAAATTATCTTGATGGGAAAGTAGTGAGCACCCATGGATTTTCAGTGTTAGTGAACTTGGTGGTGGTCCAAATTATTCACATCCTTATTGATGGGTGAGGGAAAACTTTAATCATCACTATTATAGAAGGATAATCTATATATCATTTGGATGATTTTGTTGGAGATGATGAGTTGGTTATGGTTGAGGAAAACCCAACCACTTGTTTTTCATATTGGTGGAGGGTATCATGTATGTTGGAAGGTAAAAGCAGGACACCAAAACCATAGTGGCAGTCCACCAATGTTATGCTTTAATGGATAATGGTGTTACACAACTATACATGCCACCTAAATATTTTATGGAACCAAAAATGTTTAAGTAGAAGTTTGTTAAGTTTATTTAAATTTGGGAAATATAGAATTTCATTATTTTTTGTTGAACCCCACTTAGGTTTCTGACTTGTTGGCTGGTTCTCAATGTGGTAGAGACCAACTCCCTCAACAAATATTCCTTCCTTAGATGTATTTTATTTATTAATGTGTTCTAGGTTTGAAATTTATTGAGATTATGTTTCTACAAAATGGATAAACATAGTGTGATCGATACATAGGGTGATAAATTTTTTTTTGAGAGGATAGGTGTTGTTATACTGGGTTTATAGTAATTATTCATTCATTTAAATTGTTTTAATTATGGCGATGGATCATTAAACTTTTGTGTTATACCATTGGTAGAATGTAAAATGAAATATAAAAAATAGCTTTTATCCACCACTTAGTGTTACATAAATATAAATATGGAAGGGTAAGAATTATAACCATGTCATATGCAATAAATTCTCATAAAAAAATACCATAGAATATTTTCTTTCAATTAACAAAAAATAATAAATAAAAAAGAATTAAATTTACTATCCTTTATGAAAATGGTGAATATAAATGAATCTAACCCAAAAATAACATGGAAATACACACACAAACATTTTTCAACAACTTTATATATTAAAATATCATTAAATTATTCTATAATAGAATATTATTTCATAGGAAAAGTCCATAGAAAATGTTTAATCAATGAAAAGAATATTAAACCTGAAATATTTTATCCAGTGAATATAGCCACTATTAACACATAAAAATTCTAAACAACATTGAAATAGTTATAAACTTAGAAAAAAAATAATAAAAATAATAGAATGGTCATAAAAATGATATCCATGTTTATAAAACAAATAAATCCCCAAAAATTATTCATGAATAAAATAACACCTTATTTACTTACAAAATCCTTATTTGAATTTTTAATTACATGTTACACCATCATGTATCCTAGTAAATGAAAAAATATATAAAAAATATTAAATCATGAGATCTTGAAAATAAAATTTCATTATATGGAAAATAAATACTATAACATGGTTAAGTGAAAAAATAGCTATTATAAAGATTAATAATTATATCAAAAAATGCATGAAATGGATGTGGTTCTTGGAATTTGAAAATGGGTTATTATAATAAACCTTATATATAAAATCTTATAGGAGATGTAATATTCTATTAATTTCCATCAATTTTTCAAATCAAATACATAATTTATAAGTTTCTCTATTGAAATGGTTATGGTTCCTAAATTATTGGATCGACATCTGGGATAATTTCATTATTGATAAAATATTTTGGTATGTATTCTATATGTAGGTGACTTAGGAACTTTTTTAGTTGTTATCTATCTTTTAATATATATTTTTGTTTGAAGTGAAATAAAATCCAAAATAGTGTGTAAACCTATGGTTTTATTCACCAGCCCCTGACATTTCAAGGAATGTGTCTGATGTTCGTGGTATCCAGGTATGGGGATTGATCATTATATTTTTTTTGTTCATTAAAACATCATTATAAATATGTAATTATTCATCTTTTAATGAATTTAACCCTAACACAACATTATGTTAGTAAACCAACCCTTTAATTACATACATGATTAAAGTATTAATGTTTTATTATTATGAATGAGTATAATCATAATTCTCAGCGATTTTATTATCCTTAATTTAAAAGATGGTAAAAATATTATAATAATAATTTAATGTTCAGTATTAGACACATCATATGTGAATATTATATTTCCATAAGGTAATATTATTTCATGTCTAGGATACACTAGGGAAATTATTAATGTTTTCAGTAAATCAATTTTCTCATTTGATTTTTCATTTTTAAATGTGCATTTATTTTATGAATTCAATATTACTTCAAATACTCTAACTTAAATTGTTCTGGTTTCTCATTTTGTATTCCATTATTTAGACCAATATATAGGAAATTATTTCAACTACTACTTCAACAGTTTACAGTACATGTCTATGAAAGAAGAGCCTATTTAGCTATCCTTTTTAGGATGAACAAGGAAACAATCGAGGATTGGACATCAAGGAATGAAATACCACTAGTATTATGAAATATATACCAACTTTAAGTTTAAAATATAATGTTAATATGAATAATGTTTTTATATCTCCACCTTTCACCACCTCCAAAATAGGAAAAAAACATGCAAAGCACATATAAAGATTTCATCAATGATCCAACAATAGTTATTTAGTTTTTTAAATAAACTTAATCATTGATTTCATAAATTCTTCCTAGAAGATAAAAGGTGAAAACCACCATGAACCTGCATAAATAATTTTATGAATGTAGGATGATTAGAGGGCTCTCTAACATTACCTATTTGAAGAAAACGTTCTATTTTGTAAATTTTATCTTTCACCTCATCATTAATATTTAGTATCTATAGATAAAAATAATAATAAAAGTGAATAATAATATAAAATCTAACTACTAAGATCATTTGATATAGAAAGATACGAAATATTTTGGACAGAAAACTAAAAATCATAACCAGTAAAGACAAAATAGAGATTCCCCGTATGTAATAATTTATCTAAACACATATGATGTGTCTATTGTTATAAATCCCAAATAGTTCAACCAGGTTTAATTGAATAAACAAATAAAGAATGTTGGATAATATTTTTTCAAAAAAATAAGAGAAAATTATTTAATGTTCTTGATACTTAAAAATAAACTAACGAATAAATAAAGACATGAATAAAATTTGAACTTAAAAAATAACATAAGATTAATAAGGGGATTGTTCTAAAAAATGAGGATACCTCAACATAAGAACATAGATGAAGAAAAAAAGAATGACTACATGGAGCATGAGGATTATGGTTCATATAAACTGTAGGGGTTGGATTTCACTATTATGTATGGTGGCAGTTATTAGTGTCCACACTTGAGTGTGGTTCACGTGCAAAAGTAAAGGGGTTCAAAAGATGCCCCGAATAGAGGAGGAATATACAACGAAGGGGAATGAGGATGAGAGGAATGGATGATGGATGGAGAACCATGAATAGAGAATCCAAAGTGGATTTACCAATGGATATGTCATTCAGGTGATGATCATCTGAGGATATGGGTTTTGAGGGAGGATTGGGTGAGTGGGCAGGTATGAGGGGAATACCCCGAGGGAGGATAAAAAATAAGAGAAGAATGTTTCCAGATGTAGTTCTTCCTATGAGCATATCCATTATAAATCCATATTTTTTAAATAAACATGGATATATCATAACCTATATCCACAAAAAAAGTTAATCCATTGCTATATTTCCATGTGTATTTTTTAATTTTAATAGTAGTGTGTTCATTCCATAGGATATAGGGTAATGTCACTCATGTGTACGGAGGACTACCACCTCCTGAAGTGATGTGATTCATTTTCACTAACACTTAATATAAAAGGTTATAATGATATATTTAATGATTTTTTGTCAAATAAATGAAATAATTATTACATTAATGTACTATTTACCAATATAAAAATATAATATATCATTTTCTTTCTTACACTAGAAAATGATAACATCATTTGTGTATGTGTGGACTATCACCTTCATGAAGCAGTGCACCTATCTTTTCAATGCCACACCAAATAGATGATATATTAATATATATATTTAAATTAAAAATATAATGTTTATGATATTATTATCATCCTAGAAATATAATATGTTACATACCTCTTTTCCAAAATGATATTTGAAAAATGGAAACGTTACTCATGTGTACGTATGTTATACCATCTAGATGATCATAACATACTTCATTTCTAAAAAATATATTCCAATATTAGTCTTAAAAGTATATTTTATGTTAAAATATTTTATTTATTTTATTTTTTTATTCTAGATATAATTGAACCCTGATTAAAGTAATTGGACCAAAAATAGTAAATCAAAACATATATGAAAAACAAAGCAGTTATTAAACGAAACATGTCTTTAACATGGAACTGTTAAAAAATGGGAAATAAAAAAGACATAATTAAATAATATATATTTTAATATATGTATTTTTTATTTCTTTATATATTTATAATGAACTTATATTAATTATACAAGAGGGTTGAATGAGTACAAAGGAAGTTGAGACTTAAAGTATGAATTTCTGTTTCACTTTTTACTATTATGAGACACATGCCATATTGACCACCATTTATTTTTTGTGTTTATATAATTCCCAAGAATTTATTTTATGATTAATCTCCATAAAATTATTTTTATTTACATATATATTTTAGGATCTCTATTTCATGGGATTTACGGGTAAAATGTTACCAAATCGGTAGGGGATTTTTGTATCAATTTACATTTTTTGAGATGTACATTATGTTATGCACCCATATTCATTCACAAGGTGAAGATAAAACCCCTTTTACATATAATATAATTAATTTATTTGTCCTCATGATATTTTAAGATCCATTTTATGTTACTACTTCATTGGTATTATGATTCACTGTTACTATAATGGTAATGATTTAATGTTATAATCTCATCGGTTATCAGAATTGTTTATGATTATGTTTCTGATGAAAATATATTAAGACCCATCACTAAATAAATAAATTAATTTTCTTAAAATCTTTCCATTAATGATATTTTCATTTAATAATATCATTTTCCCACACTTTGGTAAATAAAATAATTTATAAATTTTTTTAATGAAATTCTTACATAATTTCTCTCATTGGTCAGAAATATGTTTTCCCCCAAAACCATTTTTTATAAAAGTGATTTCAAAAATGTTTTACTATTCTCAAATTATTTTTATAAGGAATTTTAACTTTTTTTCTACTAATAAAAAAGTGATTTTAAATGAATCTTTAGGTTGTTTTCCATCCAACACATGTTTTCCTTTTAAAATGTGTTTAAAGGAATTATAGTTTTAACATGTACGAAATGAAAAAAACGCTATATCAAAATGATAATTATTTTATTTTATTATTACTTTATTTTTTTAAATGTTTATTTTCAATGAAAAAAATTTCAAATTTTTTTATGTTTTAAAAAGAAATTCTCAAATCGGAGAGGAAACGTTCCTCAATAACTATTTTAAATAATTGTTCATAATATTTTTCTTTATAAGTTAAAATGTGTTGATTTTACTTATGATTTATAGGGGATATTATCTAAGGATACCATTCTTATTATTTCAAAAAATGATTAATGTTTACCATGGAATGATTTTTATGAAACTAATTTCTCTTCCACGGTTTATGCAATGATAATATTATTAAGAAACCCCAAAATTTGTTCTATGGGTTATGAAATGATGAAATGATTGTGAAAACTATCTACTTTACACAAGTAACGGTGTGATGAAATACTAATGAAACCAAATTCATTTCATGGGTTGTGAAATGATGAATGTTTTATGGCCTTACAAAACATGTATGTATAATTTTCATTATGAGGCGGTTGAGAATTATATCTCCCTCCAATGAATTTGATAATGATTATTGTTACATGAGGTCAAAGGGTAGAAAAGAGGTTATCTTAAGCCTAATATAGGGTAAAAAATATGTTATCCGAAGACCAATGTACGTTAATAGGTTGTTATACCAAGCCAAAAAAGTTATGGATGTATTGGTTACATAATATTTTATATGCTTATGTGTAATACACAAATCTATTCCTTATATCAATGTTATAACCACATGGGTAATTTTAATTTATTAAATTGTGATTAATTTCTTATAAAATACTATTCTTTATTCCATGAATCAGTATTGTGACATATTATATGAAGGGTATGGTTTTAAAATGTTATGCTCACATTCTCACACCCTTATGTTCATGTTATGCATACATATCTCCCTTTTTTACCCTTAATGAGTATTTGAGGTCACCCTTTCTTATGTTTCCTTTCCCCAAGTTATGAAGAAATTTATTATATATGATATTTATAATAAGGTATCTAGTTATGAAGATCATAGTGGGAGTGATTTAGTTTACCTATGGACCTGTTTTTTTTTTAATTTCTATGTTTCCAAATAGACTAAACTATTTTGCTCATTAGTTATGTATTTTCGAAATTCAACGAATATTCACATAAATTATTTAATATATATGTATTATTATTCTTGTTAACTAAATATAATATCCTTTAATGTTCTATACGATTTATTAGGGATATTTTCCAATGATACCACCAAATTTCATTCTCCGGATGGATTAAGGAGATAATGATTTAAGGATGATTCGATGAAACAAATTTCTTTTCCAAGGGTTAATTTTTTTATGATGAAACACTTATGATTATAATTTCTTTTTTTTCATGAGTTTTTTATGATGAAAAGATGAAATATTTATGAAAACTAATTCCATTCCATGGTTATGATATGTTGAAAGTATTTATGGTATTAGGGAACACATATGTATGATTTTTATTACGTGACATGTGGGAAATAAGTTATATATCCCTCAAATTAATTTGATAAACATGGATATCTGATGATATAGTATGGATTATAATAGGGAGTGAACCCATTTTAGTAAGGGACTTTATACACTCTGATATTTTCGGGAGATAAACATAACTCAGTATATAACAAAATGGTGAGTGAACCCTATCCAATTTGATAGTATTTGTAATTAACCTTTTATATGGATATAACTTTATATGGTTATGTGGATTCCAATAAATTATATCTTATAACAATGTTATGATCTCATGACTCAAATTATTTGACACCTTTATGATTCATGTCTTATGAACTACCATGACTTATTCCATGATTTAGGATTATGATCAATGATATATTGGGTATGTTTTTCAAATGTTAAGATCATTTTTTCATACCATTATGCTCTTAATATGGTCAAGTGATTAATTATATCATCCTTTCTAACCCTTACTATGCATCTAAGCACACACTTTCTTAATTTTACTTTACCTTGTTTATGAAGAATGGTTTTATGTATGACAAGTCTAAGAAGGATGCTATTTATAAATAATGTAGTGGTGGATGATTTTGATATCTTAAGAAAATGTTGTTTACATATCAAAGCATCCTAAGACACTAAACCTACATGATTTGAGCATAAATCATTATGTTATATATTGAATATTAATCTCATAAGGGTTAATATTTATATATAAAATTTTTGAGATGTTATATTTGGTATGAGAACAAAATTTAGTTACCTGTGGACACTATATTGAGAAAACTTTTATGATAAAATATATGTTAATCTTATATATAAGAGAACATCCTATGTTATGGTAAATAATGGAGTGTGGTTTTACTAGTAAAACATCATGGTATTGATATTACAAGTGGATGAGGGGTTAGAATAGATTTATCCAAGAGTAATATCCCAAAAAATAGTTAGTCAAGTATTTATTAATCACCATTCTAGTGCCTAGTGACTATTCCATTACTGCACATCTTGTATGGAACTTCCGAGGGATATGCTAGTGCAATTCATATTTTCATTATGAACCATAATGAAGGTATTAAATAAATTATTAATGGTTTTGATTTGTGTATACTAAATTCATGCATTTTATTGATTAGAAAATATTATTTCACCATATATATATATATTATGAATAAAATGATTTATTTCAATGTTCATGGTGATTTTTCAAGAGTTTGTAGTCAAATTCACAAATCGAGGATGATAAAAAAACTATAATATACACAACATGTAATTTATAAACACAGATCATGTTCATTACCCAAGAACGACATGGAAAACCCAAGTATACACCCATATGACACCCTAAGACCAACATGCCATATAATTGATATACATACATTATTTACATCCTTCTAAAATAATTTTTTGATTGATAGCGATTCTACATGACATTTATAGTGCAGCTGTATAATATGTGCTTCCACTAACTAATTACTGATGATTCAAATTCAATGCATGGTATAACTCATTACCAAGTGAAAGAGAAAATAATAAAAATACCAGTTGACCAAAGTACACATCATGTGATTTTGAGTAAACACCATGTAATATATTTTTCAATAAATAGAGAGGAAGTAATCCCATCCCATTGTTGGATATTCTAGGGGAGGTGCTTCTACTTTTCCATTTTATCTTTCCTCGAAGATAAGTAGTGTTTTTCATCATTTTCCTTTCAGTTTTAGTGTAATTAATTCCCTTCTCTTTATCCTCTCATTTATATTGTAGAGGTTGAGTTTCTTCTCAACCTAAACATAATGACCATCTTTATTAGATGATGATATTCTAGTTTAGGGGTTATAATAAAATTATGGGTGTGTTTTAAAATCAATTTCTGTGAAGTAATTTAGTATGACCATTGTTTTATAATCCATTTAATGGATTAATTTAAAATTCACCGATTGTGTCATATTTGGCCAATAATGAAAGCAATAGTGATACTAAAGGAGTTACAATAGGGAAATCCCTAATAATTTTCTATCTGTTTCCACTATGTTGGGGGTAAATTTTTAATGTGTATTTGAATGCTCAATCACTAGACCTAGGGATATATATTTAAATGCACAATTATCCATTTTCAGACCAAGAAACAGTAATAATTTGAAATCTATGTGGTGAAACTATTTCATAAATAATTTGGATATAAAATAATATCTTTTTCAAAATACTGTAACAAAGTTTCAATTGTGGAATGTTTTCAATCCCTGATTGTTCTGTCCCTTATCCTATATTCAAGTGATTTTCTCAAATCATTTAATAATTTCATCTTTTCATCTTATTATTTTATTTTTATGAATAATCAGATAATTTTTACTAGCTTACATTTCCTCAATTATTTTTATGTCTTCTATATGAGATCAACCCCGATTACCGATCACTTGAAAGTTAGTCATTTTTGGTGGAAAATTCAATTTTCTGCACCTCATAATGGGCACAATCAATGATGATCCCAGATGACCTATATTAAACCAATGATTTAATAGATACAAAATAAGGTTTCATTATTTAAAAATATTATAAATTAATTTTCATGATTATATGATTCCCACTATGACTATTATTTCCTTGTGATACTTTTTGGTTTTAGTCAATGGCTGGACCTAGAAGGAATTGGGATAATTATGAATATGTTGGAGAATGTGGTGATTATGAGAAACAAAATATGATGATTACAGAAGTGAAATATATTTTTATTTCAACTAATTAGTTATTATGATATGTGATTAACAACCAATACCATAATATAATCTCAGAATCACCAGAGAAGAGAATAATAGTGTTCGTTGAGATCTTATATAGTGGAAAATATATAGGAATGAAAGTCAAAATTTCTTCATTTGGAATGTGTAGAAAGATTCACCTAAGAGAGTGTCTCAATGGAACCATAAAATGTTTTATATGGGAAAATACATGCATAGTGAAATGAATCATCAACAAATAATGTGGATTTCAATACAGCTAAACAAATTTCAACCCAGGGATCCATTTATAATTCATTTTCTTTAATGTATGGAACTTAAGACTTATTTGAGCCACTAAACTCTCCCAATGAGATAAATCATGATTAAAGAAGGTCCTATTTTATGTTAATGTTCATCAAAACGTGACTTATGAACATTTTGTTAGTGTTGAATTTGATGTGATTTTGAGAATATATTGGATCTTTTATACTTAATCCCATATCAATTTTAATATATTGGATGTTAGGTGTGATATTATGATCCAACCTATGATCATATATCAGTGAGATGATAAATATTAACTTCTAAATGAAATTACATAATTTATATTAATGTTTATTCATTTTCAAAAGTGGTGTTTATTTGGATGGTTTGGGAGAAACTCAAAATCAAATATATTAATATTATATGATAGTTTGACGATGTTTTTCTAGTAGAGTTTCATAATCCTCCTATAAATTTTAAATTTGATCATTCAATATATATCATACCTAGTTCTATAACTATTCTAATGACTCCAATTGATTCGTTTATCCAATTGCATATCCATATGGTGATCTTGTTCTTTTTATTATGAAGAAAGATAGATCAATGCAAACAGGCATTATTTTTTATGAACTAAACCATAAAAAATCAAGAATAAGAATCCTCTACCCCATATTGATGATTTTCTCAATAAATTATAGGGAGGTTAATATTTTTCCAAGATTCATCTTCTTTCTGGGTACTATTAGTTGTGTGTCAAAATTCAAGACATACCCTAGAAAAATTTCCATATGTGGTATGAATAGTCTGAATTCTTAGGGATTCCATTTGGCCTTACTATTTAACCTATTATCTTAATGTATTTTATGAATAGTATCTTTATAAATTATCTTGATTAGTTTGTGGTAGTATTTAGAGAATAAATTCTTATATATTATAAGAGTGATGAAGAGCATGTATATCACTTGAGGATTTTAATTAAGAAACAAAATAATGAGAAGTTAAATGAAAAAATGACCAAGTATGAATTTTGGATATAAAAAGATTCATTTATGGGTCATATAATCTCAAGTGAGTGTATATATTTGGACCCATAAAAATGGATTTTATTTAATATTTTACTAGGAAAACAAATGTGGTTGATATATGAAGCTTTCATGTTTTGATAGGATATTATAGATTATTTATGGATAATTTAATATGTATATCTAATCCACTCACCTTGTTTACTTATAAGGGAGACAAGTTCCATTATGAAGAAAATCATGAGGAAAAATACAAGGAACTAAATAGAAGGTTGGTCAATTTCATTGTACATACACTACCCAATAGTGGAGATGAGTTTTTGATATATAATGATGCATGAAATAAGGGAATCAGAAGCATCATCATGAAAAATGATATAGTTATAGATTTTGACTCACAACAATTGTAGGTTAACGATAAAAATTAACTAAATCATGATTTAATGTTATTTGGTGGTATTTTTGGCATTAAAATATGGAGGCATAATCTTTTTTGAGAAATGTGTGACATACATATTCATCATAAAATTTTAAAGAATATATTCATTTATAATGAGATGAATATATTCCAATTAATATGGTTAGAGTTGATTATAAATTATGACTTCTCATTACATTACCACCCTGGGAAAGTTAATAGGGTGGCAGATTCACTGAGTTGAGAAGATCACACTATCTTATCTATGATGAGGCTTGCAACTGATCCAATATTATTTGATTTGAAAAATATGGACCGTGAAATATTAATGGATGGGTAAAAGATTATATTTCTTAAATGGTTTTATATTCATCTACCCATGTGTAGTTTAAAGAGGCCTATATAAAAGATATAGAGCTAAAAAGTTGGTGATAAATCTTCTTGAGTTAAACATTTATTTTTCCAAAATTATAGGTTTCGAGAACTATGTATGTGTTTTTTAAATAACACATTTTAATGTGGAACTATTGTAAGAATCTCAAAGTTCATCGTTATCTATTCATTCTAGAAGTACAAATATGTATATATACCTTAATGAATATTTCTAATTGGAAAACATGAAGAGATATAATGTAAACTATGTATCTCAGTGTGTGGTATGTTAAAACGTTATGGATGAGAGATATAAGTATGAGTTAATGTTATAACAATTACCCATAGTATAATTGAAATGCAAAAACAACACTGTGTATTTTATCATAAGACTCCTCAAAACGTTTAAAGGTCATAATGCTATTTCAGTTATTGTTTGTCACCATAAAAATTCAGTAAAAAAAGAAGACATAATAGAATATTTATCTCTTAATTATATTTATAGAATATACATTAAGAAAGTTGTAAGGATTTATAGAGTGCAATTTTCTATTATATCGAAGTAGGATCTGACATTTAACCAAATGTTCAGGTAAAGTATTTTGAAATCTCTGGATTCTGAGTTTTGTTTTGGTACAACCAATCATCAAAATAAGGAAAGTAAATATGAGAGAACCATTGAAAACCTAACAGATATTTTTAGGACATTATCTATGGATTTGAATTTTGGTTGGGATCAATATCTTCCTCCAGATGATTTTTTGTACAATAATTGTGTTCACTTAAGAATTTAAATGGATCATCATGAACACCTCTAAGGAAAGGAGTGTAGAAATCCCACATATTGGGATGAATTATAATAAATAAATCTATTACGACTTATTAAACCTAATTAAATTCAATATAATGCTAAATCCAATTCTTCCTCACATCCAGGAAGGTCATATTTGAAAGAAATGTTATGTTTAAAATCATCAGTGGAATATATAATTCGATGTTGATGAGATGGTATTCCTATGAATTTCTCCATGGAATAATTTTATTAGATTTCTGAAGAAGAAAAGGATGATATGTATTTATATTGGAACATTTATATTCTTGATCAAGTAGGGATTGTATCTTATCTCTTGGCACTTCCACCAAACCTCTCGCAATTTAATGATGTTTTAAAGGCCTAACCTAGGATCCAATTAGTGGTGACCTATTCTAATTGGTCATAAATATTCAAGAACACTTCCATGTATTCTATAGGTTCCCTACTACTAGAGGGGGTACATAGTGGTACTTTATAGAGACCATAACCCATTTATTAGAGTATCACAAGGGTATAATAAATGGATAAGAAATTAATGATTAATATCTACTCAAAAAAGAGGATAAATAATGAAAATATGGTGAACATAAATGTGTAGAAATATCAATTTACATATAAAAAATAATGTCATGTCATGTCTGAAAAAAATTAATAGAAAAACATGGAAGAATGAATTGATATTTACATGTATTTCAAAAAAAAACAAAAAGAACAAAATTTTATATACAGATAGAATCACAAGCCATAGTTCAGTCATTTAATCACACACTCCCATTCTACAATAAATCATGAATCTAAAACTTATCACTTGAATTTTCCCCTACCTCTATATATGAAGTATATCTAGGTACCAACTGGTGACTCCAACAGGGTGTGGGATATACTCATTCGGCCCCCACCAACAAAATATGTAAAAAATCTAGCATGTGAAAATAAACTATAACTATGTACATGTATAGTAGGTAAAGATGTAATGTGAATGATAGAAATGAAAAATACTTGAGAATAAATTATATTAAGAGTTGGATATAATAGGTGAGATCCAATATATATATATATAAGATGTGTTAATATAATGTAACTAGTAGCTTAAAATACACCACATGTAAAACAATTTCCAGACCAATATAGGCCAGGTCCCAAGGTGGTAACCAGGGAGACCTATATCTGAAGATATGAATAGATATGAAAATAGTAAGTTATATACATTGATCTTCATCATCATTTCCATACTATAAATGATAATACCTAGGGGTTGTAGGTTCCATACCTCAATCCCCTAGTCAGTTCCATATCATAAGTAATAATACTTAGGGGTTGTAGGTTCCATACATCTATCCCCTAACCGGTTCCATACTTCAATGAAATAGCTTCCTTACCTTCATTTAAATATGTTTCCATACCGAGTTCTCCAACATTAAAAAATTAATATAAATTGTCCAGGGTTATGTTAGTGTCCAAAATCAATTATAATCATTAATATGAGAAGTCATATGAAAAGAGAATATTTATATCAAACCACATTATAATTTAATCAATTTAACAACATTTAATGTCTAGGTAAAGGAGTCGTGTCAATATCTAATTATCTGATTTAATTAAAAATAGGCTCCCACTAGTAGATGGAAATCTCCCACACCTAAAGTGGTGGCCCTATCATTGTAATGGAAAAAGAGAACACCTCGTGGGTGGCTTAGGTTTTAGTTGACAACCTACAACAAAGTCTAGGTTCTATAAGGGACTCCAAATTAGGGCGGAATAATAAATTTAATGCTTGTCATTTAATCTAGGAGAAAAATCTAAAAGTTTCAGTGTGTAGAACAAATAAAATTGTTTTAAAAGACACTACTATAACATGTCCTTTTATCAGTGCTAAAAACCAACATTAATAGTGTAAGAAAAGCGTTGTTAATGCTGGTGTAGATAAATGGTGGGCCCCTTTATCAGCGCTCCGAAAAGAACTGATAAAGGCGACCTTTATCAGTGCTAAAAAAAGCTCTAATAAAGGCACCTTACCCTGAACCTGAAAAAAAGAACCTGCACACTTGCACACCTGCACAAACCAGAATACCTGCACAAAATAGCACATGCACACCTACACAAAATAGAACCCACACACAATATTTTGATAGACAATGGTATATACATTTACTTAACATCATGAATAAAAAAAACACACTGCTATATATATTTAAAACATTTATTTACATGGTTACAATTACAATTATTCAATAACAGTTATAAAAATTCTTGTTTCATCCTTTGATATCCATGATTCTCTCTAAAAAATTGTCTTCCACGGTATTTTTTGCCGAACAAAGCATCCGAACTCAAGGAAAAAAATTCACCTATACAAGAAAAAAATATTATGTTTGTAATACAATAATGAAATAAATTAAAACATTAATATGAAAGAATACATTAATATTGAAATGTGGAACTAAAATATGAAATTTTAAACTCAAATGTTTTCATTCTAATAACAATGAAAGGGAATAATGTAAAATCAATATGTTATTGGATGATTTATCTCATTTAATACATACTAATTCTTTATCTAATGAAAATATTTAACAGTCACACCATACGTCAGATTGACGTGAGGTCGATGCACACACGTCACAAAAGACTAATAGATCGTTTTCCTAAAGTATCAAAATATTCCGAACGTGTTTTCTCAGTTTTCCGTATGTCACTTGTGTTGTTTTCTAAAGTTTATGTCAATTTGAAACTGATATCAGACACTTTTATCCATACTGGTCACACTGTGTGTTGGATTGAGGTGTGGTCGATTTTTACATGTCAAAAATGACTCATGTATTGTTTTCCTAAAGTATCAAAATAATCTGAATGCGTTTTCTTGGTTTTCCATATGTCACTTGTGTTGTTTTCTAAAGTTTATGTCAATTTAAAACTGATATCAGACACTTTTAGCCATACAGCCACACCGTGCGTCAGATTGAGGTTTGGTCGATTCATACACATCAAAAATGACTCATGGATCATTTTTCTAAAGTATAAAAACAATCCAAACATGTTTTCTTAGTATTCTGTATGTCAGTAGTGTTGCTTTTTAATGTTTATGTCAATTTCAAAATGATATCAGAAACTTTTAGTCGTGCCGGTCACACCGGGCATCAGATTGAGGTGTGGTTGATTCGAACACGTCTAAAATGACTCATGGATCATTTTACTAAAGTATCAAAACAATATGAATGTGTTTTCTCAGTTTTCCATATGTCATTTGTGTTGTTTTAAGAAGTTTATGTCAATTTGAAACTGATATCATGCACTTTTAGCCATACCAGTCACACCGTGCATCAGATTGAGGTGTGGTCGATTTTTAAACGTCACAAATGAAAAATGGATTGTTTTCCTAAAGTATCAAAACAATCTGAAATCATTTTCTCGGTTTTCTGTATGTCACTTGTGTTGTTTTCTAAAGTTTATGTCAATTTCAAACTGATATCAGACACTTTTAGCCATACTGGTCACACCGTGTGTCGGATTGAAGTGTGGTCGATTCGAACACGTCACAAATGACTCATGGATCATTTTTCTAAAGTATCAAAACAATCTGAACGTGTTTGCTTAGTATTCCGTATGTCAGTATGTTGTTTTCTAAAGTTTATGTCAATTTCAAACTGACATCAGACACTTTTATCCATACCGGTCACACCGTCTGTCGGATTGAGGTGCGGTCAATTTTTACACATCACAAATGACTCATGGATCGTTTTACTAAAGTATAAAAAAATCCAAACATGATTGCTTGGTATTCAGTATGACATTTGTGTTGTTTTCTAAAGTTAATGTCAATTTCAAACTGATATCAGATACTTTTATCCATGCAGGTGACATCGTGCATCAGATTGAGGTGCGGTAAATTCATACATATTAAAAAGGACTCATGGATCGTTTTACTAAAGTATCAAAACAATCCGAATTCTTTTTCTCAGTTTGTCATATGTCACTTGTGTTGTCTTGTAAAGTTTATGTCAATTTGTAACTGATATCAGAAACTTTTAGCCATATCAAGCACGCTGTGCGTCGTATTGAGGTGAGGTCAACTCGTACACATCACAAATGACTCATGGATAATTTTCCTAAAGTATCAAAACAATCCAAACATGTTTTCATCGTTTTCTATATGTCACTTGTGTTGTTTTCTAAAGTTGATGTCAATTTCAAACTGATATCAGACACTTTTAGCCATACCTGTCACACCGTGCATCAGATTGAGGTGCGGTCGATTCGTACACGTCACAAATGACTCATGGATCATTTTATGAAAGTATCAAAACAATAAGAATGCATTTTCTTAGTATTCCGTATGTCAGTAGTGTTGTTTTCTAAAGTTTATGTCAATTTCAAACTAATATCAGACACTTTTAGCCATATCGGTCACACAGTGTGTCGGATTGAGGTGTGGTTGATTCGTACATGTCACAAATGACTAATGGATCATTTCCCTAAAGTATCAAAACAATCCAATCACATTTTCTTGGTATTCTGTATGTCACTTTTGTTGTTTTCTAATGTTAATGTCAATTTCAAACTGATATCAGAAACATTTATCCATGACAGTCGCACCGTGCGTCAGATTGAGGTGCGGTCAATTTGTACACGTTACAAATGACTCATGGATCATTT
Source organism: Viscum album (assembly GCA_963277665.1). NCBI lineage: Eukaryota > Viridiplantae > Streptophyta > Magnoliopsida > Santalales > Viscaceae > Viscum > Viscum album. The sequence continues at coordinate 1,629,839,019 of OY728159.1, forward strand.
TCCTAAAGTATCAAAACAATAGGAACGTGTTTTCTTGGTATTCCGTATGTCACTTTTGTTGTTTTCTAAAGTTTATGTCAATTTAAAACTGATATTAGAAACTTTTAGCCATACCAGTCACACATTGCATCGGATTGAGGTTCGGTTGATTCATACACGTCACAAATGACTCATGGATCGTTGTCCTAAAGTATCAAAACAATCCGAACGTGTTTGTTCGGTATTCCGTATGTCATTTTTGTTGTTTTCTATAGTTAATGTCAATTTCAAATTGATATCAGACACTTTCAGACATGCCGGTCACACCGTGAATCAGATTGAGGTTCGGTCGATTAGTACAGGTTAAAAATGAGTAATGGATCATTTTCCTAAAGTATCAAAATAATCCGAATGCATTTTCTCAGTTTTTCGTATTTCACTTGTGTTGTTTTCTAAAGATAATGTCAATTTCAAACTGAGTAGTAGGAATTCACTAATCTAAGGATATGAAACATAAGAAAGGGTTATCATAGATGCTCAATAAGTGTAAAAAAGGGAGATATCAATGACCATATAAAGATATCATAAGTATTATGAATTCACCTTCATTGTCCAATTTGTTTACATTCTTCCATCAGGTACGCTGCCCATTCATTTCTAAACACATTTATATCATCTTATGAATAGGAGATTTTGCGACACTCACAGTAGTACTAAAAAAATATAAATACACAAAAGATTAATAATTATTTTAAATGAAGTAGTAATTATTTTCAAAAATACCTCTTCAGGGATTCTAGGTTTTTCATGAAATATGATCTCTTTCATTAATTTAAAAACATAATGACTAGAGTCCTTATCGTTTGTTTGTTTCAGACACTATAGAAACATCAAGAAAAATAAGTAATTTGTTTTGATATTTATTTGGATATTGAAATATAATTATATATACCCAGATACTTCTCCATTTGTAGATCGTGTGTGCATTGTCATCCTTAGGCCCTTGATTCATGCCATCCTTTAGACGATATTCATACACCACCCTATCATAATAAAAACCTCATTAAAAGATAATATAAATTATATAATTATATATTTAGTTCTAAAATGTTGGATCTAATTTATTAAAAATTGACAAACTCCATTATGTGTGGTAAGTTTGTTGGATATCAATGCAGTGAATCCAGAAAATAAATCTTTGGATTATCCAAATTGACTGCAATGAGCATCCAATGTTCCCTAAAAACACAAAAAGGAATAAGTACTTATAGAAATGAAAATATAATTGATATTATTAAAATATAGAGTTTTACCCCTAAAACGTTGGTATTAAAAAGATTCAGTGAGTCGTAATTCTTCTTTGAAACATTCTATGAAGATTTGACATTAATTCACCATGAAAATCAGAATCTATTTCTACTCATTGTGTAGAAATGGTTTGAGGACTAACGAGTCCAAATTTTTATTCATGGTAAAATCCATTTAATTGATTTTCACATATACTCCTGTGAAAAATATGAAATGTATTTATCCATAATTATCATAGTATACCAGCTTCTGTAAAATCAAATCATGAAAACATACATCAATAAACATTTATAACTGAGGCGACTAGCCAGTCAAATGTGATGATTTCAGAAACAGCATCATCACTAAAAAAATATAATTTTTCCTCTCCGTACATATATTTTTCACAAAAAATTGTGTGACACTTTCTGCCTATCAAGTTCGTATCCACATGATCTTGCAATGATATTAAATGTGGATTTAGAATGGGTGGGGTGAATGTGCTCTCAGTAAATCGTTTTCCTCGGTTGGATGATCCTTTTGATCTGATCATTTATTTTAGCTCCTTCATTTTGTCCTTCTGTAATAACATTCATTGATTCAGCGATTTTCTAATTTAATGTTAAAGGTTCCGGTCGAAAAATTAATTGTAAATGAATACCTCCTAGTCGACATGTTTTTTACAAGATTCGACAGCCATGAAACGAATGTCCCAATAGCTTTTTCCACCATATAAATCGCGTCATCATCATTTGGAATGGGTAGCTCAGCGCTCAACTCATGATCTAGGTTAATGGATGCTTTGAAATGACCGATTGGAAGTGGTCTAGAGTGTCGCATGTCATTCTGCATATTGAACACTGTAGCCCTCACTACAAGGTGATGGGTGGGAGTTGACAGATATAAATCAAAGTCATTTTCACCTAGTAAAATATCATTACAAGAAAGGTATCAGTGTCTATGAGATTCACAGTTCATAGAAACGAATATTATAACATTGATTACCTCGGTTAAGTCAGGTCTTTGAGGAGAATGGCTCGCCTCAAAGCTGGTGGGGGGTGGGGCGGGATCTTCTCGCACGGGTTGTTCTTGAGTTGTTTGTTCTCTTCACCTCTCCTCCATCAGAGTTGCTAGAATATCTCCCTGAATTTGGAATTTTTCTTCAAGGGTAGCTACTCTATAAATCATTACTTGAAATTATTTATTTTTTTCATCCTCTTGTTTTTTTCTGAAAATATGCCTGAGGTGTCACCACAAAATCCACACCTCTGACATGGCCATACTGCTCTGGCTATTTCAAGGCCGCTGAAAGTATGTCTGCATCCGGTGTGGGTTTTGTTTATTCCTGTGACTATGTCAAATAGAAAATATGGAAAAATAAGTAATCATCATTATGTAATAGTGATTTAAAGAAAAACAAGTTTATATTATGTCATACTTACACATGTTTCCCACAATTTTTGTGTCTTTTCATCTACCAGTTTTTCCTCTTTATTAACACGAGCCTCCTTCCATAGCACCTGGTGTGGAATGGAAGTGGCTTGGGATTTTGATTCATCAATCTATATATAAATAGAGAAACATGGTTATAGTGTTGTTTTATATCACCTAAAAGTATTAAAATACTTTTAAAATACGTACCAATTGTTTTTTAATTTAAGCGTACCCCAGCCTTGCTCTACGGTAGGGGTACGCTGGTTTTGCTACCCATTCTTTATTTTCAGCACTCAGTTTCTATTTCATAAATAATAAATTGTCAATCAACGTGATGGATACAAGAAACGTTAAACAACGTGTGAGCAAACACAATGTAACTTAAAAGTCTGCTCCGCACGACGGTTGCAAAACGCATCCCAAACTCCTTGGGATATCAAGTGTGCAAAAAGAAGAGGTTGGTGTGGATTGATTTTCCCTTCAGCATATTTCAGATGATGTTTCCTTCAAATTGTGCAAAAGCCTCTATGAACCCTTCCTGCTTGTCAGAATACATATTCTTTGTGCGAAAAATATACTATAAATGCACTCTGCAAGAGATGATGAAGAGTTAGTCAATATTTAAGTATTTTATTTTATTTTATTTTAATAAATTATATAAATGATATGGTAATGTTACCATAATATCTTCCCACCTTAATGTTTTCAGCCCGTTGACAACATGGTTCCACGACTCTACATTAATTGGCACGTGTTGCTGAGTGACGATTCCAATGTAGCTACTAAACATGGCTTTGTTGGGGTTTACATGATGGCCTCGTTTATTCCATCCCACCTCATATATGATGAATTTTGCTTTTGCCCTAAATATTTTGGCTAAAACTGTCAAACTACGGTGCACCTGTTTTTTTGTGTTGTCGGGGTTTCATCGCCTACCATTTCCTCTATTTCTGTATCATCATTATGTTTCTCCGAAGCGCTAGCATCGGCCCTGGGACCAGCAGGAATAGGTTGACAAACCTATTGTACCTCAGCAGTGGGACCAGCTGCAACAGGTTGAGAGACCTATTGTACCTCAGCAGTGGGACCAACTGCAACAGGTTGAGAGACCTGTTGTGTCTCGGGATTGGGTGCCTCAGCAGGTACAGAAGTCATTATCTGCAGAACTGGTTTAACATTTAATTTAGATCACATAAATGTAGCAGCGAACAGATAATGACATAATATAACACAATCTATATTAAACTAAATAAATAACATGATTATTGAACACTCTTTTTTTAAAGGCTGAAGGGATTTGACCTCTCTATCAACTATCTATATCCCTTCATTGTGGTCTCCTCTGATATACAAAACGTCTTCTACATTGGGACCACTGCGAAATGATTGTGATGTCTCAATGAAAGGGTCATCTTTCGTTGAATTTTCATCTGACCCTTTAGCTGTTTTGGTTGATAACAGAACGAATGACCAGTTTCAGTTTTCAGGATCTGAAACATAAAATAATGGCACTGCCTATGATGCCATTATAAACAGTTTGTATTTCTCCCCTTCCTTACTGAAATCAACTTTCATGAATCCCAAATAATTTATTTTAACAGCACTCCTATTATCAAACCACTTTCATTGAAATACCGGAACATAAAATTCTGTATAATCCAACTCCCATATTTGTTTCATTATGCCAAAGTATGACATATTCACATAAATTGGATTTCTGTCCTTAGCACCAGAAACATGCATCACTTCAGCCACAAGTGTAACCCCACTATTCTGCATGGTACTATCTTCATTATGTTCATTAGTATAAAATGTATAACCATTAACTACATAAGACATTTTAAGATAATGCATACACACTTGGTCCTCTGACTAGCCATTGAAGTCATTCTGAAATTGATTCTAGATTTCCATCCGACTTCTTAAAAAAATGATCTCAAAACTATCATATAAACTATCGATTATGTGTATGTTATATCCATTTTCAGCCCTAGATGGATTCAAATGACTAATAATTTCTTTTTGGATTTCAACATATGGGTCAACGTAGAAACTGTTATGCAAAACATAAAGGTGTGTCTGCTCCTGATCTGTAATATTGATTGCGACAACATGTCTTTTAGAAATTCCTTCACCCTCAAGCCACCCAGTGTGATGAGATTTCGGTAGGACAATGCTTTCCACACCAGAAAAGTATTCGGTACAGAATTCAACAGCTTCCTCAACAATATATCACTCTGCAATACAACCCTCTGGATGAATTCAATTTTTGACATACCCTTTCAAAATCTTCATATACCATTCAATGGGTTACATCCATCTGTAATGTACATGACCACATTGTCGAATCTCTCTCACCAAGTGGACCATTAAATGAACCATCATATCAAAAAATGAAGTCAGGAAGAACATTTCTAATTCACATAATATGAAGGCAATTTCTCTTTCCATATTTGGCAATTTTGTCGGTCTATAACTTTGCTGCATATAGCTTTGATGTAGAAACACAGTTTCGTTAATGTATGGTGGAAATTCTTGGGGAAAATGCAACATAATGAAACTAGAATGATATCTTGCATCAAAATATGACAGTCATGTGATCTCAGACCTTTTAACTTCATGTCTCTCATTGACACAAGGTTACTGATATTTGATGAATACCCCTGTAGAACCTTTACATCATTCAAGAAGTTAAAAAACTGATATCTCTCCTGCCTGGAAAGAGTGTATGCAGCAGGAGGAAGAAATGTTCATTTTTTACCCTTCATTGGGGCCAACTCTTCTCGTATTCCCATCTCAACCATGTCCAACCTAGCCTCAATTCCATCTTTTGTTTTTTCAGATGTATTTAGCAATGTGCCGATGACACTATCAAATACATTTTTTTCTACATGCATAACATCAAGAAAATATCTAACATACAGATAATTCCAGTATTGTAATTCAAAAAAATGATCTCCTTTTCCAACCAATTTTCATAAGGTTTTTCGAAGCCGGTTTACCAAAAGTAGTGTCCAAATTTTTATCTTTTTAAAAAAACTAATCTCCTGTTAGTAGAGATGGTGTTGTACGTTATTCTGAACTTTCATCGAATGATGTCATCCAAGAACGGTACTTATGTCGTCATGGTAGAAATCTGCGATGTCCTAGATACACGGTTTTCGATGAATGTTTCAACCTAATTGATTTTGTACCTTATTCACAAATGGGACACCCTTGAGTTCCTTTAATGCTATATCCTGAAAAATTTCCATAAACAAGGAAGTCATTTATCATCCCATACAACATGGCTCTCAATGTGAAATCCTCCTTTCTGTAAGAATCATACAATGTAACACCCGAATCCGACAATAAATTCAAATCTTTGATCAATGGAGCTAAATAAACATCAATATCATTACCTAGTTGTTTTGGTCCTGATATAATCATAGATAACATGATGTATTTTTGTTTCATGCATAACCACAGTGGTAAATTATAATTTATCAACACAATTGGCCATGTACTATGACTGTTTCTTTGAAAACCAAAAGGATTCACTCTATCTGTAGATAACGCAAGACAAAGGTTTTTCGACTCGTTTCCAAATTCATGATACTCATGATCAATTCTCTTACACTGAGGAGAGTCTTTCGGGTGACATAGTATCCCATATTTAATTCTTATATCTACATGCCATGTTAATTGTTATGAAGTCTCCCCACTTCCATATAGGAGCCTAAACCCTGGAATGATTGGAAAGTACCATAAAACTTTAGTAGGACTAGATTTATCATTCTTGTATCGAGAAGCACCACACTTTGGGCATACTTTATGTGATTTCTAGTCCTTGAAAAATAGTATACAGTCATTTGGGAAGGCGTGTATTCTTTCAGAGATCATACCCATCGAGCGTAGCATTCATTTGGCATCGTATGTTCGGCTTGGAAGCTCATTGTCTTCTGGGAGCATGTCATTAATGAGAGGAAGTAGTTTTGTAAAACTAGTGCCACTCCACCCATTGTCTTCTTTGAAATTATACAGCTTCAGTACGGCTGCCAATGCTGTATACCAGCATACAATGGTGTCTTTGAACAACTTTTTAACTTCTCAAACAATTTTGGGAAATCACGAAGTTCAACTTCGATGGTCCATGTCATTTCTTCAATACGATCTTCATCATTATTCACATATGTAATCACATCCTCCATACGATCATCTTCATTATTCATGATTGTAATCATATCAGATGATCCATAAAACACAGTGTCATCCCGGCCACGAACTACATTCATTTTTCCCCATTTTTATTCCAACATGTATAATTCAGTTCTATTCTATGACAGATCAAGTGTTTTTCCAACTCATCTGGACTAATTTTTTTTGAATAACGGTAGTGTAAACACAGAAAAAGTATTTGAGAAGGGTCACATGCATGATCTTTTGCAAACTTGATAAACTCTTTCATTCCTTCTTCATAATCTTTTGTCAACCAATTGGCATTCATTCATTCTTTATTTATATTAATTCTATTTGAAATCCATATAATGGGTATATAGGTTAGGGTAGAAGGAATATGAGTATAATTTAGATAAAAAACTAGATACTTCCAAAATGGTGGGGGTGTTCATTAATAGAAAATCATGGGTGGTTCTTGGGATTAATCCAATCTCTTCCTCTCTTCGATCCCCCCTGATGAGGGGCGGTTCTTGGGAGTTTTTTATAGTGAGTTAGTGAGTTCTTCCCCCATAATTCCTCCATTACTATTATCGTTTATTTTACTATGATTTGGGATGATTTTAACTAGTATTTGTGTGATGATTTCAATATATCATCTTCAAATCAATTTAGATGATGTATATTTTGATTGTATTGGCTTGAGGTTATCCTCGTATGATGAACGCACCATGTTTTGTGTGGTTTAGGTGGTGTTGTGTTTCCTAGTGAGTTTTAAAATATTATTCCTATTTATATTAAGGTGAATAATTAAGTGTAAGTTTCTATAATTAATTATTTTGAAATTGTGCCTTGAAATTGGGTCTCAATCATTAGTACAAGATTTGATAAGGCATCTGTAGTCTTGGTTGAGGATGAGTTGATCTTGTTGAGGGGGTTACTCCATTTTTTGAGATAGGTGGACCCTATAATACAAAACCATGTTCCAATTTATGCATGATTGTGCATTCATGCATGAGTATATGTGTTCTAGTTAAAGGAATGGAAATCAAGAGAAACCATGGTAAATAAAGACGGTGTTTTTGATACACCAATAGATAGAGTGAGTGTTCAATTGAATGTTTGTGATTTTCTGATCATCCAGAGATTATGCCTCCATGGAGTAGTTGTGTTTATGAGAGGATCGGGTTTGGTATGAGATTTGAATAGCCTAGTCAGGTTTTCTAAGGCTATTTGAGTAGGTATTAGAGTCTTAGGCCTAAAGAACATGGATCATATAGTTTTATATCTCACGTATGATGGCGAACACCCTCTTAAGGATATATAAGATTCATTGTTTGATAATATCATGTGAGATATATAAATGGGGATATATATAATCCAAATAGAGCACACAACAAAACCATGAGGATCCATAAGCATAGAACATAAAGAATATATAAACATGATCCATATATAGTGTCAACTGAACAAAATAGAAACTAAAAACAGAGATAGAATAAATCAGAAACAGACCAAATATCCTTGTGACCTTTGGGTTACCTATAACTATAAGACCAACTAGATTTAAAGGAAACCTAAAAAAGAAACCTAAACCTAAAAATAACTTGGGTCTACTGATGATGAGTGTCACAAGTAGGGTGTGAGCATAAAAAAACACAGTAGGTAAGCACCACATAATCCATACATTACCTTTCCAGAAATAATACAAAAACACTAGTTTGAAATACATTTATAAAATAGGTTTTTATAATTTAAATAACCAACACATATTTTTTAGAAAATACATTTTCAAATCAAATCATGAATTCCCTTCTTAAAATATATATCTAGTTTAAAAAATGAATTCAAAATTCAATATAAGAATCCAAATAACGTGATCACAGAGCCATGATGAAATTAATTGAAACAATAAAAGTAGAAAAATACTAGAAAATTAGATAACCAAAGTATAGAAATATATAGAATAACATATATATAGGTAATCATTAGAATTACCTAAACATACCTAGAATAAATCCTTAGACTTACTAGGTTCAAACTCACCTGTCGACATATAGTGTACCTCTATAGTAAACAACCAAAAATTGATGCTCCATTATAGTAGTATACCAGAGAATGAAGAGGCCATCACATGAATGGTATAAACCAATAACACACAGATGACTATATGCATGTCTTTCTCAAGATCCAACACCAACTACGTGGAAAAACTCTCCACGGAGGGACAACTATTGAGGTTCCCATCCCATATCAAGTCACACACAAGTGCTAACCAGGCCTATACATCACATTAGTTTCAAAACCAATTTCCAAAACACCACAAAATACCAATAGATCTTTAAAACATACAAATCAAATTCCATTTTCAAAACCAAAGGGAAAACAACATGTAATCTTTGAAGATTCCAAATGGGCCTTTATGCCATTTAGAAACCAAACCACACCTCAAGAAGCCAAACAAACCTCGATTTAGGGAACACATTTGAAACTAAATTTAAAATTTGGGAACCAAGGATCCATTTTTGAAACATTGGGGTTTTATAAGAACCATTTGAAAGGAGGAGGGATAAGGAAAATAAGGAGGAATGGAGGGAAATTGTTTCGAAATCCAGGGTTTAAAGTGAGAATCATTTTATAAAGATATTATCATTTGTGTACCAATCCATATTTGCACCCTGTGCACATATGAATATGCCTACATCCAATAGTTCACTTATTAAGGCCAAAATAAAAAAAAAATCTAATTGAATAATCACAAGGGGAATTATAATTAACCACAAGGGTTCACACAATGAACCAAAGAATAGAACGCACCAAAACCCACCCAAAAAGATCAATTCACAAGTAAACCAATTGTAAGTGGGGAGAGATAATCAAGATCAAACAAGTAACCAACCACATATTCATGTGTCACACACACAAGCATCACACACAAGACTCACGCCAAATCATAATTAATCTCAATATGGAAAATAAATGAAAACATAATTAATTCCTGAAAATTGAATTTTACTCACCTTAAGAAGGAGCACATGGTGGAGGAGGAGAAGGAGTCATCGACATCAGAGGCACCGGAGGCAGCGGAGGTAGCGGAGGAAACGTAGAGGGAGCGCGGAGGCAGTGCAGAGGAAGTGGAAGCAATAGAGGCAGCTCAGAGGTAGCAGAGGTAGTGGAGGAGAGGGAGGAGGAGGATGATGAGGAGGAGGCCATGGTGGAGGAGGAGGATTAGGAGGTGCTGCGATGGAGAGGAGGTAGTGGAGTAGGTGGAGGAGGAGGAGGAGGAAGCTTCGGTGGTGGAGGAGGAGGAGGAGGTCATGGTGGAGGAGGAGGAGGAGGAGCAGCAGTATCAGTGAGGAGGAGGCCACGACACAAGAGGAGGAGGAAGAGGAGGAGCCGCAGTGGAGAAGGAGGAGGAGGAGAAGTAGGCACCGGAGGAGGAGGAGGAGGCGACAGCCGTAGAGGAGGAGGAGGAGAAGGAGGCAGCAACATTGGTGGAGAGGAGGCAGCGGCAGAGAGGAGGCAGCAGCGGAGAGGAGGCAGCGGTGCAGAGGAGGGCTTCTGTGAAATGTTGACAGGGTGCAGGGAGGAGGAGGGGGACCCAGTGAATTTTATAAATCCCGCGTGGAACTTTATCAGCGCTAGTAAAAAGTTCTGATAAAGATTGACTTTATCAGCGCATTTCATTTTTGTGCCGATTAAGACACTCTTTATTAGTGCTTTTGTAGCGCTGATAAATATGTAGTTTATCAGTGCTGATAAATGTATAAATTTAAGAATTTCATTATATTATTATATATTTATTTAACTCAAAAAATATATATCTCTATTTATAGTTATAAAATTATTTAAAATATATATTTATATATATATCATTGAAAATATAATAAAATATATATTTATTTTTTAAATATAATTTAATTTTAATTATAAGTGTACATTTTTTGTAAAATATATATTATATGGGTAACATAATGAATTATAATATATAAATGAACATTATTCAATATGCACATATATATACGCATGTATGATATATTCATTGACCCCAATTCATTGGAAAACACATATATATACGCATGTATGATATATTCATTTACCCCAATTCATTGGAAAACACACATATATTCAATAATTTTAATTATACGTATATATTAAAACGTATTATATATTTATAAATAAAACAAATACATTAAATATAAATAAATATAATAAATAAATATAATAAATATAATTAATTAATAAATCTAATAAATATAATGAATTAATAAATATTTAATGAGTTAATAAATCTAATAAATATATTTATTATTAATCTTATAATTATTTAATTATATATATATATAGTTATAACATGTGTTTTTTATTTAATGTATACAAGAAATATTATCAGTGCTAAGAAAAGCGCTGATAAATGTAACATTTATCAGATCTAAGAAAAGCGCTGATAAAGGTCTACCCCTTTATCAGCGCTTTTCCGTTAGCACTGATAAAGGCAGGCGCCTGCCTTTCCCAGTTTTATGGTAGTGAGATACAAAACCTTAAGGAAAGGGTATATACCACCTACCTTATCCCTATAATAAAACACTCAAACAATATCATCCCTTATTGTGGACTAAATAGAAATATAATAGAAGAATATATGTATGCTATGAAAATAGGGCATATGAGCTTGCACAAAAATAACCCCATAGATAAGAATATTTATAATGAAAGGATATAATGGAATGCAGAGCTTACTAGTGGTGATCCAACATGACCAGCAACACTCAAATTATAGTATGGACAGAATAATGGATTCAGATACCAGATTTATGCCATGGGAGAGCTCTCATGGAGGAGGAGAGGAGGTCTTCTTTCCATTGGAAATAAGGGAAGAATTAATATTAGTGTCTTTAAAACAGTGGTGGAAAAAATGGTCATTTCACACAAATATTAAAATTTGCACGATTTGGCTACATGGTTGTCCAAACCATGCACAAACCATTATCACCCCAATATTTAGGTGACATAACCCCCACAAATTTCAGTGCATGGATAGATAAACTATGCACAACACATGCACACCCTCTACAGTTAGTCTAATATAATATTCACAACCATGTGTCTTGGGTGGCATGGTTTCATCAAACGGTGCAACCCCTGGATGTTATATGGACAAACCACACGGTTTAGTAAAACTATACAGACTAGGCCACATGGTTTCTAATAACTATATTGCTCAGTGGTTTCCTCCTATTGTCTGTTATCTCAAATCCAAACATGCCCCAAACACCCTCATCTCTAGTGTGACCTCATTAGGTGACTATATTAAGATAAAAAATAGGGATTAAACAAACAAAAGGTTTCATAACTCATAGAAACATCAATATCATATAGTTATCCCTTAAAGAATCTCATCCACATGTTTCCCTTATAAGGTTTGTAAAAAATGAGAATAAATCAGAACAATAAGCACGTACATTGGCTTCCAACTCCTAGGTATCATCCAATACATGGTCATGATTCCTTATTACACAAACTAGAGGGACATACTGGCCAATGAAAACCTTCATTCTTTGTACTAAAATATATACGGGATGATTCTAAATTGAAGAATCTACCCTTAACTTAACCTCATCAAGTGTAAATATATTACATGATTTTAGATAGTACTGGTGAATCTATGAAACAGAAAAGACGTCATGTATAGCCCAAAACCCCTAATGTAATAATAATAAATATCCAAAAATACCAACTCTCTCCCTGGCCATAAAAGGTCCAAAATATGGTGGTGAATGATTCCCTTACCATCTAATATTTCAGAGCCATAGTTGAGGAGAAACACATAAGAAAACCCAACTCCCCACCTCCTACTATAGTGGTTGATGGTAATGATAAGTGTTTGAATTCTTCCGAGAATGAGTTGTATAATATTTTCTTCCTGATCAGATGAACCGACTATGAATTCTCTTAAATTGGATGAGGACTAAGTATTTCAACATCACCTGCCTCTAACCTCCATAATGGTGAACAAGATGGCCAACCATATAAGGCCACAAGGGGCCCGTCTAAATCATTGTATAAAAATTTTTATTATAGGAAATATTTAAAATAGGTATATGCTTCTCCCATCAACCTCTAAAATCGAGGACATATTCACTAGTAGAAAAACGGTTTTTAACGTCGGTTTTTTTTATTTTGGACGACAGTTTTTAACCGACGTCGAAGTCACCGACGTTAAAAATATGAATTTTTACGTCGGTTTTTGTAAACCGACGCGAAAAATGAATAACATTCATTTTTTGGCGTCGGTTTTGTAAAAAACCGATGCCAAAAAAATAATTTATATAATTTTTCGCGTCGGTATTCATAAAAACCGACGCGAAAAATTTAAAAAAGTAGTTTTGGCGTCGGTTATTTAAAAAAACCGACGCCATAAATGAAAAAAAAAATATTTTTCGCGTCGGTTTTTATAAAAACCGACGCCAAAAAAAATAATTCATATAATTTTTCGCGTCGGTTTTCATAAAAACCGACGCCATAAATGAAAAAAAAATATTTTTCACGTCGGTTTTTATAAAAACCGACGCCAAAAAAATAATTCATATAATTTTTCACGTCGGTTTTCATAAAAACCGACGCGAAAAATTTTAAAAAGTAGTTTTGGCGTCGGTTATTTAAAAAAACCGACGCCATAAATGAAAAAAAAATATTTTTCACGTTGGTTTTTATAAAAACCGACGCCAAAAAAAATAATTCATATAATTTTTCGCGTCGGTTTTCATAAAAACCGACGCGAAAAATTTTAAAAAGTAGTTTTGGCGTCGGTTATTTAAAAAAACCGACGCCATAAATGAAAAAAAAAAATATTTTTCGCGTCGGTTTTTATAAAAACCGACGCCAAAAATCAAATATTTTTTTTCTAGGTTTTAGATCATTTCCTAAGCTTCGATTTGACAGGCTGTGGACCTAAAACGGAGTTACGGTTCAAAAGTTATCGCCGTTACAAGTTGAACCTATCAAAGTTTTGATTGATACAACTCGTTTCAAAGAAAACATGATAAACATAAATTAAAATCATATACACCAAATGTAATAAAATAATCATAATACATCAAACATATTTCAATGGTTTTAGGGGCTTCCATCGAAATGATATGTTTTTTATTATCATATAACTTGTATTTAGAAATGAGAATGAATCATCATTATAAGAAATCCAATCGAGTTGTTTAGAAATGAAGGATAATAATAATAATGAAAACGAATGAATAGAATATGTACCAATTAATGATTGAAGTCGCATTGAAATCGTGATTGAATCGAAGATGTTGAAAATGATGAAAGAAGGAGAAACTGGATATATATATAGTAAACGAAAATATTTTCAATTGTGTTTTACGAAAATGTTGGCGGGATTTTAAAAAGTTAAACGCGCGTTGTGAAAAAAATTGAAATTTTGATCCCGCGTTACTCTTTGGCGTCGGTTTTGTTTGAAACCGACGCAAAATAGTATTTACATAGGTCTTTTGGCGTCGGTTTTTTAGAAAATCGATGCAAAAAATGTCAATCAATATCCTTTTTGGCGTCGGTTCATAAAAAAACCGACGCAAAAAATGAAAAAAAAATTTGGCGTCGGTGTTTATGAAAACCGACCCCATAAAAGTTTTAAAAAAAAATCTTTGGCGTCAGTTTTTTAATAAACCAATGCTAAAAATTTAAAAAAAAACTACATTTCGCGTCGGTTTTTTTATGAAAACCGACGTGAAAAGTTAAATTATATTTTTGGCGTCGGTTTTTATGAAAACCGACACCAAAAATGAAAAACTAAAATTACATTGTTTTAGATGATTCTCTAAGCTTTGATTTGACTGGTCGTGGAGCAAAAACGGAGTTACGGATTAAAAGTTATGGATGTCGGAAGTTGACCTTCTCTAAAAAAAGTCTTAAGGAAGTTCAACTTTCAAAGGCCATAACTTTTAATCCGTAACTCCGTTTTTGCTCCACGACCAGTCAAATCAAAGATTATAGAATTATATAAAACAATATAATTTTTTTTTTAAAATTTTTGGCGTCGGTTTTTATAAAAACCGACGCGAAAAATATTTTTTTGGCGTCGGTTTTTATGAAAACCGACGCCAAAAATGACAAACAAAAATTACATTGTTTTAGATAATTCTCTAAGCTTTGATTTGACTGGTCTTGGAGCAAAAACGGAGTTACGGATTAAAAGTTATGGATGTCGGAAGTTGACCTTCTTTAAAAGAAGTCTTAAGGAAGTTCAACTTTCAAAGACCATAACGTTTAATCCGTAACTCCGTTTTTGCTCCACGACCAGTCAAATCAAAGATTAGAGAATTATCTAAAACAATATAATTTTTTTTTTAAAATTTTTGTCGTCGGTTTTTATAAAAACCGACGCGAAAAATATTTTTTTTTCATTTATGGCGTCGGTTTTTTTAAAAACCGACGCCAAAAACAAAAAATAATTTTTTTGGCGTCGGTTTTTATGAAAACCGATGCCAAAAATGACAAACAAAAATTACATTGTTTTAGATAATTCACTAATATTTGATTTGACTGGTCGTGGAGCAAAAACGGAGTTACGGATTAAAAGTTATGGCCTTTGAAAGTTGAACTTCCTTAAGACTTCTTTTAAAGAAGGTCAACTTCCGACATCCAAAACTTTTAATCCATAACTCCGTTTTTGCTCCACGACCAGTCAAATCAAAGCTTAGAGAATTATCTAAAACAATGTAATTTTTTTTTGTCATTTTTGGCGTCGGTTTTCATAAAAACCGACGCCAAAAAAATTATTTTTTGTTTTTGGCGTCGGTTTTTAAAAAAACCGACGTCATAAATGAAAAAAAAAAAAATTTCGCGTCGGTTTTTATAAAAACCGACTCCAAAAATTTTAAAAAAAAAATTATATTGTTTTAGATAATTCTCTAATCTTTGATTTGACTGGTCGTGGAGCAAAAACGGAGTTACGGATTAAAAGTTATGGATGTCGGAAGTTGACCTTCTCTAAAAGAAGTCTTAAGGAAGTTCAACTTTCAAAGGCCATAACTTTTAATCCGTAACTCCGTTTTTGCTCCACGACCAGTAAAATAAAAGATTAGAGAATTATCTAAAACAATATAATTTTTTTTAAAAAAATTTTTTCGTCAGTTTTCATAAAAACCGACGCCAAAAATATATTTTAACTTTTCGCGTCGGTTTGTAAAAAAACCGACGGGAAAGTAGTTTTTTTTTAAATTTTTAGCGTCGGTTTGTTAAAAAACCGACGCCAAAGAATTTTATTTAAAACATTTATGGCGTCGGTTTTCATAAAAACCGACGCCAAAATATATATTTTTTAGTTTTTTGCGTCGTTTTTTTTAAGAACCGACGCCAAAACAATTTTTTTCCCTTTTTGGCGTCGGTTTTTTTAAAAACCGACGCCAAAAAATCACCGTAAAAATTATTGACGTCGGTTTATAAGAAACCGACGTCAAACTGGCGACGTTAAAAATCATTTTTCTACTAGTGATTCTTAGAGAATATTCTCTTATAACTGTATAATATGTTCTAAATGAATATCGGTATGAGTGTGAATGGTTGTTCTCAAAAGCATCAACCTACCCTAATCTCTCAGCAACCCCTCCAAGAACAATGACATGAAGAAAATATCCCTATCATAAAAAATAGTACAAGGGACCCTATGAAGGAATATAATCTAAAGGACAAATAGTCTCTTAAAATTATCCCTGATAAGGTTTATCTAATAGGTAATAAGTGATATTTCTTTTTGATTCTCTCAACGAACACTCATACTGCATCACTTCCTCATGGGATCGATATACCAATCAAAAAATTCAACATGTCATCATTCCATGTCATGAACCAAGCCAGGTCAATATCTGATCTGGTGCCCGACCTAGTCTGTGGTATGGCCTGAACGGTGTTCCCAATCCCCACAGACAAGCACATGTGACCAGGTATCCATTCAAGAAAGTGGGAATGGTTTTACTTGAAGATAGAAGCACAACCCAACCAAAAATATAAAATAAAAAATGCTAGAAAACATAGCCAAAAATTACATTACAAATTTCTATATTTAAGCATACAAGAGTTATACAAACCCAAAGGAGAGTTACTACAAAAATGAAATGAAAAAAAAAATCCAATACCACCACAAGGAAAAGGGTGCATCTTACCCAAGCCATCTCTACAACACTACCAAATGGATCACAAACATCCCAAGCCACCATTAACAAAAGATTTACCTTCACCTGTATCAAACATGACCAAGTAAGCTTACACCCAATGGTGTAAGCAAGGTGTGATCTATTTCACAGTAGGATTCCACCCAAAAGTTATTCCATGCTCTAAACATTAAATAACAAAAGTACTTGCAATATTAATGAAGGAATTAAAGTCCTTGAACGATTTAAAGGAAAACATTTTAATGATTTTTTAGTGAAATGAATTATATAGAAATTCAATTTAAATAAAACACTTTTACCTTTGAAGTACTCCAAATTCCACACCGTATTCTGATGGTGGGTTCATTTTATCCAAGAGAACCAAACTTGGAAGAGGGCCTATGGGTGTTAACCATCTATGTGAACCCTAGAACCTTGCATCTCAGTTCCAGGAAGTATAGGAACCACAATCATCCAAATTTTCATGCACGAGCCACTAGATAGGATAAGAATCCAATATTCTAGGGGTCTCAAATCATCATCAATATGTTTAGTTAGTGTTTTCATTGTCAATATGGCTATGTGAAACTAGGATTTAGAAACTTTTAAATCGCAAGCATGATGGTCCTAGTCCACCTTGAAAGTTACCTTGGCTTCCCATTGAGTGCTATTACAAGTTTTCACATAATACACATGATACCACATTTACATTCCACAACTAAACAAGGAAAAAGGCATACCAAAGTTACTATTTTCATACCCAAACCACTTTTTAAATTCTAATGCACACTAATGCCTTAAAAAAACGTTTCTCACCTTATTCCAAATTTATTAAATCTTCCCCCAATTTATAAAACATTTCAATTGCACACAATGAGGCCACAATTCAATAATTTAACAATTTCATATGAAAAGGAAATTTTAAAATCAATATCATGTTAAAAAACATAAAAACCACATTGGAACCACATTTATAATTTTATAAAACATGTAATAACACAAGAAATCCAAATAAATTCATCAAGAATGGTTTAGGAACAGAACCGCCTATTGCTTGTGAAGAAAACCCCAAAATCCAGTTCGGAAATCCATGTACACCTCAACTACTCCACAAGAAAGAAATACTGAGTCCTAAATCAAGATATAAACCCATAAATATCTTAGATGAAACCTAAAATCGCAACCCTAGGGCTGGAGATGGTGAAACCCCCAAAAAGGAAGAGATAAAACCCTAGATTAGAGGAGAAATCAAGGGGAGAAGGAAATTACTCAAAGACTCATGGAAAATACACACCAAAACCAAAATGAAATCAAATATCCAAGATAGGTAGAAAGAGGGAGAGGTACAAATAGGGAGAGGGAGCTCGAGTGGAGTGCCAAAATGGTTGTTTTGGTGTTAAATCTAAGATGATAGAGAACATGGGAAAATTATAATGTGTTGGAAGAGCCTCACAGTTTGTGAAACCATTCATACCATTCTATCTGGATAGAAAACTAAACAAGGTTACCTAGGACTTACCTCATGGCCATGATAAAGCCATGAGGTAGTGCAGATACCAAAAATTCTATAATTAAGGAAGGAAGTTTCGAAGTTACAAAGCGAAGTCATATTCGGACCCAGAGGCTCAGTCCGGAGGGCCCGAAAGTATTGCACCGAAAAAAGGTGAATGCGCACGGAAAAAAGTGTGCCGTGCAGAAGGGGTCCGAGATTCACGAAGGCCCCCCGAAGAATGCGAGAAATAATTGCACGCCCGCCCCCATGCGGTTAACATTCTGCACCGCCGTCTCTTCCATGCAAATTTTGCGCACCACCTTGAATTCTGCGCCTCTAGGTGCCTATAAATTGAAGGATACCCCTTCCATTTCAGGGTTGCACATTTTGAATCAACTCTCATGCACAAAATCGGACTTCCACTCACACAAGATGGCATTCAGGTTCTGATCCTTTTCACGCCACCACACCCAGGGATCTGCCTTTGTGCACAATCCCTCTGGCTTAAACAGAATTCCAAACCCATCAAGGTCCTTCCATTGAACGAAATTCCTCCTGTTACGTGTAAAACGGTCAAATTGCGCGTGATCCCTTTCGCTGGGTGTGGACTTACCTTTGGGTGTGGCCTTTTCTACTCACACGCAATTCATATCCCATGTGCGCGATCCTACTAGTCGCGCGCAAGCCCTCTACCCCGATTGCGTGCCATCCCAGTGTTTTGCGTGCCAACCATTTCTTTGCGTGCAATACCTAGGACCCCTTACCTAGGTGCCTCCCATGTGCCTCCCTGTGTAGGCGCCTGATGTCTTCCTTATGGATTCCCTAGGAATACACACCGTGCATACACACCGTGTGCTGTTTTCTCGTACGACCTTCCAGGCTCATACGAATTAACCTCAAGGTCCCTAGGGCTGTTTTTCCCATTGAGTTGCTTTGCCTAATACTTCTTCTCATAGGCATGCTAACGGCTATTTCTTCTTCTCATGACCACGCTAACGTGGACCACTTGATGGTTCGCTCTGAGACCCCCCTTCACTATGGCATTGTCGATACGTTCCCTCCCACAAGAAGCAGATGGTACTAGTCATGTAAGTCCTAGGGTTTCGGAGTGAACCCACCTCATCCGAGCTGCTGGATGTTAAACTGCCAAGCATCTCTTTCTCAACACATGACATCAAACTGTGACCTAGCGTTGTGGCTCGTACGCAGGGTCCCCCTTATCTTGGACATTCTTTATGCCGATCGTCTCTATGGGGATGGGATCACCCACTGAATGGGATGATATCCTCCCTATTGGAGTGGAGTTTGTCTGTGGGGAAGGGTAGCCGCCTTGGTGTAAGCCCCTACCCCTTCTTGCGGAAGGTAGAACCCATGCACCTCCATACTTCCCCGGTGCCAGGGCCAGCGGGGAGCATGGTGGGATGTGGGACTCGTCCTCTCTACGGTCCCAAATCCACCCCCCCTTGCGTTTTCACCCTTGGGCCTCCATCCTGGTGTATGTCCCGACACCATGGGCCGCTCAACGCATAAGCCCCTCTTTGATTCCCATAGACGCACCCTTCACGATGTGATCGTCTTGTCTCTGCCGCCTCTTGTTTCTCACACTGAGCATGACTCAAGTGGGATTAGAGTAGGCATCGACCATGACAGTGCCCCTTCCAACATGATGTTAAACTATATGCCCCCATCACGAATGACATTAAAATACACCACCCAAACTACGTGGACTTTGATTCCCTGCCACAGGGATACGTAGGAAGCCTCCACAAGGTTAAATCCCACCACCTGGTCGTTCCGACCTCTTCACGTTATTTCACCGACCATTGTGGGCCGCCTCAGAGCGTAAGACCCATCCATCCACCATTATGGGCTGCCTCAGAGCGTAACCCCATCTATCCACTACTATGGGCCGCCTTAGAGTGTAAGCCCCATCCATCCACCACTATGGGACCCCTAAGAGCATAACCCCCATCCATCCACCACTATGGGGAATCTTAGAGCGTAAGCCCCATCCATCTGGACCCCAGGTCCCTCTTCACATTGGTTCGCTGACCCCATATCCTTGGGCCATCTCAGAACGTAAGCCCCGAATTCCCCATCCCGCACGACATTAAACTTTATTTCATCTAACTACACGTACTTTTATTCCCTGCCATGGGGATACATAGGAATCCTCCATAAGGTTCAAGCCCAACAGCCAGGTCTCATCCTAACCTATCCCTCGAGCCCACTCACCTCGGGAAGCTCATGCCCTAACCCAAAGGTCTTACTCCCTATGGGTCCCATCCATGCATTCATTCTCATGGGTCTCCCTTTCAGGTGTACCACCTTATCCTCCCAAACTACATGGACTTTGATTACCGGACACAGGGATACGTAGAAAGCCTCTACAAGGTTCAAGCCCCCTCACATCATCACCCATCCTGATTCTTACTCGGGCCACCACATCCTAGTGGGATCATGCCATGTCATTCCACTCCACAACATTCGAAAAGCCACCCACAATTCATCCCCAACACCGTTGTTCCATATACGGGGTTCTTCAATCTGATCCACTCTAGCTAGTGTTCCGATCAGTATGATCCATCTCTGCTGGACGTTAAACTCACAGCACACCACGTGTTAAACATGGGAAGTTGAGGAAAACCTTAGAGACATGCCTATGGAATACTATTCCCCATGTTCTATGTGGGATGCCTCGTGATTCTGCACCGACGAGAAGACCTATTATAACGGACAGAAGACAGACATGCCAACGATGCCTCAGCGTGACCACTCCCCTAACCGAAGGTTGCTGCCCCAACCAGACCCCTTGGAGCATCTCGATGGATGCAACGTAATTAACTGGTGTCCATGAAGATATGACATCGATAATAGTTTCACGAACACATCTTAAATCTATGTGGGAGACCTGGACTAGGTGACATGTTCTGAGGAGGAATCCACATAGGGAGGAACTGACATACCATCATCCTCGTTTCGATCAAGGAGCAGATGTCCCTAAATAAGGACATAATTCCACTAGACTTTGGAAAGTGGGAATGTAGGGCAACATGAAACATGTACTCTGCGTGACGGATGTGCACACACTGGCAGAAGGTGTCAGAAACAGAAAATGGTGAACCCGACGTGAAACTCTTCTCCTCAATACGGTGACTGGTAGCGCTTGGGTCGTTAGAAGATTAGCATGTCACCACGTCTGGGCACCCATCACCAGGATGTGAAACTCTCCAAGGGTTGGGTCAGTAAGGACGTTGAGCACTCCATTCTATGACTTTGTCAGTGCAGATCCCTCTTAAATACCATAGAAGACGGAATGGCTTTGGGATACTAGTTGTTGATTTCTTTTCCTATCAGTGTTAATGGGTTTATCTCACTGCTTTTAGGAATCAGATCGCTACATCTGGAGCTCGATCACCACTTTCCCACTGGCGCAGGGGCAGGGGCAGGACCGACGGGGCCACCTCGCGTGGTTCTTCCTCTTCCACATCTTATCTAACCACCGTGACTACTGGGAGCTCATTCCCCCTATCCCCATCAGAGATTATCCATCAAAGGGTGATCAACGACCTTGTGCGTCGGTTTGAGGAGAAGGGGGTCATCCCCACCATGGACATGGCCTGTTTGGACCTTGAGGCAGTTGTGCCTCACCGAAAACGCCACCCCCGAGGGACGCGTAGGGAGCCGCTGCTCCCCACTCCGACATTCTACCGTTTTGGGAGCTTATCACCAGAATGCCTTGACACCTACCTCCCCTACGCTGACGAGGTAGGGGATGTCTGGGTTGGCCCAATTAGAGACCTGCTTCAAGGATTAATGGCAAGGGGCCCTTCCAGGTCGCGTCGGCACTGCCGCCTGACTCCCTGAGCCTAGGAGCAGGAAATCCATGTGCCCACACCACCGACTCTAACCCATCTGACCTGACGCCAGTGTCGGCCATGAGTGGAAGAGGGTGATCGCCCCGAGACATCAATGTCAGCAACCACTGTGGCTTGAGCCTCCACTGACTCCTATCATCAAACCCCCACACATGTTGAGCAGGGGCAGTCACATATCCAATCCGGATCAAGGCCCCAACCACCCTACGGGCAGGTTTGGTCAACTCTCCCAGTCGTCAGTATAGGCAATGGCCGCTGCAGACAAATTTGCGGTAGCACC
This sequence comes from Viscum album, assembly GCA_963277665.1. Taxonomy (NCBI): domain Eukaryota; kingdom Viridiplantae; phylum Streptophyta; class Magnoliopsida; order Santalales; family Viscaceae; genus Viscum; species Viscum album. The sequence goes on from OY728159.1 coordinate 1,629,861,693, forward strand.
ATCCAGCATGAAGGCCTACTCCGTGCCACCATTCTAGAAGGTGTGTGCCCTCCCTACTTCCAACCTCGTCCCAGAGGCCTTCCTGGAGGTAAGGGACTTCTCTGAGATAGAAACCCTCCAGGTGGGGCCCTCTCCAGCTCTCCCTACACTGGGTATGGGGTCACTTCCCCTACCACATGCCGCAAGTATGGAGCTGTTGTATATCCAGTAACTCACCCACATGGAGGACCTCCCCGTTTCCCTTTCAACAGGTCCCATGGTGATCCTCGCACCGCGAACTTCAGTCCTCTCCACCCCAGTACCAGTGTGGCTAGAGGATTCCATGATGGAAATCAGCACTGCCCTGAGAAGCCACCCAGGGGCTGGAAGGCAGGACATCATTGCCGTAGGGGAAATTATAGGGAAGGCCAGACGGAAATCAAACCAGTCTGTTTCTCAGACTCCAAGGCAGAGTACGACTCAACGAGGGAGCCCTCTTCTAATTCGTTTGAGTCATGGGATGGGATAGGGATGTGGCGCATCAGCCTCGTACTCCCCGAGTGTGAGACCCATATGATCCCCGCCTCCCTCCGAAGGTATATCCTGGAGGATGAGGACTTGGTGTACCGCTAGGGGTCAAACTTTTAGTCACCATCAGCCACTCTGGAATCACCTTCCACCTTGGCCAGAGATGGCGGGCAGCTTTTTTGGGGTTCGATGGCGGAAGCCGCGCGACATAGAACACCCCCGGCAAGAACCGACACTGGGACCGGAGGCCCGTTCTCCGGTCCATCCGACTGAGACATGGCGGCCAAGTCATCACAACCCTTGGAGGACGACTTAGGGTATTGCAGATAATCGTCCTGCTCCCCGTATTCTCCGCCGGTAAGCCCACTGGCCCAACAGCCTACCTCGGCACCACTGCCAGTTCACCATCCATTCCCAATTGATGAGTGGGGCCATCAAGGTCTGGATCCTTAACTTATTTCATTGAGCTTCTGGACCATCCTTGCTGCATGCCACATCCCCGAGAAGTTTTGGGCCATCGTAGGTTCAGATTTTGATACACCAGAATCGCTCACCCCAGGAGAGTTTGAATGTTTCTGCCATAACCTCCAGGAGACTCACTCCCATCTTCTCCACCAGCAAGTCCCTTATCCCGAGATCCAAGCACACCTCGAGGATATTGACGAGCAATGTCATCGGGTCAACCTGGCCACGCTCCCTGCGGTCCGGCACCTCGAGTCACTTGGCCACCAAAGGGTCCTCCAACAACAATGCGTTTAGAGTTTTCAAGTAGTCCACAAGGTTTTCAAGGAGGCCACCCCCCATGTACATGTTTGTGGGTGGGGGAAATATGCTGCACTTATATTTAGTGGGATTCACCGGCAGCCTGAATCAATGGACGGCTCTAAGGACATGCCCCCGAGGGCAGCAGAGGTCAAAATGTCCGATCTTTCGGTAGAGGGGAACGGTCTGGAACTTCTTTATGGAGACTTAACCCTTGAGGAAAAGCCGCCACTGGACCCATAAGGGAAGATTACTCGTCATCAGAAGATCCTACTAGGTCTCCCCGCACCCACTAAGGCATTAATACTGAGCTGAAATATCGGCAAGGTTAAAGAGCACGTTGGGGATATCAAGCTCTCCGACCCGTCTGCCTTCATGAAAAAGGTAGAGGAAGATCCTATGAAGGAAACCCTTCACCAATAGCTTGTTGAGTAGAAGAGGTTGGTCGATGAGATTCTGGATGAATGCATTGTAGAGTGGTGACCCGAGTACAGCGATCCTAGGCCGGGGTAGCAGGGGCAGGTACAACTACCCCTCGGCGAGATTCTCCCAGGAAACCTCGATCATGCTGTGTTCGCGGACAGAGGAGAGGCCGAAGCTCATGTCAAGAGGGAATGATATGTTCCTCCAAACCCTCCTGAGCGGCGTGACCACCTAAGAAACCATGCTCAAGTTCCTCCCACTGCCCCAAGAGTCGCTCCACGAGCCGCTCCACGATCCGCTGAGATTTTCTACCAAATTTAAGAGCCCGACAATTCTCTTGTTGTTAGGGATCCCCATCAGGACATGAACCCATGTCTAGATGATCCGATGGAAGCACTAATCACCCTCTTAGAGGCCATGGGAACTCGGAAGGTGGTGATACCACCAGATGAAAAGCCATACCCAGCATGGGTGGATTATATGCCAGCACCTCAGGGATTTGGGAACCCCACTTTCGCACCCTTTAATGGGACAGGAGACCGGCCATAGCAGCTGGCCCACTTCAACTCAAGGTGTGGTCCTATGTTAGAGACTCCATCACAGTAGGAGGCCGCCAAGATCCGTTGCTTTATTAAGACACTGGAGGGGTCGAAATTCGTCTGGTACAGCTAGCTTCCTGTTGGATTTGTGACTATCTAGGAGGACCTTCGCCGGAAATTCCTCTACCAGTTCAGTTCCACAACCTGAAAGACCAACATCGCAGACTTCTTCAGGTGCAAGAAAAGACCCGATGAGTGAGTCACGAACTTCATCACCTAGTGGAAGGGGCTCACATAATCCCTTTACATGCCACTAAATAAGAAGAAATTACTGGCAATGTTCATAGGGAACATCAAGGTAGAGATGTTTCCTTCTCCGATCATTCATAATTAACCTGGAGAGTTCCGGGATTTCTCAGACAATCCCCAATTCCTCGAAGAAGCCCTGCAATAGTCCAGTCAGGCATGCCCGTTGCCTCCTGTAATCACAGCAAGGAGAGCTTCCAAAGCTGATCCCACTACTGTGTCCCCGATAGAGGCCCCCAAGCAGCTAGAATTGATACCAATGAGGCTAGCTCTGCATCCTCATAGGGGTTCGCCCCCAGAGGAACAGCGTCCAGCCCAACAACGACTACATCAAAATTGGCAAGCACCTCCACGTAACGCGTCTCCACCGCCTAGGAGAGATAATCATGTTCCACCTCTTAGGCATGATCCCCCATCCCCCCGTCAGGGTCAGCCTCCTAGCGCCCCCCTTCCGGATAGAAGGAATCGAACCTACTCATTTGACGAGGCTCAGGTCCCAGGTTACTTCCGCAAGGACTTAGAGTAGAGAATTGTGCGGCTGTCCGAGTGCCGTAAGCCAGAAGAAGCGCATCTCACTGATCGCCCCAATGACTGCCCTTATCACCGAACCCTGGGGCACACCATCAAGTGATGATACGTGTTCAAGGACTGGCTCCAAGACCATATTGAAAACAATATAGTCAGTTTGGGCCCAACCTTGGCACAAGTGGCAGGTGTCTTTGTGAGATCAGATGGAAGTAGCGGTGATGAAGGTGAATGATAGCAGGGTTTCGATAGTGGTTCTTAGAAGTATAATGATTGGATGTCTTGGAAGGTGGTCGCTCATGCCCATGGCATCATCTGTTCATGCCTGAATCAGCCAGATCCCTCATAAGCTATGGTTACTACTCCGGCATCGTCGTCTCAGCCAGTCTTTTCCCAGAAGAGCAAGTCATGGTGGTGCAAGAAGAAACAACACACCCTGCCAATTCCTTTGTAGTCCTTCACTCTTGGTTACTTTATGACCCTTGAAATGTAGATCCATCCATGACTCCACCAGGTAGTGGATTACTCCTCATGGTATAGTCTGAGGTACGCTTCGGTTAACACCATAGAGTTGCTAAATCCCTATTTGACTCCCTACGATGGGGAATGCAAGGTAGACCATCCCAATGTCCCTAGCCGTCGCCAACATCATCGGAGCCGTGGTTACATGGATCACTGGGGCACAATATTCAGAACCTCTAGCCAGGCCGTGCATGTCGCTGAGACCAAAAAGCAGGTCCAGTGTAGAGCGCAGCGCATGCAGCCCCTTCATCCGATGTCGACAGGTCCGCCTCCACAAGTTTTTGTGTTACTGGATCGGCGGAACCACATCAGTCGTGCTGCGACTAGCTTCGCCTTACCACCAACCAACCCCAGCCTTCTGGTCCTCTTCCGATAGCCACTATTCGAGCTTCGACTAGTGAGAAGTGAGATATGCTTAGCACTATTCAGCCGCCGGTCCAGCCGGTAGGGCCCTCCATGCCTCCAATTGTAGAGCTACCTTCTGTAAGATGTGGCTCGCATCTGGCCCAAAAGTATGATATTCTAAATCACCTTGTCATCATTCCAGCGAGTCTTTCTATACTTGAGGCACTTCACATGTCGTCTGAAATGCGTGAGATGCTTGCTGAGGCCCTAATGAGCCCCCTCCAATTAGAGATGGAGGTATAAGCTATAGAAACCTTCCACACCGAGGCAATTGAGAATGCCGAATTCTAGGAAGTTATCTCATTCTCTGGTGAAGATGAAGACCCTCCTATAGAGAGGCACATTCGCCCACTGTATATCACTGTCCAGTTCACTGGCGTGGATGTCTGCTACTGTCTTCTTGACATGGGTTCTGGGATTAACCTAATCCTGACTCGGACACTGTAGATGCTGGGTTTATATGAGGATGATATAACTCCCTCAGACCATAGAATCTAGGGATACGACAGGACCGAGTAGATCTCAGTTGGCATGATCCGCTTGAAGACTCGGTTCGGTGGCCTAATTGCTAGCACTGTGTTCATGGTTGTCTCCCAGGACACCGCGTACAATGCATTGATGAGTTGGCCATGGCTCCACTTGCATGCAGTGGTCCCTTCATCGTATCACCAATGCCTCAAATACTCCCTTAATGGTCAAGTGGGAATCCTCAAAGGTGACGCATCACATTCCGCCTCTTGTGAAACCTGCTACTTGGATGCTGACTATTACAAGAGCAAGGATAAACAAGTCCAGGGGAGTGAATTTGAGACCATCGCCGCTACTACTGACCCTTGGGTAGGTCTGAATGACACTTACGTCCTCCCAATCCATCGGTTGGAAGCCACCACCCCCGACATGGAGAACTGTATTGTCATTTCCAGGATAAGAAGGAACCATCCTCCCAAATCCTAACAACGACGGCAGAAAATCACCTCGTACTCCTACACGAACCAGGATCGGGTGATCCCGGAACCTCCTAACCCTGTACGATATCGGGATTTCAGGCTCATGGAAATGGAGGTACATTATACGTTTTTGTTTCACTAGGATAGAATTAACCAGCTCAAGCCAACGCGCCACTACTTCTTTGATATTGTCAAGCATGGCCCCTTAGGTCGAAGGCCAGATGGGATTGGGTCAACTGCCTTCATTGCTATGATATCAGTGGAACCAGAGTGCCCTGATGTAATAAAAACTGCCGCCCAAGATAGTACCAGCCTTATATCAGGTTCCATTAACTCAGAAGTAACCCCCCCCCCCCCCTGTGGAGGATCCCTCCATGAATACAGAAGATGATTTGGAAGATGCCCCCTGCTTTGGAGGAAGGCGTCTCCACTACGGTCGACAAGTTGCTATAGGTGAACCTCGGTAGTGAGGCAGACCCAAGACCCACATTGGTCAACGCCACCATGCCCCCCGGGGAGAAACAATAGTACATAGACTTCCTTAAACAACACCGTGACATGTTTTCCTGGAGTTACGATGAGATGCCATGACTAGATACTCAGGTATCCATTCACCGTCTCTGTCTTCCAGCGAGTCATAACGGATTCAAGTAGCCTCCCAGAATGATGCACCCTTTTCATGGTGTCATGGTTGAGGTCGAAGTTGATAAGCTCATCAAATACAACATTGTTAAGGAAGTCCAGTATCATAAGTGGATATCCAACATTGTTCTAGTCAAGAAGAAGAACAGACAAATCGGTATCTGTATTGAAATCCGTGACATCAGTCGTCACTATCCGAAGGATGATTTTCCCCTTCCAATGACCGAGTTGTTGATTGATGCTATGGCTGGGATACGAGCCTTCTCCTTCATGAATTGGTATTCCCAGTACAACCAGATCTTGATGGACCCCATGGACAAGGAGTCCACTGCCTTCAGGGAACCCCAAGGTACTTTCCATTACCAGGTTATGCCCTACGGCCTGAAGAATGCGGGTGCCACCTATCATCAGGTCGTGCATCAAATTTTCAAGCTGATTCTAGGAACACTGGTGGAATGCTACGTGGATGATCTGGTAGTAAAATATCACTTTCACGAGGACCATATCAAGGACCTTGAGAAAGTGTTCGGTTTCCTCTTCTCCCACCACCTGAAGATAAACCCGTTGAGGTGTGATTTCAGGGTCACCTCTGGTAAGTTCCTTGGTTTTGTTGTTAGATACTGAGGCATCAAGATCAACCCAGAGAAATTTAGGCCATTAGCCAGATGCCTCCCCCGAGCAATATTCAGGAGCTTTGAGGTCTACAAGGCCACTTAGCCTACACACGCCGATTCATCCTGCAAGGTGATTTTGTCTTGGCCCTCAGGATGCCAATGATCCCCAATAGGAAACCACCCAAGTTGGAGCCCAAATGGGAAGGACCTTTCATTGTTCATAAGGAGTACCCCAATGGAGAATAATTCCTGGTGACCACGGATGGTGAGCGTATAAATCCTCCCACCAATGCCAAGTTCCTTAAGAAACAATTCGCTTGAGCCCTCTGGTCCCACATGACCCTAAACTGCCTCGTGTCCCGCAGGACCCTAAACTGCCTCTGGTCCTGCATGACCCTAAATTGCCTCTGGTCCCGCATGACCTTAAACTGCCTCTGGTCTCACATGAGATTATACTAACTCTTGTACCGCATGATGTTAAACTCCCTATGGCCCCACATGAACCTAAACTGCCTCTGGTCCCACATGACCCTAAACTGCCTCCGGTCCTGCATGACCTTAAACTGCATGATCATCCTACATGACGTTAAACTGCAAGCAAGTCTGGCATTCCTGACTGAGGCCCAACCTTAAGTCCCTTGGCCTTTCTAGGTCCGAGACCAAGTTCTTACCTGGATATTACAGTGTGGTGTGGGGTTATGTCCTCATTCACGTCAGGTTAGTTGTCGCACCGTATACTGCCCTTATTTGAGGTGTCCTCATCCTATTCCCATCCTCACTACAAGACGTTAAACTTCAAGCCGATCAGGCCTCCCTGACCGAGGACCATCCTTGAGCCCCCAACACAGGCTATTTCCTATGGGATTGTATGGTCTGGTGTGGGATTATGTCCTCATTCACATTGGGTTACTCGTCGTGCCATACACATTCCCGAATGAAATGTCTTTCATCATCCTACATGAATTTAAACTGTTCATCTAAAACAAAATGTGTCTTGATTCCCATCTTTATGGGATACGAGGACTGCCTGAAAACCTAGGTTTCAGGTTCAGCCCCATCTCTTAAGATATCCCACAATCTCCCAGCCACCTCGGTCTTTTGGCCTACCCCTCTCCATGAGGGGGATATATAGGTGTGGTACAGGGTTTTTGGCACCATGCCCCCTTCTCCTGGGAATCTAAAATCTTTTGGCCTCTATAAAATTGATCCCATCAACCCTTTTTAGTGGTCCGTTAATGTGTTCAGAGTACTTTGGTCTAGGACCTGGAGTTTTAGATTCAACTGAGGAATGTTCCGTCCACTTGTTAAGCTTCCTGCTCCCCTTCATTCGGGTCCCCTTTACATTTCACACTCGAAGGGACCCCCAAGAACGGTTTGGATACAATGACTAAGGGCTCTCCTACAATTATGGGCCAATTCTCCCAAGGGTTTCAGACAACAAGTTGATACAAATCTTACATTGTGAACATGGTCAGCAGTCGATGCTCATTTGTTTGTCCCCATTTCAGTCTAACGTGACATGATGTTGTGTTGAGAATAGGGTCAGCAGTAATCCTTCGTCACCGTGCCGACTCCTTCAGGCCCTGAATTTTGGTTGCATTATTCACATAATGTTACACCCCATCGTGTCAAGGTGGAATCTCGACACTCTTTGCACTAACCCTCAGTGCACTTCCACACGTCAGGCAGAAAAAGTTGCATTATAGCAACTCTCGGGGATCCCACGATCTGAGTGGTATGATTATGGGCTTGGGTCTTCTCTAAGAACCATGAACAGCTTGACCCTCATCCCCATGGGAAATGAGGGGTCACCCAGACATTGCGTTTAGGGCCCAGATCAGCTGGAGGCTAGTGTCTCCTGCCCCTTGATCTTTAAACCCTCACCGGCCCCTTGGCCCAAGGCTCCTCCCCTGAAATCGCACGCGGTGATAGTATGGGATTATATCCTCCTCCACGTCAGGTATTCTTTATCACATCATGCACATTTCCCTAGGTCCAAGCCATATGACCTTAAACTGTGTTGTTTGGTCCTACCACATGACCGTAAACTGTGATGATATCGTCTCGACCGCACGACAAAAAAAGGCATTGCATTGTGATGAACACTCCATAGAGGAAATCACGTTGGGTATTGGTTATTTACCATATGATTTGTCAATGCCCATATACAACTTTTCTATTGTCGTGATACCAGGAATTTCTACCCTAGGTCTGTCGCTTCACAAATAAAAATACCATTCACCTTCAAGGACAAACAAGATACATCAAATGCCGCTTCTTTTTGTGTGAGGGCTAGACCCGCACGCCCCTTTTATCCTTTGCATAGGTATCATACCGTGCCATGCCACCCTCCCAGAACTACGTATGGATAGATTCCCATCTTTATGGGATATGAAGGAGCGCTCGGGCACTTCCCCACAAGAACTTCTCCATGGGCCCAGCCAAACGTTCTTGTTCGGTCCCTTGACTGGAACACTTCCCTAGGGAACACATGGTAGGTAGGGATTATGTCCTCATTCACGTCAGGTTTCGTTACTGCCTTCTCGTGTGTCTCCTGCTCTCCGTACCCCTTGGTACGAGTTCTAAGACCTTAATCTAAGATTCTCTCTAGAACTACATGTGGCTTGATTCCCATCCTTATGGGATATGTAGGAACGCCCAGACATTTTGCCTTTGGTCTAGCCCCAGGAATCACAAGTCTATTCCCCCCCACTTTCTGCCCTTTGGATTGAATTTTTGGAGTGTTTTGTAACTGCATCATTAGCCCCGAATAAGTTCGGGATGCCCCATAGTGATGTTGGGAAGCAACAGTTTCCTCACCCGAGAGGTCCTGCCTAAAATTAGGGATGATACGTGATCAGATGAATATGTCTGCCTAATGTGCCTCTACCATAGTGGTGTAATTTTGGGATTTTTGGATTCCATGCGAACAAACCACCACTTCACTTTCCACGCTTTTCGTGCCCTTTTATTCAGATCTTTATCCTATTTCATGATTGATGGGACTCCTTAACAGTATGGATGCTCAACCTATGGTCTACCTGCTGTCCTGGGCCAACGTTCCAGAAGACTGGTCATGTTTGATGGGACCCCCTAACAGTATGGATGTTCGACCTATGGTCCTCCTGCTTTCCTAGGCCAATGTTCAGGAAGACTTGTCATGTTTTGAATGATCCCCTAACGATATGGTTTCTTGACCTATGTTCCACCTGCTGTCCTAATCCAACGTTCTAGAAGACTGATCGACAATATTTGAGTTAGGCCCCGTGTTGCGAACATGGTCAGCGGTCAGCCCTCATTTTTTCCCCATTTCAGGCTAATGCGATATGGATGCTTCATTTCCGCCATGGTTAAAAGATATCCTACATCCACACGCCTCTCCCATAGTGTTCCGAATTTGGGTAACTTGATTCACCTTTTTCATCTCCCTATGTTCGAATTGATTCCAATTCCCTTGGAATTTCCCCGTTCGTTCACTAGAGCACATTGAGAAGATGAAACATCAATCAGGTCTGAGGTCCCCTTCCTTTGGATGGTCCTCCCTCTCCTCCTTGTAAATTCGGGTTTGATTTCGAATGCTTGATGCTTGGTTGATGCTCCCACAGTCGAATGAAATGATAATATGAGCATACTTTATTTCTCACATAGGGTACGACCAGTATGATCGGAGAGATGAATAGTTATTTATTTCAGGATTATGGACAAGAATATTAAACCAAAGGTAGAGATAAATGGATTTGTCAATACATTGGAGTCAAAAAGTTCTTGAGCTAGCCAAAACAGGGCCCTTAAGGGTTAGCTTCTTGGAGAGATCTTTCCAACGCTGCTACCTTATGGCTGGTGGCCTATTGGACTACTTCCCGCCCCATGAAGACTCTCTCTTCATCGCCATCCGCAGAGCGTAGTTCGCTAACCTTAGCTTGTGCCCGTGCCTGTTCAGTTTGAAGCATGTCCATCAGGTGACTCGCCTCCGTTAGTTGTTCATGGGCATCAGCCAGCTGGGCCGTCAGTTGATCTGTGAGCTCAGAACATGTTGCAATTAAGGACACCTTCTCTTTCGACCGCTCTTCGATACATCAAACTTCCTGCTCAGCCCTCAAGAATGCTCGAGTGCTCATCGATTCTTCCCGACACTGGGAAACATCGGTGTGCTGACTGCTCTCACGTATCTTCTCGGCCATGTAATTACGAACCGTCAGATGAAGGTGTTGAGCGTCTTCCCCTCTGGCACACAGGAAACACAGCCAGGATTGGAGTGATCCCATATACCTCAGCCAATCCGTATGAGGCTGCTTGAAAAAATGCTAGATGCACTTCCACCCTTTGTGTCGTGTCATCCGGCACTCTTCGGCCGCTTCTAAATCTAATTCATCTATTTCTTTGGGAACAACGAGCCAATATACAGGGAAGACAACCATAAGGTCAGTAGCAGGATTTGCCTCAGTGATTCCTTCTTGAGGAATAGGATCCTCGACGTTTGGGAAACCTTCCTCTCTCTCCCCGAGAGTGGCGGTGCCTTCATCAGAATCCTCCATCGCTCCATTGACAACACCAATGATGTCTAGCACCCCCTACTCACCAATTTCTAGGGCCGACGTAGTTTGGGAAGTGTGTTCTAGAGTAGGTGGTACGTCCTCCACTAATTCACTCATGGATGGCCCAGGCTCAGCAGCCCGACAAGTCTCTAATGCCGAGATCATTGTACAGGGAGCATCCTGATTAGTAGAGTTCTCGACAGTAAGCTCCAGTAGTGAAGCAAGGGACTTATCGGAACCTAGGGCATCATCCTCCAGTGTTTTGGACGCTACAGGAGCTATTGTGGCAGGAGACCCCTCAATGATTGGCAGTTCGATAATGGGTTTCGGAGCCCCACCATGTCCCACCGGTGCCTCTTCTCCTTCTTATATTGGGGATGCCTGATCAGTGCCTATATTCTAAAGAGTGAGATAGAGAAATGGATTAGAGATTTCAGAATATAATGGATAAAGAAGGAGGATAAATAATTATAGTGACAGACCTCTAACAACTTGGTTATGTGTTTGCTGGAGCCGATGATCTTTACACTCTCCTGTAGGCTCCCTTGACGGGACACTCCCTGAGATCCTTTATCTTCTCCTGTCTCCTCATCTACCTCCGACTCGTCACCACCACCATCATCCTCCGATGGCATCTGTTCAAGATCATTCCCCTGACCGAACATCAATTTCACAAAGAGAGATGGCTCCACGTGTCGACCCCATTAGCAGACGTACAAGCCCATAGCCGCCAGGTAAGCATTCCTATTGGAACCAAAATATTACACGAAAGGAAGGGACGGAAAAGAAGGCCGGTACGCAGCCTCGCGAAGCACCGACACGGAGCACCCCGAGCATCGTGGTCTCATGAAGCTTCGGAGGCGGGAACTCTCCGTGAACGGGTTTGACATTCGCAAGCCTGTCGTGAAGCTCCGGAGGCGTTAACTCTCCACGAATGGGTTTGACGTTCGCGAGCCCTCCACGGAGCTCCAGAGGCGGTAACTCTCCACGAACACGTTTGAAGTTCGCGAGCCCGCCGCGAAGCACCTTTGGCGGTGCGCGAGTTCGGCTTCGCGGCGCCCCTTGCCTATAAATACGGGGATCACCCTGAGTCACGGAGATGTACAATCCAACCTTTCAGCTTCTCCTCTCCCGAATCACGAAGCACCCTTTTCCCCCAGGAATCATGAGCTCTGCAAGGTACTTCTACTTCACGTGATGCCTTTTATTTTCTCATTTTGAGCCCCTCTTCCGAGAGGGATGCCCTTCGCGAAGCTCAAGGGCATTCACGAAGGAAGGGGATTCCCAAGGGAACCCGGGCAGCCACAGAGCGTTTATGCTTCGAAAAACACCCAACCTGTACTAGTGATCCCTATTCTAAGGCATGATCGTTACACATCATGAAGCACACTTCTTCGTAGCACCCTGCTTCGCGAGGAACCTCTTCTTCGCGAGGCAGGGCTCCACGAATACTGTTCTACTTCGCGAAGCACCCTCCACTCGCACCTATACCCTATGATAAGGATAAGGCACTCCGCTTCATGAAGCACACTCCTTAGCTTGGCAATTCTGCTTCCCGTGCGACCCGCCAGGTATGCACGATGTGATTTCAATGTCCCACGGACAATACCACTTGTAGCGTTGCTTCACCTAATTCTTCCTCGCATAGGCACGCTAACGGCTATTGCTTCTTCGCATAGCCACACTAACATGGACCACTAGATGGTTCACTCCACAACCCCCTTAACCATGGCCTTGCCAGTACATTCCCTCCCCCAAGGACCAGAGGGTACCGATTATGTACGTTCTAGGGGTGTAGAGTGAACCCACCTCGTCCGAGCTGCAGGACGTTAAACTTCCAAGCACTACGTCCTCAACACATTATGTTAAACTGTGACCTGACCTCGTTCCTCTCACGAAGGGTCCCCCCAGCTGAAACATTTTTTTACGCCACTCATCTCCACGGGAGTGGAATCACCTATCCACAAGGGATGATATCCTCCTTACTGGAGTGGCCTATATTCTCAGGAGAAGGGCCAACCTAGTTCCCCAACAGATGGATGCACCCTTGCATCTCCGTACTTCCCCACTACCAAGGTCAGTGGAGGGCGTGATAGGGAACGAGGCACCTCCCATCATTGGTCCCAAATCTCTCTTTCACTGCATTTTGCCGCACTTCGGGCATCCATCCTGGAGTAAGTCCCAGTACCATGGGTCGCCTAACGCGTAAGCCCCTCTTCGCTTCTCACGGATGCACCCTTCACGGCGTGGTTGTCAGGTCCTTGCTGTCTCTTGTTTCTCACATCGAGCATGACTCACATGGGATTAGAGCTGGCATTTACCATGACAATACCTCGTCCATCATCACGTTAAACTGCATCCCCTCGTCCAGCATGACGTTAAACTGTATTCCCTCATCCAGCATGACATTAAACTTTATTCCCTTGTCCAGCATGACGTTAAACTGCATGCCCTCGTCCAGTATGACGTTAAACAGTATTCCATCATCTAGCATGACGTTAAACTGGATGCCCTCGTCTAGCATGACGTTAAACTGCATGCCCTCTTCTAGCATGACGTTAAACTATATTCCCTCGTCCAGCATGACGTTAAACTGTATGCCCTCGTCCAGCATGATGTTAAACTGTATTCCCTCGTCCAACATGACGTTAAACGGTATTCCCTCCTCTAGCATGACGTTAAAATGTATTCCTTGTCCCACATGATATTAAACTGCCCACCCAGTTGAACTACGAAGACTTTGATCCATGTCAAGGCGTGGTATGTAGGAAGCCTCTACGAGGTTCAAGCCCACCCATTGTTTGTTCACGTCGGTTCACCGACACCCACCACTTGTGGACCCCCGTGTGTCTACATTCACGTTGGTTCGCCGACGAAACCCCTTTTAACTACGAGGTATTTGATCCATGTCAAGTCATGGTACGTAGGAATCCTCTCTGAGGTTCAAGCCCACCACCCATTAGACCCCCGGGTCCACCTTCACGTCAGTTCACCGATGAAACCCCTTTGAACTACGAGGTCTTTGATCCATGTCAAGGCATGGTATGTAGGAAGCCTCCCTGAGGTTCAAGCTCACCACCCATTGGACCCTTGTGTCCACCTTCATGTCGGTTCGCCGATGAAGCCCCACCCGAACTACGAGGTCTTTGATCCATGTCAAGGCATGGTACGTAGGAAGCCTCCCGGATGTTCAAGCCCCTCTCCCATCGGACCAAGGTCCCTTATTTAAGTCGGTTCACCGACACCCACCGCCATTCCTGATCTATGAGGTCTTTTATCCATGTAAAGGCATGGTACGTAGGAAGCCTCACGAGGTTCAAGCCCACCACTAGTGGACCCCCGGGTTCACCTTCACGTTGGTCCGCCGACGAAACCATTTGAACTACGAGGTCTTTGATCCATGTCAAGGAGTGGTACGTAGGAAGACTTCCCGAGGTTCAAGCCCACCCGTCATACAATTCACATCGAGTTCCACCTTCGTCCAGCGTGACGTTAAACTACATCCCAGTTCGACGGCAAGCCGTTGTCACCACCCGAACTACGAGTACTTTGATCCATGTCAAGGTATGGTACGTAGGAAGACTCTCTGAGGTTCAATCCCAACAATCATTGGCCCAAACCGTCGCCTTTTCGGTGTGCCAAGCCCCCATTTTTTTCAAACTACGAGGACTTTGATCCATGTCAAGTCATGGTACATACTAAGCCTTCACGAGGTTCGAGCCCACCACAAGTGGACCACCGGGTTCACCTTCATGTCGGTTCGCCGATGAGGCCCCTCAGAACTACGAGGTCTTTGATCCATGTCAAGGCATGGTACGTAGGAAGCCTTCCCGAGGTTCAAGCCCATCTCTCATCGAACCAAGGTCCACTTTCACATCGGTTCTCTGACGATTCCCATCGGACCAAGGTCCACATTTACGTTGGTTCAGTGACGACATCCATCGGGCCAAGGTCCACCTTTATGCCAGTTCAACCGGAACCCTCTCAAATTATGTGGACATTGATTCCCTGCCACGGGGATACGTAGGAGGTATCTCCGAGGCTCAAGCCCAACTTCACCGTCTCCCTTGTGATGGTCCCTTTCCATTTCACCATCCACTTCATTCATCCATCAATCATCCGCCCTGATTCCCGCCTGGACCGTCACATCCCGGTGAGACCATGTCGGTTCGCACCTCTTCACAGCCCCCATGGGCTGGTCCCAGTATCAGCACCCCTTCTAGGGAAATCCCTCAATCCGATCCATTCTAGCTAATGCTCTGATCGGGTTGATCCGTCTCCGCTGGATGTTAGACTTGCGGCATACCCTGTGTTAAACACAGAAAGCTGAGGAAAACCTCAGATATGTGTCTATGGAATATAATTCCCTGCGCTCGATGTGGGATGCCTCGGGTCTTCACGCCCTCGAGAAGCCCTGTGACCAGGGATAATAGACAGACATGCCAGGTCCCCAACATCCAGACATGCTACTGATTCCTCAACGTGACTAATCCCCCCGACTGAAGGTTGCTGCCCTGACCGGACCCTTTGGAATGTCCTGACAGAAGCAGTGTAATTAACCGGCGTCCATGGAAACATGGCACTGGGAAGAGTTTCATGAACAACGTATTAAATCTATGAGGGAGACCCGGACTAGGTGATGAGTTATGAGGAGGAATCCACAGAAGGGAGAACCGACATCCCATCATCCCATTTCGATCAAGGAGCAGACGTCCCTAAACAAGGAACAGATGCCGCCCGCCTTTGGAAAGCGGGAATGCGGGGCAACAGCGCAGCGCGTCCTCCTCCGTGGACGGATGGATGTGCGCACCCCGGAGAAAGCGTCGGAAATAGAAATGGTGAACCCGACGTGAAATTCTTCTCCTCATTGTAGATATTAGTAGCGTTCGAGACACCATTATATTGACGTGTCGCCGGATCCAGATATCTGGTGCCTGGTATCGCCAAACAAATAGCGGGCCTGTCGTGAATCTCACGGGTAGTCGGGGCAGTAGAACGTGGGGCATTCCATTCTGCAGCGTATTGGCGTGGATCCTTCTTATAGACGTGGAGAATGGAAGGACGCTGGGGCACTGGTTGTCAATCCTTTTCCTTGCAGTGCTGATGAGTTGATCCCTTCGTTTCTCAGGAACGAGGTTGCTGTTACAGAGACACGATCACCGCCCACTCTCCTACATAGGGGCAGGGGAAACACCGCCATAGCCACCCTGCATGGCACCGCTACTACCACGACGGCCGCCACATCGCAGAATACGGGGCGCCCACGTCCCCTTTCCCCATCAGAGGTCATCCAGCAAAGGGTGATCAACAACCTCGTACGCAGGTACGAGGAGGAAGGGGTCATCCCAACTCGGGATATGGCCCGCCGGGACCTGGAGGCATCCAGGCCCCACCGTCAACGCTGCCCTAACAGGCCGCACAGAGATCCCCTACTCCCCACCCCAACGTTCAACCATTTCAGGAGACTGTCCCCGGAACACCTCGACGACTCCTCGCCTTACACTGATGAGGCGGGCGCCATTTGGCTCGGCCCGCTCAGGGACCTGACCCAAGGGCTCCAGGAAAGGGCTCCCGTCCAGCCGCGTCAGCACCGCCGTTCGACTCCGCAGGAAGAGCAGGCAGGCCATGCCCCTCCACCACCTGCGCTAGCTCGTATGACCCGATGTCAGCGCCGGGCCCGGGTTGAGGACGCTCGCCCAGATGCGTCGATGTCAACAGATACAGTGGCCCGAGCCACCGCTGACATGCATCATGGAGTCCCTGCATACGCTGAGCAGGGGAACCCTTTCGCCCAACCAGGATCGAGACCCCAACCGCCCCACGGGCAGGCTGGGTTGACTCTCCGGGTTGTAGGCCTGAGCGGTGATCGCTGCGAACCAACCCGCAGTGATGTCACCTCGTACGGAGGCCCTCCCCGTACCACTACTCCACAGTCCGTGGTCCATCCCCGATCCGAAGCTCGTCATGGAGGAATTCCTCATGCTACCCCCATCCCGTAGGAAGACCTGCCCAGCAGCAATGACGCTCGGCGTGGAAACTTTTCCTGCGCCCACTATACAGGGTATGGAGTCCATCCTCCTTCCCCCGACCACCGATCTGAAGGCACTGTCCATCCGGTCCTTCTCCAACGTGGGGGACCTCCCTACATCCTCTCTGCAATGGGAGAAGGTCCTCCCTGCCCCAGCAACTTGGGGAGTGCAGGTCAGCCTCGCTCCGCCTGCATCAACTATTGAGGTCCCCTCCATTCTCCTGCTGATTCCAACAGAGGCTCCGCCTACATGGGTGTTGTCCGTGGAGGTCCTCCTCATGTACCCTTCGACATTTTCCCCAGTTCCCCTCGTACCTCGGATATCTCGAGTGGGGGACCCCTCCGCCATGGTGCCAGCGCCGCCCCGTGGCTACCTATTAGGGATCAACCCTGTTCCGAAGAGCCACCTCGGGGCAGGAGAGCGAGTCATCGTCGCCACAAGAAGAATCCTAGGAAGGCCCGGGTGGAGATCAAACATGCAGGCTTCTTAGACTCTGAAGCGGAATGCGACTCACCGATGGAACCTTCTCCCTGCTCCTCCGTATCAAGGACTGGGGCAGGAACCGGGCACGTTAGCCTCATTCTCCCAGAATATGAGGTCCACCAGATTCCCATCTCCCTCCGCAGGTACATCTAGGAGGATGAAATCGTAGAACTTCCGTAGGTCTAGACCGTACAATCACCACCATTGTCGCCAGAAGCGCCCTCCACCTCTACCAGAGATCACAGAGAGCTATTTTGGGGGCCGACGGTGGTAGAGCGATGACATGAACTATTGACGGTAGTTGCGATTCCTGTGCTGGATGACTTGGCTATCAGCCCATCGTATCATGACATCGTGGCCAGGTCACCTCACTCTTTAGAGGATGGCCCAGAATTCGGCGGCCAGTCAGCTCGTTCGCCGTATTCTCCGCCACCGAGCGCACTATTTCAGAGGTCTGCCTCGGTACCGCTACCGGTCCCTCAGCCGCCCCCGGTTGACAAGTGGGGAAATACAGGACCAGACCCCAAGTCCGAACCCAGGAGCTTCTGGAGCATTCTCGCAGCGGATTACTTCCCAGAGAAGTTCTGGCCGACGGCGACGCTGAACTTTCACGCACCAAAGTCCCTTACCCCTGAAGAAGTGGGGTGCTTTTGTCGAACCCTATGGGCGACAGACTTCCGCCTTCGTTATGAGCGGGTGGTGTACCCCAGAAGTCGAGAGCACTTCGAAGAAATTGGTGAGCAATACCACCTAATCGATTTGCCGCACTCCTTGTGACCCAGCACCCTGAGTCGCCAGGCCGTCAGAGCGCCCTTAAATGGAAATGTGTTCAGAGTTTCAAAGTACTCCGCAGAGTCTTCAGGGAAGCTACCCCCCATGTGCAAGTCCGTGGTTGGGGACACTATGCTTCTCTCCTCTTCGACCCTATCCGATGGCAGCCCGATTTGTTATACAACATTGAGGACATGCACTCGAGAGGGGTCGCGGTCCACATGGCTGACGTTGTGGACAAGGAAGACGAGCTTGAATTCCATGATGGAGACTTACCCCCTATAGGAGTACCGCCACTGTTGGACCCATCAGGGAGGGTTACCCGTCAGTAGAGGAATCTGCTACGCCTCCCCGTACCCACTGAGTCGTTGGTACTTGGTCGAAATACCGGCAAGGGTAAGGAGCACATCAGAACTTTCAAGCACTCCGACCCATCTTCCTCTGTGCAGAAAATGGACGAAGATCTCGAGAAGGCCACGTTACTCCAGCAGCATGCAGAGTAGAAGAGGCTAGTTGACGAACTCTTGGCTGAGCGCGCTATAGAGCGGCGACCCGACTATGGTAATCCCAGGCCTGGGCAGTAGAGGCAGGAACAATTTCCCCCAGGTGAGACACCTCCGGGAAACCCTGATCATGATACTTCCGCAGACAGGGCAGAAGCCGGAACTTACGGCAAGAGGGCGTGATACGTCTCGCCAACCCCCCCGAACGACGGGGCAATCTGAAGAATCCAGTCCGGGTTCCCCCAGTCGCCCCACAGGTCGTTCCGCCAGTTGATCCACAAGCTGCCAAAGACATCTACTGTGTTGAAGAACCTAGAAACTCACTTGTGATCATGGATCCCCGTCAAGACAGGGACCCCCGCCCAGATGATTTGATAGCGGCACTTATAGCCTGCCTCGAAGCGTTGGAAACACGGCAGGTGGCGGTCCCACCAGACGGCAAGCTGTATCCCGCGTGGGTGGATGATATGCCCGCACCCCCAGGTTTTGGAAACCCCACTTTATTGCCCTTCAACGGGACAGGGGACCCGCCCCAGCACTTGGCTCATTTTTCTTCCAGGTGTGGTCCCATGCTTGGGACCCCGACCCCGCAAGAAGCCGCCAAGCTCCGATGTTTCGTACAGACATTGAAAGCTCCTGCATTCTTCTGGTACAACCAGCTCCCTATCGGATCGGTGACCAGTTGGGAGGATCTCCGCCGGCAGTTCCTATACCAGTTCAGCTCCACCACGCAAAAGACTAGCATTTCAGACCTATTCAAGTGCAATCAAAGACCTGATGAGCGAGTCGCAGATTTCATCGCCCAGTGGAAGGGACTTACGTATTCCCTCGATATGCCACTGACTCAGGAGCAATTACTGACGATGTGTGTGGGGAACATCAAAAAAAAGCTAGTACCCTCCCTAATTACCTAGAACTACCCTGGAGAATTCAGAGATTTCTCAGATAAGGCTCAGCACCTTGAGGAGGCTCTGCAACAGGCTAGTCAGGCACATTTGTTTCCCCCTATGATCCTAGCCAGGAGGACCGCCAGAGCCAAACCCACCGCGGTGGCCCAAATAGAAGCCCCTAGGTAGCTGGAATTACTGCCAGTAGCACCATCCCTGAAACCCCGCAGAGGTCCTCCACCTCAAGCGTAGGCTCCCGCCCAGCAGCGACCGCCTCAGAATCTCCAGGTTCCCCCGCACAATGCGCCACCTCCACCTAGGCGAGAAAATCAGGCGCCGCCTCCTCAACAGGCCCCTCCGGCCCCTCGTCAGGGCTAGGCCCCCAAGGCCCCCTATCTAGAATGAAGGCACCAGACTTATTCATTCAATGAAAATCAGGTCCCTGGCTACTTCCGAAGTGCTTTAGAGAAAGGGATTGTGCACCTGCCCAAGTAGAGAAGGCCGGCAGAGGCGCATCTCACCGATCACCCCAACTACTGTCCTTATCATCAGATTCTGGGGCACACCCTCAAGCAATGATATGTGTTTAAAGACTGGATTTAAGACCAGGTCAACAACAACATAGTTAGGTTTAGCCCGGCACTAGCACAAGTGGCAGATGTCTTTGCAGGGTCAGAGATCGGCAGCGACAGGGAAGGCGAGTGGCAACAGGTTTCCAGCCATGGATCCCGGAAATACGACAACTGGATGACTCGAAAAACCATCGTCCGTGCCCATGGTATCATCTGGGCGCGCCTGAAGTAGCCAGAACCTTTAGAAGAATTAGATGATACCTCTTCATCGTCTTCACAGCCGACCACTTCCCAAAAGGGCAAGAAGCGACGACGCAAGAAGAAGCAACGCGCTCCGCCGGTGCTATCGTCATCCCACACTCTCAGCAACTTTATGCCCCCTGAAATGGGGATTCCTCCCAGAATCCGCCCGGTGGTGGATGACTCCTCGAGTGACAGTCAGGGGTACACTTCGGTTAACACCGTGGAGTTGGTAAATCCCTATATGACTCCGGATGAGGGGGAACACCAGGCGAACCTCCCCAACGTTTCTAGCCGACGTCAACGTCAGAGGAATCGCAACCGTGCCGGTCATCGAGGTACGTCATAAGGCACTTTATGCAATGTCGTGCATGCTACTGAGACCAGACAGCAGGCTCTACACAGATCTCATCATGCGCAACCCCATTTAACGCCCTAGGCTCTACCTCTACCGCCGTGTGTGCTACTAGATCAGGGAGAGCTACCTCGTTCATATCACAGTCAGTCTTTCCTGACTACAGGCCAACCTCCATTGTCCAATCCTAGTCCGACGACTACTCTCCAGGCTTCAACTAGTAGGCAGTAGGATTTACCTAGCACTAGCTGATTGCCGGTTCAACCGGCAGGACCTGTTATGCCTCTAACTGTCGAACAAACTCCTGTAACCAGAGGCTCGCCTTTGGCACGAAATTATGAGGTCCTGAAGAACCTGGCCGGCATACCGGCAAGGATTTATATCCTCTAGGCCCTTCGCCTATCATCCGAAATGTGCGAGGCACTTGCCGAGGCCCTAAGGAGCCCCCCCAGTTTGAGACGGAGGTAGCAGCTACAGAAGCCTTCCATACCGAGACAATTGAGAATGCCGAATGTCAGGCAGTTATCTTGTTCTCCAGTGAAGATGAGGACCCTCCTATACAGGGGTATATTTGCCCGCTGTACATCACTGTCCACTTCAATGGTGTGGAAATCCTCCCCTGCCTCATTGACACGGATTCCGGTATCAACCTAATTCTGACTCAGACGTTGCGAAAGCTGGGTCTGTCTGAAGCTGATTTAACTCCCTCTGACCTCAGAATCCAGGGGTATGACAGGACCGAGCACCCCCAGTCGGCAAGATCCTCCTAATGACTCAGTTCGGTGGCTTAATTTCCAGCACCGAGTTCATGGTCGTCTCTCAGGACACCACCTACAACATGTTGATGGGTAGGTCATGGCTCCATCTGCATGCATCGGTCTCTTCGTCGTATCATGAGTGCCTCAAATACTCACTCAACGGTTGAGTAGGCGTGCTCAAAGGAGATGCGTCTCCTTTAGCCTCTTGTGAGGCCCGCTATCTGGATGCTAGTTATTACAAAAGTAAGGATAAGAAAATCCTAGTAAGTGAGGATGAACCCGCCCCGGTCACAAGTGATCCATGGGCATGCATGGATGATGCCTACATCCTCCCGATCCACCGATTGGAGGCCACAACCCCCAACATGGTGTAATGTTTTGTTGTTTCGGGTACACAAGGAAGCCATGTTCCCGTGTCCAAGTGACGGCGGAAAATCACCTCGTACTCCTACATAAACCAGGCTCAGGAGATCCCAGAACCTCCTACCCCTATACGGTATCGGGATGTCAAGCTTATGAAAATGGAGGTACACCATACATGTCTCTTCTGCAAGGCTGGAATCAACCGACTCAGGCTGACATGCCACCACTGCTTTGATATCATCAAACGTGGCCCCTTAGGTCGAAGGCCAGATGAGATAGGGTCGACTGCCTTCATTGTTAGGGTCTCAATGGCGAGTGAGTCTCCTGATATGATGACCACTACTTCCCAAGCCGGCACCAGCTGCCCCTCAGGTTTTGATAGCCCAGAAGTATCTCCCATCACGTGAAATCCCCCCATGGGTGGAGAGGAAGACCTGGAGGATGCTCCCCCCGCCTGTGAGGAAGGCGTATCTACCACGGTTGATGAACTGGTATAGGTGAACTTTGGTAGCGAGTCAGATCCAAAACCCACATTGATCAGTGCAGCCATGTCCCCCGAGGAGCGACAGGAGTACGTAAACTTCCTCAAACAACACCGTGATGTGTTTGTTTGGAGTTACAACAAGATTCCAGGACTAGATCCCCAGGTAGTCGTTCACCGTCTGGGACTCCCAGAAAACCATCGTGGATTTAAGCAGCTTCCCAGGAAGATGCACCCTTCTCATGGTGCTATGGTTGAGGCCGACGTTGACAAGATTATCAAAGCCAACTTCATCAAGGAAGTCCAGTACCCCAAGTGGCTTGCCAACATTGTGCCAGTCAGGAAGAAGAATGGGAAGATCAGAGTCTGCATTGACTTTCGTGACCTTAAACGCCACTGCCCAAAGGATGACTTCCCACTCCCGGTGATGGAGCTATTGATTGATGCCACGGCCAGGTTCCAAGCTCTCTCTTTCATGGATGGGTATTTCGGGTACAACCAGATCTGGATGGCCCCCGAGGACGAGGAGTCTACTGCCTTCAGGGCTCCCCAAGGTCACTTTTGCTACCAGGTTATGCCATTCGGCTTGAAAAATGCAGGTTCCACTTATCAGAGGGCCATGCGCCGCATATTCAAGCTGATTCTTGGGATGCTGGTGGAATGCTACGTAGATGACCTAGTGGTAAAATCGTGTCAGCGCCAGGACCATCTGAAAGACCTCGAGAAGGTGTTCTGTTTCCTCCGTTACCGTCACCTGAAGATGAACCCGTTGAAGTGTTCCTTCGGGGTCACCTCTGGGAAGTTTCTGGGCTTTGTTGTTAGATACCGAGGTATTGAGATCGACCCAGAGAAGATCATGTCCATCAGCCAAATGCCCCCCCCGAGAAACATTCGGGAACTTCGAGGCCTCCAAGGCCACTTAGCATATATATGCCGATTCATCGCGAATCTGGACGGAAAGTGTAAGCCCTTTCCCGGATCATGAAGAAGGGCACCGCCTACGAATGGGATGAGGAGTGTCGGACCACATTCAAGGAAATCAAGCAGTATCTGCTCCAACCTCTGGTTTTGATGCCACCAGTCTACGGAAAGCCGCTGATCCTTTACGTGAACGCCCTGGAAAGATCCCTCGGTGCACTGCTCACCCAGAAGAATAACGAGGGTACTGAGAACAGTCTCTACTATCTCATCCGCATTCTTCTCAATACGGAGGTCAGATACTCCCCTATCGAAAAGAGATCCCTTGCGCTCATCTTGGTCGTGCAGAAGTTGCGACATTACCTGCAGCACCATGAGGTAAAATTGGTCTCCCGGGTAGACCCACTGAAGTACATCCTGAACCACCCCATGCTGACTGGTCGACTAGCACGGTGGGCAGTGATTCTCCAGCAGTTTGATATCAGGTTCATACCTCAGAAGGCCATTCACATTCAAGGACAAACAAGATACATCAAATGCCACTTCTTTTTGTGCGAGGGCTATACCCACATGCCCCTTCCATCCTTTGCACAGGTATCATACCGTGCCATGCCACCCTCCCATAACTATGTATGGCTTGATTCCCATCTTTATGGGATATGCAGGAGTGCCCGGGCACTTCCCCATAGGAACTTCCCCATGGGCCCAACCAAACGTTCGTGTTCAGTCCCTTGACTGGAACACTTCCCTAGGGAACACATGTTAGGTAGGGCTTATGTCCTCATTCACATAAGGTTTCGTGACTGCCTTCTCATGTGTCTCCTTCTCTCCATACCCCTTGGTTCGAGTTCTAAGACCTTAATCTAAGATTCTCTCTAGAACTACATGTGGCTTGATTCCCATACTTATGGGATACGTAGGAACGCCCGGACATTTTGCCTTTGGTCTAGCACCGGGAATCACAAGTCTATTCCCCCCCCCCCCACTGTCAGCCCTTTGGATTGAATTTTTGGCAAGTTGTGTAACTGCAGCATTAGCCCAAAATAAGTTCGGGATGCCCCATAGTGATGTTGGGAAGAAAGAGTTCCCTCACCAGAGAGGTCCTGTCTAAAAGTAGGGATGATCCGTGATCAGATTAATATGTCTGCCTAATGTGCCTCTACCACAGTGGTGTAATTTTGGGTTTTTTGGATTCCAAGCGAACAAACCACCACTTCACTTTCCACACTTTTCGTGCCCTTTTATTCGTATCCTTATCCTATTTCATGATTGATGGGACTCCTTAACAGTATGGATGCTTGACCTATGGTCTGCCTGCTGTCCTGGGCCAACGTTCCAGAAGACTAGTCATGTTTTATGGGACCCCCTAACAGTATGGATGTTCGACCTATGGTCCTCCTCCTTTCCTAGGACAATGTTCAGGAAGACTTGTCATGTTTTGAGGGACCCCCAAACAATATGGTTTCTTGACCTATGTTCCACCTGCTGTCCCAGGACAACGTTCCAGAAGACTGATCGACAATATTTGAGTTAGGCCCCGTGTTGCGAACATGGTCAGCGGTCATCCCTCATTTTTTCCCCATTTCAGGCTAATGCGATATGGATTCTTCATTTCCACCATGGTTAACAACTATCCTCCATCACCATGCCTCTCCCATAGTGTTCTGAATTTGGGTAACTTGATTCACCTTTTTCATCTCCCTATGTTCGAATTGATTCCAATTCCCTTGGAATTTCCTCTTTCGTTCACTAGAGAACATTGAGAAGATTATACATCAATCAGGTCTGAGGTCCGCTTCCTTTGGATGGTCCTCTCTCTCCTCCTTGTAAATCCGGGTTCAATTTCAAATTCCTGATGCTTGGTTGATGCTCCCACAGTCGAATGAAATGATAATTTGAGCATACTTTGTTTCTCACATAGGGTAAGACCAACATGATCGGAGAGATGAATAGTTATTTATTTCAGGATTATGGACAAGAATATTAAACCAAAGGTACAGATAAATGGATTTGTCAATACATTGGAAGAAAAAAATTCTTGAGCTGGCCAAAACAGGGCCCTTAAGGGTTAGCTTCTCGGAGAGATCTTTCCAACGCTGCTACCCTATGGCTGGTGGCCTCATGGACTACATCCCGCCCCATGAAGACTCTCTCTTCATCGGCAGCCACAGAGCGCAGTTCGCTAACCTTAGCTTGTGCCCGTGCCTATTCAGTTTGAAGCATGGCCATCTGGTGACTCGCCTCAATTAGTTGTTCATGGGCGTCAGCCATCTGGGCCGTCATTTTCTCCATGAGCTCAGAGCATGTTGCAATGAAGGAAACCTTCTCTTTTGCCCGCTCTTCGAGACATCAGACTTCCTGATCTGCCCTCAGGAATGCTTGGGTGCTCATCGATTCTTCCCGACACTGGGCAACATCGGTTTTCTAACTGCTCTCATGTATCTTCTCGACCATGTAATTACGGACCGTCAGATGAAGGTGTTGAGCATCCGCCCCTCTGGCACACATGAAACACAGCTAGGTTTGGAGCGATCCCATCTACCTCATCCAATCCGTATGAGGCTTCCTGAGAAAATGCTAGATTCACTTCCACCCTTTGTGCCATATCATCCGGCTCTCTTCTGCCGCTTCTAAATCTGATTCATCTATTTCTTTGGGATCAACAAGACGATATACAGGGAAGACAACCATAAGGTTAGTAGCATGATTTGCCTCAGCGATGCCTTCTTGAGGAATAGGATCCTCAGTGTCTGGGAGACCTTCCTCTCTCACCCCAACAGTGGCGGTGCCTTCATCAGCATCCTCCATCGCTCCAATGACAACACCAATGATGTCTAGTGCCCCTTACTCACCAATTTCCAGGGCCAACTTAGTTTGGGAAGTATGTTCTAGAGTAGGCGGTACGTCCGCCACTAATTCACTCATGGACGGCCCAGGCTCAGCAGCCCGACAAGTCTCCAATGCCAAGATCATTGTACAGGGAGCATCCTGATTAGTAGAGTTCTCGACAGTAAGCACCAGTAGTGAAGCAAGGGACTTACAGGAACCCAGGGCATCAGCCTCTAGTGTTCTGGCCACTACAGGAGCTATTGTGGTAGGAGACCCCTCAACTCTTGGCAGTTCGATAATGGGCTTAGGAGCCCCACCATGTCCCACCAGTGCCTCTTCTACTTCTTCTATTGGGGATGCCTGATCAGTGCCTATATTCTACTCAGTGAGATAGAGAAATGGATTAGAGATTGCAGAAGATAATGGATAAAGAAGGAGGATAAATAATGATAGTGACAGACCACGAACAGCTTGGTTATTTTTATGATGGAGTCGACGATCTTGCCACTCTCCTGCAGGCTCCCTTGACGGGACACTCCCTGAGATCCTTTGTCTTCTCCTGTCTCCTCCTCTCCCTCCGACTCGTCACCACCACCATCATCCTCCGATTGCATCTGTTCAAGATCATTCCCCTGACCAAACATCACTTTCACAAAGATAGATGGCTCCACGTGCCGACCCCATTGGCACATGTACATGACCATAGACGTTAGGTAAGCATGCTTGTTGGAGCCAAAATATTGCACAAAAGGAAGGGATAGAAAATAAGGCCGACACGCTGCCTCGCAAAGCACCAACGTGAAGCACCCCGAGCATCGTAGTCTCATGAAGCTCTGGAGGCCGGAACTCTCCGCGAACGGGTTTCCCATTCGTGATCCTGCCGTGAAGCTCCGGAGGCATTAACTCTCCACAAAAGGGTTTGACGTTCGCGAGCCTACCGCGAAGCTCTGGAGGCGGTAAATCTCCGTGAATGCATTTGACATTCACGAGCCCGCCGTGAAGCACCTTTGGCAGCGCGCGAGTTCGGCTTTGCGGCGCCCCATGCCTATAAATACGGGGCTCCCCCTGAGTCCCGAAGATGGACAATCCGACCTTTCGGCTTCTCCTCTCCCGAATCGTGAAGCACCCTTTGCCCCCGGGAATCATGAGCTCTGCGAGGTACTTCTACTTCGTGTGACGCCTTTGCTTTGTCTCATTTTGAGCCCCTCTTCCGAGACGGATGCCCTTCGCGAAGCTCCAGGGCATTCGTGAAGGAAGGGGATTCCCAAGGGAACTCAGGCAGCTGCGGAGCATTTATGCTTCGCAAAACACCCAACCTGTACTAGTGATACCTATGCTAAGGTAGGATCATTACACATCACGAAGCACACTGCTTCGCAGCATCTTGCTTCACGAGGAACCTCTTCTTCGCGAGGTAGTGCTCCGAGAATACTGTTCTACTTTTCGAAGCACCCTCCACTCGCACCTATGCCCTATGCTAAGGCTAAGGCACTCCGCTTCGCAAAGCACACTCCTTTTCTTGGAAATTCTGCTTCTCGTCCGACCCTCCAGGTATGCATGATGTGATTTCAAAGTCCCACGGACAATACCACTCGTAGAGTTGCTTCGCCCAATGATTCTTTGCATAGGCACGCTAACGTCTATTGCTTCTTTGCATAGCCATGCTAACGTGGACCCCTCGATGGTTCACTCCACAAACCCCCTTAACCATGGCCTTGCCAGTACCTTCCCTCCCCCAAGGACCAGAGGGTACCGGTTATGTAAGTCCTAGGGGTGTGGAGTGAACCCACCTTGTCCAAGCTGTAGGACGTTAAACTGCCAAGAACCATGTCCTCAACACATGATGTTAAACTATGACCCGACCTCATGCCTCTCACGAAGGGTCCCCCCAGCTCGAACATTTTTTACGCCACTCATCTCCACGAGAGTGGAATCACCCATTCACAAGGGATGATATCCTCCTTACTGGAGTGGAGTATGTTCTCGGGAGAAGGCGACCCTAGTTCCCCAATGGATGGATGGACCCCTGCATCTCCGTACTTCCCCACTACCAAGGTCAGTGGAGGGCGTGATAGGGAACGAGGCACCTCCCATCATTGGTCCCAAATCTCACTTTCACTGCACTTTGCTGCACTTCGGGCCTCCATCCTGGAGTAAGTCCCATCACCATAGGCAACCTAACACGTAATCCCCTCTTCGCTTCTCACGGACGCACCCTTCGCGGTGTGGTCGTCAGGTCCCTGCTGTCTCTTGTTTCTCACACCGAGCATGACTCACGTGGTCTTAGAGCTGGCATTGGCCATGACAATACCTCGTCCAGCATGACGTTAAACTGCACGCCCTCATCCAGCATGACGTTAAACTGGATTCCCTCATCTAGCATGACGTTAAACTGTATGCCCTCGTCCAGCATGACGTTAAACTTCATGCCCTCATCCAGCATGACTTTAAACTATATTCCCTCATCCAGCATGATGTTAAACTGGATTCCCTCATCCAGCATGACGTTAAACTGAATTCCCTCCTTCAGCATGACGTTAAACTATATTCCCTCATCCAGCATGACGTTAAACTGTATGCGCTCGTCCAGCATGACGTTAAACTCTATTCCCTCATCCAGCATGACGTTAAACTGTATTCCCTCATCCAGCATGACGTTAAGCTGTATTCCTTGTCCCGCATGACATTAAACTGCACTCCCAGTTGAACTATGAAGACTTTGATCCATGTCAAGGCGTGGTACGTAGGAAGCCTCTACAAGGTTGAAGCCCACCCATTGTTTGTACACATCGGTTCACCAACACCCACCACTTGTGGACCCCCGTGGGTCTACATTCACATTGGTTCGCCGACGAAACCCCTTTGAACTACGAGGTCTTTGATCCATGTCAAGGCATGGTACGTAAGAAGCCTCCCTGAGGTTCAAGCCCACCACCCATTGGACCCCCGGGTCCACCGTCACGTTGAGCGCCATGATTCACACATTTCCACTTCCTCATGTTCAAGTGGAATTCCATCATACTCGGCTCTTTCTCTTCGCGCATCTAGATGTGCTAAATGATTGTGTTAGTTTCATTGGGACGGTATTCACCGAGCATCCCTTTTCCCTAACCTTCCCCCTTTCTGTGTTGGGGAATTCCCACCACTAATTCTTGTTTCCCACACCGAGCACGACTCACGCGGGCTTAGTAGTTTTGGAAGGATTTGTACCAACACGGCCGAGCTTCTCATCGTCCCGCATGACGTTAAACTGTGCTTCCAGAACTACGTATGGATTGATTCCCATTCTCATGGGGTACGTAGGAATGCCTGACCACTCTGCTTTGGGAGCATCCTAATCCTCACTCTTGGTCCCTCGACCTGAAGGGTCTCCTCCGGGGGTACGTGGTGTGATTTCGACTCCAAGTCCTCATTCACGTCGGTTTCATATCTACCGCACCATACACTCCATGGGATCTTCCCTTTTATTCCACGTCCTATCGTATGACATTAAACTACAGGAGTCCATGTGTCCTCAACGCATGACACTAAACTACGGTTCTACCCTAAAAAAGTTCAGGATGCCCCATGTTAACCATGGGATGAACCAGAGCCTCTATCAGAGAGGATTTCACCTGCTAGTATTGGTCTTTGACTGCACTGTGCTTCTAGAACTATGTATGTCTTGATTCCCATCATCATGGGATACATAGGGACACCCAGGCATTTCACCTAGGGTCCAGCCCCTAGAATCATAAAATCTTGTTCCGCCCCCTGGTCGGACCCCTCATAGGGGACCGTGTAACTATGACTCTGCCCTGAACATGTTCAGAATGCCCCAAGATTACAATGGGAAGTGGTAAATCCCCTCCCCAGAGAGGCCCTGTCTGAAAGAAGGAATGATCCATGATCAAACCAATGCGCCCATATGGTGTACTCCCACTACGGTGGTGTAACTACCTAAGTGTGGGATTCTGTTCGGACAAACCATCACTCCATATTCCACGCTTTGCGTGCCCCTTATTCGGACCCTCGTCCCCTTCCATGTCTCACGTACCCCTAACAGCCTGGTCTCATGCCGCATCGGCTCACCTACCGTCCTGGGCCAACGTTCCGGAGGACTGGTCATGTTTGGAAGGACCCCCTAACATTATGGATGTTCGACCTATGGTCCGCCTACTATCCTGGGTCAACGTCCCGAAAGATCGACCGACAATATTTGTGACATGGTCCCGTGTTTCGAACATGGTCAATGGTTGACCCTCATTTTTGTCCCCATTACAGGCTAACACAGTAAAGATACCGCTTCTCCTCCATGGTTAACAGTTTTCCCTTATTGTCACGCCATCCCCACAATGCTCCGAATCCTGGGAATCGTAATTCACGCTTCCTGTTTCCGTCTGATCAGACTGATTCCAGTGCCCCTAGTGTTTCACTATTCGTACATGAGGGCACACAGAAGAAACGGTAATTCGGCTATTCTGAAAAAGTTCCTTCTCCGGTCAAGCCTCTCCCATCTTTCGGAAATCCGGACTGGTAATCCGAATCCCGGATGCCCGGAGCATGGTTTCCACTCCTATATTAGGTAGGACGAGAAGGAAACTATCTTCTATTTCTCACACCGGGCTTGACCCACGTGGGCTTGGGGAATTATTGCCGAACGTCATGAAGACATTGTAGGGATGTAATGAGGTGATTCAAACAGTGGAAATCGTGCGCACTACGGAATTCAAAACAAAGAAGGAAGAAATTGAAGCACAAAAGTACCAATAAAAGGAAATTTGGTATGTTACAATACCCGGGGGTTGACTCCCCCCATGGACGGGTTGAACCCATCAAAAGAGTGTTGCAGCTCCGCCACCCATTGGCTTGTGGCATCCAAGGCTTTCTGCCACTAACTCAGCTCCCGCTCCTCCTCAGTAGCGGCGGGGCGCAGTTCGTTAGCCTTGGCTCTGGCCCTCTCTACCTTATCTTGAACGAAAACCATCTTTCCAGAGGTCTATCTCATAAGCTCCTCTGCATCCGCCGGCTGGGCCTTCAACCGGGAGATCAACTGAGATTGCGCATTCAGAGAGGCTGAGTGCTCATCCGCCCGGGTCTGCAGCTGTTGGACCTCGCTTTCAGCCTCCTGGAGCTTCTTGATGTTTGTCGCTTTCCTCCGCTGCCTTCCCTTGCTGAGCCCACGATCATGCTCTCGGATCTTCTCAGCCATAAGATCTCAGATGAGCGCGTGAGGACGTTGGGCGCCCACTCCCCCAGTGCACAGTTCGTGCAACCGCGAGCGGAGTCTGTCCATTTCGGCCAGCCATAGCGCTTGGGGGGTGTCCTTGATGAAGCGCGTGATTAGCTTCCATGACCGGTGGGGGACTATGTTACTGTCTTCCTCGTCAGAGGCCTTTTCATCCCAGTCTGTGCGATTGGCAAGCTCGTACGTAGGATATGCCTGCAGGAAGTCATCAGCGGAATCTACATATGGCGTTGAATCTGGCGCGACATCTGGCGCCGAAGCAGGCGCGATAGGACTAGGACCAGCCGACCGATACTCTTCATCGGAGTCTACCTCGATGTCCTCAGGCACGACCCCGCTGGTGGTCCCACCGGTGATGATGTGTGTTGCATCTTGAGTAGATGGGGGGACTATCACCACTATCCCCAGCATGCCCCTAGGGGGGGCACCACCAAAAATCCCGACTAGCCTTGCCGCATCAGCCCACGCCATTCAGAGAACTGTACAAAAAAGGGGGACATAAATGTTAGTTCACATAGTCTACACATGACGACAAGGAAACCGGTAGAGGAAACTTACGGAGATAGACCTCCTGGTGCTGATCTCGAGCCGGTACCGAAGGGACCCCGAGGAGAGGCCCTCCGTATACTGTTGGAAGGTTTGGAGATTCCGGGGGAGCCACCTCGGTTGCTTTGGTCCCACCAGATGCGGAACTGGACGTAGCCATAGGCGCGGGTTCTGAAGGTCCCGCATCATCACCCGCCGAGGGGTGAGAACGAGACCGGAGAATAAGTTCCTCCTGTGTGGCTGAAACATCAGTGAGAAGTCTATAGTGGCCCAAGAACGGACCGTAAGGAAAGAATTTTGGAATGCTACCTCGAGAGCCTCTGCGAAATTGTCAAAATCTGAGCCTTGATCTCTGACCTCGCCCTCCTCCAACGGGCTCCCTCCTCCAGCCTCATCCTCCTGATAGGAGTCCTCTGATTCTTCCGGCAGGGGGAAACACTCCCTCATATCGGCAGTTGATAACGGTGGGGGGACAGTTCGATTCAGTAGTACCCTCACCCGGTCTGTCATTGGGTGAGGGACACCACTAGAGTGAACGTAATCCTCCAGCTCATCCAGGTATTGCTTTGCCTCCGCCGGAGATGCCATGAGGTCAGCCCGGACTGGGCCTATGCCCGGTAATTCCATCCCGAGGCAATTCAGGTGGGCCCATATCTCAGGTGGGCTGAGGAATTTCTGGTTGACATCCCAAATGTCCCAGGCTTCCGGGAAGATGACATCCTCTGCCATGTCGATATGATGCAGCCGCTTCCCCAGGGCCTGAGTGGATATCCTAAGAAAACCCTTCAGTGGCTACCCCTCCGGATGGCCCTGCTCTTCCGGAATCACCGGGTCCACCGCTGCTGTCATACCCTCGTCCGGTTCGGGTCTCACCGCCATGGTGGCCCCGCCACCGCGAGAGGCCCTAGCTGCCCTCCGACCCCAACCTCGAGATAGAGGAGGCCCACCTTCACCAACCCGAATAGTTGGCTGCTTTAGCATCTCCCCTGGGTAAGCAGCTGCCCATCTAATGGAATACTCCCTCACCAATCCGAAAGAGGTGGTGGATGGAGGCAATGCAATTCTCATCTTCCCATCTTCTCGTGTGAACATGAGCCACAACTGCCTCATCCCACATGGGTTCTCCTCGTGACGCACCTCCTAGTAGACCTGCAGGGTCAGCCACTAGAGGCACCGGAACTGCCTCTCAAAACGATGTGGGGGTGTACGGTTCGCAGAGGGGCTCACGATCTACTTGTGCCACCAAAACTCCACCTCAAAATTCCCAGAGGTAAGCCCGATGTTCTTCCGTTCCCTGCCCGTCGTTAGTAAGTATCCCCGTCGACAATGTGAAGGGGTGGAAATTAAACTCATCTGCCCTCCACACCCGATTCAGCACCATCGGCATGGTTAGATTGAATGGGATGGTCCCGACTGCATTCAATATGGAGGGGCGGAAGTTTGATCCCGGCGGCAAAATAGGGTTTGGATACTCATAGATCCCGCTGATGTGCACCACAATCCACCCATACAGGGGGTAAAAGGGCCCGCATATCCATGGCGGCTTCTTGTTCTCCCTAATGTGTCGCAGCATTCTGTACAGTTTGGCGAGCAATGGAATCCCCAGATTGATCCGCTGCCCCATGGCTAACATGGACGCCATAATAAACGAGCTGGGCCGCACCCCCATGCTTGTATCCCTCACCGGTAGAATCCAACCGCAGATGAGAGCCGTGATGAATGCTGCCCGCCTGACTATTGGCTATTGTTCAGTGCTGACATTGAAACCCCAAGTCTTCCATTGGCTGTCCTCCAAGACCCACCAATACAAGTGCCCTTTACCCCGCTGGGCCGCCCTCGGACAAGTTCGAGGCCTCGGAGGGAACTCTCAATTCTCTGGGAAATTCAGGAAGCACTAGAACTATCTCCTAAAGTGGACATCCCTCACTGCCTCCTTGTCCTCTCCAGGGAAGAGTTCCATTAGCACTGATGCCAGTCATGGAATTTGCTCTGTATCCTCCCATGCGCTCATGACGGGGAGGAACTCATCATACATGGCCCCCAAGATCGGAACCCCAGAAATATGGTGGATATCCCACAGGCTGATTCCCACCTCCCCGTGATGCAGGTGAAACGTATTGGTCCTAGACGACCATCTGCTAAGTAATTCCGGCATCAGTTGTTTCAGTTGGTAAATGTGGAATTGGGAGGACCATGCCGCCTCATATAACCCCACTCTCCGCAGCTCGGCCCCAAACTCCTCGCATGGGGCACCTAACTTGTAGGCCTAGGCCCATTCATCCGTATAATTGCCGCCCTAGCGCAGGTCCCACTCATCGGACCATCCCTTCTTCGAATCCTACAAAGCCGCCTTCAGTATGGTACGGTAGAGAGGAGGGGACGTCTCCGGTTCCAGTGGCTTCCCATCAATATCGTTCACATGGTTGTAGAGAAAGTCAGCAGTGACGGGTGTGAAGTCCTCCTGCGCATGACCATCGGCCGCCCGGAACCATTGGTGCTGACATGGTGTGCTCCTGAACCAGCAAGATGGTTCGTCCCTACTCACCTCAGGGATGAAGACGCCATCCCTCAACCTGAAGCCATACAATGGCAGCTTCTTACACTGTATATAATTCTTCTGACCCTCCGATAGCAGGTTTGTCAAAGAAGCGTGGTCCGAATGGCTTCAGAACATCTCCCCAAGGCCTGGACAATTGGCCATCTCATCCCGACAGGCGGCGTCTACAAGCACCCCCAATACAGCTTCTCGATGGGCCATTTTAGTTCCGACAATCGGAAAAGAATTTTTTCAGAACGAATCGCGAAGCTGAACCGCAATGACGGCTCGCGAAGGTCGGTCGTGAGGCCAAACCGTGGAGTCAGACCTAGGTCGGCAAGCAGATGTTCTCTTGGCGCAGTCGCAGAGTCAGAGACCCCGCAGTTGTCCGCGAAGCTCGATTCGCGGAGAGCAGTCGCGGAGTACGCGGAGCTTCGCGAAATCGAGAGCACAAAAAGGCAAGGAAATCACATGAAGACAAAAGATGTCGACCCCCTATTTATAGGCGTTGAACCCGGAGCATCGCGGTGTGCCTCACCCGTGCGGAGCATCGAGGCGCATCCGGATCCGTGGCACCGGTCAGCACCGCGGGCCCACTTCGCGAGGTCGCATTGCAAACCGCTGAAATTTTTTTCAATTTTCTCTCTGACTTCGACCCTTCACCCTCTGCGGCTCCAAGTCTGAGGGGGGGGGGGGGGAATTTGTTGGCAGCAAAATATTGCACGAAAGGAAGAGACAGAAAATAAGGCCATCACGCTGCCTCGTGAAGCACCAACGCGAAGCACCCCGAGCATCGCGGTCTCGCGAAGCTCCGGAGGCGAGAACTCTCTGTGAACGGGTTTGACATTCGTGAGCCCACCATGAAGCTCCGGAGGTGTTAACTCTCCACGAACGGCTTTGACGTTCACAAGCCCGCCACAAAGCTCCGGAGGCGGTATCTCTCCGTGAACGCGTTTGACGTTCGCGAGCCCACTGCGAAGCACCTTTGGCGGCGTGCGAGTTCGGCTTCGCGGCACCCCTTGCCTATAAATACGGGGCTCCCCCTAAGTCCTGGAGACAGACAATCCAACCTTTCAGCTTCTCCTCTCCCGAATCGCGAAGCACCCTTTTCCCCCGGGAATCACGAGCTCCACGAGGTACTTCTACTTCACGTGACGCCTTTTATTTGTCTCATTTTGAGCCCCTCTTCAGAGAGGGATGCCCTTCGCGAAGCTCAAGGGAATTCACGAAGGAAGGGGATTCCCAAGGGATCCTAGGCAGCCGCGGAGCATTTATGCTTCGCGAAACACCCAACCTGTACTAGTGATCCCTATTCTACGACAGGATCGTTACACATTGCGAAGCACACTACTTCGCAGCACCCTGCTTTGCGAGGAACCTATTCTTCGCGAGGCAGAGCTTGGCGAATACAGTTCTACTTCTTGAAGCACCCTCCACTCACACCTATGCCCTATGCTAAGGATAAGGCACTCCTCTTCGCGAATCACACTCCTTTCCTTGGAAATTCTGCTTCTCGTGTGACCCTCCAGGTATGCACGATGTGATTTCAATGTCCCATGGACAATACCACTCGTTTCGTTGCTTCGCCTAATGCTTCTTCACATAGGCACGCTAACGACTATTGCTTCTTCGCATAGCCACGCTAACGTGGACCCCTCGATGGTTCACTCCACAACCCCCCTTAACCATGGCCTTGCCAGTACCTTCCCTCCCCCAAGGACCAGAGGGTACCAGTTATGTAAGTCCTAGGGGTGTGGAGTGAACCCACCTCATCCGAGCTACAGGATGTTAAACTGCCAAGAACCACATCCTCAACAAATGACGTTAAAATGTGACCCGACCTCGTGCCACTCACGAAGGGTCCCCCCAGCTCGAACATTTTTTACGCCACTCATCTCCACGGAAGTGGAATCACCCATCCACAAGGGATGATATCCTCCTTACTGGAGTGGCGTATGTTCCCAAGAGAAGGGCGACCCTAGTACCCCAACGGATGGCTGCACCCCTGCATCTCCGTACTTCCCCACTACCAAGGTCAGTGGAGGGCGTGATAGGGTACGAGGCACCTCCCATCATTGGTCCCAAATCTCTCTTTCACTGCGCTTTTCCGCACTTCGGGCCTCCATCCTGGAGTAAGTCCCAGCACCATGGTCCGCCTAACGCGTAAGCCCCTCTTCGCTTCTAACGGACGCACCCTTCACGGCGTGGTCGTCAGGTACTTGCTGTCTCTTGTTTCTCAAACTGAGCATGACTCACGTGGGCTTAGATCTGGCATTGGCCATGAAAATACCTCATCCAGCAAGACGTTAAACTGCATGACCTCGTCCAGAATGACGTTAAACTATATTCCCTCGTCCAACATGACGTTAAACTGTATACCCTCGTCCAGCATGATGTTAAACAGCATGTCCTCGTCCAGCATGACGTTACACTGTATTCCCTTGTCCAACATGACGTTAAACTGGATGCCCTCGTCCAGCATGACGTTAAACTGCATGACCTCGTCCATCATGACTTTAAACTATATTCCCTCGTCCATCATGACGTTAAACTGTATGCCCTCATCCAGCATAACGTTAAACTGTATTCCCTCATCCAGCATGATGTTAAACTATATTCCCTCATCCAGCATGACGTTAAACTGTATTCCTTGTCCCGCATGACATTAAAATGCACACCCAGTTGAACTACGAAGACTTTGATCTATTTCAAGGCGTGGTACGTAGGTAGCCTCTACGAGGTTCAAGCCCACCCATTGTTTGTTCACGTCGGTTCACCGACACCCACCACTTGTGGACCCCCTGGGTCTACATTCACATTGGTTCCCCGACGAAACCCCTTTGAACTACGAGGTCTTTGATCCATGTCAAGGCATGGTACGTAGGAAGCCTCCCTGAGGTTCAAGCCCACCACCCATTAGACCCCCGGGTCCACCTTCACATCGGTTCGCCGACGAAACCCCTTTGAACTACGAGGTATTTGATCCATGTCAAGGCATGGTACGTAGGAAGCCTCCCTGAGGTTCAAGCCCACCACCCATTGGACCCCCGGGTCCACCTTCACATCGGTTCGCCAAGGAATCCCCCACCCGAACTACGAGGTCTTTGATCCATGTCAAGGCATGGTACGTAGGAAGCCTCCCTGAGGTTCGAGCCCATCTCCCATCGGACCAAGGTCCCTCATTTATGTCGGTTCGCCGACACTCACCGCCATTCCTGAACTACGAAGTCTTTGATCCATGTCAAGGCATGGTACGTAGGAAGCCTCACGAGGTTCAAGCCCACCACTAGTGGACCCCTGGGTTCACCTTCATGTCAGTCTGCCAACGAAACCCTTTGAACTACGAGGTCTTTGATCCATGTTAAGGCGTGGTATGTAGGAAGCCTTCCCGAGGTTCAAGACCACCCATCATACATTTCACGTTGAGTTCCACCTTCGTCCAGTGTGACGTTAAACTACATCCCAGTTCGACGGCAAGCCGTTGTCACCACCCAAACTACGAGGACTTTGATCAATGTCAAGGCATGGTACGTAGGAAGCCTCTATGATGTTCAAGCCCAACAGTCATTGGCACAAATCGTCTCCTTGTCAGTGTGCCAAGCCCCCATTTTCTTCCGAACTACGAGGACTTTGATCCATGTCACGACATGGTATGTAGGAAGCCTTCATAAGTTTCAAGCCCACCACAAGTGGACCCCTGGGTTCACCTTCACGTCGGTTCGCCGACGAGGCCCCTCCGAACTATGAGGTCTTTGATCCATGTCAAGGCATGGTATGTAGGAAGTCTTCCCAAGGTTCAAGCCCTTCTCTCATCAGACCAAGGTCCACTTTCACGTCGGTTCGCTGACGATTCCCATCGGACCAAGGTCCACCTTTACGTTGGTTCACTGACGACATCCATCGGGCCAAGGTCCACCTTCATGCCAATTCAACCGGAACCCTCCCAAACTATGTGGGCTTTGATTCCCTACCCTGGGGATACGCAGGAGGTCTCCCCGAGGCTCATGCCCAACTTCACCGTCGCCCTTGCGATGGTCCCTTTCCATTTCACCATCCACTTCATTCGTCCATCAATCATCTGCCCTGATTCCTGCCCAGACCGTCACATCACGGTGAGACCATGTCGGTCCACTCCTCTTCACAGCCGCCCATGGGCTGGTCCCGGTATCGGCACCCCTTCAAGGGAAATCCCTCAATGAGATCCATTCTAGCTAATGCTCTGATCGGGTTGATCCGTCTCCGCTGGATGTTAAACTTGCGGCATACCCTGTGTTAAACATAGGAAGCTAAGGAAAACCTCAGATATGTGTCTATGGCATATAATTCCCTGCGCTTGATGTGGGATGCCTCGGGCCTTCACGCCCTCGAGAAGCCCTGTGACCATGGATAATAGATAGACATGCCAGGTCCCTAGCATCCAGACATGCTACTGATGCCTCAACGTGACTACTCCCCCCGACTGAAGGTTACTGCCCTGACCGGACCCTTTGGAATGTCCCGACAGAAGCAGTGTAATTAACCAGTGTCCATGGAAACATGTCACTGGGAAGAGTTTCATGAACAACGTATTAAATCTATGAGGGAGACCCGGACTAGGTGATGAGTTCTGAGGAGGAATACATGGAAGAAAGAACCAACATCCCATCATCCCATTTCGATCAAGGAGAAGACGTCCCTGAACAAGGAACGGATGCCACCAGCCTTTGGAAAGCGGGAATGTGGGGAAACAACGCAGCGCGTCCTCCTCCGTGGACGGACGGATGCGCTCCCCCAGCGAAAGCGTCGGAAACAATGCCGTTGATGAAAGTTTATCCAGTCGGTAACCCAAATGAGCCTGACATCTGGCAGTTGGATCCCATCCTACATTATCTTCTGCAAGAGGGCTTCAGTGCTCATTGACTGCCGTAGGGTTAGCAAGGCCAACCACAATTTTGGGAAGATTGCATCGTGGTAAGGTTGGAGCAGGTATCTTATTTTCTTCCCGAGAATTTCTCTAGCCACTTCGCGTGACCCTCATCCGGGCAATGAGGTTGCAGCAACACCATGCGATGTCCTCGCTTATGAGGTCCCAG
The DNA here is from genome assembly GCA_963277665.1 of Viscum album. Taxonomy (NCBI): domain Eukaryota; kingdom Viridiplantae; phylum Streptophyta; class Magnoliopsida; order Santalales; family Viscaceae; genus Viscum; species Viscum album. Next base: position 1,629,900,990 of record OY728159.1, read on the forward strand.
CCTGTACAGGCCTCGCTGACTGGAAAGCACCTGGTCCCCCCTTCTAGCGGCACCTTTCCTGCTCTATCGTCACCTGAGTTCCACGTGGGTAGTCTCGAGTTTCTGAATTCTCTTGCACAAAATCCCCTCGGGGTATGCGATGGCCCAGTGTTCAACATACTTGGTTGATAGGACACCATCGACCTCAGTGGGAGGTAGGGTAATGTCGTTGCCAGAGACATAATTTTTGAACATTAGCCACATATGGTGAAGGACACAGGGATTCCTCTCCTCCCAGAAGTCTGTGAATAGCCTCTTCAACATTCGTTGGAGGCACCCAAACTGCCTGGAAAATTGGGACGACACATAAGGCTCATAGATGATCTTCCCTTCAATCCGAGCCCTAAGAACCCCACCTAAAATGATCTGGATGTATTCCTGGTGCTCCAGTGAGCCTTTCCCATTGTCTACCATTTGGCCGATCAGGGTGGGGAATGGGCTGAAGTTGATTTTGGCATGGTTATAATTCAGATACTTACTCTCTCCTCGTTGAGTGTCATCAGCGCAACCCCGACAATGTTTAGTAGAGATGGTCACATGCCATTTCTTGAAGGAAGAATGACATTTGGGAAAGTGTACTCACTAATTTGAGCCGCCATCGAGCCGTGGAAGATCTGGAAGGAGCCACACACCATCCGAGGCGACCCCCCTCTTGAGATGTGTCCCAGAATGGCGTAAAACCTAGTTTGCATGGGGACCCCCAGATTAAATCTTTTGTTAGAGGCCATGGTGCATGCCATCACCAACGTTGCAAGACGGACTCCCATCCTTGCATCTTGTACCAGCAGGAGCCAGTCTCTCAAGAAGCTGGCAAGGAACCAGACATATCAAAAATTCGGGTCCCAAGACTCAATAATGTTGTAGCCCCATGATTGGTATTTCCCCGCCTCCAGGATCCTCCAGTATGATCCATTATTGCTCCTCTAAGCCGCGGTTGGGAACCGTTTTCCCTGTCCTGAAATCTTGACAGCCAGGTCCATCTCCAGGAATAGGATGAACCAGTCCTTATAGGTAATGTCCTTCATGAAGTCCTTACATCCTGTCTCTCTTTGGCCTGCTCTAGCATATGCCGCGTCAGCATGGGGATCCATGATCTATCCGCCCAAGTGTTCATTGCGGGAAGGAACTTGTCATATTTATTTCCCTCTAGTGGGATACATCTGATGCAGTGGACATCCCAGAGGCTAATGCCAACTTCCCCATGGTAAATATGGAATGTGTTGGTGTCCGAGGACCACAGAGTGAATATCTCCGGCCCAAGCTTAGGTTGGCGGTATAAATGGAACTGCAACTTCCACATCGCCTCGAACAGACCAATGTGCCGCAGCTCAGCCCCAAATTGGTCACACGTATGGCGAAACCAGTACGCCCAGGCCCTCTCACTGGTTAGGTTGCCTCCAGGCCACAAATACCAATCTTGAATCCAGACCTTAGTATCATCTGTGATGCTCTGATGGAACATGCTTACATAGAAGGCTAGGGAACTCCCTGCAACAGGATCACCCCTAGTGATGGTCCTCATCCTCGGATTCAGGACATATACATCCATGTGCCTGGTTTCTCTGGCAGGACAACCATTGTTGGTGATATTGTGTTGGGGAAGGTCATCCTCATAGGTCACCCATGACCATAGTGTGTCTAACTCGAAACCCGACATCAGAACCTCCTCCAAAATGCCGAAGTTCCACAACAGAAGGTTGATTGATAAAGGGTACTTCTTCTGGGTGAGGGTTAGCAGATTGAATAGAGTGTGGTTATTGGAGACAACCACACTGGAACCATAAACCTCCTCATTCTCCGCCATTTCAGCTCTGTGAGCGGCAGATTCCCCCTCATATACATGGTTTTCAGCCACATTTGCCAAGTGATTCAGAAGTGTTGTGCGGAATCTGGATGTGTTGCGCAGAATCTGGATATGTTGTGCGAAATCTGGATGTGTTGCACGAAATTCGGAAGCTAGGCGTGAAATCTAAGAAGTGGGAATGGAAAATTCTAGTTTTGCACATAAAATCATCCAAAACTCGAAGTAATTAAGCACTGCCAAAGCGTGATTTACACGCTGGCATAGAGGAAATTACACCCATGAGAGCTCTATGCCTATCGCGTGAGAAAGTTGCGTACGGAGCATGGGACAAATGTCCCCTTTTATAGGCAAAGCAAGGGTTCCGCGCTGCATGGAAATCTCATTCCACGCTAGAAGGAGTTTTGTGCGCCACACCATTTTTTGCGCACAGGGGCCCACGAAGCCCAAAACATCGGTGTTTCGGCGTTTCCATCGGAATCCGATCGTTGTGACCCCTCGCCGATCCAATTCAGAGGGGGGGGGGGAATTTGTAGACACCTAAAAGTCCGTAATTAATGAAAGATGTTTCGAAGTGACAAAGGGAAGTCATATTCGAACCTAGAGGACCAGTCCAGAGGGACCAAAAGTGTTGCGTGGAAAAAAGGGGAATGCACGTGGAAAGAAGCGTGTTGCGTGGAAGGGGTCCGGGATTTGCGAAGGGCCACCGGCGCAAGCACCCAATAATTTCACGCCCACCCCCGCGCAGTTCAATTTCTGCACCTCCATCTCTAGCGTGCAATTTTGTGCGCCACCCTGAATTCCGCGACACCGGGTGCCTATAAATAGAAGTAGACCCCTTCCATTCCAGGGTTGCAGAATTCAAATCGGCTCTGGTGTATGAAATCGGGCTTCCACATGTGCAAGATGGCCTTCAGGTACTGACCCTCTTCACGCCACCTAGCCCTAGGATCCGCCTTTTCATGCAATCCCTCTTGCTTAAACAGGATTCCAAACCTTTCAGGGTTCTTCCATTGCGCACAATTACTCCCGTTGCATGAAAAACAGTCCAATTGCATGCAATACCTTTCACTGGGTGATACATTACCTTTGGGTGAAGCCTTTTCCACTCGCGCACAATTCATATCCCTTGTGCTCAATCCTACTAGTCGCGCGCAAGACCTCTTCCCCGATTATGCACCATCCGGGTGTCTTGCGCACCAACCATATTTGTGCACGAAATCCCCAGGACCCCTTACCTTGGTGCCTCCCGAGTGCCTCCCTACATAGGTGCTCGATGTCCTCCTTCTGGATTCCCCGGGCACACACATTGGGCATACACCCCATGGGTTATTTTCCCGTACAACCTTCTAGGCTCGTATAAAGTAAACTCAAGGTCCCTAGGGTGAGTTTTTCTATCGCATTTCTTTTCCTCATGCTTCTTCGCATAGGCACACTAATGGATATTGCTTCTTTTCATATCCAGGCTAATGTGGACCCCTCGATGGTTTGCTCTGCGACCCCCCCTTCACTACTGATTTGCCGATACCATCCCTCCCAGATGGAGAAGAGGGTACCGGTCATGTAAGCCCTAGGGGTGCGAAGTTAACCCTCCTCGTCCGAGCTGCAGGATGTTAAAATTCCAAGAACCTCATTCTCAACACATGATGTTAAACTATGACCCGGCCCCGTGCTTCGCACGCTGGGTCCCTCCAGCTCAGACATTCTTTACACCGCTCGTCTCCACGGGGATGGGATCACCCCCTGCATGGGATGATATCTTTCCTCTTGGAGTGCCGTTTGTCCATGGGGATGGGAAGCCACCTTGGGGTAAGCCCCTATCCCTTCTTGCGGAAGGTAGAACCCATGCACCTCCGTACATCCCCAGCGCCAGGGCCAGCAGGGAGCATGATGGGATGTAGGAATCATCCTTTCTTCGGTCCCAAATCCCACTACCTCTATTCTTTGTCGCCCTTAGGCCTCCATCATGGAGTATGTCCCGACACCATGGGCCGCTCAACGCGTAAGCCCCTCTTCATTTCTCATGGACGCACCCTTCGTGACGTGATCATCAGGTCTCTGTTGCCTCTTGTTTCTCACACCGAGCACGACTCATGTGGGATTAGAGTAGGCATCAACCATGACAATGCCCCATCCAACATGACATTAAACTGTTTTCCCCCATACCACATGATGTTAAACTGCACCACCCGAACTATTTGGACTTTGATTCCCTTACACACAGATACGTAGGAAGCCTCCATGAGGATCAAGCCCACCACCTGGTCATTCCAACCTTTTCACGTCGGTTCACCGACCATTGTAGGCCACCTCAGAGTGTAAGCCCCATCCATCCACCACTATGGGCCGCCTTGGAGCATAAAACCCATCCATCCACCAATATGGGCCACCTCAGAGCGTAAGCCCCATCCATCCACCACTATGGGCCGCCTCAGAGCTTAAGCCCCATCCATCCACCACTATGGGTCGTCTCAGAGCATAAGCCCCATCCATCTGGACCCCAGGTCCCTCTTCACATTGGTTCGCTGACCCCATATCCTTGGGCCATCTCAGAACATAATCCCCGAATGCCCCATCCCGCATGACATTAAACTGTATTTCATCGAACTATGTGGACTTTGATTCCCCGCCATGGGGATACGTAGGAATCCTGCATGAGGTTCAAGCCCAACACCCACGTCTCATCCTAACTTATCCCTCAATCCCACACGCCTCGGGAAGATCATGCCCTAACATGGAGGTCTTACTCACTCTAGGTCCCATCCATACGTTCATTCTCATGGGTTACCCTTTCTGGTGTCCCACCGTATCCTCCCGAACTATGTGGACTTTGATTCCCTACCACGGGGAAATGTAGTAAGTTTTCACGAGGATCAAGACCCTTCACTTCATCAACCATACTGATTCTTACCCGGGATGCCACATCCCGGTGGGATCATGCTATCTCATTCCACTCCATAGCATTCGGGAAGCCACCCACGTGTCGGCCCCAAAATCAGTGTTCCCTCCAGGGGGTTATTCAATCTAATCCACTCTAGCTACTGTTCTAATCAGTTTTATCCATCTCCACTGGACGCTAAACTCGCGGCACACCCTGTTTTAAACATGGGAAGCTAAGGAAAACCTCAAATACATGCCTATGGAATACTATTCCCCACATTCGATGCGGGATGCCTCAGGCTTCCATGCCCTAGAGAATCCCTATAATAAGGGACAGAAGACAGATATGCCAATTCCCTAGCATCAAGGCACGCCAACGATGCCTCAATGTGTCCACTCCTCTAACCGAAGGTTACTGCCCCGACCACACCCCTTGGAGCATATCAACGGAAGCAGCACAATTAACTAGTATCCATGAAGATATGGCACTGAGAATATTTTCACAAACACATCTTAAATCTATGAGGGAGACCCAAACTAGGTGACAAGTTCTGAGGCGGAATCCATGGAAGGAGGAACCGCTATCCCATCATCCCTTTTTTGATCAAGGAGCCAACATCACTGAATTAGGGGTGAATGATGCCCACCTTTGGAAAGAAGGAATTCAGGGTAACGAGAAGTGCATCCTTTGTGTGAAGGATGCACATGCCCCGATGGAAAGCGTCGGAAATAGGTAGGTTCTGTCCAAACCCACCATACCGCATGCTGGCCTCATGGTTACTACTAACCATGCACCAACCATGCATAGGTTTATTTTCACCCATAATTAACCAAATTTCTCCTAAAACTCAAGAGGAACTAAAGTGTAAAAGTTAGGGCAAGGATAAGATGAAATAATACTCCAAATATTCACTCATTTCACACCAGATACCCTTGAAAACCAATTGAAACCCTGATTAGATCTGGAATATATGAAAAATTTAAAACCTGGGTGTGACAATTCTCCCCACCACAACTCTTTTCACCCCTTGAAATCCACATCAATCCTTAAAAAAATAATTTTTACCCCTTCAATGTTCATAGAGGATCCCTATGAAAGACAAGAGGGAAGAGGTTGGTGCGCCACACTTAGAAAAAAATACTTGCAAGAGAGACTCACGAGAGACCATGTTTGACTCCCAGCTATGTGACACCCTCCCCCAAAATCTAATACACCTATAGTTGATCGATCAAGGAAAGGAACTTACATGTCAACATAAACCAACCTCTCAAACTGAAACACATCAAACACTATTAGATGGAACCGACACCACTTTTTTAAAACAAACAAAAAAGAACAAAACACCACCAATGAAAACTACCATAGCATTATTTCAAAAAAACCATTTTGGACGATCCAACCCCAATGCTTACACAAGGAAGGAATCGGGGTTTGGATTATTCTAAACAAAACCTCCTACCACCAATCCAACATTTAGGATGAAACCGAATTACTGACACAAGGAGGTCTGAGTAGACTCCTCACAATAAGAAACAACCCAATACTTGAGATGGAACCGAGACTCCAACATGGGGAGGCATGATCTGTATCCCCAATATAACGAATAGGATAACAACAATTTATTCTTAGGAAATTTCAGTGAGACCCATGGGGGATATCTCATTTATAAGAACCAATAAGACTAGAATGAAATGGGAAACTCAAACCCAATCCCAACCCCCCCCCCCCACACACACACACTGCAAGGGGTGTGTCAAAAATGACTCCCAACCAAAATGAAAAAAACATATGATTCACTAATCTTATGGGACATTTACATCCTCATATGAACCCAAACATAAATGGAGATTGAAAAGGATCCACAAGGACACTAATATAGGAATAACCATAAGTATATTCAAACCCACAAGGGTAGACACACTATGGTTCAAGTTAATAGACTAATCATGCTTCCTTGTAGTCAAGGAGTAACTCTTCCATTCAACAGATCACAACATGGAGGTATAGGGTCCATAGGTCTCTTTACACCCAATGGGACCATTCAGAATAAAAAAAACAAGGGTGATGACATGTACTACCCCCACATTCAACACTGATGATAGGGAAGAAGATGAGATCCCATACACTACGAGGGTTCCTGACTACGTGCCAACTTTAATCCACGACCTATGGCTAGAGCCCTGATGGTTGAAGCATCTCTTGCCATGTAGTCAGTCATTAAAACCCCTAAACAAATATCCTCTTACCGGTTCCACAAGAAACCATACCATGATCTAAAAAATGCCAAAAAAAATCGCACACCTTAACATCCACTTAATCCCATATTTTACTTTCACCAAAATTTGGCCTCCAAGATGCATACACATCCCCCCTGTTTTCTCCGAACAAGAAATAGTCGACGAAATAACAGATGGAAGGCACCTTCACTCTAAATACTGAAATAAGAAGATTACCGAAGAAAAACACCCTTCTAGTTGAAACAATTCCTCCAAAGATTGTGCAACCTTAACCTATACATTCAAGCAAGCAAATGACACAACAATGTGTCACAAAACATGATGATTGAAACTGATAAGAACATCTCAACGTGAAAATCTTAAAATAGAGATCACATCTACACAAGATTCCTACAAGAGGTTATAACGGTCACTTATGACTAGACTTGCCAATTAGTGTTCAATAATGATCCCTTATTAAATGAAACCAATGAACGAACCCAAATCCCTTAAGGATAGTAGCCTACACCATCACCCTGAATTGCTTCACTCTTCCTCACTGAAGTTCCCCTCACCACTTCTATGCATGATCATTTGACACAATGTTGTCAAAATACACACCCGAGGACTCAGACAACTCCAAGAGACCAAATCTTCTATCAAATCCTATCTCATCTTCTATCCCATTGTTAAAGGAATCACCTAATAGAGAAAAAAACGAAGAAGATTCACCTTATAAAAATCGAGATGAGAGTCCTTACTTTGATAATTTGGAGGGCTGGCCAAGGGATAACTATCTATGGACGCACATAAAAAGAATATTATCTCTTTATGTGGTCATACACTAGCCATGAAAGAGAACTACAACCCCAAAAAACTAGTCTGTTGCTCAAACATACCATGACAAAACACTCGATGCTCAAGGAATACCACTATAAAAGATTCTTGAAACACCTCTTAAAGGAAACCACTAATCAACACATTAAACCAACTTAAAAACTAGACAAAAACATAGAACATCATGTAAACAAGAAAGGTTTTAAAAACTCAAAACACCCATCTACAATATTCCCAAAACCTGAAAAGACACACCACACAACCAAGGATCATCAAACAATATATCCTTTTATTAAAAATACTTCTGAAAATAAAAATAGGAGGGTGGTTTGCACATTTACCAATGGTACCTCATGGGCCTCACATATGCATGCTCTCATACAAACCAGGAACCAAATTACCTTCTATATATAACCAATGAACATGGTCACACAAAGAAAATTCCATGGGCTAGAATGGTGTTCCTTACATTTTCCAAAAAACAATCAACCCACACTTCCACTTCTCGAAACCACTAGTCACAATGTTAAACCAATTTATATTTTAAAAAAAACCACTTTTTAAAAGATAAAACACTTCATATAAAACCCATTTGGATCTCACAAAACATTTTAGATAAACCTCAATAATTCCAACAATATTTCATTTTGAAACCTTACATGACTCTTCCAAAACATTGCATCCCATTAAAAACACATTTCAACAGTTAGTAAAATTCTATTGAAGGGAAAATTTGAATCTCAAAATTAAAATCATCTAGGTTTTCCAAACCATCAAGTTTATAAATCCAAAAATTCCATCATAAAAACCATATATCATTTTACAAAAAGTCAATTTCATGGAATTCAACCTTTCTAAAACCCCATTCAAAATATTGTTGAAAACCCATTTTCTCACAATTTTTAAAATCAAATCATTTCCATATTAAAATAACCTTTTCATCAATTCCCTAATATGGATTTCCAAAACTAATTATTAGAACCCAAGGAACACATGAAGATACTAAAAGTTAGAAAATACTGTTTATGGGTGAATCAGAAACATGGTTGGAGGCTATACACCATCACTCTATCATCACAAAGAGCATTCTTATACAATGTCACCACTCCACATGGCTTGTCCGGCCATTTTTTCTCATTGAGACCATTGACCGAACTCCATATTCATTTCCCCAAATAAAAGAAACCATAAGGAATAAAGGATATAAATAAAACCCAACATCCCCAGGTAACTCAAATCCCTCCACATGGTGTGTTGGATATGAACTTTACTCGTAACTAGAACATCAAGTTCCAAAAACCTTAACTCTGGACAACCCTTATTCTTCCCCCGATAACATGATGCCAAAAGAGATGAACTACACTAATACCATTTTTTCACAAACCAATCTTGGTCTCCATCTAATCCAGTTCCCATCCTAGCCCGCGACATTTCCCAAAGGGCATTCCTAATCCCCACGGGATGGCACAAGTGCCTAGGTATTCATACAAGAAAGTGGGAATGATTTTACAATAACATACAAGAAAAGACCAACTAAAAAAATGAATTAAAAATAAGATGGAAAACATATCCAAATAAGCTTTTACAAAATTCCAAATTTATGATTTAAGAGTTATATAAACCAAAAGAAGATTTATTACAAAAAATGAAAACAAAAACCAAAACCCAGGACCACCATAAGGCAAGGGGATCATCATCCCCAAGCCATATCCAAAAAACTTACAAGAGAATCAGTAGCATCTGGAGCCACAATCCCCAAAATATTTACCTTTACCAGGATCAAACATGACAAAGTCTTCTTACACCCGAAGGTGTAAGTAGTGTGTGAGCTATTTTCCAGTATGATTCCACACAAAAAAGACTCCATTCTCTAAATGTTATATGAGAAAAATAATTACACGATTAATAAAGGGAAAAAAGTTCATGAACAATTTAAAGGAATAATCTATTAATAGAACAACATTAGAAAAATGGATTTTATAAAAATGAAATTTAAATAAAACACTTTCACCTTTGAAATACCACAAAGAAAAAATTTTATGCTGAATGTTGGCACATAATAGCCAAGAGAACCAAACATGGGAGAGGCCCTATAGGTTTTAGCTAAATATAGAGACCCCAGAACCTTGTGTCTCATTGTAATGTGGTATAGAAACAACAATCATTCACATTCTCATGCATGAACCACTAGAGAGGAGATGCATCCAATATTTTATTGGTCTCCAATCACCATCAATATGTTTAGTTAGTGTTGTCATCATCAATCTGGATATGTGAAACTAGGACATATCCACTTCTTAATCACCAGCACTCTAGTCCTAGTCCACCCTCCTAGCTACTAAGGTTTCCAATTGAGTTCTCCTAAATGTTTTCACACAATACAAATGATACCACATTTACATTATATAACCTTACAAGGTGCAACACACACCGATGTTACCATTTTCATACCCAAAACCCTTTTTAAATCCAAACGCACCCCAATTCCTTTAAAAAATATGGTTCCCACCTCATACCCAATTTATAAAATCATTCCACCAATTAATAAATCACTTTAGTTTCCCAAAACAAGGCCACACAACAAGAATTAACCAAATTCACAAGAAAATACAATTTTAAAATCAATCACACATTCAAAATATTCAAAAACCACATTCACACAACTTTTTTAATTTTATAAAATGTGTAAAGAAAACAACAAAGGCAAATTAATTCCTTAAGAAATGTTTAAGCACAGAACCACATACAGTTTTTGAAGAAAACCCCAAAATCTGCTGTGAAAATCCCTCTGCACCTCAACTACACCACAAGGAAGAAATATTGACAACTAAATCAATATATAAACACATAAATGTTAATAAAAATACCCTAAAATCATATCTCCAGGGTTGTAGAAGGTGAAACCCCAAAAAGGAAGAGAGAAAACCCTATATTGGAAGAAAAAAGGGGAGAAGGCACTTACTTGAGGATTTGTGGATGTTATACACCAAACTAGAAAGAAATAAATGATTTAAGGGAGGAGGAAGGAGGTAGAGGTGTTCCTAGGGTGAGGGAGCCTGAGTGGGGTTCCAAAATATGTGTATTGGGGATTAAACCTATGAGGATAGAGAAAATGGGCCAAATTTTAATGTGATGGAAGATCTGCATGGTTTCCACCCAATTTGAGAAATTTTGCGGTAACTATGGAGACCATTCTATATGAACCTAAAACTATTCCTGATTACATAGGACTCAATGAAAGGTCAAATTCAAGACATGTGGTAGGTTTTGTATGAACTTATCCCACCACACACTGGCCGCATGGTTACTACTAACCATGCACCAACCGTGTGTAGGGTCATCTTCACCCAAAATTCACCACATTTCTCAAAAATCTCAATAGGAAACAAAGGTAAAATTTTAATCCCAAAATAATTCAATCGAATACACCAAAGATTTAAACCATTCACCCCTGGTTCTTGAGAAAACTAACTGAAACCACAACCAAAGCTAAAAAAAAAAGAAAAAGTTAAAACCTGAGTGTGATATCCCATTTCCCCTTCGGAATGGACATGAACTATTAAATACATGTAGGAAATTAGTGTTCTTCATTCACATGCTGATAGTTGGATCACCATGTTAAAAATCCCACAATTTTATTTTTCATACCAAGCCACCAATATTGTCGATGGAGATCAATATACATATTTTTAAGCCCAGGGTGTACCACTAACGTAAAAGAATGATAATATCTCATAAAATCCTATTAGATGTATCTAGGAACCCAAATGAATCCATGATTGTGTAGGATCCCATCCACGTCAATGACCCAACAAGGAGGTGGGTCATTGCTTAAAACTCTCTCCCTTTGTACTAAGTCCAAGGGATCTGTTAACTGCATCATCATTACTCTCTCCAGAATTAAAGAGGTCACTAATAAGGTTACAAGTATATTCTATCCATGATAATCCTATAACTCTATGTGGATTTTATAAAATAATTCCATCAACAAACACTCCCCATTACCCTCCCAAAATTCTTCTTTTTGAGTCCATTATTTTCGAGAATCCACCACAATATTTGAATTCCTAGGCATACAAGATAGAAAAAAGTCAAAGAAATGTAGGTATTCAACCCATATGTTCTTCCTAAGGATCAAATCCAAGTTCTTAAAGATATACATGAGTATTGTGGGATTTTTATAAACCAAAATCCCCTCTTTAAAATAATTTCACAAAAAATTAAGGCAAGAAATAAAACTACCAACTCGAGATCATACATCAGGTAATTCCACTCATGTGTCCTCAAATGATGAGAATCGTATGCCACAACTCGATATTTCTGCATCAGAACAACTCCTAGCAAGACACTTGATGCATCATAATAAAATTTATATATTCTTCCATGATATAGTAGAATTATGATCGGTGTAGAGGTCAGTATCCCATTCATATCCTGAAAGAATATCTCATAGGATTCTAACCATATAAAATTGACAAACTTCTTAGTAATACATGTGATTTTTGATTCTAGGTGTGAAAATTATTGTATAAAGATACTATAATATTCATTCATCCCTATAAAACACCATATGTCAAAAAATATCATGGGATGATCCTCATATGTTTAGATATCACTTTATCTGAGTCAATTCATACTCATACCTATAAGATGATCTGACCAAAAAAGTTAAACTTCTCGATCAAAAAGTATCAATTACTTTGAATAGAATATATCTGGTTATATCGTAGTGAATTCAGAATTATCTAAAGATGTATGGATAGTCATGTAGAGGATGTGAATACACCAAGATGTCATCTATAATGACCAACACAATTTATTCCAAATACATGTGGAATCCCTGATTCATTAGAGCCATGAAAACTACTGGCCCATTCCTAAGACCAAAAGACATAATCAAATACTCATAATTACCATAATTTCTATAAACCATTATATGAGGTATTTGTGAATGTATAATATCTACCTGGTGATTGCCTAACCTCAAATAATTTTTTTAGAAAACCTATTCTCTTCGGAGCAGATTAGCGAGGTCATTTATATGTGGAAAATGAAACCATTTATTCCATGTAAGTTTATTCAACTTATGTTAGTATACATATAGCCTGATGGATCTATCCACCTTCTGGAAAAAAGGACTAGACAACCCTAGGGAGAAGTACTAGGACATATAAAACAATTAGCTACAAGTTCCTCCAACTCTTTCCTGAGCATATGTAACTCACTAGTATCCATCCTTCAAGGGGGAATGGAAAAATGAGAAACTCCTAGAATTAGCTCAATAGGTAACACCACCAGTCACATAGGAAGAAAACTAGAAAATTCCTCACTGAATACATCCCGAAATGATCTACTATATGAGTTAAATCATTTTAATGAATTCCCAAATCATCCATATAAAGGCTATAAATTTGAGTTATCTCTCTACTCAACCCACCAGGATCTATTCCAGATCTACCTACCAGGATCCTTGTAAATAAGAGTATCTTATTCTATAAATTTAAAATATACCCTACAGTGATAGATTTGTATTTTGGAATGATAAGGAATTATCCATTCTTTCCTGAGGACAATTTCAAGAATAAACATCTCACAAACAAAGAGGTTCCTTTAAATGTGATAACTTCTTAGCTCAAGGGGACACTCCCAAAATTGGAATACAATCCATAAAAATATACCAAAAGCGGTTTCATGGGTCATCAAAAAAAAAATCAATTATAATCACATGGATTTCCACAATATCCCATGAGGAAAAATAATTTAAATCCCCTAGAGTCAAAAAAATACCATGGTATATGATACCAAAATTATAACTAGAACTGTAGAATGTCTAGGACACTGATACCTTGACACATGATACACTACATAAAACTAACCAGTTCTATGATCTTGGGATACAAAATGGATACCTTGACTAGGACTACTCTCTTAATGATGTGAAATTGGTGTTTTTCTACCATGGCCATGAATACCTCCTCAGTATGAATAGGGAGAGGCACTCCAACTCCCATATTTACATGTAGCTGCAGATACCACTCTAAGACCCAAAGTTTGTGCAGATCCTCTTTCAATGAAAACTTGAGGAGGAATTATAATAAACTGCTATAAAAGGATCATCTTTCTGTAGGATCAACACTCAAGTTGGTCCTTCTCAAACTGAAGTTTCATGTTCACTTATTTCCCAGACAGATTATAAACTATAAACCCACTAGTAAATGCACATTTAATGTTATATCCCTCATGAGTGGTCATTAAGTGATGCTCCCAGACACCATATACAACACTACTAGGTCGAGAAGTTGTTATAATATGATTCAGACATCCAGATTCCCTGAGGATAAATTTAATAATAATAGCTTGATTTTCTATATCAAACATTGGAGGCAATGATAAAATTTTCACACGAGATTTAACAGGATTCCTAATCCCAATCTCAATATGTCTCAATTTTACTGTCTCATCAGTGGTACAAAAAGAATAAAATCATTGAAGCACCATAAAATGAGAAGATTAATCTCTAACAGACATAAAACCCTACTACAGGTTCAGAAAATCCATAGCACAATCAGCCCTCAAAGTCTCAGGGAAGAAAAAAATCATATAGGGGTATCTAAAAACTAGAAAAATCCATTTCATGATAATGATCTGCCTAGGTGATAACACCCCACCATCATTTGGTAGAATCTTAAAACATATATGTTGTGATGTTCAATCTACTCTTGGGATGTTTCAAAAGATTCTCAAAGATAGAGATCATGGACTTTATCCGTGACTCCTCATCATGGGGGCCACCATAACCTGAAAACTTAGATGGATCATATTTCAGATACAGTAGTATCAAATCTTCCATAAAATCTTTTGGTCATGTATCTCCCTTTATAGTTTTATTAAGACACAGATATTTCCATTGAAACATGGAATCATCTCCCACATTTTTAATTGTAGTTGGTTCTATATGGGTTACTATTAGAGGTAACTATAGTGCCTGAAGGGCCAGCACTTCTAGATCATGGTCATCATGACCTTATTAGAAAACCAGTCAAGGACATTGTAGTTGCATAGATCATCCTACAGAGGAGTCACTCCCCTCTTCCCACTCCTAAAGTAATGTCTAGGAGATAGTAATGGTCATAAAGAACATGAGAGACACTTTCTACAACCAGCATCTAAGGTTGGGTCTGGGTCAAGAACCATGTTTCACTATAAGGGTCCCAATATATGGACTATAAATTGAATGTTAGAGAGGAATACACCCTTTAAATTACAATTAGAAATACCATTT
Organism: Viscum album; assembly: GCA_963277665.1. NCBI lineage: Eukaryota > Viridiplantae > Streptophyta > Magnoliopsida > Santalales > Viscaceae > Viscum > Viscum album. The sequence goes on from OY728159.1 coordinate 1,629,916,046, forward strand.
AATAAAAATTGTAAAGGAATTTTTTATTTATCAATTCATTTATTTATAAAATAGACCACTTTTCTGAAGTACTATTACCAATTTACACAAGTACATTCTTTATAAATTTCAATTTTTAATTCATTTAACTATATCCTGACATTGAAATTTGATAACAAAATGTAAAATGTATTATAATATTGTTTGGATAAATGAATCATAATTATCAATCTATTGAGTACTTGGACTCTATAGATTACAAATGACATTTATTAATTCAAAATCAGCTAATGTTTAAACTATGTAACCTTAGTTACATAACTCCAACACAATAATAATTGGTCAATTATGGTACCATCATCTACCTATTGGGTAAAACACCATTTAGGTTGATTGCAACACTTTAATGAACAATTATTAAATATATATTTTTATATAGAATAATTAGTTACCTAATATTTATATCACTAGAGGCACATACAACAAGTTTCATACTATTAGGTAATGAAACCCAAATGGAATTTCACAATGCATGAAAAATTAATTTTATAACGTTCCAAAAATGATGCATGATAAATTCTTCCTTATCATATTAGGAAAAAAATAAAATTTAATCCACCATTATAACAATAATGAAAACCTCACATATCTTGTGCATCACCCAATGGTGGAATTAAACAACTATAATTGGAATAATAAAGAACATCAAGTCCCATCACAATTAATTTTGGCTCTTTCCCTATACATGGGTTAGAAACTCCCAAGAACATGCTCATTAAGAAATTCCAATTCATCCTAGGCTCCTTTCTACCATCCCAAAAGATTAATGTAATGAAAATAAACCCTATGATACAAATTTGTAACTTCTTGAATTGGGATCCACAGAATGGTGACCCGAGCCGGTTGGATACAAGGCCTCAAGAACACCTCCTCATACACCGAAGTCTTAGGACCACCAGTGAGGTTCTAATATGAAAAAATAAAGTGACTATAACCTCACAATCAATGTGTCATAACAATATAATTAATGTATAAATAGTGAAAGAATAATATTAACTGGTGGGAGACGTTAAATTATCCAAATTTGATAATCATACAAGGATATAAATATTCAGATCGACTTACAAAATGATGTAATTTTACAAGTCTATAAAAAGGAATAGTCAAAAATGGAATTAGTTAAACTAACATATATATATCAAAAGAACCAAAAAATCAAAATACACCATCTAAATAGAATGAAATTTCGTAGTTATTTCTTGTACTCCCCTTCTCCCATGCTACAATCAATCATGAATCGATAATTGGTCATATTCCATTATCCCTACCTGAATCAATGAGGTCTGTCCAGGTACTAATCAGTGAACTAAACAGGGTGTGAGATATACTCTGTAGGCCACCAATAATGACTTATATAAAATATCCAGATAGTGAAAATAAACAATAACCATGTGAAAGTATAATAGGTAAATATGTAAATTGGATGATAGATATGACAAGTCCATGATAACAAGTTATAATAAGAGAAGTCTATAATAGGTGATAATTAATATATATATATATATAGTAAGTCTCGAAATCATGTAAACACTAGCTTGGAATATTCTACATGTAAAAAACGTATTAGACCTATAAGGGCTAGGACCAATGGTGATAACCAAGATGATCAATATTTGAAGATATGAATGTCTACAGAAGTCATAGGTTTCATGCCTCAATCTTCCTCTTTGGTTACAAATAATAAATGATCATAATTAGGGATAATAGGTTTTATACCTTGATCCCAAAGTTAGTTCCATACCATATGTAATCATACATAGTGTTCTTAGGTTCTATAACTCGATCCCAAAGTCGGTGCCATACCGTAATGAAATTTGGTTCATGCCTTCAGAAAAGTCAATGCAATACCTAGATTTCCATGATCAAGAAAGTAATATAAATTTAAAAGGTTCGTGTTAGTGTCCATACACAATTATAATCAATAATATAAAAATGCACAAGTGAAGTGAATAATATACATCTCATTCCACATTATCATTTAATCACTTTAATAACATTTAATGTTATAGAAAATGTATGATTTCTATTACAATTATCTCATTTAAATTAAAATAGGATCCCACTTGAAGATGGAATTCTAAAAAGCCCAATTGAGGTGATTTAGAATTAGGAAGATAAAATAACACACCTCATGGGTGGATAAGTTTGAGGTTGGGAACCTCCAACAAATCTAGGTGGTATAAGGGAATCATTATTAAGGTGTATTAATTAATTTAAGGATTAACATTTAATATTGGAGAAATTACCAAATGATATGGAATGATTAATTATGAAAATTGTTTAATAAGAGATTAATCCTTAGGGAATGTTATTGAATGATTACATTATTCATATGGTAGAACACTCATTTAGTATTGGCCCTTAGACAATCCTAAATAGGAATAAAATAGAAGAACAGACAAACAACCTCAAAATAGCATATATGATCTCTTACTAAAACAACTCAATTGATAGAAAGATGAATGATGAACTAAGATAATGGAATATGAAGCTTACCAGTGGTGATCCAATGTGATAGAAGGAAATCAAATCAGAGTCTAGAAGAAAGAAAGAATTCAAATCCTAGATTTAGGACTTGGGAGATCTGTTATGGATGAGGAGATGAGGGATGATATCTACTGGAAATAAGGGAAGAATTAGGGTCATACTCTTCAAAACAAAGGATGGAAAAATTTCTATTTTCACCCGACCATTAAATTTCACAGAGTTTGGCTTCTTGATTATCTAAATAGTGCTCCAACTGTGTGCAACCAACTATCCAGGTGAGACACCCTGCATGAATTTTATTACATGATTAGTCGAGCAGTTCACAACCTATTAACACCCTCTCCAATTGGTCTTATATAATATGTATGACCATGAATAATAGTTTTAATGGTACCGTCAAACTGTTTGACCCCGGGTAGTGATTTTGAATACCCTGTATGGGTTTTTCTAACTTTATATACTATGCTGCATAGTTTCTACTAATGGTGTGGATTAGTGGTTTCTGAAAAAATTCAATAATATGGGATCTTAACTAGGCTAATAAACCCTTGTTCCCTTCATGACATCATTAGGCATATCCATTAAGATAAAACTAAGAAATTAAACTAAAAAAATGGTTTTATACCTCATAAAAAAGATAGGATCTTATAGATGCGTTTCATGTATCTCTCCAAATAAATTACATATATGATCCACCACATATATAGAACTTGACGGTTTTACTAATATTTAAAGATCATTCCTATGAAGAACAAATAGTGGAAATCATGGATAATATAAATGAAGTCATATAAAACAAGACTACACACCTGGTTAATGTTTTTTGGGGGAATAAAAAATTTGAAGAAGCTACATGGAAAGATAAGGATGTGATAGAATAAAGATATTCTCATTTTTTTGTATCTAGGTGATGAAATTAAAAAAAAAATTATTTTATGGGGTTATAATGTAACTCCTTGAGATTTTATGGTATATTTATCTTCAAATAAATTTAATCTCTTCAACATCATGTGATACTCATAACATCGAGTCTAAAGTGAATATAATAAAGTATACCATTATAAAATAGATATTAAATTTGTGGAGTGAATATGTTTACTCACATTTTGAAAAAATATGTGTTATAGTTTTTGATAAGAAAAGTTTATTAATAACTAAGTTTCAATATTTATTAAAGTCTCTATATACATTAAAAATACTTTTTCCCCACCAAAACCGTTATTATTATTTTTTTTGTGAGAAAATATATAATTATTTTCTAATAATTTTAGAAAATTTATTTTTCAGAAATATCTTTCATTTTTAGATAAGATTTTCAAAATTATCTTTGAGTGATTTTTTCAGAAATTTCTTGAAAATATTGTTTTTCTAATAAATTGTGAAAATTATGAATTTTATTGACAACCTTAATTTCATTTAAAAAAATTAAAAAAATTAAATATTTTCTGAAAATGGGTTTAAATGTAAAATTATTTTATTTATTTTGTGAGTAATCCAACTATGGTCATTATTAATAATTTTATGATGGGTTTTGAAATGAAATCATTTTAAACTTGAGAAATTTTATTTCTGGAAAATTTCTTTTTGCCGTGTTTTACTAGCTTATTTTTAAATTATATTCTACCACTTTTGAGAATTTAATTGGTAAAATTTATTTCATTACTGGAATCTACATTTAAAAATTCTATTAACGATACAACATTCATTTTGGGTAATAATTAATAGTCAAAACAATAAAAATTAATCACCATAGAGAACGTTAAAACATGTTTACCAGGGTCAAGATTAAAATAATAATAACATTATGTTTTTCAATTATAAATGTTTTAATCATATTTTAGACCCATTTTTATACCTTATCCTATTCCAACTTAGAATCTATTTCTATTTGGAATCATTTTTCTTAAGTATGCCATTATTATATTTTAATCTTTTATGAAATTTCAAGTGTGTTCTCCCCACCACTTATAAAATAAAACCCCTCATTTATCTTCATTATAAAACATTGAGCCATTTATATTGACCAAAACCTAACCAATTATCTTATAAACATAATTATCATTTAATTAGTGGTTTTTGTCTTCTTAAAAGACTATTCCATGTGTAGTTAAGAAATGATCTAAATGAGGTCGATAGAGGAGAGTAAATCATCCTATTTGTCCTCTTTAATATTATTTATTCTTTTATCCCTTGTAAATATTTTTTATTCACAATAAAATAATAACTTCAATATCATAAATATATTGAAATTTTAATATGAATATAGAAAAACGATTATTCATAATCTTTTTCTTCAAATGCAAAGTGAATGTATCGCTCCTATGTATATGTAAACAACTAACACTACAGAGAGATACAATTAATTTTCCATCACCATATTTCATGGATGGTTATTTTTCTAAGTTTAATGTTTATATACATTATTTATGATATAATTATTCTTTTCTAATTATAATATCATATCATAATTCTTACCTTTCTCTCCAGTAGAAAATGATAATGTCGCTCCTGCGTACGTATGGACAACCACCTCAACAAAGCGATGAGATTCAATTTTCATTTCTTTATTACATTGATGGTAATAAGGATATATTTAATGAATATATATTATGTATATTATTCTATAATGATTTTGGAAAGGTGAATTATTATTTATCTTTATGTAGTTCCATTTCTTGAAAAGTGAAAACAATGTTCATGCATATATACGATCAACTATCGCCATGGAAAATGTAATTAATTTTTCCATCTTTAAATTTTATCGATGAATTTTATTATATATATGATTAAAAAATATAAAATTAATATTTTATTAAAAACTTTTATATGGTGTAACAATGATAAAATTACAAGGACTGGAACTACCAAACTGTAGTTCTCATGAAAAACGAAACAGTTAACACTAGGAAATGAAGATCTTAATAAGGAATTATATATACATGGGTGTTGAAATGATATTAGTGGATCATATATGACATTATATGTATAAAAATTATTTTTATATAGATTTATAAAAAATTTAAAATTTATTATTAATGAGGTTAGAGAGCTTATGAAGAAATTTCAACTTGTGGTATGGTATTTATGCTACATTCTCACTATCTATTAGGATTATTTATAATTATGTTTTTTATGATGAAGTTTTATGATATATATCTCAATAATTGAATGAATTATTTTCTACTACTATTATTTTTGGAGATTATATGTTTTTATTTCATTTGATTCTATTCGAAAACTGAAGAGACCGAAAGAATGTCTTTAAGGAAAAATGATTTTTTTCTCCCTTCGGTCAAAAATCCTTTTTCTTCTATATCCATGTTTTATTAAAATATATAAATAAATACTTTCATAATATTATCCTATGATTTTTATATTAATATTTAACCATGATTTACTTTTTGAAAAAAAAAACTTTTCAAAAAGAAATCATCTTATTATTTTTTGAATTAGGTATTTTTTACTTTTTGTGAAAAAATGTAAAAGGAATGTTTTTTTAACATACAAAATATGAAAGAAATTTCCTAACTTCATTACCAATCTATTATTTGAAGATTAATTTAAAATTTTTACGTGTTATTTTTAGAGAAATTATTTCACCTAATATTTCTGAAATTTCTAAAATTTAAACAACTGATTTCACAGTGAAAATTTTATTTTCCTCATGAAATGTTCCAGTAATTTTTTAAAAGAAAAATTTCAGATATGATAACATATTTTGATTTTAAATTTTATTTAATGGATAGATGATTCAATGGTACCATCCAATTATATTATTTGGAAGGATAATTAGGTTAAAATTGTAAGGATGATTATATAAAACTTTTTTTCTTTCCAACAAGTTAATTATGTTATGATTAATCCTTTATGAAACCAATTTCCTTTTCATGGGTTATTCTGTGATGAATTAATGAAATTTTTATGAAACATGTTTTCTTTCCATGGGGTTTTCTATGATGAATGTTTTATTGTATTATGGAAAAATATGTATGTTTTTTTATTATTTTATGGTTGGTATAATAATTTTTTAGACATCTGAAGCATTAGGTAAAGATGAATATCTTATGAGATAATCATGACTAGAATGGGGAGTGATACCTATTCAATAAGGTTCAAAACTCTCTATGATAGTCTTAGGAGTTAAACTTTACTAAGGATACAATGGAATGGGGAGTAATTCTAATCCACTATGAGGGTCTTTATAGTGAGACTCATATAATGAAATGATTTTCTATGCTTATGCATATTCCATGAACTTATGGTTTATGAAAAATGATATTATTGCATGGATACTTTTCTTTGATTCCTTTATAATTCATATACTATGAACATGAAATATTTTTTCCATGAATCATGATTATTATATGTGATATGTTGGGTATGTTTTTAAAATTTTAAGCTCCTACTATCATATCGTTGTTATAATATTTTACTTATGTGAACAATGATATCTATCTAATTTACCCTTACTGAGAATATGAGATCACATTTTCTTATGTTTCATTTCCCTTGGTTATGAATAATTGTTTAATGTAAGGTATGTACAAGAGGGATGCTAGTTATGAAGAACTTAGTGCATGATGATTTAGTTCAGTTATGAAAAAGTTTTTTTCCACATTTCAAAAGACACAAAACCTATATGATTTTTGCATGGATCATTATTTTATGTTTTAAATATTAATATAATAATATGTAATATTTATTTATGAAAATTATGGGTTTCTATATCAGGTTCAAATCATAATTGAAATTTATTTTATCTTATAAAAAAGAGATTATATAAAACAAACATCATGTTGGAATTTATTCCAACCCACGACTAGTTGGAAAATATTTTAATTATTGCTATTCCTAAAGAAAGCTATGAGGATCTAAGGTTGAACATAAATGTTCACCCATACCCTCCATCCTATGGTAAATTTGGATTTCCACCTATATAGATTTGGATTTCCTTTTTAAAGGGCGAGAATAAGGGGAAATTGTTTTGTGATAAAGGGGAGAAGAAGTCCATATATTATATATTATTAATGATTATACAAGAGCTATGTTATTATGTAATTGGGGATAAAATAAAAAATTATTGATTTCATAGATTAGGTAAAAGAACCTTCAAATTATGTGAAAAAACTTTCATGTCCCTGATGTTGACGAAGTGTTGTTTTCAACAATACATAATGTTTTTTATAGGGGGAGTATGCTGAGAACAATACTCAATCACTTTATAAAAATTTTGATGCCTCCCAAATAACCTTAATTATTTTCTAATGATTTTATTCGTTAAGTAATTTTCAAATTTTTTTAATCATTATATTTTTATTTCTGGACGAAATATTTTTCTTCTTGAAACAACAAGGTTTTATTTCTAATGTATTCGTATTTAGCATGTTCTGGAAACACTGTTCATACCCTACTTATTTGGGATCTTCTTTTTCATGCTCTGGAAACACTGTTCATACCCTACGTGGAGGAACATAGAATAAGGATAAAATGCAGTGTATTCTTTATGAGATAAGGGAAAATTATGATTAATCAACCATACCTTATCAGCAAAGTATGAAATAGAACCCTACGTCAGGAAGGAACCCTGCGTTTGGGATATCAGAAAAGTATGGAAAGAGAACCATACATAAATATTAAACATTACGTTTTTTTCTCAAAACTATGGTTCATCAACCTTAATTTTGTAAAAAACCATACATTCTTGGAAAAGTATGGATGAAGTCAAAGTATGGATATTTTATCATACATTTGAAAGTTGAAGAGAAAAGTATGGATGACTAACCCTACGTTTATGATCATCCTTACGTTTGAAGGAAGTGTCATGAACCATTTTTTTGTGATCAACCATACATTTTCAAAACTACATTTGAAGACTACATCATCAACCTTACGTTTAGAGGATGCATACAGTTCAACTCAACCTTACATTTGGCATCGGAGAATTTAAAGTCAATATTTTTATTATGCAATGGTTAGCAAGATGATTATTATGTTGATTTCAAGATGGATTTAAAGATGATTTTAAAATACGAATTTGACTGATTCAAATATGTTTTATCAATGGTTTAAAGATCGAATTAAAAGGATCTTTTTATGACGAGTCTTTAGGGAAGTTGTGACTACTCTGTAAATTAAAATGATTGAATATCGCTAGTTAAAAGGCGACTCTTGTGGATCTAAATTTACAGAAGAAGTACTTATTTCTATATATGAGCTATTTGGAATAGAAACTAACCATCTTATGTAATCTATCGATAATTCTGAGAAAAGGGAAGAAAAATAGAGACTATCAAAAATTCAGATCTGCTGATTCAAGAGAATGAAAAAGCTCTATTTTCTTAAGGAGAAAAATCTCGATAAAAGATTCATTTGTTCTACATCGAATATCATTTGTGAATCTGCTATTAATGAAGTTATGAGTTATATTTCTATATCTACTGCAACGGGATCAACTCAAAATTACTATTTTGTAAAGATCATTATTTCTGAAGGCGACGATCCATCTACTATCAATTGCATGCTATTGAAATTGTGAACAACATCTAGAAGGTATTTTCAAAATACAAAAATCATTATTTTCTATTCATGAGTGGCCAGCTTCTCGTACTAAGCTGTGTAGGTTCTATGAGTGAACCAGAAGGATTTGTTGTGCCTTATATTATAATGGTGTCAACTGCATGTACTCAGTTGTTATAAGGTATGTTGAAACGAGGACCAGATAGTGAAAATCACCAAGCTTATGGAGTAGAGAATTCGTGGAGTGGACTAGGGTATTTCTGTTCCCTGAACCACTATATATCTTGTGTCTCTATTATTTAAATATCCGCACTGTAAATTCATCTGATTAAAGTTAAAGGACATAACACAATCTCACAATGAATTTTTTTAAGACACAATTCACCCCCCTCTTGTTTATATTTGATATAATCTGATCCCACAATTGGTATCAAATGTTGAGCTTTCTAATAATTCCTTAACAAACTGAAAGTGATTATACACAGAGCAATATGACTGATACAAGAGAGGTAATGCCTATGGTCAGAGCACCATACTTCAATGGAGAAAACTATGGATGCTGGAAATTGTGAATGAATATCCATCTAAAAAAACCTTGGATACAGAGTTTATTCTAAAATCTGGACTCCATATGAAATACCAGAAATACCGGAAACATGGAGTGCAACTACTAAAGTAAATTATGTTATGAAATCAAAGGCAATGAAAGTAATTATATGTGGTCTAGGACCTCATGAATTTAATAGTGTATCTCAATTCCCAACTGTATATGAAATGTGTAAAACTATTGTTGTTTCTTATGAAGGAACTAACAATATCAGGGAAATGAGATATGAAACTGCTAATCTTAAATTCGACACTTTTAGAATGGTTTAAGGTGAGAGTATTACTCAAATGAATGGAATATTGATTGTAACACCCCGAGATTTTATGAAAAATATTCTTTTTAATTTCATTAATGTCTTGTGTTGTACACTACATCAAAAGGAGCTTGCACAACCCGTATCCTTGACTTGCCTTGCATTACACGCAATCGCGACCTTCCTCGATAGCGTGTGTAGTACACAATACTGAGTTTCACTAAACAAAGATATGCTATTAAAATATTATTAAATCTAGTAGTTATGAATAGTAATAACCACTTTTTGAAATTTTGTAAATTTTATTTTTCAAAATGGACTTCATTTTTGGATTCGGAATATCGAAATTAGCTTACGGTGAAATTTTGGTACTTTTCGGATAACTTTCATTTTTTGATGAATAGTGAAAATTACTAAATTTTAATTAAAAACAACCTTTTTAATAGAAATAATTAATAGTGATAAATTATTAATTTTAGTGGTTTTAAAGTATATTTAGAATATATTTTTACAATTTAATACAATGTTAGTCATTGGATGTAATTTCACATTTAAACCAGAAATTAACAAGTGTCAATCTTTTGATTATTATTATCTCTTAAGAACACGCTATTTGTTTTGACGATTGGAATTAATTTTTAAATTAAGTAATGCAACTGATATGTTTTGAATTTGGTAAAATAGAAATCATTTTTCAGTTCATAATATCAAATATAGCTTAGGCCTAATTTTATGTATTTTTCTGGAAACTTTCATTTTTTGATGAATAGTGAAACCACTAAGTGGTAGTTAAAAAAATGAATTTTTCATAAAACATAATTTTACCGCTTCTGTGAGTGTAATTTCAAAAATCCGAGAGACACGGTTGATGTCAGTAAGTAAAATGTGGTTCAATGAGATGAAAATAATTTTTGGGGAATAGCAACTTTTTACTTTTTTTTACCACAGTTAAAAGTAAATAAGGCAATTAAGGGTAACCATGATATTATTATTACCCTAACACATGTCATAATTCTATTGGAAAAGTGTAATTCGACCAAAAACAACCTTAGAAATAAAATATGACCATTTAGGCCCACTTGGATTAGATTAGGACATTTGTTATTAATTTATTTAAAGAAGGGTTAAAATAGTTAATGTCAAAGTTTAATAAGTATATAATTTTTAATATATGGTTATACATAAGATAAATTCGACTATAAATATTCATTAGAAAGATAAAAATATTTCCTACATAATGATATTTTATTTGTAATTTTTAGTCATTATATAATTTAATTTATTTATGACACAAATATGATGCAGTAATTATCTTATTAATTAAATATTGACATAATTGATGTTATAAATACCAAAATAAATATAATTTGAGACTTTTTATGAATTAAACTAATTTTATAGGTTAATATGACATTTTATATTGATTTAAGTAACTTTTTTCGAACTAATAATTCTGTTATGATTATGACAAAAATCAATTGCTAAATAGTGTCAAAATTGACATAAAATAGTTTTTAAAACAAATATTATATTATTAATTGTTCATTATTCCTAAAAATCTAATGTTTGGACAAATGACTTAGATACGGTTATATATATAAATAATAAACAACTTGGGGTTCTTTTGTCTTGTTATAGTATGTTTATTAACCTTATAGTGTAAGAACACAAAAAGACACGGTAAAAGTAAAATTATCTAACTTAAAGTTAAATATAAATGATAAGGTTAAAATAGGAACCTAAACTTGTCTAAATTATATTGGTTGAGATTATTTCTACCCATACCCACCATAGCTTCGCAATAAATCAATTTGGATCTATTTAAGACCGAATTTGGCTTTATAATAAAATAATATTTTTTAGTTTTCTAAAGGTGCCCCTCTCCTCCCTTATAAAAGGGCACCTCCTCCCCCTCTTCCTCAAACCACTTTGAGCCTTCAAGATTGGCCAAACCCTGCCAATTTCTCCTCTCCACATCCCTAGAAACATCCTAGAGGTACTGGTCTTCTTCAAAGACCAATTTTTGTGCCCTAAAAGGAGATCTCAAAGAGGCGTTTCAAAGAAGAGGTAATGTCCGTTACCAATTCTTTCAAATTTATTTCTTCTCCCACTTCTTCTTCTTTAGTTGTTTCATTATGAAGTAATAACATCAGTATCCCTAATATATTTATATTTTATTATATGTATGAAACAACCCTATTTCACCATCTATCCATCCTATGGAAAATGAAATCACCGCACGTGCGTACGTACAGAATACCGTCTCCACGCCGTGGTGTAATCTATTTTCCACCACCACCTTACTTGGATGGATATAATGGTGTAAATAATGAATATATATGATTATTGTAAAGTGATATTTATTCTGAAATAGTATACATAATCTCTAATACAATTCCATGATAATGAGAACGATATCATCGCTCGTGCGTACGTACGGACTGCCGTCTCCACGACGCGATGAGATTCATTCTCCACGTTAACAATTCATGAATGATTATAAAGAATATATAATAAGTAATCATGAAATATATGACATAATAATGATACTGTATTTATGTGTATGTATATGTATTTCATCTACTTAATTCCATTCAACTCAATAAGGAAACGAAAACAGCGTTCATGCGTACGTACGGCCTACCGTCTCCATGAACCGTGTATTTCTTTCCATTTACTGATCTATTATATATATGTATATTCTAAATATATATTATATATAAATAATGTTTTATATTCTAGAATTAAGTAACCATGATCTAAGTAATCATATGAATAATTACAAGTCAAAAGACGGACAATAAATGAAACGAATTTACCCAAAACGCTCTTTAACATGGAATTTAAAAAAGAACAGGTAATATAAAGTCATAAGTGAACCATATATGATATCATAACAATGAGTATGATTCTGGAATAAGTCAATGACATTATTTATATCATTATACAGGAGGTTCGGACACTTACGAAGCAAATCGGACCTAAGGTAAGAGAAATATCACAATCTCACTTTTATCTGAGATTGTTTATACTTTTGTATTTACTGGGGTGTATTTTATAATCCAAATCAATGTTTCCTCAATATTTAATATTTATATCCTTCTACAATAGTCTATATCCAATTTTACACTTCGTTGAGTTTTTAGTAAAAGATATGAAATGAATCTTTTGTCGTTTTTCATACGAGGTACTTTTTGACTTTTCTGACAAAAGTACGAGAAGAATGTTTTTTTAACTTATACGGCTTGAATGGATTTTCAATGCATTATTTCAAAGAAGCATCCTTTAAAATTTTTCAAGTTTATTTTTAATCAACTTCTTTTAGTTTAGAATTGTATGAAATGTTAAGAAAGGAAAAGTGTTTTTGAAGTAGACAGGATATTTTCCTCAAGAATGGAGTTCAAGTGTTTTATCAAAGTTATTTTCCATCTAAGATAATATAGGGTTCTGTTTCTATCCCTATTATTACATGGATTTTATTATGTTGTGATGGAAATATTTTTATGAATTATTTTATCATATATGAATTGTTTTATGATGTCACGATGTTTTAGATTCCCATTTTTATTACATGGGTTATGCTATGATGTATGGTTTATGATTTTGTGGCACACATAGGAATGATATCATTATGAGATGGGTGGGACCTATATCTCCCTCCAATGCATTAGGTAAAGATTTTATATCTCATGAGATAGACATGGGTGGAATGACAGGTTAAACCGGTTCAGTGAAACAGGACTAAAACGAGGAATGAACTCGGTTCAGAAATGAACTTTGTCCACTAAGATAGTCTTGGAAAATGAGTCTTGACTAACAAGAAATGATTCTCTATGTTTATGTGTGTACGCCACAAAGTTTCATGTTTTAAGTTGTGATTATTGGGATTACATTTCACAAATATGATATATCCAATGTTATGATATTATGATCTCTTTTTCAGGTTAAGATTTCCAAAATGTTATGTTCTTATGAATATGATGTGATTGATATTTCTTTTGTTTACACTTACTGAGTAGTTGAGCTCACCCTTTTATGTTTTCTTTTCCCTAGGATATAAAGAATGGTTTTAGGTAGAAAAAAAGGAAGATCTTTATGGGAGATTTTGAAGATCTTTCACCATAATTAGAAGATTATATTCCGAGTTTCCAAAGACACTAAACTATTACAGTGCTTGTGTGTGTGTTTTTGTTATGTACTAAGTATTCCTCAAAAGTAATGTAATGTCCATGTACGTTAAGATTTGGGTCTCTACAGTTGGTATTATAGGAAAGGTTTAGTCAACCTTTGGAAACATGGATGCGAGAACTTTAGTGACATCACTGTAGATATTTCTAAGGTATGTATAGGGATGTCCCTAAGGTTAAGTATAAGTATAGTTTATAGTGCTTGAATTACGGTAACCTAAGATGTTAGATATTGAAGGTACTCCCCCTTTATTATGTTGTTTTCTCTAACGTGATTTTTTCCTCTCACACTATTATTTTTGAGTTTTAGTCGATGTCTGGAACCCGAAGGAACCGTGTTGGTCAATGTAATGGAAAATGCAATGATTGTCCTCCTGAACAAACAAATATTATGGGAGATGGAGTGAAAAATCTTATTTCTATTCATACACAAGCTATGAATCATTCTGGACTTCCAAATGAGCAGAGAAGGGAACACTATTCTATTAAGTCCTTTATGAGGAAACATACACCTTCTTTCAGTGGGTCTTCTGATCCACTTGTTGCTGAACAATGGATCATTACCACTGAAAAGATATTTTCATTTCTTCAATGTTCTGAACATGATAATGTCATCTTAGTAGTATATCGTTAGGAAGGTGATGCTGATCAATGGTGGAATATTATCAAGAATACGAGGCCAAGAGATGAAATTGAGTCCATGGAATGGGACGAGTTCAAGAACTTATTTTTCAATAAGTACTTCCCTCGTATTCTTTGAACAAAGATGGAGAAGGAGTTTCTTGAACTAAAGCAAAAGGATGATGAATCTGTTGGTATATACGAAGTGAATTTTACAAGGCATTCATGTTATGAATCTGGCTTTATCATCCAACCTAAAAGTAAAGTTGATCAATTCTTCAGTGGCTTAAAACCAGGTCTTCGAAGGGAATTAGCTAGAAGAGACTTTAGTAGCTATGAAGAAATTGTGTGTTGTGCTATCAAGGTAGAAATGGAAGTTGGTGTTACTTATCCATCTCATAGTTTTGAAAAGAAACGAAAGATGGAGTTTAAGGAGAAATCTCATAATAATGGTGAAAAGAAGATGAATGTTTCCTTATTCTCAAAGTGTGGAAGGAAGTATGGTGGAGATTATCTTAAAGGGACTAGAAAATGTTTTAAGTGTGGAAAAGAAGGTCATCGAGCAGCTGAGTGTCGAAGTAATGGAAAAAGGGTTTCTAATGATGTGAATAAAGAAAAGACTGTAGAGAACGCACCACCAACACTTCAATTCTTCAAGTGCAAGGAAATAGGGCATTATGCTAATAAATGCCCTAATCCAAGGGTTAGTGATGATTGACATGAGAAACTGCTTAAGGAAAAGGACAAAGGGAAGTCACATGCGATCACTATTGGCGATGTTGAATATGAAAATGATGTGGTGGAATGATTAAGTGTTTATGTAATGGGATTCCAAAATAATGTTATATATAATATCGTGGAATATTGGAATATTTATGTATTGATCTATTGTGGTATTCAATAATTTTATGGTATCGGTAACCATGGAAAGTGATTGAGATATTTTTGGAAATAAGATGATATGCACATAATGAAGGGAAAATGAGAAAATGAAATGTTTAACAGTATTCATGAGCTCATGATTCACATAAGGACTAAGTGATATCATGGTTTGATTATAATTAATTTTATGGATTTTGGTTTGTGGAAAGTGTTAACTTATAACTGAATTCATGTTTTCACTAAGGTTCAATGGGTATTAATTCTTCAAGAGAATACATGATTAAGGTATTCACATGTTTGTAATTTGACCAACAAGATATATCTTATGATATATGGGGATAAATTATGGCATTCACGTGATTGTTATGTGACATTTCAAGTAATCATTTTTTTATACTAGGCGCTTGGACCGAAGTATTTTAGAAAAGCCTAAAGATTGGAATGGATTATGTGGGACATAAGTTAGTATTTTTTGATATTATTGATGGGATGTTATAGTAATATAGTTTTAGAAAAAGGACAACCTACAAGACGAGCGACAACCCATTGCGTCAGACAAGGTTGTGGGAATCGAACCCAAAACCGAAGTGCGACTGGACTTTATCGCCTACCACTGGCCTACAGGAAGTCCCTGTTTAGTAGAAAATAGTTTTATTATATTAAGAGGCATAATATAAGAAGTATAAGTCCATTTTTGGAACCAAATATGATTAATCTCACTATAGATGGACTTACGTATTTTTTGATAACTTTTCTAACTTTTTTTTGAGACAGATGGAATGACCCATCATTCTATCACATGATCTGCTAACACATCATGAATGACAAATTCAACTTTATTTCTTTAAGAGATGAAGTGGAAATTTTCCAACGAACGACCAATGGTGAGACTATACCAAAATCACGAAAGTATTTCTTCTAATTCCAATTTCATCAACTTTAGGGAAATGATCTTGAAAACCAAAAATGTCGTCCTAGTGCTCTTATATCTGATGAATCAGATGGTACCTTAGATCGTCACAAATTTATGGCTTTGTGATTGCTGGCTTTTCCATAGACATGTTATCTACCACTCTCTATCAGAACATGATGGTTAGATTTCTCTTCCATATCCATATTTTCACCTATGTGGAAACCCAATGATTAGTTTATTTGGGTAACCGTTACGTTTCATACTTTTTTTAAATATTGGTTTTGGTATTCCTTTTTACGATGTGGGTTTCTATTAAAGAAACTTTCAAGGAGTAAACCATTTATAACCCCGATGAATTTAGAGGGACAAATTCATTTTAAGGGGGGTAGAATGTAACACCCCGATATTTTATGAAAAATATTCTTTTTAATTTCATTAATGTCTTGTGTTGTACGCTACACCAAAAGGATCTTGCACAACATGCATCCTTGACTTGCCTTTCATTACACGTAATTGTGACCTTCCTCGATAGCGTGTGTAGTACGCAATACAAAGTTTCACTAAACAACGATATGCTATTAAAATATTATTAAAACTAGTCGTTATGAACAGAAATATCCAATTTTTGAAAATTTTGAAATTTTATTTTTTAAAATGGTCTTCATTTCTGGATTTATAATATCTAAATTATCTTAGGGTGAAATGTTGGTACTTTTCGGATAACTTTCATTTTCTGGTGAATAGTGAAAATTACTAAATTTTAATTAAAAACAACCTTTTTAATTGAAATAATTAATAGTGATAAATTATTAATTTGAGTGGGTTTAAAGTATTTTTCATAATATATTTTTACAATTTAATACAATTTTGGTCATTGGATGTAATTTCACATTTAAACCAGACATAAACAAGTGTCAATCTTTTGATAGTTATTATCTCTTAAGAACACGCTATTTGTTTTGACGATTGGAATTAAATTTTAAATTAAGTAATTCAACTGATATGTTTTGAATTTGGAAAAATAGACAACATTTTTCAGTTCATAATATCAAATATAGCTTAGGCATAATTTTTGGCTATTTTTCTGGAAACATTCATTTTTTGATGAATAGTGAAACCACTAAGTGGTAGTTAAAAAATGAATTTTTCATAAAACATAATTTTACCGCTTCTGTGAGTGGAATTTCAAAAATTCGAGACACACGGTTGATGTTAGTATGTAAAATGTGGTTCAATGAGATGAAAATAATTTTTGGTGAATAGTAACTTTTTACTTTTTTTTACCACGGTTAAAAGTAAATAGGGTAATTAAGGGTAAAATTGATATTATTATTACCCTAAAACATGTCCAAATTATATTGGACAAGTTTAATTCGACCAAAAACAACCGTAGGAAAAAAATATGACCATTTAGGACCACTTATATTAGATTAGGACATTTATTATTAATTTATATAAAGAAGGGTTAAAATAGTTAAAATCAATGTTTAATAAGTATATCATTTTTAATATAGGGTTATACATAAGATAAATTAGACTATAAATATTCATTAGAAAGATAAAAAGATTTCATACATAATGATATTTTATTTGTAATTTTTAGACGTTTTATAATTTAATTTATTTATGACACAAAATGATGCAGTAATTATCTTATTAATGAAATATTGAAATAATTGATGTTATAAATACCCAAATAAATATAATTTGAGACTTTTTATGAATTAAACTAATTTTTAGGTTAATATGACATGTTAGTATTGATTTAAGTTACTTTTTTAGAACTAATCATTCTGTTATGATTGTCACAAAAATCAATTGCTAAATAGTGTCAAAATTGACATAAAATAGTTTTTTAAAAAAATATTATATTATTAATTTTTATTTATTCCTAAAAATCTATGGTTCGGCCAAATGACTTAGCTAAGGTTATATATATTAATAATTAAAAACTTGGGGTTTGTTTGGATTTTTATAGTAAGTTTATTAACCTTATAGTGTAAGAACACAATAAGACACGATAAAAGTAAAATTATCTATCTTAAAGTTAAATATAAATTATAAGGTTAAAATAGGAACCTAAACTATTCTAAATTCTATTGGATGGGAGTATTTCTACCCATCCCCATCTTAGCTTCGAAATAAATCAATTTGGATCTATTTAAAACCGAATTTGGATTTATAATAAAATAATATTTTTAGTTTTCCAAAGGTGCCCCTCTTCTCCCTTATAAAATCGCACCTCCTCCCCCTCTTCCTCACACCACTTTGAGCCTTCATGCTCGGCCAACCCCTGACAAGTTTTAGTCTACACTTCCCTAGAAACATCTTAGAGGTCCTGGTCTTCTTCAAAGACCAATTTTAGTGCCCTAAAATGAGATCTCAAAGAGGCGTTTCAAAGAAGAGGTAATGTCCGTTACCAATTCTTTCAACATTATTTCTTCTGACACTTCTTCTTCTTTAGATGTTTCATTATGAAGTAATAACATCAGTATCAATAATATACTGATATGTTATTATAATTATGAAACAACCCTATTTCACCATCTATCCATCCTACGGAAAATGAAATCACCGCACGTGCGTACGTACGGAATACCGTCTCCATGCCGTGCTGTAATCTATTTTCCACAACCACCTCACTTGAATGGGTATATTGGTGTATATAATTAATATATATGATTATTATAAAGTGATATTTATTCTTAAATAGTATACATACACTCCAATACAATTCCACGATCATGAGAATGATATCATTGCTCGTGCGTACGTACGGACTGCCGTCTCCACGACGCGATGAGATTCATTCTCCACGTTAACCATTCATGAATGATTATAAAGTATATATAATAAATAATCATGAAATATATGACATAATAATGATACTAGATTTATGTGTATATATATGTATTTTATCTACTTAATTCCATTCAACTCAATAAGTAAACGAAAACAACATTCATGCGTACGTACGGCCTACCGTCTCCATGAACGGTGTATTTCTTTCATTTTACTGATCTATTATATATATGTATATTCTAAATATATATTATATATAAATCATGTCTTATATTATGGAATTAAGTAACCATGATCTATGTAATCATATGAATAATTACAAGTCAAAACACGGACGACAAATGAAACGATTTTACCCAAAATGCTCTTTAACATGGAATTTACAAAAGAACGGGTAATATAAAGTCGTAAGTGAACCATATATGATATCATAACAATGAGTATGATTCTGGAATAATTCAATGACATTATTTAAATCATTATACAGGAGGTTCGGACACTTACGATGCTAATCGGACCTAAGGTAATGGAAATATCACAATCTCATTTTTATCCGAGATTGTTTATACTTTGGTATTTACTGGGGTGTATTTTATCATCTACATACATTTTTCCCCAATATGTAATATATATATCCTTCTAAAATAGTTTATATCCAATTTTACCCTTCTTTGAGTTTTTAGTAAAAGATATGAAAGGAATCTTTTGTCCTTTTTCATACGAGGTACTTTTTGACTTTTCCGACAAAAGTACGAGAAGAATGTTTTTTTAACTTATACGACATGAATATATTTTTAATACATTATTTCCAAGAAGATTACTTTACAAGTTTTCAAGTTTATTTTTAATCAACTTCTTTTAGTTTATAATTGTATGACATGATAAGAAAGGAAAAGTGTTTTTGAAGTAGAAAAGATATTTTCCTCAAGAATGGAGTTCAAGTGTTTTATCAAAATTATTTTACATCTAAGATAATATAGGGTTATGTTTATATCCCTATTATTACATGTATTTGATTATGTTGTGATGGAAATATTTTTATAAATTCCTTTATCTTATATGAACTGTTTTATGATGTCACGATGTTTAAGATTCCCATTTTTATTACATGGGTTATGCTATGATATAAGGTTTAGGATTTTGTGGCACACATAAGAATGGAATCATTATGAGATGGGTGGGACCTATATCTCCCTCCAATGCATTGGGTAAAGATTTTATATCTCATTAGATAGACATGGCTGGAACAGTAGGTTAAACCGGTTTAGTGAAACATGACTGAAACGAGGAATGAAATCGGTTCAGAATTGGAATTTCTCCACTAAGATAGTCTTGCCAAATGAGTCTTGACTAACAAGAAATGATTCTCTATGATTATTTGGGTACGCCACAAAGTTTCATGTTTTATGTTGTTATTATTGGGATTACATTTCACTACTATGATTTATCCCATGTTATGATATTATGAACTTTTTTGCAGGTTAAGATTTCCAAAATGTTATGTTCTTATGAATATGATGTGATTGATACTTCTTTTGTTTACCCTTACTGAGCATTTGAGATCACCCTTTTATGTTTTCTTTTCCCCAGGATATAAAGAAAGGTTTTAGGTAGAAAAAAAGGAAGATCTTTATGGGAGATGTTGAAGATCTTTCACCACGATTAGAAGATTATACTTTATGTTTCCAAAGACACTAAACTATTACGGTCCTTGTGTTTGTGTTTTTGTTATATACTAAGTATTCCGCAAAAGTAATGTAATGTCCATGTACGTTAAGCTTCGGGTCTCTACATTGAAAGAAATTTTCAATACCACAACTACCTTGGGAGATCCTATTAAACAAGCTGATCAAGATTTAAAGGTACTGAGAATAATGCCTACAAAATGGAATGGAATCTCTACAACAATCAAACAGTAGACACCTATCAAAGATTTAACCATGAGAGAACTGATTGGAACATTAATTATGTATGATGTTGAGATGAAAGATGAAGAAAATGAGCACAAAGTGCTTATCAAATGAGATGACACTGCCTTTAAAGTTTCATCATAGAAAAAAACCGAAAGATAATGAAAAGTATAAAAGAGAAATTAGAAAGTTCTGATTTATCTAATTATGATATGGAATTGGCTTAGCTAGCCCGAAGATTCACTAAACTATATATAAAGAAGAAGAGCTTTAGAAAATAATTCAAAATGATTAAAAGGAAGTCAGATGTTATGAATGCAAGAAAATGGGGCATATCAGACCTGACTGTCCTTAGCTAAAAGAAGACAAGAGAACGAAATTATTCAAAAGAAATGATTATGAGCATAAAGAAAAGAAGGGTATGAAAGCTACATGTAGTGTTTTCAAAAATAAATTGCATAAATTTAGAGCACCTACAACTAACAATGTGTATACCATGGATTTAAATTCCTTATGTAAACAATAAGTAAATTGATTAACTGCTAAAGTAAATGAATATTGGATATGGAATAGGATACTTGGACATTGTAATTTATATGTTTTACATAAGTTATCTAAGAAACATTTTGTTTCTGATTTACCTAGTCTCAGATTTGAATGTGACAGATTCTGTGGTGTATGTCAACTTGGCAAGAAACACAAACCATCCTTCAAATCTGTTAATATAATTTCTACATCCAAACCTCTAAAACGTATTTATATGGATTTATTTATACCTTCAAGATTACTATGTTTGGCAGGTAAATTATATATATATATGTTTTAGTTGATGACTATTCTAGATTTACATGGATTTTCTTTTTAAAATTTAAAAATGAAGCTTTTACATTATTTGAAAGTTTTTGGAAAGATATTCAAAATGAAAAAGGTTTTAAAATACTTTCATTATGAAGTGATCATGGTGGAGAATTTGAGAATCAGTAATTTAATTACTTCTGCTCAAATATGGTTATTAAACACAAATTATATGCACCAAGAACACCTCAACCAAATGGAATTGTTGAAAGAAGAAATAAGACTTTTCAGGAAATAGCTAAGAGTATGGTAAATGAATACAGTCTTCCTACTTATTTTTGGGTAGAAGCTGTAAGCACAACCTGCTATATAACTAATAGAGTTTTAATTGGACCAATTTTGAAAAAGACACCCTATGAACTTTGGAATAAAAGAAAACCCAAAGTAAATTACTTTAATGTTTTTGTATGAAAGGTTTACATCTTGAACATCGAGGAAAATCTTTGTAAGTTCGATCCAATATCTGATGAAGGCATTTTCATAGGATATTCAGCTACCTCCAATTCTTATAGAGTCTATAATAAGAAGTAAAGGATTGTTGAAGAATTTGTTCATGTGAAATTTGATGAATCTGATCCCTTTGAGAAAAGGACAGACCAAATGGATGAATCTGACTCTAATGATAAAATGAGACATGATAACGTGAAATATGATTTTGAAAAGGATATAAATGAAATTCAGTCTAGTTTAGAAGAATATGATAATGAAGAACCTATGAGTGTGTTACCTAGATACACTAGAAACCTATGGAATCATCCTCTAGAGACTATAATAGGTGACTTAGACATAGGAATAAAAACTAGAAGAAATCCAG
Organism: Viscum album; assembly: GCA_963277665.1. Lineage (NCBI taxonomy): Eukaryota > Viridiplantae > Streptophyta > Magnoliopsida > Santalales > Viscaceae > Viscum > Viscum album. The sequence goes on from OY728159.1 coordinate 1,629,938,932, forward strand.
TGAATTGTGTAGAATTATCTGACTTTTTATCCCAATTAGAACCTAAGTCTATAGAAGAATAATTAGATGATGAAAGCTGGATGATAGAAATTCTAGAAGGATTAAACCAGTTCAAAAGAAATGACGTCTGGGAATTAGTTGAAAGAACATAGAACTATCCAGTTATAGGAACCATATGGGTCATTAGAAATAATCAAGATGTTTAAGGAATAATAACTAGAAATAAAGCTAGACTTGTAGCTAAAAGATATAATTAGGAAGAAGGTATAGATTATGATGAGACCTTTTCACCTGAAGCTAGATTAGAAGCCACTAGAATCCTTTTAGCATATGAATATCTTATGAACATTATGTTATTTCAGATGGATGTTAACTATGCATTTTTAAATGGTTATTTAATGGAGGAAGTTTATGTTGATAAACCTCCTGGTTTTGAAAATTCTAAAAAACTATATTTTGTTTTTAAACTTACTAAATCTCTTTATAGAATTAAATAAGCACCTAGAGCATGGTATGCAAGATTAAGTTCTTTTATATTGAAAAATAAATTTACTATTGGAATGGTGGATCCCACACATTTAATGAAAACTGTAAATTCTAATATTTTATTCGTTCAAATTTATTTTGATGATGTAATTTTTTGATCAACTAATAAAACCCATTGTCATGAGTTTTCAAATATAATGCAAAAATAATTTTAAATGAACATTTTGGGAGAACTAAATTTATTTTTAGGTCTTCAAATTTATCAAAAATATTTTGGAAATTTTTTGAATCAAATAAAATATATTACTTATTTATTGTAGATGTTTGGCCTTGAAAATAGAAAGACATATACAACTCTTATGTGTACTAATATAAAAAATGATTTGGATGAAACTGTAAAATCAGTTGAAAACAAGTTATATAGAGGTATGATGGGTAGTTTATTATATATTACTACTAGCGGGCCGAATATAATGTATTTAGTATGTCTTTGTGTAAGATTTCAATCAAATCCTAAAGAATCTCCTTTAACTGTTGTTAGAAGAATTTTTAGATATTTAAAAGGAACTATTTTTCAATCTCTTATTTATACCAAAACTTTTGATTTTGATTTGATTTCATATTCAGATGCAAACATTGGGAGTTGTATATTAGAATGGAAAATAACTTCAGGAACTTGTCACTTTTTAGGGAAATCTTTAGTTTCATGGTCAAGTAAAAAACAACATTTAGTTGCCCTATCAATAGCCGAGTCATAATATGTATTTGCTGGCAGTTTCTGTGCACAAGTTTTGTGGATGAAAAACAATCTTATGGGCTTTGAACTAAATTTTAATAATATGCCAATTTTGTATGATAATACTAGTGCTATAAATATTTTAAAAAATCCTATTAATCATTCTAGATCTAATCATATTGATATCATGCATCATTTTCTAAGAGTTAATGTTCTTAAAAAAGATATATATTTGGAATTTGTAAGTACTGAAATTCAATTAGTTGATATTTTTACTAAGCCACTTCCCACTGCAAGGTTTGATTTTATTAAGGGGGAGTTTGGTTTATTTAATTTTAAATAACTCTTTATTTTACTATGCTATTTCTTTATTTTAATTCTGTTTAAAATAATTTGGCTATTTGTTTTTAAAATAGAATAATTTTCTTTTCCCTCATAATTAATTATATTTATTTTTTAAATCTACGTAATGATTACTCAAAACACAGAAATCAAGGCTATCAGACACCCTTTCGACTTTTAATCCATTTCATTTCTACCAAAACCTTTTTGAACCCGCGAAACTGCACCACTTCTCGTTAACCCTAATTTTCAAACCTTTGAAACCCTAAACTTAAAACCTTTTGAGATTCTCGTAGAGATGGAAAAGACTAAGAGAGATGATGAACCCGAGACCATCAATGCCAAGAGACAACATTCAGAAGGAAGGAAAATATTATAGGGAATGGTAATTGATCTTGAATGGCTATTTCAGATGAATATCTGGTTGAAACAAGCACTATCATTTCAAAATCACGAATAGACATTCAATAGTTAGAATACTGAATTTTTTATGAGGTAAAACTTCAATATTTCTTCCAATCTATACAGTATTGTCTAGGAGACAATGAGTTCACTATGTTGGCTAAGATAGAGGATAGGGATTTTTCGATGTCTTTAGTTGAAATTGGTCAGATTTTGAACTGCCCTCATGAGGGATTCATTCATTTTGGTTTGAAAAATATAGGAGATTCTATGCAAAAATTAGTGAACATTATGTATTTTTTTTGTACTACGTCTATAAAGAAGATGTTCATAATGGACTTGGAGCCTGATCAGAAAATTTTAGTAAAGTTTGTGCAAATAGAGATTGCACTGAGGATGTCTAAGATGGAGAAGATATTATATCTCGACATGTATGTAATGTATATTTTTCTTAGTGATATCAAATTAAATTTTCCTAGGTACATGATGAGGTATCTGAATTACTGTTGTCACAGTGAAGCCAGAATGAACTTCTACCCTTTTGGACGATTCATTTCCAAACTATTGTTTATGAAGGATATGGTGAGACTGGTGGATGCCAAAGTACGTTGTCATCAAAGTAATGTGTTTAATGTTGGAACTCTAATAATGATTATCTATTTCTATAACAATATTAAAGGAAACATTTTGCTAGTAGGAGCTGAGGATGAAAAAGAGAGTGCTTAAGCTCAGTCTGCTAAGTCTATGAAGGGACAAGCTGAATCAAGAATAAGAACTGTTTCAAGGAGAATAAGATTTGAAATTGAAGAAACTGAGGAAGAAAGAAGTCAGGAGGGACTTCAAACTTAGAGGAAAATACCTTTTAAGGAGGAACATGTTTCCCTAGTACTATCCATAAGAGGTTTACTCTCTTACAGCTTTGTCAAAGAAAAAGTTGTTGAACAACCTCATTAATAGGATGTGGCTATTACAGAACATGATCCGGAAAGAATTGAAGTTAAAAGACCATAACCACAAATTGTAGTTTATGTTGAATTTACACTTCAATAGGAAAAATAGTCAGAGCTTAGTGGGGAAGTGGCCAGACCTTAGAACAATACAGAAGATATTATCTCAGAAAATACATGGGATGAACAAGTTACTGATATTCATGATGAGGATGTTTCTAATGCTAAAATAGAAGTACTTCAAGAGGATTTTTCTGTGCAAGAGTCTAGATATGACTCTGAAGAAAAATATGTGTATCAACCTGCTCAAGAAAATGAAAAATACATGTTTGATGTAGATTCACTACCTTTAGTATTGCTACATCAAACTGAACCTGAGAATGAGAATCAAGAATAGGGTGGATCTGATTCAGGGAATAAGGAAATTGAAGAGCTGTACAAGAAAGTGTCTCAATTGGAATTTGAAAATGATACTCTGAAGAGAGAATTAAAAACAGAGCAGTTGAAATTTCAGAGAATTAAGAATAATACTATTTCAGGACAAGAAATTGAATATTTTAAGAAAGGGCTGTTGACAGAGGTTTCAAAGATGAAATCAGAAATGGTAAATAAGTCAGATCTGTTAGAAATAAAAGGATATCTGGAGACACAATTTGCATCTATTGGAAGTAGCGCTACTGGTGGGTCAGAAACTTCACCTGATTTACTCAGAAAGTTTCAAGCTATCACAACTTTAATGAGAAATATGAATGAAAAATTGCATGATCTTCAATGCAACAGTTCTCCATTAGCAGTCATGTTAGACAATTAAATTTTTTTGGTTGATCAGTTGACATCCAGTGAACCAGGAATTAGATCTGTCTTAAATAAATTCACAGAGAAGCTATCTTTGTTTATAGAGAAGGAAGAAATACTTCACGAGTTTTTCATAGTCAGTCTCATTGAAGACATTCATATGACTCAAGAGGCTGGACATGTTATCATTAAGTATGGTGATGGAATGACGTGAAGACTCATAGAGTAGTTGACAGAGATCAAGTCTGATGTTCAGAAGAGATAGACCATATTTCATACGCTGACCAAACCTTGATTCCTACATTCATCATAATTTTATCAATTCAATAATTTAAATGAAACTTTTTGATTTCTGAATTTATCAATTTTTTTACATTTAATGAAATTATGTTTCTTTAAATTTATTTTGTTTTTCCATCTTTGTTTAGATATTCCAGTAATCCATATTTTATTACTGAAAAACAGTTACTTAGCATTTACTTAAGTTCAATACTACATTAAATGTGTTATATTCCATATTTTATCATTCTTTTTGATATCACAAAAGGGGGAGAAATTTGGATAAGCATGACAATTTTGTTTGTTTGATTTGATTAGGGGAGTAATTAAAATTGATAATTTAAAGGGAGAAATTAAGTTAAAAAAACAATTTAAATCTATATGTAATTAATTAATTTTTGTGTAAGTTACTTTTATTAATTATTTTATGGGTTTTGTGATCATCAAAATGGGGGAGATTGTTGAGCAAGTGTTGTTTTCAACAATACATAATGTTTTTTTAAAGGGGGTGTATGTTGAGAAAAATACTCTATCTATTTATGACAATTTTTATTCCCCACAAATACCATTAATTATTTTCTAATGACTATATTTGTTAAGTGGTTTTTAGGAATTTATTATTCATTATATTTTTATTTCTGGACGTAATATTTATGTTCTTGAAATAATGAGGTTTTTTTTCTAAATTATTCGTATTTAGCGTGTTCTGGAAACACAGTTCATACCCTACTTATTCGGGATCTGCTTTAGCATGTTCTAGAAATGCTGCTCATACCCTACGTGGAGGAAAGTAGCGTACAGATAAAATGTACTGTATTATTTATGATTTAAGAGAAAAATAAGGTTAATCAATCATACGTTATTGGAAAAGTATAAAAAAGAACCATGCGTCAGGAAGGAACCCTACGTTTGGGATATTAGAAAAGTACGGAAAGAGAATTATACATAAATATTAAACGTTACGTTTGTTTCTCAAAAGTATGGTTCATCAAAATTAATCTGGTAAACAACCATACGTTCTTGGAAAAGTATGGATCTTTTATCATACGTTTGAAAGTTAAAGAGAAATGTATGGATGACCAACCCTGTGTTTATGATCCACCTTAACTTTGAAGGAAGTGTCATGAACCTTATGTTTGTGATCAACCATATGTTGTCAACCCTATGTTTGAGACTAAGTCATCAATATTACATTCAGAGGATGCATACAGTTCAACTCAACCTTTTGTTTGGCATCAGAGAATTTAAAGTCGATATTTTTTTATGCAACGGTCAACAAGGTGATTATTATGTGGATTTCAAGATGGATTTAATGATTATTTTAAATTATGAATTTGATGGATTCAATGATGTTTTATCAATGGTTTAAAGATCAAATTTAAAGGATCTTTTTATGCCACGTCTTTAGGGAAGTTATAAATACTATGTATATTCAAATGTTTGAATATCATGAGTTAAAAGGGGACTCTTGTGGATCTAAATTTATAGAAGAATTACTTATTGATATATATGAGTTTTTTTGAATAGAAACTAACCATCTTACATAATCTCTTGATCATTCTGAAAAAGGGAAGAAAAACAGAGACTATCAAAAATTCAGATCTACTACTGATTCAAGAGAACGACAATGCTTTATTTTCTGAAGAAGATAAATCATGATAGAAGATTCATTTTTTCTAAATCTAAGATCATTTGTGAATATTATATTGCTGATGTTGTGAGTTATATTTCTATTTCTACTGCAAAGAGATCGACTCCGAATGGCTCTTTTATGAAGACCATTATTTCTGAAGGTGATGATCCATCTACTATCAATTGCATGCTTTTTTAATTGTGAAGAACATCTGGAAAGTATTTTCAGAATACATGAATCTTCATTTTATATTATTGGGTTACCGGATTCTCATACCTAGCTATGTATGTTTTGTGAGTGAACCATAAGGATTTGTTGTTCCTTATATTGTAAAGGTGTCAACTGACTGTACTCAGTTATTGTATGGTCTGTTGAAACGAGGACCAGATAGTGAAAATCACCAAGCATGTGGAGTAGAGCATTGGTGGAGTAGACTAGGGGCTTTCTGTTCCCTGAACCACTATATATCTTGTGTCTCTACTATTTAAATTTTTTCTCTTTCAATTCATCAGATCAATGTTAAAGAGAAGAACACAATCTCGCAATGATTTTTTTAAAGACACAATTCACCCCCCTCTTGTGTATATTTGATATAATCTGATCCAACACCTGAGAGATGATTTTTTTTGAAAAACACTAAATTATCTTCTATTGTGATGTTAGGATGATTTTCATATAATATATTCTATGATTTGATGTGTCTTAAGAAAATTTGAGTTTTTAAATTATTTGTTGAGGTTTCCAAAAAATCCAATGGATGATATTAAAGTACCATGTAGAAGTGTTGAAGTTATATTTGTTGTTAACTACAAGATATTAGATATAAATTTTGATTTAGAATAGTGTTTTTGAGTTTCTAAAGATGATATATATGGTTTTTGGAGGATTTGAATTGATTCAGATATGTTTTTGGCGAAATATTTACATCCATTGATAAATTAAAATTTAAAAAATTTCTATACCCTACACACATTGTAACATTTATAATTTTTTCCTTAATCGTTATAAGGTTCCATTATAATGTTTAAATATTTAGTAAAGGAATAAACCTTATATTGAACATTATAAGTTTAATTATTTTCATCCTGTGGTATATTTTCCATATTTATACGGTCGATTTGAAATCTCTACAAGGTCGGAGCTTGAATGTGAATAATAGAATCGTCATATGATTCATTTAAATGTATATTTATTAATTCATAATGGGTTATGAGGAAAACAAAACTTTTTTTATCATTTTAAAAAAAAATTAAGGAGCATTTCAACATCAGATGATTAAACTTAGGTTTCAAAAATTTTATGATATATTGAAATATTAATATATATATTTTCATATAATACCCCATTTTCATAAGATGTTGAATTTTTTCGGATAATGGTTTTTTATAAAATACTAGGGTATTTTGTATCATAATAATGCCTCAAACAATAATAGACTCACATATAATATATAATGGTCATGTGATACATGGATAACATATGTTGATATTTTTTTAATATATGAAACACATAAGATTTTTGACCATGTGAAAATGAAAATGCGCTAAAAACAGACAATAACAAAAAATATTTAAAGGCTAATAATGGGAGATGATTTATCACGAATTGCCCCAAATTTAATCAAAAGATTTCCCACTAGTCTTGGATGAATAAAAATCACTTGATGTTGGTTAAATCCATTATTATGGATTAGATTAATCTCATTTTCAATTGAATTTAAATCGTTTTTAATTGAGAATTATTTCAAGTGAAATTTCATTGTGATTTGACATTTAAAATTGGATGCCAATTATTCATGATAATGAAGAAATATTCCAAAGTTATTATTCTTGGTTAAAACATCTACTCTTTAGGGAAATTATTTGCAACTAATCATTAAAGGAATTGAAATAATTCCCTAAGGTAATATTATTAATTGATTATGGAGGATATAAAAGGATGAAATGAAAAACAAATGGTGTGTTGAGGAAATGTTAGAATATTTTGATACCTTATTACATTTAAAACTTTTTGTATCAAAGAGAGATATAGGAAAAGAAAACCATTGACCAAGAAGACATTTGTAATTTTATAAAAGTGTAAATCCAAGAAGACCTCATCATAATTATAAGGTTCTTTTTAATTAATATAAATAAGGCTGGATCATGAAAGCATGATCAATTGAATGGAAATATTATTATAAAGAATTGTGATATGAAGGTTGACCTTCAATAACTGCATTGATCATATTTTAGGATGTTGAAGTATTTTAAGAAAATGATATATTCTATGATACTGATGTATAAAATAGTGTATTGAATATATGAGTCATACTTAATAAAGAATGAGGAATCGTTAAGAATATGTGGTTTTAGTCTAAATAATTTAATACATTATTGGCGGGATGTTGGTGAAACCTAACCCTCTCAGGAAGTGGTTGATACCCACTCAAACATTCTATGAAATATGTAAAGCATTTGTGATATGTAAAAATAATAGTGATAATAAAATTGGTAGCATAATAAATGTTGGACCGAAAAAGTGTAAGGCGATACTAGGTTTATGGAAAATAATGTGTTGAATTTTAATTTTAGAATATTAATTAGAGTTAAACATTAATTGTGGAATTTTGAAGTTGATCGATATTAAACAATTCTATAGTCTAATTTCAGTGATGTGTGAAGTGTGATTTCGTAATATTATAATGATATTAACAAAATGTATTTTTATTAGTTTTTATCTAAATAATCCTATTCCCACACTTAACACTCCAACTAATGGATTATGTCACACACTTAAACAATTAGAGAGAATTTTATAATGGAGTAGCTTAAACCCAGACTTTTACAATAGGATAAATTGAAATCCAAACCATTAAATGAGATAAATCATAACCCATGAATATTTCAAAAGGATAATTCCCAAACCTATAAAATTTTATTTGAGAAATCATACCCCATTAATTTAAATATGGAGAAACCCCAATCTAGTGAATATACTACAAGATCAATCAAAACCTGTGTACTTTCTTTTCGCCACATGGGAAGAACCAATGATAAATTTAATGGGTATTATAACCCATGTGTGAAATGATGAAGTTCAGATTACCCAAATCCCAAATATAAAATAAATAAATAATTAAACCCATTAAAGATATGAAAATATATTTTCTAGTTCATAAATTTTCATCTCATCCCTTTAATGATAATGAATGGCAATGTCTAAGAATTCCATCATCAACCTTGTAATGTAGGGTGAATAATGAAGATTTTATTGGTAAAACATTGAAGTATAATATAAAAACACTTTAAGATAAATGATGTGTATCATTACACTACTTCCACTACATTCTTTGACCTTTAATTTGATAAATCATGAATAAATATTTTATCTACATCTTATTCGATGATACAAGAAAATAAATTATAATGAAAGAAAAAAGAGTATGAATATAAAAATTTTGATTTTCTAAATAATATTTATATGGTAAAATTCTTGAGGAGAGGGAATATAGTTTCCTTCAAGAACTCAGGCATGCATCTATTTGATCATCTTTAAAAAATTCCAACATAAAAATCATTTATCGAGGCTATATTAAAATGCCTCGATACTCTATCAAAAAACCATGCTATAAAAAATATTTTCATATAATAATAATTAATAACTAAAATTATATTTAAAATAATGCAAATAATTATAAATAATTAAAAATAATTAATTTATTGGAATAATCCAAAATTTTGTAATATAATATTAATATAACAACCAATTACAATTAGTATCTCTATATACTATAAATCGCAATAGTAAAATATGTATGAATAATTAAAAAATAAATACATTAAATACACAATATCATGACAGAAAATATCTAATATAAAAAATGATCTTCTTTTAAAAATGTAAACATTCCCTATAAACAATTCTCATTTAATCCTCCATTACATTCAACAAAAATTTAAAATCAAAAATACTTTCAAAATAAACGCATGTAGATACTTATAAAACTTTTCCACTATATAAACACTATAAAATAACTTTTAACAGATATGAGTATCATCATAGTTTTTAACAATAATTTATAAATAAATAAAAAAATCCAACAATTAAAAAATTCATTTAAATTTTGATAACACTTTACGGTAAATTTAGACAAGATTGAAAAATAAATTAGATATTTATATAATTTTTCATAAATTACTCTAATACTATTTCCATTATTTTCTACACAGTTAATATTAATTTATAGAACAAATAAATGAATAGAGAATTTTAATATAAAAATGCAGTAAAATGAAATATCAAACTAATCAGAAAAAGACAAAGACAAAGTTAAATAATTAGTAACGGTAAGACATATTTTGTGTAAGGGTTAGTCCAAATTCTATGTAAATGTAAGAACATGTACAATGTGAAGGTTTACTAAAAAAATTAATGCGGTGTAAATGTTAGACAAAAAGTATATACACTATGAAAATTTAGATGAAACATTTCTCAGCTATGTAAAGGAATAACTTACATGTGTAATAGTAATGATAATTGTTTTGTGTAATTTTAAACATGAAATTATTGTGTAAAGATAAATGAAAATTTCATCATGCTATGTAAGGGTAAAAAACATCACATCTAAAGCTAAAATAAAGTATCAATAAATTTTATAAGGTTAAGAAAAAACTAGAAGAAAGATAAAATAATGTTTCTATAGCCTTTATAAGTATAAAATAAAACTAATAAAATATTAATTTTAAAAATAATATTAATATAATAGTAATCTATAAAAAATGAATGATATAAATTTTTGAAAAACATATAATATAAATAATGTTATATATAATAATGGATTTAATTGAGACGTGATAAATTGTAAATATCCCAATATGATGTTATGAGGTCTTGTAATTGTTGAAAGAAAATAAAAAAACGTGGTTCAATGAGTCACTTCGACATTATCTCATTTTTATAATTATAATACATAATTTCAATTTCAAAAATCCTCCATATTTTTTCAATTTATTGAAATGATTAAATCATTAAAATATATTTCCTCTAAGAACGTTTTAATGAAATAATACTCCGTTTTTTTTGAAAATAGATTCAAAACATAATAAGAAGAAATATCCCCTTAATTGATGCTTCCTTTCTCTTTAATAATCATTTCACCTCAAAAAATGAATAATCAAGTTTCAAAATTTAGTAGTATAAAAATATTTAAAATAAAAAAGAGAATTTAAAAAAGTTATATGATAATCAAAAAATTTGATTAAATTATTTAAAATTATTTATCATGTAACAGAATATTAGATACATACCAAAAACAATTTATAAAAAAATTAACATTACTAATGTCTATAATATAATATACTTAATAACACATCATTATACTAAAAAAAGAAGAAAACTCTTTCTTAATAGCCAAATAGGATACTTACTTTCACATATGAAAATTAATACTTGAGAATCTAAACCAATTTATAAAAGTGCCTTTAGGAACATTTAATGCACAAGGGATAGTAATTTTAAGTCAAAAAAATATAATTTTAAATGGATTACTTTGGGAAACAAGGATACTATGAAAACATTTAAGAGAAATCATTTGAATGATTTCCAACTAACCACTTCTAAAAAAACTAATAGTTAAAATTACTTTTTTCCATTAAAAAATATATTTTTGTTTGTTTAAGGTAATATTTCATCATGTCCATGTTAATATATATTATTATTAAATCTAGAAATCATTTTCAATCACATAAAATCTTAAAATGTTTTAATTCTAATAATAAATTTAGAAAAATGTTCCTTCAAATATTTAATTTCAGTTTTAAGGTTCACTTTACCTCTAAAAAAATCAACATCATCACACAATGTGTCATTAGATATTGAAGAATAATTTTTCAAAATATTATTTTCAACATCGATCATGGTTAAATTATTTTTCATATACCAAAAATTATCTTTTTCTTCATAAAATTTAGATATAGAATCATTTGATTTTTCATTTTCTAAAATAATTTTTTTTATTTCCTTTTACAACATTTTTTTATCCTTATAATTATTTTTATACATTTTACCATTTTTAAACATTTATAATTGATATCCATCACATAGTTTAAATAAAATTTCAGCTATATAGTTTTTATAACATGAATCAGAATAAGGATGATAATTAGAGTAAATATCTATACTAACATTGATGAAATCATCTTACACAAGACACTAATTTTATACAGCCTTTCATGTTTTAGATTCATCACTAGATTTTTAATCATCCATACATATCCCACCTATAAAAATATCTTTATTAGTTTTCTTTTTGTCTCTATTATTTTCTTCACTTTCGTATATCAGTCTCATACACTCTTACTTAGAATGGGTAGGTTTATTAAAATCAGAACATTTTATAATATAATTTCCATTCCTAACATTTCTCCTAAAGTGGTTATTCTATATCATTATTTTTCATTCAACAATTTTAGTTTAATGGTCATTTTTTGAGTCCTTGAATGCATATTGAAAATTTATTTGGATAATTCTTCTCTAAAGAAGAATAAACAAATAAATAACTATAAGAGTTAAAAGATACATATTTATATTTAAAATACATTCAATTTATTTTAACATGATCTTCATTTTCATTATTCTTCAACTCAAACACGTATTACAGTAAGTAAAAAATAATCTCATCAAACATGTACTAAAAAAATACACTTATTCATTAATAACCACTTTCTTTGATTTACATTTCTTTGAACAACATTTCTTTGGATAGTCTCCAAGTATTATTTCAATTAGAAATTCATTATTGATTCTTTCTCTAGGAGAAACCATTTAATTTTCTATGTTTTTGAGTTTTCAATATATTTTACGAATTATTTCATGATCAAACATTATAAACTCTTGAAACATATCCTAGTTAATTCCATACTAAGTTCTCTGCTATTTTTGTTACATTGATTAGTTACTTTTAAAGTCCTCAAAATGTTATATGTAGTTATACAGGACGAAACATGAATATAAAAATTTCTACTAAGTGAATAATAAAGACCATTATTTACTTTATAATTTAAAATATATATTTTAGTATAATTACCAACCAAGGTATCAATATCAAATTCAGGTATCTAATAATATCTTTTTATAATGAAATACTCAAAAGCTATATTCATTAAAAATACCTCCATTTGACCTCTCCAACATCCATAGTCACGTCCATTGAAATGAGGTGGTCTCAATGGATTCTAATATTAAACATCCTTTCTTTTCATCAATGAAAAAAATATTTTCCATAGACTTGATAGGGACTAGGAATTTAGTTAACTCAAATTATATAGTAAATAAGCTAAAAAAATAAAAACAATCCCAATACAAGTCTTCTATATTATTAATTATTAGGTCTCATAAGTTGATGTAAAATACAAGAGGGAGGGGGAGTGGATTTATAATTTTAAAAATTATAAAAATTATAAAAATTAATCTTTAAAGGGGATAATTTTTGGTTTATCAAGTTTAATTAATTAAACATTTTAATTAAATTGAAGGGTGAATAGGGATTTAAAAACAACGTATAGAGATAAAAAATATAATTTTATAGTAGTTAGGATCTAAATGATCCTATGTATAATCTTCAAACTCCAAAAATTTGATTATGTAATCCACTAATTTAATAAGAGATACTCTAACAAGGGATAATCCTAAACTCATAACTTTATAATGGAAAAATCCCAACCCAAACATTTAAAAGGTATAAATCGAAACCTAATACTTTTGTTAAGGGATAAACTCCAAACCTATAGAATTTTTTATGGAGAAAACACAATCAAGTATTTTCTACAAGGATTATACCCATCCTTAAATTTTTTTAACATGATCAATAACTACCTATAAACCAAATTTAGATCATGTGGGAAAAAATAATGATACCTTTTAAGGGTAGTGTAACTCATGTATGATGCAAAGCAAAGAGTAAAACTCCCAATAAAAAAATAAGACAAATAAAATATTAATACTTACATGAGAGAGGGAAATAGGTTATATAATAATGAAAATTTATTCATGGACCTTTACTGGTGATGAATAATAGTGTCCAAGAATTACAGAATGAACTCAATAAAGTAATGTTAAAAATGAAGCTCCTAATGATCAAATGATGAGGTATAATACAACTACACTTGAAGATTAATTATGTGTACCATACCCCCCCTTTCACTTCAAGCTTAGACCTTTCAATAGAAAAATATCCAATATATATTCTCCCCAATAAAATTTTCATGTACCTTTATAGAAAATAATTATAACAAAAACTATAAGAGTGAGAATATAATAACCTCAATAATCTAAAAATATAGTAATTATAATATTGTAACATATAGAGAATATATTTTCCTTCAAAAACTCTTTCATGTAACAATTTTATCCACTATAAAAACAATAATAATAAAATATTCATGTACATACTATATTAAAAGTTCACTATACTGTGTAAAATATAAAAAAAATTTATACAAATATTATCTTTAGTATAATAATGGATAAATACTATTCTATTTTAATTAATTGAAATTATACCCCATAATAATTAATAAATAAAAAATTATAATACTCCAAAAATTATGTGAATAAGTCTTCCTATATCAAAAAATTCCAATTAGTATCTCAATACGCTATAAATAAGAGTACTAAAATAGAGTTGAATAACTCAAAATAATAAATATATTGAATATTACATAACAAGATAAAAAATATATATTATTCAAAAATATCTTTTTTAAACATGTAAACATTCCACATAAATATTATAAGATATAATTTTCGTATATAAATATTACATATTTTTTAGGAATACTAAATAAAATTATGAAATACATGCTCGATGATCATATAAGTATATTGTCTTTTGAGACAAGATATAAAATATTCTAATTTTATGAAATATCATCAACATATCTCATAATGACATTCTCATTATACATAACCTACTTAAAACCATTCATCATGACTTGGGGATAGGGAACATAAAAAAGGGTAAGATGAGATGCTCAAAATAAGTGTATGTAAGAGAGATGCCACTAATAAATTAAACATAACATGAATATAATGGTATGAGAAAATGATTTAAACATTTTAAAACCATACCCTACATAATATAGATCATAACCCTGAGCAATGAAATAATTCTTTGATTTTTATAAGAAATTAATAATCAATTAATATAATCCATGATAGTATAACAAGGTCATAGGAATGTGAAATTAATATGATTATGACATTGTGAACAAGTATAAAAAGAATTAGGTTTACTCATTATGACTACATAATGAAATAAATCTCTCATATAAACTTCTGAATATGAAATCATGGTCTATGAATAATCTTATGGGCCTAAAAACAAGTCCACACATAACATAAAGAACATGAAACCTGGTTCATACATAACATAGTGAACTCACGAGCTATCTATCTTTTCACAATACATCGGATAGTTATAACAAGATCACCCATACAATATTTATAATGTAACCATCTATCATTTTTTTCTATTGATACCACCCATTGTTGTCTTAAAACGTAACCACATGTCATTGGTTATAACATAACCACCACCCTTGGTTTATAATATAACCACAAATACTTGGTTATAAAAAAACAGTATACATAGTTATAAAATAACCAACATCCTTTGGTTATAACAGAACCACACATCACATAATAAAATCTCCATATTTTTATGTCACAATATCATAAACTATTCACCATATCATCAAATCATATATTGTGTATTGGAAATGGGTTTCAAATGAATTTCATCAAATCATCATAGAATAACCCATTTGAATAATTGTGCTTCATTAAAATTTCATCACCTTTAAAATGAACCATCCGAAGAAATAATAAGAAATATACCATTGGATAATACCACCAATAAAATATAAGAAACACCAAAGGTTGTTTTCATTGATGAATACGAATTCCATAAAATTCTAATTAAAACATTCTAGTGGAAAATATACATTCTATTTCGAAATATTTTATTAATAAATATTAGAATTTTTATTATATTAAAGAAAAAAAATTCTTTAAAATATGGGAAGCTATCAATCATTTATTATTTATGAATGATCGAAATACCTTTTATACTAAACATGTTAAAATAAAAATTTCTTTCACATTTTTGGTAATATGGTTAGAAGGAACAAATTTAGAAAATGAAAAAAAATATTCCTTTAATATTATTTTTTAAAAAGTAAAAAAATGGTATAAATGACATTAAAAAATAATTTTTTAATAGTAAAAAAATTCTTTACAACATTTTTTGAAAACAAGGACATGGGGTAAAATGGATTTTCAACCAAAGAGAGATATGAAGATAATTTTTCTTAAAAACATTATTTTTGTATCCTTAGTTATTAATGAGTGTAAAATGAAATGAAAATATGTATTATCTAGAAATAAAGATATTATAAGAAACTTAATGGGATTATTGAGAGATAGATCATAATATTTCATTATCAGAAGCCTTGTAATAACTTATCCTGATAAATAATGGGATTGTGTCATAAAACCCTTAGCACATTGGTAGATTTTGAATCATAAAAACCATGATAGAAATAAAAATTTAGGGATATAAACATATTCAGGAATTTCATAATAATCTTTATAAACTACATTTATGGGAAATATATAGACCACATAAAATAAACAAGTGGTCAATATGAAACACATCTCATAGAAATAAAAGTCAGTTGAAAATCCATTACCTCAAGTATATATTTTCTTCATACACATTATATACACATGTTTAAAAAATATTGGTTCATTATAAATATTTTATTGAATAATAATAATATATATCATAGAATATATGATTTACTTACGACCTTTTATTACCCATTTGTTAAAAATTTCGTGTTAAAATCACATTTTGGGTTACAAATGATTGATTTTTTATGTAATTTTGGGTTTCATATTTTTGGTACATTTACTTTGAGTACGGTTCTATAATATAAATTTTATTAAACATGATATAAATATCATATCGATTAATTATATACATAGTTATAGCCATCCATGAAAGTCAGAGATAGAAAAATGGATTACGTCATTCATAGAGATGGTATACAATAGGTACGAATGAATGTTTTTTACATTTTCTTTAATGATGGAATGACATAAAGGAAAAAATATGGATCAATTTTTCAAAATTAAATTCACATAAGTTGAATAATTTAATTTATAATCAAACCCGCACTTGCGTCAAAAAGAGGGTTTCCAAAGAAAAACTTTTCATAAGTAATAAAAATTTTATATCAAAATTTATCATAAAATTGATTTCAATGACATAAAATGGATAAATATTGTTATTATTGAACTAATTTAATTTTAAAACCATACTAAAACCAAATTAAACCTGTAAATTATTTTATGTAAAATTTAGTTTTTTATTAAAAAATAGTATTTTTCCCGATTCGTCGAAAAATTCATCCTTTTAGAAAATGAGGAAAAATTAACTCAAAGATAATTTTGACATGTTTATATAAGAAAATGATTTCATTTTTTGAAATAAATTTCCTAAAATTTTAAACAATTATGTTTATAATTTTTTACAAAAAATGTATTGAAATAATTTTATTTAAGAAATGTTTTTTCAGAGTATATAATGATTTTAGGAGAAAAAATGTACTTATTTATCAATATATTTTCATTATATAAGACCATTATACTGTATTTCCCAATTTTGTTATTCCTATTCATAAAAATAAATTTAATGGCTGGGTTATTAAAGTAATGTTTAAATAATGATCTCAATTGTGTATTGGGGTTCCCTATAACTCAATGTTGTTTGTAACAAAAGATATCAATGAAATTAGGTTTATTTAAAAACATTAAATACTAAAATTAAGGTGTGGTACATTAAAACCCCCTTACAATTATTTTATCCCTTGAAATTATATTACTTTTATACAAAAAAATATGATATGGTAGTCTTTTCACATCCTTGGGTTCCCATATAACTTCATCAAATTTGTGGTTTCATGAAACAAATTTTACCAAGTGAGTGGTATTTGTTTGTAGAACATTTCCATTATGATCTAAATTATCCACCATTAATTCCACATAATAAATATATTTCCCTAGTTGTATTACCTCGGAGTTCATTACGGGTCAATGGTAAGGTATGTATTTTCTTATAGAAGATGAATGAAACTCATTATGGACTTGAGAGAGGTTCGATGGGAGTGCCAATTGATAAGCTTCCATCCATAATCAATAAAGATTATTAAAATGGACAATATACCAAGATCTAAAATTATTTTCGTTCCAAATCACACAACCTTCTTCCTTGAAGAAATTCAAAGAAACTCATTATCACAACATTGATGTTCTTGATCACATAGATGATTATAAATATAATGTTTTTATCGAATAGTTATTCCATTATGAGTTCTTAAATGACCCAATACTTTTATTCTAATTATTAAACTATCTTAGTTTCCAATATCCTTATTTTACAAAATTTATCCCATCACATTTTATTTCTATACTTCTTTCTGAAGATGGATGTATAATGATTCTTCTGAATTCTTGGGTAAAAGATATTATTTTATGAAAACTCAACTAGATGAAGGTGTGATCCAAACCACATTTGAAATCCATATAAAATGCACTCGACATATCCTTTAATGTTTCAATGGTTATCTCAAACTAACTATCTATTTGAGGATGATACGCCATACTAAAACACAACTCTGTATCATATGATTTTTGAAGGATTTTATAGAACATCGAGGTAAACCTTAGATCCTGACCAAATAAAATAGATTGTGGTACTTCATGAAACCTTACAATTTACTTAATATATATTATAGAAATATGATCGAGAGGTAAATCCTCATTGATATAAATTAAGTGTTCTGAATTCCTAAAGAGATCAACTATAACATAAATAAAAATTTTCCCTTTGGAAATTTTTGGGAGTTTGATGAAAAAATACATGATGATGTTTTCCCATTTACATTATGGTATGCAAATGTATTGTAACATCATGTTATATTTTTTTATCTCTGACTTAACATGATAACCCAACAAGCACCAAGATACAAACTATATAATATCTCTCTTTATGTTGTCACACAAGAAATGTTATTTTAACTCTTAACACATCTATATACTCTTAGGATGTGTAGATAATGATGGATAATGAACCTCATCTAATAGCTCCTTCAAATATGGTATAGAAGGAACACGTACACAGTTTATAAACCTTATTATTCCATCATAATCAAGATCCAAATCGAAAAAATTTCTCTCTTTATTCTACAACACTACATATTATTTATACGACTCTTTAATCATTACTTGTATAAATAATTGAGCACTCTATTTAGAATGAATTTTTTTTACAACATTCATTAATATATCTACATCCAACCTTGTATGTCCGTAAATATTTTATATTTCTTATCCTCATCATAGATAATCTAGCACGATCCTTTCAACTCAAATCACCAACCATCTTGTTTTCATTATGAATGTGGTAATATATTGAGCAATCATAATCTTAAATATGTTCCAACCATCTTCTTTCGAGCACATTCAACTCATCTTGTATGAATATACACATGGATATTTTATTTTCAATATATATATCACATTTCCCATATAGATAATTTTTTCAGATATTAAATGTAAAAATTACGATTGCTAACTCTAAATCTTGAGTTTGGTAGTTTTCCACATGAACCTTCTTTTTTCTAAGGTATATGTTATTACCATATCATTTTTCGATGATAATTCATCCCAATTGTTTCTTAAATTCATAACTAGAACTCAAAAACCCATTTCTCTAATAGGGTAATGTATGTGTTGGTGAACTAACAAACATTATCTTGAATTCCTTGATATATCCCTCACATTAATCTGTCCAAAGGAACACAGATCCATTTTGAGTTAACTTGTCAATCATATTATAAAATTATGCGTAATTATCCATAAAAAATTTATAATATCCCATAAAACTATGAAATATTTGGATCTTCATCACAATGGTTGGTCTGGGCCAATGTTAAAAAACATCTACCTTTGAGGGATCCACAAATATTCCTTCTCTTATGTTAATATGACACATGAATGAAATATTTTTTGGGAAAAAACACAAATGGTATATTTTTCATAAATCATATCATTCCTCAAGAAATGAGGTATAATTCTAATGTGACCTTCATTCTCTTCATTTCACATTAAATATATAAGTATATAGTTAAATAAGACTACCAAAAACTAATCACGGTTATCACCAAAGACTATATTCATTAAATTTACAATGATAGCAGGGTTATGAGTAAGACCAAATGACCTCGCTATTTATTATTAGTTTCCATACATTGTATGAATGTTTTTATTTGGTCTACCCTATTTATTGAGCCTCAATTGATGAAGTAAAGAATGAAGGTCAATTTTGGAAATGTATTGAGGTATATTATATTGATCAAACATGTCATCAATATGGGTTAGAGGATAATTGCTCTTAATTTTTATATTTTTGAGCTCCCTATAATAAATATAGACTTGCATAGAACAGTCATTATTATTAATAAAAATAGTATGTAAAGCCTAAGGCGACACAATTTTCTGAATAAATTCCTTTTAATTATTCTTGTAGAGATACTTTTTAATTCCTACAACAAGATTAGGGATATTCTAAAGGAATTATTTGAAATATGTGTCACACTAGGTATGAATTATATGAAGATATCAACTTCATCATTCCATTGAATACTAGGAAAATCTTCTAGAAATACATAAAAATACTCCCAAACTATAGGAATATCATTGATATTGAATTTATCCCAAACAATTTGAGATAAAAACCACGTTTCAATTGAAATTAATACCCATACAATGGAAAAAATTTCCATTTGATGTTTTTATTCATCCGCTCACTGATAAGTAAGAATAGTTTCATTTGGTATAAAATATGTGACTTCCTTGAATTATTAATTTATATAGGATCTATATAATGATATACAATCCATTCCCAATAACACATCAAATTAAAATTGGGTGAGACTAACTAGATATATTAGGCTGATTTTTCCTATAAACATCATTTAGAGAGGAAATATTGAATTGAGATATGGCCATCATACCATTAAGTGTTTTCAGAACTGAATCAATATTATTTTTTGTACTGGTGATTCAATACCATTTCTAAATTCCATAGATAATAATAAATGGGTAAACCCGGATTCAAATAAGACATTACCTATTAATGAGTGGATGATAATTTTACATTTCATCATGTCATTATCATAAAACATTTTTCTAGTTGTGATATAATTACATTTCCCTTTTTCTTTATGATTTAGAGGCTATTTATGTAGATCATTAAAAAAAGTTGGGTTTGATAACTGGTTGGAATAATTACTATAATACTTATATTTGAAGCATTCAAGCATAGGTGGTGAAATAAGTGATTTCTCCCTT
This sequence comes from Viscum album, assembly GCA_963277665.1. NCBI lineage: Eukaryota > Viridiplantae > Streptophyta > Magnoliopsida > Santalales > Viscaceae > Viscum > Viscum album. Next base: position 1,629,960,008 of record OY728159.1, read on the forward strand.
TCCTCTATTTCATTAACTAGTCTCTTTATGACCATTCAAAATTCACATGCTCTATGCCAATCCTTCCCACATTTAAAGCACTTCCCATTTCCAATCATGAAATTCTCATATCTCTGGAATATGAGTCATTCTGACCTCTTACCACCATGTGATTTATTACTCATGAGCCTTAATCTTACTTTGATTATCAGAACCATTGGAGTGGTTAGAATATCCAATTTCTATTTGTACATTGCATAAACATTGAATGATTTAATTTTAGTTACCAAAGTATCATATAGATAATTCCATTCAAAGACATGGTTTTTTCCACTAAATAATTATTAAATTTTAATTTCAGGTTTGATGATTAAATGAGTAGTGTACCTTTCAATTCCTATCATATTATCTTCATAGATTCTAATAGATTCCTTATCCTTCTTATTGAGCTCTATAAATTCTATCTGTATACTTTAATGTAGAATATGATGGAAGTAAATTCTAAAGAACATTATCTTGAACTCATACCATTAAATGGATTAAATTTAATCCTCTTGACTCATATTATTAATATGGTTCCACCATTGATCTACTTCTCCATCCAAATGATAAAATAAATGGATAATATTTTCTTCTTCTTAGTACTAAATAATAGAAAATATTTTCTTAAATGTAATGAACTTTCACTTATACACTTGTGTATTAGAATATCTTATAATAAAATGTGTATGTAGCCTCATAAAAGTTTCAATAATACATTGTTACAAAATTTTATTATTTGGATGCTCAGTTTGATTCATCGATTGCGGATGTTTTGTCAGTATAGAAACAAGGATTTTCCTTACAGATCCCATAAAATTTGGTTTCTTAGCAAGAAAATTATTTCATTGTCCATAATATTGAGAATTGACAGAGTTCTTTTGGGATTCATGCATTGACATAAACACAAAATCCTAGTGTGGGAAATTGTAATCATACTGGGCAACCACATCATCAAGAATAATAATTTAAAAGATGTCAAATTCAAGACACCTCCTTTTCCATCAATGACATAGTTGGTTTAACTAAGGCCATCCATGATCACCATCCATTCATATTCTTTATAATGGTTTATAGGAAAAATGTGAATTATACTAATCATATCTCTTTGGAATGTGAAACTTGGTGTTCTACAAGGCCCATTTTCATCCTCCATGTGAAGATCGAGTTAAATCACAATGTTCCCTTTTCAGAGATATTACTCCTATGTAAATCCTTTCCAGAACCACATCGACTTATAGAATCTAGAGAAGAATTTTTTTTATAGGAAAACCAAACTTCCTAATATACCAAAACATAGGGTTTTTCATATATACCAAGGATTATACAAACATAAATTTATAGAGTTTTCTTATCCTAGTTTCTAATGGTTAACTAAAACTTTTCTTCTGATAACAATAATAAAGGCCTCAAATTTTCATTCATAGATATTACATTTTTTTGTTGAATACTGAATATAATTCAAAAATTCAATCTTGGAGATCATATATGATTAGATTATTTAGATACTAGATACACAATAATATAATTTGATGAATAATATTTAACATCTACAATAAAAATAAAACCCTTAGAAAAACCCTAATTGAAACCATTCTTCATAACTTATGAAAAGGAAAAAATAATATATCGTGTGCTCAGAAGCTCAGTAAGGGTATGAAATGGAGATAATAATAATTGTTTAAACAAAACATGAATATAAGGGTATGATAACATTAGATTAACAATTGAAAAAATCATACATAATATATATCCTAACACTATGTCTTGACATAAAGCATAAAATTCTATGATTTTAATGATCAATGTATTTAATCGATTATAGTCTAACATAATAATGGGAATTTAGAAAAAAACAATATTATAAAATTAAGAATTGGTATAAATAGAAAAATGTTCACTCATTATGTTAAGGACATGAAACAGGACCCTCACATAAACTTATGGACCTGAAATCTATTCCCCTTGCATAATCATATGGACATGAAACCAAGTCCATGCATAACATTTTTAACATGCAATCTAGTTCAAACATACCAAAATTAACTCACGAGTTCCCATATTAACCCAATACTTTGGAGATATATTATTTTCTCAACCATCTTTGGTTTATAACATATCCACCCAACCTCGGTTTATATTATAACCACCCATTCATGGTTTTTAACATAACTAACCATACTTGGATATAACATAACCACCATATTTAATTTGTAATGTAACCACCAACCCTTGGATAAAATGTAACACCTATCCTTGGTTACAACATAACCACTAAACATGGTTTATAAAGTAACCAACCATTATATAATCAAAACCATACATATGTGTTCCAAAATATCATCAAACATTCACCATATCTTCACATAATATCCCGTACAAGTGTATCAAGCTTCATAAACATGTCATAAATTCACCATAGCATAACCAAAGAGAATAAATGGGTTTCATAAACATTTTATCATTATAATCGTAAACCGTCTAGAGAAATAATAAATAAAGTAACATTGGATCATATCCCCAGTAAAACACAAGAAACACCAAAGTTTTTTTTCATTGATAAATAGAAGTTCCATAAAAGTATAATTAAAATATTCATGAGAAAAATACACCTTCAATTTTGAAATAACTTCCTTTAAATATTAAATTTCACAAATATTAAGGAAATACTTTTTTTTGAAATTAAAATTATTAAAATTTATGTAAATATTTAAATCATTGAATGGTCATGATGAGGTGGCATACCATTCATTCAATGCAAGTAAAAATAAAGATTAATTTTAATTTTTTGTTAAAATGATCAAAATTTCCTATTTCAAAAAATGACAAGAATATTCAATTAAACCATTTTGTAAAAATTATAACCAGTATAAAAATTACTTTAAATTATCATTGTATAATATTAAAAAAATTCATTAGAAACATGTTTAGAAAACATGGAAATGGAAGAGACTGAATTTTTAACCAATAAGAAAAATAAAGATGATTTTCCTTAAAAAAAATTTCTTTTGGTATGTTTAGTTCCTAATTATAGTTAAATGAATGAATAAATGTATTCTAAAAGAATCGATAATAAAATTCCTAGGTTTCATTATATATATATCAAAATATTTCATCATTGGAATCTTAATCACAATCAATCCAAAAAATATATATTTTACTGTAAAACCCTTCCCAATTTGGTAACTTTTGAATACTAATCCCCATTAAATAAATTACCTTAGATGGATATTAAAATCTAAATAAGTTTTATAATGATCATAACAAAAGAAATTTATAAGAAATATATACACCACATAAAGTAAACACGTGGAGGATTTTGAATTTGACTCACATAAATAACGATTTTAAAATAACGCCTTACCTATTAAATATAATATACATACTATAAATCTATAACTATACCCATCATTGTAGGTGGTGGTGGAAAATGAATTATATCGATTTGTGGTGTATTAGTTTTTTGTACACATGATCTACATTTTTGTTCCCCATTTGATAAATCTCCTGATGGATATAAGATATTTTATTAACATAATAAAATATTAGTATATGGAAGATACATGTGATATTATTTTATAATAGTTTAATAAAATTTTATGTATGATAAAGAATAAATGAATCAAAAAATGCTCAGTTATGAGAAATACCTCTTCTTCCGACAACCACCTTGGCTTTACACCAAAATCCTTATTAGAAGGGTTTCCTAATCAAAATAAGGCTCAAGGATGTGGGTATAGAAGTAAATAATGTATTTGGGTAGGCATATTCTGAACCAAATGGATATTTAGATTTGTAGAGGAGAGGAGTTAGGGTGACCTTTTATAAGTTGGGGATGGACATTCTTGGAAATTAATTGGAAATTTTCCAAAAAAAGATACAAAATAATAAAGTTATTTTCATGATAAATGCTTCCAATTGAAATTATATTGGAATTTTGGATAACATATGGTTACAATATGTCCAAAAAATGGATTTTGGCAATTATAATTGAAGAAAACAACTTACATATTTGATTATTCCCTGATAAACATGTTCTAACATTAACCGTGCTAATTAATTTTATAGTTTTTACTATTAATTATGAAAAAAACATTAAGAATACCTTATTATTTAATATTAATTATGATAAATAAAAATATAGATCCATTTTTCAAAATTAAATATCATATATGGAAGAATTTAATTTAAAATTAAACCGACACTTGCATCAAAAAATTGTTCTCTAATGAAAAATTTTTCATAAGTAACAATGGTTTTTATATCATAATTTAACATAACATTGATTAAAATGGAATAAATTGGATTAATAATGATATTATTGAAGTAATTTACATTTAAAACCATATTAAAACAAAAGTAAAATTGTAAATTCATTGAAATAAAATGTAGTTTTTAATAAAAAAAGTATTTTTTTTTGATTCATCAAAAAATTAATCTTTTCAGAAAATAATGCAAAATTAACTCCAAGATAATTTTTACCTGTTTATTTAAGAAAATAATTAAATTTTTTAAAATATGTTTCCAAGTAATATAAAATATTACTTTTATATGTTTTCAAAAAAATAAATGATTTTTTTATATGAAATGTATTTTCAGACTATATGATTATTTTTGGAAAATTAAGTACTTAATTATCAATATGATTTCATCGTATAAGAACATTACATATAATTTTACAATTTTTTTAATTAATATTCTTAAAAATAATATAAAATAATATCTTATAATGTTCATGTCTAAATAATGAAATTTATGGTATATTGGGGTTCCCTAAAACTCAATGTTTTGTGTAATGCAAACAGTCAGGGAAATTAAATTTAATTTAAAAAATTATTTCCTAAAATCATGGGGTGTTACTTTATACCTCCAAACCATTAAAATAATATTATCCCTTGATACTATATTACTTTTATTAAAAAAGATGAGGATATATCTCTCTTATCACATCCTCAGGTTACTACTTCGCTTCATAAAATTAGGGGATTCATGAAAATAATTTAACTAGATGAGTGGTCTTGTTTTGTAGAACATTCCCTATATGATCTAGAATATAAAAAATTGATTACTCATAAGAAATATCTCTCTCCTATGGTATTACCTTATAGTTAAGTACATGTGGACTGTCATGTATATATTTCATTAGGGGTGATACATGGAACACATTATGAACATAAGAGAGATTTAGTGGGATTTCCAGTCGATAAGATTCCATATATAATCAATAAATAATATACTATGGGACAATACAACTAGATCTAAAAATTCATTTCTTTATAAATCACATAACCTTCTTCCATAAGGAACTTCAAATAAACACATTGACCCCACCATCATATTCCAGATAACGTTGAGGATTATCAATATAAATTTTCTGTCAAATTGTTATGAACATTTGTGTTTATAAATGACTATAACCTTCTATATTAATTCATTAACTATCTCGGGTGGCAATATATTTATTTCTCAAAATTCATCCTAACGCATTGGAGTTATACACTTATTTTTAAAGAGGGATTTGTGAGGATCCATCTGAATGCTTGGGTGAATGTTATTATTATAAGAGAACTCAACGAGAGGATGTTATGATCCCAACCACCATTAAAATACATAGAAAAAGATTTCAATATATCCTATAGGTTTTTAATGGTTCTCTAAAACTAGCTATCTATATGAGGATGATACACTGTACTAAAACTCAACTCTGTATCAGGTGATTTTTTATGAATTTTCAAAAACTGCAAGATAAACATTAAATTATAATAAGATGCAATAGAATGAGGTACTATATGAAACCTTAAAATTATGTATATTATATAGATATGATCCATAGAGAAATAATCATTCATATAAATTAAGGGTGATGAATTCATAAAGATTCCAACTACAACATATATAAAAATATTCCTATTGAAAATTTTGGGGAGTTCGATGACAGAATCCATGGTGATGTTTTCCCATTTCCATTATAGTATGTGTAATGATTCTAAAATCCCCTTAGAATATATTCTTTGAAACATAACATGATGACATACCAAGAACCAAGATATAATCTCTGTAATATTTATCTTTATATTGTCCCACTAGAAATAATCTTTTAACTCCTACACATCCATAGACTCCCAGGATGTGTAGAGAAGGATATATAATGAGCCTCTTAGATTATATAGTTCAAAAATGGTATAAATGGAACACATACATGGTTACTAGACATTATTATTCCATTATAATGAATATCAAAATCAGAAAATTTTCTGTCTTTCTTCTGTATCTCTACATCTTATTTATACAACTCTTTAATCTTTACATAGAAAAATATTATAACACTCATTTGAGAATGATATGTTTTCTCCCCTTTTAATAATATTTCCAAATCCATTCATTTTTAAATAAATAAAATATTTCATCCTTTGTGATCCTTATCATAGACAATCTAGCAAGATCATTTCAAATAAAACCATCAACCACCGTGTTTTCTTTATGAAGGTGGTAATATACTGAGAATTCATAATATTTAATCAGTACCAACCACATTATCTAGTGCATCTTCAACTCATTTTGTATGAATATAAAAATTAATCATTTATTATTAGTATATATATCACACATTATTTCATAAATATTATTCATCCATATATTTAATGTAAGAATTACCTTAGATAACTCCAAATATTGGGTTGGGAAATTTTTCTCATGATCCATCAATTATAAAGATGAATATACTATCACCATATCATTCTACCTGAGAAATCATCCCAATCCTTTCTTTATTGAATCACTATAGATTACCAACCCATCTCCACTATAGGGTAATGTATGTATAGTTCAACTAACTAACCTTTTATTCAGTTCCTTGAAATTTTCATCACATTCCTATATCAAAAGAATTTTGAATCCATTTTGAGTTAACTTGGTGAGAATATTCTAAAACGAAGAGAAATTATCCATAAACCATTGATAATATCCCAAAAAACAATTAAAACATACGATATTCATCAAAATGATTATTTGGGACAATTTTCAATATCTTTGTCCTTTGATGGTGTCACAAATATGTCATCTCTTAAGTTTATATAACCCCTGAATGAAACCTTTTGTAAGGAAAATTTGCACATGGTAGATTTTTCATAAAACCTATAATTCCTTAGGGTATTCAATACTATTATAATTATATTTTTATAATATTCTTTTCTCATTGAATATATATTAAATTCATCTAAATATTCCACCACAAACTGGTCTAGGTTACCCCTAAATACACAACTCATTAAATTCGTGATTATAGCAGGGTAATGAGTAAGAACAAATGACCACAGTGTATATTCATTATTTCCATACATTTTATATAAGGTCATATTAGTTATTTCATCCTTATTAAACCTCAATTGATGATATAGAGAATGAAGGTCAATTTTAGAGAGGTATTGAGTTCTATTTAGTTGATCAAACTTGTCATCAATTTGAGGTAAAGGATATTTGTTCGTAATTATATTATTCTTTAGAACCATGTAATCAATATAGAGTCCCATAGAACAATCATTATATTTATAAAAAATATAGGTGAACCCTAAGGTGAAACCCTTTCTTGAATAAATGACTTTTCAATATTCCCTTGGAGATTCTTTTCCAATTCCTAAAACTAGATCAAGGATATTATAAAGGTAGTATTTGAAATAGGTATAAAACTAGGTATGAGTTCTATTGATAACTCCACTTCATGAATCAATGGAATACTAGAAAACTCTTCTAGAAAGTCATAAAATATCTCCCATATAATAAGTATATCATATATGTTTTATTTCTCCCAAACCATCTGAGATAAATATACATTTTGAATAGAAATTAATACCCATAAAATTGATAAAATTTCCATTTGATGTTTGTATTCATCCTCTCACTGATAAATTAGCATAGTTTCATTTGAAAAACAAAATGTGACATCCCTTTCATATTAATTTATATGGGATCCATATAATGAAATCCAATCCATGCCTAAAAACACATCAAATTCAAATAGGGGGAGACTCTCTATATTATTCATTATGAATTTTCCCACAAACAACAATTAGAGAGGAAATATTGACTTGTGATAAGACCTTAATACAATTAATTGTTTTCATCACTAACCAAAGATTATTTTTTGTACTTGTGATTCAATGAAATTTTCTTTTTTCTTTGATATTAAATAAATTGTTATATCTACAATCAAAAAAGAAAATAAAAATTCAAGAGTGGCTATAAGTTATCATTTCATCACATCATTATCATAACCCACTTTGGTAGTTATGATCGCATGATATTTTTCATTATCCCGATGATTAGGAATCTATTTATGCATATAAGAAAAAACATTTGGATTAAAGAACTTTTTGGAATAATGAACTATTTTCCTTTCATTTAAAGAATTGGAGTATAGGTGGTGCATTAGGTGGTGTCTTATTTTCCTCTATTTTGTCAACTATTCTCTTTACCAATTTTCGACATTCACTTTCAATATGATCATCCTTACCAAATTTAAAAAAAATTCCTTTTATAATCAAGAAATTCATATATCTCTAGAATGCATGTTATTGGTATTTCCTCCAACCATGTGAGTTCTTTGATTTCTCATGAGCCTTGATATTACTATGATTATTGGAACCATTGGACTGTTGGGAATAATCAATTTCTATTTCTACCATGAGTTCACATTGAATGATCTCATTTTAGTTTCCAAAGTATCTTATAGAGAATTCCTTTCAGAGACATGGTTTTAAGCAACTAAATAATCAATTAATTTTACTTTTAGGGTTTATGGTTAAATTAGATGTGTACCTTGAAATTATAGTAAAATTATATTCACAGATACCAATAGATTCATCATTCTCTATCTTGAGCTCAACAAAATATTTATATATATTTTATGTAGAATAAGAGGGATGTACTTACTAATAAAATCTACTAAACTCATAACATTATATGAAGTCAATTTCATATTCTTGACTAAGAATCTTAATATGTTTCAACTATTGATGTACTTATCCATCCAAATAATGAACTAGTTGAATAATCTTTTCATGTTAAATGTACTAGAGAATATAAAATGTTTTCATAATGGTAATGATCCATCACTTTTCTACTAGAGGATCGAAATATCCATTAATAGTAGGTGCATGTTCCCTCGTGTAAGGGTAAATAATACGTAGTTACCTTATTTGATTGTTTGGATATTCATTATGATTCATGGATTGATAATGTTATATGATCATATAAAAATTATTTTCATCGCATCTTCCATATAATTTGGTTTCTATGGGGGGAATCATTCAATTTTCCATAATATTGATAATTGACATAGTTCCATGGGGTTCCATACACTGACATAAACTAAAAATCATAGTGTGAGAAATAGTAATCATAATAAGGAACCACATCATTTGAAATAACCATTTATAGGATTTAAAAATCAAGACACATACTATTCAATCTATGAAACATTTGGTTTAACTATGGTAATCCATGATCACCATCTATTCATATTTTTTTAATGGTTTACAAAGAATATGTGAATTGTCCTAAGAATATCCCCAGTGATTGTCAAACTAGGTGTTCAGTAAGGCCTGTTTTCGTCCACCATGTGATGACTGAGTCAAATCCATTTTTACCCTTTTCATAGATTTTACCCCCTTGTAAAACCATTCTAGAACCATATCTAGATATAATATATATACATTGATGTTTTTCTATGAAAACCAAACACTGTTATATACCAAAACCAAGGTTATCTATTATACTGAGGATTATCATAAGAGAACCTTCTAATGATTTCTCATCAGAGTTTCCGATGGCTATCTAAACCTTTTACTTTGAAAGAAACTATAGATACCAAGACTTTTCATACATAAAAATTACATTTTTTGTTGAATATTGATAATAATTCATAAATATCAGATCAAGGATCATATAAGATTTCTGTCTTTGGGGACTAGATATGCAATCATTTTGTTCCATGAATGATAATTAATATCTCCTATAAAACTATTCTCTGTAAAAAAACCCATATTAAAACCATTATTCAAAAGTTGGAGAAAGGAATCATAATAAAGTGTGAGTTTAGATGCTCAGTAAGGGTAAGAATGTGAGATATCTTTAATCACATAAAATAACATTAATATAAGGGTATGATAACATGATATTAACGATTAAAAAACATACCCTTAGTAACATAAATACTAACCTTGTGTCATGACATAAATCTTGGGAATTCATAACATTTGAATGATTAGTGAATTGAATCCATGTGAGCATAACATAGACAAGGGAATGTCGAAAAAACATAAGATTATAAAATTATGAATATGTATAAATGGATACATTTTTACACTTTATGATATATTCATGAAACAAGGCTGGTTGTGCCCACATTTACCCTACTGGTAAAAGCGATCGATGTAATACATGTAGGGGTCGAATACACAGGGACCGAAGAAGTAACCTTGACACACTATAATTGTGTGAAGGATGGGCTATAAAGTAGCCGACTTTGGGTTTGATTTTTTATGGTTTTTAAAGAAAAATAATAAACCAAAGTGAATTCAATTAAATGGAAATGGGTTGATCTTAGGATTATGCTCGGGGTGGATTGAATGAATTTTAATTCATTAAACAATTTTGGTTTTATTAATTTTTGATGAATACATTCTTCAAAAATAAAATTACATTCATCATTTTCTAGTTTGGTGCTTACTAAACACAATTTATAATCTCGTATACACTTAGAGAACCAAATTCATGATCTCTCCGAGGTATATGGTCATTCAGTAATTGAATTTAGTTTGCTCAAACACAGTAAAGATGAAGAGTAGAAATAATTGAAGAATGGATGTCTTAAATTAATTATCCAATTAACAACAATTCGTTCATAAAATAACATTCAATCCAGCCTTTTCATCCTCCTAAGATCATACTATTAAGGTTTTAGCCCTCCATTAATGGTATACTCTCAATGGTGGGCGGAAGATGGCTAACAAGAATTGGATTGAAGAAATTAAAACCGCGGAAATAACGAGCACTCCTCCGTGTGTGTGAATGAAATTCACACCTATGTGTGAACTAATTCACACCAACACAGAGATATCACTGTGCTTTGTGATAATAAAGTTTTAATAAAATAAATGTAAAATATAGAAGTGAATGAAGTTGATTAAGAACATAAAGATACAAAAAAGAAACTTATATGGAAATGGAAAACATTACAAAGGAAATTTGGAAGCATAACCTTACAATGAAACAAGCAACAAAAGATGATAAGAATAATTTCCAACCCTATTACTTTCACCAATATATCCTTATATAGGCATATTAGGATCCTTAGGTACATCCCCCAATAATTAATTCACCCCCCCAAAAATTAATAGAGTCAAATGGAGGGTGAATAATCAAAATGAAATTGATGTTTCGAATTTGACCCGGAAAAATGTCCATATTCGTCCACCATATTAACGTGTGAATTCGAAAATGAAGAAGGCCGAATCCAGAGGGGTAGTAGAAGGGACATATATTGGTCCATCTGTCCTCTATGAGCTGTAAAAATTTCAGGAAATTTGGTCATCCGTTTGGAAGTTATGGTCGAAATGGTGGGACGGATTTCTGTGCATTAATGTCGGGTCCACCATTTAAATCTCAAATTCAGATCCCTTTATCATCATGAAAACATCAGAATTATCTTTGGAAACAGTTGAATAAAATGATCCTCATATTTTTATATTTCTTCTGTATAAATTTGAGCTTCATTGGGCTTGGTTTCTGGGCCCCACATTTGTTTGATGGGCCATAGGCCCATCATGCTTTTTCCAGAAAGTTTTTCCATTCAGGCGCAAAATTATCCATCTTCCTTTGGGATTCATCAAGCGGACCTGAAAGATAAAATGTTCTAAACAAAGTGATCAATAATATCCCAAAATTTCAAATTCAGAAAATGAATATAATATTGTCAACAAACAAATGAATGATTGGGACCAAATTTTCATTTTAAACATGAATTGCATTTTTGATGAGAAATGAAGTTCTATTTATGTAATGCACTAAAAACAATGTTTTTGGACTTTGGAACAATGAATATAAAGATATTAACAATTAATATTAGCCACCTTCAGTGACTAATCAAATGCCCCCTCATAAAATTATGGAAATGAAATCTAGGCCCCACATAATCTTTTGATCATGAAACGAGGTCCAAGAATAACACTATGAATATGAAATCAGGTCGACCCATAACATAATTAACTCTTGAGTTCCCATATTTACCCTATAAATTATAGAGATATAATGTTATCACTCGTCATGGGTTTATAAAATATCCACCGATCCTTGGTTTATATCATAACCAACCATTCATGGTTTGTAACATAACCAACTATACTTTGTTATAACATAACCACCATCTTTTGTTTATAATGTAACCACCCTCCCTTGGTTAAAATATAAAAACTATAATTTGTTATAAAATAAACCCCAAACATAGTTTATAATGGATCCACCCATCATATAATGAAAACCATAAATATGTGTGACATTATATCATTAAAAATTCATCTTATCATTACCTCATACCTCGTATAAGGGAATCATGTTTCATAAACAATTCATCAATTCATCATAGTATAACCCAATAGAATAAATTTGATTCATAAACATTTTATCAAAATAATAATAAAAAATCTAGATAAAAAATAAGTATAGTACCATTGGATATTATCCTCATTAAACCATAATAAACACCAAATGCTGTTGTCATTAATGAAATAAATTCCGTAAAAAGTCAATTAAAACATTCATGTGGAAAATATCATTGCCATTTTGTAATAACTTCTTTAAAATATAAAATATCAAAAATATTAAGGGAAAAATTTTATTTTACAATAACCTAATATAATTGTATTTAAATATTTAAATCATTGAGTGGCCATGATGAGGGAAATAACATTCATTCCATGCGCTTTAAAATAATGATTCCCTTCACATTTTTGTTAAAAAGGTAAAAAATTAATCCAATCGGAAAATTAAATGAATATTCTATTAAACTATTTTGAAGAAAATGAAACAATTATAAATGAAAATTTATTATAATATTATATTATTTTACAATCATTATTTAAAACCATTTTTTAAAACATGTACATGGAAAAGAAAAGATGTTCGACCAAAGATAGAAATGAAGTTGATTTTACTTATTTTTTTGGTATATTTAGTTTTTAATCAGATTTAAATGGATGATAAAAATCTATTCTAAAAAATAGGTAATAAAATTCATGGGTTTATTTATATATATATATCAAAACATTTCATCATCAAAATAAGAATCGTAATCAATCCCAAAAAACAATGAGATTGTAATGTAAAACCCTAACAGATTTGGTAACTTTAGAATGTTAATCCCCATGAAATAAAGAAAATTATAAAGATATATATATATATATATATATATATATATAATAGTAGGTTTTATAATGATAATAGTAAAACAAATTAATTGTAAATATATACATCACATAAAATATACAAGTGGTGAATATGGCATGTGCCTTACATAAATAAACATTAGACAAAAATCCCTTACCTCAAGTCTTGAATTTCTTCATACATGTTTGAAAACCATAATTAATAAATATAAGAATATTATAAATATATTAGAGAATAATAGTAAAATATATTATATAATATAAAATTTACTCATGACCTTTTATTACCAATTTATTAAAACCACCTAGTTAAATCACATTTTGGGTAATAACAACTTCGTTTTTCATGTATATTTTGGTTTGGAATTTTTAGTCATTTTACCATGATCATTATGAAATCATATAAATAATTAAAAAATAATATAAATATAATATATATTCATTATATATATATATTTATAGTCATCCATAAATAATATAGATTGAAAAATGGATTACACAATTCATGGATAAGGAAGGCTGTACATACACATGAATGTTGTTTCCATTTTCACGATTGATTGAATGAATAAATTTTAATATTAATTAAATATAATTTAATAATAAATATATCATATATATTTATTAAATATATCCTTATATCCAAACATGTAAAATTTAAATGAAAACATATGACATCACTTCGTGGAGGTTGTAGTCAACATGTACGCACCAATGATGTTATCATTTTCAAAAATATTGGAAGGTAAGAATGTAGATGTTATGTTATAATTATAAAAGTAGAATTTTATGATAATTATTATATAAATATCTTTTATATATAATTTTATAAATATATGAGAGTTGGTGGTGGAAAAAAATTACAATAGTTCATGAGGTGGTAGTCTGTCATAACCATTATCGACAGATTTTTTCCAATTTGAGAGAGGAGAAGATACATATAGGTTATTACATTAATATAATAAAATATTAGTGTATTTAAGATAATTTTAATATTATATCATAATAGTTTAAGAATATTTTAATTATTTTTAAGGATAAATTAAACAAAAACACTTTGTAAAAAATAGTACCTTTTCATTAGACAACCTCCTAAGTTTTTCACCAAAATCCTTCTTATGAGGGTTTAATAATAAAAACAAGGCCTCTATGATGTGGTGAGGGAAGTAAAGAATTAATTTTACAAGGTATATTACAAAATAATAAGATATTTATGTGTGAAGTAGAGATGAGTGTGCTTGTCCTTTTACAATTGGGGGAGGAGACCTTCTGGGAAATTACTTGAAAATTTCCCCAAACAATACAAAATGAAAAAGTAATTCCCATAAAAAATGCTTAAAATGATATTATATTTTAATTTTGGATATGATAAGGTGGAAATATGTCCCTGAAATATTATTTTTAAAAGTATAATTGGAAAAAATACTCTTATCATTTTTTAACCCCTGCTAAACATGTTTTATCCATATATGTTGAAATTAATATTTTCTATTTTTACTATTCATTATGTAAAAAAATTATGTTTGAATTATTATATAAAATTAATTTGGATTACAAAAACTATTTAATCCATTCTTATAAATTGAGTTTGAAGAATTGGAAAAAATTAATTTAAAATTAATCCTCCACATGAGTCGAAAAAACAGTTTTCCAATGAAAATGTTTTCATATGTAATAAACTTTTTTACAAAAAATTGGAAATATATTGGATTAATAATTAAATAATAGAACTATTTTTACATTGGAGTCCATATTAGGAAAATTTTACATATAAATGTTTCAAAATAAAATTCATTATTTAATAAAAATCTGTATTTTTCATTATTAAAAAAAATTACTTTTTAGAAAATTTTCTAAAATTATAAAAAAGTTAATTTTTAGATGATGATTCTAAAATTTAATTTAATTTTTATCAAATAATTTTTATAAAATTGGGAAAAACGGTTATTATATATTTTTACAAAAAACAATGAAATCTTTTTTTTGAGAATAAAAGAATTTTCAGAGTATGTAAAGACTTTACCAAAAATAAAATACTTAATTTTAATTTCATTTTAATTTTTAAAACCATTATGCTTAATTTTAAAAGTGTGGTTATTCCTTTTCACACCCAAAAATTTAAATTCTAGGTTATTTTGGTCATTTTAAAAAATAATATCAATAATATATTGCATTTCGCTAAAAATAAATGATGCATGTAACACAACTTATTAAAGAAATTAAATTTATTTGAAAACATATTTTATAAAATCTAATTATGTTATAATAACCCATTCATAAATAATCTACATTAAAATCTAGTCCACATTTTAATGTAAAAATACGCCCAACATAAATTCATGTAGACATATAAAATATTTATCCTATATTTAAATGCATAAAATTAAATTTGAATTGTTATTAATTTATTTTTTAATTTTTTAAAAAAATTTATCAATAAATAAAATAATTGAATAAAAAAATAATAAATTCATTTGAAATTTTAAAATACATTGATGTATGTATGAACATGATGGGAGAAAGAATTATAATTTCATTTAATTTTTCATAAAATAATCTGAAACTATATCGAATAGTTTCTGTATAATTAATTAAAATTTATAGAACACAAAAAAAATAACAATTAAAATAATAATTTTGTAAAATAAAATTTTAAACTACTCAAAAAACATACCATGAAAAAATTATATACTGTATAAAAGTAAAATATTGTTTTCAAAAGTTTAAGTCCAAATACATCATAAATGTAATACCATATGATGCATAAAGGTAAGTAGATAAATTCACACACTTCTCAAAGGTATGAAAAAGATTATATATGATAAATCAAGGTAGCGTTTAATATATATATATATATATAGGTGAAAATATTCTCATCTAGTATAAAATAATAAATTAGATGCCTCTATAAAAAAAGGAAAATAAATAACGTCAATGTAATTATGAAATTTTCCCCTTAGGGTTATAGTAAATTTAATCATTCTAAGTAAGGGTACACAATTTATTATAAAAATGTTCAATATAATATTTATAACACAAGTAGGTGTAAAAAAAAAGTATATAGGAAATATTTAGTATATAGGTAATTTATAAAGAGAAAATAAATACTTGAAAAAATTAATTTTACATAAAATATAACTAGATTAATAATTTATAAAGCGTTCAGGATTCAAAAATTAAGAAAACAAAAAATTTAATCCATGTTAATGGGAATTAAGTATTTAACAAATATATGGGAAATTAAAATTATCCAAATATGATTTTTTTGGTATTTCAATTATAAATGTAAACAATTTGGATAAAGGTTAAACTTAAACAAAAAGGAGTAGGATCTCACACTTAGGTTGGACCTCATAAAAACCTATTGTGTCATTATAGTGTTTTATATTATTTTCACACGGGTGAGGAATATTTTCAAGAGATTATACCAGTGTATTAATTAATCATAGGGTTGTAATTATTAATAAATAATTTTTAGAAACATTTACCATTGATTCAACCCCTCTTAGTGGTACTGTAATTCATATGATCTATATAACTCATACATAGTCATGTATGGGAATCAATTCCACCTTCTTGAATCCATTAATTTTATTAATGATGAACTCTAAATTTCTATTTATGTATCATCTCAAATGTTAAATCTATATGGATAATAATATTTATATTATAATGGATTTACATTCTGCCTCATTTTTCTTACATCCCAAAGAGAGATAAAAGGAGTTTAGTAAAATTACATACATATTAGAAATAAATAAAAATCCCAAACTGATTAAAATGTGTTTTTGCTTTTCTATCCTATAACTAGTTGGACTTAAAGAGGTAATAATAAAGTGTTATTGGTTATTTGGAAGATGTTTTTAATAGATAGTAATTCTTCAGGTGGAAGCTCTATATATAAGATAAATTTATTTATGGTAGGATTTGGTTCCAAAAAAATATGCCAATACATTCCTCGTTATTTTCTTTTATGAAAAAGCATATATCAAGATATTGTGGAATAAAAATAATTCTTACTACCTATCAAATAATTACCATGTTATTAAGGATATACGTAAATAATTCAATATGGGATATAAAATAAACTTTATAGTTTGGAAAATAATGACAAAGAATATTAAAAAAAAGATTAAATCAAGAAAAATCTTTTAAATTATATTATATTATCTCTGAACTTATAAAATTGTTTATTTTAGGTAGTAAAAACTATATTATATTTTTTTATAATTATTATTTGTAATAAAAGAAATAAGTGGAAAATATGAAATAGGAACGTAGATTATAAGTGGATTTTTTTCCACATTGGTCATCAAATTAGGGGGATGCAATTTTTATTGTTAATAACTATCAAAATAATTTTACAAATCATAATCCCACTAGAATTTTTAAGCTCTATTCATCATATTTTTTTAGGATAAAATTATTCCTAATTTTTTTAATGAAAAATTATTTGTAGGTAAATATTATATATATCCCTCTAAACTCAATTATTAAGAGTAGGTGACATCCTGAGTATTGTTTGGGAATATTATTGATAAAATTCAAAACTCTGATATTGAAAAATGAATCTAATTATCTTTTTTCGTGTCATATTTAATGCACATATCAATTGGGTTATCATCAAGTTCCATGATTGTTGTTTGGAGAATAATTATTCAATATTAGTGAAGTGTTTAAGATATTGATAATATTTAATGACCAGGTTATCCATATAACATTATACGGAATTTCTAAGGAGGGGATTAAATATAATGTCCATTGATAATTAGTAATTGTATCTAACATTATTGATAGTTAATGACAACAAATTATATAATTGTACTCCTTGAATTTTCTAGAAGGTTGAAACTTATTTATATTTTAGGGAAATTTGAACAGTATTATATCTATAATACCCATCCATGAATACAAGGGATTAAAAACCAACTAGTTTCATTGATGGACAATTTTATGAAAACAAATGTGAAATAAGGAATTTCAAAATTATAGTTGAGATCTCAAAATTTGACAAATAACCATATTTACCCTTTCTATTTCTTAATGGGGAAAATTTTAGCCAAGTACCTATGGAAATAGTCCCCATAAATAACATTTTCCATGATTTACTTTTCCACCTAGACTTCCAAAATATCCCCATGAGTGGGATGAATCCTCTTCGCAGTCTCTCTGAAAACATGGTGATTTTTTTGTAAGACTAAATAATGACCAACTAGTTGAGGATCTAGTTTAGGGATATCAATTTAATTCACAGAAAACACATATTGTGGTTTTATGATAAATGAAATGTATTTATATTTTTTTATGATTGAATGGTAGAAATAATCAATGTGGATTACATTTCATCATTAATATACAATTTCACTTCATTAAGATCATTAAAAATGGTGAAAACACCCACTTAAATGGTTGTCTAGGAATCTCCAACTTCTTCTCATCCATAAATATATATAATAGAAGATAAAGTAAATTCCATAGATTTAATGGATTTTCAAGAGATATAATTATTTTTTAAATAACTAAAATCATTAAAATTAAATGAAAATTAATCTTGTTTAATAGATATAATAATAATGAGGGAAAAGTTAACCTACCCCTATGTAATTTTATAGTAGTGAATTTTAATTTGATCAATAATCCTTATCTATTTTGATTGGATGTTAGTCAAGTGTATGTTTTTATGGATGTGCTCAAAGGCATGATAAATCTATATTATTTACATAATAACATTTCATTATAATTATTTCTGTCAATCAAAAAGTATATTTTTCTATTTATTCTTACAGGATAATGTGGTGTGATGATTATTCCCTTCATTTAGTAAGACCCTACGATTATCCGGATTTATCTTTTTGGAATCATATAAAATTATAGGGAGTTAAATATTCCATTCATATCATTATAGGGGTGTATAGAATTATTTTCCTCTCAGTTAGGGGAAAAACCTATAATATAACATCTATTAATAGTTTTTCACTCACATTTTGAAATATCCACCATCAGTGTATTGAATATAAAAATAGTCAAAAGAAGAATGAAAAACATTAAGATCAATGGAGTACTTATATCATTATAGGAAGAAAGAATGATATATATGTATATATATATATATATATATATATGAATCCATGAACTACCCTATAAGTTATTGGAAGAAGTGTCATAAGGAACCATTGTGAACTCAAAGCCATATATGATATCCTAGAATTGGGTTTTCAAACTAATCATCTATGTGGATTTCTATTCTATATTACCATATTCTCATATTTTTAGGCATGAAGTGGATTGAGAGACATCCTTGTATCACAAATGAGAAACTTTTTAAGCTAGGATAATATTTTTTCTAATTGTATTTTCTATAATATCATTGTGAATATTAATTTTATTCACATTTTTAAACACATAAATGGCTATATTGTATCATTAAATTTTGGTTTTTTAATACAGATCCATAACAGAGATTAATGCATAAAACATAGTTGATTAAAACTATACATGAAATGTTTTTTAAGAATACACATTAGTCAGAAATTATTTTTGGATTTAAAAAGTGATTCTCAAATACCTTAAAAGAGATAAAGGAATTGAAAAATTGACATCTATAATGAGATAATAGGGAAGTGTTTGAACACATAATATTTAGAAGGTTGATATCTTAATGTTTTTACCATGTACCTACTATCATGATTAGTTATTAAATGGTTGAATTATCTCGGGGGATTATTCTCCCAGCCCTAAGATAGAATTATGATAAGTTTTTAATTTTATTTATTGATTATGTTGAATACATTTTACTATAATATATATATTTCTAGGTAACGATCCATTAGATAAATAATCCACCAGAATATTTATAGTATGATGAATTCCATAGGTTTAGATCTCAATCTGATGCTATTTTTAGACTCATTGATGTACCTATCAGCTATTTTGTTAGAATATATTATTTCAATAGAGAAAAAAAAAACAGTCTCTAATGGCTTCGTTAGGTGTTTCTTCGTCTACCTCAATGGCCTAATCAACAACTAATTATAGGAATCAAAATTTTCTTAGTAATATTGATCATCAATGTATGGTTATATTATATGGATGACATTGACATAACAATGGTGTCACGAACCGACCCACTGAGGCTTACCTAGATGGTAGTAAATCAAGAGGGAAACCTGAAGGCAACCAAAATTTGGATAGGGGCTAGAATTTAGCACCGATTAGGCATATCACACACATGGGAGACCATTGAAAAAGGTGATTTCATACACACACACAAATACCGATACACCAACAGAAAAAAAAAGTTTAGTAACATATGCTATAAATACATGAATAACATCGAATTCTACATTAGGGTATGAATAAGAAATATAAAAATTCAAACGGGGAAAAACAAAATTACACAAATAATATAATATATTCTACTCTACTAACAAAAGTGGACTTAAAACAAACAAGAAAATTGGGATTCATTCATCTTCCATCTGGTCCTACTAATCTCTACCAACTCTTGGTCCTCAAATAAAATTGTCCAAAATTGTATCATCTACATATTAAATGACCCATCTTGGGAGATCTCATGTTGGGGTAAGTACCAAAAGTCCAATATGACAGAAAAAAATCACCAAACATTGAATCAAAGAGAGTAATCTCAAAAAAACAGTATGGAATGTCAATAATAAATAAAATATAAATATTAATATGCCCATAGGTAGAATCCAAGACCCAGACTAAGGTTGGAACCTCAATACTAGCCTATTTGTTCCTCTTTAGGTTCCAAGTTAACACTAAAACATGAAAAATCATTTATTGGGTCTTACTAACACATATAGAAATCCTCATAGAGGGTGTACTCATTAGGCCTCTACATTTATAGAAGCATGATCTAGAACACATAATATATCAATAAACATGTTGGTTATCATGCCTAGGGACTTTAAAGGATACCTAACCATGTTCAGAATATCCCACAATGAAGAGTATTGCACATATTCAAGGTTGCATATGGGATGCCTGGCCCACCCTATGGAAGAATGTGAAAAAAGTGATCATAACCTAGACAACTGGGAGGAATAACCATCTCTATCTAAAACAATACTATAGAGAGGATCACTCATTCTCCTTAGGAAAAGATGCCACACCATACCATCATTGCGGTAGACTAACAGAATGTACCAATATTGAATTGGATTAAGGGAACACACCCATTCTTATACAAAAGCTGAACTAAGGAAAAAATGCCTCTAACATTCCATAGAAGGAGTACAAGGCTTATATATGGGACACTCATTATGTCCCACAAAGTCCAATATTATCCATGCCTATGTATGTGTTTCCATCCATATTCTCTACCCATTTCTACGTACTCAAGCCTTTTCTATGCCTATGTATCCAATTTATTACATACTGAGCTTTTGGATTACGGTTAACACAATGTACAGACAATATACAAGATCATGTGATTTAATTCTCAAAACAAAAACCCTATAATAACATTAAGGTCTTCACATGATGTGTTTTCTTCTAAACCTATCACCTTGTATATCAGAATACCACAGAAACATCCTATTTTTGGTGTATCCACCCACACCACCATCAACTTCAATTTCACTTCTAATCTAACATGTAATTATCTAATCTTCATTGACTATCCTCATGTCATTATTGATGGATATATTTTAACAACCCATTGTTTGGAAAATCCATTAACTATAAAAGTGAGGAACCAAAAAAGGCAGTGATTTTGGTGGAAAACATTATTTTCCAAAAATAAAGAATTGATGAAGTCATTCTAGGCTCAATATAAATATAAAAATTAAATTATCTATTCTAGTAATTTATATAGTTACCAAAAATTTAGTTAAAATTATCCAAAAATTAATTTATAAATGAATTAATTGATCTTCATCATGGAAAATCAAGAACAGGGAAATTAAAATGAAAAAATAAAAGTCTAACCCTTGGTTTCGATCAATCATTGGTGAAGAATGTATACATATTGGTGTCATTGATGAGATCGCCTATGTTCATTATAATCCTCAAGAATTATGATGTATGTTTATCATCGATTCTACCAACCACACCTCTCCCAATGTTAGCACACACAATCATCTCAATCTCCCATAGTAATGTGGATAACCCAAAATATTATCCAAAATGAGGAGTATATAGATATGCCACATGGATTTTAGAATAAATTAATCTTTAAATTTAATTTTAATTTTATCCACCAGTGACAGTAGTTATCTCGAACACCCAATACTGAGAAAACTTATGTTCTGCTTTGGGTAAAGAACACATTTTAAATTCAAATGTTTTATTAGTTCTCGCATCTAATACAATATTACTATGGTATTATAATTTTTTTAAAACATCACATGTGTGATATTTTATATTTAATATTTTTAATATATCAAAACTAATTTTTAAATAACCCTTGATTTTCACACAATCTTTACACCTTACATAGAAAATTTCCTTAATAATATCCATAATTTTAGAGTCATTGTATTATCAGAAATATTTGGTATTTTCATCCCAAATATAAAAAAACTACTAAATGAGATGAGGGTATTGATCTTGATTATGGTTCTATTGTTCTAAGGTGTTCTCCTAAAGTTCCTAATTTTTTCAATAATATCACCCCAATTGAATCTATCATCCATGAAGGATCTTCTTCTATGGATTCTTAATGGAAACAATGTACTTTGAAAACATATCTCCATCCTAAATTTCCATATCATCCTTGTTGATAATATATTATGGATCATGCACACATATCCTCTGGTGAGATACATGAAAAATTTAATTCATCAGGTATGACATTATTTTTAAAGAGAATTTGTACGCCATATCAGTTACACTACATAATATCTTAAAAGCAAATTAAATTTTAGAGATAGAATTCCCCCTATGTAAAATCTCCACTGACCTCATGAATATGGTACCATCTGGAAGACATGGTACCCATAATTTAACTCTAAAAGGCCTCCATCAATGATCCATATATTTATTCCCATGTATTCGGTAAGTAGTCATTCAATCCATTATATTTGTAACATTCTATATTATTGATTGAACCAACTCATGGCCCATATGCGCTGTTTCCATAGCTCTGATCAGTAAGGCTATGACCTGTAGTGTTCCAATATAAGGCATTTAATAGTTTCATTCTACTAGTGGAATGATAATTTTTTTTTCTACAAATACTCCACAAAGGGTAGATGATCTTCCTTACTAAAAACATAATCTAACATGAAAGAATGCAACATGACCTCAAATACATGAATATCTCATTCAGTATCGACATCTTATAGGGGTGGATCTTCGTTATCAACAAAACCTGATTCCCAAATATCTCATGTATTCCACTCCACTATCACTATGTGAATCAAGAAACATGATATAAAAGAATAATTGAGGTAACACCATGAGTCTATATTATCTCTTGTATATTCAAGCATCCTAATATCTCTTCTAAACTCTACTCTTAGATATAAATTAAGTTGGATGACTTGTTGAGTCATTCAATGATCAACAAGATAGTGTTGTTACCTCTTAATTTCCATGTAAGTCCCATCACAAATTCCTTAGAGATATCATCCCAATTCTACCCTGGAACCTGAAGGGTTTTGAAAAAACTTGTAGGTAACTACAAACTATCCACCACCTGCTAGAAAGTACGAAATCAGGTGAAGAATTAAGATATAGTCAACTCTATACCAACACATAAAAACTGATAGAAAAGGTCTTCATATATCTTCCAAACATTGAGATGTACCAATAATTGGGAAGTATTAAACTCCCTTAGTGCCTCCTATGGTAGAATGATCAATATCATCATCTATCCTCAGAAAATGATAACATTATCCCCACCTTTATAAAATCAATCAATTGAATGTCTTTTGGATATCATTCCATTAAATACCCCAAACTAGATATCATAAAACTGTGCTTCAATAATGTGATTGAGATTTTGAGAATTTACAACCATATAATATTGATACACCATTCCCCCATTATCCATGAATTTCAAATCCACAAAGGCCATATGTTCTATTGGATTTCATAGCAACTACAAAGAAAAGTTACTATAGAGAGAATCATCCACCATGTTTCCTTTCCCAAGAATATATACCATCTCAAAATCATAGTCCTATATGAACTAAACCATCATTCTACATTATGTTAAAGTACCTCAATGATAACATATACCTTGGACTCTTATGGTCAAAATAGATTTTGAATTTCTATCCTATAAGATAATTTCACAAATAATTCATAGAAAAAAACACAACTACCAGTTCCCAATAATTGATCAAATAATTCTTCTTGTGGGATTTTATCTTACGGAGAACATAAGAAATCATTGTCAAATTCTTCATAATAATGAATCACTATGAATAACTGGAGGAATAACCAAAAACCAAATACTTGAAAACGTCTTATATCAGTCCCAAGAAGGGGTAGTTGTCACCCTATGTCGTAGCTCATGAACATCCTATAGAAACCTTTCTATATATATGAACGGATTCCCATTTCAGGTCAAGATGGTTATAGGTTTTGTAATCTTGTATAATTTTGGAATAAATCACAAATAACGTCTAGCCAACCCATGGAAACTATACACCTCATGCATTATCCGGGGTGGCTTCCAAGAAAGTACTATCTCAACATTTGTTCGTTCTGATGCTACTACCACTATTGAGATATCATGTCCTAGGATGTGTACCTATCAAATCTAGATCTCCAAATTAAAGGTATTTAAATATATATGGTTCTACTAAAGAACATCTAGGACCATCCTCAAATTTCTCACATGATCCTCCTCGGATCAGAGTACATGAAGATTAATTTAATGAAGACAACTAACAATGGTTTAGAAAAGTCTATAGAATTTAGTATTTGATCATTATAAAAAATATTTGGTTTTTCTTCATGCTTATGGGCATTAAGAAGTACTCATACCCACTTTAGTGTCACCATAATTCCATCTTCAAAATATCCTCCTCTGAAACTCAGAGCTAGTTATAACCTCACCTTAGGTCACACTTTTAGAACCATTTCACTGCTTTCAACATTCAAGGAAGTCATCAATTCTCTAGATTGGATAGTTATTCTTTAAAGAGACTTGATTTAGGTGATGATAATCAATGAATAATATTAATCTTCTATGTCTCTAATTAGCGAACAATATTGGGGCTAATAGGGTGACAAGTGGGGTTTAATGAATCCCTTCCTCTGTAGGTCCTCCAAATTCCCCATTTGCTTTCACTACTCTCCATGGACTATATGATAATATATGGAATATATCAAGGAATTTCCTGGGTTTATGTCTTTGAATAAATTAATCTCATGATTGGGAGTTAAGTTAGCCACATCCTTATGGAAAGCATCTTCATAATCCTCTAATACTATCGGAGAATATATGCCCATAAAATCTGATGATCTAAGGATTAGATTGTCAAACTGATTAGAAATTAGATGTTTCCTCATCTATTTAATAATATATTAATCTTCTTGGGTTTCTTTAATTCCTACGATGAAAAATATCATCTTTTGACCCCATATGCAGTATATCCTCCACTTGAAATAGTAAACCAAAACATGAACATAAGAGATCTAGACAACTCCTAGAAATACTCCATGTGCTCCTATTAAGACTATAAAGATATAGAAAGAGAATATATCTCCTGTGAGAGTCATGTGAATCTACCAAAAGAATTATGTGATCACCGAATCTTCACTAGTAGTAGTCTCTAACCATAGAGTTTGAGATAAAGTCTCTATAAAAATCTCTTAGTGTCAAACAAGGGGTGTGGAAAGTTAAAAGTGGCCTGTATTTATTTCTAAAAAACAAAAAAATAATGTGGATAATAAATAGATTATACCTCTAATCATACTCAGAAACTCTAGACTATATTAATCAAATACATTTAGCTATCCTCATACCTGATCAATATCTCCCTATTCTTGGCATGGACCGCCTAAAGGCAGTAGTATGGGTAAAGGATGATAACACTGATGACCTCTCATAATACTCTCATATCATCTTCTAGTCCCACTACCCTACATAGCTCAATGATTAAGTCATTACCACTTCCTTGGAAACACATCATACATCTCCCTTTATCTTATAGGGTGGGTTGAGCAATCACATATGACATGGTCATGACCATCAAAAGAGAAGAACCAGCTCTCCCTAGGATGTCTATTACCTCAATGAGAGCCCTGGGTGGCTGAACCTTTGTCATTATACTAACTTAAAATCCACATCGCATGCCATGATCCTTGACTATGACATTTATTACTAGATACTACGATCTTATATACTTGATGTACACTACTTGAAGAAACCATCGGGCTACTCTACTAAGAGGATCATCACAATAATGGCACGCTCTAGCATCCAAAAGTAATAAGTTCTATAAAGGAAACTACTGTATATTGGATATTTTGGTGAATTCCATGATTAATAGTCCACACTCATATGTATCCATCACAAACCATATCCATGGAATACCATGATAGGATAGTGAACCATGAAACATATTCTACAACTATCATATTACCCTTACAGGTCTCTAGAATCTACTGGATACATAAATCCCTCCAGTTAAATGGATAAAAATCTAATCAAAAGACAATCTAAAATTTTACATAAGAGAGAACCACTGCATAATGTGGATGCATAATCATGGTCTACCATCTCTCTACTAGTCCATAGAGATTGATTATCATTAGGAACACTATTTATTTTGAAGGGGTCATTACGTGGTGGAAAATTATCTCTACATCCTTGAGCTAGTCCTATGCTGCATAGGGACCAAACATACACTAAAACAATAGAAGTATCAATCTTTGTAACTCAGAATTAACGATCAGACTATGTTCACCATATTTTGGTACTATCAATAAAATCAACTACTCAACAGGTAGAGGTACAATCAGTAATCCACCTAGAGGAACCTCCTCATACACATTCCCCTAGATTGATGCCTCATCTCTACGTTAATAATCATCATGATTTGATTATAAAATCCATGATGGTGGTCACTATGATGGAATACTATAATATTCAATACACACCATGGTAATAGAAAATATTTGGTGAGATGACTTAGTAAGAACAAAGGAATCACAACCCATTCATATATGATCTATATACCAATATTTTCCTTGCACTAGTTCTTACATTTTCCAAGTTCACAAGAAGGTTATTCGGGTCCTGGTGTTTGGATACATTAACCTCCATTCCATAAATGGGTTCCTTCATCTGAGATCCAAACATAATTCACTTTTACACTATTACCCTAATTCCAAATCAAATCCCTACATATAGAGTATCTTCAAATTCCGATTATAAGATAACTTAGTTTTGATACTAATATTTCATTACTCATCCCACTAGGCCCCTCTTGGATATAGGAAACCTAAGAGTAAAAACTCTATCCTACCATCAATAGGAAAATAGAAAGAAACTAGCACTGATTAGTATTCTCTCACAAATGGGTGGCCTTACCCTAAGTTACATGTACAAATTCACACAAATTCATACACTATCATGATAAAGAAAGGTAAAAAATAGATAGTTTATATGCATAAATAACATAAAATCCCACAATAGAGTATGATAGAGAAAAAAGTAAATGTTAAAGGGCTCAAATACAATCCAAAAAATACTATTAAATAGTTTGAATCACAAAAAATGGGACTTCTATAAAACTACAATTTTGGTGTCTATCCTCAATCTATCTATCCCAACTATTATCCACTTATTTATACTATACATAGAACTTCATCAAAACTCATTTAATATTCATAATAAATAAAAAATGTGGGTGGATCACATGCATGGGTGAGCATAAGCATACATAATAGGATATCCTGAAATAAATAAACATAACATCAATGTGTGTTATCTCAAAATCAAAAAAGGTGAGTCAATAAGACAGAAAGGGAAAACCATGAAATTTAATTAGGTAGAATCGAATACTCAGAGTAAGTTCGCAGACTCACTCATATAAAAGGGATTCATCATGAGGAAAAATTGTAACACTCACTTAAGAGAACTCATTCATCAGGTCTCCCTAATATTGAAGCACTACTCTGAGAGGACATACCCATGAAGCCTTTCCCTTTATATAAGAATGAACTGGAACACATAAGATGTCACTACACTAGTGGGGGATCATGCACAAGGGCTATGGGTGATACAAACTCTTATCAGTAACATACTACTAAGAAAGGGATCCCACATATTGGATATTGGACAAAGGATACTTGACCTAAACTAGGGAATAATGAGATAGAAAATCACACCCTAGTTGTCATGGAGGGATTCCAAACTCTATTTAGTACTATCCCAGAGAAGGGATCACTCATCATATTATCCAAACAAGATTACATATTGTACTCTCATAGAATTAGACCAAGGGAATGCACCCATAATTAATATTATCAAAAGAACACACATACTCTAATACAAAAGATAAACAGAGCAAAAAAAGGTTTAAAACCTAATTCAGAAGTACATGGAATGAAAGGGGTAAGAATGATGTTTACTTCTAATTACAGTCTTAACTATGTCCATGTGTATGCCTGTGTACTCAACCCATGACCATGTAGTCAGCCCATGACCATGCCGGGGTACCCCTAATAGTACACACTGAGCTTCCACCATAGGGTTCACATGCCATGTAAGAATTGTACATGACCATGTGAAATGTTTCTCAAACCAAAACCCTAGAGAAGTATATAGTGGTATAAACGATGTGTAATCTTATGAACTACACACTGTAGAGATCATACTTTCAATGAATCTCTTGATCATAATATATATTGTATTTCACCGTTGTTGCCTCTAATTATGCCTCTAATAATGACTATAAATTACATATCTATGTTCAACATCTCTATATCATCTCTGATGGTCATAATTCCACAACCCATTCTTCAAAAAATTAGTTTATGTTACTACTTATGTAATCCACATTACCCAACACCAGAAAACATAACCTTTTATTTAACCTATAATTTTTATCTATATCATATCACCTCTATCACCTTATAATCTCCATTGCGCAACCCAAAAATATGATCCTTGAAAAAGAAATTGTTAATGAAATGAGTTTTGGTTTTTGAAAAAATTCAAACCATCGATTAATGAAATACCAGTGGTGAAAGGATCAAATAATGGGGTAGAATCCATATTTCATAAATGTGAGGAACCTATAAAGGATGTTTTAGGCTTCAAAAACATTATTTTTTGGCTTCTAAGAATAAACGAATTCATGAATGGATCAAAAAAAATAAGAAACAAATTATCTATTCTAGGAATTAAAATAATTATGGTATATTAAAAAATAATGATCCATGAATTAATTTTTAAAAGGATTAAATTACCTTCACTAAGGAAAATGATGAATGAGTAATTAAACAAGGAAAATCAAATTCTGATCATAGGTTTGGATTTATCATTACTGTATAATGCAATCACATTTATGACTTTGACATGATCTACTACATTAACTTTCGTCCTCACGAATTCATATGAGTAATTGTCATCAATTCTCACTATTACACCTATCCCAATGATGACACACTCAATCTTCACATTGTCCCAGTGTGATGTGACTGACCTAGATATTCTCCATAATAAAGATTATATTGTCATGTCACTAGTTTTGTAGAGAAAATTTATTTAAAAATTTATTTATCTATTAATAAACCTGTGATTATACCTAAATAGAACATATAAAATTGGAAAAACATATATAACACCTAGGATAAAAACCATTTTTTATTTTCGAAGGTGATATCGATTTTCCCCTATGAGACACCATTTTAGGAATATTTCAATATTGTTAAAAAACAACACGTACATGAGATATTATATTTATTTTTATTAGTATATATATAATGAGGTTCTCTAGGGCCATGAATTTCATGGAATCTTCATGACATACTCTGAAAATATATATTTTAAATATCCCAAAGTGTTAAATAGAAAATATAATATGTTACACATGTTTGTATTTTTTATATTAGAGTTTTATTTAGTGGTGTGGTTGCCATACACATAGTGATTAGGTAATGATGTATGTATGATTTTCGACTTGTTTAGATACCCATGTGGGTTGCGATTCTTATTAATTTGTTCATTGATAATGGTTTCATTGTTTTCTTAAAGATTACTCCGTGGAAGTTGCTATTGGGAAAAATGTAAGTGGAATGAAGGACACAAATGATTTTTTTTTTCTGTTAAAATTTAATTTTCAAGTTTAAATGGATTTT
The DNA here is from genome assembly GCA_963277665.1 of Viscum album. Lineage (NCBI taxonomy): Eukaryota > Viridiplantae > Streptophyta > Magnoliopsida > Santalales > Viscaceae > Viscum > Viscum album. The sequence continues at coordinate 1,629,990,754 of OY728159.1, forward strand.
GATCCATCAAATCCCCAAAAGTCTACACATTTTTAGTTTTATCTTTATTTCATTCCACAGCTTCCACAAATAGAGTAGATGATATAAATATCACTTTTTTCACATTCCATTCTAGGGTTATCCAACCTTCTTCTATCATCATTTAATGTTAATGATTAAAAAGAAATAAATCATGGATAATATATCCTAAATCAATCTTTTATGATATAAATTAGGGTGATCATTAATTATCCTCGTATTAGGATTTATGATTATTGGAAGTGCTATCAAATATTTTTTCCAATTCCAAGATGAAATACAAAGAGAACTAATCATTTCCAAAAGAATAGACCATGTTCCTCATATTTTCAAAATTATTGGTAAATTTATATGTTTTTAAATCCTATATGTGTTTATTAATATGTGGTGTAATTTTTGTATCATTGGATGAGTAACATCATTAAAAAATGTCTCTAAGGATCGGTGCATGAATCTGTGCTAGTTTTAGAGAGACAGAAATAATTACTATCTTCCAAGATTTTCATTCCTAAAATTATGGTTTTCCTAATATTTGGTTTTTTTGTGATGAATGAAATGTTTCAAATTATATACTATTTAAATATATTTTGATAACCTAGTGTGGTATTTTTATGGAATGATTATTATTTCCATAAAATCATAGAGATTTTCCATGAAATTGTTTTATAATTATTCATGTAGAACGAATATATCTCAAAAACATATGAGAACTTCCATATATCAATGAAATAATGAAATAATTCATTTTTATGATACTTAAAATTATAATGATCATGAATACTGGTTTTTTATATATTGGGGTTAAAATTGTTGAGGAATTTCAAAAATAGGTCCTATGAACTGGAACTGGATATGGCTACTAAAGTTCCCGACCAAATGAATTAGTTATCTTCATGATTTTATAAAAACATATTATTTTTACCACTTAATATACATATAGTTTTCCTAAAATTGAGGTGAATCACTATTCAGAGGGAGGTGTTTATCTAGGCCTCTTTTGCAGTGATCATTGAGAAGTTAGGATTCCAAAAATTATGTAAAGGAATAATCTAATCGACCTATTTAGAGTATGGATATTTTTAGTGGTACTAGTGTATATCTGTCCTCAATATATTATAACCAAGTGTTAATCACATCCAAAATTTCTACCTATGATGTTGTATCGTATAGTGAATTCTTCACTAGATAGCTTATCTGGGATTGTTTTTATAGACTTGAATAAGCTTGTGTATGTTATTGGCCTAATAGAGGAAATTTATAGTTTCCAAATGGTATTGAATTCAATTGGATATGATGTGGTGTATTTGAGTTAGTGAAATGACTATAACATAGTTTTATTGGATAATTAATATCTTGTTATCAAGGAATATCAAGTGTAGGAGTTTTGATAGTCTAATCAAAGAAATGTAACATTATTGGTACATTTCCTTAAGAAAATCATCACTAATTTTCTCATACATCTCAATATTCTTCTCGTATCATGTTTATAAATAATATTCTAAGATAGTATTCATATCTATAGGTTATGGGTGGGTGTTTTATATATCCACAGTATCTTATTTTTCATTGGCACTAGCTCATTGAGTAGCTAAAGATTTGATTAATGGAGGAGATCCTAAATCATGGGGTTGCATTTAGTATTAGGTAATTATTCTATAATCCATAAAATTATGTGAATTTTTTCAATTATTCTTACATATTTCCCAACAATTTTCATTATCAAGATATTTGAAATCATTAAGGTAAATATTAGTGAAATTTATCAATGTGAATCCTATAACTAGAACCAATTCCTTATCCACATTAAACAAATAAGGGGCCTCATCGGTCTCAAAATAAAATTTAAAGGTTGGGTCTTAAATAATTTTTTTATAATTATTTAGAAGTTAAAATATATTTTCCACATATATTTCTTCAATTAATCATTCTAGTTCTTCAATTGAGGTGAAGTGGGAAGCATATCATAAAGGGTGATTTAGAGAGAATCTCCCCAAACCTTTATTAAAGATAATCCTCTAGGAGGTGTTAATTCACGGGTTATAAATGGATATAAGTATTAAGTTTCTATTGGAACTATTCTTATGCTTAAAAGGTTGATTTCCTCATAAGAAAATTTTCATTAGTTCGTTTATCCCTCTGTCTGACTGATGATACCAGGGGTGGTGGTAGAGGAAAAATTTCCCCTAATCCTCCCAGATGGGATTACCACAACATTTATATAGTTATATGGGATGTTAATTTCCATTTATAGGATTTTAAAAAAACATGTGAATGATAAAGAAGATCATCTCATTGTTCTAGATAAGATGTGATCACAACTAAGTGTGGTTCAATATTAAAATTGTTATCTTTCCTTAAGTGCATTACTTATTTTATTTTTATTTATTCTTGATGAATAATATTGCAGATCAGTCATTCCCATTGAGTATTTATTTGTTACAGTATATGGATAATTTTTTTTAATTAACTAACTAATAATAATATCCATATATCAGATATGAAACATGATTTGTGATCATGACATTAGAAATTGTCTTATATAGAAGACCTCATTGATCAATGATTGGGGTGAAATTAACCTACCCTAATTCACCCTTGACACTTCTGTGGAAATGTGGGAAATCTTTAGAAATAATTTTATGAAGAAATATTTTCTTATTGGGGTAATAATTGCAGGGACGGTCAAGATATTTATTAGATTTAGGATTCAAAGCTACTTGAATGGAGGAAAGACCAACATTGAGATATTGTTCATCTTACACCTTGACATGATTAGTGTTTCTCTTGTAAGGTATTATTTTTCATTTGATTTTTTTGAATAATACCTAGACACTCTAATAAATTTATTGTTTAAATTTTTCTTTGAGAGTATCAATAATTACATACAAAGATGGATTGAAAATCCCAAACATAATTGGTAATTTTTTAGTAGAGACTTTATTCCACAAAAGGCTTACATCTTCTTCATTCCTGATGAAAGGTTTATGAAACTATTATGAGTACAAATATTTCATTACTATGTTTCTTTCTCATGAAGTTGAATCATTTTTGGAAATTTTAAATTATATAATAGCTTGTTTGTCCTTACAGAGTGCCTGATGACTGTCTCAATCACAATATTGTCATCGGTTGGGAGGTGAAATCACCGGTTGACAAGGGTATATCTAATGTAGTTGATATTTATTTTAAAGAATCACATACTATGATGAAATATTTGGAAAAATTATATCATTAGTAGAAAATTTGTTATGTATACTATGATGATGACCTCCGGAGCCATTTTTAATATCACTATGGAGACAGAAATTATTGTTTCTCAGTGCTTGATCATTGTTGGAGGAACCTCTTTTGTTTCTTGTTGTCTCTCTATTGACATGGGTAGGAAAACTATGGTTATGTGAACTGTTTTCATAATTAGGGAATTCATGTAATGTACTATGGGAATTACCAATATGCTTGTAATTTATATTTCTTTAGGGAGGGTCTCTACAATGAGTATCCCGATGAAGAGGTGATGTATTGCTGGCAAAGGCTATGGCCATGGCAACTATGATGGAGGTATGCAAGAAAAGGAAGATCATTCTTAAGATGGCGTAGATGGATTCCATGGTTTTATGTGAATCTCTATTAGGTAAGGGAAATATCCCTTAGAAAATCACATATATTTTCAGAAAATGCAATAAACTCATGGGTAATCAAATGGAGGTCTCTCATATATGGTTGTAGGGGAACATTGTTGCAGGATTTTTGGCATTTATGGCATCATCTAATCAAAATATGTTTTATTTATTTTTCTCGGGTTATTTTCCTATGGAGGGGATGAAATTTGTTGTCAATTATTCTCTGGGATTACATTACATTAGACCAGCATGAAGTTTTTTCTCGGTGTTTTGGTAGGGTTGCCTATTCAAAATCAATAAAAATGTCAATTTTTAGTTTGATAGTATCCTGGTGAGAGACTTCAAAAATATTGATTTATTGATTTACATATGATGAGGAACTCTATGTTTGGTAATATAGAGAGGACCTTCATGATTATAATTTCCTTAATCACCACCATGGAGATGAAATACACTATATATTTCCTTTCCATAACGGAGAGTTCTATGTGAGAAGTACCCTAGTGAGGACTATTAGAATTGCTAAATTTTAGTTTGTCGATAAGGGGAATACATCCTTGTTTTTGAAATATTATGTCTTAGGAGTAACTCCATAAATAGTATTATGGTTAAGACCTTAATGGTTGTTAAATTAAAAATTACCACATGGGGAAACTCATTAAATACTGTATTCATAATGTTTACCAAGGTAATTTACTTCAAGGTATATTTTCATATTTCCCCAGGGAGGCCCTCATTGATGGGTACTCTAGGGTGGGCCCATAGATCCGGAATGTCATATCCACATGGGGGGGGGGGGGGTCCATAATAGTGGCTATTAGGATTCCATACAATTAAATAATCAATATATACATCCCTAAAAATTCCTCTTAAATACATTTTCAACTTTGGTCTTATAGTGATTTGAACTTTTCCTCTCACTATAATTAGGACCTGAACATGGGTTATTGGGGGTTATTGAAGCTATGTAAGGAGTGTCAAAATGCATAAAAAATTACAATATTATCTCCATATAGTTTCTATTCAATATAGGAACATTTTTTTAGTTCACTGAGTGTTTATTATAAACACTAACATCAAGGGAAATAAGGATTGTGTGATAGTGACAAAGGCCATGATGGGTGGAAGACCTCCTAAGAAACAGTGATATATCATTTGGACATAGTGGAGGTCATTCTAAACTTTCCTAAATGAAGTCGAGTATTGAATCTCTACAAGGAAAGTGTTAAAAGTATTATGAGGTTATGATGGGTGATACCTAACCATATATGGACTATCACTAAGGTGATTACACTAGTGGATTTAGTTTCCCCAGATTTTCATGACCCTTCTCCAAATTTATAATAATGATATTATGGACGTATTATCACACCATGGATTTCACTACTTGAAATTTTAGGTGATAAGTGGGAAATAGTTTACATAAGAATTTGGAACTAATGAAATATGTTGTCACCCAAACTTCTAAATATGAATGTGTGTCATATTTATGTATAAATCACATACACCAAAAAGTAAAAAACACTATTTTATTTAATAAAAAAAACATCACATATGAAGGATAAATATAGGTTAAAGAATTAAAAATTATACAATGGAAAATAATATATATATATATATATATATATATAGAATTTGAAAATCCCTAGGGTTTTGGTCTCCTAATAATATCACATCCGTCAACAACACTATAAAAATAAAATAAATCTACTAGAAATAAGGTTATAATTTTGTAAATAAAATGTAAGAAACTATTATATAAAACCATGTAAATAAATAATGATGTAAATAAGAGGTATTCATTTGAAGTATAATAATGATACAACCATTAGAATAATAATTGACCATTATAATAATAAGTTTTCATTGAAATAGTAATTTGACAATTGAGAGTATTAGAAATAAAATAATATAATATTGAAAAATAATTAAACCAAAAATAAAAATATTATAATTAAATAATTGTTTTTCAAAACATTTTGTATTAATAATAGAAAATTACATGCATTAATTGTGTATTTTGTTAATTATTTAGTAAAATATTAATTTGTATATTAATATAAAACTATTAAAATGAAATTATTTGTAAATTTATTATGGTAAAATGAATATCATTGTTAGAATTATAATTTTGAAATCACTTTATGATTAATTTTTGATATATTTATGAAATAGTCAATTTTTAGTTTTATAGTGAAAAATATAATTTTTTATATATACAATATTTTTTATAACACCATTGTGCTGTAATAATGACTTAGTAATTTATAAGGTGTTTTACATGGATTAATTTTTTTAGTGGGTAAAATATAGTATTTGAAAATAAAAAACATAATTTCCAATCTTATATATCAATTTTAAAATCCTATATTATATTTTTTAAAAGTAAACACTACTTTTGATTATTTAGATTGAATAAAACATTTCAATCCTTACATTATGTTTTGGGTGTGTTTAAATGTCAAATAAACCTATTTTGTTTTTAATAAAACACAAATATAAGTCATAATAATCAATATTATTCACATTCTTGAGACAAAATAAAAAATTAATATTTATATTCAAATACACCCCTCCCCTTGGCTATATGAACACCCCTATTACATACATTTCTTATGAATTCCAAAAAAATAATTTATAAATTTCTACCAAAATAACTATATAATCACTCTTATACACATTCCATTGGTCATAGTCTAATCAAAATACCCTTTCCAAAGGGATTTAGGCTCAATCAAAAAGAAGCGACTCTGAAAAGTCCAAGCCAGGGTTTGAAAAGACATTCTTTCTTTCATTTATCCTTGCATAATTTTTCACAAAATTAATCTTCATAGTACTTTTAATATTTATGTATAATTACTATCTATTTTTTCAAAAACTAAAATATTTATTATTTTCTTAATTTTTGTTAAACTCCCATAAAAGCATCATTCAATCGCTGTAGTTTTTCACTACCTATGTAATCTATGAGGTTTAATTTTCACTTATTCACATAAATAATTTTTTGAAAATAATTATATTTTATGGATATATTATTAATAATAACATTAAGTTATTTTTATGAATTTTTAATGATAATATAATTTTTATATTAATAATATTAAAGATAATCTGTGGTGATTGGTTTAAGTGTTTGTAAAAAGCTTACTAAGGAAGATTCAACGAATTTTAAATATGAAATAATCTATTTATATATCTGACTTATAGATTGATATAATAACTATGCAGTGGAAATTTTTATCTTAGGAAATAATTGGATATTTATCATCAACCATTAGTTTTACATCAAATTATATTTTGAATCCTGATCCAGATGACCCAAAAATGATCAACACAAACTATATTAGATTACTAAAATAAAAAAAACATGATAATAAATAGATTATATGAAATGGAATTAATATGTAAAGGGTCATAAATAAAATAATAAGTTAATTTATCTGGACTATTTAGGATGTTACAGGAGCATCTGAAATGGGTTAGGAATTGAGGTATGGGTTCCCTCTAACTCTTTTTCATTTTTGTCGTTATTCTCTTGATAAATCTCTCTCTCTATATATATATCTATGTCCCTTCATCATTACCCACTTAAAATATGTTTTTAAATATTATTTATATATATTTATTTAATATATACCATATATTTTTTCTTTTCCTTTCTTGGGATATTCTTGTCTTTGAAGTTCCCTTTATAGTCCTCTATTTAAATTAAACCCAACTAAGAAAACATTTCTATTTCTTCTTCCTTTTCAGTATCACTCTTGTCAAAATTATTATCATTTTATGAATTAAATAATGATTTATTTTAACATAAAATATTTTAGTTTTTTTTCATGAAACCCAATCCCTTATCTCTTTTAAATAATATTTCACTTGTTTCATAAATCTTTGATAAAAATGATCAAAATCATAACGTCTTCGAATTTTTTTTGATATTATTTTGAATTTAAATTGAGAAATATTTTCATTTATCATGCTTAATTGTTTGAAAATGAATTTCAATGAAATATTATTATGAACTTTTCTTTATATCCTTAATGATACCATGATAGTAGAATATTTATGGATTTTTATGTCATCAATTTACTTTTGATGGAATTATTTTAGGTTTATGATTTATGTTTGTTTCTTATATATATAATACATATATAAATAAAATATTATGATATTTGGTGGGTCTAGAATTACAAATTCCCCAATCTATTGGGAAGTGATTTATATCACATGAGGTCATTTTTCATGGACATGATACATTTATCTTTGTTAATAGTGTTTTCCATAGATAGAATGTGGTTATCCTTTTCTATTATGATATTATTTATTTGTGGTGAGACTTGAATTATGTTTTTCATTGTAGTACTTATATATGTTCCACTTTCTTAATTCTATTTTGGACCAAAATCTTATGATACTTTTTCACTCATGCCATGAACTCAAATGGTAGTTTATGATCCTTTTCGTTTAGGGCCCCACACTATGATTTTTAACATTTATGATATCTCATCCTATAATTAACCAAATTTTACCTCTTATTGGGATATAAATATCACCACTTTCTTTTAGGTTTATTCTCAGGTTATCAAATACATTTATATAATTACAATAGCAGAAAAGTATCAACATGAAAATAAGATCATCAGAGTATTATATATATGAAATACAGGTCATTATAATTGGTCTTAAATAATTGTTATGTTAGTATATGTGATTATGTTAGTAAACATGATATGATATATGCCATTAAAAAACCAATATTTTGACATAGAAAGGTATTATTTATGATATGAAAGTAATTTATTTATTTTTATATATTTTTATAACTATCCTTTTATTTTTAGATTAATTTGTGTATTCTCATCCCTAACCATCCAATGTTTTAGTAAATAGCATGAAAATAGATTAACCATGTAGACAACAAATGTGATGGTAAATTATTAAATTTCAAAAATGATATTCCCAATATGATTAGAGGTGGAGTGAAAAAACACATAGAGGTTCCTTCATAATTGACTCATGTTTTGAATAATAACATCAATAATATGGATTTCCCTACATATCTAAAAAAATTATGATTTATTATGTTATGTGAAAACATCAACACTATTTTAGTGGATCCTCCTATACATTAGTCATGGAAAAATAAATAAAATTATATTAAATAAAATAATATCATGTAGAGAGAAAAATATATTATTTAAATTAACTAATAAAAAATACCAAGCCTAAGGGAGTGATCGAATCAATGGATTGAGAGGAATCCATAAAAATATTTTTCAATAAATATTTTATTTCACTTTACTTATTAATATAAAGAGATAATATCATAGAATTATGAAAATTGTTTATATTTAAATTAGTTTATAAGAGGAAAATTACAAAATGATTTCAAGGCATGCCTATGGATTTTTCAGTAACCTAAAAAAGAATGGTTTCCCTCTTCTTTAGTTCCCTAAATTGAATTCGTCTAAAATCATTAGGTTTTTTGGACTCTGATAGCTATATAAAAATAATTTGTGATCTTAAGTTGGATATGGTTATTCGTGAGTCTCAATGGTCTTGTGGGGTTGATGTAATAGATAAATAATGATTTTTTAATTATTGTGATTCATCTAAAAAACCTCATGGGGGAAGCATATTAAACTACTCACATAATAAAAGTGTTGGAAAAAGAATCATGGAAACCCAAATAATTAAATGTGGAAAATCTTTTAGTGTGAAAAATAATGTAATCAAGAAAAAGATGTTAATGTGAGATAATGAATATAAAAAAATATGACGGAAGAAATGAAGGATCTTCTCAATCAACACTCATGGTCTAATGTTAAAAATATAGGGAATATGAACACCTTTAAATAATTTCACCATGATAAGGGTCATGGAGGATAATATTTGAACACGTATTATCAAGCCAGGGGAAAAATGATGTTTTTATTCATTCACAAAACTCATTGGGAATCATGAAGACAATGTTGTGAGATTTACCCTTGTTATTAATTAAATAAAATTTAATTACCTATTTGATTATTTTTATACTTATTCATCCATATCATATTTTTTATCAATAAATATTTAATGAATACATCAAATTTTATATAATGTATTCCCTCATGTATATGAATCTATACAATTAACATTTTTTGGGAAAATTTACTAAAAAATCTTGTTATTGTCTCTTTAGTAGAATTCAATTCTATACTAGATATGGACTAGTTTTCCTTAAATATAGTTTATATAAACTCCATGAAGAGGTAAATAACATTCCATATCCCAAAATATCATACTATAGTTTATTAGTGAATGTATAATTATGAATATCCTTTCAAAATTCCATATTATATATGCACATTACTTTCATATGTGAAATCATATCCAAATCAAATGATTTTGGTAAATAATATGATTACACTTAAATCAATACCCATTATGATATAGTATTAATATTTATTTCATGAAGTGTTTCATGGATTTAATTTTTTTTGAGAATTTTAGTTTACTATGATACCACTAATCAGATCTCATCCTATATAAATAGTGCCTTCTAAAATTACCCATTTTGAACAAGAATATTTAAAAAAAAACTACAAGAGTAATTTCAAAAGGGTTTTATATGATATAGTGCTTCTGTATAGGGTTCCCTAGTTCTATTTGGCATGAATAAGGATATGTCAATTTCATGAACCATCTTAGTTACCTTGGTATCCCGACACCTAGAACAACACTAACACAGTTCAAAGGGTGTTCCTAATCACCACACTTTGGAGACTAGGACATTCCATAAAAAAAATAGGAAGTGGGAATGATTGTTCCACAAACAATGTGGAAGAAAGATAACAAATTATAATGCATAAAAATTAAAATACACTAGGAGATGTGTACCAGAAGTAAAAATGGTATGAAACCCCAAATTACTGTTGAAAAGTACTAGAAAATAAGAAGATAAACATCCCAAATCGCAATGGATGCAAAGATCCACATCAACATATCATAAGCTATAACCACCTCTAAGTGGTATTTTACCACTGCTCAAACCTAGATGAATATAATCTAAAAACACTTAAAGGAACTAGTAGGGTGTGAGATAAAAACTCAGTAGGTTCTCACTAATAATTCCATAATAAATCCCAATATATAACTAACCAAATAGAGATTTCAATTTTTAAATAAATAGGGTTGGAATTTCAAAAGCACAACTAAAAAAATTCCTACTTTATATTTCAAAATAAAGAAAATAATTTCAAAATATTACTTCACAATTCAAAATTATTGAATATTTATAAAACAATGGCTTAAATAAATTTTTTTATAAATAATTTTATATAAAATCCCAAGGCATGTAAAATAGTTTCCAAAAATAATGGAATATATTAATAATAAAAAAAGTTAGCAACATGGTCATATTCCTGAGAAGGTATGATAGTTCCTTGATAAAGGACTCTATACACTCTCAAGGTGACAAAACATTATGTACATACATCCCTTTGAGCTCAAGTCAAACAGGACACATCACCATCACCTTTGGTATGTGACATGATAAATTTATGTTTTTGAACAATGTAGAATCGTAGAATGGTGTCTAATTAATACACTAACTACCTAATTATTTCATGTTCCCTATAACAAATTCATTGATGGTAAATTAATTTTAACATATAAATGAATTTAATCCCATTCACCATTTTGAATATTCCAATTTTCCATTTAAAAAAAATAAGGGGTTTTTAATAAAAAAATCCTTATCTAGATAAAACCCAAAGGATTATATCAAAAACCATTTTAAACCCATTTTTATAAATAGGGTTTTGAAATCAATTCACTATTAAATTACATAATCTATTTCCACAATTTAATTCAACAATTTCATTTTTCAGTCAAATTCCTTCAAGTTTACTACAAACCTATAATTCAATGGAATTGTGATTTTTAAAAAATTTCCATTAAATCCATTTCAAAATATTACTCATAAAATTTAAATTTTTTCAATTTCTATCAACACACCCCAATTATATGGAATCGAAGGTTTTCCAATTTCATGCCAAAAAACCATTTTTAAAATCCCAATTCAATAGAATTTGGTGTTTACAACAATCTAATTGAAATCCATTTAAATCAAAATCATTGAATTTCATTTAATTTCATTTAATTTACTTTAATTTTAACATTTGAAATTTATTTAAGAAATTTAGGATTAATAAAAATTGGCCATCATTTTTGAACCACCTACCTCAAGACCAATATATGTCAAATCGTCAAACCCTATTTGGGATTCATCATTGAAGAATCAAGATCGGGGAATCCAAGAAAATGTGAATCACACCTTGGTTTAGATCCAAAATAGGGAGTATTATATCCTCTAAAAATACACAGAGATCTACAAAACCCTAAGGAGAAAGAAAGGGAAAGCGAGAGATAAATAACAAGTAGATAAACCTTATAGGTAAGAGACTGAACAAGGTCCATCTAGGTTTTATATTCCTTTTATTGGGTTTGGTGGATCCAAAAAACTTTTCTTAGCGGCCTTAAAAACTAAAAAAATCATGTAGGGGCCGAATTATCCTCAGTAGGGGTCAAAAATGAGTTTTCATGAATTTTTAATCAGTTTTTGTATTAACTAAAATCCATACGCATGGTTTCCACGATAGAGCCTCATGGTTTGAAAAATAGTGCGGACTAACCATGTACTAGTTTTAAAAGGGGATCAAATTTTCTCCAAAGAGGGATCTAAACATGACTAACCTTCCACAACCATGCTAAATACCACTACCTAGGGTTGCACAGTATTCCTTGAGAGGGTGCCAAGTTTGGGGAAACTGGGTGTCAACCGTGCAGTGGACAAGAATTTTTGAAACTCTTAAAATTTCAACGAAAAACAAACCCAAATGCATCCAAACCAAATATTGATAGAAACATGGGTTTAGGATTACCTTAAAAGATAGTATAATGTTATAACCTCCCCAACATAGAAACTTTATGTCCCCATAAAGCCTACTAAGAAGCTTTAAAACCAAAAAATGAGGCCACAAATGTATCATTAGTGCATCGCTCTCCCATGTCTCATGATTATCAGAACCGTGCGACTATATAAATAGAGCCAGATGTATTATCCTCCCCAAAATTACCTCAGTTTCAGAATCATCTATTCTGATAGGTTGTTCAATCATGGATAAATCAGGTTCAACATCAAGATTAGAATAAATTAGAACATGATATGGATCATATAGATAATTTCATAGCTGAGATATAGGTAACATGTATTACAATGATGTCAAGTATAGTGGATGTGATGAATAGTATGAAAATTTTCCCGCATACTCAATAACCTAAAAATGTATCAAAAAATGGGAAGAAAGTTTGCATTTCCTCCCAAGCCATTGATGACCCATCTAGGTTGAAACATTCCATAACACCTGGTCACTAATTTATAATTATAACGGTCTGGGTCAATGATCATAATAAGACTTAGATTGTCTCTATGGTATCAACATTATATATCGAAACAAATTGAATATTCATTGTCGTCTCTCAGATCAATCATAGTACAACAAAGGAACCTTCACCGATCTCTAAAAACACAATAGATATTTGAAAGGTTGACCATAAAAGGCCTAATAAGGATCCATTCATAGCAAAGAATGCTAACTATTTTCATAACAAGACGCAACCATCCAAAAAATGATCATCCCAAGCTCCACCAAAATCTATAACACAAGTGGGAATCATATACTCCCGAATCTATATAGGTATTAGTTTCTAGCCATCAAACTATAAATGATATATCCTACTGAAATGAATTTGAGATCCATGCTCCTCCTATAGTCCTCTCCAAAAATGAGAAGTGAATCTAGGATACATATCAGAGACTATAGCCAATGGAACTACATTCAAGAGAAAAATCTCTTTCACATAGAGATTTCCCAACTCATCATCTGTGGTTGTATCATGAATGGATGTAAAGTGAGATGATTTGGTGATCCAATTGATCACAACCCAAAATGAATTCTTCTTTTTTTGGGTATGTGGATACCCAACCGAAAAGTCCATAAACATCTCATCCCAATTTCATGTAGGGACTGGAAGTGGATAATGAAAACCCTAAGGTTTTTAGTGCTCAGCCTTTACCCACTATCACATAACACAGTGAGAGAGAAAATCTGCAATTCCATATCTCAAACATGGCCACCAATAATTAACATCGCATGTCATAGAACAACTTTGTGATTTCTAGTCCCACAACCATTTGGGAGTTACATACTTCCCCCATTATATCTTTTTTCTACTAACAGAACAAATAAGTGATTCTAATAGTATATAAAGAACTCAGAGGAGAATGAAAAGTCCTCCATGGTCTCCGACCCATAAAGAGAGTCTCTAATGCTAGAAAACACGTCATTATGTTTTTTTCTAAAGAATAAACTCTTGAAGAGAGGAGTTCAACTGAGCACTAGTCAAGGAATCCCTGACCCATAATTTCTAAAATACAATATGAAACTATGAAAAGAGAGACATAAATTTCAACACTTCTAATGATTTTTCCACTCCCTGAGTTGTAATTTTCTTAAAAAATCATATGTAATGGCATTTCCATTTACATGGGTATAAGCGATGTCAAAATAAAAATACTACATGCACTCCACCCAACACCTCTGGTAGAGATTCAAATATATTTTAGAGAAGACATAACTAAAGATCTTCTGTTCAGAAAACATGGTAAACCACTCTCCATAGAGGTAGTGTCACACCCATATTTGTTTTCATTTCATGTCATGGTTTTGATCCGATTCATTGAAAATGCCGATCCTTTTATTGGGTGTTTGGTGAGATTAATTTTGAGTTTTAAACTACTATATATTTCTAATCACCCTAATTTTGGTTCCCCATTTCTTGTTTTGGAGTTTTTGGAGAAAGGGTGGTAACATCATGATTTGGGCTATCTGTGAGCCCATTTCATATTTTAAAATACAAATTTGTTTCTTTTATAAAACCTTTGTTTTTAAAAAAAACTCCCCCATTATACTTAATTATTTACTCATCTAATATATTCAAACCACAATATCATTTTTAACGCTTAGTAATTTATAATCATAGTGAATATGGGTTTCTTATTTAGTTATTGGGAAAGCCCATGGGCCAATTTATAGTTTTCTAAAAAATAATTTGTTTCTTTTATATCTTTTCATTTTTTAATATTTTTTTGTGATTAAACCTCCTAATAGAATACAAAATACCTAGCCTTACCCACATTATCTATGTTACCTCTTTGGAACTTATTGTAATCACATATTAGTGTGAAATTTCTCTGGTTTCCTCAAATTATCCAGAATTAAAAAAAATTGTTTCTTACATAAATCATTCAATTAGGGCTATTTTCCACAAAAATATTATTTAACGTATTCTTACAGACCTTTGGAGACTCTCTATGAATTTCCAACCCATTTCCTTTTTTGTATGTGTGCATATCTAATGGAATACGAATAGTTTCTAGTTGAAAAGGTGAGATTCCTTCTTTTTTATCCTCCATCTTCTTCCACCTTTAATTATTTATTGGTTTTATAATCTCCCTGATTCACGTTAGACCTAGGGTTATGTTATCCCATGATTTTATGGGGTTTTTCTTCATTTGGGGCTGGTTTTCATAGGTTTAGGGTTTGTAAACCCTCAGATGGTGATTTTGGATGTGTGTTTCCATTATTCCAAGAATTTGAGGTAGGACACCCCTTTTACAAGATTTTATCATTTTAGTTTCACCATTATCATGTTTTTATAACCTTATTTATATGATATGTTCTGCTGTGAAACATTGGTTGTAATTTTTTGTGTGTGCTAATAATGTTTTATGCCATATTTTTTTAAAAATATAGTTGCTTTGGTATAAACGTGCCCTCCTCTTCTTTGATAAATTATTCCAAGAGAATTCACACTTGGTTTATGGTATTTTGAATATTTTTTAGTATCTTGAATAATTTTATGTCAGGAAAACTGTATTTTATCTCTTTTTATGTTCATAAAATAAATTGTTTTGTTAAAGAGTGCATTCCATGTGTTCGGAAAATGACCTGGTTGGATTTTTGTGTCTAGTGCAATTTAAAATGATTTTTTTGGATTTACAAATAAATTGGTAGCATGGAAAATTATTTTGGGATCCTTTTTGGCTTTCCAATTTGGATTTGGTTTTACAAACAAATGGGTTTTGGTTTATAACATGTTTTGGCTCGAGTTTCTAGAAAAAGGCTCATTTCACATTCTTATGAAAATGGTTGTGTTTTGAATATGTAACCTGAGTGTTTTAAGGGATTTATGAATGTTTATTTCCACTGTAAATGGTTTGTATACCCCTCTTTAATAAAATTGAAATGTAAATCTTTGTAAAATTTCAGTTTTGAAAAAAATGATTAATAGCACGTTTGGACTTTCCTAAAAATGAAGAATGACTGTTTTACATGAATATACCATGTTTTTTCAATTAGGATTTTTTTATGGTTCATGAAATTAATTTTTTAAATATTTTTAGGGCTTAAAAATATGGCTGGGTATGATTTTGTATTGTTTTTATACTTAAAAGTGTGTTTTTGAATGAGTTTTAAGCACAAATCCACAATACACTCCTTGAAATATTTATTCAAAAAAAAATTAGTGGTTTAGTGATTTGTGAAAGAAATGTGAAGTCAGTTTGTGGGATGTTTTTGTGTTTATTGTTTGGGAATGTAATTTTAATGTTAAATGTGTATTCGATAATATGTGTAACTTGAATGATCACTAAAGGGAATCCCAGGTATCTTGGTGGGCTGATGTGTACAAGTATGCTAGTAAACCCGTGGCGTTTGTCCCCTGTTTCACGTAGAAAGTTTGATGATGAGAACACTAAATAAACTATGATGATGATGATGTGGGGGGACCACTAGGTTATATATATGATCTTTACTAGTGTCTTGTGTTCACACGAACCAATATTTATTATGTTTACTTTTACTGAGATATGAGGTACCTATGGGTCACAACTAACTAGTGCCTAGGGGTTTTCCTGTGAGTTGTGCTCATAGGCTATTTTGTACCCACAGTCAGAATACGGTGTGTCTGGTTGACGAATTCAGTGGTGTGTCTAATTTATTTAAATGTTTAAATTCTTTAAAACAACCCTCTTGAAAACTATTTTCATTTTGAAGTGGTGCCTCTTTGAAAATTATTACTAGAATTCTTGTTTATAAAACATGCATGTTTTTGTCTGGAAAATTTTTATATCATGGGAAGGCATTTGGAAATCATACCTTTAAATTTTTATTTAAACCGTGAAATTGATGTTACTTTTATTTTAAAATATGTGCCTTGGCAATAGAATACCAGGCTAACCTACTATGTTTCAATACTCACACCTATAATCTTCTTCTGTTTTTAGCCCTTTTGTAGGTTTCAGCTTGAGTTAGATTACATTGGGAGACATGTGATCATTTTGTTCAAGAGTGAATAGAGGGGTAACATAGAGTTAGTTGGTTATTGGGTTTGGTCAGTTAAGATGTTGGTTTAGTTTTACTTCTAGTTTCTTGTACAAATAATGTTCAGTTCAATTTAATATAAATTTATTTTGGGTTGTCCATTTATTTATGCTATTTTTTTGGTTGTTTATATATGGGATAAATCATTACCTATTTTATTATATTGATTCCCTTGGTGCTTTTATTAATCTATGGATTATTAAGAAAGCCTCTTGGGACTTGTCGCGGGCTGGCCTAGATGACCGGTTTAGGGTCGACTTGGGCTGGTTCGTGACCGATAGTGCTGCAAACTCTTAACCACGTGCATCACAACATTAAGTTCAAGATCATGGGTTAGATAATTCATCTCATGTGGCTTAAGTTAGTGAGATCCACAAGTAATTACATGATTACCTTATATAATAATGCATCCCAAACCATAACTTGATACATTAAAAAATAACACAGATCCCTACTCGATTTCTATAAGATTAGAAATTAGTGTAGTAGTAAGAATACCCTTCATATCAACAAATAAATTCTGAAATTATTCATTATAGGAAAACATTACTAACTTATGAGTTAGATACTTCATCTGAGATTCCAACATTGATAATTCCTTAATGAACCAATGATAATAACTAGCCAATCCTAGGATTCCCCAAATCTTTAAAACATTTCACGGTTATTCCCATGTCATAATAGTTTTCTCATTCTCTGGATCAACTCATATCCTATGTTTTGACAAAATGTATCAAAACTATTTTTCTGTCTGAATATAGAAAGCATATTTTGAGAACATGGCATAGAGTTGTTAATTTCACAACATGCTCAGAACTATTCCAAGATGATGCACATGATCCTCTTCAAACATATAGTAAAGTAGGATGTCATCCACAAAGACTACCACACAGGTATCAAGATACTCATGGAAAATCATATTCATTAAGTCTATAAATATTGTTGGAGAACTGGTTAGATGAAATTCCATGAAAAAGTTATCATAATGGTCACACATGCACTAAAAGGTGGTTTTATGAAAGTCATAGTATTTTGTCCTCAATAGATTTTATCTAGATAGAATATTGATCTCTGGGAACCAAATTTTCCCCTAAAACATATCAAACGGATAATCAGTCCATGGAAATGGATAAATGTTCTTTACTGTCACTTTATTGAGCTTTCAGTAATCAATACATAGGTTAAGTGAACCACCATATTTATGAACAATGAGAACCAGCACTGCCCAAGGTGTAATACCCAGGTATATAAATCCTCTCTCAAGAAGGTCATCCATCTAGGTCTTCAAATCCTTCAGTTCAGCTGGTTCCATGTGGGAATAAGTAATAGAAACTGGTTTAGTACCAGGAAGTAATCCAATAGAAAACTCTACCTACCTTACGAGTGAAATCTATAGAACTCATAAGGAAACACAACAAAAAACTCAAGGATAAATGGAGTGAGATGACCATTCAAATATTCATGCTCCAAATCAAATGAAAAAAATATTACATTCCCCAAAATCATATAAGAAGGTCCGGCTCTGGTTGACCTTGGTTCCAATTCTCCTTGAATGAAAAAACACACACCCTTGGTTTTATTATAGTATATCCTTTGAGGATAACATACAATAAAGGTTTTATTGGAAATGAGATAATCCATCCTAAATATGACGTCAATATATTTCATGTAGAGAACTAGAAAAATCAGAGAAAGCACAACATCTACTAAATAGAAAATAGAAGTAGGACTACAAAGATCCTAGTCTCTCTTCATACCAAGGGGTGTAATAATATCCACAGATTGAGATAATGGTTCTGCAGTAATATTTAGGAGATTGACAATACAAGTTGAAATGAATGAATGAGATTCATCAGTATCAAACAAAGAATTCACTAATAATGAATCAATAGTAATGGAACATACCACAGTCATTGGACTAATATCTACTTCTTATGGTGACTCATACACTATATGAAGAAGCATAATTCTGGATTATTGTGGTTGTAAGCCATTTATACTTAAAGAAACTAATTTTCCAGCAGTTTTAGTAGGAGTTGATTATTTTGTGCCACTATGTGGAGTGGAATAAGCATGGAAGAATTCATTTAAGTGGGATGAGTGTCCCTAGGATCTACAAATATTGGGTGCCTCAATGAAAACCCTCTTTAAATGCTCGTGCTTTCCCCACTGTAATAAAATCCATAGGTCATGACGCACGCCTGTCATAGGGCATGGCAAAAGCAATTTATTTTCCTAATGTGGCACAGTGGTTGACTAGGGTCGTCTCACTTGAGGAGCTTTCTCAGTTGTTTAACCACCTAATCTAATTCATCTAAACTACTTATTTTTTGGTATTTTTATTTAATATATGAGTTCAATAAAATTCAATTTAAATAAAAGATAAAATTAACATGTAATTAAAAAATTAAATTAATGAAGAAAGAACTTGGTCCTAGTGTTGAGTAACACGGGTTCATTCATTATTTATTTGTTATTTAAATTCAATTTTATAATTCATTTATTGAAATATCATTAATGAATAACATTCCCTTGATTTATTTAGTGTGTGATTTTATTATGCTTCTGGCACACCAAACATCACCTCCTCCAATAGTCAAATAGGGTAACACCTCAATCAAGAATGTAATTTCTAAAGGACCCGGCTCTACTGTATGTCATTTCATCCCTTATGGAAACCCCAACTCCACCATATGAAGGGTTTGACTATGATAAGGGAGGAAAAGTTAATTATTCAAGGAAAAGAAATGGATTTGGGAATAGTGTCGTGGTGGAAAACCGCCACACCTGTGAATTATTTCCGCCTCTACCACAAATAGATTTAAAACATTTTCAATTTAAAGTGCTATAATGAAGAACACCGTGAAACCAACCCCAGGGCCAAGACTTGGGTTAGAACCTCATTATTGAGGATAAGAGGTAATGGTGGATAGGATATGAATAAAAGATAAGAGTTATATAATGTTTGGAAGAGAAAGGGAGATTGAAGAAGATGGTAACACTTGAATTAAAAATAAGAAAATGCATTACATTAGAAAAGAAAACTAAAAATAAAAAAATAAGAAAATAAAATTCTTATGCTAGCAGCATGTACCTGATCCTCCAATCCAACATCGGCGTCGAACTACCTTTCTTCAGCATGGATGAACTCCTCCTTATATATTCCAAGGCATTCCATCCTCCAGTCTTCAAATTTAAGATCTGCAAAATCTCTCTTTAAGATTTGCTACAGATTCTCTCCACCGAATGATTGACCATGTTCAACCCTTTTAATGGCTACATTGTGGAATGTTATCTTCTACAAAGTTCTTCAAAAATATGTATTACATTTCATAAAAAAAATTCGGATTTATCCTCCCTGCATAGCATGAGATATGGGCAATTTATTTGGAGCATTAATTCTGGATGAATTTTTCCTTTTTTGGTTCCCCACACTTTCAGCATCCATGGTCCACCTTAATGAATGTAAATCTTGCTAATAATCAATATTCAGCCTCCCTATTTAATCCTCGTTCCAATATAATTATAATCACACAAATTATATGTATTTAGACTGATTTATGATCAATTTATTGAGGTGGGGTCCACACGGTTGTCTAGAGTAACTTTCCTACTTGGCTGAATTTTTCGGACCCTTTTGTGGCCGAATTAAATCCTAGTCCAAACACAAAACATGAAACCATAAATAAATGAACTAAATAAAAATACGATCACATTAATTTGATTTATATTTTTGAAGATATGCATGAAGTAGAAAAGTGATTAAAATATGTCAATATTTCCAAAATTAAGTAGTTTTCCAGTTTTATCCCAAAATGCATCATAAATCCAAAATTGATGTAATTAACTGAACTTGTTCAATTTTTTGGGGATTAAAAAATTGAATTACATATAATAAATGATGAAAATATTATCTCTGTCAATTCCCCCACACTTAAACTACGCTTTTCCTCAAGCATAAAATCTCAACATGGAATTCAAAAGGCTCCAATGTTAACAATATTTAAATTTAAATTCAATAAATTCAAACAATTATCAATGAATAATCAAATTTTCAAGTTCCAAAAAAAATATCAATTTAATTTCACATTTTTCAAAGAAATAATCAATTCATGCTTTTAATTTTCCCCTTGGAAAATGATGGAGCTTCTCCTTTTATTCATTCAAGATTCTCAATTTATTATTATTAAAAATGCCAAATCATGATCTACCTATCTTTTGAATCTTTTCTCTCATCACCCATGATACATTTAATATTGGAGTTATGATCATATAATGAGAACATGATTCTTATCTATAGTCTTGTGAAGGAACTAATTTCTCCACTTTGTAAAGACAAAACACACATAGAATCACGAGGACTTGCAGTAAAGGTTCAAATAACTCTGTGGATTAGTGTTGGTGGGTAAATGATTGAAATAATTTAGTGTCAGAAGTAGGAGGTTTGAATCTTAAGTATAATGCATGAATTATCAAGTGAAAACACAGGATAAACCTCACTCAAATCCCCCTGAGAATGTGAAACACAATACCACCCCCTTTTTACAACTTGGAACATGAGTTAGTAAATGATTACAATGAATTATATTATCCAAGTTCTCCTTATTTTTTTGTAATGATCCATAAAGGTATATCTTAATTTTCTTTTTTTTAATGCTCCATAAAGGCACAGGTTTATTTTGAAATTTTCTTCTACTTTTTTTTGGAGAACCATATGAAATGAAAGAAGCATAATGAAATGATGACTCATTCCCAATTTTCTAATAATACATTGCCCAAAATGATGACGCACACCTTACACCACCCAAACATGATACATATCCCAATGAAAGCACACGAAAGGCCCTTCCCCCACACTCAAAATTAAAATATTAATGCAAAAATACTAAAAGTGCAGGTAGGTAAGGGAATATTACCATGTAATGTGTCTTAAACCTATAAGGAAATTCATAGATTCTATGGGATAACAAAGCAAAAATTTAAGGGTGGGTCTTAGGTAAAAATGTGGCCATCGAATGTCATACCTCAATCATTTTAAATGTGTTTTTTCATAGTCATAGCTTTGAAAAATTTCAATACAAGTTCTGGTAGGTGGCACGTCCCAAGATCACTCAAGAAATATACTCAAGATAAAATAGGAAATATTTGGTCTAGAAATCCTCTTGGGAATGGGAATATGACATTGGAAAATCACTCATGGCATGATTTATAATAACAACTAAATTCACATGAATTTTAGAAATTCAAATCATGAAAAATGGAAGGGAAATTTCGTTTACATGAATCAATTAATTCCATCAAATCATGAGTCCTTATTTCAATATCCTTGCTTCACTTTAATCATCCAATTATCCATTTTAATCATTCAATCTCATAAAAATTGAAATCTAAAACATGGAATCACTGGATTCATAAGAAACTCATGTCTCTTAGATATGTAATGTAAAGCATAATTCAATTGTAGGAATTTAATTCTAGTTTAAAGCACAAAAAAATGTAAGGAGTTTCAAAATTAAACATTAAAATTAAACTCCCTTTTAAAACAAAGATTTCTCCTTCTATTTGGGGGTTTCCTTTTTCCATCATGAACCTACAAAAGAGAATTAATCAATTAAGTGAAAGGATCATGTCATTAAAGCTCAAAAATATAAGAGGGATTGGGCTGTATGCTATGCTACTTATATGAAAAGAAATTGGAATATACCATCCTAGAAAGCAAGTAAAGAAAAGTCTTGGTATGATGCATCAAGTGGGACCTAGATTTATTTGCTACCTCCAGAGGGCAGTACCAGCTGTTTATCCATAATCTGATGGTGGGTGGATCTTCTTGTACATGAACCACCACATGTTCTTCTTCCCAGCTTGCAGGTCTTTGTTCTTGTTGAGAAGAATTCCATGTATTTAGTATACCATATCTTTACCCTTAGAAATGTGGTATAACTTTCATGGCAGGGGTAGGATGAATTATGGAACCTCCTCCTCTTTAGTTGGTACTTGTTCAACGTGTTCTTTAAAATCCAGTGGTTTCTCTAGATGTGCTGCATGAACAAAAATAATCAACGGGATATTCAAAATTTAAATTTCGTAACATGAATTTCAAAATCATCCCTTTTATGATAGGAAGCCTATAGATTTGGTTCTTCATGTAGAGAAACTTATATCTCTTCATGGGATTCCTCAAGTATATGATCAATGTTCTCAACGATCTCTATGTGTTCCTCAACAGGTGCAATTTCTTCTTCTTTTTCATATTCATCCAAGGTGATACAAGGATTGACCGAATCTAAAAATTTAAAATCATAAAGAGTGATACTGAAATAAGATTGAATGAAATCAAAAAATATAGAGTTCAAGAAAGCATCATGTCCCTGAGTTTCTTCTTGTTCAATAAATTTTTCTTTGATAAGTGCCTCTTAGAGTTGATCTTTACTTGATAGAGGTAGGTAGTCAGGATCCTCCATTATTTCTTCGAATTCTCCCACTAGGGTGGATTCTTCATCTTCCAAGGCTAGAGAAAGGTATAATGTTGGTTTCTCTTCCACTTTGTAAGGAATTAAGAGATCATGTTTCATTTCAATTTCTTCCCATGCACTCAAAAATTTCTCAGAATTCACATGATTACCCTCTTGTAAATTAGAAGAAAATAATATTTCATCTATATCCTCCAGAAATGGTTGAGAGAAGTGGAATTGATCTTCTGGAACATCCTCTTTTACCCCCTCGGGTTCTTCAACATTAAAAACCAGTGGGGAAATTTCTTCCATAGATTTCTCAGGCTCTTGCTCTGGTTCAGGTTAAGGTTGCTCACTTTGTTCTCTAACATAGTCAAATGCTATTTGAATTTTTCTCCCCATGTCATCCAGAGCATTGCAAATCTTATCCATCTGGGCATTTAGATCTGTAGAATCCACTTCGGGTTCTTGATATTGCACATGCGAGTAATCATTCCATGCATAAGAAATTGAATTTGACTACATCATGAAAACGTTTTTTATAGTTTTTTAAAATAATAGAAACTATCTAAAATTTGAAAATAGAAAAATTAAAGTGAAAACATGATTAACTCCCCAGCAACAGTTCCAGTTTTGACGTACGCCTGTCATAGGTCATGGCAAAAGCAATTTATTTTCCTAATGCAGCACACTGACTGACTAGGGTCATCTCACTTGAGGAGCTTTCTCAGTTATTTACCCACTTAATCTAATTCACCTAAACTACTAATTTTTGGTTATTTTTATTTAATCTATGAGTGCAATACAATTAAATTTAAATAAAAGATAAAATTAACATGAAATGACCAAATGCAATCAATAAAGAAAGAACATGGTCCTAGGGTTGGATAACACAGGTTCATTCAGTATTTATTTGTTATTTAAATGAAATTTTATAATTCATTTATTAAAACCTCATTAATGAATTAATTTCCTCTAATTTATTTAGTGTGTGATTTTGGTATTCGTCCGGCACACCAAAACACACCTCCTCCAATAGTCAAATAGGGTAACACCTCAACCAATAATGTGATTCATAAAGGACCTGGCTCCACTGTATGTCGTTTCATCCCTTACGGAAACCCCAGCTCCTCCGTATGAAGGGTTTGCCTAAGAGAAGGGAGGGAAAATTAATTAATCAAGCAAAGGAAATGGATTTGGGAATAGTGTCTTGGTGGACGACCGACACACCCATGCATTATTTCCACCTCCACTACAAATATATTTAAAACATTTTCAATTTAAAGTGTGATAATGAAGAACACCGTGAAACCAACCCCAGGGCCAAGCCTCGGGTTAGCCCCTAATTATTACGGATAAGAGGTCACGGTGGACAGGATATGATTAAAAGAGAAGAGTTATATTAGGGTTGGAAGAGAATGGGATATGGAAAAAGATAGTAACACTTGAATTAAAAATATGAAAATGAATTACATTTGAAAATAAAACTAAAAATAAAAAAAATAAGAAAAGACAATTCCTATGATTGAATCATGTCCCTGAGCCTCCACTCCAACATCGGTGTCAAACTCACTTTCTTCATCATGGATGAATTCTTCCTTATATAGTCCAAGGCATTCCATCCTTCAGTCTTCAAATTTATGATCTTCAAAATCTATCTTTAAGATTTGCTGCAGATTCTCTCCACTGAAATATTGACCTTGTTCGGCCCATTTAATGCACAAATTGTGGAATGTTGTCTTCTAGAATGATCCTAAAAAAATATTTTTTTACATCCTATCACAATATTTCGGATTTATCATCCCTGTATAGCATGAGATATGACCAATTTAATTAGTGAATTAATTCTGGATGAATGTTTCCTTTTTTCCTTCCGCACAATTTCAGAATCCATGTTCTACCTTAATGAATCTAAATCTTTCAAATACTCAACATCCGGCCTCCCCATTTAATTATCATTCCAGTCCTATTAGAATCACACAAATTGGATGTATGTAGACCAATTTATTATCAATTTATTGAGGTGGGGTCCACACAGTCGTCTGGAGTAACTTTCCAAATTGACTGAATTTTTCAGACCCTTTTATGGCTGAATTAAATCCTGGTCCAAACAAAAAAGATGAAGAACATAAATATATGAAATGAATAAAAATATAATAACATTAATTTAATTTATATTTTAAAAGATATGCCTGAATTAAAAAAGTGATTAAAATCTGTCAATATTTCCAAATTAAGCAGATTTCCAGTTTTAGCCCAAAACGCATCATTAATCCAAAATTGATTTAATTAACTCAACTTGTTCAATTTTTTAGGGATTAAAACATTGAATTAAATATATGTAATGATGAAAATATTATCTATGCCAGGTCACCTATAGGTATAGAACGAGGACTAAAAAGACTCTACTATCAAGATCCACCATGAGAATCATCACACCTCTAATTTCCTTTAACAGAACGTACATTTCCACTGCGAGAAATAGAAACGCCTGATAACTCAAAATTTCCATCCAGGACAATTTCACCCATACTTTCTCTATCCCTCACATAAAAATAAGAATTAATCTTCAACAAGAAAACCTAAGAATGAAAATCATGAAAAATTCCAAACTCTATCCTTTGAGCCTTTATCTTCTCACTTGATAATATCTTTGGTGCAAAATGCATGAGCTCTGAAAATTAGTTTTCTTACTCTGTCACAGTCTTATTATCATTTACATCTTTGAAAAAAATTCATAGCCTTGTCCAAAAATATTGATTTTGGATAGATATAGTTGGTGAAAACAACTTTGAAATATTTCCACTCTATGCCCGCATACTTCATCATTGTCACTATAGTGTCCCACAACCTCCTGCTCAATCCTTCTATCATGAAGGTGGAATACTTTACTATTATTTTTTTGGGTGTGTCCAAGAACACAAAAAAGTTCTCCATTATTCTAAAAAACCACTCTACCTCTTGAGGATCATTTGAGCCCAAGAACCGTGCTATATTATGGGAAATAAAATATTGAGAAAAACTCTTGAGAATGTATCACTATGGTTCCACAGTTGGAGACTGAATGTGTAATGGATGTAGTGCATGTCCCAGATCATGGATAGTGTGCATAGTAACCTCAACCAAATTTGTCTCCCCTGGTGAATTTTATCATTGTGGTTCAGTAGAGGCTTCCTCCTGGATCTAATTTGAATTTCTTCTTGGTGGACTACTACTACGCAACAACAATAGACAACAAAGAAGACATCAGATTAACACTCAAAATGAGAAACAAGGGGAAATAAATCCCAATAGAGAGATAATAAAATTTGTATTTCAATCCTATCCAAATAAAAATTTGGTAAAAGACTAGAATAAATTATCATGAAGTCTTTCCAAAACTACCATTGGCGACTTATGGTTTCCTATGGTGAGAAATAGATAGGAACCCAACCATAACTACATTCAAAGCCCAATCATGATTACATAATACACAATGGATTTAAGACAATAATCTCAACATTGATCTCTGATACCACTTTGTCATGAATCAGCCTAAGTGCCTAGGTAACCTAACACCTAAACCATCATCAACATGGCTTGAAGGGTATTCTTGATCCACATAGTTTAGTGAATAACACCTGTAATAATATGTAAAGGAAGTGGGAAATATTTCCCAGAAACCATATAGAAGAAATATAAAAAAAAAATTCATACAAAACAAAATCCACTAGGAGATGTTTACCAGAAGACAAATAGGTATAAAAACCCAATTTACAATAGAAAAGTACTAGAAAATAGGGAGATAAATAGCCCAATTACCAATGCACACAACTCTTCAAGTCCACATATCAACAACTTGAAACACCTCCGAGTGGTGTTTTACCCCTTCTCAAACAAGGAAAGAGATAATCTACAATCACTTGAAGTCACATGTAGGGTGTGGGATAAAAGCCCAGTTCGGTCTCACCAAGTATTCAATAAGATATTCTAATAACAAATTAACCAAAGAGACCATTCATTTTTTTAAAAAAAAATTGATCTTGAATTTGAAAATCATAAATAAAACAATTCATGCATTACATTTCAAAAGTGGTAATTACTATAGAAAATAATTCATCACATTTCACAATGATTGAATATTTAAAAATAAATGTTTTAAAAATGTATATAATTCAGTTTCAATAAATTCACAAGGAATGTAAAAATTTTTCCAATAATAATGGAATATATTTAAAAAACAAACCACTAAGAAACATGGTCATATGCCAAATAAGGTATGACATATCTAGGATAAGGACCCACATACTCTCAAGGTGACACAATAATATGTACATATGTCCCTTTGATATCAGGTCAAAGAATATTCATCACCATCACATAAGGGATGTGACGTTCTATATGTATTTCTTGGAATAGAGAATAATCATATAGTGTGTTACAATTAAAACACTAACTAGCTAAGGATTTCATGAACTATAGTAAAAAGTCAATGATTAGAAATTTGTTTTAAAATAGAAATGAAATTCATCAAATTTACCATTTAAAATGTGCCAATTTTCTATTTAAAAATCATAACGGGTTTTTAATAAATAAACATTCATTTTCTTGATAAAACTGAAAGGTTTCTATCAAAACCATATTTAATCCATTTTCATAAATATGGATTTCAAATAATTTCACCATTCAATTTCACAATACATTTTTACAAATAAATTCAATAATTAAAATTTTTAAACAAATTCCATCAATTTCACAAAAAAAAACCCAATTGAATGGAATTGGTGTTTTCAAAACTTTTCCATCAAATCCATTTCACAATTTAAATTTTCTTAATTTTTATAAACACACCCTAATTCAAGGGAATTGGGGGTTTTCCAATTTCATACCAAAAAACCCATTTTTAAAATCGCAATTCAATGGAAGTGATTTTTTCCAACATGCCATGTGAAAGAAGTTTAAATAAAAATAATAAAATTTTATTTAATTCAAACACTTGTAATTAATTATAGTATTTTAGGGTTAAAAACGGGTTATAATGATGTAACCACTTATCTAATAACTAACGGACCTCAAATCACCAACCCCTGATCAAGATTCATCAATGATGAATGACGATCAAGGAATTTTGAAAAACAAGAATCAAACCTAGGTTTAGATCTGAAATAGTGGGTATTGGAACAACCAACAACACTTGGAGATCTAAAAGACCCTAGGGATAAAGGAGGAGTGAGTGTGAGATAGAGAACAATGAGATAAACCATGTTAGTAAGAGACCAAACTAGGACCACCTAACATAGATTGGACATGGATGGGATTTAGAGGAACCAAAAATAGTTCCTGAGAGCCCCCAAACCTATAGAAATTATGCAGGGGTTTAATAAGTTCGAGCAGTAGTCAAAAAGGATGGTTTATAATTTTTTTATCAATTTTCATATTAATTAAGAATCATATGCATGATTTCATAGGCAGAGCCACATGGTTCAAAAAACCATAAAGACTAACCTTGTGCGAGTTTTAAATGGACTTAATAGATTATCCAAAGAGGGTTCATGGTTTGAATAACTGTGTGCCAACTATGAAAAATAAAACTACCACGTGTTTCACTGCTTTCTATGAGAGGTACCACAATTTGGGAGAACCATGCTCCAATTGTTTACTAGACAAGAATTTTTAAAACTCTTAAAATTTCAACCTGAAAGACCCCCAAATGAAACCAAACCATATTTTCCTAAAAATAAGGTTTTTAAGAATACCTAAAAAATTGTAACCTTATGTTACATTCAATGTATTTTTCATTGGTCATCATGAGCTTAACATGATCACAATAAAGAAAAATTATTCCCAACCATCGATTGATTATATGTTTTATAAACTATGTGGGGAAAAACGATTATCTATAGTGGATCATCGACCATGATATCATTAATTATAGGTAATATGCGATTTTACCATGGCATCATTTTTAATAATATATAGATGTTATTAGTTCATAGGGATTCCATTTTGATACACTAATGCTCAAATAGTTCTCATAGACTTGATGACTATATTTTGTAGATATCACTAAAAAAATTTCTCGTGGTCGTTATAACTAATATTATCATATATTCCAAAGGAATCGAATATAATGAAAATAATTGATTGTTTTGATAAATATTATGTGAATGGAGATGATATATCAAAGGTATAATAAATTTTAATTATAGACAGATGAAGTAACTTTCTCTGGGAAGGTGAACTCAAGTAATGGAATATTTTTAGATCCATAAAATATAAAAGTGACTGATGAAATGTCAAGAACAACATAGATGATATAGAATCATATTTTCATTAGATTAGCAAGGCAGTATAAATGGTTTTTGAAAAATTTCTCTAAATTTTCAAACCCAATAACAAAGACCAAACTAGAAAGGAGAAATGTTTTTTTGGATAAAATAATATGAAGATATATTTATGTAGTTGAAGAAGAGGAAAAATATAACACTTTTTATCTCATGATGCTTATAAGGGAAATAATTTGTGATATATAATGATGATTCATTGAAATAAATTGGTTTTTTACTCATGAAATTTTTTATGTGATATTATATGTCTCATGATTGTGAAGGTGCATTAGAAAAATTACCCGATGAATGATATAGTGTTAGAAGAAGTAATATTTTATTTGAAAATATATATGCATTATCTCAATGTTGAAAATTATGACATCTATACTGTTAAATAATGTTTAAAGTATACCTTTAAAATGAATAATCTCAAAACATTTTAATTAATATTATTTGAGATGATCATAGACTATCACTTATCAATCTATTTCTAACTTGGAAAAAGAAAAGAATTTGCATATTCTCTATGCTTAAAAGAACAAAAAAAGTATCAATTATGATGATTAAAAGGGATCAAATCTTCTTAGAAACTCCATGATGTACATGTGAATCATTATGGAATGTATGAAATCCTAAATTTCTTAAATAAATTATAAAATATTTATTTCAATGAAGACAAAGGTATCATAAAGGGATGATGTGAAGATACAATAGAATGGGTTATTAAAATATTAGGGGAAAATATCAAAGCTATAAATTAATAAATATGAAGTCACGTGACTTGGGAAATGACTATATGTAATATCTATTCTTAATATAAAGAAGGATCTATTAAATGATGTTGATAGTTCAATATCCTCTATCCAATAGAGGTGTACATAGAATTACAATGATATCATAGAGTTGTTTTTGTGGTATTATATAATGAATGTTATTCAGGAATATATATTAAAGTGCTTGGTATAATGAAAACCTAATGATAAAGGTGAGATTATATGGGGATTGTATTACCATTACCCTTATCTACATAGAAATGGAAAAGCATCACCATTTAAATATTCACAAGTATTCCATAGAAATACAATGGAAACAATGCCATATGTTTTATGAGGGATCATATTAAAAATATGTTTCACTTCATCACCATTCATGAATACTTACCACTCGATAAAATTTTTATGAAATATATTGGATAATTGGTGAGGATCTATGGAACACCACTTTCTATTATAGCTTATTGTGGTACAAGATTCTTGTCATTGTTCTTGAGAAGTCTTTTAAAGGAATTAAATACATTGTTAAACTTTAATAAAATATGTCATCATTAGATATATTTTTAATCTAAATGAACCATTCAATGATTAGATGACATGATTAAAGTTTTACCTAAATATTTAAAAGGAGTGTAGGATCAATATCATCTTATGGTTGAGTTATCATAAAATAAAAACATCGACTATATAATTAAAATGGAAAAATATGAGGCCCTAAATGGGAAGAGATGTTGAACTCCAACACGTTTGGATAAAAATGGAGAAAGGAATCTATTAAGATAATAAATAGTTTCAGATACTATAGACATGGTATATGTCATTCCATTATGAATCAGAATAACCTATAGTTGACTAAAGTGTTTTAAATAAAATCATCGATACAAAAAGGAGTTGGAGTTTATGGATAAATTATTTTTAATAATATATACATGTAAAATAGTTATGATATTTAGGTGGAATGGAAAGAAATGTCCTAGTAACATTTTCTAATATGAGATTCTTGATCATATTGGAGTAATGGAAAATCAAATTGGCCTTCTAATAAACATACCTCAGGTATATAATGTGTTTTATGTATCTATCACGATAAAAATATATAACAATTACTTATAATTTCTCAGAAATTTTTTTGGTAAATATGAATACATGGTATTACAATTCATGAGAAACTAGTGGAAATATTATATTATAGAGAAAAAGTTACAGGAAACAAGAACCATATTCCTATATATGTACCATAAGGAAATAAAAAGTATATTGTTGAAATATGGGAACCTATGGATGTAATTACAAAAATATGTGCACAAATTTTTAACATAGGGTTTGAGATAGAATTTCACGATTGAAATTTTGGAAGGTATGAATAATATTGCGTCCCATACTTTTTAATATTAATGTGTGTCACATTTAAGTATATATTGCATACAATTTATAATAAAAATAAGTACTATATTATTTCAACTACATATAACCTTACATATGATGTATAAATATACTCTATAAAATTAAAAATGGTATAATGTGAAAATAAAAAAAATAAGTAACATATGTAGAATTTAAAATTTCATAGGGTAGGGTTATTATAGAAATAATATATCAATAAATATAACTCTGAATTGAAAAAAATGTATGAAAAATATCAATATTCAATCAATCTGTATTTTATTAAAGGAGAGAGCATAATACTAGTGACCAAAAAAAAAATCAAAGAATATAATAGACATGAAACAATAGAGGCATGTAGTGGTGAATCCTAAAAGCATCCCCTATTACAAGATTCTCACCATCTATGGACAAGGAGTACAAATAAGAGGGGTGGATGATTTTGAGACCATGAGTATCTATAGAGGTGAGCTGATCAACTACCTTGTTTGTCTCTCTCCACATGTAAAATATGCCCAGTGAGTTGCTGGTAAAACCCTACACCTTCTCTTAACATATGAAATAGACCATGGAGTATTGATATTAATTCATGGAGTCAGGAATAATGATAAAATCCATTTCAACCATATCTTGGTAAATATTTTATTGACTATAAATGTGGAGGCCAGTAAGAAGAGCCAGAGCTTCAGTTAGCAGGGAGTGTCCTCTACCAAAGTGAGCAACAAATTCCAGAATAACTCAACCCATTGAGTACCACACCACAACCCCACCATTCATGTCAATCATGACACATGAGATGTCGATATTACGTTTAGGGAAAGAGGATGAGGGAACTACTGAACCGAGTTACTAGGGTTATTTGTGGAGATATTAGCATTACCCACCTAAAGCTGTCTAGGAGATGGAGCTTCATGCCATTTTCTATAAAGATGAACCATGTAAACCTACATGAATTTTTTTTCATTAAACCACAGATTACCCTGATCAAGGAATACCCCCATATTTGGGCTTGTTTCTCACAAAACATACCCACCAACACCAACTAGGTAGAATGATTCTGCGAGATTTTATTTCTAGGCTAACATCCCTTGCACCATGTAACAATCACTCGATGAAGGTGGATTGATTTAACTATGAGAAAAAAATACCATTGAAATCCCCGAAGGACCTCCACACATCACAAGTGAAGTCACTAGATAAAAAAAGATCTCACAGTATTCCTTCCTACTCTCCTCACAACAGAAACATCTAGATACATAATTTAAAGCAGTTATTTTGATATTAGTGTCCATAGGTAATGTAAAATTTCGAATACTACAAATATGAAAGATGAGTTTATCTAGAATTTCATTCACCACAGTAACCTACACTAGGAATCCTAGTGTTCCATGCTAGTTGTCACCCTCTGACATTCCTTTTCTAAAAAGGATTCTGACACATACACAGTAAACTAACATTTATCTTTTTCATCCATAAGGTCAATGAGATAAAACATCGAACATTGATTATTGTCCATCACTACATCAATGAATTCCAGATACATGATTTCCTTTCTGAATGAGATTTATACAGCTAGATATCCCAGAAATCCAAGGGTATTTCCAGCCCAATTGTGATGCCAATATAATAACTCTCCTCCTCCCACGATCCATATAGTTTGAGTTCGATGATATTATGTAGAGACCCGTATATTGACGAACATGGACATTACATTTCTTTTGCGGAATACTTAGTACATAACAATAACACACACACAAGGATCGTAATAGTTTAGTGTCTTTGGAAACTCGGAATAAAATCTTCTAATCGTGGTGAAAGATCTTCAACATCTCCCATAAAGATCTTCCTTTTTTTTACCGAAAACCTTTCTTTATATCATGGGGAAAAGAAAACATAAAAGGGTGAGCTCAAATGCTCAGTAAGGGCAAATAAAGGAAATAAAAATCATATCATATCTTTTTGAAAATCAAAACCTGCAAAAGAGATCATAATATCTTAACATGGAATAAATCATAGAAGTGAAAATGAGATCCCCATAATCATAACATAAAACTTGAAACTTTGTGGCATGCACACATAATCATAGAAAATCATTTCTTGTTAGTCATGACTCATTGCCAAGACTATCTTAGTGGACAAAGTCCCTTTCTGAAGCGAGTAACCCTCGTTTCAGTCCTGTTTCACTGAACCGGTATAACCTACCATTTCATCCATGTCTATCTCATGAGATATAAAATCGTTACCCAATGCATTTGAGGGAGATATAGGTCCCACCCATCTTATAATGAATCCTTTCTTATGTGTGCCACATAATCATAAACCATACATCATAGCATAACCCATGTAATAAAAATGGGATTCTTAAACAACATGACATCATAAAACAATTCATATAAGATAAAGGAATTCATAAAAATATTTCCATCACAACATAATCAAATCCATGTAATAATAGGGATAAAAACAGAACCCTTTTATTATCTTAGATGGAAAATAATTTTGATAAAATACTTGAACTCCATTCTTGAGGAAAATATCCTTTCTACTTCAAAAACATTTTTCCTTTCATAACATGTCATACGACTTTAAAATAAAAGAAGTTGATTAAAAATAAACTTGAAAACTTGTAAATGAAGTTTCTTGGAAATAATGTTTTAAAAATCCATTCATGCCGTATAAGTTAAAAAAAACATTCTTCGTAATTTTGTCGGAAAAGTCAAAAAGTACCTCGTATGACAAAAGATTCCTTTCAGAGATATTACTAAAAACTCACCGAAGGGTAAAAATGGATTTAAACAATTGTAGGTGGATGGAAATAATATTACATATTGATGAAACATGGATGTGGATGATAAAATACACCCCAGTAAATACTTATGAATAAACAATCTCGGATAAAAATGAGATTGTGATATTTCCCTTACCTTAGGTCCGATTTGCTTTGTTCGTGTCCGAAGCTCCTCTTCTTTGGAACGCCTCTTTGAATCCTCCACTTAAGGAACTAAGATTGGTCTTTGGAGAAGACCATGACCTCTAGGATTATTCTAGGGAAGTGGAGAGGAGAAAATGGCAGGCGTTGGCCGAGCTTGAGTGCTCAAATTGGTGTGAGGAGGAGGGGGAGGAGGTGCCCTTTTATAAGGGAGGAGAGGGGCACCTTAGGAATTCTTAAAAATATTAATTTATAATAAATATAACCCCACTTAAAAACCTCCAAAAATGACTCATATTCGAATATTTGATGAGATAGGGTTGTAATCTCATCCACCAATCAAATTAAGACATGTTTGGATCTTATTTTAAACCTTATCATTTTGATTTATCCTTATTTAATCTATTTAAGTTTATTTGTGGTAATAAAATTCTAAATTTTAAATTATAACAAATAATTACTTATTTGTTGTGAATTTTCAATAATTGTTTACTTTATAACATTATATACCATATAAATATTAATTTATAATTTTTAAATATTTTTGTGATTTTTAAACAATTTTATAATATGTTATTTTTGTAAAATAACAACAGTGTCAATTTTGACACTATTCATTTATTTGAATTTAAATAAAATATATACAGAATATATGTTCGAACTAAAAGCTTTCATATATTAATAAAAGGTCATATGTATCTATAAAATTAGTGTATCACATTAAATAGTTCATATAATATTTATTTTATTATTTTTAAAACCATTTATTTGGTTTATCTCTTAATAAAATAATTACTACATCATTTTTGTATAATTATTTAATATACTTATTTGTTGTATAAAAATTTAAAATAAAATCCTATGATGAAGATAAATATATTACATTTCACAATAATACTTTTACTCGAATTTATCATCTTAAAATCACAATATTTAAATTGTTATATTTATTAAATTATGAAGGTGACAACTTTGGCATCATTTAAAATAAAATAATATAAGTGTCATAATCGCTTTTATAAGGATCCAAATGGTCAAATATTCGACCCTTGGATGCTTATGGTTTACATTTACATGGAAAATAAGTTTTGGTTAGGTATTGGTGCATTTTATGGTCACTATTAGTTTAAAAAAAACAATATTCTTGATTTTTCACTAGATAAACAATTTCTGCATCACTATTGTATTATAATTAATGATAATTATTTAATCCCTAAAAATTATAAATAAATTAATATGATGTAGATAATTTCATTAGATTTCTGGAGACTATTCATGTTCGAAGTTTCATGAAGTTTATCACTAAATTAAAATTAATATACTTATAAGATTTAAGAGAGTGACATGTTGTCACTTTCTTTGGTTTTAATAATAATTAAGTTATTTTCATGGACAAATGTCCATTAAATGATTCTAATCCGACCCTTAGA
This sequence comes from Viscum album, assembly GCA_963277665.1. Taxonomy (NCBI): domain Eukaryota; kingdom Viridiplantae; phylum Streptophyta; class Magnoliopsida; order Santalales; family Viscaceae; genus Viscum; species Viscum album. Next base: position 1,630,027,151 of record OY728159.1, read on the forward strand.
TGATATGGGTCGACTTTTAGTCATCTAATAGGATTTTGACATTTGTTAGGGTAATTTTAAAATATTATATTTACCCTTAATTACCCGATTTACCTTTAACTATGGTAAATAAAATTTACCGTAGTTACTATTCATAATTCCCAAAAATAAAAAGTAGCTTATTAACATAATTTGGACCCACTGATTCCAAATATGGAATCCATTTTTCCAAATTCAATACACAAAAGATGCATAAATTAAATTAAAATTAATCCCGTTGTCGAAAGAAAACGGGTTTTTCTTTAAAACATTGCAAAAGATTGAATTGATTTAACCTACGAATTCAAGATAAAATAAATGCTAATGACATACATTATATTAAATGGTAAAAATATATTCTATTTATACTTTAAAACCATTCAATATTATAATTTAACCACATAATATATTACGATGAAAAAAGTTGTTTTTAATTAAAATATAGCGTGTTTTTACTATTCATTAAAATATGAAAGTTATCGGAAAAATATCAAAACTTTATCTAATGTAAATTTTTATATCCTGATTCAAAAGAAGAATATTATTTTGTCAAATTGAACATATAAACATGTCAAAAACTAGATTTAATGTGGGTGCGCCATCAAAAGGCGGTAAAACTGTATTTTTTGAAAAATACTTATTTTACCCGAAATATTTATTTTGTTCTTATACCATCTTCTAGAAATGTGTAAGATGAATAATAATGTTATAAAATTCAAAATTTAGTTAATACTATTCATAATGGCTAGTTCATGACAATATTATAATAATATAACATTTTTTATTAAAACCCGGTATTGCGTACAACACACGCTATCGAGGAAGGTCGTGATTGCGTGTAATGCAAGCCAAGTCAGGGTTGCGTGTTTGTGAAAGAATCCTTCGTTGTTTCGTATAACAGAATCCAACCATATTTAATTTATACAATTAATATATAAATATATACTCAATGTTGCGTAGAATAACTATTATCAAAATTGTGTGTAACACGGTCCAATAATAGTGTTGCGTATACTGCAAGCTAATACGGTGTTGCGTATAGCGCAAGGTAATCTTGGTGTAGAATACAACATAAGACATTAATGAAATTAAAATAATATTTTTCATAAAATCTCAGGGTGTTACATTCTACCCCCCTTAAAATGAATTTCGCCCTCGAAATTCGTCGGGGTTATAAATGGTTTACTATTCGAAAGTTTCTTTAATAGAAACCCACATCGTAAAAAGGAATACCAAAACTTGGATTTAAAAACTAAAGTATGAAATGTAACTATTACCCAAATAAACTAATCACTGGGTTTCCACATAGGTGAAAATATGGATATGGAAGAAAAATCTAACCATCATGTTCTGATGGAGAGTGGTAGAGAACATGGCTATGGAAAAGCCAACAATCACAAATCCATAAATTTGTGACGATCTAAGGTACCATCCGATTAATCAGATATAAGATGACAAGGACAACATTTTTGGTTTTCAAGATCGTTTCCCTAAAGTTGAAAATTTGAATTAGAATAAATACTTACTTTATTTTGGTACAATCTCACTGTTGTTCGTGCCTTGAACAATTTCCACTTCATCTCTTAAATAAATGAAGTTGAATTTGTTATTCGTGAAGTGTTAGCAGATTATGTGATAGAATGATGGGTCATTCCATCTGTCTCAAACAAAAGGTTAGCAAAAATTATATACATAAGTCGGTCTATAGTGAGATTAATCATATATGGTTCCTAAAATGGACTTATACTTCATATTTCATACTGCTTAATATAATAAAACTAGTTTCTACTAAACAGGGACTTCCTGTAGGCCAGTGGTAGGCGATAAAGGCCAGTCGCACTTCGGTTGTGGGTTCGATTCCCACAGCCTCGTCCGAAGCGATGGGCTGTCGCCCGTCCTGCAGGTTGTCCTTTTTCTAAAACTATAATACTATAACATCCCATCAATAATATCGAAAAACAAACAATACTAACTTATGTCCAACATAATCCATTACAATCTTTAGGCTTATCCATAATACTGCAGTCCACTCTCAGAGATTAAATACCATCGTTGATCCCATATATCATAAGATATATCTTGTTGGTCACATTCCAAACATTTGAAGGCCTTAATCTTGTACTCTCTTGAATACCTTAGTGAAAACATGAATGCAGTTAAAAGTTAACACTTTCCACATACCAAAATCCTCAAAATTATATATCCTCAAACCATGATATCACTTAGTCCTTATATCAATCATGAGCTCATGAATACTGTCAAGCATTTCATTTTCTCTTTATCAATTCATTATCCGCATATCATCTACATTCCAAAAATATCTGAATAACCTTTCATGGATACTGGTAACATTAATCAGACAACATTGTAACAATCCTTACATGTCTCTTTATTCTACAGTACCATGAGATTACTTATACAACATTACACATGAAAAACATGTAATCATTCCACTACATTCTTAAACCATTGTCCAAGATTCAACAATTCTTTAATATCACATATCATTTGTAGTCTCTTCATCATCATCAACATAAATACTTCCCATACGACCATACTGATTCTCTTCATGAGACTTTCCCTTAGGGCATTGGTTTGCATAATGCCCGTACATTCCACATTTAAAACATTTAACCAGTGTTGATGTCATAGCAATACCATTATCCTCATCCCTGGTGTTAACTGAACCTTTTCCTTTGCACTTACTGGATTTGTGTCCTTCTTTTCCACACCCAAAGCATCTTCCAGTTCCTTTGAAACATTCTCCTTGATGCCTCTTCCCACATGATTTACATAGGGGAAATTGAACTTTCTTTCCTCTATGATCATCATAAAACTCCATCTTTCTCTTATTAGCCGAGTCAGGAAACTTACCAAATTTTACTTTATTGATCATATTATGAGATTTCTGATTCGGCATAATAATGATGTTTGGACTTCCAAATCCCATTTCACTATGAAGAATATCATTCCATTGTCCATCATATCCTCCATTATCGTGAATCATCTTGTTTCCAGCCATTTTCTAAAACCCAAAAAAGAATAGTGTGAGAGGCAAAAATCATGCTAGGGAAAACAACATAATAAAGGGGGATTACCTTCAATATCTAACATCTTAGGTTTAATTCTATGATCTTTAGCGTAGTTCTAGTACTATAACCTATACGTATACTTAACCTTAGGGACATCCCTAGACATACCTTAGAAATATCTCTAGGGATCACACTAACGTTTTTGCATCCTAGTTTCCAAAGGTTGACTAAACCTTTCCTCTGATACCAACTATAGAGACCCGTATATTGACGTACATGGACATTACATTTCTTTTGCGGAATACTTAGTACATAACAATAACACACACACAAGGATCGTAATAGTTTAGTGTCTTTGGAAACTCGGAATAAAATCTTCTAATCGTGGTGAAAGATCTTCAACATCTCCCATAAAGATCTTCCTTTTTTTACCTAAAACCTTTTTTTATATCCTGGGGAAAAGAAAACATAAAAGGGTGAGCTCAAATGCTCAGTAAGGGCAAATAAAGGAAATAAAAATCATATCATATCTTTTTGAAAATCAAAACCTGCAAAAGAGATCATAATATCTTAACATGGAATAAATCATAGAAGTGAAAATGAGATCCCCATAATCATAACATAAAACTTGAAACTTTGTGGCATGCACACATAATCATAGAAAATCATTTCTTGTTAGTCATGACTCATTGCCAAGACTATCTTAGTGGACAAAGTCCCTTTCTGAAGCGAGTAACCCTCGTTTCAGTCCTGTTTCACTGAACCGGTATAACCTACCATTTCAGCCATGTCTATCTCATGAGATATACAATCTTTACCAAATGCATTGGAGGGAGATATAGGTCCCACCCATCTTATAATTAATCCTTTCTTATGTGTGCCACATAATCATAAACCATACATCATAGCGTAACCCATGTAATAAAAATGGGATTCTTAAACAACATGACATCATAAAACAATTCATATAAGATAAAGGAATTCATAAAAATATTTCCATCACAACATAATCAAATCCATGTAATAATAGGGATAAAAACAGAACCCTTTTATTATCTTAGATGGAAAATAATTTTGATAAAATACTCGAACTCCATTCTTGAGGAAAATATCCTTTCTACTTCAAAAACATTTTTCCTTTCATAACATGTCATACGACTTTAAAATAAAAGAAGTTGATTAAAAATAAACTTGAAAACTTGTAAATGAAGTTTCTTGAAAATAATGTTTTAAAAATCCATTCATTCCGTATAAGTTAAAAAAAACATTCTTCGTACTTTTGTCGGAAAAGTCAAAAATTACCTCGTATGACAAAAGATTCCTTTCATAGATATTACTAAAAACTCACCGAAGGGTAAAAATGGATTTAAACAATTGTAGGTGGATGGAAATAATATTACATATTGATGAAACATGGATGTGGATGATAAAATACACCCCAGTAAATACTTATGAATAAACAATCTCGGATAAAAATGAGATTGTGATATTTCCCTTACCTTAGGTCCGATTTGCTTTGTTCGTGTCCGAAGCTCCTCTTCTTTGGAACACCTCTTTGAATCATCCACTTAAGGAACTAAGATTGGTCTTTGGAGAAGACCAGGACCTCTAGGATTATTCTAGGAAAGTGGAGAAGAGAAAATGGTAGGGGTTGGCCGAGCTTGAGTGCTCAAATTGGTGTGAGGAGGAGGGGGAGGAGGTTCCCTTTTATAAGGGAGGAGAGGGGAACCTTAAGAATTCTTAAAAATATTAATTTATAATAAATCTAATCCCACTTAAAAACCTCCAAAAATGACTCATATTCGAAGATTAGATGAGATAGGGTTGTAATCTCATCAACCAATCAAATTAATACATGTTTGGATCTTATTTTAAACCTTATCATTTTGATTTATCCTTATTTAATCTATTTAAGTTTATTTGTGGTAATAAAATTCTAAATTTTAAATTATAACAAATAATTACTTATTTGTTGTGAATTTTCCATAATTGTTTACTTTATAACATTATAGACCATATAAATATAAATTTATAATTTTTAAATATTTTTGTGATTTTTAAACAATTTTATAATATGTTATTTTTGTAAAATAACAACAGTGTCAATTTTGACACTATTCATTTATTTGAATTTAAATAAAATATATACAGAATATATGTTCGAACTAAAAGCTTTCATATATTAATAAAAGTTCATATGTATCTATAAAATTAGTGTATCACATTAAATAGTTCATATAATATTTATTTTATTATTTTTAAAACCATTTATTTGGTTTATCTCTTAATAAAATAATTACTACATCATTTTTGTATAATTATTTAATATACATATTTGTTGTATAAAAATTTAAAATAAAATCCCATGATGAAGATAAATATATTACCTTTCACAATAATACTTTTACTCGAATTTATCATCTTAAAATCACAATATTTAAATTGTTATATTTATTAAATTATGAAGGTGACAACTTTGGCATCATTTAAAATAAAATAATATAAGTGCATAATCGCTTTTATAAGGATCCAAATGGTCAAATATTCGACCCTTGGATGATTATGGTTTACATTTACATGGCCAATAAGTTTTTTTTAGGTATTGGTGCATTTTATGGTCACTATTAGTTTAAAAAAAACAATATTCTTGATTTTTCACTAGATAAACAATGTCTGCATCACTATTGTATCATAATTAATGATAATTATTTAATCCCTAAAAAATATAAATAAATTTATATGATGTAGATAATTTCATTAGCATTCTGGAGACTATTCATGTTCGAAGTTTTATGAAGTTTATCACTAAATTAAAATTAATATACTTATAAGATTTAAGAGAGTGACATGTTGTCACTTTCTTTGGTTTTAATAATAATTAAGTTATTTTCATGGAAAAATGTCCATTAAATGATTATAATCCGACCCTTAGATGATATGGGTCGACTTTTAGTCATCTAATAGGATTTTGACATTTGTTAGGGTAATTTTAAAATATTATATTTACCCTTAATTACCCGATTTACCTTTAACTATGGTAAATAAAATTTACCGTAGTTACTATTCATAATTCCCAAAAATAAAAAGTAGCTTATTAACATAATTTGGACCCACTGATTCCAAATATGGAATCCATTTTTCCAAATTCAATACACAAAAGATGCAGAAATTAAATTAAAATTAATCCCGTTGTCGAAAGAAAACGGGTTTTTCTTTAAAACATTGCAAAAGATTGAATTGATTTAACCTACGAATTCAAGATAAAATAAATGCTAATGACATACATTATATTAAATGGTAAAAATATATTCTATTTATACTTTAAAACCATTCAATATTATAATTTAACCACATAATATATTACGATGAAAAAAGTTGTTTTTAATTAAAATATAGCGTGTTTTTACTATTCATTAAAATATGAAAGTTATCGGAAAAATATCAAAACTTTATCTAATGTAAATTTTTATATCCTGATTCAAAAGAAGAATATTATTTTGTCAAATTGAACATATAAACATTTCAAAAACTAGATTTAATGTGGGTGTGCCATCAAAAGGTGGTAAAACTGCATTTTTTGAAAAATACTTATTTTACCCGAAAAATTTATTTTGTTCTTATACCATGTTCTAGAAATGTGTAAGATGAATAATAATGTTATAAAATTCAAAATTTAGTTAATACTATTCATAATGGCTAGTTCATGACAATATTATAATAATATAACATTGTTTATTAAAACCCGGTATTGCGTACAACACACGCTATCGAGGAAGGTCGTGGTTGCTTGTAATGCAAGCCAAGTCAGGGTTGCGTGTTTGTGAAAGAATCCTTCGTTGTTTCGTATAACAGAATCCAACCATATTTAATTTATACAATTAATATATATATATATATATACTCAATGTTGCGTAGAATAACTATTATCAAAATTGTGTGTAACACGGTCCAATAATAGTGTTGCGTATACTGCAAGCTAATACGGTGTTGCGTATAGCGCAAGGTAATCTTGGTGTACAATACAACATAAGACATTAATGAAATTAAAATAATATTTTTCATAAAATCTCAGGGTGTTACATATTAAATGATGGGAGAAATGGGGGGACCATAGCAACCATTGTTTTCTGCTAATACCTTTCCTATCAATGTTGTACTTAGCTTCCATATATTTTCCCGAGATTATCTATTCCCCAATTACCTCCCAAGATATATTAGCCTGAATTCCATGTAACATTCCCAATATACTCCTTACGCCAATCCCACCCTCCTGAATAGGATGAGATCCTGCTCAATGAGGCCCAATGTCTCTTACCTTCTTCATAGAAATAAAATATAAAAGAAGATAGAATAATTTCAATGTTGTTGATCACTGCCTTAAGTAATTTGGTGGAAGAGAGCACATGGATTATAATAGATGACAATAGTTTGTTTTTTTATGTTATTCTTCCACCAAAAGACAAGAAATTATTTTACTAGTTTAGAACACGTCCTGTTATTCTTCATATAATATGATCCAAATGCATGATGCACATTATTCTAGGAGAGACCAGGACACATAGATACTCCATGGGGAATGAACCACTCAGTATTCATAGGAATCTGAAAAGGGTGATAATCCTTATTTCTAGGAATTTAATGGAGTGAAAGAATATTATATTATTCATGCTAATAACTTGACTGCTCCAATGATAAAATTATTAATGGTTTTTACTAATACCATAAACAGACCTCTAACCTGCATTAATGAAAATTATCAAGTCATCAGCAAACATGAGATAAGAGATACCCAAAGGACTATCTTTTCCTTGATAAGAACAGATATTATAGTGAACTATAGCCTTGTTAATGAGATGGTTGAGAAAATCTTGTGAGAGGAAAAAGAGACTTGGGGACAGAGGGTCCCCTTTCCTCACCCCTCGAATTTCCTTGATGAAATAATGAGTTTTTCCCATGAATCAATATTTTCACTATGATGAGCTGAATCATATGAAGATAAAATATGTGTCCTAAGAAGAAAAAACCATACCAATTAAAAAATTTATGATGAAGCTCCCTTCGATCATATCATACTCCATGTCCATATCCAACATGAGGGCCATATTGGGACCATTAACTTTGATGTTAAAATCACCTATTATTTCATGAGTAAGAGAAATTCCCCCTTAAATATATCTATCATTAAAGAGGACAAAGAGACTTAGGGATATAGGGTCCCCTTTCCTCAGCCCTCGAACATCCTTGAATAAATAATGAGTCTTTCCCATGAATCCAACTGTTAGCCACGATGAGTTGAATCATATAAAGAAAAAATACATGGTCCAGTAAGAAAAACCCATACATATTAAAACATTGACGATGAAGCTTCATTCGATCATATCATAGGCCATGACCATATCCAGGTTGAGGGCCATATTGGAACCATTAACTTTGGTGTTGTGATCACCTATTATTTCTTGAGAAAGTGCAATGACCCCTTGAATAGATCTATCATTAAAGAGGAAAAATAGACTTGGGGATAGAGGGTCCCCTTACCTCTTCCCTCGAATTGACTTTATGTAATAATTATTCTATCCCATGAATCAAACTGTTATCCATGATGAGTTGAATCATATGAAGAGAAAATATGTGTCCTAGGAAGAAAAAACCATACCTATTAAAACTTTGATGATGATGCTCCATTCAATCATATCATTGGACATGTCCATATCCATCTTGAGGGCCAAATTGGAATAATTAATTTTCATGTTAAGATCACCCATTATTTATTGAGTAAGAGCAATGGCCCCTTGAATAGATCTATCATTTAAGAAACTATATTATTCCATAGAAATACACAGAGGAAGTTGAACAACCAACCTTCAGTTAAGGATAGAGGCAAGAACCATGTATGTGAAATTCTATATACTCATTGTGAGATAGTGATTATGGAGGTCGGGGATCTTGTTTTTTGGGAGGATAACTGTGGTTTTTACACATACTGAATAAGGAAGATAAACTCAGTGAGAGAAATCCTGTACAGACATCACCATATTTAATTTGACTGTACTCCTTGATGCTATAAAGATAGGATAAGGGAACTTATCTGGACCAAGGTCACATTCTAGATTAAGAATCTTCACCGGCTCTAAAATATCTTCCACAAGCGTCATAGACTCAAACCTCTCACTATCAATCCGAAACAACACCAAAAGAATAAAATTAGAAATTTCCTCATTCCCCCTTGGATATACATCATTCATCATGGGAATTGGTCCTGTAAGAAGATCCTTGAAGAGAGCCTCAGTCATGCCTCCAACAACATTTCAATCATCATTGCATGAGCCATCCTCCATCCAGATGTTGGGAAAAATCAACCCATGTTTTCTTTAATGCATTCATTAATGTAAGACATGTTCTGGTCACCATTGGGAAGACATTTGACTCTCAAATGATTATGATCACTATGATCCTCTCAATGTAGCATTTCGTCTAGTTTATCCATCTTGATTGAAATCTCCCAAAACACTTTCTCACTCTAGTTCAATTCCATGTTAGCTCCCAAAAAATAAATCTCATACTTTACAACATTGAGTTCTTGAGTAGGAGGAGGTTTTTTTCTAACCCACACCCAATAGTCTGCCTTGAGATACCTTATTTTGTTATAAAAACATTCCCATCAATTTACATGCACTGGATTAATCCACGATTCATTTACCATTATTTGATATATGAGGTAACTGACCAACAAATCAGAGAACCTATGAGACTACCACCTATCCTATATGTTAGAGAGATTGACCAAAATGGGGGAGTGGTCAGAGACACTCCAAACTAGGTGATAGGCATTAGCGTTCTGGAATATTTAAATGGCATGAACATTTTCATGGAAACAGTCTAGTCTACACCATGTACGATGATTCCCTCTTTGATTATTACACTAAGTGAAGTGGATTCCATATAATCCGTGGTCTAACAGGCCTTTATGAAACCTTAGTTGAGATAATTCTAGGATTTCTTTGTGAGGAAAGGGACCCCTAACATTTTTTCACATGGGTCTATTACCAAATTAAAATCTCCCCCACTAACCAATAACATCCCATTCGATTAAAGGAATCAAGATATTCCCATAGGGAAACGGTTTTGTGGATCACCAATATAATATACAATGGAAAAGAAAAAGGTTTTAGGGTCATTACTTATTTTTTGGTGATGCAATGATCTGATTTTTTGACCAAATTCACAGTGATGATCGAATTATAGAGGATCCATATGTTTTGGTTGAGAGAATCAGCGTGCATGAAACCTCTCATATTTATTCTATTAGAAATATCATGGATCGTAGAAGAATTTTTCATGGGATATATCACTGAAACAAGAAAGATATTATTGGAGTGGACCTCATTATCAATGAGGTCAGTTTTCACATTGGCACATAGGCCTTGAGAATTATATATAGGGAGGGAGGACATTAAATTGGCGATTCCTGGCTTTGGCACGAAGCTATTTGGCCTCAATGTCATGATGAGAGAAGTACCAAAACATTTGATTCATTTGGGATTTGTTCCTTTCCCTAATGAAATATACTGAAAGGGTTGATGGAGGAGGAGTTGAGGTGCTCATAAAGTTACATATGATCATGGTTAGACATTTTCAAGAGACTTGTGACGTAGCATCCATAATGTCCCTATTTATGTTCATTGAAAAAGACACTAAAAAAGATTGTCGAAGGATCTTCCTTGAATGAATAACTTATGATGTGTCTATGAGGGGTTCATATTTAGTACACATGCATCGTGAAGGGAGCTCGGGTGGGAGAAAGATGCCCCAATCATCTATTGGGACATGAGATTTTTAACGGGGGAAAACACCTCAGTAGTTGTGTTTGATATATGACACGTTTGGGGAACCTTTTACTGAAGAGATTCCATGAATGGGGAAGACAAAGGAAAGACATTTGTGGAGGTACGAGAGAGGCATATATGAAATGTCACATTGGAGAGGTCTCGAAATGGAAGAAATAATTGAGCGGAGGGGCTCAGATCACACAAGGAGAGGGCATAGATGGAGGGGGAGCTTGCAATACCTTCACCCCGAGTAGCACTATTGGTAAAGAGGGAACTTCCCAAGGGATGATGATGGTAATGAAGGAGGGAAACAGTGAGAAGAACATAACTAAGGCCATGTAGGGGGAATCATTCAGGGGGAGGTGAAGAGAGATGGGGACTGAGGTTAACCGATATTCATTGGATAGAGGGTGCATCATAATACACTGCCAGCACACCAGAAAATACTAGCTCATTTTTATAGGGAGATGAAAAACATAATGAGGAGTTGGGAACCATTCCAATAGGGGACATTAGTTTACCATCACCCTGATGGTATCTTCAACCAACCGAAAGAGAATCTCCTTGTATATGGATGAAGGAGGAGAACACGAGAAGTGATGAAAAAACAAGTTTTGGTTTCCAAATAAATTATTCCTACACATGAAGATAGATACAGTCTGAAAACTTCTGAGAGATGTCCAGTTCGATACAAATCCAAGCTACTGACGGGTCTTCAAGATACAGAGTATGGGAATCCACATAGAGAAAGACACTGATGGAATCACAAATGGCTCCCAAGATAGTGGTGTTCTAGAATGGGAGAGGAATTCCTAGATTGTTGATCCATACTGCCACATGGGGTGACTCTCACCTCTAATATATCTCCTTACCCCAACATGAAAGGTTGAAGTGCCATAGATCTAAGGATCTGGGAGATTTGCATCAAGTTAGAATGAAGTCCTCCTTCGATGTGATCCCAATGAAAAAGGCTTTCCTTTTCATCAGTGAGACTCGACCCTGATATGACAGACCCAACGAATCCCAAAATATTCAAAAAAGGGGAAGATTTTGTTTATCATAACCCAATCTCACCACAAGGGTCCGCTAAAAAACTGAAAAGTTTAATATCATTATAAGAGGAATAGTTTGGAATGACTATTTTCCCAACCATGTTAACTAATTGTGAATGTGTTTTTATAAGTAGTACCTATAAAAAGTTATATAGTTATCCAAAAAGTGTAATTGACCATACCTCCCTTCAATAATGATCCAACATCAAAATTTTCATGTTTATAATTCACGATAATTATAAATATTTTCTATTGAATTTTTATTAGCATATTGTTAAGTGTTGTATATGTCAATGAAAGTAATCAATAATAGTTTTAATGAATGAATTGGGGTTTATTATAAAATATATGTAGATTTTGGTATCATATATATATAATTAATTAATTAATAACATTAATAAATAATTGTTAAGTAGAATTTTAATTAATATCTTATTAAATTAAAAATTTATTAGTTGCGTTATAAAAGTGTGAAAGAAAAATAGTTGTTAGGTAATCTAGTGGTATATATAAATCTTCATTATTATTATAAATATGTTAATATTACTATTAAGTGAAATTTTTATGTAAAAAAAGGGATAACCCCCCATTTCTACCATTTTCTTAGTGCACAAATGCGGAGGTGGGAAGGAATTTATTTTCCTATCATGATTCACCTCCTAGGGAATTATCTATCCCCATCCATGTATGACAAAGGTAAGATTCCAATCTCACTTTCCATTTTTTTCTTTTTTACTTCTCTTCTTCTTCATTATGGGATATTCTATATCTAGGGTTCCTTGATATTTATTGTTCTACCATGTAATGGTGTAACCCTCTAAAATAATATTTTTTCAACTGATTTAGGTAAGGGGAATAATTATGGACTATTTTAAAGATGATCCTACAGTGAGACAGATTTATATGAGTTTCCCTTCCCATCAAATCTTATATAATAATTACTAGGTTCACTGGGCTAGTTGGTGTCCAACATCCTCGAGTCTCAAAATAAAAACTAAAGACTCATATATCATGGGTTTCGTATGTAGAGGGGGTGTCGTTTGAGACCCCATGGGATTATTTACTTTGGAATTCACATCACACGTTGGATGTTATCTTTCTCACCAGGCAGAACCAATGGCTATGCTCACTAGTCTCTCTATATGTTAACAATGTTACCTGAGCTCACAACCATGGAAAAATAATCTTTTATTTTATATAAATATCTATAGGGAATTGGTATGTTCTGATGGTCGGTTAACTACATAGTGAAAAGGTGAAGGAGTTTCTGCACCGACCATACACAAGTTCTTCATACTTGGTCCGAGGGAAACAAGGTTGTGAATCATCCTACATCTATGGAGGACCTATAATCTAGTGTTATGTGCTTCATAGGATTGAGTTCCTTGAGGTATGAGGGGGAAATTTTGTTAATGGGGGATGATCTTGTTCTCCACTCATTTAGGGCACTATAGTCTCTTGATTTTTTATTTCTTTCCATGTTTATTTCCTTTATATTTCTATATTGTTTGTTCGTATGATTTTTTGGAATAACTAAATAACAAAATGATGATAATTAATGATTCTTATTGGGTATATAGTAAGTAGCTATCTATTCAAGACCATTTTTTATTTTTTAAAACATTAATTATTGTGTTCATAAATTATTTTTTCATATTATAAATGTCTTAGTGGATGATAATATAATCATAACACTCGCAAAAATAGTTGAGTGATCGAAAAAGATATGTGGATCTATTTAATTACCATTCATAATTATTCCAGGATTAAATAATGTTTTTAACTAATTTTATGATGAATATAAATTTTATATAGTCTATTACTTTTTATTTTTTTGGGAAAATAAATCTTTTCTTCTATTTTTGACATTTTACATCAAAATTAGTTGTTTAATATTGTGTATTATTTTCATTTTCAATTATATTCCCATAAGGTGTTTGAGATAATTTTTTTAGACATTTTTCATATAATTAAATGATGTCATTTACTTGTAATAATTATTTAAGAGTTATAAATATTTCATTCATGTTTTAATGAATTATTTCCTTGGTTAATGAGGTATTTAGCTTTATTAATGTGAGTTGGTATTAGGTTTCATGTGAATTTTAGTTATGTTGTGTTATTATGAAATATGCATGTTTAAATTTATTTTGATCATACATTTTGATTTATAATTAACGTTGAGTTTTTTAGATATATTTTAAAATATTAAATCCCTTTATTTTTTTAATTTAATCATGGGAAACCTTGGGTACTTAGTTTGGAACAGAGGGAATTCACTTACACTTGGTTATGAATTTTCTCATCCTAGTCTACCATGTACCATCTACATTTGATGATATTTCATGTTTGGTCTCATTGTAAATTATTACCTTTATGTATTCCTTATGAAATGTCTACTAATTCAAGATTTCAATTTGGGTAGTGTCAATACCAAATAATTTAGGATTCTTCTCAAACTAGTTTTATGCAAGCAGTTAGATATTATTAGGATATGGATATGTTTTGTATAAAAATAAAATATTTCATGACCATAGTTTCCCTGGGTTATCTCCTATGATAGTTGGATGGTTTTGGAATGTAAATATTTTCCACTTTTCATAGGTTCGTGAACATGTATTATTTTCATTAAATTTTAAAAAAAAGATTTTATTAAAAGAATGATTTTAATTTCGATGTTGAAATTTTTTTAATATATTTTGAACTATCATCTAATAGTATATTTTATAATCATTATTCCTATATAATTTTCTAGTATCCTACAATTCATGTTTTCTCACACCATATATATATGGTCCATGCTTTTCATATATAGATATTATATCTTAAAGGATGAATATTAATTATATAACATTATTATTCATGGATGAACAATAATGTTTTAGTGTATTTGGAGATTATGTACTCAGTCTTCATGTTTTATGAATGATCTTCAATATCCCCCAAAATTAACATTCCTCATAGTATGCTACATTGGAAAAACCTACATAAAACTGTTATTCAAAAACTAGGGAAATTAAACATAATAAAGGGTGAGATAAAATGCTCAGTAAGGGTTAACATTGACGACATCAAAGATCCATTAAGAATAACATAACAACAATGGCATGAGAACATGTACTTAAAATTTTAAAACCATTCCCAACATATCATGAATCAGAATCATGAGTCATGGAATAATGCTTGGCAATTCATAATACTTGAATCACAATGTAATAATAGAACACGATCCATGAGAGAATAATAGTTTAATAATACATAAATTTTTATCACACCCATAAGCATAAAAAATAATTTCATTATAAAAGATTCACTTTCATGACTATTATGTTTGATTTTTTCACTCCCTATTCCATCCTATCTCAAGTCAAGGGTTACTCACAAGACTATTATTGTGGATAGAGTCCCTCACTAAATTTGCATCACTCCACATTATTATTTTAATTAACTGATGAGATATCCATATTTAACCATAAAATGGTGGGGTATATATTTTATGAACCAAAAATAAAATAAATCATATAATAAATTTGTGTTCCAAATAATGACAAAACATTTATCATGTGATAAGCAATAGGAATGAAATGAGCTTCATATACATTTCATAATTTCATCATAACATAACTAGTGTAAAATAAATTTGTTTCATAATAATACTGTCATTGTAATGTTAAAGCATAAATATAGATAATAATGATGGAATAGTAGGATTATATCTTTATTGAAGCATAATTAACCTCAACGATGTTATTAATGATGAAAATTACATTAAAAGATATCTAGAATATTTATTGAGGATAATATCATTTTAATTTTAATATCGATTCTTTGAAATCAAATAATATCTAAAATATACTGAAAAAAATAATTTAAAAGAAATATTAAAACATATAAATTAATATGAAAACCCATTTTTTTCATGACTGTAGGAAATTCCATTGATACCACATATGTAAAAATATTATTAATTTATCAATTTTGGTAAAACGTAAAAGGTATCTCATTCAAAAAATGAAATTATGTTCTCTTTGAAACATTTTTATAAAAATTAAAACAATTTTAAAAATGAATTTAAATGTGATATTATGGATAGTAAAATATTATTAATTTTTTTTAAATAAAACAAAAACATGGATGAAATAAATTCCCTTTTATAGATAAAATAAACCCTTTTCTAAAAAACATTTTCAGGACAATTTTAAGTGAAACATAGAAGAAAATGGTTCTCTAACATGAAAATTACTTGAAAATATAGAATAGAATAAAATTCATGAGATTAATAAATGTTTTTTATGAAATTTCATCATCAGGAACTTAATCATAATCATTCTTGGAAAACAATGAGATTGTAACATTGAACCCTTACAACATTGAATGATTTTTAATCATAATCCCCATGAAGGAAAAACATATAATGAAACATTAAATATCATGATAATAATTATATTCATGATATAACATTTTAACAGGGATGTATATACCCCTCATAAATATAAATATGTGCATAACAAAAATAGGTCTCAAATAAACAATAATGAGGTGAATAACACATACTGATTTGAAATTCTATGAATCAAAACCTCATGAAAGAGAGAAAAATATATAGACCACAATATTAATTAATACAATAAAAAGTAATTCATGGGAACAATATACACCACAAATATTAAACAATTGGTGAATATGTCATGTGTTTATTAAAAATAAAAGTGAGACAAAAATCCTTTATCTCATGTTTCAAATTTCATAATACATGTTTGATGCTAATGTATAATAAATATTGATTTATTATACATGTATTTTATTAAATTAAGAATATATATCATACCATATATGATTTACTTATGACATCTTATCACCGTTTTATTAACAATTCTTTATTAAAATCACTCTTCTGTGTGATAACTGTTTTGATTTTCAGGCATGATTCGATTCGGAAGTCATGGACATTATAATATGATCATGGTTAAATAATCTAAAGAATTTTAATCATTTCATGGGTAAAATAGTCAATAATTATATACTTTTTTATAACTAATCATATAATTTTTTGGTGAAGAACAAATTACATTACTTCGAGGAGATGGTAGTTCATATATATGCATGAGTAATGTTTCCATTTTTAATGGATGGATTGAAAGAAAGTTAAATAATAATTTACCTTTAAATAAACATACTATAATATTTTATGTCATATATATTAATAAATAGTATCATTATAACTATCTATGTGATGTGGGGGTGGAAAAACAAATGAGATGCTTCAGGGTGGAGGTAGTCCACATATATGTACGAGCAATGTTTTCTTTTCCCATATGATAGAAAAAAGGTTGATAATGGTTGTTAAATAATCATAATAAAAAATAAGAATATTTTTGATACTAAATTAATAATTTTATTACTTATACTAGCGATTTATAATTTTTGAAAGAATAGATAAATTGAAAGTACTTAGTGATGAGTTATACCTCTTCATTGAGAAACCACTTTGGGATTACACCTTAAGCCTTGAAAGGATACTCTTTTGGAAATTTTAAAAGATACGTAACATGGGAAATGAATAATAGATGCTTTAATATGTAAATTTAAAAGAAAATATAAAATAAAATGGTACTTTTAAATTTCATGATTTAATGAAAATAAAAGAGGGTATTTGAAAAATTGGAATTTTTTACTATTTAATAAAAAATAAATCATTTCAGAAAAGTCCCAAAATTATAACATAGGATAATTTTTTTATTTTGTTTTTAAAAATTATGTTATTTTTTTAAAATAAAATTTATAATATAGATCGAAATTAATTTTATATTTTATATGAAAATTTCAATGAAAATAATTTTTGAAGAAAATGTTTTTTGTATAATAAAATTAATTTTCTAAAAATTGTGTAATTATTCTATAAGAATTAATCAATAAATTTTTATTGAGTACGATATTTATACATATATTTCAAAATGAAGTAACTGATATTCAGAATCTCCAATTCAACAACTAGGTCACATTTAAATGATAATGTTGTTATAACACTCCACAATTCGCTTGAAGCACAGTGTTGTGTGTTAAGAAATCCTTTGAGCCTATTATTGTTTTAAAATAAATATTTGGGGTGTTACATTATCCCTCATTAAATAAATATCACCCTAAAAATTTTTTCTTTATAAAGGTTTCGAAAATTTTAAATACCTCTGTTGAAAAATATCATCGCACAGAGGGATAATAAAACTACCTTTGAAAAGGGGAAGTGGGAAACAAATTGGTAACATGAAATGAAACATAATCATGTTATAAAATATAGATAAAATAGGTGATATGTTAAAATATATAAATGGTTAATAAAAATATCATTGTATGACTAATATATAGTGAAAGAAAACAAGTCATGTGAAATTTAATGACCACAAAACCATAAATTAGTGAGGGGTGGAAATTTATCAAAAAAGAATGTAGAATGGAAACATTTTTATTTCAACATTTGTTTCTTAATTTTTAGATATTATATCACTATAAAGTTACATAAAACTATATTATATAACTACGTGATTTTATTCCCTTTCATAGGAAAACTTTTATCCCTTTGTTGTGCTTTAATCATTCTCCACTTCATATATTACTCCATGAAACAAATATTCAAGATGCTTTTTTCATACCTAAAGCACAAAAATAAGATTTTAATGAATAATAAGTTCCATAAAATAATGATAATTTATCTTTATATCTGTAAAAATTTACCAAAACCGAAATTATTAGAACAAGTTATCCAATATGGATAAATATAATACATTAATCACTAAAACCTTAATAATAAAACATAACATTTATCTTAAACAATTCCATAAATATTTTAATTTAAGGTCAATCTAATATATATATATATATTAAAACCCCAATAATTTTATATATTTTACCACATTATTTAGATCAACTTTGAAATTTATCCATAGACAACAAGAATCATCCCATATTTTCACATACCAAACATCTGAATTACATGATCAAAAATTCACTTTAAACATGAAAATACTTTACCAAAAATATTTTAATCAATATAAAACCTAAATGAAAACAAAACTTCTAATAAAAATTAACTATATCCTTATTCCTTCAAAAAAATGAAATATTATAAAAAATATTCCATAAATCCAAAAAATCTACAAACTTCACCAAAGATAACCTTAATAAATTTTTCATCAAATCACTAATCAATTCCAAGGTAATAATTTCTATTTAATTTACATTATGAATATTAATTATCCCTTTATTCCAACTAAACATTAAAATATCAACATTAATAACAAGTTAAGAATTATTTATTCCTAAATCACATGTTTTCTAAAAGAACGACTTTACCACAGATTCATTATTCTAGTTTGTCAATACCATTCAACATATGATTTAAAATCATGAAAGAAACACAACTATAGAAAAATCATTATATTTTTCATGATTATTATAACTAGAATATACTAAAAAAACACTTATATAACATAATTATATAAACATAGAAAAAAACTTCAATATTTCAACTTCAATGATCAGCATAACATAATACATTTCCTGATCATGGAGTAAACCATTTGATTAGAGAACTTACTTAGATAATTTTTATGTTCCCAAAATATATAAAAAATCCCTCAAAAATAATTTCCCTAATCCCTTCAATTCTGTATAAGAAAAAAATCTTCCCCTTCATTTAAAAAATTCTATTGGGTGTTTCTTCCAACATTATTGTCATTAATGAGTTTAATATTTCTTTGACCTATGTTTATTACTATATAAAATATCATAAACTTTAATGTTCCTCTAATTTGTTGTTTTGGGAAACTTCCTGATGATTATATTGTTAATTATAAACCACGATAGTTGGTTTTGAATAATTATATGGTACCTTATTTAATCCCTCGTCTCATTCTATTTCTCTTTTGGAAAATCACTACATTTTAAATCACATTCATCATTAACACAATTAGTCCTACATCGAATCATTGACTTAAACCAATTAGAAACCTGACTGTGAGCAATGATGATTATAAAATATAGTAACATAGAGATGGAAAATCACTATAAATCCTGAAATCGTACTTTCAATCTAGGACACAATAGGTTTATCGTAGGACATCTATGATCATTATTAATTAAAATAAAACACAACAGTTGATAAAAAACTTTTTCATTAATCCAAGCATATCACCCAATGAGTTTCAAACCATGTGTGAAGTAAGGGCACACTCACTATACAATCTAATGATTTTTGAGATACAATCAACCAAATATTTTTAGGTTTATTTCCCTTAGATTAATATATACCAAAAGTGCATCCACATTTAGAATATAAAAAGAGATATATTTCAAGGAAACCCACTTAATCACTATCTTACCAGAAAATTAGAATGTTAACCAATACTTGTACCGATACCTAGGAGTTTCATCAAAGTTATACAATCCTAATCTCAAAATATTAACTAAACCCTACTCTATTACAAACTATAGTGACCCATACCTTTCATACATGGATATTAAAGCTTAATATATTAATATTCATTAGTTTACACTATGACCCACATAAGAACCGAAAAGGTTTAGTGTCTTTAGAGACAACATATATAATATTCTTATTCCATGAGAATATTTAACATCTCCCACATTGTTCTAACCATATAGTACTCTTCTTATACATATAGTATTTATGAACATTCTTCAAAACCCGGGGAAAGGAAACATAAAAAAGTGATAAAATATATACTTAGTAAAGATGAATAAAAGATATATAAATGATAACTTAAACATAAAATGAGAATGAAGGTATGATAAAATGAGCTCAAAATTGGGAAAATAATCCTAAATATATTATAAATTATAATCATGAGTCATGGATTAAATTTTGTTAGTTCATAAGAGATTGATAATAAAGGAAACAAAGAACATTTGCCACGATATTATTACATTGGAATAAGAAACAAGTTTTTTTCATACACATAATAATATAATTTAATTTCTATATCCATGTCTCATGTCCATGAATATCATAGTTTATTGGATTTACTACCCTTTTCATCATTCCCCCAATCATGATTTACTCCCAATACATTCATAGTGGACGTAAACCATTACTGAATTAGGTTAAATACCCATTCCAGTTCATATTATCTCATGAGATATCAATATTTAACCAATTCATTAGAGAGAAATATAATTACAGGCCCACATATCACATAATAAAAATCATATATATATACTCCAAAAGATAATAAAACATTTATCAAAGAATACACCAATTAATAGAAACTGGTTTCATAAATATTTCATCATTTCATCTTAGCAAAAACTATAGAAAATATATGGGGTTTTTTAAAAATAACCATCATACTCCTAAACCATAAAGAGAAAAATATAAGGATGGTATCATTGGATAATATCCCTATTAAATCATAGTTAAAGACATGTATGTTATCATATGTGACAATTTATTTAATATATCACTGAATTATTTATTTTGTAAAATATTATTTTCATTTAGAAATAACTTATTTAAAATCTAAAAATTTCTAAACTATTTTTTAATATAATTTATTATAAAATAATTTTTGTAAATTTTAAAGGAATTTTCAAATCATTGAGGGTTAATGATGATTATTAATTTCATTCATTCCATATAGGTTAAAATTAAGATTATCTTCTTATTTATAGGTAAAAAATTAGAAGTATCTTTTTAAGAAAATGAAAATTAGATACCTTTAAAATTTGATTAGAACAATTCAATCATGGTTGAAAATTAATTTAAGAACTATTAAAATAATAATAAAATATTCCTAATTTTTTTAAAGAAAATATGGGTGTGGAAGGAAAATATTCTTGAACAAAGGGGAAATAATGTCTCTTTTTTCAAAAACATTTTCCAGATCATTTTTGGTACAATAGAGAGAAAAATAGTAATATTACATGAAATTTACATGAATAACCATAAGAGTTTAAAATCCATGATATTATTGAGATGTAGGTAATGAAAATTCATCTTTTAAAACCCAATAACAAACTATCCCAGTAAAAATTATATTTTAATGTGAATCCATTACAACTTTAGAAACATTTGACTCGTAATTCCATTGAAAGAAGAACATTAAATTAAAAATTATATTTTATTATAATAAGATATTAATTATATAACATCTAAAATGTGGAAGTATATAAACCTAATAAACATAAATTGTTACATAACACCAAAAAATCCTCAAATAAATAATATTGGGGCAATGAACAATTACCGCTATGGGAATCTTTGAATTGAAACATCATGAAAGAGTTAAAAATAGATGGATATTTAAATCCAAATAATTTTCATGAAAAAAATTATAAAATATTTTATATTAATTATATTCACACCACAATGTAAATAATTAGTGAATATGTCATGTCTCTCAAAGAAATAAAAGTGAGACTAAAATTCCTTACTTCATGTATTCTCTTTATTCATACACAATCAAACCTATTTTATAATAGATATATAATTATTATAAATTTATTATAGAATCTTAATCATATATATAATACCATATATGATTCACTAATAACATATGATCACCCTTTTATTGTCAAATATTTATTAAAATCACTATTTTGGGTGATTACTTCTTCATTTTTCATACATGTTTCATTTCAGTAGTCCTGGTTCATATAATTGGATAATTGTTCCTTAATATACACAATTTTAATCATTTCATGAGTATCATATATATTAATTATATATACCATTATATCTATTCAATTAAACCACTGATGAAAACTGAATCATGTCACTTACTGAACATGGTAGTACATACCTACACACAAGTGATATTAGCATTTTGTGATGGATGGACCGGACGAAATCTAAAAAATAAATCAATTTTACAGAAACCTAATAACGTAATATATATCATATATATTAATCAATTAAATAATTATATCCATAAATATGATTTCGTGATGAAAAGTGAAACAACACACTTCATGGAGGTGGTAGACCACACTTACACATAAGGGATGTTTTATTTTCCCATATGATATAAATGGGGTATATAATGGTTCTTACTTTTTCATAATAAAAACTAATTATATTAAATATATTTAAGTCATTATGTTATAATGTATACAATAGATTTAGAAGTGGTATCAGAGTAAATTAATATGAATGTACCTGATTAATGGTTAAATGTAACACCCCGAGCTTTCACGATACGCCTCTCTTTCAATAATGCAATAGCTTGCATTGTACGCAACTTCGAGTTCTAAAATACCGCGACTAATCATAGTAGCCGTTATGAATAGTAATAACCACTTTTTAAAATTATAGAAATTTTATATTTCAAAATGGACATCATTTTTGGATTTAGAATATCGAAATTAGCCTATGTTTAATTTTTTGTATTTTTCTGAGAACTTCTACTTTTTAATGAATAGTGAAAAATACGTAAAAAAAACTTTTTTAATCAAAATAATATATAGTGATAAATTATAATATTTAGTGGTTTTAAAGTATAATTAGAATATATTTTTACCATTTTATCCAACGGTGGTCATTAGAATTAATTTAACATTGAAATTGGACATAAACAATTGCCAATCTTTTGATATAAATTGTTTCTTAAAAACACGCTATTTGTTGTGACAGCGGGAATTAATTATAAAATAAATTAATGAAACTTATATTTTTTGAATTTTGTAAAATAGACATCATTTTTGAAATCAGAATATCAATTATAGCTTAGGGTGAAATTTTGGCATTGTTCTGAAAAACTTCAATTTTTGATGAATAGTGAAACCACTAAGTGGTAGTTAAATAACTGATTTTTCGTTTAAATGAAATATTACCACCTCTGTGATTTTATTTTCAAAAATCCTACATACATGGTTGTCATTAAGAAGTAAAATGTGGTTCAATGAGATTAAAATAATTTTTGGTGAATAGTAACTTTTAAGTTCTTAATCGCGATTAGAGGTAATTAGTTTAGTTTAAGGTAAAAACAATGTTTTAATAATATGATATGAGCTTGAAACTTGTCCTAATCCTATTGGATGAGTCATGGCCGACCAAGACAACCCATGGATGAACTTGGGGACCCCATGGAGCCACTTTGGTTGGAAAATGACATTAATATATATTTATTTAATGTTAAAATTAAATTGACACAAACATGAGTTGTTTTACTAAAACAGTTTTTAAGTGGGGTTACACAAGTCCAAAGTTTGATTATAAATATTCATTAGAAAGATAAAACGATTTCCTACATCATAGTATTTTTTTATAATTTTATACATTAAATAAATTAAATTATTTAAGACATCATGATGATGCATCGATGACCTCATTATTTAACGATTTAAATAAAATGAGAAGATAATGTAAAATCCAAGGCTTACACTTGTCCAAAGCCTATTGGATGAGGAGGGTTCGAACCCCTATCACCTTATCCTCGAATTATACAAGTGTGGGACCTTTAGAATCCGAAAAGCATTGTATAATAGAATAACATTTCATTACTTACCAAAAGTGCCCCTCCTCTCCACTTATAAAAGGCCCCCACCTCTCCCACCATATTCACATCTTCAAGCCATTTGGCTCGGCCAAACTCTGCCCAAATACTCTCCCAACTTCCCCCTCTTACTCCTAGAAGCCTCACTTTGGGCAGAACGCTTCCCAAGGAAGCCTTTGGCTCAAATCAAAAATAGTTACCCGATTTTGAGGTAATGTCTTCTCTAATGTTGTTTTGTTTTATTTTTCTTCTCCAACCCCCTAAACTCTTTTTATTCATTTCTTTTGTAACAAAACCAGTATCCTAAATATACTAGGATGTTTTTATAAGAAGGATTCGAGATACACTTACACACACCTACATCTAATGGTTAAAGAACACACAGTTTCTGTGGATGGCGAATTTCTGCCTCACGAAACGATGATTGTTCAACACTCATATAACACCTTCAAAGGTGGCCATTAAAATGTCAATATTTTTATATATGATATATAATATGTTTATGTTTTAATTATTCTTATGTATTTCTCATTTATGGCATACTTTATGATTTCTATTATGGGTAAAACGCGATAATTTCATTTTAGGAAGTGCGGACTACCGCCCCCTCAAAATGATGTGAATCGTTAATGCCATATGTGGGATGTATAAAGGATGGAGTAAATGATATTATATATGATATTATACTGGAACTATATTATACCTTTATATAATTATGATTTCATTACATTAAATACGAAATAGAAATGAAAGTAGCGTTCATGCGTACGTACGGCTTACCGTCTCCATGAACGGTGAATTTCATTTCATACCTCTAAATGTTACGTAATATTATGAATGAATGAATATACTGGATATATATGATATATATGATATCTAAATCATGAATATAATTCTGGATATAATGGATATTTCACCACATGAACAACTTGTAATTATAAGAAGGTTATTGTTGACACAAGTACCAAAGATCGACAAAACGACCGTTATTAACTTAAATAATTACATAACGTTCATAACATTGTAATAAGTGATATAAAAAGGATAATGAAATTGAAAATGGTTCTTAATAAGGTATATATTAACTCTAGTTTATTATTCAGGAGGATAAAGAACGGTTGAGTCAAGTCAGACATGAGGTAAGGGAACTTCTTAACCCAATTTCCATTCTTTGGGTTAATCTCCTACTTTCAAATTATGTCATGATATAATTATGTCCTATATTGTATTTTCACATTATTTATGTGTACTTATAGTTAATAAACATCATAGGTGTACTTTATTTAAAAAAATGATATTTTTAAGGACTTCGTCTCAATCCCCTTTCATTGAGGCATATTTGGTTTTATACACAACTTTCTTTTATACGGTGTATAAACCCCTTTGACTTTTACGTTTATTCAAAAGGAATCTTTTTTATACGAAGTGTTTTGCTAAATGAAAAAAGGGAATGTTTTTCTTTCCGTACTTATGCGGCGACAACGACTTCTCCGCCGCCATGACCATTATTTGAGTTTCGGCTTCATCTACAAGCCATCTTTTTTTATTGATAAATAAATACAAAGTTTTAACTTTATTTTATTTTGGTATTGAAAATGGTTTTGAAAGCGTTTTTATTTGATCAATGTGTTGTATTGATATCTTGTGATTGAAATGTGGAAATGTTATGTTTCCTTTATGCATGTTTTATGTGAAACGATTATGTTATGGTTTATGATATGTTTAAACCTATTCATATGAGGAATGTATTGGACTTAATAAGTGACGGGTGGAGCCCGCTATAGCTCCTCGATGCATCGGTAGGTCTCATGAGAACTAGACGTGGAATTGGCCGAGGCCCTTTCCCCATTTGATTTATGGTTTTCGCCGAGGCCTTAATCATTTTAGACGTCTTGGCCGAGGCCTTGACAAA
Source organism: Viscum album (assembly GCA_963277665.1). Classification (NCBI taxonomy): domain Eukaryota; kingdom Viridiplantae; phylum Streptophyta; class Magnoliopsida; order Santalales; family Viscaceae; genus Viscum; species Viscum album. The sequence goes on from OY728159.1 coordinate 1,630,053,497, forward strand.
ATGTTTCAGAATGTCCGACATTATACATTCCCTCATTATGAAAGTGGTTATTGAAATTTCATGTGATTATTCGACCAGTAGAATATCCATGTGAAGAAGTGAATGGCATTATCTCATTTTACTTTTTCCATATTATGTTGATGTTCAAGTTTAAAAGGCTTTTGTTTTAGTTATACATGGCCTTAAATTTTTATGTTTATTTATGAAAGATTCCACAATATTGTTATCCTTACTGAGCATCTGAGCTCACCCCTTTCAATGTTTTAATATTTTCCAGGATGTGAAGAAGTATTTTATGAATGACCAACAGGGATAGTCAGAAGAGGATATGAGTTTGGACTATGGAGACTTTGTTATTGTAGTTTTTCACTTTATGATGTAATGTAACGTTTACGAATGTTTCTAGTGTTTCCAAGGCTACTAAACTAATCGGTCCTTCGAGACTTGATCTTTTGTGATCATGACAATGTTTCTAAGTAATGCACCGACTGTGGGTTGCGGGGGTCGGGGCGTTACAGTTGGTATCAGAGGCAGTTTAGTAATAACCTTGGAAGCTAGATTTAGATAAACTTTGATTAGAGCACATAGCCCGAAGATAGACTTTGAGGATTAGTATAGAAGAAATTCCTAGAATTTTGTTATTGTAGAGATTTTGTGAGTTTTCCGAGCAATACATCCCTGTCTGGATACGAGCAAGTAGAGGCGGCTCTGGCACATATGTACCTAGGGGTAAAACCCGAAAACACCGCTTTGATCTAGACTCGAATGGGAACTGGTGCACGACAACGGGCCTCGCTGCACTCTTGGTTACGACACTCCCGGGGGATATGCTTAGGATAACTCTCAATTTCGTTAAAAATCATTATGAAGGGTTTATGAGTATATACTTCCTCAAAGAAAACATTTTTATGATTATGGATTATGTCCATAAATAGTTCAATTTATGTTAAGTGTTTTATAAGTATGGGATTATGTATTTTGATTCATAAACTGATCTAGTTTATTCCATTGTTTAGAAATGGCGCCTAGTGGAAGGAATGGAAACCGTATCAATGCACGCACTCCGTGTAGGGATTTCCCTCCTGCTCAAGATAATTATGGTGGAGCTAGTGATACAACTGGTGTTGATCAGCTTCTCACCGTACTGGGACAACTCACGCAGGTTATGAATAATAACCTTACTCGTATGGAGCACCCTGATCCGCAACGTGGAGGATCAATGTTAGACCGCTTCATGAGGCAACAACCACCAACCTTCAATGGGAGTAAAAATCCAATAGTAGCTGAGATATGGATAAATTCCTTAGAGAAAATATTCCATGCCTTGGGGAGTAGTGAAGGGAGAAGGATTTAATGGCAGTTTACCGCCTCACTGGAGATGCCGATCAGTGGTGTTCGCTGATTCAAAACACAAAAAAAGATGATGACGTATCGAATATGGAATTGAGGGAGTTCAAATAGCTTTTCTTAGAAAAATACTTTCCTCGCGACCATCGGGCAGATATGGAAAGGCAATTTTTGAGTCTGAGACAAAAGGAGGATGAGAATGTCGCAAAGTATGAGGCCAACTTTACAAGGTTAGTGAGGTATGCTGCAGATTATATACATAACCCAAGAGGTAAGATTGATCGTTTCTTTGATGGGTTAAAACCATTTCTCCGTCGAGCTTTAGTATCACAATCCTTCTCATCATACGAAGATATTGTCTCGTGTGCTATCAAGACAGAAAAGGAATTCTCTAAGTCTTATGACAACAAAGTAAAGCAAGAGAAGAAGAGAACGGTGGAAAAAGAGATAGATAAAGGGAAAAAGGGAAAGAAGGATTTTTCATTATGTGATAATTGTGGGAAGAATCACCATGGTACATGCCTAAAAGGAATGGTAGTTTGTTATAAATGTGGAGAAAAAGGTCACCAGGCGCGTGATTGCAGGGGAAAGAAAGAGGTTATCAATGTTGAATGCTACAATTGTAGGGAAATGGGGCATTATGCAAATGAATGTCCAAAGAGTCAGGGAAACATACCTCAGAAAAGGCCAAGGGATCAAGGGCATTCTTAAGTTGTTACTACAGTTGAAGCAGAATAACTAATGTATTGATGCTTTTGGACTCATGGATTATATTCTGGTTATTAGAATAATGTGATATATATATAAGGATTGTACTGCAGTACTTGTTGTATCAGTAAGGTTTTAATATGATGAAGGTAATTATATTTTTAGTATGTGACAATAAGAGAAACTTTACTTTGTTTGGGGAATCTGATAAATTGATTTTGGAATTAAGAGACCTTTTAGAGAAAGTATGGACAGAGGTATTTTGGATAACTATAAAGGTTGGAGTAGATTAAGTTGATCTTTGGATAGTGTTTTTTAAGGTTAAAAAATTTATGACTATTATTTTTGGAATATTATAATACTATAGTTTTAGGAAAAGGACAACCTGCAGGGTGGGGCATAACCCATCACGTCGGACAAAGCTGCAGGAATCGAACCCACAACCACAGTGCGACAGGCCTTTATTACCTACCACTAGCCTACAGGAAGTCCCTGGTTATTACAAAATAGTTTTACTAATCTAAATGGTATGTGTTAACATTTGGAACCTTATACAATTAGGATAAATGGAATATTTTTGAGTTCTGTTACCATTTGGAGTAAAAGTTCGGTTTGTGGTAAAAATTTATTAACGAATGAAAGTATACATAACAAGTATGTATATTCCCTTATTTTCTTAGTAAATCTCTTAAATAAATTCCTCAACATTATAAAAGGTAACTTAAAACAAAAATGTTGTCGGTTAACTTTTCCAACTGGGGATTCAATGACCGTTTAACCAATCACAATTTTGTGATTTTCTTGTGGTTAAACTTTCTCCTAATCCTGTTTTCTATAACTCTCCATCAGACCTTGATGGTTTGTTTCTCCTCCATATCCATATTTTCATAGAATCCTAGAATGGGCTATATCGGGTGACCTTTGTACTTATCTTGCTTTCTTTTAATGATATAAATTTATTAACCTTATATCCGATGTGGGTTTTCCTCAAAGGTATTTTCTATTTTCAAACATTTATTTTCAAAGAAAAATTTTAAATTGTGAGGACTCAATTTATTGAAGGAGGAGAGAATGTAACACCCCGAGCATTCACGATACGTCTCTCTTTCAATAATGCAATAGCTTGCATTGTACGCAACTTCGAGTTCTAGAACACCGCGACTAATCATAGTAGCCGTTATGAATAGTAATAACCACTTTTTAAAATTATAGAAATTTTATATTTCAAAATGGACTTCATTTTTGGATTCAGAATATCGAAATTAGCCTATGTTGAATTTTTGGTATTTTTCTGAAAACTTCTACTTTCTAATGAATAGTGAAAAATACTTAAAAACAACTTTTTTAATAAAAATAATTGATAGTGATAAATTATAATATTTAGTGGTTTTAAAGTATAATTAGAATATATTTTTACCATTTTATCCAACGGTGGTCATTAGAATTAATTTAACATTGAAATTGGACATAAACAATTGCCAATCTTTTGATATAAATTGTTTCTTAAAAACACGCTATTTGTTGTGACAACCGGAATTAATTATAAAATAAATTAATGCAACTTATATTTTTGGAATTTTGAAAATAGACATCATTTTTGAAATCAGAATATCAATTATAGCTTAGGGTGAAATTTTGGCATTATTCTGAAAAACTTCCATTTTTGATGAATAGTGAAACCACTAAGTGGTAGTTAAATAACTGATTTTTCGTTTAAATGAAATATTACCACCTCTGTGATTTTATTTTCAAAAATCCTACATAAATGGTTGTCATTAAGAAGTAAAATGTGGTTCAATGAGATTAAAATAATTTTTGGTGAATAGTAACTTTTAAGTTCTTAATCGCGATTAGAGGTAATTAGTGTAGTTTAAGATAAAAACAATGTTTTAATAATAGGATATGAGCTTGAAACTTGTCTTACTCCTATTGGATGAGTCATGGCCGACCAAGACAACCCATGGGTCAACTTGGGGACCCCATGGAGCCACTTTGGTTGGAAAATGGCATTAATATATATTTATTTAATGTTAAAATTAAATTGACAGAAACATGAGTTGTTTTACTAAAACAGTTTTTAAGTGGGGTTACACAAGTCCAAAGTTTGATTATAAATATTAATTAGAAAGATAAAACGATTTCCTACATTATAGTATTTTTTTTATAATTTTTATACATTAAATAAATTAAATTATTTATGACATCATGATGATGTAGCGATGACCTCATTATTTAATGATTTAAATAAAATGAGAAGATAATGTAAAATCCAATGCTTACACTTGTCCAAAGACTATTGGATGAGGATATTTCGAACCCCTATCACCTTAGCCTCGAATTATACAAGTGTGGGGCCTTTATAATCCGAAAATCATTGTATAATAGAATAACATTTCATTACTTTCCAAAAGTGCCCCTCCTCTCCACTTATAAAAGGCCCCCACCTCTCCCACCATATTCACACCTTCAATCCATTTGGTGTAACAGCCCAAGATTTTATAAAAAAATATTCTTTTTAATTTTATTAAAGTCTTGTGTTGTACGCTAAACCAAAAGGAGCTTGCACAACACACATCCTCGACTTGCCTTGCATTACATGCAACCACGACCTTCCTCGATAGCGTGTGTAATACGCAATACCGAGTTTCACTAAACAACGATATGCTATTAATATATTATTAAAACTAGCTGTTATGAATAGTAATAACCACTTTTTAAAACTCTGTAAATCTTATTTTTCAAAATGAACTTCATTTTTGGATTCGGAGTATCGAATTTAGCCAAAGGTGAAATTTTGGTACTTTTCGGATAACTTTCATATTCTGATGAATAGTGAAAATTACTAAATTATAATTAAAAACAACTTTTTTAATCGAAATAATTAATAGTGATAAATTATTAATTTTAGTGGTTTTAAAGTATATTTAGAATATATTTTTACAATTTAATACAATGTTGGTCATTGGATGTAATTTCACATTTAATCCAGACATAATCAAGTGTCAATCTTTTGATAGATATTGTTTCTTAAAAACACGCTATTTGTTTTAACAGCGGGATTTAATTATAAAAATAATTAATGAAACTTCTATGTTATGAATTTGGTAAAATAGACTTTATTTTTGAATTCGGAATATAAAATATAGCTTAGGATGAAATTTTTGCATTGTTCTGAAAAACATCAATTTTTGATGAATAGTGAAACTATTAAGTGGTAGTTAAAAAAACTGAATTTTTCATAAAACTTAATTTTACCGCTTCTGTGAATGGAATTTCGAAAATCCAAGAGACACGTTTAATATCAAGGACTAAAATGTGGTTCAATGAGATGAAAATAATTTTTTGGTGAATAGTAACTTTTTATTTTTTTTACCGCGGTTAATAGTAAATAGGGTAACTAAGGGTAAATATGATATTAATATTACCCTAACACATGTCCTAATTCTATTGGACAAGTGTAATTCGACCAAAAACAAACTTAGGAATAAAATATGACCATTTAGGCCCACTTGGATTAGATAAGGACATTTATTATTAATTTATTAAAAGAAGGGTTAAAATAATTAAAATCAAAGTTTAATAAGTAAATCATTTATAATATGGGGTTATACATAAGATAAATTCGATTGTAAATATTCATTAGAAAGATAAAAAGATTTCCTACATGATGGTATTTTATTTGTAATTTTTAGACATCAAATAATTTAATTTATTTATGACACAAAGATGATGCAGTAATTATCTTATTAATGAAATATTGACATAATTGATAATATAAATACCAAAATAAATGTAATTTAAGACTTTTTATGAATTCCACTAATTTTATAGGTTACTATGATATATTAATGTTGATTAATAAACTTGGTTCGAACATATAATTCTGTTATGACTTTCAAAAAAATCATATATCAAATAGTGTCAAAATTGACACAAAATAGTTTTTAAATCAAATATTATATTATTAATTGTTATTTTATTCCTAAAAATCTAAGTATCGTCCAAATGACTTAGATAAGGATATATATATTAATAATAAACAATTTGGGGTTCGTTTGGCATGTTATAGTAAGTTTATTAACCATATAGTGAAAGAAACAAAAAAGACATGGTAAAAGTTAAATTATTTAACTTAGAGTTAAATCTAATTGATAAGGTTAAAATAATTCCCTAAACTTGTCTAAATCTTATTGGTTGATAGGATTTCGACCCATCCCCACCTTATATTCGAAATAAGACCCTTTGGAGCCATTATAAACCGATTTTGACTTTAATATAAAATAATATTTTGAGATATTCCTAATGTGCCCCTCTCCTCCCTTATAAAAGGACACCTCCTCCCACTCCTCCTCACACCAATTTGAGCACTCAAGCTCGGCCAACCCCTGCCCAAATATCTTCTCCACTTCCCTAGAAACATACTAGAGGTTCTGGTCTTCCTCAAAGACCAATTTTAGTGCCCTAAGAGGAGGTCTCAAAGAGGCGCTTCAAAGAAGAGGTAATTACCGTTACCAATTCTTTCATCTTTATTTCTTCTTCCACTTTTTCTTCTTAGGTTGTTTCATTATGAAGTAATAACATCAGTATCACTCATATACTGATATGTTATTATAAGTATGAAACAACCCTATTTCACCATCTATCCATCCTACGGAAAAAGAAATCCCTGCGCGTGCGTACGTACAGAATACCGTCTCCACGCCGTGGTGTAATCTATTTTCCACCACCACCTTACATTGATGGGTATAATGGTGTAAAGAATAACTATAAATAGTTATTACAACATCATATTGATTCTGATATATTTTATAATCCACTCCGATTCAATTCAATATTTATGAAAATGATATCATCGCTCGTGCGTACGTACGGACTACCGTCTCCACGACGCGATGAGATTCATTCTCCATGTTAACCATTTAAGAATGATTATAAAGTATATATAAGAAATAATAATGAAATATATGACATTATAAAGCTACTGGATTATGTATATATATATATGTATGTCATATACTTACTTCCATTTCAAGACAATAAGGAATGGAAAACAACGTTCATGCGTACGTACAGACTACCGTCTCCATGAACAGTGTTTTTCATTTCATTTATCTATCTATTATATATATATATATATACTGAATATATATGATATATAAATCATATTTTATATTCTGGAAGTAAGTAAATCATGATATAAGTAATAATAATGTCAAGAACAACAAGTCAAAACACCTACGATAAAAGAAACGATTTTACCCAAAACGCTTCTTTAACATGGAATTTACAAAAGAACGGGTAATATAATGTCATAAGTGAACCATATATGATATCATAACAATTAATATGATTCTGTAATAAGTCAATGACATTATTTAAACCATTATACAGGAGCTTCGGACACGTACAAAGCAAATCAGACCTAAGGTAAGGGAAAATACCACAATCTCATTTTTATCCGAGATTGTTTATTCGTAAGTATTTACTGGGGTGTATTTTATCATCCACATCCATGTTTCATCAATATGTAATATTATTTCCATCCACAATTGTTTAAATCCATTTTTACCCTTCGGTGAGTTTTTAGTAATATCTATGAAAGGAATCTTTTGTCATATGAGGTACTTTTTGACTTTTCCGACAAAAGTACGAAGAATGTTTTTTTTAACTTATACGGCATGAATGGATTTTTAAAACATTATTTCCAAGAAGCTTCATTTAAAAGTTTTCAAGTTTATTTTTAATCAAATTATTTTATTTTTAAGTTGTATGACATGTTATGAAAGGAAAAATGTTTTTGAAGAAGAAAGGATATTTTCCTCAAGAATGGAGTTCAAGTGTTTTATCAAAATTATTTTCCATATAAGATAATAAAGGGTTCTGTTTTTATCCCTATTATTACATTTATTTGATCATGTTGTGATGGAATTATTTTTATGAATTCCATTATCTTATATGAATTGATTTATGATGTCATGATGTTTCAAGAATCCCATTTTTGTTACATGTGTTATGCGATGATGTATGTTTTATGATTATGTGGCACACATAAGAAAGGATTCATTATAAGATGGGTGGGACCTATATCTCCCTCCAATGCATTGGGTAAAGATTTTATATCTCATGAGATAGACATGGCTGGAACGGTAGGTTATACCGGTTCAGTGAAACAGGACTGAAACGAGGGTTACTCGATTCAGAAAGGGACTTTGTCCACTAAGATAGTCTTGGCAATGAGTCATGACTAACAAGAAATGATTTTCCATGATTATGTGTGCATGCCACAAAGTTTCAAGTTTCATGTTATGATTATGGTGATCTTATTTTCACTTCTATGACTTGTTCCATGTTAAGATATTATGATCTCTTTTGCAGGTTATGATTTTCAAAAAGATATGATATGATTTTTATTTCTTTTGTATACCCTTACTGAGCATTTGAGCTCACCCTTTTATGTTTTCTTTTCCCCAGGATATAATGAAAGGTTTTAGGTAAAAAAAGGGATGACCTTTATGGGAGATATTGAAGAACTTTCACCACGATTAGAAGATTACATTCCGAGTTTCCAAAGACACTAAACTATTACGATCCTTGTGTGTGTGTGTTTTTGTTATGCACTAAGTATTCCGCAAATGTAATGTAATGTCCATGTACGTCAGGCTACGGGTCTCTACAGTTGGTATCAGAGGGAGGTTTAGTCAACCTTTGGAAACTAGGATGCGAAAACGTTAGTGAGATCCCTAGAGATATTTCTAAGGTATGTCTAGGGATGTCTCTAAGGTTAAGTATACGTATAGGTTATAGTCCTAGAATTGCTCTAAAGATCTTAGAATTTAACCTAAGATGTTAGATATTGAGGGTACTACCCCTTTATTATGTTGTTTTCCCTAGTAAGATTTTTGCCTCTCACACTATTCTTTTGGGGTTTTAGACGATGGCTGGAACCCGAAGGAACCGTGTTGATCAATGCAATGGACAATGCAATGATTGTCCCCCTGAGAAACCAAACGATATGGGAGCTGGAATGAAAAATCTTGTAGCCATGCTCACACAACTTTCTCAAGCTATGAATCATGCAGGACTTCCAAACGAGCAAAGGAAGGAGCAACATTCTGTTGAATCCTTCATGAGGCAGCGTCCGCCTTCTTTCAGTGGGTCTACTGATCCATTAGTTGCTGAACAATGGATTAGTACTACTGAAAAGATATTTTCAGTTCTTCAATGTTCTGAACATGATAAAGTCATCTTAGCAGTATATCGTTTGGAAGGTGAAGCTGATCAATGGTGGAATCTTATCAAGAATACGAGGCAAAGAGATGAAATTGATTCCATGGAAGGTGACGAGTTCAAGAACTTGTTTTTCAGTAAGTACTTCCCTCGTATTCTTCGAACGAAGATGGAGAAGGAGTTTCTTGAACTAAAGCAAAAGGATGATGAATCTGTTGGTATATACGAAGTGAATTTTACAAGACTTGCAAGGTATGCATCTGGCATTATCTTCCAACCTGAAAGTAAAGTTGATCGATTTTTCAGTGGCTTAAAACCAAGTCTTCGAAGGGGATTAGCTATAAGAGACTTCAGTAGCTATGAAGAAATTGTGCGTTGTGCTATCAAGGTAGAAATGGAAGTTGGTGTTACATATCCATCTCATGGTTTTGAAAAGAAACGAAAGATGGAGTTCAAGGAGAAATCTCAGAATAATGGTGAAAAGAAGATGAATGTTTCCTTATGCACAAAGTGTGGAAAGAAGCATGGTGGAGATTGTCTTAAAGGGACTAGAAAATGTTTTAAGTGTGGAAAAGAAGGTCATCGAGTAGCTGAGTGTCGAAGTAATGGAAAAAGGGATTCTAATGAAGTGAATAAAGCAAACACTGCAGAGAACGCACAACCAACACTTCAATGCTTCAAGTGCAAGGAGATGGGACATTATGCCAATAAATGCCCTAATCCAAGGGTTAGTGATGATCGACATGAGCAACCGCTTAAGGCAAAGGACAAAGGGAAGTCACATGCGATCACTATTGGAAATGTTGAATATGACAACAATGTGGTGGAATGATTAAGTTTTTATGTAATGGGATTCCAAAATAATGTTGTATCATGGAATATTGGAATATTTATGTATTGGTCTAATGTGGTATTCAAAGTGATTGAGATATTATGCGCATAATGAAGGGAAAACGAGAAAATGAAATGTTTAACAGTATTCATGAGCTCATGATTGATATAAGGACCAAGTGATATCATGGTTTGAGTATATAGAATTTTGAGGATTTTGGTATGTGGAAAGTGTTAACTTTTAACTGCATTCAAGTTTTCACTAAGGTTCAATGGGTATTCAAGAGAGTACAAGATTAACGCCTTTGAATGATTGGAATGTGTCCAACAAGATATATCTTATGATATATGGGGATCAACGATGGTATTAAATCTCTGGTAATCGTTTTCACTATGTTATGAGAATGGACTGCAGCATTATGGATAGGACTAAAGATTGGAATGGATTATGTTGGACATAAGTTAGTATTGTTTAAGGATAGAAGTTTTTCAATATTATGGGATGTTATAGTAATATAGTTTTAGAAAAAGGACAACCTGCAGGACGGGCGACAGCCCATCGCTTCGGACAAGGCTGTGGGAATCGAACCCACAACCGAAGTGCGACTGGCCTTTATCGCCTACCACTGGCCTACAGGAAGTCCCTGTTTAGTAGAAACTAGTTTTATTATATTAAGCAGTATGATATACGAAGTATAAGTCCATTTTAGAAACCATATATGATTAATCTCACTATAGATCAACTTATGTATATAATATTTGCTAACCTTTTGTTTGAGACAGATGGAATGACCCGTCATTCTATCACATGATCTGCTAACACTTCACGAATAACAAATTCAACTTCATTTATTTAAGAGATGAAGTGGAAATTGTTCAAGGCATGAACAATAGTGAGATTGTACCAAAATAAAGAAAGTATTTAATCTAATTCAATTTTCAACTTTAGGGAAATGATCTTGAAAACCAAAAATGTTGTCCTGGTGATCTTATACCTGATGAATCAGATGGTACCTTAGATCGTCACAAATTTATGGATTTGTGATTACTGGATTTTCCATATCCATGTTCTCTACCACTCTCTATCAGAACATGATGGTTAGATTTCTCTTTCATATCCATATTTTCACCTATGTGGAAACCCAGTGATTAGTTTATTTGGGTAACCGTTACGTTTCATACTTTTGTTTTTAAAGATTGGTTTTGATATTCCTTTTTACGATGTGGGTTTCTATTAAAGAAACTTTCGAATAGTAAACCATTTATAACCCCGACGAATTTCGAGGGCAAAATTCATTTTAAGGGGGGTAGAATGTAACAGCCCAAGATTTTATAAAAAAATATTCTTTTTAATTTTATTAAAGTCTTGTGTTGTACGCTAAACCAAAAGGAGCTTGCACAACACGCATCCTTGACTTGCCTTGCATTACATGCAATCACGACCTTCCTCGATAGCGTGTGTAATACGCAATACCGAGTTTCACTAAACAACGATATGCTATTAAAATATTATTAAAACTAGCTGTTATGAATAGTATTAACCACTTTTTAAAACTCTGTAAATCTTATTTTTCAAAATGAACTTCATTTTTGGATTCGGAGTATCGAATTTAGCCTAAGGTGAAATTTTAGTACTTTTCGGATAACTTTCATATTCTGATGAATAGTGAAAATTACTAAATTATAATTAAAAACAACTTTTTTAATCGAAATAATTAATAGTGATAAATTATTAATTTTAGTGGTTTTAAAGTATATTTAGAATATATTTTTCCAATTTAATACAATGTTGGTCATTGGTTGTAATTTCACATTTAAACCAGACATAATCAAGTGTCAATCTTTTGATAGATATTGTTTCTTAAAAACACGCTATTTGTTTTAACAGCGGGATTTAATTATAAAAATAATTAATGAAACTTCTATGTTATGAATTTGGTAAAATAGACTTTATTTTTGAATTCGGAATATAAAATATATCTTAGGATGAAATTTTTGCATTGTTCTGAAAAACATCAATTTTTGATGAATAGTGAAACTACTAAGTGGTAGTTAAAAAAACTGAATTTTTCATAAAACTTAATTTTACCGCTTCTGTGAATGGAATTTCTAAAATCCAAGAGACACGTTTAATATCAAGGGCTAAAATGTGGTTCAATGAGATGAAAATAATTTTTTGGTGAATAGTAACTTTTTATTTTTTTTACCGCGGTTAATAGTAAATAGGGTAACTAAGGGTAAATATGATATTAATATTACCCTAACACATGTCCTAATTCTATTGGACAAGTGTAATTCGACCAAAAACAAACTTAGGAATAAAATATGACCATTTAGGCCCACTTGGATTAGATAAGGACATTTATTATTAATTTATTTAAAGAAGGGTTAAAATAGTTAAAATCAAAGTTTAATAAGTAAATCATTTATAATATGGGGTTATACATAAGATAAATTCGATTGTAAATATTCATTAGAAATCTAAAAAGATTTCCTACATGATGGTATTTTATTTGTAATTTTTAGACATCAAATAATTTAATTTATTTATGACACAAAGATGATGCAGTAATTATCTTATTAATGAAATATTGACATAATTGATAATATAAATACCAAAATAAATGTAATTTAAGACTTTTTATGAATTCCACTAATTTTATAGGTTACTATGATATATTAATGTTGATTAATAAACTTGGTTCGAACATATAATTCTGTTATGACTTTCACAAAAATCATATATCAAATAGTGTCAAAATTGACACAAAATAGTTTTTAAATCAAATATTATATTATTAATTGTTATTTTATTCCTAAAAATCTAAGGATCGGCCAAATGACTTAGATAAGGATATATATATTAATAATAAACAATTTGGGGTTCGTTTGGCATGTTATAGTAAGTTTATTAACCATATAGTGAAAGAAAACAAAAAGACATGGTAAAAGTTAAATTATTTAACTTAGAGTTAAATCTAATTGATAAGGTTAAAATAATTCCCTAAACTTGTCTAAATCTTATTGGTTGATAGGATTTAGACCCATACCCACCTTATATTCGAAATAAGACCCTTTGGAGCCATTATAAACCGATTTTGACTCTAATATAAAATAATATTTTGAGATATTCCTAATGTGCCCCTCTCCTCCCTTATAAAAGGACACCTCCTCCCCCTCCTCCTCACACCAATTTGAGCACTCAAGCTCGGCCAACCCCTGCCCAAATCTCTTCTCCACTTCCCTAGAAACATCCTAGAGGTTCTGGTCTTCCTAAAATACCAATTTTAGTGCCCTAAGAGGAGGTCTCAAAGAGGCGCTTCAAAGAAGAGGTAATTACCGTTACCAATTCTTTCATCTTTATTTCTTCTTCCACTTCTTCTTCTTAGGTTGTTTCATTATGAAGTAATAACATCAGTATCACTCATATACTGATATGTTATTATAAGTATGAAACAACCCTATTTCACCATCTATCCATCCTACGGAAAAAGAAATCCCTGCGCGTGCGTACGTACAGAATACCGTCTCCACGCCGTGGTGTAATCTATTTTCCACCACCACCTTACATTGATGGGTATAATGGTGTAAAGAATAAATATACATAGTTATTACAACATCATATTGATTCTGATATATTTTATAATCCACTCCGATTCAATTCAATATTTATGAAAATGATATCATCGCTCGTGCGTACGTACGGACTACCGTCTCCACGACGCGATGAGATTCATTCTCCATGATAACCATTTAAGAATGATTATAAAGTATATATAAGAAATAATAATGAAATATATGACATTATAAAGCTACTGGATTATTTATATATATATATGTATGTCATCTACTTACTTCCATTTCAAGACAATAAGGAATGGAAAACAACGTTCATGCGTACGTACGGACTGCCGTCTCCATGAACAGTGTTTTTCATTTCATTTATCTATCTATTATATATATATATATACTGAATATATATGATATATAAATCATATTTTATATTCTGGAAGTAAGTAAATCATGATATAAGTAATAATAATGTCAAGAACAACAAGTCAAAACACCTACGATAAAAGAAACGATTTTACCTAAAACGCTTCTTTAACATGGAATTTACAAAAGAACGGGTAATATAATGTCATAAGTGAACCATATATGATATCATAACAATTAATATGATTCTGTAATAAGTCAATGACATTATTTAAACCATTATACAAGAGCTTCGAACACGTACAAAGCAAATCAGACCTAAGGTAAGGGAAAATACCACAATCTCATTTTTATCCGAGATTGTTTATTCGTAAGTATTTACTGGGGTGTATTTTATCATCCACATCCATGTTTCATCAATATGTAATATTATTTCCATCCAAAATTGTTTAAATCCATTTTTACCCTTCGGTGAGTTTTTAGTAATATCTATGAAAGGAATCTTTTGTCATACGAGGTACTTTTTGACTTTTCCGACAAAAGTACGAAGAATGTTTTTTTTAACTTATACGGCATGAATGGATTTTTAAAACATTATTTCCAAGAAGCTTCCTTTAAAAGTTTTCAAGTTTATTTTTAATCAAATTCTTTTATTTTTAAGTTGTATGACATGTTATGAAAGGAAAAATGTTTTTGAAGAAGAAAGGATATTTTCCTCAAGAATGGAGTTCAAGTGTTTTATCAAAATTATTTTCCATATAAGATAATAAAGGGTTCTGTTTTTATCCCTATTATTACATTGATTTGATCTTGTTGTGATGGAATTATTTTTATGAATTCTATTATCTTATATGAATTGATTTATGATGTCATGATGTTTCAAGAATCCCATTTTTGTTACATGTGTTATGCGATGATGTATGTTTTATGATTATGTGGCACACATAAGAAAGGATTCATTATAAGATGGGTGGGACCTATATCTCCCTCCAATGCATTGGGTAAAGATTTTATATCTCATGAGATAGACATGGCTGGAACGGTAGGTTATACCGGTTCAGTGAAACAGGACTGAAACGAGGGTTACTCGATTCAGAAAGGGACTTTGTCCACTAAGATAGTCTTGGCAATGAGTCATGACTAACAAGAAATTATTTTCCATGATTATGTGTGCATGCCACAAAGTTTCAAGTTTCATGTTATGATTATGGTGATCTTATTTTCACTTCTATGACTTGTTCCATGTTAAGATATTATGATCTCTTTTGCAGGTTATGATTTTCAAAAAGATATGATATGATTTTTATTTCTTTTGTATACCCTTACTGAGCATTTGAGCTCACCCTTTTATGTTTTATTTTCCCCAGGATATAATGAAAGGTTTTAGGTAAAAAAAAAGGGATGACCTTTATGGGAGATATTGAAGAACTTTCACCACGATTAGAAGATTACATTCCGAGTTTCCAAAGACACTAAACTATTACGATCCTTGTGTGTGTGTGTTTTTGTTATGTACTAAGTATTCCGCAAATGTAATGTAATGTCCATGTACGTCAGGCTACGGGTCTCTACATTTGGCTCGGGAAAACTCTGCCCAAATACTCTCCCAACTTCCCCCTCTTACTCCTAGAAGCCTCACTTTGGGCAGAACTCTTCCCAAGGAAGCCTTTGGCTCAAATCAAAAAGAGTTACCCGATTTTGAGGTAATGTCTTCTCTAATATTGTTTTGTTTTATTTTTCTTCTCCAACCCCCTAAACTCTTTTTATTCATTTCTTTTGTAACAACACCAGTATACTCAATATACTAGGATGTTGTTATAAGAAGGATTTGAGCTACACTTACACACACCTAAATCTAATGGTTAAAGAACATACGGTTTCTGTGGATGGCGAATTTCTGCCTCACGAAACGATGATTGTTCAACACTCATATAACACCTTCAAAGGTGGCCATTAAGATGTCACTATTTTTATATATGATATATAATATGTTTATGTTTTACTTATGCTTATCTATTTCTCATTTATGGCATACTTTATGATTTCCATTATGGGTAAAACGCGATAATTTCATTTTAGGAAGTGTGGACTACCGCCCCCTCAAAGTGATGTGAATCGTTAATGCCATATGTGGGATGTATAAAGGATGGAGTAAATTATATTATATATGATATTATACTGGAACTATATTATACCTTTATATAATTATGATTTCATTACATTAAATACGAAATAGAAATGAAAGTAGCGTTCATGCGTACGTACAGCTTACCGTCTCCATGAACGGTGCATTTCATTTCTTACCTCTAAATGTTACGTAATATTATGAATGAATGTATATACTGGATATATATGATATATATGATATCTACATCATGAATATAATTCTGGATATAATGGATATTTCACCACATGACCAACTTGTAATTATAAGAAGGTTATTGTTGACACGAGTACCAAAGATCGACAAAACGACAGTTATTAACTTAAATAATTACATAACGTTCATAACATTGTAATAAGTGATATAAAAAGGATAATGAAATTGAAAATGATTCTTAATAAGGTAGATATTAACTCTAGTTTCTTATTCAGGAGGTTAAAGAACGGTTGGGTCAAGTCGGACATGAGGTAAGGGGACTTCTTAACCCAATTTCCATTCTTTGGGTTAATCTCCTACTTTCAAATTATGTCATGATATAATTATGTCCTATATTTTATTTTCACATTATTTATGTGTACTTATAGTGAATAAACATTATGGGTGTACTTTATTTAAAAAAATGATCTTTTTAAGGACTTCGTCTCAATCCCCTTTCATTGAGGCATATTTGGTTTTATACACAACTTTATTTTATACGGTGTATAAACCCCTTTGACTTTTACATTTATTCAAAAGGAATCTTTTTTATACGAAGCGTTTTGCTAAATGAAAAAAGGGAATGTTTTTCTTTCCGTACTTATGCGGCGACAACGACTTCTCCGCCGCCATGACCATTATTTGAGTTTCGGCTTCCTCTACAAGCCATCTTTTTTTATTGATAAATAAATACAAAGTTTTAACTTTATTTTATTTTGGTATTGAAAATGGTTTTGAAAGCGTTTTTATTTGATCAATGTGTTGTATTGATATCTTGTGATTGAAATGTAGAAATGTTATGTTTCCTTTATGCATGTTTTATGTGATACGATTATGTTATGGTTTATGATATGTTTAAACCTATTCATATGAGGAATGTATTGGACTTAATAAGTGACGGGTGGAGACCGCTATAGCTCCTCGATGCATCGGCAGGTCTCATGAGACAACTAGACGTGGAATTGGCTGAGGCCCTTTCCCAATTTGATTTATGGTTTTGGCCGAGGCCTTAATCATTTTAGACATCTTGGCCGAGGCCTTGACAAAATGTTTCAGAATGTCCGGCATTATACATTCCCTCATTATGAATGTGGTTATTGATATTTCATGTGATTATTCGACCAGTAGAATATCCATGTGAAGAAGTGAATGGCATTATCTCATTTTACTTTTTCCATATTATGTTGATGTTCAAGTTTGAAAGGCTTTTGTTTTAGTTATACATCGCCTTAAATTTTTATGTTTATTTATGAAAGCTTCCGCAATATTGTTATCCTTACTGAGCATCTGAGCTCACCCCTTCCAATGTTTTAATATTTTCCAGGACGTGAAGAAGTATTTTATGAATGACCTGCAGGGATAATCAGAAGAGGATATGAGTTTGGACTATGGAGACTTTGTTATTGTAGATTTTCACTTTATGATGTAATGTAACGTTTACGAATGTATCTAGTGTTTCCAAGGCTACTAAACTAATCGGTCTTTCGAGACATGATCTTTTGTGATCATGCCAATGTTTCGAAGTAATGCACCGACTGTGGGTAGCTGGGGTCGGGGCGTTACAATTGGTATCAGAGGAAGTTTAGTACTAACCTTGGAAGCTAGATTTAGATAAACTCTGATTAGAGCACATAGCCCGAAGATAGACTTTGAGGATTAGTATAGAATAACTTCCTAGAATTTTGTTATTGTAGAGATTTTGTGAGTTTTCCAAGAAATACATCCCTGTATGGATATGAGCAAGTAGAGGCGGCTCTGGCACAGATGTACCTAGGGGTAAAACCCGAAAACACCGCTTTGATCTAGACTCGAACGGGAACTGGTGCACGACAACGGGCCTTGCTGCACTCTTGGTTACGACACTCCTGGGGGATATGCTTAGGATAACTCTCATTTTCTTTAAAAATCATTATGAAGGGTTTATGAGTATATACTTCCTCAAAGAAAACATTTTTATGATTATGGATTATATCCATAAATAGTTCAATTTATGTTAAGTGTTTTATAAGTATGGGATTATGTATTTTGATTCATAAACTGATCTAGTTTATGCCATTGTTTATAAATGGCGCCTAGTGGAAGGAATGGAAACCGTATCAATGCACGCACTCCGTGTAGGGATTTCCCTCCTGCTCAAGATAATTATGGTGGAGCTAGTGATGCAACTGGTGCTGATCAGCTTCTCACCGTACTGGGACAACTCACGCAGGTTATGAATAATAACCTTACTCATATGGAGCACCCTGATCCGCAATGTGGAGGATCAATGTTAGACCGCTTCATGAGGCAACAACCACCAACCTTCAATGGGAGCACAAATCCTATAGTAGCTGAGCAATGGATAAATTCCTTAGAGAAAATTTTCCATGCCTTGGGGAGTAGTGAAAGGGAGAAGGTTGTCATAGCAGTTTACCGCCTCACTGGAGATGCCGATCAGTGGTGGTCGCTGATTCAAAACACAAAGGAAGATTATTATGTATCGAATATGGAATTGAGGGAGTTCAAAGAGCTTTTCTTAGAAAAATACTTTCCTCGCGACCATCGTGCAGATATGGAAAGGCAATTTTTGAGTCTGAGACAAAAGGAGGATGCGAATGTCGCAAAGTATGAGGCCAACTTTACAAGGTTAGCGAGGTATGCTGCAGATTATATACGTAGCCCAAGAGGTAAGATTGATCGTTTCTTTGATGGGTTAAAACCATTTCTCCGTCGAGCTTTAGTATCACAATCCTTCTCATCATACGAAGATATTGTCTCGTGTGCTATCAAGACAGAAAAGGAATTCTCTATGTCTTATGACAACAAAGTAAAGCAAGGGAAGAAGAGAACGGTGGAACAAGAGACAGATAAAGGGAAAAAGGGAAAGAAGGATTTTCCATTATGTGATAATTGTGGGAAGAATCACCCTGGTACATGCCTAAAAGAAATGGGAGTTTGTTATAAATGTGGAGAAAAAGGTCACCAGGCGCGTGATTGCAGGGGAAAGAAAGAGGCTATCAATGTTGAATGCTACAATTATAGGGAAATGGGGCATTATGCAAATGAATTTCCTAAGAGTCAGGGAAACTTACCTCAGAAAAGGCCAAGGGATTAAGGGCATTCTTATGCTGTTACTACAGTTGAAGCAGAATAACTAATGTATTGATGCTTTTGGACTCATGGATTATATTCTGGTTATTAGAATAATGTGATATATATATAAGGATTGTACTGCAGTACTTGTTGTTTCAGTAAGGTTTTAATATGATGAAGGTAATTATATTTTTAGTATGTGACAATAAGAGAAACTTTACTTTGTTTGGGGAATCTGATAAATTGATTTTGGAATTAAGAGACCTTTTAGAGAAAGTCTGGACAGAGGTATTTTGGATAACTATAAAGGTTGGAGTAGATTAAGTTGATCTTTGGATAGTGTTGTTTAAGGTTAAACAATTTATGAAGATTATTTTTGGAATATTATAATACTATAGTTTTAGGAAAAGGACAACCTGCAGGGTGGGGCATAACCCATCGCGTCGGACAAAGCTGCAGGAATCGAACCCACAACCACAGTGCGACAGGACTTTATTACCTACCACTAGCCTACAGGAAGTCCCTCGTTATTACAAAATAGTTTTACAAATCTAAATGGTATGTGTTAACATTTAGAACCTTATACAATTAGGATAAATAGAATATTTTTGAGTTCCGTTACCATTTGGAGTAAAAGTTGGGTTTGTGGTAAAACTTTATTAACGAATGAAAGTATACATAACAAGTATGTATATTCCCTTATGTTCTTAGTAAATCTCCTAAATAAATTCCTCAACATTATAAAAGGTAACTTAAAACAAAAATGTTGTCTGTTAACTTTTCCAACTGGCGATTCAATGACCGTTTAACCAATCACAATTTTGTGATTTTCTTGTGGTTAAACATTCTCCTAATCCTGTTTTCTATAACTCTCCATCAGACCTTGATGGTTTGTTTCTCCTCCATATCCATATTTTCATAGAATCCTAGAATGGTCTATATCGGGTGACCTTTGTACTTATCTTGCTTTCTTTTAATGATATACATTTATTAACCTTATTTCCGATGTGGGTTTTCCTTAAAGGTATTTTCTATTTTCAACCATTTATTTTCAAAGAAAAATTTTAAATTGTGAGGACGCAATTTATTGAAGGAGGGGAGAATGTAACACCCCGAGCTTTCACGATACGCCTCTCTTTCAATAATGTAATAGCTTGCATTGTACGCAACTTCGAGTTCTAAAACACCGCGACTAATCATAGTAGCCGTTATGAATAGTAATAACCACTTTTTAAAATTATAGAAATTTTATATTTCAAAATGGACTTCATTTTTGGATTCAGAATATCGAAATTAGCCTATGTTGAATTTTCGGTATTTTTCTGAGAACTTCTACTTTTTAATGAATAGTGATAAATACTTAAAAACAACTTTTTTAATAAAAATAATTTATAGTGATAAATTATAATATTTAGTGGTTTTAAAGTGTAATTAGAATATATTTTTACCATTTTATCCAACGGTGGTCATTAGAATTAATTTAACATTGAAATTAGACATAAACAATTGCCAATCATTTGATATAAATTGTTTCTTAAAAACACGCTTTTGTTGTGACAGCGGGAATTAATTATAAAATAAATTAATGCAACTTATATTTTTGGAATTTTGTAAAATATAAATCATTTTTTAAATCATAATATCAATTATAGCTTAGGGTGAAATTTTGGCATTGTTCTGAAAAACTTCAATTTTTGATGAATAGTGAAACCACTAAGTGGTAGTTAAATAACTGATTTTTCGTTTAAATGAAATATTACCACCTCTGTGATTTTATTTTCAAAAATCCTACATAAATGGTTGTCATTAAGAAGTAAAATGTGGTTAAACGAGATTAAAATAATTTTTGGTGAATAGTAACTTTTAAGTTCTTAATCGCGATTAGAGGTAATTAGTGTAGTTTAAGGTAAAAACAATGTTTTAATAATATGATATGAGCTTGACACTTGTCCTACTCCTATTGGATGAGTCATGGCCGACCAATACAACCCATGGGTCAACTTGGGGACCCCATGGAGCCACTTTGGTTGGAAAATGACATTAATATATATTTATTTAATGTTAAAATTAAATTGACACAAACATGAGTTGTTTTACTAAAACAGTTTTTAAGTGGGGTTACACAAGTCCAAAGTTTGATTATAAATATTAATTAGAAATATAAAACGATTTCCTACATCATAGTATTTTTTTAAAATTTTTATACATTAAATAAATTAAATTATTTATGACATCATGATGATGCAGCGATGACTTCATTATTTAACGATTTAAATAAAATGGGAAGATAATGTAAAATCCAAGGCATACACTTGTCCAAAGCCTATTGTATGAGGAGATTTAGAACCTCTATCACCTTAGACTCGCATTATACAATTGTGGGACCTTTAGAATCCGAAAATCATTGTATAATAGAATAACATTTCATTACTTTCCAAAAGTGCCCCTCCTCTCCACTTATAAAAGGCCCCCACCTCTACCACCATATTCACACCTTCAAGCCATTTGGCTCGGCCAAACTCTGCCCAAATACTCTCCAAACTTCCCCCTCTTACTCCAAGAAGCCTCACTTTGGGTAGAACTCTTCCCAAGGAAGCCTTTGGCTCAAATCAAAAAGAGTTACCCGATTTTGAGGTAATGTCTTCTCTAATGTTGTTTTGTTTTATTTTTCTTCTCCAGCCCCCTAAACTCTTTTTATTCATTAATTTTGTAACAAAACCAGTATCCTCAATATACTAGTATGTTTTTATAAGACGGATTCGAGCTACACTTACACACACCTACATCTAATGGTTAAAGAACATACGGTTTCTGTGGATGGCGAATTTCTGCCTCACGAAACGATGATTGTTCAACACTCATATAACACCTTCAAAGATGGCCATTAAGATGTCACTATTTTTATATATGATATATAATATGTTTATGTTTTACTTATGCTTCTGTATTTCTCATTTATGGCATACTTTATGATTTCCATTATGGGTAAAACGCGATAATTTCATTTTAGGGAAGTGCGGACTACCGCCCCCTCAAAGTGATGTGAATCGTTAATGCCATATGTGGGATGTATAAAGGATGGAGTAAATGATATTATATATGATATTATACTGGAACTATATTATACCTTTATAGAATTATGATTTCATTACATTAAATACGAAATAGAAATGAAAGTAGCGTTCATGCGTACGTACGGCTTACCGTCTCCATGAACGGTGCATTTCATTTCTTACCTCTAAATGTTACATAATATTATGAATGAATTTATATACTGGATATATATGATATATATGATATCTAAATCATGAATATAATTCTGGATATAATGGATATTTCACCACATGAACAACTTGTAATTATAAGAAGGTTATTGTTGACACAAGTACCAAAGATCAACAAACCACCATTATTAACTTAAATAATTACATAACGTTCATAACATTGTAATAAGTGATATAAAAAGGATAATGAAATTGAAAATGGTTCTTAATAAGGTAGATATTAACTCTAGTTTATTATTCAGGAGGTTAAAGAATGGTTGAGTCAAGTCGGACATGAGGTAAGGGAACTTCTTAACCGAATTTCCATTCTTTGGGTTAATCTCCTACTTTCAAATTATGTCATGATATAATTTTGTCCTATATTGTATTTTCACATTATTTATGTGTACTTATAGTGAATAAACATTATAGGTGTACTTTATTTAAAAAAATGATCTTTTTAAGGACTTCGTCTCAATCCCCTTTCATTGAGGCATATTTGGTTTTATACACAACTTTCTTTTATACAGTGTATAAACCCCTTTGACTTTGACGTTTATTCATAAGGAATCTTTTTTATATGAAGCGTTTTTCTAAATGACAAAAGGGAATGTTTTTATTTCCGTACATATGCGGCGACAACGACTTCTCTGCCGCCATGACCATTATTTGAGTTTCGGCTTCCTCTACAAGCCATCTTTTTTTTAATGATAAATAAATACAAAGTTTTAACTTTATTTTATTTTGGTATTGAAAATGGTTTTGAAAGCGTTTTTATTTGATCAATGTGTTGTATTGATATCTTGTGTTTGAAATGTGGAAATGTTATGTTTCCTTTATGCATGTTTTATGTGATACGATTATGTTATGGTTTATGATATGTTTAAACCTATTCATATGAGGAATGTATTGGACTTAATAAGTGACGGGTGGAGCCCGCTATAGCTCCTCGATGCATCGGTAGGTCTCATGAAACAACTAGATGTGGAATTGGCCGAGGCCCTTTCCCAATTTGATTTATGGTTTTGGCCGAGGCCTTAATCATTTTAGACGTCTTGGCCGAGGCCTTGACAAAATGTTTCAGAATGTCCGACATTATACATTCCCTCATTATGAAAGTGGTTATTGATATTTCATGTAATTATTCGACCAGTAGAATATCCATGTGAAGAAGTGAATGTAATTATCTCATTTTACATTTTCCATATTATGTTGATGTTCATGTTTAAAAGGCTTTTGTTTTAGTTATACATTGCCTTAAATTTTTATGTTTATTTATGAAAGCTTCCACAATATTATTATCCTTACTGAGCATCTGAGCTCACCCCTTTCAATGTTTTAATATTTTCCAGGATGTGAAGAAGTATTTTATGAATGACCTGCAGGGATAGTCAGAAGAGGATATGAGTTTGGACTATGGAGACTTTGTTATTGTAGTTTTTCACTTTATGATGTAATGTAACGTTTACGAATGTATCTAGTGTTTCCAAGGCTACTAAACTAATCGGTCTTTCGAGACTTGATCTTTTGTGATCATGCCAATGTTTCGAAGTAATGCACCGACTGTGGGTAGCTGGGGTCGGGGCGTTACATTAAACCTCTTTTTTGAGATGTATTTTTTGGATCACACCATAATCCTTGAAAGGATGACATTTCTGAAAGAATATAATATCTAATACATTGGTATAAAAACTAGTAAGGTAGTATGGTAGTTATTTCTTGTGCTATATGGACCAAATGTTACTAGGAGGAGAATAAATGTGTAACCCCTTTAAAAGTTAGGGGAGGGGAACTATCAGAAATACACAATGTACTAAATTAAATTAAATAATTTTCTTATAAAGGTGGTAAAAATGATATATATCAAATATATTGGTCCAATGCATAGAAAATGATTAGTTTTGGTCATTAAATTAAAAATTATTTTTATACCATGTTTCTCAAATCCTCAAGAGAGTATATTTTCAAATAAAATTTATAATTAATTAAGTTATAATTGGATGAAATTAATACCTTAATAATGGTTATTACTTTGATAATGATGTTGATCTTTCAAAAAATACTTTTTAGATTACCTTCATTTCAATATACAGATCCAAGTATATAATACCTCTTGTGGTGATCCACACATTTCAGTTGATATTCAAACCATCCCAAATGATTTTCGGGAATTTGGGTAATGAATCAATTGTCTTGCGTTGATTGTGTCGATCAATTATTGTTTCTTAAGTCTTAAAGGAATATCTATAGAGGTTATCATTCTCTAGAGGTAGAGAGATTTAGGAATGGAGAGATAATTCTTTTGTGTGCAATGATTCTAAAATCTATATTAACACTACAAAATAAAAATAACAATCTATTTATAGTGTTAAGGTTTAGTTTAAGATATTATTTAATTTCATGCTGGTTGATAAATAGTATAGAAATTATAAAAAAATCCCCTGACACATAATAATAAAATAAAATTATTATTTTACAGTATGTGCCAGCATACATAATGACACATATTATTTTCTATCTTGAAAATAAATATTGACCATCAGACGTAGTCTTGGTATGCTCTAACTACTCAACATTTATTGAATATATGACTAATTATTTTATTCATAAATAAATATTTATATCCAAAATCCAATGATTAAATATTTATTAAATATTAAATAAAATAAATAAATAAATTTTATTCCCAATCTAAAGTATAAATATTTATTTAATTTATGTGATCACTAAAACATGAATAAAATTATTCCTCATTGTTGAGATTAATATTTATTCTATAAATTCAAATAGAATTTAATTGTTATCATCAGAAACACTTTGTGTGTGAACCTATAGGATTTTTTTCTTTGGAATTAGGGAGGTAGACCTAAATTCTATGATTACTCACAAAAAATGGGTAAAGTCACACTGTATAAAGAACATAACATCAAAATGCTGACAACCACATAAAAATACTCATTATGTAATATAATATCAATGTATCAAAATCCCATGAAGAAGTTTTCAAATTTCTGTCATCAACATAAATGATTCATATGTCTCTCTTTAGCTATCTGAAATAAACATCGTTACACC
Organism: Viscum album; assembly: GCA_963277665.1. NCBI lineage: Eukaryota > Viridiplantae > Streptophyta > Magnoliopsida > Santalales > Viscaceae > Viscum > Viscum album. Next base: position 1,630,079,315 of record OY728159.1, read on the forward strand.
ATGGCCATGAAATTTATGCGACAATTATATTTTAATCAACGGGATGAGGTATCAACTTCTATAAAGAGGGAAGGAACCAATCCTTCCTCGAATTATACTTTAATAACATTTCATTTTCGATGCACCCAATGTACCATAATAACCACCACTATTTGGAGTGATGGTTTTTATTATTAAATATATGTTCATGAGTCATGAAATGTATTAATGATAATATAAAAATCTAAGGACTATTATATACACTCACAATCAGAATATCAGATGATAATGAAACATACATATTACTACTAGAAGGTATGATCCCACAGTCTTCCTTATTAGAGATTACTATGTGTGGACATCATAAGAATAAGCTTCATCCTCTTATCAATATTCGCACATGAAATTAAATATACTATGTTTCGTATATTAGTAAATCATATGTTTATATAACTATATTTATGATATATTTCCATCAAAAGTCAAGCCTCTCATCATACTGAGGAACTATTATGACTATATCAATGCGATAGATATTCAAGTAAATTTTCAGGAAAATCTTTGGATAAATAAAAATTTGGTAAGATATATCTATTAATATTCACTTCATTGAAGATACATGTAATATAAAGTACATTGTACATGATTCTAGGGATCTTATTCCAAAAAATACAACATTAAATAGAGTCCACTACTAAATATTTGTTAGTCCCCATATGTAAAAGCATTCTTCCACTGAAAATTTAAAGAACTGCCTAGCTAATCACATTTCCCTGGATAGGATTGAAAAAATACAAATGAATTTCAAGAATTTGTTTTTACTGGAACATTAATACCATGAGAAAATTTTATAAGGAGTCATATATCAATGTATCATCATATTTTTCCCATGTTATAATCCCTACATCCTAATTAAATCTATAGTGAAAGCTAATAAATATTTTTTTGGGTATTAACCTTAATTAGAAAAGGATATTTCTAAATCAACTTCCTAAGATACAAAAGAATATAAAACATACTGGAATGTTATAGAGACCGAAACTATTGGATGTAATAATTTTTTATTAACTATTATTATAACCTTAATGGTGATATAATATAAAAGTGAACTAAATAAAGAAATTTTTCCATTTTTCTTGATCACTAGTGTTCACACGTCTCCATACACCTGGAACTCATCCAATACTACTTTGTAAAGTCATTTTGGATAGTTCTAACTAAATATTGATCGAGTTAAGTTATATCTATTATATATTCTCTTACTATGAATCATTTATTAGTAATATCAAACATCTTATATATCAAGGAACATGTGATAAATTCCAATAACTTAATATTACAAAATTATATTAATTAAAATATTATCTTCCTATGAATATGAATTTTATACTAGAAGTATTATGTTCCAAAAATAAATTAGTATTGAATTTTTATATCTTCTATTTTTCAATAATTTGTTAATATATATACTTTAACTAAATTCAAAAAACCTATGGATAAATCTTATACGTCTTTCCACTAATATATAGTATATTCATTAGGTCATACTTGGATAAATTCTATTCCACAGTCTTAAAAAACTGGTAGAATATATTATTTTTTCCATATGTTAAAAAAATAAATCTTGAAAACTTACAACACTCCAAAAAACTAGATAGAGAAAAATTTCAATCATTTTTCTCCAAAAAAATATTCTACTATCACCATGAATGATTAATTCATAAATGAATTCATGAAATATGCATATCTTACTGAAATTTATTAATTTCACTGAAATTTTAATTTATTCCTTGGATACTTATACCATTGGGTCTACTTTTGGTCACATCATATAGACATATACCACTATGTTTCCTTTAAGTGATATGGAATTTATAATCAATAGCCCAATATGATGATCACTAAATTATGCTTCAAAAATATGTAATTCAAGATGGGTTTTATTCTTGATTGTTTGTGTATGGGGTTTATCATAGATTAAAGCTTTTAAAAATCAATCTTTCTTTATAGGTAACATCATGTACCATCTGTGTCTAGTTTTTCTTGAATACTCACCAACAGTATCTATTATTAGAAACATTCAAAATATTTGGCAAAAATATGTAGATATGTGGATCCCAATAATGAAATATATTCATACGTTTAAACATTATCATATTACTATTTAATATTACATTGTAGGAATCATTATTTGGAAATAATAATAAATATATCACCCAATATGGTGGACATAATGAACCTATTTGGTTTTAAATTCTTATATAATATGTTTCTCTAAAACTACCCAACCCACTATGTTTAGTGGAGTCCAATATTCCAACGTAAATCATTAGTAATCCTGAGCATTAAATCATATAAGAGAAGTTGGCTCCAAATATATTTTATGTGATTGTTCGCCATTACAGAAATGTAGTTACTATTGGCTAGAAGTTAATATCATTAGTGACTATTGGATTATTAACATGGATTCACCTTACTGTTTTTATGTTCATTTGTAGATAAGGCTATATTATAGCAACTAGATTTCAATAAACACTTATAGTAGTGTCTGACTATATTATTATCATATTTAAATTGATATCACTTCCTTTAGATAATATAGATAGAATATGTTTTGTTTTTCAATTGTATTTTCATAATTTTTCTTTGACATAATAATGGAATATTTTTAATATATGTAACCAATAATTGATATTTTTTTACAATCATCATTAACTTTATGTGTATAATGAAGTGTGAGTTTGGTATTAATTTTACTCCACATGAATGATCTATAAATACATAGATAATATATTCTTAGGCAGGACAACTCATATATTTTTCAATCCTTAACAAGTGAAATCATTTACTTAATTTGGTATTTCTAAAAATTCATAAATCAATCTCATGTATTATATGAAGGAACCATTAAGATTATAATAGTTCACATGGCCATGTCGAACAAACATTAAATGGTTTTGGCATACCTTTTTTATAAATGTTTCTCTTTCTAAAAATGATATGTAGTCTATTTTTATAAATATTATATCATCTTAGTAGTGATTGAAACTCATTTTATGGTATAAATACATCAAATAAGTTTAGTTACATTTGAAAAATAATTATCTTTCAACGAATAGGTAAAAGTATTATATTTTATATTTATCATTAATTGTGATGGATATCATAGATTTAAGTGACAATGAGCTAAACTTTTAGTTTTGAAATTTTATAAAAATATTATTCCAAATGTGAAATAATGTATCATTATGTCCAAAAAATACTATGATTATTTTTTTGGTAACACCGATTTTAATGTTGAATTACTAATTTTTTGCAATGAGATGTGGTGATCTTTCCAGGGATAAAATTGGTGTCACCCTTTATTATATCCTTTTGAGTTCACTCTATAACCACAACAATCCAATTTCATTTATAATATTAAAATAAATATATGTTCTAAGAATATTGTATTTAATACAAAATTAGGGAATATAAACATTATAAATATACTTGAAGTGGATTCTAATTCTTGATTCTTCAATTAATTTCAATTTATTTTCCAGTGTCTATGCTTTCCACATAAGAATCAAATAACATCCTATTTATTCTTATACCATTTAATATTTTATCTCTTTTAAGGAAATTTTAATAGATTTTTTTGATTTATATTATCCATGGAATCTTCAACATTTTCTTAAAAACGTTTTACTAGAATTGGTGGATAAATAGTTTTGAACTAATTCTTATTTTCTTGGTAAATTATGGGAAATAATTTCCTAAAAAACATATCCATTTCATCAATTTAGGCTTGGAAAATTAAAAATATAATCTTGGTGGTATGTATACTAATTTAAGATTAATGGATAATATTTTCTCCAAGAAGAATATTAATTCCACCGACTCATCAATATACCCCATAATTTTGAAATCATGATCAGTTTTTATATTTTCTTCTTCCAGTTTACACAGATATAGTACATTTACAATATTATTTATTTCAGTACCTTCAGTGTCATTCTAAGGAGATTAGAGTGGAGATATTATGGTGTAAGCATCAATACCATTATATTGTGTCATCAACTATCTTGAAATTGTTGATAATATAATACAATGGACATAGGATACATCCTCAACATATCTCTTGTAGGAAACCATTTCAAATTCTCTCACTAGCTATGGTGGAAGAATAAGAATAGGGGATTCCAACACATAATACATTTTTTTCAGATAATAGAGCATCACATAAATGATTGTACCGAATCTGTAAAAACATTTAAACACATACCCCGAGTTAGAGAATGATCATTCTATTTTTGGGGATTTTTTTGAAATTATATACAAAAATTAAGATATATTAATAATAATTTACTTGATTATATATTTTTTGAGAAATAATAGATTAATTGATTTTATTAATCTCTCACTATTTTATGAAGTACCTATATCCTTACCATTGAACTAAAAATGTCTATTTTTCTCAACAATATTGTGGAAAGGATCCATATTCCCCTTTGCATAACCAAAACAATTTTTGGTAAATCTATTTGAAGGTATTTAGGTATGAATGTATTTTACAACTATGGGATTGTGGATCATTGATCAGTTGAGTGGATTCACCAATCCAAAAAACCTAACTTATATTTTGTCAACACCTACCTCTAAATTACATCATGTCTTGCAAGGTCAACTTCTCTTAATGTAAAATGGTCTGGTCAACCAAAAACCGTCAATAGAACTCCCATGATAAAAGTAATTATCCCATCATTGGATGTTTGAACACTTAGTTTTATTGGTTTCATTAATAAGAATGCAATGGAAGGCCATGTTTGATTTAATAAATATTTTAAAGATTTTAATTTATTATGCATAAATTTTATCATGTTTTTTTAATACATTACATGTTAATATTAAGTATATTTTACATAATTAATTAACCATGTTATATAAAACATTTACTCATGCTCCATTTATCTATGTTTAATATTTTCACATTAATTAATTTATTTATGTGATATTTTTATTTTATACAAAAAATAAATAATTCATAGGATAAAAATATATAATTAATTAATGAACCAATCATAAACTTGTCTAATGTTTGATTTATTGAGAAGAAAAGAAATCTACATTTGAATAATGGGAAACTTTCTTATACCAATGATGACATGAATTAAAACATTCCACTTGTATATGTGTGTATCACATGGGTTGGAATCATTATGGTTCCATCATTAACTACCTTAATGTGCCTTGGTATACTTTATTAATTACATATATTTTTAAATCATATATAGGTGAGGGGAAACGAAGGATTTTTTAATTTGGACTACATAAATAACCATGGAAACATTGGACCTATATAATAATGAAGGGAGGGATTAAATGGATTCTATAATATTTAATATAATATTAAATAATTTAAATCCCATGAAATAAATTAAATTAAAAATAGAACACATATATAGATCTTGGTCTATCTCATGAAAGACCATACATGAAACATATATGAAAAAGTAAATTGGTTAACATTCATTTTTTTATTTGTTCAATATTTTTAGGATAAAGGTTCTTACATTAATTAATTCACTTTCTTCTTATTGACCATCACAATTTCTATAGAGATATCCATCAAAATTTAATTCATTGAAAAAAGGATAGAACCAATAATCACAGTTTTACTACGATAAATTAATTGATAATTTCATATTCTTTTAAAACCCTAATTTAATTTTTAAACACTAGAGGTAAAAATAAATAAAATAAGGTTTTAATGATATAAGTATCAATTTAATATTATTCAATTCTGTTCTAACTTGGGAGACTACATGGTGTATACTTACCATTTACACATAATGTACCTTGGGTTCTGTCTATTATTGATACACACTTGTGGATTAGATCATGTAACTCATTTGGACTACATGATGTGTACATGCTTGATACAGTCCATGTGGTTCAAATGATGTGTGTACATGAAACCCGTCGAAGAAATCGGCATGTTCATTGGTTCCTACTACATGACTTGTACATTCCATCTAGAAGTCATATGGATAAAATGTTGTGTGTCCGCATAACCAGATGAATGGATCCAATTCTATTTTAGATATTGTAAAGGATGAAATACACACTGTGTTCCCCAAATACAAAACATTTATATCATTAATACTAATAGATCTAAGAATCACATGGTTTGACCTGGTTAACTAACCACACATATTTCATTAATTTCACTACTAACCCATGTAGACTACACAATGTGTATGCCATCTACACATCATTTGATTTGACATCTCATGTGCAAGACATGTCCCATCTATCGATGGTGTGTAATAATTTCACCTCATGTAATTAATATATGTATTGTTGAGTATCTTGTATCACGTCTAGATACAGTGTTCTCAGGTACAAAGTGTGTACTCCAGCTACACATATTGTAAAATAGCCTTACCAACCAACATTTTGGCATTTCCTCATGGAATATTCATCATTATTTATATGTTATTGGACTTAAGAATTTTTTAATAATTGAAAGAGAAATTAAAATTTTGAAAACATGTCAATTAAAATAGAACTAAGGAATGAATAATATGAAATAAAAATTTCTTCCATGATTATTCATATATATCAACAATCAAATAAATAATTATAAATTTAAACCCTGATCAATATTATACCAATTTTAAGTTACAAGCACACTAGAATCACTATTGGTGGGGGTAAAATTAAAATCTCTTTTAATATTGAGTTTCCTAGAACCCTATGAGAGGATCTTTACAGATCAAAATTTTAATTAATTTAACTATAATAGGAAGAATGAATATATTAATAGATGATCTTTCTTCGATGATGATGTTGATCTTTTGAAAAACTATTTCTGAATTACATTCCTTGCGCTATAATGATCGCTGAATAAAATCCAAAGAGGGGTGAAATATACATACTAAATTGATATTTGAACAAATAACCGTAATTATGGGTTCTAGCTCAGTGAATCAATTGCGTTAAATTGTTTGTTTTTATTTCTTTTAGTTCCTTCGATCTTGATGGAATCTCCTTTTCTATTCTCATTCCCGAGTTGTAGGGAGGGAGAAGAATGGAGTGATAATTGTATTGTGTGCAATGATTTTAAAATCTCAACTAATCATTCAGAATATAAAAAACATTTATTTATATTGTTTGGGTTTAGGATGTGTTATCATTTAATTTCATCCTGACCATTAAATAACATAATAATTCTTAACAATCCTCATGCCAAATAATAATAAAATAATAATATTATTTTATGGTGTGTGCTAACTTGTGTAATGATAAATATTATTTTTCAATCTATAAATAAATATTTATCACCAAAAATATTATTGTTTTAATCCAACTCGTTTATATTTATTTAATATCAAAATAATTATATTATTTATAAATAAATATTTCTATCCAATAAAACAGGGGCTATATATTTATTAAAAATTTAATAAATTGTATATATATATATATTTTTTCCAATCAAATGAATACATATTTATTTAATTTATACGACCTGTAAAATTATTCCTAATTCTTGAGAATAATATATATTTCATTAATTAATTAAAATATTATTTAATTAAAATCAATGAAAATACTTAGTAAGTGACCCTCTAGGATTCTTTCTCGTTGGTATTTTTCTGGTATCCCTAATTTCTATGATTACTATGCAGCAACGGGTCAAGCCAACCAAGAACGAGAGATTAGTATCATAACATTGAAAATAACATACAAACTCTCACTATGTAATATAATACCTTTTTCTAAATATATTTTTAAGAAAGTTTCACATATGTGTCATCATCCTATTTGACTGATACATCATTCTTTGACTATCTGAAACAAACATTTTCGCACTATGTACATGAAATTTATATTGTAGTTATATTTAAATTAAAGGGATGAGATATCAACTTCTATAATAATGGAAAATAAAAATCATTCCCCAACTTATACATTAATAATATTTTATTCAGGACACACTCAACATACCCAACTTCTCACCATCATATGGTGTGGATGTTTTTATCAGTAGATATATGTGTGTGAGTCACGACATGAATTAATTATAATAAAAAATTTACAAAACATTACCCACACTCACAAGTATGAGTATCCACTAATACCAAAGCATGTGGACTTCCTACTATTTATTATGTACTCATAATCTCCATTCTTTTAGATTACATTGTACAAACATCATGAGAAGAAGCCCCATCCTCTTACGAGTGCTAAAAACTAGTAGTCAATGTACAATGCTCTCTATCATAGTACATTATCCTAAAGTAAAAATATATTTAAGTGATATCATCATAACATCTAAATGTTCTCATCATAGTGGGGATATACTATAACTATATCAATTCAAGGGATTCTTATGGAAATTATCACATCAATGTTATATAGAAGAAAAAATTATTATGTGATACGATATCTATATTAATATTTACATAATTTAATGTATATGCAATATAAATTAAAAAATAGGTTGTTCTAGGGCACCACCAACAACAAAATAAATAATGAGGATAAGTCCAAATCGAGTTATCTAATAAACTTTGAGAAATTTTAGGTAATTCATTCACCATTATCTCTTAATTTTAACCACCTATTTACTCTTTTTACAACTACCACAATACCAAGGTTTTTTACTAATTAAGTGAGAAGAATGGTACCATAAAAAGGGAAGTACCCTGAAAATAGACCCCTACTGATAGATTCAACCTTATCAGAATTAATTTTCCTATGATTAGACTAACTATTATAGTAAAAACAGTTCCTTTTAAAATATCGTTAATGTTTTTAGATCTATTCATTTACATTGAATTTAAAGTCATCAAGATAGTTATTCAATTTGAAAATCAACCTAGAAAAACTATATAATATATTATAAATATCTAAAAAATCATGGATGTCTATAATTCACCCAAACTATATTACTTTTAATATTTCAAAAACTTTTTATTTTATATCTATATTAATTGAATAAAGTATCTGTTGATATTGCGTATGAATTTAATGTAATTATAAAAAAACTAAAAATTTATAATATTACAATGATGAAAAAAATTATGTTATCCTTCAAATAAAAATTTATAATCGTACATAACTACTACTCATCGTCAAGATAAAATATAGGATTTCTTAAAGGCAAAAGAGTGAAATTTCCTATTTATCCTTTTCTTAAAATAATATAAATTCATACTAAATGAAAAATAGTACCATGTGGCCATATCTTCATAACGTGGATGAGAATGGTAAATATACAATTATCTAATCGGAAAATTTCGTCTTTTATTCCAATTTTAAATCCTTATCACAATATTTTTACCCAGTTTTACCCTTATAAAGGTAATAAATATTTACCAAAGTTATTATTCATAATGACCAAACAAGGAAGGGCATTTTTACCAAATTTAAAAATAATTATTATAAATATGGTATCATTTATATTCATGATTAAATCTCAATAATGTTCTAAAGTTAATTTTAAAATAAATGGGTAAAATGAAAAAAATAATTGTTTCTAGAAAAAATTGTTTTAGAGAACAAAAAATGAGATTATATGAAAATAATGAAAAATTATGATTAAAATGTTATTAATTATATTATTATAAATAAAAATTATGATATTCATCTTTGTGTACAAATCTAAAATATAATGGATGTTATAAATCACTTGATTTAATGAAAAGAATTGAGAGTATTTGGAAAAACAGTTTTTTCACTATTTATTAGAAAAATAGTCAATTAAGAAAAATCCCAAAATGTCGCCTGATTTTATTTTTTTTTATCGTTTCAAAAGTGCGGATGATATTTTAAAATAAAATTTCTACATATATAAGAAAATAATTATAATTTCCATGATGAAAATATAATAAAAAACATTTTTGAAGAAAATGATTTTTGAAGCATATAATGACTTTGCAAAAAATTGAATACATATATCCTAAGAATTTATCAATACATTTGTATTTAGTAGGAACATTAAAAATATATTCCATAATATTTATTATCATATTTATACACACTAATTTAGTAACTGGGTTACATTTAAATAATAATATTTTTATATTACATCTCATTCTTCTTAAATATTAGTGTTGCGTGTTAAGAAAGTTATCAATCTTATTATTATTTGTAACTAAATTTTTATGGTGTTACACTATATGGAATTTTAGGTGTGTGTGTATATTGTCTCCTCTATATTTTTTTCCTATATGAAAAATAACTCTTTTATTCTTAGTTATTGGGCCATTAACAAATTTACTGAGTGATAGATGTGGTGGTATAGATGGTTAATCATGTGTAAAGACCCTGATTTTCCATGTAAATTTTTTAATTATATGGAATTATTACTAGTTTGATAAAAGTAATGGCACATGATTTTAAGGCTTGGTGTGCCTGGAAAGAATTTCTGAACTTTTTTTAAGGTACATTCAGTAAATGAATGGGTGGCATTTTCAAATTTTAACCCGGTGATGGGATTAAAAATCTGAGGGAACCGTTGAATCCGCATCACTGGGATTCGCTTAAGGGAGGCTTCACTTTGACCATAGTAGGTCGGGTGAAAAGGTTATTTATTCAGACTTTTGAAAGATTAATAAAATAACATGTTATGTTGTTTTTTTCTTTTCTTTTTCTCCAAAGGATATGCGGTGGTGGTGGGACCGATGAAATGTCAAGTCATTAATTGGATTGACTCCTCGTAGTAACAGTACTGTTGGAAATTTGGGAGGTTCATTAATTAAATGAACCTCATTAATTCCTTGGAACGTTAACCAACACTTCCCCCTCCTATTTATATGGATCTCAGGGAGGGGTGTTGGCAAAAATTCACAAAGTGATGAAGCATTTACAAAGTACCACGACGCCAACCACTTGGAGGACAAGGATGGTTTCAACGATACATGATGAGCGCCACCGAATCACGAACCAACAACAACGACAAAGTATGTTCCGTCGATCGTCATCAGCAGACGTCTAATCCATGTAGGGGGTTTTTTTAAAGTTATATTTTATGTTTTACATTACTCCCACTTGCTAACACATTAACATAGAGGATGTTGGCCAAACGAACAAGGCCCGAACCATCCATCACTTCTCTCATGTTCCGTTTTTCGGGGAAAATTTTCAAAATTTGATAAAAACGTGAAATAGTGGGTCAACATTTGACGGAGGCAGCGCGAGAGAGCCGTAGATGCAGAAGACACCCAGAACAAACCACCCAAGCACATACGATGGCCTAAAGAAGAAAAATCTGATGTGCTATGTCGGAGGCGTCCGGAGGAGACCCATGACAACCGGCCATGGGTGGTCGAAGGTGGCACATGACGATGCACCAAGGTGGTCAAATGCGGCCGGCATGAGTGGGCCACATGGGATAAGGGACGTTCCCGCAGGCACCGCTGGAGGTGAGAAGCAGCTGCATCCAGCGGGTCACGACTAAAGGGGGTTACACGGAGCTGCCACAACCAGTGGGCCGTGGCAGGTTGGAGCAACATGGTCCTGCGCCACGCTTTATTGATAGAACCTGATCAACCAAAGGGCTAACCGTTCATTCAGTTGGCATTTTCCCCACCAACTGAAAAACAGCCCAGAAAATGCGTGGCCAGTGGATTACAACAATTCGCCTTTCTACAGACCGAGCGGGACGCTGGCCGACCAAGCAGCCCGGACCCATGGCCAAGTGAGCCAGCAAGGGCGGGTGGAGCCCCAACCGATGGGCCGGGACAACCACAACTAGGTCCCATGAACCAATGGGACAACCTCGATAGGCCAGACTTGTGAATCATGCCAACCCTTAATGCGTCTAACCCAGGTGGTGTCCGATAGACCATGGGACCCGTTGCATCGGGCCGAGTAGACCGAGTCGGACCGGGGCTAGACCCAACCTACCATCGAATAAAAAAACACCCATAATTGATAAACATGGTGTTAGTTTGATGCGCTGTTATTTGTTTTGGGAACCCTTTTTTGAAGTAGTCCCTTTGGAATATTCAGATGATCCCAACAAAGCCGGACCAGGCTGAGGAGCGACCACCCCCATTTCATAGAATGGGGTGTAACTAATAGACCAGACATCTGATTGACGCGCCATCTCTTTCATAAGGACCCTTGATACAAGGTGGTCCTTTGGAGACACTCTAAGTGAGTTGTGACATATTTTATATGTGAATAGGGTTGGATTAGACATGACTCCAACTGGGGCCTTTTTACAAAAGTGGCCATATCTCATAGACCGGGCATCTGATAGATGTTTCGTCTTTCACGTTGGGAACCGTATAAAGGGAGGTACATTGGGTATTCTTTTTTTGAGACATCGTACTGGTTGAAATATGAATTATTTATTTAGGAGAAGTTCTCCCAAAAACAAGCCTGATTTGTGCGGGAATGATATGACTAACTGTCTTGGAAGTAGAGACCTAGTGTGGATCCCCATCATAGCAACCCTGTGTAGATCAGCCTCGTAGCTACCCGATGAGGACCATTTTTAGAGCATCCCATTGAGGAACACCAACTAGTGACCCTATGTGGATTAACATCGAGCAACCCTGTGTGGATCAACCTTCTAGCGACCTTGTGTGGATCAACATTCCAGAGAACCTATATGGATCAACATTCTAGCAACCCTATGTGGATCAACATTATAGATACCCTGAATGGATCAACATTGCGTGACCAGATGAGGACCAGCCTTAGAGTGGACCATCATGGATCAGCGACATACTCCTCTCTGTGGATCGACAAAAGAACAACTTTTTCAGGGTTCAGTTGTGGAACTTCCTAATAGAATAAAATGATATAGCTTATGTCTGATCATATTTATTCCCGATCTTGAGTTGTATACCTGGTTTGAGTTGAGTATTTTACTTTGTGGTTCATCATTTAGATCATTCTTATGCTATTACCTTTCAGGTTTTTATCATGATTTTTTCATTTGTGGATTATTCAGAGACCTTCGGGGGTCTCGAGTCCCCCTACATGGAATTGCTATACTCACCCATGCACAGGCTTCACCCACACCTTGTCCTGTCTTGTGAAGATTCCATAAAGTTTTGTTGAGACTTGATGGGGCCATGACTGGGTGGTACATGGAGGTGAAAAGATTATGTGGAGAGTTGTGAGGATGAGTTTTACCTATCCTTCATGTAGGATCTTCAGTGGACAATCCAGGAGCTGTTTTCTCTTTTCAATTGTACTTTTACTTTTCTAGTGGGCTTGTATTCCAGCTCCTTTACATTCATCATAATTTTTACTATAGCAGTTTACTTCATTTTTGCATCTTTTTTTGTTCTTGGATTGTGTGTTTATACAGGTTTAAAGGAAATTCCTTCTTGTTTAGGGATACTCCATTTCGGTGCTAGTCGTCAACCCCTAGCCTATGGAAGGTGGGTCTGGGGTAGTCGCGACATGAGCCCTGGGGGACGAGCCATGACATCATGTGTCATGAAGAGTGTGAAAGGTATCTGATGCTGGGGTTTTTGTTGAGAAACTGCAGTCAATAATTTCCGCTTAAAATGTAGCATAGTGGTGACCATGGGTTTTTCTCATGAGGAGGTTGCAGGCTATGTTATCAAACTATCACATTGTTAATTTGTTTTTGTTAATGACAGAATTAGAAATAGGTATTTGAAATTATTTAAAAAATGTAAAATAATATAAAATAATAAATAAAATATAAATATATGTTAGTTATTAGAAATAAAAAGCAATCTAGAATGAAGAAAAGAAACAAAAGAAGGCAGTGGTGGACAATCATTGATCCTCATATACTCCCTCTATTCTTGTTTAATTGAATTATCAGATTATATTTCTCAATGATCACTAAAATAACTCTAAGTGAACACCCATATTGACTAGACAGCATATTGAGACCTCAAATATGGATTTTTTTCCTCTTATGAAAGTGATTCAAATACCCAAAGACCTTTGAGCAATCAAAACTAATTAAACTTGTTGTGCTAAATGGGGGGACCTCACCCAAAGAAGTTTAAACAACAAGACAATTATTTTGCATTCATAAGTTGATAAACAGTCTAGAAAAAAATATTAGAATTTTAATTCATGAAATAAATGAGACCTCTAACATTCATGAAAACCAATTCCAGAAAAATATAATTAGAATACATTGAATTACCAAACACAAAAGGGAAGAATATTTGGATCTCCGCTGCCCACCACCACTTGGAGTTTATCCCTTCATGTATTGATTATAATCAATTGAACACATATTATACATCATATAACCACCATAAATTCTCACTCCCTTGGTCCAACCCCCTTCAAATGACTATCCTTGTAAATAGATCGGAGGTACAAATTTATAGAGAAAATGGGAGAAGGAATTTATCCCAATTATGTCTTGTCAATGTTAATGACGTTTCAGAACATTAAATGGAATAATTGGTACATTGAATCTACAAGAAAGTTGTTTAATATTGTCTTTTGTGTACCTCAACAAATTTTCAGACTCATTGGTCCACATATGAAGGAGTTAAAGCTGTTTTAGTGAGGCACATTTAATATGTCCATGCGACTCTTCGTCTTCCACAACTCCAACTTACAATGCAATTAATACCATTTATCCACCAGATTCAGACGTTTCATCATGAATGAAAGATGTAGACTAGTTCATCTTCTATATACTTGATGAATTTTAGCTCTATATAACCTGTATAATAAGAGATACAATCTCTGCTTTGAAAATTTCCAAATCTGTGCATTGTTTACGAGTTCCATATTTTGAGATGATTTCGGGCCTCCAAATGATTGATTAAGTTAGGCCTCCAGAATAATAAAACTCGGACCATGATGTAAGGAAACCTAAAAAAAGTAATTTAATAATCTGGTTCATTGTGGAAAATAATATAGCCAAAATACATAAGAAAAATAAAACATTTAAACACCAAAATAATTCCATTTTTCATTTGAGCTCAAAATACAACTAAAACATAAAAATGTGACAATTTCCCATAAACTAACACTATGGTGGGTATTAGAACATTTAAATACAGTTTATAATATGTTAAAACTGATGCTTCATCACTCACCCATACTTAATCATTGAACTCCTAGGCAATCATTATATATTCGAAACAAAATTCACACAAAAATCAAAAATGAGAAAACATCAATGATCTCTTCCAAAATGATATTACATCCTGTCTCTTCTATGAAAAAAAATTCCATTTCATATTAAATCCTCACATTTACATTTTTTCAACCTCAAAAATCCATCCATGGCCCAATCACAACCTACCTCACATTGAAATTCTGTGTCACCCTTCACTCAAGAGAAATTAAATCTGGAGTCATGCTCATATTTAGAAAATGCATGTATCAACATAGGCTTGAGAAAATTCTCATCTCTCCACAGCCTGAAACATGAAAATGACATTAATAATGAGGAATTTTTCCAGGTGAATTCTCTGGCTTAGGGATAGTGGGAAAATTATTGAAAAATTAAGGCTGAAAAGAGGAGGTTAGACTTCTAAGTACAATGCAAGAATATTCAAGAGAAAACACAGAAATTACTCACTCAATCACATTAACAATGTGATAAAACACAACACCCATTTTTTATATGACATTGGACATGATCCATGATATGATTCCAAATAATGATTACATCTATGTTCTCTCCTTTTTTTATTTTTTTATTTTTTTGTAAAGATCCAGAAAGGCACAACTTTATTTTCTTTTTTTTGAAGGAGAACCAGATGAAACAAATAAATCACAATGAAAGGATTACCCATGCCCAATTTGATCTTTATCTCAACCGCCCAAAATATTTACACACACATCAAATCCCCCTAAAATGAAATACAACCAAAGAACGCACACAAAAGGCCCTTCCCCCACACTCAAATTGGAAATATCCACGCAATTATACTAAGAGTGCGGGTAGGTATGGAAAACATGCATGAAATATTGATTAAACCTATAAGGAAATTCATGGAATCTAAGGGATAATGAAGGATAGATGTAAAGGTAGGTCTCAAGATAAAATATTTCTAGCCAATCAAATGCCTCAATCATATTAAAAACATTCCATGAAATCCAAAGCATCGAAATAGAAAAGTCACAAGTTCTAGTTCTCACACAAAATCCAAGATTCTCTCAATAAAGTGTGTGTATTATAAAGAATATTTCAATGCAGTTCAGAATAACTCACTGTACTTGAATAATATTTGAGTCATTTTTTCATGGGCATGGATTTCAAAAATTGGTCAAACTCATAAAAATACATGAAAATCAAATTCAAGGACAAAGTTTCACATCAATAATCATTTAAATTCCATTTTTAAAAAATAATTTCAACCATCTCAAAATAAATTTATGTGGGAAAAATGATCAGTATATTTATTAATGCAAAAGGTTACTAAAAAGATTAAAAAGAAAAAGAAAAGGAAATCACACAAAACTTCTATGTAGGTTGACAGTCCCCCACACCTAGATTTCAGTACCCCTCATTAGAGCTCAAAAAAAACAAATATAAGGGTAGAAAAATAAAGGGAAGGAATGATACTACCTGACTTTAATTTTCAGTGGCAGCTTTGAGTTAAGCTCATAACTACTACCACTTGTCCTAAAAAGCATGAAATAAAAAAATATGAGAAAAATAAACAAAAATAAAGATTAATGGAAAAGAAAGAGGATAATGCTTTGTTTGACCCCCAAGCGGGTGCTATGTTTTTATTACACCTAGTCCAGCAGTTGCAGCAGTTTAACCCTAATCCAGTGGTGGATGCTATTTTTTCCACATGAACCACCAAAATGAAATCCCTCTAATCTTCATCAACTCACACATCTTATAGATGCTCCAAAGAATAGATTTCTTCAGCTTCCCCTCCATTAATTTTATGTTTTGATGATATAGTGAAAGAGAGAACATAATGTGAAATACACCTCCCAGGAAATTATCCTCACTAAAGGCCTCCACTGGTTATTGATACAGGAAAACCATCCTTTCCTCAATTTTATCCTTGAAATACTAATCATCTAAAAAATCAGTCCACTCAAATAAAACTTGAACAGAATCTGCACATCGAGAAGCACATAGACATTTATTATAAAAATTATCAGGAATGTTAGGATAAAAATTTGAGACATCTCTCTATGGATTATGAGGTTCCATCTCTTTCTTCGAGTCAAAAATAGTGGCATTGAAAGTGGGAAGCAGCTTTGGTTCTTCCATATTCTCTTCAAGAAAGAAGGTTTCAAGTTTCTCTTCCTTTTTATCCAAAGATTCACAAAATGTTTCTAAATTATTAATTTCAAAAATATTGGCTTCAAATGAAATTTCATTTTCAACAAATTCATCACAATTGTTTTTAAAAGAAATTTGATTTCCAAAAGACACATCTGTCTGTGAATCACTAAAAATTTTTTCCTTAAAATATTAAAAATATGATTCAAAATAAGTTTTCAACACATCTACACAAGGTTCATCAGCATCAAAAATTGGTGGGATGTCATATTCAATTTCTTGAATATCTTTTTTAGCTTTCAGTTCTTTCAATTCTTTTAATTCATTGGAATGAATACTCATTTTTCTGATTACATCATGAATATTTTGTTGAATCACCAAAATATTTTTTTCAATTTCAAGAGTATTTTGTAGAAATTTTAAAAAACCATCATGACCGGCCTCCTCATATTGTTGATAATCAGGCCAAACATAGGAGAAGTCACTATGAAAATCCATATTTTTGGTTTTTTTAAAACACAAAATTAGTTGTTAAAAAGCTTAGAAAATTTAAAAAATAATCAGAAAAAAACATAAAAAACCTCCCCAACAACGGAGCCAATTAATGCTGGGTTTTTTTTCATGAAACTCTAGTCAAGAATTTACCCTTAAAATGTATCACATTGGTGACCATGGGGTTGTCTCATGAGGAGGATGCAGGCTAAGTTATCAAACTATCACTTTCTTAATTTTTTTTGTTAATGTCAGAATTTGAAATGGGGATTTGAAATTATATAAAAAATGTTCAATAATATAAAATCAGAATTCAACTATAAATATATGTTAGTGATTGGAAATCATAAGCAAACTAGATCGAAGAAAACAAACCAAAAAAGGCAGTGGTGGACAAACATCAATCCTCAGATACTCCCTCTATTCTTGTTTAATTGAAATTTCAGATTATATTCCTTAGTTATCACTCAAATAACTCCAAGTGAACACCCATATTTACTAGAAACCATATAGAGACCTCAAATATGGGTGTTTATCCTCTTATGAAAGTGTTTCAATTACCCAAATACCTTCAAGAAATCAAAACTAATTAAACTTTTTGTGCTCAATAGGGAGACCTCGCCCAAAGAAGTTTTAAAACAAGAAAATTATTTTACATTCATAAGTTGGTAAATATTCTAGAACAAAATAGGAGAAAGTGAATTCATGAATGAAAATAGGCATCCAAAATTCATGAAAACCAATTCCAGAAAAATATAATTAGAATACATTGAAGTACCAAACTCAAAAAGGAAGAATATTTGGATCTCCACTACCCACCACCACTTGGAGTTTAGCCCTTAATTTCTTGATTATCATCAATTGAAATCATACTCTCCATCATATCACCACTAGTAAATCTCACCCCCTTAGTACAATCCTCTTGAAATGACTATCCGTGTAAAAATATAGGAGGTAAAAATTTATAGAGAAAATGGGAGAAGAAATGTCTCTCAATTCTGTCCTCCCAATGTTACCCCCTTTTAGGCCCATTAAATGAAAGAATTGGTAAATGAAAGGTTCTTGAAAGTTGTTCCATATCGTCTTCCTTGTGCCTCAACAACATTTAGGCCTCATTGTTCCACATATGAAGGAGGTATGACTGTTTTAGTGCGGCACATTTAATCTATTTAGGAGACTCTACCTCTTCCAGAACTCCAAATTCCAATGACATTAGGACCATTTATCCAGCGGATTTAGATGTTTCATCCTTAATGATAGATGTTAATGAATTACTATTACATATTTTTGTTGAATTTAAGCTCCATATAACCTCTATAATTTGAGATAAAATCTTAGATTTGAAAAATTCAAAATCTGTGCACAGTTTACGAGGTCCGGATTCTGAGATGATTTTGGGCCTCCAAATGATTGATTGAGCTGGGACTCCAGAATGATGAAACTCATATCATGATGTAAGAAAACCGAATAAAAATTAATATTACAATTTGTTTCATTGGGTAAAATAATATAGCCTAAATACAGAAGAAAAATAAAAAGTTAAACACCAAAATAAAGCCATTTTTGCATTTGAGCTCAAAATACAATTTAAACATAAAAATGTGACAATTGCCCATAAAATAACACTATGGTGGGTATTAGAACACTTAAAGACGGTATATAATTTGTGAAAATTCAAGATTCATCACTCCCCCAAATTTAATAATTGCACTCCTAGGAAATCATTATATATTCAAATCAAAATTCACATAAAAATCAAAAATGAGAAAACTTCAATGATCTCTTACAAAATGAAATTCCATCTCATCTCTTATATGAAAAATAATTCCCTTTATTATTCAATCCTCACATTTAAAATTTTTCAACCTCAAAAATCGAACCATGGCCCAATCACAACCTACCTCACATTGAAATTTTGTGTCACTCTTCAATCAAGAGAAATTAAATCTATAGTTATGCTCATACATGGAAAATGCATGTATCACCATAGGCTTGAGAAAATTCTCATCTCTTCACAGCACGAAACATGAAAATGACATTAATCATGATGACCTTTTCCAGGTGAATTATGTGTCTTATTGTTGGTGGGAAAATGATTGAAAAATTAATTCTGAAAAGAGGAGGTTAGACTCTTATGTACAATGCATGAATATTAAAGTGAAAACAACGAAATTACTAACTCAATCCCCTTAAAAATATGATACAACACAACAAACCCTTTTTATATGACATGGGACACGAGCCAGGAAATTATTCCAAAGAATGATTGCATCCAAGTTCTCCCCTTTTTATTTTTTTATTTTTTGTAAAGCTTTATAAAGGCACAACTTTATTTTCTTTTTTTTTGAAGGAGAACCATATGAAAAAAATAAATCTCCCTGAATGAATTACCCATGCCCGATTTTAGCTTTATCATCCACCATCAAAAATGTTGACACACATATCACATCCCCCAGAAATGAAACACATCCCAATTAACGGACACGAAAGGCCCTTCACCCAAACTCAAACATGAAATATCCATGAAATTATACTAAGAGTGCGGGTAGGTAAGGAAAAATCAGATGAAATGTGGATTAACCCTATAAGTGAAACCATGGAATCTATGTTCTAATGAAAGATAAATGTAAAGGTTGGTGTAAAGATAAAATATGGCTAGCCAAACAAATTCCTCAATCATATTAAAAAAATTCCATGAAATCCAAAGCTTCGAAAGAGAAAAGTCATAAGTTCTGGTTCTCAGACAAAATCCATGTTTCTCTCAAGAAAGTGTGGGTATTAGAAAGATTATTTTAAAGTGGTTCAGAATAACTCACAAGAATAGAATTATATTTGAGTTAGTTTTTCATGGTCATGGATTTAAAAAATTGGTCAAACAAATAAAAATGATTGAAAATCCAATTCAAGGAAAAAGTTTCACATCAACAAGCATTTAAAATCCATTTCTTCAAAAATAATTTCAACCATCTCAAAGTCAATTGATGTGTGAAAAATGATCAGAGTATTTATTAAATCTCAAGGTAACTAAAAATATTCTAAAGAAAAATAAAAATAAAGCACAAAAAACTGCTAAGTAGGCTGACACTTTCCCACACCTAGATTTCACTACCCCTCATTAGAGCTCAACAAAAAAAAACAAATATAAGGGTAGAAAAATAAAGGGGTGGAAAGATACAACCTGACTTTATTTTTCATTGGAACCTTCAAGTTATGCTCCTAAATACTACCACTTGACATAAAAAGCATGAAATAAAAAAAATATGTGAAAAAAAATAAACAGGAATGTAAAAGAAAGGCGTAATTCCTTGTTTGACCCCCAAGAGGGTGCTAGGTTTTTACTGCCCCTAGTCTAGCAGTTGCACCAGTTTAACCCTAATCCAATGGTGGATTATTTTTTCCCCATGAACCACCAAAATGAAATCTCTCCAATATTCTTCAACTCACACATCTTGTGGAAGCTCCCAAAAACAGATTTCTTCAGCTTCCCCTCCATGGCTATTATGTTTTGATGATATAGTGAAAGTGAGAAAATAATTTAAAATAAAACCCCCAAGACATTATCCTCACAAAAGGCCTCCACTGGTTGTTGAAATGGGCACACCATACTTTCCTCAATTTCAGCCTTGAAATCCTTATCCTTTGAATAATTAGTTCACTCAAAAGAAATATGAACTAAATATGCATAGAGATAAGAAAATATAAAATTATTATAAAAATTATTTGGAAAGTAAGGATCAAAATTTGAGTCATCTCCCTGTGGATTCTGGGGTTCCATCTCTTTCTATGAGTCAAAAATAATGGCATTGAAAGTGGGAAGCAGCTCTTGTTCTTCCATATGATCTTAAAAAAGGAATGGTTCAAGTTTCTCTTCATTTTTATCCAAAGATTAATAAAATTTCTCTAAATTATAAATTTCAAAAATAGTTGCTTCAAATGAATTTTCATTTTCAACAAATTCATCCCAATGGTTTTCAAAAGATATTTGATTTCCAAATGACACATCTGTTGGTGAATCACTAAAAATTTCTTCCTTAAAATGTGAGAAAGATGATTCAGAATTAGTTTTCAACACATATACCCAAGGTTCATCAACATTAAAAACTGGTGGGATTTGATTTTACATTTCTTGAATATCTTTTTTAGCTTTCAGTTCTTTCAATTCTTTCAATTCAATGGAAAGAATTCCCATTTGTCTGATTACTTCTTGAATATTTTGTTGAATAACCAAATTATTTTGTTGCATTTCAAGATTATTTTGTCGAAATTTTAAAAAACCATCATGACTAGGATCCTCATGTTGTTGATAATCAGGAAAAACATTGGAGTAGTCACTGTGAAAATCCATTTTTGGGTTTTTTAAAACAAAAAGTTAGTGGTTAAAAAGCCTAGAAAATCTAAAAAAAATCAGAAAATAATTCTTAAGAAACCTCCCTGGAAATAGATCCAATTGATTCTCGGGTTTCTGTTAGGAAACTATATTCAATAATTTCCCCTTAAAATATAGCACAGTGGTTACCACGGGGTTGTCTCACGAGGAGGTTGCAGGATAAGTTATCAAACTGTCACTTTGTTAATTTGTTTTTTTAATGTAGGAAATAGAAATGGGGATTTGAAATTATATAAAAAATTTTAAATTATATAAAATCAGAACTCAACTATAAATATATGTTTGTGACAGTAAATCAGAAGAAAACTAGACTGAATAAAACAAACAAAAGAAAGCAGTGGTGGACAAACATCGATTCTCAGATACACCCTCTATTCTTGTTTTATTGAATTATCAGATTATATTTCTCAATGATCACTCAAATAACTCCAAGTGAACACCCATATTGACTAGAAACCATATTGAGACCTCAAATATGGGTGTTTATCCTCTTATGAAAGTGATTAAATTTCCCAAAGTCATTCGAGCAATCAAAACTAATTAAACTTGTTGTGCTCAATGGGGAGACCTCTCCCAAAGATGTTTAAAAAACAAGACAATTATTTTACATTCATAAGTTGATAAAAAGTCTAAAAAAATAGAAGAAATTGATTTCATGAAAGAAAAGATAACTCTATCATTCATGAAAACCAATTCCCGAAAAATATAATTAGAATACATTGAAGTACCAAACTCTAAAGAGAAGAATCTTTGGATCTTCGCTGCCCACCACCACTTGGAGTTTATCCCATCATGTCTTGATTATTATCAATTGAACTCATATTCTCCAGAATATAAACTCCAGAAAATATCACTCCCTTGGTCTGACCCCCTTGAAATGACTATCCTTGTAAAAAGAGAAGAGGTAAAAATTTATAGAGAAAATGGGAGAAGAAATTTCTCTCAATTATGTTCTACTAATGTTACCAACAATTAGGCCCATTAAATGGAAGAATTGGTAAACGGAAAATTCTTCAATGTTGTTCCATATTTTCTTCTGTGTCCCTCCACTAAATTGTAGCCTTATTGGTAAACATATTTATGCCTGATGGCTATTCTAGTGCGGCACATTTAATCTATCCAGGTGACTCTTCGTCTTCCACAACTCCAACTTCCAATGCCATTTCGACCATTTATCCTGGTGATTAAGACATGCCATCCTTAATTAAAGATGTTAATTAATACCTCTTACAGATCCTTGTTGAATTTAAACTCCATAGAACTTGTTTACATAGAGATACAAGCCCATCTTTGAAACATTACAAATCTACACAAAGTTTACGAGGTACGGATTGTGAGTTGATTTTGGGCCTCCAAATGATTGATTGGGCAGGGCCTCCTGAAGGATGAAACTCGGAACATGATTTAAGGAAACCTAAAAAAAGGAATTTCAAAATTTGGATCAGTGGGGAAAATAATATATCTGAAATAAATAATACAAATAAAACAGTTAAACACCAAAATAAATCCATTTTTGCATTTGAGCTAACAATATAACAAAAACATAAAACTGTGAAAACTTCCCATAAACTAACACTATGGTGGCTATTATAATATTTAAATACATTATATAATATGTGAAAATTCAAGCTTTATCATCATGTCATTAATTTTAATTTATTATTGTGTTTAATATCATCTTTTATATATTATATTTATCTTTTAGATATATATTTCTTATTATGTTTTTAATTATTTAGGTATTTCTTGATTTCATCATTTGGTCTCATTTATTTATTATAATTCTTATAGGTGAAATCAATCCCCCCATTTCTAATAAATTCCCAAGCACTTTCTTCTATCCCTTGATAATTAGGAATTCACGATGGGTCTTATGGTTGACTGACTTAGATACTATGTAAGGATATTCTGAATTTGTTAATTATGACAAATGACCATTGAAATAATAAATATAATATTGACAGTAAAAAATTTCTAAAAATTTATCACTATAATTATTAAAATAAAAATATAAAAATATAAGAATTTTATAAATTATTTTCAAAGATATTGTAAACTGAAGCATAAGAAATGTATACATTTTAATATGACATTTTTTCACATATTTAGAGAATCATTTTTTATGTTGAAGTTTAAATTATAAATTTACCTAATTTATAAATTTATTTTGATAAAATGAATCTTATTTTTTGATCCATAATTTCGACAATAACTATGGGTGAATTTATATTTTTTTAAAGAAGTGGTTTTTTGAAATAATAAAAAATATAATTTTAGGGTATATCTTAAACCAGATCAAAAAAGTTTTTTTATAATAAATAAATAATTTATAAAAAACATTCAAGAACTATAATGTATTTAATGAGTAAAATAATTCATATAAAAATTATAGTCTTAATTTATAAATTTATAAATTAGTTTTCAAATCACATGTTATATTTTATTACAATAAAACATTATTTTCGATTATTCACTTTTAATAAAATATTTCCATGATTCCATTCTATTTTAAGTCTATTTCATTTTAAAATTGAGATAATTTTTATTACAAAAACTAATAAATGTATTATGAATCAACACTGATTATTGTCTTGTTCAGAACAAATTATATAATAAATAATTTTTTCTATGATACCCCTCTCAAATGGATATAAAAATACCCATCCTACGCTACTTTATCCTTATTTCCAATATTTAATCCATTTCATAACATATTCCGAAATTCATTTCTAATCTCTATGACATACATTATAATGAACATATTATTATCAAAAGACACTCCTCCAACATATTTAGGAATAATCCAAACGAGGTGAAACAAAAACTAATGCAAGTTTTGCAAAGCCATTTTGTTTCATTTGAATTCAACTCTCACCCTTTTTCGAAAAAAATTACCATTAATGAAAAATAAGAAATAGGAATATTTATCCTGTAAAAGTTTTATGAATAAAAAATATCTAATACTTTTCCTCTAATTTTTAAACTCTCTTAAAAAAATCATTCACCGATGGTAGTTTTACACTACCTAAGTGATCAATGATTTTTATTTTTAATTATGACCATGGTAAGAACCCTATTTTTCATTGAGGTATGGAAAATTTTAATTTATATTCTTTTCTATAGTTTTACCCATATAGAAGTTGAAAATGATGTTACAAGAGATTCATGCATTTTCAGGGCTTGTACAGAGCCTGGATCCACAATATTTGGATGGAACGAGTGGGCCACATGGTTAAAAGAAATTGTATAACCCAACCATGCATGGTGTTATAGTTCTCTTCCTTGGGATTCATGTATTTTCATAACCATGTTACCCAGTCCACACAAATTTTCATGTAATTGATGCACACAGTTAGTCAAACCATGTTCCTAACCCATGCGAGGGGTGTTTTGGGACATTACATGGAACACAATTTTGACTACCATGTCACCAAACTATGAAACCCTTCAAAAAGGGTGAAATTATTCTTTTTACCCTCAATTTTATTTAATTCATACCCAATTTTTATTTTCTATACCAAACACAATATCCCCCTCATCTGTTGGAGAGATCCTCTTTTCTCCTAATCTTTAAGGTGTCTCCTCCATCTGGACAACCAATCACTTGTCATGAGTCTTGTTTAATGTGTTATGGTAAGATTATCATTATCCTAGAAATTTTTTTTACATCACTTTTTATTGAGTTTTTTATATTCTAGCTAATATGACTTGTTTTTTGGAAATTTTACTGTTTACTCGAATTCTTCTGTTCTGGCCTAGATTATAGGCCAACAACGAACAAGTAGTCAAATAACAAGCTAAGGTAAATGGTATCATGATTTTACTCTAATGTCTTCATCATCATTCATTACACCATTGTGTTTCACACTTATTTTTGGGAGTGAATCTTATTAAATGGAAGTTTCCTTAAATTAAATTAATAGGCATGACGTATATAACTCACACGACCTATTTATGTATCATTCATGGTCAAAACCCGTGAATTGAACCACCCTATGGGTGTGTTACAAAATTTAATAAAACCAACTGGGTTACCTATGAATATTATTTACCTATTAATTGTTTAACTTTTAGAAATTTCTTTTGGTATGATAAATGAATTCATTGAAGTGTAAATTAAATTCAAATAGAGAGTGAATTGAAATATATTTATAATTCCATTGTCCATTTTACCTTTTTGATTAGTCTTGATATTTTCCTTAGAAATGAAATTACCAATTAAGATGAATTGGAGGATTCATGGGATGTTAGGCCTACTAAGCCTATCATATGTGTTGAGGCACATTTTGAGGAGAGACAATTGATTATATAAATGTGATGTCATGTTGAGTTAAATGTGAACATAAATATTACGGTTAGACTTCATTCCCATGAGCATTCATATTAACATACTAAGAGTCGAACATGGTTTTAACCTTTTAACTCCATGAAAAAACTCATCAGAATTCCATTGTTAAATGAATTGTAAATTAATTAGTCATGCATAATGGGTGAAACATGGGTTATCATATTAACTCCATTGAATGAATCTCTTAGAAGATGGATTATATATGACATGAGTGATACTTGGACTCCCTATGTGGACTACCAAGGATTAACTTAGAGGAGAGATCATTATATACACCATGAGGTATACATGAATATCCTATATATAGTTCCATGTATGAACTTAGAGGGATGATTACTGAATACTCCATGAGTGACACATGGGATCCCCTTGTGGACCGCCAAGGATGGACTCATAGGGAGGTGACATTATACAACACCTAGAGTGATACTAGGGTTTTGTGAGGAATTATAATGATGGGATTGTATGGTGATGGGTTCATGTTATGCCTGGAGTGATACAATGGTCCCAAATTTAGTACTCCTAGGATATGCTTAGGATTATTTTGAATTAAGTAAAAAATTAATTAAACGACATGACTACAAAACCAAAGAACATGCATGGATTCATAAATAGGGTTAAATTATTATGATGGAATAGTTATACATAAATTGTTTAGATACGATTCATAGATGTTTTTTGGTTTATAATTCAAGTCTTGATACATTATTATAAACTAAATCTTGATTGAAAATTTTCATAGTTATATTCTGGCTTAGGTTGAAGCAGCTATTAGAGGATGGTTGTCCCAAGAGAACCTAGACCTATGTGATTTAATTATTATTTCATTCCATTTATTGAATTTACAGAAATTGGTACATTGTATATTATGTCCTTAAAGACTGGATGGAATTAGACACTATTGGTGGTTAACTACTGAGTATATCTCACACCCAGTTTGAGCTACAATTAGGTACCTGGAAATACTTCATGTATATATGTGGGTAAAAGTGGAAGTGACATACTTTGAATGAATGATTACCATGCTAGGATGGTGTATGGGGGGGAGAGGACTGAGCCTATGCTTGAGATTCTATTAGATATATTTTTGGGACATTTTTTTAATTTTGGTTAGCATGTTGTATATCAATGTTTCCCTACTCCAACTATATTCCCTTTTTGGAATAGCTTTATATTATCATAATTTTTTATATGACATTGATGTATGTGATTATATAGATATCTATATGATGGATGATTATTCTTCTATTGTTTTGTTATAATTTATGCTTCTATTATTGATTGATATGTTTATACTACTCTAGCATTACGTAGTCAGAAGGGTATATTATCCACACTATGACACCATGAACCCTTGCTACTAATCGGTAGCCTTTGGCATATGATGAGGCATGCTTCAGTTTATATGGCCAATCACATTTGGTTACTTATATGCGAACATGGTCCGGAATGTCACAAATTGGAATCATATGTGATTATTTTCATTTCATTTATTTGAATTACTAACTAGGATGATAGAATGTAGGAATACGATTTTCCCGAATTTTGTCATAAGCCTATTCATGGAAGTAGCTAACTCACATACAGTGAGAAACCAAATTACATAGGATTGGACATGTTGTTTTGGATTGTTCTAATTATAGTTGTCTTGATTTCTCAATTGGGTGACACACTTGATTTTTGATGTTCCTTAATTATATGGAATTTCACCCGTGACCTGTTATGGAAAGGAAGTATTGTTCCTATATCATTATAAGCTCTTGAGGATTTATATTCCATGTAGATGACATGGAATGTTTATATTCCTGCATGAATTTCTTACAGCCATTTTTTTAGTACCTTGATTGATATGTCTATGAAATTGTACTAAGATTTCATTAAAGTGTTTGATAAATAATTGGTTCCAATTAAATGAATAGCAGTTGAAACCTGTAAGGTGCATGTGCCTTTATAAATTTGGAATTAAAATGCATATAATTGGACATCTATATATATTTATATATATATATTTATGAACGTATGATTATGAATGGATGATTTTGGACATTTAATGAAATGGGCGCCATTAAATGGGGATTCCAATTTAAAATTAATAGGTGATTTCATATATAAATTTGAATTGACAATATGTGTACTGGGATTCCTGCCATATAAAAGATAACTTAACACTAACCTGACCATAGTAGTTGGTTACAGGGTGCATCCTTGTAAATTTATTTGATATGAAAATCACCTAGACCTAGATTTAGAATCATGTAGAGGGATTTCACACTTATATAAGATGTCTGGTACCTATCCTATTTTATATCTATAATTATTGTGGTTTTCAATTTCTTTACAGAGGCATGTGTTTTGAATTTTTAGAGACATTCAACCAAGAAATCCTCGATTAATGTGCTAGGAGTGTGGCGAAAATCATACTCCGGAGGTGGTTAGCCTTGATCTACTAGTAGATAATCTAATAGGGAACATGAGGAATATCTAATTATACATGATAGAGGCACAGATTCCATGTTTCGATAGAGTTTCATAAACATTATTCAGAATCTCCAAGGATCCCCATGATCTTCCCCAACTAAGATATAGTTGATGCACAAGTCTCAATAGCTTCATACTCCCATGTTTTCAGAGGACGATAGTACAAATACTACGAAGTCCTGGATAAAAGGAATGCTATTGATTTTAATGAATCTTTAGACACCTTCCAAGAGGAGAGTTAATCTCAATACATATATTCCTTATGATTATTCTTGAAGATGGAGGGATTTTTTAACCCAAACTTATCATCATCAGGATATGAAATGGTTGGATTTTTATAAGACCTTTTATGATTATTTCTATCTGGAGATGTTATGGGCCAATAGATCCAAAGAGTTTATGCAGATAGATCATGGTTCTTTATCCATTATTAACTATTCTACTTATTTAATGAAGCTCTAGATATATTTACCTATTTTGTTCTGTGATGTGTTAACCAAATAAATTTGATTTTTAAATGGTATTATGTATGAAATCTGATCAGAAGTTAATTTAATTTTTCATTATACTGTATATAGGACAATGAAATAAATGTTTATTGTGGAGCGTAACTTGAGTGATGTGGGGGGTGGGGTGAGTTTGGGAAGATTGACACATAGATCTGGAACTTCATCAACTAAAACTATGAAGTGTCATTTGGTTCTTCCATGTAGTGATTTTAGTATTTATGGTGTGTACTCATGTAGCATGGTGAGGTGCCATCAATATGGTAGGCTAGGACATAAAAACACATATGTTTCAGGGAACCTGTTTAATGTCAATAGTGTTGCATGATGGGTCATATTTATCACATTTTTCTGATCTTTTACTGCAATATCTAGTGTGATAAAGTCTTTTTTGACTCCACTTTCTAGAGAGGGGTTAGTATTTCTCATCAGGCATGGAGATGGAGTTTGACTAGTCAATCAGGATGTGGAGGTGGTCAGGGTCAGGTATCCAAACACCATATTTATATTTCTAGTAGAGTGGTCATACTCAGGGTATCTAGGCTATACCTCAGGGTATCAGATCACACCAGATGCATATATTGAAACTGATACATGAGTAGAAGTGTGTCAGAAATTACATGGTGAGAGTTACTATTCTTATAGCCATTACTTTAGTATCTCCTCTTTTCGATATAGATGGTTATCATTCATTAATACTCATGACTATTGTGGAGTTCCTTTGCCATGATTTTTATATTTTGTTTAGGAGAATGAAACATGATACACTATTTGGAATTGGATCATAGAGTGTGCCCTAGTTTATAGAATATCCCCTTTATATTGGTGGGTGTATCTTTTTATGGTCCCTATTTTCAAACAAGATGACATGGTTTTACATCATTTTCTAGATGGACTATTTTTTCCCTAGAATTATAACAATGATTTATATCCTCAAATGGGATCTTTAACATCACCAGAGGGAAGGGATTTTATTCACAAGGGTGAATGTGACGTACAGGAAATCCAAGATCGACTGGATAATCATTGGTTATGTGGAATGAAATCCCAGATTTCTTATTTTGTCTATATGATCAAGGGATGCATTATGCCGATTTCCCTATAGTGGTAGTTCATTTCAGGGATGTCTTAAAAAATTAATTTTATACACAACCTCCAAAGGGTGAAGTAAAGTTTTCTGTAGAATTAGTTTCAAGAGCTATAATGCTATCAATTACTCCTCACCAGATGGTTTCTACTATGTTTTAGAAGATCAAGAGGCATCTGGAATATTTGGATGAAAAGGATTTTATATGGACCAGTTCTTTCCCATGGGGTTCACCAGTCCTTTTCACAAAGATGGATGATGGTACCCTCAAGATTCGTGTGGATTACCATTATTTAAAAGTATTTATGGTTAAGAATCAGTATATATTGCCTCAAAGAGAAGTCCTCTTTGACCAGATCATGGGTGAAAGGGATTTCACTAAGATAGATTTGTGGATAGGTTATCCTTACGTGCATGTTAGACAGTCATAAATACCATATACATCATTCCGTCGTCGATATGTCTTGTATGAGTTTTTTGTTTCATGGTGTTCGGTCTCATGAAAATCTAGAATTTTTCATGGATATAATGAATCAGGTTTTCCACCCATATTTGGATTCATTTGTGGTGGTATTAATGGATGGTATCTTGGTGTATTCTCACACTCAAAATGAATATAAAAAATATATTGAGGTTATATTGGATAAAATGGGAGAGCATTAGATATATGAAATTCTCACAAAGTGCCTATTTTAGATGACTAATGTTCACTTCCTAGGTTATATTATCCTAAAGATGGTTATATAATTTGATCTAGAGAAAGAGAGAGTAGTAGTTTCCTTAGAGAATCCTAAGAAATTATATGATATTTTCATTTTTGGGGGGATACATTTTTATTACATGAATATCATTATGGATGTTCGATGAGAAGAATAATTACATATGAGATTGACTAATAAGAGTGGGAAATTCAAATGGTTATAATCATGTGTGATAGCCATTCCATAGTTGAAAGGGAGACTAATGTTAGTGCCAATTAAGATTTTTCCAGAGATGGGAAGAAGAGATATGGTTTATTGTGATGTATTTAGCATCAGGCTAGGAGCAGTTTTGATATAAGAGGAATAAATTGTGGCGTAAAAGTGTCATCGTTTGAGGAAATATGAGAAGAACTTACAGAATAATGATCTTGATTTAGAATTCATTGTTCACACCTTTCACTATTGGATGAATTACATACTTGAAGAGTTTTTTGTGTTATATACAGACCAATAAATCCCCATGTGCATATTTACACAGCATGGCTTGAATGTCTGAAAAAAAGTAGGTTTAATACCTATAATATTTATATATTGAGCTTGTTTATAGGTCTAGAAAGGGAACTGTTGTTGTCAATTCTTTGAGTAAGAAGACTCAAAAATTAATAGTTTAAGAGTCTAGTAGAAAGTGACAACTTATGGCCCAATTTTATGAGATGAAATTAGAGGTTTAGGACCATCTTGTATATTCTATAATTGCATCATATCAGTGGCATCTTCACTTGTAACAACCCTGAGAATTTAAACATAGTTTTATTAATAAAATAGTTTATTAAATGTATTTATTTATAATTTAAACATTTTTAAAAAGGTTTTATTTAAAATAATAATTGAAATTTAATGTTTTACTACAAGTAAAGTTATCAAATATATTATAAAAGTAAATATTATTTTACTTTGTTTAGATAATATTTTAGAATAACTACTTTTATTAAATATAATTTAATTTTTTCTAAACAGCTATTTAATAGAATATTATAAGTGATAATTTTATATGAAAATAGTTAATATGTTTTTCAAAATATTATATGTATATGATTCGAAATATATAAACTTATAAATATAAGACTTATACTATTATAAATTTATAATTTTATATTGGGATTATACATGTCTTTTAAAATTAATATAAAAAAGTATTATATGTTTTAATAATAATATTTTAATAACATTATTTTGCAAAAAATGCACTACTTTAATATTTAATCTATCTTATGAATAATTATATGGGT
Organism: Viscum album; assembly: GCA_963277665.1. Classification (NCBI taxonomy): domain Eukaryota; kingdom Viridiplantae; phylum Streptophyta; class Magnoliopsida; order Santalales; family Viscaceae; genus Viscum; species Viscum album. The sequence continues at coordinate 1,630,111,797 of OY728159.1, forward strand.
TTTATATATTCTTGAAAAAATTATATATATATAAAAATATATGATGTAATAAATATTATATTGAAATTATATTTTTTGATTTTTTGATTTTTTAGAAAATTATTAATAATATAATTTTTTATAAAATTTTAACTACTTTAATATTAGAAATTAAACTTATATATATATTATGTTAACATTATATATTGTAAATTATAGAATTTATTTAAATAATAATTATATAATAATAATAATAATAAAAAGAAATAAAAGGGGTCGTTTGTTTTCACGGGTGAGGAATATGTTTTTGAGAGGCTGCACTATGGCATGGGTCGAAGGTAGGGTAGTGGTTTAGGATAACAAAGCCTAGCATCTTTGCTGGAGTCATTTCGAGGATGGAGGTGTCACAGAGGTAGGGAGGAGCTGAGGTCGCGAACGGTCCTCTTTTTAGGAGTCAAGGTCTTCGTCATGGATTTCATGACATGGTGGGGGTCAGGTTCTTCAAGGGTGTCAAGACCAGTGTGAGCTTTCTGACCACAAATGAGGAAGACAGAGTCAAGTCAATGGGAAATAGTTATTCACAAATAGGGATTCATCTTGGGATTTCTAGGTCTCGGTTGTGGTTGGTTCTTGTCTTCTTTGATCCCTATGTGTAAAAATTTCTTTGACTACAATGTGCAACATTTTTATTTGGTTTTATCCTCTAATCAGGACATGCCTTTGTCGAATCTTGATATATTTTTTCCTCTTGCACGGATTGATGCACAAAAATATTTTTTCCTGTATCTTGATTTTATCCAATATTTTGGATGTTGTTTGAAATTTTAAGGTGTAATTATTAATCTAACTATGTCCTATTGATAAATTATTGTTTTCATTTACATTTGGTTAGTTTCTCTCAATTTTTATTTGTTTCTATCCTTTTTGTTTACTGGATGTTCATTTGAGGTTTTACTAAAAGCTTGTGTTGTGCCACTATTTACATAGTGGGGTTTTTAGTTATAAAAATCCTTAAACGAGCATTAAAATGTTAAGTTTTCAAGCCCCCTTGTTTTGATGTTCATAAGGAGTCCACAACAACAAAATTTCTTCTATTTTTCTCCATCAAATGAATCAAGAATTGGTTTAATTTTATCTTAAAATTTTCCCGTATTTAAGGATTTGTTTTAATGTTTAATTGTAATGGATTATATGATGATTTTTCTATTTTATGTTCATTATAATCTATTTAATTTCCATAAGGGAGTGTTAAAAATTAATTTCAGTACTTGATCTAAACTCTGTGAGTGATGATATTGTCATCATTAGTATATATATATATGTATATAATTTTTTTACATATGTATTTATAAATATTGTTATATTTATTATATGTATTTTTTCAGAATTACAATATTTAAGGGAAATTCACTTCATCCATGTTTATTTATGGGTTTCTCCAAGAAAAAATTAACATGTCTTGTAGTTTTGAAACCCAGATAAATTTTATTATGGGATATTATATATATATATATATTAATTTTAGTTTTCATATCTTAATTATTTATAATTATTTTCAAATTTTATTTAAGTTTTCATAAGGGATTCAATATTTTATTTTGTGCTAAAATTTATTTTAAGTAATTACTTTTATTTTTAAACTATAATTTCAAGAATTTATAATTTTGATTTATTATATTCATCTCAAATCATTGTTTTATACACAAGTGATTCCCAACATTACATATTTATAATTTAAATTAATGATACATATATGTATATGAATATATGTATGTGATTTCAAGTTCATCATACATGAATATATATAAGTATTTTTTAAGTATTAATGATTAATTGCATTCAAGTAATGTAAATGGGTGAAATAGATGTATTTATGTGTATATAATATACAATTAAAATAAGTCATATATATATATATTAACATATTAGTCCATGATTTGAAAGCACAAACAAATCATGTACAAATATAGGCTAAAATTAATATCAAGGATTTATACATGACCTTATTTCCAATTATCTCATGGATGGAATGGTTATATTTATATTTATAATTTTATTAACATGTTATAATGTGTATCCCTGTTTCTAAAAAAGTGTACATAACATGTCTTCACATTTTACTAACGTTACGATCATCACATCTGCACATTGTCATGTCCATGCGATTGTGCACGTCATCAACTCTCGTCACATTATAATAAAATTATGGTTAAAATTTTATGAATTAATTAAAAAAATAAAAAGTACATGGAAATAACTAAAAGTATTTTATTTTAAAATTTTCTTAGACAATTTTATTATAAATTATGATGATAATGTGTGGAAATTTTATTTCACAAAAAATGGATTAAATACCTAGAAGGTACATGAAAATATTTTTTGGTAGAATTTTTTGTTGTATCCAAACTTGTAAGTGATGAAATGGAATTTAAGGCATTACAAATATATCTATATATAATCATTAATGTGCATTCAAAATAACTAACATGTTTTTTAAATTGAAAAATCTAGTGAATATATATATATATATATATATAAGTAAAGAAAGCTTAAAATGTTTTCGAAAAACATGGTGATTGGTCATTGTAAATATAGAAGTGAAATGGGGATTGAACCCATCAATCATCTAGTGGGTAGGCCCAAACAACCTTCAATGATTTAAGCATCCTACAAATAGTGTTTTGTTTTCAAAAGATATGTATTATTTTCATAAATATACTGGAATATGTTTAAATCATTTTTTAGTATAATTAATTTTCAATTATTTGAATTATTACTTTTAAAGAGTTATAAATTCCGAATGATTATTCGAAAGGATAAATATATCCAATTTTATTATCTAGATAGAATTTTTAAAATAATATTTTGTATAGATTTATCAAAGGTTTCTAAAACCTTAATTGGAATTTTATGCTCACAATTGTTTTTAAAAATTTTATTCACAAGTCCAGTGGAGTTTTCTGAAGGTGTTTGCTTCACTTAGGGAGTAAGCGCATGTTGTGTATTTTGTCTGTTTTATTTTATTTTGTCACAATATAGATAAATTGTAATATTGTATCTAGATCATCATAACCAAGACTGGTAAAAGGTTCTACGTTATTTTATGTTTAAGGATGGGTCCTTATAATACTTTTGTATAGAGTGAAGATGATTTATCCATAAAATACCATGGTCTTAGTCCTAATTTAGAGAGTTGTACCCGATGACCCACTGCCTATTTGGGTACTTGATGAGAATAATATCTTTCACATCTAGGGACTCATCTAGGTTCTCTTAAACATCTGAGAGAAGCTGATGTGAGAATCTTATGCCTCTATATGGGGAGTACATACTGACCCCACTAACATGTATGGTGACTTATTCTTCCAATAGTGGTGGTTGAGGATGGAAATAATAATTTCTTGGCTGGTTACTCAGTGTTTTACCTGTTGGTAGGTGAAGGTAGAACACCTGTAACCATCATATCTTTTATATCTTCTACCTATTCAAGAGTGGAAATGGGACAATTCTACCACAGAATCCCTGATATGATTTCCAAGATCATCATATGGTTTTGACACATTATGTGTAATCATATATATATTGAAAAAGTATTACAAATCCCAACCAATTTTGGAGACCTTTTCAGTGTATAATATCTAAAGGCTCTATGTTTTTGAGATCATACACACCCACAGAGTTCCGCATTATATTGTAATAGAAAGGGACACTTGATTCACTTCATGGTTCTGTAAGGGGATATAGAGGTCTGTAGATTTGAAGGAAATGTGGAGTATAACTTGTCACCCATAGATTGATAGTTCGTTCAATAATATGATACATGTTTTTTAGAATATTATTTGATTATGCATGATTCATTTAAGAGGTTATTGGATGAAAGAATTTCTAGTCATGGACCTTATATTCAATAGTAGCTTAAAATTTTCCATACAGATTTATCCATATGATACCTTATATGGTTGGTATGATTTTTCACCCCTATGATGGTTAGAGGGTGGAGAGACAATGCCACAAGGTCCTCTTCTAATTTAAGAGATTTTTTTTCAGGTCAAACTTATTAGGAATAGGATTTCTATAGCTTAGTCTATGAAAAATTCAAATGAAAAATATCACTATAGACCACTAGAGTTTTAGGAAGGGAGTGGGGTTTTATTGTGTCTTTTACCTAGACTGGGGTATAAATTGATTTGGAAATCATGGAAGATATCTATTTATTACATCAGATCCCTTGACATTTTAGATATAGTCAATAAGGTATCCTATAGGTTGTAGTTACCGCAAATATACCAAGACACTAATGATGAATTTCATGCATAGATGATTCAATGATACGATTTAGATCCATCTCACATTAATCATCATGAGGAGGTTGAATTGGATATTGACACATCCACTAAAGAGCACACTATGTGTATTATTGATTGCGACATGAAGGTTCTCCTAGGATGGTCAGTTCCACTATTATTGGTTCCATGAAATCATGAACGCAAATAGAATGAGACATTGGATATGGAGGCTAATGTATGTGTCTAGTGGCCAAAGTTGTTATCATATTATAAATCACTACCTTATGGAGGGAAACAATGGGATGAGTTTTATTAAGGGGGACAATTATAATAACCCATTTTTTGTTATGAAATATTTTAGTTTCCACTTAATTCATTAGTTTTACCCTAATTGAAGATACTAATGAGTTTATGGGAGTTCGGTGGTTTTTGGGTATTGTACGAAGCCTTATATTTTTTAAGGAATAGGTTGGTCGTATGATTAGAAGAAACCATGATTCTCAGTCTACATTGTTAGTTTAAAACATTTTAGGTGATCTGGTGGTCTAAATGGGGAATAATGGTTCATTCTAACCATGTATCCTTGAAAAAATTACCATGTAGGGGATGGAAAACTCTTTATAGTGTGGTTTTCATGTGCTTTAAATGGATAGTCAAATTGTGCACCTAGAATGTGTAAGGGGTTATTTCATGGAGTACTCAATGAAGAGTTTGTACATGTTTGGAAAACCATGAATCCAAACCATGAAAAACATTTATAAATATGAAATAATACATTTATCCTCCTTTCTATTTAATTCCCTTCCTCCTTTCATTCCTCTCCCAAGCACAACAACCCCCTTGTGTATTGAAGAGAACCACCCTTCTCATTGTCCTTACAGTATATCCTCCATATGGACATAAAATTACAAATTGTTTTCCTTTTTAGTTAGTGGTCAATAATATCTTTATTCCTATTTCACTATTTATCACTTATCATTACATATATGAATTTTTTTTAATGTGTGATAATATGCCGCATTTTGAGTTATTTTTTTATTTACTTGATTTCTTTTGTTCTATCCCAGATTGTAGACCAATGATAGAGGATGAGTCAACTACAAAGAAAATGTAAGTGATATGATGTTTTTCCCTTAAAATATTGATGCCTATGTATTACTCTGTTTTATCGCATGCTAAATTTCCCAATCAACGTTTTTTAAAAGAAATTTCATTATATTAAATGAATATTGATGACCTATTTAACTCACATGACCCATTTACATATTATTGGAGGTTAAGGAAATTTAATTGAACCACCCCATTCTTTTGTTGCTAAATTTAATAAAACCACCTTGGTTGTCCAATGAGTTTGATTAAAATATAAAGGTTTTCTTTTTTACCCCATTATTTTGGGATGTTAAATAAATTTATAAATGTGTAAATTTAATTCAATGAAAGAGGGAATAGATGACCTTGTGCCTACACTGTTGGAAAAGTTTCCATTTCTTGTAGTCTTGAGATGTTCATTAGAACAAAACTCTACAATTAAGATAAATGGAAGGATTCATGGGTTGTTATGCCTACTAATCCTAGGATATGTTTCAAGGAACATTCTATGGTTAGTTAATTTCTTATATATATGTGGTGGCCAATTGTATTCAATGTGAACATAAATGGAATGGTTATACTTTGGGATCATGACCATTCATATTATAATGTCGAGAGTTAAATGTGGTTTCTTACTCAGAAATACATGAACAGACTAATCATGATTATTTAGTTAAATGTATAAAAATGAATTATAAATGCCTATTGGGTGACACATGGGTTCTCATATGAACACCACGGATTGACTCACATTATTTCTAGATTATATACACCATGAGTGATACTTGAATTACCTATTTGTATTGCAAAGGATGGACTCAGAAGAAAGATCATTTTATATACCATAAGCGATGCTTAGAATCTCTATGTGGACATCCACAAATGGAATTAGAGTGGAGATCACTATATAATTCATGAGTGACACTTGGTATCCCCTTACAGACCACCAAGGATATACATTGAATGTGGTAACATTATATACCTAGAGAGATACCGGGGTTCCATTGAAAAATTCCTAGGATAGGATTTTATGGTGAGGGGTTCCTATTATTCCTATAAAGATACTTGGGTTACAAATTATTATATACAAAGACATTTTTATGTTGATTTATAATTATGTAATAAATTAACTACATGATGCAACTATCAAGATAAATAAGAAGCATGGATTCGGTTGGAAACTTACATTTTTATCATGGCATGATTATACACGTCATGATTAGATATTATTCATGGGGAATGCATGGGCTATGACCCAAGTCCTATGAATTTATTATAATGTAAATTTGGATTGACTTTGTTCTCAAATATATTCAATCTTAAGCAGAATAAGGTATCAGATGATGTGCATTCTATGGGATCCCAGACTTATGTGGGTTAATTTGTTTCATCATTTCACTTAAATCGTTTTTTACCTAAACACTGTATATGATTTACACATCGAATAGATATAATTAGATGTCATTGGTGGTGTCCTAGTAAGTATATATCACACCATGTTTAGGCCTACATTGAGTACCCGAATAGACTTCATGGATGAATGTAGAGAGAATAGGGAATCGACTTTCTTTGGATACTTGACTACTATATTAGAATAGTGTACGAGGGGTTCAGAGGACCGAGCATATGCTATAGATTTTACTTGAGATATTTTGGATCTTTTTTCAGTTTTTATAGAATGTTGTATATGCTAATTTTATTGTTCCCCAAATATTACACTTCTGTATAGAATTCCATGATCATAATTTTGGTATATGACGTTGATTGACGTGATTCCATTATTATTTAAATGGGGAATTATTATTATTCCAATATTTTTTTAGCTTTTATGCATATTATTTTTATTGATATTTTTATATTATTATGACACACTCTGATAATGAGGTTATAGTCTCCCCACTTTTCCTCCATGGACCCTCACTGTAAGTCGGTAGCATCTAATGTATGTGGAGGGGAATTTTAGGTCATGTGGACAACATGTTTTAGTTACATTTGAATAAACAAGGTTCAATATATCCACATGAATTATTTAAATTTTTTTTAATTTATATAATATTATAATATTAATATTATATTATTCTTATGATTTTGGTATGCCAAAATAAGTTCTATATTAACAATATTAAAGATACTTTTCCACATATAGTTAAAATATCTATAACTGTCTTACTGAGGAATAATATATGAAATTTTACTATATATTGAATCATTAAAGTCACTAAATTATTCAATGACATGAATACAATACCATAAAATATAAAGAATATGTAACCATTGGAACCTGGCCATCAACTATTTATGTTAAATCAAAGTAGATTCAAAATCATGAACTATAAAACATACAAAACATTAATGTAAATAATATTAAAATTTTAAATGAAACATAATTATAATAATTGGATTATCTGAGATGATAAAAAACATGAAAATTTTCTCCATATTACAATTAATAAATACCACTTGAATCATAAGGTTAGTGGAGTATGTGAATAGTGTCAGGACTCAAGGTAAGCGTTCTCTCCCACTATTTTTAATTCTTGTGGTAATATTATCTATAAGTCTCTATATAAACATCTTCCTCTCTATCCCTAAAATTTATGATATATATAGATATTTAGTTAATGTGTTTTATATCAAATTTTCTCTTCTTTTCTAGGGACATTAATTTTTTTATAATTCTTATTATAATCATTTCTTTAAATTAATCCGAAAATATAACCATTTATATTTATTATCCCATTTCATTTTAAACTATTATAAAAATTATTATTTTTATATAATTTAAAAAAACATAAATATTTGAACATTTAATTACGAATTTAATTATGTTTTTTTGGAAGCACTATGTTCTTATCCATTTGAACGATTTTAAACCCATTTCATAAAATTTTGATAAAGGGGTTCAATTTCATAACTAAATCTTTAATTATATTATGGTTTCCATTAAAATTCTTTTCCACCTTCAAATGTCCTAATTTTATGTTCAAAATTTAATGCTTAATAATCCTTAATCTACTAATTTTTGAGATTCATCAAGATACTACAATGGTAATGATTTTTATTTATTATGTTACCCATTTATTTATTATGGGAATATTAAATATTTATATTTATGCATGTGTATATTCAATATTGAAGAGAAATTCATGAAATATTATTTATTATTAAAACCCTATTTTATTGGGAATTTATTTATATCTCATGATATCATTATGAGTGGGAATGTTTATGTTATATTAATCCACAATGTTATGATTAGACAAGATACATGTATATCAGTCAATTATGATATGTTGCCTTGATAGCGAGCCTCAAACTATATTTATGATGTAATTCATTAGGTATGTACTATATTGTTATGATTTTCTTATTTACCCTGATTATATATTATTTTTTCTATTATGATATGTTATAATGTATTATTTTAGGATTATATTTTATACCATGTTGTTCTTTTCAACTTTTATGATATCTCACAATATGTTTAAATTAATTTAATCCCTTATCAAGATTTATAAGTCACCAATTTCTTTCCTGTATTCCCCAGGTCACCCCATAAAGTGATACGACTATGATAAAATCATATATAACGTAATAAAAATGGGAATAAAACATTAATTAGTTCATTTAAAACTACTTTATTATGTTTTTGATCTCCCAATGGTGCAAGACATCTTGAGTTCTAGTAATCTTCATGAATTTTTAATAAAAACATTTAGTAACTTGTTTTATCTAAGATTTAGGTATTTATAAAATAACGGATATAGTAGAACATGTTTGGGGCTTCACCAAGTGGTGATTTATAAAAATACTATAATTATTGTAGTTACCATATCTTAGGTAGGGAGGCTAAATCCTTAGAGTACATTGATTTATGATTCCATTTGAATTTTAAGAGATATTATCAAATAATAATCCTATCATTGTAGAACTCTTAGTGAGTGTTCATGGTTAATTATAATCTTTCATGTGTAAAATATTTCATCTTTTTTCATTTTTCTTTCTGACACTTAATCCCTTTGAGTTCAATTATTTATTCTTTGGGAATCATGTATTAGAATTTTTAGAGTGTGAGGTGAAATAAAAAATTAATGTCTAATATAGAACAAATATATATATTTTATTATTCTCATAACATCATTCATAGTAATAATACTAGTAACCCTTTTGTGAAAAAGATTTATTGGCACCAAAAATATATAATAAAACTTGGTAAGAGGTTTTTTTGTTCACCCATAACCATTAATTTAACAATAATTTAAACCTATAAGTCAAAAACTTTTGAATTTAACACTATTTAGGTAATTTGAATATGTTTATGTGATAATGGTATTGGGATCAGGAAAGGATATTCTTAATTATAAAAATTAATGGAATCAAATTCATATACTTCAGTGGTGTTTAATGAGGGACATAATACCTATTAAGGTCATGTGACAAGGACCAATGATGTGAATTTTAAGGATGTATAAGAAGAACCTATAGTCTAGTCCTTAACATCATGTATTCAAATGCATTTTTCATTTTTTGGTTAATTTAGTTTGACTAAGAAATTTTATAATTTTTTTGAATTCATGTGATGTGGATTACATAGTGAAATGTACATAATAGTAGTTTGGTTTTTGAATTATGAATTCATATCATTTTACAGTTTTACATGAATGATGGTTTAGATTAATGAATTGGGTGATATTTATTGTAATAGTATAAACAATTTTCTTACAAGTCATTGATTGGACTCAGAGAAACTGACCAAATTCATTAGGAAGAAGGGACACCACTAATGTATCCAAGATGATGGATTGTTATTATGAAAATAATATATTATTGAATATATTTTAGCATATATTTCTTGGGAGGATAACTATAAGGATATATATAAAAGGATACATGAAGAAAATTATCTAAGGAATACATGATTTTTAAGGATAAACAAAATTTAAATAACCATGATCATGTATATCAGAAGGATAAGGTATAGGCTCCAGTGAAGTAGAGTTTTACGGGATGGACATAGGTGAATGGGTACAGATGAGGTCTTAGAATCCAATAGGTTGAATAAAAGAATCATTTCCTAGGTGTATTCCATGGAGGCATAGGGAAACCAAGTGAGCTAAAGAGGACTATGTGTGGCTTAAATTTGTTATAACGTTGGATTTATCATGTCTCACCATTCATTCACAAAGATTCTTCTCAAAAGGGTTTCTTCGGATTACTCTACTGGAGGTGTTGGGAGAAGAGGATTTTCATGACGGTTTTAATTAAATTTTTTTTATGAAAATAATATCTCTATTTTCCATTAAATTTCTTAGGTCTACTATTTTTAAAATACTTTGTGGAGATTTAGGGAATTCTTGTGTGAGATGTCTAGAGAGTTGTGTGCTCAAGTGCTCAGTTTCTTTATGAATTAGATCTATTTGTCAAAATAAGAGTATTGGTTTCACTATTATATGAATGAACCATGGGCGTAAAAAAAAATTCAAGAAACTTTTAAATCCCATGTGTAACCACATACACACTTGTAGTTTATGGACGGTGTGTTAAAGACATTGACTTATCTGTGTACACCAGATTGTTGTAGGGTGGTTTTGTGACTTCTCCCTAAGTGTGTTATGGGATTTCAACTGGGGTAAATAAATAGGATTAATTAATTACATAAATATATTCGATTAGGATCCACATACATGGAATAATCATATAAGGGAAAAATGAACCTAATTTGGTAAAATTTATACAATTAAAATCCAACTTGAAACAATGATTTTTTTTTGATGTGGGGGTATTTTTTGGATAAATGATTTAAAAATAAAATGTAAAAGAAATATTTACAATAGGATAATAGGTATACCAATTTCCTATGTTTTTTATATCTAAAATAAATTTGTAAGATCTTCAGAAATGTATTTTATGAGTTTAGAGTATATCTCCTTTAACAATGGATGATATTCATAACCAAGTCTTAAAGTAATGTTCTCATCACCACATCACATGATTTGGAAATGATTTTAAATGATCTATATCACTTAAATAAAGATAATATATATCCAATGGGATTCAATTTGAATATTATTTTCATATTATGATACTCTTTAATATTTGTGTTATCCATGTGGGTATCATTTCTTTGCTTTCATGAAAAAGTTTACAAAATATTTTTGGGAATTTACATCAGTTTATCATATATACAATATTAATGTATATAAAATAATGATTTGTAATGATGTATAAAATTCCATTCCCATTTTATGGAAGGATAAATTATTTTCTTCAAGGAAGAAATCAAATTTTTAGACATTTCATGTAACCGTTTGAGTCATAATGAGTAAGAGAATGAATAGTCATTTAGGGATTTTCAGCATTGAATCATAAAATTATCCTTAAATCATATCCATTTCCATATATATACCTCATTTATATTTTTTAACATCCCAAGTTCATAACTATAGAGATATTGTAGCATCATCTATATAGGTGGTAAAACCAACCCAAACATGAACATTTAAAAAATAAAGAATGAACATGATTATGTAATTTGTTAATTATTACTTACATTTCGAGAAATAAAATGTTATTTATTTAATGGTACAATATATATATTAATTATATTTTAAAAGTGTTTAAAGAGACAGTAATGTAAATAAATTATGGCTATAGATTTACAAATTTTGAAGAGATCACATCCCAACATAATGACTATTTGTTTTGAAGTAATTTAGACATTTTATTAGGTGCAGAGGTTCCTAAATGAATTGAATGATTTCAAGAGATACCAATTTGGTATATTTTGGAGATAATGTTGTTTATCATATGTCTTTGGGATTATGTGGATGAATACCAATATAATAAATATATTTTGAGTGGAAATTTTGAAAACACATATTCAATAATTATTAACGAATGTAAGTTTATGTATAAAGTGACTCACAAATGTAAAAAATGTTTAGTAGTGAATTTATCTTCTAAAAATGCTTCTTGAAAATTTTTGATGAATTTTTTTTACTTATAAATTATTTTTATAATATATATATATATCATATTTATCGAATTTATAAACATATTTCCTTATTAACATGATTAAATTTTTTTTCAAACAATGATACTAACAATATAACTGAATTTTAGCATTTTGATTCCAAATATAGAATTAATTTTATTAAATATTATCCATAAATAAGATAAATTTAACTTTAAAATAAAATTAAATATTAAATGAAAGAATATTATTTATAATAAAAATGGTTTCTCACATGATAAATAATTATATATTTATTTCATATTATTATATAATAATTTGATAGGAATTTTCTATTTATTAAGGAGTTTAAAATTTATAATTTAAAATATCTTATTCGATTATATATATTGATTTCCTACGAATTATAAAAACATGAATATATCTATTTTCCATATGAATACAAAAGGAAAATATACAGCAAACATATATATTATTATTAGTTTACCATTTTCTATTCAAATATAATTCATTCCATACTAATCTAAAAATTAACAATCATATCCCCTTATTTCGTTATCAATGTTTTTTATCATATATTTATTATTTTTATTTATTTATTCTATTATTTGTGATAATATTATTTTCATTGGAGACCATGGGGAAAATATTTCAAGATTAATGTCTTTGAATTTAATTTTATTCATTATCCCATTTTAATTATTATATGCCATACATGTTTTATATATTGTTTTCCTATAATAATGGTAATTAAATTTATTTATGTAATATTTTACATTAATAAAATAAAACATTGTTACTTTAAATCCATATTGCCTATGAAACATGTTATTCAATTTTTAAAAACATAGAAGAAAAAAACATTCTAAAAAATAGGGTGTTACATTCAAAAAAATAAAAATATACATTAAAATTTGATTATTGATATTTGAACAGATGAGGGAAATATTATTTCACTACAACATTAGCTTTCCACATTACATACACATATTTTTTAATTCACCATAATACATCTACAAGGTCCATCATATTATCTTGTAGTGCATTATCACTATAATATTTGATCTTCAACTCTTGTTACTCATATGAGAGATCTTTATATAGTTTTATAAACTCTTGTGTTAGTGAATTTGACAAATATAGGTTATATTTCCTCATGAAAAATACCTAGAACTTGTTGGGAACGTTTTAGAGTTTTTTGAAAGCACTACTTAATAAAAAAATGTTCCAATAGGATTAGGAATATTGAATATGATAATATTTATGGGGATTAATTTTACCTTCTTGTCAAATATCTTATCCTTTCCCCATGGTGATATTTGAAGAAAATATTTTTCTCTAATATTAAACTTCACATATAATAAATTATAATTAGAATAACACTTCTACAAACATTTTAATAAATTTAATTGGTGTTTTAATGGTATAAATTTTTTCTATAGGCACATAATAATGTTATATTTTCAAAAACATTCACTCTCTAATATCAACCAAATATATGATAATTATATTGATCTTCCCACCTATTCCCACACCTGGATTCATTATTATGCTTGATTATAAACTATTATTACTATTGAACTTAATTAGTAGAATATTTTATGAATAAACTCCAATATGAATATTACAATAAATATTAAATAATATATTCCAATGGATGAATGGCCTTTTCAGATTAACCTTTAGTTTGAAGATTATAAGAAATGATAATGTCCATTTATGTATTAAAATTTTATTGAATACTTTGTTTCTAATTTTTTGGAAAACTATATATCTCAATAAAAAAATTTTTAAATTCATATTACATTGAGCCTTTGTTTTTTAATGTATAAATATAATGAAATGTTTCTTAAGTGAGATATTTCACCGAAGATTAGTGATGTAAACAAAATTCACATGTTTATCAACCACAAGAAAAATTAAATTATTTTCTCTGGCTGTCTTGGTGGTATATGATGTGGATCTATATTTACATAGTTTTTCCACATATTTTTTTTAATTTTTATTAATTTAGTTATGTATTTTTAAACTTTTTAATAAATAATTGTAATTTTTTTTTATCACTAAATATATTAAATAATAATTTTTTATAATTAAATATGTGTTTTTAGTCTTTTAATAGCTAATTTAGTCATTCTAATTATTCTAATTATATTAACATACCATTTAGTTTAATAATATTAATTTGGATAGCATTTTAATAATTTTATATTTTTATTATTTAATATATTGTTCATTTTTATTTGCATTAATCGAATTTAAATTTTTAATTTAAAACATTAATGTTTAAATTGGTTTTATAATTAACCTTATTTCTTGGTTAGTTTAATTATTTTGATTATTATAAAAGTAAAAATTTATGTTAATGTTTAACAAAATAATGTTTTCTTAATTTTATGTTTTTATTTTGTCATTTCATTAATTAACTTAGTTGTTCAAAATATTTTTTAAATTTTAATTATTTTAATTTCATGTTTTCAGTTAATTCTTTGTATTGGTATTTTATTTAATTAGATATTTAATTAATAAATCATAATATTTAAATTTTTTGTTAATAATTAAGTCACTATTATTTTTTTAGTTTGTTTAATAATTTAGTTAGTTGTTAATTGAGTTAATTAATTATTCTTTAACAGTTTAGTTAATTTTTCTGTTGTTTTAAATATTTATTTTTTTATTCATTTTATTATCTCTTTAATTTTAATTTTTTCTTGTGAACATTTCAATTTGTTCTATTGGTGAGTCGACTCACTGTTAACCTCCTAACAATCGGTGTCGCCGATGGTTTAAGAGTCTGGCACTGATGCCATGACGCACCGTTGCGATGACACACCAATGATTTTTTAAAATATTGGTGAGTCAGGACTCACCAATCAATTTGAAACACCATTGGACTCTCATGCACATCGATTTCTGTCTCTTGTTTTTACACTATTGGTGGCATTTATTTTATTTTAAACAACGGTCTCTCACTTCGCATTGATGCCGCCACAAACTGATGTCGCGATGCAACGATCCTCTTGTGTCGCGAATCCTTTTTCTCCAGACTCACAGATCTATTTCTTGTTTTCATCTATTTCACACTTACATCGTGATAATTTTTTATATTAACTAACGATGAAATTATTTTTTATTTTTCTTATATCAATGTTTTTTAATCGACTCACCGATTCATTTCCTCGATCGGTTTCACTGGCACTCTTCCATCAGAATCTTATCACACGGACACCGATTGGTTTCTCCTCTTTAATGGTGACACGAACACCCTTTCTAGGTATCACCGATAACTATCGATGAGATGTTCCACCTTTCCTGAGTCACTGATCCACTGATGCTCCTCTTGAATCAGTCTTAGTATTTCTACCATTCTCATGACACCGATACATTCTCAGTATTGGTTTCACCCCTCCTTCCATGCTTCTACTAACACCCTATCTTGATAGTCATTGTTGGTTCTACATGCATACTTTCCCTCATGACCGATGATCTCTCTACTACCGACGACACTCTTTTCACAGTCCCACCATTTTACTAGTCCTCAACTCAGCCAAACAATATCAAACATACACTCTTTTTCAATTTCCCCATTCAACAATAGAATACAGTAGACCAAAATGTAGATCTTAATTTCAAAATCCTATATCACCGTAGCTGAAAATAGAATCTCTGTGATGGATTCCTTCATCGCCTTCAATTCGAGTCTCTTTAAACTATTGTTTTGATATAATATGCAATGGCCCTTTACACAGAGCTAACCCGCCTGGCACGCTGAGCCACCGCCGCATCACCAGATTTTGAGAAGAACCCACTATCTGCCACTGTGAGGATAGAGAAGATCTTGACCATCCGCTACATTGGATGGCCAAGTCATGATGGTGCTAATGGCGTTGTCGCGAGTCTATCAGAAGCCACCGCTATGGGGAGAGGAGTTGTGCATCACTGGAGGCTGAAGCTGCATGGTGTCGCCGCTTTATTGAACCCACCACACCATGTTGCTTGGAGGAAGAAGGTCGCTGATCCCTTGGTGAAGACGTGGTGAATCCCCCCCCCCCACCTAGGGTTTCACCAATTTGTGGGGGGAGGGGAGATGTTAATTAAGATAAAAATTAACTAAAAAAAATAAATTGAAATAAAACTATGATAAAAACAAAAATGAGAATAAATAAATTAAAATATTAAACATTAATAATTATAAAAAATTACAAACATAAGATATTTAATTTCAATGAAACAAAATTATAAATTTAATTATATTTAATTAAACTAAATTAATTAATAATAATCCTTAATTTATGTTTAAATAAATTATTATTTTAATTCTCCACACTTAATATTTATAAATAAAATTTATAATATAAAATATAAATAATAAAGTATAAATAAAATTATAAATAAAATAAATTAATTAATTTAAAATGGAAATATTTTTAATTAATAAAATAATAATGAACTTAATAATTATAATTAACATTAATAATATTAATTAATTGTAAATATCAGCATAACTATTTAATATAATGTTTCGAAATAAAATTTTAACAAATTCTAAATTTAAATAAAGTAACTTAATTTAATTAATTAATGAACTAATAGATATATTTATTCGTAAGTAAAATTAACATTAACAAATATATTAAATTAAATAATTTAATTACCTAAATACACAAAAATAATATTTAATAATTAATATTTTAATTTTTATATTAACGAAATAAAATATCTAGTTAATAATTATTATGTGTTTTATTTATTATTATCAATTGTTTTATTATCATGTTTTAATAGTTTTAACTTTGTTGTGTTGTTATTTACTTTGATGGTTCACACCAAGCCTTAAAAATGTCCAAGGGCATTCAACTAACTCATCTAGAGTTAATTACAAGGGAGAATCTAGTGTGATGTCTGGTTTGTGAAAAAACCCACATGTATACAGCCACAGTAAAAAGAAAACTTTATGTCAGTAATGAGTGGCGGTGATGAGAAGCAGAATAAAATGGGTACTTAAAACAGAGCAAAAAACAGATTTGGGGGAGGGGAGACATTCACTCATGAGAGCATCTCTCTCATTAGACTAGTAAGACCCGGTGGGAAACCCTTTAGTTAGAAGGGTACTGGAGCATAGCATCATATGAGGAGTTCTTCTTCCATCTTAATTATAGTTTTTGTACTATATTTTAGTATGATACTATTTCTGTAATGATAATGAACATTAATGTTGGATAAATCATATAGTTCAGGGATAAATTGAAGTTTCACAGGTTATCATTTAATTTTCTTTTTCACATTATCATTCTGATGTATTTATTATTGCTCATAGAGATCAATACTAAATTCATTCAATTTCTTGTAGAATAAAAAATTAATTCCAAAATTTCACAATCAATTGGAGAGATTGATCGTGGAAACATATTTCAAAAGATAATAAATTCATATGACTTCAGGACTTATAATGAGTTCTCCATATTATAATTTACAAATAATAATTTTCACAGTAGATCTATTTTAGAGTGGAAAACTCTAAACCTGATCAACCACTCTGACTTTGTTGCAGTCAAGGGAAGGAATTCGTTATCTTTAAGGTGGTACTCTGCAAAACCATTTAATTGAATTGATATACTTTTAAAACTAGTATAATGGAGATTTTTCCACTGACGTTTTACTCTGATAATTCATTTATTAGCGTTCTATATTTTGGTTGTTCACTCCTCTCAATTTGTTTATTATTTCACCTTAGTCTAGATCCAAAACATAATTTTTCTCAGTGTACTACATTATAAAATCACAAAAGATATAAAAACATAAAACGTAAAAAATAGAAAATATACCACACTGATGGGAACATTAGAGTCTTTTTGAATGTTTTTAGAATGTTAGTGGATGTAATTCCCTTCTCTATGGGTTCGAACATGCTTGCAACATATACGATGCTTAGTAAGAATATAAATAAGTAATCTTTTACCAATTTCAACAGTAGTTTTTTTCATGTTTTTTGAGCCATTTCCGGGGAAGGCATGAGCCACAACTTCTAAAAACAACATTAAAAAATCATAAAAAACCTATTTGTTTTTGGATAATTTGAAAACTCTAAAAAAATATACTTCATTTCTTGTTGAGTTGTTACTATTTTTTTTACTAATGAATACTGTTTTTTGTTGTCTTAATGAGCACAAGAAACACTTCCAGTAGTCTAGAGCCCCTAAACCTTGAAATAGACAAACACCTTACTTCTCTTAAGGAAAAAGAAAAAAACATCTTAAATACATAACCTAGAAAATAGAGTTCCTGATAAAAACATTCAAAATAATCATTCATAACTCTTAGATGAAAATGAAATGCCTAGGATGAGGGAGTTAAAACTTCATAAAGTTCCATGCAATCCATTATCCATAATAATTAGTCCTATAGCCAGAAACAATGAGTTGAAACAATCACACATTTCATTCTATCTACATTTAATGGGACATCTATTGAGGACTCTATTTCCTTCATTAGAGACTTCTATAATACTGTGTAATAGTTTATTCTTTTAGAACTTACAGAGAATGATCTAGAATAAGAGCCTTTCATTTTTTTCTAAAGGGGAATACATTGAACTGGTTTCTGAGTCTAGAAGAGAATATTTTTTAAAATTGGGATCAGGTGTACAACTCATTCATAATGAATTTATTTCATGAAAGATTTAAAGTTTAACGTAGTACTAAGATAATTAGTTTTTATCAAGAGGATTGAGAAGATTTTAACTAAGCTTGGGATAGATTCAGTGACCTACTAAGGTAGTTTCCCCATAATCAACTCCTATCTCACCTTCTCAGGGAAACATTATATGATGGGTTGTCATGATCAGAACATAATATAGTTGATCAGTAAGCTGGGGGTGATTATATTGACAAGACAAATGAAGAATTGAGACAAATTTTTAATAACCATTCACTAAATTCTCAACATTAAAATTCAAGATAGAAAAGAGTCAATATAAATTTCAATGATAACACTATTTGAACGAATGAATTTCAAGCTCAACTTGATGAAACAACAAACCAATTGCAATATTTAATAATCTAGAACTCTAAACAAATTATTACCAACTTGGATATCATAAAACCTATCAATCTTTAAGTGAACAGAGTGTCCAGTGTTGTATGTTTATGAATACTGAAAACTCCCCTACTAACTTTTATATTCCATCCCAACCACAAGAAAACTCAAATTTTGTTACTTATGGTACTAGAATTCATCCTAAAGAAAATCCATTTACAAATAATTACAATAAAGGCTATAGGAACCATCCAAATTTATCACAGAAAGATCAAGGTTTAATTATGAAATCCACTACCCCTAACTTTTAGAACCAAACATGACCAAACATTCAAAATCAATAATGGGGAGAATCTTAAAATCCAAAAGGAAATTATGATAATAAAATGTCTTCTAAGATTGATCTAATATTGAACAAAATTAACTCACAAGATTAATGATACATTACTCACCTAACCAAACATAAAAACCAATATATGTCAGATAAAATAAAAACTGTTGTGAAAATGAAGACCATGGAAACACAAAGTTGCCAAATTTTTAGAGATTTGACTTCTAGAAGAAAAGGTATGTTTCCTTGTACAATTGAACTTAATCTTAGAGATAATTCCGTGGTGTTAGTAACTATAATTGGCATGAATACTCAAACATTTATTGAAAAAGACCTTGAAAATCCTCAAATTGAAAATATGTTTGAATCTGGAACAAAAAAATAGGATTTTTACACATGATGGAAATTCATAGAAAATTCATGAAAATGATCAAAATATGCATTCTCACCTGAATCACAAGATGGAAATTCATTTAAAAATCAACAGATATTGGAAAAGAAAAGGTTATGGAAGAGGTGAGGGATATACCCAATGTTCTAAAAAACATTTCCCCACCGATCCATTTTCTTGAGAAGCTGAGACCCTAAGGGGATATAGGAGAATATCTTCTTTAGTTCCTTGGTCTCCTTTCAAAAAATCAATTAAACATTCCTTTCATTCAATATTTCATTCAAATCCCATATTATTTGAAATCTCTTAATACAATTATTTCAATCAAAAAGACATTTGAAAATTTTTCTACCTATAGCCTCACTGAAGAGTGAATTATTATAATCCAGAATGAAAATACCACCTAAACAAAAAGACCCTGGAAGTTTTGTTATCCCATATACCTTATGAAATTATAATAAGCTCAATAGTTTATGGGAATTAAGTGCTAGTATTAATCTGCTTCCATACTCACTATTTTAATAGTTTAGGTTGGGTTACCTTTAACCCACCACAGTTATCCAATAGTGATATGATAGATTATTCACTCATCCTGTGGGTAGGATAGATGATTTTATAGTTGGGGTAGAGAAGCTCTTTCTGCCTGTAGACATTTTAGTCTTATACATGGAGTGTGATCAAGAGGTGCCTATCATATTTGGAAGGCCATTCTTGGCCACATGTGGTTTTGTTATTGATTTATAAGAGGGTCAGCATATTTTTAAAATTTGAGATTAATATGATGATATCAAAGTGTTTAACAACATTAATAGACATAATTATTCTGAAAACTATTCAAAAATTGAGTTCCATTAAGCTCAGTGTTCTTATAAAAATCAACATTAACACGTTGAAGAATTTGAAAATAAATCATCTATGAAAGTAATTCTCTTTGAAGCGGAAAATTATATTATTTATTTCTTGGAAAAGGAAAATTTTTCTCAAACACAAAATTTGGAAAATTTTCCAGAACTGGACAACTGTCCATTTTCTATTATATATGTGTCCTTTGTTTCAGAAGTTGGGTGATTTTTAAATGAATTTGGGTATTTTTTATATTGACATCAACCTTGCTAAAAACATTTATGATATTTAAGGATATTTTTTGATACAATTAGCTAATTCTTCATTAATTAACTTTTTGAATTCTGATCTAGAACATGTAGACAATATGCTTCCCACTTTATACAGCAGCGCTGTTAATTCTGTAAATGAACATGAAATTGAAAATCTTTAATCATTCAATACTCCTTAGAAGAGATATGTTGATGATCTTGGACCTCCTGGGGCTAAGAGTCTTACTTCGGGCATATAACCACCCACACTTGAACTAAAACCAATCCCTTGTCATTTGGAATATTCATTTCTAGGTGAGAATAATAGTTTTCCTGTCATAATTTTTGCTGAGCTTAATGAAAATCAAGAACAAAGACTATTGAGTAAGTTGAAAAATTGTAAATATTCCATAGGATAGACCATAGCTGATATCAAGGTTATTAGTCCCTTAGTCTGCAAGCATAAGATACCTATTGATCCTGACCATAAGCATATGGAAGAGTGTTAAAGAAGATTAAATCCAAACATTAAAGAAGGTGTGAGAGAGGAAGTGACTAAGTTTCTGGAAACTGGAATTATATATCCCATTTATAATGGTGCTCGGCTCTACCTGGTCCTGGTTGTTCCCAATAAGGGAGGTTTTACTGTTGTAAAAAATGAAAAGAATGAAGAAATCCAAGTTAGGAAAGCCACAAAATAGAGAGTTTGTATAGATTATAGGAATCTTAATACAACCATTTGGAAAAACCATTTTCTAATTCTCTTCTTGGATCAAATTCTTGAGAGGCTTCCATAGAAAGAATTTTTCTATTTCCTGGATGGGTATTCCGGTTACAACCAAATCACTCTTTCTCTAGAGTATCAGGAAAATACCACTTTTCCTGCCCCTTTGGGACATTTTCCTACACACGGATTCCCTTTGGGTGGTGTGGAGCTCCAAAAACATTTCTAATGTGTATTATAGAAATATATTTGGATATGATTAAAATAATATTTGATTTTTTCATGGATTAATTTTCCATTGTGGGAAGTAATTTCGACTATTTTCTAAGAAATCATTTGTTAGTTCTAAAAAGATGCATTGATACCAACCATGTTATTAATTAGGAGAAGTGTCAATTCATTTTCACAGAAGTTATTTTTCTTGTTCATAAGGTATCCAAGAGAGGTCTATATGCAGATTCTATTAAAGTATAATTAATTCAATAATTTCCACCTCTTGAAAATGTCAAAGGTATTAGATGTTTCCTAGGATATGCCAGTTTTTACTGGAGGTTCATAAAATACATTTCCAAAATAACTAAACCATTGTGCTATTTGATGGTCCAAGATGCACCTTTCAATTTTGATGAAAACTATTTGATACCATTTAATCAGTTGAAAGAGAAACTCACTACATCACCCATTATCATTGAACATAATTTGATGTTACCTTTTTAACTTATGTGTGATTCTAGTGACATGGATGTAGGTTCTTTCCTTGGACAGAGGAATTATATGAAGTTACATGTGTTGTATTATGCTAGAAGACTTCTAGACGAAGACCAAAATAATTATACCATCACTGAAAAATAATTTCTAGCTTTTATGTTTTCTCTAGAGACATTTAGACAATATTTATAAGTCTCAAAAATATCATTTTCTTAATCATTCTACATTTATGTACATGAACTCTAAGAATGAAACAAAACCCATAATGATTAGATGGATTCTACTACTATAAGATTTTGATTTAGAGATTAGGGATAAGTAGGGAGCTGAAAATTTAGTTTATGACCACCTTTCTAGGATTCATCTTACTCAATTTTTAGATCTTAGAGAGATAAACTCTTCCTTCCCTGATGAAATTCTGCTCACTATATCAATTAAGAAATCTTCATGGTATGTATATTTTTCCAACATCCTGGAAGTAGGTGTCTTTCCCAGAAATCTTTCTAATAACCCAAGGAATAAATTCATTTCTGAGCTTAAATATTGTCCTTGGGATGATCCCATGTGGTTTAAGAGATGTGCTGATGGTATTATTAGGAGATGTGTGCCTAGGAAAGAGATGATTCCTTTCATAGAGAGTTTTCACTCCACACCTTGGTGAGGTCACCATGGTGGTGAATGAACTTTTTAGAATGTCTTACAATATGGTTTCTATTGGCCTACTATTTTTAAGGATGCTAGGACCTATGTGGATGGCTGTGATAGATGTTAGAGGCTATGAAATTTTGTTAAGAAGGAGGAGTTACCCAAAAAGGAATTTGAGAAGTTGAATTTTTTGATGTATGGGGTTTAGATTTCATGGGTTCATTTCTATCATCTCATGGGAATTAATATATTCTTATTTCTGTTGATTATTTTTCAAAGTGGGCTGAGGTAGTCGAAATTCCCAACAATCATGCCAATTCTATAGTTAAATTTGTCAAAAAGAAAATATTTTCTATATTTGGAGTTCCAAAATCCTTTATCACTGATAATTAAACACACTTTAAGAACTATAAGTTTATGTTTTGATGGAAAAATATGGTTGTGTTCATAAAAATTGGACTCCTTATCATCCACAGTCTACTGGATAGGTGGAAATTTCAAATATGTAACTGAAACAAATACCTGAGAAAACTATGTCAAATTATAGGAAGGGTTGGTCTCTTAAATTGGATGAAGCTTAATGGGCATAGAGAACTACTTTCATGACCCAAATAGGTATGTCTCTTTACAGGATTTTGTTTGGGAAATGTTTTCATTTACCTGTGGAGTTGCAACATAAGTCTAATTGGGCAGTTCAAGATCTGAACATTGACTTTAATAGTGATGGTGAGAGGAGATTACTTGAGGTGTGTGAGATGGATGTGATTAGGAGAGGGATTTATGATAATTAAATTAATCATAAATATAGGAATAATAGATTTCATGATTATATCATTCAATACAATGAATTAAAATCCAGATAGAAGGTCATTATCTTTAATTCCAGACTCAAACACTTTCTTGAAAAACTGACGTCAAAGTGGTCTGGACCATTTACTATAGTAAGATTTCTGAAGAATAGTCCTATTGAAATTATAGGTGAAGAAAACAAACCCATGATGGTTAATGGGAAGAGAGTGAAAATTTATTTTGAGGGACAGACAAAGGGCCTACCTACCTTCACTGAGCTTCAGAATTGTTCTTGAATAATGTATGGATGAAGACTTCAAAACATAGCGTTGCATGGGAAAAAACCCATGGTTCTTTTTTATCTTTATTTTGTTTCATTTTAACCTTTAAAAATGTGCTACTTCTAATCTCGGTTTTTGTGAAATTCTTGTTATTTCATTCTCTTGGTTGACATGATCTATTTTAGAGTTATCAAGATACTGTTGTTGTGTCATAGATGAGTGGGATACCCTTACTGAAGCTTTAACGATAAAAATTGATTAAGGGAAGTATTGTATTATTTATTTTGAATTCATTTTTATCTCCATGTACACTTTAATCAAATCCACTGCTAAGTCACATTTATTACTATTGGTGAGTTAGTGACTGTTACTTTATAATTTTTTTCTGTTGATGTGAATATTATGCTAGCATTAGAAAACTATGCTACATGTGCACTAAAAATTCTGCTGCATGTCATGCTACTGAAATATAAAATTCTGCATATGTTTAAAATTATTCTTATATTGGATTAACGATCTATTGTATGTTGCTAAACTGAACATAAGAATTCATCATGTTCCACATTATAAAAAAACTGAATTTCATTATTATTAAAATCTTCCATTTCATGAACATAGGTGTGGGGAATACTTGATTATTAATAATTGTGTTGTATTTAATTATTTTTGTATTTTTGGGGTGTTTATAATTAACTTTTCTACTGTATTGAACATCTAACTAAATCAATGTTTCTGAACATTCTTACACCCTATCCACTATTCACATACAAGATTAATGCAACTATTTGAATTTTCTTGTAAATCAGTGTCACTAGATTTATTGTTAATGCATGTACATTCTTGTGAACCTGCTATAAAAGATTCATTGTGGAAAACAACATTATGTTGAACTTTATTGAGACCCATTAAACATTCCATCTATCTACTAAATTGAAAATTTATTTTGAACTATTACTGAAAAATTGTTCTTCTCCACCATTGAAGTCAACATTGGGTAAAAATTTGGGTTTTAAGTGCAGGGGAAGGGGTTAGTTCTTGATTGTGTGGAACTGTGTTTAATGAAAGTTCCATCAATTCCCATATAAAATTCAATTCTTTTTTAAAAAATGGATAAATATTTTAAAAATTCATAAATAATTTTAGGCTTTACACTGTTTCTCAAATGGGTAATGCCTTTGGATTATGCTTGATTAGTAGTGGAGAACTACTTTGAGTCTAGAATTAATGATAATGGATGATTACTGAGTGATATTTACTTATTTATGAAGACTTTGGTTTACAGACTATCTTTGGAAGTGATTTGGGTTACATGTTTGTTGATTTATGATCATAGCTCCTGGAACTAGAAGTTTAAATCTCTCAAGGGGAATCATTATTCATATTTTCTTTTAATTATTAAAGTAATCAGCATAATGAGACAACATAATTGATTTTTGATATAAATATTTTTAAACTGGATTAGTCTAGGAATTTAGGATCCCACGGTGAATCTCTGGGACCGTAGATACTCGATGCGTTTTGTTTTACTATAAGCCCTCTGTACACACTGAAAACATGCATTTCACAATGCTTAACATATGCTACATGGATTTGGATAAAGTAAAATACAGTATCTAGGATAAAAAATGATTTAATTAAGGTGAGGGGAATGATGAACGCTGAATGAAGAAGGGGACAAATTATTTATATGGGAATCATATAAATTGTATCAATAAGGTGATCAAAAAAATATTTATTTGGAACCACGGAAATGATTAAAAGTACATGATTCTTCTATTTTGTATTTGATTACTCAAATATTTTTCCTCTTGTCACTCTTGAAATTTGGGCTTAATTCTGGATTGAAATGTTTTTTTAAGTTGTTCCACATATGAGGCCTGAAACCTTCTTTGATGGATGATCTTTGATTTCATTATTACCATTTTGAGTATTTGTTCTAGGAAAGACATAATTTGAAAATATCACTTTCAAAAAGCCAAAATCAATTTTTAGTCATATTTTTTAAAAATGTTTGACATGTTACAATTTGAGTTGAGATCTAAATTATAAAATATTTTTTTCAATGATAATAAAGCTTGAGTTTGTTTGAGGACAAACAAATCTTAAGTGTGGGGGAATTAGATGTGGCTCTATTTTTACATAGTTTTTTCACATATTTTATTTAAATTTTAAAAATTTAATTATGTATTTTTACACTTTTTAATAAATAATGTAACTTTTTTATTTTTATCACTAAATCTATTAATTAATCATTCGTTATAATTAAATATGTGTTTTTAGTCTTTTGATATCTAATTTAGTCATTCTAGTTATTATAATTATATAAAATTTTCTTCTTGTTTAATAATATTAATCTAGTTAACATTTTAATAATTTGAAATGTTTATTTTTTAATCAATTATTCATTTTCAATTTCATTAATCTATTTTAGTATTTAATTTAAACCATTATCCTTTAAATTATATTTATTAAAATAAATTAACTGTATTTATAGACTATTCTAATTATTAAATTTTTAGAAAAGTAAAAATTTATTTTAATGTTTAATAAAATAATATGTTTTTAATTTTAAGTTTTTATTTTGTCATTTAATTAATTATCTTAGTTGTTAAAAATATTTAATATATTTTTATTATTTTGATTTCATGTTTGTAGTTAAATTTTTTTTATGTGTATTGCATTTATTTAGATATTTAATTAATTAATATTAATATTTAAATTCCTAATTTATAAATAAGTCACAGTTATTTTTTTGTTTGTTTAATAATTTAGTTAGTTGTAAATTAAGTTAATTATTTAGTCTTTAACAGTTTAATTAATTATTATTTTCATTTTATTATTTATTCATTTTATTATCTGTTTAAATTTTATTTTTTATTTTTAACATTTCAATTTTTTTTATCGGTGAGTCGACTCACCGATAACCTCCTAACCATCGGTGTCACCGATGGATTAAGAGTCTGGAACCGATTCCATGACACACTGTTTCTATGACACACCGATGTTTTTTAAAACAATTGGTGATTAATGATTTACTGATCACTTTAAAACACCATCAGTCTCTCCTATGCATCAGTTTCGGTCTCTCATTTTAAAACAATCAGTGACTTGTCTTTTACTTTAACTAACTGTCTCTCAGTTTGCACGGATGCTGCCTCACACCGATGTCATGACACACCCATCCTCTCAAGTCACCAATCCTTTTTCTCTCACCTCATTGATCTATTTCTTGTTTTTCTGGGTTTCGCACTTACGCCGTTTTCTTTTTATATGTTAACTTACCGTGGAAGAATTTTTTTTCTTCTATCAGTGTTTTTTTATCTACTCACCAATTCATTTCTTCTATCGGTTTCCCACGCACTCTTCTATCAGTTTCTTATAACCCCAACACCGATCAATTTCTCCTCTTCAATGGTCATACTAATAACCTTTCTCTTTCTTACCGATAACTATCGTTGAGACGTTCAACCTTTTTTGAGTCACTGATCCACTGACACTCCTCTTGCATCAGTCTCACTCTTTCTGCCTTTTTCACGACACTGATACATTATCAGTACCAGTTTCACCATTTCCTTCCATGCTTCTACTAACACCGTATCTTGATAATCAGTGTCAGTTGTACCCATATCCCTGTAATTGAGACCGATTTTCTCACTGCTACTGAAGATACCCTTTTCATAGTCTAACCATTCTACCAGTCTTCGACTCGGCCAAACAAGTTTAAACATACACATTTTTTCAATTTCAAAATTCAACAACAGAATGCAATAAACCATAATGTAGATCTTAATTTTAGAATCGAACATCACCGTAGTAGATAATGGAACATTCGTAATGGATTCCTTCCTCGTAATCAATTTGAGTCTCCTTAAACTGGTGTTTTGATATAATATGTCACAGCCCTATACACAGTGTTGACCCACATAGCACACAGAGCCACAACCATGTCACCAGATTTGGAGAAGAACCCACTGTTTGCTGGTGTGAGGATATAGCGAACCCCGACATCCCACTACACCAGAAGGCCGAGTTGCATCGCTGTTGGAGTCGTTCCCACAAGTCGAGCAGATGCCACAACCATGAGGAGAGGAGTTGTACGTCGCTAGAGGCTGAAGCAATGTGGCGTCAACGCTTTCATGTACCCATCGCGTCATTTTTCTTGGAGGAAGAATGTTGTCGCTCCCCTAGTGAAGACATACCAAAGACCCCCCCCCCCCCCACCTAGGGTTGCGCTGATTTGGGGGGGGGGAGTAAATTAAGAGGAAAACTAACTAAAATAAAAAATAAATTAAAATAAAACAAAGATAAAAACTAAAATGATCATAAATGTATTAAAATATTGAACATTATTAATTATAAATAAATAACAAATAGAAGATATTTAATTTCAATTAAACAAAATTTTTAATTTAATTATCTTTTAATAAGCATAATTAATTAATAATAACCACTAATTTAATTATAAATAAATTATTATTTTAATTCTCCATATTTAATAATTATAAATAAAATATATAAAATAAAATATAAATAAAATTATAAATAAACTAAACTAATTAAAATAAAATGGAAATAATTTGAATTTATAAAATATAAATAAACATAAGAATTATAATTAACATTAATAATAATTATTAATCCTAAATATCAAATTAACTATTTAATATAATATTTAGAAATAAATTTTAACAACATATAAATTTAAATAAAGTAACATAATTTAAGTCATTAATTAAATAATAGATACCTTTATTCGCAACTAACATTAACATTAATAAATATATTAAATTAAATAATTTAATTAATTAGTTACATAATAATAATATTTAATTATTAATAATTTATGTTTTATATTAAAAATAATATCCAGCTAATTCAGCAATCCTTTTTTTCATTTTTGGAAGACCAATTTTGGGTGAGTGGGAACCTCACGAAGACTAGAGAGCTAACTTGAACATCACCTGCATACTTGATTTAAATCAAAAGTCACATTAATATTTAAATTTAAAATTTTAAAATTGAAAACCTCAAAAAACGGTCAAAGCGAGCTGCCCGAGAAACCCTTCATCGAGGAAAGCCATGTCACTGGGCCTCCATCATCACATCTCTGACCTTATCATTCCATCACTATCACCGTCATGCCATCCTCACATCACCGCCATCATCAATATCAATGGCTCATCACCGTTAGCCAATCAGAATCCGTCGTCGCCGATGATAAAATCCATCACCGTCGTCATCAACACACAAAAACCCACTGTCATCGTCATTTTCATGGTCACCTCCCCACTTGAGATGGCCCGGTAGAAGATACTTTCACACCATCGACAATCGAACTGTCCTCACCCAACCTCCTGGAGAAGACCGACAGAAAATAAAGAACCTCAAAGAACCAGACAATACCAAACAAACCACCAGATGAAACTGTCACAAAATCTTACCCAGAAAAACCAAAATCCATAAAACCATCGCCTTCATCACCACACACCAAATTATTAAAAATGAAAATAATCAGAAATAATGATGTCGCCCGAAGAAGGACCCAATCCTTCCCCAAACAACCAAATTATAACCAATAACCTGAGAAAAATCATCAACTCAACGATCAAAAACCATCAGGATCTAGGAAACAAGCCCCATCGCTACCTTCAGAACCGCACCCGAAGACCAGATCTACTAAAAGCACTCTCAGACATCGTGAAATGCAATGACACCCCCAAATCGCTGCATCTAAAACCCTCACCCTGGTCCGCATCATTCCGCCTTGAGAAACCCTAGCCGAAACCCTAGGATAGAGTGGTATAGAAGGCAAGAGATGATTTTATACACCGAGGATGACAATGAGTCTGTCTGACAAAGGCCTTAAAAACTTCCAAGTGCATTTAAATAACTCATCCATATATTGTTACAAGGGAGAATCTAGTGTGATGTGTGATTTGAAAAAAACACAAGTGTGCAGTGCAATAGTAAAAAAGACTAATTTACGTCGTTGAAGAGTGGTGGGACCAAGAAGTAGAAGATAGTGGGTAGTTCAAATAGATAAAGCAGCTGATTGGGGGGGAGACATTCACAGATGAAAACATCTCTCTTATTAGAGCTATGAGACCCTACTGGCAACCCTGGAGTCAGAAGTGTATAGAAGAAGAGCATCATCTAGAAAGTTCTTCTTCCCATTTAATTATAGGTTTTGTACACTGTTTTATCATGTTAAAATTACACTAATGATAATAAACATGATTGTTGGATAAATCATCTAGTTCAGAGATAAATTGAAGCTTCACTGGTTATATTTTAATTTTATTTTTCACTTTATCATTTTGATGTATTCAGTATTGATCGGCGAGATCAATACTGAATTCATTCAATTTCTTGTACAACAGGAAAATAATTTCATAATTTCACAATTAATTAGTGACATTGATCATGGAAATATATTTCAAAAGTTAATAAATTCAGATGACATCATGACATATGGAGAATTCTTCCTATTGACATTTTCAAATAATAATTTTCACAGTTAATCTATTTTAGAGTGGTGAACTCTAAACATGATCAAACTGCCTGAAAAAACTCTTTTATAGGAAAGCAAGTCATTCTATTTAAGGTGGTACTCTATAATAACTTTTATGTTAATTGAAATACATTTAAAACTAGTATAATGGAGATTTTTCCCGGGGTGTTTTGCATTGATATTTCATTTCTCAGCGTTCTATATTTTAGTGGATCACCATTCTTATTTTTTACTGTTTCATCGTTGTCTAAATCAAAAAAATATACACAGGTGTTTATTTACTTCATTATAAAAGCCCAAAAGTAATATAAAAAAAGTAAAAAATCAAAAAATCTACCCCTCTACTGACAATAGTTGGGTCTTTTTGAATGATTTTAGAAGATAAGTGGATGTAAATTCCTTCTCTATAGTTTGACCCTGCTTACCACATATAATATAGTTTGTAGAAATATAGATAAATAAACATATAATGGATTCAACGACAATTTATGTCATTTTTTGGCTCTGTTTCTGGGGAAGGCACAAGCCAGTACTTCTAAAAAAACTATAAAAAATTCATAAAAAACCTAAAAAAATGGATAGTTTGAAAACTATAAAAAAATATACTTCATTTCATGATGAGTTGTTACTATTTTATTTACTATTTAATACTATATGATATTGTTTTTATGATCCCAAGAAACTCTTCTGGTAGTCTAGAGCCCCTAAACCTTGAAATAGAAAAATATCTTACGGCTCTAAGGAAAAAGAAAAAAAATATGAAATAGAGAACATAGATAATTGTGTTCCTGATAAAAAATTAAAAAAATAATTATCCATAACACTTAGAAGAAAATTAAAGGCCTATGATGAGGGTGTTCTAAATTCCACAAGTTTCAAGCAATCCATCATCAATTAGACTTAGTCATTGATCTAGAAACTATGAGTTTAAACAATCGCATATTTCACTATTGCCTGTATTTAATAGGATATCTAATAACGACTTTATTGCCTTGATTATACCCTTCTTTAACACTATGCAGTAGTTACATATTCTAGGAATTATATAGAATGAGCTAATAATGATATTCATTCCCTTTTTTCCTTAATGGTAATGCTAGTAATTGGTTTCTGAGTCAAGATGAGATTATTTTTGATAATTGGGATCATGTGTAGAACTCATTCATAATGAAATTATATCCCCAAAGATTAAAAGGTGAAATTAGAACTAAGATAAATAATTTTTATCAAGAGGATGTAGAATCTTTTCAAAAAACATGGTATAGATTCAGGGACCTATTTATGTAGTTTCCCCATCATCAACTCCAATCTTACATTATCATAGACACTTTTCTATAAAGGGATATCATTCTATGGATAGAATCTAGTTGATCAAGCTACTTATCATAATTAAATTGACAAAATTGATGAATAATTGAGACAAAAGTTTAATAATATTTCACCGAATTCTCAACAAAAAAGTAAAGAAGGAAAATAGTCAATTGAAATTTCCAAGTTAACAATGGTTCAATAAATGAATGTCAAGCTCAACTTGCTGAAATCACCAAAAAAATTGCAATAGTTGATGAACCATAACTCTAAACAAACTAATAACCAACATGGATATCAAAACACCAATCCATCTGTATGGGAACATAGTGTCTAGTGTGGTATGTTTGGGCATACTGAAAATATCTATCATAACATCGATATGCTATCCCAAACATAAAAAACTCATATTTTGTTAACTATGGTGCTAGAATTCCTCTTAAAGAAGATCCATTTTCAAGTAATTACAATCAAGGATATAGGAAAAATACAAATTTATTATGGAAAGATGAAAGTTTAATAAATAAATCCACTATCACTAACTATTAGAACCATCCAAGACCAAACATTAAAAATCAACAACGGTGTGAGTAAACAAATGACCAAGGAAATATTTATAATCAAATTTATTCTATGATTTATCTAATCATGAACAAAATTGACTTTCAATAGGAATGACACATTACTCTGCTAACCGAGAATCAAAACCAATATGAGTCATATTAAATACAAACCGATGTGAGAATACAGAATTTGGAAACACAACATGGCCAATTTTCTAGAGAGTTGACTTCTAGAGTCAAAGGTAGGATTCCTAGTACAACTGAACTGAGTCCTAAATATAATTACATAGAGGTAGTAACTAGAAGTGGGATCAATACTCAAATTATTATTGAAAAATTACTTGAAAATTCCAAAATTGAAAATCTTATTAAATCTGGTACTAAAAATATAATTTTCACACAGGCGGTAAATTCAAAGAAAAGTCAGGGAAATGATCAAAATCTATATTGGTTACCTGAATCACAAGATTGGTATTCATTAAAAAATAAAAAATAATAATAGATAATAAAAGGTTATGGAAGCAATTAGGGATATACCTAATGTTTTAAAAAGAAATTCCCCACCCATCCCTTTCCCCGAGAAGCTAAAACCACAAATTAACACCAGGGAAAAAATTATTCAGTTCCTTGGTCTATTGTCAAAACATCATGTAAACAGTCCTTTCATTCAAGCCTTAATTCAAATCTCATGTTATTTTAAATATCTTAAGAAACTTCTTTCAAACAAAAAGACTATTGAAGGATTATATACCTACAGCCTCACTGAATTGTGCAGTACTGTACTCTAAAAGAAAATCCCAGCTAAACTGAAAGACCTGGGTAGTTTTGTAATCCCATCTACCTTAAGAAATTATGATCAACTGAACTGTTTGTGTGACTTAGGTGATAGTATTAATCAACTACCAAACTATCTATTTTGACAATTGAGGTTGGTTGAGCTTCAACCCAACACAGTTATCCTGCAGTTGGTAGATATATCTTTTACACATCCTATGTATAGGATAGATGATTTGTTAGTTGGGGTAGGGAAAATATTTTCTCCGGCCAAATTTCTAGTCATAGACATGGAGTGTGATTATGAGGTGCCCATCATCTTGGGTAGGCCTTTCGTGGCCACAGTTGGTGCTGTTATTGATTTGTAAAAGGGTAAAATTGTTTTTAAAATTGGAGAACTAGAAGAAAGTTCAATGTGTTTAAGAATATTAAAGGACCAACTTATTCCAAAAAATTTTAAAAAATTGAGTTTATTGAAGCTGAAAGTTCTAATAAAAATAATCTTGAACACATTTATGAATATTAAAATCAATCCTCTGTTGAATAAATTCCTCTCGAAGCTGAAAATTCATCTATTTAGGTATTATAAATTGAAAATTCTGCTCAAACACCAAATATGGAGAATTTTCCAGAACTGTACTACAGTTCGGTTTCTACTGTAGAATATTTATCTATTTCTAAACTTAAGAGTATTTTGTGTGAATTTGAGGGTTTTTATATTAAAATTAAACTTTATGAACACTTTTTTTATATTGAGTGAGATGTTCTGAAACAATTAGATGATACTGCTTTGATTAACTTGTTGAATTCTGATCTGGACAGTCTGGAGAGTGTGCTGCCCACTTTGGACAGCAGCACTATTAATTCTAGAAATGAATATGAAATTGGAAATATATCATCATTCAATACTATTTACAAGAGATATGTTGATGATCTTGGACCTCCTATGCCTATGATTCTTCCTTCGAGTGTAGAACCACCTACTCTTTAACTGAAACTAATCCCTACTCATTTGAAATATTAATTTCTAGGTGAGAAATCTACTTTCCCTATCATAATTTCTATTGAGATTAATAAAAATCAAGAACAAAGACTATTGAGTGGGTTGAAAAAGTTTAAATCTACCATAGGCTAGACCATAACGGATATCAAGGGTATTATTCCCTCATTCTGCATGCATAAGATCCCTATAGAGCCTGACCATAAGCCTAGGGTAGAGTGTCAAAAATATTGAATCCAAACATGAAAGAAGTTGGGAGAGGAAGTGATTAAGTTGATGGAAACTGGAATCATATATCCCATTTCTAATAGTTGTTTGGTCAACCCTATCCAGGTTGTTCCCAAGAAGGGTAGTTTTACTATTGAAAAAAATGAAAATAATGAAGAAATCCAAGTTAAGAAATCGAAAAAATGGAGTGTGTGTATAGATTATAGGAATCATAATGAAACCACTTGGAAGGTTCATTTTCCAATTCCATTCATGGATCAAATTCTTAAGAGGCTTTCTAGAAATAAATTTTTCTATTTCTTGGACGGGTATTCTGGTTAAAACCATATTCCTATTTCTCAAGAGGATCAGGAAAACACCACTTTCACATGCCCCTTTGGGAACTTTTCCTGTAAACGGATCCTTGTTGGGTTGTGTGGAGATCCACCCCCATTCAAATGTGTATGATGTCTATATTTTTGGATATGATTGAATGAATCATTGAAGTTTTCATTGATTACATTTCCAATGTGGTATGTACATCCGATTCTTGTCTAGGAAAACCAGAGTTAGTTCTGGAAATATGAATTGAAACCAACCTTGTTATAAATTGGATATGTGTCAATTCATGGACATGGAAGGTATTGTTCTTGGTCATGAGGTGTCCAAGAGAGGTTTAGAAGTTGATACTGCTAAAGTACAAGTCATTTAAAAATTTAAACCTTCTAAAAATATCAAAGTTATTAGATGTTTCCTTGGGCATACTGGTTTCTACCGGAGGATCATAAAAGACTTTTCCAAAATAACTAAACCTTTGTGCTCTTTACTAGTCAAGGATGCACCTTTCAATTTTGAAGAAAATAATTGAAATAATTTAATATTTAGAAAGATGTACTCACTACATCACCCATTATCACTGAACCTGATTGGAAGTTACCTTTTGAACATATGTGTAATTATAATGTCATGGATATAGGTGATTTCCTTAGATAAAGGAATGATAGGAAGTTACATGTCGTGTATTATGCTAGAATAATGTGATATGAAGCCCAAAAGAATTATACCAGCCCTGAAAAATAATTTCTCACTATTGTGTTTGCTCTAGAGTTGTTTAGACAGTATTTGTTAGGATCAAAAGTTATCATTTTCACTGATCATTAAACCATAAGGTACTCGATTTATAATAAATAAATAAAATCGAGGCTGATTAGACAGATTCTGCTACTACAAGAGTTTAATTTAGATATTCAGTATAATTAGGTAGAGGAAAATTTAGTTACTGACCATATTTCTAGGCTTCCTCTTACTCAATCTATAGATCCTATGGAGATAAACTCTTCCTTCCCTGATGAAAAAATGCTCACTGTTTCTATTAAGCAATCTTCAATGTATGAAAAATTTTCCAACTTCCTAGAAGTAGGAATCTTTCCACAAAATCTGTCTAATAACAAAAGGAAAAATTCATTTCCGAGCTTAAATAAAATCATTGGGATGATCCCCAGCTGTTTAGGAGATGTGCTGATAGTATTATTAGGAGATGTGTGCCTAAGTAATATATGCTTCCTGTATTATAGATTTTTCACTCCTCACCTTGTGGAGGTCACCATTGTGGTGAAACAACTACTCAAAATGTCTTAAAATATGGTTTTTATTTTCCTAGTATTTTTAACAATGCTATTAGTTATGTGGTTTGCTATAATAGAAGTCATAGGATAGGAAATGTTGGTAAGAAGTAGGAGTTACACCAAAAAGGAATTCTAGAAGTAGAAAATTCTGATATTTGGGTTTAGACTTCCTGGGTCTATTTCCATCATCTCATGGGAATGAGTATATTCTTGTTGCTATCTATTATTTGTCAAAGTGGGTTGAGGAAGTGGCACTACCCAACAATCAATCCATTATGTAATTAAATTTTTCAAAAAGAACATATTTTCGAGATTTGGAGTTCAAAAATTATGACAACCCTGGTTTTTATTACAACTTAAACATGATTTATTACATAACAAATCACTTGATACAACAATGAAGAAAGAGGGGTTTAGTGTCTTTGGGGCTTAGGATCATTACATAAAAACATACAACATTAAATAAAACATCTTTATTGAAAACATCTTCTACATGACCACTACATTCCTTCGTACTAAGCATTGCATGGGATAACCTGAGGACATGCATAAGAAAAGGGTGAGATATAAAGCCCTATAAAGGAGTACACATGGAATAACATGAGGAGTAAAATACAAGTTAGAAAATAGGAATATCAATAGAGCATAAAAAAACATGAACATAATGTCATGATAAAGCATGATAATCAAAACATGGAAATGTGGCAACAACTCTTAATAGGTAATTAGCATGAGCCAAGGCTCATTGCACATGGAGCATGAGTAACTCCTCATTGAACATAAATAACGAGTAAACCCTCATTTCACATGAACTAGCATGAGTCAACACTCATTTCACATGACGTATCATGATACTATACTTTACCAAATGCATTGGAGCGCTATAAGGGTGCACCCTTCTTAAACATTTGATTTCATGCATAAGTGTGTGACATGGATCATAAAACACGAATTCTTAAAACATAATAATTTATTCCACGATAAAGGAATGTGGAATTCATACATGAAACTTTACAGTCAATAAGTAAATGTGAATAAAGGTGAATAGCCTTTATGGAGAAATGGGCATGGTATTCATTACACAATGACATTGGCTTAGAAAATCGGTGTGATTTCGGCAGCGTAACAGCGTGACATAAGAATTCATAAAAATGGTTGATGAGAGAGAAAGGTGTTCCTCATCATATTTACATGTAATGGAAAGTAATGAGGTCATATAGATACATGTCCCAACAATTTTAATGGAATTTAGATTCATGATACTAAAGTATTTATTGAATGTAAAAGAGGAGAGAGAAGTTCCTTTCGGAATTTCGGCATAGTAACGGGTGTACATGGGAGGCATTTAATGGGAGGGAAAGGGTCTTCCATCATTAAAACATAAAGAGGGAAGTATGGGAGAGGTTAGAAACCATAACCCAAAATTTATAACTAAAATTAAAAGGAAAAAAACTTAAATAAAATTGGAAAAAATGAGAATGGAAGAAAAAAATACCTTACTTGGAAGTGTGCTTCCAACGGCTAGAGAGAGGCTTGTGAGAGGATTCTTGGGAGATTTGGGTACCTTGGGAGGATAATAGGGAGATTAGGGCAGAGGTTGGACGAACTAAAAAGGCTTTTAGTGAGAAGGAAGTGGGAGCTTGGGTGGGTTTATACAGGAAAGGTGAGGGAATTCTTTATTATTTAGGTTTGGGACCCCTTATATTAAATTAATCGAAAAAAAACCATCCCATGGTTGTTGCCCATGGTTTTTGGAAAAGGGAAGAGGAAAATAATATTTTATAAGGCCAAGGTCCGATCTTCTTAAAAAATTAGGGTTGCTTATGTGGAGGTGAGTCACACTCCCATGGAAATTAATTTAAAAAGACAAGGTGTTTAATAAGTCTTGAGAGGTCCATTAATGCTTTGAAAAGTAATCCAAACAAACCCAAAGTCACAATTTTTAATGGTAAAACATATATTGGCTGAACATAAATATTATCGTATTTTATTACATCACTATTGGGTCATTATGATGTCATAAAACACATTATATATTTAAATGGTATTTAATTTTTACTAAAAAATTTGATTGTCTACGAAAATTATGAAAAATTCACCGTTGGATAATTTCTACATCCTGATTCCAAAAATAAAATTTATTTTATCTAAATATTTTTCTATATATGTTAATTTTCACTTTTAAAATAAAAACTAACATTTATAAAAAATTCATGGGGTTTGACAAAAATAGCTTTCAAAACTTAATAAAAATTATAATTGGATTCATACAATTACATGATCATTTATATATAATAAAATTAATATAATAATAATATTAATAATTATTTATTAAAATATTATTTTATTCAAAAATACCTTAATTTAATAAAATATATTTCTTAATTAAATAATAACTAAAAACACCATTTGCACTTTAAAAACTATTTACAATGTATCAATAATGACAAGAAATTATATTCATTATTATAGTCAAAAATAATGTACATGAACATAGTACTATCGATTAGTTACATAACCCATTAAAACAGCCACATAAGACATAAGGGTAAGGTGGGCGATGGTGACAGACTGTTGGGGTGGCTTGGATAACATCGCTCGAGTGGTAATTTCTATCAACTTCCACTTCTCCCGTAGACGGTCCCGTTCGAGATTGACATGGTGAAGCTCTACTTGGTCTTGGTCAAGAGCGAAGCACAAGGACGCCACCTCTTTTCTAAGCTCCAATAAATTGGCTTCATATGGGGCAATTCGGCTGGATGAGTCCATCGCTTCCTTTGTTTAAGTAAAATTGGATGTGTTAAAGCCATATATTTATACTAATCATTTGATCAATGTTCAATGACTATAAAAGTAACGGTCACAATTCTTATCATAAAACCAATCATGTTGACATTTTATAAAAACATTTTATATAAAGAGACATTTAAGAAGATCAAGATGGATTTTCCATTAATGAAACTTTGGGTCGTTACAATATTCCCCCCTTAAGAAATTTTTCCCTCGAAATTTTCCTTTTCCCACACTAAAACAGATGCGTGTAACTCAGCTTCATCACTTCCTCTATTTCCCATGTTGCTTCTTCAAACTTGTGGTTTCTCCATAACACCTTGATGAGGGGAATTGTCTTATTTTATAGAACTTTTTATCTACGATCTAAGATCTTCACTGGTTGCTCTTCATAAGAAAGATCGTCTTCCAATTGTACCACCTCAGAAGAGAGTACATGTGAAGGGTCCGGTATGTACTTCTTTAAAAGGGATACATGAAAGACATCATGTACTTTTTCCAAAGTAGGTGGAAGTGCTAGTTGATAGGCTACAGCCCCGACACAATCAAGAATCTCTAAGGGGCAGATGTACCCTGGACTTAACTTCCCTTTCTTTCCAAACCTCATGACCTTCTTCTACTGAGATATGCATAGAAAAACCATGTATCCAACTTTAAACTCAAGGTCTCATCGATGATTGTCTGCATAACTCTTCTTTTAACTCTGGGATTCCTTGATATTCTTCTGAATGTTTTTCACCTTCTCCACCATTTCCTCGACCCTTTCTGGTCCAAGCAGCTTACATTCACCGACCTCATCCCAACATGCTGTTGTTCTACAAATTTTCCCATACAGGGCTTCATATGGTGCCATTTGGATGCTCGAGTGTAACTGTTATTATAATAGAACTCAACTAGAGGAAGAAGTTGATCCCATCCTCCTTTAATGTCCATTGAGCATGTTTTCAACATATCCTCATGTGTTTGGATAGTACACTCGGATTGGTCATCACTTTGAGGATGATAGGTCATACTAAAGTTCAGTTTAGTATTCAGAGAATGTTGAAGACTCTTCCAAAACATAGCGGTGAATCTTCGATCTCGATCAGATATAATAGATAGTGGCACTCCATGCAACTTTACCACTTCCCTGATATATATCCATGTCAGCTGATCCAAAGATAAATCCTCCCAAATAGAAATGAAGTGTGCAATCATTTTAAGATGATCCAAAACAACCCATATTGTATTGTTGCCTTTGGATGTCCACATAAGTCTGATGACAAAGTCCATGGTGATGTTTTCCCATTTCCATTCTGGTATGGACAATGGTTGCATCGTCCCTTTAGACATCTGCCTCTCTGCCTTCACTTGCTGACACACTATTAACTTTGATGTATATTCAGCAATCTCCTTCATCATATTATCCCACCAAATGATTTATCAGAGATCTCAATACATATTTGTGCTCCCTGGGTGAATAGATAATGTTGAACTATGTTCATCATCCAAAAGTACCTTCTTCAGCTCTGGAATTGATGGAACACATATTATTTTCCCAAACCGCACAATTCCTTCTTCATTAACATTAATCTCCAAGGATTTTCCTTTTTTGATAGCCCCCACTTTTTCTTGAATTACCACATAATCATTTTGAGCATCCTTTATCCTTTCCAAAAAAGACAGTTGAGCAATCATTTGTGAAAGTATTGATGATGTTACCTTCCCTATGAGTCCCATGTCCATCTTCATCAAGTCTAAGAATATTGGATCCTTCTCAATTCTCATCATTGATCGAATCACTGGATCCTTTCTACATATGGCATCTTCCACCTTGTTCTCTTTCCAAGGGTGGTAATGGTTTTAACAGTCATAATCCTTGATGAGCTCTATCCATATTCTCTGGCGCATATTAAGCTCTTTCTATGTGAATATATATTTAAGACTCTTGTGGTCAGTATATATCTAACATTTCTCTCCATAGAGATAATGCCGCCAGATTTTCATGGCAAATATCACCACCACCAACTCTAGATCGTGCATTGTATATTTTCGCTCATGGATTTTCAACTACCTTGAGGCATAGGATATCACTTTATCATTCTGCATCAGCACACATCCTAATCTCTTCTTTGAAGAATCACTGAATACCATAAAAATATCACCACTTATGGGTAAAGTGAGCACATGCGTTGTGATAAGAATCCTTTTCAACTACTTGAAGCTTTCTTCGCATTCATCACTCTAAGAAAACTATACTCCCTTTTGAGTTATCTTGGTAAGAGGGTTGGACAATCGTGAGAAATTTCTCACAAATAGTCTATAATATCCAGCTAACCCCACAATGCTACGAATATCTGTTACCGATTGTGGCCTCGATCATCCCTCAATTGCATCTGTTTTGGAGGGATCCATAGATATCCCATTGATAGTGATGATATGGCCCAAGAATGAGACCTACTTCAACCAGAACTCAAACTTTCTGGATTTTCATAGCGATTCTCCTTGCGCAAAGTCTCTAGTACAGTTCTTAAATGTTGTTCATGATCCTCCTTAGTTTTGGAGTATATTAGAATATCATCTATAGAGACTACCACAAATTTGCCTAGGTAATCTCTAAAGACTCTATTCATAAAGTCCATTAAGATTACTGGAGTATTGGTGAGTCTGAAAGGCATTACTATGAATTCATAGTGCCTGTATCTTGTAAGAAAAGCAGTCTTGGGGACATCTTCCTTCTTCACCCTTACTTGATAATATCCTGACTGCAAATATACCTTTGAGAAGAATTGTGCACCTTGCAGTTGATCGAACAAGTCATCAATTCTTGGTAGAGGATACTTGTTCTTTATCGTGATTTTTTAAGTTCACGATAATCGATTAAAAGACACATTGACCCATTCTTTTTCTTGATGAAGAGGACTGGTGCACCCCATGGTGAAGCACTTGGGCATATAAACCCTTTATCCAGATTCTCATGTAGTTGTTTCTTCAGCTCTTCAATCTCCATAATAACCATTCTATATGGAGTCTTGGATATTGGTACAACCCCGGGTATAAGTTAAATTGAGAATTCAACATCCCTTCTAGGAGGAAGACCATGAAGTTCCTCAAGAAACACTTCTGCAAATTCCCTCACAATAGGCATTTCATCAAGGATGGGTTCTTCCTTGGACTCAATCATCTATGCTAGAAACATGTGCTCATAAAGCAGTAATATCCATGCTTGAGATGATAGAGCTAAAGGTGATTTATCTTCCTCCTTACACTTGTAAAGAATCGGGGGTCGATTCTCCATATGGAGTGTGATGTCCCTCTCCCGACAATTTAAGTTGGCTCTATATAAGGAAATCCAATCCATGCTAAGAATTGCATCAAATTACACCAGAGGGAGTATGATGAGGTTTACCGGGATATTCAATCCACAGATTATAAAAGGGTATGACTTATATTCATGGGATTCAATGATTTCCCCATTTTCCGTACTCACCGACATCTTCACTTCCATGATTTGTGGTGGTGCTGGGATTGTTATACTAAACATTCGAGATATAAAAGAATGCATAGAACCTGAATCAAAATGTAAATTTTCTATTCATGAATGAATAACTAGAGTACCTATCACCACTTCATTGTTGGGGTTCACTTCGACAAAAGTGACGACAAATGCTCTTCCTTGCTGCCTTAGAGGTTGTTGGTTGTCTCCAAAAACCATTGGATTAGGGAACTGATTTGAAAAATGACCCGGTTCTTTGAATTTGTAGCATTGAACAACGCATTGAGGTTCGAATAGAGAGTTACTCTTCTATGTCGCATCCGCGGGTCTTTCTTGCCGATAGTTAATAGCTAGGTGTCATTATCTTCCACACATGAAGCATTTCCTCATCCCCTTAAGGCAATTTACAGGGTTCTTCTTTCTGCACTTTTGGCATGTGGGGTGCTTGATCTTTTTAGCACCGTTGGATTTATTCATCGGCCCACCAGCATTTAAGTCCACCTTACGCTTCATATACCCATGATACCACTGTGATTCTCTGATCTCCATTTCGACCTTGAGGGAAAATCAGACAATTTCCTCATAGCTGTCGAAGTCACGGATCTCTAATTTTTCCAAAGGCTAGGCTTCAGCCCACCAAAGAAGCGGTCAACCTTGCATTCGTGGGTAACGACAAAGCCGGAAGCGTATCATGGAAGCCTTTTGAATTTTTCCTCATACGCGCCAATATATTCTTCGTCTTTTTTCTTGAGGGAAAGGAAGTCCCTTTCCAACTTAAGATGGAGGGTGCACGGAAAATATTTATCGAAAAACATATTACTGAAATCCTTCTATTCCAACCCCTCGATATCCTCCACATGCTTCATATTTTTGATCAACGTCCACCATTGATCAGCTTCACCCTCCATACGATAAGCTTCCTGGAGAACCTTATCTTGTTTAGAACATTAATGGATGGAGAAGATCTTTTCAATGGAGTTGATCCATTGTAAAGAGATCGTGGGATCGGATGATCCAATAAATGTAGGAGGCCTTTGTCTCCTGAAGCTCTCGATAGCGACTTGTTCTTTCATAGGGGGGTTTGGACGTTCCTCTTGACCCTTGTTTCTATTCAATTATTGAGTTATCTGAGAGAGAAGTGTGACAATGTTTGCGATTCCCACTCCCATTGGATTGGGCATCTCGTTAGTACAGTCATCACACTGATCTTCACATCAGTTGTTAGCCCGATTCATCCTATTACCAGCCATTGGCTGGAATAAAAGGAATGTTAGGGGTACCACATAAAGGGAAATCCAAAGACAAAAGTTGATGACTTATAAATAAACATTCATTTCTTTAACTCATGAGTCTATAGGCTTCAATCTAGTCTTTTCATGATCTACATTCTAACATATATTCAAAGGGACATTTTTTTAATTCCCTTAATAAGGGTTCATACTAAGTTTGTGAATTTACCAAAGCATATCCCCCAGGAGTGTCATAACCAAGAGTGCAGCAAGGCCCATTTTCATGCACCAGTTCCCATTCGAGTATAGCTCAATTCGGTGTTTTCGGGTTTTACCCCTTGGATACATCTCTGCCAGAGCCACCTCTACCTGCTCGTATATAGACAGGTATTTATTTTCTTGATAACACACTTTCTCAATACTCACCAAAACTTAGGGAAATTTTTATTATACCTAGTCTTGTATCTAAGGCTTTACTAGGGTTTTGTAATCCTAATCCCCAAAATAACCAAACCTATCCTTTGATACCAACTATGACAACCCAGCTTTTTATTAGAACTTAAACATGATTTATTACATAAAACTTCACTTGATACAACAAAGAATATTTAAAGGTTTAGTGTCTTTACGGCTTAGGATCTCTACATAAAAACATAAAACAGGAAATACAACATCATTATTGAAAACAACCTTTACATGACCAATACATTACTTCGTATTTACCATTGCGTGGGATAACCTGAGGACATGCATAAGAAAAGGGTGAGCTATAAAGCCCAGTAAGGGAGTACACATGAAATAACATGAGGAGTAAAATACTTGTTAGACAATAAAAATATCAATAGATAATAAGAAAAACATGAACATAAAGGCATGATAAAGCATGATAATCATAACATTGAAATGTGGAAACAACACTTAACATGGAATTAGCATGA
This sequence comes from Viscum album, assembly GCA_963277665.1. Lineage (NCBI taxonomy): Eukaryota > Viridiplantae > Streptophyta > Magnoliopsida > Santalales > Viscaceae > Viscum > Viscum album. The sequence continues at coordinate 1,630,156,542 of OY728159.1, forward strand.
GGAAATCCTAATTGCACATAAAGCATGAGTAAAACCTCTTAGCACTTGAATTATCATGAGTCAACACTCATTGCACATTACGTATCATGATCATATACTTTACCCAATGCATTGGAGCGCTATAAGGGCACACCCTTCTTAAACATTTCATTTCATGTATAAGTGTGCTACATGGATCATAAAACATGAATTCATAAAACATAATCATTTATTGAAGGATAAAGGAATTTTTAATTTATACATGAAACTTTAAAATCAATATGTAAATATTCATAAAGGTGAATACCCTTGATAGAGAAATGGGAATGGTATTCACTACACAATGACATTGGCTTAGAAAATCGGTGCGATTTCGACAGCGTAACGGCGTGACATAAGAATTCATAAAAATGGATGATGATAGAGAAAGTGATTACTCATCATATTTATATGTAATGGAGAGTAAGGATTTCATATATATACTTGTCCCAACAATTGTAACGGAATTTGGATTCATGATACAAAATTATTGCTTGAATGTAAAAGAGGAGAGAAAAGTTCCTTTCGAAATTTCGTCATAGTAACGGGTGTACATGGGAGGAATTTAATGAGAGATAAAGGGTCTCCAATCATTCAAGAATAAATAGGGAAGTATGAGGGAGGTGCTAAACCATACCCCAGCATTTATAATTGATATTAAAAGGGAAAATCAACTTTAAAAAAATTGGACAAAATGAGAATGGAAGAAAAAAAACCTTACTTAGAAGTGCGCTTCCAAAGGCTAGAGAGAGGATTGTGAGAGGCTTATTGGGAACTTGGGGGACCTTGGGAGGATTATATAGAGAGTAGAGAAGAGGTTAGACGAACTACAAAGGCTTTGAGTGAGGAGAAAGTGGGAGCTTGGGTGGGTTTAGATAGGAAAGGTGAAAGCATTCTTTATTATTTAGGTTTGGGACCCCTTATATTAAATTAATCCAAACCACAAACCATCCCATGGTTTTTGCCCATGTTTTTTGGAAAAGGTAATAGGAAAATAATATTTTATAAGGCCCAGGTCCGAAATTCTTAAAATATTAGGGTTTCTTATTTGGAGGTGAGTCACACTCCCATGGAAATTAATTTAAAAATATAAGGTGTTTAATAAGTCTTGAGGGGTCCATTAATGCTTTGAAAAGTAAGCCAAACAAACCCAAAATCACATTATTTCAATGGTAAAACATATTTTGGCCGATAAAAAAGATTATAGTATTTTATTACATCACTATTGGGTCATTATGATGTCATAAAACACATTATATATTTAAACGGTATTTAATTTTTACTCAAAAATTTGACTGTCTCAGAAAATTATGAAACATTTACCATTGGATAATTTCGACATCCTGATTCCAAAAATAATATTTATTTTATCTAAATAATTTTCTAACTGTGTTAATTTTCACTTTTAAAATGAAAACCGACATTTATAAAAAATTCACATGTTTTGACAAAAATGGCTTTCAAACCATAATAAAAATTATAATTTCATTCATACAATTACATGATCATTTATATATAATCAAAATTAATCTAATAATAATAATAATATTTTATTAAAATATTTTTTAATTCAAAAATCCCTTAATTAAATAAAATAGATTTCCTAAATAAATAATAACGAAAACATCATTTGTACTTTAAAAACTATTTAACATGTATCAATAACGACAAGAAATTATATTCATTATTATATACAAAAATAATGTACATGAACATAGTACTATCGATTAGTTACATAACCCCTTAAAATATCCGCATAAGACCTAAGGGTAAGGTGTGCGATGGTGACAGACTCTGGGGTGGCTCGGATAACATCGCTCGAGTGGTAATTTCTATCAACTTCCACTTCTCCCATAGATAGTCCAGCTTGAGCTTGACATGGTGAAGCTCAGCTTGGGCTAGGTCCAGAGCGAAGCCCAAGGATGCCACCTCTTTTTCGAGCTCTGATAAAAGGGCTTCATATGGGGAAATTCTACTGGATGAGGTCATAACTTCCTTTTTCTAAGTAAAATTGGATGTGTTAAAGACCTATATTTATACTAATCATGTGATCAATGTTAAACGGCTATAAAAGTAACAGTCACAACTATTATCATAAAACCAATGAAGTTGACATTTTATAAAAACATTTTATATAAATAGACATTTAATAAGATCAAGTGGGATTTTCCATTAATGAAACTTTGGGTCGTTACAAAAATTCTTTATCATTGATAATGGATGAAACTTCATGAACTATAAGTTTAATGATTTTATGGGAAAATGATGTTGAGTTCATAAAACTAGGAATCCATATCATCCACATTCTAGTGTACTAGAGGAAATTTCAATTTGAGAACTGAAATAGATACTTGAGAAAACTGTGCCAAATTCTAGGAAGGATTGGTCTCTTAAATTGGATTAATCATTATGGGCATATAAAAGTGCATTCAAGACCCCTACAGGTATGTCTCTTTATAATATTTTGTAGGGGAAATGTTTTTATCTACCTTTGGAGTTGCAACATAAGTCTTATTGGGAAGTTAAGGCTCTGAACATCGACATTAATAGTGATGGTGAGAGGATATTACTTGAGCTAAGGGAGTTGGATGAGATTATGAGAGAGAGTTATGATAATTAAAGGATTTATAAAGGGAGGTATAAAATCTATCATGATTCTATAATTCAATACAAGGAATTCAATCCTGTATAAGAGGTCCTTATATTTGATTCTAGACTCAAACTCTTTCCTGGAAAACTGAATTCCAAGTGGTCTGGACCATTTACTGTAGTAAAAGTTTTGAAGAATAGAACTGTTGAAATTTTAGGTGAAGAAAAAAAACCCATTCTAGTTAATGGGTATAGATTGAAAAATTATTATGAGGGATAGCCAAAGTTCTTGGATTCCTTCAATGATATTGAGAACTATTCATGAATAATGTCTTGCTGAATACATTAAAATACAACGCTTCATGTGAGAAAATTGATGGTTCCTTTTATCTTAATTTTGTTTCATATTAACCACTAATAAAATGATTATTCTATGCTTGGTTTCTGTGAAATTCTTGTTATTTATTGATCATGGTTTACCTGCACTATTTCAGAGTTATCAAGATACTGCTTCTGTGTCACAAAGGAGTAGGATACCCTTACTAAAGATTTAATGATAAACTTTGATTCAGGGAAGCATTCTATAATTTAGTTTTCATTCATTTTTCTTTTCCCTGTTCACATTAATAAATTTCAAAGCTATCTCACAATTATTACTATTGGTGAGTTAGTGACTATTACATTATAAATTTTTTCTACCGATGGGAAAATTCTTCTTGTATTAGAAAATTATGCAATATATGTATAAAAAATTCTGTTGCATTCCCTCCTACTAAAATAAAAAATTCTGAATATGTTTAAAATTTTCTTTATATTGGAATTAATGTCTCATATATGTCACTAAGATGAAAATAAAAATTCTATATGTGCCTTATTATAAAAAACTGAATTTTATTATTATTAAAATCATCCATTGCATGGAAATAGGTGTTAGGGGATACATTCTTGTTAGTGTTTGTGTTTTATTGGATTATCTTGTACCATTGGAGTGTTTAGCATGAACATTTTCTACTGTTTTGAACATTCAGCTGAATAATTGTTTCCAAACATGATTACACCCTATCCACTATGCACATACATGATTCATGAAACTATTTGAATTTTCTTGGAAATCTGTGTCACTAGATTTATTGTCAAAGCATGTACATTCTTATGAACATTCTATAAATGTTTTCATTATGGAAAAACATTAGGTTAAACTTCATTGAGACCCTTTATACATGTCATCTATCTACTAAATTGAAAAAATTTATTAACTATAAATTTCAAATTGTTTTTGTCCACCATTGATGTTAACTTTTGGGACAAAGTTGGGTTTTAAGTGTGAGGGATGGCGTCAAATATTGACTAAGCTAAACTATGATTAATGAAAGGCCCACTAATTTACACTACAATTTCAATTATTTCGTAAAAAATTGCTTAATGTTTTCAAAATTATTTCAAAATTTTTGGCTCTAAACTATTTCTCAAATGGGTCCTGTCTTTGTATTAGGATGTATTGGTAGTTGATAACTTCTCAGAGTCTGAAATTAGTGATAATGGATGATATCTGAGTGATATTTACATGATGATTTAATAGTGATTTTTGTTTAGGGACTATCATTGAATGTCATTTCGGATAAATTTTTGTTGAGTTTTGATCATTGCTGCTAGAAGTGGAACTTTGAATCCATCTAGGGGCTTCATTATTATTCGTTTATTTTAATTTTTAATGTAATCACCTTAATGATACAACATAAATGATTTTTGATATAAATCTTTTGAAATTGAATTAGTTTGGGCATCTTAGATCCCACGGTGAATCTCTGAGACCCTATATGTTGTGTGCATTTCTCATTACTATAATCCCTCTATACACCCTGAATAAGTGCAATACACAGTGCTTAGCACATGATATATGGCTTATTAAAAATTAAATAAAGTGTCTAGGGTCAAAAATGAATTCATTATGGTGTGGATAATGATTAATGTTGAATGAAGAAGGGGGGAAATTTTTTATATGGGAATCATTTAGGTTGTATCTATAAGGTGATCAAAAAAATATTTATACTTAGAACCTTGGTGATCAGTCAAAATACATGGTTCCTTTTTTATGTTTTTGATTCCACTGATATTTTACCTATTTCCACTCTTGGACTTTGCACCTAAGTCTAGATTGAAATGAGTAGTTAAATAGTTCCACATATGAGTAAGGACACCTAATTTAATGGATGGTCTTTGATTTCTTGATTACCCTTCTGAGTATTTGTACTAAGCAAGATGTAATTTGAAAATATCATTTCCAAAAATCCAAAAATTTACTTTCAGTCCTCTATTTTAAAAATTTTTGACATGTAACATTTGAGTTGAATCATAAATACTACCATCTGTTTTTCAAAGATAACAATGCATGGGATTGTTTGAGGACAAACAATCCTTAATTGTGGGGAAATTTGATGTGGATCTATTTTTACATAGTTTTTCAACATATTTTATATAATTTTTAACAATTTAATTATGTATTTTTACACTTTTTAATAAATAATGGCACTTTTGAATTTTTATCACTAAATCTATTAATTAATCATTTTTTATAATAAAATATGTGTTTTTAGTATTTTAATAGCTAATTAAGTCATTCTAATTTTTCTAATTATATTAACAAACCTTCTAGTTTATTAATCATAATCTGGTTATCAATTTAATAATTTTAAATGTTTATTATTTAATCAATTGTTCATTTTTATTTGCATTAATCTAATTTAGTTTTTAATTTAAAACAATACCCTTTAAATAAGATTTATTAATTAAATGGAAATTTTTTATTGACTAGTCTAATTATTCTGTTTATTAGAAAAGTTAAAATTTATGTTAATGTATAATAAATTAATGTTTTTTAAATTAATGTTTTTATTTTTTCGTTTCATTAATTAACGTAGTAGTTCAAAATATTTAGTAAATTTTAATTATTTTAATTTCATGTTTGTTGTTAATTCTTTGTATTTGTTTTGAGTTTATTTAGATATTTAATTAATTAATCTTAATAATTAAATTATTAGTTAATAATTAAGTAAAATTTATTTTTTAATTTGTTTAATAATTTAGTTCGTTGTTAATTAAGTTAATTAATTAGTCTGTAACATTTTAGTTAATTTTTCTTTTGTTTTAATTATTTATTATTTTATTCATTTTACTATCTGTTTAATTTTAAATTTTTATTGTTAAAATTTCAATTTGTTCTATTACTGAGTTGAATCACTGATAACCTCCTAAATATCGGTGTCACCAATGGTTTAAGACTCTATAACTGATGCCATGATGCCCCATTGCTGCAACTCACCGATGTTTTGTTTAAACTATTAGTGAGTCATGACTCACTGATCCCTTTAAAACATCATCAGCCTCTCCTATACATCATTTTTTGTGTCTTGTTTTTAAACTATCAGTGAATCATATTTTAAGTTAACTAACGGTCGCTCACTTTTCTCTGATGCCGCCTCTCACTGATGTCACAACACACCGATCATTTTTCTATTAACTCACCGATCTATTTATTGTTTTCATCTGTTTCATGATTACATAGATTCCTTTTTTATGTTAACTAATGATGACTTATTTTTTTATTTTTATTCTATCAGTGTTTTTTTATCGACTCATCGATGAATTTCCTCTATCGATTTCCCACACACTCTTCCATCAGTTTCTTATCACACCGACACCAATTAGTTTCTCCTCTGTAACAATTACACCAAAACCCTTTCTATATCTCACTAATAACTATCGGCGAGACCTTCCATGTTTCACGAGTCACTGATCCACCGACGCTCCTCTTGCATCAATCTCACACATTTTTCATTTCTTATGACACCGATACATTCTCAGTATCGTTTTCACCCCTTCCTTCCATGATTCTACTAACATTGTCTCTTGATAGGCGATGTCGGTTCTACCCGCATCCCTAACATAGAGACTGAAGGTATATATGTTACCGATGACACCCTATTCACAATCCCACCTTTCTACCATTCACTGACTCGGCTAAACAAAAATAAACATACACGCCTTTTCAATTTCCACATTCAACAATATAATGAATTAAACCCTAATGTAGATCTTAATTTTAGAATTGAACATCATCGTAGCTGAAAATAGAACCTCTGTAACGGATTCCTTCATCTCATTCTATTTGAGTCTCTTTAAAATAGTGTTTTGATATAATATATCAGCACCCTATACACAGATCCGACCCACATGGCACGCTGAGCCACCGTCGCGTCACTCGATTCGGAGAAGAACCCACTATCTTCCATTGTGAGGATTGGGTGAATCCTAACCAGCCGCTACATCGGAAGGCTGAGTCGCATCACTATTGGAGTCGTTGGCGCAAGTCAAGCAGAATCCATCATCGTAAGGAGAGGAGTTGTACGTTGCTGGAGGCTAAAGCCATGTGGTTTCGCCACATTGTTGAACCTAACACACCGTTTTTATTGTAGGAAGAAGGACACTGCTCTCGTGGTAAAGACGTTCTCAAGACCATCACCCAAATAGGGTTGTGCCGATATGTGGGGGGGGGAGGAAGGGTTTAATGTCACAACCCGCCTTCACCAACATGAGATAAGGCATAGTAGATTTCCAGACCCTTCCTTCTTGATGTTGAACGAGAGATAATGACCCCCGAGACCCACCTTCAACAGGAACCGGAGTGGCGACTATCATCAAGGGTATAATATGACACACAAGATGGAAGGCATTCTAATTTTTCTTTAATAAGATCGAGATACAAGATAGTAAATCCCAACAACACCAAAACTTTCGGGGGGGGGGGGTAATGTAAATCCAATGAAAACCATTCTCATATGCATGTTACAAAAGTAGATGCCATAATGTAAAATAAGACTACAAAGGTAAAGTACGAAAAGAAAAGAAAAACAACTACTGCAACTGTCCCAATGCTCGAGCTAGTACAACCCAACATGATCCCTGAATTCCTCCTGGAAACATGAAAGCAGTTTTATATATGTAGGGTGAGCATACAAGTATACTCAATTAGGGAAAAAAATACTCTCATGCACAAGTGAGGAGGCATTCTAATTACATGTGGGAAACGAGATAACCAAAGAACCTAGCAAAGAAAACTATCCACCCTAGCCTCACTGAGGCACACTCCCCAAATAACTCATGTCATGTAATGTATTGTAATATCACATCAATTTTTGGGTACCCCACGTCACTTCCCCAGTGGTTATTGAGGACATCATACACATGAAACCTATCCCACTATTCACACTATAGTCCCACTGCAACACCCCACCCGCACACACCTAGGCCACAACCACGCATCCCGCCCAATAACACCTGGGCCACAACCACCATCCTTCCCATAAACGCCTAGTCTAGAACCACTGCCATGCTCGAAGACACCTAGGCCTCATCTCGAAGACTCTTGGGAAACAACATGCCTGCACACACCAGGGCTAACCACCACAACTACAGTACCCAAAGAATCTTGAGTTATAATGGACCTCAGGCCATCATATCCTCCCCGAAGAGTCTTGGGATATTCAGGAAACAGAGAAGAGAAGGAGCTAATAACCAGCCACTCATAGGAGTGTTGAGAAAAACACCCTCCCCCATGAAATGGGGGTGTCTGACACTTATTTCTCAACTTGGGTGGGGCACGAATAGGAAATAAGAACTAAAATTATATGTATAGGTAACAGGAACTCATCACAACCTAGGTTCCTAAGGCCAACATAAGCAGAAACACCCTCATTACAATTCATTCATAAAATAACGACACAACACTCACGACCAAGTAACAAATCATTCCCAAAACCAACTCCCCATTTAAACCATTCTTGCCTTCATGTTCAAGTAAACCCATTTAAGTAAATTCCTTACTACTGGGAAATTAATCATCATAACCACATGACATAGAAATAGAAACATCCAAACATCAATTTAAGCATTCACACTAGGTTCTCTTGTGAAGTCACAACAACAAATGGTTCCGTGAGAACAATCAAAGTACTAGAACCAAACCAAGAGTTGAGATACAGCCCCACACAATATCAAATTCACATCCAAAAACCGTTCCACAATAGAGGATCCCATATCCATCCACTTCACCCCATAAGCATCAAGTAGAACAACACACCTACTACCAAAACACAGTAGATAAAATTCCAGGTTCGAGCACATCATTCATTAGGTTATTCTTTCTGTTGGTTAACCGGGGTGACCGCCCAAGGATTTATGTTCCCTAGGCATCCATTTAACCAATTGAGTTTAGGCGATTAAATAATTTCCATGTTACAGTCATTCATTCATCACAGAAGACGAGGGTTCAATAGTGCATAAGGAAAGACCACCAATGGCCATGATTCTCAGTGAGCATAAGCCCATACAGTTCACAACATATAGAAATTATAAAATAGTACAGTAGAATTGTCAAACACACCCCATCATTATTTAACAATATATTTATTATCTTTGATAAGGTTTCATCCATTCTCAATGAATCAGTAGCATACCCACCCCGCATGATTCACAGTATGGAGAGAGAAGGAAAATCCTTACTTGGTTGATCAAGGATCGATGTTCTTCTCCACACAACAATAACAGGGGATGCGTGACTTGTAGGGGAGGAACATCAGGGACTACAAGGGTGAGCAGAAAGGCTCCAACATAGGTGCACCACTTTCCTCAGGATGGGGAACTCCAAACACACAAAGAAGAAATGGTGACTATCCAAGAGGAAGAATAATAAGGAATTCCTGTGCGATATAAGGATGAGATCCTGTTGTTATTGGATATGGAATTTTTAATAGCTATAAAGTTGTATCGTGGTTTCACCACGTGGTTGGGCAGTTATGCATGATGTAATTAATTGTCAATTAATAATTCTCTTTGGAGGGGTGTTCATAATGGCTATATGTTAAACAAATTTCTTTAACTATAATGAAACACATAACTGGGGTGGAACTAGAAGGTACGGGGAAGGGCGTGACACCGAGAAAAAACCACATTTTTTGGATAGTTAACGGTTGCCTGACCCTTGGGGTGATTTTAGATATTGTTTAGGGGATTTAAATTTCTTTGAAAGGGGACATTAAATCATCTTTACATCAAAAGATATGATGCGGGAGCGGAAAAGTCAGGAATTGGAAAAGAACGCGGTGAGGACACGATGCCACCATCACAATGTCACCCTTTTGGTGCCACCTTCATTGGTGCCACTATCACTGTTCCACTATGATCGGTGTTTGACCATCATGGTGCCACCGTAACTTGTTCCACTGTAACTGGTTCCAGTGTCACGGTGCCACCGTGACCGGTTCCACTGTCATGGTGCCACTACAACTGGTGCCCCTCGGGTCCAGTGCCATCATTTCGGTGGAGCTGAGCTTTGGAAAAGTAATGGAACTGGTGGGTCCGGGTCATTATATCAGATACCTCTAAAACTATTCTCGTTCTTGAGAATCCAAACTTGTCCCGAAGAAAGAGGGGCTCCGAACAACCACCTTGAAAGATACCTCTAAGGAGTAAACCTGATAGACATCAAGGAACACCTCTCCCTTAAGTAACTAGGAAACATTTGAAGGTCAAAATATCCAGTCATATGGGTTAGGGAGTTTCTTCTTCCATGTCAAGATACTATCTTCTTTGGGTGGCACTGACTCACCCGCACGGGTTTAATCACATCAACCTTAATGCGTCTTGATTAGAGATCAGGTCCTCCCCTCCCCATAATCATAACTCTTTACACACATCCATAGAATAAGGAAAACTGCAGGTTCCATAGTTAACAAGGTAAAGTGTTCCATCACAAACAAGTACAAACAAAACAGAAAAAAAACACAAAACAGCTCTGGGTACTGGGCACACATCTGCATCTCCTCTTCCCAGGTAATTTCCTTATGCCTTGCATGCCTCCAAAACATGTGAACTAGAGGAATGGTCCATCCACAGTGAACCTTCTCCTCACGATCCTCGATCCTCTCTGGTCTTTCCACAAAAGTCACATTGTCCTCGATATCCAGTCTTCCACAGTTTAGGACGTGTGAATCGTCATGTAGATATCATCAGAGCTGAGACACATGGAAGAAAGCGTACTGTCTCAGTAGTAGTGGTGGTAGCACTAGCTAATAAGCCACTTCACCGACCCGCCACAACACTTATAATGGTCTGACGAACCTGTAGGAAAGCTTATTCCCCCTTCCATACCTCTGTTGCCCACGCCGAGGGGAGACCTTTCAGAACACGTGGTCCCCAACCTTGAACTCCAAAGGTGTTTTCCTATTGTCGACATATGATTTCTGTTGGTCTCGGGCCGCCTTCATCCTCTCCTGTATAAGCTAAACCTTCTCCGTCGTGCTCTATACCACTTCTAGTCCAAGAACACCTACTTACCCAACCTCGGTCCAGCACACGGGTGAGTGACCTGGCCTTCCGTACAATGCTTCGAATAGAGCCATGCCAATAGTAGAGTGATAGCTATTATTGTAGGAAAACTATACCAGAGTGAAGTGTCATTCTGATGATCTCCTAGAGTCTAGAATACATTATCATAGCATATCCTCCAATGTATGGATGGTGTGCTCTATCTGTACATTTGTCTGGGGGTGGAAGGCAGTGCTAATACATAGCTGAGTTCCAAAAGCATGTTTCAATCCCCTTAGGAGTCGTGAGGTAAACCGTGCATCCCTATCCGAGACTATGGACCTTGTAACTCCATGAAATCACACCTCCTCTTCCACATACCTCCGTAATAAGGCATCCACTACAGCCGATTCCTTGATAACCAGAAAGTGGGCCAATATCATCAATTGGTCCACCACTACCCAGATAGTTTCACAGCCTCCTTGAAACTTGGTTAGACCTATGATGAAATCTATTGAGTTTTTGTCCCAATTCCACTCAATTACATCTAAAGGCTGCAATAAACCACCTGGAACACAGTGTTCATCCTTCACCTACTGACACACTAGGCACCTTTCTACGAACTCTACCACCGCCCACTTCACCCTGGGCCACCAAAACTGAATCCTCAGACCTTGGTATATCTTGGAAATTCCCAAGTGCACTACTACGGGTTAGTTGTGAAACTCACCATGAACTCTCTCACACATCGCCTTTGGAACAAACAACTTTACTCGGAAAAGAATCCGATTCTAATCGTCCTCCATCCACCCTTCCGGGGCATCACCTAGGTTATCCCAATCACGCATCACTTCACTCTCTATGTATCCACATTGAGACTCCTCTACCTACCGTAACAGGGAATACTTTACTGCCATCTGATACATGAAACCTCTACAACTATCCATCCTCGTATCCAGTTGCAGGGTAGCCAACTCCTCCATCACCTTCCAAGAATCTGCCGACTCTCGAACCACATATTTCTACGAATTCCTACTCAAGGAATCAGCCACCACATTCCCTTTTCCTAAGGTGTTGGAAATATCAAAGTCGTATTCCTGAAGGAACTTCATCCTCCTTTGCTCTTGTAAGTTCAGGTCCTGCTGGGAGAAGATATACTTGAAGCTTTTGTGATCCGTGAAGACTACGAAGTTCTCCCCAATAAGGTAATGACGCCAAAACTTTAGTGTGAAAACATCCACTGCAAGCTCTAGATCGTGGGTGGCATAATTAAGCTCATGAGGAAATAACTATCTAGACCCATAAGAGATCACCCCTTATCATTGCATCAACACACACTCAAGGCCTTTTCCTGAAGCATCAAAGAACACCTCATCTGCCACCCCTTCTTCTGGAAACACCAGCCATGGGGCACTTACTAACTTCTCCTTCAGATAGATGAAGGCTGCCTCGCACTGCCCATTCCACACAAGAATCCTGACCCTTCTTGGTCAAAGCTATCAAAGGTGATGCAACTTGGGAGAAATTGGGCACAAAACTCCGATAATATCCTTCTAATCCAAGGAAACTACGAACCTATACCATGTTCTTGGGTGCTGCCCAAGAAAAAAACCCCTCGACCTTCGATGGGTCCACCACTATTCCCTTCTTGGACACCACGAGCCTAAGGAAGTGAACTTCTCGCAACCAAAACATTCACTTGGACAACTTCCCATAGAGTTGGTTCTATTATGGGACCTCTAAAACCATTCTCAGGTGCTCAACATGATCCTCTTCTGATATTGAGTAGATAAAGATGTCGTTAATAAACATGACAACGAACCGATCCTGGTATTCCCGGAAGACGAAGTTCATGAGTCCCATGGAAACAGCTGGTGCATTTGTAACACCGAACGACATGACTATATACTCAATGTGCCCATATCTGCACCTAAAAGTGGTCTTCAAGATGTCACCCTCCTTCACCATCAGCTGGTGATATCCAGACCATAGATCGATCTTAGAGAACCAACAGACTCCCCTCAACTAGTCAAAAAGATCGTCTATCCTCGAAGAGGGTAGCGATTCTTGACCATCACCTGATTCAGTATCCTATAGTCTATTCACAACCTAAGACCACCATCTGCCTTTATTGTGAACAAGACTAGAGCACCCCATGGTGACACACTTGGTCGAACAAAAACCTTCTTCATCAGATCGTCAATCTAAATCCGAAACTCCCATAACTCAAAAGGTGCCATCCAGTAGGGAGCCATCAAAATCAGACAGGCACCAGTTTGAATGTATATCTCGAACTCAACATCACATCGAAGGGTTAGAGTTGCCGCACCTTCATGGAAGACGTCCATAACCTCACTGACGACCATTGGAACTTCCACTATTTCTGCATCCACCAACTCCACTAAACGCTCAACAAACAAGGAAAGGAGGGGCTCCTCTCGCCTGCTAGTTTTCTGGCCACCCCGCTTACTGCGGAAAGTTACAGGTCGGTCACCCAAATCTGAAAACATGACCCTTCCTTGGAAGAAGTTAATAAAAACACATACAAGGACAAACCTGTCAATGCCTAGGATTACGTCATATGGTTTTATCTATAACTGTAGAATATTAATGATAGACTGATGTGGCCCTATCATCAGTCTACACCCTAAACAAACATAAAAAAAGTCGGTCTAACCTCATACTGGTGTACTCAGCACTAGGGGCACTAGATTTCTCTTAGTGTCTAAAACCATAGCACATGCCAGATTGGGTGCAACGAAGGAGTGCGAAGCTCCTATATCAAACAAGGCAAAGGCATGGGTAATAAACAAGATGATCATACCTTGAATGACTTCTGGACCTGCTGGAACTGCTTCCTCTGCAGCATGCAACTACCCACACCCAGCTCCCCTACCCCTCGACTGTCAACTGACTCCCCAACCGCGCCCTGGTAGATGTCCCTGAGGAGTTCCCTAATGTTGGCCTCCTACAACAACGCCTGCCCTCAGAGGATCAATAGCTTGTTTCCCCTACTGCTACTGCTGAAAGGGCCTAGCTGGAAACTGTTGTAGCTGGGGCGGGTGCTACACTAGACCACACTAATTGTTCTACACTCGGTCTGGGCATTGATTCTGACGGTTCCCATGACATCTAAAGATTAAGAATCTCGGCACTGGGCCCAATAGAAAAGGGAGAGGGCCGGGAGATTAGAACTGGAACTACTGAGGCCGGCTCCCTAATGGCCGAAACCTAGAGGGTCCTGATGCTGGAGGCCAGCTGCTGATGGACTTTCCCTTCTAGGAGACCAACTTGATTCCCTCTTGCGATACACCTCCCAGTGTGTGCATTATTTCCACCACTTCAGCCTTCTTTTGGACATCTAATTATGTCGGTAAGGTAAAGGGAGTAATGACATACTGAAGAGAAGGTCGGAGTGCCTTCTCTAAACGTCTCACCCGAGACTCCTCATCCGAAAGAAGGACCAGAGAGAAGTGAAGGAGATCCTTGAACATGATCCCCAACTCTCACACAGACATGCTCCCCTTCTGGATGGAGAGTAGCTCCTGCCTCTTCTAAGCCTTCATCTTGGAAGAGAGGAATTCCACCCGAAACTCCTTCTCAATGTAAGTGAACGTCACCTTAGCCTCCCTATTCTCCCCACGATAAGGCAACCAACACAGACACGCTACTCCACACATCTGGCTTAAAGCTAGAGGAACCCAGTACTCCGTTGGAGCCCAAATAAAGCTAAAAGTTATCACCAGCTCCTCTAGACAGCTCTCTGTCTACATGTCAGAGATGATGCCCTCATACTTCCCAAGGGTCTATTGTTGAAAGGCACAAAGAGTCTTCTACCACTAATAATCCTCCTCCTCTCGGTCAACCCTTTGTCGATCAGCCAAGTCAACCACCTGGGACATGATCGCCCGTACTACTCATAGTCATTTCCCATGTTCCATAGATAGAAGGTAACTAAAGAATGTCTAAACCCATGTTATTTAGAATATTTTTCTTAAATTTTCTTAGACTTATTATTCATTTTAAATCCCCACATACCCATTAAACACAAGAACACAAGTAATTATGATGCATATACCTTCCATAGGATCTCTACCTTGCTATCATTGTATCCTTACTTTGTCATTTGGTAGGCCAAATTCCTTGCAACGGATCACAGGGGCCCTAAAATCCCGTGTCCTAGCCCGTCTTCCCTAGCCTATTTCACGCACCAAGATCACCCAACACTGTTTCCCTACCATCCCATGCAATACTCACTGTTCCTAAACCAATAATCCAACGTATTTCTCAACCACCTATCTGATACCATTCTGTCATGACCCTCCTTTACCAAGATGAGAGAAAGGACAATAGATTTCTGGACCCTTACTTCTTCATGTTGAAGGATAGATAATGACCCCTGAGACCCGTCTTCAATAAGTCCCAGAGTGGTGCCTAGAACCAAGGGTATATAATCACACACAAGATGGAAGGAATTACCCTTTTTCATTAATAGGATCGGGAGATAAGATCTTCAATCCCAACAAGAACAAAACTGGGTGGGGGGGGGGGGTAAAAGTAAATCCAAATAAAACCATTCCCATATTCATGTTACAAAAGTAAATTCCACAAAGTACATAGAGACTAAAAAGGAAATGTACCAAAAGAAAAGAAATAAATCAGCTGCGACTGTCCCAATGACCGAGCTAGTATGACCTTACACTATCCCTGAAGTCCTCCTGGAAACCGAAAAGCAGTTTTATATACGCAGGGTGAGCATACAATTATTCTCAGTAGGGAAAACCAAAGACTCTCATGAAAAAGATAGGAGACATTCTAATGCCCTGTGGGAAAAGAGATAACCAAATCACCTAGCTAGGAAAACTATCCACCCAAGCCTAACCAAGGAACTCTCCCCAAATAACTCAAGTAAAGTAACGTATAGTAATAGCACATCGATATTTGAGTACCCCGTGCCACTTCCCCTATGGTTATTGAAGACATCCTATGCATCAAACCTCTCCTGCCATTCTCACCATACTCCCACTGCCAAACCCCGTCCCTACACACTTGGGACACAACCACGCATCTCGCCCACAAAAAGATGGGAAACAACCCCCATCCCTCCCCCAAACACCTGTGCGACAACCACTACCACACCTGAAGACACCTGGGCCTCATCCCGAAGACTGTTGGGAAACAACCTGCCTGCACACACTTGGGCCAACCACCAGAACTACCTTTCCCAAAGAATCATGGGCTATAATGGATCTCAGGCCGTCACAGCTTGCCCGAAGAGTCTTGGGATATTTAGGAAAGGGAGAAGAAATGGAGATAATAACCATCCACTCATAGGAGTGTTAGGAAAAACACCCTCCCCCAAGAAATGGGGGTGTTCGGCACTATGAGCTCAAATTGGGTGGGGAGAAAATAAGAATCATATGAACTACAATTATATGTATAGGTAACAGGAACTCATCCCAACCTTGGGTTTCCAAGGCCATCTTAAGAACAAACACACTCGTTACTATTCATTAATAAAATAAAGGAACTTCACTCACGGCCAACTCACAACTCATTCCCAAAACCAACTCCCCATTTAACCCATTATCGCCTTCATGTTTGAGTGATCCCATTTAAGTAAATTCTACACCACTGGGCAACTAATCGGCATAACCACAAGATAGAGAAAGATAAACATCCAAACAACAATTTAAGCATTCAAACCTGGTTCTCTTGTGAAGTCACAAAAACAAAGGGGTCAGTGAGATCCATCAATGTACTAGAACCAAACCAAGGCTCGAGATATAGCCCCACACAACTTTAGATTCACAACCGACAACCATGACACAACATAGGATCCCATCCCCATCCACTTCACACATTAAGAATCAAGTAGAACAACACACCTACTACCAAAACAGTGTTGGGAATCTTCCCGGTTCAAGCAGTTCATTCATTAGGTACTTCTTTCTGTTGGTGAACCGGGGTGACCCCACAAGGATTTATGTTTATTGGGAATCCATTTAACCAACTGAGTTTAGGTGATTAAACAATTTCCATGTTATAGTAATTAATTCATCAAAGAAGACAAGGGTTCAATAGTGTGCAAGTAAAGACCACCAACAACCATGATTTTCAATGAACATAATCCCATATAGTTCACAACATATAGAAATTAGAAGAGTAGAGTATAATTTTCAAATGCACCCAACCATTCTTTAACAGTCTATTTATTATCTTTGTTAAGGTTTCATCCATTCCCACAAAATAAGTAGTGTACCCACCCCGAATGATACACAATAAGGAGTGATGGGGGAAAATCCCTACTTGATTGATCATGGATCGAAGTTCTTCTTCACGCACCATGAACTGGGGATGTGCGAATTTCCAGGGAGGAATGTTGAGGACTCCAAAGGTGAGCAGAAATGCTCCAACACAGGCACCCCACTTTCCTGAGGATGGGGAACTCAAAATTCACAAAGAAGAAAATGAGACTAGCCAAGAGGAAGAAGAAGAAGGAATTCACGTGCGATATAAGGAGCAGATCCCGTTGTTACAGGATATAAAATTTTGAGTGGCTATAAAGTCGGATCGTGGTTTCACCATGAGGTTTGGAAGTTACGCACGATGGAATTAACTTGAATTTAATAATTCTCCTCGGAGGGGTGGTCATAACCGCTATACCTTAAATAGTTTTCTTTAACCATAAGAAAATGCATAACAGAGGAAGAACTAGAAGGTAAGAGGAAGGGCGTGACACCGAGGAAAAGGCACATGTTTTGGTATGTTAAGGGTTTCCAGACCCTTGGTGGGATTTTAGATATTGTTTATTGGCTTTAAATGAATTTTAAAGGGGGTATTAAATCATCTTTATGCCAAAAGATATGTTGCGGGAGCAGAACACTCAAGAACTAGAAAATAATGCGGTGAGGACACGATGCCACCTTCATGGTGTCACCCTTATGGTGCCACCGCCACTGGTGCCATTGTGACCGGTGTTCAACTGTCACAGTTCCACTATAACCAGTGCCACCATAACAGGTGCCAACGTCACGGTGCCACCGAGACCGGTGCCACTATCATGGTGCCACTTTGACTGGTGCTAGAGTTAGAGTGCCACCATGACCGGTTCCACTGTGACCGGTTCCACCGTGACCAGTGTGCGATCGTCACGGTGTCACAACAACCGGTGCCCCCGTGACCGGTGCCACCATTTCAGTGGAGGTGTGTTTTGGAAAATTAATGGACCTGATGGGTCAGGGTCGTTATAGTTAATTAAGATAAATATTAACTATAATAAAAAATAAATTAAAATAAAACAAAGATAAAAACTAAAATTAAAATAAATAAATTAAAATATTAAACATTAATAATTTTAAATAAATAACAAAGATAAGATATTTAATTCCAATAAAACAAAATTATTAATTTAATTATCCTTAATTAAACTAAATCAATTAATAATAATCACTAATTTATGTTTAAATAAATTATTATTTTAATCCTCCATACTTAATATTTATAAATTAAATATATAACATAAAATATAAATAGTAATGTATAAACAAAATTATAAATAAACTAAACTAATTAATTTAAAATGGAAATAATTTTTATTAATAAAATAATAATATACTTATTTATTATAATTAACATTAATAATAATAATTAATCATTAATATAAAAAACTATTTAATATAATTTGCAGAACTAAAATTTTGACAATCTATAAATTTAAATAAAGTAAGTTAACTTAATTCATTAATGAACTAATAGATATATTTATTTGAAACTAAAAATAACTTTATTAAATATATTAAACTAAAAATGATAATTACTTAATTACTTAATAATAATATTTAATAATAAATAATTAATGTTTTAGAGTAAATAAATAAAATATCCAGCTAATAACTGTTAAGTGATTTATCTATTATTTTCAATTATCTTATTTTCGTGTTCTAAATTTTGTAACTCTGTTTTGTTGTTATTTACTTTTCAGCTTCACGCAAAGGTCTTAAAAATGTCCAAGTGCATTCGAATAACTTATCTGCGGTAAGATACAAGGGATAATCTACTATCATGTGTGGTTCGCAAAAAAACACATATGTGCAGTGCAACAGTTAAAAGGAAGATTTAAGTCGGTGAAGTGTGCCGGTGATGAGCAGTAGAAGGCAGTGGTTACTTAAAACAGAGTAAGAAACTGATTTTGGGGGGAGACATTCACTCACGACTGCATCTCTCTCATTAGAGTAGTGAGACCTAGTGGCCAACCCTGGAGTCCGAAGGGTACATGAGTGGAGCATCATCTGGGGAGTTCTTCTTCCCTCTACATTCTAGTTTTGTACTAGGTTTTAGTATGTTAAAATTGATGTTATGAAAATGAACATGGATGTTGGATAAAGCATCTTGTTCGAGGATAAATATATGTTCCACTAGTTATCTTTTTATTTTCATTTTCACTTTATCATTTCAATGTATTCAGTATTGAATGGCGAGATCAATACCGAATTCATTAAATTTCATGTACCACAAGAAATTAATCTCAAAATTTCACAATCAATTAGAGATATTTATCATGGAATCATCTTTCAAAAGGTAATAAATTTATATGACTTCAGGACTTATGGTGAGTTCATCCTATTGAAATTTTCAAATAATAATCTTCATAGTTGACCTACAATAGAGTGGCGAACTCTGAACTTGATAAACCTATCCAACATAACTCATAGAGAGGGAAGTAAGTAATTCACTTTAAGGAGGTACTCTGCAATAAATTTTATGTGAATTAAAATACTTTTAAAACTAGTATAACGGAGGTTTTTCCCAAGGAAATTTACATTGATAGTTCATTTATCAATTTTATATATTTTTGTTGTTTACTGATCTCAATTGGTTTATTGTTTTATCTTATTCTAGATCAAAAACATAAAAAGTAGTGTTACATTACTTCATTTTAAAATCACAAAAGAAATAAAAAGAATAAAAAGTAAACAATAGAATATCTACACCACTAATGACAATAGTGGGGTCTTTTTGAATGATTCTAGAAGATTTGTGGATGTAAAATCCTTCTCCGTGGGTTCGAACCTGCTTTCCACATATACTTTAGTTAGTAGGAATATAAATAATTAAACATTGATGGGCTTCAATAATATTTTAGGTCCGTACATATGATGAAATCATTGGCCATGATTAATAATTTTCTTATTGGAATGGGTAAGGATAAAATCAATCCCTTGGAATTTTGACATTCTACCTTAGATTCATAATATATCAAATAATAATATATATACTCTATAGTATCACTGTTCATGATAGAGCAATCAATGTTACATTGGATATATGTATAATTTCTTTGTTTAGTGGACTAATTGAAAACATTAACTACAAGAATAATTTAAAAATTCAATTATAAATTATAACATAGAAGAGACACACACTAATGTAATAAATCATATAGACCAACATTTATTATTGTTAAACTCTATAGTATTTCCAACATTATTTTTTATGTCTATATCATATTTTTTTCTACCTTGATCTTTAATTTTTCTACAATTGTTAAAATGTTTGGAAAATGAATTTTTCTTATATTACTTTGCGATTTACTTCTCTATACATTTTATATATAATGAAATTGATTTTTATATAATTATACTCTTAGATAAACAAAAAATGTGCTTTCAGTTGAGATAATAGACCACCTGGTTTTATTACATATAATATTAATATATTAAGATATTATAATCCTTGATAAGTTATGTAACTCCCTAACCCAAACCACCAAGTCCGAGCTAGAGTACCACATGACCACATTCATGTATCCCTGTATAGAATATGCTATAGAATAGAAATGATTGTCTATGTAAGTATGTGGTTATACTGCGACCTTATTATTATTTTATATAATAATAATAAATAATATAATATAATAAATAATAGGAGTAACACATGGAAATATAATGATTCCATACATGTCATACAAATAAAAGTCTCCCAAATTGGTATCCCAAACAAATGTAATAAGTGAAGATAAGTAAATAAATGAAATTGTGGTTCTCTACAATCTATCCAAGTCCATTAGAAGCTCTATAATTCTCTACTCAGTCATCCACCATAGTACCCCTTACTATCATCTTATACCAAGTCTGAGGTCACTCAGACTGAAAAATTTCATCAAATACTAAATTCAAAATGTTTTTCTATTTGGAACCCAAGTCGTGTCACTTTTTGTGAAACCCAAAATTTAATATCTGATTTAATTCATGAATCTAATAAAACATGAATGCATGGTATCTAATTTTGATATCATAAATGAGTTTGAATACAAAAAAGGTCAAAAAATATGATTTAAGGTTCATCATATTAAATTCACATAAAGAATGGAGGTTCATGTGGTGTCTGTGGAATAGAAGGAAGACAAGAGAAATAAAAAGAAAAAAATAAAATAAAAAGGGCATTAAAACTACCCTTGTGAACCAACCTATGATTTAACTATAAAACTTATGCACACAATGAGTATTTCATATCTCATCTACTATAATACTCACATTCGGGATTTAATTTAATTTTCAAATTTATCATCCAGGACACCATTTGGTATATATGAATATATTTTATAAAATATTCATGTGCTTGATATAATATATATAATATTTTTATTTTATCAATACTGAGGCTCTATAGGCCCCATCATCTCTTTCTAACTAACAGACCAACTCAAAAAATAATCCTTTAAATTTTCTAATCGATTTCAAGGAAAACATAGAGTCATTATATTAATTGAGTTTTTAAACTTACTTAAAGTCATAAATAACTTTTTACAAATGTGATATTTAGTGAAAATTTTCATTTTCACATAAACATAGTAAAAAATTATAATCAAAAGAGTATATTTATTATCAAAATATAAAATTTTAATGTTATAATTCTCCTCCACTATGGAATTCTTATGCACGAGAAGTAATTATCCCAGTCTTGGTTGATCAACTAAGGTCCTAAAGCTCCAACATCAGACTCTCATTCCCACATCTCATCCTAGATATTTCCATGATTCCATCGAATTCATAAAATTTTCACTATATTATCATGAATTAATTTCACACTTTAGTCCATAATCCATAGAAAATATTCCTCATATTATCCATTAGGAACCATCTTGACATCCCCACAATCATTGACATGCACAGGACTAAAAACATACCTTCAGAGTTTTGACACATGAAAAAATTACTACTTACAAGATTTGTGAGAAGGAAGATCTAGATGTTTTGAAACATTACCAACCATATTAGTGGTCTGGAAGAGTCTAAAAACATTGATTTACCTTTCCTTTCTTGCTTGGGCATTAGTGTCCTAACTATGGAGTTACTCTCAAGAAAACCCGACCGCCCATGGTGAACTCCATGGGTCTACTCTTATGGTATATATATGACCTATGCATACTCTGAGATATGGTAAACCAATTCTATATTAGTTAAACTCTCTCAATGGTCTCCTAAATAAAATTGACCCCCGAAACCTCTACCTCACCTACCTCATTCTTACAAAGCAATAATTGATATGGTCTTCTGCATATAGGTTCATATAATTACATGTGAATCAAATATTAGTAATTATTGTTGTAAATGAATTAAAAAAATTATATTAGATCATCCCATAATCTACATAAGTTGAAAAAAAATTCTAAGAATACTCACCATTATTCATATTGAATGATTAGACTATTCTTATGTCTGAGGATGTTACATAGGGCTAAATCTCACCTAGGTTCCTTAGGATTTCACCAATCCTTGACGAAATATTGACGTGAAACATGTGTATATGTATGATAAAACACTCAAGGGAAATCCATGTAAGAGAATGATCCCATAGACATAATTCCTTCCCAACTAATCTACCGAGTTAGTCTCTCAAATCTGTAAGATGTGAGATTCCATTGTTCCTCAATCAAAAATCACCTATAGAGTGTCACGACATATCAGTGTCCAGGGTAACCCTATCACAAAGTCTATTGTGACATCATCTGACTTCCACATGGGTATTGAAAGTGGTTGGAGTAAACCAATAGGAAGTTGGTTCTTGACCTTTACATTCTGGTATGTATGGCATTGGGAAACAAATCCTTCAATGTACCTCGACAAACTTGGACAACACAACTTCCACCTGAAGTCATTATACATATTTTTCACATCTGGATGAACCAACAATCTATATGAATGAAAATATATAATCATCTAATATTTGATGGAAGAAGGGTCTATTAATCTTCATTGTACTATGATCACATCATCATTGTCTATTGAACGTCTAGATATTTGGTCACCTCCATCTAGCTATTCCCTCATCACAACTTATTATGGGTAAAAATCCTAACCAATCATCAACTAGTCCACAAGTGAAGATGTGATTTCTAAGGTGGAATAAATCATATATCCTTGATCCCAAAAATCATGAATATTTCTGTTAGTAATAGGTTTATCTACAACCACTCCACCTCTTTTAGACATTCACCAATATCTACCTCAGCATGCATCTTTTGGATAATAAAATCCATAAAAACAGTACTTTTACCTCGTACATAATCAAAACTGAAGTTGATATTCTGAAGATACTCTCCCTAAAACCTCTATCATAGGATCAGGTCCTTCCATGTGAAAATATACCTAAGGATCTTCTTGTTTTTGTAAACAGAAAATCTCTCACTAAAGATATTGTTTCACCAAAACTATAGAGCTTCAACCACAACCACTAGTTCGAAGATGGGAGTAGGTATGTTCTTCTTATTAGGTTGTATTTGTACATAACCAAAGATGTATCCCTCTATATTATCACCCCACCAAAATCAATGTCTGATGAAACAAATTACACAACATATCCAATCATAGGCTCAAGGAGTGTTAGTACTGGAAAAATTTTCAACCTCATATTCATCTCATTTAATGCGTCTTCACATTAGTCCAACCATAGTAATTCCACTACCTTATTCATCAATAGTATAAAGGGTGATGATAGTAAGAATAATTCCCTGAAAAAACATTGATAATATCATACCAAACATATAATGGTATTTATATTGAACACATTTGAGGAATATATCCATGACAAGACTACCTCAACTTTCTATGCGTCAATAGATATACCCATCTAAGACACTGCATTTCCTAGGAACATCACCTCCCAAATCTAGAATTCACACTATGATAGATTACTGTAAATAAAATTTCCTTGAAGAATGCTATGTAATATCCTGATGCACCTAACATGATGCTCTTTTGTTGTTAGTAGATGAGGTTCTCATTAACATAAACTTTGAAGAATGAGTTCTGGTATGGGTGGATGTTCTTGTTCATAATATCCTTAAACATTTATAGTTTGACCATCAGTTCGAAAAACATCAACATGTACTCAAAAAGCCCATACATACTAAAAAATTCTATCTTGGGAATGTCCACCTCTCTAAATTGAAACTACAGATTGACCAATTGAAGATCAATCTTGAATAATCACTATGATCCTATTATATGATCAAATAGATCATCAATTACAGGAAAGGGATATTTCATGTTCACCATCTCAAAGTTCAACTTTTAGTAATCGACGAAAAGTTAAAGTACACTATCTATATTATTATAGAATAATATATGTTCAAACCATATTGAAGTACTACTCCAGATAAATACCTTCCTCTCCAAGTCATTTTCTTCTACTTGAGCTCCTTTATCTCGGCTAGAGCCATATTATATGGGTGTATTGAAATGGGAAAAACACCTAGAACATTTTCAATCTCAATGTTAAATTATTAATATAGAATAAATCCTACGATGCAATAAAGTAGAAATCCTAATAGAAATCCCCAACTAGAGGAAGGTTTTGGGGATTTTTAGTGATTTTATAAAAATAGGCAAGCCTAATATATTCTCTATAGTTGTCCTTAGTTGAATCATGTCTGGACTAACCCTTTATTCTCTCAGTTACCACAATGAAATCTTCATGTACCTTTCTCCATTATCTGAGGTAATTTTTTTTTTCTGATAGTAATAAATTCAATATCCATTGGGGCCCATCCAGTTCATTATGAGAATAACATCAAAGATCATTTTTAAAAGAATAATAATTTACCATATATTTCCATAAGATAAAATGTGTATTTGACAATCAATGAATTGATGAAGATAGTCCAATTTCATGCCCAATTGTGTAATAAGGAGATTAAATTAGAGGATAAATTGACCAACATGTCATGTCCAATCATAGTTTTGCTGATATAGAGGGATTAAATACATAAATATAAAAAAATTAAGAATAATAGTTTATGTGATCAAAACCATGCCTCAAACTATATATAGTCCCTCAACACCAATGACTAGATTTTTTATGATTGCATATAGACATTTTTCCTCAGCTCTATTACCCTATTTCTAGGACTTATGACCTCTCTGATTCATCACCTGAGCTTGCTACTAAGGACTCTGAACATATACCTATGTCAAAGATCATTATTTCCTTCTACCTTTGTGGAACCTCATCTGTGATGCTCCAATGTATAACTACTGAATATGAATTTGATCATATCATTGGCAACATGTTCTATGAGGGGTTGTAAAAAACCTATGATTTGGTATTAACATTCCATAGTTGAATTACTATTGGGCTAAGGGGATTGAAGAATCCATACCCTTTTCATCTTACATGACATGAGAATGTTGTATGTCTAAAGAAATACAATTACTACTACTAGAGGTGGCACAAATCATTGTGGTATGATGTCCACTAGTTTTAGTAAAAAAGTGTGATAGGTAACAAAAAAATCAATCCTTTTCTAGACCCTTATCTATCATTAGGACCTTGTGGAGAATGTGAGTATAATTTTATAGGTGTAATTTCATGACATGATGTCTCAACTCTAGATGAATACCAATCACAGACTTGCAAACCCTATGTGCCTCGTATCCATCCAAGAGAGGAGTGAAGAGAAGAAACTCAATGAATCATGTCAAAGAAGTTGAATCTATCATCACTATGAATTGAAGCTCTATAAACTCCTATTCTTAGTCCGACATCATCTTACATGGAATGAAGTCCTCAAAAAATGACCTTAGGAGTTTCCCACATGAAACCATCTCACCTTTAATCTTACATCATTACATCCCACCAACATCCAGTAATTCCCCGAATCATAATTCGATCATGTTTCTCCTTTAAATACACCAAATTCAGTACTAATTAAAAGATCACCTCGAATATCTAAAGCTTGGAGTCATAATTTTTGGGACCTCTAGTGATTGGTAATGATGAATCATGTTATAGCTTGAAGTCTCGAGTATAGTCGACCATAGTCATGGTGGATCTTCCACCTTAGATTGGCACTAGTTGGAATACTCATAGCTGATATAATGCTTCCACCAATACCATTGGTGTTGGTATAGAGTACCCACTTTCTAAACTAAAGGTCCCACAAAAATTCTATGAGGAATCATCTTCTATATTATAATGAAACATTAGGAACATAAAAATATATATCTTGTCTATGAGATAAAATTTTCTTATAGTATTCAACCCTAACACAAGGCATACCTATCATTGTAGTAACCCATGTCTCATCCCTGCATGTTAGTCACAATCCTATATATATACATACATAATAAAACAGTATGCTTAGTTTAACTAATTAATGGAAATTGTGGTATATCACAAAAACTGATAATATCAAACAACTAGGAAACTATCATAAACATTTAGAATAAATAATGTAATTTAATTAAATAACTAATATTCAACAAAACAACAGGTATATATGTATCTTGTGAACCTACATGAAAAAACATGATTCATGAAGACACCTAAAAAGTTATAAAAATAGAAAAACATTCCCATAAATAGTAACTCAGATATCCATTACACTTGTACTGGACAGGCATATGGAAACCCCCATACATGAGTCCTACACGTGTATCTAATTTCTATCATTTCACATGTTGGTAAAAATGAATAGTAGGAAATTGGTTGCCTGATATCATTTTGTAGTACGTCGAACTGAACCACATGGCATGTTCTAGAGTTCCACATGACCTCATGTATGCGTCCCCATTTGTAAGAGGCTAGTAACTAGAAAATTGGGTATATGTACAATGGAAGAGAGATTAGAACCTCAATATAATGCCATATCATAATAATAATAACAACAAATAATCTAATAAATAATCATAGTATCTTGTGGATGTAAAAAATTTTTCATAAATATTAGACACATAAATTGCTCCTAAATTAATAATCCAACCCATTGAAATAAGTGAAGATAAAGAAATAAATGAAAAATAGTCCATTAGTGTATCTCTTGGTCCACTAGTAACTCTATAATCCTCTTCTATGCAGTACACCATTGGGCTATTACCCTTTTCTAGATATCTAGTAAAAAATATATTAAAACACCAAAATTCACGACTATGTTTTGAGTACAAGACTCAATAGGAAAACACCAATGTATCCTGAACCAGGTCTGATCATGTATAAATGGTATATTCCATGATAATAATAAATGCATAAAAATAATAATAACTAAAAAACAAAAATTAAGCGGTAAATTTCTAACCAAGATTAAAAAACCCCGACCATAACTTCTTTGACTCCACATTGGATGATAATCTATGGTGTTGGAGATGATTAGAACTAGAATCAAGGCCATTAAAATGTATCTTACTGTCTATAAGGTTCATCAAGATGATATTTCTACACAATATACCCAATTTGATTCATGTTTAGGCACTCTATTCTCCATCCACATGGTGCATTCAGTAATGACACGTTACTCGATATTTCCAAGGTTCGTCAAGTAATGGATATGATGCAAGGATATCATGATCATCCATTATCATCATTTCACTTCAAATGTGCTCCACCTATAAGGGGTAAATATACCACGATGGCTTCAAGTTATGTGTGCCAAGATTTATACATTCAAATACAATATAATTCACAACAAGGTAGATTATGATAAACATACATAACATGACATCATGATAAATATAGTACAAACACACAATAACATGTGTATCAATATAAAAAATGGTAAAAATAAACTCTATAAATTTTCATGGAAATAAAGAACACAACATTTCTCACAAGATACACACACCCTAATGTGATTACAATCAAGCATGATCATCAGTTATAGCCACAAAAATTATTACATCAAAAAATCTGTAAATGAGGTCCCCTAAAAGGAAAGGAACTTCCTATATCAAAAGTTATCAATGTAAACATAAAGTATAAACCAACCTCTATGATTTAAAATCTGTAGTGGAACCTAAACTACCAAGAACATATTCTCTTGGACTTTTTTTCATAGTTTTCAACACAAAAATTCCATAAGTTCAACATTGTTTCCTAGAACCATATAAGCCAATTTATTTCAAAAAGAAAAAAATAGCACATGTTATAAAGTATTATGTCCCTAAGATAATTTCAAGGTTTTCATTTAGCCAAACATGTGCATTGGCAATCTCCTATCAAATAATTATTTTAAAACTAAATTTTATAAGATATCTCTCTCTGTATTAGTATGGGGTTATTGGTTTTAGTCCATTATAATTATTATTTTATAAAATTATATAATTATAATTGATAAATTTCATTATAATATTTTGATAATTCTCTTCATTAATATATGGTTTGTTGAAATTATATGTTGATAAAATTTTATAATCAACCATTAATAATTACACAAAAATTATATATTGATAGGTTTTTAAAATTATCCTTAATAATTCAATATAATTAATCTCTGATAATTCTTTTCATTTATCCTTCAGTTATTTTGGAATAATTATCATCTGATATTTAATTTTTAAATTATCCATTAAAAATTTTGTTTCAATTTTTTTGGCTAATTATTTGGTTTATTTTATTCTATAATTTCATTTAATAACCATTGGATAATATTATAAATTATTAGAAGTGCATTTAGGCATTATATATTTATTTAAATTAAATTCATTAAAAAATTATATAATAACGATAAAAATGGTGAAAATAAAAAATCTAAAAAAATTGATTAATAAAAACAATGATATCTTCTTCCTTAAGCATATCACATCAAGGGGAAGAAGAACACAACTACACCGTGCCTAAATCTATAAAAATGGGGTTTACAGAGGCTTACCTATCACACAGAACGAGGTCTTGGGTCGCCCAAACTGAAGAAGATCAGCCAATAACATATTTGAATGGTTCATATATTTCGAAACTAAGAAGTGTATCTATCATTTGAAACCCCAAATTCAAAATCCAATTTAATTTTCTATTCATTTGAAACTCGATTATAGAGTAAATAATTTCATACCATAAAGACATTGAAATTTTAAATTTGTTAAAAATGAGTGATTTCAAGGCTTTCTAATTGAAGCAAAATGAATAATGGCGGTCCCCACATAATTTTTATAAGGGAAACAAGAAAAGAAAAAAATAATGAAAATGTGTATAAAAATTTCCCTTATGCCTAGATGTGTGATTTTACCAAACACCAAATCCACACAATGGCTATTTAATACCTATGTTAAAAACAATCATCTAGATTTAATTACATCATCAAATTTCCAATCCATGAAACTATTTATGAGATATTCCTTTATTTTGGAAAAGCTATTAATGTGTTATATAATATATTTAATATTTTTATTATATCAATATCAAGGATCTAAAATACCTAAAATCCTACACCGACTCACAACCCATCTCTAAAAATATTATTTTAAATATTATAATTTATTTTAAGGATGACATGATTTATTATATTAATTGGTATTTTCACATTATTTACTGCCATTAAAATATTTTAAAAAAATAATTTTATAGAATATTTAAATTTCACATAATAATAATCGTAAATTACAAATAAAATATGGGTTTTATTATCAAAAAAAATATTGGGAATATTATAAGTTCAAACTATCTCTTTTATAACATGTTCTTATCTTTATTACTGACTAAATATATCAAGATTTTTTTTTAATTATATATATTTCACTTCTATTAATATAGATAATTTATCCATTTTATTAAAAAAAAAATTATTAATTAAGTCCCAAATCATACATTAGGTAATTATTTTTCATGGATGTTTAATTTTCATAAGGTATAAGATATTAC
The DNA here is from genome assembly GCA_963277665.1 of Viscum album. Classification (NCBI taxonomy): domain Eukaryota; kingdom Viridiplantae; phylum Streptophyta; class Magnoliopsida; order Santalales; family Viscaceae; genus Viscum; species Viscum album. The sequence goes on from OY728159.1 coordinate 1,630,186,641, forward strand.
CTTATCATTTTCCATAAGAAGGAATCTCATGGCCTCTTTTGAAATATCTTCAATATCATGAATCATATTCTAATATATTGTAGCGTATGTATTTTTTTAATGAAAGAACTCTGATTAAACTCATATAATATCTTTCCACATTCTTGTTTCATGAGAAATAATATTCTTTTATGGGTTAACATGATTAGTGGTATAGAAAAACATGAGATATCTCTCACAAATCTCCAATGATACCCCACTAATCTATGAAATATATATATCTCTATAATAAAAATTTTTCAGGTCCATTCATCTAGGAAAAGTTTCTCTAAATTATCTATATATATAAAGCCACATTTAATTTCATGAATAAATAATGATAATCTCTATATCTAATATTAATACTTCTTAAATTTGAAAAATAAATTTTCCTTAAATTTTTCAGAATAGTCATAAAATATAATAAATATACTTCTTTACTCTAAATATATATAAGATTGTAGTCCTTAAAAAATAACCATGTTTTATCATAGTAGTATATAAATATTATTTACTAAATCCATATTTATTTATTTGTAATTTATAAGGAATATTGCTATTATAACAAATTATTAGTGTTAAAATATTTCACATAAGGTTGTTTAAGGTATATATTCCATTTTTCACACATAAATTATGATATCCAAATTTAAAAACATTATATGTTTATTCCCTTATTATTTTTACTCTCTAATAATGTTTTTTATTTTTAAATTTAAATTTTATTGTCATGTGGGAACCAAATACAAAAAAGTACATATACCAACATAGAAAAAAACCATAAAAAACCAACTATTATAACATAAAAATTAAGATATATAACATGGAGTATTAAAATATAAAGTGTTCCGACAAAGAAGGTGTTTGATGTAAAATAGCATATTTTTTTACCAAAGTGACATTTTATGTAATTTTTATTTCATGACTAGATGGGAATTTGTTATTTTTCTTGTAGGAGATGAAGTTGATTTAATTGGATGTATTTATTATGTTTATATAATTTATGTAGTTATTTTATGTATCAAAACATAAATCAAATCCAAATATCATGAGAATTGAGGTGACTTAGAGAAATTATATTTTGAGTAGGATAATAATGTGAGATGAATAACATAGGAGTGTTTATTATAATTATTATACAATAATTGAAGTAAAAATAAACAAATAAATCCATGATTTTAGGAAAAAACATGACCTTTTATTGTTTTTAATGAAATAATTATGATGGTTTTTCATAATAATGGTTATTTTAGTGGCTACATTTTGAATATATATTTATAGTTCTTTTTTTTGTAATGGGAAATCACATCATGTCATAGTTTGATTAATTATGCATAGGGTTCATGAATGAAATGGTATTAGTTTTGTAACACATTACTATAGAATAGATGTTGATCATTGTCCGAAGATTAATAAAGAAAGAAAATAAAATAACTAAGACCTGGTTTTACAATTGGGGTTATGGTTTATTGATTAAGTTTATGTTATTTCAAAACATGTGATAAAAGTGAATATTGGCTATGTGATCAATAAAAAAATACAAGTGTCATTGTTTTCCGAGATTGACCATAGTTTAAAAGTTGTGAGAAGAAATTTAGAGTATATAGTGCAGTTAAAAAAATCATGGATTATCTAAACATGTCATGGTTTATTAGGAAAGGTATACTTTAAAAAAAACATATGATGACGTGGAATCATGGGTGAGACATGGAACTACCCTAAATTGGCCATTCAGAAATACATTTTTTGAAGTTTTAATAAATGAAAAGTGATTGTGAAATACTAACATTGAAGATGATGAGGCTACCTTTGGTTGTATTATGTTCGATTATATTTTTTTTGGTTTATGATAAATGATTAATCTACATATAACAAATATAGAGAATATTAACGTAATATAATTGTTGATTATATTGTGGTTTCTCTAAATATATTTTTTAATTCCTTAACTACAGAAACCCAGAGTCGGGTCATTACATTATTACATTATCATTATTACAAGGGAGAAAATCTCGAAGGACAATTCAGTTTTTCATTATGGGTAAGAAAGATTACATATATGATACCCAGAAAACATTGGGAAAAAGGAAATAAAAACATGATATAAAAAAATAAAATAAATTTCATCCTTAAATTCTTATTCAATGATATATTCTTCATAAACTGGGAAGGAAACATAAAAAGGGTGAGCTAAAATGCTCAGAAAGGGTATGTAATGAAGAATTAATAATGAATCTTGGTAAATAAATTAACATGGAATGGAAAATAAATGATATCACATTCCATTCAACAATTATACATGGGAATATCAATATGTAAATGTAACAAATTGAAAACACATACCATTAAATGAATGCACTGAAAATGAATGAATCTATAGATATATCGACTCAAAATATCATGGATAAATAATAACTATATTCTCAATAAACTCAATTAATAATTTTCAGATATAATTTTTACCAGCCACATGATACATTTATCAAAAAAGTCCATTTAAAAAATTTGGAAAACTAATTCTCCTCCACATACTAGCGATGTATCAATGGGCTTTCATTGACCGGTCCCCATCCCATAGAGATTTCCTAAAATGGTACCCAACCCATGTATTTCATGTCCAAATAATTAATCATTAAAAAATTCCCCTATAAATATCAATATTTAATGGATAATATGGATTTATCAACAATACATTTGAGTAGGTTATGTTAAAACAAAGGTGGTTGACATTAAAATGATCTTGGGGAAAAATAATCATCAAACATTCCAAATTGTCCCATACTACTTTAAAACATTAAAAATATAATTACTTATTAATTAAATGATACTTATAATATCATGAGAGTAAGGATATTCCTGATATAACATGTTAAAGGATGTATATACACCATATAAAAATGATTAGGTGCTTAATGATAAATAGGTATCAATGGAATTTAAATTGAGAAGAAATCCCTTACCTTATCCATCCTTTTTGGGGTGGTATTTATCCTATATTAGAGTGGTTTAAAATATTTTACTAACATATAAAAGTTGAATAATCATGTTTATATTATCATATATTAATTTATTATAATATCTTATTGGATTTTTGTTAACAATATTTCATTATTTTTACAATTTTGAGTGTTAATTTTCTAGTTTCCTCAAGTATGTTTTGAATTGTTATTTTTTGTTCTTATTTAAAATATCATGATTTCATAATATTTAGAATGAAATCCATGAATAAATTATCTTATTTTTTCTCTACATATGTATTTAAAATGGTCTATAATATTTGGATATTAGACATGAAACACACCGTTCATTGAGACTGTAGGACGTACGTACGCATGTACGCTACTTTAATTTCATTGTTGTATTAAAAGAGTGAAGACCAAATTAAAAATATTTACATTATAATTACAATATCATATATATTTTATATATGTTATATTTTTTTTATTAACACCCTAATTTATACATTCCATCTATGTCATGAATGAGTCATATTTTTTTGAGGGGGCGGTAGTCCACACTTCCTCAAACGAAATTATCGTAGTTACACAACATGGAAAAAATAAATGTATTTTATAAATAAAAATTAAGGTGAAATAAAAAATTATAAATGACATATATATTATAAAAAAATATACATTTCATCATAATGGGAACCTTGAGAGGTGGTAAATGAAAATTGAACAATCATCATTTCGTGAGGCAGTAGTTTACCATATATAGAAACAATATGTTCGTCACCCATTAGATAGAGGTGTCTGTAAGTCTATGTCAAACCATTAGAATATAAAAATAATAGTATATGTATAATACAATTTTTTTATTTAGTAATATAAAATAATAGTTTAGGGTGTGGATAATGGAAATGAAACTAAAAACCTTGATAAAAGATGTTACCTATTAATCAGGTAATTTTTTTTGGATTATACCAAAAAGATCTTTTGGTAGGATTTCAGCCCAGAGGGAGGCTTAATGTTATATATAAGGGATTATGGGATTTTATTTTTGATTATAATGGCCTTAAATAAGTTGTTTGAGATTCCTGATGAAGATGTAGTGGTGGTGGCCTTTTATAGGGAAGCAAAAGGACTCATTTGGAATATTTAGAAACAAGTCAGGTGTGAACATGTTCTTACGTAAAAAAAGGAAAATAAAATAAAAATAAACTCAATAATATAAAGTGAGTGGATAAATTATGGGCATAAAATGGGTGTTGTACAAGTGGGTATGTCATTTTTCCCATATGTAAAAGTTTTAGTCCATTATTAAGCATAATTAACGTTAATAATTGTAATTAATTTTAATCAGTTTAACTAAATTTTTTGGTATACAAAAATTATGGTCTTATTATAAATTAGAAATTATTATTATTAAAAATATGGAATCCAATTTTCCAAATTAAAATATTATATGTGGCTGAAAAAATTGAAATTAATCCCGCATATGGGACAACAGTGCATGTTTTTAGACTAAAAAAGTTATAAATATTACTATGATTTTTATAACCAATTTCATAGTGAAATTGATTCCAATGACACAAAATGTATTAATTGATAAAATTGTTATCTCATTAAAATATTAAACCAATTAATATTATATTCTATCCATATAAATAAAATAGAAAAAAAAGTCTTAAACTAAAATTTTGTATTTGTAAATATTCATTACAAAATTGATATGTTTTTGAAAAAAATAAAAAATTACCCCAAACTAATTATTATGTTCGACATTCAAATATTAGTTTAATATTTAAATAATAAAAAAATCTATGTGTCAAAATTGATATTTAATATGAGTTCTCCATGAAAATTTGGTAATACTACATTTATAAAAATATAGGGGTTTATATGTAAAATAGGTTTTTTCTTATCTTATGCATATCAATCCAAATGGATGAATATAAAAAATATTTTTTAAATATAAAAAACCTATATATTTTTAAAATTATTAAATAATTATAATTAATTATATTTATTAAGATAAAACTCATTTGGAAGCATAACAATAGTAATATTTTGATTTATATTCAATAGGATCTTATTTTTGTTTCTCATTAATTGGTAACCCATTAAATCATTTTTTATGTATATAAAACATAATTTTTTATAAATTAGTTAATACTATTCATAATGTATAGTTTATATATTAATATATTAAATAATAATATTTTAATAATACATTTTTTCTTGGTGAAACTTGTTCTTGCGTACAATGAAAGATATTGAGGAAGTTCGATCTTGCTTGTAACTCCTACTATGAAGGAAGGTACTTAATGTGTGTAATTCCCCCTAAATTAGTGTTTCATGAATTGGAATATATATATATTTTCTAGTTTTAATATTAAATATATTATAATGTTTTTAGTGTGTTGCATTATCCCCACATTGTTTAAATTGTGTCCTCTCAAATTAAACTCAATCATGGTGATAGATTTTTTGATACATACTATGTTAGAAATACTGCATCGTGAGAAGGGTTCACAATTAATCTTTTATAATAGAGGGAATGGAAAGAAAAAGGTTCACATAACTAGGTTCCGTTGTTGGAGAAAATAGGTGGAAAATGGAAACATGGATTTTGAAGAAAATATCCAACCATCAATTTCTAATCGAGAGAGGTAGAGAAAATTTTTAGATTAAATGTTTAGGCTAGAAGACCATAAACTATACGTGTGAGTAAAGTTCATTCATATCATCAAAATTTATGATAATAGGAAAAAAATTCATTTCCAAGACAATTTTTATAGTTAAATAATTATTTATCTCTATAAGATTATGAGTAAATAATTTTTTTTTCAAACATAATATACTTCTTTTATTACACCTTGAACTATTTATACTTCATCTCTTATTACATGATACAACATCTAATGAAGTAATTAATTACCCTCTAAAATATCATCCAATGATAATCTTAAACCATTTTATAAATGGTATAATTTCCTAATATATTATGATCCAATAAAATATTAATTAAAGTCACTGTATTTCTAAAATCAACTTATCATTATCCTTTAATCAACGTGAATTAGATCTAAAAATACACATTCCATACATGTGAATAACTTTATTATGAATCATATTGAAAATATGTAATAAATAAAATTATCATAAAACCATATTGGAAACATGCATTCTTCCTTCTTCCTTATGTAAGACATATTTTATGGGATATATATCCTAAATACAAAAATGTTGTAAACTCTATCAGCATAATAAAAATTTGTCCAAATAGAATTAATCCATTCAAATTTGGCATCACTTATCCAAATCAATCTTTTCATCATCATTATATCAACATCATGAACATATTAAGGGTAGCCTTTCCCCGAATAATTTGTTTTTTCAAAAAATTTAACTTTGTATACCGTAACATTTCATGGTACCATTCAAGATAAGGTCTCCAATACTTAAAAAAATGTAATGTAGTATATTCCTTACATTTTTATACATCAAAATAAGTTAACAACTAAAAAAAATACTTTTACAACATATTTGTCAGATCCAAACACAGAAAGTGCATTAATCATTCCACTTCGATAGTGTCAATCACATATGGTTGTCCTTGATCGTTTAGCTTCTTTGGAGGTATATTCTTTTTATGTTTGGGTAATTTTTTTGCATAGTGACCCATCTCCTTGTTGTTGTAACAATGAATATTATCTTTTTTTATTCTTCCATTTTCATTCTCTTTCTTGGTGACCATTTTCACTATAGTTATAAAAAACTGCCAATCCTTTCACGTATTTACTATCACGATTCATTCCAAAGTTATAACAAGTTAGAAAATCATTCTTTCCATTCATCTTCATTGACACATTACCTTTTCCATGGTGTTTAGAAGACCTCTTATTCTATTGGTTTCACTTGAATACATATGATATTTAAAATTCCCTATTTGTCTTAATTCCACATAAAAATATCTCTTCGCAGGATGAAAAATTCTAAGAGACCCATGCCCTTCGATGATTTGGATGACTTTCAAAGAAATTTTCGATCATACAATCAGTGTTGAAAATATAATCCATTGTGTACTAGGATAACCTCGTAATGGTTGCTTCATAATCCTAAACACTCTCTTTTTCGTTTTTCTATAAGCTATGAATCATTCTCTTCATAACAATTTGCTGATCATGTGGAAAGTATTTATCGAAGAACGTATCCTTAAATTCTATTCATTCCTTGAGTTATATATCTTCTTCCCCAAAGTATTCTAGTCCAAGGATCACCATTGATCAGCGTCAACCTGAAGAAAATAGACTGAAACTGTAACCTCTTCATTTTTTACTTCATTCCAATTCCATAAATATCTTCTCTGGAGACTTAATTCACTTCTCAACAATAATTGGGAAAATATTCCTACTAAATGATGGGGGATTCTACTGCATTAAGTGATTTAGATTAAGAAGATTATATTTGAATAATAGGATTCTCTATTTGGGGAAGGTTATTCATCATAAACTCACAAAGCTTCCCTAATATATCCAGGACTTTTTCAGTTCTAATACCAGTTTCATTGAATTTCTCAGTAGGGAATCATTTACATTGGCCATGATTATTAATACCATTCTTTCTCTAGGCGCCATTTATAAACAATAGCATATACTATATTTTATCCAAAATCTATGAAATTTGTATAACACTAAAATTTTATAAGACATAAAAAATTGATGAATCTTATATCATATAATCATAAACTTTGGTTACTTTAGGAAAATATTTACTTTTAAATTCTTTATAATGGTAGTTAAAGAAAACATGAATTATCCTATGAGTATCCCCATAGAGTGTCAAACCAGGTGTACGTAAGACATGTTTTCATGTACCAAGTTACCGTGATTTAGGCCCAGAACACCTTGTCAATGTTGTTACACCTCGATATATCTATGTCAAAACCACATCCACTTGTAGTAAGCAGGCAGAGATGTATTGCTATGAATACCCACAAAATATATATCTTACCACAAATCTAGGATATTCTTAAATTTTAATACTCAATTTCTATCTTAGGGTTGTTCCCCTTAATCTATGCTTTCTAAATCTAGTTCCAATGGTTTCTGCTAAACTTCCTTTGATACCAACTATAACACCCCAACCCCAAAATCCTGTAGTCGATGAATTATGTTATTATATTGCATTATTACAAGGAATAAAATCCTAAAGGACCATTCAGTTTAGAAATATTTGAAATAAATATTATATACATTACACCCATAATAAATTGGGAAAAGTAAATGCAAACATGATACCTAAAAAATATAAACCGCATCCTTGAATTCTTATTCAACGATTTCTTCTTCATAACTCGAGGAAAGGAAACATAATATAGGTGAGCAAAAATGCTCAATAAGGGTAAATAAAGTGTAACAAATAATGAATGACTGTAAATAAATTAAAATGTAAAGGTTAATAATTCATAACTCTATCCATTAAATAACTAGATAATTTAATATCGATATGGTAAGGTAAGAAGCTGAAAACACATTCCATTAAATCAATGAACTGAAAATGAAATGCATCCAATAATATATCGATGAAAAATATCAAGGATAAATAATAAGTGAAATCTCAAAAAAGTAAATTCTTATTTTGGAACATCATAATTCCCAGAAACATGATTAATTTACCATAAAAAGATTGTTTAAACAGTTTGGATAACAAATTCACCTCATGGTACCTCTGAATGATCGAGGGAATTTCATTAACCGATCCTAAACTCATAGAACATTACTTATATGGTCACTAAACCATATTTGTTCATTTCAAATGTATTCCAAATATATCAAATAAATAATTTTCCATATTAAATATCCATATTGAAAAGATAATATGGATTTTTCAATAATACCTCATAGGAGGTTATGTAATAATAAAGGCTATTGATATTTAAACGATCTTGGGGAAAAATAATCAGTAAACATTCTAAATTGTCCCATAACACTTTGGACCATTTAAAGAATAATTCCACATGAGTTAAATGAAACATATAATATCATGAGAGAAATTTTATTTGTGATATAACATATAAATGGCATTATATACACCATATTAAAGTGGCTAGGTGCATAATGATATATAGGTCATAATGGAATTAAAATTAAGATGAAATCCCTTACCTTATCCATCCTTTTTTGGGATGTCATTATCCTCATTCAATGCGGTCTAAAATATGTTAACAAATTATAATAGTACCATACACATGCTTATAATATAATATATTAATATATCATAATATATTATTACCCATTTGTTAATAATCTTTCATTATTTTGACTATTTTGGGTGTTAATTTCCTAGTTTTCTCAAGTATATTTTGACTTGTTATTTGTTTTTATTATTTAATATATCATGGATTAATAATATAAAAAATTTTAACCGTGAATAAATAATCTTATAATTTTAGAAAACATTTATTTATTATAGTTAATAATATTTTGTGATTATACATGATGTTCACTATTCATGGAGACGGTAGGTCGTATATACGCTTGAATGCTACATTAATTTCATTATTGTATTAATAGATTTAAAAACAAATGATAAATAAGTATATTATAATTATAGTATCATATATATGTCATATAATTTATATAGTTTCATTAACAACATCCTTTATACATTCTATTTATGATAAGAATGGGTCAAATCGCTTTGAGGAGTGACTGTCCACATATCCTCAAACAAAATTATCGTATTTACATAACAATGATTGATTAAAGGAATGTTCTAAATAAAAATTATAGAAACATAAGGAAATTATAAATGAAAAATATATTATATATAAATATAGTGTTAATAATAATGGACACCATGATAGGTGGTAGAATAAAATTGAACAATCATTGTTTCGCGAGGTACTTGTTCACCCTATACAGGAACAATATGTTTATTACCTATTAGATGGAGGTGTGTATAAGTATAGGTCGAAAACATAGAATAAAAATATCATAGTATTTCTATAATACGTTTTTTGTAATGTAATAATATAAAAATAATATTAGAGGGTGTGGATAATGGAAATGAAACTATAAATCTTGAGAAAAGATGTTACCTCTTAGTTGGGTAACTTCTTTGGGTGGATTCCTACCCAAAGGGAGGATCCAATTTATAGGGGATAGATTTTAAAATTCCAGTTGGTTATATCAGGGCTGAACATATGTGGTTTTAGAGGTATGAAGAAGTTGGAGAGGTGGTGACCTTTTTTATGGAAAGAAAATGAAACACATTGAATTTTCTGAAACATGTTTGGTTTTCAAATGTTCATATTTAAAAAAAGTCATAATAAACCAAAACAACTATATAATGGATAGTTTATGGCTGAATTATGGCCCTAAAATGATTTTTTGACAAGTGGATATGTCATTTTGGCACTTGAGATAATGGTTTAGACCATTATTAAACTTGATTTATCAATAATTATTATAATTAACTATAATAACTTTCTCGAATAATTTTTTTCTAAAAAAAGATGGTATCACTAGAAATTATAAATTAATCTAATTCTGAATATCGAATCCTATATTGTAAATTAAAATCATAGAAGTGGGAAAAATTAAATTAAAATTAACCCTGTAGAAGGGGTGATAATGCGGGTTTTTATAGCAAAAATGTTCTAATGTTCACTATGTTTTCAAAACCAACTTCATTGAGAAATTGATTCTAATGAAATATATTGTATTAATTGGAAAAAAATATTTTCTACCTAAAAATTAAAACAAATTAAAAATATATTTTACCATATAAATAGATTATAAAAAAATAATTTTTGAAGTAAAATTCGGCATTTTTAGCTATTCATAAAAACATTATTGGTTTTTGAAAAATATAAAAAAAAATTCACTAACCTAATTCATTGGATTATCTTTTTAGGATGAATTTTATTTTGACATATGAAATTAATTAAAATGTTAAAATTAAAATCTAAAATGGGTTCTCTATTAAAATGTTGTAAAATTTCTTTTATTAAAATATCAGTTTTTATGTGTAAAATAGGGTTTTTTCTTCTCTAATGAAAATCACACCAAATGGATGAATATAAAAAATATTTTATCAAATTTAAAACATATATATTTCATTAAAATAATTAAATAATTTTAATTAATTATGCTTATTAAGATAAAACTCTTTTGTAAGAATAAAACAATTGTATTTCTTTTTATATCTAATTGGTTCTTATTTTCTTCTTTCTTTAATTTATAACCCATTAATTAATTTTACATTTATATAAACCATATATTTTCATAAATTAGATAATAATATTCATAATAAATAGTTTACTTATAATGATATTGAATAATTATATTTTAATAATATATCATTGTCTTTTGAAACTCGGTCTTATGTATAATGCAAGCTATCAATGAAGGTCCCTATTACGTGTGACTCAATCTATCAAGGAAGGTCTCAATTTTGTGTAATGAACTCAAACATGGTGTTTCATTCCTTGAAATATATACAATATATTTTAAATAACAAATATATTATTATTTTTCCTAATATTATATTACCTTACACGGTAGGATTCGTCTGATTTATATGAAATCAAATACAAGGTTATTATATTTTTTAGGGCGTAACATAATTTCAATGTAGTAGTGGTTAAATACGTTGATCCAATTTGGTGCTCTAATAGAAATAATTTTTTTAGACTTCTATTGGTGGTTAAAGACACTATTTTCCAAACCATCAGAGAACTGTATTTTTGTTTTTATAGGAGTATAATTTTGTTTTTAGGATAAATTGTTTTATATGAGTTCAATGATAATACTTTCTCATAGAAATTATTGGATGATATAAATAGATAATATATAAAAAAATGACATTTTTCCATATCAGAGACACAAATATTTATTTCTAATGGGGATCCTTGTATATAACTATGTTATTTATGGTAGTATGGATATGTATAAGAGATAAATGAATTTAATTAGTTATGTTCATAATATTTAGTTTTGAAGAATAAATGTTTGAATAAATCATGATCATAACTCATCTTAACTATTAAGGAATGTTGACTTTTATAGATTCAAAATAATATTTCAATTCATTGATTCACCCCTATAACTGAATACCTACAATATATTAATTAGTATATATATTTTTTATTATATATGATTTTACATTATAATAAGAATAAAATATTTTTTATTTAAATTTAAGGATTCAATTTTCAATCATATTACTGAAAAAATAGACATTTCAATTTTTTTTCACAATGGTTTTTGATAATTTATTGAATACAATACATAATAAAATATTTTATTGAAAAATATAAAAATTTATATATGGATAAATAACTGATATATATGATTTCATTTTGTATGTATATGGAAGACATTTTATGTAATTTTTTCACCCATTTTTACTATTTGTGTAGTGATACATTTAATTGATAAGAATAATCATGACATTGATGGTCATGAATGGAATTTTATATTAGCCTACCATTTTGAATATGAATTCATAAAATTTATAGATAATGGGATTTAGAATGTTATTTTGGAAATGATATGGAATATTTAGGAATGAAATTTCTCATTTAGGGAAGACATACCTCAAATTTGGCATGATCAATTTGAATATTTTCATATTTTTCAAAAAAATAGTGGATAATTTATTAACATGAGTGATTGAGATTTTAAAATATTTAATTGGATTATGATAAACTCTATAAATTATTTGATAATAAAGAGGCATATTTATATTTTAGAAGACCATTTTGATTAAAAATAATTATTACATAAAGATCATGATAAATGTTTTTTTATTCTTCATGAATTTTTTAGTGTGTTAATCACATATAAGATAATAAAAATGCGATCATTTTAAGAAGATAAGTTCTAGTGTGTATAATTTTTTTAAAATCCTAGAATAGTTATAATAAGTCATTATAAAATTTCTTTAGGAATAATTTTTTAAAATTCACGAATAAGATGTCTCCTTTTATATTAATGGATGATAACATTTCATAACGAAAAAAGATAAAGTTAATTTAAAAATAAAAAAGTTGTAAAATGTGATGTTAGTTAGTTTGTATATTATTCATCACCTAGTGACCGTAGTGATAAATTATTTGTTGTTATAGTGAATGAATTTTAATTATATCTTTAAGGAGTGGAAGAATAAATAATCATGAAATTCATGATTAATAGATATTTGAAATAATTTCCACTAAATATCTTCAAATTAAATATGGGGGACACAAAATTTAGAAAGCTATCTCAAATATTTGGTGAGGTTAATGAATTTCAAATATACATTTTTTTTATTTTAGGTGAAATAATTTTATAGTTTGAATGTCACACATGTGAGAAGAAGAAGAATATGAATGTTGATTCAAAAGGATAATTCCATAATTCTAAAAAACCAGAAAAAACAAACTATTGAAATATTATATAAAAAATATATTGCTAAAGGATTCATGATAAATTTTTGACTTGTAGAAATTTATTTTAATAAAACCGTATAATTATTTTTATAAAAATATGTTAAGATTTGTGGTTTAAAAAGTGAAGGAAAACAGTTTACAATGTCTTGATAGTAAGAATGTTTTCCAAAAATGATCATATTTTTTAGGTATCATTATTCATCTAGAAGCTATGGGAACATGATATGTAGTAATTGGATTAAAATGATATATTTAAAAAACAATTGTAAGGGTTAAAGTGATAAAATTTAGAGCGATACTACTTGCTCAAAGAAAAGCAATATAGATAGAAACTGGGAATTCAAGAGTTAAATAAAAGAATTAGTTTTCTAAATGAATTTATTTTTGATGAAGCAATGATTTGATGGGATAATTAGATTATAATACCATTACATGTTTTCTAGAAATATTTAGAATGAATAATGGTAAAATATTTTAAATGAACAATGAGAGAGTAAAACGAAAATAACTTATGCTCAAAGTAGACATGAAAGCATCTCAAAAGGCCTATCATTGGATACATGACCAAGGGTTTCCATTTCACATTATGAGTGATATGTAAATAATTTATGGATTTAAAAATTATATATAAATATATATTATAATTGGTAACAATTGATCTCTAAAAATTAAAGGGACATTCTTGATGAATATTGGTGATAAAATGATAAGATCAAAGATAACCCCCTTTTTAGTTGTTCGAAACACAAACATATTATTGTTTCATAATTATGTGCTGATGGAAATTATGTGATATTTTATAATGGAAAATTTCTGGTGAAGAGGTTGAAATATAGATGAGTCACGACAACAAAACATCAACCTATTGGAAACATAAGATAAAACATTGTGTTACTTGATCTTCAAAAAGGATAATATGTTATTGAATACAAATCAGGGTAACATTAAATAAAAGTATGTGAATAATTTAATTGAAGGATTCAATTTTTTTCTTTTTCCAGTACTAAAATGATATAGAAATTGGGTGTGTTACATATTCCAAAATCTGATAAATTTTTTATTAGTCACATAAACTAGTTCATAATAAGTTAACTAAACTCATGGAAAATTGCTATTTAGATATATAAGTGTATATGAAGAATAAATCATCAGATAGAGATAATTAATTTCTCTCATTAAATATTTACTTTAACTATGGATTTTTTTTTCAAGTTTCTTACAAATAATTACATGAAATTGATAGTATATAAATTTTTAAAGAGAAGTGAAAAATATAAATATGGTTATGCCTTGGATAGATTCTTTTCATATAATGGGGATGAAATAGTAGTGAAAGTAACATTACATTTAGAATAATGGTATTAATTATGATTATAGGGAATATTATAGTTCTCAAAAATAGTGAAACATTAAGTAATATTGAATTATTGCTACATATAACTGAAGTATATTTAAAGAATACAATAATTATCACTTCTTTTGGAGTTAAGATATTATGGAAATGGTTGATATTCTAAAAAAATTATTATATCATCATTATAATAATATGTGACTTTTTAATAATAACCATCTATTCATGTGTATGAAGGTGTTTGGTATCCATTGTATCATTCAATGTTAAGGGTTTTAATATGAGTATTATTGAGAAAATATGATTTTATTGAATTTTCCATAGATATCCACCCAAATTAAGTGGATAAAAATTTATATAATATGTAATTAGGATCATATTTTGATATTGTAAACGTTACAATGTTATAAACCTCATTTAATGGGTGAGGAATAAAATAAAACTTTCTTAAAATGTTAGATATGATAAACAAATTTTTATAAAACATGATAGATTTTACAGAAATATGGATGATTCATGTGAAAAAAAATAATTTAATCATTAAATTTTATCTAGTGAAAAATAATAATAAATTCATTTTATCCTATGTTATTTAACAAGGTGGAGGTTTACAACATAATTGGTTTTCAGGTAAAAATATTCCACACATGGAAGCCTCTAAGGAAAAAATCTTAAATACCATTGATTTCTATTGTGGAATCATGGAATATAAATAGATAACTAAATCCTAAAGAGTGTATCCATGATATGAATAATGATTTATTTTATAATGATGAAAATAAAACATGGGTTTTCTTTTTAAATCCAAAAAATAATAATTTTATTTTAATAAATTAGCTGTTCTAAAACAAGTTGAATATGAATGGAAATATGACATGAACCATAGAGAGGAATGAATTCAAATGATATTTTAAGGTTAAAGTCATTATATTTTATTATTAATTTAATAATTTCTTACAAATAAAAACAAAAAGGATATTTCCTTATATCAATATGTAAAGAATAAATAATATATTAAAAAGATATAGTATTTTTTTAATTCTTTAAATGTCCACATGAAGTGGAACTGAACATTTAACAACATAATACCTTTATTCTGGTATAAAATGAAATATATGTAAATATATATTATGTGAATAAGGAATTATAAAGGTTAAAAAATCTTCAAGATCATTCTATTAGAAACCCAACTCATGTAAGAAGTTTATTAATTTTATAAATGGAATAGTGGAAGATAATCTTAGTATCATAGAATGTGATAAGAGCATTTCATGCATAAATTTTATGTTACTTTAATGTATTTATTTCTACATATAAATGACTAATATTTCATATTTTTAGTGATTTTATTTTTTATTTTTTATGGAATGATTCATCTTATATTGGAATAGGAACAATAAGAGGTGATATTTTGAAGCCCAAAGAAACATCATGTCGTAAGCAAAGCTAAGCATCACGACACCAAAAAATTGGGGACGTAACGAAGTTGAAAAATTGGAGAAGGCATTTTAAAAATCATGTATTTTAGACCATGAGGTGTGATAATATATAATCCACCACTACCATTTAATTTCATGAAAGAATGCATTCCTAGAAAACCCATTACACAACGTGTACACAAAAACACATCGTGAAATTTTGGGATTGAGAATGATACAATTAATTTTCATTTCATGTGGATTATACATCGTGTAAAATTACAGGTTATTAATGTATCAAGAAATTTAAAAAGATAAAAATTTATAGGGGTTAGAAGCTATGGGTATTAAAAATCCATCCTCAATGGCCATTTTAGGGGACTCAAAAGGATCCATGATGCCAAACGACCATTTCCCGATGACAAAGAACCACCATAGAGCCATGCTTTTCCACTATTATTCAACGCCAATCCTTCTTGGATATCCATGATCCTCATTTTCATCATTTCTATCATGTTTGAGTAGTTTTATTTATTATTGTTGATGTTATAAGAGGGGTAGTTGGTACTAGGGATTATTTCGTTTTCCTATTCATGTTTTGGATTGTTGCAACATTATTTATAAATTACAATTAATTTTATTTTTGAATGTTATTAACCATTGATTGTGATATTTCATGTCTTTATGTTATTATATTAGTTAGTTTACCTATATTTAATATTACTATTAGGAAATATAGGTTATTTATGTTTAAATATGGTTTTGAATTGCCTAGTTTTGTGATTGTAGTTAGTACATGACCATTCGAATAGTGAAATACCAAGATGAGTGTAAGGTTCCTAGAACAAGGATCCCTATTTATCCAATTACGACACCAAATATGAATAAATATATAATCAATTGAATCCTAAGTGCACAAAACTTAATGTCACTAAACCAAGACTGCATCACCTTTTGATTTAAAACCACCTTTCCTTTTCTAAATTGTACTCTTTTTTTGATCAGTCAAACTATTACAATCTATATTTGTGTAATTAATTCATATCATACAGACCATCACAGTGGGTATTACAGTTAGAATTTCCAATGTCCAAAAATTTTTAGTTAGATTTTTTGATTTTTATATTTAATTAAATTTGTGTATCCTTTTAGGAAATTAACAATGCCCTATGGGGTGTTAGAAAGTATCTATAATTATCCAAATGTTCTAATCTATGTCGAAAATATAGTGTTTTACAAAAATAATGAAAATATTTGAAAATATTTTTTCACTTAAATAATTAATTTTTTATATTTTGAGGCAGTAAAAGTTTGTATGACCCTAGAACACCCTAATAGTAGAGGGGTGTATCAGGGTGTCAAATTTTTAATTAAAAGTGATGAATCATGTTCTCATTTTTGTAAAAACATATAAAACCTATCCAATGGAATCAAAAAGTTATTAAACATTCACATGCATAGAAACAACACAAAAATTTTACATAGTTAAACAATAAAAGAATGTCCTAGGTGAATATTTTAAAAAAATGTGGGTCATTCATAAATCCTCAAAGATTCAATATTTGTTGTGGAATATTTAAGATCAATCACAAACACTCTATGCCAAACACACTTCCTTTACAATAATTTAGGGATAACACAATTTATCACTTTGAACACTTCCATTTAATCCCCTACCTAAATACCATGATTGAAGTATTACTTGGTTTAATGAATTTAATGCTGCTTCAGTAGATTGGAATTTAAGTCATTGTTCTAAAATAACACAAGAACATAGTTGCACTTTAGTCCAAAGTTGATGCACTTGAAAGAACAGTTCTCTTAAACTAGACGTTCAACAATATTGTTCACAAAGATACCAACTTTAATGAAACCCCCTATATTTATCAATGAAATTATAGTGTTTGTGAACCAACACATCTTCGTAAAGATCTAGGCTGATGCAAATAAATCAGCCTTCAAAAATCTCCCAGCCTTCGTGAAGCTACCAGCAATTATGAAACTCAATGTATTTGTGAAACTCCAGGCTCTCATAAAACATCCCTTTATGATATTCCGTAGAATAAATTAGTACGAATCCATTCCATTAATGATTCTTGATATCAAAAATAATTCTTGACTTATAAAGATTTTTTAATAGGTATACCTTCATGAAATCAGAGCGATTCACCGTTTCCACCACTACTCTTTCTGATTTCAAATTTGGTGTGGTCACCTATTTATAGATATCCCCTTGTGAGGATCCCAAGATCGCAGTGGAATTTCAATAAACTATTTATCCATGATATTAAAGCACCTCTTTTTGAGATGATCAATTAATATTTTACTCATTTTAAAACCTCCCCATAGTCACATAGATATACAATCTTGAAATCACACATTCATGAAGCTTCTCATAGTTATGAGAAAATCAGCTTTCCATCATATGTTCATGATGATCCATGGTTTCATGAAAACCCAACCTTCACAAAACCCAAACTTTGGGAAAACCATGATTTGTGAAACTTATTCAATTACTTTATTAATAAAGAGAAAATCATGGCAATTTACATTTCAAGAAGCATTATACTTTCTCAATATTTGGAGATCAAAAAATTTGGAAAACATTGGGAATTTATTCCACATTCAACACTGAATTCATCAACTTTGTTAGATATATTGCATTGTAAACTCCCTCATCAAGCCTAGTGTGGATTGACAACAAATATAAAAACACACTTAATTTATAGCTGTGAGAAAACCTTAGTTCAAAAACTTACGCCCTTTGTCTTTGTTGGAAGTCTATAGAGAAAATTAAATAAAGCACCAACCTCGATAAAAAAACTGATATTCCTAAAATATCTCATTCATCACTCTATGTTTACATGATCAAGTCTCAGCGTAAAAAACAAGAGTTAAAAAAGTGAATTTAATGCCTCCATAGAACACCAACCAATCGTGTATAACATTCCAACAAACCTACATATCAATCATTGAATTCCACTTTCCACTTATCATACACATTTTCAATAAACCCAATGAACAAGTATTCCAACATGGAATGATCAAAAGAAACACCCCCTAGATAGTATCTCCCCTATAAACATGCATCAAAATCATAAAGAGATTAAAAATAATAATAAAAATATGGGGATGGGAATAGTTATACCCTCTCTATGCATTGCAAGGTGGATGGACACCGGGGTTTAACCAATGTTTCATGAACATATTTTCTCCCAATGGCCATGTCATAATGTCATCCACCTGGTCATCATTTCCAATATTCTATATTTTGATCCCATCTTGTTCACCAATTTCAAAATGAAGTGATATATAATCCCAAAATGTTTTGTATGAGAGTGATGGACCATTTTCTTCATAAGATCGATCATGTTATTGTTGTCATAGTGAATCACTAATGGTTATTTCACATCATCACTAATATCATTCAATTGTTACTTCATCCATAATATCTTACTGCATAACTTTGTATAATAGATATACTCTGCTTAATAATACTAAGAGAAGTTCTTTCTTATATCTTGTTCAACCAACCTATACAATTTTCCAAATAAAAAATCCTCAACCGGCTGTGGAAATTCTATCCACTATATCCCCAGCCCATTCAACAACATAAAATAAAGATAATACATTTTATCTTCATGTTACAAAGTATATGAAAAAAATTAAGAGTACCTTGAATATACATCATTATTCTTTTAACTATTTCCAAATTATCATCCTTTGGATTACATTGAAAGAGAGTTGCAAAGAAAGTTGTGATGATGATATATGGACTTTGTAATGTCATTTATAATATGATTCAAATTATTATTCTATATAGGGTGGGGTAACTATTTGTCCCACCCTCATGCTATCCATGTTTTGTTCCAACCATAATCAGAGTCAACATTGGTTTGGTGTCATGCATGTGGAATCTCATTAGCATCTCAGTTGAATATTTTTAGAGATAAATAAAGGTATAATATTTTTTTAAACCAAATAAAACATCAAAAGGTATGTGAGTTCACCAATAATATAAATTTAAATTATATATTTTAAATGATTACTATACTCTTCCATGGATCCCTTCATGCTTACATGAAATATAATATCATACGTATACATAAAAACATTAAATTGATATTTCTATGGATTCTTCACATAGATATTATTGTTGAAAGCACCTCATTTAAATTTTAGTTTATTTAGATAATAATCTAGTTGAGAATACAATTCATCTGTTTCCTTCTTCACACCACAGAGACCTGTCATTAATCTAAAAACCATCACATCATCATTCTCAATAAAAAAATCCTAGTGGTTGTTCAATATATAATCCTTCTTAGAGAATTCTATTTAAGAATCCCATTTTGAAATTCATATTACAAAAACCATAACCTCATCGAATTGACATGGAAAGGAAGAGGCTAATCAAATCTAGTGAATCTAGTGGAGAAAATGTTGCTTCATTATCAATTCCTTCAGTCTATGTATACCCATTACACACCAAGCATTCATTATTTCTGATCATATTTCCATCCCCATAAAATTTATTCATGATGATCTACTTTTTTCCAATCATAATGTGACTCTATGGTCTCTTAACATGATCTAATGTTTGGTTATTGATAACATCATCCATTTATTCATTTAAATCCTATACCAATTATTCTTACATAACTACTTCTTCGAACGAGGTTGGTTCGGTAATTGATATGAAGGAATAATGTGATACACTTCTCATTGTATTTGTTTATGTTGGTGGAGTCCAGTCACTAATGATGTTGGATTGACCAATTTTTTCCCTTCTATTTCCCCTGTGATGTTTTGATAATGTTTCTTTAGTAATTGTTTCTCCGATGCTTTCGCCGGGGTGCGCGCATCCGTCTGTGGGGAGGACGCATTGCTTGTTACCCCACATTCCGGCTTTCCATAGGTGGGCAACATCCGTTCCTTATTCAGGGATGTCTGCTCCTTGATCGAAACCAGGATGATGGGATGTCGATTCTTCCTTCCGTGGATTCCTCCTCGGAGCTCATCACCTAGTCTGAGTCTCCCTCATAGATTTAAGACGGGTTCGTGAAGCCCATTCCTGGTGCCATATCTACATGGACACCAGTTAATTACGCTGCTTCCGTCGAGACACTCCAAGGGGTCTCGTCGGGGCAGCAACCTTCAGTGAGGAGAATGGTCATGTTGGGGCGTCGTTGGCATGTCTGTCTTTGGTCCCTCATCACAGGGCTTCTCGAGGGCGCGGAAGCCCAAGGCATCCCATATCAAACATGGGGAATGTGTACCATCTGAGGTTTTCCTCAGCTTCCCATGTTTAACACGGGGTATGTCGCGAGATTAACGTCTTGTGGAGACGGATCGGGTTGAAGGGCCCCTAGGGGGGAACACCGATGTTGGGGCCAGCATGTGGGAGGCTTCCTGGATTCCATGGAGTGGGATGGGGTGGCATGATCTCACCGGGATGTGGCGGCCCGGGTAAGGATCAGGATGGATGGTGGAGTGATACATGGGGATTACGTTCTGAGACGGCCCAAGAGGGGGAATACTGTTTAACATCATGTGGGATGAGATACAGTTTAACGTCATGCGGGACGAGGGGTTTGGGGCTTACGCTCTGAGGCGGCCCAGGGTGGTCAGGGAACCGACATGGAGAGGTCGGGATGACCGGGTGGTGGGAATGAACCTCGTGGAGGCTTCCTACATACCGTACGTTAGCACAGATCAAAGTCCACGTAGTTCTCTGGGATGGGGCTTACGCTCTGGGGCGGCCCATGGTGGTCAGAGAACCGACATGGAAAGGTCGGGACGACAGGGTGGTGGGCTTGAACCTCGTGGAGGCTTCCTACGTACCGTGTGTTAGCACAGATCAAAGTCCACGTAGTTCGCTGGGATGGGGCGTACACTCTGGCGCATCCCATAGTGGTCAGGGAACCGACATGGAGAGGTTGGGACAATCGGGTGGTGGGCTTGAACCTTGTGGAGGCTTCCTAGGTACAATGTGTTAGTAGGGATCAACGTCCACATAGTTATCTGGGATGGGGATTACGCTCTGGGGCGGCCCATAAGAGGATGTCATGGTCGATGTGCACTCTAAGCCCATGTGAGTCATGCTCGGTGTGGGAAACAAGAGGCAGCAGGGACCAGATGATCACGTCGTGAAGGGTGTGTCCATGAGAAACGGAATAGGGCTTACGCGTTGAGTGGCCCAAAGTGGAGACATGGGCTTACACGTGGTTAGCGGCCCTTAGTGCCGGGGCTTACTCCAGGGTGGAGGCCCGTGGTGCGACAAAGCGCAGTGGGAACAGGACTCCACCAGCCTTGGCAGGGGGAAGTACGGAGATGCACAGGTGAAATCATCCGCAAGAAAGGCTAGGGGATTATGCTCTGAGGCGGCCCTTCCCCCGCGGACAAACGCCACTCCGACAAGGAGGATCTCATTCCATGTGAGGAAGAGTCCATTCCCGTGGAGATGAGTGGGCGTAAAAAATATCCGATCTAGGGGGACCCTGCATGCGAAGAACAGGGTCAGACCAGAGTTTAACATCTTGTGTTAAGGACGAGGTGCTTAGTAGATTAACATCCTGCATCTTGGAAGAGGTGGGGTCTCTCCACACCACTAGGGCATACATGCCCAATGCCCTCTACCCCTTGTGGGAGGGAAGGCATTGACAAGGCCATAATGAAGGGGGGCCACAGGGCGAACCACCGGGGGGTCCACGTTAGCGTGGCTATGCAATGAAACAATAGCTATTAGCGCGACTATGCGAAGAAGCATAAGGTAAAGCAACGAAACGGGAAACACGGCCCAAGGGACCTTGAGGATACTTCGCACGAGCCTGGAAGTCCGTACGAGAAAACAATGCATGGCGCGCATGCCTGGACGGGGAGACATCAGGTGCCGGTGTTGGGGGGCAGCCAAGGGGCGTCAAGGTGAAGGGTCCTGGGCTTTGCGCGCAAAAAAGAAGGTTTTCCCACAAAACACTGGAACGGCTCACAATTGGAGCAAGGGAATTGCACGCGGAGGGAAATACATGCAGGGTTTTGCGCGCACGGCAGGGTATTGCACCCACGAGACACAGATTGCGCGCAAGGAAGGAACCCAGGGAAGGGGGAAAATTCACTGAATTCGGTGGAGTTGTGCGCAATGGCGGACTCTGGGGAAAGTTTGCGCGAAATTAGGGATTACCTGGAAGCCATATTGCGCGCATGGGAATCCGAATTGCGCACACGAGAGTGGCTTCAAATTCCGGAACCCCCAAACCGTTCAGGGTCACCTTCTATTTAAAGGTGACCCCCAGTGCGGAATCTAGGCGGGACGCGAAATTATTCGCGCTGAGCACGGCAAGCGTGCAAAAAATTGCCGCGCAGAATTGGGGCGCGCAAAGATTGCACGCCTCATCGGCTCAATTCTGCGAAACCCGGTGATTCTACGTGCGCAGATCAATTTTTCGCACGGATCTTCCTATATTTCGCGCACCACATTTCAGGCCTCCGGATCGGGCCTCTGATTCCGAATATGACTTCGCATTGTCATTTAGAAACTTCCTCCGAGAGATACAGACTTTTTTCGGCATCAACAAATTCCCCCATTGGAATTGGATCGACGAGCGGTCGCAACGATCAAATTCGAAGGGAAACGCCGAAACGCCAAAGTTCTAAGTCTCCCAGTCAAGTTGCGCGCAGAAGTCCGAAGGGGCATGCAAAAATACGGACGCGCACGGATCCTCTTTCCACGTGGTGTGGAACCCTGGCCTCGCCTATAAAAAGGGGCGCTGGGTCCCAGATCCTTACTTCCGCTTTGTTCCACGTGATAAGCTCATCGCTCTCGCGCGCGAAATCGCTTCCGCGGCTGCGCGTAAAAACACTCTGGTAGGGTGGAATTTCATCCGAAATTCAGCCGTGATTTCGCGCCTGTTCGGGATTTTCCACGCTTCGCGTGACGATTGCGTGCTCATCTCCAGGATTTCGTGCAACTCATCCAGATTTTGCGTAGAACTCTCCGATTCCGCGCACTGCATCCTGATTTCGCCCAACTCCTGAAAAATTCGAGATGGCCACAAACCGAGTTGTTGAGTGGAATGTCGCTGCCCGCAGGACAGAAATGGCGGCGAACGAGGAGGTTTATGGCGCCAAGGTGATCGTTCCAACAATATGACCTTGTTCAATCTACTGACTCTGGCCCAGAAGACATATCCCTTTTCGGACAACCTCCCGCTCTAGAATTTTGGCATCCTGGAGGAGGTGTCACTGCTGGGCTTCAAGGTGGACACGCCGCGGTCTTGGTTGACTCAGGAGGACACACTTCCTCACTACAACATCACCAACAACGACCATCCTAACAGGGAAACTAGACATATAGAAGTATATGTCCTGAACCTGAGGACTATGACCATTACCGGGGATGAGCCTGTGACAGAGGATTCTCCGACCCTCTACGCGAGCACATTCTATCAGAGCATCACGGATGACACGAAGGGCTGGCTGAAGGATTGGGACCTGCGGTCTAGGAGCAAATTCACCTGCGAATGGGCCTGGGAGTTCTGGGTTTCCCATACCTTTGACCAGTTCAGGGACAAACTACGGTATATCAGCCTATTCGAGGTGGTATGGACATCACAGTTCCACTTCCACCACAAGCATGAACTCGGACCGGAGCTATTAACCTGGTGTTCTCCTGACACCAAAACATTCCACCTTCATCATGGGGAAGTCGACATCAGTCTCTGGGGCGTTCACTTCATCGGAGGTATCCCACTGGAGGGTTAACAATACGATGAGTTATTTCCTCCAAAGAACACCTGGGGAGACAGGTCGCGGAAGCCTATGATGATGTGGCACATGTTGGAGCTGGCCAAAGAGAGGCTGGGGGTCAAGGACCTTCTGAAGGACGTTCCCTTCAATGGCTGGTTCAACCTGTTCCTCGAGAAGGATCCGACCATCAAGATGCCGGGACAGGGAAAACGGTGCCCAACTGTGACTCAAAGGAGCAGGGATGGGTCATACTGGAGGACCCTGGAGGTGGGGCAATATCAATCATGAGGCTACCGCGTCATTGAGGCCCAGGACCCGAACGTCCGGTATGCCGGGTTCCATGCCGCCTTCCTGAGTGGGTGGCTCTTGCAGGTGCAGGACACGAGGATGGGCGTCTATCCACCAACATTGGTGATGGCGGGCTCCATGGCCCCCAACAAACAGTTCAACTTGGGCGTCCCCATACTGGCCAAGCTGTATGCCATCCTGGGGCGCATCTCACGAGGGGGGTTGCCTTAGAGAGTTTGTGGTCCCTTCCAGATCATCCATGGCTGGGAGGAGGCTCATCTCAGCGGGTACACTTTCCCAAACGTCGTCCGTCCTCCGTGCAATGGTCTGCGACCGTCGTTGCTAAACATCGCAGGGGTGGCGCTGATGATGCTCAATGAGGAGGGCGTGAGGATCCGCATCGGCAACCATGCCAACTTCAACTTCAGCCCATTCCCCACCCAAGTCAGCTAGTTGGTGGACAACGGTCGAGGATGTCCGGAACAGCAGGAATACTTCCAGAGCATTCGGGGCAGGGTGCTCGTGGCTCGGATCGACGGGAAGGTGATATGCGAGCCTTACGTACCATCCCGATTTTCCAGGCAGTTTGGGTGCCTCCAACAAATGCCGAAGAAGGTATTCACGGCTGTATGGTAGGAGAAGAATCTGTGCGCCCCGCACCAGATGTGGCTAATGTTAACCACCTTCGGTTCTGGCGATGTCAACACTCTTCCCCCCGCCGGGGTCGATGGTGGCCTAGCAACCGAATATGTCGAACACTGGACCCTTGAGTACCATGAGGGGCTATTACCCAAGTGCGTCCAGTAACTCGAGGTTACTCGTGCGGAAACCGGGTGACGGGAAAGAAGGCATGGTGCCGTCGGAAGGGGAGGACCAAGGGCACGTCAGGCAGTGAGGCCTGCACAGGCCAGGACTTCGGCAGTGGGAACATCACATGGTGCTGCCACATCCTCGTTACCCGCAGGGGGGTCACATGAGGTGGCTCGGGAACTGCCCGGGAAGCAGATAAGATATCTGCTCGAACCATCCCAAGACGCAATTCCCATGGAACTATGGTTTTCTTGGATGACCCTACGGTAATCGTTGAGCGTCGAAACCATCTGGCAGAAGATAATGAAAAACGGGATCCAACTGCCAGAGGTCGGGCTCGTTCGAATTACCGACCGAGTAAAATTGAATAGGCGACATGATTATCTAATGACCATGGATGCATACGCACCTCAAAGGGGGTGGCGTGCAGAGCCCCCTTTCCTAGTGAAAGCGATGCTCGGCCAGGAGCATGATCTAGAAGCGATGCTGCCGGGAGAAGGCGATAGTGACAAGGTGCTGGAGGGGGAGGAGGGAACCGAAGAGGACGAAGGCGAGGGAGAAGATGAAGAAGAAGAGCCTGAAAGTGAGGGGTCGCAAGGGGTGACCTACCAAGGGAGTCTCCGAGAGAGAGGAGAGATTGCCGACTCTGATCTCGACATAACCGAGATTCTCGAGGTTTGTCTCTGTCTTCATTCATTTCCCTTATTCATCCATTCTCCTTTCCAAATTCTAACTCACTCCCCCATCCTACTCAGGAGCAGTTGAGCGTTGGACGGGCGTCCCCACCAGAGGAGGGAGGAGAGGAACCAGTGGGATATGATGGGGATCGACACCCATCATTGAATTAACAAGCATGGAGGGGTCTCCCCTTACGACGGCTCCTGCAGCGGCCAAAACACCGGGGACCGATGCTCTGGATTCCTGTAAGTCTCATGCTTCACTACTGGTGCGTGGTGTCAACATATCCCGTCTGACCAGCGGATGCCTTGAGCAGTGATCTCAACAATGGAGGCACGTTAGGCTGCAGAGCCCGAGCCGTCCGCGAGTGGACCAGTGGCGGACATACCACCTCGTTCAGAACATGCTCCCTACACTGAGTCGGCCCCGACAATTGATGAACAGGGGCAGTGGACATCAGCGGTGCTGTTCCCGAGATGAGGTCGGAAGCTGGTGGAGGCATCATTGCTACTGCGGAAAGAAAAGAAGGTCGCCCGGATGTCGAGGATTCTATTCCTCATGGAGGTGTCCCTGTTGAGGATCCTAATGTCGATCTGCTGGCTGCCTTCCCCATATACCGACTCGCTGAGCCCAAGGAGATAGATGACTTAGACTCAGAGGTAGCAGAGGAGAGCCGGATGACATGGTGCAAGGGGTGCAAGTGTATCCAGTGTTTCCTCAGACAGCCCCAGTCGAATTGGCTGAGGCGGATGGGATCACTTCAGACCTGGCTGCTCTTCCTATGCACCGGAGGGGCTGATGCTCAGCGTCTTCATCTGATGGTCCGTGATTACATGGCTGAGAAGATACGTGAGAGATGTCGGCGCACCGACATGCCCAGTGTCGGGGAGGATCGGCGAGCGCTCAAGCTCTATTGAGGGTGGAGCAGGAAGCCCGAAACCTCCAAGGGCAGGCGGAAGATAATGGGGCCTTCATTGCAACATGCTCTAAGCTCATGGAGCAACTGATGGCCCAGCTGGTTGATGCACATGAACAACTGGTGGAGGCGAGTCACCAGATGACCGTACATTGAACCGAGCGGGCACAGGCACAAGCTAGGGCTGGCGAGCTACGTTCTATGGTGGCCAACGAGGAGAGAGTCTTCAAAGAGCGAGAAGAGGTCCTACAGGCTACCAGCCAAAGGTTAGAAGCGATAGAAAGATTGCTTCATCATGCTGATCCCTAAGGGCTTTGTTTTTTCCATCTCATGAACTTTCTTCTTGTACTGCTCATCGTCTCAATCCAATATATGGCCAACTCCCTTCATATGTACCCCTGTATTAATGCGCTCATCCATAGTTTCGAAACAAATAGCAACTCATCCCTAGGCTCCTGTGGGTCGTGCCCAACGCAAGAAGCTGAAGATGCTCGTACCATCGTTTCGTTCAACTGTGGGGCATTGTCCAAGCTTCAGGCATCCAAAATTGGGCCTGGAATTTTGAGGGTACCCCGGTCCGATTGATGTGTTGACTCCTCAATGTGCTCTAACACACGAGCGGGGCGATGCCGGGGCATCAAAATCCCTCTGAACATAGGGGGATGGAGAAGAAGGGTGAATCACGCCGCCCAAAATCGGAACCCAATGGGGTGCAACCATGGAGGATAACTGTCAACCGTGGTGGAAACACATCATCCATATCATGTTGCCCTAGAATGGTGGACAATAAATGAGGGCTGATCGCTGACCATGTTCGCAACACGGGGCCTAACTCAAATATCGTCGGTCAATTTTCTGGAACGTTGGCCCATGACAATAGGTGGACCATAGGTCGAGCATCCATACTGTTAGGGGGTCCCGTCAAAAATGAACAGTCCTCCTAAATGTTGGCCCAGGATAGTTGGCGGACCATAGGTCGAGCATCCATACTGTTATGGGGTCCCGTCAAACATGACCAGTCCTCCGGAACGTTGGCCCAGGACAGTAGGCGGACCATAGGTCGAGCATCCATACTATTTAGGGGTCCCGTCAAACATGAAAGGAAATGAGGATCTGAATAAGGGGGTAGACAAAGCGTGGAAGGTGGAGTGGTGGTTTGTTCGAACATATTCCAACACTCCCGAAATTGCGCCACCATGGAGAAGGTGCATTAGGCGGACATACCGACCTGATCACAGTTCATCCCAATTTCCAGGCGGGACATCTTTGGCGAGAGAACTTCCACTTCCCATTTTTATCATGGGGAATCCCAAACCTGCTCTGGGTAGATGTCCTGATTACACAACTTCCCATGAAGTCGGGCCGAGGGGCTGACAATAAAGAAGGACGGGGTTCAGTAATCCTTGGGGATAGACCCAAGACAAAATGCATGGGTGGTCCTATGTATCTCATTAGAACGAGAATCAAGCCACACATAGTTCTTGAAAGCGTCTTAGTTTAAGGCCTTAGAGCTTGGACCGTGAATGGGAAAGGGGAGAAACAGACACATGGCAAGGCGGTTACAAAACCCGGTGTGAATGAAGACCTAAGCCCTGCTTACCATGTGCACTCCGGGGAAATGCTCGAGTCGAGGGACCGAACACGAAGGCAGGCTGGGGCTTCGGGGAATTGCCCCAGGTGCTCCTACGTATCTCCTACAAATGGCATGGCATGTGACCAATACCCAACGTGATGTCCTCTACAACGAGGTCATCACAATGCAGTGCCGTTTTTCGTCTTGCAGCCAAGATGATAATGTCACTGTTTAGGGTCGTGTGATAGGACCAGCAATATAGTTTAAGGTTGTATGGTTTGGACTGAAAGCATAGTTTAAGGTCATATGGTTTCGACCGGACCAACAACACAGTTTAAGGTCGTATGGTTTGGACCGACAGCACAGTTTAAGGTAGTATGGTTTGGACCCACAGCACAGTTTAAGGTCGTATGGTTTGGACCAATAATACAGTTTAAGGTCCTATAGTTTGGACCAACATCATAGTTTAAGGTCATATGGTTTGGACCAAAAGCACAGTTTAGGGTCATATGGTTTGGACTAGACCAACAACACAGTTTAGGGTCATATGGTTTGGACCGACAGCACAGTTTAAGGTCGTATGGTTTGGACCGACAGCACAGTTTAAGGTCATATGGTTTGGACCAACATCACAGTTTAAGGTCATATAGTTTGGACCAACAGAACAGTTTATGTTCATATGGTTTGGACCAACAACACAGTTTAAGGTCATATGGTTTGGACCAACAGCACAGTTTAAGGTCGTGTGGTTTGGACTGACAGCACAGTTTAAGGTCGTATGGTTTGGACCATCCAAGAGAGGAGCCTCGGGCCAAAGGGGCCTACGAGGGTTCAACAATTAGGGGGGGGGGGGGGGCAGGAGATGCTATATCCCAGCTATGCTGGGCCCGAAACGCAATGTCCGGGCGACTCCTCGTTTCCCATGGGGATGAGGGTCAAGCTGCACACAACCTGTAGAGAAGAGACCCAAGCACATATTCTAGCGCTCAGATTGCGGGAGCCCCAAGAGACACCGTTACGCAGCTCGGTCTGTCTGATGTGCGGGGGTGTACTGAGGGTTAGTATAAGGAGTGTCGAGATTCCACCTTGACATAGCAGGGCAGAACATGACATGAACCATGTGACCAACATTTAGGGCCCAGGAGAACCGGTGTGAAGACTGAGGATTACTACTGACCATGTTCGCAACACAGCATCCTGTCGTGTCAGCCATGGGGAAAAAATGAGCATCAACCGCTGAACATGTTCGCAATGAGGGATTTTTATCAATTTGTTGTCTGAAACCCTCAGGGGCATTGGCCCGGGACAGTAGGAGAGCCCTTGGGCGTTGTATCCAGGTCGTTCATGGGGGTCCCTCCAGGTGTGAAGGATGACGGGGGCCCGAATGAAGGGGGACACGAAGCTTGTCAAGTGGATGGAACTTGCCTAAGTCGAATCTGGCACTCCAAGTCCTAGACCAGAGTACCCTGAGCACATTAGCGGACCACTGGAAAGGGTTATAGGGCTCAGTCTGAGAGCGGCCAAAAGATGGCAGATCCTCGGGAAAAAGAGGGGGCGTAATGCCAAACACCCTGGGAACTAGGAGATCATGGGATCTCCTAATATATGGGGCTAGACCTTATATCTAGGTGCTCAGGCGGTCCTACATATCCAATAAGGATGGGAATCAAGCCATACGTAGTTCTTGAAAGCGTCTTTTAATTCCATTGGACATAGGAGGGCTAAATCCTGAGGACAGGGTGCGCGTGGTGTAGCTATTGAAAACCCAACATTAATGGGGACATAATCTCACACCACGCCACGCGATCCTGTGGTCAAGGTCCCAAAGGCGAAACATACGTGACAGCAGACCTCAAGCTGGACCCAAAGATGAAAATTCTGGGCGTTCCTATGTATCCCATTAGGATGGGAATCAAGCTAGATGTAGTTCTGGAAATATAGTTTAACGTCATGTTGGATGAAATATGGATCTTAGTTTTAGGTCTTAGATCTCCGACCAAGAGGATCATAGTTTTAGGTCTTAGAACTTGGACCAAGAGGATCTTAGTTTTAGGTCTTAGAATTCGGAACAAAGTGCAGTTAGGGTTGTGCGGGACCATACAGTTGAAGGTCATGCAGGACCATACAGTTTAAGGTCATGCAGGACCACACAGTTTAAGGTCATGCATGACCATACAGTTTAAGGTCAAGCAGGACCATACAGTTTAAGGTCATGCAGGACAATACGGGTTAGGCAAAGTACTTCTTGAGGATCCTGGCGTTGGTGGGAGGAGTGATACGCTCACCATCCATAGTCACTAGGGAATACATGCCATTGGGATAGACCTTGTGGACAATAAAAGTCCCCTCCCACTTGGGATCCAACTTGGGTGGTTTCCTGCCGGGAATCATTAGCGCTCTACGAGCCAGCACCAAGTCACCTTGCAGGAAGGAGCGGAGGCGAACCTTCTTATCAAAAGCTCGAGCCATCCTGATCTGATGCCTTTCCATGTTATGTAAAGAGTGAATCCTACTTCTGTCCAGTGATTCCAATTCGGCTAGATGGATCTCGAAAACTCTATCCGGCGCTTGCTGGTTGTAGACTCACGTGCACAATGAGGGCAGCTGGACCTCTATGGGAAGGACGGCCTCAACTCCGTATACCAGGGAATACGAAGTCACCTGGTTGGAATTGTGAGTCGTCGTCTTATAAGCCTAGAGGGTGTTGGGGAGCTTGTCCTGCCAAATTTTCTTGTTATGACCAACCATTTTTTTGCACATTGTTAGAGAGGGTTTTGTTAAACGCCTCAATCTATCCATTCACCTGCGCATGATAGCGGGTGGTGGGGTTAGAGCGAATGTTGTACTTGGCGTAGAATCTCTTCAGCTCAGCCGCTCGGATGTTGGTTCCATTATCCGTGAGGATAGTGTGAGGTATTCCAAATCGGTGGATGATATTGGAGCTCACGAAGTCGGCGATAGAACCAGCCTTGACTTCCCTGAGCGGGGCTGCCTCTGCCCACTTTGAGAAGAAATCTGTGGCAGTCAAGATGAACCGGCAATGGCGGGCCATCGCCGGCAGGTAAGGCCCTATGACATCCAACCTCCAGATCACAAAGAGACAAGAATACTTAGTAGTATGGAGAGTCTCTAGTGGATGATGCACAAAGGTAGGATGAACTTGGCACGCATGACACCTCATGGCATACTCGATGCAGTCGTAGGTCATGGAGGGCCAGAAGTATCCCAGCCTCTGAATCTGGTGGGACAACTTCGACCCGGTCTGGTCGGTGCCATAGGAACCAGTGTGCACTTCTTGCATGACCTGTGGGATCTCAACTCCTTGAAGACAACGGAGGAGAACACCGTCAAAACTGCACTTGTAAAGGAGCTACTAACGACTGGGACCGCTTTGAAGGGTGAACTGCGGCGCGCGACGCCAGATTCATTCCTGCTCTGCTTGGTCCATTGGAAGATTGCCGTGCAGGAGATATTCAACCAATGGTGTCCTCCATTCAGGAACTGTCTCGATCACCACGCCTGAAGCCTTGGGGGGTCCCGACGTAGGGGCACCAGCGGTGAGATGGTTCACTCACGGGCCACGATCGCCCTTTGGGATAACATGAGAAATGACTCTCCGGTGTGCCACGTGGATGATTAGGTCATCATGTTCGGGCTCCGCGAGTGATACGGCCAGGCTGGCCAAAGCATCTGCTCGACTGTTCTTCAACCTGGGAACGTGAACGAAATCTGGTTGGGAGGGGAACTTAGCCATTAGATGGAGGGTGCACTCCAGCAATGGCATGAGTTCTCGCTTCCTGATAGCATAGTCACCATTAACCTACTTGATGACTAGCTCAGAGTCCCCTCTTACATACAGGTGGGGTACGTTAACCTCCAGAGCCAACTCGAGGCTAGTGATGAGGGCGTGATATTATGCCTCATTGTCAGTGCAGCCTTCTGACAATAAGAAAGAATATGGCTGAACGGCTTGCTCCGGGGTGATGAAGACGATACCCAGGCCCACTCTGTTAAGCCTAGGATCATTGAGCATTCTACCGGTAGGGATTCATGAGGTGCCGTCAAAGTGCATCTACCAGCATGGGGTGGCGTGATTGACTGAGAGGATTGCCTCATCAGGAATGCCCAAATCCAGTGGCTGGTCCGTAGAGGTTGGGTGGGAAGCTAAGAAGTCTGCCAACGCCTATCTTTCGACGACCTTCTGAGGTACGGACCTTATGTCGAACTGCTGGAGGATCACCGCCCAGCGTTCCAATCGTCTGGTCAACATAGGCCGGCTCAGGATATATTTCAATGGGTCTACTCGAGAGACCAGCTATACCTCGTGGTGCTGCAAGTAGTGCCACAATTTCTGTACGATGAGTATGAGCGTCAGGCAGCTCTTCTAGATGGTAGAATATCTAATTTCCATGTCGAGGAGCATGAAACTGAGATAGTAGAGGCTATTCTCTTTTCCCTAGTTGTTCTTCTAGGCGAGAAGGGCGCCGAGGGATCGCTCCAGGGCGGTCACATAAAGGACCAGCGGCTTTCCGGGAACGGGTGGCATCAGGACCGGAGGTTGAAGCAGATACTGCTTGATTTCCTCAAAATCCGTATGACACTCTTCGTCCCACCCATAGGCGGCACCTTTCATCATGAGTCTAGAAAAGGGCTTACACTTGCCGTCCAGATTCGCAATGAATCGGCATATATAGGGTATGTGGCCTTAGAGGCCTTGAAGCTCCCGAATATTATTCGGGGGAGGCGTCTGACTGATGGCCTTGATCTTCTCGGGGTCGATATCGATACCTCGATACCTAACAATGAAGCCAATAAACATTCCGGTGGTGACCCCAAAGGCAAACATCAACGGGTTCAACTTCAAGTGAAGAGAATGGGGGAAACCAAACAATTTCTCATGGTCTCTGAGATGGTCCTAGCGCAGACGAGATATAACCACCAGGTCATCTACGTAGAATTCCACCAGTGTCCTGAGGATTGGCTTGAATATGCGGTTCATAGCCCGTTGATAGGTGGCACCCGCATTCTTCAGGCTGATGGGCATAAACCAGTAGCAGAAAGTACCCTGGGGGGCCCTGAAGGCCGTGAACTCTTCATCCTCTAGGGCCATCCGGATCTGGTTGTACCCGGAGTACCAATCCATGAAAGAGAGTGCTCGGAACCTGGACGTCGCATCGATCAACAACTCTGTCATGGGAAGGGGAAAGTCATCCTTCGGACAGTGGCAGTTAAGATCGCGGAAGTCAATGTAGAACCTGATCTGCCCATTCTTCATCCTGACGGGCACAATGTTGGCTAGCCACCTGGGGTACTGGAATTCCTTGATGAAGTTGGCCTTAATGATCTTATCATATTTGGACCCGACCACAACACCATGAAAGGGGTGCATCTTCCTGGGAGGCTTCTTGAATCCATGATGGTTTGATGGGAGGCCAAGGCAGTGGACGGCTACCTGGGGATCTAGTCTCGACATCCCGTCAAAACTCCAGGAAAACACATCACGGTGTTGTCTGAGGAAGTCTATGTACTGTTGTCATTCCTCGGGAGGCATAGCGGCGCTGACCAATGTGGGTCTCGGGTCCGCCTCACTACCGAGGTTCACCTGTACTAGCTCGTCGACTGTGGTGGAGACGCCCTCCTCAAAGGCAGAAGGAGCATCTTCCATGTCTTCTTCTCCACTTGTGGAAGGTTCGTCCAAGGGGGGAGCCGTTTCGGGGCTGCTCGACCCTGATGGGGAGCTGGCACCGGCTTGGGCAGTAGAGGTCGTCAAAACAGGAGGCTCATGCACCGCGGAGACCATGGCGACGAAGGCGGTTGATCCAATCCCATCTGGCCTTCGGCCCAAGGGGCCATGCTTTACGACATCAAAGAAGTTTTGACGCGTTGGCTTGAGCCGGTCGATTCTGGCTTGGCGAAACATACACGTATGACGTACTGCCGTTGCCATGAGCCCAACGTCCTGATATCGTACAGGGGTAGGATGCTCGTGGATCACCTGAGCCTGGATGGTGTAAGAGTAGGAGGTGATTTCCCGCCGTCGCTTAGACCCAGAAATATGCCTTCCTCTGGTACCCAATACAACAAAGAACCCTCCCTTATCGGGAGTTATGGCCTCCAACCGATAGATTGGGAAGACATATGCATCATCCAAACCTGCCCAGGGATCACTCGTGACAGCGGCGGGCTCAACCTCACATGCTAGGATTTTCTTGTCCTTGCTCTTGTAATAGTCAGCGTCTAGGTAACGAGCTTAACAAGAGGAAAACGGAGACGCGTCTCCTTGGAGCACACCCACTCGGCCCTTAAGGGAGTATTTGAGGCACTGGTGGTATGATGAGGTAACTGCTACGTGAAGGTGGAGCCACGGCCTTCCCATCAACGCGTTGTAGGTGGTTTCCTGAGAGACAACCATGAATTCAGTATTGGAAATTAACCCGCCGAACTGGGTCTTCAGACGAATCTTGCCGAGTGGAGTTTGCTCAGTCCTGTCATACCCTTGGATTCTGAGGTTGGAGGGCGTTAAATCATCCTCAGACAACCCCAGTTTTCGCAGTGTCCGAGTTGGGATCAAGTTAATCCCAGAACCCGTGTCGACAAGACAGTGACGGACTTCCACGCCATTGAACTGGCTGGTGATGTACAACGTGTGGATGTTCCCCTATATGGGAAGGTCTTCAACTTCACTGGAAAACGAGATAACCACCTGACATTTGGAGTCCTCAATCACCTCGGTGTGGAAGGCCTCTGTGACTGCTACCTCCATTTCAAACTGAAGGGGGATCTTTAGAGCCTCGACGAGCGCTTCACGCATTTCAGACGACAGGCGAAGGGACTCAAGGATTGAAATCAATGCCGGAATTCTGGCCAGATGCTTCAGGACATCATACTTTCACGCCAAACACAAGCTTCTTCTTACAGGAGGTCGCTCCGTGATTGGGGGTATGACGGGCCCTGCTAGCGGGAACGGTGAATGACTGGTACTAGGCACGTCCCGTTGTTCACTATCTCGGGAGGTGGCTATCGCGCTAGGACCGGAAGGCCATAGTCGGCTAGTGGCAGAGCTGGGCTGGTTGCGACGCGGGCAAGGTGGTTCCACCCGATCCAGCAACAAAAACGTTGGTGGAAGCGAACCTGTTGTCAACGGGTGAGGGAGCCGTGAGTGCTGCTCTCTATACCGGGCTTGCTGCCTGGTCTCGGTAGCGTGGACTACCTAACTAGAGGTGACAACTATCGTGCCCCGATGATTCACGTAGCCATGGCTTCGTCAACGTTGGCGACGGCTGGGGACATTGGGGAGGTCCACCTGGCGCTCCTCATCATCGGGAGCCAAAAAGGGATTTACCAACTCTACGGTGTTAACCTAAGCGTACCCCAGACTTTCACTCGAGGAGTCATCCACTACCGGAAGGGGTCTCGGAGGGATCCGTATTTCCGGGGGCATGAAATTGCCAAGTGTGCGAGAAGATGAAGGAAATGGCAGGGCGTGTTCTTTCTTCTTGCTCTGCCGCCTGCTCCTCTGGGAAGAAGTAGGCTGGGACAACGAAGCCAAAGCAGCACTCACAGACTCCGATGGCTCTGGCTGACTCAGGCAGGCACAAATGATTCCATGGGCACGGGCGACCGTCCTGCGGGCCATCCAGTCATTATACATCTAGGACCCACAGTCGAAAACTTATTCCCACCCATCCCCATTTTCATTACCACCATCTGATCCCACGAAGACACCTGCCACCTGTGCTGGGGCTGGGCCCAACTTGACAATGTTGTTGTCGATCTGGTCTTGGAGCCAGTCCTTGAACACATAGCATTGCTGGATGGTGTGTCCCAGGATCCGGTGATAAGGGCAGTAGTTTGGGTGATCAGTGAGACACGCCTCCTATGGCTTTCCGCACTCAGGCAGTCGCATGATTCTCTACTCCAAGGCGCTATGGAAATAACCGGGGATCTGGGCCTCGCCAAACGAGTAAGCTTGATTCCTTCTGTCTAGAAAGGGGACTCTTGGGGGCTGACCATGACCAGGGGCCGGAGGAGCAGGCCGAGGAGGAGGAGCCGGATTACCTTGCCTAGGTGGTGGCGGTGCGTTACGCGGAGGCGCCAGCCGATTTTGACGCGGTCGCTTCTGGGCTGGAGGCTGTGCCCGTGGGGGTGGACCCCTATGAGACTACTGAGCTGGCCTCACTGGAAGCAGCTCTAGCTGTATGGGGGCCTCTATCTGGGCCACAACAGTGGGCTCAGCCCTGGCGGCTCTCCTTTCAGAGATTACAGGAGGCAGTGGGCGTGCCTGACCGGCCTATTGCAAGGCTTCTTCAAGGCACTGAGCCTTGTCCGAGATGTCCCGGAACCCTCCAGGGTAATTCTGTGTGATTAGAGAAGGAACCAACTCCGCCTTGACGTTCCCTACACACATCTTCAATAATTTCTCCTGAGTCAGCGACATGTCAAGGGAGTACGTGATCCCCTTCCACCGGGCGTTGAAGTCCGCGACTCGCCCGTCGGGCCTTTGCCTGCACCTGAAGAGGTCAGCAATGTTCATCTTCCGTGTTGTGGAAATGAACTGGTAGAGGAATTGCCGGAGAAGGTCCTCCCAGCTAGTCAGAGATCCAATAGGGAGTTGGCTGTACCAGACGAATGCTGGTCCTTCCAGTGTCTGAACGAAGCACCGGAGCTTGGTAGCCTCCTGCTGCGCCGGAGTACCTAACATAGGCCCTCACCTCGAGTTGAAGTGGGACAAGTGTTGTGGCCGGTCTCTGGTCCCGTTAAAGGGGGAAAAAGTGGGGTTCCCAAATCCTGGCAGATTCGGCATGTCATCCACCCATGGTGGGTATGGCTTGCCATCCAGTGGGATTTCCACCTGTCGAGTTTCCAGGGCCTCCAAGCGGGCGATGAGTACTTCCATCAGATCATCCAGATGCGGATTCCAGTCCTGATGGGGATCTCTAACCAAAAGCGCATTTCCAGGCTCTTCGATATGGTAGTTACGCTCAGCGGCTCGCGGGGCAGCTAGCGGAGTGACTGTCGGGGCGATGGGAGGAAACCGAGCAGGGTCCCCCAGGTGGTCTCGCCATTCGAGAGGCTTCAGTGAAACATATCACACCCTCTTTCCATGGGATCTAGTTTCTCCCCTTTCGGGGAACATGACACGGTCACAGTTGCCTGGGGGAATCTCAACAAGAGGTAGATGCTCCTGCCCGAGCTGTCCTAGTCTAGGGTAACCGTAGTCAGGATGCCGCTCTGCAATGCGTTCGGCCAGGAGCTCATCAACTAGCCTCTTCTGCTTAGCTAGCTGTTGGTGCAGTGTGGCCTTCTCGGGATCTTCCTCTACCTTCTGCACCGAGACAGATGGGTCAGCGAGTTTGACAGACCTGACAGGCTCTTTACCCTTTCCAATGTTTCGGCCCAGTTTCAGTGCCTCCGTGGGTACAGGAAGACCTAGGAGGCTCCTCTGTTGGTGCATAATCCTCCCAGATGGGTCCAGTAGCGGCCTGTCCTTGGGGGGGGGGGGGTGAGTCCCCGTCGAGGGGCTCCACAATGTTTCCCTCATCTGAAAGGTCATCCATATTGACTACCACAACCCTTGGCGATGTTCCCTCAGGGTCGTCCAGTGGATCGGGCTGTCGGCGGATCGCACAGAAGAGGAGAGCAGCGTACTGCCCCCATCCGCGGACATGCACGTGGGGGGTGGCTTCCTTAATAACACTGCAGAGTACTTGAAAACTCTAGACACATTGTTGCTGGAGGGCCTTGTGGTGGTCCAGCGACTCGGGGTGCCGGACCGCGGGGAGTGCTGCTAGGTCAACCCGACGACACTGCTCACTGATCTCCTCGTGAGGCGCCTGGATCCCGGGATAAGGCGCTAGCTGATGGCGGAGGTGGGAGTGAGTCACCCGAATAATCTTGCGGAATAATTCAAACTCTCCCGGGATGAGTGACTCTAGCACATCAAAATCCGCTTCTGCGACTGGCCAAAACATCTCAAGGAAGTGGCCCACTGCAAGAACGGTCCAGAAGCTCCACAACTCCGGTTCGGGGTCTGGACCTTGCCGCCCCTGCTCATACACCGAGGAAAGTCGGGGAATTGGAAATGGCGCCGAGGCAGGCCATAGGGGCGGTGGGCTGGCTGGCGGGGAATACGGTGAATAGGCCGATTGGTCGCCGATCCCTGGGTCATCCTCCAGGGGTTACAGTGCCCTGGATACCACGTCGCGATAGGATGGGCTGGCGAATGGGCCTCCTGTCACAGCGTCGGTGCTCGACAAGGGTGTTTCGCCACGCGACTCTACCGTGGGTCCCCAGAAAAGGTCCCCACCCTCCATAATAGGGGCGAGAAGTGCTCTCGAGGAGGCCAATGGCAACAACGGGCTTGATCCCTGGCGGTATGACAAGCCCTCATCCTCCTGGATATAACTTTGAAGGGAGGAGGGAATCATACGGATCTCGCATTAGGGGAGTATGAGACTGACGCACCGTGTCCCCATCCCTACCCTCAACTCGAAGGGTTGGGGGGGGGGGGGGTTCCATCGTCGAGTCGTACTCTGCATCATAATCCGAGAAACGGAGTGGTCTAATTTCCATCCGGACTCCCCTGACATTCCTTTTACGGTGACGACGCCCGGCCTTCCTGCCCCTGGGTAGCTCATCAAGGTGAGAACAATTTCCGTCATGGGGTCCCCCGACCACAATAGAGCTGGGGAAGAGGGGACTGAAGGTCGTGGTGCGAGAAGCACTGGGACAGATGTCGAAAGGGACATGGGGAGGACCTCCATGTTAGTGAGCAACTGGATACACAATGGCTCCATACTCGCGGCCGACAGTAGGGGGAGTGACCTCATACCCCATGTAGTGGGCGCTATAAAGAGTCATACCCGGATCATATCCGTCGCGAAGAAGCTTTCGACTTTCCAGATCGGTGGCACGGAATGAGCCTTCATGGTGAGCGGCACTACCGTGGATTGGTTCGCAGTGGCCATTGCCAGTGTCCGCGACAAGGAGATTCGACCCAACTTGCATGCAGGGCGGTCGGGGTTTCGATCCCAGTCGGGCACGTGGCTTCCCTTGCTCAACGTGTGCGGGGATCTAGTAACAGGAGTCAGTAGTGGCTCAGGCCATAGTGGTTGCTGATGTGGATGCCCTAGAATGGGAATTCTCTCCCGCTCGTGCCCGACGCTGGCGTCGAGTCAGATGGGCCGGAACAGGCGGTGTGGGCATGAAGATTGCCTGCTCGGCTCGGGGAGTCGGGTGGCGGCGTCGACGTAGCCTAGTAGGGGTTCTTTCCATTAACCACTGAGACAGATCGCCGATCGAGTGGACCAGGACATCCCCCACCTCATTGGCGTAGGGTAGGGATGTGTCAAGGCACTCCGGGAATGGCTCCCGAAGCGGTTGAACGTCGGCGTGGGGAGCGGCGGCTCCCTGCGCGGCCCTCAAGGGTGGCGATGGTGGTGAGGCACAACCGCTTCTAGATGCAAGCGGGCCATGCCCCTGGTGGGGATGATCCCTTCCTCGTCATACCTACAAACCAGGTCATTGATCACCCTCCGCTGGATGATTTCTAACAGGGAGAGGGGGCGCAAGTTCCCAGCTGCTACAGCGGTCGAAGTTTGAGCGACCATGGAATATGTGGGACCACGCGGGGTAGCCGCGTCGGTACTGCCCCTGCCCCTGCGCCGATGGGTAGGTGGCGATCGAGCTCTAAATGCAGTGATCTGATTCCTGGATGCAGGGAGATGAACCCATTAGCGTCAATAGGAAAGAAGATCAACAACCAAGGCCCATCATCATTCCGTATTCCGTGGTTGGAGAGAGGGATCCACGCTGATGACTTCGTAGAACGGAGTGGTCAACATCCTGACGTCCTCGACCCCAGGCGGGTTCACGTCCCGGTGATGGTTACCCGGACCTGGTGACATGCTATTCTTCCGACGCCCCGACGGTTACCATTCCCCGTATTGAGAAGAAGAGATTCACATCAGGTTCACCATTTTTGTTGCTCCGATGCTTTCGTCGGGGCACGTGCATCCGTCTGTGGGGAGGATGCGCTTCTTGTTACCCCGCATTCCCTCTTTCCAAAGGCGGGTGACATCCGTTCCTTGTTCAGGGACGTCTGCTCCTTGATCGAAACCAGGATGATGGGATGTCGGTTCTTCCTTCCGTGGATTCCTCCTCAGAGCTCATCACCTAGTCCGGGGCTCCCTCATAGATTTAAGATGGGTTCGTGAAGCCCATTCCTAGTGCCATATCTACATGGACACCAGTTAATTACACTGCTTCCGTCGAGATTCTCCAAGGTGTCTCATTGGGGCAGCAACCATTGGTGAGGAGAATGGTCACGTTGGGGAGTCGTTGGCATGTCTGTCTTTGGTCCCTCATCACAGGGCTTCTCGAGGGCGCGGAAACCCAAGGTGTCCCACATCAAACGCGAGGAATGTGTACCATCTGATATTTTCCTCAGTATCCCATGTTTAACATGGGGTATGTCGTGAGTTTAACATCTTACGGAGATGGATCGGGTTGAAGGACCCATAGGGGGGAACACCGATGTTGGGACCACCATGTAGGCGGCTTCCCGGATGCCATGGAGTGGGATGGGGTGGCATGATCTCACCGGGATGTAGCGGCCCAGGTAAGGATCAGGATGTATGGTGGAGTGAGACATGGGGCTTACGTTCTGAGATGGCCGAAGAGGGGGAATACAGTTTAACGTCATGCGGGAAGAGATACATTTTAACGTCATGCGGGACGAGATTCAGTTTAACGTCATACGGGACGAGGGGTTTGGGGTTTACACTCTGAGGCGACCCAGGGTGGTCAGGGAACCGACATGGAGAGGTCGGGACGACCAGGTGGTGGGCTTGAACCTCGTGGAGGCTTCCTACGTACCATGCATTAGCACGGATCAATGTACACGTAGTTCGCTGGGATGGGGCTTACGCTCTGGGGTGGCCCATGGTGGTCAGGGAACCAACATGGAGAGGTCGGGACGACCGGGTGGTAGGCTTGAACATCATGGAGGCTTCCTACGTACCGTGTGTTAGCACGGATCAAAGTCTACGTATTCTGCTGGGATGGGGCTTACACTCTGGGGCGGCCCATGGTGGTCAGGGAACAGACATAGAGAGGTCGGGACGACCGGGTGGTGGGCTTGAACCTCATGGAGGCTTCCTATGTACCGTGCGTTAGCACGGATCAAAGTCCACGTAGTTCGCTGGGATGGGGCTTACGCTCTTGGGCAGCCCATAAGAGGATGTCATGGTCGATGCGCGCTCTAACCCCACGTGTGTCATGCTCGGTGTGGGAAACAAGAAGCGGTAGGGAACAACCGATCACGTCGCGAAGGGTGCGTCTGTGAGAAGCGGAATGGGGCTTACGCGTTGAGCAGCCCAAAGAGGAAACGGGGGCTTACGCGTGGTTAGTGGCCCTTGGTGCCGGGGCTTACTCCAGGGTGGAGGCCCGTGGTGTGACAAAGTGCAGTGGGAACAAGACTCCACTGGCCTTGGCAGGGGGGAAGTACGGAGATGCACGAGTGCAATCATCTGCAAGAAAGGCTAGGGGCTTATGCTCTGAGGCGGCCCTTCCCCCGCGGACAAACGCCACTCCGACAAGGAGGATCTCATTCCACCTGAGGAGGAGTCCATTCCCATGGAGACGAGTGGGTGTAAAAAATGTCCGAGCTGGGGGGACATTACATGCGACGCACGGGGTTGGACCACAGTTTAACGTCTTGTGTTATGAATGAGGTGCTAAGCAGTTTATTGTCCTGCAGCTTGGATGAGGTGGGTTCACTCCACACACCTATGGATTACATGCCCAACGCCCTCTACCCCTTGTGGGAGGGAAGGCATCAGCAAGGCCATAATGAAGGGGGGCCACAGGGCGAACCACTGGGGGGTCCACGTTAGCATGGCTATGAGAAGAAGTAATAGTCGTTAGCGTG
Source organism: Viscum album (assembly GCA_963277665.1). Classification (NCBI taxonomy): domain Eukaryota; kingdom Viridiplantae; phylum Streptophyta; class Magnoliopsida; order Santalales; family Viscaceae; genus Viscum; species Viscum album. The sequence continues at coordinate 1,630,229,751 of OY728159.1, forward strand.
CCTATGCGGAGAATCATAAGGCAAAGCAACGCAACGGGAAACTTGGCCCAAGGGACCTTGAGGTTACTTCAAACGAGCCTGGAAGGCCGTATGGGAAAACAATGCATGCCGCGCATGCCCAGCAGGGGAGACATCTGGTGCGGGTGCAGGGGGCAGCCAAGGGGCGTCAAGGTGAAGGGTCCTGGGATTTGCGCGCAAAAAAGAAGGTTTGTGTGCAAAACACCGGGATGGCGTGCAATTGGAGCAAGGGAATTGCGCGCGGAGGGAGATACGCGCTGGGTTTTGCGCGCACAGCAGGGTATTGCGCGCACAAGACACGGATTGCACGCAAGGCTGGAACCCGGGGAAGGGGGAAAATTCACTGAATCCGATGGAGCTATGCGCAAAGGCGGACTCCGGGGCAAGGTTGCACGAAATGAGGGATTACCTGGAAGCCATGTTCCACGCGGGGGAAGCCAAATTGCATTCACGAGAGTCACTTTGAATTCTGGAACCCCCAAACCATTATGGGTCACCTTCTATTTATAGGGGACCTCCAGCGCGGAATCCAGGCGGCGCATGAAATTATTCGCGCCGAGCGCAGCCGGCGCGCAAAAACTCACCGCACAGAATCGGGGCGCCAAAGATTGCGCGCCTCATCGGCTCAATTCCGCGAAACCCGGTGATTCTACAGGCGTAGAACAATTTGTCGCACGGATCCTCTTTTATTTCGCGCACCACATCCCGTGCCTCAGGATCGGGCCTCTGATTCTGAATATGACTTCTCCTCGTCATTTCGAAAATTCTCTGAGAGTTACAGACTTTTTTCAGCGTCAACAGTATTGGTTTCTTCTTTTGATTCATCTCTTCAATCATTATCATTTGATGGGACCATAATTTTTTTAAAGTCTTCTAATATTTTTTCATTTGAATCTACACCTTTTCCACATTATTCTTCATCATTAATCATACAGAAATATGAGAACCTATAGGTATTTATGGATTCATCCACAATGATATTGACATAATTTCATTCCAAAATCATTTTGTTATAATTATTTTAATATTTTTATGCTCTACTCTTTATTGAATATCCAAAGAATATTCCCTCATCTGTAGCATTACAATACTTTCCTTGATTTTCTTCTTTGTTTCTTGTGAAACATTTTTTTCCAAAAACATGAAAATACATCAAAGAGGCCATCCTTCCATAATATATCTGATGCTGTTTTTTTGTCTTACCCTACAAAAATACATTTTCTAATTTGAATGTATAGTAATGACGATGAAAGTGACACACAATAAGAACTGTTCAAGCCATATTTTTCACCAATAAATTTCTATGTTCAAATACCCCATTTTGATGATGAGTTATCAGCACAAAAGCCTCATAGTTTATCATATGTTTTTAAGGAAATTTTCAAATTCAACTGATGTATATTAGCCTCTATTTCTAGATCAAGGAATATTGATTATGCATCAAGTTTCATTTTTATTTCTTGGATGATTTCACTTCTTACAATCAAGAACATTTAATTTCCTTTACTTAAAGATAACATAATCCATTAAATTGTAATCATCATAAAAAATAATGAATTACCTATCTTGATATATGTTGACCACATTCATATGATGAAAAACATATGTGTGGATGAGATCAAGAAGAATCCATGGACTTTTGTTCTTCAGCCAATATGAACTCTTTAACATCATTCCTTGCATGCATACATGACAAGTCATTTTTCTATTACACATCAGATGTAAAAATTTGAAAACTATATACTTCTTATATATTAAGTCCAAGAATTTTTTTATTAATTTGACCCAACCTTCGATGCCATAAGTTGTTTTACTCATTGATAATTAAGTAACAAATGTTCTCTTTTCTCTCAACCTAGTATGAATTTATATCAGTTCTGTATCCTTTCATATGAAAATTACCTATCTTTCCCTTAATAATGAAACCCTTATAATTAAATGTCACTACCAGTCCTAATTCTTAGAGTTGACTCGCACTCAAAATATTATAATTCAAACCTTATAGGTAGAGAACATATATTTTCCTTAGATCATTATTTTCTAGTTTTGTATTACCAATAAATTTGATATTTATAGTAATGTTGTTGATGAATCACACTATTAAATCAAACCGTTTCTTAATATTCTGCTACAAATCTTTATTTCATATCATTTGGGATGAGATTCCATAGTCAAGAAACCATGTTATACTATTCTTTTTATCTTTTAGGTTTATTTATACATGATTTACTTTATGAATTTTCATCTTTTCTTTCCATGAGATACCAGATTATGTGAAGGAAAAAAGATGGAATTTCCAATATATTTTAAATATTCATGGGTTCATCATACTCATATTCTTCTTATATAGGAGAAAAAATATTTTTGAGAGTAACTCTACTTGGTTGACTGGTATATTATTTTCCCCATATTTTACAAGTATTTCTCCCACCTTTCTTGTAGATTAAATGAATAGATTTATGACCATAGTTAGAACATTAAAAAAATATCCATAGAAATAATTTTTTCTATTTGATAAAGGTTATGGTATCATAATCCATTGTTGAATTCCATGTTCTTCCCCATTTAGATAGTTCATTCCCTATTCATAGTAAGAGATGGATTGTCATAGACACCCACATAATAGAAATTTCAAAGGGGGAAATATGTTCTCACTTCCATTCCCCCACATGTCTCCTTATTTTGTAATAGTATTTGACTAATGTTCCACTTAGGATACATGAGGATTATTATTAACTCCCATATAAGTTTGATTTTATCATTTCATTATTAATACATGAGGTTCCTTTGTGATATGTCCAACATTATCTTTACCTTTATATTGGAATATTCCATTTCCAGCCATTGATTTTTCTACATCACAACCAATTCATATTTTTATAATAATTATAGATCTATGATCTTTCATGGTCTTCCCTACTCATTCGTAACCATGTTTAACTATTTGTAACATCTCTCAATATATAAAATTTTCCAACTGTAATTTCATCTCTGTTTCTATTGGTTATATTTCAATTTCCAATTTACTCTTTAAAGTAAAAAATTATTCTTCAAGTCCTTTAACTATAGTATCCTATTCCTTCAGTCTCAATGTAAAGTCATTGATTACATTTTCCTATTCCTCAATACCGATATTAAATTCCACATTATCATTTAATATTTCAAGAGTTGTCGCTTTTTATTTTACCACACCTTCCTACTGATCAACTTATACTTTAATATGATCAACATACTCTAATCAATTTTTCTGAATATATCTCATCTTTCTATTTATATTTCTTTTATTTTAATTCTCATAAAGGTCACCCAAAAGTTAAACCATGAGATAAAAAACACAATGAAGATGATTTTTTTCTTCTCTGTTCCGTTCTACCTTTTCAACTATATCCATCATGGAAGCATCAGGTTCGTTTTTAAAATATGGTGCTTCATCGTCCAAAAAATTAAATATCATCTTATTATCATTTGTAGATGAATCTCTTTCATTGAAGCTTTATTTATTGATTTGAATTCTCGTTTTTTATAGAACTTATTATGAGGTTTTTTTTAGATTTCTACTTAACTTTTTTACTTTATAAAATTTCTATGGGAATCAAGATGAAATTTTCCTTACGTTACTACAATGAAAAAAAATAATACCTTTAACTCTCAATTTTACTATCTTGAATGTATTAGAAAATAGAGAAAGAATTTATTTTTCCTTATAATTAGTAACTCTAAAAATATTATGTTTTCCATATTTTTGAATTTTATTTTCTTTCTTACATGAGTGGTTTCAACTTCTAGATTAACTCTCATTTTATAAACAACTATACTACTTAGAAGATCATATATATAAATCTTAGACAAGTATTTTTACTTAAGAGATTAAACCTTTGAATTTTACAAAGATGGGAGCATTCTCTATATATTTTTCACGATTTCAATATCTATAATTTCTTCCCCAAGTCCTCTAATAGATCAGAAAATATCAGTTATACAATTAAATAACATATCTATGCTTTCATCTAGATGAATTTTCCGATCATCGAACTGATTGTGCAATATTTGATGTTTTTCATCCATTGCTTTTTATCACCTTTGTATATATTTTATTACTCCCCTCACATAGACTTGTCTATAATTAAATTAATAAAATTTATATATATTTTATATGATAATGCATCAATAAAAGTTTTTTAGCTTTGACATCATCATCAATCCCTTTCTTATATGTTTTAGTCCTAGAAGGACTAGTCACATCACTGACCTAAATTCCTTTATATTTGTCATAGATAAACTCCATACCAAGGTATCAATAATGATACCTCATTATATTATTAAAATTATTAATTTTTCTTCATTTAAAATGAGGAACACCCCTAACATCCATTGAATTCTCTATAAAAACAGTTGGAAGATTTGACACCAACAACCTGTTTTTTCTAATACCACTTGTAGGACCCCAAAAAACCCTGAGAGGGGAGGGGTTAATAATGGTTTCAAGTTTTATTTCAATGTGATGAAACTTGTTCACTAATTGTTAGAAACATGTAAATCATGTCCAATGCAATTTTATAGTTATATAACATTAACATATAGATATAAAACAACATATTTTTACATGGTTCATCAATAAGATTTTATTTAAGTATCATATAATGACATTTTAGCTGTCATACCTAAATCCAATAAGCTTCGATAATCTTTTTTTAGAAATATAGAAGATATAAAACAATAACTCCATGCCAGGAACACTATATTTACACGAATTTAAGGATAGCACAATCCCTACCTTAGAAAACATCCATTGACTCCCCCAAATTACTTCATTGGGTGAATCATTTCTATATTTATTGACTTTATGGTAACATCATTGTATTTTCATTTAACTTTTTTTCCCCAACTATCAATAGACACTTTATACTTTGTATTCCAGGGTTGATGCACATGAAAACTCTTTTCACTTAAACAAGATGATCAATAATAGTTTTCACTAAGCTACCAACCTCCATGAAAGTCCCTTCATGTATCAAATAATTCCAAAGTTCAAGAACTCACACAAATTTTTAAATATCCCAAATGGTTTAACGAAATCAACCATTATAAAGATCACAGCCTTTCTGATGCTCCCATTTTTCCCAAAAGTCATAGTCATTATGAAATATTCTTTTTTATATGCCTTAGCACCAATGAGTTCATATAATTTCCTTTCACAGTGGTTAATTTATAATATCCAGTATTTTCTATATATTATATTTATATATCATATGGAATTAATATGAGATTAGGAACTGTGACGACGTACAATTTTGAGACCCAGTGTGCTTAGAATAAATGTTTGAAATATATTAAATATATTAAATAGCAACAGTGTGCGGTATTCCTAAATAAATTGGACTAAAATCTAAATGGGTGCCCGAATCATAAATTTGAGGGTACCGTTGCGTTCATAGTAGAAACTTTACCTTAGGTAGGGCCTAACATCAGCCGGTTTTGGTCAGCTGTGAATGTTAGTTTTTTGGGCGTTTAAAAGAAAATAAAATAAATTTACAATTTATTTTATTTTTAAGGGTTTTGCAGCGCAATGAAACGTTTTATGGTTTTTAATGAGAAATCACATAGGGTTAGGCTTATAAACCTAGAAAACTCCCAAGAATGCTCTGGATCTTTGGAAAGGAGAAACCCATGGATAATTCTCGACAAACGAAGATGAACGATCACCTCCCGGATCATTTCCCAGCAAGGCCGGAGGATCTCATCGACGATGGTAGTGAGACCTCTTAATCGACGATCGATCTAAAAATTGTGGTAGGTAATTGTCATTTGATTCTATTTTACTTGATCATGAATTTAAAAGATAATCATTAATTAACCCTTGAACAGGTTGACCCGAGGATCAATCATTCATGCAGGGGTTGATTTGGGGGTTTATTTTGGGGATTCATTTAATATTTTTTGGTTATTTGGATTCATCCTTCTAATGGGAGAGGTTAAACACAATAATGATCAATTGAGAAGGTTTGTTCCTCAATTTTTATATGAATTTTTTCTCTCCTTCGTAGCTGTGCGTTCTATATGTTCTTTGTGGGGGAAAAGAATGAAAAATATTTTGACATCTTCTTCAAAGTATAACAATCCCAAATTAGAGATGAGACATCATTACAAACCTGCAGAGGTGCGACTATGATGGAGGAATATAAATAGACATGGATATGAATAAATTTTACTTCTACTATTCTTCATGTGGAATATCAAAACATGTTTTCGGGGTTGATCAGATACTTGAAAATTACAGAATTGAAATTGCAATGACAGGGTGACCCATGATATTCTGTTTCGAGTTGACTAAACAACTGATTCGATGATAGGAGGTCCAATCGACGCATTCCTTTGAGCATCCTGGTTTATGGAAAATTTTAAGAACACAAAGTGTTCTCCAAAGAACATGGCGCATGGACCCAGTTAAAGGTGGCTATGGTTTCGCGGGACTGACTGATGACATAGAGAGTTAGACCTGCGTCACATGACGTGTGGACCATTCCTTGACACATGGCATGTATCTGGGAGATACACGCATATGGGGTGGACTACACAGCTCGATGACATGCCTTGTATGGCCCCACCCGGCTTGGAAGAAGCATGTTACACACCTTACTACAACTGAAAAAATCAATTTATTCTACAGGACATTTGTGACGAGATCCCGTTGAAAATATTCTTTTGAGATAGGGACCGTATCAAATGATCCCTTGATAAAAATGGTGTCACAAATATTAATTTTGGATATAGACTGTTTAAATAACATTCTATAATTTTTTTAATAAAGCATTTGGGACAACATAGAAATTACAATTTCCAATTGACCGTCATAATTACTATTGGAGATATGTTGTCACAAATAGTTGAAAAATTATCCCTTTGTGATGGAACATCGCAATTACTCTTTGTGATGGGCCAATCAAAAATAGTTAAAAATTTGATAAATATTATATAAAACAAAATAATATTAATATTAATACAATATTAATATAAATAAAATCATAATATTAACATTAATAGAATAATATTATATATAAAATAATAAATATAATATAATATTAATATAAGTAAAAAATACTACTAATATTCTTAAAATAAAATTAATTATAAAAATTTTAATTAATATAATAATATTATTAATAATATTAATGAAATAATAATATTAGTAATATAATAAAAAATTGAGTATTCACAAAGATATAAAAATATATTAATTAATAAAATAATAAATATAATAAGAAAATTAAATAAATAGTAAAAATATATAATTTTAGAGACAATATAAAACAAACAATATTTCAATCATTAAATAGTTAATATTAAAAAAAAATCAAATGATTCATCTTAATATAAAAATACATCACTGAGAGGGAGGGTCATCTTGAGGAGCTGGAGGAGATGGAGGGAACACAGTCCCCATACTATGAGTCAAATGTCGTATATAATCAATCTGCTCCCACTCCTACTCCTACCACCATCGATGCATCTCATCCAGATTCTAATGCTACTGTCTTAAGAACTATTCATACTACTGATACTGCCACTAACGCATCTCTTCCAGCTCCCATCACATAGTCTCTATAAGACCACTCTATGCTTGATGATACTCCTAATACTGTGCATGAGATGATGACAAATCTTTGTGAGATCCTCTCTAGATGGACATCGATATCACAGAGATTCCAGAAAAACCCCAAAGGGGTCACTCAAGAACTCATACTAACAAATCCACCATTTTCGAAGCCATTCTGGGTTGCCTGCATCCAGGCTGCCTCATCAAATTGGGGGGCACTAGTCTAACCATCGGTCATGACCTTACTCTCATCATTTGTTTTAGAGGTCGCGACCTCATATGACTCTTTTAAATTTAAATTTAAAATTTAAATAATTTAAATATTATTTATAGTTAAATTTAAAACTCAAAAAAATTATAATGGCCATAATCTGACACTATTGAGCACCACTAATCTTTCCAGTGGATGGATCACTATACATCCTCATATAAATGTCATACATTGTAATATCAGATGTGTGACTGCATATTCGTAGTCTATTTTCGACTCACAAATGTCTCAAAAAATTTGGATATGTATGTAATTCCATCCCAAATAATATTATTTAACAAACCTTCTAATCCAATTGGCAGAAGTCATTCCATTATAACATGACAGTCACAACTCTTCAATCTGGTAATATGTACAATTCTGACAAATCTTTCCAAATTGGAAGCATAAACATCAGGAAGTATCAAATCTACAATCCACTAACAAAATAATAATCAAATCTCATTGGATAGTTTTTAAGATTCTTTTGGCTTCCTTAACTTCTATGATCTGTCATTTTCTTTTAGTTCTTGTTTAGGTTCCTTTCAAAGATGTGTAATATCTAATCAAGCCTTTACATTATCATTGGTCTTACCTAGTGTAACCAAAACTGTATGAAATAAATTATGAAAATAGTTCTTCTCAATATGCATCATATCATACATGTGACAGACCAACAAATCAGACCAATATAGAAAATCCCAAAAAATGATCCATTTTATCCAATTGTGCTCTTTTCAAAAGCCATTAATTTTCTATTGGTTTATTGTTGGTCCAAATGTGATTGAAGGTAATGAAGAGACAATTGATTTTAACTCTCCACCTAAGATCATTATTGGAAGCCCATCCTTTTCGACTATTTTTTAATAAAATGTTTATAGTTTCTTTGAAAAGGATGATCGATTAGAGGAAATCTGTGATGACAGTAAAAAATGGTTTCTCCATTAAAGGGCACAAACATATTGTTGTGTCTCATACAATACCAAAATGATTTTGGACCATGTTTTTTCTAGCTAGATAACAAGCCATATGCTTGGAAGTCACTAATTTTCTACATCAATACTGATTTTAGTATGGAGTTTTTTTTCGCTGTAACATCATATGTACTAACACCATTACTGCAAAGTGAATTCAACTCATAAATCAATGGTTTCAAATAGACATTGATATTTTTTTGCATGACCAAGAATTAATATGGAAAAAGAGATATATATCTCCTTCATCAACATCCATTGAGGTAATTTATAAAGAGTTATAAAGACAACACAACATGAATACTCTCTATTGTAATAACCAAATGGACAGAAACTATAAGTAGAAAGACCCTGACCCATGATTTAGGATTCTAAAGAAAACAACGGATTCACTTGCCCAATATTATTCCATTAATCACCATCGGAGGGATAATTTTAACTTTTACTAGTTGAAATGTTGGATTTGTGCAATTAAATAAATGATGCTATGTTTTGAGAAATAAATAAATTCTGTAATCTAGATGTGAGTGGGAAATATCACAATTGGTTTACAAGAACAAATCTAGACTTCCCTGGTTGAGCATATTTATACATTGATTCTCCCCATAAAGGACAATTATTCAACAACTCATTTTCATCATAATATAAGACGCAATCATTTGAACATGCATGAATCTTCTGATAACCAAGTCCTAGATAATTAACCGGTCGCTTTCTCTCATATAAATTTCTAGGCAACACATTTTCATCAGGTATCAGTGTTTTCCAAAAAGATATTATCTCACAAAAAAACTATTTTACATTCTATTATCTAATTTAATGGTGATAAATTTAGATACTCCATCAAACTTTCTTATCATGAAACCAGGATATAAGGCATCCTCAACCGACCTCAACAACTTATATAAATGAGATGGATCCAACAATGTAGTTAAATCAATATTATTAGGAGTTTCAGATTGTTGAACAGATGGACCTACCACTTCATGTACTAAATTTTCAAACCGTGCTGGATCTAGATCCAAATAAATAATATCTTTTATGGAACCATGCTCACCATGTTGATTCCAAAAAACATAATCTGGTTGTAAACAAAAATATAATAAATCTAATCCAACATTCTCAAATGTGTCATACGTCCTCAGATACCATTTATTACAAGGACACTTAATTTTCACTATTGAAACCAATTTCGATTTCGATGATGAAAATCATAAGAAAGAAAGAACACCCTCAATACATACATGATTTATACCAGAATTGTGTGGATTCCAACGATGTGTTATCCAAGAACAATCATATAATAATGACTCTTGTTGACTTCCTCATTCCATTTTATTCAAAAACATCTGAAATAATTAGTTATTTTTTATAATTAGATATAATATAAACACTATCCAAAAAAGAGAAGACAATTAAATTCTATTTTCAAGAAATTTATAATAATTTCTATTATTTTGTATTTATTTATACTTTTGTTTAATGTTTTATACTAATATAAAGTCAATTATAAAAATTTATTCTAATTAACACTAATTACTATTAACATCAGCTATTTTATAATAATTATTACTAATTATAGGCTGTACAATTTCCAACTGATTGGCTGCAACTCCTTTTCCCAACCACACATCCCCTTGCAACATTCTGTAACTAAATTCACAGCGAAAATTCTACTACAAGGTATGAATATCCATTTTCATATGGATTGGGATGGAGAGTAGGGAGGCCTCACCGCATTGCTCTGCATGTACTTGTGGATAGAAAAATGAATATTCCTACATTGGAATAGACTATTCGTAGTGATTTCAGCCACAAAAAGTTTCATGGGTATGACTCATTGGGCAAAAGAGCCACTTTTGTCTGATGACTAACCTCATTGAAACTTTCTCCAACTTAAATCAGTATGAAAAATATGTTCTATTGTATGTTCAAGAATATTTTCATAGTGATTTTTGTGAGGGAATGTTTTTAGGAGCTAAGACATCAATCAAAAGGAATGTCATCAATCTGCTAAAAATTGGGCCAGTTTATCAATGTACTCGAATTTGTTATGAATTATTACTAATTATTACTAATTATTATTAACTATTTTTAATTATTACTAATTATTATTAATTATTACTAAATATTACTAAATATTACTAATTATTACTAATTAATCCTAATTATATCTAGTTAATCATAATTATTTCTAATTAATCCTATCTATTTTTAAAAAATCTTAATTATTAATAATTAATCCTAATTATTACATACTAATCCAAATTATTATTTGCTAATAGTAATTAATCCTAATTATTTCTAAATATTACGAATTATTACTAATTATTAATAATTAATCAAAATTATTACTAGTAATTGATAATTAATCCTAATTATTGATAATTAATCATAATTTTTACTAATTATTTATAATTAATCATAATTAATACTAATTATTGATAATGAATCCGAATTATTACTAATTATTACTAATTATTGACAATTTATACTAACTATTATTATTATAACAAATTATTAATAATTAATCGTATTTATTACTAATTAATCCTAATTATTACTAATTTTTTCTAATCAATTCTAATTATTGATAATTAGTCCAAATTATTTATAATTAGTACTAATTATTGATAATTATTACTAATTACTGATAATTATTTGGAATTATAGATAATTATTACGATTTATTGATAATTATTACTAATTATTACTAAATATTTATAACTATATCTAATTATTGATAATCATTACTAATTATTGATAATAAAATCTAATTATTACTAACTATTGATAATTATTACTCATTATTGATAATTAGTAATAATTAAGGATAATTAGTACTAATTATTAATATTTAGTATTCATTATGGATAATTAGTACTAATTATAGATAATTAGTACTAATTATGGATAATTAGTACCAATTACCGATAATTAGTACTAATTATGAATAATTGTTACTAATTACTACTAATTAATAAAAATTAAATATAATCAAATCTAATTAAATCTAATTATTATTAATTATTACTATTTTAATCTAATTATATCTAATTATATATAATTGTATATAATTATATCTAATTAAATATAATTAAATATAATTATTTCTAATTATATCTAATTATTTCTAATTATTACTAATTATTACTAATTGTTACTAATTATTTCTAATTATTACTAATTTTTAGTAATTATTACTAATTATTTCTGATTATTACTATTTATTACTATTTTTCAATATTTGTTACAATTTTTAACTATTTATAACTAATTATAACTAATTGTTACTAATTATGACTAACTATTACTAATCATTACTATTTATTAATATTTATTACTATTTATTACTAATTATTAAAAATTATTACTATTTGTTACTAATTATTACTAATTATTTATAATTAATACAAATTATAACAAATTATTAATATTTATTACTAATTATTACTAGTTATTACTAATTATTAGTAATTAATCGTAATTATTACTAATTATGACTTATTATTATTAATTGTTTCTAATTAATCCTAATTATAACTAATTTATCCAACTTAATCTAAATTATCCTAATTGTTACTAATTTATCCAAGTTATTAATAATTATTCCTAAATATTACTAATTATTCATAATTATTACTAATTATTTCTATTTAATCATAATTATTGATAATTATTACAAATTTTTGATAATTATTAATTATTATTGATAATTATTAGTAATTAATCCTAATTAATACTAATTATTACTAATTATTATTAATGGATCCTATTTATTACTAATTAATCCAAATTAATACTAATTATTACTAATTACTATTAATTACTACAAATTAATCCTAATTATTACTAATTATTACTAATTATTATTACTTATTATAATATTAACTAATTATTACGAATTATTCATACCTGTTGATAATTATACTGAATTACATATACTTATTATGAAACATTACAAATTATTTCTAATTATTAGAAATTATTATTAATATTTTCTAATTAGTTCTATTTGTTTCTAATTATTTCTAATTATTTGTAATTATTTCTTGTAATTACTAATTAATACAATTTATTACTAATTAATACAATTTATTATTAATTAATAGAATTTATTACTAGTTATTACAAATTAATAATAGTTATTAATAATTAAAAATAGTTTTTACAAATTAATACAAGTTATTACTAATGTGTAGTAGTTTTTAATAATTATTTCAAATTATTTAAAATTATTACTAATTATTACAATTTAGTACTAATTAACACCTAAATATAACTTTTCCTTGTAATAAATACCAAAAAAATATATCTAATTCTAATTTAATTAATTTACATATGATTGACTAAAATTATAAATAATTTAAAATAAAATAAATTATCTAAACAATAATAAAATACCTTGAAACTGAAGCTTTTAGAGTATCAAAGTCATTGATAATGCTCAGATATAAAAGTTTAAACTATGAAAAATTTTAGAAGAAATTTTTCCTTCAAATATAGAGAGTGAAGTCGAGTAAAGAGTGAAATGTGAGTAAAAATGTATGGGGGTATATATAGGTAAGATTATTTGCAACGGGCTACCTGTCACAAATAGTGTTATTTACGATGGGGCCCATTGCAAATGACTCTGCCCGCATTAATTGCGATGGGGCATTAAAAAGTTATTTGTGATAGGGCCTATTGAAAATGGGTAACAACCGAAAATGTATTTGCGATGGGTCATGTATCCCCTCGCAGATACAAAAAACAGCAACCTGTTATTTGTGACGGGAATAAGAACCTGCCGCACATAACTTTGCCTGTGGTTTGGCCAATTTTTCGCACCAATCTGTTTGCGTGAGGTCCTTACCGCCCGTTGCAAAGACTAGTTATTTGTGAAAGGGTAATCCGCCCATCGCAAATAACCCGTCAAAAAAGGCATTTTTTCTTGTAGTGTACGACGTGTACGGGTACATGGGAATAAGCACACAGGTTGAAGCCATGTACCTGCACACAACTGAGGAACATTGGTGGACCCTCGATCAGTGAAAATAATGTGTGAGGCATTATACATGCCGTATATATCCCTTTCTACACGACATGCTTTTTTCAACCTAGTTCGTTGTATACAGGCAGTACCCGGTGTCTAGAGACAAAAAATGTGACTCTTCTACACACTGTGTACATTCTTGTACATGGATTTATCTCATTGTCCATCGTGTCATGGACATGTTTCGTTTTTGATAGTGCCCATTTTATGGTTCCCCTGATGGTCATGTACTGTTTCTATCCACCTGAGCATGACCCCTTCAGTAGGACTTCCTCGATAGAGTTGGAGTCCCTTCGAGAGGCCTAGGGTGAGATCCTTTATCCATTCTCGAACCTAGGTAAATTCAGACATCAGCATGAGCAATCCTACCTTATGTTGAACCTCTATATAGCAGGTGAATCTAGACGAGTCATGGTAAATGCGATGGCTGTCACGAACCGGATCTGGTCGCCACCATTAATGGCACCAAACCCGGCCCGTGGCAAGACCCGAAGGGCATTCCCTATCCCCACGGGCTGGCACAAGTGCCCGGGTATAAAACAATATGATTTGGGAACGATTTACCCGAGTATGAAAGCATAAAACAAATAAAACAATCAATAATAAGAATCTGAAATTTCCATGCTAAACCATTCTTAACAAAACCAGCTCTGAATACATATGTTTAAAGACACTACAAGTGGTCCACATACAAATAATGACAACATCAAGACATCCCCAATCACTTCACACAACAAGGGTGTCATCACCCGCAAGCCTTCTCCACAACTCTGCCCCAACGATGGGGACTAACACCCTGAAGCGCCATCACCCTTAGCCTTCCCTTTACCTGAGTCAAGCATAAGAAGTTCTACTTACACCCAAGGGGTGTAAGTAGGGTGTGAGCCTAAGCCCAATAGGATACCACCAGAAGATTCCAAAGAGGATGCAATACAATGGGAACAAAACTAGCAATTTTAACACACAAGGTGAAACAATGTTAAAAATTTCAAGAAAAGCAACTTTCAAATTAGAACAGTTTTCAATCCAAGAATTTCAGAATGATAACACATTAAATAAACATGTGAGCTACTGTAAAGTACTGCCAAAAGATCCCACAACAAGGGTAAATACTACAATTCTAATGAGCACAAAAATTGGGAACACCCCTAGGCAACTAGATAGTCTCGGGCCCTATGTACCTCGTACCTCGGTGTAAAGTATCCAAGTCACAATCCTTTCCCGTGCACGAGCCACTAGTAGGGAACAAACCCATAACCTAGTGGTCCCCAAATAACATCCACATAGTTCAGTTAGTGTTGTCGTTATCCATTTGCTCAGTGAAACAGGGACACAACCCATCCGGTCCACTAGCCGTACTAGTACATATCCGCCCACCTAAGTACCCGGGATTCCCCCTTTTGTGCTCAAACAATTTCAGCAAACAACAGACATACTTTTTCATGTAAAGTATCTCTACTGGTCACAAACAAATAGTACATTAGCTACACACATTTTATATCATTTGAAACAGTCAATAAAATATTTTGATCTTCAATAAAACAACCTCTCAAAACATCACATTGTTTTGCACCCAAAACTCTTTAAAATATCCACTTTTCACAGTATGTGAACACTTGTAAGTCATCAAAACAAAATTTCAGTTCAACAGAATTTAATAAAACCAAAAATTCAGTTATGGGGCTGCCCAATGTGAACCAAGAAATTATATATTTTAAAAACCACCATTTTCACACCAACATGGCACTTAATGCCCATTTGCTTCTCAAACACAATTTAAACAAACTTTTGCAGCCACAACCAAAAAGAATAAATATTTAAAACATTATTTTAATTCCTAATACAGTTCAATAAAATCAACTATGTAATTAGAGTTCATCCCAAAATGAACCAATAAAAGACTTGCATGAAAAACCCTCAATATCAACAAAAACTGTAACATAAAATTCATTTTCATTGTAAATGAAACTAAAACAAATTTTTACAGAAACATTAAAATTCAATATGCATTAATTCACCCTCAACACAGCAAGCAAATTCCCAAAAAATTGCACACACAATGGAATCACCTACCAAAAGATTCAAGAACCGCAAATCCTAGTGCGGAACTTCAACCGCACGACCACCGCGCCACAAGGAAGTGCTATCAAACCTAAAACCAGAGGATTGAACCATGAAACCCAAAATGAAACCCTAGTCACGAAGCCCTAGCTTCTGGAAATTTGGGGATTCAAGAAAAAAAAAAGATAAATCTCAAGGAAAAGGAGAGAACTAGAAGGATAGTCACTTACTTGAGAAAACTGGACGTTTTTAGAAACCAGAGAAGTTAGGCCCTAATTCGCGACCGATTCGATCTCCAAAGAGGGGGAAACGAAGCTGGGGGTGCGGCCAGGTACAGTGGGAGAAGGTGAGAGGTGGAATCACCGAAAAAGAATAAAAATTGAATATTTTATGAAATAATTACAAAACAATTTTAAAACTGGAAATGGGCTTTCGGGTTGGCCCAATACCTAACTTGATCACCCAAATCCAAGATGCAAATGAATTTTTAAGGGGGCCAAAATTCATTGGTGGTTTTAATAGTTAAATTAAGGTCATTTTGGAAGTTGAATGAGTTAAAAATGTTGAAAAACGAGGGAGTTATTAAACAAACAAAATTTATTGTCAAAACTGGAAATGGGCTCTCGAGTTGACCCAAATTATGGAAACCCACCATTTCCTTCAAAAATGCATTGAAAACCCCCAAAAAAAGCAATAATGTAAATTAAATACAAAAATACCTTTAAAATATGTCATGTATGTGACAATTCTCCCCACCATGAAGGACTTTCCGCCCCGGAAAGTCAACATGATTCTTGGTTGGTAAACAAGAATGGGTACTCTTCCTCGACCCATGACTTTCGCTCCCAAGTCTGATGTGTATCATTCCCATGCCGCCATAGAACCCGAACTAATGGAATAGACTTCCCTCGAAGTATCTTCTCTTGGGAGTCCACAATTTTTACTGGCCTCTCAACAACAGACAAGTCAGGCTCTATCTCCAATTCTTCCCAATTCAACACATGGGATGGATCTGGATTGTATTTCTTTAACTGGGAGACGTGGAAGACATCATGGATGGACGTCAGCTGAGAAGGTAAGGCCAACCTGTATGCCACCTTTCCAATACGCTCGGTGATCTCAAAGGGCCCGACATACCGTGGCATTAACTTACCTTGCTTTCCCAATCGACGATGGCCCAGACGAGGGGCCACTTTTAAGAATACCCTATCACCCACAGTAAACTCTAGGTCTCGACGCCTCCGATCAGCATAAGATTTATGACGACTCTGAGCTGTCAATAAGCGCTTCCTGATCAATTTGACCTTCTCAGAAGTCTCCTGCACAAGGCTCGGCCCCAATAGTGAAGTCTCTCCTACCTCAGCCCAACATAGGGGGGACCGACATGGCCGACCATAGAGCGCCTCAAAAGGGGCCATTCGAATTGAGGATTGGTAACTATTATTATAAGCAAACTCAACCAATCCCAAATGGCTATCCCAAGAACCTCCAAAGTCCAAGACACATGCACGAAGCATGTCCTCCAAAATCTGATTCGCCCGCTCTGTCTGACCATCCGTCTGAGGGTGGTACGACGTGCTCATCTTAATCTGAGAGCCCAAGGCCTTTTGAAGGACTTCCCAAAATCGAGAAGTGAAGCGGGGGTCTCTATCCGAGATAATAGCTGATGGTACACCATGGAGTCTCACCACCTCTTGAAGATACAAATGGCCCAACTCATCCACTTTAGATGTATCTCTGATCGGAATGAAGTGGGCTGATTTGGTCAGACGATCAATCACCACCCAAATGGAATTCTTACCCCGAGGTGTATGAGGTAAGCCAACAATGAAGTCCATGGCAACCTTGTCCCACTTCCAGGTAGGAATGGGTAATGGCTGGAGCAAACCAGATGGCCTTTGGTGCTCTGCTTTCACCTGCTGGCATGTGTAGCATCTCGAAACAAAGTCTGCTATGTCTCGTCTCATACCAGGCCACCAAAAATGCCGATGGACATCATAATACATCTTAGTGGCACCTGGATGGACAGCCCACTGAGACTGGTGGCTATCATGCATCACTGCCTTCTGTAGAGATAACGGTACTACTGAACGGCCCTTGAAGCACAAGATGCCCTCGGGAGACGACGACCAATCAGAGGATGTCTCCCCACCATGAAGAAACTGCCTAGATCGCTGACAAAGCTCATCACTAGGTTGTTCCCGCTGAATCAACTCCAACAGAGAAGGAGTCAACTGGACACTCGCCAAGAATGCCCCTCCACTGTGTTCCCTAGCCTCCACATGCATTTGAGAAAAGAGCCCCATCAGTGTCCACTCATCACTAGACTTCCTCAAAGCCTGCACTGGAACTCTTCTGCTCAAAGCGTCGGCCACCACATTACCCTTGCCTGGGGTATAGACAATGTCAAAGTCGAACCCCTGCAAGTACTCGATCCAGCGACGTTGCCTCAAGTTGAGGTCCTTCTGCGTGAAGATATAAGCCAAGCTTTTGTGATCAGAGTAGACCACAAACTTCTCGCCAAAGAGGTAGTAACGCAATGTCTTCAAAGCATGCATCACCGCTGCCAACTCCAAGTCATGGGTAGGGTGGTTCTTTTCATGTGGTCGGAGTTGGCGAGAGCCATAAGCCACCACGTGATCATCCTGCATAAGCACGCACCCAAGACCCATACCTGAAGCATCACAATAAACCACATAACCCTTCCCGGCCTCAGGCAAAATCAGCACAGGGGCGGTAGTCAACCGTCTCTTCACCTCCTCGAATGATGCTTGACATTCTGGACCCCATACAAACTTCACCCCTTTCCGGGTGAGCGCAGTCATTGGTGAAGCA
This sequence comes from Viscum album, assembly GCA_963277665.1. Classification (NCBI taxonomy): domain Eukaryota; kingdom Viridiplantae; phylum Streptophyta; class Magnoliopsida; order Santalales; family Viscaceae; genus Viscum; species Viscum album. Next base: position 1,630,248,518 of record OY728159.1, read on the forward strand.
AGCCGAGAGAAATCCTGAACGAATCGCCTGTAGTAACCAGCCAGGCCAAGGAAACTCCTGATCTCGAACACATTCTTCGGCTGCTCCCATGACATAACCGCACTAATTTTCTCAGGGTCCACTGAAACTCCGTGCTCTGAGATCGCATGCCCTAGAAATCTCACCTCTCTGATCCAGAAGGTGCACTTTGACAACTTTGCATAGAGGCAGTGATCCCGTAATGTACCTAAAACGATCCTCAAGTGATGTTCGTGTTCCTCCTCAGAGCTAGAGTATACCAGAATATCATCCACGAACACCACAAAAAAGGAATCGAGATACTGATGGAACACCCTATTCATTAGTGCCATAAATACCGCTGGAGCATTGGTCAATCCGAAGGGCATGACCAAATACTCAAAGTGGCCATACCTGCTTCGGAAGGCTGTCTTGGGGATATCTGACTCCTTCACCCTGAGTTGATGATACCCTGAACGCAGGTCTATCTTTGAGAACCACTTTGCCCCCTTCAACTGATCAAACAAATCATCTATTCTGGGCAAAGGGTATTTGTTTTTAATTGTTACCTTATTCAGCTTCCGGTAGTCAACGCACAACCGGAGGGATCCATCAGCCTTTTTTGCAAACAACACAGGAGCGGCCCAAGGAGAGACGCTCGGGCGAATGAATCCTTTGGATTCTAAGTCGTCCAGCTGTATCTTTAATTCCCTCAACTCGGTGGGGGCCATGCGATAGGAGGGAAGAGATATCGGCTGTGTTCCCGGTGCCAGATCAATCGAAAACTCCACATCCCGCTCTGGGGGCAAACCAGAAAAATCATCAGGGAATACCTCGGGAAACTCATTCACTACATGAGGTAGTGCACCTTCAGGGGAAAGACCATCCTCTAGCACAATCGAAGATAACTGGAAGATAACACTTCCCAACTCTGGGAGTGGAGGCCCTGTGCGACTTGATCGTGGATCCCATTCTCCATGAAAAACCTGACGACTCCCATCAGGTGCCGTGAAACTCACACGCCTTATGTAGCAGTCGATGTGTGCCTGGAAGTGAACTAGCCAATCCATCCCGAGTATGACATCAAAAAGGTCCATATCTAAGACCATAAGGTCCCACTCCATCTCGACCCCTGATACAGAAAGTGCACATGAGGGGCACCTCAGGCCCTGCTCCTTCTTCTTTCCCAATGGTGTCACCAACTCCATCGCAAAAGACATCAACTCAGTTGGTAAATTCAGCATGTCCACAAAATGTCCAGAAATGAATGAAACAGAGGCACCGGTATCAAAAAGAGCAGTAGCTATAGAAGATGCGATCAGAACGGTACCTCGAACTGTCGACGGTCCCGCCTCTGATCCTGCTGGTGACTGATCCACTGCATGGAGATGTCCAGTATCTGCCTGAGGACGACCGATAGTATGTGGTTGTGCCCTGAACAGGCTCTGCCCAGAAGATGATCCAGCCCTACCACCACGACCCCCAAATCGAGATCCCCCAGTCCTCGACGGCTCGGACTGTGATGGCACTCCTTTTGAAGCCACTGAACCAACCCCACTCGGAAGTGGACGTGCCACACCACAAAAACGCTGCAAATGCCCCATACCTCCACACTGGAAACAAGGCTTCGGAGGAAGTGGACATGCTGGTCGGATATGCCCAGGCCTCCCACATTGGTGGCACACGATCGATCTTGCATCAGAAGCAGCAGAAGAAAACTGCCTGGAAGAGTGGCCTGAACTGCCCCCTCCTTTCTTCACATGATCCTCCCGCTTCCTTTTCTTCTCTGAGGAGATACCACTTCCCACTGCTGATACTGAACCATAGAAACCAGCCCTGCCTTTCCTATCAATCTCCACCATGCACGCTCGATCAACAACCTCAGCATAGGTCCTCAGCTTAAACAAGAACACCTGGGAGTATATCTCTGGTCGCAAGCCTTTCTCAAACCTCTGGGCCTTCGCTTGTTCATTAGAGACAATTTCTGGAGCATACCGAACCAATTCAGCGAAACGGTTGGCATACTCCATCACAGATAGATTCCCCTGAACAAGTTCCATGAACTCTCTAGACCTGGCATAAGCCAACACCTCAGGGCAATACTGTTCATTGAAGACAGCCTTGAAATCTCCCCAGTGCATCTGATCATTCTTCCCAGCCTGAAGCACTGAATCCCACCATTTACGACTGGGACCCTCCAATAGGAAGGAGGCACACTTCACCCTGAGCTCCTCGGGTGTTTCCAGGAACTCAAACATACGCTCGATCTTCTCGAGCCATTCTTCTGCTTCCTGGGGTTCTGAGCTGCCTCGGAAGGTTGGAGGCTTATTTTTCAGGAACTCCTGGGCCTTGTCCTTTCTAGGACCAGTATAATCCTCTCTAACAGGAGCTGGAGCTGAAGCTGGTCCATATCCTAGAGCCTGGACAGCCCGGACCACGACCTCGACTAGCCTCTGATCAATCGGCGTGGGAGAACTCTCTCCAGCTTCCTCCTGTGGGTGCGTGGGAGCTTTCCGGGGAGGCATGTTGCTACAAAATGCAACAGTCACAAAACAATGGTCAATACCACAATTCTGAAAATTGTAATCAAATACATCAAATATAAACAAACTAAACACATTCTTGTAATAAAAGAAACAACTACTCCACATCTGCCTGATGTCCACATGTGGTCTGCAGCCCACACGTCTCACCTGGAAGTGAAGTAAATCAGTAAATTCCAACATCCTCTGGTGACTCAAGGTCTGCCATGAGAGGTGCGGGCCAGGCACCCTACTCACAACCAATACCCCGAGCCCCGACAGTCCTAGCTCCTGTCTATCCCGACTCATGTCAAAATAACAATATAACCCAAAAACATTAACCTCCTCTGATACCATTTTGTCATGAACCGGATCTGGTCGCCACCATTAATGGCACCAAACCCGGCCCGTGGCAAGACCCGAAGGGAATTCCCTATCCCCACGGGCTGGCACAAGTGCCCGGGTATAAAACAATATGATTTGGGAACGATTTACCCGAGTATGAAAGCATAAAACAAAAAAAACAATCAATAATAAGAATCTGAAATTTCCATGCTAAACCATTCTTAACAAAACCAGCTCTGAATACATATGTTTAAAGACACTACAAGTGGTCCACATACAAATAATGACAACATCAAGACATCCCCAATCACTTCACACAACAAGGGTGTCATCACCCGCAAGCCTTCTTCACAACTCTGCCCCAACGATGGGGACTAACACCCTGAAGCGCCATCACCCTTAGCCTTCCCTTTACCTGAGTCAAGCATAAGAAGTTCTACTTACACCCAAGGGGTGTAAGTAGGGTGTGAGCCTAAGCCCAATAGGATACCACCAGAAGATTCCAAAGAGGATGCAATACAATGGGAACAAAACTAGCAATTTTAACACACAAGGTGAAACAATGTTAAAAATTTCAAGAAAAGCAACATTCAAATTAGAACAGTTTTCAATCCAAGAATTTCAGAATGATAACACATTAAATAAACATGTGAGCTACTGAAAAGTACTGCCAAAAGATCCCACAACAAGGGTAAATACTACAATTCTAATGAGCACAAAAATTGGGAACACCCCTAGGCAACTAGATAGTCTCGGGCCCTATGTACCTCGTACCTCGGTGTAAAGTATCCAAGTCACAATCCTTTCCCGTGCACGAGCCACTAGTAGGGAACAAACCCATAACCTAGTGGTCCCCAAATAACATCCACATAGTTCAGTTAGTGTTGTCGTTATCCATTTGCTCAGTGAAACAGGGACACAACCCATCCGGTCCACTAGCCGTACTAGTACACATCCGCCCACCTAAGTACCCGGGATTCCCCCTTTTGTGCTCAAACAATTTCAGCAAACAACACACATACTTTTTCATGTAAAGTATCTCTACTGGTCACAAACAAATAGTACAGTAGCTACACACATTTTATATCATTTGAAACAGTCAATAAAATATTTTGATCTTCAATAAAACAACCTCTCAAAACATCACATTGTTTTGCACCCAAAACTCTTTAAAATATCCACTTTTCACAGTATATGAACACTTGTAAGTCATCAAAACAAAATTTCAGTTCAACACAATTTAATAAAACCAAAAATTCAGTTATGGGGCTGCCCAATGTGAACCAAGAAATTATATATTTTAAAAACCACCATTTTCACACCAACATGGCACTTAATGCCCATTTGCTTCTCAAACACAATTTAAACAAACTTTTGCAGCCACAACCAAAAAGAATAAATATTTAAAACATTATTTTAATTCCTAATACAGTTCTATAAAATCAACTATGTAATTAGAGTTCATCCCAAAATGAACCAATAAAAGACTTGCATGAAAAACCCTCAATTTCAACAAAAATTGTAACATAAAATTCATTTGCATTGTAAATGAAACTAAAACAAATTTTTACAGAAACATTAAAATTCAATATGCATTAATTCACCCTCAACACAGCAAGAAAATTCCCAAAAAATTGCACACACAATGGAATCACCTACCAAAAGATTCAAGAACCGCAAATCCTAGTGCGGAACTTCAACCGCACGACCACCGCGCCACAAGGAAGTGCTATCAAACCTAAAACCAGAGGATTGAACCATGAAACCCAAAATTAAACCCTAGTCACGAAGCCCTAGCTTCTGGAAATTTGGGGATTCAAGAAAAAAAAAGATAAATCTGAAGGAAAAGGAGAGAACTAGAAGGATAGTCACTTACTTGAGAAAACTGGACGTTTTTAGAAACCAGAGAAGTTAGGCCCTAATTCGCGACAGATGCGATCTCCAAAGAGGGCAAAACGAAGCTGGGGGTGCGGCCAGGTACAGTGGGAGAAGGTGAGAGGTGGAATCACCGAAAAAGAATAAAAATTGAATATTTTATGAAATAATTACAAAACAATTTTAAAACTAGAAATGGGCTTTCGGGTTGGCCCAATACCTAACTTGATCACCCAAATCCAAGATGCAAATGAATTTTTAAGGGGGCCAAAATTCATTGGTCGTTTTAATAGTTAAATTAAGGTCATTTTGGAAGTTGAATGAGTTAAAAATGTTGAAAAACGAGGGAGTTATTAAACAAACAAAATTTATTGTCAAAACTGGAAATGGGCTCTCGAGTTGACCCAAATTATGGAAACCCACCATTTCCTTCAAAAATGCATTGAAAACCCCCAAAAAAAAGCAATAATGTAAATTAAATACAAAAATACCTTTAAAATATGTCATGTATGTGACAATGGTCCTGACAGTGATCCTCATCTGTCTATCATAATATTCCCCTCTTAGGAGTGTGGTCTCCCGGAATGAGTGTATCGAAATCTTTCCCACTCAGGAGTGTGTTCGCCCGAAAAGACTGTATTGTGATCTAACAGACTACGGAGTGAGTTATCATGGAATGATTATATCCTTATCTATCTCTATTATGAGGCTTTCTGAGGAAAAATACTTCTTGGATAGACGTCATCATGGTTATTAGACTATGGAGTGACTTCTCCAAGATGTGTTCTTCGTGAAATCTTCAGACCGAATCCCTAGCATGGGTATGTAGTCATTGTTTCCTATCTCTAGACCAAAATTCTAGGTTTTTGAATATATATGGATATTTATCTTGTTATAGGTTCTATATAAGTATACTGTCTATGTTTACTGTACCTTTCCTTTGTGTTTTGCTATGTGGTTTCTGAGGAGTCCTCCTGGGTATTGTTATATTCAACCCTACACAAGCTTTGCCCACCCGTGTCATTTCTTGTGAATACGTGTGAACTTTTTGATAGAGTTCTAGGGGGTCCAGGACAAGGAACATGACTATACGATACCTTGTGAGTTCAAAAAGGTCGAGTCATTCATACAGCTTCAGACAACAATCCCAATACCTTTTGGTGACAAGTTGTACTTTGTAGTTATGATATCATTTTGGTGGGACTGTATTTCGGCATGGTTTACTTTACATGATTTACTTTTTTTGTACTTTGTTGGTTGGGACAGTGGTATTCATGCACTTATTCTTTTAAGGGGTTTTGAAATTTCATCATTTGTGGGCCTGGAGATGTGTGTGTGTGCATATAGGTACTAAGACAATGCCTCCCATGTTAGTGATAAGCATACTCATTGTTAGTCATTAGCCCCTAGCCTATTGGAGGCGGTCTTGGAGAGTTTCGGCCTGGGACCCTCAAGGAATGTTTTTGACATAGTGGTATTGTAGCGGTCAATTCAACATTGGGGCCTACAATATATGAGCTTGGTTTGGGGAAATATTGTTATGTGTTTCAAGATTGGATTTTAGGCCAGGGACTTCAATGTTGTTGCGACGATTGATGTATCCAAACACCCAAACTCTGATAACATTATTTTTAACTTGGTAAATGAGAACACTTGATGTAAGGAAAATAATGGTATGTGCATCATATAGGAATGGGTCGTGGTTCCATGTGCTAATTGAGTCAGCTCTCCAGATATACTCAATGGATGTGGCATATATTGTTTTCATACAGGATGTCTTCGCGACGTATGCCATCTTGGATTCAAATGATCAATCACGAGGGTGACCTCCTTATTGACAAGGCTCTGATAAAAGTGTCTGTTACCCATATTGTACCTCTAGGTGGTGCACCAGCCATGCCCTACCTATAGAGAAGAACACGGTACCTACAATACCAACAGATGAGGTGCGTAGGATGAGCGTGCTTCATGAGTTTCTGCAGTAGAGACCCCTCTTCTTCTGACGTGACCCAAACAGACAGGCGGTTGAGGACTGGCTTGAGGTGGTTCCCCATGTTTTCCATCTAGTCAAGACACTAGCGGAACATATGGTGGTCTTGGAAGTGATCCTTATTCATTTTTCGACAGGACGATGGTGGGGTTTAGTTACCCAATCTTACTATGAGGTAGGAGTTCCATGGCTGGAGTTTGAGAACCTTTTCAGAGAAAAGTTCTCATCTTACAAGATAAGGGATATCCATACATAAGAGCCTTTACAGTTCAAACAAGGTGACATGTTGGTATCTGAATATTCATTGTTGTTTACCACTCACTCCTGGTACTCGATTGATAAGGTATGTGATCAATAATTCAGGGACTGGATCTTCGAGCGAGGTTTTCAAAGAGACATCTAAGCTTGTGTTATCCCTCGGAGAATTCCTACTTATGATGGGATTCTTGTTAAAGATTTGGAGGTCAATGTCTTCTTGGTTTAGTGGATAGAGCCAGTGATTTCTAGAAGTGGGTAGACAAGATCAGAGACCTCGATAATAGGGAGCCAATGTCAACCTTATAAATCCGAACATAGAAGACATCATAAGAGTAGGACCCAGAGTGGAGGACCTGTTGTTCAGGGCTTATAGTGTATGCCCAATAATTCCAAATATAAGCATTTCTATGCATGCAACAACTGGGGATATCTCAATTGAGATTTCCCAACCCAAGGTGCTTCTGATAGGGAGATAGTTGGTAGAACACTGAGGTAGAGAATACCTATAGGGTAAGACGGTTCCCCATGGTGATAAATGTTTCAGAGGAGCTGGTAGTGTAGTAGGAGGTGGCCAATGCTTTGATATGTTACAACCACTAGCCACAGATGGTCAGTGATGGGTTCAAGAAGAAGAAGGAATAGTGTAGCGACAGCTGCACATGTTCTGTACTTTTAATCTAGGAGCTTTAGGAATGATTCCATGTATGATCTTTGACTTTTTCAACTTTGGATACCACTGATAGATATAGGTGTTAGTCATTATTTTCTAGCCACATATCTTGTTTAAGAATCAGATATTCTGGTTAAACTATTGACTTGACCCTCACATATAGTGAATCCTACTAGAGGAGACCTAATGATCACTCACCAGTACTTACAGTGTAACCCGACTCTTAGAGGAAAGAGTTTCGTTTTGGATCTCTTGGTAGCAACATCGAGGCCTTATGACTACTTTCTTGGTATAGAGTGGTTATCTTCGGTACATGAAAAGATTGACTATTTTAGATGAAGTGTAAGATGTGTCTGTAGAGGTTGAATAGGGTTTTTAATTTTTCTGTGAAATGGAATTCGAGGAAGCACATGATAAACTCAAGCATAGGAGGGTGAAACCTATCACTCGTGAATTAGATAGCTTGACCGCTGGTGTGGTGGGAGTTATGAGTTCCCAGTTTCCTGCAGTAGTGACAGAGAGAGAGGATGTCTTCCCTAAAGTTGTCTAAAGATTTTTTCCTTACTGGGAGACAATCAACTTTTTTAAATTTCACCTTGTTATGGAACCAAAATCCTCACCAGCATATCCGGTGGCTCCCATAGAGATTTGATAGCTGAGGGTCCATTTAGAGGACTTATAAAGGAAGGGCTTCATAAGTCACAGTGTTTCACCCTAGGCAGCCCAAGGATTGATTTCCTCTTTGATCATTATGAGTACTTGGTCATAACAATTGACATGAAGAACACCCCATCTGCGCTCATGAGAATCATGAATAGGATCTTATAGAATTACCAAAACCAATTCGTTGTTTTCGTCACAGAAGATATCCTAGTGTACTCAGTGTCTGAGGAGGAGCATGTGAAACACTTAAGAATGGACCACGATACACTCGTAGAGTACCAAACTTCAGGAATATTATTAAATTTCCAATTTTGAATTTAGGTTTTCCCCTTTCTGGGACGTTTTATCGCATCAGATGGTGTGGCAGTGGAACCAACCAAAGGGGTGGTAGTGTAAGGAAGGGATCCAACTAGGATTCTGAAAAAGGTGTAGAGCTTATTTATGTTAAAAGAATATTACTTGAGATTCATCATTGATTTATCCAAGATATCATCACCCATGAAATATTTCAATCAAATGGGGAATCCTTTCATGTGGACGGAACGGTTCCATTAGGATTTTTAGCGGTTGAAGTAGAGTTTTACGGATCCCCCAATCATGAGGTTACTGAAGGAATGTTAAAGTATGTAGTTTTCTACAATGCATCATTAATCAGGATGATTTTGTCTTGATGCAAAGGAATGTGGTGGTCTTATGTGGTTTATACCACGTGAAACCAAATAATAAAAACAATTTGACCAATGATCTTGAGATGTAAGTGGTAGTTTTCTCATAAAATTTGCAGGGACACTACCTGGTGAGCAAGATGTTTATCTTCTTCTCGGATCAAGAGAGTCTTATGTGTAACTTCTCTTAGAATAAATTAACCATGAGACATGGGTAGTGTCCAGAGTTCCTCAAGGATTATGACTATGAAATCTTATATACTTATAAGTAGGGTAATGTGGTGGTAGATTCTCTTAGTTGTAGATCGAGTTCCCAACTATTGAGTGGTAAAATGATGTAGTTGGCCTCATTATAGTTATCCTTCATGGATGGAGATGATGCAGCTTAGCTCTAGTCAGTAGTTGTCACCCCTACACTCTTATAGTGAATCGTATAGGTACAACATGGGGATACTAACTGAGAAACCTTTATGTGCTTAGGTATAGATAGTAAATTTCTACTGATGGATATTCGAAAGGTGGGGAGCATGTTTTTCTTTTTATAGGATGCATAGTGGAACCAGTGGCTCTGTGTAAAGATGTTCTATGGGATTTTCATACATCCCCTTTTACCGATATATCCAGATGTGTCTAAAATATACCCGGACCATCAACATCATTTCGGGTTTCTCAGAATGAAAATGTATGTTACAAGTTCTATCCTTCATTTCCTTACTTTTTAGCAAGTGAAGGCTGAGAAAAAAGATCCAATAGGTTTGGATTAAAACTCTTGATGCACTGGAGTGGATGTGATACGGAACATCAATGGACTTTATTATGCGGTTTATCATGAATGTATAGGGGACATTATGTAATTTGTGTGATTGTTGACTGACTCACCAAGTCGTCCAACTTCCTAGAAACCCTGGAGATGATATTAGTTGAGTGATTGGGATGCCTTTACATAAATGAGATTGTTTGGATTCCAGGATTACCATAGACAATAGTTTTAAATCGTGAATCTTGTTTCACATCCTAGTTGTGGAAGGGATTGCAATGTATGGTTGAGACTCGATTACATTAGATCAGAGTGTTCCACCATTAAAGAGAGGCCCTGGAGTTTGAGGAGGGAGACCATGTGTTCCTTAGGGTCTCACCTCAATGTAGATTGTAGATATTTGGATGGGATTAAAAGATATATATGAGGTTAATTATCCTTTTTTCAAATATTGCAGATATTTTTCAAGCTGGCGTACTGCCTAGATCTACCCCCACAGGTTATTTGGGTAATGATCTCTTCCACATGTCATATCTGAGGATTTGCGTGCCTAACCCATCACACATTATCTACTTGGGTGAGCTGGGAACCAAGTATGGAGTGACATTCACTGAGTACCCTGTGGATATCGAGGATCCTTCATAGGTGAGAGATTCACTTGGTGCATGTATAAAGGCAACATGTGAATCTTCATGAGAGCCCATGGGATTAGGTTGCTCATATCCATGGAAAGTGACCATGTATTCGTGAGTAGACTTTTTTTTGGCTTTTAAGAATGTAAATCCCTATGGTGGGGAGAATGTAATGTCTCAAGTTTTTGGTATATTAGTTTTATATATTATATGTAATTAATTTTTGACTAGTAACTGAGACGATTTGTGATTCTAAGGCCCGGTGTGACCGAGGTAAATGTTTGAAATATATTAAATATAATAAATAGCACACTTGCATGGTATTCATAAATAAGTAAAATAACATCTAATAAGGTTCCTATATTATAAATTTGAGGGCACCATTACATTCATAGTAGCGACTTTACCTCATGTGGGGCCTAGTATCGGCTGGTGTGGGATGACTGTGAAAGTTAGTTTTGGTATGTTGGAAAGGAAATAAAATAAATCAACACATTATTTTATTTTAAAAAGTTTCGCATTTAAATGATGAATTTTATGGTTTTAAATTGGAAGGAGTCCTTGTATAGGCTCATAACCCTAGAAAACTTCTTGGAATGCTATAAAGCATTGGAGAGGACCTACCCTTGATAATTCTCGATGAATGATAATGAATGATCAGCTCAAGAAACATTGTGATGCAATGCTAGAGGATCTAATTGACGATGAAAACCAAACTGCTTCGTCATAAATTGATGACAAACTTGTGGTAGGGAATTGTGATTTGAATCTCTCTTCTCCATTAGTTGATGTAAATGAAGAACTCTGATCAACCCACGAACTGTTTGACATGTGGTTCGATCATTCATGTGGGCGAGTTTGTTTTTTGGATTTATTTTGGGGATTCATTTCATATTTGTTTTTTTAGCTTGGTCCTTCTAATGAGATCAGATCAAAACCATAATAAACAAAAACATAGGTTCATTCCTAGTTTTAATATGAATTTATTCTCACATTTTTCCCTGCTTTTTCTTCGCATTTTTCTCATGGCTATGAACGATGGATCATTGCACATCCGTTTTGCAGTATAATGCTCCTAGATCAGAGATCCGACACCATGAAGACTCATCAGAGGTGAGAAGATGATGGATGCAGACAAATCGACATGGTTCAGAAGAAATTATTCTTCGACCATTCATCATGCAGATGATTTAAAAAATCTTTTGGGGATGATTAGACACCTAAAAAATAACAAATAAGTGTTTGCAATGATGAGATGACCCAATATATTAATTTATAAGTTATTAATATGGATATATCATAGATAAGAGGATAATATAAGGATTTTGGATGAAGAACATGGAATCTATAAAATTTCAATGAAAATGACATGTTCTCTAAAGAACACAACATGTGGGACCAATTTAGCGGTGACTATATTTTTAGGATACAGACTAACGACACACAGCATGTGACCTGAGTCATACCAACATGTAGACATTTCCCCATCATCCGGTGTGTATTTGGGAGATACATGGACACAAGGTGATCTACATGGATTGATGACATGTTGGGTACGACCTCACAAGGCTTGGTTGAAGAAGGTGACATGATTGACCCCATCAATAGGTACACAACCATAAGCACACGGGTTGACACCATGTTCCAAGACACGGATAAGGTACATGGGTGGACCATATATCAATGGAAACATCATGTGAGGAATTATACATAATGTGTATATCTATTTCTACACTATATTCTCTTTTTTACATGGGACATTTCACAGAGGAAGTACCCTAGGTCAAGATACATGGTGTTTGAGTCATCAACATGCCATGTATTTTTTTGTACACAAATTTATCTCCTTTTCCACAGTATCTTGGATTTCTTTTGGATAGTCTCCATTTTCTCATTCCACTAAAGGTTAGGTACCATTTCCATTAATAAGAGCATGATCATTTTAGTAGTACTTCCTTGATAGAGTTGGAAACCCTTCGAGAGGCCCGAGGTGAGATCCTTTATCCATTCTTTACCCTTGGTAGAGTCAGGTATTGGCATGACCAATCCTGTTGGACATCGATACTTTAATTAGAAAGTCAATACAGATTATTCATGGTATACACCAAGTCCCTAGAAGTGATACTCATCCATTTATTGTAATACTACACACTCATGAGTGTGTTCTATGGGAATGAGTGTATCATAATCTTCCACACTCAAGAGTGTGTTCTCCAAGAATGAGTGTGTTCTGATCTCTCAACCTCCGGAGTGAGTTCTCCCAGAATAGATCTATCTATATCTTTCTCTTTCATGACACATCTTGATGAACAATACTTATCGGATGTACATCATTACAGTTATCTAACTCAAGAGTGATTTATCCTAGATGAGTGATTTGTGGAATCATCAGATTGAATCCCTAGCTTGGTTATGTGGTTGTTATGCCCTATCATAGACCTTGGGTTTGGATTTCTTTACTATATTTGGATATTTATCTTGTTATATGTTATGTAGAAATATACTTTTTATAATTGACTATATCATGACTTCATGTATTGATTAGTGGTTTTTGGTGAATCCTAATGAGTATTGTTATAGTCACCATTTCATGGGAATTTACTGCACGCGTCATGTCTTATGAATGTGTTCAACCATTTAGCAGAGTTCTAGTGGACTAGGAAAAATCCCCGAACAATACAATACTTTTTGATTTCAGAAAATTCGAGGATTTACTATGGATTCATATAAAATTCTCAATACCTATAGATGACAAGTTGGACTTTGTAGTTACAGACTCTTTTTGGTGGGATTGTATTCTGGCCTGGTTTACTCTACGTTCTTTAATCCTCTCATACTCTGTTTTTTGGGATAGTGGTATATATAAATTTATTATTCTTTGTGATTTTTAAATTTCATAATTTTTGGGCTTGGAGATGTGTGTGTGTATATATGTACGAAGGAAATGCCTCCCATGTTAGTGATATTACAACATAGTGCTAGTCACCAACCCCTGGCCTATTGGAGGTGGGATTGGGAAGTCACGACAGGGGACCTATTGGGATGTGTCATGACATAATCCCACCAAGGATTCCAAATTTACAAATATATCCACATTAGTTAGACAATTTCAAAATCGGAACGATTCACCCTTTTAACCAATACTCTTCATGATTTAAAATAACGGGTGGCCTTCTATTTATAGACTCATCCCATTGAAATATTCCTAATCTCCCAATAAACTTTTTGAAAAAATCATCATCCATGTTTGTAAAGAATAATTATTCTCAAAGATCTTTTATTTGTTAATATCCATTGATATTTGACCCACTCATGAACCTTTACATATTCACATATATTTACTATCATACCATTGAGTATTCTCAAACTAGATGTGAGAACCCTGTTCTTCCATCATGTGTTTGTGATGCTCCAAGACATTATGAAGACCCAACCTTCATGAGACCCATCAATAATGAGATCAATTCTTACTAAAACTCACACCTTTACAATATTTATGAATATATAATCTAATAATTTTAAGTACCATGAATATTTCTCTTTCCTCATGATATTGAGTAACAAAAATTTGGAGAACACTGTAAAAAAATGCCACCTTCAACACAAGAAGTCATAAGCATCATACCATCTATTGGATTGAAAAATCCATGATCAATCATATTGTGTATTGAAAAATAAACTCAAAATCACACTCCATTTCTAGCTAATAAAAGAACCGTGGTTCCAACATAGATGAATTAGTTATCAAGACTTCAAATTTCTCAAGGGAAAAACTACATGTTCCTTTTCTTCAACTAAAATATGCCCAAAAACTAATAGAAATGTTTGGAATGCAAGAAGAAAATATTTTTTATAGTATAATTTTTGTGATAATAAAACTATTAAATAATTAATATTGAAAATATGTTGATCGAAAAATGTTTTAGAAGCTAACATAGAGTTTCCACCACAGGATTACTTCAAAAGAATATATTGCTTATATTTTTTCATTGTGTGTAAGATTTTAAGGTTTGAAAAATGGGTTTCATTTCGTATTAGTGAATTTAATTATAAGGAATATTAATGGAACTACAAATTATACATTGGAATATAAGAAAAATAATGATCCATATAGTTATACTAATATAAAATGAGTATAAAGTGTGGATGACTGGAATACTATATATAAAACTAGTAATTTTAGAGATTAGTTTACTCTTGTGTATTGAGGGCCATTTTGGATTATATTTTATTGTATAATACTTTTGGTGGTACTGGTATACACTGTAAATCTTTTGTTGAAATTTTAAATCATTCAAAAAAATTGGTAGGAAGTATGGTTAGGAAGCGTGGTTAGCCTAAAAATGAATCAATGGGTAAAAAATGAAGAAATTATATGCATTGTTAGAGGAATGATTAGAATATATACATGAATCAAAACCATTCATATTGATTTTATTTTATAATGGAAGCTTGATTACGAGCATGGTTAGCCTAACTATGAATCATAGACTTACATTATATGACATGCCCCTCAAATTTGATTTTTAATGCCCATATTGACAACAAAAGAACCCATTAACACCACCATTAAATCATGAATATATCTAGGCCTTACATGGAGTGTTTTTTTATCATTTTATTCCTTAAAAAATTTAAAATAAATAATAATTATATCTATGAGGAATTAATTGTTAGGGTTCAATGTCCATCTTGATGTTAAAATATCTCTTTATAAATCTATTTTTCTTTAATATGGTGATGTAGGTGATGGTTTTTTTATTCTTATGGATTAATCATTGATAATTTGTGTTAATAATATTTATTTATTCTATTATTCAACCCTGTTTATGTGACTCACAATTTTAATAATTTAGTAATTTTAATATATTTTGGGTTTTTGTAGGTTTCTACAATCTCTTATATGAATTTGATTATTTTTAATGCCTTGTGGGTTTATTTTGTCCTATAAATGATAATATTATTGAATTATTTTGATATTAAATATATATATAGGTGTGTTTGTGGGTGTGATTTATTATAATTTCTTTTAAATTTAAATTTAAGATTTTTAGCAACTGATGATTTTGGAAGTAAATTAAGAATTTTAAAATTGATATTTTCAAACATATTATTAGAGTTACATTGTTTTTTAATATGGATTCATTCGAAGTAAAAATTTTATGTTATTTTAAAAAAACAAATTGTGGATTTTATTGTGGAATAAATTTTTAATTTTTTAAATTGTAATATTGTTATTTTGGGGAAATATTGATATTGATATGAGTTTCAACTATACAATTTTTTTTGGAATTGGTATGTATATTAATTTAAATTTATTTCCTTGTTAATGTATTGAATTTATATTTTTTAATTTGTAAATGGATTTTGGGATTTATTCACATTCGGTGTGTAAGTGTTTGTGTTGAAAATGATTTGTTGAATCCTTTATTTTGAAAAACATCCAAGTTAAATCGATAGGGATGAGTGTATAGGTGTGCGTGTATGAAGGTGGAAGAATAGAATATCTCACACAAGAGCGATTTAAGAGGTGTAATGGTTGAGGCCTTGTTTTCACCATATAAATGGGTAAACATTTATTGTGGGAATGATATGTTCCCACTAAAAAGATCAAAAGAACCCTTAAAATAGTAGTTTTGTTTTTTGAAGAATGCAATGTCTGAAGTGGATTTACACGAAGGGTAATTTTACATTGGATATTTAAAAAGGATACTTTCTATTTGATTTTGGAAATTAGTCTATTTTAATTTTAAAATGGGGAGATATACAATGAATTTTGAAAGAGGGAGGTTTTCTTCAAAATTTTATAAAATGGTTATTTCACAATAATTTATGAAAAATAATGTTTATTTTTGATATTTTCATTTTCAAATGGAAAACATGGTTTTTTAAAAATTACATGACTTTTTATTTAAAAATAATTTTGAAATAAAAAATTCATGGAAAATTTATTGAGTGGATTTATTATCCCTAATAAGTCAAATTTTTTTATTTTAAATATATTTGTGATTTATCAAGACTTATTGATATTGTGTTCTGAATCACCTTTTCCTGGATGTTTATTAGAGTATTGGGGTAATCTAACCCAAAATATATTCACCATTGTTGATGTTTTGACATGATTTGTCTTGATTCAAATAATGAGAAGATATTTTTATTTATCAATACTGATCCATAATTCCATAATGGAGTTAGAGTTGTGGATTTCAAATCTGATGGTTTTAACACTAGTATTTGATGTCAGTGTTTCTATAAAAATATATATTATACTATATATTTTTTTGTATATATATCCAAAGTTGGTTTCCGTATAAAATGTTATTTAAAATCAATTATCTAAATATTTTTTATAATGATCATGAATGTTTATGTTTTTTACTATATATAAAATATGTCCCCCATGGTTTTATTTACCCCTCACTACATGTTTTATATGTTTAGTGATAAGAGGATTCCCATTAGGCCATGTATAATCCTTGATTTCATCTTCGAATTTAGGATCTCGGGTTAGGGTGTTTCAAAATGGTATATTGGTTATGTTTTAAATTCATGTATTGGGATGTCTAGTAAGGGTGTATAAAAGGATAACGGATATTCAAAAAGATACTATAGAAAAATTTATATAACCTTTTTATTGTGAACTCAATGTTACAAGGAAGTACATGTAAAATATAACACAATTTTACCTTCAAATTATCTTTTCCCTCATAAATCCAATATAGGAAATAACTAAAATATGTTCATATATCATGGTAGGAATGGTATGGATAGAATGAAATGGAATGATTTTTAATGAAAAATAATTTTCCTATATGAAATTTCATTTTTAGTAACTTAATGTTTTGATCATTCAAAATGTTTTATGAATGTATTGTCTAATATATATTTGATAAAACTGTTTTAAAACATGATTGAACTAATGGGATGAATGGTTGGGAATGGAAATAGCTCAATAAATAGGATACCTCCAAGAAAATATGTGAAATTTGTACTTTTGTAATATCGAATGATATAGGGATGTTTTGGTTTTTAAATGGAAACTTTTTAGAGATATTGAATAGAAATCCAATGGGAGTTGTAGTAAGTCATGGATGAGGGTAGTGAGATCAATGATATTATTTATTTGGTCGTAATCTAGTTAATTCTATTGTGTAGGAATTATTGAGGATGAATAAGATTTCTGATCATGATAATTCTATGTCTTAGAACATTCTATGCCATCACATTTCATTTTAATGGTAATAGTGATTTTGGGGGTGTTAGTTGTTATGGAGAGGGTTATGTAGAATTGTAGTAGTAATAAAAATTGCATCTAGGATAATTATTTTGTGACATGTTTACTTAGCTAGAGAATGGAGGGAGGGAATATGATGATGGTTGTGCCATGATTAATGAGGTTATAAACTGAGGTTTTTGTTGATTCATAGTGTGTTGGTCATCGGAATTTGGTGTTGTTTTATATAAAATAGAGTAACCTATTGTAGTGTCTTTTATTACATAAAAATTTTCTTTTTTTTGGTTAATAATTTATGGGGAACATATCATTTTGTCCCATTAGATTTTATTATGGGAGTCATGGTTGGTGATATCACTACGGTTCCATTTTTGGGATCATTGAATCATGGTGAAGGGAACCACAACATGGTGTGTGTATATGGTTTATTGGGATTATGGGTGGAATTATATGTTTAAAATATTATTATAGAGTGTTCTTGAATTGTGATGTGGATGCTCTTATTACACTATGTCATTGGTTGTATCAAAATTAAAAGGATTGAATCCCTAGTAAATGGGGATAACACAAATTGATTTTTGGACCTTCACAATATTCCACTACGATAAAGTATATCACTTTATGATGTTATATTTCATATTGTTAAATATAAATTCATATTCCCTATAAAATTATCTCCAATTAATTTGAGATAATTCAAACTATAATAATTATTGAGCTTGGTTTTCAGTGTTCAGGGTCATTTCATGGTGTTGGTTATCCCATATATTCATGTGATCTATCTATCATGATCCAAATTGATTTAAAATCCACTTATTAATTATTCAATTTTACTATTTCTTCTTATAGAAGATATGGCATTGAAATTGGTTGAGTTTTAGAAACATTGGTTTGTGGTCTTGATGTGTGATTTTTTCATAGGTTTTACGATTGGTCCATTCAATTTCAATTGTAATTTATCATTGTTTTCTTCTTGTTCTTATGTAGTGAATTTTGAATCTCTTTTTGTGGTAGGTGATTAAAGACTTATGTCATTTATTTATGAATAAATATAAATTTATCATTACATTTATTTTAATATATAGATTATGAGAATTAAATTTTATATATACTAAACTAATTTAGTTAAATTTAAATATATAATTTGTTTCGTAGGTGATTTATTTTACTGTCATGTAATTTCCATTTTTTTTGTATTTTTTCACTATTATTTGTGTTTGTGAAGCCTCTATTTCTATACAATTGATAAACCTATCATTTATTTCACAATTAGATAATATTTTAAAATTTATTATGAAATATAATAATGGAATAATGAAATTATTAGTCATTTATCTATCCCTAATGTGTTTAGTAAATATAGAATGGTGGTGGGGTTGTTTGGTGTGAATTGCTACTAAAAATGATGTTATTTGTTTCTTTTCTATTATTTTCATCCTTCCAAAAGTTATAAGAGTCTTTATTTGGGTTTTTTTGGAACTAGGGTGGTGGAATGATATGGATATTGTGGAACTTGTTGGTGTTGTTATTGAAGAGGATTTGTTATTGTGGATGTTGGTTGGGATTACATGAAATTTGGTGTAGTTTTGATGGTAGGTCGACATATTTGTGCTTTAGATTCCTTGAAATATAGAATATAATGGAAATAAGTGTAATTAAAAATTGGTACTGTGATGAAATTGATGACTATTGCGTTATTTAATGAAATATGGGAATATGATAGTTGAAATGGAATGTTAATGGATGAAATAAATTCAACTAGTGAATACAGGTGGATAAAAATAATTTACTAAAGAATAATATATTGTGGTTGGTAAAGATAATCCCATGATTTTTTTATGGGTGTGATTAAATAGGAAGTTATGATTGATGTAGGGATTTTTTTGTAGTGGTAGTGTGGTTGGTTGTGTGTTGTTAGGTATCATAATCAGTGTTTATTTGAGATAGTTTAGAATATGTAATTATTGTATGTCATCATAATAAATTGGGTGTTCGTGAATTGTTACACATATTGAGATTATATTTGGTTTATATATATCTTTTATATTATCATATTATTTTTTACAAAACATCACCTGAGTCGACAACCTTACAAATTTCCATATGGTAAAATTGATTTTTGGTATTTTTATAGAGTTAATGGATGATGGACTACTCTATCTTCCATTCTCTCCAATCAGACAATGTATTGTACATGAGGGTTCATGGTTTAGGTATATATTCTTGTGAGTTAATGTCATGTGCTTATAGTATATATATATACTATATAACATCATTTTTTTGGTTTTAAATTTCATTCATGGTGTGGTATATTCATTATAGGAGGATGGAATGGTGTTAATGTACGAAATGTTCTCATTACCCAACCATGGAACGGAGGATGTGATGTGAATTTTTGATGTGGTGATATGGATTGAAAAATGTTTTTGGTATGTGTCTAGGGAATTTGGTATATGGATGTGGATATGTGGCCATGAATATGTGGGTATGGATATGATGCAATGTGTTTTTTATGATATGTGTATACGGTTTGTAATAAATCCTAGAACATAATCATTTAGGGTGTGAGAGAGACTAGTTGAGTGGGGAATTGGTTCCATGGTGCCTTTTTCATGTATTCTTTTAATATTATGTTGTCTCATATTGTGTGTGATGATTGGCGAGTGGGTCTTGGTGAGGATGGGTGGTTATTGACAAGGAATAGGTGGGGATTTGGTTTAGTTGTTTATTCATTGAGGATTTACTATTAATTTTTCACTTTTTTTGAGAGGTTCTGCGGTGGATTGTACTGATTATAATTATATGATAACCCAATATATATATATATATAAGATTATTGGAGAGAGTTAAGACCATGCTATACCATAATTTCTTGTGGTATTTTTGATTAATTTTTGTGCCACAAACTTAGGAGTTGATTTACAATTCTATTTTGGAGACCTTTGTTTATTTATGAAATTTCTTGTTTTCATATTGGGTTTTATTTTATACTATTCTAATTTTATTGTTTTTTTATATTTATGTTCCTACTATTTTTGGATAATGCATCCCATATGCACATTTCCATATGTTTGGTGGTTGTCTATAACCCTTAGCTGATTAGAGGTTATGTTTTGGGGTTACTCTTGCCTTCACTATATTCCTTGGAGGGGATTAAATTGGAGGTGATGTAATGGAGTTTTATATGAGATATGGATTTGATTTTGTTGGATTTTTTTAGTTAGGAACTCCTGAGTAGTATATGAGTTTAGTAGGTAAATAAAATCAGTCAAACATAGCATGTGACATAGTAGGGAGAAAAACTAAGAAACACGCATTTATCCCCTTGCAATATAATGAAAGAGCATTAAACAGACCAAATTTTTTATTCAAGATGATATTGATTTCAATGTATATTCCATGGTTTGGTACATACATCATACCTAATTGTACTTGTGTTTAAATTGGGTTGATTCTATTAAAAATGAAAATGAATCTAATGTATTGTATTTAAATTAATTATATGTTTCCAAGAATATGGGTTTTATTGTTTGGATTAATAGAGATAACCAGTTAGTGTCATATGTTTGTTGATATGGTTTATTAAGTGTATAATGATTCAGTGTTTGATCATAATAGATTTGATATTGATGAGTATGATTCTGGGAGGGATAACATCAAATTTGGGTGATGGATTAGGAAGTTGTCTTCAACATTGAGATAGAGAAATACAAATAAGGGTTCAATTTTGTTTTCAATAATATTTTTGTGAGGATGGATGGTTTCATACTATAATCTGTTAATCACCTCAGGGGATCTACTTATTATTTGAGTTTTTAGTGTCATGAAAATTATGAGGAGTTTTCTATATCATGGGATAATTTTTTGAAGCTGATCCATGTTGAGTTCCTCTCTTCAATTCTAGAAGAATCTATGAGGTAGACGTTTCTCTACCCTTGTTAGGGGATCATTTAGAATATAAGTGTTTGATGTATGATTTAATAATTTCTTTTACTTTTCTATTGTTCTTATCTATGATGAGATTGTTAAGGAATGGAATTCTAAGGAGGAATTGCATATCGAGTTCTAGTTATAGATGAATCCCATTAAAATATCGATATATGTTGCAGTAGTATTTAATTTCTAGGTGAATGAGAATATTCAAGTCCAAACAGGTTTATCATGGGATAGGGTTTATTTTTTCGATGAGTATGGATGGAGAGAGAGGTTCTTAGTTTTCTGGGTAGTCAATGTTTTCACTCATACAGAGTTAATCTAATCTATCTAAATATCAATTATATGGGGAATAATATTGTCGGGATTCTACTTGGGGTTTTAGGTCAGTATTATTTTCTTTTGGTGGTCATCGATGTTAATAGTTTCAATGAACAATATTCGTTTATGGACATTTTTGGTTGGGAATCCATTTTTCTTTAAAAACCTAGTGACAATTTAATTTTACACCGTATCAAAATCTAAAATTGGGTAGGAAGGTTTATGTGTAATAGAGAGGAGATGAGATATATATACTAGAACCACAAGATATTCCATGACATTAAGGTCATAGGATAGTGCAAGGTTGTAGTGGTAGTTTTTATCAAGGTTAGTGGTCAATATAATTATGGAGCATTCAATTGAATAACATGGTTAATATAGTTTTACATAAGACATAGATCATATAAAGTACCATTTGTTTATCATATAATATGTATTATTATCTTTATGATTATTGATACTCACACTCTTTAATTACGCCTATCTCACTCCAACATCTAGCTAGAACGATAGAGATGCCTCTAATTCCCTTGGTGTTATTTACACTTATTAGCAGTCAATTTGATTTACTTGAGGTGTGTTGGGGTTATAAGATAATGATGGTTTTTTCTATAAAGGTATAACTTTGAAATTCAATATCGATATGGTGGATTGGTGATATATAAAAATTAAATAACAATGAAAATAAATGAAACAATATAGGATTATTATTGTAGTTTGGGTCGAAAGGGTCCTACTTTGACTCTCCACACCCGTAAACTCATTGAGAAGTTTAAATAATACTATAGACATACATTTTTAAGTGGAGTCATAACCCCTATATAATGTACTTTTTTAAATGGAGGTATTAACAGAATAAAACATTACTTTTGATTATGTGGCAGAACCAATTACTAACACATAACTTTTGTAGAGGTATAACCATTATAAGAACATGATTTCAAAAGGGAAATGTATAAACCAATAATAGTTTCAGAAAAATAGAAATTATAAATAAAATAAAAATTAATACAAATAATGTTAGATAAAAGAGATAATGTTCAAAATATTATAATACTTTATCACTTAAATCCACATGTTTGAATATGTAATAACTTTCACAAAAAATTATAGTGGTATAATAGTAGTGATCGAGGTTAATCTTCTTATCATCTAGTTACATTGATATTTATTTATAAATTATTTTCTAAATGTCATACTAATAATTAAAAGTTTCTATAATCAAGATTAATGGATCATTTTACAATGTTTCATAAATTATGAAGCATCCATTATCCTTCATGACTCCGAAAAAGTGAATTCATAATATATTTTTTGACCAATGTAGTCATACAAAATATCTTGATAAAAATTTAGTAATATGTTGGGGTTTCATTGATACAATATTATAAATTATCATATCAACATATCGTATGCTAGCATCATGATATTATAGTTTCTATATATCATAGGCTTGTGGATAGGTTTCATCTTTAACAAAACCCTACTTAAATGGATGTGGAATTAGGAATCCAAATCCTTAAAATTTTCATTAATATTCCTATATATATTCTTCCATAATATTCCTTTATATTATATTACTAAACAATGTTTTATGAGTCACCTTACCTATAATCTGTTAGTATTGATGCATCCATACAATCACACACATGACACCATTCTCTTTTTTAAATAGTCTAATGCTCTTTTATACATCACAAATTCATATCAGGTTGGTTTTACATAGTTTCACGATATACGTATTTGAATAAAATGATTATATTTGGAAATAAAAAATCATTATATCAATCAATCTGATATGAAATGTGAAATAAAGCTACATATAAAAAATATGATATTCATTAGTTCTATATTAATCCATAAACCAAATTGCAATGAAAAATTATCGATATGAAGATAATGAGAATGAAAACTTTACTTTATATAATTTATATGATCATCCTTTGAAACAAAATTAATTAAGTCTAAAATAGTGTCAACACACAATGCTAGCATCTGTTCCATATCAACATAGTGTGATCTTGCAGAGTAATATGGAATCAACCAATAAATTTAATTCTTTCTAAAATAACATAAATATAAATTATATTATAAAATGAATGAAAAATACATCATTTTTCTCATCAAACCCTTAATCATTATTGGACCCATGATCCAAAAATATCCCCATTTTTTATAAAGGATAACCCAAATATGAAAATTGAACACATTATAAATAGAAAACAATCCAGCCTTAATTTATGATGATGTTCCTAATATTCCCCAATGAACAAATAAAAAAATAGAACAAAAAAGTGTAATTATATTTCACAACGGACACATTTGAGTGATCTAGAATATTACTATAAGTAAATAGACTAAAATTAAAGGGGGAAAGGAGAAACCTATCAATATTTTTCATTTAGAAGGATTTTTTTGTTATAATAATTAACTGATTCAACTCTCTCTCTATCTCTAGGATAATGGTAACTATTTCAATAATAGAAGTAACCAACTCATATATAAATATTTTTTTCTTTAATTGAATTTACAATGTAGATAACATATAAATTTTTTAGTATTCTATATAAACTATTAATCCAAACTTTATTCATTATTTTGATTACTTATCATCAAATTTATTTTTAACCAAAGAGTGCTTCTATCTAATATATTTTTTTAAAAAAAATTAATCATTGGTATTAGAAGAATTTCATATTTATTAGTAATCAAATATGAAATAAATGGAGCTTTACTATATGAATCAAAAATAATATCATCTATGTAAATATGTAAAATAATAAAATTCTTGGAACACCTCTTAGAGAACAATGAGGGATAATTTTTTCTATTAAAAAAATCATTCATTAAAATAATCTTAGATTACACTCATATCATGATAGTAGTTATTATTTCAATCCATAACTATCTCTTGTAATCTTATAAAAATGGTCTATATTTTTTTTATGATCACAACACAGTGGTTGTATTACAATGGCATCTTCTATACTAAATCCATTCAAAAAATAATGTTTCATATACATTTTGTATAAACATAATTATTTATGTGATGTAAAATATATTAGTATTCAAATATATTTCTCCCTTGAATCTTTTGTGAATTTCTCAACCAAATCAATTCAAAAAATAAATTTTGACATACAATTCCAAAAAAATTAAACAATTATGTGATACAAAACCTAGTAACATTGAAATATATTCCAACCATGAAAATGGTATAAATTTCTCAATACTTAAAATTCCATACACTTTTATATAACCTTGAGAAACTAGTATTTCCATGATTCTAACAATATGTATAGATTCATTATGTTTATACATGAATATTTATTTAAACCATATCACTTTTGGGCTTTTAGGTGAATCAACTAACTAACATACCTAATTCCTTATAAATAATATAATCTATTATTGCATGGCTATTAAAAAATTACGTACATTATAATTTGGAATAAACTTTAAAATTAATGTATAATTCCCAAAAAAAATTCATTAACAAATCATAGTTTGAACTCTTTAGTAAACATCGCCAATTATTATTCTAGTAGGATGATATGAAATTTTCTTATAAAACATTTTTTGGCTAGATTGATGGCCCCCTTAATATATTCATCCACATGAATATGATTTTCAACTAATGGTGGATCTTTATACCTTAATTCACTTAAATGATTTTCGATCTCTCCTACCTCATTAGATTTATCCATTGAATCATTCACCTTAAATTTGACTTGATGTTATTCTCTAACTAACAAAATAATTTTTTATATACCATGTATTATTTAATTTGACTAAAATGTCCTAAAAATATAACTTCATATAATTTAATATAAAAAATATTAAAATTATCTTTTATGCTGAGAATAAATACCATTCATACAAGTACATCAAAATATCTAACATGTGGTTTCTCTACATTCTATAACTCATTGGAATTTTTCTTAAGAATAGCACTTCTAAGAACATTTTTTCAAATATAATAATCTATGTGAATCAATTTAACCCGAGAATAGTTTTTTAAAACATACTCACTTATAATGGTCTATCACATCTCATGAAGAGTCATATTCTTCATATCCACAAATATTTTTTGTTTTGGATCCCTAGGTTCTAATAATTTATAAACATAATTTGTAAATTTACAATGATTATCAAACTCTTGATTATGGAATTAACCTATATGATCAATTCTAATTGAGATGATCATTTAACCTTTCTCGTAATGAACAAGATTAAAATATATATAATACTTAGATAAATATTTTCTTTTTTGAGTTATAAAATATACTCATGTGAATCTACAATAGTCATCCACAATAACTATATAAAACATAATTCCTTCAAAATTAAAAGTCCGAGTTAGGAAAAATATAAACCATGTAATGTATTTTACATTGGTTTAATTTCATGATATGGTTATGAAACTCCTACTACTACTAGTCTTTCACATGTCGACACAACATCAATAATTTTCAACTATTAGTTCAAGTAGTTATAATACTCTTGAATTTTTATATATCTTGTAACACATTTCAAAATTGATATAAAAATGATTCCCATACCAAAAAACAAGAAATTAACCTTAAGATCGAATACAGTCATTAAAGAGAGGGGGGGGGGGTGAATTACATGTGTCATGTTTTAACTGATTTTGAAATACTCTATTACTATTTTGACACACTTTAGTTGTGAACGTATTTGATTGTTATGAATTTTGGATCAATTTTATTTCTACCATGCAAAAAATACCACATTATATGAAAAAATCATGAAATGTGAATCACATGATATTTTTTTAAGGTTTGGCTCTAAGTTCGTCTTCTTTCCTTAATTGGTTATTTTACCAAATAACATATTTTACAGTATAATAAATCATAATATACATTTTTGGGTATTCCCACACATAAAAAAATTCCAAATGTGTATACATTCTCATATTTTTCATCAGAATTCCATAAACTCAACTTTAAACTGAATTCATTGACTTAAATGTTTATTTCCATGCACACCCAAAGTCTCATAGGTTCCATAGATTCTCATTATGTGTTTAAAAGTTTTTCTATAAATACTTATTTCAAGTATATAATTCCATCTTATTTTGGATCCTTATGCATCTACATGTCCAATCACCTTCCTATTATCACAGAGTATTTTAATGCTACTTATTAGTCTATAATACATACTTATAAACTGATCAATATTTTCTGCTTCACTCCAAATTATTAACAGAATCATTTATTTCTCTTCTAACCTAACTGATCTCATTTCATTGTATCAATAATTATAAAATCTTCAATAAATAGTTGAATAGAAACAAGGAAAATAGGTTTGTCTGTCTTCATATTTTCCCCCTCTAAATATTATACAACCATGGATATCACATAATAATTTTATTTATTTAGCTTCAATGCATAGATGATAATCTATTCTGTTTTGTATTGGATACTTATTCATCACCATTGTTAGTTCAAGATTAATATTTGGAACACACTTCTTTCAAGGTTCAGAAAAATACATCTCTCCCTCACTCTAATTTTTCATCTTATACGTAGTTCACAAAAAAAGATATTTATTATATTTTATAAATATATAAAATCAGCAACAAATTCACTAACAAAATTTATCTATATCTTTTATCACCCTTTTCAAAATTTTCTACCCTACAATCACTCTTTAGGGTTTTCTCCTCAAACTATTTCTCCTTTAACATTATATGAATACCCATCTCTTTTCCTTTTGTCATAGAAGAACATATTTCTTCTAGATACATCCATTAGGATGGATTATTTTCTCAAATTATCATAAAAAATTGACCCTTAAATATATATCTTAGGATCTATATAGATAACTACTCTTGTTTAGTGGAGCATTGTCTTATGGAATGAAAATTTCAAGAAAACATAGATCAGGAAAAAACATATATTTTGAATATCAAAGAACTTATCATCTATCCATTATCAAATAATATATTGAATCAAAACATTTTGTGTGTGTTTTACCCATATATGAATAACTCATGTACCATCAAATTAAATTGATAATATTCAAGACCAATATAGAATTCCCAATATTCTCATCTTAAATTCCAAGAGAATGAACCATTATCTTATTTCTCATCTCCTGAGTTGATTTTTCTAAAATAAATTTTGCATCATAACTCATTGAATATTTATAATGTTTAGGACACAATTAAACTACTATGACATCATCACAAATATAATTTTTATTAAAATAAATCAATTTTTGAAACATCATTTTTATATATTAGAAAATTTAAAAAACTCAATCTCACATAGAACATCTCATTTATAAATTTTTATATCATTGTATTTTCATTAATTTCGCTTAACACATTAATTTTTTTATGTTTTTACCCATGTAAGTCAGCCTCAACACCATCCTAATAAATTTTCTTCAGAATATAAAATATGAAAATTGATGAAGTTTTTAGCCAATAGGTAATGGAAATCCACTTAATGTGGTTCTATAAGAGTCTAAATCCCATAATATCATTTCACTATAGATTCTATTAACATGATCTCCACATATTTTTAGACCCCCTTATATCATGTTTATAGAACTTACAACAGTCCATTTAGTTGATCTATATTCTCTTCCACTGAGAAATCTTCTTCAAATTTACTCATGTTAATCTCCATACATATTGAATCACCTTACGTAAATTCTTGTATATCCAGTTACCCATACATAAATGTCTCTATGTCGACCTCTGTCATGGTTCTTTAATTTATGAATATCATTATGTGATTACACTAATGTGAATATGGAATAATCATGAACATCAACATTGAAACCAATTCGAACTAGTTCTTCTTCAGTTCATATCCATGCACTATTAATAAACTTGAAGAATTTTAGAACACTTTTGTGAATTGGAAAAATCTTTTCAAACTCATCATCCATATTCATATTAACTTGTATGAAAATAAAAACACATGTTTTAATATTTAAATAAAATAGACTACCTTTGTGTAATTTCCCATCCTACACAATGAAAACATAAATAGTTCAGAGATGTTGTGTGACCTTAGGCTTGTCTCATCATATACCAGTAACTAAAAACTATTTTTGAGAGCCTATCATATTTGGGGGTAACGCATTACCACTTAAATAATTATCATGATTTATGATTGAATACATAAATAATTTAGTATTACTAGTCCATATAAAGGATATCCCAAAACAAGTGGATACCAAATAGGGATCCAAAAGGGACCCTATAGTACAATATAAAAATAATAAAACTAGTTTAAATGAGGTATCAACAATAAAAGAGTAGAAGTAGAAAATAATAAAAAATCATGCATTAAATATAAAATAATATAGTGTCACATTGGATAATATAGATTTTTAATGATAACTAAATAAAATAAAAACACTATAATTTTTCCCAAAAATGTGTCATAAAAGAAAATTGGAAGGTTTACCCATGAACATCGAAACCCATGTCACATATGCGGGTATGGGGTGAGTCCAACGATCTGGTATGAATCCCTAATAAATTTTGAAATGTGATTTTTACTATGATCAACTGGATGTGCATAATATATATATATAAGGATTCCAATTGTGACCATGATACACACCCATAAGAATATCATAACACACCATGCCAATAAGATCATACAAGTTAAGTGATTGTGTGATATCCAAGCCAGTACGACACCTCCCCATAGTTTCTTCGAATCCATACCAGAATGGAAAAGTCATACCATAACATAATATAAACTATACCAAAATATTTAGGGTTGGGTTCATAATCCATTCCTCTTACCATACCAAATGATATTTGGTAGGGTGTGATGATGAAACATTTATTCGTCCCATATCAGTTGAGGTAGGTCATAAATCATGTGTCTATCAAGTATTGACCCAAATATGATGTTTCTAGAAAAGGTATCATTCGAACCATGACCCACTAACAATGGAACAAGATAGAATAATATGTCCATAAACCTCAAACCTTACCTTCTCACTCAACTATGGAATATTGTTTATGTTTTATATCATTCCATGACCTATCCACTAATGAGCGGTCCTTGAACCAAGCCTCATCACCTTAGTATGGTCAAATGCCTTGAACCATGCCTTCTTCCAGAAAGGTCATAATATCATGACCCCAAACCTATAAATATATATTTGTTTAGGATTTAGTACCCATCCCCCCTCTCAATCCATCCCCTAGAAAAACACCTACAACACACCTATGTCCTGCAACCCATTACATAGATCACTAGCTCCTCACTGGGGAACTAGTCCCTCATGACATAGTCTCACATCTCAAATGCATCTTAGTTCCTATATAAACCCCCAATAAGTTTTTTAATTTCCACTTACAAAAACAATCTAATTTAATAGAAACAAATGTCTCCATATAGATTAACATAGAACACATATCATCATTCAAAAAATAGTATATAAGAGGAATATTTAAAGAACATGTGATTTATAAAATGGGTCATTTTAGAGACACATTCAAACTAACCAAAAGAAAATCACACCAAGACCTTACAGTTTTCCTAAAAAATTGATCTAAATCCCCCATTTAAACCATTTATAAATATAATCACTTGAATTTACAGTCACACTAGGACATTGATGAAATCCATCAAACATTCTTTAGAAACCCAATTTAACTTTAGAAATACCATTTGAAAACCAATTCTTGAAATCTACGAATTTTATTAAAATCCCACTTCAATCAAATCATCTTTTCTAAATATCATTTTAAAAGGAGAAATTTTATTCTTTAAAAACGAATCACAAAAAAAACAATAAGTAGGTCCACCAGTAATCATTTGAACAAAGAACCACCATTGAACCATTTAGCAAGCTATGTTGTCCATGTTCACTATTAGTCCTATACGAGTCCACCCCAAACATATAGAGATATAAGACACATAATTAAATATAAAGGAATATAATATATATTTCAATGAAAAACATATGATCTCATGATGAAAAATAGACACATGTGATATAATTTCGACATTCCATAAGAAAATCCTATTCTTTTAATTCATAGCCCCACCATCACTACCTTTTCTCATATATGCATCACCTAAAATCCTGGGAACCTATCTCATAAATAAAAATAATTAAATTAAATAATTAAATAATTCAAAACAAAAATAATATTTAGAATAATGAATATTTAACTAATCGATATTTCCAATAATTTCAAACCCTTATGAATATTGGTGTGTTCTATACAAGACATAAATAAAACCACAGACCAAAGAAAATCCCCAAATTAAAACACTCAATCAATGAAGAAATTCATACTGACTGAAAACAATCATTTTTATATATTTTTAAAGGCACATAAAAAAAGAGAACAAAAGCATCACGATGGTCAAATGTAGTGC
The DNA here is from genome assembly GCA_963277665.1 of Viscum album. Lineage (NCBI taxonomy): Eukaryota > Viridiplantae > Streptophyta > Magnoliopsida > Santalales > Viscaceae > Viscum > Viscum album. Next base: position 1,630,279,769 of record OY728159.1, read on the forward strand.
AAACCCATAGAATCATTACCATGAAATTTTATTCCCTGTCTAGGAAATTAACCTAAGATAATAAAGAGGGAAATACTATGATTTGTAGATGCGGCTAATTCCAGGAAATCCACTACCATGTTCCCCTCCTTCCATGTAAGAAAGATCTCCATATGGTTACCCATGACCATTTTACACTTCCTGATCATATACACAATGTTCTAGGGATACGTGATTTTTATAGGAAAATCCTTATAAAGGATCAAGGAATCAACCTCAACAGCCACCAACGTGATTTTTCTTTTTTTGAAAATCTCCAAACTCATGACAATAGCCTATGCCTCCTCTTGTAGAGCATCCCCATTTCCATATGGAAAAAGATGATGAATATCATATTTCTTCTTCTAGAAACAATTACTATGATTCATATAGGAAAACTATAACTAGAATGAATATCACTCTTTGAACCTACAAAATTGACCTCCCGCACCCTGGATGGATGAACAAAATATCATCGTTTAGAGGGATGAAGAACATGGAAAACAAATGAGGAGATCCAAAAATTAATCAACATGAATAAGCATCATGAGTTCCGCTCGATCAAAGGTATACCAAAGTGTTGAAAAGGAGGATAAAAGTGGGCATCCTCCATTCATTTGATTAGCCACAACCGTGGATTACTAAGGAGTTCCTAAAAATGTATCCTCAATAAAAATACCAAAAGGACCCTAGAAAAGTGGGTTTTAAACACAGTTAATGATGAGAACAGGGTGTTCATGCCATGAATCCCCATATAGGAAAAGGTAAGCCTTACTACATAGATAATTTCATCATGTGAAATACATTTTGATTCATTAAACCCCCAACATAACACCCCCTCTCTTTACATCCCCATTCATAACTTGAGCGTTCCCCATGAATATTAATTCATGATGTTACTTCCTCCCTTTATGTTGTGAATGGCTAGTTGCAATATTTATTGGTTGTACAACCCCCATAAACTTCTCTAATGACCCTCTAAACACCTAATTCACTTAAAATTCTCTAAAAATTTCTAGAAACCATTTTAATGATGTAAAAACTCTCAGAATAGCAATATAAGTCTATTTTTAGAAAATGATCCCCATACAAAAATAAAATAAAATTCCTTTTAGAATTAATAACATGTAACAACATGGGTCATTAAAAACTCTACACCATAATACTTTTTATCTCCATGAATTAGTGGTAGTCATCTGAGCACAAAAACTGTCCTACATATATCAAAAACCATCATGATCTCTATGTATTCAATCACATTGAACTGAACAAACATTCACTATAAAACACCAACCACAAAGCCCAAACACATGAGATATTTCTAAAAACCCAATTTTAATCCTTAAACCATGTCATTCTCATCCAAACTGATTCTCCTATTATAGTTCCCCCCTAAATCCAATTCTATTACAATTCACAAGCTGGTCATTCTCTAGATGACTTATCCTAAAATTACTCAGCCTCAACTACCAATGCACCGTCACATTATAAAACAATATGATTATGATTCCATATCACTCAATGAAATCACTAAAATTACCAAGAAACCACATTCAATTCCAAACCTAGCTATTGGTGTAACACCAATGATGTTTTCTCAACTATCCCATTCAACAATCATGATCGGCTCCCGATCACCATTGATACACTGATCCGACCAGCTATCAGATCTTTCTAACACCATACCACATGAATATCTAATATCTGAAATCTTTTTGACATCACACCTAGATTTTGGAACAGTTTCGGCCCTCTCAAAATTATCCCTCTATCATCACAACCATCTACTGAAACATTTCACCATTATTACCACCTTTTTAACAAATTTTTTTTACACTGATGACCCAAAATATGATCCACACCATAAGAGTACCATTATTATCACCTCATGGAACTGAAAAACCTATTCCTTACCCCCCATTTTCCATTAGTTAATATGTGTTATGACTTTATGATTCTAGTCTCTCCCACCAAATCACTGAAAGTAAATATCAATGACCAAAAACTGAGATGGTTCTTTACCTATACCATATATTCTAACAAAAAATGATTCAAATACTAATATTTGTGTGGATTATAATTCTCCCCACCATAATACTCCACTACCGAGGGATGATTTGAACAAATACTGATCTCTTCTATAGGAATCACCTATATAAAACATGCTCTATACATTCAAAAATTCAAAGTCATCAAAACACAATACAAGGTGTCCAATTCCTGAACCTATCACAAAAATATGGTTACTTTATCGGAACATAAAACATACATCGATGAGCCCACCACATGTGGATCTCACAGATATATGTGACATACCTGCAAAATGAATAAGAAACTTTCTAGTGACCCCCTTACCAAAACTGAAAACCACAAAAACTCAACAAACTTAGTTGTTTGTTTTCTTATTACAAACCTAACATGAAAAACACACCAAACTAAAATACTTGTAAGTTTTCAGGTAAATAACACACACAAGACCATAACAAAATCCAAGAATCCCATTCATTATTAGTTAAGACCAAAAAAATATAAGAAACATTTTTTAAATAGGAAGACGAAAAAATTTCAAAAACCAATTGAAAAACTTTTACACACCTAAAATAGAATGAGTACTAAAAACACCCCCATGGAATCCAAGGGTTTTCACATAATATTTAAATCAATAAAACCCTTGACCTTGTTGGTATGTATTTTAAAATCATTCTTATTTTAAAAACATTTTTTAGATCCAATAACAAAACAAATATCCTTGTAATTTCACAAACCATATAATCACAAACTATTGCATAATCCATATCACCAAAATAAATTTAAATTAATGTCTAATAATAAAATAATTTATGCACTCCATATTACATCACATGAGTTTTTCTTTAAAAACTAGTTTTTTATCAAAAGGCATCCGAGAAAAAACCATTTATTTATGGATGAAAAAATCAAAATAATAATCAATATAATAGTCCCCTTAAATCCATATTAATTTTACCACCACTTATAATATATTTATATAAGAAAACATCATTTTTATTATATTTATCTTTAATTAAAAATTTATTTCCATGAGAAGATATGTTAAACTATAGTAACCATAAACAGGCATAAAATTCCATAAGTATGCCACTATCAAGATGCATGAAAAAATAAAAGGATCCTAGACAATAATTGTGATTAATTCCGAGTCTCATCAATCCAAAATTAGTATTATTGGTCCAATCCAACACTTATTGATTCCTAGTGTGCATAATAATGAAACTAATAATCCTTTGTGAACTTGAATTTCCAGTGTTGTCATGTTGTACATGTATAAATTTTTTATACATCTTTTGTTTTTTCAACCTAACTCCGGCTACAACAACACTAAAAAATCCCAAAAGAATCTTTGATATCACATTCTAATGCCCTCACATGGATGGACCGAATGGTGCCTACGTAGGAGACAATATATGACCTTAGGCGTATATCCCCAAATTCTAGAGGCTTCCAAATTTTGGAGAGGACCTAATATATTCCATCAGACATTATTCCCTCTAAGAATCCTTTGTTTTTTTCTTGAATCTATTTTTTTATATCGCATCCATACAAAAGATGACCCAAAACCTATGGATAATATACATGGATTCAAATAGGGCCCCACATTCTAGAATAAATAGCTACAAAATATTATATATGATGCATCAATAATAACAGGGTCTAAAAAATTAATAATTAATGCATCATATAAAAAATAAAATAGTGTTTCCCCAACCAATACATATGTTGAATGATAATTGAAAAAAATAAAAAATTAGGCTACAACTCAACTTACAGAATCATCCATCTGAATGCTTAACCTTTATGATCATCCAAAACTACACAATATGTCAAACTCTATGTGATACCAATTTACTAAAATAAAATTTAAATGTCCAACCATTTACATAAAAACAAACTCCATGTATGTGGGTAGTGGTTGAGTCTAAAGACCTACCATGAATCCCAAATTCCTCAATAATACTGAGTGGTATTGTTATAAAATGGATTTTCATGATATATATATATATCAAGAGTATTAATTCCTTGGAAACATACCCATGAAAAAAATAACACACAATTAACTTACAATCATTCATGTTAGGTCATTTTGTGATAAACAAGACCCTATGAACACCGGACTATACTTACCTCAGTATTATGCCTAAATGTAGAAGTCACCACATACCACAATCCAACCCATATACACAAAAAAATAATAAAACCAATAAATTTTCCCAAAACATAATTAACTATTAATTTTAGGGTGTAATGTTGATAACATAACCCATCCCTTCTCACTTGAGTGGGGTCAAATGTCAAATAATTATCATGTCCTAACCCAAAATTAAATTGTCTATGTAGGGAATCATCCAAACCTTGACCCACTACCCAATGGAATATAGTACAATGATATAGCAACATTATTCAACCCATCCCCTCTCACTTGATGTAGGTTCATTTACTATGTCTCATAACGTTCCAGGACCTAGCCCTCTCATATGTTGTCCTTGACCCAGGCCAGTTCACCTCTACAATTTAAATTGCCTTGAACAAAGCCCAATAAAGAAATGTCCATAATAATAAGGCCCAATCCTTATCCTTAAAAGAATGGTCAGGCCTTAATATTCTTATCCCTATCCAGATCCATCACATATGTAAATAGGTTCAATAAAAGTAGGACCACAAAACATTAAAAAACTGATTGAATCATCAGGATGACACTTGTCCCTTAGGACATAGTTATATGTAACTGATATAAGTGCTCATATCTACCCTCTAATTAATCTATTCCATCCACACACGATAACCCACCACTATTATACCAAAATAATGTTCTCATAGGCATACATCAATTACATTCGTCAACATTCAATAAGAATAAAAAATAGAAATCACAATAAGGGGAATATACAAAGCACCTATGCTTATGAAAATAGGGAATCTACCAAATGTGATTAAAGAGACTAAAAAACACACACACCTGGTCCTTCATAATTTCCTATAAAAACAAATCCAAATACACTTACTAAACAATTTAAAAAACTCATCACATTATTTCATACTCACTCTATACCGATGGGTAAAATCCAACAGATAATTCTTTTGTAAATCAATTTATGTTTTGAAATACCAATTCAAAATCTATTTCTTGAAATCACATAATTACCTATTAATAAAATTTCGATCAAATAAATGTTATAAATTCACATAAATAAAGTACATATAATTTACCTTAAAAACCATTGTTAAACTAATATATCCACAAGGAGGTCCACGAGTACTCATTATATTAGGAAAACAAAATCAACTGATTTAACAATCTACATTCTCCATGTCGACTATTATGTCAATGTGAGTCCATTCCATCCTTATAGTATGATCAAAAAAATTAATCCAACATGTTGTATTCTAATCTATATGTCACAAAAAATCATACAATCATTGAAATAGAAAGAGACTCATTAATTTAAGGGAGAACCACCTCAAGAAAATCTATTTCAATTTATTCTTTTCCCAAAAATTATTTATTGGGATTAATAAAGAATTACCTAAACTCTATGATAACTATCTCACCCACAAACATTAATTAATTAATTAAAAATTGAGTTCCAAAATTTTAATTTTTTATATTAGATGATAAACTCATCGAGTAGTCGAATGATTCCAAAACTATAAGCAACATAGTGTGTTTCAGTCCAGAAAATTACAAAAACCTATTCCACATAAAATCTATTAATTAATAATCTTATTCAATGATTTTTTTTCTATATTTACCAAAACCCTAAATAAACTCACCAAGAACCATACCTAATGTTAAATATTGAATGGTTTCTTGATTTATTCCTCTAATGACATCCTCTAAGACTCATAGCTGAAATCCCCAACAAGCATGATGATTTTTTCCATGATTTAGAGAAATCATCATCCCAATCCCTAAATGGAGGAAACCAAAATAAGATAAATAAGGGTATAATAACAAGGGAAACAATATGATATCCTACTAGGATGTCACCAATATAAAACTGGTAGGATGAAAAGGCCCAACTTAGGTTGTGGAATCAAGTGTGGGGCATGGGGAGTTTCCTTGTGTTATATAAAAAATTTATCCACTACCGCACCACGGTGAATAGTGTTGTGATTCTAAAATGGATAGTCTTTTTACACAATGTAGTGGTTAGTCGGAATGTCGAGATCTTCTTCTATGTTATGATCAAGACCACTACAATCTTGGTGAACAACCACCATGCCATGCTATCCTTGGTTTTTTGGATTTTTAATGGCCAAATTAGCTACCTAGTCATATTATTTGTTTGAAAAATAGACATGGATGATCCCTTCCATTTATTGTTTCTCCGGTTGGTATTTAGGGCCACATTGATACTAAAGGTACATAATTTCACTTATCTTCTATTAATCATTAATCTGAAATATTTGATTTTCATGGATTGAGTCTTATGGGTGGGATTTTCCATTCTTCACTAGAGACTTACTTCTCGTATTTCATGAAGATATATTTTTTCATTTGATAATACCATGTGTTTTTAGGTTGGTGGTCTTGAGCTATTACTTATGGCCTTCTATATATTTATGATGTGTGGTCATGCTGAAATAATGGTTTGTTGGACTTTTCACATTGATAATTAAAATTTCAAACATAAAATAATTATGTAATAGTTACCACAGACCCTTAGTGGGTTTTTGTCATGTAATTACTTAGACATAGGATACTACATAAGGTATTCATATAAATAAAAACATAAAAGAATATAAAGTGATGATCCTAGGACTTTTGTGTCCTTGACATGTGATTAGTTGGATTCTAAATATTCCTTGTGTGTACCTAAGATATATTTATATCTACATTGTTATATTAAATTATATTTATTTCCATTCATATCAACATGTACATTAATTAGAACGTATATTTTTTATACACCCTTGGTGGTGGCTTAAAATGTTTACTCACAACAAATTTGGGCCGCTGTTGGTACCTAGTCATATATCTTGGTTGTCGGACAGGATAAAGGAAAATCCCTATTATTTGATAGTCGACTGGGTATATGGAATTGGATCATCGATAGTGGGAAAAAGTGTATCATCTAAAAATGATTAAATTTATCTTTCTATTAGGAATATTTTGAGATTCATCTAGTTACTGGGTGACATTCCATTATTTCAGCATGGTTGTGAATTTAGAATTATTTGGGACATTCCATACTATATAGTTGTGATGGTATGATATGGATGTTATTGTACAAATTTATATTGTCATTTCTACTATGACAAGAGTGTATAGCCTCCCCATTGTATCCTCTTAGAGACTCAATTCTTTTTTGGATGCCTCTATTTAATGAGAAGGACAATTTGAGGCCATGTAACAACGTGATTTTTTTATTTAAGAGTAAATTTGGTGAGGGCATTACAAAATAGTATCTGAGAGATTTTTATTTTGTCTCACTATTTGGGATCGGTAGATAAGAGATAAGATATCATCGAGACATGGGATGGAACTTACCCTTGGGAAAAGAAAACACAAGGAAAACCAAAGTTGTCAAGGGTGGGATTACAATTTTTCTTTTCACTATAACCCATGATTAATTTCCATATTATTGATGCAATTTATTTTCATGATTGTTATTATTTGTAATATTTATCTTATGGTTAAGTATTACACATGGGGGACTATGCAAGAATCATTATAAGAAAATATGGATTTTACTTATTTTTGTGATTAATTCTCATAATTTGTAAAAGAAAAGTGATCCATTTATAACTTGTAAATATTGGAATATAAATAACATGTGGTTATTCATGAGGTAACATATCTTAAATGTGAGGTTCCAATATTCCTATATTGTTGTTCAAGGAGTTTTTTGGACATTACAAAGAAAAACCTCCATGACTACTTATGATAGTTTTATGAGAGGGTGGAAAGGAGCATACCCCAATGAATATAATATCAGAGACTCTAGTAGATCTAGAAAGTGAAATATATAACCAAATTTTCTCTAGTTTATTTGAGGGTGATGGGATATCTATGAGTTTTTCAAACTATGTAATACCTCAAAAATTAGTTTTAGTTGTAACATCTAGTAATATTTTCTAAGGATGGTGGTCCCAAGGTAGTATATTTATATGTGGAATTCATGTGGATCATCTCAAAACAACCAAAAAATACGCTATAAAGGAATATAAATCTTTTGGTTTATATGATTTGGGGATTAGGAAAGTGATGGTGGGACATTCTGGTTTAGAAAGAACAATATGAAGGCAAGGAATGGAATGAATTTCAAACTAGTATCTTTGTTTATTTTTTTCTAGTGACCATGATGGTATATAAGGGAATTATGTTCATTCACAATGAGCATTGTGGAATGTCTATTATTGATTACACTACCAAATTCATAGAATTTCATCTTTTTTCACCAATATTGGTTGTAGAAAAGGTATCCATTGTAAATCACTTCGATGATGGACTTAGATATGATATTATGTCACAAATGAATGTCTTTCGCTTGATTTTATTTTGAAGTGGTGGAATTGGATCTTATCATTGATATAAACCTGAAGAATGCACCATATTGTGGATAAATTATTTTATCCATGAATTTTGGTAGTGGGGCTTCAAGTTGTAAAAAGCACCACTATGAGAATTAGTTTTACAGAAGAATGGGGTAGAACAACCTAGTTAGTCTGTTAGTGAAATTTTATTATTATGGAATGGATAGACCCAAGTGATATAATTTTGATCAACTACTAATAGAGTGCTAATATTATTGAATGATTGGGAATATAGAGTGTTTCTGTAAGAATCTTTTAGATGTATGATAATGAGATGTTAATGAAGCTTGAAAATTATTGGATGGGATCAACCAAATCATATTAGATTGGAAGTTATAACTCTATAGGTCAAATATATGTTCTAGGAAACGTGATACCATAGGTATTGGGGATGAAATCCACTAGAGTTGTGCAATCCAAGGAGGAAATGTTTGTAATCATGGTAATATAACAATCTTACATCATTTTTTACAGTCTAACCTAGCCAAATTGGATATCAAACCTTCCTCCAATCAAGGTATGGTTCTTGTGGGTTCTAATTTACAAATTTCTTTAGTTGATATGGGTGTTTCCCACTCTTTCATGTCTATTCGATTCATTGGGATCTTAGGGTTTGTTTTAGAGCACCTATCTCAAGGGACGATCATATATATTCTACTTGGGAAGCATTTTTAGGGAATTAATTGTATTATTGAATTCACACTAGATGTTAGTGGTTGTTTGTTCCATTGGGATTTCTATTTGCTAAAATTGAATGGAATGATTTGATTATGAGAATTTATTATTTAGTTTCAAATTGATCATGTATAGACTATTACCACAATATTATAACATTTAAATATCTCAATTATAGTTACCATATCTATGAGGGATAGTGAGATTTTTAATGTCCTGAACTGAGTTCCACTAAATAGGTTCCCCCTTTTAGTTCACCAAGAGGCCTCATTCTCACCTCCGCTATTCGATAGGCTATTGACTTGTTGCGATGGATTATAGTGTGATAGAGGGGACAATATTCTCTTATATAATAGTATCAAAATAGTGTGAATAAATATGTATGATATGAATAAGTAAAATTAATAGTGTGAAAAAGAAGAAAATAAAAAATAAATAGAATCATGGAGTAATAATAGATGGAATATGACAATGGCCCGAATTTCCATGTAATACAAACAACAATGATCACCCATTGGACTCGCCATAGATATATACGAGTAAATTAAAAATCATATATAACAATATAAGGATATAATATATAAACCAAGACATACCACATTATCTATCTCCACATACATATCTGATTCGTAATGCACGATCAGTCCTTAACTCAGACCGTCCTGTATATGCAACCATATGAACATCTACTTTGGTTCCCAAGTGTAATGGTGTCCCAAAGATGTGTGAGTACAAAACTCAGTAGAGAACCACCAACACGGTCATTTACATAGATATATTCATGAAGTGTTTGTAAATTTGAGCAACTCATTTGTATAACAACAATAAATATAAATCGAATAATAAAATCATTAATGACATAAACAAAATAAACCACAGCCTGTCCCTGAGATTATGATTCCAATCGATTGTACTTGCATTATCCTAAATAGGAATGCCTCTAAACATGATATCATCATATATATATGTATATATATGTATATACCTCCATAAATATATATATATATATCAAAATATATATATAGATGAGTAAAAAATACAGATAAAATAAATAAAATTACACATATTTGATCCTTGGGTCCATAATCCCGATCAACAAATACTTGCTTAAGAAAACATAAAAAAGTATATGATCATGTTACGTCCCCACAAAAGGTACATTTTATAGCTCTTTGATCTCCCATACTCACCAATAATCACTACAATGAATGGTTTCATGTACCAATAGACAATCTTGTAATGATGGAAATGTATCAACTATGGACTATGATGGATGTAACAATCATCAGACCAAAGAGGTCCAAGACTTGGGGACATTGACAAAGGAATCCTCTTCTATTCAACGGAGAAAATCAATAAAAAATCAGTATAATAACCTATATGGGTCAATACCTAGGACCATTGACCAAGGATCCTCTCCAAGTCCATGGATTGCATCAATAAAAAAATATGTATAATATAGAACTACATGGGCCTTGACCCATGTCCATTTACTAAGTCTTGCTCCATGAGTCTAGAATAACATCCATAGAAAACATGGTAAATGATTTGATACCATCAAGAATTGTAAGTTCCATTCATAAATTCCCCTCATTGATTCCATATAGTTGTTTTCATATACAACAATATGACTTTGAAGATGGATCCTATGAAGTACCGACAATGACCCAAAATGTTATAAATGAAATTCCCTTTTTTATTTTATTAATATTCCTTATTATATAATGTGGTTATAGAAAACACATGAAATTATTTTGTTTTATTATCCCTTGTTGGATTCAAAACATAGTTATGTATCATTACGATTGATAATATATCACTTGAATAGTGATCACATGATTAGTATAAATATTGGAGTTTAACAAATCTAATGATCACAAATAAAGGAAGTGATGACCTCAACTATAAGGATTAAACCCTATACAGACAATTTATTAAATCTTCCAAGGGATATAGAATCTATCGACTTTTCCTTGACTAAGCCTAAGCTATGATCCAACAACTTAGGAATAAGTGAGACTGTTTATGAGAGAAGTTCAAGCTCTTCAAGAACACGACACAAGCCACTTTCGCTGAACGGCCTCATGAAATTCCTACCATCACACACCTTACCCTTAGGGAATATTGTAGTTTATTAAAGGGATATGTAACTAGACCATAAAAATATGAATACGTACATAATTTTTTTATAAAATAATAAATATATTTAAATATTTTTATTTTTATTTTTTATTTTGATATAATAATTTAAAATTTTTATTTTGGAAGAATTTATGAATTAATAGTTTTTTTAAATAAATTATATTTTAATAAAAAATTATAAAAAAGTATTTTTATCAAATATAAATGATCAAATAATTTTTTAAATCTAATATTTATAATGGTTCAAAAAAAAGTATTGTCAAAAGCCCATCATTTTCCATAAATGTAGGATTTTAATTTAAAAATGAAAATCCACCTATTTTGAATAAATTTTAGATAAATTTTATGTTAATTTTGTAAGAATAATATATAAATTATCCAATGGTAAATTTTTCATAATTTTCTATGACAGGAAAATTAATAGGTAAAAATTAAATACCATATAAACATACTTCATGTTTTATGACATCATAGTGCCCCAAAATTGAAGTAATAAGTAATATAAATTGTATCAAATACCGAATATATACATTCCCTATACAATAATATGATTGTATGTTTATTAGATTTATTTTTTAAATCCATTATGAATCCTCCAAGACTTATAATATATTTTATGATTTTAAAATCCTTTCATTAAGAGTTTCACTCACATCCACATAACCATGGGTAATATTTTAATAAGTTCGGACCATGGACATATAAATTAATAAAAAATACACCCCTTTGGATGAATCCATGGGAAAAAATGGGATGGTTTATTGTTTTAGATATCTTATTATCTAGGAGCCGAAACCAAAATAATAATGAAATATCCATCTATTCATTTATAATCACACCCAATTTCCCATTTATAATCACCAAAACTTCTTAGTGAACATCCACATTCTTCCCTCCACTACATAGAGTCCTACCAGGGCACCCTTAAGTTTTCAATAAGCCCCTAGAAATCCTTTTGAGTCACACAATCAAGTAGGGGACCTTTCTCCCCTCCTTTAAATTAAATCACATTCTATGAAATTAGCTTTATAAATTTCAATTTTCATTTTTTATTCTATTTTAATCATTTCTTTACATTTATATTAATGTTATATGAGTGATATATCATTTATACTCTCTCTTTTAGACCCTTACCTAAGTCGTTACAATACTGAAATTCAGTAAGATATCTTTCGCTCCCCTCTTTTTATCAAAAACATCTTCATGTTATGCCATTTGATTTTCATTTTCTTATAATGGGATATGAAATTCCAAATTACCCTTACTATCCATTTAATTTATAAGTTATGCGATAATAATTTCTCCCTCATTAATCCATCCATGTTTTTTGATGTACACATGTTACCCTAATAAAGTTCGTAAGGATTCTTTTCTGTATTCATATTCATACAATAACTTATGCAATCTATTTCCATTTCCTAATGTTTGGACATGTATTTACATGTCCTTATTACTTCCCATTTTATTTCCAAAAGATGTGATACCCCATTCACTCTTATCAACCATTTTTCTGATTTTTTTGTAACACCACCATGCCACTGAAACTTCACCACGTTTTTCATGGCAACGTAATTGTGTAGTGAATATGATACCCATTATTCTATGAAGGGTATTCATCATTATGAGAATGTAATTATTGATATGGGAGTAACATTTATGTATTACACATTACATGATATTATAAGAAATAATGATGTTTCATGAATCTGTGTTGTATGATATATGAGGCTCACTAAAGCATGAGAATGAAATGATTATTATGGGAGCGCCAAAATAGTGATCCAATACATTAGGTAATTTTTAGTATCATCATACATCATGTTTGGATAAGGGTGTACCTACTTCTCTTATGTGACATTTTCTACCATGATTTCTTGGCATTTTGACCTTAACCTAGGTTTATTAATTAGTGTTTTATATTCTTGTCGCATTCCCCATGTTATGATTATCATGATATATCATCCCATATTGTTCATGTTCCTTTTATTGCTCATTGATATGAATATTTCATATAATGTATCACTTATTCCTGGTTTATTCCATTATTGGGATTTATATCTGACCCCTTTCTTATTTTATCCCTAGGATATCCCATGTATTTTTAATTATGAAAGAATATTATGAACATGTTAGGAAGGTTTTCTATAAAGATGTTGTATTTGATGTTTTAAGTAGTCATTTAATTTACCTAATTATATTATACATTACACTAAACTATATTTTGGGTTATATGAAGTGTAATAATATTTAATGAATCATGTATTATGGTTAAATAAATAGTTTCATTGTTATAGTACCTTTGGTAATTCCTGTTGTGTACCACATTACGTTACGACCATTGACCAAAACCTAGGATGCACCTTTGGAAATCATAGTAACATCAATAAAAATTAAGTGAATGAATATTAAGAGAGTGAGGGTGGTTGAACAAACAACCCACCACTTCTACCTCAACATCATAAGAATACTAGTTTGGTATAGGTTCTATGTGACACCTTCTACCATCTCTACCTAACCCCCCACACACTAGCTCAGTGTTGGTCCAATTATTAGCATCTAATGGGTCCCTTATTTGAAATACATTAGAGGAAACCTAACAGGGATCCTCAATTATATCAAATATGTATAGAAATTACATTGATGGTTCCTCATAAGTATTATGTAAAAAGAGGAATCCTACGTGGGATCATCTAGGTTATATCATAAGTAGAGGTTTCCCATAGATAACCCATTAGACTCAATGATAAGTCGAAGTATAAAGATAGACCATAAGGGTTGTTAGTGACCCACATCATTCATCCATTCAATTAACAATTAAATAATTTAATTTAATAGTTTATTGGGGTGAGTCTAAATAGGAGTAATTTTCTTTAGTGGAAACCCCAAGCATACCCATACTACATAAACGTACATAAATACTCTAGGGAATGTATATCAGACCACCTACATTTAAGAATATTTCCATATAATTTTACAATGTCCAGAAATAGCTTTCAATTCTTATCTAAGATATACTTAGTTGTATTGGGACTTACCTAACAAAGAAAACAACCATAAACAATTAAATATATTGAATTTATAAATAACTAATTAAAATACAAAAATATAATTTAAAGAACGATTTTCAAATGGTTATAATGCCCAAAATCTCATTAGTTAATCACATCACATTAGGACCATGAATTAATGATCACTAACATCCTCCAACATAATCCCAAACTCATTCCTAGAATAGTCTCTAAGAAACAGTTCCAATACAAAAATTGAAAAAAATTAATTTAATCGTAATAGATTTATAAATTCAAGGAAGTGACATATATTGGTGAAATGATACATGGTGAGGTTCATATGACATGTTGGGTTATACTTTTTCTATGCAGAGTGAAAACCCCAACATAAGTATCCAATTCCATCATGCTCTGGTGGAATTTAGACCAAAATCATTAATCAGAAAAACCTAGATTAGATGAACAAGGAAAATAAAACAACGATTCCTAACTGAGTCTAAGGATTACCTAAATCATTCCAACACACCGAACAATATATGACTCTGAATCAATGAGGTGGAACTCTTCTAGAGAATAGAGGAAAAACCCTACGAGCATGGGGGGAGAATAGGAGGAAAAATAGGGAAACACCATTATAGTTCAGAAGCAAAAATGGATATTATCCCATTTTAATGAGGAACATTGTTTTATATATTAGGCACTAACCATGAAGTTAACATATCCTTGGCCTCTCATCTCACATGGTTACAGGGAACTTTGTAATAGATTGTGCACCAACCATGCACCTCTACTCTCTGAGGAACACTCCACCATTTATGGTCGAATTTCATGGGTATTCAAACCATGAACCAACCTTGTGACATTCTTGAAGTATATTGAAAACTACCTTCATGGTTTCCTCTTGACTTTCAAACAATTTCCCAACACATGCACTTATTTAAATTGGTCTAGATGGTTAGAATATACAGTTACAAATAACAATTGGCCAAAGATGTGCCATAAGATTCACCTTTCAAAAACATTGTGTTCAAGACTCAAATCAACCAGATGCTCTGAAAAACTTGAAGCTAAAAACAAAACCTCATCCCACATGTAGATACATTATTTAGAGGTATTAGAACATTTAAATTTTTGTTCTAAATCCTCGATCTAGATTTGAACTATTCAGTAATTGATAGACTCAAAATTAATTTTTTATTATGAATGGTTAGATAAACCACCAACCAGTGAGAGGTACAAATAATGTGCTTCAAGGAGACATAATGTGATGAACCCCAAGGGGGTCTCCTTGAATAAAAATATTAGCATCTTTTGGAAGATAACCCAAGCTAGTGTAATTGATGAGATCCCCATCTGCCCTTCCAATGTGATCTAACACGTTGGATGAAAATTTCACCTATCTCTAAATGTGGTTTTTAAAATTCCCTTGGTAGGTTTCCTTTGAACATGTTTTGATGAGATAAATTATATCCCAGGGGGATCAATTTTCCTTTGAAGGGGTCGCACCAAAACCTATACGTCTGACTGAACCTCCATTACCTACAGACTGAATCTACTACATAGCATGATGTCAATGTGAAATTCCCTCACCTTAGTAACCATTTAATTACCCAAACCATAAAAATCACTAAAGCGTATGATGACCATCCTCTTGGATCTCTAATAAGGGAACCCCCCATATCTTCCCATTCATATAGATGTCATCCACATTTTGTTTCAATTCAATTTTGAGATAAATACATCTAACCCAATAACTATGTGACCTCATAAAGACATATGGTACATTGATAAATTTACAAATCATATTCGACTCCTACCTACATTTAATAAGCAATCCTAGTTCCCAAACCATTGCCATCATCCTAATTTATCAGTAAATAATAATGTAAAGTTTACCCATCCTTTCTTGGTTCCATTAATCCCATAGTGACCATCATATGATTGGGAAAATATCATTGTTAATCCTAATATACATCTCTTTATTCTTCAATCCCTAAAACAAGTTGAAAATAAAATCCTTTATCGATAGAACTTCATTTTTTTCACTCAAAATAATCCCTTTAGAGGTTCAAAGATGTGTCACCCATTCTCATTTAACAACGAGATTCTTGACTGATTCAATTTGTCTTATATCACAACAAAAATATTGAGAGTCCATTGATATTCCCTTCCTATTTCTATTATCATATATTATAATTTTCTTGATTTTTCACCCTCTAGACAAAAAAGTTCATTCTCATGGTAATTTATCTCCACCATATTTTGTTAGCCCACTCGTCATGTTCCTCCTCTTTATGGAGAATCATTTGGAAATAATAACTATTAAATTTAATTTATCTCGAGCCTGTGAAGTAGAATTTAACCTCTTCAACATTTTGGATAGGGATCCCAAACACATCAATTTGATCATTTTTTAGAATATACTTCATCAACGCTAGATGGATGCTCGACTCCTTGAAGGACTTATAGATAGAATATGGATACCATCAATTTTTCAACTAGTTATGAGATGTTTCCCCTGATGATTTATTGGGATTTACATCATAAAATGTGGTGGATTTCACCATAGAGATCATGCCAAAGATAAATCAAATTTTTATTCATCTTTGTTGAAAATTTCCCATGTATCTTCAATAATTAAATGTATAGTTTAATGATTGAAAATCAAGGGATTTATTTCAATCAGTACCTCATCATGAGAGTCTCCTGTCATATTCTCTAAAAAGGCTGATAGATTCTTTTAACTGTTCAAGGATTATCAATGGATAAACCAAGTGTTGATCAAGAATTGATACCCACATTTTCATATATTAGATTAGTTTAATAATATTTGAGGAGACCTTGTGTTTTCCAATATTGAATTAATATAATGTTATCATGAGTTGAGTGTAAGGCCGTTAGATACAACCCATATTGAAATGATGTATATGGAAATCTAGTCCTTCCATTTAGCATGGATAATGAACCTACAATTTTTATATCCTTTTTGAGTCAATTTTCTACCCATTACCTGATAAATTAGATTCTTTTTGTTAATGATATCATTGAGTAATCTATTCTTGAATAGGATCATGCATGGAATATATAAAAATATTTGGAAACCCTGAATTAACAGTAGTTATATTCTATGCTTTCATAGTTTCACTCTTGGAGTGACCATATACAATTTTTGGGGTATCTTATATCTAAATATTGTGTGATAGTAGATCTAGAGTATATGAGTTACATAGTTTTCTAGGAGTTCCCTTGGAACATTTTTGAGTTTTCCAGCTTTTGGGTATGATTTTATACTACAAAAGGCTTATCCATGACTACTCATGATTGGAAAAACAACAAAAAAATTACCTAGAATAGAGGGATGTTCTTGTGTTCTGATTCTTTCATGAATCCATTCTAGGATTTAAATGAATGGTTGACCTCAATACAATTTATAATCATACCTAATCGAGGTAAGGGATATACATTGTATTGTGATTCATCTAGAGTTAGGATGGGAGTAGTACTTGTCTATGACGGTTCTGTGGTTTCCTATAAATCATGGTTGATGAGGATACATGATTAAAACTTTATAACACAAGAATGAGAATGGAAGGTTTGGTTTAGGCACTGAAATAATGGTGACATTATTTTTTGGTAAGACGTTTTGTGGTATATATTGTCCATAAAAACCAGAAATAAATATCCTCATGGAATTATTAAAATATAATATAGTAATGATGGGTCATGTAACTACAGTAATTTTTTTTCTAGTTATCACATAACCTATGGAAAGTAAACATCACTTTTGATTCCTTGATTAGAGAAAATTAGATTTTGTATCTACATGAATCCACAATTGAGTAGAAGATGATGAATTTTTTTACAGATATGAATTGGGAAATTCATGATAATCATGGATAATAAAATATTACTTTCTTATCCATTACATATTCACTTATCATTAGGATAAATTAGATATATTGGTCAAATCATGACTACTTTTCAAAGAGGTAAATCATATATGGTAGGAAAATGATGCATGAATAGACCATCGATGATGATGAGATTCATCATATCTATTGTCATGGATTAGTTTCATGGATATTCATGAGTCATTAATGAGGTGTTTTAATGATTTTAAGTGGGAAGTACACTTTTGTTTAAAGAATATGTATCATGACATTCATAGAAAAGTGGTTGATTTCATAATTGAATTTGTTACTGTTATACCATGGAAACCCCAGAGTAAAGACACTACATAAATTATCATTATTATCTTTTCTATGGTGGATCATTTCATTATAATTTTGGATATATTCACTTTGGATGATATAATAAAGCATTAATTTTTGTATAAAGTACATATAAACAGAGTACCACAATTCATAGTTTTTTCACTAGGATTCCTGCATTACATTATGCATCTAGTAGATATTACTAAAGGTTCATATTACACATGTATATTTGATAAATTCTTATCATCCATGGACTAGTGGATATTATACATACTCTTCATATTCTAGAGGACATTCTAACAGAAAAATATTCGATTTTGGTGGATACATGGAATACCACTTACCTTTAGAATAATATTCTTTCAATAATATCTTACAAACATCAATTCAAATTGATATGTTTGAGGCATTATATGGATATCCATTCCACTCAAATAATGGATGTTTGTAATCTGGTGAGTGAGAGATAATCAAGATGAGTCACATGCTAGAGATATAATAGAATGTTCAGTATATTATTATGTTGTTAGAACCCACCTAGAGTAGAAATTATTCAAATGTTGACCATAAATAATGACCTATAGAGTTTGAGGTTATCGGCAGAGTTTTTTTAATTTTGTCTTCAAGGTTTGGAAAACATCATATTAAAAATCAAGGAATGGTAACTCCCCATTATGTTTGAATATTTGAGGTTGTGGAGAGGATATGCGTTTTAGATTATAGGTTGGTAATTCTACTGTTTTTTGGAAACATCCATGAAATTTTTCTAGTGTCATGAATTCATTAGTATCACCCTAATCCATCTCATGTGATCAACACCGATAATATCAAGCTCGAGACTGATACGTTTTTTGAGGATCATTTAGTTTTTTAGTGGATCAATGCACAATGTCCATAAATGGGAAGATGATTCATCTATTATGAGTAAAACAGTAGCATGAGCACATGTATAAGGATACATTATAATGGGAATAATAAATTTAAGTCTAGTATCCTATGTTTTTTGATGATGATGACTATAAATTCTCTTGAGGACAACTCATGGATGAGCTATTATACGGTGGGGAGATTTTTACATCCCGACTTGAGGTATGATCTATTTTTGATAATTTTATGGGTTCTTTTTGGTATTTGGATGTGTTATAAGGTATTTACGTGGTTAATATGTGGATTTTGGAATTTATGGTAAAAACGGGATAGAACACACCATGGTTCGATCGGTGTTCTACTAGAAGGTGACATGATTAAAATTAGTAAGACCAACATACCTAGTGTAAGGTGTGGTCCTAAACATGGAGAACAAGGAGTACCCCAATGTTCCAAGACAATTTTGGAACAATGAACACCATCGTTAATGGAATGGTGTTTTTAAAATAGATATCCTTTTTGCACCATGTTGTGGTCTGTTAGTTTGTTTGGATTCTCGGTGTATCCCAATTTATACAAAAACAGTTGTGGTTAACAACCACCATGTCATGGTGTCACATGATTTAGGATTTTGATAGGTCAAATTAGCAGCTTGGTCATCCTATTTGTTCAAACAACAACATTTTATGATACCTTACACACATTTGTTTCTACTATAGGTATTTAGTGGGGTGATCAGACATACAGTATGTGGTTTCCCAAGTAGATTTTTGATCTAGGGCTAATGGATTAGAGTTTCAGGGTATGAGTCTTATGGTATGGATTTATCTAACTTCATTGGATCCTTCTTTTTATTTTTCTTGTGGGTCCCATGGTCAACAAAGAATACCAAGTGTTTTGACCTAGGTGGTCTCATTGTTTTTACTTGTCTTTCATAAGTACATGATGTGTTGTCCTGCCGATAAGACATGATCTTGAATTTTTATAATCGATAATTAAAATAGTGAACCAAAATTAATTTTGATAGACATCACATAGACCTTGATTGTTTCATTTGTTGGTAATTATTGGGGTTAGGCTAACATTTTTGTTATTCAAAACAATGTAAACATAAAGGGAACTAAAGTGATGATTCTGGTAGTGTCATAACCTCAAATTGTGATTATTTTGTTTCCAAATAGTTTAGGGCATACCCTAGATAAAATTGAATAAAATTATATGACTTAATTATGAAATTTGATTATGTTTTTATCAAATGAATTATTGGAAAATAAATTTGAATATTAATTTTTTAATAAAATGATAAACTCATAAACCAAAACTTGATTATGCAGTTAATGTCGGATAATGAAATGATGATGTCTGGATTATGGAATCTTTTTCATGATAATGATAATGATTATAATGAAAACTATTATTATTATTATTATTATTGTTATTATTATTATTATTATTATTGGGGGGGGGGGGGCATTGACATGATTCCATGGATATATTATTCCAATTTTCAACATCATTATTTTGTTGGGAACATTGATTTGATTCCAATAATCTAGTTAGCCCATTATAATTATTATATTTTTTTGGGGGCCATGAATTGATTACATGGTTCTATTATATTAGTTATTATTATTATTATTATTATTGGACCATTATGTGATTCTAAGGATCCAGTATGACCATATGAATAATAACACCATATTTTTACTTTGGAAATACTCATCTAACACTGGACAAAGATGGTATGATTAACCACATAAGATACCCTAGACCCAAGGGTAAAAGTTATATTTATTTTTGAATTGTCAAATGACACATTATCTTATTACATGAAAATAAGTAATCAAATTACCTGGAATAGATATGACTTATGCACTATTGGGGGTGTCCTACTAGTATTTAATCACACCCTGATCGGGCCACCTTTGGTACCCAAGAGGACCTGTGGTTTCTGGTTAGTATATGGTCAAGGACCATATTTTTATCATTGACTAGTTGTGTTAGGATTGGACCCGGATGGTCTAACCAGGTGTACCCTCATAACCAGATGGAATAATTAATTGTATCGGGACTATTTTAGGGATTTTTCTTATTACTATATCAATTTCAATTATTTCAACATGGTTTTACATTTTTAATTTTTAGAAATTTATTAACTATATGATTGTGATGGTATGTATTGGATGTTATTGTCTTGAATTACATTTTTATTTACACTATGACCATATATTATAGCATCACCATGATATCAACTTTGACCCTCTCCACTTATTGGTAGCCTTGATTGTAAAAAACTGAACTTTAATAAATGATGTTCCATTTTGAATGAATAAATTCCATATCAGGTAATTTAGTTATAGAAAACACATGAAAATATTATTTATTTTGGACCATTGAGTTATATCATGTATGAATTAAACTAACATTAAACATGATAACCACTGAGAATATTTCCTTTATAAAATGATTCATTGATTAGTACATATTAAGGGTAATGATAAATCAAATTGACACAGAGAAAGGAAGTGGTGATCTCAACCAGTAGGATCATTCCCTATGATGCAAATTTTTTAGAGATTTTAAGGGAGATAAAATCACTAAGATATTACCCTCAACAAAACTAAGATGATATTAAACAACTAAGTCATGAGAAAAAATGTCTTTGGGATAAGTTCAAGCACATCCCGATCACAACCAAAGTAATGTTCGTCAAAAAACCCCATGAAAATCTCACCATTATACACCATACCAATAACGAAATTCACTTGTTTAATAATTTGTTATGTTTTTAAACCCTAAAAATATGAATTTATATTTTTTATTTATTTCATAAAAATTATTATATTTAAATTTTATTAATAATTTGTTAAATAATGATTAATATTTTTTATACAAATTTGATTAGACAAATCACATATTTTTTTGAAATATTTACTTTCAATCAAGAAAATCTTTACTTATGAATTATATAATTTTTGAAATAAATTTTATTTTTTTTTTAAAAAATAATAAATACTTTTCACTTAAATATAAATGAATTTTTTTTACAAAGTGAAATGGAAATTTAAAGGTTAAGAAAATATTTATTTTAAAAAATTGTATTTTTCAATAAATAGAAAATTTCGATTTAATAGTGTAAATTTTAATATTTTTAGAATTATTTTGATAAAACAAATATTATTTTTTAAGTCATGGAAATAAAATTATCAAACATTGAATATTCCACAACTTTTTTACATAGTTGAATTTTTAATTAAAAAATAAATTTTCTATAAATATACGCTTTGTATTATATCTTAACAAAAACAAAAAAAGTGATAAAATAAATACAATAATGGGTATCCCTAACCAAAATTATGTTTCTCATTTAAAAAATATATTTGTTATCTTATTTGACTAGTTTTATAATCACTCAAGGAATCCTCCAAAAGTTATATTATATTTTATGGTATTAAAGTTGATTATTTATAAACATGACTAACTTTCCCATAACGATGCATATTATTTTAATGATATATGTTATTATACTTATAAAATTTTGATAACCTCTCCAATTTTGAATAAACCAAGGGAAAAGTACAATATATGGTTTTTGGTAATGATTATTATATCATATAGAGTATATAATCTATGTTTAGATATTCATAATGAATTACCCTTACTTTTTCTATAAGAACCCACCTGAAAACCCATTACACTTATCCAAAAACACTCAATGAATAAATTCACTCTATATTTCCATATATATAGACCTCCTGAGGTTCCATAAAGATCTAAAGAAGCACCAAATATGTTTTTATAAGCACCCTTTCAGGGTAAGGGATCCTCTCCATCTCATCTTTATTCATGAAACATCATTATATTATGAATTTTGAATTCCAATTCATTATGAGGATATAGTTTAACATACACTTATTAATTCCCTTAGAAAATTTTAGTTACAAGAGACCCATTTCAATCCCACTGAACTATTACCTAAATATTTATGTACCACGATTATGATGATGAAATTAACCTGTGATTTTTCATGGGAAACAGTTTCACAGTGAATACCAATACACATTAACTATAAAAGGAAATCACATAGATTTACCCATCATTAATTAATTTGTGATTTAAATTTATATAAACTACACTCCTTAATATTTTGGTTAAATGTGATGAAATTCATCCTTATGTCATATGATCAATACGGTACACTTATGCATGTATATGCTATCAAAGTGATGGGTGGACCTGAAATTATGTAGCCATTTAGTGCATTGGGTAATGTTTTTATCTCATGAGAAAACTTGTATGGTTCACGAGTGGTTATATTAGTCACAAAATTTTATGTTTTCGTAGTGGTTATACTTTACTTACATTTATGGTGTTAGGTTTCTTGTTTTTTCAACATTCCCATATTTCCCTTATATTCAAACCTTATATCATGCTTTGATGTTGTAATTTGTAATTCTCACCCTTATTATGTTACATTGAAATTTATATTTACTCACATTTTATACATTACAATATCTTATTCTTTTATTACACCCTTACTGGGAATTATAACTCACCCATTTCCTATGCATGTCCCAAGGTTATCTCATGAGGGTTTATAGGATCAAGATAATTTAAGGGAATGTTGTAGGGATTTAGTTTATTTCATTATATTTTTGTTAATATTTATTATCATATGTACCTAATTACCCATATATTCTAGGACTCAAAAGCTTCTAGAGACTTTTTGTGTGTTTATATTTACGTAATAAACTAGGAATTCATGTATATTAAATATATGGGTTACTATATATAATGTATGGAGAGGCATAATTGAGGATATTTAGAAAAATTATTTAGTTAATTATGAGTGAATGAAGTAAATTTAGTCACAAAAAAATCACTAATATACCCTATTCATATCCTAATTATACATCATGAATGGTCATTCATGACATGAATAGCTTGCTATTACATTTTTAACCTACCCGACCTCCCAATCACTACTCTGATCTCCTCTCGAACACCAAAATCAACTATCATGGTTTAAACCACATACAATACTACATTATGGATGAAAAAACACTAAACATTCCAATACAAGTATTTGTTATCATTCCAAACCCCTTACTAAACTAAAAATTAAAATTCCTTTAATAAATCACTACCAGTAATGACAGTGGGTGTTACACTATGAATTTCGTGCTCACCTAGGCCTCTTCAAAAAAATAATCTAAGTGAGCTATTGACTAAATTCATTAATTTTCATACTAAAACATTATTTTATAATTTCATCTCAAAATAATAATATTAATCATTCATTCAACTAGATTTTAACAAATTTAATAATATACTATTCCTATTTTATACCTAGTCCACTCCCCCACAGTTGTTATAAATGTTATATACTACAATCATCTTTTTCCATACTTTTGTTTCACTTGAGAACCATCTCAATTAATTTTGTAACATTATGAGGATACTACATTGAATATTTAAATACATGTTACTTAAGAATTATCCTTCATTCCTTTTACTATCTGAGTATATACAACTTTTCTCCATTCATTGTGTCGAGACATAAATCTATCACCAAACCTTTTATCCAATCAATGACATTGAAAAATTAACAATAAAAAATTAATAATAAAAAAATTCTTTCAATGCACTAGGCGAAATTCAAAACACACTTTATCTATCCAATATTCAAACACATTACCTTTTTTTTACTCTTAGTTCAATAGGGTTAATTATATAAACATTCTCATTGCACTTGGCAAAAAATAAAACCAAATGAACATTCAAAACATTTAACATATCATTCTTAAATTTGAAATCCATTCCATCCTTAAAAACGTGAGGTAAAATAATCTAATTATTTCTAAAACCTTCAATATATAAAAAAGCACTAATAATAGTAGAATATGATAATGAAATCCACATAAAATAATTTTAACCTGCCTATTGAATTATATCTAAATGTGAAATTCCCCCAATAAAATATATTCAAAGAAATATAATTTTATTGGTCATAAATAATATTACAAGAGAAACCAATTTCCCAATACCAAACATCATTCTTGATAATTCTAACGTGTTTTTCATTAAATGATTAAACAATATTATATTTCGAATCCTAAGCTAATTTGGGACTATTATGATAATTTATATTATTCATATGTACCAATATATATTTCAATCAAGTATTAACATGGGTTATACTCTAAAGATACATAGAAATGTATGATTAACTATTTTTGAAAATATATATATTTTAAGGTATAACTCAATATAGTAATTTTAGTTAATACTACACCAAAAATATGTAACAACAATGATAATACATTTTGAACTCTTTACAAATATTTTTTTTAAATCCGAGGTTGTTTACTATTTTAACCAAACCCAATTATATTCTGATATATTTTATTTAATGATGTTATATTTTTTTAATATTATTTATCTTGAAAAAATTTCTCTAGTATTTTCTTCAAACATTCAATAAAAACTTTAGGCTTCTCATATTAATTATCAACAACCACTAAATCATCAAACACCTTTTTATTTATAAAGGAGGCATTATTATATAACTTATTATTATTTTATATAAAATCATACCAATTTTGGGGTATGTATTCTTTTTTGTTCTTTTTTATGTTTCTATATGGTTGGGATTTATTTTGGGTGGTTTTGAATGAGTTTGGGAGGATTTGGTTGGTTTTTTTTACAATACATGGTTGGTATATGGTTATGGTAAACCATGCACAATTTCTAGGTAAACTGTTATTTAATAAATAATTAACTTTTAAAGATATATGGTTGGAATGTGGTTGGATTAAAACATTCACTAACCATCAAACATAGATGATTTTCAGGTTATAGAGACCTATATAGTTAGTTCACAGTTTATCATATCATGCTACCAAACCATGCACACCTAGGTTTTGTGTTTAAATACACACATAGTTTGGGAATTATTTCCCAAATCATGCACTCAAACTCTATATCACATTTAAAAGAAAAAAAATTATATTTTTAAAAAATTTACCATGAATCAAATTCATCTATTCTCTCTAGTAAAATGTTATTGAGCTTTAGCAATTCCTTAGTTCATTTTTGGGGTTATCCTAAATCGAAATCTCACCCTCTTAAAATCATGTAATAGTTTCACTAATTAGTAAAGTAAAATATTCAATATATTCTCCTATGTTTTATCAATTTTTTGGAGAAACCATATTCTAAAAAATTCATAATTAGATAACTTATTCATAGACTGTATTCAAAAGAATTTTTTTTACAAACTGTTATTGGCGAGTTTTAAGTGACTCTATCTATACGAATTTGGGGAAGTTTTTCTAAGAAATCTTGTTTAATGTAATAGGATTATCCTCTCTTAACTTATGTTATAAACTTAAATTATATTTGATTTAAATGTTCAATTCTTATGTTTTGTTCTATTAAGGTATTTTGATAAATCATGGCTATATTTTCTGTTGGTGTAATATGGTTTTATGAAATTTTTTTTGACTAACACCCATAATGTGTTTATAAAATATGCAATTGGTTATTTTACTTGAAAAAAATCATATTAACCTGAGATTACCTTGACACTGGGTAGGATTTAGTTTGATTGCATGTGTTAACTCCTTGTATAAATATTTTTTTTGGAATCTTTTTTGAAAATATAGATATGTTATAATGGTGAATTGATATTGGTGTGTGTTCACGTGTTTTTAAGTGGAATATTGATGGTTTCTTATTGGTTCAGACATGGTTTACGTCATTCAAATTGGGGAACATGTACTATATCACCAAGTGATGGATTGGTCCAGAGAAATGAGTTTTCTCTTGTGTGTTTAAGGTCTTCAAATGATTTATATGATAGGTGATACATTGGGTTATTACCACGATTCAAATAGAGGTGCAGTTAGTGCATTCAATGGGTGAGGGCTTTATAGAGTGCGTGTGTGAGTTGTTGTGTGGGTTGTTTAAGAAGTTTTTTGAAAATGAAAAGATCTATTTTATTGATTTATTTATGTTGTTTACTTTGACCTTGTTTATTTTTATTATATTTCCATATTGTTTTATATAAATTTTATATAACTTGTTTCTTTGTTTAAGAGTGGTGTTTGGGAACACCTAAGGGGTTTCCTGCTTGGGGTTTATACTCAATCCTTATAAATGCATATAAGTTCATATGAAAATATTTATCATTGTAAGCTTTAAATATATAATAACTCATAATTCAATATTGAGGCATATTGATGCTATTATTTTTGGTGATGGAGTTGGGAGTTTTGAGGGATCATTCAGTTAGTGCTTTAAAGAGTGATGTGTTTGGAAAATTGTATTTCTGTTTGATTTGTTTATTTATTTAGACTTACTTAGGGATGTTGTGATTTTTTATTGTATACTTCTAATGTTATTAAAACGGTATTTTGGATTTACAATGAAACTTATTTTGTATCATATTAGTGTTTTTCAACAATTTGATCTTTATTATAAAAGGGTAAATACTCCCAAATTTTTTTTACTATAGGAAATTATTACAAAAATTTTGTGTCCATGGTAAGCACTTAAAACTTGTGTCATTCAAATCCTATCCATGGTGTTGGGATGGGTTGGGATATTACATATAAATCATTTTTTCTTTAATAATATTATTATTACTTCATTTATGTTCCATATACAACTCAGGAAATCTATGATTATCCATTAGAAATGTTTCATTTTTTATATAACTCATCAACACTTGGTTTATCACAATCAAAATCATTATTAAATTCATATTCATAATCTTATCATGAATTTGAATCCTTTTTTCACAGTTCCTATAAAGTATTTAATGGTAGATTCTTTGTTAACTTTATATTATTCACTTGATCCTGAGTATTTATTAAATAGAAATGTTAAAAATATACTTCTCCTTTCATTATTAATAATCTATTTTTATTTTATCTCATTCATTATTCTCAAACAAATAGTTTTGATATTCCCTCATTCATAGAATGTGAGATCCTATGTATTTAAAATATAATTTCCACTACAATTAATGTTTATTTTATAATTATATATTTAATTTTTTTTATAAAGAATGGCCTTATATACAATTTCATATTAATATCATTGAAAACTCAATTCATATGTTATGATATCTCATATACTCACTTCCTTATAACTAAAAATTAGAGTTATCTAATGAGACAACATTTAATAATTTTAAGGATACCCATTTAATTTTCAGTTATATACTTTTCTGATCTATTCTTAAGTTTGAAATCATGTTATAGATGATAAAAAATTAGTTCATCAAGTTTATTCCCATTGAAGTCCATCCTCAAATTAATGTATACCATCTTAGTATGCCACTTCTTTGGTGGTGACATAAGAACTCTTTCAATCATGATAGTGTTATACATTGTCTCTATAAGTGTGATAATTCCATTCAAAATTATTATGAACCAATTGGTCATTTGATTTATAGTCTATTTATTTCCCATATTTAAGTATTAATATTAAAACCAGAACCTGAAAATATTTTTTCTTTTAAATTTTTCAGTTCCAAAATGAATCACTTGAGATTTCTAAACATATCATGGGTAGTCTTATGCACGCACACATGACTAAATAAAAATTTTATACTATCATGATAAATAATATTCAATATTTTTATAGTTTATAATGTAATTATCTACAACATTACCAGTTATGAAATAAGTCATACATCTCTTATTTGTAATGTTTTAGCAATGATTTCCAACTTTAAATTCTTAATTTATAAATATAAGCTTCCATGTTGGTTTCTAGTAACCATATCTATTCTTAAAAATGAAGGTACATTGATGTATAATCCATCCATATTTTAGATCATATCATTCCATTTAGAAGTATATTTCCCTGATAATATAAATTCTAATTATTTTTAATAATATAATATAATCTAAAAGATCTAATTCTTTAATTTAAATTTTTTTCTATTTTAATAAATAATTCTGAAAGATGATCAATTAAAAATATCATAATTTTTATTATAGTTTAAAAATATCATATGTGTACTCATTAAACCTCTATATTCCATTATAGGATGTGATCACAATATAATCATAACATTTTGGTTTTGCGTAAAAACCCACTTATAATGTACATTTTCCATTATATGTAAAATAATTACACAATGTTCTTTTTCATCAAGTGGAATGACCAATTTGAGATGCATAAATTTTATAGTGGAATATACGATAAATAACATTATTTGGAAATGCAAAAAATATGTTTTTTTAATTATAAAAAATACAATAATGTAAATGCAAGAAAAAACTAGTCATAATATATGATAATTAAAAGGTTATTTTACCTCAATCACTAGATGGCGGGACTTCAATATATAGTGTCTCTAAATAAATAAATATAATAATTATAATGATCATAATTCATGTTCTTATCATTAAGTTATATTAATATCTATTTATAAAATAATTTTCAATGGCATTGGTGATAATTCAATGTTTTCACCATTTTATTAATTAAATATTTTTATTAAGGATTAAAAAATATGAATTACCCAATAGTGAACTTTAATCCCTTATATAATATTTATAATACTTCTTTTGACCGTTGTAGTACTGAGAAACAACTTAATAACACATTTTTAATAATTTTAGATATTTTTGTTACATAATAATATATTATCATGATAATTTATCTTGTTATAAAATTATGATATTTTGTTTTATGCATATGATATTCTCATTATAAGGTTTAAAATTACAAATCCCTCTATCAAATTTAACATTCCCTTTTGTTTAATCTATAATAGATTTTATATTCACCATTCTAATATCATATATTTTCCTTCACACAATTCCTTTATATTAAAATACTAAACAATGTATCTTTAATCAACTTACAATTACTCTTTTACTACCCATGTTCCCCCACATTTACACTTTATACTTCGTTCTCCATCCTACTTCGTCTAAATTTGGATTCTAAAACACCAACACATCTCACGTTGAATTAAAATTGTATCAAAATATGAAAATTTAAATTCCATGATCTAATTAAGAAATACCAAATAAATGTATTAATAAATATTAACATAAATGAAAAAAAAATATATAACATGAATATAATAATAATTAGATGTGTGTTAATCTTCCAAAAAATCATAATGAAATAAAATTCATCAGAATTGGACTCTATCCCCACTACACTGGATTCAATTAATAAACTCATACTCTAATTCTTCATTCATTATGTCCAATATATTGTAAAAATAATATTATATCATTATTTACTTCTCAACATATGATGAGATATCAATATAATGAAAACATACTACTTAAAAAAACATGTAAAAATAATTATATAGGAAAATTAGCATGGAAAATGATTTAAATAAGTTATCATTGTACTTATCAAAATGAAATTAATTATTAGATCATTGATATAACTTATAGGGGAACACTAGACATTGGGGGATCTCTTAATACATTATATATACATATATGATGTTATCCTTACCATGAACATGATATTTTCTCTGCAATTTTCCATTGATTACATTTATAATAGAGTAATTTTTATTGATATTGAAGGGGACAATATAGTGCTCATTTAGGAGTGATAAAATCTTTTGGGTTACCTATGTAAGGATCAATTTTCATCTCAACATGTAAAATTTGTGTTGTGTGATGTGTATTTTCTGGTATCATAACTCCATA
This sequence comes from Viscum album, assembly GCA_963277665.1. Taxonomy (NCBI): domain Eukaryota; kingdom Viridiplantae; phylum Streptophyta; class Magnoliopsida; order Santalales; family Viscaceae; genus Viscum; species Viscum album. The sequence continues at coordinate 1,630,310,969 of OY728159.1, forward strand.
GAGATGTTTATGAGTTTACCATTTCATTCTCGAAATGGTGTATAATGCTTACCCATTATTGTGGTATTGAGTTTAGGATAGTTTTTCATGAAATAAACTCTATTAATTTTATGGATCCAAATTTGTTTTTTCAGGTGCTCCTACATCGGCTCAAAATTGTTTTTGGATTTTAGTATTTATCATGTTGTGTTACAGAAGTCGAAGCCCTTGGTCATCCAAATCTCTGCCCCGAACTCAAGCCCCTTAGTTTTTCTCCGGGTTAGATTGAAGAGGTGGTTCTACAAAGGTTTTTAGAGATGGGGTTTGGTGGCCCACAGTTCTCCTTGCCTGGTCTGATGCTGTTTTTGGTGGAGGATTATTTCTTTCTCATTTCTTTGGCGGTTGCTCTGTTTGAGGGTTACTCTGTAAAGGTTCCAAGGATGTTGGTTTTTCATTTTTTCTCTGTTTTGGTTATGGTGACAACAATTGGTGATGTTCACGATGGTGTCGTGGTGATGATTTCATGTTTTGATGGTGTGAGTTCTCTTTGTATTGGTATTTTTGTTATTTCTGATTTGCGACGACATGGATTTCAGATAGGCTTCATCTAGTGGATTAAATTTCTTGTGTTGTTCGGCTGTTTGCAGTGCTCAGTTCGTGTGCTTTTGACGATGTTTGTGAATTTATAACGATGTATGTATATTCCAACGATTCCCTCAAAAGTGTTGGTGTGAGTATGGGATTTCTTTATGTCAGGTTACATGATTAAAAGAGGGATGCGGCCCGAGCTAGTAATGTAGTTTGATTTTTCAAATTTTAAAGTTTAAAATTTTGAAGGTTAAAATTTGATTCTCATTATGTGAGGTTGTATTGGTGGATGGATGGTACTTGTTGGTTCCCACTTATCCAAAAAGTGGTTTTTAAAAATAGTATATATATATATGGATTACAAAAATTGTTTTATTTGTCCAATTGGGTCACCTTGGGTTACTCTAGTGTGCCTTTTTAGGTAGATTGAGGATATTTTGGGTTCCTTCATAATGTGTTTGAAGTTTAATGATGAACATGGTAATGGTGAAAAAATTATACCCTCCCCAAAGTATATATGACTTATTTTATTATTTGAATGGATATAAATAGTTTTTGAATAATGTTATGTGGTTTTAAAATTCATTATATTTGAGTAAAAGAATAATCAATCCCAAATACACTTTTTAGGTGTTATTAAGGAAACATAAAGTTCATAGTTGTGCCATTTTGGTTTCATAAATTCCCTAAATAGATTTTTGTGTTTGATAAAAAATATGTTTTGTTTGTTTTTGAATTAGTTTTTGGTGGTGGTTATCAAAGATATCCTTATGTATTTTATTAAATAGAAATTTCATGGAGAGAATTTGAGGGTGGTATTGGTGGTTTTGTGGAGGTATTTTTAATATTGGAATCTATCTATGTGTATGATTTTCATGTGAGAGTTTAATTTCCTTTTACATGACATGTCTTATATGGGATAAAATTTTCATCATTCAAAGAATGTGGTAGTTTTTTGTTGGTTTTAAAAAATGACTATTATAGAAGTACAATGAATTCATGGAATTGAAGGATATTATTAGAGGTTCATATCTAATTTATCTTAGATTGTGTACCATTCTAATGTATGGATTATGATGGATTAGTCCTTTGTATTTAATGATCAATGTTAGGGAGTGATTTACTACTTTAAGGAAAATATAATCATTCATCATATCCTTCATTTTCACGAGGAAAATGTTATGTTTTAGATCATATATGATGTGTCTCAACATGTTGTACATTTTATTGATGAAATAAATGGATGTGATCTATTATTGGCCTTTATAGTTACATAACCATTAGAATAATTTTTCATCCCAATATCATGATATTGTGTAGTAGTATTTTATCTAATGTTTTGGTGGAATATATCAATAGTGAGTGCATTGTGGTCTTTAGTAATCAAGAAATCCATTAGTATATCTTCTCATGGAGGGAGTAAAATATATGTCTATAAAGGTGGATGGAGTTATTACATGAATATGACATTGAGATCACAAATACACTAGGGAAATAGATTATAATATTTTATTTCTTGAGATGGAAGTCATAAGGTGTTATAGGTTGTGATTCTAGAGATTCATTGAATGGGATAGGGGATATTTTTTCCTTATATATCTATAATTGTGAAGTCATTAATACATGTTTATAGAATCATATTATTGTGAAATCATCTCATTAGAAAAAATGTGGGAAATCCTAGTTTAGAGATATCGATGTGATGTTTTGGTGAGATGATTGGTCTATAGTGATACTTCTGAGGGGTGGTAAGAAAATGTCTATCATTGAGTGATGTTATATGGGTAGCTATTTTTTTAGTGAAGATAATGGAAATTCTTCCTGATATTTAAATCTATGTTCTAGTAATATATCTTATTATTTCCAAAATGTATCATTTATTTATGAGGAAGTTCTTCATTACAAGAATGAAGAAGGGAGGGGTGGAGTTAGTCTCCCAATGTTTAGTGGGACAGCACATGAAGGATGATCATTCGTTACCTAGTGGTATACTGTAGGTACCTAATGATTTAATATAGATAATGGAGTGTAAATTTTCATATTTCATTAATATTTTTCAATGATAATGTGGAGGATATTTCTCAAGTGTTCTGGATTTTATAATTCCATCTATGAGTAATTTTCCTTCAGTAGAGTTTCATAATAATAAAATTTGATAGTCTTCCTTTAGTATGAATCCATTTTATGTATTTTATTAGTCGGTTTTTTCGACCTATATTATTCTCAACCAATCATAGAGAGTATATTTCCATAAAACTATATTTTTTTGTGAAGAATACATAGATGGTTCATATATTTCATGAGTGGATGAAGGATACTAAAGAACATCAGAGGTATTGTACGAATTGAGGTGGGGGATATGGAGTTTTATGCTCGAAATAATGTTCTATTAAATTTGTCTCATAGTTGTGGGTATTAAAGTCTCAGTCATGGTAGAAAGATCATTCCTTATGTTTTTGGGTCACACAATGTGTTATTGTGTATGGTTTTGGTAGCATATTAGTTAAAATTGTATTTTTATATGGATAAGATCCATCATTTCTTACATGTATTTTATCATCATGGGCATCTTCATGGTGAATCTGTTTTCATTGATTGGTTAGAGTTGGATAATAAAAACAATATAATATTTATAGAATAGACTTTTGAAATTTAGGATCATTAAGAGAAGGTGATATATGATCATGTCATTCTTTTATTTTATATCTTATGATTGAATGATGTTTTCTAGTTGAGTACATAATAACATGAAAAACTAATTTATTCTTCATATAACATTCTGTTTTGAACATTTTTTTGTTAAGTTATAGAAATATTAATTTTATATCATTTTTATTGAAATTATTCTTACTTTTTATTAGGTTATGTAATTAATTATGGTAACATTCCTACTTGAGAGATATATCATATGGTATTTAATTTTTTAGTTATATAAGTTTTCATTCAATATTGTTTTTGATTCTCAAGGATAAGAATATTTTTAAAGGTTTCTAAAATAAAGGCTCATACCTTAATATAAATTTACCATGTTCATTGAATTTTGGTTATTTAGATAGTGAATAATGGATTTTAGCAAATATGTTTTTGGATCATGATCAATGAGGGTCCTGCATGGGGATTGAGTTTCAACATCAAACACTAGCTAAAATATTATTATGATAGTCTTTATAGAGTAGAGTTGTTTTTTGTAATGTGATGTATTTCTTTATTGTGGGATTATTTTTGGGTTAATATTAGTTGGATAAAACTATTCCTTTGAACATTTAATTATATATTGGGAGTGTTTCATAGTGATTTCACTGTTCTTTAATTTAATTGATCATAGAACCTTAGTAATGCTAACAAATCAATGTTGTTTGTATTGAATTTATCTGGTTCAAATGATGAGGACATGGTTTTCATAGTGATTCATTGGTGTTAATGTTTTTTCAAAAGGAAATTTTTAATTCATCAGGACCATCCTTGGTTGTTCTGAAATAAAATGGTATCACTCCCCACAATTTAGAGGGAGATCACATCATCATTTCTTTATCAGGACACTATTATAGAATAACCAATATTCTCATGTTTTTGTAGTGAACAAGACCCTAGTATCCCATATCTAGTGACTGATACCATTAAATTCAAAATATATATGGGATCCACATCCCAATGAACGGAGTGGTTTATTAGTCTTAGTAAACTAGACACATACATGAGTTTTCCATTACATTTGGAATACAAAAATTAATATTATTATTATTCAAAAATAACTTTATTCCATAAAGAATAACCCTAAATACCAGTCATAGTAATCTTTATTAATACATGAGAAAGGAAAAAAAATAAGAGTTATCTCCAATGATCAGTAAAGCTTAAGTACAACTGAAGCTATCATGAATCAATAATGAAAAATCAATATGAAAATATTACTAACTAAACACACCTTCCATTTAAATTACTGGATGAGGAATAATCAATATGGAGTGATAAAAAACCAAAAACAAATTCCATTTAAATAAATTGATATGGAATAATCAATATGTAATATTAATTATTTAAAATATCAAGCCATTAAATCATTAAATTAAGAATGAAATGCATCCATAGAATTTTTATATTGAAAATTTCTTCGATAATAAAAAATATTTATGAATGAAGTAACAATAAATTATTGTACATAATTTTTACTAGGTAAATTAATCCATTACCATAAAAATCTTTCATAAGAAGGTTTAAAACATAAAACAATCAATAATTTTCAATATATAGTTTAAAATTTTCTTGATTAAAAAAACAAAGGGTTTGATTACAAATGATTTTGTCTCATGAGACTACTGATTCATCAAGTGGATTACATTAATCCATTCCCAATCTATGTCATTAAAATTCAAATAATTCTTCTAAAACCATATAATTTATTAAATTCATAAAAAATGTGACTTATCAAATATATGTATTGAGTATAGAATACGTATTTATAAATACTCTACAAGACAATAAAATAACCATCAAATTAAACAATTTATGTAATGATTGAATAATATTAATATAGAAAATATATCAATGTTAATAAAATGGATATTATATTAAATTTAATGTCTAATGATCATTGGAATGTGAAAATTTCAATGGAAAGTTTTTTGTTAACAAATAAATTAAGGAATTAAATGTATGCACTATCCTTAGTAAAAAATGATCATAAACCATCCATATATAGAATAGGGAAGTTATAAATAATATTTATACCCATTGGTGTAACAATATAAGTTTATTTCCATTTATTAATGTAAATACCATAAAATATATTTAAAAACATTCCTTATGAAAATAACCTTTTCATTTTGAATGTTTTTTTGAAAATTATATTATTTGAAAATCAATTTTAAAAACATAAATTTCAAAAAAAAAAATGAAAATATTTTTCATCAAAAATAAAATTGAAACATATTAAAGAAACATGAAAACATTTTATTTGTCATGATGTCTAGAAATTCCATTCAGGTTGTACACATTAAAACAATGTCTTCATTCACTTTTTGAGTAAAATCCATGCATGAATTGTTTGGAAAACGACAAAAAGAATCCATTGAAAACATTTTCTAAATATTGAAATTCGTTTATATTTCCTTTATTAAATCACTTTAAGAGTATTAAACAATTTAATTTTTCTTAGAAAACATGGATTCAGGTGAAAACATATTTCTGACCGAAGAGATAAATGAAGTTGGATTATCTTGAAATATTTTTAAGTACCAACGAATTAAAAAATTATACCACTTCATGAGAGAGATAATTATGAAACATAAAAGGATAAAATGGAATAGTCTTTTAAGAAATGGCCATGTAATTTCCTTCTGGTGATATTGATGTATAAGAAATTTTGAATGGAACGAAATTGTGAAATAAACCGTAAATATGATCATAATGTTAATATAAGAAATAATAAATGAATATATTATTTTTATCTTCTATAAATCCTCATAAAAATATAATATGATATAATATATTAAAAATTCAGTACAATTTTTTTTATAATTACAAGATCAATGAAGTATAAGTTTAACTCCATGAGTGAAAATTGAGGTAAGAAATACCTGACCTTATTCTTCTATTTGGTTGACTATTCATTGAACCTATGTATAGTGGTTTTAATAATGTTATTAAATTATTTAAAACCAATAATTAAATTTATTATGTCATATATTATCCTTTTATAAAATCAGACCAAAATTTCATTAATAATTATTCATTATTTTCATAGTTTTGGGTAATAATATGATTTATTTTTAAAGTATCTTTTGGATGGTTAATTTTCTATCCTATTACATTGATCATGATTTAAAAACCTCTATAATATAATTTTTTTTAAATTTAATATATATTAAGAATATATATTTTTATATTAATCCATCATAATTTTTTATAGGAATGAAAATACACCATTCCTAGAGACATTAGGTCATACATATACTTTTATGTTGTCTTAATTTTTATTTCAGATTGAAAGAAAGAAAAGTAAATGATATATATATATATATATTATCATTAAAATATCATTTTAATTTAATATAAATCAGATATTTTTATTAAACAAGTCCTTAATATATTCCATGTAAAGCATGAATGAATGATATCTCTTTTCTAGGAATTAGTCTGTCTTGCACACAAACAACACTATCATGTTCCCAGAAAATGGATAACCTGAAGGCATGTGTTATATAATAATTAAAGAAGCATAAATTTATCATTAATAACATTAATATAATAAATAAACAGTATTTATATCATTATTCCCTTTCTTGATTAGTGGTAATGCAAAAATGAATGTCATCAGTTCATGAGGGGGTACCCCATCATACACATGAATGATGATTTCATAACAAATTTGATGAAGTGTTTGAGTCATTAATTCATTCCATTAAAATAAAAAAATCATAGTTTATTTAAGATACTTTGGTTATTATATAATAATGATATAATATTAACATTATTAGGTGGTGATGGAAATAAAATGAAAATTCATTTAGAAAAACATTACCTCTTATTCGAGTATCCTCATTTGGGTTAATCTAATAACTTTATATATTGTTTTTAGGACCAATATAAAGATTCCCAGATTATGAAATTGATGTTTTGGAGTTATTTGGGTAAGTCTTTTCTGATCCAATATGGTTTTATCTATGTGAAGATGGGCGATTGGGGGAGATATTTTATAAGTGGGGTGTGTGGAAAACATGTAATCTTTTTAATGAGTGAATTCCAACGATGTTTTTCTATGTCATGTGAGACCAATAATTCCTAAAACTACATAATATAAGTTATATGGTATAAATATGGCTATACAATGTGTTTTGGAAAATCTTATAGGTCATTTGGTCCCATCAGATTATTGTTCAGTCTCTTGGTAAACTCATTTTTTCTGTTAATCACTATAATTAATTAAAACTACATTCACTAATAAATTTTAAAAAATAATTATGTTTAATTTATAAAAAATTATAAATTATTATTATTCCAAAAATTTAATATAATTTTCCAAATAAAATTTTTATAATTTGATGAAATTGATTTAAAATTAATCACACAAACATGTCGAGAAAATAAGTTTTTATAGTGAAAATGTTGAAATGATAACTTAGTTTCTATATCTAAATTTATAAAACAAAGGATAAAAATTAACTAAATTTGATTAATATATTAATAATTAATCTAATTATTCATTAAAAAAAATTGAAAATACAATTTAACATTATAAATTATTTACACAAGAATTCAGTATACAATTAAAATTCATTATTTTTCACTATTTGTCAAAAATAAAGATTCTAAAAAGAGTATAAACAATTCACCATAAGATTGTTTTGAAATTAAAATTTCAAAAATGAAGTTTAGTTTTTAAAATATTATTAATAAAAGTGTCCAAATTTTTATTTAAAACATGCGCAACATTAAAAGGTGACAAAACTGCTTTTCGAAAAAATATATCTTTTAATTTTTTAAATTGGATTTGTTATTATCTTATTCCCATGAATTATATTTTATTAACTAAAAAAATACCATATAATATATTATATATAAATTTAATTCAGATCATTTAATAGGATTATTTAATCTAACTTATTAGGATAAGACACATTGGACGCATAAAAATAATTTTTATTAAAGCTTCTCCATTATATTGAATTGGATTTTATATCAATTTCTAATTTATTTATAACAAATTAATTCAAACATATATTTTCATATGTTATTTAATCCTATTCATAAAATCAAATTTTATATGTTTTAGATAATTTTAAATTTTAAATAAAATTATTTATTGTATTCTGTAAAACATGATCCTGCTTGTAAAAGTAGCCATCAAAAAAAGTTGTTGTTGCGTGTAATGCAATCTAAAATAAATTTTATGTTAAATCCATGAAAAACATGGTGATTATATAATAAAAAATAACTTTTTATTTTTTCTAGAATATATTATTAAATAAAATTTCGTTCTTTTAATATTCAAGGGGTGTTTCATTTTCTCCACATTAAATAAATTGCACCCTCACAATTAAAAATTGATTTCTATAATATGATGTTTAATATTTGGAAATTCATTTGTTTAAAAACCAAAATCATAAAAGGGTTTATAAAATATCCTATTAATAAGAGAGAAAGGTGAGCACAATAGTTATATGGAATAACATCTAACTAAGATTCTATATAGGAGAACTTTTATGGAAGGTGATGACATGCACATGGAGGAAAAGCATAAATATTTATCAATGAATGATTGAGTTCATTTTTCACAAAAAAAAAATATCAGTGGAACTTTGTGGGCCTCAAAGTCGTAAATATAAAATTATTTTTACGAAAATAATTTAAAAAAATATTAAGGTATTTGTATAACAGTTTTTTACTATCATTTTCTTAATATTGGGAACTATTTTATTGACTAGGAATATAAGAAAATAAACTCAACTATTATGTTTATATTTCATAAATATAATTTGTTTGTTCATTGATAAATTTATAGTTCATCCCTTACATGATGTCCTGAATATCCCAAAATTAATTTCTTATTCTGGAAGCACTAAAATGTACTTTTAACAGATTGTATGATCCATCAAAGAGTGAAAGATATTTCTATCTATCTGTAAATATTTTAAAAAAACATGACATGTTTAATACATTAACCTATAATAATAAAAATAAATACTACTAGCTCATCAATAATATTTATTTATCAAAATTTTTAACTAAAAACAATGACATATTGACTTGGACATCATGTAGGCTAGTTATAGTTTCCAATCCCTTATTATCTTTTAATCACGGTTTCAAGAACCACAACCATGCCCGATGTGATGGGTTGTCGCCCTACATGTGCATTGACTTTTTTCTAAATTTATATTAATATAATTCTTATAATTTTCTCAAAAATATTGTGTATATCCTTGAAATAATGTTAATCATTAAATATCCTTTTTTATTATGGTTTTGAACACAAAATATTTTTTTGCAAAACGTCCAACAATCATATATGACTACTATTACAATGTAATTATTTACTACATAAACCCTAAGTGATATAATTACCTTTTACATTATTTCCATAAAAATTTATTTAAATTAAACCTCAAATAACATTTAACTAAAATAATTTCTATCCAAAAAAGTCATCCAAAATATCTTTAAACCTGTGACATTCCTACCACATAAGACCAATCTATATGTGTTTATGAGTTTAAACATACGATCAAATTTATGATCATTAAACAAGTTAGTATCCATAACTCTAATGTAAATGAATACATAATTTTAATGAAAATTTAACAGGATCCTTAGATGATTAATGATTCATGTATCTAAAATACTACTAGTAAAACACTAAAAAAATTTATATCATAAATACCAGAAACAAATTCTTCATTTTTTTTCAACATAAGTATTTTCATGGTCTATAGATTATCCTAGGTAATTAATTTTCATTATCAATTCAAATCAATAATAATTTTTTATAGAACATTTGGATTATCTTAAACATATCCCCTATGAGTGTAAAACCTGTTTCATAGTAAGGCCAATTGTTGCGTACTAAGTTATACTTGAGTCAAGCCCGATGCACCTTTTTCAGAATTATTACCCATTGGTACATTTCTCCAGAACTACATCCACTTATAATATCTAGATAGGGATGTATTTCAAGAAAATAACACATAATACTTACCTTACCAAAAAATTAAATTGTTTTTCGATGCATATCCAAAAATCTTATCATCGGTTTAAGTTCCCTAATAAATTTTTTACTAAATCCAGTTTCCAGGATTTCTACGAAACCTAATCTAATACAAACTGTAGAGACCTATACCCCAGATTCCAGGATCCAATGTCTTCTACCATTTAATTTCCATAAGATATTAGTAAATTACATCCAACTTGACCGAATTATTTATTAGTCTTGGTAAACAAGATACATACATGAGTTTTACATTACATTTGGAATGCACAAATTGAAACATAATTTTTTTTAATAAACCTTATTCCATCTATAAATACCCCAAATATTAGTCATAGTTATCTTATTGGATTATTGATAATGAAAATATCATAAGGGTGATATCAAATTCTCAGTAAAGGTTAAGTATAATGGGTTCAATCATGAATCCATAATGAATATTACATATGGAGTGGTAAATAACTGAACACGCATGACATTTAAATAAATGAAAATGGAATAATAAATATTGAATGGTAAATTTACAAAAAAATTCTATTTAAATAACTAGATAAGGAATAATAAATAGAGAATGGTATATAACTGAAAACGCATTCCATTTTGTAATTAAACTGATAATGAAATGTTTCCATATATTTTATCATAGTTAAAATATCATGGATAATAATAATAATTTAATATGAATATAGAAATTCATAAATATTGGATATCTTGTTTCCCTATCATATGATTCATTTATTATTAATACATTTGAAGAGATTTTTTAAAATATAATAATGTCAAGACCTTTCATAATATTGTTTAAAACATTCTTGGTTACAAACACGAAGGGTTTGTTTCCAAATGATTTTATCTCATGAAACTAATGATGCATAAAGGGGGTTATATTAAATGATCCATATCATATTTCATACCAATCCAAATCATTCATAATACATTTAACAATTTATTTAGTTTATAAACAATGTTCCTTATCAAAAATACTTATTTAGTAAAGAAAACATATTTATCAATATTTCATTAGATAATAAAATTACTTTAAAAGTAATATATATATATATATTTATAAATGGTGTATTATATAATAAAGAAATTTATCAATGATAAATAAAGTGGATATTAGGGGAAATTTAATTTCAGATGATCAACTGAATGTTAACATTTCAAAGGAATGTTATTGATTTTCAAATGAATTAAGGAAGTGAATGTCAATACAATCCTTAGTCAAAAAGATCGTAAAATTTCAAATGAAAGAATAATAATAATATCAATAGAACTCATAACAATTGGAATAATAATAAATTTCTATTTCTACTAACAAATATAAATACCATAAAACATCTTTTAAGATATTCTTCAGTAGAATATCCTATTCGTTTTGAAAACAAATTTGAAAATATTTTTCTTTGAAAATAAATTCTAAGAAAATGTTTTTTTTTAAATAATAAATATATTTTAATTTTAAAATATCCTTTTAAACATATAAAACAATATTGAAAGAATTTTTTTCATCATGAGGTCTTGTAATTCTATTCATGTTTTACATGTTAAAACAATGTTTTATTTCTCATTTTTAGTAAAATCCAAATGATAATTGCATTAAAAAAACAAAATAATCCTCTGAAAACATATTCTAAAGAGTAAAAATGGGTGAAAAAGAATATAATAATTTATTAAAAAGAAGATTTATATTTTTTTAGAATTTTAAGGGAGAATGTTTTTCAAACAAAAAATATTTCTGATCGAAGAGAGAAATGAAGTCTAATTGTGTGAAAACACATTTTCTAAGATAAATTTAGTACCAATGAGTGGAAAATGGTACCATTACCTGTAATATTTAATTAAAACATTATTGGGATAAAATGGAATGGTTTATTAGGAAATGGTCATGTAATTGTTTTCAACTTATATTCACATATAAACAATCTTCATTAGATTGAGATTTTGAAATAAACCCATAAAATGATCATAATGTTGAAGTGAGAGAAAATAAATGAATATATTATCTGTATCCACTATAAATCAACATAAAAAATTGGTAATAAAATAAATTATAATTTAAATTTATTAGATACATAATCATAGAATGACATAATCAGTAAATTAGATATTTAAACCAATGAGTTAAAATTGAGTTATGAAATCCCCAACCATACACATTTTCTTGGTTGATCATTATTTAAACTTTTATATAGTGGTGATAAAAATTTAAAAACATATTATATAACCAAATTAATATTAATGATATAATAATTTATTCTTTATTAACATCTTACCGACCATTCAGTAATAATCATTCATTAGCTTTTTTTTTTGGTAATAACATTGTGTTTTGAGTATGTTTTGATATTTTAGTTTTCTATATTATTAATTTGATCAGGTTTTAATAATATAACGAATTTATTACATGATGTTAATATAATATATATTCATAATATATGTATTTAGAGTTACCCAAAATATTTGGTTATAGGAAATTAAATGCACCTTACACGGAGACAATAGGTCGTATGTATGGATTAACGTTGTTTTATTTTCTAGTTGTATGGAAAGAAAAAAAGTAAATGATATATATATATTATCATTAAAATTTAATTTTTATATAATATAAATATATTGTGTTTGTTATATCAATCCTTAATACATTCCACGTGAAGAGTGAATGAATAGCCTCGCTTCGCGAGGTGGTAGTCATCCATACACACGATCGACGATATCAAACCACCAAAAATGGGAATATGGATGATATGTTTTATATTATGGTTTTATATGATTAAATAAATCATATATATAATATATAAACTATATTTAAATCATTATTTTCAACCCTTATTTGACGTAATTAAAAACAAATGACACCAGTTCGTGAGGAAAAAGTCATCAGTAAATATGAGCGATGCTTTCGTTAAACATTTAATGGATGTGTGTGTATTTTTGGTCATAAAATCAACATAATAACATATAATTATATTTAATATTACTCATTTATTATATAATAATGATATAAATATATTTTAAAGTGGTTGATAAAGAAATAAAATGAAAATGATTTTATAAAAACATTACATCATCCATGGGAACCCTTATTAGATTTAAACTAAAGCACTAAAAATTTAAATTTATGACCAAGATAATGATTCTAGGATGAGGTTATAAATGTAAATTAGTGATATGGGTATGTATTTTCTAAAACAAAGTTGTTTGAGATGTGTGAATAAGGGGGAGAGCGGGCGACCTTTTAGATGTTGGCTGAGAGGCAAACAAGTAAATTTCTGAAAGTGTGAATTCCACCAATGATTATTCCATGTCATAGGAATACGATAATTCAAAAAAAATTATACTAGAAGATATAAAGTCTAAATATGTCCATACAATACGTTTTGGACACGTTTCTAGGTCATTTGGTCCCTTAAATTTAAATTTTAGTCCCTTGGTGAACTCATTTTTCTATTAATCACTGTAAGTAATTTTAACAACATTCATAAATCATTCTAGAGAAAAACTAAATTAAAATTAATAAAGATTATAATTTAGGTTTATTAACAATATTTAACCCATTATTCAAATTAAATCTTATAATTGTCGATAAATAATTTTAAATTAATCCCACTAATGTTTCAAGAAAACGAGTTTTTAAAAGTGAAAATGATCAAAGGATTACTAAGAATTTATTTCTAAATTCAATATAAAAATGATTTAGATAAACTAAATTGTATTAATTTATATATTATATATCTAATAATACTATAAAACCAATTTAAACTATAATTTTACATTATAAATTATTTAGATGAATTGTAAGTTTTCAATTAAAATTAATAATTTTCACTATTCATCAAAATATGAAACATCTCAGAAACCTTAAAAACATTCACCCTAATGTAATTTTGTGAATATTACTTCAAAAATAATGTTTAGGTTTTCAATTAATATTAATAAATGTGTTAAAATATAGTTTCAATATAAGTGCACAATTAAAAGGTGGCAAAACTGCCTTTTAAAAAAATACAAATTTTTTATTTGTAAAATTAGATTTATTCTTATATTATGCCTATTAAATAAATTATATTAATTTAAAATTTTTTATTGAATATATTATAGATAAATATCATTAATATCAATCACTATCAATAATAAATTTGTTGTAAAACAAATTTTCCACAAAATAGTTTTATAAAAACATTTCATTTATATTATATTGGTTTTTATATCCATTTATAATTAATTTGTAACCAATGATTTCAACAATATATTTCCATAAGTTATTTAATCCTATTAATAAAATATTATATAGTGGAGAGAAGAAAAATTCCATTTTAAATAATAATATCAAAAATATTCTGTATAACTTGGTTCTGCATGTAACGCTAGTCATCGAACAAAATCATTGTTGTGTGTAATGAAAACTAAAATAAATGTTCCATGTAACTAAAGATAAATTAATAATATTTTTACACTTCAATATAACAATTTATAGTGTGTAACATACTATATAAAATACAATGTTATTGTTTTAATATTTTTAGGGTGTTACACATGTGATCATTTTTTAGTTTTTAATAAAAAATTGGATGAAATCTTTAATTTCTGGAATTATTTCAACCTCTTTGTAACCCATGGTTTTTTTCTTGGTTTAGGGTGTTTTTGTCATCCACTGGAAATTTTTAACCCTTAATTTCAAGTTACTGGTTATTCATGATCTGAGTTTATTTCATCTCTATTTATTTTCTTCATTCCTGTAAGATAGTTCTTCTAAGATAGGTTTTAACATTGGAATATTTAATTTTTTTTTCTAAATTTGGTTTGTGGCCTTAATACGGGCTGGTAATAAATAGGTTTTCTGGTGGATCATTGTGAGTTTTGTGGATTTGGTCATCATTTATATATTTTTCTTATAAAGTCATTTTTAAAGCTTCATTCGAGGTAGGGGAATCAATATTTTCTTTTTTATTTATATTTCAATGATGAATTATCATGATTTTTTTTATAATGGAAAGAGTATATAAATTATCCCAATATAGACAATTAATATGAGTCATTTAATTGTGAGTTTATTTATCATTTGTATATAGTTTATATTAATTATCTTTCATGGAAATCACATCATTTCTTTATTGACTATTATATATTTCTCTGAAGAATTGTTTTGTTAAAATTTATATAGTGATCAAATAATTTTTTTAATAACATAAAAATTGTATTGAATATGAGTAATTAAAATTTCGAAATTATTATTGATATATTTATGTGAAAACTGTTTAATAAATATTGAAGGGGTAATTGTTTAGTTTTAATCAGATCATTAATTATTATAATTTAGGGAATATTTATTGCTTTTATCCATTACATGGTAATAGATGTAACGTTTGTTGGTTATTTTGTGTAGAATTGGGTTTTATGTTTGAAATGACTATTGTGGTAAGGGATACTGTTGTGGTTGAAGTGCCCACCACAAAAGATTTAATGGTGGTGGATATTTTTTAAAGGGGTGTATGATGTGGTAGTATTGTAGATCCATATTAATATATAATTTTATGGAAATAAATTTTATTATAAATGGTAAATGATAAAAAATTGGCGAGCATTAGAAAATTTAAGGAAACATTTGTTGGGGATGCTTGTAATGGAATGTCAATGGATGAAATAAATGTTGCTTATGAATAAAGTTAGATAATAGGAAATAAATATTACAAAATATAATATTTTTAATGTTGTTATAAAATTTTAAGAATTGATATTTTTTAGTGGTGTTGTAGTTGATTTTTTGTTTTTGTGTATTGTAGAGGGCATTGATGTCAAAATGTTTGGAAGCAATTTTCATTTAATTTCATCATACTAAACTCTATGTGTTATGATTTAACACTTATGTTGAGTTTATGGGTGTTTAATTTATAAATAGTTTAATTTATTATTATTTCTTATGCACCACCACATGTCTTTGTAACCTTATTAACAACAATATGAGCACATGGGTTCCAAGTGTTTTCTCCATCATCAAAGTTATAGGGGGAGAAAATTTATATGTAATCATTTATACTCTCCACATAGACATTTAAAAAGATTCAAAAGATCAATTTTCATGTATATATGTGTAGTCTATAATTTCATGAAGTTATAACGTAACACCCCAAAATTATAAAGCAATAACCTTTTATTTGAAAGTGTCTATGACACACAACACCAATTGTGTAATGGAATATAATATCTAGAGTATTTATAATATATTAAATATTTTATATAAATTAAATATATAATATAAAACTTAATTCATGTGATACTGAGTTATCTTTCATTACATGAATCAGTGACCATCTTCAATAGTTTTTGTTATATGGAAGACTGTGTTTTCTCAAACAATAATATATTATTAAAATAATATTATTTAATAATTAATATATCCGTTAAATTTGTGGTTATGAATAGGATTAAATAAATTATGAAAATATATAGTTCAAAAAAATATAAAATTAATTAATAGGTTACCAATTAATTAGAAATGAAAATACAAACCAATTGATAATAATTGAAATATTAAAATTTTTATGCTCACAAACGAATTTTTTCTTAATAAATTAAAGTAAATACATTTGTTGAATGTTATTAATGAAATATATATGTTATATATTCAATAAATTTATTTTTATATTCTTCTAATTGATTCGATAGACATAAGAAAATAATAAACAAAAATTTTTTCATAAAAACCAATATGTTTATTTAGGAAATTTTACTTCCATTGAATGGAAAACATATTTTAAATAAAATTATTGACACTTTTATGAATCTTATATTTAAAATATATAAAAAAATTACTTTAAACATAAGAATTACGTTATTTTAATTTTTTTGATATTATTTCGGAATCATATCATTTTTATGAAAAGTTAAAAATAATGAATTTGAATTCAAAACTCCTTTTAATATAATTTATTTATATGATTAAAATTTGGAAAAATGGATTCCATATTATGAATAAAAATAATTTATAAACTATAATAAGGTAATATATGTTGTTTACCAAAAATATTAATGAAATTAATTAAAATTAATTATAACTATTAAGGTTAAATTACGCTTAATTAGGAACTAAACCGTAACCTTAAGACCCAAAACAACTTATAAACATGTCCAAAAGATATATGATTCCCAAATTTAGACCCAATCCAGCTTTTGAAATACTGTTGAACAATATTGGTCCACATCCATTAAACAAAAACACTGGTGGGGTTTCTTTCTTTTAAAACAATACTTATGTGCCACTCATCCTCCATTATAAAAGGCCTCTTTCCTCACAAATTCCTCACACATTTGAAGCCACATTGGATAAAAAATCAGAAAAAATTATCTCCCCAACATCCATAATTTCTTTTTTAAGCCTTACTTTTTGGAAAAATGAAATCCAAGGTAGACTTTTGGTGCAATCATAAATAAGTTACCTGATTAAGAGGTAATGCCTTTCCTAAGGCCATGTATTTTTCTATCCATTATCCAATCCATAAAATATTATTATTGCATGATAATACAAATAAACCGTTATTATCAATATTATAATATTTTTTATATTAATTATTATATATTTAATTACACACACTTACATATAATGGGTAACAAACATACTATTTATGTGTACAGCGGGCTACAGCTTCACAAATGATGGTTGTTCAATTTTCCATTACTGCCTCTCATGCTGGCCATTAATATGGAAAATTTATTTATATATTTTATATATAATTTATTTTATTTCTTTAATATTTTTTAATTATTTTACAATATTATCCTTATACTTTTCAATTTTTTATAAAAATGATATCATCGTTTGTGGAAGTGTAGACTACCAACCCCTCAACTCGATGTTATTCGTTCACACTAAAAATGGAATGTGTTATGGATAATATTCATAAACCTATGTAACATATATAAAAAATATATATATTTTTATTGAAATATAATATACATATAATTTATTTTTCATTCTTTTAAAATATGAAAATGAAATGAAGGAATAAGTCATACATACGTACCGACTACCATCTCCATGAACGTGGAATTTCATTTCTTATATCCAAACATTATATATTATTCTAGATATATTTTTATTTGTTATAAAATATATTAAAATAATGTTTTACATTATTTATATGATAAAATCATAATATATTTAATAATGACAAGAAACATCAATTTTAAAAAAAACAAGACAAACTAGGCAATTAACACCCAAAATAGTTAAATTAATGATAGGTTATTAGAAAATGTGTAATAAGATATTATAATAGAATGAAATATGATATTATAAGTATTAATATGTTTATTTAATAATTTAGTAACATGTCTAAAACTATTATATATTAGGCTAAATGATGTTCACCAGAATGGAAACAAAAGGTAAGGGATTTTATCTCAATTTACATTCCATGAAGACTTATTTATTGGGATGAACCTAGTTTATTTTATGAGGTGTAAATATTTACTTTTTTACATGATATATCATGAATATCATTACAATAATGACATTATAAATTCACTTTAATATTAATCATTCATGATGTTTATTATTTAAAATATTTCAAAGTTGTATGAGACACTTTGGAATGTGTAAATATTTTTTACCTCAACAATAAATTTATTGATATTTCAAAGTTATTTACACTCTAGAAAATTATATAACCATTTTTTAATAAATAGTATCATTATCCTCGGATTATTTAGGACCATTTTCAATTATTTGTACCATTTTTCACACCATATTATAATTTTTTTAGAAATTATCTTTAAAAAAGCCTGACATTATTTCTCTCTTTAGTTGGAGAACCTATTATCTTCTAAAAACCATATTTTATTAAAAAAATTTCATTTTTTTTAAAAAATGATTTTGTAGATATATATTTTCCCAATTTTGGATTTTCCAATTTTTTCAAATAAATATTTTTATATCTTTCACGACAAGTTTCTTTTCAATTCTTTTAACTGTGTAAAGTAATGTTCTTTTTACTCATAAATCTTTTACGAGTTTACCCATTATCAATTCATTGATCATTACATTGAATGTATAAAAGGTTATATTTTATAGACAATATTTTCTAATGTGATTTTCACATAAAAGGGGTTTCAAATGGGTTTTTATAATAAAAGTATATTTTCTGTATGAGTGTTTTTAAGGATATTTTTATAATGTTTCCATTCATAAATGACAATAACCCATTATTTTACTTCACATTGGTTATGTTATAATGATACCAACCATATTATTCTTATGGATAGTTTATAATTGATTTATCCAATGATAGTATTCACATACACTTTATGGGTTTATTTTTTCATCCTCTTGGAGTTTTCAATTTCCCATGATCATCAAACATTGACATTCCCCTAATTATCGATTTTCTTTTTTCATGGATATTACTATTTCCAAAAACATATACCATTTTACATACAATATCTACGTTGATTTTTATTTAACTATTTTGATAAATATTGACAAAACTGTACCTCTTACTCCATTTGTGTATTTGATAAGTCACATTGTTGAATATATTATTTAATTGATGATGAATGATTTGGATGGGAGCAACATAGGTTTGGGTTGGTGAATCAAACCCTTAAATGCATTGGTAGTTTCATTGTATGAAATAGTTTTATAGCCACCATAGATGGGTTCTCACCAGATATCTAAACCATCTTGTGAAAGGTCTTGATGGTACTGGTTCCATGTACCTATAAATTTTTATTCCAATAATTAATAAATGGAAACATATTATTTTCATTTATTTTTCATCCTTGAAATTTTTTATTGACATATCAATGGATACTTTTCATTTATATTAATTGATTAAATGGCATGGGTTTCAGTTTCTTACCTTTCCGTATTGACTTTTCCTTATCTAGTTATTTTAATGGAATGTGTTTCCATTTATTACCTTTTTTACTTTGTTTAGGCACTTCATTCTCAGTTTAATGATTACAAGGTATGTGTGTTCAATTATTTCCATTCCATGATTATTACTCATAATGATTTATTTTTTCTTCCGAATCATTTTTCCCTTAATCATAATTTCATCTAACCTTTATTATATTTCATTCCCAAGGAATCTAAGAAGTATACTATAAAGGATATTCAAGGATTTAATAGAGGTATTCGAGTTATCCTAAATGTTAATTATTTATAAAAAATAATGTTGTAATATGTGTATTAATTTTTAATAAAATACCCATATATTTATTTGGTTTACCAAGACTTCTAAACTGATCAGTCCTTTGAGGTTTGTTTCCTTGTAAGCATGACAATATAATTGCTAGAAGACATCATATCTGGGCTTCTGGGGTCGGGTCACTATAGTTGGTATCAAATTATGTTTAGTAGAAACATTGGGATGTTGATTTAGGAAAACATAGATTTGAGAACATAACCCTAATATAGAATTTGTAGATAACTATATATGAAAACCGTAGAATTTTGGTAATGTATATATTATGTCGGTATTCTTATAAATAAATCCATCTTAGGATAATACAAGTAGATTTTGTTTTTGAATTTATATACCTAGAATAACAACTTTGATGAGGTGTTCCGACCCTAACTTGGGGTAACATGGTATATGACAACGAGTCTTCCTATGCACCGAGTTGGACACTCTTGTGGGATATCCTTAGAAAAATCCTTGTTATATTTACATACCATTATAAAGGATTTTGACAATTAATAACATTGTTAAACCTAAGGAGGTTTATAATGTTGATAAGATGTCATGATTCAGAAATCTGACTGATGATATTATGGTTAAGCCTTAGACTATGGAAGGAAAAATTTCGATAAACTATTTTTGGGATTTTTTATTATATGTAGAAGTATTTTACCAATGGTGTTTCAGAAATAAGAATCATAAAACGTATAAGAAATATGATTTATTTTAGAATAGTATGTTTTACAAGAGAATGTTATTTAAGAAATAATTCCTTCACACTTATATATACATAATTTGACTGTTATAAAATATAGTTAGGGTTCATATAATCAATAATTACATCAAACTAATATTCAAAATATGATTATGAGATTTTTTAAAAATTTCTTGTATTTAAAATCATAGTTCAGAGTTTATTTATTGATTTCCTTTTAAGGAAGTCAATTAGGCATTTTTTTTGAAAATTTTATTAATATTGTTGTAGAAATTGTCAACCTATATAACGGTTGAAACCCAATCAAATATAGCAAGCTCATATGTCTTGAACCCATGACGAAAGGATGATAAGGGTTTATTTCTAACCACCTAAATATACAATGTCTGGATTAGTTTTTCATTTTTAGTTAAACAATTGTATATATAGATGATTAACTAGTAGTACCAATTTTTAAGATTAGATATTAATCTACTAACCATATTTTGTTTGGAAGTTGGTTAAGTAAAAATAGATTGAATTATCACTCTTTTATAGTGTTTATGATCCTTTTAATTTATATTTTAGTACTTCATGAAAAAAAATTCATTACTAGTAACTAATTATTTGAAATACAGGCTTGAATTTGAATATGATATAATTAAAACCAATATTTAGGATTGATCATAGTGAAACTGAAACCTATCAAGTAAGAACATTTTGTTATATTCTTGGTTAGTAAATGAATCAATCAATATTAATAAAATGATTTTGAAATAATTTTTTTTCCTAATACCTTAATTTTTATTGAATCAATGGTATTCTAAATCATACTAGATTTATAGATTTTAGGCTCTTATATTTATATTTATCAATCACTTTTTTGTTATTAATGAACATAATCACTCCCTATAAATAATTACACTTTTCGTTGAAGTACATATATCTACTAAACACTAATATTATCCAACATAGAGACATAGTTATATGTTAGTCCAGGTGACATTTGTACATCCCATTCTATCATATATACATGATGTCTTACGAATCATTCTCTTGATGTGGGATTTCAAAAATAGGAAATATCAAAAATAATATTACCAAAATCATGTTTAAACTGTGAGGACACAATTTAATTATAGTGGGGAGAATATAAAACCCCTAAATTCTAAAAATAGAACCTTGTATCCTATAGTGTGTAGGACACACAACACCAATCACATAAAAGAATATAATATCCTGAGTATTTATTATATATATAATATTTAAAAAAATTAAATCTATAATAGTACATTCAATGAAAAAGATATTGAGTAAGAATGAATAATACGCAACAACTACCCTCTTCGATAGTATGCATTATATGCAAGACCAAGTTTTGCTGAAGAATAATAAATTAATATAATATTATTTTTTAATACTTGACCAAGAAGTTAAATTATATGTTATGAAAATTATTAAATAAAATATGAAAATATATGGTATACAAAAATATAAAATTAATTTATATGTTACCAATTAATTAGAAATCAAAATATAAACCAATTGAATATAAAGAAAATATTATTATTTTTATGCTCACAAAGGTGTTGTGTCTTAATAAATTATATTAATTACAATTATTGAATGATATAAATGAGATATAAATGTTATATATTCATTGAAATATTTTTTATAATCAAAAAATATAATTTTTAGACAAAAGTTTAGAATAAACTCAATATAACACATAAAAACTAATGTTTTTATTAAGGCACTTTTACCACCATTTAATGTAGAACCTATTTTAAATAAAATATTAACAATTTTATGGATATTATATATCAAAATAAACCTTCTAAGTAATAAAACATTAAAATTAGGTTAGGGTAAATGTTTTATTTTTTTCAGAAACATATCATTTTTTATAAAGAGTTAAAAAAATGAATTTTTGTTCAAAGATGATTTTTCATCAAATTTAATTATATTGTTAAATTATATTTTAATTATTTTAAAATTAAAATGATATAATTTTTTTATGATTTAATCAAATTTAGTTCATTAGAATCAATTTTACTTTTGAAATTGACTATATAATCATAAAAAATGTTTTCACATTTTTTCTTTAAAAACTCGCATTGTGTCGTCATCTGCAGGATTATATTTAAATACGTTTCTACCACTTATTTGATTTTAATTTGAATGATGGATTAAATATTTTGAATCAAAATAATTTATATTTTCTAAAATTTTGACCTTAGTTTTTGACCAAAAATATTATTAAAAGTAATTAAAATTAATTACAACGATTAAGGTTAAATTATGCTAAATGAATAACTGAACCATAACTATAAGACCCAAAAAAACCCTCTACACTTCTCCAATAGATATTTTATACCCCTATTGTGGTCATATGAAAAATTTATTTATCTTTGGAAAATTACTGATCCACTTCAAAAAATAGAAACATTATTGGGGTTCCGTTCTTTTAAAATATTACATGAGTGCCACACATCCACCATTATAAAAGGCCTATTTTCCTGCGAATTATCCACACATCTCAATCCAAATTATCATGACCAAAATATACCAAAATATATCTAAAAAATCTTTCCATTCCTTAATGAAGCCTTATTTTTAGAATAATGCAATCTAGGTAAGTCTTTTGGTGAAAACCAAACGAATTTACCCGATTAAGAGTTAATGACTTTCCTAAAGCCCTTTAATTCTATATACATTTCCACTGTATAAAATCTTATTATTCCATGATAATATCAAAAAATATTATCATTAATTTACTATAACGTTTTTATGTTAAATATTTTACCATCTCTTACACACACTTCCATCTATTGTGTTACGAACATACTGTTTACGTGTATAGAGGACTGCCACCTCACTAAATGAGGATTGTTCAATTTTCATTTATTTATTCTCATAGTTTCCATTTTGATTTAAATTATATTTATATTACACATATATATATATGTTATTTGTTATGTCTTTAATATTCTATAATTATTTTACAACAGATATCTTTATACCTTTCATTTTGTGTAAAAATGATATAATCGTTTTTGGAAGTATAGACAACCACGCCCTCAATGTTATGTGATTCGTTCACAATAAACATGGAATGTATTAAGGATAATTTTAATAAACCTATATAGAATATATGGAATATAAAATATTCTCATACTATATTATTCATGTATATACATATCATTTATTTTCCATTCTTTGGAAATATGAAAATGAAATGAATGTAGCATTCATGCGTACGTATGGACTACCATCTTCATGAACGGTGCATTTCATTTCATATGTCCATATATTATAGATTGTTATAGATAATTATATAATAGATATATATGATATTAACTTCACAATTTACATTCTAGGGATGATGAAACCATGATATATTTAATAAGGACAACAAACAACAAGTTAAAACATACTCAACAAACTAGGCATTTAACACCTAAAATAGTTAAATAATGATTGGTTTTTAACAAAATGGTTATAAGATATTATATTAGGATAATATATGATATCATAAGTATTAATTTGGTTTTTATATAAGTTATTAACTTGTTTAAAACTGGTATACATAATATTAAAGGACGTTCACCCCAAAGGAAACACAAGGTAAAGGATTTCTTCTCAATATATATTCCATTAAGACTTATTTAGTTTTTATGCACCGAGTTTAATTGATATGGTATATATAACTCACTTTATCATGAAATATCATTAATATCCTAACTTTCATGATACTATAACTTTAATTTAATTTTTTCCCTTCTTGAGTTTTGTGATTTAAAATGTTTCAAAGTGGCATGTGACATATTGAAATGTTTAAATATTATTTTCCTCAAAAATAAATTTAAAGAAATTTCTATAGTATTTCCACTTTTTGAAATTATATAACCATTTTTAAATATTCATTTTCATTTTATTTTGGCCATTCATGAACATTTTAAAGTATTAGTACCATTTTTCAATCTTTTGTACTCAAAATGTTTTAGAAAATGTTTTTAAGGTAACCTAAATTTATTTCTCTCTTTAGGTAGAGAAAATATATTCTTCTAAAAACCATGTTTTATTATAAAAATTACAAATTTTTTTTCACAAAAATAGATTTTTCAAATTAAAATTTTCCACTTTTTTTTCATTACCAAATATTTTAAAAGAATATTCTTATCGATCTCCTAATAAGGAACTTTTCAAACCATTTTATCATGCAGAATGAATGTTTTTACCACATACAGATAGTATGGATTTAATATCCGTCATTTCATTGAATAATACTTTCAATTTATTAATGTATACCTTTTAATGAAAATATTTTCAAACGTAATTTTTAAATAAATGGTTTTTCTACAGTATTTTCATAATAAAAGGGTATTTTCATCAAGAATGTTTTTAAAATAACTTATTATAATGTTTCCAGTCATCAAAAACAACAACCCATTATTTTGCACCACTTTGAATATTTTTTTATTCATACCATACTTATTATTTCGCCAGATGTTTTATTAATGATTTTGACAAGGATATTATTCACATTCACTTCCTTGGTTCGTTTTATAGTCTACTTGAAATGTTAAATGTCTTATGATCAATGAACATTACATTTTACCAAATTATCCAGTCCATTTTTCCTGGATATTATAATTTCCTAAACCATATAACATTTTACAAATAGTATCTACTTTTACATTTATTTAACTATTTTGTTAAATATTGTTAAATTTTTGTCTCTAAATCCATATAGATATTTGATAAGGAACATTGTTAAATCAATTATTCAATAGATGAGGAATTATTTAGACTAGTATGATAAGGGTTGGGGACTAGTGAATGAAATTCACTAGATGTAATAGTAGTCTCATAAGATGAAATAGGTGGTTATCCACATTAGATGGGTTTTTACCAGATAGTTAAACTGTCTCATGGAAGGTATTGATAGTAGTAGTTCCTCATATCTAGGAAACATGGAATCCCATAATTAATCATTGTCTTCATATAAGTTTCAGTTATTATTAATCCTTGAGATTATGTTACAACATATCTATGGTTAAATTTTATTTCATTTAATTGACTAATTGGCATGCCTTTCGGTTTCTTACCATTGCATATTTATTTTTCCTTATCTTGTTATTTGAATGGCATGTTTTCCATTTATTACCATACCACATTATCTATGCACACCCTTCTTAGTTTTCTAATTACATGGTATATGTGTAATGTTATCTACTATGCCATAATTATTAATATAATTGATTCATTATTTAATATATTATATTTTTTCCTTATTGAGCATTTGAGATCTCCCTTATTATTTTTCATTCCCCAAGAATCTAAAAACTGCACTTTTAATGATATACAAGGATTTACTAGAGGAATTATATGTATCCTAGAAGTTATTTATTTATAATTAAGAAAAACATTATGTTGTAATTATTGTATTCATTTATAATACAATTCTCATTTATTTATCTAGTTTACCAAGACTACTAAAATGATCGGTCCTTCAGTGATTGATTCATTGTTATCAAACCTATATAATTGATTTCAGACACCAAATTTGGGCTTCTGGGATTCTGTCATTGTATATATAATATATATAGACATGAATGGTTTTATAGTTATGATGCTGATGTATAGTGGGATATGTTCATGGTAGGAGTATGGAATGTGTTTAATGTGTTTAATGATCATGTTACCAAAAAAATTATACAGAGGATATGATGTGTGATGATGATGTTGTCATATGGAATGTGTATAATATTGTGGTATGTGAATGTGGATGAATTATGTGGACATGGATATATAGTTATGGATGTGATAGGGTATATGGTTTTTCTGATATGTGGATATATAATTGATTAAGGCACATAACATAATATATTGGGGAAGGTATAAAAATAGTTCAATGGGAATGTGGTTGTGGTGTACCATAATGATAAACTCTTTTGATATTATTTTACTACATCTTTCATGAAATTTGTTTTGAGTAATCCTTAGTGAGTATGGGTGGCATTTGAATTGGAATAAGTAATTGGTTTGTTCAATTGTGTTTTTATTACGAAATTATTATGCTTTTCAACATTCTCCAAAGAGCTTTCAGGTTGGATCCAATAGAGTATACTTATATTCTCACCCACATACAAGTACACACACACATATGACTCTGTGTGTGTTTTGTATAGGTTTCCATGAGGGAGTTTGGAACTCCATTAGACCTTACTAGCTCATGGTGATCAAAATATATGTTGGTGTATCTTCCATATAAGATACATTAGAATTATATTTTTTGAGACCTTCGGTTATGTATTACATAATAGGAATATTAGAATGGGATATAAATTATATTATATTGAGTTTATTTATGGTTTTATCTATGTTCCAAGTATAATTATAGTAATACCTAATATATATGTTTTTACATACACTCATTGACAGTCTCTTACCCATAACCTAATGGACATGGGTTTTTAGTGACACTCTCATCTTAATTTATGGTCTATGAGATGTGTATTTAGGGGAGATATGTGAAAATAAATTTTGTAAGGTTGATAGTTTCTTGGATTTAAGTCAAAATGATATGTGAAATTAAGTAACTTATGTGAATATTGTGAGTTTTCCAGTGCATAGTAAATTTTTTTCTCATGTTACATTATGTTTTGTGATTGTGTGTTATGAAATGTTAAGGAATATATAGCGGTTAGTTTTCAGATGATTAGAGAATGTGAAAAATTATTTGGTTGTTAACTAATGTCTATGATTCCCATGATCATTTGATTAGTTATAAATATGAATTATTTGGGTATGTTATGAATAGAATCATGGATAGTGTTTTATAAGGATTATTTTAGAAAATAGGCAGATGCATATTGTCCCCTTTAGGCATTCTAGTCTAGATCAGGTTGGATATGATCCTTGGAGAGATCAAAAAAATATATAATGAGATGGTTTCAAGTGTTTTAGAAACTGATAATGGAACACTATTCTCTCAATTAACATAGTTGGAAGATTTTATTTTCATGTGATGTTTATCAAATTTCATTAGATTAGTGGAAGAGTATGATAGTTGAATTTGATGAATCATTTTTATATGGGTTTATTGGGAATTATAGTTATTTTATGGAATATTTGGGATTCATGAACTCTATATATAATTTAAATATTATTATAGTGCATACTGAAAGATGACATTTTTAGGGTGTAATTTGTATAAGAGAAAAATCTATGATTTTTTATTTTAAAATGATTTCAGAGTCATGAGGATCACATTTGAGTTTATATGGTTAGTTTTTTTATTGAAGACAGTAATATATCATTGGGTGTGTTCATCAGAGCTTGATAACCACTATGTTTAGTTATTCATTGAGGTTTCCTTGATGTGATTTTATGGATTATAATTGGACAGGGTCATGTTTATTGTTGGAAGGAGCAGGGATGTTTCACAGTGTCACATAAATTATCTAGTCTTGAGGTATTCTCATTGACAAATAGGGGTTGGATATTTAGTCAATGATGGTGTTGGGTAGTGATATATAAACCACAAAATTTCAGTAGATACATATATGTGATATTAGTTTAACTTTTTAGATAGAAAATTAATGGATGATGAATGGTTGTTTCCAGGGAGTAGTGATTGGGTTAGTCAATAAGTGGAGAGTACACAATTTATTATCATGAGGTGTGATTTTCAATGTAGAATAATGTTTTAATGTCAATGGTGGTTTATTTTATTGTTATATTATAGTTGGGGATGAGATAAATATTATTGATTTAGTGTAAGGTGGTCTTTTATTACCAAGAAGTACATTTGGTAATTTAATAGATATGAGTATTATAAATCTTTCAGGTGTATATGAATATACTTTGAAATTTCCATATGTTATTAAAAATAGATAGAAAATGTTCAAGGCTAATATAGTGCATTGTTCAACATGAATGTTTATTAGAGGTTGTTAGTGGTAACATATAGAACCGTGTGGTTTTTATAACTCCTAGTGGGAACCATGAAATGGTTCTATTTTAGTGTTTGAGTTAAGATTGTGAGTAGGGGTACTCATGGAATGTATGAGTTTAAAAAGATCATTTTAGCTGTATAATGATGTGGATAATCATACTATGGGGTATCCTATCAGTTTCATTTTGGAATATCTGTAAGTCCTAGGGTTTACTTGTGTAGTAATATTATTGGATGGATTAATGAGATATCATATATAATTATTAGGGTACTATAAGATTAATTTTATTTAGATTTCTAATATATTTTATATTTGGAATTAATTTGTGGTGGTCGATTAGATTCACTATCTTTAATAACCAAATAGAGGAATAATTCAACCTATGATCATAGTATGAATTGGATTTTTGGTATGTTGGTAACCTTTATAAGGAATCCATGATGAATAGGTGTATCCATAATGTTTAGAAGATTAAAACATCATTAATATCATGTGAAATTTTTTATCCTAGTAGATGGATCAAGGTGAACCATGATATGTTAGTGTGGTAATGAACTGAATTAAGCTTTTAGATTTGAATAATTATGGTGTAGTATAATGGTGTTTGATACATAATTTAGAAAATTAATATTTTTATGATATGTGTAATGGTTTTGGGGAATTTCCTTTTTTGAGGAACAAAAATGTATTGGTGTATTCCCTGTATAGAAAAAACCCCAACTCCAAAAGTCAATGGTGGTATTGGATGTCCTTCTTATAATGTTATTTGAGACAGTTAGTGTGATTATCATTAGCCAAAAAGAAATATAAATGATGTGGGGTTAGTCATGGAAGGATGGGTATCCAATTAGTATAGCAGGAAGATGAGGGATATAATAAATTTTGGATAATTAGTCATTAGATTGTTTATCATAGAGGATTTAGTCCCTTATTACTATGTATGGATTGTGGTTGTTGTGGATCTCAAGAGTGTTATTTCGAAAATAGTCAAAAAAATAATGTTTGGTAGTACATCTTTGAGTGATGAAGGAATTTAATAAAATGATATACTAATTTAAATGTTTGGGGATAATGAATTTTATTTTTCATCATTTATCACTTTTTTGAAATGGGAGTACATCATTATGGACATTATTAGTGGGTTTCCATGTTCATTGTGGGAGAAAAATGGTGTTTGGATGATAGTGGATCACTCAATGAATTGAAAACACATCATTCCTATATGATAAATATTTTTGGTTGATGATAGTGGAAATATTAATTTTAAAGATGGTTTTAAACCTCAAAGAGTCCTAGATTCGATAATATTTAATATAAATCTTTTATTTACATCATTATTTTAAAGAGGAATCGATAATGTTATATATATATTTTTGAATATGAGAATATTATATATTCTGTAGATTGATTAAAAAATATAGAGTATCATTCATATTTTAGAAGATATATTATAGGAATGGGTTATTTATTTCAAATGACAATTCTTGGATCATATTATATTGATTGAGTTTGTGTACAAAAACAAATATCAATTATCAATTCATAAGGATCCCTAGAGGTATTTTATGGTTTTCATATGTTAGTATCCATTATGTGTGGTTGATTCAGGTGATATGATATTTATGTGACCTAGTTTGGTGTATATGATGATAGAACACTGTAATATAATCCATATGTATATGATTTAATCTCAATGTTACAAAAAAACATACATTGATCATTGACAACAACCATGGAGATTTGACATTCTTGATTCCGTGTTTCTAAGAGTGTCTCCAAGAACAAGGCACAAACTATTTGCATATAACTATATATATGTATTTATAAAAATCCTTGGATTCTATTATATTTTTTTCCTACAATTTCATGAAGGTGTTTATTACATTTTCCAGGTGTATTGGATGCATAAGTATCAACCAGTCATATCACATGTTCTGAGATAGGGGAAGTGGAATTAGAACCTAAGGAATCCTATTTGGATAAATTGATTGATTTTATATTTTTTAAAGTTTCATTCAAATGTGGAATGGAAATTCCATTGGTCCAGGAGCTTTACAGCATAGAGTGATTTAAGAAGATTCATGGGAGAGAAAATTAAAGATGTGACAATAATGTCTAGAGTTTTTTGGATGATGGAGCTCTTTGGAATTTTGGGGGTTCAATTATTATTATTTTTAGGATTAAAATTCCATTAATTTGATATGTATGTGTATTCTATATTTTTGGGTTTTTATTTGTTAATATTTTTTCCAATTGATTAGTTTACACTATGAGACTTTTGAAGACAAGAAGTGAAACATAGAACATAGTTTTCTTTTTTTATTCTTTGTTTGTCAATAATATTTTGAAATGATTTATTTTATTTTTTTTGAGTTCATTTTTTTTAATATTATCTGTTGTAGTGCATTTATATTTTTAAAAATTGAATTGAATTCCACATCTTGTATACACTGAAAACATTTGGAATTGATCATTACATGAAATATAGTTTTCAGTGATATTTTTATCGATAATTAATTATAGAAAACTTTCCAATGTAAGTAAAATGATAATTATATGGGTATAAGGAACTACTAGATAAGTTCTTAACACTATAAGAGCATGAAATTTCATCCATATCCCATTCCAACAACCAAAAAAGTTAATAAATCTATCTTTCCATCTACGCATCACCCTCACACTGACCTGGTAGAAAAAATTAATCCGAGATTCCCCAAATTCCAAATGCTCTCACAATAAAACTAGACCATATAGAACCTTATTAGAATCCACACAAATATCATAAATAGATGACAGAAATCACTAGGATCTTGATTTAACAAAATTTTAGAAGAATAGAGAAGTGACATACTATTTTCATTTCATTAAATTCCATTCTAAATCAGTTTATCAATGATATAAACCAATATCTCTAGGCCTTGAAAAATAAGTTGGAAAAACTCCAGTCAAGCATGATAATACCAATGCATAATCATGTTCACTCAATCAAATCCAAAACATTCACAATATACTGGGTGCTCACAATATAACCATGCGTGTCATCATCACCTTTTGATCTCTAATAGACCCATATTATCCAACACATTACAAATTTCACCTAATATATTAATCACATTATGAAGAAAACTCATGATTTCTAAATGATATATCTACGTCAACCCCCATTACAAAATCAAATCTGGAAACATCCATAGTACCCATCAATGAGATAATTAAAATTGACAAGGGGATAATTCTATAGCCCATCTAAGCCCTAGGTATCAAATTTATTACACATTGTGAGAATGAAAGAATGGATAATATTTTTCATACTACATTTATTTCCAAAAAAGGTAAATAATATGAAACCATCCAGGTGAACGATAACGATTTCAAGATAATTTTCATATTAACACAGTCTTTTCCCCGACTATCAATAGTGTGGGAAAATATGTGAATTGAGGGGGGGGGGGGTTATGACAATAATGATCCCTTCATTTTAATGTTACCATTCTCACATAACCATTATAGTATCTCTTTATTATCTATTATATTCTATTCTATAATTTCTGTTCGAAACTATTTAATAACTCTATCAACTTCCCCCATATAGATTGATATTATTTTATTCTAGTCCATAATTTAAAATTTTAGAATATTTCATCTATCCACACAAGATTATATTTTTACCTATAATGTATTAAGTAGAGAAGGATGAGCATCAATTTATGATTGTGATCTCATCTTCTTGTCTTATTAATTCCTATGTTAGCATGGGAAGATAGATTATTCTTTTTGGATGAGTGTTTTGTGGTCATTTAATCTATTGTATATCTTATGGATCCTACATATGAAATTAATCATGATTTGATCTTTATGATTTCAATGAATAAGGAATGGTTAATTAATGTGGGGGTCAAGTAGACAATATTTGATTTAATGCAATAACATAGAAATAAATTATGGTAATTTCATCTTGATGTATTAGAGTTATAAGTGTGTAGTAATAAAATAATAAAAATGAACTAAATATCTAATCATAAGATATAAGAGAAAAATTACAAGAAAACTAGAGATTAAGAGTAAGTCCTGAGATACTATGATATGGTACTCTATGGTATAACTCATGTTTCTAATGAATTTAATCTATTTATTTCTCATAGTATGCATCACATGATTGATTTATTTCCTAAATCTATTAACTCAACACAATATCAATCAAGTCTCCTTATTATTTTATAATTTAATTTACTCATTTCCTAATACCATTATTTTAAAAATTATTATATATAAAACCTTACTAATAAATTTGTTTCTCCTATTTTAGGAACAATAATCCCATGAAAATACATTAGAGAATCCCATACATCATACCTAATAATTATTTAATAAATGAACCTATCCATGTGTTTATCCTAGTTACTCAGTGGTAAAAATAATATTTATAACCAAAATATATCAATTTGTTAATCAATTATATTTTTATAGATATGTATTATTTGATTCACTTATATCCATAAAATATTCAAAAAAATTTAAAAACACCAAAATTACTCCAAATATTGAAATTGACAACTTATATTTTTCAAAAAAGTTTCATATTCTTTATGCTTCAATGTTGCAAGATTTATTTTTTTATGTAAATTGAGGAATTGAGAAGAATTAATTCATTTCATTATAAAACTACATTATCAATATTGAAGGATACATCAAGGGATAATGATTTTTTACACTTGGTAAGAATTTAAATAACACCCAAAAAACCTTCACCATCGGCTATAATTGATGGTCTATTATAATGAAACCTGCATAAGTAGAATTAGAATCATGTTGTACTTATATTAAAGGATTTATAGATACTATTTTGGGTGGAAATAAATTATTCGTCATTATATCACATAGAACATGGGAATATGATCTCAGGATCCATCAAATTGAGTTACTAGTAGTGTTCCATAGAGCACTTGGACAAGACTACAACATGTTTATTAACGAATTATTCACAATAGTGAATGAATTACATCTTTGTGGATTAATTGAGGTAGACCATTACCTGAA
Organism: Viscum album; assembly: GCA_963277665.1. NCBI lineage: Eukaryota > Viridiplantae > Streptophyta > Magnoliopsida > Santalales > Viscaceae > Viscum > Viscum album. The sequence continues at coordinate 1,630,345,115 of OY728159.1, forward strand.
TTTATTACAATAATATATAAATGGTTCTCATAAAAATTCATTAATGAAACATGTAGAAGAATAATTTGACGTGTGTGAATCTTCAAGTGATTCATTTCTAAAAAATTTATTTCCAAATAACAAAATAATGAAGTGAAGGAAAATGTTCACAATAATCCTTCATGGATAGAAGGATAAACACAATAAAGAATTGGAGAGGTACCATGTGTACTATCTTAAATGACAAACCCACTAAATCTAACCCCCATTAATCACGTTTTCTTACTATTAAATCACTATTGATGGTAAAGTCTTGGTAGATATAATAGATAAATATTCTTATATAAATAAAGGTTCTATAGAGATAAAGAAATTATTAAATTTTTTATCCTTGAAATATTATGAGAATTTATTAATAGGAGGAATTATTATGAAAAATTATGTTACATAAAACCAATAAATTCTATTATATATTCTCTAACATCCAACCACCAACCCTAAAATGAATATTTACCAAAATATTATTCTTCTTTATCAAATGATTGAAATTTATAGAATTAATTTATCAAATCACACTGAATAAAAGGAATTAATAAAACAACCACTTAAAGAGAGAATGTGAGATACATTAATGTCCAATGAAGATATGAATAATTTGTATTTCTCATCTGGAGAATAACGGTTAGAAAATAAAAGATTTTTTGGATGGAGAAACTAATTCAGACAGACTATTAAGGTGTGACAGAGAACATGGCCAAGAATAAGTAAATTAAAATAAACCCTAAAAACAAATAGGTTTTGAAAAGTTCATTGATATCATCAAAAAATATTATAATTGGATAAAATCTTATTTCTAGATCATTTTCCGAAAGTTGAAGGACTTATTTCACCATTTATAATGGAGTCCTAAATAAATAATCCTTCATTATGAGTATAATTTCTTTATTTAATAAATTTCCACCAATATATCATCTTTTTGTCCAAACGATGAGTATTCAAGATGAATTTTAAATTCACGAAGCACTAAATTCATCTTTCATAAAACCACATTACCATAACAAAGATAATAAATCTATTCCACCTTTCTTTAGACATTAATCTAAACTAAAATTTTTATAAAATGGTATTATAATTCCAAAAATATGTAATCCATAATGTGATACACTAATATTAAATATTAAATTGTAATACCCAATGTTAAAACTAAATTATTAACTAAATAAATATCTTTAAAATCTTTCAAAATTTTCCTTACTATGTTTGAAACCCAATGATTAGAATGATATAATCATATATTCTTCTAATATAAATCCACCATTATTTCTCAAAAAAATTACTTGTTTTTGTATCCAAATCACGACCATTTAAAACATTATTTCTATCTAGGACATCATGTAAGCTAGTTGTAGTGTGTGGTAACCTTATCATCTTTTGGTATGAGTTCAATCCCCACCACCATACTAGATGGGAATGACTTTCACTAAACTTGATGGTTTTCATTTTTCACTAAATTATGAATAATAATCTCTCCCAATAAAACATCATTTTTATCCTTGTGGTAAAAGAAACTCATCCTAAAAAAACCTCTCCAAAAATCAATTTAATATCCCATCACATATAACTTCAATGGGGTGTCCAATACATCAAACTTATGTCCATACTTGTGCTTATAGAACTATGATAGAAACTAAAAATCTTAAGATAATCTCATATGGAAACATCCCAGTCTCAATAGTTATCTAAATCAAACATTGATAAAACTATAATAGCCATGATCCCACAATCACAAAAACAATGATGAAATAAATTAATTTAAATTTCTAGCTTTTAATTTTATAATTTTGACCCAATATTTCCTATAAACATATTATAATATAAAAAGGAAAAATTGTATCACTTATATTCTTGTAAACCTTTTTGGTTTAGAGTTTTGGAAAATTTGGAATAACTCGTATATAAACAATTCACATCAACATGGACTCATAAATGATAGGTTCGTAATGTTGAAAATAATCTCCCATTATACCTAGAATTTATTATTTCACATTTGGTTGTCAACATAATCCTAGATAAATCCTTTATAGATATAAATTTTTAAACAAAATTCATTAAAACATAGGGAAAATAAAACATAAGAAGGGTTATCTTAAACGTTGAATAATGGAAAAAATAAACATTAAAAATTAAATTTAATCAATTATAATAAGATTACATAAGGGTATGATGATATAACCAATGTGCATGAGATAATCATAAAATAACTCATATATATCAATACATGGACCCTGAAATATGGAATAATGGAAATAGAAAGTGTCATCTGAATAAAAAATCCTCACCCACATGATATTAATTTTTATCTTTATAAATATTATAAACCAATAGAAAGAATACATAAAACTTGTTTGTATCTTGGAACACCATCTCATCAAACACTTATAGAACCCTTACAATTTGGAATAAGTATATGACTAACTTACATTAAAGTTATTTAGAGAGAATAATCATTATCCAATTCATTAAATCTCGATATAGGATCACCAATAATTTTATCTATAATGGGATCACTTGAAAATATCTAGGCACACCCATTATTTAAAATTTAAGAGAACTGAATACATATTGAATTCATAAAATCTCATTGAGTTATTTTTTATTTTCAGAATATGATTAACCCATGGAAAGAAAATGGGTTCCAGAAAAATCTCTTTAAAACATGGTAAACCCATGTAAAGGAAATAGGTTCCATTACAATATCATTTAAACATGATTAATCCATTGAATAAAAATGGTCTCAATAAAAATATCTTTGAAACATGATTAACCCAGGAAAAAATGGGTTTTAAAACAATCTATTCCAAATCGTGATTAACCTATGGAAATGAAATGGGTTAAAAAATAATCTATTTAAAACACCATTATCCCACAAAAAAGAAATTAGTTACAAAATAATATATATGAAATATGATTATACAATAGAAAATAAGTGGGTTTCATAAAAATATAATTAGGACATAATCAACTCATGGAAAAGAAATAGGTTTCATAGCAATCACATTAGGATATAATAAACCTGTGGAAAAGAAAACGGTTTCATAATAATCTAGTTGAAAGAAACCTAATACATTGAATGAATCAATGATAATGGTATTATTAAAACTATTCACTTTTTTGGATTTGTAAAAACAATGGTTGTTGATGTTGATCAATTAATATTACCTTAAGAGATTATTATAAACATTCATGAGGAAAATAATCTTTAAAAATCCCACTATATCCAATAACACTTTGTAACAATTGAAGAAATCAACCCATGAATGGAATAAAAATAATTGAACCACATAAAATCATGAAAATATGTATATTAATGATATAAAATGGAGAGGGAGAATTTTATATATCTTATAAAATAATATAGGTGTGTAACATAACAAATGATGTAGAGAAAGACAATTGGGATAAAAACTAATACCGCTTTGGAAAAATTGATAACATAAACCCCATGAAATAAAGATTGTAAAAAGGGTGTGTAAAACCCAATAAAAAAATGGGGAAGAATAATTATGTACATTAATGGGATGTAAATACACTACAAAGAAAAAATATTGGTTTTTATGGAATATATCTCACTAAAATAAATGTTATGTGTGAAAACCCATTACAATAATAGTATCACTGGAGTTAGAATAAATCAGTTAAATAATTATGTGTAAAAATTTTAAATCCAAAAAATAAATCTCAAAATACATAATAGTATAATCAGAGGTAATTTCACATATATTCATGTCATAATATAACCAATGACATAGAAGTTTATCCTAATTAATTAGAATTGAGTTAAAAATCCATTAATACGTGAGTAACGTTTGAATCATGATCACCATGAAATAATAACAAAAATTTAATCTTTTTACGTCATTCAATAATGTACATAAATGATATAACATGTCATATGGAAGTATATACACCATATAAAATAACGTAGGTGCATTACAATACAATATGACTAAAAAAAATAAATTGAGATGAAACCATTTATCATGAGCTTGATTTGTTATGATTTTCCTATATCATATTGAATAATAAATTTATGTCAATTATTTTCTTACTTTTAAAATTTTTTCATCGTTATTATTAATTTTATATCACATATAAACATGTTATAATCCATTACATAATCTATTATGTTTATGTCAGATGTTTGGACCAAATTTGGATTACAAGTCAATACTGACATTAATATGTCGACTACGGTCAATGAGGTCATTATTTAAACATCAAAACAATACTTACCAATACATAAACATCATATATATACATAAATTATAATTTTAAAACCAATCCTGAATTCTTGTTATAAAAAATTATCCAATGTTACAATCATTGAGACAATAATTCATACAAACACATTAGTAACGTTCTCATTTTCCAATGATCATTATGGAAAGAATTAAAGTAAAATTTATCTTCCCAGAATGATAATAATATAATAAATACCGTATTATTTAAACATATTTACCAATATATATAATTCTTGTTATGTAAAAGTAATCACATCACATTGGGGAGGCTGTAGTCCACAAATCCTTGGACGACATTATCATTTTTCAGTGTGCGAAAGGGTAGTAATGAAAATGATGTATTTTATTTCTACATGAGTAATTACTTAATGAATATAATATATATGTTATGTATGTAAAATATACATAATTTAACCCATTCTTATTCCATTCCATGTAATGTGTGAACATATCACATCTCTTTGAGGAGGCTGTAGTCCACACATCGACAAATGATGTTATCATCTTTCCACAAAAAGGAAAGCATGAAGGTATGTCTGATAAAAAAATTACAAAAGTATTAAGGAAAAATAATTATCTCATATATCACATAAAAATATTGTGTCCTTATTAATTCCCAATAATTAGAGGTGGTGATGTAAAAACGAATGACAATGTTTCGTGAGTTAGTAGTCCGCCGTACACGAACAGTAATTTCGTTACCCATTTGATGGAAGTGTGTCTAGGTGTCACTAGAAATAAACATATAAAAAAACTCATAATTTTTAGGATACTTATTCTATTATATAATAATATAATAAGAATTATTTAATCAGTGGAGAAATAAATAAACCACAAATCCATGTTGAATAATATTACCTCTTTATTAGGTAACTCTTTTGGGTTTGCACCAAATGGGCTTTACTAATTGGATTTATGACCAATGTGAGGACTCTATGGTGTGGGTATATTTTTTGGGAAATTATTATGTCAGGTTTTGGAGAATACAAATTTATTTATTGGTTTAATGAAAAGAGGGAGGGTGAGTGCCTTTCTATAATTGAGGGGGTAATGAAATTCTTCTAAATATAAAATTGTAAACACTATTAAGACGTATCCCTTACATAATGTTCCGCCAATAATGATCCAAATTTGATCTTAGTGGTGATATGGATGAAACAGTTCCATCCAATTGGTTTTATAAAAGTGAATACGTCATTTATACTCATAATATTAATGTGTAACCACTATGTAACTACATTTTTACCCTAACCGTTCTAATGAATTTTAATTAATTTCACTAAAATTTGGTGTGAAAATTTTATTTTACCTTATTAAAACATATAAATTATTATTATTTAGAATATTGAATCAATTTTCCCAAATTACAATCACATAAGAGGAAGAAATAAATTTAAAATTAATCTTGAAGATAGGATAACAAAGTGAGTTTTTAAAGTGAATATTATCATTGGTTTGGTACATATTTCTCTATAAAGTCAACATGAAAATTATTAAAAATTCATTAATAGGATTAAATGATATATAATTGAACTATTTATTATTTTAATTAAATATTAATATAATTTAAAACATTAAACTATTTAGAATATAAATATGTTTTCAATGAAAATTTTTTGTCATTAACTATTCATCAGAATATGACCGTTCACAGAAAAAAGAAAAAAACTCAAATAATGAAATTTTCTATATTTTAATTTCCAAAAGAAACTTTATTTTTTCAATTAAAAAATGTAAAAGTTCAAAATTTAGATTTAATTTAGGTATACCATTTAATGTTTGTAAAACAACCTTTTAAGAATATATATCTTTTTATTCTTCAAATTAGATTTATTATTATCTTAACCCGATTAATCATAATTAATGAATTCAAAAAAATTTGATTAAATATATTAAATATAAATTACATTAATATATTCTAAAAATAGTGATTAATTTAATTTATTAATAAAAAAAATGAAATTCTGGTCCGAAGAATCATTTTCATAAAAACACATCCTTTATATTGAATTGAACATTATTTTCATATCTAAATAATTGGAAAATAGTGAATTCATTTTATAAACACATGTAAAATATGATGTCATTATTTATTTAACAATATTCATTCCCACCATTCCAATTCCAAGGTGATAACTATTCTGTTAAAAAAATAATATTAATATTATATTCTTTTTTAGTAAGACTCATCTTTGCGTGTGACATAAGTCATCAAAGGGAATCGATATTGCCTCTACTAAAATTTTAACATGGTGTTGTGTTTGATTAAATATAAACTACGTATTGATTATAAAACAATGAAATAAATAATTTAAATTAATTTTAGAGAATATATTTCATAAAATCTTTGGATTTTACAACGTCAATACAATTTATAATAAATAATGTATTTGAAAATCTGTAAAATAATATTGGTAATTGTTGTATGAAAGACACAATATCTTATTATAAATTATTTATTGTGATAGGATACTTAATAATATTCAAGTTATTATTCATAAACATGGATATTGAGGTACACACAACCATATGATTTTATACACGGAATCCTATTTGGTTTGGTAATTCATTAGGGAAATCATCTCATTTTCCATCATAATAATTTTTAAATAAATACCACTTTTTTACGTCAATTTAATAAAATCAAATAAATACTGTGAATAATAAAAAGTATAATAAAAAAATATTAATAAAAAATATTACAAATTTAAAAAAATTATTTTCAAACATTTTAACCTATATCACTATGGTTTAATTTGGGATTAAATTTATTCTATGTTTTCTCCTTAAAATTAATCATAAACTTTACTAAAAACCAAATCTAAAAAATATATATTAGAATTCATTAAATAAATTTATAAATTACATATTTTTTATATTATTACCAACAACATCCCAATATTAAAAGCACAATTATATATCGAAAAGGTTTATTTTTGTAAGAGATTAACAATAAAACTTATTTAGTCATAGAAAACATCATTCATTTATTTATGAAAAGTATTCACTTGTGAATGACTCTAAGAAATTTTACTTGATATAAACCCCATGTGAGGTATATAAATAAATAAATATGGGAAATATTAGTTTTTTATAATAAAAATTATAGGGGGCCTAAATTGGACATTTATAAGTGAAAATAAATAATATCACAATGGAATGATAATATTAAAAAATTATTGGCATAAAAACATAATAATTTAACTATACATAGAAATGTTTAAAACTAATCAAAATGACCTAAACCATGAAAAATGAAACCGGAAACATTACAACAAGAAATATAAAATGAATAAACATTTGATATCATAAGCATTGTCAAAATATCACATTCAATAAATCTACATGGAAAAGTCTAGGCTCACTACTGATATACTTTGTATAATAATACCAACAGATATAGGAATTAAATAATTTATTTAAGGGATATAAACTTTCAATAAAATCCATTACATAATAATATATCTATTCATATATATTCTATATCAAAATGAAAAAAATCATAAATCCATGAAAAATCATATGATTGTTGACACGTTAGAATAATAAAATTTACAAAGAGATAAAAATCACACAATGAAATAAAATTTGATGATTCCAAAAATTTAAATAAAAAAATAAATAAAATAAATATAAAAAATTTAATTCAAATGGTTACGATATAAATTATTATTAATATACATAAAAATAATACTAGTAATAGAAGATGTTTTGAGGATGTCATGAATTATTTTTCTCATAAATTTCATTATATTATAGTAAAAAATTATATCGAGTATTTGTAAATAGTTTTAATAGATTATAAAAGACATATAAATCCACAAAAGAAAAAGGATACAGTGATTTGGATACATGACTAGAATATAACTAAAATTAACAAATAAATGTAATGAAGTTGATTCCTTAAAGAAAAAGATAGGTTATTAAATGAATATTAAGATAAAATATATTCAGAATTTTTATTATTTAAAAAATATTAAAAACATTAATGAATGTAGAAATATGAAATATGAAAGAAATAAATGTATTCAGATAAAATACTATATAAATATTATAAATAAATATACATAATTAAAATTGAATTATATTGTGAGGGAGATATATAATGAGAAATATGAACATAAAAGATGAGAGACACCTTCTAACTTCTCTAGTAATCATAAAGTAATAAATATAGTTAAAAAAATTCAATATAACAAATATAAAGGTATAAAATACCACTAAAAATTGAAATATTTATTGAAAAAATATAATATCTATAGAATATTATATTAAATAAAGATAATAAATTATGGGTTCCAATGTTCTAAATTAATGCTTTTCCCAAACCTAAAAAACTCTCTTTATAAAGAATAATAATTCAGTAATTAACTATTTCAAAACCTTATTTAATTTTTTATTATTATTATCATATTATATTAAATTATTGTAAGTTTATTAGTTTATAAAAGTTCATAATATTCAGCAAATGTTATTAATTCAAATTATTCCAAAATTATTTCTGTAAGATAGAATTGATCATTATTTCTAGTTCTTGAGTTAGTTATCTATAAAACACCAAAGTTAATAGAATAAAATATAAAAAAGATTTAAAAATTTCTGTTTTTGTTTAAAGGATTTTACATGTATTGTTTTCATGTAAGAAATTCTTAATTCATTCATTTTAGGTAACTTATAATTCCTAAAATGTAACTCTATAATGAATATGATTTAGGAATTTACATTATATAATATAAATATAAAATTAATTAATAATGAATATAACAAACTCACACACACACACATACACACACATATATATATATATATATTATTTATGTTTATCTATAGCCCATTTTGTTAATGTTTTAAGTTGAATAAATTTATCGACATATGTAGTAAAACCAACAAAAATATGAACATTCTATATATAAAGAATAAAAATGAGTAATTAATTATTAAATTACTATATCTATTTATATAATTATTTTTTCCATTTTAATATACATATATTTATTTAAACAACATTTCAAAAATTGAAAAATAGGGTGAGGTGTGAATTAGTGTGTTAAATTTCTTTTCCCAAATTCAAATGGATCTTATTTCCATGTGTTGAAGAAGACACCAAAATTATCAATATCAATAATACATATGAGTTAATAAAAATAAAGAATAAAAATTCATGTAATAATGGTTTTACTTGGATCATATGTACATCATTCTCTAAGAATCGTCCATGGATAATATGCATATGTAGTAGATGAATTGATACTCACTATTCGAATTAAATGTGTTTAGAAATGAATCCCTACAAATATATATGACAGTTCATCAAATTACCCCTTAAAAAACTACTGTGAAACTAAATTTAATACAATCCTCAATATTAAAGTCACTCAAATGTACATGCCCTAAAATATGAAACCCTAATCATCAAGAGTGATTTAATTAACCTTTAGTATCCTTGATTATCTCAATATCATCTATGGTGTTGTTTAAAATAGATTTTATCTCTAATTAAAAATTTAAAAATTCTCTTCTCTCTACTGAGAAACATTAATGAAAGAGGCTCTACTATTTTATAATTTTTTTAATTTGAAATTTAATTTTACCTCTATTGAAAACTGTATGTTAGCCAATAATTTTAGATAAATACATTTAATTATAACAATATTAAAATAAATAAACAAATATAAATCATATTAAATCTTAAAATTAACCAAAACAATTAATTTTTAAAATGTTTCATCGACCATAGTCTGGTCATTCTTCCCCACAATGTGGTTTTATTTTAATTTTTTTCTTGATTAATCAAACCATTGAATTTATATTTTAAATTCCAAAATAATCATCCATTTACAATTTTAAATATTACACATCATGAATTTATAGGGGATAATGGTTTATAAGAAATGGAATAAAGAATATCTCTTTCCATATCAAAAAAATTACCAATACCATGGTGCAATAAAGGATTAAGGTATATTTTTTTCTTGTAAAACAATATTATACACTATAAGTAACACTATATTATTTTTTTTATTTTGGATTATTTAAATGTCATCTAAAAAATGGATTGTTCTATTACATAGTCTTCTATGAAACCAAATTTTCTAATCATTTATAAAATCCAAGAAAAATATTCACTGTAACCTATGACCACACACCATGATTTTTTCATCAGTTTTATGTCTACCATGGAATAATCCAAATAATAATGTGTTATCCTACTGCACATGGGGACTTTTCTCCATAAAAAAATTTAACATGGATATAGTTTCTACCAGTGATCATGTATATCATAACAATGACGTGATTAACATCGCTATAGTGTGTTTTTTTCATTTTTTCAATAGAATCATTATTAACCCTTTATAGAGCACCCTCATTTCATTCCATACAATGTACTATGTCAAACAATATTTTTAAAACAAATTTTCCTACTTTGAATAGACAATAACAGATATTTTATTAGCTATGATTAATCAAATAACTATTTAAATCAATGTTATCAACATTGAATAAGCTTATCCACAACATTCTCCTCATTTTTGTTTTTTAACCATAATAATTGAAATTAGTTGATACTTATGTCTTAGAAAAACTAATAAAAATAAATAACTAAACCATTACTAAATGTATACACGAGTGATTCTTAGTTTTAGAAACAATATATCTATATATAATTATATATAAAAAGATGAAGCACTTGATTTTATCTATAATAAACTATTAATTGAATATGATAAATCACTAAATTTATCTCATGAATAACACTACCAATGGGTAATATAAACCTGGTATCTTCTACCATGTACTCCCCAATAATGACTCATTTATAGTGACAACTATAGAACCACACAACATGGTTCAGTTCTAAAAACATTAGCTATACATTTCAATATTGATACTAAAAAAACTGACCTAATTAGAACCCTTAAAAACTTATGACATCAAAAGAAAATATTGAATTACTTGAATACCAAAATATCTTTTAGGTTTATAGTATTTATGGATTATGAAACTATAATAAATATAAAATTTTATACAAAGTTCGATGAAATCTTATCTATATTTATTTGAGATAAAATTTTAATCAATAACATTTATCATTAATCCTATACTCATCACCATACATGTGAAAGTAATTTTAAAACATGGGGTGAGGAAAAATTACTCATTTTGGGGGATTAAAACATTAGGTGAAATCCTTTCTTTGAAAGTGATATAAAAATTATTTTCAATTATTTTCCTTTTGAATCAATTTTTTTGGAAAATAAATTTTTTAATAATACACATAATTTCCCATAAAAAAATATATTAATATTTTCAAAATCCACAATAATAAAATCTTTTCAATAATTTTAAATGGTATAAAATTTTGAAAACCCATTTATTTTTGAAATATTATTTCCTTTGAAATATATCCAAATTTATCCTTTCTAAACATTAAAAATTACTTTGGAAAATAAAATATCATTGTCGAATTTTAGTGACACTTCAAAACAGAAGTACCCAGAGCAGTGTGAAATCATTGAGAGGGGGAGGGGTGAACCTATGATACCTTAATTTTTTTTACAAATTTATAATTTTAAATTAATTCTCTATGGATGGTTAAAGCCATGATACACTCTTCTTGTGTCTATCATCCTTTCCTCTAATGTTGTTATATATTCAAGGCCACATTAATCAAGGATTTAAAAGGTTCAATACAAATACATACTCCTTACTATGATGGTTATTCTCCCCTATATAGATTTTCCACTATAATCAGATGAAAAATCACTATGGTCAATATATAATATCACTGCATCTCTCTTGATTCATAGCTTAGTTTCTTTATACTACATATCACAATGTTACCAAGGTCTCACTAAATACTTCTCATCATGAATTACATAGTCTTCTTATTACTCTCGAGTCACATGAGTAACTTCCTCCATTATTATAATTTTTTATTCACTTTAGTAATATATAATGATCTTCCCCAAGATCATGCATAATCTAATATTCCCTTTTACATACTCAAGAATCTCCAACATCCTTAGGTATGGTATGTCGGCCATTCATAAAAATTCTAGTCACTTGTACTGATCAGTTTCCTTAGTAAAAAGGTGTCCAAGAAATTATTACTTTTTTTGTTGAGGACCATACCTCAAATATATGTGTTCAAATGTTTTAAATAACATCTTCCATAATAAAAATTTTCAAGGATGGTCTTACAAAATATCAGCACTGTCTGCCATCTTGAATTCTCAAACACTATAAAATTAGATATAAGATCTTCTTTAATTCTGTTTGGATTCAGTCTCAATCAAAATCCACTTCATGAAATTGTTTCATGGAATCCAAACTTTTTATAATTGTATATCTCACATAATTATTCTTCATGCATGAGTTTCAGGAAATTTTTACTTCATGTCTTGGGAATTTCAAAGACTTCTCACACATGCATGTAATTATTCATGATTGCATCAATGTATAATTTTTTTCCTGTATACCCAAACACACACAATTCACTAGAACAAATGGGATATGTTCAATCTGTTTATTTCATTAATATGCACATATACTTTTCCATTTTTTCATTATAAATATCAATATGCACAAAAAACTCATTCACAAGTACATGGGCATGCATGTATGTTTAGATATGAATATAAAAAACACGACATTCGCATTCCTTTAATCCTTTTACACTCACTATTTATAAAAAGCGTATTTTTTTTTATTTTCATGAACAAGATGTATATGGTATCAACTCATGTACAAGGATTCATGTGCACCATGAATGAAACCTTCACCAAAAAAACATGAGGCCTTGGGTTCATTATGTTAAGAACATGAGCCTATGCCCGTACGGAATGCCTTTTGGTCATAGGATACCTCATGCCTCTTCTTCCCTATATCTTCAATTAATTTCAATTAGTTTGGATGTGTTTAACTCACAAGTTCATTGGTATATGTACTGTCCACCATCATGAAAACTTTCCATTTACTTTTGTCCAAGCATAAACATCCATGTGAGTTCTACTCCTCCAAGAGACTCTTATTCCAATAGTGTAGATATATCATGTAGATAAGAGGGTTATTACCTTATCTATGTAAAATTATAGGTTTGATAAGTCTTAATCTTCAATAAATATGTTCATGGATTGTATGTCCTTGTAAAGCACATCAAGGGTGTTAAGAACATATTGTGTGACTACAGTTATCCTTCAAATATGGTGTTTGGTTCTTCTTCATGTAATCAGACAGTTCATAGGCCTCCCCTTTATTCTGATATGACTTCAAGAGTGTTTTTCACTTTTCAATCATCATTGGGATTCCCTCTTCCCATAAAATTTATGTCTTTCAGATGATGACCATTCCATTTAGAAAATAGAGCTCAAAGAAGCTCTATTTTTAAAATATGAGATCATGGGTAATGATGGAAGCAACAATCCCCATCATAGAGAATCACTTTTTATAAGTGAAGATGAGATATTTCTCAGAATCAAATCCCTCATGATATATTATGAGGATATATGATTTTAATTCCCAAGATTTTCTTAATTTTAAAAAGTATAATCCATGGGAAAAAGATTTTCTGAGAATTGTGGGATATTTTCATTTGAACATGAAATTCTTTTTTTATGGTGTATTCCTCACGTGCATGCTATGATAATCGCATACCACATATCGTCTCGAATTCACAAAATGAAACAACCTCCTGCAAATTCATTTCATCTCGGCCGATCATGGGTTATTCATTTTATTTGCATACATGCAAAAGTAATTTCAAGCATAGTATCATGACATCCGGATGAACCTCATGCAATGGGTGTGATAATCAAAGGTGTATATAATAGAGATCACAGAGGTTAGAGTATGATTCAGCATTCTAGAATGTGCCAGGTGTTTCTCATGCGATCATAGGATGAAGACTATGTCATGTAGGCTTTGCGATTTTCAAATAAACTCAGATATGATTAACATGATATGCCCATATCTTTAAAAAAAAATTCACTGACTCAGATTAAATGTGATTAGATCGGACAGTAGGGATGTTATCCTCATTTTTGAAATGTGAAAAATGTCCACATAAGTCATCCCACATTGAAATATACAATGGTTCGGGGATCCGTGATATTACAAACCGTGCCAACAATGGCTCATAATACACCTCCCCCTTATATGGTATTGCAACATACCATGTTTTCATGTGGGTGTGCTCTACAACCAATTTATGTCTCTATAACGCCCCAAACAATGGAACTTTATCGGCTCTACCATGCACCACTCTGGGCATAGTCATATGTGCCCTTCGCACTGTCACGACCTATTGTTGGCAGGTTGGGTTGAGCTCAGCCTCTCACTTAGTGGTGAGTGCCGCTCACCTTGATCACTGACAAGTAGGTTGTGGAAATATTTTTTTAATAAAGGATCATTAAAAAATACTTTCCACATAAATATAATGTTCTTTAAATAGATTCCAAAACCAACATCCAAACCAATTCATGCAAATAAAATCATTTTTCATGTCATCCTCAACTCATTATTCTAAACAATGTGGCAATAAAAAATCACCAATGACACATATTTTAAGAAATTAAAACAAACTCAATAATTGTTAGATTTAGTAAAACTTTATAAAATTATAAAACATTGGATGGATATTCCAAATTAATAATGTAGAAATTTATTTCATGGCCTTAGTTAAATGCTATTATAATGTGTCATTCATTGACACATGTTTTGGAACTTTGGATTAGTTCAACCATCATCTGAATTTGTAGGAGAATATCAAATAATGACATCTAATGTCATTTAATGTCTTCATAATGATTATATAAGTATCATTAGATGTATAGAAACTTCATCATATTGATTGAAATGAGACATTCACATATATTTGATCAATATTTCCATGTCCATTTCCTAATCTAAGTGGGATCTTCATCGAGTTAATGACATTACTTTAAGCATCACTACATCAGTCATCATCACAAATTCAATCATTTCCATTCCATAGACAAGTTGACACATTATTGACATCAAATCCAACACTATTCCCTATAGAAATCATTACGAAAATTATGTGGCCATTAGAAATATTTATTGTCTTAATATAACATTATGGAAAATTTCCCCATGAGGTCATGGGTTCACTCCCCATTCCTCATCGACATTACAATTCCCAAGTTCCAAATTTTTATAAAACATTTATGAAAATGTTTATTTTATTATTATAAACGCATTATAGTTACCTTTCAAAACCAACACATATATGTAATTTATTTTCAAATATGTAAATAACTACACATATAATAATCATTAAGATAAATTCCTTAAAAGAAAATTTATTTTTTCATAAGGATAATAAGTATTCAAAAAATTCATAGGGGTCACTTATAAGTTACATTTAGATGTTAAAAATAAGAATAAACTTTTCATATGTGTAATTTATATGAGAAATATAGAGTATGGTCATACAATACATGTAATCATGAATCATCTCCATGGAATTAACAAATAATTTTTACACATAAAATAATAATATTAAGAGTCATCAAAATAAATTTTAAAACATAACTTCCTTATAAATGTGTTTTAAAAAACATGTAAAAATAGGTTTATAGAAAATAAATTTCTCATACCATTATGAATAAAATAAAAAACTCTTAAAAAAATAAATTCACTTTGGTAAGAGAAAAATCCTTACATCAAAATAAATTTTTCCTTTGAAAATTATAAATTGCATTAAAAACTATAAAAGAAGATTTTTTAAAAATGGAACCTTAGAATATAGGTTTTTGGAAAATATAAATCCAATAAAAATATTTTTATATTACCTTGAGGTCTACTAGAAAATTAAAATTTTCTTGTGAAAAAAAATAGTTTATGAAATCTCTATGAATTATCTCTCATGATCAAAATCTATGAAAATAAGATGTGTAATTTAAACTATTACTAATGGGAGTTGATACTAAAGACTAAGAAAATATCCCTTTAAATAATGAAGGCATGTCTTTCAAAATAATTTTTGGATTCATAAAATATTACTTCTAACTATTTGTTTTATCATTATACTAAATTATTAAATTTTATATGTGGATAGTCATGGATTGAATCTGGATCCTACTCATATTTTCTGAGGACTAATTTTATATATAAAAATTCATAAGCTTCCAAATAATAATTTTATTGGAATTTGAGCTCTTATAGCTTACCAAGAAGGCTAGATTATGTAACCAGATCATCCATTGATAAGAAAATGTTTTATAAATGTTTATGTTCATTATTGGTGTTGTGTTCTATTAATTTTGACCTTATTTATCAAAAAAATTAGCATGTAACTTGATATTATAACAACATATATATTCTCCAATTTTATCATTATGGTTTCAAATGAGGTGGTGGGAAATGATATAGTAGAATGCATTCTGAGATTGGGAATTCAACTTTACATGATATAGATAATACCTTTACACATGTTTTAAAGAATCAATTAAAATATACGCTATGATAACACACATTATTGTAGGTTTTTTACAATTATATTGTTCTTTTGTTTTCTAGTTTATCATTACGTAAGATTTTTTAACTTTTATTTTTCCCTTATACATGGTCTCCATCCAAAAACTTACCCCTATGTATGTTTATTTGGACATGCTAAAATAGCCTTAGAAAGGTGTGTGTTACCCTTACATAGCTATATATTGAGCATCTTAACCTTACATAATTACTATATAACCCTTATGTGGATTACCTTGATGTAGTGGTTGTGTTTCCTTTATGTAACTGGTCATTAGAGTGTTTTCCCTTTTATAGTGGTATAATGACTTTTACAGGAGCACCGAGCCAGGAACCTACAATTAAGAAGAACTGGGTCATATATTTACATGGAACATAATTGATTTTATACCCATAAATGATATCCAAATTGTATAACTTCCCTTACGTGAGATCCAAAATCAAAACATTATCCTTACACAATCTACAAAATACCTCAATGAACGTTATGAAACTCCCAATAACCATATAAACTGCATAATTTCAAAAATTATTATTGATTATAAATTTCACAATGATTCTATTTATCAATAAAATTATATTTATATCACTCCTATTGAAAAATATGAATATATTCTATATTAAACATCACATGAAATGTTATTTTATTAATTTAGTATCATTTAATATTTTTTAAGTAATTAATTATCAAATTACCTCTAAGTAAACAATCCACAATTTGATTATAAAAAAATTATGTTTAAGTATAAATTTTGAGAAATTATCTCATTAAATGTGAAAATATGTTAAATAAAAAACCATCAATATTATTTCTTGTGAAATGATGAAAATATGGGAAATTTAATATTTTCTTATAAATTATATTAACTTATTCCAAAATTAAAGTTATATTTAGAGATATATTAAATTTTTTAAAAGAATATTTTTCTTTAAATATATATTAGTTTTATTTAATTGTGAAATAAAAAATTTATTATTATTTTTAAATAAAATTATTCTAGAATTATTGATATCTTGCATTACAAACGTTAATGAAACTGCATCCTCACCATTTTAATTCTATAAATATTTTTTTAAATTCACAATTAACCTCAATAATATGAAGATTAAATATCATATACACCCGAATGGTTATCTATAAATTTAAATTTATATCTATAAAATAAAAAAATTACTTAAATAAACCATTCATACACTAAACCCTAGATTTATATTACTATAAATGTATCCAAAAATATCATTAATCACTTTAAAATCTGATCAATTAAAACCTAAAAAGGTGGTACATTGTATTTGAACATATGATTACCCTTATATATATAAAATAAAATGGAGTCCATAAATAATAATATAATCTCATATAAAAACATCATAATCTATAAATTTCCATATACCCTGCTCTAATATCATCATTGACATCCTTGAATCCATAGTTCTAGACCAGGATCTGAATTCATAAACATTACATTTCATGATTTATTAAAAAAAATGACCCAATGTCAACCCTTCAAAACATAAAACATATGAAGGAAAAAAATAGATCACTAATACACAAAAATAATATTTAGGTTGAGTGATTTTAAGGATTAAGAAACCATAATATACAAAATATTTTTTAAAAAATTATATGAGATTTATCCAACTTTACCAAAGCTAAACTCTTAATCGAGACCGTTCAACATTGAAATTATACTCCTCCATATAATTGTGAATTTTTTTTAAGAAATTGGGTGAGAAAAAAATTACACAGTAAGGGGTTTAAAAATATGAGGTGAAATATTTTCTCATTTTTAATTCAATAATAATTTTTTCAAGAACCATAAATTTTGGAATCAAATATTTTGAGGCAAATAATACTTTTTATAAAAAAATTCCCTACACAAAAATTTATTAGTTTCAAAATCCATAATAAGATATAATTTTCCAATTTATTAAAATATATATTAATAATAAAGACCCATTATTTTGAAAATATAATATAATCCCAAATAAATCCATATTTCTTTTTTAGAAACCTCAAAAATAGTAATCTTGAAGGTAATTTCTCTTTATGTAATTTTAGATATACTAGTAATAAATTAAAAACAAAACATGAAAAATAAGGGTATTTATGTTCTAAAAATCACTTTAATGGATAATTATCCTTGCATTATTGGGTATATTCCCCATTCCTCATCATCATAAGTAGCACCACATTGCCATAGTTTTAATAAAACATTTTTTAAATCTTTCCTTTCTCATTATTATTCAATTAAAATTTCCTTTTAGGAACATGACATATATGAAATTTATTTTCAATATAGAAAATAATTACATATCACGTAAGATTTACAAAATACATCTTAGAGGAATATAATTTCTAATATAAGGATTATAAGTAATTAAAAAATTCATAGGTAACACCTATAAATGATTCATGTAATTTTAACATAATGAAATACTTTTCATATATGGAGTTTTTATGGGAAATATATAATACAACCCTAAAATATATGTAATAATGAATTACATACATGTAATTAAAATATCATTTTTAAATATAAAATTTCAATGTTAAGATTCATCAAAATAAACTTTGAGAATAGAATTCCCTTATAAAATGGTTTTGAAAACCATAAATTATATTATTATTGAAATTATATTTTTTGAACCATTTTGAAAATTAATTATGAATTTTTAAATAATGAAAACACTTTGGTAGGAGAATATTTAACAAATAAAAATAGGTTTTTCTTTTAAAAATAATACAATTCCTACATCATAATAGTGTATGGGGTAAATAAATTATCCTCATACAAGACAGGTTTTTAGAAAAATAAAAATTTAATAAAATTTTTTTCCCCTACCTGGTTCTATATTTCCAAATTGAACTATTTATATGAAATCAATTAACTAAGGAATACCCAAAGAATTATCTCTCATTATTAGAAGATATCATAATTGGATGAGGTATTGTAACTGCACCCAATTGTAGATGACACTACATAATAAAAGTATATACAGATAAAAAAAATGAAGTCATACATTTAAAACTGATTGAATTTTTCCTAAAATATATCCACTAACTATATATTTTCACACTCTATTGAATTAATATATTTTCTAAAGGGATATAATTAGCTTTAATCAGAACCTTGCAAATATTTTCCATGGAAAACTTTTCTAGTTAATTATTCATAATATTCCAAATTCAAAGAATCATGGAGTTCATGGGCCTATAGATTATCAAGAAATACGGATACTATTACTACGTTATGAATAGATAAAAATAAGGTTTTATAAATTTTGATGTTATATATCGGTGTCACCTTTAATTAATTTTGTCTTATTATTCAAAAAAAATTTCCATGTATACCGATATGACAATGAAATATATATTCTCTAATTTTATGTATTGGATTCTATTTTAGGAAGTAGAAAATGATATAGTAGGGTGAGGTATGATAGTAATCATTTAACTTTATGTTAAATGGTTATTACCATTATGTGGAGCTTAAAATCATGGTTTAACCCTCATTCTAACCGAACTTACCCTTACGTAGGTTTTGTGTTCCATTACATGGATTTTTGGACGTCATGTTTATCCATATGTAATCCCTTTTTATTTTGTTTTACCTTTACATGGGGTCTATATCAATCAAAATATCCTTTAAAAACTTATTTTTGTTCCCTTTCAATGTCTCAGTAGGGTGTGTGTTACCCTTCCATATGTGTGGGTTACCCTTACCTAGACTCTCTATTGAGTGGATAAACATTACATAACTATAATATGGCCATTAAGTTACATGGATTACCCTTACATAGCGGGTTTTCTACATTTCTATAGCTAGTAATTTTGGTGGTTTATCCTTATGTAGTGGTATAGTTACCTATACACAAGTACAGAGCCGATTACCGGCAATGATGTGTCTTATATTAATGTGAGGAAATAATTGAGTTTATACCTTACATGATCTCTAAATTATAGT
This sequence comes from Viscum album, assembly GCA_963277665.1. Lineage (NCBI taxonomy): Eukaryota > Viridiplantae > Streptophyta > Magnoliopsida > Santalales > Viscaceae > Viscum > Viscum album. The sequence continues at coordinate 1,630,365,858 of OY728159.1, forward strand.
TTTACCCTTATATGAGATCTAAAAATCCCTTCCTAAAACACAGATGATTTTTAAAATCCTTTATTTTCCTTTATAAAACTTATAATATCCTTATTATCCACATAATTTATATACATGTTTTTAATTATAAATATCATAATATATATCTATGTTTCTATAATATTCTATATTAATTTTATTTCATGAATAAAAAAAATATTATATATATTGAATATTATATAATAATTTATATTTGTTAATTCAGAATCATTAAATAAGTTATAATTAATTAAATAATCTCTAAACAACATGTTAACAAACATCAATTAGATTTCAAAATAAAATAAATTTTGTTCAGTACAAATTTTAATACAATAACATTCTAAATGAAACATTATGTATAATAAAAATCCATTGATATTATTTCTTAGAAAATAATATTTTTTTATAACATATATTTACTTATTCCAAAATTCTTGTTGTTTTTTAGAGACGAATTTAAATTTTTAATAGAATATATATATATATATATATATTAATGTATTACATAGTTTGTTTTAGTTTTGAAAGAAACCATTCTAGAATAACTTACTTATATTGAAATTATTCCAAATTTCATGGGATATTACTTTTATACCCCATGACATGAGGTAAATATTCCTCAAATTTACTTGTTTCAAAATAATGATCTATGATTGCACTTGCTTATCCTTAATGATTACACTCATTTTCCCATGGTTTCACTATATTCTTCTTCATTTAAATGAAGTCCAATCGTTTTGACCCACTATGACTTTATCACAAAAATGATACAATTAATGTATATAGGCAGAGGGGATTTTCAAAACTCCCTCAATACAAGGGATATGGTTGAAAATAGATATTCAACCATTTATTCTTGAATTAAAGGGTGGCCAATGGGTTTTTGAATATATCTGCTACTTGATGATGTGTTATGATATACTCCACTTGTATAACTTCTTGTTCAACTTTAATATTGATAAAAATGGTAATTTATTTAAATATGATTCATTCTTCAGTGTTATAATTAGTTATTCATTAAATATATAATGTTTCTATTACGAAATATAAGACTATAGGTCACTATACATCTTCACTAATACACACTAATTATTGGTTTTTGAAAATAAATTAGGTATATGTAATCATAGAAGAAATATATTCTTATGTGGCCATAATAAGTATGTTCTCTTTTTTGTGCAGCTAATCAATCCAATGAAATTTTTTATGATAAATAATACACCCCCTTTAATGGATATCCTATATGTAATTTTTAAAACAATACATATATGAATATGTTAAAAATCCCAATCTTTTATTGAAAAAAATATTAATCCATAATCAAGAGTTACTTGAAAAAAAAACTTATGTTTTTTTATATATCTAGGATGTCCTTCCATCAGGTAATTATGAAATCAAATACACAAAAATGTACTATAAATTATTTTTACCATTATTATTGTCATGTTTAACAAGATTATAATCATTATTTGTAATATTTTTTGAACCATTTCATTTTAATTTTTATGCATTACATGTTTTATATAAACTTTGTTTAGAGTTGAAACTAACTTGAAAAATCAAATATTATACAAAATTTGTAACTCCTTTTCATACATCATCATAGAAAAAAATTATACTCCCATTGATTAACTTGAATACAAACAAAGTATGTTTTTTCACTAATCCTAGTAATCTAAAACACCAAACACATCATGTTATCAAATTATTATATTGATTTATAGCCTCTTACAAAAAAGATTTTATCATCAACATATAAAAGTACCATGAACTATTCTACCATGGATTTTTCTAATGAGGTTTTAATCCATACCACAACTCTTGAATTATATATCCCTCATGTATAAGACCAATCAAATATACAAATCCTATTATTACTATTTCATGAGATATAAATATGTATTATTTAAAGACTCAGAAATTCTGTGGAATGTTTTTTCTTAAATACGAGGGAATATTATGAGTCAGTAGTTTCTGACGGTGCTTTATTCCGAGGCCCGATGTGCCTGAAATCAATTTCTTATGTTTTGTTCAGGTGCGTTCAGTAAACGTATGTGCATGATTTTATATCTTTTGAACCGGTGCTTGGAATTGAAATTTGAGGGCAGCGTTGAACTCATAACACTAATAATCACTTAATTACACATTTACCAAAGTTTCATTCTGACATGAGTGGAAGTAATTTTTTGGGGTTTCTAAATAAAATAAAATTAAAATATGTAGCATATTTTTATTTTTAGGGTAGTTAAAACCTCCAAGGGGAGGTTGGTGGTGAGGCCACCCACACATTTCCATCCTTGGGGGGATGTTATAAGTTGGGGCCCACACGAGCATCAAACCCCCTTAACCTCCCTTTAACTCTTGGAACTGCCCATAAATTTCTAGAGCCTCTTCACCTTCCACCTTCCCTCATTATAGTGCCAACACACCAAAGAATTAATTATTGCCAATTAATTAATTAATTTGAAATGGTTTTAAATCTTTTTTGATTGCATGGAAATAATAAAATAATGGAGTAGCCATTATTTTATTTTGGGTTGGCACATAATACATTGGTGGAGCCTTAGATAAATATAGAGAGAATTATTCCCACGAAGAACATGAAGAACATCTCTTCTGACACCGAAGCACGACGTCATCATCTTCTTCATCGTTCTTCAACCTAGGAAAGGAAAGGGAAGCGACGCCCATGACATCTCCAACGACCTTCATCCGCGTCAAAGGAGAAGACATCATCCGTGAAGAATGTCGCCGATGACGACATCACCATTGAATGGTCATCCACCAATGATCAGTACCCTTATTCCATTCCGGCGCATGAGCGTGGGAATTGGGAGTGTGTGATGAATACGATAATCAATGAATCGATAATCTCCTTTTTTTATGAGATTGTCAATGAATGACCAACTGATGTTGGGGTCTGTCTTGATTAAATTAAATCCTCATTCCTAATTTTTTATATGGTTCGAAATTGGACATTTTTTATCACCTAATGTGGAGGTAACATGATGAAAAAACACGGCCCGACGTCCCTCTGTAGATTCTTGTTTGGTTGACATCGGAGGTGGAGCCGGAAGGGCGCAGCGCCATCGCACCGCGCTGGAGAAGAACCGCGGCTGGGAGGGCTGCGAAAGATGAAAGAGGCACAGTGCCGTCATGCTTCACCGCGTCGGCGGTACGGAACCGTGGCTTGGACAAGGGAACAGGTTGCAGTGCCTTCGCGCCGCACCGGTGAGGATCCGCGGCCGGGAGGGCCACAGTGGATGGATAAGCATGTTGTCGTCGCACCACATCGTAGAGATGAAGGCTGTGGAAAGGTCAGGCCATGGAGGGGGTGGCGTGGCGCTGTCACGCCATGAAGAGTGCTTGAAAAACATGGCACCGTCGCACCGCGGTGGCGGCCAGTCGGCTGGCCACTGGGGAGTCGAACCAGAGGGACGACCTGGGTCCCGAAACTCCAGAACCGGCTAAACGCACCGGCTTTGTTCGATGAACAAGGGGGCACCCCCTCCCATGCATCGCCGAATGGGCCTCGATGGTCGAGCTGCCCCTTGACCAGGCCACCACAGCTAGGTAGCCCCTAGGCCAGGCCGCCCCTTAGGCCGGGCCGCCCTCAGGCCGGGCCGCACCATGGGGTCGGGCCGCGCCTTCAGGTCGGGCCGCCCCTTAGGGCTAGGCCGCTCTTTAGGATCGGTCCGTCCACTTAGTCTAGGCTAAACAATGAGGTCAGGGCACACCTGCAGATCAAGCCGGACCTCAGTTCAGACCGGGTTGGGCCGGGTCGGTCCGACTAGGTCGGACCAGACTTGGACCCGCTATAGCCATTTATACCTTTTTGTCGGCATCTTGCGCTACAGGTGTCCGATCGACGAACCGTCTGTGGGGATGGAATTATTGGAGTGAGAAGATTCATTTGGAATATACTACATGAGGTTTGGACACATTTTGGATACGGTCAGGTTGGTTTGAGCCTAAAAACAAACCGGACCCCACGAACGGAAATGCCAATAACATTCAGATCGGGCATCCGATTGACACACTGTCTATCGCATTGGGTTCTTTATGATGAGACAGAACTATGAGATACATCAACTCAAGACTTCATGGAAGAATATGTATCGACACTTGGCTCGAGGAGCAGACCCTCCCGGAATCAAGCGTGCTGTGTGCGGGAACCCTAGGGCTGGCCGTGACTGAGATGACAGGATCCTACGTGGGTTAGACCATGATGACTACTGTACCCGGATCCTACGTGGGTTCGACAGTGATGAAAACTGTACTAGGATCCTATGTGGGTTCTAAAATAGTGACTTCTGTACCAAGATTCGATGTGGGTTCGACAGTGATGAATACTGTACCAGGATCCTACGTGGGTTCGACAGTGATGAGTACTATACCAGGATCCTACCTGGTTTCGACATTAATGACTAGCGTTCCAGGATCCTATGTCGGTCTGACAGTGATGACTACTATACCAGGATCATATGTGGGTTTGACAGTGATGACTACTATACCAGGATCCTACGTCTGTTCAACAGTGATGACTACAATACTAGGATCCTACGTGGTTTCGACAGTGATGAATTCTATATCGGGATCCTCTGCAAGTTTGACAGTAGTGACTTCTATTCCAGGATCCTATGTGGGTTCGATAGTGATGACTTCTGTAACAGGATCCTCTACGGGTTTCACAATATTTACTTTTGTACCGGGATCCTACGTGGGTTTTAATGTGATGACCACTGTACCAGGATCCTACATGGGTTCGACAGTGATGACTACTATACCTGGATCCTTCGTGGGTTCGACAGTGATGACTACTGTACCAAGATTCTACATGGGTTTGAAAGTGATGACTACTGTACCTGGATCCTACAGGGGTTCGATAGTGATGACTACTATACAAGGATCCTCCATGGGTTCGACGGTAGAAACTTCTGTACCGGGATCCTATATGGGTTCGATAGTGATGACTACTATACCGGGATTCTACATGGGTTCGACAGTGATAACTACTGTATCAGGATCCTACATGGGTTCGACAGTGATGACTACTATACCAGGAAACTACGTGGGATCGAGAGCAATTACTACTCTACCAGGATTCTACGTGGGATCGATAGTGATGACTACTGTTCTAGGATCCTACGTGGGTTTGAAAATGATGTCTACTATACCAGGATCCTACGTGGGTTTGACAGTGATGACATTTGTACCGGGATCCTCCATGGATTCAACAGCACTGAATTCTATACCGGGATCATACATTGGTTCGATAGTGATGACTTCTGTACCCAAATCCTATATGGGTTCAGCAGCGCTGATACGATTCCAGGATCCTACATGGGATCGACAGAGGAGATGATTCAGAGGCTACATATAATCATATTTAACCCTCTTAATGTGTTGTATACCTATGTGAGATGAGTCTTGTCTTTCAACAATTATCATCATGATGATTGAATTTCCTTTGTGGACTGGGTTATTCATGGGCTCGAGAGTTGGAGTCGGACTGTGTTTGGTAACATAGGTATATATAAGGTCATATACCTAAGTATGGTTAGTTGATAATACGTGATTGTATCATGCATATGTGGTTTATCCTTAGTGGATCCTGGGAGACCTTCGGCAGTCTCGGGGTCCCCTATTTGGTATTGTTATACTCACCCCTGCACGGCCTCCGCCCGCAACTTTTTTTGTTCTGTGACGACAATGGTCAGCAGTGGTTGAGGCTAAGGGAGACGGACGGGGGGCTACTCGGAGTAGGACTAGACGAGACGTGCCTCATGGAACATTTGTTCGAGTTCTATTCCTACCCTTTAGGGTGGATTCCCTGGTGGACAATCCAGGAGATATTTTCCTTATTTACTTGTACTTCTACTTGTTGTATAGTTAGGTTTTTATTCTGGTCCACATACTTTCAGCACACTTATCTTTTATATATTATTACCTGTTGCTCCCACTACTTGTGTTTGGACAGTGTTTGTTACAGGTTTAAAGGCAATTCTTTCCCTTTTATCGGGTATTCGCCTTCGGTGCTAGTCACAAGCCTCTAGCCTCTGGAAGGCGGGCTTGGGGAAGTCATGACACGAGCCCCGAGGTCGGGTCCTGATATATTAATTCACTATAGATTCTAGTAATCATCTTCATTTATGAAATACATTAATTTTTCAATATTAATATCCTCATTTAGATCTACATTGATGAATATTATCCCAAAACCTATTTTAGAAACATTAAAACCACATTTAATTTCATATTCTATGTAATGTTGAATATACATAATTCTTACCCCCGATGAAAATTGTTAAACCAAGGACTTTGTAACACCATAATGTTTTAAGAATCATTTTTGTTATCAAATAAATTTAATTTCATTAATATCTTTTATTATAATAATTACCATGTTTATATGATCAGTAATATACGATTGAAATATTACTATTTAAATGATTGTTATAACCTATGCCATAAAATTTGAGGTATGAATAGTAATAACTAAATTATAAAAAATGTATAATTGTTTTAGATAATGAAAACGTAGTTATAGTTAAGTACTAAGTTATATGCTTTAAAAGTATATTTTTCCTAAAAAATGATTTTAATTGTTTTTTTGAACAAATAAAATAATAAATTTACTGAAATTTTAGAAAATGTTTTTTAAAGAATGAAATAAATTTATTATTTAAAATGTTTTAAAATAATCATTGAATATATTTATTATAATATTCTAAAATTATTTTTTTTTGATGAATAGTGAAAATTACTGATTTTTATTGAAACTTCCCTTTTCATTTAATGCATTTAAACAAATTAAATTTAGTTATAAATTAATTTTAGAAATATAAATTTTTAAATTATATTATGAATATACCTATTTTATTACATTATAATATTTTTTTTATATATTTTTATAGAAACTCTTTACACATTAGAAGACTATTGTAATACGAAAAGTAACATTTCATTATGTTTTTCTAGATTAATGTTAAATTATATCACATCACTTATATAAATAGAATTTGATAAAATGGTTTTAATTTTTATAAGTGGAATAATAAATATTATATTATATGGGTTACATAATTTTTCCCATTATGAATTGTGACCATAGTAAATATTTTTCTCCTTAGTAAAAGAGGTGAAATTAGGTTAAAACAACGCGGTAAAACATTAATATGACACTAACACGTGAATTTATCCAATTGGATGAGTGGGATTTGTAAAAAGAATTCCATATAGAGTAAAATAATTAATTTTAAATTATTATTATTAATTTGGTAATCGTAGATTGACTTTTGTCAATATATGTTATCTTTCATCCAAATTAAAAACAATTTTTGGGTCTTTTCATTTAATGGAATGTTTAGGATATTATTTACATTTTTCCCATTTTTACTAAAAAACATTCTTCAAACAGTCTTAATAAATGTCCTTTATCAGTCATTAAAAATAATTTTCTACTAAAGAAAGGATAAAAGAAGACCTTTATCAGTTCTTTTATTTAGTGCTAATAAAGACATCCATTATCAGTTCTTTTTTCTAGCACTGATAAAAATTGAAAAAATGTATTTTTTAAACCCTTTATCAGGGATTAAGTATCCATTTCACATCAATATAACTAACTGCCCCACACCAACCCCTTCTTCAGCGCTCACAACCCCCTTTATCAGTGCTCTAACCGACCAGCCCACACCCACCCCCTTTATCAGTGCTCATGAAACCCCATACATAGTGGTTGACAACTTCTCACCCACCCACGCCCATTAAAAAATTTGATTCTATGACCTCAATTTGCATATTGAACCTATTAACCACTGATCTTCTTTATATAATATTGTATTGTGATATAATATCAATTTATTTATATATATTTACATTGATTATTATTATTAATATATATATATATATATATTTTTAAAAACATTTATAAAAAATATCTTTTTGTGGGTGTGCGTGTTTCTATGATATATATACATAAATTTATATATATATATATTAATATTCATTTACAAATATAATAATATAAATATAAATACATACTTTTTATTAATACAAATTCTTATTTATATACATAATATATATATGTGTGTGTGTGTGTATAGATATATTCCAATAGTTTTACTATAAATTCATTTATAAACTATATTTAATACCAATGATATATTTTTATAAAAAAATATTAATACATGAGGTATACAGACATATTGATACACAGAGGTACACATTTATATTTCTCTCTCACACACACACAAATATTTTCATATATATGTATTGTTTTACATATTCTAGAATATACAAATGAATGTGTATTTTTTTTATTGAAACAAACATATTTATATATGAACATTACATTTATAGGTGTATATATTAATAATAATGCATTTTTATATTGTAAATAAAGTGGATAAATAATTATTTTAAATGAAATTATTAAAAAATATTTATTTCCAATTGGTTTATATATTAAAAAAATAACATTTTATGTCATTATTTGTTCATATTGTTGATTTTTTATATGTAAATATAATTAAATATGAATATATTTAATTATAATTCTTCATTAATTATGAATCTATATATACATTTATAGTTAAAAAATGAATGTATGTTAGTGTAAATATTTACTTTAAATTTTTTTCATACATTTCATATTCTTATAACTATTTTAATAATAATTAAAAAACCCCAAATGAGTACAAGTTGATCATATCATATTTTAAAAACTACAAGATAAGCATTATTTTTCCCATACATTCCAGGTTTTGTTAACATATTACATCATATGAAATATCTATGTTTTCATATAATAAAACCATCCAATTAACTCTTTCATGAGAAACTTTTTTGACATAATTAAAAATTTGAATAATGGTGAGATTTATGAATCAAATTCATTACTGTTCACCTCTCTAAACATATTCAAACTTCTAAATGTCATAACATATAATGTTCTAATGACAAATAATATTGTCTTTATATAATTCCCTTCATGTGAACCATTATCATCCTTGGTACTATTTCCAAAAAATATTTTCATTGAAATTTTGAAATAATGTTACTTTTAGGTTGTTCCATTAATATAAAATCTTATAGAATTAGGATAATGTGTCATTTACTTTGAAATAGTAAATTGTTACCATTTTTATTTTCATATATACCCTAAATTGTTTTATATTGTAGATATTATATTGTTGGTATAATCCTATAGTGGTATCAACTTTTCACAATAACTAAATGTATGTATTCATATTTTTTATAGTCACATGTCTTTAAATATTTCAGATAATATGTGAAATATAGTTTCATTATATATTGGTAGAATTATTTTATTAATATCTTCAATCTTCTTAATGTTGAAACATACTACCACTAGCTTCTAAGATAATACATTCATTTAGAATGTCCTACTTTGATATGGAAATCATTTCATGTTATAAAATAAAATTAATTTATTATTACTATAAATATTTGACAAATAAAATATTTCCCCAATACAAAATATGTTATTCAGTGTGTTTAAATATTTTTTTCATGGAATGAAGACAATTATATAAAATATTCCACTAATGGATGTAAAAATCAGATTCATTAATATTTCCACAAATAGTTGGACAAGAATTTTTTTACTCTTCTCTTTTTTCAACTATGTTATAGAATATAATAAATCTTAATATATGTATAAAATCATTCACCTCATTTTTTCACAAATGAATCGTTTTTAATTATGTATATCTCTTATAATATAATCGAGTGCCGATAAGGATAAAAATCAATTACATCGATACATATGAGCTAGCTAAATTATTTTGAAATGAAATCCTTTTTATTGAAACACATTAATTTATAATTTGCATTAGAAAAACATTCTATATAAATTTATTATTCCATTTTGAACTCCTATATATTAATAAATCATGTATATTTACATTCCCTATCATATACATTTCAAGAGAAAAAAAACTATTTTGTATAACATTTATACCTAACATGGAAATTCAACATAGTTTCATAAAACAAGTTCATGTACCTTTTAAAATTCATCAAATGGAATTCAACCTTCCCCCCCTGAGAAACCTAGGTTCTAATGGCTTGGAATACCATATTAAATAAAGATTTGTGAAAATTTTCCCAAAATTTTCATCTTTTGGTTTTAACTTTTAATCTCTATTAATAGAATATAAAACACTTTAGAACCTAAAAATTGCATGCTTACTTTAATTATTCTCAGAACATTGAGAATATTAGGTAATAATTTCTTCATTTAAATCATATTATTAAAAAATTCCCCAATTGAAATTAAGGTGAATTTCTAGAAAATAATAAGAAATTTTTACTCTCCTTTAATTGATATCATAGAATTATTATTTTTTATATCATGAACACCAATCTCAGTTTTTAAACAACTAATTTTTATTGGCCCTGCTCAAGATAAAAATTAGATATCACACAACTTATAAAAATACCATAAAAGTTTTGAGGAATACATGTTATCAATGAAGAAACCTATTTTATCCATAACATGAAAATCAAACATCATGTTTCAATCTTAATTTGTTTCTCACATTTTGACGACCTCTATATTTACAATAGTTTTATGTAATACAGTCAATCTCTTATATATTCTTGAAAAATAGAATTATATTGTATAAAATTTATACCTAATTTGGACTCCCTATTAATAATTCCAAGAATAACTCATGGAATTCCTAAATGTTATTATCCAATGTCTAACTTTTACAAAATGAAAATATTTTCCTCTATTTTTTATTTTCTTTGGTAAAATATTCAGTGTGGGGACTCTTTGTCCTCTTGTGTTTCTCTTATAGAAAAATTACATGAAATTCAATTTATTTACCTTTAACATAAAACATGTTCCTACACCTTCTATGTCCTTCTCATCAATCATTAACATATTGAGGAGTTCTAGTAAAGTTTTACTAAATTCATTTATATTTTAATTTTCCCAATAAACATTCAAAAGATTTAGGTTAGTGATTGAAGAATGAAATAAGTGTCAAACTCAGTCTTAAAAGGTGACCGTAGTCACTCCATTTAATTGAAGTACCCAATCATACTAAAAAAACGATGGGTGAATGAGGTTCCTTCCACAACTATGCATTAAAAAAGTCCTTTTCACACTTCATACCTAGAATTATCCTAATGGCCAATTTTTAATCTATCTATCTCTTGATAAGAACCTAGAGTCCCATGTTTTTTTTAATTTTGAATCCATGGTTATGAGAATAGTTATAGATAATTGATTTGATTTGTTTACATGTTTATCGAGTTCATCCATAATCCTTTGGCAGAACAACAATACTTGTGGGTTTCTATAGAAAAGCTAATAATAACACATTGAAAATTCCAAGGGAACCCAAATTTAGTAAATATGCCCATTTTATGTTTTTCATTTTGAATATTAACTATGTTAAATTTTTTTTACCTTAGTAAGGTTAAATAGGGAAATTATTGTTAAAAATAAGGGTATGAGTATTTAAAATGTATCCAACACCTAAATAATTTCTACTGGACGAGTTTAGATCAAATAAAAATGGTACTAAAAAATAAATAAATTATTATGAAACACCGACACAATACTTTTTTCAAGTAATACAATAACAAAAAGATATTTACAAAGACAAGTATGTAATTTAATTTGGTGGAATTATTTTATTACCCTAACTTTGTTGATAAGTGTGACATATTAGTTATGTTTTTAATGTTTATATTATAATTCAATTTCAATATTTTTGTGTTTAAAATTCAACTTTGTGAATCATCCTGTAATGAATTTATTGGTATCTTATATAAGATAATATTTTATTAAATTAATTGTAATTAATAAAAATATTATATTTGACTAATTACCTGGATATTGTATAAAATACCATAAATTTTATATTTATAGTTCACATGTCCTTTTATATTATCATTCTTTACTCCAATATAGAAAAAACATTAATATCGTGGTAATCATCAAAAGGGTTAATGTGGATTGAAACAAGGATATATGATTTAAAAATAAATTAAAATTTAATAATTATTATTTTTAATAGATTATTTAGACTTATAATCATTCTGTATTATAAAACAATAAAATTTTATCTAGGGGAAAATGATGGATAAATTATATTACTTAATACTTTAAGGAATTCCAAGGGTAACCCTCCCCTATATTATAAAAGGGAACCTTCCCTCATCCGTTATTCATACTGTTTGTGCACTCTATATTAGAAAATACCTACCGTAGTAACTTCCAAAATATCCAAAATTATTCATAGGTTCTCCATTATTCATTAAATACCAATATCTCAAGGATTAAGGTGTACGAAAAAGGTTGTCTCTCAAAGAAGATGTAATTGTATTTAACAATTCAGTCAAATTTATTTCATCATTACTTCATATAAACATATTGTACTCAGTAACAAATAGTTAATAATGTTCCATAAGTATACATAGTTGTTATTATTGTAATGATAAAATCATTTCCACCCGTTTTCCATCCAATGGATAGAGGATACACGGCTCATGAAAATAAATGGCTTATCATCCCCACATAACATGGTAATTTTTTTTCATAACAATTTTAACAAGTTGGGTATAAATATGGAATTAATTAATATATATTATATTCATGAAATAATTATGGTATTAAATTTATAGTATATCACTTAATCTCTCACCATTTGACTCGTTAAAAAATAATAACATCGCCCATGTATATATGTAGATTACCATCTACCTGAAGCGATGTGATTTATTATTAATGGATTCCATTTAAGAATGATTATAAATATTTATATAATAATTATATAAGATATTTATATAATGATTAAAATGTAGTATATGATGGAACGATGAGAAATATACATGTACCAAATCTATGATACCCAAACCTAAATGTGAAAATAAATAATAAACTCTCTAAATTATGGATTTTTACTAACAAATTATTAATAAATTGGGTTAGAAATGTAATGGGTGGATCATATATGATATTATAAGTATTAATAGTGTTCATTTTTAAATGTATTATAAAATTAAATTACTTTTTATAGAGGATAAATGTACTTACAATGAAATTAAATAATAAGGTAAGTGTTTATTTCACAATATCATAAATATTTAGAATTTTTTATGTTTAATTATAGATTAGAATAATTATTTGATTATTCTACCATAAAACAAATATATTTTCTTTTAATTTTGTCATTTCATGAAATTGAATGTTTTCCTTTAATTTTACACACTCAATGTACTAAAAATTATGAAAAACTTCTATAAAGGATAACTAAATTTGTTATTATTTTAGTGGAGAATCATTTTTATCCATGTCCATGTTTTATTTTTAAAAATAAAGAATGATTTAACAATTCTAAAAGGATTGATTAAATATATTTTACCCATGTTTACCTTTCTATATAAATGTATTAATGAAATACATTTCTATTAATTAAAATTTGGTACTATTTATTGAAGGATTTAACAAAATGTTTATTTTGACATAATCTACATAAATGGATTTTTTTGTTAGGAAAAAAATCCCTCAATGTGTCCTCTTAGTATGTTTTGGGTGTGATTGTGTCGGTTGAAAATTATATATGACCACTAATGGTATGGTTTGTGTTTACCGAAGTCAGGGTTTTAAGGTGGCATTGTTTCATAGTGTTTTTCAAATTTTTGGGCCTTAAAATCAAGAAATTGTTTTTTTAAAAAAATAAGGATTTTAGAAAAGAAAAAAACTATTCAGAGACCAAAAATGATAGAATGTGGGTGATACATGGAGCACACATTAAAAATTTCAAGCCACATAGTTGGAATCATTCACAGAATAGAAAACAGTTCATGGAGAATGGTTCAAGGTGAGTACATTTGGAACAAAGAGTACATAAGAGTTCATGGGATGGATCATAATTTATGGAAATGAGATGGTTATTTTAGAATATGTGTAGGGTGTCATTTTTGAATAGTTGACGGTGAATTTGGAACCTGTGATGGAGCATAGAATGTTTGAAAACCGCATATGGAAGAATAGTTGACAGTCAGAGCTTGGTATGCGGTGAAGGATGTACTGAATCAAAGATATGGTAAATCTCGGATTAAATGATTTTTCAGATCTATTTGATAATATAAGGAGAGATAATACCTTCATTAATGTTAGATAAATTTTCATCACAGAAAATATTTTCTATAGGATTTTGGTGAAGTATGAATTTATTTCACAAGGAGGATTCCATGAATGGTGAAGCAGTTTGGAGAAGAAATTTTGTGAAAGGGTTTTTGTTGGGAACTAGAGTCCACAAAAGAAGAAGGAAGTTCGAGGAAGAAGTAGACAATGGAATGAGGAAGTCTGTAGGTGGTACGTAGAAGGAAGTCTGCAGGATAGTACGTGGAAGTGGAGATAGTCCACAGAAGAAGGAATTATATAGAAGCAATTTGTGAATGTTTTATATGGAGGAGGAAGGTGTAGTACATGGAAGAGGAATACCTATTATGTGGAGGAGAGATGGTCTATAGTAGTAGAGATAGTATGTAGATGGGAGGAAGATTCATGGAAGAAGAAGAAGTTTGTGAAGGACAAGTGATCCACGAATCATACCCCCTACACAGTATGCGGAAGAAGCAGAGCATTACATGGATGAAGCAAGGTGGTTAGTGGAGGACTCATGTAATATTGAAGAACCAAAAATATTTTGTGAAAGAAATTTCCGCTAACCTACGAGTACATCAAAAAGGGGATTTTATCTACAAGTTAAAAAGTGTCTTAAACAGTGCAACTATCTATAGTTGAAGATGCAGAATTCATTCATATGGAGGTACCTACATGTCCATAATCTGTGTTAGACCTACAAGTCTTTAATCTAAGAGTGGATCCCTTCCTAGAGCAGTGAGAGAAGGAGAAGGAATACAATGATTCATTACACTTGTAGTGAGCCAGAGAAAGATACATTGAGAGTGACCTTTGAGAATGAAGTGTGTATACCCTTAATACTCTAAAGATAGTGATCTTCGGTATAGAATTGATCTAACATGACCATCATAATTGGATATTATCCTTAATGAATTTGGTACAGTTGGAACATTTTCGTTTTATGCTACTTGGATGAATCCCAATGAGGGTGAACCATGTACAAATCTCTATGTGATTGTCCTTTATTTATTGCTTTACTTTTAGCAAATTATCATCTTCTAAAATTGGAAAGGACACAATCCATATTAACATTAAGGATCATAAAGGTGATCGATGTAGTAATAAGGTCAAGATCTAGTGGGGTATGGAAAATTTTGAAAAGATCATCTATACCATGATTCACCCCCCTCATAGGGTATTTAGGCCCCCTTTCGACCAGACATTTTTCAACCGACATGACTACTATTTTCTCTGAAGATTGCAATACGTTTCCAAACATATTTCTAGAAGAAAATTTTTCCCTAATTTTTTTGGTAAATTGTTATATTTTTAAATAATTTATTTCGAAATGAAGAAGATATTATCCAATATAAATCATCCAATGATATTTTAAAATTACATTTCTTTATGTCAATATCCATTGATTAGTCTTATTATTTCCCTAGGATATACAAAAATGTTATGGCGAAACATATATCTTTGGATGGATTATGGTCATAATTAATGGGGATATTTTTAATATTATATATTATATATCTATTAATATATAATTTTATAGATTATTAATGAATGTTTATCAAGTAGTATTATTTATTAATATGATTAATGAAATAGACATAGGATGTTATGGCTGGGGCCTAGAATTACATAGTCCCATCATGAATCAGTAGTTCTCATGACACAAAATCGGTTTGTTTTTTTCCAAGGGCTTGGAAATTTATGAAATATGTCTTGGCTTGAAGACTTGACAGTATGTTTTAGAAGTCCCGCATTATGAATTCCATCATTATGAAATCAGTTACTTATGTACATAATGTTTTTAGAAAAGTTATTATTTCCATAGATAAGTTTCAATTTCTAGTGATTATATATATGGGATTATTTGATCATCATTTATAATTACTATATTTTTCAGTTCGTATTTCTCTTGTACTTTATAAATTCCCTTACTGAGAATCTATGCTCACTATAACACCCCAAGAACATAAAAATGAATTTAATATTTAATGCACGAAACACGGAGTCTCTTTGAATGAACAATTAGTTATAACCCATCTAATGATCATAATTTCTCCTCTTATGTTATTTGAATTTCAAAAAATTGAAATACACGGTGGTGAGCTGTAAGATATTAAGTGCCTTATAGGATCAACATACATTTTTTTGTAAATAGTAATTTACCCTTATGAATAATAAGGTACCCTTTGGAATAGTAATATAACAGTTATTAACATTAACATCACCAAGAAAATATATATAAAATATTTGAAACTTATAAATGAGAGTGAATATTTTATAAATTAATAATTATGTGTTGGTATTTTTGTGAGTGATTAATATTTAATTATAATTTTAAATTAATAAATTAAATTAAAATAAAAATAATTTGTATAAAATTTATTCATATGTAAATAATTGGTTTTCAAATCAATTTAAGATAACAATATGAGACCTTAGTTAATTTTTTAAAGTATTATAAAATAAGTTTTAAATTTAAAATCTATATTTTTTATGCAAATAATGATTTTGTAAAAAAAACTAAAACTTCAAATATTTTGATTTTTTTTGATAAAATGGATTCCATTTTGGAATTCCAAACATTGAAAAATAGTTATTGTAATTTTTTGTGATTTTTCTAATATAAATGAATTTTTCATGAATATTTTTGTACAATAATTAATAATAAATGCTAAATTCTTGATTTATTGAGTTATAGCTGATAAATTGCTGATGTAAGAACAATTGATCGAAATCACATGAACTTATTTCTATATTTTTTCAACATAATCAACATAGTGTATTTTCATGAGAAAAATTATAAAATAACTAATATGATATTAAAAAATCACCCCTCCTCTCCACTATAAAAACCACCCTCACATTCCCTTATCTTCAATAATCAAGTACAAGATTATTCTCAATGATCTACGTAAATATTTTTCCCTATATTCTCCACACATATAGAAACTCATGGTCCTACCAAAAGACCAAAACCCCTTCCCATAAAGAGGTTCTCAAGGAGGATATTTGAAGAGTTAAAATACTTTTCCTTTTCCATTTTATTTCTTTTTTATGTTCTTTTTTTATGAATTCTCTCCTAAACTACTCTAAAAAAATTATCATTATAAATCAAGTATCACTTATTTTCTAGAGTTATATCATGTTTAAGTAATAAAAACTATCAGTCTCCTTACTCTATTTTTTTTATTTTATAAATGAAGTCATTATCCAGGAGGTACCAATTTACAATCTTTGTGGATGACGAAGTTTCATTATTGAATTTGTTTTCTTCAAGGAAGGACATAAAACCATTTTTATTGTTTTATAAGATTATAAAATTTGTATTATATATTATGTAATTATTATGTAACTATCATTTATAATTTATATTATGTAATATAACAAAACTAGTTCATTATGATAAATAATCACCATAATAATCTAAATTATTAACACTAAAAGTATTATCTAATGATTCAACCTCATAATATATATCCAAATGAAATATATAACCATTTAAATTATTTTATATTCATTAATAATATATAAGTTTAATTATTTGGAATTATATCCATTCCTCATGAACATCATTACTTATAATCAATCTGACTCATTTTGAAATCAAGGAAAACAAACCCTCTTGAATGACGGAATTCAATCATATAACTTATAAATAATTCTATTAATAAAATTAATAAAAATATAATGAATCAAATATTTTTATATAAGGATCCTAATTAATTAATTAATGTATTTAACTTCATTATCTAGTAATCAAAGGTCAATTGAAGAACATGTTCAGACAGAAGGTAAGGGTTTCCTACCCGACAATCTATTTTAATTTGGGTTACTCTAGTCTCAATTTACCCTAATTAAATTCTTATTTATTCATATGTACATTGAATAAATTATGTTTTAATGTTCTATATACATATATATGTGTGTCTGTACATATCAAAATCCTTCTTCATAATTTTGGGGAGTTACATGTTTTAAAAGGACCATTCAAAAATTCTCCCTGATAAACAGCATTGATTCCAAGGAATTTATAAAATTCTTATCTATTTTCAAGGGAACTATAAATTATATTTTAATCCACTACTATTTTTCATAAATTACTCATTTTATTTTAAAAATACTATCTTTTTCACATCTGGTTTTATATAATGTTTTTTTAAAAGATATCTTCTTTTCAATGTAAAAGACTATTTCTATCAAGAATTACATGATGATTTTATTTGAGTACTTACCACTTTTTCAACACCTCTATTGAATTTTATTATTTAATGTTTTTTATATTTTATGTTTAACATTGCCCAAATTTTATTAAATGGTTTTTAATATATTTAACTAAGGATTTTCTATTTTGATACCATTTAATTTATTACTCATAGTAGATAGTTAAATGTTAATGATTGGGGAAAGTTATTTATATTTCATATGTTTGTTTGAATATGAATGTATATATTGTTTTTGTTTCATCCCTTTCCAATGATGAATTTATAGGACTTATTAAGTGATAAGTGATGTACACTATTTCCCCTCAATGCATTGATAGGTATCATGAAACAAAACAAAATTGGTCTTTGGATGAGGTCTTACAATAGTATTTTCAGATGTCTTTGCTGAGTCATCGACGATATGTTTCATTTTTCAGGAACTTTGAATTCCCTCATTGGGATATTAATAATTGATAAACCATGTGATTATTTCACTAGTATAATATCAATGGTTATTTTTTATACTATTATGATATTTTATTTTTGGAATTAATTATCAGCTATTATTCCTGCCATACTATGCTTATGTAAATTTTTAAAGGAATGTGTTTTTTGTTTATTCCCCATGACAGGTGGTTATGATAACTTCCATTGTATTACTTACCCTTACTCAGCATCAGAGTTTACCCATTTTTTTGTTTCATTTGACCCACGTTTCGATGATGAGTATTATGATTGACATGAAAGAATAATCTGGGAGTTAGTGATGTTCCCTATGGAATTTAAATTTGTGTATTTCATATCAAGTTTTAATGTTGAACCTATGTATGTATCTGGTTTTCTTAATCTTCTAAAATATTCGTTCTAATGGGATACAATATTATTTTATACATGAAAATTTAATAAATTAATGCACCAGATCTGGGAAACTAGGGTTGGGGTGTCACAATTGGTATCAGAGTAGTGGAAAAGTTCATTATAGAGACATTTATTTAATTAGGATGTAATGTAAGGGAGAATGTTTTAAGGGTATATTATCATCTATTGGGAGATGTTGATCAATGTTAGTAACTAATTCAAAACACAAAGGAGGATGAATAGGTTGAAAATATTTAATGGAGGGATTTTATGGATATCTTATTAGAAAAATAAATTCCTTGAGAACAATAAGTGGATATAGAAAGGTAGTTCCTATATCAATGAAAAAAAGGTTTTGAATATTGAAAGGAATGATGATAACTTCAAAAATATCACAAGTAATTTTGAGGACTACATATATAATCCAATGATAAAGATTTATCTATTTTATGATTGATTAAAACCATTTCTATGATGGTTACTATTATCCAAAAGTTTCTCGTCATACAAACATATATTCTCATGTGCTATAAAGACATAGAATAAATTTTCAAAGACTTATATATTTAATGGAATTATAGAGATAAAGAGGGTCTTGGACTACATAATGGATAAATGGAAGAATAAAAATTGGTGTTTGCTAACAAGTGATACTTATGGAAGGAAACACCCCAGAGAGTTCATAAAAGGATAATGAGTTTTTTACCAGTGTGGTGAAATAGTCCACCAAACTTTTGATTCCATGGGAAATAAAGAATATAAAAATGTTCAATAACAAAATTACAAAGAGATGAGACATTATGAAAATGATTCCCCTATTCATCAAGGAGAAATTCCATAGAAAAGACCAAGAGAGGAAGGTCAGACATATTCAATTACAACTAATAAGGTTGAAGTTACAAATGATGTGGTGGAAGGTACATTAATCTGTTCCTCAAACCTAGAAAATGGTTTATTGGATTATAGATCATCACATTCCATTATATATTCCTAGTTTTCTATGAAAATTAGTCATTTTCATTTTTATTTAAAAAAAAATTTGTTAGCAAAAAATCATAAGGGATGTATCATTGCAACAAGGATATGTCACTCAATCCCCCTTATGACACATAAACATGCTTTAGTTGTTGACCTTTCATTATACACATTATTTAATTTGATATAATTCTTATTATGTATTTTATTTAAAATTAATATGTGAAAATATATTCTATGAAGAAGACATTTAAAATTTTGTAGAAAGATATAGAATCCCTTATCTCTAGAGAAGAAACATCATCATATGATTCTTATATATATCCACCCCTAGTTGCTCAAAAGAATCGAATTACTAGGGATATTTAGAACTCAGTATCTACGACTGAATAAAGAAATCCTCAAATTGAATATGTACTTATTATGAAAGAATATGTAGGTGTGTTTCTATAGGATTTACACGGATATCCTCTAGAGGGGGAAATTGAGGTTTCTATTGATTTAATTCATAGTGCAGGGCCTATATCAATGAATCCTTAGAGGATGGACACAGTGGAATTTGTAGTGATGAAGAAACAACCAGTTTAATTTAGTGATAATGGATTGATTCTCCCTATTGTTTCTCTATGGGGAGACCATATCCTGTTTTTCATGAAGAAAGATGGATCCATGAGGTTTTAGGATGAATATAGAGAAATCAATGCAATTATGATAATGAAAAAGAATCCCCATCCTCTCTTTGATTTTTTATTTGGTCAAATTAACTAAGATAAATATTATTCAAATATTTAACTTCGATCTAGATATCATCAGTTCTGTTTGAGGAAGGGTTATATTCAAAAGACATCATTTCCAACTAGTTATTGTCATTACAAGTTTATAGTAATTATTTTTAGACATACTAATGCACCCTCTATTTTCATGGTTCTAATGAATAGTGTTTTCAAAGAATATACTGATTACTTTGTTATGATATTTATTAATAATATGTTGTTATAATCCAAAAGATATAAATATTATGGGAATCGATTGAGAATTATTATAATGATTTAGAGAAGAAGTGAGTTATATCTGAAATTTATAAAGTGTGCATTCTGGATTCAATCAGTTTCTTTTTTGGGCCATATCATCTAAATGGATGGAATATTAGTTTTTCTTTCAAAGATAAAGGTAGTTCAGGAATTATATACTCCAAAAAACATAATTGAGGTGCATATTTTTATTCGTTTAGGAGGTTATTATTAGTATTTCATTTATAACTTCTCCCATTTGGCCATCCCATTGACCAAACATACTCATGTAGGGGTTATGTTTATATGGATAAATGAGTTTGAAGAATTTTTTTAAGAGTTGAAACATAGGTATGTGACTTCTATGAGGTTTACTCTACCATTGGGGAATGGTGGATTTGTGATCTATAGTTATACATCAAAGAAAGGACATTGTTGCATCCTTATAAATAATGATAGATTAATGGCCCATGCATCAAGGTAGCTAAAAAATCATTAAAAGAACTATCCAAATCATTATCATGAGTTAGAATATGTAATGTTTTCTATGATGATATGGGTACACTATCTCTATGGTGAATGATGTTAGATATATATGGATCACAAGAGCTTGAAATATATCTTATTACAGAAAGAACACAATATGAGTCAAATGCGATGACTTGATAAACTCAAGGATTATGATTGTTCTTTACACTACCACCCAGGAAAGGAAAATAGGGTGGATGATGCATTGATAAAGAAGGATCATGGAGTTCTAACAAAATGCGAGTTAACAAGGATTCTATGTACATGGATATAGAAAGAATGAATATGGTAATTATCAAAGAAGGTGAAACAATAATACTTTTTTTAATTTTTTGACCAGACATATTTATTATAATGTATTAAAAGTTCTTAGCCTAAATATGTCAATATTGAAAATAAAATTAAAGGATAAAAATTAGGGATGTTGGCTTAGTTCGTGTGTGAGGGTGAAATTATAAAATTTCTTAATAGGCCTTGTGTTCCATTTATAACCGAACTAAAATGAATTTTATTGGATGATTCCCTTTTTTTATATATCTCTATACACCCTTGTAGCAATATTATGTATAGATATTTGAAGGAACATTTTTTGTGGGACACCATGAACCGGGAAATTGTTGATTATGTATCATGATGTTTAGTCATTCAATAAGTAAAGGAAAATAGACAACATCATATTGGAGTGATGAACCCTATCCTTATTCCAATATGGAAATGGGATGAAAATACTGGGGATTTTATATCCTGATTACCCAAAACTCCAAGAAAGATTGGGGTGATATGGGTAATTATTGACCAACTCACCAAATCTGCACATTTCCTTGCTCTAAGGGTAGATTTTCCACTAGAGAGCCATACACGACATTATATTATATATGTTGTAAGACTTCATGTAGAACCTATCTCAGTGTCATCTAATTGTGATCCCCTATTTACATCGAAATTATGGAAAATTATTTATAAATCCTTGGATACTGATATTTATGTGAGTACTTCTGCTCACCCTCAAACTGAAGGGTGGTCGAAAAGGATGATCCAAATTTAGAAGACATGTTGAGATCATTTAAACATGATTCTAAATGTATGTGGGATCAGTATTTACCATTGTTGGAGTTTTTCAATAATTATAGTTTCCATTGAAGTATTCAAATGACACATTATGAAGCATTGTACAAAAAAAGATGTTTTACACCAACATATTAGGATAAGGGTAGTGAAAGGATGCTTGAGGGTCCAGATCTTTGGGAGGAAACAATAGAAAAGAAAAATACTATTCAAACCCACATCAATGTAGCTAAAATATAGAAAAAGAGATATCGTGATAATAAAATTAATTTTTTGTAATTTCAAGTGGGAGATCATGTTTTCTTGAATGTATCTTTAGGGAAGGGGGTTATAAGATTTTTGATGAAATGGTAATTTAATCCAAGGTATATTGGACTTTTTTAAATATATATTGAATATAATATGTGGATTATAGTTTGGAAATGTCTCCCTTAATTTATAAGGTTCAAATTTTTTTCTATGTCTCATTGTTGAGAAAGTACATGTCAAACCCAAAACATGTAATCACTTATGAAGGTATGGAATTGGAACCTGACTTATCTTACACTGAAGAGCCTATCTGGATTCTAGATAGTAAAGAATAAGTGTTGGGGAATCAGACACCATGACTGGTAAAGTTACTTTGGAAAATTCAATAAATTGAAGAGGCAATATGGGATCATGATGAACTTATTATGAAGAACTACCTAAATATTTTTATGAGTTAACATTTTGGAATATTGATGATGAAAATTTTGTTAGGAGGGGAGAATGTTACACCCTGTGAAAATACAAATAAATTTATTATTGAATACCTAAAACACTAAGTCTCAATGAAACAACTCTTTGTTATAACCCATCAAATGTCCATAATTTTTCTCCTTCTATGATTTTAATTTTTAAAAAATGACATACACATGTGCGGTCAATAAGCTATTTAGATTATGATAGGATCAACTTAAATTTATGGTGAGTAGTAACATACCCATATTAAGTGCAATGTACCATTATGATTAGTAATATAACCCTTATTAATAGTATTCTCATCATATAATTATAAATAAAATTTCGGCACATTATAAATGGGTGTGAATATTTAAAAAATAATAATTAACAATTTTTTCTTTTTGTGATTAATAAAATTTTAATTAAAATTTTCATTTAATAAAATTATTTCAAATGAAAGTCAATTTCAAAAAATTTATTACTATATAAATATTGTGTTGTCCAATTATTTTAGGATAATTTTATGAGACCTTAGTTAATTTTTGGAACTATTATAAAAGCTGTTTTAAATTAAAAATCAGTATTTTTCAAGTAAATAACGATTTTATATAAAAATTAAATGTCATATATTTAAAAAATTATTTTGATAAAATTGTTTCTATTTTTCAATTCTAAACATTAAAAATGGTTATGGTGAAGTTTTTGGTATTTTTATAAAATTCTTGAATTTTTAGTGAATATTAAAATACGATAATTAGTGATAAAGGTTAAATACATGATTAAATGATTCATATGTGATGAATGGATGATGAAATAAAACATAGATAGTACTCATATGCACTTATTCCTATTTTTAGTCACCTGAATCAACAACACTTCTTGTCTTGAGAACAAAAATATAATGAATTACATATTAAAAAATCACCCCTCTACTCCATTATAAAACCACCCTCAATTCATATTATCTTCACTCATCGAAGAGTTTAAGCATCTCAAATTTCTACTGATCAGTAATCATCGTAATAATTGTAATGATTATTAATAAATGTCTTATCTAATGATTCATCATCATAATATATAACCGAATGATATATATAACAATTTAGACTCATTTATGTTCCTTTATAATATATATGGTCAATTTAAGAGAATTATATCAATTCCACATGAAATATATTACTTATTATCAAGCAGACTGATCATGAAATCAAGGAAAACAAACACCCCAGAACGACAAAATTAAATCATATAACTTATCAATAAAATCATAAATGAACCTAATAAAACATTAATGATTAAAATATATTTATATAATGTTATAAATAATTTAATAAATTAATTAATGTATTTCATTTGAATATCCATGATGTTAATTTCAAGTGCAGAACACGTTCAGACATATGGAAAGGGCTTCCTACCCAAGCCTCCATTTTCTTTCAGGTTACTCTTTTCACTCTTTTACAAAATTATATTCTTATCTATTATTATTTAATCGTTATAAAATCTACTTGTATGTTCCATATATAGGTACCCATCAGAATACATCTTAATTTCATGGGGAGTTCCGTGTTTTAAAATGATATTTCAATAATTCTCTTTGATAAACAAGCTGGATTCAAGGGAAATTCCTTAATTATTAGATATTTTCAAGGGAAATAAATAATCTATTTTACTCCACAACTATTTTTATAAAATAAATACTTTAATTATGAAAAAACTACTATTTTTATTTTTTGTTTTATACAAATTATTTTTTCAAAATAACTTTTCTTCTCAAAGTAAAGGATTATTTTTCTCAAGAATTACATGACGATTTTATTAGAGTATATAAGTCTATTTCAATAATTATATTGAATTTTATTCTTTAAAAAGTATTATATCTTATTTTTAACATCCACTATATTTTATTAAATTGGTTATGATCAGTTTGACTATCGATGTACAATTATTATACCATTAAATTTATAACTCAAGATGGTTAGTCAATAAGTTAATGATTCAGGAATGTAATTTACATTTTATATTTTATTTTCAATTTAAATGTATATGTTGTTAATTTTTCACCAAATTCATAGGACGAATGAATTGGATTTCGTAAGTGATGAGTGTGGCTCACAATAGCCCCTAGATGCATCGGTAGGTCTCCTCAAACAAAACATAAATGGGTTCTGGCTGAGGACTTACCCTTGTATTTCCAGATGTCTTCATCGAGGCCTTGAAAATATGATTTAGTTGTCTAGAATTATGAATTCCTTCATTGTGATATTAGTAACTGATAAAACATGTGATTATTCTCCTATTAGAATATCAATGGTTATGTTTCAAAGTCTTATGATCTTTTATTAAGACATTATTTATTAGATTTTATTCCTACCATATTATGCATAAGTATATTTTTAAAGGCATGTTTTTTTAGTTGTTCATGATTCCTTGTGTTAATGATAACATCTACTATATTACTTACCCTTATCGAGCATCTGATCTCACCCATTTTTTATTTTTTCTCTAGGTTTCCATGATAAATATTATGAATTCTTGGTAGGGATAATCTAGGATCCATAGATGTTTCCAATGGAATTGATATTATGTATTTCAGGTCATTTTGTAATGTGGAACTTATGTTTGTATCTGGTTTTTCAAAACTACAAAACTATTCATTCCTACAGGTTACGACTTTCTTGTAATCATTCAAGTGAAGTAAATTAATTCACCAGTGCTAGGAATCTTGGGTGGGGTCATTACACTAACACCATTTTTATATTCATTTATTCAAAATTATAGGTTGTGTATAATGAATGGAATTAAGGGATAAAATAAAGAGAATAATATTATTCTAAAATAAAATAAAAATTTAATTTAATTTTTTCCAATATAATATGAGATTCATGTATGTGTCTAGTTATCTAATACTACTAAACTAATTGGTAATGTATGATGTTATCACATATATCTAGTAAAAATATAATAATGTGACAACTGTCTCTTGGATACTAGAGTTTGGGTAGTTAAAGATTGCATGAATGTATGTTTAGTAGACACCTTTGGAACTATAATTATAAATGCATGGATTAGGGAACATAATACTATAAACGACTTTTTGGATATATCTAACTATATGATTATATCATAAATCAATTGGTAATGTAGAGTTTATAGTATTTTCAAAGAAATAAATCCCTACATGAATAATACAAGTGGAAATGGTTTTCACATGGATTAATCATAGGGGAATATCCATGGAATTATTCGACTGAGTATATCTCATCCATCATTATGGTGAACAGTGAATGATCTATTAATACAAACATAGTTTTAAAAATCTTTAATTTTTTAATTTTTTAATTTTGAATATTATAGGGATTAATTTTTGGATCAAGGAATTGAGACAGTTTGAGATTCTGAGGATTGGTGTACCTGAAATTAATTTTTTAAATATATTAAATATATTAACATCAAACGTGTGACTTTTCCCTAAAAAGGCGTAATAACTCCATAACTATTTCTTGGATCTAAAATCAAACGGAATCATTGGGTCCAATATGTGTGTTTCGTCCTAGGAATGACACAACCATTGTCGGCATCAGGTATTTATGAAATTTTTTTCATGGACGAAAATGTTAACATAAATTTATATAATTTAAATAATTTATTTCTCATTGATTGAACAACCTAGTTAATCTATTTCACAATGATTGTGCCTTAAAGCAAGTGATATACACATAAGATTGGAATTGAGAGGAATTATTGGAGAGGATTTGATGGAGGATTTTTGGAAGACAGTGATGGGTCATAATAGATCATGTAAGGTGGCCTAATAGATTTTATAAATATCACCAATGAATGAAACAAAGAGCCTTTTTCATTAGTAATTGATCCAAACTCCAGGTAGTACATTATATTTTTTATTCCTTCTTTTTCTTTTATCCTGCACGAATGATGATCAATTCCATGTATAAGAATTGATTCATGCATTCACAATAGATTTATTTGTGTCGGATTTTTTTAATTGTTGTTTATTGTCATATATTTTAGAATATTTTTTTGAATATAGATCGATACTAAATGAAACATTCTGTGTTTCATTCATCACATCTTCTAGATTATGTATTTCTCCACCATTTCCTTGCATGATCATTGCTGTCATTTTTCATTCACATGTGGTTCAACGATTACAATGTATTCAATCTCTACACGACCATTAATCAGCATAATGGATTGATAGCATAGGTATGGCCTGGTATTGATGTTGTGATTTGAGATTCAAGGATAATGGTGGATGGTTTGAGGTGGTAGGAGATCATATTAGACTAAGGGTTCTATTATTATGATGGATACATGAATGTGGATCGAGGTGGAAATAGATTCATATTGAATAATCGATTAATGAGAAGATGAAAGGATACTCTCTAATGAGAAGGTGAAAATGAGGAGGGGTGACCTTATATTGGGGACACTTTCCTAGGACCACAACAGTGATGGTGTTCATAGATGATAGGGGAAGAACTTAATGGTTATGGAAATTCATTGGTTGCATTGCTTGTCATCCATGATCACATGTCATGAAGGACCCATTGGTTATTGTTCTAGGGTTTCATCCAATGTTATATATCACATATAGTGAAACCCTTTCACATTCCATCAAACTCTTTCTGGGTGGGTCAGAGTGTAACAAAAAGGATACAAGGGAATAGGAATACCATATCATATATACATGATCAGAGTACACAAAAACAATATGGTGTACAATGGGATTTTCAAGTGACATGGGAAGAGTATCAGCTGATATCTACCTTCCATTAAATATAAATATTTGTCTTGTATAGATATATTTTCATTCCTTATCAATAAAAACCACACAAGTGAACTACGGTTTGGATGGACTTGTCATTTACCCCTAGTACACTTTGAGTACCCCCTTTAAAAGGTGCTTGGGGAACTCAATTTCTAAAATTTAGACCAATATCAGTTAAGTGTTTTACTTTGGTCCATTCCCTTTATATTACAATGATTCATTATTTCCACATCTATTGATTGTTATTCCCCTCTGGTGGATGAGTCTCAGATAGATTTACAGGGTTCTTCAATGATATCAAAGTGTGATCCTCTATCATTTCTCATTATAACCGAGGTTGGATTCTTAGAATGGAAACAAATATCATGTCTGAGGAATTAACCATCAATATTGTAGTCTGTATCGGTAGATTTTTTGTTACTGTTGTCATAGGATCCCCTATATAGTGGGCTGATCTGAATGGGGTTTTTTGTGTGCCCCAGTATTCATGGGTGGCATCCCCTATCTATGTATCGAGGTGCTCAAAAACTACAAGTATTTCTTGTGAAATTCTCAACATACATATCCTCATAGATGAGGGTATCAGGTTATATAATAATTTGTTGAGTGGGTTTTCCAAAAAGAAATCATGGTTTCATGAAAAATATTGTAGCAGCCAGTTTGGTTGTGACCACCTGGAGGAATGATGTCCTTCCATATTATATCTATGTTTCTTTATTCCTTCGATTTATATATCATTATTATGAGATGATAATTCTATATGATTCATGTTTATTATTTTTACGGTGTCTTATTGGGTGTTTTAAGTCTCACGCCTTCATTCTCTCTCCATATAATTTTCTTATCTTATGTAAACAATGACCATTTGAAGGTGTCATGGGATGACATGAAGTTGGTGGATTAGATATTGAGATAGATATACAATTGTGTTTTCTGTGTGGTTACATTTGATAGTACTCTATTCCTTTTGGGCAGGTTAGACTATCTTCAATTCTTTGTTGGGCTTATATTTGTCCCCTTTATCACTTTTAGTACATTACTATCACACTCTGATATTGAGCTCATAGATGTATGCATGCATTGGTTTATTGTTTTTTACATTTAACCATTTTATTATCTAGGAGATGTGTTTGTGAGTATAGTTACATTTAGATAATTCCTCACATGTGTATGATATTCATACACATCACCAGTTTCAAACCACTAGTCTATTGGAGTTAGTCTTGGGGTAGTCATGGTTCAGGTACTGATGGTCCAGGGACATGAAAGAGTGGTATCATATATGTTAGTCTGACCTTAGTATTGGAGTCCTTTAGGTTGGTTTGGGTTTTATGGAAAAAATTTCAAGCATTTCACCTTCGTTGATCTGGATAGGGACATCTGTGTTGGTGTAGTGGTCAAAATACCCATACACCAAGACATTGATCACCTACCTTTCAGAATTGTACATATAGAAATAGGTTGATGGGAAAACATTGGTAGATACATCATATATGAAGGGGTTGTGGTTTCCTTGTAAATCTTGAATCATATTCTGAGATATAGTATTTTAAAATGGTGGATCTTATATATTTCAGGATTCCACTATGATGATAACCAACTAGGACTCCATTTTGTGATCATGAGGATGATACGTTTTGTGACATGACTTTAGTACAATGTCTTATACCAGAGATAAGACCTCTGGGTGGTTTACAAACTATACTAACACCCATATAACAATGTCTAGCCCATTATTTGTTAGATAATGATACATATAGGATGGGTATGCTAGATGAGTTCTAGAGGAAGTGGCCTCTGAACCTCTACGGTGAGCTATACCCCAATGTGGGTGAGGAATGGATAGAGGTAGTCACTAGAGTCTTCCTCCTTGTAAGGCACCTTCATATTAGATATAATTATTCACAGTGATTCTTCTATATAGATTCTCTAGTTGATGGTGGAGTTTAGTTACCTATTCACATGACGAGACAACTCTCACCATGTTAGAATTAATGCATCCTTATAGGAAGGATTTTGGGTGATCCATATCTAAATTAGTATTCATCTAAGAGATTATAAAACTATAGAGGGGAAGTATGAATGTGGTAGATTATTCATCATGGTTTACTGATCTCTCATGATACTCCATGGATATGGTTCAAGATCCATTATTTATGGATTAAACCATTGAGTATGGATTACTATATTATAATAGGGATTTAGTGATATCTCATTGTATTCCAACCCATGATGGGGCTATTGAGTGGGATACAGTGGGAGAGAGCTTTCTAGAAGAGTAGGAACTGATAGTGGGTGTTATTACTGGCCATCCAGAATATGCAACCCCAACATCATGTATCTAATGGATGTAAAAGGGATTTTCTTATAAATAATTCTTCAAGATACGACACCAAGACAAGATATTAATTATGCAGGGATATCAGGAAGCTTGGCGTCATCTGAGGGGGGGGGGGAGTTTCTCCTATGATTGTTGGGGGAATCTTGAATGAGATTTTTGAACCATCATATAGCTGATCATGAGATAGTTGATGTACCACCATGGTATAGATAGAGTTACTGTAATAGAGGTCAATAGTAAGGAAAAGAGGTATATGGGAATATATAGTTATTGGAAGTGTATAGAGGTTCAACATATTTCAACAACGACCCCTAGGTAGTCCACACTAGGATTATGGAGGCAGGGGTCAGGGAAAAGGCCATATACAGGCTGTGGTGGAAAATGGCTTTGAGGATCTTGAGATTACATGAAGTAAATATTTGTATCTTCCATACCATAGTTTCAATATTGTTATACACATGTTCAAGTCATTTATTTCTTACTAGATCTTTTATTCGAGTCATAGAGATTCTGGTTTTCCCTTTGGTTCAAACATTGTAGTAGGAGATTCTAATATAAGGCGACTCAATGATTTCCATCATCTTTTGATAGATTGATATGAATCTTATAGGTGAATTATTTTTATGGGATTTTTCTATAGAAGTGATGAGCCCTTATAATTTCATTTTAGTTACAGAATCGTTATCCAGTGTTCATGCCCATATTGACTGTATTAGGATGAGAATGTGGGTTTTCCATAGTGATGAGATGATCTTTTCAATTAGATGTGAAAAGAAATCCACGATAGAGAAGGAAATGTACAAGAATAGTATA
Organism: Viscum album; assembly: GCA_963277665.1. Taxonomy (NCBI): domain Eukaryota; kingdom Viridiplantae; phylum Streptophyta; class Magnoliopsida; order Santalales; family Viscaceae; genus Viscum; species Viscum album. The sequence continues at coordinate 1,630,397,320 of OY728159.1, forward strand.
CTGTAGTCGTTTACTTACAACATAGATAGGATGAATTGTAGTGTAGTGAATTCCATGGTCTATAAATTCCCTGTGATGGTGGTAAAGTATGATGACGTCTTTCCTAATGATGTTCAAGGCTTACCTCCATAGAATTAGATATAATTTTTCATTGAACTACACCCTGGTATAACCCCAATATCTGCTCCATCATATCAAATTCCACTCATATAGGTTCTTTAGCTAAGGATGTCGTTGTAGGAGTAGTATGATAATTACATTGTGAGACCCAACATTCCCCCTGGATAGCCCCAATGTTTTTCCCAGATTAAAGATAGGATCATGTGGTTATGTTTGGATTATAGGTTCTAGAACAATGTGACTTTGAAAAATAATTATCTAATACCAAGTATTAAAAACCTCATTGATAAGTTGAGAGGGCGTATTGGTTCTTAATGATTGACCTCAAGTCAGGCTATAACCCACTATGAGTACGTGAAGATGATATATAGAATTTAAAATTATGCTTTCTCTATAGCAACTATGAGTATGTGGTGATGCACTTCAACGTGAAGAAATCCTAAATTGTGTTCATGGGACATATAAAATTAATCTGGCATACTCTCTTATACCGGTTGTTGTTGTTCTTATACATGTTGGTCCTTTTGTGTAATTAGAGAGATAGATCTATCTCTATAAAAGATGGGTGATGCCTTAATAGAGGGGTTATTTCAAGGTGGATTTCTACAAGCGTTTCATATTTACCATTCATGGGGGATGCGTACAGTTAGAATTCTAGAACATTATACCGTGGGTTCATCTGAGAAAATGGATCCAGTGGAGGTCACAGTTTCTTCTCCATCTTATTAGACTATAGATATAGATCACTTGGAAGATAACATGTGGTATTTACAGGTATTCCACATTCCTTTATATAGTAATTATTTACATGGGGTTATATTTGTCTCTTCCTCTCTTGGGGTTGAGGGTACATCATATTCGATCTGGATTCTTGTTAGGTCGAACACTTTTCAAGCTGTTTTGAATAGTTGAAGTTTGGGTAATATGGTTCATCTTAAGAATTATAGGTCTCTGGACCCCCAACATCTGACCCCTTCTGAAGAATGTATGAGGTCCACTCGTTCTCAATAAAAAAAAATCATCATGGTCTCCGGATCAGCCTCAAATGTTATCTTTATGTTCCTCAAATCCAACTATCTCCATATTAAATAAACAGTGTTATTATTTGGAATACAAGGGGCCTGAGGGCTTGGGAAAAGTAATCTTCCTTGGAATATAAATCTCACAAACATAAGGTATCTCTTATATAGGTCCTAGAATCTATGTTGGAAGGGAAGAACATCAATCACTTTGACAAGAAAAAGTGTTCCTTAGAGGCTATGTACGGAGGGCCTCTCAATAGTCGCATTTGAATTTTATGGAGGATTCCAATATCCCTGGAATGTTTTGAAATTATAAAACCATTCATTTATATCAAGGTAAATTATAGTACATCAATACTCATCTTTTCTTTCGTTTATTCTAGATGTTATCCTATAGAGGGTTATATCATTTGGGACCATCTGATGCGTCTAAAAATGGGAAACATTTCATGATTCATTCGAGGTAACATTAACACTGTTAAGGAATGTTCAGAGCAAAAAGGAGGCGTTGTTTATTATTTAAATACTGGGAATATATTGATATATATTTTTTATGAATAAAGGTTTTATAGATAAGAAATTTTTGGGAGAAAATTACATGTGGTGAAACAACCAAAGGGGAAGAATAAAATTTGGTACATGATGAACCTATTCCTATATAATCATCAAGGAATTGAATCCTTCCCTAATTGTAAAGTGAAACATGTCACCAAGTCCTTGCATGACCACTCTACGCTTCTGGTCAATATCAATATTGAAGGTATAAGGGAGGATTATATCTTCTAGTTATCTTCCAACTATGTTAGGGAAGAAATATTCGGGGAGTTGGTGAGTAATTATTGGGAGGGAGTAGTGTAGGGAGGGCCATGGATGGGCTTAAGAAACTATAGCAAGAGGCTCAGGAGGAATATATATGTGTGTGGGTTTTTATGGAAAATGTCTCTAAGAATAACTTAGAGGATCTCATGAGTTACATTTATAGGCTAGTGGAAAGGATACCTATGGATTGGGATGATGATATGATTTCCATCCTAGAATGTAAGAAAAATATATTATTTTTAGAATTTTTTAAAAATTGAAAGGGTTTTAATGTAATGTTCATGGGATCACTTCCATTTTGAGTTGGATAGAAACAATAGCTTATTCAAAAAATGAATGAAGGAGAAGTGGAATTTAAGGAGATTCAACCTCAGGATTGATGATGTTATGTATACCGAGGAAGTAGAGGTTGTACGGGGAAATTCTAGAGAACACATCGAGTGGATTATAGTAGGACCGATCATTATTGTTGATGGTAGGTGGTCAGGGGTTGGTGAAAATGGGTAGTTCATGAGAAACATTTCCATACATGATATGGAAAGAGAAAATTAAATATTGGAGAAAATTCTACATGAATGTGAGATTAAAGTGGTATACTGGGTATGAATTCATAAATTTCCCAATTTCCCAATGGGATCTTGAGTTATATTTATAAGGATATGTGGTTCACTATCAAGGAATAGGTGACTCAGTCAGTCCAATACTACTTTAATGGTGGATCTCTACTGATATATATATGTTCTTCAATGGTGGTTCTGATCCTGTAGGTTAAGAACATATCACCCTCGACCACTACAAATCTATATTCCTATGTAACTTCCATTATATGATTCTTCTCCTACCATCTGAATATAAGGATCAAGGTAAACATTCCTATAATTATATTTCATTAGAAGCATGGAATCATGAGAAGGAGAATCCTCCATGGGGATAATTGAATCACTAATGAGATAGAATATGTCATTAAGAAGAAGACTATTGAATCAAATAGTTTAATAAATTTTGATATAGACAATGCCTGTTATCTGGTTGAGTAGAGTACCATTTATATGATAATGGGGTTCCTAAACTTTAAGGATTGGGTGTGTGACTTGTTCATCGCTTTTTATTCTTCTATGTGGATTTCTAATTCCGTTTAGCAGAATGAGATTTAGTTTCTTTAAAATGGTACATTTCTTAAGGGTGGTCTTGTGTCACCCATCTTATTTATTCATGATCAGGATTTGTTGAATTCAAACATCAAGCATGGTATCTTTGAGGGTAGGATCCTTCATAACAAGAATATATGTGGGTTAGATATTGTGTCCCGCCTCATGATTTCTGATGAAATTATTTTTTTGACAACTGTAGGTTTAAAAATCTATTAGTGTATTCAACAAAATGATGGAGTTTTACAATTAGTGGAGTGAAAAATGAATCAATCAAAATATGATCAGTGTTTATATTTAAAAAGTTTATGCCTATATTTGAAGTATCCACTTCCCTGAAATGTTAGGATTCCAAATAAAAATATTACCAATGTAATAGTTTGGGTCTGCTATGTCACATGGTAAGGTAAGAAGAATTTTCTTTTAATTTTTCATTAATTGCATATCAGGTCATATCTACAGTTGGAAAAACATATTTCTATCTTTTTGTGGGAGTATTACTCCTTTTAAAAACCATGTTATATTCCCTACCTCTTTAAATTATTTATGTGATTAAAGTGCCTAAAGTAAAAAACTTCTTCCTTGAAAATATTTTAACATCATTCATTTGGGATGATAATCAAGAAGAAAAATTACATAAGGTTTCTTAGGGCAGCATGGCTACACTGATCGAAATGGGTGGTGTTAATAAATGTAGCCTCATAGACACTATAAAAAGACTACAAGAGATAGTTGCATGGGATATCATTGGGGTAACATATATACATGCTAGATTTATGAAATACTAGTATATAAGAGATTGGAAGAAGGGGTAAAGCACTCTAGGAAGTATTCATATATTCCAAGAAGTATCTTTGACTAGATTCATATTATGAAGGACATAATTTTATGGGTGTTGGGTTGAAAAGTCTTTCAGTTTTAGAAGGATAACATGTTGGGTAATAATATTTTATTCCATGTTTATTTAACTCCAAACATCACCATTTGGATGGAATGAAGTTATCCAGTTCTCATCCACACGATTATCTCTGATTCTCAATAGATGTTTTTTGATTGTATTAGTTAATGGATGAGCCTGACTCACATGTTCTCAATGAGACTTCAACTAGTTTATTGAATGACATATATATTTTTTCATCGATCTAGGATTACAATGAGAGTGAATCATGGGAATACATATTATGTTCCAAAAAGATACCAACTAAAATGCATTTTCTTTTGTGGATAGTGAGGCATTGTTCCATTCCTAATGACTATAATGTCAATCAAAGAGGTGTTTCATTGTCTTCAATATGCTGTTTTTGTGAGAGGACAATATAGAAATCATGTTGGAACCTTTATTCAAGAAGGAATGGTCATGTGTTATATGGTACATCATGTAAAAGATGTGGGGATATCAATGCATGAGGTGTATATAAAGAATTTCGTTGGTGTTTGGTTCTATGGGTTTGATCAGAAGGGTGGTTCCATTAAATATAATAGCATGGTGTTTGCGGTCATGTGGTGGGTTCTATGAGATGCTATGAACAAAGAGAGGGAGGGACACTTTAATTCCCACATTTCAAATACAGTTCAATCGGATGTACTAGAAGAAAAAAATTAGATATCTAGTTATTGGTGGAATGGTTAGGGATTACTACATTGGAATTCATCCTAATAGTGTTAGCAATACTATTATCCATGTTACCACAACACTGGGGAAATGGATCAAGTGGGTGTCACCCAGTTATGGCTTTAATATAAACATCAATAGATCTTATTTTTAGTGGATGATGAGAGGAAGAGGCTTGGTTCATGATGGTATGTGATATATTATTTTAGGCTTCAACTAATTTTATGGGTCTAGCAATTCTCTGTGGTCTGATATCAGGTCTCCTCATAGTTGTATTATTTTATGTAGGTTGTATAACATTAATCTCTCAATAGTGGGATCTGTTTTTACAATTATGGTGGGTTCCCTTACTGATAATGGTAGTAGTTTGTGGGACATAAAATACTTCATTAGGAATTCCAAGATTTTTATTGGTCAACGTATCAAATTCATACACATTTGGATAGAAGGTATATTTTCAGTAGATATCCTAGACATTAAGTTAATCTCAACTGTGAACCACATTATTTATCATCATTTTGGATCTATCCCCTATGATTCCATGTCTTCCTTATATGATGATGCACTTGGTTTACATCAGCACAAACCACTATGATTTTGTGGATGAAGAATAAATAGGTATTTTTGAATGATTGAAGATAGTGGAAAGGAGACAGTGTTTTGTGATTCCTCTAGGTCCAAACATGGATGTTTCATAACAAAAATAAAGGTACAGATTACCTATGGTTCCATGATATTGAGACCTCATGAGAAAAAATTTGTGTCCGAAGATCTTAAGTTAGTAGTGGAAGGATTCACTGTAATGTATCGGTAATACTACGCTATGGGGGAATGGATTATCATCTACTCTTACTACAAGAGTCTCAAGTATATCTTCTACCATAAAAATCATAAATAGAGGAGGAGATGATGACTAGAGCTCTTTTAGGAATATGAAAAAAAGATTAAATTTAAAAATAAGGAGGTGAATGTGGTGGAGTACACTCTCAATGGGAGATCATTTCCACAGTTGTTGGCCGAGGCACCAAATTAGTTATATTCATTATAGATTTACATAATGGAAAATGATGGTTATTCATATATTATATTTATGGTTGTTACCCCCAGCTATTTTAAATCTTGTTATGGAATCTCAACACAAAGATATTGACTATGATACCTTATGCTCCCATATATCCACAATGTGTTGTCTTGATGAATATTCTAATGGTGGGATGCACATTATTCATTTAAAAGGATGGATGATGGTACCATTGAAATTTTTGGATGAGGTGATGAGAGGATATTAGAGATCAAAGTTTTTTGTAAATCCACATGTGGAAATGATGTAACAGGACCAATGATGTCAGTTTTCTTAGCTATGCCTGAAGGATTGTGTTTTAATGTATTTCTCTTGATGCCTTGCTTCCTAGAAAGAGAAGGATGAGAACCGGGTTCCAATTGGTTTAGATCAACCCCATGAGGTTCCAAAGTAGAAGTTGGATGTGCTATCCATGAAAATGAGGACAAGGTTATAATGTATGTTCAAGAGACACAATGAAATCTTAGGGATTGTAGACCAATACACTAGGATAGCCATGTTCCTAGCCATTAGAGAGGAGATTTCAGTAGAGAGATTTGGAAAATTCTACAAGAACAAGACAGTTTGGATCCATGGAGTTACCTTGATGTATATTTCAAACCATGATTCTCAATTCACATTGTGATTATAGGGAGGATTGCTGGAGGCCTCTTGGACTCGATTGTGGCCGAGCACAATATTTCATCCCAGGATGGTGACTAGACTTAGTAGACTATTCTTGTTTTGGAGGACATGATATGTTCTTTAATGTTATATTTTTCAATAGTTGTGTGGATCTCCAACATTTGGTGGAGTTTGTGTAAATCAACGACTATAATTCCACAATGGGTATGGAACCTTTTGTGGCCCTATATGAGAATCTCTATAGTTTAACAGATTATTAGGCTTATTTAGGTGAGTCATTACTCATTGGATTAGAGTTTGTAACAATGAATAAATAGAAGGTGCATATCATCCAAGAGATGATGAGGGTAGTAAATTGACCTCATCATTCCTATTCATACTGATGACCGAGACCTACAGAGTTTAAGGAGGGAAACATGTGTTTCTTATGGTCTTACCTCAGAAAGGATAATATATATTTCTCCAGTGATTAATGTTATCCATAAGATTCTTTTTCTATTCCATGATACTTCACAGGGTGTGTGATGTTTCAAAGTGCTTAGATCTACTACTGAAGTTAGATTGGGTTCATGAAACCTTCCTCATGTTGCAGTAGAGGGGGTATGCGTACAACCCAGTGCAAGTGTACACAAGGTTAGTTTGGACATGAAGGATGGTGATATTTTTGTTGAGTAGTTGGTGGAGATCATTGATTTATAGGAGATGATCCTTTATGGGTGACCAATTCCCCTAGTGTTTGTCTGGTGGTAGCACTGGAATCATTAGGGGAGCACCTGGTAGATGGAGTCCCAGATGGAGTCCCAATACCATCATCTTTTTGAGATGGGTTTTTATATTTTTATGGAAAAAATATCAAATGTGTGGGGAATGTAATAGAACATATTTTTATATCTAATTATTTATAAAATTATTTGGATTATTTATAGATTTACGTGCTAAGACAATGTGATATTATGAGGCCTGATGTGCTTAAACTTAATTATAGAAACATATTAAATATATTAATATCATGCATATGAAATTTCTATAAATATGTATAATAACACCTGAAAGGAGGCTCAGATTGAAAATATGAGGGCATCATTCAGTATAAAAAAAGTTCTCACCTTAGATACAACATTTCATTTTTCAGCATCGAGATTTTCTGATAATTTTGCCGAAGGCATCAAGATTATTATATAAATTGATTAATTGTTTTTCTAAATCAACATGATTCATGTATTTAATCATGATTATACCTCAATCCTATGGATATCAACATAATGTATGGATTTAGAGGAACCATTAAAGAATATTTTTTGGAAGAACATTGGAAGATGACGTCAAATCATATCAGATTGTAGATCATGGGGCAACAGATTTTGTGGATCTCACCAAAGAAAGAAATGAAAAACTGTTCTTCATCAGTGATTGATACAAACTCCATGCCGGATGTTTGATTTGTGTAATTATATCCCTTTTATTTATCCTAGTGAAAAGCGGATCAATTACATTAACGAGAATTGTTTCACGTATCAATGGTAGATTTATTTGTGATAGATTTAATTTTTATTGGTTATTTTCCCCTATGTCCTTCTACGTATTTGAAAAAAAATCAAGGATGACCGAACAAAAACAGAGGATAATTACTAAAATCTTTTTTCTTTTGGATTTATCCCTCATATTATCAAATGATTATAATGAGAGTTTTTTCTCATTCATCGATGGTTACCCATTATTGGATCATTGCACAACCATTATTTGATGCAACAGATTGATACCATGGGTATGGCCTACTTTTGAGGATTCAATATGAGAATAAAATATTATGTTGGATTATTATATGATAAATGAGACTAGATCAGTCCAAGGGCTCTATTCATGCATTGGATACATGATTGTGGCTCGAGGTGGAAATAGATTTGGCTCGACAGATCAATTTTATAGGTTATAGAAAGTTATAATATATTGAGAAGGTGATGAAGAGGCTATAAAACCTCAGATCCATGATTCTTGACTCTAATCATGGTGGAGGCCACATATTCTAATGACTGGGGAATAACTTGATAGTTCTAGAAATTTTCAGGTCACACGACGTGAAATCTAGAATTATAGACTTTGATTGACCACATGGCTATAGTGCCATGTTTTCCTCCAGAGTTAAATTTTACGCATTGTTTGACCCTATAACATGTCATGTGACTCATGTTAGGAATATCAGCCTATAACCCAGACGTTACATTAGAATGATATTACCTAAGTACATGGATATGGCCAGAGTACACAGATATGGTACGATGTAAATGGGTATGGCCAGGTGGCACTTGTAGAGTTCAAGCCACTCTCTACATCTCGTGTACTATTACTACATGTTTTGTATATTGATATTTTTATTACATGTGAGGCATCACCACACAAGAAGACCATATGTTAGTTGGAAACACTGTGTACTACTAGTACACATGGTGTATGCCACTTTATGTGTATTTGGAGCCCTTCATTGTTTAGTTTTTAGCAGTATTGGATGATGGTGTTCTGTTGGCCCATCCCCTCAAGGGTACAGTTTATTATTAGATCCTCATCTCTGGATTGTTAGCCCCTCTGCATGGTGAGTCTGAGATATAGTTTATGGTGTCCCTACATGAGACTATAGTGCGATCCTATATCATTTCTTCTTATACCCTAGGCAGGGTTCGTAGAATCGGTGTGACCTCGATGTAGAAGTCATTGATTCTCCATAAAGTATGCCATATCGGTAAGTTTCATGTTATAATTTAAATTTAATACCCAATATAGTTGGTTGATCCAGATATTGGTTATGGTGTCCCCCAACAGTTCTAGGTGTTATCCCATTTCTGAATATCAAGGTATCCAGAGACCATTGAGAGTTCATGGGTGGGGCCAATGATTATAAAATCCGGGATTAGTGTCTCTATTGATTTCATGGCATGTAGAGTGGGTTCTCTCGAAATGATTATTTCATCGAGTGGATACATGCGGTTGTTAGTTTTCTTAACTGCTAAAAAGTAAGGTTTCCATCTTTAGTATATTAGGGTTTTTATTATTTCATTGATTGAAATATCATTGCTATGATATGACTGTTATTTATTCATTATTTTTAGTGTTTTTGGGGTGTCCTACTATATATTTTTATACTCACCCCTATATGGGATCTTATCCCATGTGTCTTGTATTATGTATATGATTTCCCTTTAGGTGGTGTTATGGGAGGACTGGGAGCTGGTGGAGTACATCTTTAGCTTGAATGATGGAGGTGTATTTAGGGTGGTTGAATGTTATAATAGACACCTCATTTTCATCATGTTGGAGAGTTTTTAGATTTTTCAAGGTTATATTTGGCCCGTTTATCACATTAAGTGTTTTACTATCAAACTTTGATTGTGATATCATTGATGTATGCATACATGGATTTCAATTATATTAAATTTCATCATTGTTTGGGATTTTATATTTCTGTGTGTGTGTTTAGGTGAATTAAAATAATGCCTCCCATATTTTTTATATGACTAATCAGTGTTTGTATCCACCCCCCAAACTATTGTAGGCAGTAATAAGGTAGTCATATTTTATTCTGCGTTGCTCTAAATCATGACATAATTTTACCTTCCTGAGTTAATTTACATTTTCATTATAAACCCTTATGAAATATTTAAACATATTTTCATAAATTTATGGAATTCCCAATGATACCAATTCTATTATTTTATGATTATCCACACATAAATTTTCAATTTATTCCAAGGATTTCACCAGTTTCAGAATTCTATATTATGATTCATAATGATATGATCTAATCTACTATATTCTATTGTTTAGAAATGTTTAATAATGTAATTAATGGAAAACATATCAACAACGGTAATCAATTTAGGTTTTTACCTTGTGAGATAGTCAACATGATTAGTGATGGTCGTAAAAAGATAATGATTATATTAGGAAAATTATCACAGCTTATGAAAAATAACCTTTTCCTTTAGAAAAACCAATTTTTTCATATCATTATTCATTTGTTTAGACCAATTCATTCTGTAGTGACCTATATCATTTAATAGAAATACTAATCAATTTATATTTAATTCATGTATCAAGTCCCTATAAATTATTTTTAAGGATTTTCTAATTATTGAATGGGATACAGATATTATGGAAGTGTATTGTTCAAATTTATATGTTGATAAATATAGGATTATAATTACAAATAAAAAGGAGTAGGAGGATATATAGAGAATATATTTGATGATTTTTCAATACATATTATTTTTAAAATACATTTCTTATTTGGAATGATAGGATATGGAAATAAAATTCCTTAATCTATGATATAAAGAAGATGAAAGTGTTATTGAGTATAAGGAAAACTTGGTTAGATTATAATGGCAGGCTATAGACGACATATGTAATACAAAAATAAATATTGGTTATTTATTTGAGAAGATTAAGAAAATACTTTAAATGGTATTATTTTCTAAATCATCTTCATCATATGATGATATGGTACTAATTTCTATCAATATGGACAAAAAACTCACCATTTCATAATTTTTTAATGGATGATTTATTATATCATATTACAATATTAAATTAAAAAAAGTTATTTTTAAATATGTATCAATTGATGAATGAGATAAAATATTAAGAGTGGAAGTTATATATTTTTGGGGTTAAATATTTCAAATCTAAAATTTGGTTTAAAATAATAATAAGTTCAATAGCTTTCTTAACACACAACATCTAGATTCAAGTAAATTGGGAAATATTTAAAAAAAATATTATTTAATTGTTACCATTATAACCTTGCCTCATAATTAGAGGGTATGAATATGAGTAAATTAATTGTTAAATATATGTATAATGATTCTATATAATAAACATTTATTGAATATAGGTTTTGAAACAAGCAACCAATTTTTTGTGAAGTCATTTTATGCTCACGAAATTGATTTTATTATAAATTTAATTTTTTTTATTTTTTAATGTTGAATTTATAATTCATTTTTATCACTTTTAGAAAATATATTTTATAAAATTAATATTATTTATGATATATTCATGTTAAAAATAACATAGTGTGAAATATTTATATTTTTTGTAATGATTCATTTTTACTGAATTGTGATAAAATACTGATTTTTCAAATGTTTTCATTTCATTTCAAAAAATAAAGTAATTTAAATGTTTAATTCTATTTTTTTATTTTGTATTAAAGTGTAAAATGTTCCATTTTATTTATAATAATATAATTAATTAAATTTTAATTATCAATATTAGATATTTTGATACAATTTATTTTTTATTCTTTACACATATTCTTCTATAAACTCTTTATTGTTGTATCTAGAACAGTTATTTCAAAGTGAATATATTTTAAACATTGAAATTTAATATTGAAAAATAAATTCAATATATGAAATCATGATTTCAATATTTGGTATATATTTCCATTTTAGTTTTGGTTGTTATGAATAGTTAACATGGTAAATTTTGACACCTCGGTAAGAATAAATCGGGTAATTAAGGATAAAATTAATATGATAATTAATTAATATTTATAACAAATTTACCTGTTATCTGTTGGACGAGTTTATTTCAACTAGATTCATCCAATATTTTACGATATGTAATTTTAGTGCCACTTTTCTTTTATAATGTCTTTAATATTATTTTAAGTAAGAAATAAAAAATGTCATTATCTTTAATTTGATACGTTTAATATTTTTTCAAACATATGGAAAGAGGTTATGTTTTGTTAAAAGATGATATTTGGATGATTAATTAATTTTTCAATCATAATTATTTATTTTTAATTTTTAATTATGGAATATTTACAATTAATTCTTACATAACAATGACAAGGTACATGTTGAAGTAATATAAAATTAAAATAAATAATTTTTTAAAAGGTTAAAACTAATATAATTTGGATGAATTATTGTGTTACAAGATTTTTGAAGATATATATTACATATTATTTATTTTTTAAATGTTCATATTAAAATTCTATTTTTTTAAATTTAACTATTTGAATAATCTATAAAATTAATTTAATAATATCTTATGTCATATAATATTTTTTAATTTGAATTATAAATAATAAAAATATTATATTTCCACTTGTAAAATGGATTTGTTTTAAATTATATAAAAAATTCAACTTATGGGTCCCAAATCCTTTTATTGTAACATTCTTTACCACTAAAGACTAAAAAACATTGATATCATGGTAATTATCAATGGAGTTTAGAGGGGGTAAAAACTTATAGATGAGGGTCCAAAAATCACCTAAACAAGTATATATATTATTATATTAAATTATTTATAGTTATCGTAATCCAATATTTTCAATATATTAATTTTTATCAACTAGAAGTGGAAATTAATTTACCATAATTTAAAACATTAAATTATACTAACGGTTCCCCTCCCCTCACTTATAAGAGGTCACTATCTCTCATCCCTTATTAAAAAACAATGATCACTCTGGCTTATCCAATCACAACACTAATACCAAAATATCTTCATTAGTTTGTTCCTATAACTGTCATTCTTATTACAATACCTTTCATTCAGGGATTGACTTGTAATTCAAAGGAGGTCTCTCAAAGAAGATGTTATCATCTTTAATAACTCTTTAATGTTTATTTATTATTATACATAAACAAAATTTCATGTAAAAATACAAAAGTATTTAATACTATATATTAAATATATTGATATGGTTTAATGAATATTGGAAAAACATTTCCCACATCCTTTCCATCTTATTGAGAGTGAAAACATCACTCTTGCGTACACTCGACATACCATCTCCACTAAGTGGTGGAATTCATTTTCCTCACCATTTTTTTGTATGGTTATAAATATTGAACTAATTAATATATATTATATATATTAAATAATTATTGTCTTGGAAATATGATATATCATGTAACATTTAACCATTCCACACTTTAAAAAATTATAATGTCACTTGTCTGTACAATAAGATAACCGCCTCAATGATGTTATGGGATTTATTTTTATTTCAAACCATTCAATAAGGATACTGCATATGTAAATAACATATATATATTATATTTATATAACGGTTAAAAAATAATATACGAAGGACCTACTATCATGAAATATGTATCGAAACTATCAAATCAAAATATATAAGAAAAATGAAATAGTTTAAATGTAGAAATGATGATTTTTAAAGAATAATTATTAATAAAGGGTGCTAGAAAGGTATGATTAGATAAAATTTTATTTTACATGTATGTATATTGTTCTTTAATATTATTATAATGTATATTAATTTATTATAAAGTAGGTTTAAATATATTATGGAGAAATTTAGACCTATGCTAAAGGTTTATTTCACAATCATACCATTATTCAGGCTATTTTTTATACGTTTCTATTTGATGAATTATATTATATTTCTATAATAATCCCAATTTATGTTCTTATAATATAGTTATTTCCAAAAATTAAAAGTTTTCTCTTAATTTTTCTCACTCTATATACTCAAAAGTAAAAAAAGAATGTACTTAAGGGAATTTGATTTTTTTTCTTTTGGTTGGGAATATTTACCTTCCATTACCATATTTTTATTGAAATATTTTATATAATGTATTTAATATCACAAAAAAAAGTAATTAAAATTTTACCCTTTTTTAAATTATAAAAAATATCGGAAAGGAATCTTCTTGTCATTTGAAAATGAGGTACTTTTTATCGAAGGTTTGAACACAATAATTATTTTAATATGAAATATGAAATTTATTTTAACAATATCATGAGTACCATTTACCTTGAAAAATACTTCACAAGTTTCCATGGTTATTTCTAATGAAATGTTTTCCCTATGTTTTTTAAAACTATGAGATTTAAAAAATATATATTTCAAAATAAAAAGGGTATTATCCTTAATAAATCATCCGTTTATATTTTTAAAGTATTTTTTGCTATGTCAATATCCTATAAAAAATATTATGAATTAATTATGATATACTATAATGATACCCTCCAATATATTTCTGTGGATGACATATGATTAGTTGGACTTTGGACTCTATTGACATTGTAAATTCTTGTTCGCCAAATACAGATTATTATTTATTGTTATAGCATGCTGAAAATGTTGTATTTTTTATTCATATTACCAATTAATTGGAATTTTTATGGGATGGGTTGAATCTAGAATTTCATAGCCCCTCAATGCATCAGTAAATCTAGTTAGGGAAAAAGGTGGGGAATATAACATAGGCCTTACCTATTTATGTAAGATGTCCCTGCTCAAGGCCTCGATAATATGTTTCAAATGTCGTTCCTTATTCATTACAACTTTATTAAATTATCTATTGATGTACATTTAATTATTTTAATAGTTATGATATCAATGTTTAAGTTTCGTACACATGTTATTCTTTATATTTAATTATTTGAGTATCATTATTCATTCCATATTATTCATGCCTTATTTATATATGGTTTTATGTAGTACCTTACAAAGAATATAACATCACCCTTTTCTCATGTTTCCATTCCCCAATATTCCATGAAGTGAACAATGATATAAATGAATGAATATTCTCCAAAGAATAGTGTTTCTCTCATAGAATATCCTATGTTATAATTTATGTTTTAAATTGTATGCATCATGTTTTTGAAGACCTCTAAACCAATCAATATATTTGAATATGATTATTTTGACTAGTTCCAAAGTAATAAATTATCCACCAGCTTTCTGATACTGGGTTTAAGGTATTTATATCTTAGCTATTTTATGACATACCCGATTAGATGATTGAGGTGATAACAAGTAGTGTTATGGAATAATATAACACTTATTAATTTGATTGAATTTTAATCTCATAATATAATCCTATGTTATTCTAGTTTTGTATTCATACATATAAGGATTCATTTTGGAATCATATTCCCACCGCCAAATCACTTTTTCCAAACTATATTGAACTGTAACACTTCACATGACCCACAAGTTTGTGTTACCCACAATAAATTGGAAGCCAAATATATTTACCCATATCCAAATGTATCATATTCAAAAGTAACATGAAAATTCATTTGTATAAATTGATTTATATGAATCTAATTATCTCTCTATGTGTTTGTTCGAAGCGATAGAACACCAACCACATTCCCCATTCAAGAATAGGAATAATCTTCCATGATGATATTTGGTCCAATCCCAAGTTCCTATACCATAGGATATGTTATTCAAGAGGGAATTATAATAATCATAGCTATAAATCCAAATGTTTAAAAACTATATTAATAATCGAAATTCATTCTTATAACATTAGTTACAAACATAATTCAAGTTAAATAAAAAAGAAAAATTAATTATGGAGTCATTTATAGCAAGTAATGTAATGTTCTATATCATAAAATTAGATTGAAATTTAATCTGAACCATATATTTATGAACAAAAATGGGAATAACCTATAAATAAATAAATAGTATATATATATAAACATATAATAATTTTTTTTGAACATTTCATTATTAAAATCTATTTATATTTACTTTTAAAATATATGCTTTATTAATTAACAAAAATCCATAAATTTGAATATTACAATTTTTTAATTTTAATATGAAAATTTCATATTGAAATATATCTAAAATATCATTTTAAATATTTGATATTATAATAAATTATTATCGAATTTAGAACTCAACTTCTATTTTATAAAAATGTTACACAATCTATATATGTTATAATTAGTTTATCAAAATAAGACAGTTTTATTTTAAAAAATTCAAAACTATTTATGGGAATTCATAATTCATAATATAAATAATTTCAAATTACTACCTTATTAATGAAATCTGTAAATAATTTTATAAATTACTTTTTTATGACTATAAAATAAACACTTTTATTTATAATCCCTAATGCATGGAATATTAAAATTAAAAGGTTTTTAGATTTTAAAATTTAATATTTAGGTTGTATTTAATAATAAATGCTTTTAAATATTTATTAAATAGTTATATGACCATTTATAATTAATAAATTAATAATCCCTTCATTAAATAATAAATATTCATAAAACCACTTATATTTATGATTTATTATCTATAATTTTAATAATAAATTTCAATTTTAAATTAAAAACTATGGTACTACATATTCATTAAAAACATGATCTAATCGATACCAAGGTGTAGATTCTGAAGCTATTTAGGTGTTCTAGGACTTATGCTACTTCATAGTGTTCTTGTTGAATCTATTTTGATGGATCTCTTCACCTATGTAAAATAAAACCCACCCCACGACATGGTGGATATTGGAAGTCCATTTCACACATGTTAACACATGGGAACCAAAATGGTTTCCTTTCCATTCCCTAGTGACAAATTTATGTCCTTTTTTCATGTGTTAACCATTAAAAATGAACAGAAATACATGGAACTTTATCATGTTGATAGACTATCCATTCCATTTTGGGAACTGAAATAGTGATATATTCTCCCTTATTCTCCATTTCTCAAATTCGATTTCATAAACTAATAAAAATAATCCTTATGTTTCCATTGATAAGTTTCATGGTTATTGACTAGAACATAACCAAATTAACAAAAGAAAGAGAATCCAAAAAAATTTGATTTCCATGAAAGATAAATTTTACCATGTGAAAACTGAAAATTAATAAAGTTGCATACCATCTACCAAAATTTCTTGTGAAAAATTTCTGATCATTATCTGATGCGTTTTTATGACCCCAAAGTGTAATTCCCCAACCCCAGTTACCCAGAGTCGGTGAATTATTACATAACATTGACATGTTCACAAAATAACATGTCTCGAAACACTGATTAGTTTAGTAGCCTTGGAATTACTAGATACATTCATAAAGTTTACATTACATCATAAAATGAAAACTACAACAAAATATTCTCTACAGTCCACACTCATATCCCCTCATACTATCCCAACAGGTCATTCATAAAATACTTCTTCACATCCTAAGAAAAATAAAACATAGAAAGGGGTGAGCTCAAATGCCTAGTAAGGATAGTAATATAGAGGAAACTTTCATAAATAATAATAAACATTTAAGGCAGTGTATAACTAAAACAAAAGCCTTTTAAAATTTATCTTCATAATAATATGTTATAAATAAAATTAAATAATTCCATTTACTTATTCACATTGATATTCTACTAGTCGAATAATCACATGCAATATCAATAACCACTTTCATAATGATGGAATGCATAATGCCAGACTCTTATAACCACATAGTCAAGGCCTTGTGCCAAGAATGAAAATAATATTTTGTCATGGCCTTGTTCCAAGACACTATTTTGTCTCATGAGACCTACCGATGCATCGAGGAGCTATAGCGGGCTCCACCCGTCAATTACTATGTCCAACGCATTCCTCATATGAACATGTTTAAAGATAACATAAACATTCATAGTAAAAATAGTATACGAAATGTCAATACGTTCTCCATAAAACATGAATTCTATAAAAATCACACATCCATAGTCAAATATGTCACAAAACCTTCATTACAATATGGAAGTTTTTTGTCATAATAAATAAAATTCAAATAAACATAAAATCCATCAAATGATGTTGACATAGATGAAATCAAAAATATTTGAGAGAAATAACTCTTTTTTAAAATCATTTAAAAGTCACATAATTATAAAAGAAAAAAATTTAATTTTAAAATATTCTTATAAGCTTTTAAGGGAAGATTCGACGATTTTATAATGGCGGAAAATAGTCACACCCGCCGTATAAGTTAAAAAAACATTCTTACCTTAATTGTGTCTAAAAGGATAATTATGACCTTCTTTGGAAAATGACAGAAATATTCCTTTATAAAATTCTTATAAAAATTCAACAATGTTATAAATGACTTTAACCCATAGTATGTAAAATATAAATAATGATTTGAAATTCATTTTTATGAAACATGGATGTGGATGATAAAGAGGTTCCAGAAGATAATTACGTATAAACAATCTCGAATAATGAAGTGATTGTGAAATAAAACCTTACCTTGTACTTTTCCTCGGTTAAGGGTAGGTTATCGTCATTTATAATGTTGAAAAATTGTTATTAAATTATACAAGAATCATATACATTAATATGATATCATACATGATCTTTTAACGTTGATTTGTTAATAATATCTTAGTATTATCATCATTTCGGGTGTCAACGGATTCGTTTTCCTTTATATTATTTGTTATGATTGCCATATTTGTTATGGATGGGATGTATATTATTAATATACAGAATTATATCATGTTTCGAAAAATTATTTTTAATCATCAAATGAAATTTAGTCTTGAATGGATACTATGGGGAATGAACCTCATCGTGTTCATGGAGACTGTAGTCCGTACGTACGCACGAGCAACAATATCATTCTTTTGATATTAAAATAATATATAATTGGATGGTATATAATATATAAAGAATCATTATCATGTTATATTTATTTTTTACATGAATTATACATCATTATTATACCCATCTAAATAATAATATATTGAATAACAATTACAACACAATGTGGAGACGGTAGGTCGTACGTACGCACGTATGGTGACACGTCATTCAAGGGATGGATAGAATAATGAATTTTGTTGTTCCATATTTATAATAACATCATATTATATATATGATTCTTTAGTTATTATTATATAATGGAAATAACAAGGAAATAAGATGTTGAAGAAGAAAGGAACTCGAAAGAGGGTGGTGAAATCATTACCTCTTCTTCGGGTTCTTCATTTTGATTGGATCAAAAGGGCGCCTTAGGGTGGCTTTCTGATGAAACAAAGGACTCTAGGTTTAATTTAGTGAAGTTGAGAGGATATTTGGGTAGGTTTTGGCCAAGTAAAAAATTCTTTTAAGGTGTAAATTGGAGAGATGGGGGAGTGCCCTTTTATAAGAGGGGTGAGGGGCACCTTAGGAAAAGCTAGAAATATTATTTTATAATAAATTCTTATTCTGTTTTTAATGGCTCCAAAGTAGATTATATAAAGTTTAAACTGGGTATAGGTCTAAATCATTTCATCCAATAGATTTTAGAGAGGTTTGGGTCACTATATTAACCTTATCATTTATATTTAACTCTTAGATAAATAGTTTGACATTTACCATGTCTCTTTGTATTTTTATATTATATAGTTAATAAAAATACTATATACATCCAAGAGACCCTCAAGTGGTCCATTAATGATACACCTATCATGATATAAGACGTTTTTTCGACCCATAGATTTTTAGGAATAGAATATCAATTAATAATATAATATTTGTTTTAAAAACTCTTTTATGTCAATTTTGACACTATTTGGTATTTTGTTTTCGATAATTTCATAACAGCATCATTACTTTGAATAAAATTTATATAACCAATAATAATATTTCATATTAACATATAGAATTATAATAATTCATAAAAAGTCTCAAATTACATTTATTTTGATATTTATAATACCAATTATTTTAATATTTCATTAATTAGGTAATTACTGCATCACCATTGTGTCACAAATAAATTATATTATATAATGTCTAAAAATTATAAATAAAATACTATTATGTAGGAAATAGTTTTATATTTCTAATGAATATTTATAATTGAATTTATCTTATGTATAACCCTATATTAAAAATGTTTTGGTAGTTAATCATTGATTTTAACTCTTTTTAATCTTTTTTGAATTAAATAACAATAAATTTCCTAATCTAATCCAAGTGGACCTAATTGATAATATTTTTTTCCTAAGGTTGTTTATGGTCGTGATAAACTTGTAAAATATAATTAGTACATGTTTTAGGTTAATATTAATATCATTTTTACCATTAATTACCCTATTTACCTTTAACTGTGGTAAATAAAATTAAAAAGTTACTATTCAACAAAAATTATTTTTATCTTATTGAACCAAACATTAAACCTTGATATTAACTGTGTCATACATAGTTTTTAATTTACACTCACAGATGTGGTAAAATTACGTTTTATTTGAATTTTCAAATTGTCCTAGGAGGTGGGTAAAAGACGGTGAATAATTCCATAAAATTTTTAAATATGTAAAATGATTCTAAACTAACTCCAATGAATTAAATTCAACTTATATAGGTTCTATGTATCCATTTTGACCATAACTAAATTTAAATAATGTAAATAATTATTTAAATAAAAATTCAGTTTTAAACTATAACTCAGTGTTTTTTCACTATTCATAAAAAATGAATGTTTTCAGAAAAATACAAAAAATTCACCCTAAGATAATTTTGATATTCTGAATCCCGAAATTCACCCTAATAATGAAGTCCATTTTGAAAGAAAAAATTTATAAAAATTTCAAAAAGTGGATATTACTATTCATAACGGCTAGTTTGATTGGTTGTGGTGTGTGTTAGAACTTGAAGTTCCGTACAACACACGCTACTATATTATTCAAAGAGAAGCATACCGTGGAATCTTGGGGTGTTACATTCTCCCCTCCTTCAAATAATTTTGTCCTCAAAATTTCTAGAATATTACCGCATGAAAAGACTTGGGTGGTTCTTCATCATAAGTTCCTCGGGTTCCCACATTTCCTCTTCTATCTTATGGTTTCTCCATAGATCTTTTACCAGACGAGTCGTCCTTTTTCTTAGCACTTGTTCCCTTGTATCAAGAATCCTGATGGGCTCTTCGCAATAAGACAGATCAGGTTACAGTTCTAATTCCTCGTAAGTGAGTACATGCATTGGGTCAGGCATGTATTTTCTCAACAGTGATACATGGAACACATTGGGAACTTTGGTGAGACTTGGCGGCATTGCCAAATGGTAATCTACAACCCCAATTTGTTCTAGCATTTCGAAATGTCTGATGTACCTGGGACTCAATTTACCATTTTTACCGAAATGTATAACTCCCTTCCATGGAGATACCTTCAAGAGAACATAATTTCCTACCTGATATTCCAAATCCTTCCTTCAGTTATCGGCATAGCCCTTCTGCCTACTTTGAGCTTCTTTGATTTGGTTTTGGATTACATTTACCTTTTCTATTGTTTCCTTCACCATTTCTAGGCCTACAAGTTTTCTTTATCTAACGTCATCCCTACAGGTTGGTGTGCGGCATCTCTTTCCGTATAATGCTTCATATGGTGCTATCTGAATACTTGAATGGTAGATATTATTATAGGAAAACTACACCATAGGTAAATATTGATCCAACATACCCTGAAAGTCATGTGAGCATGATCTCAACATGTCTTCTAAGGTTTGAATAGTTCATTCTGATTTTCCATCAGTCTGGGGGTGGTAGACAGTGCTCAAACGAAGTTCAGTATCCAGGGGTTTCTTATGACTTCTCTAGAATCTTGATGTAAAATGGGGATCATGATCAGAAACAATCAGTAGAGGGACTCCATGAAGTCTCAAGAATTCATTAATATATTGTCTTGATAGACGTTCCAGTGGTAGATATTATCTTATATCATGAAAATGTGCTGACTTGGTAAGACGATCAACAATAAACCATATTGCATCGTTCCTTCTAGGAGTCTTTGGTAGTCCCATGACAAAGACAATCGTGATATTCTCCCATTTCCACTGAGGTATGGGAAGAGGTTGCATGAATCCTCCCGGTTATTGCCTTCCAGGTTTCACTTATTGACAAACCATTCATCTTGACAAAAAATCACCAATCTCCCTCTTCATGTTGTCCTACCAAAAATGTTCCTTCAAATATCTATACATTTTGGTGCTCCCAGGGTGTATAGAGAAATTTAAACAATGAGCATCATCCAACAATTCAGTTTTTAGATCAGGTATATCGAGAACACAAAGTCTCTTCCTGAATTTCCAAATTCCATATTCATACACAATGTCACTAAATCTTCCATCATTCACAGCTTTAATATTCTTTTTAAATTCTTCATCATTGGTCTTAGAACACTTAATCCTTTCTAGTAAAGATGGTTTGGCAACCATTTGAAAAAGCATTGATGTTTCACCTTCCATGGTTATTCCCATTTCCATCATCACTAGATCCTTGAAAATTGGATCCCTTTCAATTCTCATATTGTTCAAAACTCCATGATCTTTTCTCCTAAAAGAATCTTCCACCTTATTTTCCTTCCCTAGGTAGTAGTGTATCGTGCAATCATAATCCTTGAGTAATTCAAGCCATCTCTTTTTCCTCATGTTGAGTTCTTTTTGTGAGAAAATATACTTAAAAATCATTTGATCATTATAAATCTCACATTTTTCACCATAGAGGTATTTCCTCTATATCTCCAAAGAAAAGATCACAACTGCTAAATTGAGATCATGAGTAGGATATTTTTGCTCATGAATTTTCAACCGTCGTGATGCATAGGCAATAACCCTATAATTCTGCATAAGGACACAACCAAGTCCTTTCAAAGATGCATCCCTATAAATAACTAACCCATCATTCCCCAATGGTAGAGTCAATATAGAAACATTGAATAATCTTATATCCAGTTCTTCAAAATATTCTTCACACTCTTTTCTCCAAAAAAAATTTAACACCTTTACGTGTGATCTTTGTTAATGGGTTAGCCAATCGGGCAAAATTCCGGACAAAATACCGATAATAACCTGCTAAACCAATAAAAATGTGTACCTCAGTTATACTCATTGGTACTGGACATTCTTGGATTACTCTTGTCATAGCAATATCAACAAAGATTCCATCCTCAGAGACAATATGGCCAAGAAAAGAAATCTCTTGAAGCCAGAATTCACACTTGGTAAGCTTCCTATATAATTCATGTCTTCTCAGAATCTTTAGGATAATGCACAGGTGATTTCCATTATCTTTGACGCTTTTGGAGTATACAAAGATATCATCAATAAGTAACACTAAAAAGTCATCGAGATATTCATTGAAAACACTGTTAATTAGATCCATGAAAACAAAGGGTGCATTAGTCAGCCCAAAAGGCATTACTGTAAACTCATAATGCTCGTACCTAGTTTGAAATGCTGTCTTCGGAATGTCTTCCATCTTCACACACAACTGATGTTATCCAGATCAATGTTCAATCTTTGAAAAGTATTGATCTCCATGCAGTTGGTCAAATAAATCATCAATGCGAGGTAGGGGATACTTTTTCTTTATTGTTAAAGCATTGATTTCCCTGTAGTCGATACATAACCTCATAGATCCTTATTTTTTCTTAACAAAAAGGATAGGGGAACCCCATGGTGAAACACTAGGGTGAATAAATCCAATATTAATCAATTCCTCTATTTGTTTCTTTAGTTCAACTATTTCCACAGTGACCATTCTATAAGCGGTCTTCGATATAGGCCTTGATACAAGAATTAAATAATTGGAAAACTCAGATTCTCATTCTGGAGGATGTCCATGTAAATCTTCCAAAAACACATCTACATATTCTTTCACAATAGGAACATACTCTATTTGACTATTCCTTTCCTTACATATAGTTATTTCATTCTCTTCCTACCCAATAATTGAATTTAATTGAGCTACTGGGGGTGGATCTAGGTTAGAATTACGTGGTGATGATTCTAGTCTAAAGATAAGGTTTTCCTTATCATCATCATCAAAAATAGTAACATCCTTCTTCTTACAATAAAATATTTCATCATGGTCTGAATGTAAATCCATACCGAGGATTATATCAAACTCAATCAATGGTATGATGACGAGATCAGTGGATAAAGAACATTTATGTGCTCCAATGGGGACTGATTCAAAAAACATTGTTGCAATGATACTCCCCGTATGAGTTTTAACTGACAACTCCCTTGTTAGATCAAATTGGAAATATCTAATTTTATTAAAAAACTAGGAATATATGAAACATTGCGATGATCCAGAATCAAATAAATCATTGTCCAAACTTGAGGAAACCATTAAATTACCTACCACCCAATCATTCAGAGCTTCTACCTCAGTAGTAGTGATAGCATATGCCTGGACTTGATCCGTGTGCCTTTTCTGAGGTAAGTTCCCTTGACCCTTAGGAAATTCATTTTCATAATGTCCCTTCTCCCTGCAGTTGTAGCATTGAACATCGGTAGCTTCTTACATCCCCTTACAATCACGAGCATGGTGGCCTTTTTCACCACACTTGTAATAGACTCCCATTCCCTTTAATAAAGTATTGGGGTGTTTCTTCCCACATTTACAACAGGATGGATATTCAACTTTTTCCTTCTTCTACTTATTTCTATTTCGAGTGTGATCAATAGATCTCTTCTTATCTTACTTTGCTTTAAAGTCATAAGACTTAGAAAATTGATTTTCTGTCTTGATAGTACATGAGACAATATATTCGTACAACGAGAAGGTTTGTGAGATTAATGCTTGATAGAGAAATCATTTCAACCCATCATAGAAATGATCAATCTTACTTCTTGGGTTACGTATATAATCTGCAGCATACCTCGCAAACCTTGTAATGTTAGCCACATACTTTGCGACATTCTCATCCTCCATTTGTCTCTGACTCAGAAATTTCCATTCCATATCTACTCAATGGTCATGAGGAAAGTATTTTTCTAAGAAAATATTGTTGAACTCCCTCTATTCCATTTTTGATAGTTCATCTTATTCCTTTGTGTTTTGAATCAATGACCACTATTTATCATCATCTCCAGTGAGGCAGTAAACTGCCATGATAACTTTTTCCATTTCACTACTCCCCAAAGTTTGAAATATTATCTCTAGGGAACTTATCCATTGCTCAGCTACCAATGGATATTTACACCCATTAAATGTTGGTGGATGTTGCCTCATGAAGCGATCTAACATTGATCCTCCACGCTGCGGATCAGTGTGCTCAATACGGGTAAGGTTATTATTCATAACCTGAGTGAGTTGTCCCAGTACGGTGATTAGATGATCAGCAACAGTTGCATCACCAGCTCCACTATAATTATCTTGAGCAGGAGGGAAATCCCTAAATGGAGTGCGTGCATTGATACATTTCACATTTCTTACACTATCCTCCATTCCTAAACAATGGCATAAACTTGATCAGTTTATGAATCAAAATACAAAATTCCATACTTGTAAAACACTTAACAAAAATTGAACTATTTATGGATATAATCCATAATCATAATAACATTTTCGTTGAGGAATTATATACTCATAAACCATTCATTATAGTTTTTAAAAAATGAGAATTATCCTAAATATATCCCCCGGGAATGTCGTAACCAAGAGTGCAGCAAGGCCCATTGTCGTGCACTAGTTCCCGTTCGAGTCTAGCTCAAAGCGGTGTTTTTAGGTTTTACCCTGAGGTATATCTGTGAAAGAGTGCCACTACCTGCTCATATCAAGACGGGGATGTATTGCTCGAAAAACTCACAAAATATCTACAATACCAAAATTCTAGGAAATTCTTCTATACTAATCCTCAAAGTCTATCTTAGGGCTATGTGCCCTAATCAGAGTTTATCTAAGTCTAGCTTCCAATGTTTGTACAAAAAATCCAATGATACCAATTGTAAAGCCCTAACCCCAGTTACCCAGAGTCGGTGCATTACTACATTACAATTTCATGATCACAAAAGATCAAGTCTTGAAAGACCGATTAGTTTAGTAGCCTTGGAATCACTAGATACATTCATAAAGTTCACATTACATCATAAAATGAAAACTAAAAGAACATAGTCTCCATAGTTCACAATCATATCCCTTCATACTATCCCTGCAGGTCATTTATAAAATACTTCTTCACATCATGGGAATAATAAAACATAGAAAGTTGTGAGCTCAACTGCCCAGTAAGGATAACAATATAACATAAACTTTCATAAATAAGCATAAACTTTTGAGGAAATATATAACTAAAACAAAAGCCTTTTAAACATGAAATTAATTATAATATGGTAAAAATAAAATGAAATAATTACATTTACTTATTCACATTTATATTATACTAGTTGAATAATTACATGCAATATCAATAACCACTTTCATAATGATGGAATGCAATATGCCAGACTATCATAACTAGATAGTCAAGGCCTTCTTCCATGACTACAAATAAGATTTTGTCATGGACTTGTGCCGAGACACTAGTTTGTCTCATGAGACCTACCGATGCATCGAGGATCTATATCAGGCTCCACTCATCACTTACTAATTCTAATGCATTCCTCATATGAACAGTATTAAACATAACATAAACATTCGTAGTAAAATTAGCTTACAAAATGTCAATAATTTCTCCATAAATCATTAATGGTATAAAAATAACACATCCACAGTCAAAAATATCACAAAACCTTCACTATAATATGGAATTTTTTAATCATAACAAATAAACTTTAAATAAGCTTAAAATCCATCAAAGGATGTTGACATAGATGAAATCAAAACTATTTGAGAGAAATTTTCCTTTTTTGAAATCATTTAAAAGTCACATAATTATAAAAGAAAACTTTTAATTTGAAAATATTCTTATATGATTGTAAGGGAATCTTCGACAATTTTATAACGGCGGAAAGTTGCGGCACATGACATAAAAGTTAAAAAAACATTCTTACCTTAATTCTGTCAAAAAGGTTATAAAGGACCTTGTTTGGAAAGTGATAGAAAGATTCCTTTATAAAATTATTATAAAATGGAAACAAGGGTATAAATGACTTTAATCCATAGTATGTAAAATATAAATAATTATTTAAAATAAATTATTAAGAAACATGGATGTGGATGATAAAGAGGTCTCAGTAGATAATTACGTATAAACAACCTCGGATAATGAAGAGATTGTGAAATAAACCCTTACCTTGTACTTCTCATTGGTTTAGGGTAGGTTAACCTACTTTATAATGGTGAAATAATTTTTATTAAATTATACAAGAATGATGTAAGTTATATGATATCATATATGATGTTTTAACATTGATTTGTTAATAATATCTTAGTATTATCATCGTTTCGGGTGTTAACAGATTCGTTTTCCTTTATATTATTTTTTATGTGAGCCATATTTGTTATGTATGGGATATATATTATAAATATACAGAATAATATCATGTCTCTAAAAATTAATTTTATTCATAAAATCAAATTTAGTCTTGAATGTGTACGATGGGGAATGAATCTCATCGCGTTCGTAGAGACGGTAGTCTGTACGTACAAATGAGCGACACTATCATTTTTTTGATATTAAAATAATATATAATTGTATGGTATATCATATATATAGAATAATTATCATGTTATATTTATTATTTACATGAATTATACATCATAATTATACCCATATAAATAATAATATATTGAATAACAATTACACCACAACGTGGAGGCGGTAGGCCGTACACCCGCACGTATGGTGACATGTCATTCAAGGGATGGATAGAATAATGAATTTGGTTGTTACATATTTATAATAACATCAATGTATATAGAAGATACTAGAGTTATTATTTTTGAATGGAAATAACAAGGAAAGAAGAAGTTGAAGAAGAAATGAACTTGAAAGAGGGTGGTGAAATCATTACCTCTTTTTCGGGTTCTTCCTTTTAATTTGATCAAAAGGGCTCCATTGGTTAGCTTTATGATCTAACTAAAGACTATATGTTTAATTGAGGTAAGTTTAGAGGATATTTGGTCAGGATTTGGCTGAGCGAAAAGGCTTTTAAGGTGTGAATTTCATAGAAGGGGGAGTATCATTTTATAATATGGGTGAGGGGCACCTTAGGAAAAGCTAGAAATATTATCTTATAATAAATTCATATTCGGTTTCTAATTTCACCAAAGTGGATCATTTAAAGTTTAAGTGGAAATGGGTCAAAATAATTTAAACCAATATATTTTAGATAGGTTTGGGTCAATTTATTATCCTTTATCATTTATATTTAACTCTTAGTTAAATAGTTTGACATTTACCATGTCTCTTTGTATTTTTATATTATATAGTTAATAAACATACTATATACATCCAAGAGACCCCCCAAGTGGTTCATTAATGATAAAAATATCATTATATAAGTCCTCTGGCCTAACCTTAGTTTTTTAGGAATAGAATATCAATTAATAATATAATATTTGTTTTAAAAACTCTTTTATGTCAATTTTGACACTATTTGGTATTTTGTTTTCGATAATTTCATAACAGCATTATTACTTCGAATAAAATTTATATAACCAATCCTAATATGTCATATTAACCTATAGAATTAGTGTAATTCATAAAAAGTCATAAATTACATTTATTTTGATAATGATAATATCAATTTTTTCAATATTTCATTAATTAGGTAATTACTGCATCACAATTGTATCATAAATAAATTAATATATTTCATATATAAAAATTATAAATAAAATACAATTATGTAGTAAATATTTTTATATTTCTAATGAATATTTATAATCGGATTTATCTTATGTATTACCCTATATTATAAATTTTTTAGTTATTAAACATTGATTTTAACTCTTTTAACTATTCTTTGAATTAAATAATAATAAATGTCCTAATCTAATCCAAGTGGACCTAAATGATAATATTTTATTCATAAGGTTGTTTTTGGTCGAGAGACACATGTCCAATAGAATTAGTAAATGTGTTAGTGTAATATTAATATCATTTTTACCCTTAATTACACTATTTACTTTTAATTGTGGTAAATAAGAGTAAAAAGTTACTGTTCACCCAAAAAAAAATTATTTCATTGAACCGCATTTTACTCCTTGATATTAACCGCATCTCTCGGATTTTCGAAATTTTACTCACAAAAGTGGAAAATATTTAGTTTTATGTGAATTTCCAAACTCTCATAGGAGGTGGGTAAAAGACAGTGAAAAGTTCCATAAAAGTTTTATATACCTAAAATGATTCTAAACTAACTCCAATTAATTACATTGAACTTATATAGGCATCATGTATCAATTTTGACCTTAATAAAATTTATATAAAATAAATAATTATTTAAATAAAAATTCAGTTTTAAACTATAACTTAGTGTTTTTTCACTATTCATCAAAAATTGAATATTATTAGAAAAATACCAAAAATTCACCGAAAGCTATTTTCGATATTCAGAATCCAAAAATGAAGTCCATTTTTTAAGGTAAAATATATAATATTTCAAAAAGTGGGTATTACTATTCATAATAGCTAGTATGATTGGTTGTGGTCTGTGTTAGAACTTGAAGTTGCGTACAACACACACTACTATATTATTAAAGGAAAGCGTACCCTGGAAGCGTGGGGTGTTACATAAAGGGATTCCAAATTAAATCCCCTCTCTATGGTGTATCCAAGGGAAAATATAATTTTTCATTAAAAAAATGAGATATTACCTTCTTCTAGGACATTCTAGAGACTCATGTGTAAAATATTGAAAAAATAAAGCAACAAGTTAAATGGTGTTTTGTTGTTTAGTCATGTAAAAACCCATTAAAACTACCATCACAATGTAGTGTCTTATAGTGTCTGGGGATGTTCTTCATTAAAGCGGACATTAAATCAAGAAACATAAATTTTGAGTTAATTATTTTCACATTAAGTGAATATAATATTTGTCTAAACTTCCTCCCTAATTTTTATATACATAAATGAAACAATTAATGATAGATATATGAACGACCACAACCTCCCAATCCTTTAATGAGAATATAATCAATCTACAATTTACCACATGTTGTTTGATTCTTCATAAGAAGGGATTGTATGAAACAAAACATCATGGTGGTACTTGATTTAGTGTAAATTCTTGCATGAACCACGAAAAATATGTGATTCTTATTTTAGTGCATAACCAACTGTATCTTGATCCCTAACAACATGGGATTAAAAATTTTAATATAAAATATATCATACCATTTTCACATTCAAATATTCAAAAACAAATTACATTTATAGTGTGGTGAACTATAAACTATGATGTGGTTTGTCTCTCCTTTCATCCATATAGAAATTACTAGTTTCATGGTTATCACAATGATTAGGTACAGATTTTAAGCAAAACAAATTGTGAACTACACTCATAATACCCTATCATATTTTTTGAGGTATTTTTAAATAATTCACACAAAACATTTGATGTGCTATTATTTGGTCATTAATAAATCCCTATTTGCAAATCAAAAATAATAATTATGATTAAATATTCTATAGACACCATAATCATGAACAATAATATCTTTTCCATTTTCTCTCCAACCACAACTTCATCCATATAAAAAATAAACATGACAAAAATCAAAATAAAATTGTGTATAGAATGAATATAGTATTCTCTTTTTTTCATTGAAATCATAACCACTTTTTGGTGAACATAATTTCAGGGTATCCAGATAAAGTTTCATATAAAAATCCATTCAAATATTCAAAAAAAATCTACATTTCTATTTCAGATTCACTCCACATGACATACATTTACAAACACTCAAATTCAATCATTATATTAATAATAATCACAAAATATATGGATGATGATTAATATAAAAACTATTAAAATAAATATTCCACTAAATTATTTCCCTTAGTTATAATATACTAATTAGTTTTAAAAAATAATTGACTAAGAATATAGTACATATAGATCATGAATAAATTGTAACTTACTTTGAAGAGATTTTTTCATCAGATATAATTTTACACTATTTTGAGGTCGTTTAAACTTTATCTTTTATCTAGAGGAAAAAAATTCCTAAAAGGATTACAGAAGAAGAAAATTTGTTATATATTTGAGAGAAAACCAAACAATAGATATTTTTTTAATTGGTAGATGAGGGCCCCATTTATTAATGTAATTTGTGTTATATTTCTCTAAATACTCAAATACGAAATGTTTAAAAATTATAATTTTCTAAAGAATTTTTCCATTAAATGGATTAAATTTTTTTTCTATTTATTAGCCCAAAAAATGACAATTATAATGTTTGATGAATTTTTATGAACTTTTAATTCATTTTCACAATTGTTATAATATTTAATCTATTTACAAATTTATTTAATCATTAACCTAGTTAATTTTATTTAAAAAATATATATTTACCCCTCATAACTAATTTTAAAATTATTATATAAAATATTTTTTTTATTTTCATTAATTAAAAATAGAAATATGAGAATTTTATTTTTTAAATAAAATAACAGAGACATACAAAAAATAATTTATTTAAATTTAATCTATTTATTTGAAAATGAATGAATTTAATTTAATATCATATAAATATTAAATTATTCCATGAATATAAATTATTTATATTCATTTAAAATATATTATTTATAATACATTATTCTCTTGTACAAATTGTTAATACAATGTAACCCTCTATTATTATTTATAGATCTAAATATATTATTTATAAAATATTACATGTCATAAATGAATAAATTAATATAACCATTGACTATATGTATACCTAGTTACTATATATACACAAGTAATATATAACCATTACTTAACACATTACCTTATATATATATATATATATATATATATATTCCTTCATACATATTAAAAAATAATTCATCTTACTCCATTATATAATCCATAAAATCTATTTCATATTTTTTTAATTTTTTGTATTATGTACGGTATGATATTAATATGATTTTAAGAGGAATCATATTAAATTATTTTATGATTTCTGAATACCTATATTTATTATTTGAAGGTTTCAGTTTTCTCATCCTTTGATTTGGTTGGAATCATCATTTGTTGTTATTATTTTGATTCTAGATGACGAGAATAATTTATGTTGTATCTGAGGTAAGGAAAAAAAATTTCCTAGACACTTATTTTATCATTTTTAGGAATTTATGTATTTAACGATTTTTTTAGGAATATAGGTGTTGAAGGAAGTGGTACACCACAGTGTAATCGTATGTTTTGTGACATGGGCCTAATGTAATGTCACAACTTAGGGTATAGACATTGCGAGTGCGCTACATGGCCTTTTTTAAAAAATCCTAGGGAAATTCACAACTAATAAATTTATATGCTTCTAAACACCTTTATATAATATTCTTTCATTTTTATATATTATGTTTCATTCCATGAGTGAGTGGGTTATAAGGATTTCCACGACATGGTTAGTTCAGTCACATTGTGATGGGTCTTGATGGGGATTTTGGTAATTTGGAAAACCCTTATGTATCATTATATGAATTAAATATGATATATCATACTAGGATAATACGAATCAAATCATGAAGAGATAGTGGTCATGTTTATCAGTTCTCTCTCTTTGGGAGTTGTAAGACTGTGGGGGTTTCATTGTGCTTTGGATTTATTTGGAATCATGCAGTGGAATATGGGTGTTCAATTATTTTTTTATGTAAATCATCATTACATCATAAAAACCATACATTATATTTTATATGAAAAGAGTGGAATTATTTTTAATGGGGTGAGTTCCTTGGATGATCGTTCCTTGATCCACCGAAGTGCATTCAAAACTAGCATACCCACTTGTGTATCATTCATTCACTTCATGATTTTAAGACCACAAAATTTCACTAAAAATTCAACGTGTGACCTATATTTAGATACAATAATTAATATATATCTCACACTCTATGATGTATTTGAATATTTTATTGTGATCCACGTTTATTTTTATATGACTAATGTTATCAATGGTTTTGTTATTAAATGACTTGAATTATTGTGAATAATAATTTTAAGGGATTTTATAAGAGATACATGAATTATAATATGGGTTTTATTATATGAATAAGTATGGTAATAAACAAATAAATTATCTAGTGACATTTTAATATTCATAGTAGTTTTAATATTTTACAATTATTAGAAAATAATTTATCATTAAGTTATAGTTGTTTTGTTTTTACTTCATATTTATGAGTTATTAAGTACATCTTTTTCATGGGTCACATTATGGTATTATGTGTGAATTGATAAACTATACAATGAGTAGATCATAATATCCAGCTCTATGTGGAAATGGGATGTAATTTTTCTTGGATTGTGTTTCAAGAGGATTGGAATTATGTAATGATAATGAAATGTCTCCATCTATGATGGTTTGGGATGGTAATGATGAAATTTTATGTTACGTATAACTTTTATTTTATTTTTAAATTCATTGTTAGTTTCGGTGGGGGTGGGTGGGTTCTATTACCTTCTCACTATCAGTTTGAGTTCAATGTGTAATAATATTAGAAAAGTAAGATGTAAAAGTCTAAATATTACCACCCTTCTCTACTAGGTGAACCATTATTTAAGGAGCATACTAGATCAAAAATACATTGTTAAGAGTTATTAGCCTAGGGTAATGTCAGAATGGGTGAAATATTGGGATTTATCCTAGGTTGTTTTTGATTGTGGTCAAATAACACTAAAAGATCATTTTTTGTTTTGTGTGGATAATAATTAGTCTAATAAGTGACCTTGGTGGGTATTTTCTTTTTGTGTGAATGGAAGGTAACTACGGTATTGTTGGAATCCTAGGTGGTTTGGTTCATGTCTTGGGGAGGCCATATCATGAAAAGTGGAATAAGAGACAATACCAAATGTGATGTTTAGTGGAAGTACCTGAGTTTGAGCTATGGGGGGAACAATGAGGTAATTATTCTTAAAAAGGGTGGGGATTGTAATAATCCAAGAAAATAGAGAAATCAATGACTAATTTTTATGATCATTTTAAAAACATTGAACCTTTATTTATTTGATCCTACAAAAATAAAAATCTATATTTAATGGTTATTAGTGTGGACTTGTTTCAGAATGGGTAACCTCCAAGGATGTTTCCCATGTCATTTTTGAGTGAGGAGAAGTTGAACAGAAATAAAATTTGTCAACATGTGAGGATAATCATTACTCAGATA
The DNA here is from genome assembly GCA_963277665.1 of Viscum album. NCBI lineage: Eukaryota > Viridiplantae > Streptophyta > Magnoliopsida > Santalales > Viscaceae > Viscum > Viscum album. The sequence continues at coordinate 1,630,431,566 of OY728159.1, forward strand.
AGTGACCCTAGTGGGTAATATATTATGGTGTGATGAGAAGGAAACTAAGGTATTTTAATAGACAAATGGGTTTATCTATCCAGTTCCATGACCCATGGAGGTCGAGTTATGACATGAATTACCTCTAAATATAGGAGCACCGAAATATCTTTCTCGATCCCTTAATCATTTCATTTTATTAATGATTTTATTCAAAATTATTTATGGATATTAATTTTTTATAAAAAATTTATTGTTTCATATATGATAGTTAATCACATATATTTTTATATCATGGGATATTATGTATCACACTTGGATAGGATTTTTGGTTAAATCATATACTTCATTGAATATTTAACCAATATAATTGATCTCATACCTATATTATTGACATAATTATTTTACATAGATGTTGTATTGATTATAGATACTATATTACTACGTAATAAAAAGAATTTAAACCTCAACATTTTCTTGATTTGTTTTGGTGGATATTTTATGGGGGATTGTATCTGGTTCTATTTTTGTTGTTGGATTGGATTTGTAGGAATATAGCCTTGCATTTCCCTTAATTTTATTATGTATGATTCCATGTAGGGTTCGTATTTATATGGGAACTAATGTTTTTTAGTTAAATAAATCGAATTTTATGGTGCTTCAATTTTAATTTCCTAAATAATATGGGGAAAATGCCTCCAATATTGGGTATTTATAGCCTTGATGGTAGTCACCAACCCATGTACTATTAGATGTAGGCTTCGGAGGACACATCCATCTTCACTGCTAACCCGGGTGGGGTTTTAATGGGGGGATTTATGATAAAATCGTTACAAATATTTATGTTAATGTATTTTATGGGGCCACAAGTTAAGAATAAGTGATTTTTCCATTGGTTTGGAACAGAAATCATGCCATTTACACAGACATTAGATGTATATAGAGGAAATCAACAAGAGTAGTGGTATTTTTAGAATCACATGATTTGATGAAAGGACATTGAAAGTTTACTAATTATTTTTAGATTAAAATGAGATGATTAAGGGATATAAAATTTAATAAGGGTGTATGAATCATTACCATATATTGCATTTATATTATAATTTCTATAAATAATTATATCTTCACTTTTTATTTAGGTTAACCTACACCAATATGGAATAACCTTAATAATTATATTTTATTCATTTCTGATAAGTTTATTCATACATTTTTAATTTTAATATTATAATCTCATGGAATAATATGATGATCGATATACATAATATTAAATCTTTTATTGGTTAATTTAATGATTAGTTTATTTTAATTTGTGAACTTGCAAGATAATTTCATATATTAAATGTTTTTCTTAAAATTTACATCGTATTAGCTTAATATGTTCTCATTAATAAAAAATAAAGTCTAAAGGATTATTATTTCGGTGAGTAAATATTACTAGAACCTTATTGATTAAGCATTCCCTTGATGATAAATCAATTATTACATTTTGATATAAATTATTTAGAAACATGTTTTAATATATTACATATCATGATATGAAATTACACCCTTGTGTAAATAAGAACATATGATCTATGAATACTGTTACAATTAATTATAAATTGTAATTATAAGTTCATTTAAAATTCTTGTTAGAGTTATATATTGTTATTGGTAAACATGATTTAATTAATGAAAATTTTTAATGGATGAATATTTCATATTAAACATAGAAGGAAATACTAATTCATGATTCCAATTGAATTTAAACTTTACATAAATGATCAAATTGATGTAGAAAAAAATTTATTCATTTTAAATTAAATAATTTATTTTTTAGAAAAAGAAATATAATATGTTTCACATGTAAAATATTTATTATTATATATCAATAATGATGTTTCCAATCAATTATTTTTATTTTATTATGTAATATAACAAGAATTAAATGTTTTCTTAATATTTAATGTATAAAAAATAACTATGTTATAACCCCATGTATGTTAAAATTATCATGATATTATGTTATCAACAAATTTTTGAGGTGTAAGTGTTATACTTATTTCTTATTAAATATAAAAGATGATTATTTATTCAATAATCCCCGTGTACTACTAAATTTAATATTGGTTACATATTTTTTTGAATTGATAATCATTTTTTGATATGTTTTGATAATATTTTTGTCTTGAATATGAAAGTTTGGGTAACCAATTATTTTATTGATTATGATTTGGAAATGTTTATTAGAATATATTATTATTGTATTGTTGTTTATATCCCTGATACGATTAAGATATCATAATATGCAGTTAGTGTGGCTAATTTAATGTTATAGATTTTATATGGGGTGATTATGTGGTATGGATTTTGAAGGGAATTTTTCATATGATAGGTATTCTTGGCCAATGAATGTGTTTTTTATTAATATGATGATTTCGTATGGTGTTTTCATGATTCATGTTATGTGTTCTAACCTAGTTTTTTTATGTTTAACCAATGATATGTTATCAAAATTTCATAAGGAAGTTGTTCTAGAGTAGTCTAAAGAGTTATATTTAGATTAAGCACTGTTAGAGTTCTAATGTCAAGAAATGATAAAGTTCCTAGGTGGAGTATCTAGTTATGAGGTTGAGGAATAATTAGAAAAGATTTATTTTTTCTTTAAATTAACTAGGTCCTTGAATCAATAGAGTGTTTCATAAGTTATTGGATCATTTTAAATGATGTATCAATGATGTTATAAGTTGAAGAATGGAGACCAAGATGTGATGTAATAGGAAGAGAATCATGAAATTCTCATGAAGTATATTATTTCAAATGTGTTTATGGATATTCATTGGAAGGATCTTAAATATATTTAGCAAGGGGAAGACAGTGTTTTTAATCCGTGTTTGTTAGAAAATCATGTTGTGTTATGTTTAGTGTGATAATAGATTTCTATTTTAAATTTTTATGGTATCTACAAAATAATTTTCTTGAGGATCAGTATGATTCTTATGATTAGGTGGGTAGTTACCTATGGATTGTTAGGTGGGGAATGTTCTAGTGTAGTGTTAGTTGTAATGAACCAAACGTGTATGAATAAATTGTATTTCTTTACATTAATTAAATGTCTTATGTATATTGAAAACACATGAACTAATTTAATTTTATTATATTAAATTAGATTTAAATGACCTTTAACTGTTACTACCATTGATAATATAGTCGCCAAATAGTGATAACATGGTTAATATAAAAATAATTTTTTTAAAAATATTTTGGACACAAAAAGATGAAGTGATGGCTTAAACTAGTATGATCATACCCGATGAATCCCATTTATCATTCCCTTCTAGGGAGATAACATTTCTGGGATTTTCCCTAGACCAATACCAAGTAGATATCCAACAGCTTCAGCATGGGCGAACCCGTATATGGGAGAAGTTGAAGCTCATTGAAATCATGAACCAAACCATGTTCACCGGACAACCCTAAAAAATACCCACCATAAAAAATGTTAATCTTAGGGAGTATAATGGTGTAATAAATGGATTTGTATCAAGACCCTAGCATTATGATATGTACATTATTTTGTATAGAATATTAATATACTTTAATTCTATTATTGTTACATTATAAATGATTTTTAAAGAACAAATTGAATTTTTTGTTAATATTAAAATTCAATTAAGAAATATATTTTTATGATTTAATGGATAGTTGACATAAATATTATTTAAATAAAATATTTTCATTAAATTATTTTTATAAATGACCATATAATTTTTATGATGTCAAATGTAATTTTTGTTATGGTTTCAAAATTATTTTTTCAAAATCACATCAATTTTCAATAAATGTTAATTTTTATATTTAAATTTAATATTCACATATTTAAAAATATATTTAGTTAAAATTTATATTATTTTTGGAATCAGGACATCCAAATTACCCAATGTTGAGCTTTTCCTAATTTTATATTAGAGAACAAAATTTTGGGTAAAAATTAAATAATATATAAATAAATAATGTGTTTTATTTCATCACCCAAACCAAATAGTGATGTAATAAAATACTATAAAAGGATTATTCGACCAAATATATGTTTTAATTTTAAAATTATGTGAGTTTATATTTTATTTATTTATTTTATTAGTCATTAGTGAATCCTCAGAAACCATTAAAATATTTTATGATTTTAATATAATTTCATAGAGAGTGTGACTCACCTACACATAATAAAGGTTAATATATTAATTTATTAATCCCTTGTAATTATAAAATAAATTTTTTCACTCCCCTTGGACAGAAACCATGGTACAAAAACTATGGGATGTTTTGTGGTTTGGAAATATTTTAGTGTGTAGTGTCAAAAACCAAAATAATAAATAATTCTTCGTCCTTTCCCATTTAATCTCACCCAAGAATCTATTCATCTTCCCTTAAACAATTTGAAGCTCGTCCAAACATTATTATTGACTCCCTCAAGTCCTTCGAAGGCACCCCCAAGCTGCCAAAAAGCCTCTCCCAAGCCATTGGGATGACACATCTTTGTAATAGATCCTCACTTTCCTTACTTTCTAAATTTTAATGAAGTTTCTTTATATTGTTACTCCATTTTATATTCTATTAAAAATAAATGCATATGTTTTATAACCGACCCCATATATACCTTACTATTTTTTAATGATGAGATACCACTTTCTCTCTCATTAATCCATCCCATATACACCTGTTACCATGTTTAAATTCCATAAGGAATTTCTATCTTCTTATGTCCATTCAAGAATTTATTTTATATTATGCAAATAAATTCCATTTTATATGTGGGGATATTATTTTAAATTATACTCTTAATATCCATTTCATTTATATATAATTAGAGGCCCCTTTTTCTCTCATAAAACCATTTTATGAAATTCTAGTTGATGTTGTTCTGCAGCTAAAATATCAGCATAATTTTCCATGCCAAAATCTTTGTGTAATGAATACAACACCAATTCCTCTATCAAGGGTATTAAATTTTATGATCATATAATTATATATTTTTTACTTACATGTATTATTTCTATATTCCATGATCATGTAAAAAATTATGATTTTGAATGAAGGCTTGTTATATGATCAATGTGGCACACGTAAGCATGAGATTGAAATGATTATAAAGGGCGCACCCTAATTGTGCTCCAATGAATTAAGAAATGTTTAGAATAGTGATACATCATGTTGGGATAGGGGTTTACCTAATTAATTTATAGGACATTTCCCACCATAATTGGATAAGGGTTTACCTTCTTCCTTTATGTTAATGATGTAGTGTTTTAAGTTGTTTAAGCATTTCTATGTTATGATAATCATGCTATATCATTCCTTTATGTTCATCTTTCTCTTATCCTCCATTGATATGCCTATTACCTAACATGTATTGTATTCTTCCTGTTATGACTTATTTAATCCCTTACTATGCTTTATAACTCTCCCCTTTATTATGTACATCCCCGGGTTATCCCACTTAGTATTAAGTTTGAAATAGTATTATGAACATGTTATTGAGGTTTTCAAAAACGATTCTGTATTTCATGTTTTAAGTTGTAACGTAATGTACATAATTCCAAAAGACATTATACTTCTCGATATTTTTGGTTTGTATTAAATTATATCTCTTTTAATAAATCTAGAATTAATGGGAAATATGACTTGGGGTGTTATATTTTGTATCATATAAAGGTATAGTTATTTTTGGATTAGGAATAGAAAACTATAGAGAATGACTTAGGGAAAGGAATAAGCGTAATAAAATAATCTTTATATTTTGGTAAGTTTAGACTAAGTGGTTAATCAAGAAAATACATTCATGTCTGGATACAAACACATAGAGGTGGATTTTTCATATAAGTATCATGGGGTAAAACACGAAAACACCACTTTAAGCTAGACTATAATGGGAACCGATGCACGAAAATGGGTCTTATTGCTCTATTGGTTTACACTAATGGGGGATATGATTTGGTAAATTACTAAGCTTAGTATGAAACCTTATTAAGTGTACAAAAAATGATCCCATAAGAACATTCTGTAGGAGATAGATCATGGATAACAAATATTTAAGCCTAGAAAATTTTACGATGGGGAGATAAATCTAATTTATAAGTTATTAAATTAATGTCATTGGATTTTTCATTATGTGTTCAATAGTTTAAGATTACTAATCACTAAGAACATATTGGATAATTTATCACTAGAATCAGAATGTGAATGGTAGGTTTATCATTCATAATTCTATGAAATATTTTATATCCCTGCTATTTTTTAGAAGAATCCAATCACCACCACAAGGCATAGAATTAGAGATGTCTATGAAAATGACAAATGTAGACATTATAGAATCATATATATATATATCAACTATCTTGTAACAATTTTTAGATTTAAATTCCTATAGATCCTTATCATACTCACTCGGGTGGAATTTGATGCAATTCAGGGAATGTATTATCTTTTTCTATATAGAGCCAACATAAATCACTTTCAGAGGGAAATCTCTCTCAATATAGAAAATAAACCCCCAGATTCTAAACAAGTTTATGTTGGGGGTTGAATATTATTTCGAACCATCATACCAAGCATGGATATTACTACCCAATGAGCACACATATCTTTATAAGATGATTTAGTCTATCAAAAGAACCATCCTTGAAGACATGCTGATTGTGAGGAATTTGTAGATGTGTTTCCTAAGTAATTTATTAGACTTCCTCATAGAAGAGAAGTTGAATTCTATATTGTTCTTATACTTGATTAATTTACAATATACAAGACTCCATATAGAATGGATTTTTGGAACATGAGGATCTAGAGAAACAACTATAGGTGAATCTGGATAAAGGGTTTATACGGCTAAGTGCTTCACAATGGGGTTAGCCAGTCCTCTTCATCAAGAAGAAGTATGGGTCAATGCAAATTTTCATCGATTATTATGAGCTCAAAAAATCATGATAAATAAAAAAGTATCATTTTTCATGAATTAATGACTTTTTCGATCAGCTATGTGGAGAAAAATACTTTTCCATGGTAGATTTGTTGTCGGTGTATTACCAAGTAAGGGTGAAGAATGAGGATATCCCCAAGAATACTTTCTGTACAAGGTAATGGGACTATGAGTTAATAGTGATGTCATTCGCTCTCACTAATGCTCCAAAAATTTTCATGTAATTGATCAATAGATTATTTATATATCCCTCTAAAAAATTTGCGGTAGACATTATGAATGATATTCGAATTTAATCTTAAACCAAGGAGATGTATGAGGAGAATCTGAGAACTGTGCTAGAGACCTTGAGAAATGAGAATCCCTAAAAAAATTATAGTAAGTGTGTGTTCTAGATGAACAAATTATCATTCCTAGATCATATCATAACATGAAAATAAATTTCTATGGATCGTTCTAAAAAAGCAGTAGAGGTATGGACTAAGAAAAAATCTGTGAGAGATATCCATAGATTCCATAGGTTAGCTAGATATTGATGCCGATTTGTAAGAAGTGTATCATGATTTCCAAACCCACTAACCAAGATAACTCAGAAGGGAGTATAGTTTTCTTGGAGAGAAAAATGTGAAGAAATCATCAAAGAGTAGATGAACAGGCTTGCTATAACATCCCGCCTATTTAATACATAACTCTTCATTACATTTTACAAACATTGTATCTTTAATGTCCAGTGTCTTGTAAATCAGGATCATAATACATGAAAACAACATAAAAATTCTTATAAATAACTTTTAAGGCTTCTTAATTGTTAATCCAATGTTCATTAAACATCTCATAACCAGGGAGAATACATTAATTGAAAGGGTGAGCAGAAGGCCTAGTAAGAGACACAAGAGAAACATTTTACATGTGAACTTGAGATACATCAATAAAGCAATGAAAATTATTTTTAAGGCATGAGAAAGAGATCATGAGGCATATAATAATAAAAATAATGTGTTTCACAACTTGAAGATGTGCCTACGAAATTTAACTTAGAAAATCATTTTTGTATCTCCAAGTCCCATCCCCAAGATTTCATTAAAAATTTACCAAGGTTATTCACCAAGGTATCGTTAAAATGGTAATCTCTAGAGATTATGTCTTTACCCAATGAATTAGTGCACTATCAGAACACACCATTAATTTTCTGTTATTATCAAGTGTGGAACAAATATCATCATCCAAAATTTCATAAATAACCCATTTAGAATAAACTAAATTGGTTTCATTTCATAATCATAATGTTTTAAAAACTGCTTTTAAAAGGTGATCTTTATCTCACCTTAAACACACTGAAAAGGAAAGCGGGTTTCATGTATATAAATCCTAGAATTTAAAATAGAACATTTTGATATATATGTGAATACCCCTATATAAGAAACATCTTTGAGAATCCACTTAATAAAATCAAATAATTTGAGAAAAAGAGATAGATATTTTGAGACGAAAATTCAGCAACATAATAGCTATGTTGCAGGGTTATAGAAAATGATGAAAAGAGAGGGGTCATGGTCAGCCATTCATAAATGATCCAAAAAATAGTATAGGGAAAGAATATAAAGGTTATATGTACATGGTAATAAAAATTTATTGACATAACATATGAAATGAAAAACATGAACGGAATAGAAAAATCAGATTTCTCTTCTGAAAAGTTGAAAGCCTAACGGCGTCACTTAAAACATAAAAAAAAATGAATTGATGCTATTAATTAGGGTCTCTCATAATATGAACATAAAAGGAATGTATTATGGATATATATATCATACTCCAACATAATAAAGAAGAACTTTAAAGACTCGACATGAAAAAAGAAGTTTGAAAATGAGAAGGGTAAGGGAATCCCTTACAGAAATTTGGCAGCCTAACGACGCCACATAAAAATTAAAAAATTCAAATTATGAGCATAAAAGGGAGTATCTAATTATATTAACAAACAATGTATAGTAAGGTGAATATAAAATAACATCCTCTAACATAATAACATGGAGCATAAAATAAATGACATAAGAGAGAGTACTTGAAAAGAAAGGGAGAGGTAGGATCCCATACCTTGAAGAGTAACTTCGAAAGCTTGAAGGTCAGGAACTTGGGAGGCTTGAGGGATCCATGGGAGGACTAATTTTGAGGTAAAGAGACCCTAACATGGTTGGGTAGGATTTTGAAATGAAATTAATGAGGGAAAGGCTTGGTATCTATAGGAGAAGTGAGGGGACAAAGCATTAATTGCCAAGGGACACCTCGTCGGTGCAATTGAAAAAAACATGCGCTTTCCCATGGAATTTTCCCATGGTATTGGCCACTTGAGACACCTCATACCTTATCTTACTATTCATAAGTATTCCAGAATTATTTAATATTTATTACATCCTTAATGATGTCATTAAACACCTGAAACTCAAAAACTGTATTTTCACAAATCACCGAAAATTCAACTTTCTTAGAAAAATCCCAAAAATTAACCTTAACCAAATATTGATGCTCTAATTTAAAAAATTAACTTCATTTTATGAAAATAGTTTTCTTAATATTTTTAATTTAATTTTTAAATTAAAACACTATTCACTGAAAATTCAACTGTTTCAGAAAAAGCCAAAAAAATCACCTTAACCAAATATCAATGTTCTGATTTCAAAAATGTACTCAATTCTATGAAAATAATTTTCCAAATATTTATAATTTAATTTAAAAAAAAAACCCTATTCACCCTAAAAAGCTAATACTTAACCAGTACTTTCTGGAATAGTTATTTACCTATTGTATTGAATCACATTACTTAATCAAGGTGCCTAGATTATATTAATACTTTCTTAAGTGAGGTTACTTAATCCATTTGATCACTTTACCAATCATAAGAGTAAAATCATTATCCATAATTTACTATTCATTACAAATTAAGTTTATCTTATTAGACTCTAAATTTCATACTGAACATAATTGTAGAAGACCATTTTTTGAAAATCACTACACATTATTAATTATTCTTGGATTACATATATATTTTGAAAAAATCCTTTTTCTAAAATTTATCAATAATATGCATACTATATTAATCTGGACATTTTAAAATGCACAAACTTCATCATTAGAAGACATCACAAATTTTATTTTAATCAAAGTATTACACAAGGCATTTAGGGTCTCGTAACATAACCCCTTATAACACCAGCATAGGACCTAAGAGTAAGGTGTGCTAGGGTGATAGAATCTTGGGGCGGCTCGACCATCATTGTCTGAGTAGTGATTTCTATCAGCTTGAACTTCTCGTGAAGGCGTTTCCATTCCATCTTCACACGATGAAGTTCAGCTTGGGTTTAGTCTAGAGCAAAGCCCAAAGGTGCTACCTCTTTCCCGAGTTCTGTCAGATGGGCTTCGATCGGCCCGAGACAACTGGATTGGGCCATTGAATCTTATTTCTATATTAATTAATCAAGTTCAGTTATATTTATAGTCAACAATCACAACATTTAGTTTCCAATGGTCATATCGACCAATGGTCAAAAAAGAGTCGAAAGCTAATGGTCTTATTTTAATTATACTCATTTTTTTAATTGAAATAGTTTTGTTGAGTAGAAAATAGAATAACACAAAATGTTGGGAAAAAACTTATTCAAAATTTAGAGTCTTTACAATCTTCCCCCCATATGAAATTGCATCCTCATAATTTTAAAATTGGGCTTGGATATTTCATTGAATGTCCCACATCAGAAAAAGAGTCAGTAAAACTATTACAGTAAATGAATGAATGGGAGGTATAAAGGTTACTCGAGTTAACCCATACTAGTATTCCATGTATGAAAACATGTATATGGAAGAGAAAACAAAGGGTAACGTTCTGATGGAGAGTGATAGAAAACATTATTAGGAGAATATTATCCAAAATTAGCTCACAAAATTAAGATGTGTTAAACGGTCTTTGATTACCCAGTAGGAAATGTAAACCAACAATGTTTTTCTTTTACATTCATTTTCATAATTTGGATGAATTAATTTACTACATAGAATAAAAACCTAAGGAAATATATTTACCTTAAAGAAGATTTTTATCTCTTAATAAGTTTCCACCAAGACTAATCTTTTCTCCAAACAATGACCATTCAAAAAGAGTTGGTCTCATAAAAAGCATTAGAATCATTTTCTAGAGAATCACATAATCCACAAAATATAACTATATTTTTTCCATGTCTTTAGTCAATAAATAAAACTAAAATGGTTATTATGAGATCATATAATCCCCCAAAAGGATAATCCTTTACAAAAAAGTGACTATTAATATCCAAAATTCAACAAAAGTACCCAAAGTTTCAGATAGACCATTCAGTACACAACCATCCTTAAAATTCATCAGAACAATCCAAAATAAGATTGGAACCCAAAAATCGGAAGGATTTAATCACATAGTCTTCCCCATTAAATTTAAACATTTATCTCCAAATAACATTGACTACTATTAAAGTCTCATACTAAAGTGTAATTAACCTATTCACATATTCTCTATGATAGGTTTATCATTTTCCAAAAACAACCCAAATAACCATATGTCCACAATAAAAACAAATATTCCTACAAAAAAACCAACCATTACTCTTCAATTTAAATTATATAGTATTTTATTTCCCTTAGGATTATAGTATTCTAAAAGAGAAAACATAATCCAAAATAACCTTAAAAATTTAATCACCAAATCATTTTCCTATCCAAAGGATATCCATTTGATAAAAAATAAGTTTCCAAAGGAAACATATTCTTGATCAAAAAAATAGTAGGTGCATTAGTCAGTTCGAATGGCATAAAAACAAAATCATAACGCACATATCTTGGTTGGAGGGAAGTTTTTGGAATATCATCATTCTTCACCCTCAATTGATGATAACCAAAATGAAGATCAATCTTAGAGAAGAATTGAGTCCCTTGAATTTGGTCAAATACGTCATCAATTCTTGGAGGAGAGTATTTTTTCATCATTGTGGTCCCATTCAATTCTCTATAATCGATGCATAGCTGCATCGATCCATCCTTCTTCATCACAAAGGGAACTGGTGCTCCCCAGGGAGACACAGTTGGTCAGATAAACCCATTCTCCAAAAGATTTCGGAGTTGTATCTTTAATTCCTCTTGCTCCACATTTTCCATCCTATAGGGGGTCCTTGACATCAGATGAGATTTATGTACGAGTTCAATGGAGAAATCTACCTCTCTTTCTGGGGGAGGACCAGGTAACTCCTTACGAAATACATCAAAATATTCCTAGATGATATAGATATTTTCTAAAAGAATATATCCTTTTTGTGAAATTTATTTAATTTATGAATAATTTAACTAAAAAGTATTTTATTTCATAAAATTTCATGATTTAGAAAAATTACATTTTTCAAAAATTCCTTCATAATGATTCATAAAAATCTTGTGATTAACCAAACATATCCTCTAGGAATGTCATAACCAAGACTGCAGCAAGTCCCCTTGTCGTGTACCAGTTCTCGTTCGAGTATAGCTCAATGCAGTGTTATCGGGTTTTACCCCTATGTACATCTGTGCCAGAGCCACCTCTACCTGCTCGTATCCAGACAGGGATGTATTTTCTTGATAACCCACTTACTCAATACTAACAATAATACCAGGAATATTTCATATATTTAAACTTTTCTTTAGGGTTCTTACTAATGTTTTCATATCATAATTTCTTTAAATAACTAAACTATCCTTTGATACCAACTATAACATCCCACCTTTTTAATACATAACTCTTCATTACATTATACAAAAAGAGGATCTTTAAAGTCTAGTGTCTTGGAAATAAGGATCATAACACATAAAAACAAAAAAAATATTCTTCTAAACCACTTGTAATGATTCTTCATTGTTCATCCTATGTTCATTATAGAATATCATAACCTGGGAGAATACATCAAAGGAAAGGGTGAGAAGAAGGCCTAGTAAGGGAAACAAGAGAAACATTTTACATGTGAAATTGAGATACATCAATAAAGTCAGGATAAATATATTTAAGGAAAGAGAAAGAGATCATGAGGCATATCATGATAAAAATAACTTTTTTCATAATGTGAATATGTGGCTAAAACATTTAACTTATACAATCATTTCTATATCACCATGTTCCATCACCAAGGTGTCATTAAAAATTTACAATGGTTATTCACCAAGGTATCATTAAAATGGTCAACTTTAAAGATTAAACCTTTACCCAATGCATTGGAGTGCTATCAGGGTACACCATTAATTTGTCTTTATAATCTTGTAAGACACATATCTAGTCATCAAAAATTTTATAAATAACCCATATAACAAAATAGAAATGGGTTTCATTTCATAATCATAACATTTTAAAAACATCTTTTAAGACATGATCTTTATGTCACTTTAAACCCACGGAAATGGAAAGAGGGTTTAATGTATTTAAATACAAGACTTTAAAATAGATCACTTTGATATATATTTGAATACCCCTGTAGAATAATGAGCTTTGAGTATCGATTTAATAAAATAAAAAAATTCAGAAAAAGAGAGAGACATTTTGAGACGATAATTCGACAGCATAACGGCTATGTTGCAGGGTTTTAGAAAACATTGAAAAGAGAGGTGTCATGGTCACCCATTCATAAATGATCCATAAAAAATTATAGGGACAGAATATAAAGGATATAATAAAATGGTAATGAAATTTTAATGACATACCATATGGAATGAAAAACATGAGAGGGAGACAAAAATAAGATTTCTCTTATAAAAATTCGGCAGTCTAATGGCGTCACTTAAAAATTATAACAAATGAATTGATGAGATTAAATAAGGTCTCTAATCCTATGAACCTAAAAGGACAGTATTATGGATATAGATATCATACCCCAACATATGAAAAAGGAACTTTAAAGACATAAAATGAAAATAGAACTTTTAAAATGAGAAGGGTGAAAAAATCCCTTACGAAAATTTGGCAGCCTAACGGTGCCACTTAAAAATTCAGAAAATGAAATTATGAGAGTAAAAGGGAGTCTCTATTTATATAAACATACCAAATAATTATGTTTAATAAAAATAACATCCTCCAACATAAGAACAGGCATCATAAAAGAAATGACATAAGGGAGAGTACATGAAAAGAAAGAGAGAGGTGGGATCCCTTACCTTCAAGAGTAACTTTGAAAGCATGAAGGTCGGGCCATTGGAGGCTTGAGGGAACCTTGGGAGGAAACATTGGGAGGTAAAGAGACCAGAAATTCTTTGGGGATGATTTATAAATGAAATGAATGAGTGAAAGGCTTGGTATTTATAAGAGAAGTGAGGGGACAAAGCATTAATTTCCAAGGGACACCTCATCGGTGGTATTGGCAAAACCATGGGCTTGCCCATGGTATTTTCCCATGGTATTGGACACATGAGACACCTCATTTTTTATCTTAATATTCATAAGTTGACCATAATTATTTCATAATTATTACATCCTTAATGATGTCATTAAACACCCGAAACTCTAAAATTGTATTTTCACTATTCACTGAAAATTCAACTTTCTTAGAAAAATCCCAAAAATTCACCTTAAACAAATATCGATGCTCTGATTTCAAAAATGAACTCTATTTTATGAAAATAATTTTCAAAATATTTTAAATTTAAATTTTAAATAAAAACACTATTCCCTGAAAATTCAACTGTTTCAGAAAAATCCCAAAAATTCACCTTAACCAAATATCAAAGCTCTAATTTCAAAAATGAACTCCATTTATGAAAAAAAAATTCTAAATATTTTTAATTTATTTTTTAAAATAAAAAACACTATTCACCTGAAAAAACTAATACAAAACCACTACTTTCTGGAACAGTTATTGACCAATTTTATTGAATCACATTACTTAATCAAGCTACCTAGATTATATTAATACTTTCTTATGTGAGGTTACTTAATCCATTTGATCACATTACTAATCATAATCTTAAAATCACTATTCATAATTTACTATTCATCAAAAATTATGTTGGTCTTATTAGAATCTAAATTTCTTACTGAATATAAATGTAGAAGACAATTTTTTGAAAATCACTACACATTATTAATTATTTATGGTTAACATAAATATTTTTAAAATATCCTTTTTCTAAAATTCATAAAATAATATGTATACCATATTTATCCGGGAATTCAAAAATTCACAAACTTCACAATAAGAAGACATCAAAATTTTTATTTAAATTAATAGATTACACAAGGTAGTTACATTCTCATTACATAACCCATTATAACACCAGTAAAGGACCTAAGAGTAAGGTGTTCTAGGGTGATAGAATCTGGTGGTGGCTCGACCAACATTTCCCGAGTAGTGATTTCTATCGTCTTGAACTTCTCACAATGGTGATTTCGTTCCAGCTTCACATGATGAAGTTTTCCTTGGGCTTGGTCCAGAGCAAAGCCCAAAGGTTCTACCTCATTACCGAGTTTCATCAGATGGGCTTCGATTGGCTCGAGACTACTGGATGGGGCCATCAAATCTTCTTTCTATATTAATTAATAAAGATCACTTGTATTTATATACAATAATCGCAACATTTAGTTTCCAACAGTCATATGGACCAATAATCATATAATAGTCGAAACCCAACGGTCTTATTTTAATTATACTAATTTTATTAAATGAAATAGCTTTGCTGAGTATAAAATAAAATTACACACATAGTTATGAAAAAAAATTATTCCAAATTTCGGGTTGTTACACATATCACTTCCCCTATGCTCACACTACCCACGAGTGGATAACATTTCATGGAATTCAGTCATTATTTGAAGAATGTCTTATGCTATGTATTGATGAAATATGACAAAGTAATTGATTATGACTTATGGTAGTTGAAAATTCAGGAGAAAAACTATACCATGCATCATATTGAGTTGGTAGTAGTGATATTTTCATAAAAATATGGAATAAATATTGCTTTAGGGGGAAGTGAGAAATTTATATAGACCACAGATGTCTTAAAAATATATTCACACCGAAATATATGAATATTATCAAATGATGATGGTTAGAGGTCATCAAATATTATTGATGATCAATCCATTACCAGTCCATGAATGTGAAAAAGGTGGTATATTCTCTCTGTAAAAATGACCCAACAATCCTATCATTGATGAGAATTGAAAAGGTTCCAATATTCATATATTGGATGAAGATGGACATGAGAATCGTAAAGAAGGTAACATCATCTATTATTTCCCAAATTATTGTTCAATCATCTCCTTTTAACGGTTAATGGATGGTCAAAAGATGATTTGGGAATTCAAAAAATAATGTCGAAACTATCAAAAAAGAAAAAAACATAGAGTAAAATGTTAATGAAGAAGGAATTGCGGGATTTTGGTCAATAGTATGTATTCAATCAAATCCAGATTTAAAGAAAGAACATTTGGATGATTCACATTGATCAAATTTCTCCATTCAACCAAGAAACACGATGATTTATTGAGATATCTGGGATTATTATTGGTGTGACAACATGGTAAAGGAGATCACTGAATATGAATCAATATTCCTGGTATGTCATCAAGTTAATGATGAGAGGAAAAAGTCAAAGGGAATAATGAAACCATTATACATACCAACCAGGAAATACAAAAAATCGCTGTGGACATTGTCAGCATACTTCCAAATAAATCCCTAGGAAACAATGTTATTTGGGTTGTTGTTGATCGTCTTAAACATACTAAACAATACATTTCCATTCAATAGGATTTCATACTGAATTATCTAGCATAAATATGCATTACAGATGTGGTATGGCTACATAGATTACCACCATTGATTTTGCCCGATCAAGATCCATGATTAACCTCTAAGATCTAAAAGAGTGTCCAGAAAACTCTAAATAAATAGTTCCACTTTTCCATGGCCTATCACCCTCAAACTTATGGCCACTATGAGAAGACTATTCAGAAACATGAGGACATGTTGACAACATTATCAATAGACATAAAAGGAGGATAGGATCAAAATATTCCTCATGTTTAGTTCTCTTACAAAAATATTTTCCACCTAAGCATTAAAATGGATCCATATGAAGACCGTTATGGGAATAGGTGTGAAACACCGAAACATTGGGATGATGTTGGGGAACAAATACATCTAGGTCCAGAAATGGTGGAGATGGTTAAGAACATACATCATCACATCAAAGATGCTCAGAGTCGACAAAAGATTTATGTTGACACTCATCGACGTGAACTAGAGATTGATGTTGGAGACATGGTATTCCTCCCCATATCTCCATGGAAAATAGTGATTAGATTTTTGATTATGTTAAATCTTAGTACAAGCTACAACAGCTATTTAAGATCCTTGATTGCATCGGAGAAGTGGCCAATCGACTAGCACTCCCACTGAAACAGTCTTATGTAAATGATGTATTCCATGTATCACTCTTGAAGAAGTGCATACATGAACCACCACATTTACTCAATCCAGAGGTGGTACCATTGCATAATGACCTACTCTATGAGGAGAAGCCGATGAAGATCTTAGATCGTAGAGTAAAAGTTCTAATAAATAAGACGATGACACGTGTAAATGTGTTGTGGTTAATCCAAATTCTTGAAGAAACTATGAGGTAACTGGTGGAAGTGATGAAGTAGAGTTACCCTCGTCTATTTTATAGTGGTAAAATATAATTATGAAGGAAAAATTTCTTAAGGGTGGATGGTTTAATGACCCAAATGTTTTTGAATAAATCAACATTCATTTATTAAATTAAATTTATTATTGATAAAGAAAACCCATGAAGTCCTTTTGTTTTATTATATCCAATTGGATTTAAATGAACATTAACTATCACTACCGTTGATAATATATTCATTGAATAGTGATCACAAGACTAGTATAAATATATGTTTTTAAAAAATCCTTTTGACCGAGGAAAAGGAAGTGATTTCCTCATCCAGTAGAATCATACACTATAAATCCCATTTATCAGAGCCTCCATGGGAGATAGTGTTAATGGTATCTTCCCAAGAAAATGACCATTATTAGATCCAACAACTTATGAATGATAAAATCAATTTACTAGAGAAGTTGGAGCTCCTCGAAATCATGGCCCAAACCATTTTCATCAACCATCGCCAAGAAATCCCCACCATCACACACCTTACTCTTAAGGTGTATGCTGGTGTAATAAAGGGATATGTATCAATACCCTATCATTATGATCATGACATTATTTTTTATTGAATAATGAATATACTTCAATTCGATTATTGTTACTTTGTAAAAGATTTTTAAAGAACAAAGAGTACTTTTGGTTAATATTAAAATTCAATTAAAAATTATTTTTTGATGAATTAATGGAATACTAAAATGAATATTATTTTAATAAAATATTATCATTAAATTAATTTTATAAATGATCATATAATTTTTATGATTTCAAAAGATATTTTTGTTATGGTTTCAAAACCGTTTTTGTCAAAACACATCAATTTTAAATAAAGGTCAATTTTTGGTTTAAAAATAAAAATTCACATATTTATAAAATTATTGAGATAAAATGAATATTATTTTTTCAATCTGGATTTTAAAATTATCCAATGGTAAATGTTTCAAAATTTTCTGAGACAACCAAATTCTTGGGTAAAAATTAAATACAATATAAATTTATAATGTGTTTTATAACATCATAATGATCCAATAATGATGTAATAAAATACTATAATAGATATATTCACCCAAATATATATTTTTCTTTTAAAATAATGTTATTTAATATTTTTTTGTTTTATTTTATAGTGCATTACTGGATACTTTAAGACATATTAAATATTATAAACTTTTAAAATAATTTACTTGATAGTGTGACTCACTTCCACATATCCAAGGATAATATTATAATGTCTTAATCTAGTGAAAATATAAAATCATGTTTTACCCTCCACTTGTCCATGGGAATAACCATGAGATGGTTTGTGGTTCTATAAATTTTAGTGGGTAGAGTCCAAAACTCAAATAATAAAGGCTTCTCAGACATTTCCTATATAAACACATCAAATAACCCATTCCTCCACTCAAACTCCTTGATGACCATCTAAAATATACTCTCTAGTACCTAGATTCATCTCATGGTTACCCAACCTCCAAATAAAAATTTCCCATGCCTTTCATTTTACACATCCAAGTAAGGGATCCCCACATTCCATCTATTCTCGCTTTTATCAGAGTTTCATTATATTGTCACACACTTCTATTTTCAATTAAAAATGATAAAGAATGTTTTTTAACTTCCCACATACTGACCTTAGTTTTATGAATGATTATATGCCCCTTTCTATCTCATTAATCCCTCCTGTGTAAACCTTTTACCATGTCAAAATTCATTAAGGGATTTATCTCTTCTCATATCCATTGAAGAATTTCTTTTATGTTTTTCCTCTAAATTCCATTTCATATTTTGTGATATTATGTACCATGATCCCCTTACATTCCATTTCATGTATAAATTATTATAGACCCATTTCCCTCTCATCAACCAATTTTATGAATTACTATTTGACAGCTTTATGTTGCTGAAATTGCACCATGATTTTCCAAGCCAAATTCAATTTGTAGTGAATACCATACCCACTAATCTATGTTGTTTATTCACCTTTATGAACATATAAATATAAAATGGTGACTTAATTGTATAAATTCCACAATCCTTTATCGTGGAATAAATAATTATTTAGAATGAATCCATGTTATATTATCGATGTGGCACAATTAATCATGAGATTGAAATAATTATGAAGGTTGAGCCCTCATAGCGCTTCGATGCATTAGGTAATGTCTAGTTTCATGATTCTTCATGTTGGGATATGGGTTTACCTGAAAACTTTATAGGTTATTTTTTCATCATGTTTGGATAGTGGTTTTCTAAATTCCTTTATGTTTATGATGCAGTGTTTTATGTTGTTTCTGAATTTACATGTTATGATAACTGTGTTATATCATGCCTTTATGTTCATGTTTCTCTTATTATCCATTGATACGTCTTTTGACTAACATGTATTTTATAGTTCAATTTATGACATTTTTACTATCTTAGTGTGATTTATACCTCACCTCTTTCTTATAAGAATCTTAGGGATATGAAATGTAGTTTTAAGTATGAAGGATTATTATGAACATGTTGCAGAGGTTTTAAATAAAGATATGTTATTTAATGTTTTAAGTTTTAATGTAATGAAAATACTTCCAAAAGGCACTTTAAATATCATTATTATGGGTTTTTATTAAATGTGATGTCTTTTAATAAATCATGTACTAATGTGTAATAAGGCATGGGTTGTAAAATTAGCATCGAATCTTAACTATTTGAGGAGTATCTTACTAAGCTATTATGCTTTGGGATTTATTATTTTCATGTTTAGATTTGTTTCGTGTGGATGATATTTTTCAAAGAAGTATCAATTGGGAATTTTAGGGTTATATTATTAGTTTCATGGGTTGGATTCTTCTCTATCAATGTTTTTTTCTCAAGGACCTGAATCATTTAAGAGGTATTTTAGGTAACGGAACAAGATTAATTGTACACTTAATTCCAATTTTTTTATATATGAGGTGTTATAAATAGGTTTGTGGAAGATAATTGATGGGGTAATGGGTACATTTTAACTTTTTGGAATGTGTCCTAGTCTGGTTCATCATATCAGGGAATGATGTAGTATCATTTTCTAGGATATAGTTCCTGAGATATATGAATATCTTTTTTTAAGGTGTGGAATAATTGGTTTCATCACATTAGTTCATGATAAATTGTGAGGTTTTTTTTGTTGTGGTTTGGATAGGATTTTTTTCTCTATAAGAGATATCTACCAAGCATTTATTTGGACAGGTAAGAAGAAATAGATAACAGTAATACCCTTATATATTATTATAACCATACACCATATTATTTGATGTTGGGATGGTTTTTGATATAGCATGAGTGGTATAATTGGATGTTTTCAAATGTAATGGTCAGTTCATCATACTATAAAGAGTCTTAAAGAGTATTTTAGAAAAGTAAAAAACTATGTTTATATATATAACCCTTAAATTTAATCCTATCACACCACGATCATAAGAATTATGGTGTGAAGACATTGTTGTTGGGTTAATAGGTTTCATCTATTTTGGAGTAGTTTCTTTATGGGGGTTTCATTGTTGTGTGGTTTAGTTAAGTTTCACACCACGAATTCTTTGGGTTTTAATGTTGTATCATGGTTATCTTTATACCACAATGAATTTGTTCACTCTGTCCATCACACCTTGATTCTACGAAAAATAAATTTCATTATAAATTCAGGGCTTCCCCTCTATTCAGAATTGACCAATCATGATTTTATAAAACTCCTATTAGTCATGATATCTATTTTGGTTATCCATTTTTAGGTTTAAGTAATGGATATAATAAATACAAATTTTATTCTATGGTTAGGATTTTTGTTAATATGAATTTTATGAGTATCTTAGTGAGATGTCTAATTGATAATAAGAAAGATTATAGTATATGAATAATTAATTTATTTAATAAATAATCTAATCAGTAAGATGTGAATGTTCATGGTTGTTATGAGTGAAATTTTTTTTGTTATATCATATATGATGTAGTGAAGATATATATTTTGTTTTATCAACTATGTTCATTGGTTAATAAATATTTATTATTTCTCTTATTGACGATTATATTTTGAGAGGATTGATATATATTGAGATGTTTTGACCATTTGATTTTTTGATAAACAAAAATTGGTTATAATAATAAAAATATTATGTTTCAATAGGATATAAATGAACTAGATATTGTGTAATGTTTGTTGATATAGTCACATGGAATAGTAACAATGAACAGTTGAGTTGATATTATTACTGTTTCATTATTGACTTTTTGGGATATTAGTGAAGGCTTCTCCCACTAGCTATGTAGAAACCCAAAATTTTGAAAATAAATATGAAATTTAATGTATGAAAACCTAATTCTCCAAATACAACTCTTTGATATAAAAATAATTTAAACATCAATTTTTTCACGTTTGTGATTAGAATTTCAAAAAACTGACATACACAGAGTAAGTTATTTAGTGTCTGATAAGACAAAAATAATTTTTGGTGAATATTAACATACCCTTATGAATAGTAATATGACCCTTATTAATATTAAATCATTTTATTATTATATTATCTTAAGGTTATAAGATAATGAGATCTGATTAATTTTTCATGGTGACATAAAACTAATTATAGTTCAAAAATTGTTATTTTTTAATAAATTATGATATTATTTATAAATTAAATTAATCAAATTTTCAAAATTATTTTCCAAAAAATAGAGCCCATTTTTGAATTCTACACATTGATTAATGGTTAGGGTGAATTTTTGGGGCTTTTATGAAATATAGAAATTTGGGTGAATAGTGAAATTTGACAATTTACAAAATATTCTAAATAAGTGAGTTTATGCATCATGCTTGAGTAATGGCTGTTCTAAATTTCCATTTTTTAGAAATTAAATGAACATATTACTATAATTATCCTCAAGAATCAATGCTATTGGTTTTCATGAGGGAAATAAAAAACAATTTATAATATATTCACAAATCCCTCCACTCATCCACTATAAACCCCCCTCACCCCCTCTTATCTTCACTCTTCTAAGACATGAATATCCTCATAGATATGTCTGAATACCATTCCCAAGTCACACCCCACGTCCAAGATCACCTGGTATTTCCATAAAACCAAAAACTCTTCCCATAAGGAGGTTATCAATGAGGTTATTTCAAGAGGTAAAGCAACATTCTTTTTCAATTAGTTTTATTTGAAATTATCATCTTTTATTTTCTATCCTTATATATTCTGTCTATGTGATCCATATAAATCTTGTATCTCCAATATACAGAAATTAGTCCAATATAATGTAAAAACCATTATCAATATTCTTACTCTCTCTCTATCTTGTATAAATGAAATCATCGTCTCTGAGGTTCAAATTTACAACCTTTAGGGAGGACAATGATTAATTCTACAATTTCTCCTTAATTACTAGTCATTAAAACATTTTTTATGTTTGAAATAGACATTAATATATATTTTATAACCTAAATAAAAGTCATGGACCTGTATATTTACATTGTATAAATTAATATGACAAAATTAGTTCATAATAATCCAAATACTGCTAACTAATCTACGTGATTGTCATTTCATCCAAGGATTCATCCTCATACATTGTAAAAAATGATATATATAACCAATAAAAAATCATTATGTTCATAAATAATATATAATTTCTATTCCATATAATTGCATTATTTCTACATGAACAGCCGTACTCATATACAAATATACTGATCATGAAATCCAAGAAGACAAACACTCCAGAATGACAGAATACAATCTTATATCTTATCAATAAAGACATAAATAAACTAAAAAATTATGAAAAAATAAATAAATTTCTAATGGGTGGTTAATTGAATTATTTATATGTCTAATTTCACTTTCCATGACATTATGTTCAAGAGTGGAACACATTCGGACTGAAGGTACGGGAATTCTTAAGCCAACATCAATTCTTTGGGTTATACTTTTACTTCATTATTGACATGTTATTAAACAAATTGTGATGAATTTTGTTTATATTATGTTTAATTATGTTTATTTATAGTTTATATACTTATTTCGACCACTTTATTAAATCTCACTTCAATTATATGATATTTTTAAGGGTTTTCTACTCGAACCTCCATTTACATTCGGCTGACTTTTATTATCTACATACTTATTTTAGATTCTTATTCATTCATATATATCTTCATAATTACTATCTTAACTTTATATATATGTATCCCAATTAGAATAATACCTTTATTTATGGGGATTAATATTTTCTTTATTGGATATTTCAAGAATTCTTCCCAAAATGAGAGCCCATTTCAATGGAATTTCTCGTAATCTTACCAATTTTCAAAGGCAATCTATAATCTGCTTTAAGAAACCATTATTTTATAAAAAACTCATTTAATTATGGAAAATATATATTATATAACATCTGGTTTTATACTCATATTTTTTCAAAGGATTCTTCTTTTCAATGTAAAATAGTATATATCTCTAGAATTGCATGAGGATTTTATTAGAGTATTTTCATTTGATTGAACTCTCTTATTGATTATTTTGTATAAATGGGAATAATATTTTATCATATCATCTAAGATATTTTGTTTAATGATTCATAATTATTTAGACAATGGATTTATTTTCATGAAACCATTCACTGTTTTAAATTAAATGGTTTGTGTTTATGTTTACTGATTGGAGAAATTTTGTTACATTTCAT
Source organism: Viscum album (assembly GCA_963277665.1). NCBI lineage: Eukaryota > Viridiplantae > Streptophyta > Magnoliopsida > Santalales > Viscaceae > Viscum > Viscum album. The sequence goes on from OY728159.1 coordinate 1,630,455,897, forward strand.
ATGTGAGTATCAATATAAATGTATATGTTTTTTATGTTTATCAGCACACATATGAGGAATGAATTGGAATTATTATGTGATTTATGGGGCCTGATATATCTCCTCTATGCATCAATATGTCTAATGAGACAAATAGATAAGGACTTTCCAGAGGCCTCACCCATTTTTAGATATGGTTTTGGTCGGGGCCTTAATCATTTTTAGATGTCTTGGCAGATGCCTTGACATTCTATTTTAGATTGTCTGATATATTCACATCTATCATTATGATAATATAAATTCATATTTGAGGTTTTTATTCCACTAGTACAATACATATGGTTATGATTTATTATGAAAAAGTTTACTCAACTAATTTTCCCGCCTTATTGTGTTCATGTTTATTTTAAAGGCATATTTTTTCAATTAATCAGCACGCCTAATGTTTATGTTTATGATATATTCTATTTTACTGTTTACCCTTACTGATTATCTGAGATCACCCCTTCTTATGTTTCATTTTTCTTATGATAAAAAGAGGTATATTATGATTGAATTTTTGGGATAATCTTTTAGAGGTGTATGTTCCAAATAGAACTTATATATTGTTTTGTATTTTAAGTGATAAGGTTGAAATTATGTATTTATATTGTTTCCTAATATAATAAACTATTCATTCCTTTTGGATATAACTTTCATGTATTATTTATTATGTTATGTAATAAGGCACATGCTCTGGGTAATTGGGGTGGTGTTTTTATAGTTGGTATCAAATGATTTTTAGTAGAAAACATGGAACATAGATTTATAAAATATAAATTATGAAAGAAATTATTTGATAGTCTTTGAGGATAATTATCCAAGAAACATCCTAGTATTTTGGTATGGAATAGATTATGTGTATATTTAACGAAAATACATCCATGTATGGATACTACAAGTGGATGCAGTTCTAGAAACAATATACCTATGACTGACATCTCTGAAAAAGAGTTTCGGTCTTGTCCTGGGTTATGCTGGTACAAGACAATGGTCATTACTATCCACCTAGTTTTATACTCTTAGGGGATATTCATAAGATCATTCACATTTTTTACAATCCATTATGAAGGATTTAAATGAGTATTATTTCTCAATGAAACCATGTTTATGCGTATGGGATTGTCCATGCATAGATTTTCAATTTATGTTAAGTATTTTGATATGTTGATATTATACATTATGATTTATAACCTAATATAGTGTGTATTATTTTTAGAAATGGTTCTTAGTGGAAGGAATGGAAACAGCATGAATGCACATATCCCATGTAGGGATTTCCCTCATGTGCAAGATGATGACGTTGGATCTGGAGATGCGACTCCTTCAGAGAAAAAAATTACTATAGTGAGACAACTTACTTAGGTTATGAATAATATCACTACCCATATGGAGCATCCTGGTCCACAATATGAAAAAGCTATGTTGGACCACTTTATGTGAAAAAGCCTCCATCATTCAAAGGGAACACAACTCCATTTGTAGCTTAGTAGTTGAATAGTTCCCTAGAGAAGATATTTCTCAATTTGGGATGTAACAAAAGAGAGAAGTTTTTCATGGTGGTTTATCACTTATCAGGAGATGCAGATTAGTGGTGGTCGTTAATCCAAAGAACAAAGGAGGAGGAAGAAATAGAAGATATGTAATGTAGGGATTTTGAAAAAATATTTCAAGAAAATATTTTCCCACAAATAACGAGAAAGTATGGAAATGAAATTCTTGAATATAGGGAAGAAAGAGGATGAAAATGTTTCAAATTATGAATCAAACATTACAAGGCTATAAAGGCATGCTACAAACTACCTACGTTATCCAAGGAGAAATGTTGACTGATTCATTAATGGTTTAAACCATTTCTTCAAACGGATCTACTATCCCAAAGTTTCTCATCATATAAAGATATAGTATCATGTGATATCAAGATAAAGATGGAATGTTTTATGTCTTCTGACATTAAAATAATGCAAGAGAATAAGAGGGATTATAAAAATCCATAAAAAGGAAATAAGGAAATGGGAAATAAGGGAAGAGTTGACTTCTCATCGTGTTATAATTGTGTAAGGAAACACCCTGGTGTCGGTTTAAAATTAAAAGGGAGTGTGCTACATGTGTGGATAGAGAGGCCATATTGTTGGTGATTTCAAGAGAAAAAAAACTATTAATTAAAATTGATAAAATTTTATGGATATGGGACACTATACTAATGATTTTCCAAAGTGTCAAGGAAACATGCCAAACAAATTCCATGGGAGCAGGGACAAGATAATGCGATCAAAACTATTGATATTAATGTTCTTAATGACGTGGTGGCAAGTACATTAATCATTTCATCAAAATTATCCGATACTTTATCTAATTCTGGACCACCGTATTATTTCATATCTTCTGAGTTTCCCATGAAAACTAAATATTTCCAATTTTATTTAATGATGGAGTTGTCATAAAAAACTCCGAAGTGAAGTATCATTGCTAAAACTTTGTGTCAATAAGTCCCTGTTAAGGAATATAAATGTGCTCTATCTACTAATTTAATTAAAATAACCATTATTTACATTGATATAATCATAATAATGGATTGGATTTTGAACCATGATGTGAAAATTTATTTAAAGATGAAAGAGGTTATAATTTTTTAGGTTGATGTGGAATCCCTTATCATTAGAGTAGAGACATCACCACCTATTTCTCATCTAGATCCACCCATGTAGCTCTATTAAATTAAATTATTGGAGAGGAAGTGAATTCAAAAAATACAGGCAACGAAAAAAATGTTCAAATAGAGGACGTACCTATTGTGTAAGAATATATTGATATATTTATAGAGGAATCACCTAGAAATCCTTTAGACTAAGAAATTGAGTTTTCCAATGAATTAATTACTAATTCAAGGCCCATATCAGGACCCCTTATAGAATGGAAACTGTGGAATTAGTGGAACTAAAGAAACAACTGGAGGAATTGAGTGACAGAGGATTTCTTCTCCCTAGTGGTTTTCTATGGGGAGACCCTGTTCTTTTCATTATGAAGAAAGATAGTTCTATGAAGTTGTATGTTGGCTACTGGGAGATCAATGCTATAACAATAAATTAAAATTATCCCCTACCTATCATTAATTATTTTTTGATCGAGATCATGGAGACCAGTATTTTTCAAAAATTAATCATCGAACCAAATATCATCAGTTGCGTGTGAGGAAGGAAAATATTCCAAAGACAACATTTCAAACATGGTATGAGTATTACGTGTTTATAGTAATTCCTTTTTAACTAACTAATTCTTCCTCTGTTTTCATGGATCCAATGAAAAGGGTTTTTAAGAAATATCTTGATGAATCAGAGGTGTTATTTATCAATGATATATTGGTATAATCAAAAAGCTAAAAAGTTCATGAAAATGTCTTCTGTACTATTCTAAAGACTCTTAGATGAAATTAATTATATGGGATGTTTATCATGTGTGAATTTTGGAATCAATATGTTTCCTTTGTTCACCAAATTGGCTCTGAGGATGGAATATCTGTTGATCCTATGAATACAAAGGTTGTGCATGAATGGAATACTCCAATGAAGATAACCAAGGTATGTAGTTTTATTGGTTTAGTAGGTCAATATCAATGTTTTGTTCAGAACAGAGCCAGTATAACCAACACAATGACTAAGATTACACATAAAGGGGATACGATCATTTTGAAAATAGAATATGGGGATATCTCTGATGAATTGAGAAGGATATTATTGAATTCTATGATCCTAACTCTACTATATGGGAATGATGGTTTTGTGATCTATAATGATTCATTAAGGTATGTGTGTGGTTGTGTCCTTATAGAGAATGATGGAGATATTTTATAAGCATCGAGAAAGTTAAAAATTATTGAAAAACTATCATACTCATGTTTTGTAGTTAGCAGTTGTAATATTTTCTCTAATGATATGGATGTATTATCACTATGGTGAAAAATGTGAGATATATATGGATCAGAAAAATCTGATCTATATCATCTCATAGATAGAACTAAACATGAGGAAAAGGAAATGACTTGAACTACTAAAAGGAAATGATTGATCCATACACTACCACCTAGGAAAGTAAAATAAATTAGTTGAGGAATTGATCATGAAGGATTATATAGTTCTCAAAAAATGTGGATTAACAAGGATCCTATGTACATGGATCTAGTGAGCATGGATATGGGGATTATAAATGAAGGTGAAACATCACTGCATTTTCAAATGGTTTCCGAACCATTTTTATTAGTGTGGATTAATTCTTTACAGTCTGATGATGAGTATCTTCAAAAGAAAATTAATTATTTAAAAGATGATATGTGGACTGACTTGTGTGTGAAGATGTAATTCTAAAATTTGTGAAGAGGCTATGTGTTCCATATCTACCCAAGCTGAAAATGATGTTATTGGATGATTCCAATAGATATAATTTCTCAATAAATCATGGGATCACTAAAATTTATATTGACTTGAATGAACATTTTTTGGTGGGACAACATGAAGGGGGAAAATTTTGATTGTGTATCAAGATGTCGATTCTGTCAACATGTAAAGGACAAATAACAACATCCTAAAGGATTATTGCATCCTATACCTATTAATTCATGGAAATGTGATGACATCAACATTTATTTTTTCATTGGATTACCAAAAACTCCAAGGATGAATGATGCGATATGGTAATTGTTGATCAAATTACAAAATCTACAAATTTTCTCTCTATAAGGGATTATTTTCTATTGGAGTGCCTAGCACGAATCTATATCAATGTAGTTGTGAGACTTAAAGGTGAACCACTCTCAATTGTTTCTAATTGTTTTCCATGATTTACATCAATATTTTGAAAAAGTATTCTAAAAGTATGGGATATTTAGCTTCGATTGGGTAGAGTTTATCACCCTCAAACTAATAGGCAATTACAAAGGATGATCCAAACCTTAGAGGATATGTTGAGATAATGTTCACTTGACTTTCATGGAATGTGGGATCAATATTTTCCTGTTGTTTCATTTTAGTACAATAATAGTTTCCATTAAAGTATTCAAAGAGAACCATATGAATTACTGCATGGAATGATTTTTCATACACCAACTTATTGGGATGATGTTGGAGAAAAGAGGATTGCAGGATTAGGGATTGTGTAGGAAACAACAATGAAGGAAATGAATATTCAAGAATATATTAAAGCAGATCCCAGAAGACAAAATAGATACACTGATAATCAAATGATGGATTTTTAATTTCATGTGGGTGATCATGTTTTTCTAAAAGTGTCTCCATGTAAGAGTGTTATAAGATTTGGGATGAAAATGGAAAATAATCCCTATGTACATATTCCCTTTTGAAATTCTTGAATAAATAAGTGATGATGCATATTATTTGGCTATCCCACTTAGGTTATTTAATGTACACAATGTGTTCCATGTCTCATTACTGGGGAAGTACAAGCCATACCCAATATACGTCCTCAATTCTGATGGTATAGTATTAGAACCTAACATATTTTACTGTGAAGAGACTATATAGGTTATGGACACTAAAGAATAAGTTCTGAGAAATTAGACAACTAGACTAGTAAAGATAATTTCGAAAATTCAAAAATAGAAGAGGTAACATGGGATCCTGAGGAGCCTATGATTATGAACTACCTCAATATTTTTGTGATGTAACATTCTGATAATTTCATGGGATAAGTTTTTGTAAGGAGGGGATAATGCAACACACCATGATTTTGAAAATTAATATAATACTTTATACATGAAACATTAAGTCTCTACAAAACACCACTTTGTTATATCCTTGATAGTACCAATCCTTTTCAATGTATGGGATTTGAATTTCAATAAACTAACATTCACAGTTGCGTTTAGTAAGATATTTAGAGTCTGATAAGCCAAACATAATTTTTGTCGAATAGTAACATACCATTATGAATAGTAACGTTACCCTTATGAATAGTAAGTCATATTATTATCTTATAATCTTATTGTTATAGGATAAATAGATCTGATTAATTTTTCAAGGTGATATAAGATGAATTATAGTATTAGAATTGATATTTTTTGAATAAATTAAGATTTTATTTAAAAATAAAATTATTAAAATTCAGAAAATTATTTTAAAAAAATGGAGTTCATTTTTTAATTTTACACATCAAGGAATCGTTAAGGTGGTTTTTTGGGAATGTTGTTAAATAATTTTTTATTGTGAATAGTGAAATTCCATAATTTACAAAATATGAAAAAAGTGAATTTATGCATAATTATTGAGTCATTGATAGTTTATATGTACAATTATTAGAACTCAAATTAAAATATTACTATTCATGGTCATAAGAATCAACGCTATTGGTTTCCATGAGTAAAATAATAAAATATTGAATAAGATATTCACAAATCACTCCTCTCCTCCACTATAAAAATCCCCTCTCACTCACTGTTATCAACACTCCTATAAGCCTTGATTCTCATAAAATCTCTACCCAAATACCCTTACATGTTCACTAACCACATACATGAGCTCTTGGTCATTCCAAAAGACCCAAATCCTTCCCTTAAGGAGGTTCTCAAGGAGGATACTTCAAGAGGTAAAACATATTTTCTTTTTATTTTAGTTTAATTTCAATTTATCTTCATTTCTTTTCACTCCTAACCACCTATGTCCAATTGATCCTTATAAATATTCTATCATATATTTATATTATAATTATACCTTTCCAATTTAATAACTATTATAAATTTTCTTACCACCTCCCTTATAAATGAAATCATCGTCCATGAGGTTCAAATTTAGAACCTTCGTGGATGACAAAGATTAAATCATCAATTTATACATCATTACTGATCATGAAACCCTTTTTATGATTTAACCATACTATAATATATTTGTTATAAACTAATTAAAATTATGGAACTGGTATACGTATATAGTATTAATTCATATGAAAAAACAAATTCATAATAATCAAAATACTGCAAAATAATCAACGTGATTGTCATTTCATCAAATGATTAATCCTCATAACAGGTATAAAATGCAATATATAATCATTAAAAATTAAGTATGTTAATTAATAATATATAATTTCAATTCCGGATAATTACATCCTTTCCACATGAACATCCATACTCATATACAAATATACCGATCATGAAAACCAAGGAAACGAACACTCCAGACCGACAAAATTCAATCATAATACTTATTAATAAATACATAAATAAACAAAATAAAATTATGATAAACAAAATTGATGTCTAATATTTTCTTAATTAAGTTATTAATAATTCTAATTTTATATTCTAGGATATTAATTTCAAGAGCAGAACACATTTTGACTTAAGGTTACGGAATTCTTAACCCGATTTCAATTCTTCGGGTTATCTTTACACTTCATTATTTATGTGGTATTAAAATTGTTTGTTTTATCAATTTTTTATGTTTTGTTTAATTATGTTTATTTATAGATTACATACATATTCCATCAACTCTATTAAGTCTCACTTGAATTATATGATATTTTTAAGGGTTATGTACCCAAACCTCCATTTTCATTTGGGTTACTTATATTATCTACTTGCCTAAATTATATTCTTATTCATTAGTATGTAATCCTCAGAAATTTTATGTGAATTTTCTATATATGTTTTCCAACTAGAGTCATATATTCATTTATGGGGAGTTATATTGTTATTTAATGGATCTTTCAGAAATTCTTCCCGTAATGGAAGCCCGTTTCAAAGGAATTTTCCAAATTCTTACCTATTTTCAAGGGAACTCTATAATCGGCCGTAAGAAGCCATTTTTTTAAAAACAATAATTTATTCATTATAAAAATATATTATCACACATATGGTTTTGGAAAATGTATTTTTCCAAAAGAACGCTTCTTTTTAATGTAAAATATTATTTATCTCAAGAATTACACAATGATTTAATAAGAGTATTTTACTTTGTTTCTACATTCTTATTGTTTCTTATGTAAAAATGGGGATAAAATTTTATGATATAATTTACTATATTTTCTTGAATAGTTTTTAATTAGTTTGAATATAGATGTTCTGTCTTGAAACCATTCACTATATTACTCTAAATGGTTAGTGTTTATGTTCAATGATTGGGGAATGTTAGTTACATTTCATATGTCAGTTTCAGTATCAAGGTATAATTTGTTTATGTTTATCCCCACTCATATGAGTAATTAATTAAAATTATTATGTTATGGGTGGGGCCCATTATATCCACCTGATGTATTGATAGGTCTCATGAGACAAATACCTATGGACTTGTCTGAGGCCTTTCCAGTTTTTAGATATGGTTTTGGCCGAGTCCTTGATCATTTTTAGATGTATTGGCAGAGGCATTGAGGTGATGTTTCAGAATGTATGGTATATGAAAATCCAACATTATGAAGCTATAAATTCATGGTTCATGTGGTTGTTCATCTTGTATAATACCTAGGATTATGATTTTTTATTTCAATGTTTACTCAGCTCAATTTCCCTCCATATTATGTTCAACATAATTTTTAGAGGCATGTGTTTCCAATTATTCACCAGGATTAATTTTTAAGTTAATGATATATTTTTCTGTATATTTTACCCTTACAAATCATTTAATCTCACCCCTTATTGTATATAATTTTTCATAGGACAAGAAGAGGTATATTATGTCCAATATGTAGGGATAATCTTAGAGTGGTGGATGTTTGCAATGGAACATATATGTTGTTTTTCATTTCATGTTGTAATGTTGATCTTATGTATGTATCTTGTTTTCAAATTTTCTAAACTATGAGTTCCTTTAAGATATGACTTTATTGTAATCATTCCAATGTTATGTACTATGTCACCAGCTCTGGGTAAATAGGGTTGGGTCTCTACAAGCCAGAAATTGGTTTGAGATGGTGGAACCTCAAAACTGAAGGGTAAGAGTTATGGTAGATATTGAAACGACCCATTATCTTATTATGTTAATAAATATATTTTTTATAATAGAATATAAAAATGAATTTTTTTAGAAATAGAATATTTTTATAGTAGTAGTAATTATTAAACTGATAATGATATCCTCGGATGTAATTATTAAATGTGATAATTATATCTTGGATAGTGTCTTTATTAATGATATGATCCTACTGAGTACTCCCATGTGCTAAACCAACTTTAGATTATTATTTTTTCTTGTATGATAGTTCAAGGGTGATTGTGGATTTTTATTTTCTGGTAGGTAGAGAAAATTTATTCTAATCAAGTCATTCATTTTCTATAAATGTTTTTATATGTCTTTATGTAGGGTTTGTTTTTATGGGAAAAATAATATTTTCAATTAAATATGGATTTTATTGGTTGTAAAATATTATTTTTTCATCATTTATGATAGAAATTCCTCTGATATATAAGGTAGAACCCCTTCGGGAATGTCACCAACCAATGGAATATTTAGGGTTAGATTTTTGGGTGATACCTATATTTGTTGCTGACCGATGCGGTGTTTCAATGGGGACATGTCATGAAACATATTTTGAATAATTATGTTCCATATTTATTTTAACATAATGATTTAATATAATAATGTTGATTGAATTTCATATTTTAATATTTTTCTTAATGAAACATGGTGTAATACATGTAAATCCATATTTTACGTCAAAAAAGGTTATTCAATTGTAACAAACATGTATATTTTAATTGGAGAACTAGTACTAAAATATAGGTTGATTCAATTATAATGAATATTCATGAGAAAAATAAATAATGATAAAGTGGAAATGGGTATAAAAATACTATATTTGGTACACAATAATTTTTTTGGTCATATGATTAAAACTTTCCTTGGTTATAACATATATTATGTTGAGTTTATAAATAAATATAGTAAAATGGGTTTCCTTATTATCAATTTTCATAATATTGGGTTTTGGGCTGAGTTAATAGGTACAAAAGACTAGGAAAAAAATAAAGTTGTAGAGAAACAAATGGGTTGATACATGATTATAGAATTTAATATAGTTCTTATAAACTATAATCATACATTAAAAATAATTATATAAATTACCAATTAAATTATGGGATAACACTACAAATAAATTTCTTTGTTGAATAAAACATATAAAAGAAAAATTTAAATTATAAGGAATATTTCAAAATTCTCTTAGAATATCCAAAATATTCTAGAAATTAGATGTGGAAATAAAAAATTATTAATTTCCATATGCTTAGTCAATATGTATTATAGAATTTTCATAAGTTGAATATATTTTAAATTATGAGTTTTATATGAGTATAATTTTTTTTGGGCTATGTTAAAGTATTCTCTTTTACTAAAAATGTTTATATAGAAACAATACAAGTTAATGATGTTATTTAATGGGACAGTAGATAATTAGAGACGTTTTGGAGTCTAATAGAGAATATAATAATTTATAAAGATGGATAATATACAATGATATATATAAATTTTATGGATTTTATAGCCTAAAATATGAGACAATGTAATTGATTTCATGAATTCACATTATAAAAATTTTAGTACTTATAGTATATGATAAGATGTTATTTGTTACAATTAATTCTTATATAAATATTCTAGAAATATTGTACAATATTTCTAGAATATTTTTCCAAATCGATATATGTTGTAGGTTATGATATAATGTTATCTTAATATGTTATTATTTTATGTGAAATGGTATTAATTACCCTCTTTGTGGTGCGGGTGAGTTTTTGGTAAGAAACATTTCCCATATAATGAATATATTATCACGTTAGAAATATCTCAAATTTTTTACGATATCACATGATGATAGAAAATTATATAAATAAATAAATCATAGGGAAAAAATATTATAATTGGTTCCCCCAAAAGAAATATTTTTATAGATAATACACTAAGGATATGAAATTATACTAAGAATTAAATTATGGATTTTAATGTGAATACATGTTTTCTAGGATTGGGTCACTATTGAGTCCAAGGAGGAATCAATAATTTATTTGTCCATTCATTACATCATGATAAGGCAATGAGGTATAGAATCATGGGTCATTAAAGTGAATGGATATAAATAAATCAATACACTAATCTTATATAGATGTTTCTACTGATCTTCATATTTATGAGTTAATTGATATATTTAGTTAGGTTTACATTGTGTATCCTTGACTCGCAAACTTCTCCAAAAAAATCACATAAGTTCATTCCTCACAACATTTTCTCTTCCATAATGGATGCTTTGTAATTTCTTTTTTAATAATTCAATCTCTTTATTTCCCCCCTCTATAAATCCATTATGTTTTAGGTCATGTTTCCTCTCATGTTAGGTCTTAAAAACAATTCATAAATTTTGATTTAAAATATCCCATAAAATTTCACTATTTTAAAATATTTGAAGAATATTCAAATTAATTAAATATATAAGATTCTCAAAAAACACGGAATTTTTTCTAGTACTGTAATGACCCAAAAATCTCTTACATTTTTAATAGATATTAATAAATGAATAATCACTCTATAAAATAATTATCCTAATCATAATCGTTTTGGTTTAGTTCCTTTGGAAACCTAGAAACATTGACAATGCGTCCATAAGTGAGCTACATCATCTCCCGCAATGTTTTTATTAACTAGAACCATTCTGATTCCAATTATACATAATATATTTCATTACAACTTTGGGAAGGGAAACATAATAAATTGTGATCTCATATGCTCTATAAGGTTATATAATGGAAATATCAACATTATATAAGAATTATGGTATGAAAACCAGGGAATATCCTTTTAATACTGTACACTGAATATCATAGATCATAAACATGAGTCATGGAATAAATATTAGCTCATCATAAAACATAAATAATAATGAGATAAAATAATACGAACAACTATAACATTAAATTTCCTTAAGGAATATATTTGTGACATACAAATGTGTATAAAAAATAATTTCCTCATCAGCTCAAGGCTCATTTATAAGAATATAATTTTGGAATTGGTTCACTACTAACATCATCGTAGTTCTCACGGTTCAATCCCCAGACATTCATAGTGGATATTGACCCTAACTGAGATTGGTTCACTCCCCATTCCATTACCATTTATCATAGGAGATATCATTCTTTATCCAATGAATTTAAGGGGGATATATGTCCCACCCATCTTGGTAATAACATAACCATAATCCTTTTTTATAATTTTACCATCATTACATAAAGAATATCATAAATATTTTTGACACAAGATAATAAAACATTCAATATATCAGAACCCATGAAAGAAAATATTTTCATAAACAATTCACTATTACATAACCTATAGAAAAGAAATAGGTTTCATATTCACTTCAACATTTCATAATTTCAGAACCAATAGAAAATGAAGTTGGTTTGATAATAATATTATAATTATATAACATATGGAAGAGAATTATATTTCATAAATATATTTTCATCCGAATAACGAACCATTCATAGAAAGAGTAATATCGATATCCTCGTATCTTATACCCAGTAAAAGAATAAGTAACATCTTCCTTGTCCCGACCAAATGGGGCTTTATCCACAATTACCCCAAGCCTGACATTAATAGGCCTAAGGATGGAGACTAGTGTCGAGTAGGCATATAACATGCCTGGGAGGTATTAGCCGAATGTACCTATACACATGGTCACATCTCCAAACACATACAATGAAGAAATTTAAATAATAAAAATAATCATATGTGTATATATCTAAAATCCCACCATCAGAGTGTGCTAAAAATAATTGGAATGAAAGGGGCCAAATAGTATCCCACAAAAAGAAATCGAAAACAAGTACAACCATTAAATCAGATGTCAAATGTTGTCAAATTAACCATAGGATTACACCTAGGTTTATCTAAAAAATTTAACCGTAATGGGTACTGGTCCCTCTAGGACATTGTCAAATGGTCTATCATTTGCATAAGAGATGACATGTGTTAGTAAATTCCATGTTGTGGTGAGTATATCAGTAGCGAGTATAACACCTATAAATGACTAATTATGTTGTATCAAGAATAAAATTTATATCATTACATGTATATTTAAATAACATATATTACAAGAACCTCCAGATATACTCATAATAGACACCCATTCTCAAGGTATTCTCAAAACCATTATACGATTCTATGATTGTTATTAGAAGGTTCTATGTAACACTCACCTTGGAGAAAAAACTCCATGAGTTAGATAATTTTGAATGAATTCGTTAAAGATTTTATTCTCATTGGGTCATATTATAAGATGTATATGATGGATGTTTGAAGGGAAAAAATACATAAATGGGAATCACAAACATGGCCAAAGGGTATACCACCAAACCAGTCCAGATTAACCCTATATATAGGGAATTGATGTCCGAATATTTTTGTTCATGATGATGCTATGAAACCCACATAGGGAAATGATCATGATAGAGGATCTCACTCCAGTCCTCATGGAAGAATTCATATAACTCCATCTGAGACTGAAGTTCTTCAGAGGGGATCACCATTATATGTATAGGATGAAACTCCATATAAAACCGTCAGGTAATGGATGAAAGGAACAAACCATAATGAATCTTGTCTGAGATGAAGAGGGAAAGTCCTCTAAGAAATATTTGATGAAGAAAATGACATGTATAAGAAGTAAATGGCATGTCACATTGGCATTAGGTATTAACTCTGTATAAGGGAATTTGCATGTTTCCATGTCTAAGTACACCTTGTGTTCATCCCCACGTACTCTTTATCATGTCGATGTACACAGATCATCCAATGTACATAGGGCCTGGTTGTGTCCATGTCTATGTACACTATGTATACGAGTCTGTGTACTCCCATTCATGCCTGTGTACCCCCCAAGGTACATAATGAGCTTACAGGTAAGGGTCACATGTTGTGTGATAGTTACTAAATTCCAAGTGATATTTATCTTTTTGTGGAAGCCCTATCACAACTTGGAGGTGGGGGCACAAAACGTGTAACTCTAGAATACTTTTAGAGAAATTTAAGGTTTCACAGAACTCATGTTTTCTTCCACCATCTACTCCGGAACCATTTTCCCCTCAAGTTACACAACATATTTCACCTGAAGATCCTGGATCAAGTCCAACTTAATATCATCATCATATTCATTCTAGATACCATTCATCAATCTTCTTATAAATAAACCGTTGAGCCACACCATCATCGAATACCATGAATTATATGAACTAGTATCTCCAAATACTTCCCTGATAGATCATCCATATTCATATCTTGATTACATCATCAACCTAAAATCAGATCTGTAGAATCAATCTGTTGTGCCGTGAAATAGGTGTGTAATGATTGATTTTCAAGTATTCAACTAAATATGGAAAAATTAATTTCCAGAGACAAATGAGTAATGTCGGATGAAATGCATAACACACAAATGTGACGAATAGACCACTTCCAATGTTTGGGGTGGCCTCTATTTTTTTATTATGATGAATGAATAGATAAAATTATAATCCATAAATAAAAATCCCCAATCCAAGATAATATCAATCTCATACCCACAACACACATGATCTATAAATCAATTTGATAGTTTATTGATTCCCATTCACCATAGAAGTTAATAAAAAGGGAGAAATAACAGCAAAAAGGTTTCCTACATTAGAATAGATCAATCACTGGAAAAGAAAGTAGTTTTGCCATTGTTTTTGGTAAGATCCTCGAATTTCATTACACACCATTCATGGATCCACTATTTGGTTTTTGTTACACCAATAATGATCCTCCAATGCCATATCCAATGGCTCCAGGATCATGCATATAACCATTGGATTTGTCTAGAGATGAATAATAATATATCATGTTATGTCATGATAATCAAATTAAATATATTATTTTCATTTAAATATTTTATTTAAACACCCCACTGTGACCATGCCCAAACCGATCATCTGACATGCTCCAAGGATATATTGAGACTAGGGTAAAATGAATCCCATGAACTAAATTTCAACAATTTTTTTTTGATCCAAGCCTTTTTTAAGGTCAATTACACTTTTTCTGGGGAACTGTGTGCATGTGAAATTTAATAAGTCAAATATATTTCAAATATTAAACCTAGGCACACTGAGCCTCACGATCTCATGATGTCTTAGCCCCAAGTTATAAAAATAATAAAAATTACATTATGAATAAATAAATTAAACAATTAAAGTTGTAAAATTCTCCCCACCTTGGAGATTTATGTCCTAGAAATCCAGAACAAATGGCTACTCAAAGAGATGTTCGTACCGATCATGTATACGTGTCTTCTACTCCCATGTACTCTCATAAGGATTTTTGAGCTGGCACCAGGAAAATATTATGGTAATTGATAGCCTAGTTGAGATCCTATCCTTATTATCCTCAATATCTAATAGGTATGGATCAAATATAGATAAATCTTTAATGTCCACCTCACCCCAGTTGATAACATGTGACATGTCGTGTACATTCCTCCTCAGTTGTGACATGTTGAAAACATTAGTGATAGAGAAAAGTGATAATCAACCTCACCAACTATACAAAACATATCTAAAGGACTAATGATGGATGGAAATATCATTCTTCCTTGTACAAATCTCCACAATTTACATTGAGGATATCCACAATACACATCAAAGTGAGACCATTAAGAACACATGGTCTCCATCCAAAAACTTTAAAGGCCTCGTTCATTTGTCCAAATAGGAATTATGTAGGAATTATGTAGTCCTAATCCTTTCTTGGAAAATATACACCTTCTCTATCATGGAATTCATCAACCCTGAACCCATATGTAATAACACTCATATGTTAGTCATGGCTAGTGGTGACCTGTAGGGTTTCCCATATTAGGAATTGAATAGTTCCATAAAATGGTTAAATGGTACATGATTTTGTACTCAATATCCAAAAATAGAATGTGATACCCCCAAACATGGATAAATTCTAACATGAAATCCCACAACAAGTCCTCTAATACCGGAATAGTCTACTTAGTTTGGCTTTAACTATGGGGGTGATAGGTCGTGGTTGAACAGAACTGATTCCAAAAGGACTCCAACAATCCTTTCAATAAATGTGATGTAAAATTATAATCATGTTATGAAATATTATTTATGGAACTTAATTGAGCTATACTATCTTCTGTATGTACAAGAATCCCAATATCTCTTCTGAATAAAACTCTAAAATATATGGTAAGTGGGTCAACATGGTAAGTTGTTATAAAATCACCCAGATGGAATCATGTTCTTTAGATATATGAGGTAACCATATCAATAATTCCATGGATATCCCATGAACCATAAAATATAAACCTCATGGGGTTGAGCTAAACCCACTGAAACCTAGTTTTGAGGCTTCACTTGATGATAAGTATGGAATCGAGTGACAAACTCTACATCATACATGTTTATTCTTGGACATCAAAACTACCATTGAAGGTCCTATTATATATTTTCCTCCCCTAGGTGTACCACTAAGGTAAAATTATGAAACATTATAAAATCCTACTCTATCACCATAATTGGAACCATCATTCATCCTCTATAAGGAATTACATGTGCCACACCATCATAATACTCTTTATAAGCATATCTATTAGATTTCTGAGAATGTAGGTTATCAAAATCGGTATAACCATTTTTTACTCCTTGAATTTCTATAAATATGGAGGGATAACAACCATAATATAGAGGTGAAATGATACATCCCTAACCACACGATACACCTTTAATGAGAAAAAATCATCTAACACCTCACTTAATAACTATGAACAGGATCTCATATTGAGAGAATATGAAACCACATTCACCTTCCCAATATTATAGATAATATAAAATTCATAATCCTATAGGATCTCTAGAAATGGAATCTATTTCATGATTGTTTCCATATATGATAATACTTTCTAGATACTCTTATGGTTAGAATAGTTAATAAATATATCTCCCATCTAGTAGTGTCACCACCTCTTTAGTTCAAAGATTACCGCTACTAACTTATCATCGTGGGTTGCGAAGTAATGAACATGTGGTGTTAAATGATGTGAACCATATTCAACTACAACCTTCTTCTAAATCATAATACAACCAATAATGATACTTGATTCATTGAAAAAATTATACATAATTGACACCATCCCTTGAAAATATCAAGATGTGAGTGATCATAAATCTCTTAATTAACTTTTAAAAAGCCTAATATAAAATATCTTTCCACATTTATGGCTTTAATTTTTAGGTAAATGATTTAATAATATAAGATATCAAATAGAAATTAGGTGTAAATATCTAATTGTTTCCTTCTAACCCATGAATTCTCTTCACGTCCATCATGATATTGGGTAGCTCCCAGACTGACATTGCCTTGGCCTTTTTTCGGCCCAATCATACACCATTTGGAGATATAACATGTCCCAGAAAGTGAACCTCATGAATCCTCTACTAAATATTTTAGAGATTCATATAATTATATTGATCTCAAAGTATGTCCATCACAATCCTCGTGTTTTGTGAGTGATCCACCTAATATTCCATGTACACTATGATATAAATGATTAACAATACAAAAAACTATTAAAAGGAAGGATGAAAGAACCATTTCAAGTGTTTCATGAAAACTCTTAGGGGTTATTTATGCTAAAAAACATCCACATGTACTCATATTAACCCAAAAAAATAAAAAATATGTCTCATGTTTATCTTAATCTTATTCTGTCAACTGGTGATAGCCTGATTTGAGATCAATCATTGAGAACCATCGTGACCCTATCATCTGATCGAATAGGTCATTGATCTTCAATAGTGAATACTCTTTATTTATGGTCACCTCGTTTAGGAGATGTTAATCCACAAAGAAGCTCATGCACACATCTTCCCTCCAGGAAAACAACACGAGGGATTCATATGGTGAAACACTTGGTCTTACAAATACATTCTTCTATAAGTCCTCCAACTACACCATAAGTTCATGAATATCTTTTAGGGACATATCATTTTCTAGTATAGATATAACATTTATCATTGGGTGTAGATCATTACCGAAGTATATCTCTCAATGAGGAGTTATGCCTAGAATGACCCCTAGAAATACATCATTAAAATTTTCCACTACACTAGAGAAATTAACTCATTAAACCACTATACCAAAGGTCATGCTAGCCAAATGATGTGTAATCAGATATACCCTCATACATATGAGACCATTCTTCTCAACATAGGTTTCCTTTTCAATCACAACAGAAAACTATGCCCCATCACTACAGGAAAACTACATATTCTACCTGAAACAGTCAATTCGGGCAGGAACTATAGAAAAACAGTCCATACCAATGATTAAATTATATGGAATCTTCACTACTACAAATCTATTAAAAATAAAACTCGTGTATTGTAGATTCATGTCACACTATTGGTAGTAGTGTGTGATCACAGAGTCCCCTTTGGTAGGTGTGTCCAAGCACAAGGGTGGATCCAAGGGATGAAAAATAATCAATAAGTGTTAAGCCAAATAAGTAGAAATAAATGAATTAATCACACCTGGGTTAATTAATAATTAAACTACAGTATAAAATAAATATATTATGCCTCGTATTATAATTGGAGCCTCTTGGTCATGATCCTTGATCGCCTACCACGGTCATCACCCATATCCATGAGCTCCCTAATCCTGGTGGGGACCACATTGTGGTGGTGTTGGTAATAATTCAATACATATAACACCTCATCTATTATCCCATCTCTTTTTTTCACATCCTCAACCATATGCATCTTCTTGTTCTATTCATTGCCTCTACCTAGGTGTTTATTCAATTTATCTCAATCTGTCGTACCATGGGTTGGATAATCCCACATGAGATGTCCCTTGCCACCACATGAGTAAAATCTCCTCTCTCTAGCTATGATGGATGGATCCATCCCATGAGAAATAAAAAAAATACTCCCTATCTTGGAATTTCCTCCTAAAACGTCTCACACATCCATGTCCTTGTGTATGATGTCGGTTCCTAACCCCCAATGTCCCTGCTCCTATGTCCACACTACCAACACCCGTTATGTAAATCTCCCTGACCAAGAAATTATCGACTACCAAATCATGAACAAGAACACCAGCATATTTTGGAATTCATAGAGGTATCACATTGGATCAGATGTCAAAGTGTATTCCTCACTCAAATTTATGGGCCTAAAAGAGCTGGTCATGATGTATATCTATTGAGTACCAAGAGAGGTTTTTAAAATATGATGAATACTCATTCATAGTTGTAGTACCCAAATCAAGATTTATAATTACTTGAATACTCCCAATTCTCAACATAGTTGTAGAAAAATTCTCTATAAAACAATACATTAACATTGACTCTCCATGAGTCACCTAGTCGTATGACTTATTCACTAAAAACCAGTATCATTTTTTAGATCCATGAAGAAGGCTTTCTCCCAAGAGCCCCATATGATGTATAGGATTCAGAATAATATGGAATTATCAAAACACTACCCTATTTCAGTCCTCAACTACCTTTTGGTATGGTTTCATTGGAATCAGAGGGATCGCTATCAGTGATACTTTTAGTGGGAACTCATCCTATGCACCTCGTATGCTCGTACTAATGGTACAGTATCCCACTCGAAATGATGTGGGAAGACCGGTTCACCATATATAGGTAATGCGTCTTATCTACATAGAATCATCATCACCAAGGGGATCATCATCATTATCTTTCAGGTGAATCTAAACTGGAAAACATCATCGAGGAATATTAAAATAGACATTATATACAAAGGACAATTAGTATATCTAGATAAAATAATCAAGAAGGATATGGTAACCATTACCCATTCCTATTCAAGGCATGTACCAATGGTTTCCCTATAACCAATTCCTACATGTATCAATTCAACAAGAGGGTTGATGAATTAATGGTTAATGGATACATCAACAAGAACACCAAAATTGACGTCCCAGGTTAGAGATCCATAATTGAAACACCTTGAACTATTTCTCCAAACGAATCTCATATACTCTAGTCCGCAATTATAATTTATTTCACTCCCACACAACTTTGTCATGACCTAGACCCACAGGTACTGAATTGTGACTACCCCACGCTCACCTCCAATATGGTAGGGGATGGAGACTGGTGCTTAGTAGGTATATCACTCTCCTTGGAGGCCTTATACTAATGTTACTATACAGAAAAAAACACATTTCTAATACCAATCAATGCTAAAATATAAAACAACTGGTAATCATGCATGAAAAAAATTTAAAATTCATCCATCACAGTATTCCAACAAGAACTGGAAAGGAATTGGAAAAATACAAGACCAAGAAAAGAAAAAAAAGTCCAATCAATAAAGTGGTTGAGGACTAATGTCAAGGTAATTGAAGGAAAAAACCTTTTTTTATCCAGGTTACTGTGAACCTCCTAGTCTTGGAACCTCTAGGATTCCCCTAAAATTTTGGTTTATGCATAAGACATGACACATGGAAAAATCCCATTCAGGAGAGAGTGTATCTATACCTAGTAGAAAAACAGAAAATCACAAAGAATATAACATTAACAATAAGAGTTATCACATCAAAAGTACATTTCCAATACATATATGTAAATAACCTCTATATATAATCATAATTAACACAGAGTCTCAAGGTAAGGTCACAACCATAATTCCATCCTAGGATTATTTTTTGGTGGTTCCATATAACCCTCATCTAGGAGAGTACACTCCATGAGTCATATATCACTGATGGAATCCATCCAAGATGTCAGGATCATAATCTCTCACCGTAATAAATACACACTCTATGTCATAAGAGAATGATTCATATATGGTGATCACACCCAGTCCATGTGGTATACCAACATCCCAATCTAGATTAACCCACCAAGTACAGGATCAATAAACAAGTAGTGTTAGTTATAGAGATACCCTGATATCCACATAGGGAAATGATGATGATAAAGGATCTCATTTTGGTCATCATAGAAGGATTCAAAAAACTCGATCAGGGTAATAAGATCCCCAAAGGGGATAATTTTCCTATGCATAAGACACAACTCTACACTAAACCCTCTGAGAATGGATCTATGGAATGTACCCTAACAAATCTTGTCCAAGATAAAGAAGAAATGAGCTTTATTCCGTATATAAATAAGGGCATGAAATGTACCTTTGGGAACATGTCATACACATGAATCATAGAAATTTCACATGTCCAAGACAATGTCAAATTATATGTCATGGCTTATCCCATTTAATCCTAACCATTCCCACATACTTGGCTCTTTCTGTGTACACCTGGTCATGTCATGTCCATGTTTTACTATATGGTATGTTTGATTCATTATACACATAGATGTGTTTGTATACCCTTTGAGGTACTTACCGAGTGACTAGGTAAGGGTCACATTCCATGGGATTTTTATTACAGTCCCTGTGATATTTATCTTCTCATAGAAATCCTATAATCACACAGGCGGATCCCACAAGTCTTGTAACTGAAAAATCACTACTACAGAACATGCTTCTAAAAGTATTGGCCTTTAATAACGTAAGAAAGAAGTGCTTATAAAGGTTTCCTTTATCATATCTAAAAAAATAAATGATAATGGTTCCCTTTACTAACACTAATAAAATCCTTTATAAATTGTTGCTTTTATCAGTACTTTTTATAGAGCTCATAAAAGGAACCTTTTATCAATGTATTTTTTGTGATGATAAAGGGTACTCTTTATCATCACAATATTTGTAGTGTTGATAGAGGGTGGACTTTATTGGTTCTTTATTTTTAGTGCTCATAATTGTATCATTTATCAGCAATTTTTTGGCACTAATAATGTTCCGAATGAAATAAAATAATTAAATAAATAAAAATAGTTTCTATTAAAAAATTTGAAATATTTTATTAATTAAATAATTATTTTTAAAAATGAATAAATTGATTAGACTATATATAAATTATAAATACTAATAAATTGTATATATTAAATTTATAGATATATGTAAAATTAAAATTAAACAAGTAACAATAAAAAATATGTAAATTGAGAAAAATATTAAACATTTTGTTAATTAAATAATTATTAATAATCATTTTAAATAATATAAATTAAATATATAAATATAAATGAATGTATATAAATATTATTAATATAATACATATAATTTATATTTTTCATTAAATTGTAATTATTTATTCAGTGAATAATGGTTTACTATTTAAAACTAATATGAATTATAAATACTTACTAATTGCATTGAGGAGAAGTCATAATTGAATGTCATTTTAATTTTCAATTTAACATAGATCTAAAGTGTCTTATATTGATTTCACATATACTTAATTAATTCATTTTTATATACAATACATGCCCACACATAAATATATTTTTTGGAATTTAGTCAATGTATATTGTTTGTCATATATATTTAACTACTAAGTTTTAACATTTTCAAAATGTATTCATCATTATTTCAATATATATCCATTTTTTTAAAAAATTATAATTAATTAATAAAAAATATTCATTTTTTCAATATTGTTTAAGTGTACTCATTTATAATTTTTCAATTTCACTCATTTTTAAAATACACGTACTTAAGAGTAAATAATCCTTGATAATTAAAAAAATATATGTAAAAAATATTTATATATAAATATTTTTATAAATTTATTTTCACTATTTTTATACATTTATATATTTATAATTATAAATATATAATTATATATATTTAAATAAATAAAAAATAAATTTATTTATTTAAATAATTAATTTAATGAATATATTTATATTTATATATATTTATTATATAAATATATAATTTTATAAATAAATATAATGATGTAAATATTATTTTTTAAATATTTATTTGTATAATTATAAATAAATAAATATAAAATTCAAATAAATATATTTAAATAATGAATATATTAACTATATTTTTATTTATATATATTTATTTTAAATGTATATAATTATATAAATATATTTTAAATATATATATATTTATAATTATAATATTAAATACTTATTCATCAATATATTAATTAGTGATGATAAAATTTCTCCTTATTAGTGCTTTTCGTACTCATAAATTGATATCTTTATCAGTTCTTTTTTTGGAAGAACTCATTTTCCAAGGATCGAATGATTAAAAGGTTGAATGAATCCAATGATCAAATTTTTTATACGCTTCTATATCTCTATATTCTCTCTAATGATTCAAAACATAAATCCAATGTATCTTATTTTCTCCTCATCCTCCTCACTCGTTGATTGATACTTTTGAGTGATCTATTTGAAAATTTTAACATCATTCTTGAATTACCATTGGTATATGCATCTGGTCAATAATGTTTTTTGTGGATATTTGGTTGAAAGAAGATACAACTATCATTCCTTAAACTCCCCCACACTCGCCGCTTGCCAATTCAGTGAAACCTACCCACAAAAATTCCACTGAAGCAACTAACTATATATCCTGGGGTCTAAAAATTACATTAGAATCATTAACCATTATTTATGAGTCTTCATTAAACTCTATAACGAACAATGGATGCAAAAATTATTATGTATATCATTTTTTAAAGAATTTCCATTTAGTCGATGATAATGATATTCAAATTAAAGGGAAATTAATTGCTAAAGTTGATATTTCACTTGAATGTTACTTGAACATAAAAAGAGTTAGTTACATACCTTGATTAAGGATGAACATAATTTCTGTTGGTCAGCTAGATGAAGTTGGATTTTCATCATGATTCAGATATACAATATAAAAATATATATTATACAAATATATATTATGCAAATATATTATACAAACATATTACACAAATATATTATGGAAATACACTATATAAATATATTATACAATTATATAATAAAATACATATTATGAAAATATGTTATACAAATATATTAAAAAATTTTATAAGTATACAATTAAAAA
Organism: Viscum album; assembly: GCA_963277665.1. Classification (NCBI taxonomy): domain Eukaryota; kingdom Viridiplantae; phylum Streptophyta; class Magnoliopsida; order Santalales; family Viscaceae; genus Viscum; species Viscum album. The sequence goes on from OY728159.1 coordinate 1,630,479,892, forward strand.
ATACAAATTTGTTATATATTGATATAAATTATATTTATATGAAAAGAAATAAATATTCAAATATTATATATTTATATATTATAAAAATATTTTATAAAAATACATAAATTATATATACACAAATATATATTATATTAGAAAAATATATAACATAAAAAAATTTAATATAAACAAAGATATATATTACACAAATAAATATATAAATAAATATATTATAAAATACAAAAATATATATTACACAAGTATATTATAAATATTTATTTTAAGAAAACATTATTCAAATATATTTTAATAGATATAATTCATATTTTTAAATTAATCATCACATTTAACTTATGAATATAGTGGTTTTAAAATTGGACATAATCTCTCTTATGAGGAATAATCCTTAATGATAATGCATATTTGAGGTAAATTATAATGAAACAAGACAATGTAACTTTTCAAAGTATAGTTCCAAAATCATAAGGATGAGTAAGTGACATTATAATGATAATATGTAAGGAAATAAAATTATTTTCATATGTTCTCATTTGAGTAATGTAATTTTACGGGAGAAATTTTTTTTATGAGTAGGATAATTTAGTATATGATATATTAGAATGAATTTTACATCTGTATCATTCATGTTCATAGTAATTGAATAACATGTTTCATATGAAATAATGATATATATATAAACAATGTTTTATTTTATTATAGTAGAATATTCCAACATAAAATGTAATAATTATTATTATAAAAATAAATTATAAGAAATATATATTATGTATGATTATTAAATCTATAAAAAGACAATAAAGACATGATTATATAAATGTTTTATGATTTCAATATTATTTTTAACAGTTTTCAATTAAAATCATATCATTAAGATTAATAATATAATGAATGAATGATTCTAGAAATATGATATTTATTTTTATAGAAAAAATAATTTAATGTGATGAATATTTTTGATAAACAAATTTAAGAAATTTTATTGGAATGTAAAATGAAAAGTGGTCATTATTTGATCAATTGATATATATAGTCACAGTGAATACATATAGTTGGTGGTTCTATTACAATTTTCATAACTGAAAGGAAATCTTTATATAGGTGAGTAATTTATTATAAATAATATTTCTTACATGTATAATTAAATAAATAGAGTTTATTAACAAAAAAATATTTTTCATTCAAAACCACTGTTTATCCTATATATTATATTTTATTATTTAAAACTTAAATACCAAATAATTATATTTTTATTTTAATATAATGGATTTAATATTTGGAAATAAGAAATAAAATTTATGTACGAGTAAAAATAATATTTTTGTGTTATATTTTTTTAATATGTTGAATAGTGAAAATAAATTGGTAAATACGATAATTATGATATTTATATATAATAACAACAATTTTAATGATTATTAAAAATAATAAAATATTATCATAACATGTCCTTGTTGAGACCTAATGAATCTCATATAAGAATGATTATCCCCCACAAATATCACCTTTAATAGGACATTAGTTAATAACTCATGTTGTTGGTGTAATTATGCCAAATGGGAGACATTACCCCTCTTATAAACACAGGAAAATACCATTGTCATCATAGTCATCTTAATCTCCCGAATAGTTGTTATTGAAAATTTTCCCTTGAAATTCATCCCTCATCTCATTTATGTTCCTTGTACTACTCTAATCAATAGTCATCCAAGGTTTGACACATACTTAGAGTATTAGAAGTTAAATATTTGCATGTTCATAAGAGATAGAGGATGAATGTCAAACCAAAAAATGAAATTATAAATGTTCAAGAGAAGAGCTGATGAGGATTGGTAAAAACTACAGATAATAAAAAATTTATAAGATCACCCATTCTTTAGGGAGATGATAATCAGTCCACATTGGTACTAATATAGACAATGTATTGTACATTAGATAACACCAAAAAGAGGGGATTTAGATTCAAAGAGATTAACCAAATCATTAAACCCATTTAAAATTAAACAGTGTTCAATGAGATGGTAAAAGAGTTTTATAATATACAGTTATTTTCCTCATAATATTATATGTACTTTACTTCATTAGCTAAATATATATTAAATTTTTGATTACTCATGAAGAAATGTCTTCTGCACATAATGAAGTTACCAATCCCATGGAAGAAAAAACTATAATGAAGAAAACCCTTTTACTAGATGTAAGGGTAATGTTACGATATACTTTCACTATTTTACCAAAAGAATTATATAATGAAAAAGTTGATTTGATTTTCATTATTTCATGAAGATTTAATTTATTTTAGAATATTTGTATCCAAATTTCATGCGTTTTGGCATTATAATTTCTATATAATTCTTCTCCCTTAAATCGTTTTCAATACTATAGTGAAGACATTCATCACTTTATTTCATGTTCCCTTTACTTCTCAATCGTAGTTGTAATCATGATATTTTCACAGTAAAATTATTATCAATATAATTAATTTATTTGTACATATTGACATTTAATTTATTTATTTTCAATATTACTCAGTTAAGAATTTTTTCTTATACATGTGGATTATTTTTTTCGATTTGGGGTGGTTTATACATCTTTTATGCCTTTCTTCCCCAAAACATCCACATACATCTTCTCCCTATATCATTTCTCACCAATAGTATTTCTATTTATCACATTCCATGAAGTTCCCTCCACTTCTCAATCACTGAGTTAATCCTGATTTTTTTACACTAAAATAATTTTCAATAGAATTAATGTATAGTTTTGTATTTATGTTTTATTTATTTACATTTAGTATTACTCAAATAGGTATTGTTTTCATAAAAATATGGATTTTTTTTTTCGAGTTGTAGTGGTGTGTTCAATGGTGTTCATCCTTGTCAGATATTGGACATCGAGCAGAGGAATGAGATAATGACAATAAACAAATTAGTCATGAATTCATAAAACCATTATGAAAAGGGAAATTATTGGTAATTATTTTATTAATTTTTTCATCATTTTATCTATAATTTTTATGTTAGTTTCCTTATCATTTTTATTAAATATTTATTTAATTTTTTCCCATATCATTTGAAATATCATATATTGTTTTTAACTATATTCTATAATCCAGAAAAGAGATAAAATGTTTCTTTCAACCAATGATACCATCGTTTCTATTTCCATTACTATTCATTCCGAACTACCAACAAAGAATATTGATTTGAGTATTTTATATTAAATACCTTTCTCGTTGTGGAATACCAAGAGATTAGAGGGCACTTGAGCTTCCACTTCTCTTTTGTCTTTCAATAATGGGAATGTGTTTTCAGCTAATAACATTGAGTTAATAAGCATTTTTGGAAGTTCAAAAAACAATGGAAATAGAAATCAAGGTAACATTGAATGTTATGAATTTTTTTGAGACTTATGTAAATGTAGGAATCAACCACGCCTCAATGTGATACATAGTGTAACTGGTATGAATCCGAGTGATTCTTTTTATTTAAAATTGACATTAAATTTAGAGAAAATTACAACTGACATACTAGAAACATGGATAAAATTTTGTGATTAGTTTATATAAAAATAAAATGATACATACATCATTATTTATGTATATGAATCAGTATCACCTCAATAATACACCAAATGTGACTGATATGACTCAAAGTGTCCATTATCACATTAAAATTAACATTTTTGTTGAAAAAATGGCACACATTGAAAAATGAGAAATCACACCTGGATTTTCTTTATAATTTATGAAATTTATTCAGAAATCATTTGTGACACGTAAGAAGTTTCCCAAGTAAAACCGACACGTGATGTATGTTTTATGAGTCAATGTGCTTGTTTCCAGTTTAACGGAATTTTAGTAAAAAATACAACTGATGTAACCAAAACTAGGAAACCATATTATTATTGTTTTGATACTTTTTTTAAGAATGATCCATATTTCAATAAATATGTTTAAGAATAATTTACACCTCAATCTGACACACAGTGTGATTGAAATTACTCCAAGTTCTTCTTTTTATTTAAAATTGACATTAATTTTAATATAAAGGAAAAATGACATACTCAAAACTAAGAAATAATATTCATATTATTTTTATACATTGGGAGAATAATATGTAATTAAACTATGACATATAAGAATAATCCTTAACTCAATCTAACGCACAGTGTGACCAATATGAATTCAAGTGCATCTTTTTTTTAAAAAAATTGACCTCAAATTTAGATAAAATGACAACTTGATAACTCAAAATTGTAAAAAATACATTTCTATTATTCGGATGCATTATGTAAATGATCTATAAGAAATTTTTCATATAAAATAATCAACCACACATTAATATTATACACCATATGTCTGATATGACTCAAAATTTCCATTACCAGTTTAAAATAGATATTCTTGTTCAAAAAGTTTATCTCATTGAAAATAAATAAAGAACACTAGAAAATTCATGATAATTAATTAAAAATATTCATAAATTATTTCTGATTTATATGAAGTAGTCTCCCATAAAACGGTTACACGATGTAATCTGTATTATTCAATGTGTATGTTTCCAGTTTAAAATTAAATTTTAGTAGTAATGTTATTTTATTTTCTCAAAACCAAGAAAAAAATCATATTTATTTCATACTTTAAGAAACATATCATTAAGTCATTTATAAAATTTTGGATTCATCAATACCACAATTTGAAATTGGCTGTGACTGGTATTACTCCAAGTGGTTCTAGTTATTTGAAATTAACATTAGTTATAGTGAAAAAGACAAACCACATTCTCAAAATAGAAAAAAAAATATTTTGATTAATTTTATACTTTATTAAAACTATTTATAGTCCATTTGGTATGTGTAAAAATCAACGTTACTTAAATCTAACACATGGTGTGACCAGTAATTCTCAAAGTGCATCTTTTTATTTAAAAATGACATTAATTTTAGTAAAAAGTCAACTCACATAATCCAAACTGAGAAAAAATATTATAATTATATTAATACATTTATAAAATTATCCATAAGTCATTTGGAATTTTTAGGAATCAGTCTCCCATCAATCTGATGCACAATGTGACCGATATGACTCCAAGTGAATTTTTTATTTAAAATGGGCATCAATTTTATTAAATTAAATAAATGACCTAATCAAAACTGAGAAAACAAATTCATATTATTCTGTTACATTATATAGATAATTAATATGCCATTTTCTATATGTAGTAATCAATAAAACCTCTATTCGATGAATGATGATCCTAGTATGATCAATGCTCCAATTATCAACTTAAAATCAAAATTTTAGTTCAAAAAGTGCCACTCACTGAAAGTCAAGAAAACATGCTCATATTTCATAAATAATTTATGATGTAGATTTATATTTCATTTGTGAAATTTAATCATTATCCTCACTTTAAACGTATACATGATGTCGTCTATATGAGTCAAAGTGTGTGTTTCCAATTTAAAATGAAATTTTAGTAAAAAAGACAAGTAACGTACTCAAAACCAATTAAACACATTAGAATTATTTTAATATATTAGATAGATGCTCATTATTTCATTTGATACATTTAATAGTCATACTCACCTCAATCCAATGAGCATTATGACAAGTATGACTCCAATTTTGTCTTTTTATTTAACATTTTCAGAAATTTTTGTAATGATTAAAACTGACCTACTCGAATACAAGAAAAGACATTTAGATTGTATTGATACATTAATAAAATGACCCATAATTAATTTTTTATATATAGTAATAATCTTCACCTTAATCTGATACACAATGTTCCTGTTATGAATCAATCTGCCACTTGTGAGTTTAAAATTGGAATTTTAGTTCAAAAAGTGCCCCTCACTAAATACCAAGAAAATGAACACAGAATGTAATTATAATTTATGAAAATGATTCTTAAACGATTTCTAAAATTTTGGAATCAATATCACGTCAAACCGACACACGATTTCACCAGTATGAGTTAAATTTTGTGTTTCTAGTTTAAAATGGCATTTTAGTAAAAAATACAAGTGACGTACTCAATACCGAGAAAACACATTCAGATTGTTTTTATACATTAATAAAATTTTCTATTAGTCATTTGAGATGTGGAGACATATTCTACACCTCAATATAATAAACAATGTGACTGGTATGACTCAAAGTGTGTCTTTTTAATATATTTGTTTCATAATTTTTTAAAATGATCGTCATATTGCTGAAAAAGAGTAAATGATCCTAGAATGTTCTGTCATCATTTAATATACTCTTAAATATTTATATTATTTTTAATTTGTTTATTATAATTGTTTATTAAATTTTCACAGAGGTAATTCCTGAATATTAATAAGAAATGTTATGATGTGTAAGAATCAACCACAACTCAATCTGAAACACATTGTTCTAAGTATGACTCAAATTTTGTTTTAAAATTTACACAATATGTTATTTTATTGCTTTATGTTATTTTTGAAATTCGATTGTTTTTTCATCTATAGGTGTGTTTTTTTCTTGATTTGAGGTTATGATCAAAATAAAGTGGAACAAAGATATTTTTGATTGTATATAATTAATTATACTTTTCATGTTGTATAAAATAATGTCTCAAATGTCTATAATATATTATTTTCTTTATATTTGTGTTGTAAATTTTTTTTTCATCTAAATTATATATTTTTACTTTATTTTCATGATATTGCGGTTTTTTTGTGCAATGTTGTGTTATTACATCACAGTACCCCAGTGATGTAGTGTGTTATTACAGCCCAATGCAGCATAAATTTTTTTTTTTCTGATTATACTCTTCATTTATAATATTAATTCACACTTTATGATCTATATATTCGTAAATATCTTCTTGAAAAATGTTTATATAACGAATTTTTAAAAAATTACAATGACGTTCTTTTGGATTGAACATGTTGTTGTTGATCTCCAGTGATATTTTAGTCTTCGTCTTACATCCCCCACCTAGAAGGAGGTGACTGTATTTATTTATAAAAGCTTGATATATATAAATCAGAATCTTCATCTTGATAATCATCAACATAATTAGTATCATTATGTACTTTTTCACATTTGTATATGGAAAGGACTTTATCTTCACTTCCACTCATATATTCCTATGACTCTAAAGATTTTTTATGAGGTTGATCATGAATTTACACTTCTATAGAGCTAAAAATATTACATGTTTTTTAATTATGGAATTTTTATCCACTACCCTTTGAAATTTAGTTTCGAATGACTCAATCGAAACCTCTTTGATCAAACATTCCAACATTCACACATTTAACATTGATGATGTAATAAATTCTAAATACCCTTAGGTAAATAAAAAAAATGGTTTCATTGTATTATATCTCATAATGTGTAATATCAATGTTTGGACTATTGAAACATTTATTATTAGTATAATTGCTACTCCAACAGCCTGTCTCTAAAAGCATCAAGAAGTAACATGTTCAATCCACATTGTCCATTCTCTCTCAACCAAAAATATATTTCTTCTTTCAAAAAAACCATTCTACAATTGTGTGTATGTTACTATAAATTCATTATGAAATTCATGATTTTTTAAATAGTCTCTTAATTTCCTATTTTTATAATTGACATTATTAATAGTTCAAATTTTCTGCTAAGAATATCATCATTCATTTTCAGCACTACACTTTAAACTCTTAAACATTTAGGTAGCCTCTTATTAATATTTTAAAAAAATACATGTCATTCATGTAATTTCATAAATAATTAAAATAATGTATTTATCTCCATTTTTTTATTACATTATCATGGGCCCAAAAAATTCTTAGTATATTATCTCTAATGGACATGTTATATATATCTCAACGTCATTACAAACTAATTTTTTAATCTTCACATTCTATAATGTTTAATAACACTAATAAATTTTCTGTTTAATGTCATGAATATCATTAATACATTATATCATTGTTTTAATTCTCATATTCTTATAAAATCAATGCACTAGCATTTTATTCCATTTTGGATTTACTTCCATCATTCTCATATAGCATGGACTCTGTTCATCGCCAACTTGAAACAAGATTCCCTTGGTTTGTTTCCCTATCGTAATAAATTTCACATCTTTAAGCTATTTCATAGGGTAACTATATCTTCTAAAAATATCTTCATTACATCAATCTAAATGATATTAAATATACGAAAAAAATTTCTAACTAATAAGAAAATATTTTTCTTATTGATTTATCTTTTTATCACCAATGATAAGATATACAATGTCTTTTATTCTAAGGGACTCATATTTTCAAAATGTTATTGTACCATCTATATAGAGTTTCTCATTTTTAAAAAAACATTAAATATCATGTCATGTGTTAATAACACCCCAATCCAATATCCCAATTCTTTTTCCTTTTTTAACATTGAGAGATGTTTCCAAAAAATGGATTTTTCTATTCTTTTTCTTCATTCTCATGAATGTTTTGAGATTTTTTTATAAACTTTATTTTTTAGGTAAGTATAAAATATATATTTTTTATGATTTCATGTCTTATCATATCATTAAAAAATAGTTACAATGTATTGAAATATATTTTAAATAATCAAACTGGCATTATTTGGATTACCTCTTTTTGTGGGTTGACTACCCCACAAATTCTTCCTCAAGTGTGTCCAAGATTCAGTGTACCCCTGATGATTTAACCAATAAAACTTAACTATATTAACAAATATCTAAACAAAATTAGAAACTATTGAAATTTTATTTCCAATTGTAACATATATACTATTCAGAGTTATGAACCTTCATTTCATCTAAATTATTATATTTCACTTTTTCACATTATTGCACATCAATATTTTGGGTTCCTTCCAATATTTTCTTACAAGAATTATTAATATCTATTATAGTAGGAGATTTTGGTTTAGAATTTCAAACCATGTTTGTTTACATATTCTCAACTATTATAATTTTTGAAATATACATGATTTTCATAGATTACATTTTCTGATGAACAACATCATCCTTATTATTAATCTATTGGGTTATTTTTTATTAATCCTTATAAAGTTTAAAATAACTAGAGATTTCATCAACTTCTCTAACCCTGTTTTGGAAACATATAATTTCTTTATCCAATTTAATAAATTCTTATATAACATGCTTTAATACATACTCATTTACATTATAATTTCATCAAGATTGATATTGAGGTTCACTTTTCCATCATGTTTTTTTCTCTAATCATCAATATCTTCTAACAACATCGCTTTTTCATTAGTAAAATTATTTATTTTTTTCTGAAATACATTCATTCTTTTACTTCTTGTTATACTAATCAGTTCATCTAATATTTACTATTAAATACTATATATTTATCTTTAACATAAAATCAAACTAAATATCTTATTTTTCTTTCTCATAGATATATCTTTCTGGACTTGTGAACTAATAGTCATTGAATTTTATAAAAAATATTTTTGAAATGTATTGTCACTGGAGTTTTTAACTTCATCTTCACAATCATCATCTTCCTCATACTAAGAAAAAAATTATATTTCTGTATTTGGAATAATTCTTATCAATTTTCTTTTGTAAGATTAGAATTTTTCTTCCTTTGTTTTTATAGACATTCTAATATTTCTATGATCTTCATCATTATCTTTGTATTCCTTTAGTCTTGTAAAATATGCAACAAAATTTTATGAGATCCATAAAATATTTCATACTATGTAACATTCTTTTGGACATTTGAAGACTTATTTTCACCTCTTAATAAAATAAATAAATAAATTCATCAGCAATTTTACTAACCATTTCTTTGGTGTTAATGTCTTTGAATTCTTACTCAATTGAATATTTTTGTGAATTTAATTTCTAAGTAGACTTAAATTTGATTTCGCAATCATATATCCCCATAATTAGAGTGGTATTTTCTAATTTTATTTCCTGATATTTTTATGTACATCGTCTTGAGAACGCATTTCCGGATTATTAGCTTATAAAGACAAAACCTTGGAATCAAATTTTCAAGAATAATTTTTAAGGTCTTCTCAACAATTCATTAATCATAAAAAATCTCACAAAGATATATTATAGTGTTTGTAAATTAATTCTCCCTAACACAGAAGTCTTGAACTGATTCATTATCACCCATATTAAGATCACCAATATCGATATTATTTACTTCACGTTATTTACTATTTAATTTTATTCACATATATTCTTTATCGTATCAAATATTATATAATATATTTCTATTATATTAATTCTAGGAATCAAACTTCTAGAGAGTGATGAATGTATAAAATTTCAATCCCACACATTATTCTCCAAATTCTACATATCAACAACTAATGATTGAAAAAATTCAATAGGTGGAGGGAAAATATCTGTAACAATATCAATGGATTCATTACTATTATACATAAGATATGTAAACATTATATATATCCAGATATGATTGTTAATTATATGTAATATATTAATCCACTTAATGTTCACAAATTTATGAGCATAAATTAAAGTAAATATTTTCTTTAAACTTTATCATAGATTCATCAAAGGGAACATTCCCTCTTATACAACATGAATGGACCGATAATGATCTATGTGGTCACTAAGATAGGGAGGTTAAGAAATTGTTATATTATCATTTGTATGTTATCTTATATAAAAAATCATCACCTCATTATGGATAGATTTTAATTTTATGAAAAATAAAACAAGTACAAAAACTACAAGACAAATACTTTAATGGTTCACTAATAAATAAGAGTATATATTAATTGGATTTTTTGGGGGAATAATATGTAATCAAATGAACCACAGGAAAATTATGCTTTGAATATTTTAATAATAATAATGGAATATCTTTTCACTTGAAGCACACTATTGTAAATCAACAATTCAAATTATCTTTTCATAGATAAATTATATAACTATGTTTTTATAACAATTGCTAGACCCTTCAACAACATGTTTATATATGTTGTCATTGTGCTTCTTGAAAATTCTTCATAATTTCTTTTCAAGAAAGTAAATATTCATCTACATTTTGTTACACAACATTAGGCCTGAAAATTTCTAATTCATATGGTAGGTTGTCTGATTTTTTCTTCTGGTAATATCTACATGTTTTCCTTCTATTATACTTCATAAATTACATTCTCGGAGTCCTACACAACTTCTTAACATGATGTCCATCTTTACTCCTTGAAAAATATTCATTTGATACCAAATTATATTAAAATATATATGATAGCTTGTTGGAAAATGCCTCTCCCTATTGTTCATCTGATTTTCTTCTTCACACTATCCATCTGTTACCAATTAATGAAATGACCTGATCTAGATTTCCTTAGAGTGACACCACAATACAATTTTTATCTAATCTTCTTTCCAATTATGCAGTTCTTTTCCCCACTTCATCTGATATGTGTCAATACCTCATTGCACATTATCCATTTATATAGGCATATTATCTATGTGATTATAGGAAAACATATAAACTCCAATTAAAACATCCCCATAAATTCATTAATCATCAACCATAGAAACACCTTTTATTGGACTAAATTCAAATTTCCCTGAAAGTAGGATGGTTCCTTACTACATGGAATAAATTAGCTTCATCAAAATTCTTTAGAACCCATCAAGATACAAATATCTTTCCTCAAAAATATTTGGAATATCAAATGACCATCACAATATCATCACATATAATATCTCTATGAAATATTCATATTGGAATTTGAATTGGTTCAACATTATAGCGTTTATTCATTTGATGGATCATTCTGAAAACAAACTAAAACTCTGCAACAATTTCCTTATAAAAACATCTTTGGCTGATGAAAATTATATTAAAACATCCGCCCAATTAATTAAAGAAATACAATCTACCGGGTTATTCGTAACATCCATCCAATTATTCTATAAAAACAACACTCCGAATATTCATACTTTCCCATCCTGTAACCATTTTTCAAAAGTAAACATCCATCAGTAATTAAAATGGTTCATATAATATACTAAGATAGATTACATTGTGTGAGATATTTTGATGGTATTTGTTTTATTACATTCTAATGTGATTTCATCCATACATTGAAAACATTCCTCTAATCAAAAATATTTACAAGTTAATTACTCCTAAAATATAATACCACCTTATTTTATAAATCACCACATAACTATTACACACACTCTACTCATCAAGACAAAAATTTCATGTTTTATTCCATTATATACAAAAAACATTTTAAAATGAGATTTATACATATGAAGGATCATTCTTCCCATTTTAACATAAAAATGGTTTATGAAATTATCAATTGGTCATGATGTTAATAAAAATTAAAAATATCAATAAAATTTATGATTTTATCTTCATTAAACATTTTATAAAATGAATATTATATGCATGATAGGATAATTTTTTTGAATAATACATCAGTTAATAACCTCTATCTGGAAACATTCATCAAAAAACAGTCTAGTAAAATTATACTGATCATCTCCACCTGATTACTATTTTTTGAAATCTAACCAAGGTAAGGTGATTTGTGTTGGATTATAGAATATAAATATATTTGAGTGATCCTAATTCATTCATAATAAACCTATATAAAATTTTCTTTTACATTAGCACCTCAAAATACCTCTATACATCACGGTTATAACACTATCCCTATTCGATAATTAACCAGAAGGATATAACTTTTTTAATCTTATAAAAAACTACAATATTAAATATTAATACCATCTTGGAGTGCAAAATCATTTGGTGGTGGGATGTATTTACTTCATATTTTAACAAATAAGATGGATAAACTATTTTATCCATGTTAATTTTTTTTATCCATAAATTCTTTTAAAACTGTGTTTTATAATTTTATGAAGTTTAAACCATGTTTAATAAAATAATTATTTTGTTTTAATTAAAAAAATCCATATATACAATCAATTTGATATCATAAAATAAAGCTAAAACAATTAATAATATAAACACTTTATTATATATTCATTTAGGGAATCTATTTCATACTAATCCTTGATCTATGAAACCATTTATTTACCACATTAATAAAACTATTAGATTCATCTATAAATAATTAATCTATTTTGAACTCCAATATTTTTAAAATAATTTTGGATTATATATTCAGATGTATATACATTTGAAACAATTTTTTTGGTATATATATTATTAATAAATAATGTATACTAGATATAGATTCTCTAAAACCATTTAAAACATTAATGGAAATTTGATTTAAATTATTATGGATTTCTATAATGGAAACATTATATCATAATTTAGAAAACTCCCATAAGATTCATTGATACGAGCACATTATTTTCCATTCTAATATTTTTTTCCTAACTTTTATGTTTATTCATTTTCACTTTTATCACAACACTATAGACTATAAATTTCATGTTTTACGTTACTATCCTCAACACATTGAGGATATCAAGAAAAATTTTATATAACTCATTAATATTATAATTTAGAATAAATTTCATAAAAAAGTGCATGATTTATTGAATTAAGACCATATCTAGATCAACTATTAATGGAGGCCGAGAATCTCTACATCATTAATATACCCAATTATATTGATTAAATTAGTCGAGAAATAATTTCAACAAGTTATAATATATATAAATAATTCCACTGAATCCATCATTGTTTCTTTATATATACTTATATGAAGTCTCTAAATTCACTTATTGAACAACTTCACAAGTCAGGTACTCAGAATGTAGATTCTCTAGCATATATGAAGTGCATATTCTTTATGAATAAGTCATAAGTTCATATATCATTTTCAAATGTTTTAACATAATGGTTTTTCCTTTTATAAAATATATCATAATGTCACTGTTCATTTTGTCATTTCCATTTTATTTAATAGTAGATATTATAATAAAAAAATTATCATGTTTAAAAAATAATAATAAATTATTTTTTGAATGTTATTCCATTATAAAGATGAACCTTTTTATATAAATAATATCCATTTGTGGAATATGATCTATATTAAATTATTACATTGATTCCACATTATTATTTATTTCACAATATAGTTATATAGGTAAAACATCATATCAATCACATCATATATGGTTCTTGGATATATTTATAAAAAACATCATTCTCAAATCCATTATATTGGGTTTTCTCTATATCCCTCTAATATATTCACTACTAGTGTTTTCCATCTATGTAAAAACTAAATATCAATATATAAATAATAATTTTACTATTATGGTCCTTATGTCCTATATTCCTTGAACAATATATTATATTAGAAACCAGCTTTTCCATGAACCTACATTTTTAAATTATCAAGTTCTTGACACAATCATTCTTTGGAAGAAATTTGGTACTTATTGTTTTATGGGGGTTTAGTGTCTCACTATCTTAACTCATATATATAATTTATATATGAAATCATTTAATAATATAATTTCTCTATTATATACCTTTAACCAAATTAATAAAATATAAACATATTAACATATATCACCTTATTAAACTCATTTATTTTGTTACCTTGAAAAAAATAAAAGTTGTCTATATTCTAGATAATCCAAATTAATATATTGTAAATGAAAAAAAATTAATTTTAGTATTGTTAACATATAAAACCTAGTACATATAAGAGAAACTATGCAGTAATTGTAGCTTACCCTCAGATTTCAAAATAAATGCCAATCCCATGGACTAGTGAGAAGTCATAACAAAAGACCCATTATACATAAGTCAATATACATGAGAGAACATAGAATACCAAATCCTTATATTCATAAATCATATCTAAAATTTTCTCTCACATTCAAATCCTAAAAAAACATAATATTGTTTGAATGTAACATAATCATTTTTGCTAACAAAAATGATACTCGATATATATATATGAGAGTTAAAAAAAATAACATTAATAAATTAAATTAAATCATATATTCAATCATAATATAGACATTTTATAATAAAACAATATTGATTACAAAATAAACAAATGAATAATATATAAAATTTTACATTAGAAAAACCATTAATAATATTTTGAAAATAAACAATTATGAACTCTTTATAATTAAACACATTTAATTCCCTATAAATCCTTGATTCAAAAAAAAAACATAAATATTTATTACACCCTATCAAATAAAATGGTTAATACATTACCAGTTCAATATTCCCAAAAAAAATAAGATTACTTTTTCAACAAATATGAATTTTTTATATTTGAAAAATATTATAAAGAAAATATAGTTTCTAAGACGATTGTTGGATTATGTTTAAATTTATTAGATGTTCAATTTTAAATAAATAAGGGAATATACCTATGTAAATATTTTAATTTTTTTATTGAAGTGTTTAGGATATATTTATAATGAAATGACACATATATAGAGTTAAATTAATAATTTTTTAATAAACGTTCTCAAAGATAATTTTACATAGGAATTCTCTGAGGTGATTATATTGAACATAAAAAGGGAACTATGTGTCAAGAAAAAAATTTTATTAGCATTACACCCTGATATTTAATCGAGTCATTAAGTCTAAATATTATGTTAAAATAGTTGAATATGAGGATTATGAATCATAACATCACAATTAGAAAAATAAATTCTATTTATAGATATTATCAATTAAATAAGTTCAATAAGAGGATATATTACATATCTATATTGATAAGTGGAAATAATTAAATATAGTTTTAATGAGTTTAACAAAACAACTAAAAAATCTGGAAAATATAAGGCCGCTTTTTTGTTCGATCAAAAGAGATGTGATTGTAATAACATATAATTATTTTTAAAAGAGTATTACAATATAAATAATGTATTATATTATATAAAATGGAAGTATATAATTTGTCATTCATTCATAATTTCTATATAAATTACATGACGTAAAATTATAATAGACCAGTCAAAGTATTAATTTTATTCTTCCCAAATTGATGTCTACCATGGTATTTTATATCCTGTGATTTAATATGATGATTAGTGTTGGTTTTTTTTTATATAGAGGTATGTAATAATCTCAAGAGGAACAATATGTGTTTCTTGGGTTGAAATACCCATTATGTATACCAAATATTGTGTCATACAATAGGCATTTAATATAATACATGTTATTTTTTCTTTTTGAAAACATATTACCTATGGTTGTTAAGATACCTTTAATGATAAAAAACATACATTGATACAATTATAATGCTATCCTGGAGGACGAGACAATCAGTGGGTAGCTACATGTGATAATAATCAGGTTATCATTATATTAGTAGCCAAGAGGGGATTTCTTCTCTTATATTATGAGTGTGATATCTTCGATATAACTTCCAAATATGATGTGTGACCCCTATTCCTCAAATGAGTGAAGTTAGAATGCTACTAGGACATAGGTGTATTCCATGGAAAACTAAATGGTGATAATAAATACAAAAGTTTTGTAAAACATTAATTAGATAGGGGTTAAAATCAAAAGCCATAATCCCCTCATTCAAATCATTAATAAATAATCAGACATGGGGGATTCCTATAGTGGAAATAACCAACCAATAGAAAAATAACACAACAAAATGGAAATATTCTACAATAATATAACATGATGCATGATAAGTTCCAATATTTGGTGTTTAACTAAATAATTATATAATATTATAAAATTATTAAATTCATATAACCCCAAAAAAATGATATAAATGTTGTAGAGACACAAATAATGACATACATGGACATTACATTACTTTTTCAAAATACTTAATATATAAAAAAACAAACACAAGGACTGTAATTGTTTAGTGTCTTTGAAAACTCGGAACATACTATTCTAATCGTGGTGAAAGATCTACAACATCTCCCATAAAGTTCTTATCCTTTTTTACCTAAAACCTTTCTTTATATTCCGGGGAAAAGAAAACATATAAAGGGTGAGATAAAATTCTTAGTAAGGGTAAGCATGGATAAAATAAAACAAACCATATACATTTGAACTTCAAAACATGAACATAAAGTTTAAACATCAAAATCATGAGTTGTGAAATAAATCATCGTAGTATGTAAGGAATAGATCATAAAGGAACATGATTCATGATAAAATATAATGGGAATAAAACATTTAATTGTAGAAAATTATTAAGCAGATGATATGATTTCCATAATATCCAAGGCATTGCTGCCAAGATCATCTTAGTGGACAAAGTCCCTTTCGGAATCGAGTTCACTCCTCATTCCAGTCCTGTATCACTAAACTGGATTAACTTACCATTCCATCCATGTCTATCTCATGAGATATAAATCATTACCCAATTCATTTTAGGGATATATAGGTCCCACCCATCTCAAAATTAAATCATTCTAACTTGTGCCACAACATAATCATAAATCATTCATCATAACCCAAAGAATAAAAATTGGTTTCATAAATATCATCCCATCATAACATAATCCATATAAAACAAATAGATATCATTTCATCCTAAGAAAATAGAAATATTGTAAATAATAGTGATATTATACATGAATCATACACATATAAAATAATTTCATCTTAGATGGAAAATGGTTTTGATAAAACACTTGAAAATAATTATTGAGGAAAATATCCTTTATTCTTAAAAATCATTTTCTTTTCAAAAAATGCCACTCAATTTTTAAAGAAAATGATTTTATTGAAAATATCCATGAAATCTTGTAGAGTAAAATTCTTGAAAATAACGCATTATGATACTGTGAAAATCTTTTCGTGCCATATAAGTTAAAAAACATTCTCCTTGTACTTTTAAGGGAAAGTCAAAAAGTTACTTGTATGGTAAAAAAAAGAAATATTCCTTATAGACCATGTATTAAAAGTCAAAAATGGTTAAAAATGACTTTAAACATACATGAAACCATTTTTAGAAAACTTGGACATGAATGATGAATATAACCCCAGTAAATACTTACGAATAAAAAATCTCAAATAAAAACGAGATTGGAAAGGTTATCCCTTACCTTATGTACAATTTCATCCATGTGTGTCTAATACTAAAATATAGTGGGTTTAAACATATTATTAACTTGTAATAGAACCATAATAATATTTATGATATCATATAGTATTTACTTATGACTTTATATTATCCGTTAATTTGTAAATTTCAAGTTAAAGCAGTGTCTTGGGTAAAATCGATTCACTTATCGTCCATGTTTTGACTTGTAATTAATAATATGATTACTTAGATCATAATTAATTAATTCCATAATATAAAACATTATTTATATATAATATATATTCAGAATATACGTATATATAATAGATCGATAAATGGAAACAAATACACAGTTCATGGAGACGGTAGGTCGTACGTACGCATGAACGTTGTTTTCCGTTTCCTTATTGAATTGAGAGGAATTAAGTAAATGAAAAACATATATATATAAATAAATCCAATAGCATTATAATTTCATATATTTCATTATTAGTTATTATATATTCTTTATAATCATTCTTCAATTGTTAAGATGGAAAATGAATCACATCGCATCGTGGAGACGGTAATCCGTACGTACGCACGAACGATGATATCATTCCCATATGTATTGAATGGAATTGGAGTGGATGATATAATATGTTTGAATTAGTATGATGTAACAATAATCATATATATTTACTTTTTACACCATTATACCCATCCATGTAAGGTGGTGGTGGAAAAACTGATTACACCACGGCGTGGAGACGGTATTTCGTACATACGCATGCGCAGTGATTTATTTTTCCGTAGGATGGATATAAGGTGAAATAGGGTCGTTTCAAATTTATAATAACATATCTGTATATATGTAATACTGATGTTATTACTTTATAATGAAGAAACCTAATAAGAGGATGTAGAATAAGAATGAAACTTGAAAGAGTCGGTAGAAGAGATTACCTCTTCCTCAACACACCTCCTTTAAACTTCTTCTTTGGGAACTATAGTTGGTCTTTTAAGAAGACCATAAACTATATGATTTAACTAGAGAGCTTGATAAGAGTAATTTACAGGGATTGGACTATCTTCAAGGCTCAAAAGGGTGTGAAGAGAAGAGGGATGTGGTGCCATTTATATAAGATAGGAGAGGGGCACCTTTAGAAAAACATAAAATATTATTTTATAATAAAGTCATATTCGGATTATAATAAAATAAAATTGATTTATTTAGAATCTAAAGTGGGGATGGGTAGAAATAATATCAACCAATACGTTTGAGACGAGTTTAGGTTAATATTTTAACCTTATCATTAAGATTTAACTATAAGTTAAATAATTTAACTTTTACCGTGTCTTCTTGTTTTATTACACTATATGGTTAATAAATGTACTATAGCAAGCGAAACAAACCCAAGTGGTTCATTATTAATATATATAACCTTATATATGTCATTTTTCCGAACCATAGATTTTTTAGGAATATAATAACAATTAATAATATAATATGTTTTTAAAAAACTATTTTATGTCAATTTTGACACTATTTGGTAATTGTTTTTTGTAAAAATAATAAAAACATGATTAGTTCTAAAAAAGTTAATTTAATCAATACTAACATGTCATATTAACTTAAAAAATTAGTGTAATTCATTAAAAGTCTTAAATTAAATTTATTTGGGTATTTATAACATCAATTATGTTTATATTTTATTAATAAGGTAATTATTTCATCATCATTGTGTCATAAATAAATTAAATTATTTAATGTCCAAAAATTATAAATAAAATAAAATTTTGTAGGAAATATTATTATATTTCTAATTAATATTTATAGTCGATTTTATCTTATGTATAACCCTCTATTAAAAAAGTTTTAGTTATTAAACATTAATTTTAACTATTTTAACTCTTCTTTAAATAAAATAATAATAAGTGTCCTAATCTAATCCAAGTTGACCTAAAGGGTAATATTTTATTTTTAAGGTTGGTTTTGGTTGAATTATACTTATCCAATAGAATTAGGACATGTTTTAGGATAATAATAATATCATTGTTATCCTTAGTTTCCCTATTTACTTTTAACCGTGGTAAATAAAAGTAAAAAGTTACTATTCACCAAAAATTATTTTTATATTATTGAAACACATTTCACTCCTTGATATTAACCGTGTCTCTCTGATTTTGGAAATTCCACTCATAAAAGAGGTAAAATTATGTTTTATGTAAATTTTCAAATTCTCCTACGATGTGGGTATGTGACGGTGAAAAGTTCAATAAATTTTTTTTATATATAACATTATTATAAAATGATTGAAATGAATTAAATTTATCTTATATAGGTATATTTTATCAATTTTTACCCAAAATAAATTTAAATAAAATAAATAATTATTTAAATAAAAAGTCGGTTTTTAAATAGTAACCCACTCTTTTCACTATTCATCAGGAAATGGAAAGTTTTCAGAAAAATACCCAAAAATTCACCCTAGGAAAATTTCGATATTCCGAATCCAAAAATGAAGTCCATTTTGAATGATTATATTTATAAAATTATAAAAAGTGGGTATTACTATTCATAATGGCTAGTTCATAATAATATTATAATAATATCTCGTTTAGTGAAACTCGGTATTGCGTATTACACACGCTATCAAGGAAGGTCTTGATTGCGTGTAATGTAAGCCAAGTCAGGGATGCATGTAGTGAAAGATCCTTTTGGTGTTGTGTATAACATAATCGAAACTTATTTCATTTATATATTAAACAAAATCTATACTTAATGTTGCGTAGAATAATTTCCACAAAATGAACTTGAAATTGTGTGTAACACGAGCCAAGAATAATGTTGTGTATACTGAAAGATAATACAGTTTTTCATGTAGTACATGTTAATATTGGTGTAGTGTATAATAGAAGACATTAAATAAATTAAAAATAATATATCTCATAAAATATCGGGGTGTTACATTCTACCCCCTTAAAATGAATTTCCCCCTCGAAATTCATCGGGGTTATAAATCATTTACTACTTGAAAGTTGTTTTCATAGAAACCCACATCGTAAAAAGGAATACTAAATCTTAATTTTAAAAAGTAAAGTAAAAAAATAACGGTGGCCCAAATTAACTCATTACTATGTTTCCACATATGAGAACATAGGTGAAAATATGGATATGGAAGAGAAATATAACCATCAACTTCTGATGGAGAGTGGCAGAGGACATGACTATGAAAAATCCAATAATCAAAAAGCCATAAATTTGTGATGATCTAAGGTACCATATAATTCATCATATATAAGGGCACTAGGACAACATTTTTTGTCTTCAAGATCATTTCCCTAAAGTTGACTAAAATGGAATTAGAAGAAATACTTTTTTGATATTTTTACAATCTCACCGTTGGTCATTCCTTTGGAAATTTCCACTTCATCTATTAAAGAAATTAAGTTGAATTTGTCATTCGTGAAGTGTTAGCAGATCATGTGATAGAATGATTGTTCAATTCATCTGTATCAAACAAAGGGTTAGAAAAATTTATCAAAAATACATAAGTCCATCTATAGTGAGATTAATCAGATATGGTTCCTAAAATGGACTTATACTTCATATATCATACTTATTAATATAATAAAAGTAGTTCCTACTAACCAAGGACATCCTGTAGGCCATTGGTAGGTGATAAAGGCTTGTCGCACTTTGGTTGTGGGTTTGATTCCCATAGCCATGTCCGACGCGACGGGTTGTCACTCGTCCTGCATGTTGTCCTTTTTCTAAAACTACATTATAGAATTCCATAAATAATATCAAAAAAGTTCTAGCCTTAAAAAATACTGAATTATTTCCAACATAATCCATTCCAATCTTTAGGCTTATCCAAATACTTCTGTCTAAGCTCATATTATAAAGATAACAATTACTAGAAATGTAATCTTCCGATCATGTGAATACCATCATTTATCCCCCATACATCATACGATATATCTTTGTGGTCAAATTATGAACATGTTAATACCTTAATCATGTATTCTCTTGAAAAATGAATAACCATTGAACCTTAGTGAAAACAAGAATGCTATCAAAAGTTAACTCTTTCCACATACCAAAATCCCAAAATTTCTATATACTCAATCCATGATATCACTTTGTCCTTATATCAGTCATGAGCTCATGAATACCTTCAAACATTTCATTTTATCCTTATCCCTTCATTATGCACATATCATCCACAATACAAAAATATTTCAATCACTCTTCATGGTTACCGATACCATACAATTTTTAAAAACTAATACATAGATATTCCAATATTCCACGGTACTATAAATGAGATTCCATGATACAATTTTGAAATCTCGTTACATAAACACTTAATCATTATACAACATCATTTTAATACTCAACATCACAAATAGTGATCGCATGTGACTTCCGACTGTCCTTTTCCTTAAGAGGATGCTCACGTTGATCATCATTAACCCTTGGATTAGGGCATTGATTAGCATAATTTCCCATTTCCTTTCACTTGAAGCATTGAAGTGTTGGTGGTGCATTCTCTTCAGTCTTTTCGTTATTCACATCATTAGAAACACATTATCCATTACTTCAACACTCAGCTACTCGATGAACTTCTTTTCCATAATTAAAACATTTTCTAGTCCCTTTAAGACAATCTCTACCATACATCTTTCCACACTTTGAGCATAAAGAAACATTCATCTTATTTTCACCATTATTCTGAGATTTCTCCTTGAACTCCATCATTCATTTCTTGTCAAAACCATGAGATGGAATTGTAACACCAACTTCTATTTCTACCTCGATAGCACAAAGCACATTTTATTCATAGCTAATGAAGTCTTTTATAGATGATTCCCTTAGAAGACTTGGTTTTAAGCCACTGAAAAATCGATTAATGTTACTTTGATGTTGGATGATAAAGCCAGATGCATACCTTTCAGGCCTTGTAAAATTTGCTTCGTATATACCATCAGATTCATCATCCTTTTGCATAAGCTCAAGGAAATCTTTTTCCATCTTTGCTTGAAGAATACAAGGGAAGTACTTATTGAAAAATTAGTTATTGAAATCATCCCATTCCATGGATTCAATTTCATCTCGGGGCCATGTATTCTTAATTAGAGTCCACCATTGATCTACTTCACCTTCTAAACGGTAAATAGCCAGAATGACTTTTTCATGTTCCGAACTGCGAAGTATGGAAAATATCTTTTCAATAGTACTGATCCATTGTTCAGTAACAAGGGTATCAGAAGACCCACTGAAAGAAGGTGGACGTTTCCTCATGAAAGACTCAATAGAATATTGTTCCCTTCTCTACTCATTTGGAAGTCCAAAATGATTCATAGCTTGTGTAAGTATAACAGTAAGATTCTGCACTCCATATCCCATAACATTGGTTTGTTCAGGAGGACAATCATTGCGTTGTCCATTACGTTGATCAACACAATTACTTAGGGTTCCAGCCATCGTCTAAATCCCTAAAAGAATAGTGTGAGAGGCAGAAATCATTTTAGGAAAAAAATCATAATAAATGGGGAGTACCGTCAATATATAACATCTTAGCATTAATTCTAAGATTGTTACCATAATTCTAAGACTATAACCTATACTTATACTTATCATTAAGGACATCCCAAGACATACTATAGAAATATCTATAGGGATCTCACTAAAGTTTTCTCATCCTAGATTCCAAAGGTTAACTAAACCATTCCTCTAATACCAACTGTAGAGACCCAAAGCTTGATGTACATGGACATTACATTACTTTTGGAAACTTAGAACATAGTCTTCTAATTGCGGTGAAAGATCTTCAACATCTCCCATAAAAATATTCCCCTTTTTTCCCTAAAACCTTTCTTTATATCCTGGGGAAAAGAAAAAATATAAAGGGTGACCTCAAATAATCATTAAGGGTAAGCATGGTTAAAATAAAACAACCCATATACATTTGAACATCAAAACATGAACATAATGTTTAAATATCGAAATCCTGATTTGTGAAATAAATCATGGCAGTACATAAGGAATAGAAGATAAAGGAACAACAATAATGATAAAATAGCATGAGAAAAAAAAAATTAATTGTGGCAAACCATTATTCACATGATATGATTTCCATATTTACCAAAGAACTCCAGCCAAGACCATCTTAGTGGACAATGTCTATTTCTAAATCGAGTTCAATCCTCATTTCAGACATGTGTCACCGATACAGATTAACTTAACATTCCATCCATGTCTATATCATGAGATATAAATCTTTACCCAATGCATTGGAGGTAGATAGAGGTCTCACACATCTTATAATGAAATCATTATTACTTGTGCCACAACAGAAACATAAATCATTCATCATAACCCAAAGAATAAAAATGGGTTTCATAAACATCATACCATCATAACAAAATCCATATAAAACAAATGGATATCATTTCATCATAAGAAAAGTGAAATCATGTAAATCATAGAGATATTATAAATGAAACATACTCATATGAAATAATTTCATCTTAGATGGAATATGGTTTTGATAAAATAATTGAAAATAATTCTTGAGGAAAATATCCTTTCTCCATAAAAATCATTTTCTTTTCAAAAAATTCAACTAAATTTTAAAAGAAAATTATTTTTATGAAAATTAAAATGATATATTGTATAGTAAACTTCATGAAAATAAGCCTTTATGAAACTGTGAAAATCCTTTCATGCCGTATAAGATAAAAAAACAGTCACCTCATACTTTTAAAGGAAAAGTCAAAAAGTACATTGTATGGTAAAATAAATGATTCTTTACATACCATGTAGTAAAAGTAAAATTTTTTTAAAAAGGACTTTAAACATACATGAATCTATTTTTATAAAACAGGGACATGGATGATAAATATAACCCCAGTAAATACTTATGAATAAACAATCTCGAATAGAAACGAGATTGGAATAGTTGTCCCTTACCTTATGTCCAATTTATTCCTTATTTAACAAAGACTATTGTATAGTGGGTTTAAAAATATTATTAACTTGTAAAAGAACCATAATAATATTTGTGATATCATATATGATTTACTTACGAATTTATATTATCCGTTCATTTGTCAATTCCATGTTAAAGCAAGGTTTTGGATAAAATCATTTCATTTATCATTTGTGTTTTGACTTGTAATTATTAATATGGTTACGTAGATCATTATTAAATTATTCCAGAATATAATACATGATTTATATATAATATATATTCAGAATATACATATATATAATAGATCAATAAATGTAATGAAATACACCGTTCATGGAGACGGTAGGCCGTACGTATGAATGAACGCTATTTTTTGTTTCTTTATTGAATTGAATGGAATTAAGGAGATGAAATACATATATATATATATAAATAAATACAGTATAATTATCATTTCATATATTTTATGATTACTTATTATATATATATTATAATCCTTCTTGAATTGTTAACATGGAAAATGAATCTCATCTCATCGTGGAGATTGTAATCCGTACGTGCGCACGAGTGATGATATCATTATAATATTTATTGAATGGAATTTGAGTGGATGATATAATATCTTAGAATAAATATGATGTTATAAAAATCATATATAGTTATTTTTTACACCATTATACCCATCCATGTAAGGTGGTGATGGAAAAACTGATTACACCACGATGTGGAGACGGTATTCCGTACCTATGCACGCGCGGTGATTTATTTTTCTGTAGGATGGATAGAAGGTGAAATAGGGTAGTTTAATATTAATAATAAAATATCAGTATATAATTAATACTAATTTTATTACTTTATAATGAAACAACTAAAGAAGAGGATGTAGAAGAAGAAAGAAACTTGAAAGAGTCGGTAGAAGAGATGTCCTCTTCCTCGACAGACCTACTTTAAACTTCTTCGTAGGGCACTAGAGATGGTCTTTAGAGAAGACCAGAACCTCTATGATATAACTATAGAGGTTGAAAAGAAGAATTTTTCTGGGTTAATCTGAGCTTCAAGGCTCAAAAGGGTGTGAAGAGAAGAGGGAAGGGGAGCCGTTTTTATAAGGGAGGAGAGGGGCACCTTTGGAAAAACATAAAATATTATTTTATAATAAAGTCATATTGGGTTTATAATAGCTCCAAATTGATTTATTTAGAAGCTAAAGTGGGTATAGGTAGAAATACTCTCAACCAATAGGTTTAATACAAGTTTAGGTTACTATTTTAACCTTATTATTTAGATTTAACTCTAAGTTAAATAATTTAACTTTT
Source organism: Viscum album (assembly GCA_963277665.1). Taxonomy (NCBI): domain Eukaryota; kingdom Viridiplantae; phylum Streptophyta; class Magnoliopsida; order Santalales; family Viscaceae; genus Viscum; species Viscum album. The sequence goes on from OY728159.1 coordinate 1,630,506,150, forward strand.
ACCGTGTCTTCTTGTTTTCTTACACTATATGGTGAATAAACATACTATAACAAGATAAACAATCCCCAAGTGGTTAATTATTAATATATATAACATTATATAATTCATTTGGCCGAACCTTATATTTTCTAGAAATATAATAACAATTAATAATATAATATGTTTTTTAAAAACTATTTTATGACAATTTTGACACTATTTGGTAATTGATTTTTGTGAAAATCATAAATACATGATAAGCTTGAACAAAGTCCGTGGAATAAATACTAACATGTCATATTAACCTATAAAATAAGTGGAATTCATAAAAAGTCTTAAATTACAATTATTTGTGTATTTATAACATCAATTATGTTAATAAGGTAATTACTGCATCATCATTGTGTCATAAATAAATTAAATTTTTTAATGTCTAAAAATTTAAAATAAAATACCATTATGTAGGAAATAGTTTTATATTTCAAATGAATATTTATACTCGAATTTATCTTATGTATAACCATATATTAGAAATGTTTTAGTTATTATTCATTTATTTTAACTATTTTAACTATTCTTTAAATAAAATAATAATAAGGGTCCTAATCTAATATATGTGGACCTAACGGGTAATATTTTATTACTAAGGTAGTTTTTGGTCGAATTAAAATTATCCTATATAATTAAGACATGTGTTAGGGTAATAATAATATCATTTTTACCCTTAATTACCCAGTTTACTTTTAACCGTGGTAAATAAAAGTAAAAAGATACTATTCACCAAAAATTATTTTTATCTTATTGAACAAAATTTTACTCCTTCATATTAACCGTGTCTCTCAGATTTTCAAAATTCCACTCACAGAAGCAGTAAAATTAATTTTTCTGTAAATTTTCAAATTCTCCTATGAGGTGGGTTAAAGAAGGTGAAAAATTCCGTTAAATTTTTATATATTTAAAATTATAATAAATTGACTCAAATGAATTAAATTGAACTTATATAGGTATTATTTATAAATTTTTACATAAAATAAATTTAAATAAAAAAATAATTATTTAAATAAAATGTCTGTTTTTAAATAGTAACCCAGTGTTTTCACTGTTTATCAAAAATTGAATGTTTTTAGAAAAATACCAAAAATTCACCCTTGGATAATTTCGATATTCCAAATCCATAAATGAAGTCCATTTTGAAAGATAAAATTTATAAATTTTCAAAAAGTGGGTATTACTATTCATAATGGCTAGTTCATAATAATATTATAATAATATCCTGTTTAGTGAAACTCAGTATTGCATACTACACACGCTATCGAGGAATGTCTTGATTGCGTGTAATGTAAGCCAAGCCAGGGTTGGGTGTAGTGAATGCTCTGTTTGGTGTTGCGTATAACATTACCAAAACTTATTTCATTTATATATTAAAAAAACTATACTTAATGTTTCCTAGAATAATTTCCACAAAACAAATGTGATGTTTTGTGTAACATGAACCAAGAATATTGTTGTGTATACTGCAAGATAATATGGTGTTGTGTATAGTAAAAGCTAATCTTGGTGTAGTGTATAAGTGAAGGCATCAATGAAATTAAAAATAATATATCCCATAAAATCTCAGGGTGTTACAAAAGTTAACCCATAACTACAACATTTTTCCCTGAAAAATAATCCAAAATCCAACAAAATAATAATAAATCATCCATTCATCAAGAAATCACAATTGGTGATCATATTCTATCAATGAAAAGGGTGATTTACTCAATGAACATCTACCCTACATAAAATATATATGTCCACAGATGTGAGAGAATATGGGATGAGTACCAAACCCAATAAGATAAACCTGATACTACATTTCTTTGATTCATCCCCTCATGCAAGAATATTACTCCAGGATCATGTTACCACACAAAAGAGGGAGCAATTGTAATTAAATATGTTAATTTAACTTGAAACATCACCCAAATCAGCCTACCACATAACATAGAGGGTATTCCCGATCCCTATGATATAGTAACTTTTTATCATGAATGAAACATTGGGGAAAATTTAACCCTTTGAGAAACCATAATAACATTTAAATGAAACGGTCATGGGTTTTATAAGACCCGTCCATATGGAAAACATCAATGAAAAAAATAATTAGGTAAAATATAACCAAAAAACCAAATCAGTGTATCTCTTTGTGGTATATAAAAAAATCATACATGGAAACATTAATGAATCAAATATGAATATAAATTAATATATACAACATTCCATAAGAAGAGTTTAATGATATCATGTTAATAAATATCCTTCAAAAAATAAATATAAAAAAAATCCATAAATTGAAGTCTCTTCATGACTCATGAACAATCACCACAATCAAAACTACTTTCTAATAGGCCAACCCTAGAAAATCATGAAGAGACCACAAAAATGGAAGAACAATCACATGGAACCCAAAATAAAACAAAATAGCTTCATAAACCAAACAGTTTTGGTTGTGTGAGTGGTAAACATGCGAAGTAGGATTTCACTAAAGTATTTTTTTTAATTTAAACTCTTATTCAATAATGATAGATAGAAATATTGATAAATATTGGGTACTTTCATTCACATAAAAACAAAATAATTTTTTTAAAGATATTACTATTTATCCATAAAATTACTCATTCCAAACCAATGTTGAAAATTTGTTTGAATTTAAATTAGTGAAATAAATTAATGAATCAAAACACAGCAGGAACCCATATACCAATAGTACATTCCAAAAAAATAAAATAGATTGATGGATTAATGAAATTGTCCCAGGATAGGGGAATAGGAATAATTGTCCCAGGATAGGGGAATAGGAATAGGATAGAGGTGATGCACTAAAAAATCCGAAATAAAATAAAATATCCTTGTTGACACACTTGGTTTAAAATGAAACAATATTGGGCATGGTTCATCATGTGACACTTTCTAGTTTCCCCCTATAGTGAAACAACAACATCCCCATTTGAAACCCCTTAAGGCCACTGAGCATAATGAAAACACCTAAGGGTAAAACTCTATTATAGAGATAGTATGTAATCACAAACCGAGCATTCATAAATTACTTACAATACTTATACTTATCTACTCATGGTGCCATGATATAATATAATCCATGTAAAAAAACAATCCAATGAATTGTCACATGATTAATAATAAAAAATGGTACATCTCACCAATAACACCCTAAAAAAAACTTCTTTTTAAACAATCATAACAAAGTAAAATTAAATAAAAATAAACATCACCTTTGGGGTCCAAAAATTTAATCAATCAATATGAATAATGGGGATCAATCAAGGGACCTACATGTTTTGAAAACAACCTGCTAAAATGTTACAAAAATACATTACCTCAAAAACTAGATCTGGATATCATTCCATTTTACACCATTATAAATAAAAATCCAAACATCATTTGAAACTAATATATAAAATCCAACAATTAAAATCCATTTCATAATCAATATCCATTTTATTATTTGTTTAAAAATTCTACTACCCACTTTATCTAATAAATACACTTTGAAAACTAAAATTTTGATAATTTGATGTCCCAAATGAGGTTAAATTAATTTAAATATCATATTATATTATAAATAATCCATTTAATAATATTAAAAAAATTTATTGATATAACTCTTTAATGAACCATGAAAATCCACTAAAAACCATTATGCAAACTGATCATGTTCATAATGAATTTATAGAAAACATATTAACTATAAAATACTTATTTTCCATAACGATATAAAAAATTTAAAACTATCAAAAAAAATTTTATTTAAAAAAACAAATAAAACACCCAACATTAACCACGTGAAACCCCATCCCAAACTGTAGCAATGCATCACCTTTAATGGATATTTCTCAACCAAGAAAGATCACACTATCTGTAAGACCTAGAAACCAAAACCAAAGAATAAAACCCACTGAAAATTCCAAATATTTGAAAAAATAGCACTATGAAACATGGTATAAGTTCATAAAAATAAGCGATGGAAGTGGATATAAGAGGTGAGGGATAACACAAGAAAATTTGGTATTTATTGGGAGAAAAAAATTTAAATAGATAGTAGATAGGGTAAAAATCAAGGGGGAAGAGAGGATATGATTATCTTTAATCTCCCTAGGCCTAGATGAGTTGAAAGGGATAGAAAAGAGGGATTATATATGATAAAATATAAATATAATGTTGTTAATTTCAAATTTTAATAATATCTAAGAAAATTTCATGGTTATATCCCACAGTTAGGTGTATCATTTTCCAACCACATGAGATCTACATACGAGAAAAAAAGAATCAAATTTATGTCTAAATGGTTTACCAAATAGTGTTATAGCCATGTGAATCCAATAATTTAATTACTTAGTATTTTCCATGTTTTCATCCCATGATTCCACTAAACTTTGTGCTTACAGTTCACCAATAATCCAATCTCAAAATGTCTCAAAAAAATTTCATAAGAAGTTTCTTGGTTATATAAAAACCATATGATACCAATATAGGAAGAAGCATGGAATAAAAAAATCAAATGAGAAATTATATTCTCTTATAACTTATCATGGGTTCTCCAATCCTATGTACACAAACTGTTCAATACAATAAAATTTAATGAATTATAAAATTTCATTTATAAAACTTATAGAAAATTCAAAATAGTCAAAATAAGAGAAAGTACAATAAAATATGAAATAAAAATTAAAGGGGTAATAAAAATTATCATCACGTAATACCCATATAATTTCATTGAATAATTTATAAATATGTTGAAATAAAAAACACATACCTCGACCCAAAAGGATATATGGTTGATGAAAAACTCAATAGGGCACTATGATAAGAAAATCCCCACAGATGCTCAAATCCTCAAAATAGTGGAATGAAAACATCAGAATCCTCAATATAAATCCATATTATAACCATAAAACTAGTTCTATAAGATGAATAATTCATGCAATAGGGTTCCCCATAATTTAGAATTTATGTATATTAGTAAAATCAATGGATAATATCTCAATATTATTTATCTAATGAGAGCATAAACTAGATGAAAAAAATCCAACAACATCTCCAATATATCCATGGGAGATTTAGAAAATTATAAAATTCAACCAATCCCAATGATACTGGTAAAATACATAAACACTTTTATCCTAAGGATGTAACAAAATGATTACCAAAACAAGGACACCCAAATTCCCTATCAATAAAAAGTTCAATGATTCATTGATCAAGAAATTCCAAAAAAATGAATTTTATAAGTTTATTATCCTTGGATAAGAAAACTAAATGGAAGGTGTTATCAATGGATTCATAGCATGGTCATTGTCTCACAGAGAACCCAACAAGAGAAACTGTCAATGACCACTGTATAATCTCAATTGGTGATTCTTTTATCCTATTCTACCAAACCATATTTTCAATATTAACCCACATACAATCCATTATACCCCTACCATATAATGTATCATGAACAATCCCAAAGAATAAAGAGAAACCACCATAACATAATTCAAATGAAAACCATTTAATTCCCCATAATTAAGGATTATAAAAAAACATTAGTGAACACATTTTAGGGACATCACCTAATAAATATAAAATCAAAATTTAAATTCAATAAACAAAACTCTTGTAATAAATAGAAAAACGCTCAAGACTTCCTCAGAAAAAAATCACAAGATTTATGAAAAATAACTCTCTATCTAAAAAATTCAATGGTACCATAGTCACTGAAAAAATAAACTATTGTTACTCAAAGAACCCTAAAAACAGGGGTTTGTCACCAATAGTCTATTTAGTGTTCAAGATGATTCAAACACTTGAAGAGACCCAGTGAGACACCTTTTGGTTTCTCCATAATGTTGATCCTTATAAAATGACTTCCACTACTTCTCCATACCCTACATAGAGGAAAACTATGAAACATGAAACACGAATCAATCCCATTATTTTTACCAAATAAACGAAACAGATCAAATTAAATCCATTGTAAAATATCCAAATTAACATTCTAATAGGCAAAACACAGAATACATATATTTAAAAACATAAATACCCTTCATGTTTTATTCTTTTCCAAGGAGATTCAAATACACCAATGTTTTTAATGAAAATAAATCTTATTTCAAACAATTTCACTAAAAAATACAAAAACAATTTTTTTAAAAGCACCAGTTTTCAAAAAGGGTATATAATCACACACATTATTTGAAATCATAAAACTTATTTAAAACAAAATACCACATGGATTACATAATGTCCTCTTTTATTTCAAATACCCACTATGTTTTCCCTAACAACAATAAAAACATCTTATGAAAAATATTATAATTTCAAACATCCCTATGAAAACCAAAAATCATTTGAAATAATTCCATCCACTCCAATTTAATTCAATTAGTTTAACAAAAATCCATAATGAATTCAACTACTTCAATTTTCTAGTTATTCAATAATATATTCAAAAGTAAACCATAACTCCTAGTTAAAAAAGGAATAAATTTTATTAAATACTCATTTTAATTGAAAAAAATTATTTTAATCCCAAATAAAATTGGATGACTAAATACCTAAAAATGATCCATAGACCCCAAAATAATCATTTTTCATCTCCAAAATAATATTTACAAAACCTGGAACCATTTTTAAAAAATGTAGAAAAATTAAGTAAGTCCCAAAAAATATCATCTAACAGCATTTCACATCCATAAAACTCATAGAATTGAACTCACACCAATGGTTGGAAACATTCATCTTAATTATAATTGAATGTCATTTTAAAAAATGAATGGAGGAAATAAATATGTGGACAGTTTGGATGAATGGGTTGGTGAACCATGCACTAATCATAAAAAACCCAGTGTAATGTAATATAGACTCATTCAAAAGGGCTCCAAATGTTTTTCTAGATTATATGAGATTACTATGAATCTCAGGTTCTCCTTTAATATTCACCCCAAAAGCTCATAAAGAAAAAAAAAATTCCAACACACTAATATAGAAAAAAATAAAACAATATCATATCAAAAACTCTATAAGAATAATAAAAAAACACCAACCACAAATCCTTTATATTTCATTTCAAAAAACCATTTGGGGAAAATGATGAAAACCTAAAAATATCTAGAGCATAGGTGTTAAGCATCAAAATATCCAACAATTTAGTAAAAGAAATGACTAATAATGTTCAAGTAAGTATCATTATAAACCCCCCAACAAAGAGTGGTAACCTACCTATTTGGTTCATTCCTGAGAATATCATAATCATGATCCACCATCTTGTCCCAAGAATGGATATATTCATCTGAATTGATAATTCCTTCATTAAATTCCCATAATAGGATGTAGTCCTGTTTGTTGATCCTGTCTAATTTCTCCTCATTAGTGCCAACTATACTTGACCATTCCTAAATTTTGTTAATAAGATCCTTTAATAAATTAATCAGAATTTATTCTTCTATAATTTATTCCTTTGAATGTAGAACAAGATGAAATTTTATAAAAGTATCTACTTCCATTTTTTCAACCATTCTACATAATGTTCCATCTGGTATAGGATCCACATTAGACATGGTGAATTCACCGTCAGAGGTCTTAATTCCCATACCTAGAGCTTCCTCACATAACTTATCATAAAAACACTTATCCCATAGAAAAATTTTTAGTTTCATCAGTTGTTTCCCTATCCTATTTTTTGTGGTCTGACCTGATGATATAATAACAATTGTATTCATTATATTTGATTCGTCATTATGGGGTCTATACTTTTTATCTTCCATATGAATTAGGAAATTACCTGTGGAATGGTTCCCTTGCATTCCATTTCTCAAACAAGGAATTAACAGCTCATCCAATTGAGAATCATGCTCATATTATGTCATCTCTAGGGAGTTGGATTCTTCATCACTTAGTTCAGTATTCGTCGAAGACCTCAACTTTACCAGCTTTCATTTCCATCATAGAATATGTGATTCCATCCTTATGGGTTATCATTCTCATTCCTATTAGCAATCACTGATGTCAACAAATTTTGGTGATGAATAGATCCCGAAGGGTCATGCTGGACGAGCAGACTCAAATACAACTCTCTTACATCACCTTGGGCATAATCACTAGAGGCATAAAAAAACACAACATCCTATCCCTTATGATTCCCTCCTAGCATCACCATATCATCACAACAAGTTCTAGTAAACAAGTCTTGTTCGAAATTCTTACCATGATCCAAATCACTCTTCATCTTGGAAAAATAAACCACAACTCATGGATCAGGAATCCTAGATGCACTGGGCATCAATCACACCCTCTCACCCACAAAATCTTTAACTAGATACTACCTTTACAGGGGGATTCCACCCAAAATGATCTATTCCCTTGTGTCCATGTGAATTGCTTCTATTTAGGAGACTTCAGGTAGCCCCAAACCAAAAAACATAATAGGTAAGGCCTAGAAACATCAGTTGCATTACTAATGAATTCCTTCTAAAATGTCTAAATGGGATGGTTCTCCCTTAAAGAGGATGTTACCCCCAAGATTTTTCATTCCTACCAAGTAATAATGACATAGGGGATACAATATCCCCTAATCCAACTCTTCTCACCTCCTCAACCCCATATGAATCAATCAGGGACCCCAGTTTATTGTGGTCATCCTGGGCAATGGAATTTCAAAGCACTACAGGGGTTCTAGAGGCCTTAGTTTCACCAATCAGTCATAGAATAGTGTCAGGATCTAGTTGGTCCCTACAAACATGACGTCACTGTGAAAACACATGTCCCCACTATTTATAGTGAGATAAAAAATCAGGCCAAGACTTAAACACCACCAATGTTTTCCATCTGAACACTTCCCTGACAGTAATCTAGATCTATTCCATTGGAGGTTTTGATACGTCAACCTTGATGAAAAATCAAGGTTAAATTGGTTGAAAAATGAAAACAGTAAGACTATCATGGAATAATTAATGGCCAACCATATTCCCCAGAATTGAAAGTATAAAAGGATTTTGGAATGGGAATGGAAAATCTAGAGTACTTACCCACACCGCTGAAGTTGGTGCATCTCATTTAAGGTTGAACTCGATGGACATGTAAAATAGATAAATTTGGTGCCCTTCGAAGGATTTTGGAACTTTCGAGCCCAATGGGATTTATGAATCCCCACATGATAGAATCCTATTCCTAAGTATCATGAATTAATCCTTTGGAATTTTTTCACACTCTAAATAACCATGTATACTATCAAAGAAAATCACCATGGTTCATGCATCACCCATCCATCAAGTAAATATACATTCTCAAAATAAAAAGATACAATATAACCAAATAGTAAAATTAGAGTAACTCACACCATCAAAAAAAACTCATACATTGAAATAATTCAAAATTAGTCATAAAAATATATTCACATATACAGTAATCAAAAACAAAAGTCTATGACAATAAGGTCAATACATATCCATCCCAAAATAAATGAAATAATACTAACCAACAATTTAAAGTGTCTTCCTTACTCATGATTACCAACCACTATTAAAACTGATCACCAATAATGAAACTTGATAAAAATATTTACAATACCACAACCATGTAATACCCCAAATATGGAACCTGAAATAAAATATAAGTATTTCATACACAGAATAGTGTTTGCAGCTTGTGAGATAAACATTCCTAGTAGTGTTTCACCAATGTGTATGTGGGATTTTTGTTCAAAATTAATTTAATTAATGCTATATTTAAATGTAACTAGAAATTAGGTTTTTTAATATCTTTGTAAATAAAAAATAACATTCCATAAATATATAACACAATATATTTGAAATACCACATTTAGACCCATTTCAAAAAAATTATTTTATTGTAATATTAATGGATAAATAATGAAAAAAAATTCACCAATACAATAATTTAATATAACAAAAAAAATTACTAGAGAGAATGTATCATGAATCAATCAAAGGATAAGGGAATAAAGGAAAGGTAAAAGAATTTACTGAAACAGTTCTCTAATAAATAAAAATATCATTAGTGATATACAAGGTTCTATCCAAAATCATACTGGATGTAGTTTATCATGAAAAGATATTGATGCCTCTTCCTACTGAAATTGGAACACCCTCATCTGACACCACATTGTCTCCATGTGTACATGAAAAACTGATTGGTGGGGAAAAATATATGGGAACTAGCAAGTGAACACACACTAAGATAGAATAACACACATATAGCACTTCTACATATCTAACTAGGGTCCTATGATAAAAAATTATGGGGTTTAACAAATAAACAAGACAAACAATCATCACATGATCAATAAAAAATAAAAAAATCCCACATCTCACCTCTAATAAAATATCAAAAAAATTACCTTTCTTCCATCTAGAATAATAAAAAAAATATTATTAGAATAAAATAATCCCCTCTTGGGGATCCAAATTTATATCAACGAATACAAATAATGGGTCAACATCAAGGGCCATACAACTTTTGAAAAGAAAATATTAAAATTTCCATCTAATACTTTCCTTAATAATAGGATATGGATTCCATTCCATTTTCCTCCATTGTAAATAAAATTTCATAACAATGTTTTAAACCCATTCATATAAGAAAAAATCTAAAATCCATTTCAAGAAAAAAAAATCATTTTTTCCGAGTCTTTTAGAATGTCTATAACACAATTCATTTTCCATATACTCATTAAAAAACACATTTATTAAAATTCTAAGACCCAAATAGGGTCCAATGTTCTTAAACCTCAAATTAAAATTAAAAAAATCATATATTAATTTTAATAACACATTTAATTTACACACATCTTTTATGAAAATTGAAAATCTATCAGACACCATCACGCATAGTGATCAAGTCCTTAAAGAAATTTTAAAAACCATATAATCAATAACATTTAACATTAATTTAAATAATATATATGTAAAATTATCAAGCATTTATTGATATAGAGTCTAAATTAAACAAAGAAAAAAACCAGAATTAAACCATGGGGAAAACCCTCCTAGCAAGCCACAACATGTCACCATCTTCGGTGAATGCCCAACCTAGAAAGAGAACAACCTATTCCCACCATGAAAACCAAAAAGTCATGTTAAATATGATGTGAAACCAAAAATATAAGAAAATATATCCATAAGAATCATAATAGGAGTCCAAACCAATATTATATAGATCAAGAGAATACCAGTAATGAAGGATTATTGAAAGGAGGTCCTTACTATGGAGATACCTCAGTACATTCAAAAAGGGAGGCCAAAAAATAAAAGGGGGAGGGGATAGTTCTACGTTCATCTTCCATATTCCCAAAAAAGAATAATGGGAGATGTTAAAATCAATAGGACAGAATGATAATTTTTCATTTGAAAGAAAACTGATCAATTCACATGGACATGTTAAATCATTTGGAAAACCCTACGGAAAAATTGTGGGAACCTCAAGACGGAACAAAACACTCTCATCATGGATTATTTTAATGTATACCAAAATGATAAAAAAATAATATTGAAAACTCTATCATTGAATATGTTTTCATTTCAATTTTCTCAAAACCTCGATCAAGCTATGTGTTAACACTCTAACCAAAAGTGTCTTGTAATGATTCCATAAGAACTTTCATGGTCATATCCAACCTACGTGCTATACGTACAAGTCCAACTCTGAAAGAAATATTGAATTTATAAGAGCCATTCTATAAAATTTATATATTTTTTCTTTTTATCCTTCAATAACAAACCATGTGAATGAAGAAAACATTCATAATTTGAAAAATTCCATCCTAAAACCACCAATGAATTAAATTACCTTAAAATAAAATAAAATATAACATAATATAAAACGACAGTTACATGAGGGTTTCATAAAATATCTTATTGTTATTTTACATTCATAAAATATAACATGATACATAATAAAATTATCTCTTTTTAGTCTAATTAAATATTTATACAAATTCAAAAAATGTATAAATAAATAAAACCCCCAAATACATACTGATAAATCTACATACAAAATCCATAAGTCAAGAACGCAACCAAATCATCCATGCTACGAAATATTTATGATTCAACTATAGGACTCATCCTCAATGATAATTCTCCAACACAATAATTTGATAATACCAAATTGTACTTATAAATTATGTACAATCTTCCTTTCCACCAGAATGAGTAAATATAGGGTGAGTACTAGACCTAATAGGATTTAAAAAATGATCCATGTGAACATAATGTATATGAAAAATTATTTGTGGATATATGAGTTTTATAATCATTCCCCTACTAATTCCATATTATAAAAAATCAAATATCTATAAAATCAAGAAAATACTAATCAACATAGGAATAAATATTAAATAATCATGTGGTGTATCAATCTAAAATCAAATCATAACTATAATTTCCAAAGACAACTGAAGCTCTAGAATAAAAATCATGCATATGGAATTACTAAATCAAGAATAATAATCAATGATGGGTATCACCTAATTGTGAGGGGATAAACAACCAAAAAACCTAACACTAACTATACAAACATAAAAAATTATCTACGTGTGATATTTTTAACCCATCACAGTTATATTACTAGAAATTTCCAAACATATAAGTTGGAATTTACAATGTTTCATTAGTAATATGAATCAATTACATCTCTACTCAACTCATCCAACAATACCTCAATTACATTGTTTAACAATTTATATTATCAAAAATATCATAAAAACCACCCAACTAGAACCTCAATGAAACCATTTAACCAAAATAATATCAATACAAATAAAAATCATAAAAAATAGGAAATAAATTCCATAACTCAAAAAATAATTGACACTTTTTTCATGTCAAAATAAACATCTCAAGGATAATACACATACATTTGAATAATCACTACTTATGTTATTTTGTGCAAAAATTCACTCAAAATCTTTAATATTTTAGAAGAAAATCACATAATAATTATATCAATTTTTCCCTATAATTCATTTAAATAAAAATATCACATTCTAGCCATTCAAATTCAATATATCATATGCACAAGATAATATACATACCTTAAAATATAATATATTGTGAAAACATATTTGGAAAATAGAAAATAATATTTCTTATATCCTATGAACTATAACAATGAAGGGGAATAAAATTTTCATAATCTTAAAAATTCAACAATGAAACTTCCCAAATATTAAATGACACCAAAATGAAATAAAATAAAATAAAATAAAATATAAAAAAATAATTACTTGAGGGTTTCACACACTATCTTCTAATAATATTACTTTCACAAAATGTAACAGGATAATATACTCTCTTTTGAGACCAATTATATAGTTATACAAATTTTAAAAACTCATAAATACATAAAACCCTAAACACATATTGATATATTTACCAAAAAAATACACAAGTAAATCCCCCAACTAAATCATCCATGAAATAATATATTTATGATTAAATCACAAAACTCATCCTCAATGATTATGTTCAAACAAAAAAATTATAAGACGCCTTGTTTTACCTATATCTTATATACAATGTACCTTTACACTAGAATGAATGAATATGGGGTGGGTACGGGACCCAATAGGATTTCCAAAATGATCCATGTAAACCTAATGTATATATAACATCCATAATAATCTATGAGTTTTATAAACATTCCCCTAACCATGATATTTTATAAAAATTCTACAAGGAATGAAATCAAGATAATAATAATCAACTTAAACATCAATAGTAATTAATTTTGCGGTGTATCAACATAAACTCAATGTATAACCATAAATTCCAAAAACCAACCAATGCACTCTAATTATCAACCAATATTGTTTAATTCATAAACCATTAGTACAAGTTAATATTGGGTATCACTTAATCTTGAGAGGATCAACTACTCCCAAACCTCAAATTGTCCGTACAGACATGGTCCTCATATCCAAGTGTGATATTCCCACCACATAATCCTCCCATTACATGAAAAATTCATATATGTAAGTGGGTGTTTAAAATATTTATTGTCTAATACCATATAAAAAATATAAAACATTATAAACTAAAAACATCTCAATTATATTCACCCACCAATATCTCAGTAATAACTATCCACCGTTTCTATTATAAAAAAATATCATCCAACACAACACCAAAAAAAATTCTCAATGAAACTATTTAACCAAAAAAATATATCAATATAGACCCTAAATAATAAAAAACCAACAATAGAAACTCTATCCCACAACTCAACCAATAATTAAAAATTATAACTCCAAAATACCCATTTCTAGGAAAATAAAAATACATCTAAAACCCACTTCTAACAACCCAAAAAATTAAAAATAAAATTCCCCTTGTGATTTAATAAAATGTATTATTATATATATGGTTATAGAAGACACATGATCTTATATGGTTTTATAATATACTATCATTTTATGATGATCACAAAAAGATTTCCATTTTTAGTATAGTCATTGAACATTGATCACAAGATTAGTATAAATATAGGGTTTTGAAAAAACCAATTGACACGGAAAATGGTTGTGATGGCCTAAACCAGTAGGATCATACACAATGTATCCCATTTATCAGAGATTATGAGTGATATAGAATCTATGATATTTTCCGTTGATCAATCCCAAGATGAGATCTAATAACTAGTGCTTGATAAAAACTGTTTATGGTAGAAGTTCCATCTCATCGAGACAACGACCCAGACCATTTACATCTAAGCATCCCATGAAAGTCTCATAATCACACACACAACTATTAATGATTATTTTGGTGTATTAAAGGGATATGTATCAACCAAATACAAATATTAATATATCTATTTTATATTATAATTAATATATTGTTATTTTATTAGTTTTATTTTTAAATTATTATGATTTTTATACAATAAAACAAAATTAGTATTTTCAGCGAATATTCAAACTAAATTAATGAATTTTTAAAATTAATCTATTTTGTAAATAAATAATAACTTAATAAAATTTTATTGTTAAATAATTTTACAAAATATAAATGGGAATATAATTTTTAAGAATCCAAATGTAATATTTGTAAGGTTTTGATAACCGTTATTGTAAAAAAACCTAAAATTTATTAATAAATTTCAACTATTATATTAAATGAATAAATGAAAATATTTAGAAAATTAATTTTTTAAATGAATATTATTTTTTAATATTAAAATAAAAATTATCAAATTGGTAATTTTCAAAATTTTATGAGATGGTAGATATTTTTGTGTAAAAATTATATACCATATAAATATTTGGTGCGTATTATAACATAATAATGACCCAAGAGTGATCAAATAAATACTATAAAAGGTATCAATGTTGAAATATATGTTTTCTAATAAAATAATTTCATTTTATGTTTATTCTATTTATTTTATAAAGCCATTGTGAACCCTCTCAAACTTGTAATATATTTTAAAGTTGTTAACTCATTTCATTAAGATTTTGACTCACATCTACATAAGAAATGTTATTATTTAATTATGTTCAAATCCTAGACTTATAAAATAATTAAATCTTTTTACCTTTTTCAAAATCCATGGGATGGTATTTTTTTTGGGGTATTTTATTATATATAGTCCAAAACCAAAATTTGAGAAAATAAAAAGAATTCCTCACTCTTTTACAATATAATCCCACCCATGATAACATTTATCTTCAACCATGACCTTATATCACAACATTATTATTCTATACCATCTATAATGTCCTCCCTTATCACACTAAATCTTTCAATAAGCCCCTCCCATGTATTTTAAGCCACACACTAAAGTAATGGATCCTCACCTTCTCCTCTTTTGTAAAGTTTCATTTTTTTATTCTATATATATACAATTCCTAATAATGGGATATTTATTTAGATGTAATTATGTATTAACATTTTTTTTGAAAATTATTAGAGACCCCCTTCTCTCTCATGCACCAATTTATGAATTTTTAAGTGATGTTGTTATGAGAAAGAAATTCCTCTTTGATTTTTCATATAAAACAGTTGTGTAGTGAATAAAATACTCATTTCCTATCAATGTTGTTATACATTATACACATATAATCTCTTCAATTCGGACATAAAAATATATATTCAACACTCCTTTAACATGGAACAAAATGTGATTATTAATGAATCTATGTTTTATGATCCACGTGGAACACATATGTATGGGAAAGAAATGAATGTGATGGTTGCGCCCAAAATTATATATATCTCTGATGTGTAGGGAAATTCTTAGTCTCATGAGACATCATATTAAGATATAGAGTAAACCAAATTCTATTATGGGACTTTTTCCATGATGATGTCTCCGAAGTATCCTTGACATATGATTATGACAAAATATTTTACGTTGTTGTAACATTTCCCATGATTCCTTTATGTTTTCATTCTGAATCATTCATAATTGTTCATGTTTATGATTGTCACTGCATTTAGGACCCATTAATATGAATATTGTTTAAAATGTACTAATTTCATAATATAATTTCATTTTTATTCACTTACTGGGATTTTTAGCTCACCCCTTTCTTATATATGTCTTGAGGTTATCCCATGCAGTTTTCAGTACGAGCATGTAAAAGAAGTTTTCAATAAAGATGATGTATTCCTTATTTAATATTTTTATGTAATGTACATAATTTCGAAACATAAAATAATTCTTAATCTTACATGTTGTCTTAAGTTTAATATTATGTAATTAATCAAGAAATAAAGTATGATATGTAAAATATTTATCATAGTTAGTGTCAAAGGAAAAGTTTTATTATTTTTTGGATTATTATTAGAAAACTCAAGTGAAGGCATTAGCGATAAAACATTGTATATGAAAAACTAACTAAATTTTGTTAGGTATAGAGTAATTGTTTTATAAAAAAATTATCATTATCTAGATACTACATGTGGATGTGGCTCTAGAATAGATTTATTTATGGGTAAAACCAGAAAACACCATCATGAGATAGACTTGTCTGGGAACTGGTACAAGAAAACCAGCCTTAATGCAAACCTATTCTGAAACTCCAGGGGGATATTCTTTCATTAATTCATTATCTCATTAAAAAAATTATTATGTGAAAAAATAAATTCCCATAATAATATATTTTTGGAAATATATCCTGGATAACACAGATTAAATCTTAACAATTAATATGTTAATAATGTTAATATATATTATTAGTTATACCATTAATGTAGTTGTATTCGCATTTATGTGTTTAATAGTTTAAAAATTATCATCCTCAATTTTCCCTTTATTCTACCCTATGCCCAGAAATCAATGGAACTGGGTATGAAATTAATGCGAAGGGATGCGTGATGACTACACCAACGAGATGGCCAACCTGATGGGAGGATGAATCACAAAGAATTGTGATGATAATATCTTATTTTAATAATATTCTGAATAAAATGGTGTATCATGAGGAGCACCCAAATCCACTTAAGAAAGAACAAGATTCAATTAAGTCTTTTATGTGACAATGGGCTTCGACTATCAATGGATCATTTAATCCCTAAATCACAGAACAATAGATCAGCTCCATTAAGAAGATATTAAAAATACATAAATGTTTTGAGAAATAAAATGTTCCATTATATATATTTCATGCTGGTAGAATCTAATCAATGGTTTAAATTGATATAGAATATGAATCTTGAGGGGGATATGAAATTGATGGGTTAGAAGGAATTCGAGAAATTATTTTATAAAAATATTTTCCTCGCACTCTCTAACATAAAATAGAATGATATTTCCGTTCCCTCTTAAAAAATGATGATGAATCAATTAGGGTGTATGAATAAAACATCATAGGAATTATAAGAAAATCCTTCAGTATTGTAGTTACCACTGAATTCGAGGTTAATTACTTCATTGGTGGGATAAAACTTAATCTATGAAAATAATTGGTGATCTTATACATTGATAGCTATGAGGAAATTTTTTGATGTTCCATCAAATTCAGAATGGAGATCAATGAATTTAAAGGGTATAATGGTTATATGAAGTGGGAAGTGGAATTTAATTCTAGAGGTCTAACAAATATATCTAATAGTTCCCATAAATTTCAACACCCCACTTATCAGAGGATCAGAAAGTAGAACCTCAAAAATTTCATAAGGGATGTGTGAAAATTATTTATGTGCGTAAAGGAAGGGAACCTAGCTAGCTGTTTCCAAATGGAGAAACCAACTAATGTGATTGGTGAAAAGAATTACCTATTCAATACTCAATAAATTTTTTATTAATTCGACAATAAGGATCCATGTCACTTTGCAAACCAATGCATTAGGTTAAGTGTTTTCAAAGAAAACAACCCAACTCTAAGGGAGGAAGTGTGATATTTTTCATCACAACCCCTGAGGTGGATCCTATAAATGAAGTTGTGTTAGGTAATATAGTTATTCATTCATGAATAAAGAAATTAATTTTGAATTATAGTTCTTTGAATTCATTTATATCACATAATTTTATAAAAATAATTCAAACACCACCAATATTGTAAGTAGAGATGTTGGTGAAAGTTGAAAATGGGAATATTATTGCATCCTAAGTATATAACTCCTCCCCTACTGAAATATGTTTTCTGAACTTCCTAGTGAACATTTTCATTTTTCATTTGGTTAAATTTGATGCCATTATGGTTTTGGATTTCTCTTCCCTACATAGATCAAATATAAATTTCATTAATAAGGACATCACTCTCCATATTGTGAATCACCCTTAAATTCTATATAAGTTAATGGAGGAGGATGAATATAATTTTGAACTAACATCTACATATTAGTTATTGTTTCCCAACGATAAAGCATATTTATCTCAAATTATTGAGTCTAAAGAATGAATCATCCTTGAAGGAATTCCCATTATGAGGGAATATGCTGTTGAGTTTCCTGAGGAATTTCCTGGTCTTACTCCTATCTGAGAGGTTTAATTATTGATATATCTTATACTTGAGGTGTTTCCATTGTCCAATACTCAATATAGAATGGATATTGTTGAATGTTAGGATATGATGAAACAAGTACCGAAGAATCTGGATAAAGGGTACATATGCCTTAGTGCATCACCATGGGTTGCATCGGTCCTCTTCATCAAGAAGAGATATGGGTCAATGTACCATTTCATTTATTATCATGAGCTCAAAAAGATCATGATAAATAAAAAAGTATCATCTTCCATGGAATGATGAATTTTATTCTCATATATGTGGATCTAAATACTTCTCCAAGGTGGATATATGGATATGATATTACCAAGATAGTGTGAAGGAGGATATCCCCAAGAATACTTTTCATAAAATGTAAGGGAACTATGATTTCATAGTAATACATTTTTTACTCACAAAGGACCCATCAATATTTATCGAAATAATGAATAGTGTCTTTAGATATTAAATTAATTGATTTTTGGTAGTATATAAAGATGTTAGTCTAATATAGTCTGAATGAATGGAGGAGTACAAGGATCATCATAGAAATTTTCTAAGGAACATATGAAAGATTAATCATTATGCAAGGTACAAAAAATGTGAGTTCTTGTTGAAGTAAGTATCTATATTGTTGTATATCATCATAATGAATGGGATATATATAGACCATTCAAAAATAGAATAAATTTAAGGATGGATGATGAAAAAATTAGTGACATATAACCATATTTTATTTAGAATAGTTGGGTGTTAACATTGATTTCTGAGAAATTTATTGCGATTTTCATACCATTTAAACAAGATAACCTAGAAGGGAGCCTTATTTCAATTGAATAATGTATGTGAAGATATATTTATAGAAAATAAAAAACATATTATCACTAAACGTTTTCTTAGATAGAAAAAAGTGGAAAACATTTCATGGCATTCAGCAATGCTTCGAATAAGGGATTGGGCTATGCGTTAAAGCTAAAAAAAAGTCAAAGTCATAGCCTATTCTCAAGGAAGATTAAAATTCCTAAAAAAACTACCCAAACCATGATATGGAGTTTTCTTCAGTGATATTCTCTTTGAATGAATGATGGAATTATCACTTTTGGGAGAATTTTTAACTATATAAGGATCACAATAGCCTCAAGTATAATTTCACACTGAAAGGGTTTAATATGCGGCACTAGAAATGGATAGATTTGATCATGGACTATGACTACTCAATACACTACCATCCTGGAAATGAGAAAATGTGGTGTATTCTCAATGAATAAATTACCCAGCAATTTTATCAGTTATGTGAATTTAAAATGATTTGATCTTCTTATATTAGTCATTAATGGACATGGGCAACATAAAAGAAGGAGTATCATCAATCCTTTAAAAAATTAATTTTCAAACGTTCCATTTGGATATGTTAAAGTATTCTAAAAAAGATAATGTGGTAATATAGAATAAATTAGAAACTATATGGAAAGGGAAACACTCAATGATCAATTTTAATGAAAAAGGAGTTGTGATATTTTTATCAAGATATTGTGAACCATCAAATCCTAAGTTAAATAACGATATATTGGATGATGTTCATAACTCGACCTTCTGAATCCATCTAGGGAGAAAAAAGTGGTATAGATATCTTTGAGAGGACTATAGGGGGGACAATATGAATAAACATATCACAAAATATAAATCATGATGTTCTATATGATTGAAAGTGAATTCGGAAAGCCAAAAATCAAAGTGGATGATGCAACCACTACCATACCTATATTGAAATGGGAAAACATCACCATGGACATTGTCACTAGTCTTTCAACGAAATCAAGAAGAAATAATGGTGTATGGGTTATGGGGGTTGTTTCTACAATGTCTTCCCCCTTAATTATGATCTAAGAGGACTTCTCACTAGATCAAATTCCATGGATATAAATTAGTGAATTGGTGAGGTAGCTTGAAACACCACTATCGATTATATATAATCATGTTATAAGATTTAACCTTTTGTTCTAGAAGATTCTCCAACATGATATGAAATCATAGTTGAAATTCAACATGTCTTATCACTAACAAACTGATGGCCAACATGAGCAGACTATCAAGACACTCAACAAAATGTTGAGAGCATGCTCAATTGACTTCAATGGTGGACGAGATCAACATATTCGTATGATCATCTTATCATACAATAAAATTTTAAACAGAATAATCAAAATGTAACCTTAACAATTACTTTATGGGTCATAGTGTAGAACACTCAAATATTGTCTTGGTGTTGGGGAATGAATTCTTATTGGTCATGAAATGGTTGAGGAAATGGTGGAAAATGTCAATACCATTTCGAAAAACATTGAGGCTCAAAGAGTTGAAAAAAGATCTATTTTTACAATCATTTATGAGACCTAGAATTTGATGTTAGAGATATAGTATTCCTGTTTATATATCCATGGATGGATGTTGTGAGATTTTGGAAGAAATGAGTGATTAGTCTATGGAAGAACGTCCCATTTGATATTATTGATCACATTAGAGAGGTGGATTATCAACTTGAACTCCAACCAAACCTATTTTCAGAACATGGTTTATTCCATGTATCCCTCTTAGATATGTACAAATCATACCACACACATTTACTCAATCCAGAGGTGGTACCATTAGAGAATGATCTTTCCTATGATAAACAACCAATAATGATCTTAGATCGTAAAGATAAATTTCTATGGAATGAAATAATGAACTTGGAAAAGGTAATGTGGAGAAACCACAAGCTTGAAGAAGAAATGTGGGAACTGGAGGAATTAATGAAACATAATTACCATCATATTTTTTAGTTTGTAAAAAGTAAATTTTAAAGGTGAAATTTCTAAAGGGGGAATACTGTAATGACATGAACTATTATAAATAAAATTCCTATCACTATTTATTTAAATGATTTATTATATATCATGGTTATCGAAAACACATGAACTCATTTGGTTTTATCATATCTTATCAGATTTAAGATACCATCAAGCGTCATTTCCATTTATTATATAACCATTAAATAGTGATCACATGATTAGTATAAATATACGGTTTTGATAAATCCAATTGATATGGAAAAAGGATGTATTTAAAAAACTAGTAGGATTATACCCCTTGAATCATATTTGTTCATGATTCCACGGGATATAGGATCTATGTTATTTTCCCTTCACCAAGCCCAAGCTCACATCCACTAAAGCACATTGAAATCACGACATAGACCTTATTTGTCGAACCACCCCACGTAAGTCTCACCATCGCACACCTTACTCTCAGGGTGTTTAATGGTGTAATAAATGGATATTTCTTAACATCCTAGTAATATGAATATGTATATTGTATACAATAATGAATATATTTTTTTTATTAATGTTTTCGTATACAAACAAGAATTTTATTTTCATGTTATATTCAAATTCAATTAAGGTATATATTTAAAGGAAATAATGAATTTTTTAAATATAAAATATTTTATTAAAATAATATTAGTAAATATTTTCGATCAAATATTAATGATCTTATAAATTTTGTGACATCAAATTTAACATTTATAGTGGTTGAAAAACTATAATTCTCATAAATCCTAACATTTCTCATGAAATGTCGATTCTTATTTTAAGATGGTAAACAAACATAGTTAGAAAATCATTTACATAAAATTGATATTGATTTAGGAACTAGAACAAAAAAAATTATCCAATGGGTAATTTTTCATAATTTTATGAGATATTAAAATTTTCGGGTAAAAATTAAAAATCGTATAAATATACAATTGGTATTATGACATCATAATTATCCAAAGGTGATTTAATAAACATTTTGAAGGGAATCAAAGAGAAAATATATTTTATTATTTGACATAATTTTATTTTATGTTTATTTTATTTATTTCTTAAATCCCCTATGAAATCTCCAAAACATATAATATATTGTACTATTTTTAATTCCTTTTCTTAATAGTATTACTCACTTTTACATAAGTTATTGTATTGTTTTAATTTTTTAATCTCATAGATTTATAAAATAATTTAATAAACACTTTTTAAAAAAACAATTTGGAAAAACACATGGTAAGGCAGTTGGTTTTGGTTATTCTATTATATAGTGTCAAAAAACAAAATGTGAGAGAAGACAAACAAATCCCAACTCTTTTCCTATATAATCCTACACAATATCACATTTCAATTCCCTAAAAATACTTAGAGAATATCCATACTCCACCATCCTCTCTATAGTTTTCTCACAAGGTTTCTTAGGTTCTAAATAAGCTCATCCCAAGCATTTGGAGTCACACTCTCCTGTAAAGGATCCCCACATTGTATTCTTTATTCATGTTTCCTTATTATCACATGCCTTATATTCCCAATTCCTAATTTTACGATATGTATTTCTATGTCCATATTAATTCAAATTTCATTTAAATATTATATGATGCCCCTTTATCTCTCATTAACCATTTTTATGAAACATTATGTGATACAGTTATGCTGTGGAAATTTCACTGAGATTTTCCATGAAAAAAGAATTGTATAGTCAACTATATACACATTTATAATAAACGTTGTTAACCTTTGTAATCATATACTTCTTTGACATAGAACCCATATATATTTATTCTACACACCATTATCGTTGAATAACATATGTATATGAAAGAATCCATCTTGTATGATCTATGTGGCACAGATAATAATGAGAACGAAATTAAAGTTACAGGTGTGATAAAAATTATATATTGCCCCAATGAATTGGGTATTGTTTAGTTTCTTTACATGTAATTTTGGGAAAGGGAGTAAACCTTATTACTTTATAATACTTTTTCCATCATTATGTATTGGTATTTATCCTTGACCAGTCAATATGAGGTAGTGGTTTATGATGGATTCATATTTCATATGTTTCCTTGACGTTTTTATGTTATATGATTCCTCATTGTTCATGTTTATGATTCTCACTCCTTTTATGACCCATTTATATTCCAATTGTTTATCATGTATTTATTACTTCATTTTATAACATGTTTATTTAATTATTGAGAATTATATCTCACCCCATTCTTATGCATGTCCTAAGATTATCTCATGTAGTATTAAGCATGAGCATGTTAAGGATGTTTTCAATAAAGATGATGTATTCCCTATTTTATGATATTATGTGATGTACCTAATTGTCAAAGACATTATTCTTATCAATATAATATGTTGAATTATGTGTTACGTTATGTAATAAATCATCAATTTATGTGTAATAACTGTTGGGTTATCATATCACTACATCGTATTTATGCAAAAACACGCACATCAAAACCCTTAATTTTCTCAAAACTAAAAAAATAGGCATTCAATCATTTTTATCTAATAAATGTTTTAATGAAAACACCGCAAATCAAGCAACAATCATTTCATATATCATGTTCACAATTGAATCCACAAACCTCAACATATTATATATTGAGAAAACCCATTCTCTAAATAGTAATGATTATGTATTCTATTATATGAATAGTAAATATATAAAAGAAGAAAATTCATGGAATTTGATAAATTCAATCATTAAAATTCCCAAAAACTATATTACCAGAGAATAAAATAAAATAAAATAAAATATAAAACAATAGTCACTTGAGTGTGTTACAAAATGCCTCCTCATAAGCTTACTTCCATAAAATCTAACATGTAACATGATAAAATACTCTATTTAGAGACCAATTAAATAGTTTTTCAAGTTATAAAAATTAATAAACATAGAAAATCCTTAATAAATACCGATAAGTATACCCACAATCTCCACATGTAATACCCCCAACCGAATCAACCATGTAAATAAATTTATAACATTTAACTTCATGACTCGTCCTCAATGATCAGTCTCCAACAAAAAAATTAGATAATACATTATTGAACTTATAACCATTATAAAATATACCTTTCCACTAGAATTATGGAATAAGATGAGAGTTCTAGACCCAGTAAAATTTTAAAAATGCAGCATGTGAACCCAATATATATGAATAACTCAATATTATTCTATTTTTTTTATAATCATTTCCTAATAGATTAAATTTTATTAAAATTATACAATAAATGTAATGATTATAATAATAATCCATATAATCATCAATATAAAATAATCTGGAAGGGAATCAGTCCAAACTATAAGTATAAACATAATTCCCAAAGCCAATACGTGCACCCAAATAAAAAACCAATAATTTTTAATTCCTTAAGAAATATTAATAATCGCAATTGGGTATCACTAACCCATGATAGAATAAAATACTCAGAAACCTTACATTGTCTATATAGACATGGTCCTCATATATGTTGGTTAGATTTAAACTATATCAACAATCCATTATTTAAAATGTCCCCACATGTAAGTGGTAGTTTACAATGATTCATGATTAATCCATTATTAAAATATAATAAAATATCAATCCATAACATCTCAACACATATAATACACCAATATCTCAATGCCACTGATAAACCATTTCCATTTTCAAAAAATATCATCCATCCAAACACCCGTCTAGAACATCAATGAATAAATTTAACCAAAACAATATAAATACAAAACATAAATCATAAAATAAAATTGGAAACTCAATTAGATAATTAATCATTCAATTAGCTCATTTTACTCCAAAATATCCATTTTCAAGAAAATACCGATACATCTGAAAAATTACTACATTGTATTTATGCCCAAAAACAAACTTCAAAACCCTTATTTATTTCAACCAAATCACAAAATTATTAAATAATTTTTATCCAATAGAATTTTTAATGAAAAAAATCACATTCATGACACTAGAGTTTTACATATCATGTTCATAAGGTAGTCCACTTACCTGAACCATGTAATTTTATAAATCCATGACACCAATGGAGAATTCTATGATCACCTTATCTGTTCTCAACCCCCTAAAACAAAAATCCAAAAATTATTATCAAGAAAACACTCAATCTCACTAAAATTTAATAAATTCCTATTACCACAAATTGAAATATGAGAATAATATAATAGGAGGAGATCTAGAGTAACTCAACTTATATCAATATTTTTTTACACCAAAACCAATGAGAGAGGAGATACAAAGAAGTTTAATAGCCAAAAAATTAGCTAACATCGATAAGTAAAGATGAAATATATATAATTGAAAAAAATCAACCAAATTAGAGGTAAAATGAGGGTTTTTATGTATGTTTATGTGGATGAATGACCTCAGTTGATGGTCCTAGAAGAGCATTCATGAGTAATTTAAAAACCACTACCACAAAAAATGATAAGTTGTACTATAATAACCGGGCCTATCAGACCGCAAAAACACCTCACCATAACATTTTTATCAGGCCCCTACCTGCCATGCACCACCAATTTCTTTATAGACATGTGGTCCCGTACCTGGGCCCCACCCACATGCCCAAACAAATCATCAGTCTGATGCACTATAGTGCATAAGGCATTTCCACTTGGTTTAATATCTATAAAATTGTTTTTGTGGATGGGTTTTCCGGAATTTCACAATTTCGATGTATGTTGTTCATTGTTTTTTAGTCCCAAAATGATAAATCATGGAGTCGATGATTTTTGGAGATTCATAAGGGAATTGGAGGCTTATGGACCTTATTCCCCAAACTATGATGGAATGGAGTCACATTGATCAAGAACTAGACATGAAGGATGGACAAATTTAGGAAATTCAATAACATATGCACCTTGTACGGTCACCAAACAGTTATCCAAACTGTGTGTGAACCATGTCGGAGATGATACCATTGACAAAACCCTCCACACAGTTAGCCGACGGCCTACCTAAATAGTGAGGACCATCCCGAAAAATATTGTGGCTCAAGGATTTGAGACAGTAGCATCATAACAGTTGGCGTACGGTCTACAAAACCATGCTCCCAAACCATGTTTACCACTACAACCATCTCCTTTTTTCTATTTCACTTTAAAACCACTCCTGGAACAGAGGTTCCCTTTTCTACCTACTTTTGGACAACATGAAAAAGGCCCTTTCTGACTAAGAAAACATTGGGGAGTGAGCTGGAACAAGGGGGATTGGGGAATGAAGAAGAAGGAGGCTGGGAACTAAGCTTAGAGGGGGAAGGAAGGTTTTTAAGCATTGGTTCATGTAGTTTTGTTGGACCTAGTGTTTTTTATGTTTTTCATTAATGAACTCTCTAATGAATCTTATTAAGTTTCTTAGCCTTTTTATTATGAGTAGCTAAACCCCCCTGTATTGGGGCTGGTGAAAATGTGGGTTTGTTAGAACCAATTTCTCTATTATTGTATTTGTTCATTTCCTCTCACCTAATTCTCCCAACATCCATTTCTTATTTCACTGGAAACCCCACATAAGACCCATAATGGAGTTTCAAGGAATCTTTGGGAGAATTATGAACAGGATACCCACGACCATAAGATATTTGTCATTTCTAGAGGGCGGTTCCTAAATTTAGAGTTAGTAGAAATCAATTTCCAGACCAAGAGATTGATTCCTACCATCTTGATTGGATCTCACAGGACCAAGGGAGTTCCCACACAAATGAAACCCAGAAATGAGTGTTATTATTAACAACAGAACACAATGGGGAATAAGGTTCGACATCCCACACGAATGTCAAGCTGGGGAACATTTTCATTAAAATTCTAAATCAAATTTTTACTAATTTTCGGTTTTCATGTTTAATTTGTAGTGCATTAGAAAAGTCCAAGTAATTATTTATCTTTTGATATCTGTACCATGAACCAACCAATCATATTTAAATTCAGCATCATCACTTAAGTGATTTCAAATCAAGAGACATAAAACCCCAATACTTCTTCCCTGTGGATCGAACCCGTACTTGAACACTATACTAGTTACAAGTTAGGGAAATTAATTTGGTGCGGAAAAGAATACATCCAGAAAACGACTGACCAAAAAAAAGTGTTCAAAACATGCGGGAGAAGATACCATTTACAGGACCATCCACACAGGTGGCACATGGTCTACCAAACCATGCGCTTAACCTTCCGGACCACTCAATCCTTTTCCTTTTTACATTTTCAATTTTCACCCACTCCTTGACCTGTGGTTCCCTTTTCTACCAAGTTTTGGACTACTGGAAAAAGGCCCTTTCTAACAAAAAATAATTTGGGGATTGAGCCAGAATAAGGGGGATTGGGGAAATAAAAAGAAGGAAACTGGGAACTAAGCATAGAGTGGGACGGAAGGTTTTTAGGCACTAGTTCTTGTAGTTTTGTTGTACTTCAGATTCTTTTATTTTCTGTTTTAATGAACTCTCTGATGAATCTTAGTAAGTTTCCTATCCTTTTCATTATGTGTAGCTAATACCACCTATTTTGGGGATAGGGAAAATGTGGGTTCGTTAGAACCAATTACTCTATTATTGGGTTTGTTCATTGTCTCTCACCTAATTCTCCCAACATCCATTTCTTAATTCGCAGAAAACCTCATATCAGACCAAGAATGGAGTTTCTATTGATATTTTGGAGAATTAAGACAAGAATATCCATGATCATTGGATATACTTGTCGTTTCCAGAGGGTGGTTCCTAAATTTAGAGTTAGTAGAAACCATTTTTCAGACCAAGGGATTGATTCCCATCAACTTGATCAAAAATGCCCGGACCAAGGGAGTTCCAACACAAATAAAACCCAAAAATGTGGGTTACTATGACCAACACAACACAAAAAAGAATAATGTTTAATGTTCCACTTGAATGTCCCACCCCGTTACATTTTCATTAAAATCCGAAATCCAGTTTTAAGTAATTTTTAGTTTTTATGTTTAATTCGTAGTGCATTATAAATGTCCAAGTAATTAGTTATATTTTGATATATGTACCATGATCCAACCAATAATATTTAAATTCAGCATCTTAACTTATGTGATTTCAAATCAAGAGACATAAAACGCCAATACTGCTTCCCTGTGGATCGAACCCCATATTTGAACACTATACTAGTTATAATGTAGGGAAATTAAATTGGTGCTGAAAACAATAATTCAGGAAAACTACTAACCATATATTGGTGAAATTTTCGAAGATGCAATTATCATTTTTGTTAATTAAATTTGAGTCATTCAGTGAATGAAAAAATTAAAAAAATTCAAAAGAAATAGTTCCTTTTGTAATATCATTTCTGTTTTTCATTATTTTTTTCCATTTATGATGGGTGTATTGTTTGTGTTGTGAAGTCCAGTAGGTATATGAGTGGCCAAGTCACACATTCTAGGATTTTCGAGTAATAAAAGTTACACCTGATAGATCCATAAATCAAAAGAACATTGTCTAGGATATTTTGTGCACATATGGGTGATCACAATGAAAATTACCCATTGGCGCAGTAGGAAGAAGAACATGGGGTTGTCCGACGAGTTAGGAAGCCATTCGTTATTGAGGGAAATCTACCACTCGGTTTTGAGGAAGAGAAACATCTGAATCAACATGGGGATTATGTGGAATACCTACTGAGCAACCAACAGAGGCCACTGACTCAATTTGTACCGGGGTTCGGGTAGCCACAATCGATGCAATATATTCTGTCGGAGCATCCTCCCTTTTAGCCTCAGAACCAGAAGGCTTATTATCCTCGGGAGCAACAATAGTTCATTCACCAAGCACCTTAGGAATAGATGCCGCCACACCATAGTCTTATGGAATATGGATTACCCTCCTTTGAAGGAGCGAACACTGGAATAGTAAGGCCACCAGTGAATGCCTAAAATTTTGAGATCAAGCCGGTGATAATGTAGTTAATTCAAAATAAAGTTCATTTCGGTGGCTTGCCGATTGAAGACCCTGATGCACACCTCTCCAACTTTCTTCAGATATGCGACACATTCCTGTATCATGGAGTGTCATAGGATGAAATATGCCTTAGGTTGTTTCCCTTCTCATTAATGGATAAGGAAAAGGATTGGATCAAGGGGCTACCTCAGAGATCTATTCTTCACTGGGAGGCATTGACCCAAGTCTTTTTATAGAATACATCCCTCCCTCGAATATGGTCACATTATACAATGAAATTCATAACATCCAACAACATTTTTCAGAATATTTGTATGCTTCATGGGAACAGATTAAAGAGATACTGAGGAAATTCCCACACCACGAACTGCAATTGTGGATACAAGCCCAGAAATTCTTTGGAGGTCTTACAACTAATACAAAGACTATGGTAGATGCAGCTGCAAGATGGAAATTCATGAAGAAGTCCCCTGAGGAGATTTTTGAATTATTTTAAGACATGTCAACCAATAGTTTTAAGTGGAATTTTGAGCGGGGAACTCCGAAAAGGGTCATTCATATTATAGATTCAACCACCATGCTTGCGGCTCAACTCTATTTTTCACAAAGAATATCTACACATTGAATTTAAAATGTCCATCTGAAGTTCAACTTGTCAGTCCACCAAAGTGTAGTGATTGCGGGTCAACGATGTTAGGGGCGAGTGGCCAGGGGTATGTGTGGGAGCCTCTACCATTTAAGTAAATTTTGTTGCATAGAATATTAGACCCAATATCTACCCTCAAAAACAAAACCAGGGGTGGAATGAGAATAAAAATTCCAGATGGGGGATGCAACATCAAAATCCTCAGCCACGACACAAAGACCATGTGGTTACGGACAAAAATAGTTTCATACTCCGTATCGGAGGCAACAATAGGGAAAAAAATTTCAAAAAGGAGCATACCAGCAGCGAGGGTATCAAAACCCTTGTCCTGGTCAACCATTGCAACAACGACCTCCCCCAAAAGTATGCCAACAACCTCAGCAGAAACCTCCATCGATGCTGGAGGGAATGATGTCTAAATTTATAACTACTGCTGAATCACGATTTCAAAACAAAGAGGCATCAATTAGAAGCCTCGAGAACCAGATTGGGTAGCTGTATAATTAGATTTCTCATAGACATCCTGATACACTACAGGGAAACACGGAGAAAAATCCACGATAGGAGGCTAATGTTGTTATTCTACGCAGCGTGAAGGAGCTAACGCCAAATATAACTATTAGTCAGGGTGCTACATCATCAAATTAGTCCACATTCTCTTCAGGTGGAGAAGTTGTAACACCCCGAGATTTTATGAGATAAAATATTTTTAATTTATTCTATTTTACACCACACCAATATTAACTTTTACTATTTGAAACAACGTATTAGTTTGCAGTATACGGAACACTATTTTTGGCTCATGTTACACACAGTTTCATGTTCGTTTTGTGGAAATTATGCTACACAACATTTTGTATAGATTTTATTTAATGTATAAATGTAATAAGTTTTGATTATGTTATAGGCAACACCAAACGAAGCTCTCACTACACGCAACCTTGACTTGGCTTTCATTACAAGCAATCAAAACCTTCCTCGATAGCGTGTGTAGTATGCAATATCGGGATTCACTAAACGACGATATGTTATAAAAAGTAGCCGTTATGAATAGTAATACCCAATTTTTTAAATTTTATAAATTTTATCATTCAAAATAGACATCATTTTTGGATTCTAAATATCGAAATTATCCTAGGGTGAATTTTTGGTATTTTTCTGAAAACATTCAATTTTTGATGAATTGTGAAAAACACTGAGTTGTAGTTTACAACCTAAATTCTATTTAAATAATTATATATTTTGTTTAAATTTATTTTAGGTAAAAATAGATACAAAATACCTATATAAGTACAATATAATTCATTGATGTCATTTTATAATAATTTTAGATATATAATAATTTTGTTGAACTTTTCACCGTCGTTTACCCACCTCCTATGAGCATTTGCAGATTTACATAAAACATAATTTTACTGCTTCTGTGAGTTGAATTTCGAAAATTCAAAAGACACGTATAATATCATGTAGTATAATATGGTTCAATAAGATAAAAATAATTTTTGGTGAATAGTAACTTTTAACTTTTATTTAACACGGTTAAAAGTAAAATGGGTAATTAAGGGTAAAAATGATATTATTATTACCCTAACACATGTCCTAATTCATTTGGATAAGTTTATTTCGACCATAAATAACCTTAGGAATAAAATATTACCCTTTAGGTCCACTTGGATTAGATTAGGATATTTATTATTTTTTAATTCAAAGAATAGTTAAAAGAGATAAAAACAAATTTTAATAACTAAATCATTTTAATATAGGGTTATACATAAGATAAATTTGACAATAAATATTTATTATAAAGATAAAATATTTTCTACATAAGAATATTTTATTTATAAATTTTAGACATTAAATAATTTAATTTATTTATGACTCAATGATGATGCAGTAACTACCTTATTAATGAAATATTAACATAATTGATATTATAAATGCGAAAATATATTTAATTTGAGAGTTTTTATGAATTACACTAATTTTATAGGTTAATATAACTTATTAGGATTAGTTAGAAATTTTTTTTCCAAGTAATAATGTTGTTATGAATTTCACAAAAACAAAATACCAAATAGTGTCAAAATTGACATAAAAGAGTTTTTAAAACAAATATTATATTATTAGTTGTTATTCTATTCCTAAAAATATATGGTTTGTCCAAAAGACTTATATAATAATATATATTACATTAATGAATCAATTGTGGTTCGATTGGATTTTTATAGTAACTTTATTAACCATATAGTGTAAGAATACAAGAAGAAACAGTAAATGTAAAATTATATAACATTGAGTTAAATCTTAATGATAAGGTTAAAATGGTAACCTAAACTTGTCTACAACCTATTGGTTGAGTGGATTTCAACCCATCCCAAACCTAACCTCTATATAAGTCACTTTGGATCCATTATAAACATAATATGAATTTATTATA
Organism: Viscum album; assembly: GCA_963277665.1. NCBI lineage: Eukaryota > Viridiplantae > Streptophyta > Magnoliopsida > Santalales > Viscaceae > Viscum > Viscum album. Next base: position 1,630,538,978 of record OY728159.1, read on the forward strand.
ATATAATATTTTATGTTTTTTCTAAGGTTCCCTTCACCCCCTTATAAAAGTGCACCTCCTACCTGTCCTCTTTACACAAATTTGAGCCTTCATGCCTGTCCAAATCCTGCCCATTTCACTTCTCCACTTCCATAGAAACCTACTAGAAGTTATGGTATTTTTCAAAGACCATCCTTAGTACCCTAAGAGGAGGTTAAGAGGAAGCGCATCAAAGAAGAGGAGTTTCAGACATGTACAAAAGAAATTGGACCTAATGTAAGGGATACTTTTCAAATCTCATTTTTATCGGAGATTGATTATATGTAAGTATTTACTAGGGTTATATTTTTCATCAATGTCCATAAAATATTTTTTATAAAGTGTTAATTATTCTTCAATGTATATTTGAATTCCTTTTTACCCCTCTTTGACTTTTACTTTGTGTTATGGAATGAATCTTTCATTTGTGTAACATACATGGTACTTTTTGACTTTTCTATTAATAGTTCAAGGAGAATGTTTTTTTGTCTTATATGACATGAATAATTTTTTACATTTTAATAATGCGTTATTTTCATGATTATTCCTATATAATATTTCATGATTATTTCCAACAAAAATACTTTTCTTTTAAAATTCCATGGCATTTTGAGAAAATAAAATGATTTTGAAGAAGAAAGGATATTTTACTCAAGAATTCATTTTAAGTGTTTTATCAAAACCATTTTACATCTATGATGACATTATTTCATATGTGTATGTTTCAAGTATAATGTCTCTAGGATTTATATGGTTTCAATTTTATTATGATGAAATGATATCCATTTGTTTTATATGGGTTATGTTATGATCGGATAAGGTTTATGAAACCCATTTTATTATTTGGGTTATGATGAATGATTTATGTTTATATTTTGGAACACGTAAAATGATTTCATTATGAGACATGTGGGACCTATATCTCTCTCCAATGGATTGGGTAATGATTTATATCTCATGAGATAGACATGGCTAGAAAAGAAAGTTAATCTAGTTCAGTGATACATGACTAGAACATGGAGTGAACTCAATTTAGTAAGGGACTTTTTCCACAATGATGGTCTTGGCGGAAATGTCTTGGCTAAAATGGAAATCATGACATCTACTTAATGGTTTCCGAAATTACATGTTTTATTCCCATGCTATTTTATCATGGTTACTGTTTCTTTTTGATATATTCCTTATGCACTACCAAGATTTATTTCATTACTCATGATTTTGATGTTTTATGTTCATGTTATTACATAGAAATGTTTTTGGATAGTTTTCTGTTCTCCATGTTTACCCTTACTGGGCAATTGATCTCACCCTTTTTTTTCGTTTTCCCCAGGATATAAATAAAGGTTGTGGGTAAGAAAAAAAAGGAGAATATCTATATAGAAGATGTTGGAGATCTGTCACCATGATTAGAAGATTATATTCTGAGTTTCCAGAGACAGTAAACTAATACGGTCTTTGGGAGTTTGTTTTTTTAATGTATTAAGTATTCCATAAAAGTAATGTAATGTCTATGTATTTCGAGATTTCTATCTCTACAGTTGGTATCAGAGCGAAGGTTTATTTATCCTTTAGAAACTAGGATGTGAAAACTTTAGTGAAATCCCTAGAGATATTTCTATGGTATGTCTAGGGATGTCTTTAAAGTTAAGTATACATACATGTTATAGTCCTATAATTATGGTAACGATCGTAGAATTAAACATAAGATGTTATATATTTCCGGTACTCCCCCTTTATTATGTTGTTTTCCTAGCATGTTTTTTTCCCTCCCACACTATTCTTTTTGGATTTTAGAAAATGGATGGAATAATGAAGATTCAGGATAATGGAGGATATGATGGACAATGGAATGATATTCTTCATGAGAAACCAAATGAAACAAGATTTGGAAGCCCAAACATCATTATTATTCCTAATCAGGAATCTTATAATATGATCAATAATCACATCTTTGGTAAGTATACAGACTTAGCTAATTGGAGAAAGATGGAGTTTCATGATGATCATAGAGGATGGAAAGTTCAGTTTCCATCATGTAAATCATGTGGTAAGAGACATAAGTGAGAATGTTTCAAAGGAACTGGAAGATGCTTTGGGTGTGGAAAAGGACACAAAGATAGTAATTGCAAAGGAAAAGGTTTAGTTAACACCATGGAAAAGGATATTGGTATTGCTAAGACATCAACAACAGTTAAATTCTTTAAATGTGGACTGTACGGGCATTATGCAAACCAATGCCCTAAGAGAATGTCTCATGAAGAGAATCATCATGGTCATATAGGTAGTATTTATATTGATTATGATGAAGAGACTACAAATGATATGTGAGATGAAAGAATTTTTGAAGCTTGGTCAATAGTTTAAGAAGGTAGTTGAATGATATATGTTTATAAAGAGTTATGTTTTATAGGTAATGGTACTATGGAATAGAGACACATCTTAGGATTGTTACACTAATGTTTTTCTTAAAGTATTTGAAAGTATATGTTGAATGCTATCGGTAACCATAAATGGTTATTCAGATATTTTTTGGAAAGTAGATGATATGCACATAATGAATGGATAAGAAGATAATGAGATGTTTGATAGTATTATTGAACTCATGACTGATGTAAGGACAATGTGATATCATTGTTTGAGTATATATAAATTTAGGGATTTTGGTATGTGGAAAGAGTTAACTTTTTACAGAATTCATGTTTTCACTAAGGTTATATGGTAATTTATGTTTCAAGAGAATACATGATTAAGGTATTCACATGTTTGGAATATGACCAAAAAGACATATCATATGATAAATGATGGTATTAACATCCTTGGTTGATGATATTTCTAGTAATCATTTTATTTATACTATGAGCTTGGATAGAAATATTTTGGATCATCATCATCATTGTATATTTTTTTTTCATAAAAAATAGCCAATGCCCAGGATAATGGAAAGGTAAGAGGACAATGGAAAAGGAGCGGAAGGGATCTAAGGAGGTCTGATGTAATCCAGGTCAAGGGAATCCCCTCTAATCAGGTTCACCCCCTCGGGTTTAAAATAAGAAATGTTATGGAGACATGTGACCTCAAAAGCTTGTCCTGCCTGAGAAGCAAGGTGGTCTGCTACTTTGTTCCCCTCTATCCCGGTATGTGTGACTTTAATAATGTTGGATAAGGGTGTGATGAACCTAGTAATGATGTAAGCTATCGACTAAGGTGTGGGTCCTCCTCCAAGAAAGGCATTGTAAATGGCCATTAAGTCAGTCTCCACGTGAGATAGACGGACCTGCTTTTGTATGCAATGAGTGAGCCCAGTTAGGACTACATTAGCCTCGGCTTGTAACGAGTTCCCCCTCCCGTAGTGGGACATGAAGGCTAGGACCGTACTTCCCGTGTAGTCCCTGACTACACAGCCTCCTCGTATGATACCCGAGGAGCAGGAGCCATCAGTATTCAACTTGAGGCCATACTTCGGGGGTATCCAGCGTACCCAATGGCCCTGCTTCGTGGGATGAGGGGTAGAATAAATATTTTTCATGAGCCGGAGTGAATGTGTATCTCATCAGCTGCTGATTTGGGTGACCCAATCAGCTACTAGGTTCCTTGTGCATACAATGATTGATCTCACAATAGACCTAGTCCCCTCGTATTATGCATGATTTCTGGCCTGCCATAAACTCAATCATTCTGCATTGAGAATGATGGTCCTCACCGTTCTTTCCGATCTCGCAGTGTCCGCTCCCCTGCTCCAGCTCTCAAAAGAGGAATCATCATGAAGGTCCCCATCCCGGTACACTGTAAAACCACTGAAGAAACCCCATAGTTCATGAGATCATCCGCCGTTAAAGAATAGGTGTTGTGTGGTCTCCTCATGGATGTTGTTGTAGCAATGGCATCTTGAGGCCATCATGATCCCCAATTTTTTTATGTTTTCATATGACAGGATAACTTTGTTACTAATCCTCAATATTAGGAATCCATATTTAATGGTTATTTTCATACACCATACGATCGCATGCCACCTATCGACTAGGGACTAGGAGGTGGTCAAACGTCTGAAATACTTCATCGTGAAGAACCCTGAAGATGAAGGGGTGAACACGCACCTTTCTGCCTCTGAGTTGAGGATGATCATATCATTGGACTTTTATTGTTATTTATCCAGAACCATCATGATGAAATGAGGGTGGAGGCATGCCTCCTTGAAGCTGATGTTGGGAGCAGGGAAACTGGGGAAGCTGATCACGGCACCAGCCCAGTTTTATTGCCAGAAACGGATGCTCCCCTCTCCAAAGATCCATTGGGAGTTCGGGCGAAGGGTCGGGATGAGGCTGCAGACTAAGGACCAGAGGGGGAACCATGAAGTGGTGCACTGTCTGTGTTCCCGCCGAGGATTTGTGACATGGTCCTTCCCCACAATGTGTGCTCCTCGATCACGGCCCACACCAGTTTTCCATGAATGTTGTGGATGGTAACTGCTAAACTCTTTATGTTGATACCTCCGTCCTGGATAGGGGTATCCATCTGCTCCCAAGCGACCTGGGATCTCTTTAGTTCTGAAGTGGCATCCCAAATGAATTTAGAGATCATGTTATCAATAGTTTTAATGACCCCTTTAGGTACATTGGAGGCCACCAGATCATGTACAAGTATTGCCGATAGGACACTGTTGGTTAGTGCAATCCGGCCTCTGAAGGAGAGGAAATAGTTCTTCTAGTTGATCACCCACCCCAAAATCACTCTTAACACCTGGTCAATGTATCGAATCCACATCCTGCTGGAGTAAATTAGAGTTCCTAGATAATCCATGGGAAAGCCACCCCGCTGCATGCCTAGCCTGTTACTAAAATGTGTAGCCCTCCTGTTGTTATAGCTACTTGAGATATAGAATTGTCTTTTCTCCTTGTTGATTCTTTGTCCAATCGAGTGACTATATGCATCAAGGATCCGGGTGATCCCCTGCATCGACTTCTTTCCCGTATTCATTAAGATGAATGTGCCGTCGGCAGATATCAGATGGGAAATCGAAGGAAGATTCCCTTTCCTACAATAAGGTTAGATGGCTCCATTGGACATCACTCTGCTGGATGGGCGACAATCTGTCGCGTTAGACAGGTTTGTGGGAATCAAACCCACAACCAATGTACGACATGCCTTTATCGCCTACCACTGGCCTACAAGAAGTCTTTTGTTAGTAGAAATTAGTTTTATTAAGTGGTATGATATATGAATTATAAGTCCATATTAGGAACCATATAATTTTAATCTCACCAAAGATGGACTTATGCATATTTAATAACTTTTTCTAACTTTTTGTTTGAAACAGATGGAATGAAATATCATTCTATCACATGATTTGCTAACACATCACGAATGGAAAATTCAACTTCATTTTTTATGATATGAAGTGGATATTGGTCAAGGAACGACCAACAATGAGATGTTCAAAACCAAAATAAAATAAATATTTCTTATAATTCCATTTTTTCATCTTTACCTAAATGATCTTGAAAACCAAAAATGTTGTCCAAGATGGTACCTTAGATCATAAAAAATTTATGGCTTTGTAATTTTTGGCTTTTTCATAGCCATGTTCTTTACCAATTTTCATCAGAACATGATGGTTATATTTCTCATCCATATCCATATATTCACTTATGTTCTCCTTGGTGGAAACCCAGTGATGAGTTAATTTGGGTAACCGTTATGTTTCATTCTTCTCTTTTTCAAATTAGGTTTTAGTATTCCTTTTTACAATGTGGATTTATATGAATGATACTTTCAAGTATTAAATGATTTTTACCCCAATTAATTTCGAGGGTGAAATTGATTTTAAGGGGAGTAGAATGTAACAGCCTGATGTTTTATGAGATATATACTTTTTAATATATTCTATTGTACAAGACACCAATATTAGCTTGTACTATACACAATACCATATTATCTTGTAGTATACACAACACTATTCCTGGCTCGTGTTACACACAATTTCAAGTTCGTTTTGTGGAAATTATTCTACACAATAATATGTATAGATTTTTTTAATGTATAGACAAAATAAGTTTTGATTATGTTATACACAACACCAAATGTAGCTTTCACTAAACCCATCCCTGACTTTTCTTGCATTACATGAAATCGCGACCTTCCTCGATAGCATGTGTAGTATGCAATACCAGGTTTCACTAAACAATAATATGTTATATAAGCTAGCTGTTATGAATAGTAATACCCACTTTCTGAAATTTTATAAATTTTATATTTCAAAATGGACATCATTTTTGAATTTATAATATCAAAATTAGCCTGGGGCGAATTTTGGGTATTTTTCTGGAAACATTCAATTTTTGGTGAATAGTAAAAACACTAAATTATAGGTTAAAACCGAATTTTTATTTAAATAATTAGTTATTTTATTTAACTTTATTTTAGGTCAAAATATATAGACAATACCTATATAAGTTCAATATAAATCATTGATGTCGTTTTATAATAATATTAGATATAGAAAAATTTTATTGAACTTTTCACCGTCTTTTACCCACCTCCTTGGAGCATTTGCAGATTTACAAAAAACTTAATTTTACTGCTTCCGTGAGTTAAATTTCGAAAATCTGAGAGACAAATTTAATATCAAGGGGAAAAATCTGGTTCAATAAGATAAAAATAATTTTTGGTGAATAGTAACTTTTAACTAATATTTACCACGGTTAAAATTGAATAGGGAAATTATGGGTAAAAATGATATTATTATTACCCTAACAGATGTCCTATTTCTATTGGATATGTGTATTTCAACCAAAAACAACTTTAGGAATAAAATATGTCCCTTTAGGTCTACTTTTATTAGATTAGGACATTTATTATTATTTAATTCAAGGAAGAGTTAAAAGAGTTAAAAACAATGTTTAATAACTAATTTTTTTTAATATTGGATTATACGTAAGATAAATTCGACTATAAGTACTCATTATAAAGATAAAATGATTTACTACTTAATGATATTTTATTTATAATATTTAGACATTAAATAATTTAATTTACTTATGACACAATGATGATGTAGTAATTACCTTATTAAAGGAATATTAATATAATTGATATTATTAATACCCAAATAAATGTAATTTGAGACTTTTTATGAATTATAAAATTTTATATGTTAATATAACATATTAGAGTTAGTTAAATGAATTTTTTTCGAATTATTAATGTTGTTTTTAATTTAACAAAAACAATATACCAAATAGTGTTAAAATTGACATAAAAAAGTTTTTTTAGAAAATATTATATTATTAATTGTTATTCAATTCTTAAAAATCTAAGGTTCAGCAAATAGACTAATATAATAATATATATGACATTAAATAACCTATTGGGGTTCTATTGGAAGTTTTTAGTATGTTTATTAACCATGTAGTGTAATAATTCAAGAAGACATGGTAAATGTTAAATTATATAACATATTGTTAAAACTAAATGATAAAGCTAAAATGGTAACATAAACTTGTATAAATCCTATTGGTTGAGAGGATGTCAACCCATCCCCACGCTTGTCTTAAAATCAGTCACTTTGGAGCTATTATAAACCAAATATGATTTTATTATAGAATAATAATTTATGTTTTTTCTAAGTTGCCCCACACCCCCTTATAAAAGAGAACCTCCACCCTCTCCTCTTCACACAAATTTGAGCCTTCATGATCAGCCAACATCTACCCATTTCACTTCTCCACTTCCATAGAAACCTACTCGAGGTTTTTGTCTTCATCAAAGACCAACATTAGTGCCCTATGAGGAGGTTAAGAGGAGGTGCGTCAAAGAAGTGTAGTTTTGGATACGTATGGATGAAATCAGACCTAAGGTATGGGATAATTTTGCAATATCATTTTTATCAGAGATTTCTTATACGTAAGTATTTACTAGGGTTATATTTTTCATCAATGTCCATAAATTTTTTCTCATAAATTGTTCAATAGTCTTCCATGTATGTTTAAAGTCGTGTTTACCCCTCTTTGACTTTTAGTTTGTGTCATGGAATGAATATTTCCTTTGATTACCATACATGGTACTTTTTGACTTTTTCGTTAGAAGTACAAAGAGAATGTTTCTGTTCATAAACGGCATGAATAGATTTTTATGATTTAATAATGCCTTATTTTCATGAATATTCCTCTATAATATTTCATGAATATTTCCAAAAAAATCCTTTTCTATTAAAATTTCATGGCATTTTGTGAAAAGAAAATGATTTTGAATAAGAAAGGATATTTTCTTCAAGAATTCATTTCAAGTGTTTTATAAAAACCATTTTCCATCTAAGATGACATTATTTAATATGTTTATGTTTCAAGTATAATGTCTCCATGATTTACATGTTTTCAATTTTCTTATGATGAAATGATATCCATTTGTTTTATATAGATTATGTTATGATGGGATGATGTTTATGAAACCCATTTTATTATTTGGGTTATGATGAATGGTTTATGCATATATTGTGGAACACGTAAGATTGATATCATTATGAGATGAGTGGGACCTATATCTATCTCCAATTCATTTGGTAAAAATTTATATCTCATGAGATAGACATGGCTGGAATGACAAGTTAATCTGGATTAGTGATACAGGACTGGAATGAGGAGGGAACTCGATTAAGTAAGGGAATTTTTCGACAATGAATGTCTTTTCATCAATGCCTTGGCTACTATGGAAATCATAACAGGTGCTTAGTGGTTTCAACAAATAAATGTTTTATTCCCATGCTATTTTAGCATGATTAATTTTCCTTTTTGATCTATGCCTTATGCACTGCCAAGATTTATGTCATTACTCATGATTTTGATGTTTTATGTTCATGATCTTCCTTTCAAATGTTTAGGGATTGTTTTATGTTCTCCATGTTTACCCTTACTGAGCATTTGAGCTCACCGTTTTTAGGTTTCCTTTTCCAAAGTATATATAGAATGGTTTTAGGTAAGAAAACCAAAGTGGAAGATCTTTATGGAAGATGTTGAAGATCATTCACCATGATTATAAGATTATGTTTCGAGTTTCCAAAGACACTAAACTAATACATTCTATGGGAATCTGTGTTTGTAATGTAATATGTATTCCACAAAATTAATGTAACGTCTATGTATGTCACGTTTTGGGTCTCTACAAATGTTACAGCTCATGAATCCTCCCAAAATAATGAGCTGGATAATGAAGCAGAGGTGCCATAGGATAAGGGAAAAGACATGATTAAAGTGTATGATCATCCCTTGGCATTTCTAGCAAGGATGAAACAATGAAATATAGACCAGAAATTTTCCATGTTCATGGATGTCTTCCGAAAACATAATATCTAAATCCCCTTTGTAGAGGCATTAACTCAATTTCCCACCTACACGAAGTTCATGATAGATATCCTTTTAAATAAATGGAAGATAGAAGACTTGGGAACCATTCCACTAACCAAGGAATGCTCAGTGGTGGTCCAACATACTCTCCCTCCAAATCTCAAGATCTGGGATGTTTTAATATCCCATGCACTTTCATAACGTACAATTCTAGTAAATCCCTTTGTGATATGAGGGGTGAGTGTTACTTAAATTCCCTTCAGATTATTCAAGAAGTTAGGGATGAATGATCTCAAGACAACCCAAGTGGCACTCCAACTAGATGGTAACTTTTTAAATACCACCGAGGGGGCTATTGGAGGACATGTAGGTTATAGTTGAGAAGTTAATTATTCCATTGAATTTCATTATCCTCGACATGGAAGAAGACCAAGAGGCATCTTTAATTCTTGGAATACTCTTTCTGGATATAGGGAAGGTTTTAATTGATGTGCACTAAGGTGATATGATCTTTCGTGTTGGTGATGAGAAGGATTTTGAAAATGTCCTGAAGGCGGTGAAACAAGTTTCACTGATGTAGCATGTGGATTGTTGGGCTTTGAAAACAATGCTTGAGTGCATAGGCCTAGAGGAAGATGATATGAAATATTATTCATTCCGAAATGAAACTTTTTTGGAGGACGACCATCTTGAAGAAAATCAGGAGGAATTAAGCTTTATTGTTGGCCATGGAGGCCATTTCTGGCGAATGGGGATTATTCTAGATTTGTTATAGCGAGCCGAGGTTTAGCTGATCATACATTACATTATCATGGATCAACATCTTGAGTTAAAACCTCTCCCCTCCTCGTTGAAATATAGCTATTTTAGAGTGGAACATACATTGTCAGTCATCCTAAATGCCTTGCTATCAGGAGATCAAGATGATTTTCTTTTTCAAGTCCTCCGAAGGAGGAAACATGCCATTGGCTGGATGATCACTGACCATTAGGGATGAAGCCCTACGGTCTGCACCAAAAAGGTAATTATGGGGGAAGGGGAAAAAACATCTCACCAACCAAAATAATGATTGAACCCCCCATGAATGAAGTGTTCAAGATGGAGGTGATTCAATTACTCGATGATGGGACTATATACCCCATCTTTGATAGACCATGGGTGAGTCCTCTTCAGGTGGTGCCTAAAAAGGGAGGCATAAAGGTAGTGGACAATGAAAAGAACGTGCTCATCCTGACCCGAATAGTTACGAGATGGTGGATTTTTTCTGAATACATAATGTTTAATGATGCAACCAGGAAAGATCATTTCCCTCCTCCACTCTAGTATAAAATTATAGAAAGATTGGTGGGGCATGAATTTTAATGTTTCTTATACGGTTATTCAGGATATAACCAAATCCCTATCGCCCTGGAGGATAAAAAAAGTGTACCTTTATGTGTCTGTATGGAACATTCACCTACCTCAAAATGTCATTCACGATATGCAACTCTCTATCCACCATTAATAGGTGCATGTTATACATATTATATGATATGGAAGAGTGTATTCTGGAGGTTTTCATTGATGACTTCTCGATATATGGAAAATCATTCAATACTTTCTTGCCGAATCATGAGCTAGTTATTGAGAGATGTGAGCATACCAATCTGGTTATCAATTGGGAGAAGTGACATATTACGATACAACATGGAATCGTGTTAGGTCATAGAATCTTGATGAAAGGAATTTCGGTGGATCTAGCTAAAATGGATGTTTTCTTGTAGCTTCCCATTCCTATATCAGTTCGAGTGATTCAATGATTTTTTGGGCATGCCGGTTTTTATTCCTAATTCGTCCGTGACATCTCTAAGATCACTCAAACCTTAACCAATCTACGGTCCAAGGATTCGGTTTTTGAGTTGGATGATAAATGTATTGTGGCCTTCCAAACTAAGAAAGAAAAATTGGTCACTGCCCTCATTATGATCTCTCCGAATTGGGAGGAGCAGTTTGAACTTAGGTGTGATGCGAGTGATTATGTCCTGGGGGCAGTTCTTGGAAAATGACTAGATCATATTTTCAGACCGATCTATTATGCCATCCAAGCATTAAACAATGTGCACTGAATTACACCACCACAGAGAATGAAATACTGGACATGGTTTTTGGGTTTGACATATTCCACTCCTACATGGTGCTTTCTAAAGATGTGGTCTACACAAACCATACCAGACTAAAGTATTTGTGGAACAAGAAGAACACCAAACCATGGATTATCCATTGGGTGATCCTCCTCCAGGATATTGATTTGTAAATTAATGGAATTAAGGGCAGTGGGAATGTGGTGGCTGATCATCTCCCCTGGCTAGAACTACTTCACATAGGGAGAGAAGAAGACTAGGAGATCAAGGAAGACATACCTAATGAGAATCTATTTTCCATTGTCATACGACCTCGACCATGGTTCACTGACCTTGAAAATTACAAATCCACATGAGTTTCCCACCCGGACTTATCATTTCCATAGAGGAAGTGTTTTTTGATAGAGGTAAAGAGGTATTTCAAGGATGACACCTAGCTCTTCTGCTCATGTGGCAACGGGGTAATCTACTTTTTCATCTCGGATGAGGAGATCCAAAGTATTTTGTAATTATGTCACTCTTCTCTAGAAGGAGGACATCATGGCTTAGATCGAATAGTAGAAAAGTTTTTACAATCAGGATTTTTCAGGCCATCCATGCATAAGGAAACTCATAATTTTGTCTCCTGATGTGATTGTTGCTAGTAGACGAGCAATGTGGGATGACGTTTTGTGAGTCTGAAACACAATATACCTGAGGTTGATGTTTTATATGTTTGAATAATTAACTTAATGGGTCAGTTACACCCATCCCTTAGGAACACGTACATTATGGTATGTGTAGATTACATTTCCAAGTGGGTAGATGTATCGACAATGACTCATAATAATACTATGTTTTTCATAAATTTTTAAAATAAAAATATTTTTCATCGGTTTGGCACCCCATGGGTGTTGATTAGTGACAGCGGTACACATTTTTTCAACATTCTCATGAGAAATGTGATCTTAAAGCATAGGGTCAAGTTCAAATAAGGTACACGGTAGCAACCATAATACAGTGGTGAAGTGGAGGATTCTATCTTAGAGTTAAATAAAATATTAGAGAAAATGGTAGGCGCATCAAGAAAGGATTGTTCCAAGATATTAGATTATGTGTTATGGGCCTACTATACAGTTTTAAAAACACCATTGGGTATGTCACCTTTTCTGTGGATCTATAGAAAACCAAGCCATTTTCCTATGGAGATGAAGGACAAGGATTATTGGGTTGTCAAGGCCCTGAATTATGATATCAAGTCTACAGATGAAAAAGGAAAATTCTAGTTAACCACGATTTAAGAGATAAGGTGGGAGGCAAATGAAAATGTGAAACATTATAAGGAGAAGACGAAGGCGGTCCATGGCCACATGATCTCCCAGAAATCCTTCCAGCCAAGTGATGAAGTCTTACTTTTTAATTCTCATATGATGTTTTTTAAGGTAAGTTGAAGTCCTGTTGGTCGAGAACCTTTATGCTGATTACTATTTTCCACCATGGAGAGGTGAAAGTGGATGGCATGGATGGTCGAACATTCTAGGTTAATGGGCAGTGCTGGAAGCCTTACATAATCATGGACAACATGGTGGGAACCATTTCCACCATGAAATTGGGGTAGCTCAAGGCCTCGGTAAGTCGAGCATGTTACATTAAACATAGCACTGACCAGAAGGTAACTCGACATTCTAAAAAAAATTCCGTTCCAATAATTTATCTATTTGAGAGTTCCTAGGACTGCATGATACTATGTTTTTATGTTATTTTGTGTTATAGTGTGGAAGTCTCAATACAAGTCGAGGTATCATATTGAATTTTGTTAATGCAAGTCTTACAGTTCATATGTAAAATGTCAAATTATTTTATCACATTCAAGGGGTGAAAAATATTTTAATTCAAAGCATGTGTTTGTGGTTCAAAAAAACAAAATTTTCAAAATTTCATCACATAGAACCAACCGCAGAGTTAGCACATAGTTTTCAAAAATGTATCCAAACCGTGCACTATAGACTCCAAAAGAGAGAACCAAGCACACGACCGGAGCATGGTTATCCAAACCATGTGTAGCCCCAGTGTCCTGAACCCCTCACTTTAGTATCTTCCACACGGTTGGTGCACAGTTCACCAAAACGTGCGTCTTAAACCATGTAGCAACTTAAAAACTGAAATTTCATAAAACCCCAAACCCTCCCTCTCACCCATCCTTGCCCCCACCATTTTACCTACCCTATCCATCCAACACCACCCTGCAGGGAATATCGTATACTGACCCAGACCTCTTCTAGATGTGGAAGTAAGACCAGTACTCTATGGTCCACTAAAAGCTTGAGCCGACATGCATGGAGGTGGAAGGCCTTAGCATGGCCGATATTCAGCCTATTGCCCTGTATAAAGCTGTGTCCCACCATCCTCCCTCCAACTATATATCAAGATCATGTTCCTCGATGAGAGAGCCCTATACCACCTTTACTCCCGCTCATCCCGTGGACCTACTTCTACCTACCGCCGATCCGACCTGGGACGCCGCCGCTCGAGCATTCTTTTTCGATCAATCAGCTCCCTAGCTGGTTTTCTTTGCATGCTTTGTTACTTCTTTATTTTTCTATGTCCTTTTCCCTATCTTATACCTTCTTTTATAGTGTGATGTTTTGACTTCTTGGTGTGATTGGGTGATATGATTTTCTTTCTCTACTGATAGTACAGTTCTTTTTCTTCACATGTATGGTTCCTTTGTCTCACCAGCAAGCATTTTCATCTGTTCCATGCCAGCCATCTTACTGCTCGTCAGGATCTCACACACCACCTGATTTACCCCCATGACTGAAATTCTTGGGATTTTGTCACTTATTCACTTTTTTCTATTCTTTATTGTTTCCCTCCCATTTTATGCTTATGTACCCACCCTTATCTAGTTTATTACCTTCACGGGGGACCGCGATCAGTTTTAACTATGGGGGAGGGTGCCCTTAACTGGAACCCCATTTTGATTGATTTATTTCCCAATTAATTTGGGTAGCATGTTTTCTTAGATATGTCTAAAGGGCTGTTAGTGATGACATGTGTCTATACCATTTAGCTAAAAATTAATTGTGGAAATTATCTCTGAAGATGGATCATATGTCCGGATTTCCGAACCTAGTTTCTGATGTGAATAAACCATTTAATACTTGAATAGGATCATTTGGCCATTGATTTAGAAAAATATTTTTTTAAATGATTTTTGTGATGGAGTAATTCTAATTGTGGAACCCCTTTAAATGGACGTCAAATTGTGCACAAGGAGAGTTGAGGTTTGGGGAATTTTTGTTGACACACTTGTGGTATTACATGGCCTTGATTTCATGAACTATTGACTTGATCAAACAATATTATCATGTTCTAACATGAGCATATTGGGCCACATTTTATGCTGGTATCTTTCCCCACTACAAAGAAGAAAAATATATTGACATATTCAAAGGCATGCGCTAAATTTTTATGACCTTTCATCATGTTCTAAATAATGCAAGTCAATGAGGGTGTGTTACCTATAAATGTGATTACCGGCCAATTGGAGATAATGAAAACTGGGCTAAGCTAATCTGAGTGTATAACGAGATGAATGTGGAGGTAGGCACTTTCTTTGAATGAAGATGGGAAAACACAGTTTTAAGAAAAATTTATTTATTAATGAATTGTTGACTGTTTTGTATTAATTTTTCTATTTTGGCTAACTTAATAGAGTTGGGAATCCATGAAGTATGAATGCTTAAATTATTATTAGTAATTAGTCAAATGTTCGAATTCAACGAATTGGTATAATCTATGATATTTCTACTAGTCTCTTTGGAAACACTTTGGAAATGACTCTCTATTCCGTTGTTTGAGGACAAACAATCAATTATGTGTGGGGGAGTTTATTGCACTATTGTGTATAAGGCATTTTCACTTGGTATAATATCTATAAAATGGGTTTTGTGGATTTTTTTGCATGAATTTCACTATTTTGATGTACCTTGTTATTAGTTTTTCGATCACCAAAGGATAAAGCAGGGATTCTATGATATTTGGAGATTCAGAAGGGAATTGGATGCTTATGGACCCTTTAACCCTGACTATGCTGGAATAGAGTCACTCAGATCAAGCATTGGAGATGAAGGATGAGCGAATTCTAGAATTTCAATGACAGAGGAGTCCTGCATGGTCACCACACGGTTATCCAAACTGTGGGAAAACCATGTGGGAGAAGATACCATTGATAGTACCCTATGCATGGTTGGTGCACAACCTGCCCAAACTGTGTAGCCCATCAAGGAAATCCATGCCGCACAAGGATTTGAGACAGTAGCAACTGCATGGTTGGCGCATGTTCTACCAAACTGTGTGCCCAAAACGTGCGGACCACTACTGCCTTCTCCATTTTCTTTTTTTACTTTTCTCACAATCCTTGACCCGAGTTTCCCTTTTCTACCTAATTTTGGACAACTAGAAAAATGACCATTCTGACCATGAAAACTTTGGGGAGTGATCTAGAAAAGGGGTGATTGGGGAAAGATGAAGAAGGAGGTTGGAAACTAAGCGTAGACGGGGAAGGAGGGATTTTAGGAACTCGTTCTTATTGTTTTGTTGTACTTTGGATTCTTTTATTTTCTATTGTAATGAACCCTATGATAAATCTTAGAAAGTTTCATTCCATTTTCATTATGATTAGCTAACCCCCCCTATGTTGGGGCTGGGGAAAATGTGGGTTCATTAGAACCAATTTCCCTATTAATATGTTTGTTTATTGTCCCTCACCTAGTTCTACCAACATTCATTTCTTATTTCACTGGAAACCCCATATCGAACCAAGAATGTAGTTTCCAAGGGTCTTTGGGAGAATTACAATAAGGATATCCATCACCATTAGATATACCTGTCATTTCTAGAGGGTGCTTCATAAATTAAGAGTCCGTAGAAATAAATTTCTAAACAAAGGGATAGATTCCTACTGACTTTATCGGAACTCACTGGACCAGGGGAGTTTCGACACAAATGAAACCCAAAAAAGTGGGTTATTATTAACAAAACAACACAATAGGGAATAAGGTTTAACATCCCACATGAATGTCCAGCCCCAACACATTTTCATTAAATCCCAAAATCCAGTTTTAAGTAATTTTCAGTTTTCATGTTTAATTTGTAGTTCATTAGAAAAGTCCAAGTAATTAGTTATATTTTGAGATCTGTACCATGAAACAACCAATCGTATTTAAATTCAGCATATTCACTTAAGTGATTTCAAATCAAGAGACATAAAATGCTAATACAGCTTCTATGTGGATAGGCCTCGTAATTTCACACTATATTAGTTACAAGATATGGAAATTAATTTGGTGCTAACAAATACTTCAAGAAAATTTCTTACCATAACATAATTACAACACCATAATCCAACAATTGTTCTTTTCAGTGTGATTTTTCCTTACACACTCATACCATGGGAAAAATTCAAAAAGGATACCCATCCTGATCACTACATTAGGAAAAGAATTCATAACTGTAAATTTATTATCAATTAGGCTCTCGAAAATAAAGGTTCTCCTCATTGACATGAGTCATATCTTTTATTCATTTTACTGTTTACATTTTAGGGTGTTACATTCACCCCCACCCTTTAGAGAAAAATTTCATCATCATGGAACCTATATCTCCAAACAAGTTGTGCCACCACACTTAAGGATGTGTTCCGTCTCTTATACCATTGTAAAAACAACTATCCCAAAATAATCATGGAAATAATATAAAAATTTTCTTAGATGACAACATTGACACTCCACCATTACTTTTATATACCTTCATGGTTTTCCAAGAACCACCAGTTTCCCAGAAACCATGTTTTCCCTTATATAGGGCGGACCCATGTTCTCAATTGATATTGAGACTAATTACATCCACCCATGACTACACATTATCTTTTCAGTGAGCTATTTCCTCAGTCGCATACACCCAAGGAAAAATTCAAGAAGGTCACCCATCCATATCACTGTACCAGCAGAATAATGATTAACTCTGGAGTTTTAATCATGTAGGCTCCCCAATATAATTGTGAACCTTGTTGACCTAAGTCACATCATTTAGTTATTTTACCCTTTATTATTTTCTGGTGTTAAATTAAACCCCCCATTTAGATAAAAACAACATCATTTTGAACCTATATATCATGGGAGTTAGTTCCAGCACACTTAAGGTTGGGTTTTTTCTATAATTCCAATGCAATAATAGGGCCTTATTGAAATCATAAACACCCCACATTGACTTGGATGTTGATTCTTGACCCACTAGGATCTACCAGTTTCCTTGAAGATATGTAGTCCTATACCTGGGGTCCTCCTACACGCCCGAATGAATCATCAGACTAATGACTATCGCCACAGCCAAAACATGGTCATTTTAGTTTTTTTATCCTCATAGGAACACACACTATGAATCTTCCTTGAAGGTCACCCTTGATAATCACTAATTCAAGATAAGAACTATTAAATATGGGGTTCTAATCATGAAGGATCTTCAAAACAAAGGGTAACATTATTTCCAAGAGTCATATAATTTACAAAATCCACCCTTTATCATTCTAGGGTGTTACATGCACACTCCAACTACACATTATTTCAATAATATTCATAAAAAATGTGGCATATATTACTCCTTAATCCCTATTTCTCTATCCACTTAGGCACAATGAATGTTCCTAAAAATTGTACACCTAAATATAAAAGGCTTGAATTCCACTAAAGAAACCCAATTTCATGTCTGAACTCCCTCAAAAACACATCCACAAACATTCCCAATACTGTTCTCATGCCAATGACCCTCTCATCACATTTTAAACCCACTGAGCTTCATAATTAACTTTTATGAAAAACATGATCCTTATAATTATACTTCACTAAAATTTCTTTCATCCTCCAAAAACATATAATTATTTGATTCATTAGGAAACACATTAAAATTACAGTATAAAAATGTTACTTCTCATCACACTTTTCACTTTAAAAAAGATGGTGGATATATCAAGCTGACAACCACAATCTATGGAAATGAAAACCATTTAATCACTCCTCGTCATCAAGAATCTACCATTCACAACCATAAACAGCCAATTATATATAATTACAATGATATTTCATATTGTTCCATGACCCAACCTAGGTCAACCTGACTAGTCATCTGGGTAACTCACCGCATGTCCTAGATCACATTTCTGATCATAATTGGTTATCAACTACTTCTTGAGCATCAAAACATACTCTATTGGGAACAATTATTCTTTATAGGGAAATAATAAACATGAAAATCTTACAACATCATGAACATTCCATTAGTCGAAGTATCACACCAATGGAAATAATCTATTTACTAAAATATATGAAACAAAAAAACATATAAGAATGAAAAAATAGTATAACAATAATAAATAATGACAATAAATACATCCATTACATCCCAATTTCATTAAGACTATATTAATAAAAGTAAAAAGTTAGGATAAAAATTTAATGGAAATAACTATTCAATAGGATGGTAAAGAGGCACTGTATAGAATATAAATAAAATAACAATATAAATATAGAAATCAACCATAACCCTCAAAACTCACCAACATGTGAGTAGTGAAAACATGACCCCCATTCCACCCATATTAGGATATCTAAGGAACTTTGGAAACATTCAAAATGAATATATATTGTACCACTAATATCATAGGATGGATTATAAATTCATATTAGTTATCCTTACCACACAAAACACAGAACCATTAAAATTCAGTTCATTCCATTGATGATTCAAAGACAACAATGAAATTGATGTATTATTTAAAATTTAAATAATTTAATTTATTTCAGTAATATAAAATCATTCAATTCAATATATAAAGGTCAAATATTTTAAAATAACATAAAATTCTATATTTTAATACAAATATGATGTTCTATGACAGGAAAACATTTTCCAAAATTTCTAGAAATATTACCATTCATAAGGTGAAAGGAAAACCCCTAAATTTAATATAACTTTCATGTTTAATAATTAAATAAAATCTATGATGCATCATAACCTTTAAGAATGAACACCTTTAATCAATATTTATTAAATGAGGAATGTATAATAATTATATTACCCCAGCAACTATTTATTTTCTATTAGTATTAATATTTTTCTATATAAAATGTAAAACAATACATTTAGACTTTTTGGGAAGCCCAACTAACATATATAGATTATAAATAGTGGAAATCATAATTTAAGAAATTCATGGTAATAAAAATCAGAATAATAGTGATAAAAAGAATAACTAAATAATTATAAAAACCCACAATATGAAAATTAAATCACAATCATCTTGGGTTCAACTAGGATCCCTTGGGAATATCCTTGAAAACACCAAAAAAAATCTATATAGTTTGTTATTGATGAATTGAAAAATATAATCCCTTTAATTACTCAACATTTCCTAAATGAGAGGTAGAATATCATAATTAGACAATAGTCATATGTTATAGTGACATGTCCAGATAAAATCATAAATTAATTGAGCACTCATACATTGATTTTCCAATTAGCTACCCAAGGATTCCGATGAAATATTAATGGAGGCGATCAGTCATGGTATAACTTACGAAAATTGAATAACATAAAAAATAATCAAAACTCTCCCAACAAAAATAATCCATAAATGAAAAAAAGCTTTTTCATGAATAAATCATGATAACCATATCCACAATCCAGTGTAAATCCACCAATCTGACATTTTAAAAATATTATTTTTATCTTATACATAATCCACACTATGTGGACCACATAAATGTTATACATAATCTAAAAAGGTTAATGTAAATTAAAGGAAATAATTTTTTTCAAATATACATCCTTGAAAAATAAAATTTCACAATTTTAAACTCATTTAAACCCCATTTCTTGGTTATAAAATAAATAATCTCAAATATTTCATTCAAATGAAAATAAAATTTAAATGTAGGTAAAAATGGATGTTTATATTGCAAAAATTAATTTAAAAATTATTTAAATTCATTGTAATTTTTAATATATCATTTCATAAATTATACCTCAATTAAAAAAATATAATATTTTGGTTCACATTTTAACAAACACCTTGCGAAGATCTTTTAAGCATTAAAACATGTGAAATCCCCTTTATAAAAAATTTAAAACCAAGGGGAAAAATAAATTCCTTTGATAGTGAATTTATTTATTCACAGAATATATCTTTAAAACATTTATAACATTTATTTAAAATAAGAAAAAACTTTTAAATTTATATTGAATAGAAATTCATGGATCAACAAACCTCAAATAATCGACTACACTATAAATAGTGTTATTAAAATTGAAAATGGATAGAAAAACATTTGATGAAACTTTTAAAGCTATAAAAAAGTGAAAGCAACATATAAATCTTCAAGAATAAAAACCATTGTCTTTGTGACCATTTTAGGGAATCAAAAAAGATAAAAATTGAACAGAAAAGGATAGATGATAAAAAAGCATTGATTTGGGGGGAGTTGGGAGAAGTGATTCTTCAGAGTTCAAGAATGATTGAATAGGGTAAATGAAGACCCAAATAAAATTACTTCTATTAGGGTTGATATTTTAAATTCACATATTTTAATTTTTTGAATCAATCATTTTTTATTCACATGTTTAAGTAACCCATGTGCCAACCATGACACAAACTCTAGATTCAAGCTATACTCCTAAATTATTTATATAGTACGGTTACTAATAAAAAAATAAAAACCGTGAGGTAGCCATTGGGATAGTACCCTAGGTAATATAAAGTTGCAAAGATACACCAAAACATGTGACAATTGTGTACCAGTATTGAACTAGAAATATTACATGTAATATTAAACAAGATGGTTTCTACGAACTATGAACTATCCATGCAACGATAATAAAACAAATGAGATTTGAAAAAATTATAATTTTAATCCCACAATTCTCCATGTCCAAGGAAAATAAATAATTAATAATAAAAACTAACTTCATAGTTTGATAATTATCCCAAGCAAATAACTTTGTTCTCAAATGTCAAATTAGAAGAGGATGATAAAATAAAAGATGATATTTACTATAGTCATTAGAGAAAAAAATTATAAAATTTATGGAACACCATGAATCATTAAAAGTTATTTATATGATATTGACTAATTAATGATGCAATATATTACCCCCACTAAAACATTAAAAAATTTGGAATCATAAACATCAATTAGCTAATATATCATTGACATAACGTTTTTGTCTACAGTCCAAACATAGATCTCTCTTATAAAGGACACCTCACGAGACTCCATATTAGATTATCTATAAAATTTCAAATATAATGAATCCATTCCCATTTAGTTGGTAGGGTTTGGTAGGGGAATAAAATACCCCAGCTAGTTGTCTAACATTACTACCTTATTAAAGAAATAAATAAACATGTAAACATATTCCATCACTATAAGAAATAGATCATCAATAGTAGTATCCTTAATGTATTAAAAATTCCTACAATATAAATATTCTATAACAAAATATAATAATCCCTAATATTTCTTAAAAGATAATTTTCTCAATAAAAATAAGAGACTTCACAAAATTTTACTATGTAGGTCACCTCATCACCGAGGTGATGAAACACTAAAAACATATTCAAGAAAAATAAAGGCCACAAATAATTCTAAAAAAATCACAGATTGTTTTGAAATATAGTAGTAATTCTATATGAACAAAAATTAATTTTAATTTTTGAAAATTTATATTCTTATAAGTTCAATAATATCAAATAAAAGGAATGATATATAAAACATAGAAAAGAATAAAAAAATTGGAAGAAACTCATTGAATAGATACACAGAAATTGGGTTTAAAATTTAAAACATGGGGAGATTCTAGAGTGTTTGATCTAGATATTCTTATTTTAATCAAAGATTCAATTAAAAAAATTCATATATTACCTAAATGGACACAACTGTGAAATGAATTATGAGATTCTAGACACAATGACTCTTTATATAACACATTAAAACAGTAATGACATACCAATATCTCACTGTTGGATGAAGTCTGAGGAGAATAATATAGGTGGCCTCCTTATACAACCAACAACTATTCCAAACTCAATCAACATCCTTATAATACTGTTAGAGTTACCCTCACCACCCCTAGTAATTTAATAAATATCAATCACATTAGGTTTTCTAGATTTGGTTTCCTCAATTCTGATAGACTTCCTGACCACCTCTATATATAAGGTTAGGAAAATCATGGGATCTATCCGATCAAATAAAAACAATTTAATCTAGTAAAACACTGTGAATTTAGATAATAAAATTTAGAATGACCATGTAGATAGAGTTATAATTTATTAAAGTTGTAAGCATACTTTAAAATAGAATGTTCCCTATACTTGAGTTTATATTACCCCATTTAGATAGTTACTTTCAGTAATTCTTAAAAATGATATTCTATAAACAAATATTTAAAACATTCTTTTGAATTTAACACCTTAATTTATTATGAATTATAATATTCTACTACATATAAATTAGACATCCATTCAAAAATATGAAAAATTGAGATTTAGAGGATATGGGAGATCAATAGGATTGAATATTATCTCAATATTATCTAGAAAAACTTCTACTTCATAAGAACAATGTTGGTCATAGAAGAGAGGGGGGAACAAATTTGTATACCCTTGAATGTTGATCTAGGTTAGGATAGGGGAGGAAGAGAACCATTATCAATAGTTGATGTAGGTAAGAGAGCTATCCCTGGTAGATATTGCAAAACAATATAGTACACCTGTGACAAGTCAACTATAGATCCATCATGAAGTTCTATAAGGGGACTATGGGGGTGTTCCTTAAAAGTGAAAGAAATATGAAACCTAATCAATGTTGTCCTTGAGATTCACAACATCATAAAATTTAATATTAATGTATCAATTAATATTAAAATACCAAGAGACACACACTTAAACTATAGTAATACCCAAAACATAGTTATCAAAATTAAAAAAACTAGAAAACAAGTAACTAGGTATTACAGATTTATTGTTACCACTATTGGGACACACTTTTTAACACATAGTAAGGTAATTTTAAATATTAAAAAATATTAACTATAATGGTTTATGAAATATCTTTTTGAAATATAACCTTATGAACTTCTGAAAATAGAATATATTACTTTAATAAATTATAATAGAACTTTTCAAATAATTTACAAAAAAACCATTTACAATATTGGAAATGTTCTATAAATTTTCACAATAACATTTTATTTTGTTTTAACAGAAAAGCGATGTTCCCCAGATTAATATGTATTATTTGTAAAACCAAACATCACGTTAAGATCAAATGATTTTACAACATTCTTTAAAATTTTAAATATATTATTTTTGAAAGATAGCCAGTATATATTTTATTATAATAAAACAACTAATGAAAATCAATAATCTAAAAACTATTTGAAAAAATAATAATAAAAATTCCCACATATCCAACTTAGGCTTCCAATGAGAAAAAATAGTTATGGGAAATCAAGGTATAACATATTAAAATATATTATGATACAAAAAAATTATAAAAATACTACAATAGTAATCATATATCATATAAGTAAACCCATATTCAAGAATAATTCATGATAATCATATTATTTATCTTGGGTATATCAACTAGGATATCATTTTATAGATATCACTTTTAACTTTTTGATAAGAAACAATGTTGTGGTCATTTTAGAGGTATACATCTTACCTAACATGTAATTTTATAATAAATGTGTCATAATATATTAAAAATATAAAACAAAATTCATCAAATAGTATATTTTAAAACCAATATAAAACCTTATAATATTTGAAAAAAATAACTCAAATATATAATACCAAAAATTACTACATTTAAATGCACATAAACATCAAATTTTTCATTAAAAACCCATAAATAATATGATGTAATTCTTTAGAAATAAAAATAAATAATTTCTTAAAATATAAATTAATTATGAAATGAAATATTAAGGATGGAATTATAATAAACACCTTTTGGGTTTCTTTGATGAAAATATATTTTGATCATTGAAATATTGGAAAACTCTTTTATGGTAGTGGAAAATTGAGAGGAAAACTATGTTTCTTTAATATTAAACCAATATAAAAAAAACTAATATATTCTTTGAATCATTAAAAACATTGATTGAAAAAAATTAATCATTTTTTTATAAATTTTAAAAAAATTCATGGTGATACATACATTAAAATATTGACTAAACATGTTGTAGTTCTATTCCATACTTTTAGGGGAATATAATCCTTTAGAGGACAATTTAGTACCATACTATAGAGAGAACCCCATGTAAAAATCATGTAACACTAATACCTTAGACTCTATGACCATCTTAACTAAATTAAGGATAATAAAAATGGAAAGGAAGAGTATAGGAGGATATTTAGAAGTTTTTATATTGAATAATCATCACTAAAAGAGCAAGGGACACATGATGAAGACAACTGATAAGGGTGGAATAAGAGTGGTTATGACTAGACGGTCTAGAATTACAGAATGGAGTAAAATTGGCAACCAAATCAATATATATTGAGAATGGGAAAACATTATAAATTATATTACGATCCTAATTATCTCACAATTTTTGGTTATATTGTTTGGTAAAACATGTTACAACCATGTGTCAAAATATATATATATATGTTGTGTAACATGAATGGTTAGACTACATTATTAAACTTAACCATGATAAAACATATTAGAAGTCACCAATATAGTTATATATGTAATAATAAGCCTCGTATTTATTGCTAACCATGTACTCTCTGTTTACTAATGATGAGTTGGAAAACTAGCACAAATGATCAAACATAAAAATTTCTACTTATCAAATACTAGTCATGCCATAACTATAAAATAAAAAATTTCCAAAAACATTAAATTTTCATACCTAGAATTATCAATGTCCAATAAATACAATCAAGAAATAAAATAATATAAAATACTATCATTATGGTATTCTATAAAAATTAATATGAAATAAACTAATTTAAACCATCCCATGGGTTTTCCAACCATATCCTACTAAACTCACAATATGAGGCATCATAACCAAATTTAAATTCCTACTAGTTCTGGTATGACTCCAATGTGATTTATAAAAAACACAAATATATTTTAAAATAATACTATAATTCTCAAAAAACTAAAAGATATATAAACAATTTTTTTCCCAACATTTCATCGTCTCATTATAGTATACTGGAATGAAAATCCACCCAATATTTTGTTATTCAATGTTTATGTTATAAATTTTATATATGATTACTCATGTCCATGTATAATATCTCGAATCCCATTAAAAAACCTCAAGTGATAAAAATTAATCACCACCCTAATTTTTCTAACCATCTGAGTTTTATAAATTTAACCACCGTGATCGAACTATAATACCATCCCTAAATTTACAATGCATCCAAATAAAAAGTCTATATCCTTTCCAAATCCCCAATTATAAAACATCTACACCACCAAAAATATCTTGGATAAAACTCACACCAAAGTAGAACTCCATCTAATACCAACTAATAAATAATCGACGCAAAACAAGTATCTTCATGAAATCTAACAAATATTTTCTTCCAATCTCCTGAAGTAATGCCACGACCCTATATATTGAGGTTTGGTCATGATTTTAAGCTATAATAATTAATTATTTCACCATTATTTTAAATAATAATTAATATTTTTATAAAATTATAATATTCCAATAATTATTGATTATATATAAAAATTTATCACTCCACACAAGACCACATAAAAGTAATATATAACCATTCACATTTATGTGTATAGAGGCATAAAACACCCCTCATGAATATGAAAATATCTTGCACACTTCCTCTTACATTGAGTAAAACAAGTAAATTGTCACTAAATAGTATTATCAATCCCAATATTTCACCCATCGATTGGATGTATCTAAACCACTATGGTAATACCCCACTAAATATGTTTGTGAATATGAGGTTTGAGGTTTATTAACCATTCTTGAAGGACTATTGAATTAATAATAGTACTCCTAATCCTAATTACATTAACAAATATAATTCTACCCCTGGTGGAATACCAGAAATTCTCAACCTAATTAATCACTATAACATAATTCCCACTCCAAAATATCTTCATTCTACCAAAATATCCAGACCTCAAGAATCTTAACATTAACTCCAACCCAGAGCCACATATGCTCAAATATATCATGTATGTTAATTTTTACACATGTTTCCAAGATAAATTTAGAATCTTCATTACTATAAAAAACAATTTTGTACTAAAAGACACTATATGATTATCCTTTCATAATCAGAAATACTCACATGCTCCAAATTCACTAAAGACTTTGTTGAAATTTATAAGAAAAAATCCTTTATAAAAACCCATTTACCTTCTATACTAATCATGATCCCAATTCCAAATATAATGATACCTCTCGAATAAAATTATACTATTGTATTGATATTCCCCAACCGTATACCCTAATACAAAAGGAATAAATCCATTATTGAGAGAATTAACCCTTTTCCATTTGAAATAGGCATAAACTCTTACTACAATCCTATCACACCGCACATTAAATACCATAAAATCCACTAATATGAGATCTACTATAAGTTAGATACCACACGGATTACATGATATCCACCTTGATCCCATCAACCCACTATCATCAAAAATTGTGAATTAGGAAATATGATTCCTATTTAGTGGTAATGATTAAATATAAATACATTAAGGTTAAATTATCAAACCAATGAACCTAGTTTTAGAAAATTCTTTAACTCCTCTGACCATGATAAACATTTCATAGATATATTTTTATTAACACTGACTATGAATTCCTATATGATTCATAGTTATCCACATGATTAATAACACTAAAAAATTAAATTATGTGTTCCACTGACACATAACCTTACATCATTTATAGAATTAAATTATTCTCTATGAAATGAAGACAGTGTATCATCCACATTTCCATTGATTTCCCCATGTCCTAGAAACATTCTATTAATGATTATTAGTTAGATTCGACTAGATATCCAAAACATGATTGAAAATAATGACGAAAACAAGAGTAAAATCATATATAGAATAATATAATTACCTATAAAATAACCATCCCATTTTAATTAGTATGTATTACAATCTCACCCAAGTTGGTAATACCTAGCTATGAAAACCATACCAAGAACTATCTTCTCATCATTCTGTGTCATCCCCCACTTATAGTTTACTGAAACAATGCCTATTTTTTTCATCATTTATTTATTTTATAATTCATTTAACACCAATACCCAATAAATAGTACCATAACATATTAATCTACAATAAAAAAATGGCATAAGCCTGTACATTAACCCACCATCCAACTCAACTTAGGATTTCCTAAATCTATTACAAAAATACAAGGGCTAAGTTAATACCCATCCAACAATGCACATATTAATTTTATTTACATATTCATTATAATCGCTATCCAGGTTATCACCTCATACATACCTAGGGAACTAATCATAATTTTTAAAACCACATGATCATACCTATTCTCTTTTCAAATCAGCTATAAGAATCTTCCAACTATACATCCAATTTATTTGGGAATCCCTATATCATAAATGATCCATGAATTCACATCCCACGTCATGCCAAAATATTTAATGCACCATGATTCCCAATTTAAAGACTGGACACGCAACATCACTCTGTCATATCTTATTACCACTGTGATTCCCACCCTGTCTAAAGAAGATACAACTCTGGAGAGAACATACCCTTTTCCCAAACCAGTATTATATACGTAACACATCCTAATAATATCATTTTTAGGAAACCATTCACTATATTTAAATCCAACTCTTTAGACAAAATTAATTTCACTATATTCCATTACATGGAATATTCATGATTATGTGCTCAAACATATTCATCAAAGGTCTCCTCGATTAAATATTCCTCCCAAGCATGATGAATATCTCATAGGATCCAATATTAAACAAATTGCACATGGTTATATAATCCCCACCTAATATGAATCCCTCATTACATATTATTTAAAACGTTAAAGAAACTAATATATATCTTAGTACGATTACCATAAAAATTTGTAAAATAATCATATATATTTTCTAAAAAATCAATCATCTACCAGTCATTACAATATTTCACAAAATAACACCTCAATGAAAGGTTCATACAATAGAACAAAAGCCACTATCATCCCCCCAAACCATATAAAATGTCCCTTTCCAAAATGTACTGTAAAATTACACTGATCATATCTTTTTTAAGAATAAATAGAAAAAATATTCTTTTCATAAAAAAAACATTTTTGATAACTGATTTGAAAATATCTCTTTCAATGTAATCAACTTTATAAATAAATGTGAAACCATGATACATTAACTATCTAAGAATGCTACATGAATCATAGCGATCATAATTTTCTTTACCCAAAAAACCAACCATATGACACCAAAAAGCTACATGTGACTCACTAACAACAAGGAAACCCATAGATCCTGATATATCATGGATCACTATTTCGATGTTGAAAATGAAATTTTTTATCAACATCATTAGTCCCAAATCATCCTATATACATACCTACTACAAAAATAAAATATGTGATGCATTTTTAATCTCGTGACCAGACCTACCACCCCTCAAACTTACTAGAGTCAAGTCAAAATGTTTTTATACCACTTTGGAAATTTTCGAATGCCCAATGGCAAGAAATAAATCAAGAGGGTATAGAAATAAAATTGTAGGGATTGTTTTACCCTCATAAACCACAATATCCTCATGCAATTAATTAAACAATAATATGAAATTTCATGTCTATATGAATATTATAAAATATTGATAGAAAAATAACAAAAAACCATGGAAATATAAAACTAGGATTTGACATGATTCATAATAAAAGACTTTATTTTGGGAATAATTGAATAGTTATTAAAAATAACCAAATGCATAAAAACATATAACCCCAAACCAAAGACAGTATGGATACCCAAAAACACATCATGTGTATCCCTAAAATAATACCACTATTCTATTACATATATATGATCCATCCAATAATCGGGGATTCATCATTAATGACTATGTTCCACTATAAAAAACTTATAAAAAATCCTTATAGTTGTTCCCTATATAGAATCTACCTTTATTTTGGAGTTAGTGAATATGAGTTGATCACATGACCTATTAGAATTTTCCCAATTCTCCTCATACACCCCATGCATAAGAATAAAGAAATAAAATTCAATGATATTTATAAATATCCCTGAACTATTTTTAAAAAAAAATACATAATAAATTTAAAAATTTATATAATAATAAATATAATAAAAAATAATAAATAATATCAAAAGTAATCGTAAATAAACTCACTAAAAACCCACAATGGTAAATTCCAATACACATATAAAAAACCAAGCACATTCAGATTCCAATACCATGAGTACAAACCATGATAGAGAATCCCTTACTCTATAGTGAAAAAATACCCCCCCCCCTCACCAGAACTAAATATGTCTGTAGTGAAATGGTATCCACACAAAAGTGAGTGTTTTCCACCACATGACCTTTACATTATCAGAAAGTTTCCCCATCCAAGTGACAGATTACTAGGAATCATTGCTAACCCCACATCAATGTGGGATATACTTCTACTTTTCAACCATATCTCTATTTGTATATGTATTATGACTCATAAAATCAATAATTTTATTCTATTTAGTTTTAATAAGTAATTTAGATTATATTTTTCTATGGAAATTGATCTATTCATTTTAATGGAGTTTATATTAGGCTTATTATTAGTTATTTTATTATGCTTATTAAATTGTTTAGTCTGTGACAATGTATTTTATCCCAGAAGAATCTTTTTTTGATATTTAATCTTCCATTTTCCCATATTCATATAGTTATTAATGATAATTAATATTACTTGATAATATATTATCTTATGAGGATTGAAAATGATCTAGCACATTTTCAATGCTAGATATTTCATTCATAGTGTAGTTATTAAAATCCTTTATTTTATGACAAGGATTTTCACAAAGGATTATTTTACAAGAACCAAGAGAAGGTATGAAGGATAAGTATCAAAACTCATTAAAATAATTCTCTTACACAGATGAATTATTATATAAAATATCTTCTTAAATTAATCTTATCCTAATTATAATTCAAAGATATATTTTATCACACAACGACTCATGGAAATTTATCTTATGAGGATAGTTTCATCAGTTCTCCAAATTTTGTAGAACAACATGTTGTATAGATCATCATGATTACATAATCATAATCTCTCAATATGTCACTTCAAACTTACAAGAATATATGAAAAGGAATTATCTAGTCATGAAAATATTTTTTTGTATAAAGTGACATTTAACTTGAATATAAATATCTAAAGAAGAAGAAGGCTTCTGACATTTCCATTGTATAAGTATATTCTATATTTGGAAAGGTTGGAATCATTACATTAAGAGTCTATATAATGAATGTTACAATAGATTATTCACACTACCATTTGGATAATCTTGTATGATTTTTTTCAAAATCTTAGAGGAGATATAAAAAGAGATTTCTAGTAATTGCATGGATATACAAATATACACTGTAACAGACACACACACACAGAGATAGTGTATGACAATGACATGAACATACATATGAATACACAGATAATGGTTACAATGAATACTTGTATATATAAAATATCATATACAATTCCTTCATACTATTCATACAAGTCTATCAATAGAAATTGAAGATCATCAAGATCTGTTCATTGATGATCATAATCTTCTCATGATATATCTTCATCTACATTCAGTTCATGCATTCAAATGTGGGATGACATAATTTATTGATGTTAATTAATCTCTATATTATGTACACTCATTATAAGAGAGTGTGTACTGTGGATATATATTATAAATAGATAGCCTTCTAGAAATATCTTGTACTTTTGTATCAAGTGATAGAGACTTGTTCATAGTGGGGATCCATCATGAAAAGGCATGTAATATTGAAAATTACCATTCTCATGGAGTATAGTGTTGGTTGAGTGGACTAGGGGATTCCTATCCCCATAACCACTATAAATATATCATGTTCAATATATTTCTAATATGGTTTCATATTTCTAATGATTGATATTATTATGGATTATATCAAACATCATGGACCTTGATGAGGGTGTTTTTAATATATAATGGAATTTTTTGAACTCAATTCACCACCATATTGTGTTTCCAGCTATCCATTTGATGTGAAAACAATGAAAACAATATAAAATACAAATCCACAATTACCCAACATAAATCATTTATTAGTAACAAAATTCCACCCTTTAACGAAAACTAAAATAAAATATGAATCCAAAATTACCCAACACAACTCATTTTTTAGTATCCAAATTCCACTATTTAATCATTTCAAAAATCAATGATTTATTGACAAGCAAAATTCCCCAAAAATAAATTAATTACTAAATATAGCACCCAAAATATTAATATAAAACCTACGTCACATCTATACAATTACTAGAAACCCAATTCAACACTTCAAATAATAATTGATCAATTTTCACCCCCATAATCCATTTTTCTGAAATTTAGTGACATACCCATAAAATTTGATCTTTGGGATTATAAAAAAATATTTACTCCAAAACCATTGACATCCTGAACAAAAATTTCATAATTAAATCTATTTATTCCCCAAAAAATATTAAATTAATGAATTAAATTAATTCCATAATAATTTCGCATATCAATTTTACAAGATAATCCTCAACTATATCTTTAGGATTTCATAATTCCATGCTTCTATAATTATGCTATACCAAATATACCCCTTCTTCAATACACTCAAACAAATATACCAAAATTATTATCAAAAATTTATTCACTTTCACCCAAACCATACACTATTACGGTTCTTACAAATGTAAAAAATATATATGGTAATAGGAGGAGATATAGTGTGAATCACATTATTTACTAACTTTAATAATATAGAAATCAAATGGGGTGGAAGATACATATAATTTTAATTGAATAGAATCACCAAAAACTAGGATCTTTGGAAGGGCGTGAGAGATTAGTTCAAAAATACTCCCAATATTAATTTAAAAGAGGGTTCTGTAATGTATTTTTATGTGTATATATATATCAACTACCTATTCATGGGATAATATCAAATAACTGTACGAGAACCACTATCACTATTATTTTTCAGACACATGGTCTAAAATTACATTTATGGTTATCAAAACTAAAACCCATACATCCTCCCCAAACTCCTTTATATGATCCACATGGGGATCATGCAAGAGAATAAGTAGTTTTGGGGTGTATATACTATTTTGAGTTGGGTTATGATATGGTGTCATGTTTCTGATATAAAGTAGTCTATTTTCAATTATATAATGTCTATTTATTATTATAGAATTCATATATGAAATATGGAAGGAGACATGCACATTTTGGAAGTAGTGGTGGATTATAAAAATTTCATGGGTGTTATTTAGCATGGTTTTCCATTGATCTTGGTTGAAATGGTGTGGAAAATCCCCTATGATATAGTTGTGGTTCAATCACACATAGATATTGAGAGAAATACAATCCTTTTCAAGATCACTATGTTATTTTGGTAGTCAAATCCATTTTTTAAAACATAATAATTGGATATGACGTTTAGTTATATAAATATTTCAAATGGAAAACATTTTAGATATCAGTTTATTGAGATCCATTACACTATAGTTAGAGGTTCCCCACTAAATATATGGGTCGCCTGAGGTTCTATAATAAAAAGTGGTCATCCACTTACCATATTTTGAATTTCCTTCTCTTCATCAAACCCAGTCTACCCAATCTACATCATGGTTTCCTTCAGGTAATATTTTGAGGATCCAAAATCCCTTATTCCATGAGATTATTTTCCTTTTTATTTGTGGTACCTTTTAATACCATTTCCTCTCGATTTTCATATTATTCATCCTCTCAATGTTTAGTTATGTGGGGTGTTAATGTTTTGTTGATGTTTTGGTTGAGTTTTTATTTGGATTTTGATGGGTCTAGGCCCCTTTGGGGGTCCCCTGTTAGTTTTTTTGGGAGATTGAACTTTAGATTTTCCCCTTCATATATTCTATACATTGAAACTATTAATGAGATATGGGATTTTGGATCATTAATTTTTTATTTTGTTTGGATTTCGAGTTATCATGTTTATAAATTTATTGGATAATATGGTTGATATTAACCAAATCATGGGGATGATTTGGTTATAGGAAATAAATATTAAAAAAATATATATTTTTTTATGTTTTTACCCATTTATCTATAGCATTTTCGTAGGTCGTTGTGATTTTTAAGTATATAATTGGGTTTGTTATGTTGCAAAGTTTAATTATTGTTGATTTATTTTACCACAATTCATAAGGTGTTAATAACATGTATATGTTTATAAAAAAGAATATATATGAATATATAATTATCAATTTTATTTTTATGAATAAGGGGTCAAATAAATTTATATTTATGATTAATGGATATTGATTGATGTGTCTCACTTCGAGGATTGTTATTTTCGTTTTCTATTGATTGCAAGGTAATCATTACTGTTGTTTAAGTTGTCTCGTTGGTTATTTTTTCTATTTTTTGGGATATGGATAATACATTTTATTTATTACTTTGGTGAAGTAACAAATAGTTGATTTTGAATTGAAATGATATTGTTGTTGTGGTAATATTGTTTTTGGTTGTTGGATGAGGTACAATATTACATTATGCATTGGTATAGTGGAATATGAGTTGTTTTTATAGGTTTATGGTAAAATGGTATGGAATTCAAATTAATAGAAAGGTAAATTGAAAAGGGTTTTAATTGAATAAATATTTATTTTTAAAAGAATGTGAATTTTGGGATTGATATGAAACAAAATTTGGATGAAATAGATACTGTTAAGTGGGATATTGGTTCTGGAGATTAATGTAATACCATAAGAAATATAGTGTGGTCAGTGATGTATAACAATGAAATGGGTCCTTATGTATTAACATGGGATGTTATGAAGTATTTGTGGATATTATATCATGGATATGTGGATACTTGTACTAATATTATTTATCTATGTAGTTAGTAGTGTTGGTGGTGTTGGTAATGTGACTTTTGTTTGTTGGGGTAGTAAATGGATTATATTCATGAGTCAACCATTATGGTGAGATTCTATTTTATATTATTACCTAATATTTTCATGATATTTATTAACTACCCCAACCTGATTTGGGTACCCTTACCAAAACACGTATGAGTCATTGTGTTCATGGTGCATTCATCAATGTCCAGTTTAGTGGTGTAATAGATGTCAATTTACAACCCCTTACCCACCATGTCTTCTAAACATAATAAAGGTTATAATGGCATAAAATCTAATATTTTCTATAATGGATTAAGGTCAGTATGCGACAATGTGGTTAAAAAAAAAATATTTGGTATGAGATTCAAATTGAAGGAGGAATGAATGAGGATAATTTCATTCATGTTTATGCTTTCATTTTGTGATTATGATGTTGTAACACCTTGAGTTTTCTATCCAGTATGTATCCTTTTTAACATAATATTTATCCTTTAGTTTTATCCTAATTGAGGAACCTAATATGTTTGAAATGGTTTTAGGGTGTATAGATATTATTCAAATCACAGATCCACAAGTATTATTCGATACAAGTTGGATACATTGTTAGTATAAATTGTACATCCCAGTCCACATTGTTTTTTTAATCACTGTTAGGTACTTCAGTACACATTAGAGGATTTTACAGTTTTTCCTACCCATACAGCTCATGCCAC
The DNA here is from genome assembly GCA_963277665.1 of Viscum album. Lineage (NCBI taxonomy): Eukaryota > Viridiplantae > Streptophyta > Magnoliopsida > Santalales > Viscaceae > Viscum > Viscum album. Next base: position 1,630,574,411 of record OY728159.1, read on the forward strand.
ATGAATGTGGGAATTTGGAAGATCACATTTTAGGGGTTTCTTTTATAGTATATTTAGGGTTATTGAAACCATTAACCTAAAATATGTAAGGGGTATCTTGGGATTGTTCTTGTCACACTATTTGATCACGGTTTTTAATCTATTATGGTCAATCCATATGACCCTTTTTCAAATGGTGAAATTCTATTTTCCCCTCCTATGTTATTAAATATAAAAACCTATTTTCATTTTCAATATCCAATATCCCTCCAAAATGAAGAGCTCATCATGTAACAATGATAGTATTTTATCTCCTTTATCATCTGAACATCTAATTCAAGTGCCATCTATTGTGTTGGATCACCACATATAAGTTCTTTGATATACTTCCCCATTTTATTGGTTTACAAAACCATCCTTTGAACAATTTTACTGAGATCTAATAATTACTATTTCATGGTTTTTTGTATATTTTTCTATTTTCATATGATTTAATCCGACCAAGGGCCGATACTGAATGGGTGATCCTCTACCACCATATAGAATGTTGTATATACCTTTTCCCAATGGTTTTGTATTTTTTAAAATTATCACCATTAGGCTACACGCCATTCATTTTTTAAGTTTATCCTAAGATTAATCAATGTTTTAAATTTAATTCATTTATTATTATTATGATTCCTGCGTAGCATATTGACATGGTTATATGTTTTCAAACACAACCATAACCACCTGCAGGATGTCTTTATTCATATGACTAATAATATAACTATATCTAAGGGTGTGTGAGTGTGTCCCCCTATTTTGGAAGAATTAAATAAATTAAATATGATAATTAATGGATTAAATACAAATATTTTAATTAAATTCATTATTTTACTTGGGTATTCACACTAAAATAATCTTTGAATTTATTTACATGTTTATTTTTATTATTATGTTATGCCATCGGTGTTGATTATTGGTATGGTAGTCATCATTACTAATGTATGGAACTACTCATTAATATGGGATTTCATTGATCTTGGGGATTGAGGTATGCAACCTAGGACCTCTATAAACACACATATCTTCGAGAATTATAACGCCCCCACCACCGGACCTAGGTTCCGGAAATATTTTGTTTAAGTACTATTCATAGTTCCTTAGACATGAGGAGGTTACCCTATTTTACAACCATGGGACCAGGCCCATCTAGGTCTGAAACCTTTTTTACATATGTGTTGTATTCTAGATTTTGTAGATACTTCAACACATTACTTTAATATTTTTGAAATCATCATTTATAGAATTCCCATAGTCAAAATATTATTTATGGATTATTTATGTATATCATTTATATTACAACTTTACCTTTTATACCAGCACAATGTTATATCTAACCTACAGGGGATGGATTTTTAGAGACAGAGTTGGTGATGGAATACTGATTTTATCTCACACATAGTTTGGGACACTTATTGTTAATAGGAAAAATATATTTGATGGAGGGAGGAAAATGGAAGAGATCGATTATTGAAGTTTTATTTTTTCATAGCATGGCATCTTTTGAGCATTAGACCAATTCTTGGATTGTGATGTTATTAAAGATATCCTTTTTTGTCTTTTTTTTTGCTTTTATATCTTTATATTTATGTGTTACTGCTAATATGTATGGATGTTTTTTTAGAATATAACTATTATATAATCTTTATTTTATGTATGACACTGCTTTTGGCTTGAATGTCACTATTTTCTGGATATCATAGTTCTTATCCTCTATTTTTTATTATCATGCTTCCAATGGTTATTAAATTATTATCATTATTGTGCTATACTAGTTGTGAAGGTATATTATTCCTATTATAGTACCATAGACTATTTCATAAGGTCAAAAACCTCTAGTGTATGGGGAATCATGCTTGAGTACATGTGAAAAACCTGGTACAGTTACGTATGAGTGAACCAGGTCAGTTAATTTATTAATTGGTATCATCACACCTTTTCTATTTGTCATAATGATTGGGTTATTAGACTAGAGACTATTAAGTGTCTTATTTTGTGAATGACCGTGTGCCTAAGAGTAGTTAAAACCTCAATAGTAGAAAATACAAGTTTATTAGTATGGGAATTGTGTTTTGGATTATACCCATTGCGGTCTCACTGGTTTTACCATTTGTTGACACACCTGAGTTGTGATGTTAATAATTATAATTATTGTTTATAATTTATTATTTTCTTCTTACGAATAATGAATCATTTATCATGCATCATTTTAGACACCGTAGAGATTAATATGTCATGCATTATTCCATTCAATTTAGGGTTTATTACCTGACTGCATGATACTTATTTTATTTTACTTGAGTAATATATATGTTATGTACTAATAATTTTTATAGGAAAATGAAAATTAAATAATTGGTAATTAATGTTTGAGCTTCAATATAAATGGGTTTTCTTATATAGATTAATGATGGATCCCTAAATTCAAAATTTAAACATGTTTGTTTTATGTAACTGAGGTTACATAGAATAAAACATGATTTGATTTTGAATACATGAATTTTATTGATAATTCAATGATTTTATGTACCAAAATAAATTTTGAATGAGGAATTATCTAGTCAAATCATCTTATATTACCAGTTAAATTCTATTATTGAATGTAATGGCTTGAATATGATTACATGAATTACCTATTATAATTTATAAATCATATACTTTTATAAATTGGGAAGGATACTTCATTTAAAACTTCTTTGATTTAAATGAAATAATGGATAAATTTTAAATTATAATATGGTTTCTTTTAAATGGGTATGAAAATTTCTACATAAAGGGTTATTTCTTCTATAAATTATAATTGAAACACAATATATAGCGACCCAAAAATAACATATAGAGCTTGACCACGACATGAACATATTAGTGGGAAGTATGAATTGTCTCTTTTTGTTATTTATGGTTTAATGCATTACATAGACCATGATTTAGGAGTTGGAAAAGTGTTGTGAATTACTTATAGTAAAGCTAGTACCTATCCTATCATTTACACATATAGCCTCCTATTAATATCCTCTCTATGGATTGTTCTTTTAATTTATATATTTATTGAAAAATGAAATCATCTATTTTTGTGCTAGTGGGTTTGTGAAGACGATTCTCCAGAGGAGATGGGAACTGACCCACAAGTGTTTCCTCCAGTAGTTCAAATTTTGGATCCTCTTATTCCTAACATTCATTTGATTACAAATTTGGAGAGGTAATTATGAATCTTATAAATACTATGTAAGGAGATATTTTGTCTACCTTTTATATTGAGGAGTTAACATGAGTGTTTCAATGGAATCTTCCACATACTTTCTTTTGTAATGGTATCCCCCAGGGTTCCGAGTATTGCCTTTATACAATTTTATTTATCTTCAAGAATTAGAAGATGCCTCTAGAATAGTGGGACAGACTATTGATGTATATTATTCAATTATCCACCAAATTTTAGTTTTATATCAAGAAAAGCTCGATAAGCACTGGGAAATTATATGGAGGTATTTCCAATCAAACTTTTATGTCCACTTTTACCTTTATACATTGAGGGGTGATCAATACAGCGCATTTTTTGCACCTATAGTATAGAGAAATTTCAATTATGGAATACTCATATCACTTCAAAAATATTGACAACATTAAAAAAATATACCACTGATGATCTATCCATAAAATTTTTCTTTGTGAATGGTCTTAGGCCCCATATTCTATCACATGTTAATGTTTTCCACTCAAATACCATATTTAAGATAGTAATCTAGGCCCACATTAATGAACATAACCAGAGGTAAGATATAGGAATGGATTATAGGGGACTATATTCTCAACAATGTGGTAACATATATAGTGTAGGATGAATTTCTTCAAGATCACCAGTGGGGGTAGCAGCAGTCTTGGTACAAGTTCTTGTAGTTTTTTGGTTTGTCTCCTATGTGGAATGTAATTCCATGAGAATCCATAGTGTTTTAGTGACATAGTAGATTGTTAAGACTATAGTGGGATGGGACATTTTCACTAGTTTTGTATAATCCTTTCACAATAATTAGTGGGAGTGGATCTGCACTAACTCTGGTTACTAGTTATGGATTAGTAAAGGAGTTAGAGTGCAATTGGCTGATCAAGCTAAGTGGTAGTCATGGTCTTGGTAGCAATACAGTAGTGGTACATCTCATGTATAGTGTGTCTACTCAGGGTAGTCTAGTTAGATCTCAAGGATATGAATCGATAAAAATTTATACAATTCCGAATGTAGCAGGGGAGCAGAGTCCTTGGACTTTCACAGTTTGAGATATTATTACACTAGAATCTACCGTGGAATATATTTTATTTCATATATACAGTTCCCAAAAATTTATTTCATCGTCTATTAGGGAAATAATTAGGCTTATGATTCAATATTTATATGTTGAGAAAATTCTTGATACTCTATTAATATACTATCAAAGAGTGTACACTAGTGCATGGAATGAAACCTTGGGGTATGAAACTATTTTTTCATGTGGTACTTATTTATTCTTTAGATGATTGAATTTTAAATTATTCTCACAAAGCAATTGTTGGTTCCCTATCATGAATATGACTATTTATATCATCATGGGGTATTTTTTATGTCTGTAGAGGATAGAAAATATAATTATAAGGTGGAGAAGCATGTCTAGGGAAGTTGAGATAGACCAAATCATCTTTGGATGGGTAGTGTGGAAGACCAAATTTCTTCAATTATATTTGTTATCAGAGAATATGTTAGGAAAACTTACCTCATCAATTAAATAATTTTAATTTATATATTCCTAGAATATTTTCCTAGGTTACCTTATATGAGAGTGGTTATGATCTTTATTTATCACGTTCTAGGAGTTGTGCCAATGTCCATTCCTCTTTTTAGGATGGATACCGTTGGGTTATAGGATCCTAAGAGGTTGCTAGAAGACTTTTAATCTAAGGTTTATATACAAACCAGTACTTCACTGCGGGGTTCATCATATTGTTTCACCAAAAATTTGGATGAGACCCTAAATATTTTCATATATTACTATAAATTGAATCATCTTACAATGAACAACCTATATCCTTTACCTTGTGTAGACAACCTCTTCTTGGATGATATCTTTGTGATTTTTCACAATTGAAATGACCATCTAAATCAACTGGAGATTATAATGAATACACTAAGAGATCAACATATTGATTATAATATAATAAATTTAAACATTTTAATGAACAAGGTTCACCTCATGAGACATACTATCTCATAGGATGGATATAATGCGGACTTAGAGTAGGTGAGTTTCATAGTTTCCAAAAAAGAATCCCAAGAACATTTATGATATCCAATTTTTCTTGGGGATGGATTTTTATTATTGGTGTTTCATTTAAGGAAAATCATGTCTTGTAGAACCACTCAAAAGATTAAATAGGAAGGGTTTGAATTTTTCAAGGTATGATGAATGTTAGATATCCCTTAAAGAGATGTAAAGAAGACTGACATTAAAACTAATCCAGATTATTCTAGATCTATAGAGAAGTTATATAGTTATTTTAATTCATTATGTATCAGGCTAGAAGATATTTTGATGAATGAAGGTAGAGTCTTGGAATAGGGGTTTCGTCATTTGAGGCCACATTGGTGGAATTAACAGATAAATGATGTGAATCTAGTAGTTGTGGCTCATTCTATTGGTTTTTGGGGGAATTATTTACTGGTAGAGTGTTTTTTTTGTCTATACAAACCAAAAGAGACTCAAGTAATAATTTACAAAATATGAAAAAATCATCAAGAATAGAAGGTGTGAGTAATACCTTTATTCAATATATTTTTATCATTAATATATGTCTAGGAAGGGAAATGATGTACTGAATACATTGAGGGGGAGGAATCAAAAAAGGCAGTATAGGAGGACACTTGTGAGTTGATGATTATGGATCTATTCTCTAAGATTTTGTTAGTTGTGTAATATCATCATATAAAACATTTCCTTATACCTTTAGCTGTGACCTATTCACTTCAAGAGAGAGTGAGTATCTGACATCTCTTATAACTCTTGTGATATGTCCCAAGGGAAGTCATTTTAGTTGAGTGTCCACAGCTAGGATCGATTATTGATGAGGATGAGGACTTGCACATCCAAGGATGCATCTGGGTTCCTATTGATATCTAAGAGGAATTGATGAAACATTATCACTATTTTACATGTTCAGTACAACCTATCCTTTTAATGATGTACTATGACATACATTTCCAATACAGGTGGCCTGATATGAAAATAGAGATATCTGGCTTGGTTACTAGGTGTTCCACCTATCAGTAGGTAAAGGTGGAACACGTGTGACCATTTTACATTTCACATTACTAAGTATAAATGGGATTATTTCACCTAATATTTTCTGATTTGATTAATGACATCCCCTCGAGGAAATGATTTATTATCAGTGACCCTCGATAGGATCACAAATTCCACTAACATTTTACCTATCATGGAAACTTATTTTTAGATGATATTGACCAAATATATATCAAATAGATAATATAAATTCATGGAACCCCAGATATTGTACATCATATAGGTAGTTTCATTTATCTTAATGATTTTAAAAAGGGTTGCAGTTGGCTTATGGTATATATGTACATTTGAGTATAGTATACCACCCCTAGGTCGATTGAGTATTATGATTAGATAATAAAGGTGTTGGAGGATATTATTAGAGAAAGAACCTTTGAGTTTTGAGTTTCTTCGAAGAATCATATACCGTTAACTAGGTTTTTTATGACAATAGAATTTATGTTTTGATACTAATGGATCCATATAAAGCCTTATATGGCACGACGTGTCGATCATCGCTATACTAGTTTGAGGAAGCGGAGGTTGCACTACATGGATGAAATATCTTTTAGAACATATTAGATAAGGTTCAACTTGTTAGGAAGAGAATAGTTACCACATATTCTATGAAGAAATCATATGTTGATCACCATCGATTACCTCAATAGTTCTCTTTCGGGGATTTGGTTTTTTTATGAGTGTCAACTATGTTGGGGGAATAAATGTCTTACATAGAAAGGTTAGTTGTCATATTGTTTTGTTGGACATTTTGATGATTAAAATATGGTCAACTTAGTGGATTATTATATAGAAATCCCATATAGATAGAGATCTATGAAGAAAAATATTTCACATTTCTCATTTAATTCGTCACTAATCATAATATTATCATGTTTTATAGCCTGATCATATGGAAATAGATTTTGATACTTCTTTTGACAAGCACACTATTTTTATCAGGGACCGGATCACAACATCTCTATAATATTGGTCAATTCCATTTATATGTGTGTTATGGTAGCACAAACAAATATAAGAGGAGACCTGGGAGATAGAAAGGATGATGTACATTCCAAATGGACAGATATTTTCTCTTATGGTGTTTCATTACCCATGGAAGGGAAAATTAGGGACATGAAATCTAAGTGGGGGATGACCGGACACATATGTTTTTCTCTTAGGTATGTAAACATTTTCAAATAATATTAATCCTTTAGTTTTATCCTTATTATTGTTCCTATTGAGTTTGTTGAGTTTATTGAGGCTATACAGGGGTTTTTCAGATCCCAGAGCCCTGAGTTTTGGAGGAAACAGGTGGAATGTGTGGTATTTTTAAACATTATAGGGTGGTTTATTTCATATGAGGGGGCCACAAAATTTATTATAACCATGTATCCAAGTCCACACGACCATGATTCCCTTTCAGGTCTCATGGAACAGGAGTTATGTAGGGGATTCTCATGGTAAGTAAAATCATTCTCCTAGCCCATGCGAGGAGATTCATGAGATAGTTCATTTCATGTGGATGGTGGTTTGGCCAACTGTGATACCAAACCATGTGACCCATTTTTAAAGGCTAAAATTCCATTTTTTCTATCATTTCTTATTAAATAGAAAAACATTTTTTTGACTCTCCCTGTCTAGTAGCCCTACCAGGTGAAGTGATCATCCCACACCTAAGATTTTATTTGATGTCCCTTCCTAGTATAATGTCTGATTAGAGTGTTATATATCTTATTGGATCACTACTTGTAAAATACTTGATAATATTCTTTTATTTCTTGGATTATCTCTTCATTTCAGTTATATTTTAGTGTTATCTAATTTTCCCTTTTTCTAGGGATTTTGTTAATTCTTATATATTAATCCAATTTATGAAAATCCAATGGTGGATACTAGATTAGTTCTAACCTACCACCATAAGGTAGGTGGTATAACATTTCATAAATATTTTTTATTTATTAAATATCATCATTGTGATACTTTCCAGACCTTCCTGATGTTTCTATTAAAATAAATCATTTTCTTAAATTAATTGTTTTCAATTAAGTGATTCCTATGTAATAGATTGACATGGTTTGAGGATTTAAACCTCATCCATAACCACCTCAATGGTGGTTTTGTTCATCTTATTAACCTATAAACCACCCTTTTGTTCTGTGATATTTTTACCATGGTGTGGAAACCTTAAATAAATTAAATTTGATAATGAAAGGATTACATAAGGATTGTGTAATTAAATGGATGTTTGTACTTGGTCATTGACACTAAATTGTTACTAGATTTTATTCACATATTTATTTTTATTATTACAATCTAGAATGAATGTTGATTAATTGTGTAACATCAATCAATATTACGGTATTGAACCACTCATTGTTACTTTATGGCACTGATGGGAGCGATTGGGGTATGGAACCTATTCCCTCCTTATATAGATATATATTTGGATATTAGGATACCTCAACCATTGGCCCTATGTTCATTGACCTTGTTGGATTGATACTATTCCGACTTCCTTTTACATTAGGAGGTCTCCCTCGTATACTAACTTTGGACAAGGCCCATGTAGGTATGATAATTTTTTTACATATGAGGCATATTACAATGTGAGTTGATACTAGCATGATTTATTTTTATGTTATGATATTCATCAGTTATAGAATTCTAATAGTCACAACTCTATTTAAAGAGTTGTATATATCTATCATTTATATTATACCTTTTACTATTATATCTTCACATAGTTTTAGTTTACATACATAAAAATGATTTTATGGACATCATGGGTAGTGGTATACTCAATTTATCTCATTCCATGTTCATTCCACCGATTGGTTCCAAGATAGAGATTTAGGATATAGGTAAGTAGAAAGGGAAGTGACTTTTCATTAATGATATATTTATATGTAGCATCGGAGCATGGTAGTATGGGACCATTCCTTAGTTTATGATTCTATCAGAGATTTAATTTTATTTTTTTTGGTTCTATTATCCACAGTTGTGTCTATATTGACTTCCATGTATGATTGTATTTTTTTTGTAGAACCATGACAAAATCATCATTTTGTATAAATAACCACTTTTTGCATGCCTGTTTCTATTTTCTGGATGATTTAAATACTCTTCTCTATTTATCATTATCATTTCTATGGTATTAAATTTATTTATTATCACTATTTTGCTACTATGACAATGAGAGTATAGTATCCCCAAGGTACCACATTATTTTCTCATTGAAATTCGATAGCCTCTAGTATCCTGGGAGGTATGCTTCAGGCCATGTGACCAACTGAGTTAAATTACTTATGGGTGAATCATTTCTAGGATGTTATATATGTGATGTGTGATAATGGTATACTTTTTTTGGAATTCAGTTGAGTTTATGGTATGATAATTCTATTGAACTGTGGTTTTCAAATGTTGTTATAATATGGCTATATATACATGTGTATATGTGGATAGAAAATTGATGGTATCACCAAGGCATATATAATTTGGGTTTTAGAGAAACTATATTAGTAGGTTAGTGGTTATAGGCTACCTATATGATATATTATTTTAAAACTACATTTTGCTATTTTATCGTGATATTGAGTGATTCTTCCTTAAAAACAATGGTTGATAGTCAAACTATTAGAGATATATGGTCTGTTCTAAAATCTATTTATTATGGAAGTATTATTCTTCTTCCAAAAAAAGGTATGTTTTTTGTAGTATCCTAATAATCATAATTATATTCTCCACCCTATATATATATATATTAGGTAATTATACATCTATAGAAGAGTGTGGGTTATTGGGATAAAACTGTCTAACGTATAGAGTTCTTGATTAGTGTTCACAGATTCCCTTCAATGATATTTTCATTTGGTATTCTATTTTATAGACCATTGGATTTATAGAACATTAATAAGTATTGTGGTAATATGAGTTATGTTTAATTATTTTATCGGGTGGAGTGGTGATTTATAAATTATTTTATTAGGAATATGAATGTAATGCATCTAATATCATTTTTTACCCTTAGTGCTAGTCACTATCCTCTTTTCTATTGGAGATGGGATTTGGGAATCACTATCACCATTATTAATGTCCAAGGATGTGTTTCTAGGTAGGTGTATTATTTCAAATTGTTATTGGAGCTATGGTAAAATTTTTGGGTAACATTGGGAGATTCAAATTTCTGAGGATAGTAGGGTATGATAGGGAAATAATTTTTCTAAATAATAAATTAGACATGAGGATGATAAACTATATAGAATATATGACTTTAGGACTTATTTGATATTATGTAAAGACATAAATGGTAATAAACATACTATTTAAGATTATGTTGATTTTTGAGTATATACCTATGTATAGTTCTTGTTTCCCACTTTATTTTAATTATAATTGAATTAGATTGATATTAGAGAAGTTAAAAATGAACCAATGTTGGTATTATATAATTATTTCTATGTTCATATTGATAGAAGTGCCATTTTTTATTGAAATAATGAGTGAGAGGTGTCCTTATGTGATTCATGTAAGATATGTGTACCTAGATGCTTCAATTCATCATAAGATTTTCAATCTCATAGAAAGATGATAGTTCTTAATTTTGGATGATAAATATTTTTTAGTATTAGAAACATTTATAATACGGTGTTCATGTCTCTAATTAAGCTATATAGATTTGGATAGAGAATATTGGGTATGATTTTCGTTTGATATATGCATGTAAGGATTATTGCCACGTGTTGGATATTAGTTTATTTAGAGGTGTTTCCCATTATTGGTGGACCATATATATTGGTGGACCTGTAGAGTATATAGTCTTATGGGATGATTTCAATAATAATTTTATATATATTTTATTTATTCAATGACGAAGGAGACTAGGTGCTAGGATTTTTTCTTATTTTGTTTGGGGAGACTATGTTTACAAGATCATGGAAATTATTTTCATAATATTCTCAATTTATTATTGGGATTACCCATGATGAGGAAGAAAACTAAAATCATATTAAGGATATTTTAGACTCAAATATTTTGTGCTACATCACCTCATTTAAATTTTTATCATATATTGAAGTTTTGGCTAAATATTTTGTGATATAGAAGAATCTTGTGTGTACATGGTCATATCAACTGGGAAGCCATTCGAAATTATCAAGGAGTAAAGATACATATGATGATTTTATGTTATTTATGTAGTCAATGATTCCTTCTATTTGGAATGTGTCATAGTTTTCAACATATAATTTATCTATATTAGGTAGCTCATAGTCTAAACCATTATGTTTCATTCAACATGTTTTACATGTTGATATTTTGTCAATTAGTGGTTCTGATTACCAACCTTCATTTATGGTCAGCACTAGGCATGCAATCATTTTCCTATATAGGATAAAATTATATTTTTCATTGAGTGGTATTCAATATTAGTAGCTACTATGAAACGTATATATATATTATAGAGAAAATAATCCATTAATAGGACTGAATTTTTTTTGTTCCAAATCCTCAAGGAATTTGGGACATGAATGGTCATGGAGGTTTTCATCATTATAAATAGTGTGGAAAATGATCATAACATAATCTATTTCAATATCTGGATTTTTTAGTTCAAGGACATTTAGAGATAATTTAAAGTAATTTTTTTTATCATCCACATGAGGTGTGTTAGGATTTTGATATCATTAATGTGAATCATTATCTATTGGTAGATTTCATCTTACTATAGATGCCACCATATGATATCATCATTGGTTTGGATTGTTTATATTCTAAGAATAATTATATTAATTTCATCCAGAGGGATATTTTTTTCATTGATATAAATGGAAAATGTGTGGTGTATATCGGGGAACGAGGTCATCCAATAGATCTTTGGTGTATGGTGATCTTGTACTCTCAAAAAGTGATGTTGATGTTTTACGCGATAGATGTTTATTGAGTGGTGTTCCTGATATATATAAAATATATTTCTAAAATTTTTTTTTGAAGGGGTGTCAATAATACCTCTTCAATGTGATATAATGTTTGGGAAATAGTTACATCCTAGTTTCTCAGTGATTTCCATGGATTCGTATCATATGAAACCTATGAGTTATGGGAGATGTACATCCTAACCAATGATCTATTGTAGAATGGATTCATCTGAATTAATTTTCTATATTTATTTTCTCAATTATTATTCTTGAATATGATGATTGATAGTTTAATATTATTCATATTTTAACATTTTTTTTAATAAACTAAAAATAAATAAGTCACATCCCCTTGAATAGATTTATGGCTGGTTCATTCAATTGAAAGGATCAAGTTGGTTCTGGAAGATTGGTTTGTACTATAGATAACATTTGATGAGGTTGAAGGATGGGGATATCTCAAAGACTTCTTTCAGTTGATGATTTTAGAATATTTAGTATTTGGTATTGTTTCTAGGGTCATGAATTCTACATATATAATTGATGTTTAAGATTTTCAATTTAAAAGATTTAAATTCTAAAAATAAGAAAGAGGGGATTATAATTTTTTTATTGATAATATCAATAGAATTCAATGGTATATGATGGCTAACACATTGTTTTAAATTTATTAAAAAATGGCCAACCACACCTAGCAAGATAGATGGACTGAACCCACTTATTAGGCAGACAATATACCTCTATCAAGTAATGGTCTGGTAGTCTAAGGTTATAGTGGGTGAAATAGAGTACCCATATAGGTTTTGTTTCATGAGAAGGCATGATTCAGCAAGAGGTTCTGTGAAATGGGGGTGAAATGTATTGTAGGACTTTGGGTTGAATCATATCCAAGTGCATAACCTAGTAAAAAATTGAGCTAGCCAACAAAACATGAAATTATTTGCGAGTGTAAAAGTGATATATTGACTAATGTGGAATTCAAATGGAATGGGAACTATAACATTGTATTTAAAACATAGGTCAGTAATTCCATCCATACAATGATATCACTCTAATAGGTTCAATCACTAATGATAAATAATCTTCTTCCATTAGTATAAGTGTTCTTCATAGACTAAGAATAATGCATACTAACACATCCATTTATAAGATTTAATATTTCAAGTATCATTTTAAAAAATTTATTACTCAAATGAGACTGATCCATCTTGAAAAAACATTTTCATGAATAAAATTAATTCAAAATTATTAGATATAATGTGAATAAAATATGTCTTCAAGTGATGGAGATTATTGTAGTTCCATAATCTATTCAGTTTTTACACATATACGGAGGAGAAATATGGTGGAGTTAAGTTAGTGGGATTTTATCTATATATAACCGCATAAATTACCATTGGTTGGAAGATATGAATCCATATATGAGATATAGTTATTGGTATTTGATAGAAAAATAATGAAAACATGAATTTATTCTATTAAATTATGGTTTCTATGAAATTGTATTGTGTGTTTCTAGACCATCACAATCACATAATGATGTTTTTTTTCAACAACCAAATCACATAACTTTATTGTGTTACATGAAGGTGAAATAAGAGCATAAATCACATATACTATCACACAAGGATTTTGAGAATACGTATTAGTTATGTGATGATGATTGATGGTTTGCAATATTTTCTTAGATGAATCCATTATGAAAATATAATTTATGAGAATATAAATAGATGAAACATTCCATACTAGTAACCTTCATTCAAATTAAGAAGAAGATTTATACATGGGAATCTACTTTGGTTTTCAGAATGGGTTTTTCATGATATAAAAAATATTAATGAATGATATAATGTGCTTAAGAATTGTTATGTTAATGTGATATAAGAAAGAAATAAAATGAGGAACTTCCCTACAAGCTAATGTGATTAAGTACGTGATATCTATGCATTCGTTGTAAACCATGCATTATAAAATGTTCATGAATACTTTTCATTATGAATAAAATTATTATAAAACATTCATGACATATTATCATTTCCATTATTTCACAAAATACAAATAAGAAGGTGATTAATCCTTGAAATTTATTACACGTGCATGAAGATTAAGAAATGAACATGTAGTATTCATTATAGTTATAGTGTGTAGTGATTTGAGACTCAATGGGAATGAGTATCTGAAGAGTCTATATCTAAATTATCAATGTATTGAGATACTTTCATATCATTTTAAAATTATTAAATAGTTAGTGAGGACACGTCTTCAATATAAGGAATAATATTTCCCTAAGCCTAGTTGTACAAAAGAAACTTATCATTCAAAGGTGATAATAAATATTTTATAATGGCCAACAAGCTGAAATGCTACATGAATAGGAAAGTGAGAAATTCTGATTTTAGTAGGATTTTGAAGGAAGATAAAATGATCATCGTATAGTTGAATAATTCAAATAAGAAGAATGTGCTTATGACTGGGAGATAACTTGTTTCTAAAGAGTCTTGAGAGACTAGGGGATATTAGTAGTTGAATAGTTGTCAGTCTAACCAACCGTGGTATAAGAGTTGGATTATTACAGGGTATAAATATAATCAACTAAAGGATAGACTACAAGAGGGTATGACACGTTTCTTCCTAAGCCACTATATTTGATAACAATATTATATTACAAAATCCATGTTGGGGTGTCTAAACAACATGATATGGAGAATGCATTTTTACCAAACATTAAGAATTCCTTTGTTCAATTCATTTACTATTTATTCATTCTGGTTAAGGTTGATAATTAAATATTAGGTCTAAATATATTAATCAGTAATAGAGAATGAAATAAAAATATTTTTAAACATTGTATACCACTGATTATCCTATACCCTCTTAGTGGTACCTAACATATCATTAGGTACTACAACTTATATCAGAGCACAAGGTTACCTCTGAAGACTCGAGATAATTTGATGAAAAAGTAAATTTGAATTCAGGGAATATCCAAGGAATTACTACTTTTAATGGAATAAACTAGCATAGTTGGAATAATATGATCATTTATTTAATTTCTTTCTCTTTTAATGGAAGAGATAGATACAACAATAATGGGCTTCCCAACTATTTTTATGGTTGTTTCTATGACTCAATATTACAAGATAAATATTGGAGTTTATGGTTTGTTTAAAATGAACCCTTGATGGTTTAAAAAAATTATTAGGAAATAAAGGTATGGGCCTCCAAAATTCCAACGAGTTCAGGGTTAAAATAATAAGTAGTTATGAATAAAGTCTTAATTTCAAATTATCCAAATTAAAATTATTTAATATCAAATTTTAGGATTTAAAAATGACTAATAAAGAATCTACTGATGATTAAATTACCAGAGTAAATGATATAGTTAGCATTATTTGTGTTTTTTGTGAGATGATGAATGATTCTACTATTGTTATAATTATAAGGAGAAATTTCATTAATATATTTGATCCAAATATTTCATATTTTGATGATCATGAACATCAATAATTGGATGAACATGATAATATTATCATAATATATGATGTGAGATATGTGATAACAATCAAGAAGAAGGAATGAGGTGAGATCGATTTTGAATCTATGATAAAATGTAAAGCTAGAGGTAAGGAATACCCAAAATAATGTGATTATTAGTATATGGAAGGTGAATAAGAATTTAATAAAATTGCGGCCTCATTTAAAATAATTTTCCAATGGGGAAGATGGAAAAGAAATAGAAAAAACCACCATCGTATAGAAATTTTAAAAAAAGTTATCATTTTTTGGGTAACTATAAAAATAATTATTTTATTGACACTAACATAGATGAAGAATTTAACAATTCATAAAATTAAGAAGTGGAAAAGAATAAGAATTGGTTTCTTCAAAGAATAGAAATTTTATAAGAAGAGGAATGGATGAATTTTCATCATTACATAGTGTATTAGTTGATGTATGATGTTCTAGGAATCAATTGTGTTTTATGGGGAAATACCATAAATCTAAAGACTCATTTGATGGTTATGAAGGTGATAATAGAATAAGATAATAATAGATATTATAAGAAAATAAAGAAGTTGCACGTTGGAAAATATAAAAATCAATAATTAAAATAAAAAGATAAAGAAATTAATATACATAATATCATTTGAAAATAAATAATGTTTCCAGAAATAGAAGACACACATAATGAAATAATACAATATAAAATGGAAATGGTTGCGTAGAAGTGAATTATTGAATCTATTGAAGAAACCCCAAAAGGAAACAATGATATTGATAAATAAGAATCAACACATGTTAAAAAAAATAGAAAAAGATATTGAAATTAATATAATATGATAATATTATGAGTGATCATAAAGAAATAATAATTGAGGGAGAGGAATAATTACTTAATAAAAATTCGACATGAATTTTAGCTCAATGTATGTTTAGGAAGTTGATACAAGACTTAAACAAATCTATTGATATTTATATCGAATACTCTAATGTTTTTGAGAAGAAGGGTCTATATAAATACATTGACTCTGGGACTAATGAATCTCAAAGTACTTTTTTATCTTTAACAGTTCACACCGAAAATAAAATACTGAATAATACTAGATGATGTAAAAAATGAGAGAAATATTCCCAAAAATATGATTGGAAAACATCATCTAGAAGGTATCCAACCAATAATATAAAACCATAATAATTGAAAATGAAAAGACCAAAATCTATAGGGAAGAACAACTATCAATATGAATGATCAAGGATTAGATTTGAAAACTGGTCATAAAGAGTGTTTGGTCATAAATATTATTGATTTTGATATGATATATCCCAACTACGAAATGAGATGACTAGTTTGGTATATTCCTAACACTGAGTGGGGGGGGTGAATCAGTGTTGGGGACATTTAAAACCTATTTCATCTTTTTCCCCATTCCTCTTGACCTATTAGGATCTTGATTCTATTATTCTGTTTCCCCTCTTGCATGCAATAATATTATATCAGTAAAAAATTTCACACGATATTTTTACAATGTTCACCACTCAATAAGAGTACTTATGTCCTTTCCATGTATGGTAATGACCAATACAAAGATTCTCCACCATAATGTAGTAACTTGTTATAGTGGTTGACTAGGAAAAGAATCTTCTAATCATTGTGGATACCTATACTTGAGGAGGGAAAGAGAAAATTTCTTCCTATTGTTTCTCCCTACACTCAGAGGGGGTAAGGGAGACAATAATCTTCCAACATTCAACGAGTAGGATATACACTTACACTCATTGGTTCATTATACACCTAGGGTAGATAGTCTCTTACTACCTCTAGATAGTTCTTTATACTGCCTCTGAATATAGTCTTCTCTCTCTTAAAAGGGTTGGCAACACCAAAATAATCTTCCACTCATTAAAGCCTATTGGATGCTACAAATTCAGTATTGTTTTTCCACAACTTTCTTATTCACCGTGGTACGTACTTAGCCGCATGCAAGTATACAACCTATTAATTATCTATAGAAAACCAGTATGCTTCACACTCTTCCCCTTCTAATTATTTGATGGAAAATTAGCTACACTGGAACCTGGTCTTCTTCACACTTTCTCTTTTAGTGAAAAAACCAACTACACAGAACTCTTCTTCTTCCTCATTCTAGAATAAGAAGTTATCTTTGTGATTGTTAAATCAATGAAGTCCAGATCAACATAACATCATCATAGTTGACCAGTAGATGGTAATAATTAATATCACAACTCACATATTGCAAGACAATCCCTAATTTCATGTCAACCTTCTTGCGTGTCTTCCTACATTTGATCCACCAACTAATTTCAATCCAACATTGTGAAGAACTCACAACTTGCGCGCCACATAGGGATTAGACACAACACACTTGTTGCAAACAACTCCCTTCTTGCGCACCTCTTACAACTTGAGTGCCACTTCTACATGTTCTCCACTCTACTTGCACACCACTCTTATTGCATGGCACTCTAGATGTACGCCTCCCTACATGCGCATCACTCTACTTTCACACCTCCCTACTTTCGCACCTTATGAATAACTCCCGACTTGCGCATCACATCATCCTACACACAACTTTCTACTACATGCATGATCAGAGATAAAAGAAAATTCTTAAGTTATGAGCAATAAAAATGAGGAGAGTAGGTGTCTATTTATAGGCATTTTGGTGACCCTACACGTCTGGTATTCAACTCAGCATGTGCTAAATTTCATGACTTGCATGCCACTCCACCACTTGGACATCACTCCATCACTTGTGCATCACTGCATCACTCTTGCGCTGCTCCATCACTTGCATTCCACATCCATACCATTGTTTTATTTTGATGTGATGATATTAAAATATGACTTCCACACAATATAAACTCCCCCACTGCTTATAGTTACATGAAAAATTTGTACTTGTGTGCTAATATTTATCACGTGAACAATATTCCTTCCTCTATCATATTTTGATGTGATGATCTGGAAATACGACTTGCATGTATCATACGCTTGTGTTCCACCTATACTTATGCACAACAGTTGCATACCACTTATTATTGTGCGCCAAAATTGTGCACCACTTATACTTGTGCGACACATTCTTTCCTTTTCCAAAAACACTTCCTTACACCCCCTTTCCATCATGAGGATTTCATCACATGTTCTCCAAACATATGATATTTGGGAAATACAAATTAGTAAATCATCATCATAGTTTTGTCTATTCTGATAGTTCCATGCCCATGCAATACTTCCAAGCTTCTTATCATCTTTAATAATCATCCTTTTTTCTTCTTATACTTATTTGAAGATAAATTACAAATTACATCTTCATCCTCATGTCAAATCCTCAATTCCTTTTGGATTGTTAATTCCAATAAACTATAATCATCTCTCTTCATCGAAAAGTGGATGCCCGAGGCTTCTTTAAACACCTTCAATGTTGTAGACAATGTATCAGCTTGATAAATGTATTTTGAACAGTATGAAAAGTGAAAGAGTCATATGATTTCATGAAAATATGTAATTCCTGATCATATTAGAATTGCAATCCCTTCCACACTCTTTCTTATTCTTAAAAAATAATTCTCTACAACACAAAAATCATATGATTATCTTTTTCAAGTATGCTCTTGCATGGTTCTCATGAAATTTTGAAGCATTGCATTATCTTATTCAAATACTCATTCTTATTAAATCATAATTAGATGGATGATACCTCACTCTTCTTCAATGCTATAAATAATGGGTCACATTTGAAATTAGTTCATTGAACTTTGGATCAGTTTAACAATCGTCTGAATTGCATTCTCTGTTAACTATGGATAACTTCTTCATCTCCTTCTTCATTTTAAAAAATAATAACAACTATTGACAACAAATAAAATCATCATAAACAATGTTTTACCAATCATATTCAACTATTTATTTTGTTTTAAATAATCTAATGTTCTCATTAAATGAATATGTCAATGTCAAAATGAGAATCTTATATCTCCCATTTACTTCTTTTTCTCCCACATAAAATTTCAAATATTCATTTCACTTTCTCTCCCCCTTATTGTTAAGAAATACAATGTCCATAAAAAGGGTATCAGTCCATTCTTATGCAATGTTCCATCAACCATTTAACTCTAAGTATACTTGAGCATTGCCCAGTTCAGAAAAAAATAGGATTTTATTTAGTCAAGAAAGCTATCCATTAACCACTGACCATGATACCTCCTGAGATCAGATCTCATACTTCTGTCTTCAATGGTTTTCCACTATCATTCCAGGATGAAGATATTTAATGTGATAGAAAATAATAAACTTGAAATTCATCCCCTCACTTCATCAAACCGATAAAAAAAATTCATGTGCAATTAGCAGAATAAGTGGCCTTAGGGCGCATTCATTCGTCTTATGTCACCGATTGACTTAGTTACTCCTCCTTTGTAAAAATATTATTATTTTGATTAACTAAGGATATGTGATTAAGAAATGAAATACCTTTGACAATGACATGTCATTGAATCAATTTCCTATGTAATTGAATTTTATTGCTACTGAATTTGATACTGATTGAAATAATAACTCTAAAATCTTCTTCATATATCTCCCCCTCAAGAGAACAACCCTTCTCATATTCAAAAATTGGGATCCCCAATAATATTAATATATGAATATTCATTGTATAATATATCCAATGGATGGAACATTCTTCATGTTTTATATCAATAGTTGATAGAAATAACTGATTTTAAGGTTCTCCTCCTGATATCTTTCTTTACCTTCAATTCCCTGTACTATCAAAATATATACAATACCCAAAGATATAATGGAATTAGGTGGATACTCCTTGCTTCTTCAATTTTAGCAGGAAGGTTGGGATGATTTTCTCAACCATGATACTTCATTTTCTACACTAATCACACTTGAACACATAATCATCAATACTAAATGTGGTTTTGAGGATCTCAATACTTATTCTATTTGTTGGTGTGTGAATCTTCTTTCTTCAAGAGATTTCCAAGAACTATAATCTTATGATACAACACTTACCATTTTGATAAAATAATCTTAGGTTGGAATATTTCCAATGTAGTTTTTAACAGTGCGATAAATCACTTTGCACCTCCCACATAGAACTTCATGAACATGAGAGTTTCCTTTTTTTGAACCTCTTATTCACTTTTTCTTCATCATGTGGAATATTCTAATTAATTTTCGTACTATCCTTAGAATTTTCATTTTCCTCCTTTCACATTATTTTCAATTCATTAGGCCATATAACCAATATGCCTTTAAAAAGTGTTGTGGCATGTATTTAATTTCCACATGGATTCTTCAGAGTTTCATCCTTTTTTTATTGTTCGTTTGAATGAAAAACCCATCATCTTCTTGGATTTAGAATCCAAGGACCTCTCAATTTTCATTATTTTAATCTTCATGGGAGATTTTTCATTTTCAAAATACTTCAAAATACTTCCAAATATAGCTTCTTTATTCGTTGAAAACTTTTATGGTCTTCTATTCTTATTATATTTGAATACATTATGAGATTAGCATGCACAATTCTTGTGACCACACCCACTATATACATCACAGATGTTGTCCAACATTCCAAATATATTTGCAGTATACAGATTCTTTTGGATCTGTGGTTGTTTCTTCTTCTTTTCAATCCTTCTCACCCTTGAGATAGGATTTATATGTGGTTTTACATTTATGGGAATTTACCTACAATTTAGTGGACAATGCCCGAATATGTTATAACATCCTCATTGATCCACAAATAGTGACATCTTGATATATTATGTGTTAGATTACTGAGCTTTATTCTTGATGTGTTGTGATCTATCTCGGGAACCATCTTCCACATTCTACATTCTATCCAACCTATCCATGGTGGTAATAATATCATTACTTTTCCTCATCAATAATTTTTTAGAGTTTGTCTTCCAAACTGTATTTTTTATAAATACAATTTTAGAAGAATTAGTACAAGATGGAATGGATGGAACCTTCACTTTCTCAACTTCTTGTGACAGATCAATGAGTGAAGTAATGATCTTATTTTCACATGTTGTAGCTATTTTTATAGTATAATCCTCCAACGAAAATTGAGTACTTGAAGAAACTATTTCATTCTTTTATGGAGTCTCAATATGTCTCTTCTCAATGTTGTTTTACTCAACTTCCAACTCTAGACATCTCATATTGAGGATGAATTTTTGGTCTTGAATCATAGTCATCATATCTTAACAAGCCTTATTAAATAGTTCAACTTCCTCTTCATGTATATTTACTTTGTTTTCTAACAATGAGTAATGTTATCTGATCTTCATGAAATTTTCTTCCCGATCTAAATTTCTAACTTTTGTACTCCTTGTTAGTTAATCTTCATTTGAATTGATATTATATTCCAGAGTCTTATTGACTCTCATTTTATCCCCAAATTCATTGAGCCATTTTGAGGATCTTATTTCAATTTCAATTTTTTTTTCTTCAATCGGTCCAACCAATCTCAAGAGGATTAGACATTCAACAATTTTTTCTTGCAAGCCCTTATCCAAAGGATAATTTTATTCTTCAATTTGGGTGACATCTTCTTGAATACATTGAAATAATCCACAACCAATGGACGCCATTTATTTTGGGATATAATTAATAATAACTCCTAATCTTCCAACTGATAATTCATGAATGGTTTTAGATTGATCATCATAGCTTCTGCTAGAATTTTCATCATGAGAATAGTTTTCAAATGTATTAGCAAATATCTCATGATCACTAGAAGTAGGAAGGTTGTCCATATTCTTGGTGAAAACATGATCCACCATATAATTACTTTCTGTTTCTAATATTCCCTTAATGTATGCAAGGTATTAAGATACAAATACATCCTCTTCTTTAGATAACAAAGACTTCATATTCATATTTATCTTCTAATTCTTTTTCTTATTCATCATGGTTTTGGTATATATTCAGTTTTTCTCAGATATTACTGAATCTTAACTAAAAATAAACATCATTGATAACTTTGGAATGAAATCCATGTCTTCCAAAGAGAAAAACTTCACTATAGGGAATCCAAAATAGGTTAACATTCTCTCTGATACTAATTGAGAGGAATGGTTTTGGATTTTCCAAACACTAATAGGGGGTGAATCAGTGTTTAGAACTTTTTAAACCAATCTCATCTTTTTATCAATGCACCTATTGACCTGTTACTTTATTGATTCTATTATTCTCTTTTCCAAGTAGAATGCAATATTATAAAAGAAGTAAAAATATGCACATAATATTTTTACAAGGTTCACCACTCAGTAAGAGAATATATGTCTTTTCCATGTATGGTAATGACCAATACACATATTCTGCACTATAATGTAGTAACTTGTTACAGTGTTTGACTAGGAAAACAATATTCTAGTCACTGTGAATCCCTACACATGGAGTAGAGAAGGAAATAATCTATTCCCAGTGTTTCTCTCTACACTCAGAGGGGGAAAAGAAAAACAATCCTCTTCTAACTTGCTACAAGTAGGATAAACCCTTAAAATCATTGGTTCATTATACTGCTGGTGTAGACAGTCTCTTACAACCTCTAGGTATCTCTTTATAATTCCTCTGAAGACAGTCTTCTCTCTATTAATGGAATTAGCAAAACCAAATGAATCTTCCAAATGTTGAAACCTATTGGATTCTATAGTGATACATTGTTATTCTAGAAAATAATTATTATCCTTATTACTTACATAATAGCATGAAAGTACCCAATCGCTTCTTTCTCTACAACAAACCTATAGGCTACACAGTCCTCTTCTTCTACTTATTTAAGGAAAAAACAGCTGTACTGAAACCAACTATTATTCTCACTTTCTCATTCAGTGAAAAAACCAACTGCACTACATTATTCTTCTTATTCATTCTAGAATAAGATGTTCTCTTTATGATTGTTAAATCAATGAAGTCCAGCTCAATATAGCGTTATAACAGTAGACCAGAAGCTGGTAAGAACTTTTGGCACAACTCAGAGCTTGTGCGCCAATCCTTACTTGTGGGCCAGCATGCTTGCATGCATCCCTACTCGTGAGCCACCAACAAATTGTGCACCACAATTTTTCACAACTCACAACTTTCACACCACTTCGGGCATTGACACAACATACTTGTTGAACACAACTACCTGCTTGCACGCCTCTTATAAATTCAGTGCCACGCCTGCTTGCTCACCACTCTGGTTGTGTGCCTCCCTACATGCACACATTATGAATAACTCCTGATTTGCGTGACACTTCACCATGTGTGCCACTATCTACTACATGCACGATCAGAGCTAAAATTATCTCTTAATTTTTTAGCCTCAAAAGATGAGGAGGGAAGCTGTCTATTTAGAAGCATTTTGCTGACCCTGTGCATGAGGAATGAAACTCAACTTGTGCACTATTTTATTACTTGTCTGTCTCTCTATCACTTGTGTGTCTCTCCATTACATGCGATCCGCTCCATCACATTCACTCCACATTCTTTCCTTTTAAATATTTTGATGTGATGATGTTAAAATATGACTTTCACGCAACATACACTAGTGCAACACTTATACTTGTTCCCCACTTTATGACACGAGTGCCAATCATTAACATGCGCACCACATTCATTCCTTTGTCATATTTTAATGTGATGGTCTTGAAATATTTTGTGCACATAACATACAATTTCATGCCACTAATACTTGTTCTTCACACTTGCACACCACTTATACGTGCATGCCACACTTGCGCACCACTTATATATTCACGCCACATTCTTTCCTTATATAAATACACTTATTTTCTCCCCCTAGCCTTCATAAGTCTTGCATCACATGTTATCCAAACATATGATATTTGGGAAATAAAAATAAGCATACCATCAACATAGTTTTGTCTATTATCATAGTTCCAATCCCAAGCACTACTTCGTGTCTTATCATTATTTTCAACAATCATCCTTCTTTATTATTATAATTTTTGGAATATTAATTCCAAAGTACATCCTCATCCCCACATAAAATTCTCAATACCATCTGGATTAATAATTACAAAGAACTCCAATCACCTC
Source organism: Viscum album (assembly GCA_963277665.1). Taxonomy (NCBI): domain Eukaryota; kingdom Viridiplantae; phylum Streptophyta; class Magnoliopsida; order Santalales; family Viscaceae; genus Viscum; species Viscum album. Next base: position 1,630,599,244 of record OY728159.1, read on the forward strand.
TCCTCATCTAAAAGTAGAGGATTAAGGCTTCTTCAAACACCTAAAATGTTGTAGACATTGTATCACCATTGATACATGTATTTTTTATATTATGAATAGTGAAATAGTCATCTGATTTCAAGGATATGGGTAATCCATGATCATATTAGAATAATAAGACCTTACACACTCTCTATTCTTCTTGAACAATCATTTTCTACTTCGTAAAAATCATATCATTCTTTTCATAAATAAATCTCTTGAATGGTTCTCAAAAAATCATGAAGCATTTCATGATCTTATTCAATTCCTCAATCTTGTTTAATTATCCTTAGATGGATGATAATTCACTATTCTTCATTGTTGTGAACAATTTGTATCCTTTGACACATGTTCTTTGAATGTGGTATCATTTCAACAATCATCTGTATTGCATTCTCCATTAACTATGGAGAACCTCTTCATATACTTCTTCATTTTGACCAGTATTGCCATCTGTTGACAACAAATACAATATTCATACAGAATGTGGTCACAATAAGAAAGAGGCACGAATAAAGGTCTAAATTCTACTTAGATGACATGTGATTATTATAACAAGATTCCTATGACCAAGACATTATCCAAAATCTAAAAAATAACAAATATAAATTCTTGAATAGTGTGTGTTTGTATGATTTACCCAAGAAGGTCACACAGGTAATATATTATAGTGGAATTACCCAGTGTGATTCCTCATAATGTAAAGGAATGATGAAGTCAGAGAGTGTTGAATGATACAGTCACAAGTCAATTGTTTTAAAAACTCAAATAGATAGAGTGAGACTAGAAGCTTTCCAAGGAAAAAACAAATAATGTGGTGACAGTTAATATTGATGAGAAGTCATCTACATATGATTAATAGAAATTTATGAAGTGTGAACAATCATGGGATGGCATAAAACAATACATGAAAATTCGACTAACCCAATAGATGAAGGTGAACTCTTAGAAATTAATGAAGGAAAAATCATCCATATATGATATTAAAAGGATGAAGGACAATGTAGGGTAGAGAGGAAACACAAATATTCTATTTTACTAATGAGGAAAAAATTAGTCCCTCATTATCCACATATATATATCTATTATTTGGTACAAACATTGATGGAATTAATGTATATTAACACATCCCTTGTGGGGGAGATTATCTGAATTAAATTTATTAAATATTCACAAATTTGTTGAATCTAATAATCACACTTATATTAATAAAATGTTTGAAAAAAACAATCATCAAAAGAGTGTTATTATTCAACTAAAGGGGGAGAGTAATATGTTTTTTTACCTGAACTTTCTATTTTGTTTTTTGAGATTTGTGTAGGAAATCACTTGAAAACTCATTCTAAAATATCTCATGAAATAATTTCTTTTTAATAAGTTTTATAATGGTGTTACATTTTAGAATATTTTTAACATTCCACCCCTCCACATTGGTTTGAGGATCAACAAAGAAGATATTAGACTTCATGTGACATCCCCAAGGAAACAAATGTTTGTAATAAATTCTAAGAGTATGAAAACACATGGGGGATGGTTTCAAATTTTAATTTTAAAACAAATAAGCCATATAAATAACAACAAAACAATGAACTATATGATGCATGACTAAAAAATACAACCCAAATCATAAAATACCAATAATAATATAAAAGTAAAAGTAAAAAACCATAATACATACTTAATGTAGACCAAAACACCACACAAAAAATCCAAAGTGACATCAACCAGTAACACCCAAACCTTTCCAAGATCCAAATACAAATTCCAAGACCAAGGTACGAGAAGCATCACTAAAGAAAAAAGAAATCATTATTTTACCTATGTCCTGATAGATGATATCTAAAAATAAAAAATAGTTACCAAGAAGGGTGTATGCCTATAATCAATTGGAGGTCCCATTGAATACCAACTGATACCATTAGGAAAAAACATGTTAGAATATTTTATGAAACCATTTTAAGATGTAATTATTGTTTATATAAAATAAATAAAATAGTTTTCCCTTAGAATCATCAACAAAGACTTCATAATATTTTAGTTTGATTTGGAAACTTATTTTACATGTTCGCACACGCAACAACACAAACACACTCAAGATTTGTGTCACCATTGATAGTGTAACTTCAAATCCATACTGTGTCGCATTTCTTGTAGTGGCACTTCAGGACCATTGTCCATCCCATTTAACTCACACTAGAACATTTATTCCAACATAATTCCATGTCATTTCAATTAGAAAATATATTCATTTAATGAAATTGAAAAAATACTTTACATACTTAAAACAAGACATAATTTTAAGATCATCAATTTTAAATTATTAAATAACGGCTTTCTAAAAACAAATCAAAATTCCATAATTTCTAAGACAGTACCAAAATAATATTTCTATCATGAATTATAACATAATTTCAACACCATTCAAGTGGTATTATTTAATTAAAACATTGAATAATTTTCAAAATTATGTGGTGTTGATTGAGAATCCACGTACCTTCCATGCACTAGAAAAAACAAATAATGACATTAAAAATCTTCAAATTTGATCAAAACTCATATTCCCATCTATGGATCCAAACTGATTTCAACATAAAACCATTCATAACATGTAAATATATTCAAAATCGAGTAGATATATTGTTCCAAGATATATAATTACCATGAATATTAGAATGAAGAAGGTGGATCATACACTTACCAACAAATCATGGAATCCAACAGACATTTAATTTCTTACAAATCACTCCGATGTCAAAGTGGACCATCACTCATTCGTTGAGAGGAAACGAAATTTGAGTTATTGGAGGATTAATGAAAATTTTTTCAAAAGGAAAAATTATAATTAGATCATCATTTTTAGAGGGCCAACTATAATCCACATAGATAGGATGTACATTTTGAAAAACGATGAACCAAAAATGTGGTAAAACAGCTTATAAACATACCTCATATGGTTGTCTCGCACAGTTTGAAAAACATTGTGCCAAATTTTTATTTCCTTCTATTTCATAATTCATGGAATCTACTTTGTATTAAAATGATTAATCTAAACATTATGATAACTATGCACCTAACTAGTGTCTATTGTCTTCTATCACACTTTTTTGTTGAGATTCTTTATATATTTTATTTTCCATGCTCAAAAATTGCGCCTCTAGAGAAGCCTCCAAAATGTTCCAAACCCCCAGGAAACCTCCAAAAACATAACCCAAATATTATTTATAAAATAAAAATGAATAATGTGTCATGTACTAGAAATATAGGATTATAAATTCTCCCAACTATTGGTATTTCTATCCTCAGAACGTATTATTCCATTGTTTTCCTAGAAGATTTTGGGCCATTTGTCCTACGTTTCATTTTCATGATCTATGATTTATTCGAAAATATTACCATATTTCAATAAAAACAGCATTAGACTATTTTTTTACCATACATTATATTCTTATAGAATTTCCTTAATCTTAGTCAGCACGTGAATCATTTTAGTATCAGTCTCCAGTTCAACATGATCAGATTGATTCACATGGTGAAGATCATATTGATAATTCTTCAACTGAGATCCATGAAACACATTGTGTACTGTACTGAACAACTGTATCAAATCCATCTGATATACTACCTCACCAGATTTTTCATGTATCTCAAAAGTACTTATGTATCTAGGAGATAATTTTCCCCCCTTATTGAAATGAAAATTTCCATGCCTTGGAGATATTCAGAAGGACACATGATCACTCAATTTAGGAGAAAAAAATATTTGAGGATGATATTCATATAATTTATGACAACTATGAGCCATCTCCATTATCTTTCTGATAAAATAAATCATCATTTTTCCTCTTCTACATGTTTGTGTCCAATTAATAATGTATCAACTATTTCCAACAAACAAAGTGGGGAAAACCCTACATTCCTATAAAATTGTTTAAAAGAATGCATATATATATCTGTGATAACTGATATTTTATATTAACTACACTAATGGTATATATTTCTCCCATGAAACCCCAAAATCCATTACACAAGATGTTATCATATCCTATAATGGTGGGATTGTCGATTCAGACTTTCGTCCATTTTAAGATGATAAGCCGTACTCATAGTCAACTGTGTTACATGGGATTTTTTTATCAAGGATTCCAAAATAGACTTATAGATGATTATATAAAACCACATTTATTTAATTGATCATTGTTCCATTCATTGAGAAGAAACTGTTGTGGGGAAATGTTGGTTCTAGCGTGATATCCAAAATACACCAATGTATTAATTTTCAACAAAGTGGAAAAATAATATCTGCAATATTAACTAATAAGCATTTATAAAAAAATACAAATGGGTATATTGAAGTGTAATTTGACTGAATTTTAGTTATTGGTAACTTGGTTGGATGACATGGTTGTGAAGAGGTATCAATATTCTTTTAGGTAAGTGATGAATCTTATAAGATTGAAATGAAAACATCCTCATCCCAAATGTGATCTTTGATGAACCATTATTCATGATGAAGACATGTGATAATTTTTTTGGGAGTTCTCATATAGTTTACAACATGTGAACTATTGAAAATGAATCACATCTTAGGGATTCTAAATTATAAACAAAAAATGAGGTTTATTTGATGATTAATATTTTTAGAAATAATTATTGATTTAAAAAGTAAATGAATTAATAAATTTATGTTGATTATTTTCAATTTATAATATTCAAATTTAAAAAATAAGAAAGTGGATATTGGAATTTTATATAAGGAATTTAGGTTTCTTGGCATGCTCTATATTTTATAACACATTATTGGAATTTTATTGACAATTTTCCAACCACACATAAAAATGAAAAGGGGCCAAACCCATACATAGGTAGGTAGTCAACCACTATCTTGAAATGGTGAAAATAATATGTTATTTTAGTGAGAACATAGAGACTTTATGTTTTCTATGGGTTAAGCACACATGTGTGGGTGACTGGGCCTAAACCAAGGGGGTGTGTAATGTATGTGGCCTATGTGTGCAAGTTTATCTGGGTGCCAACACTATTGATGTCTTGAGATATCAATGGAATGAAAAATATTATAAGGGACTAAAAAGTGAATGATTCAATGATGTGTGATTTAGATGGGGCATCCATTGTAATTACATCACTAAAAAAATACCAAATTACTTTTTACACATATGATGAGATCTCTCCATGTTGTTTGATCTCCACCAAGAGATCATGTTATTACTTTAGTTTAATGGTTATTCAAGCCATTATTGTTTTTTATTAAATATATTACATTTATTAATTCAATAATTTGGAGAAAATTTTGTTAAAAATGATTACTTAAAAAGATTTATGGATCATCTTGCTTTGTTATCATGAATAAAATGAAGTCCAAACCAAGAAGAAACATGTTAGAAGTAAATATTTCTTACAGTGATGGTGATTGTCTTAGTTTCATAAGATATTTAGTTGGTTAACATAGGTAGAGGAGAAATTTAGTGAAGTAATGTTTTTATGGTTTCTATATAAATTCCCCACAAGATGAGATAAACACATATTTGAGATAGGATTTTATATAAATGATAGTGAAATAGAGGAAAATTTTTTTCTCTATAATCACATATGGTATTCTTAAATTTGAGTATGGTATTTCTAGGCCATCATGAACAGTTGATAATTTTTTGATTCCATGAACAAATGCACAAAACATTACTATGTAACATAAAGGAGAAAGAAGAACATTACTCACATATACTGCTACAAGAATAGATTTAGATGATATATTGGTAATATGAAGATAAAATAAATTTCACATGATCTCCGATCACAATGCCATTATGTGAATATGATTCAAGAAAATATAACTAGATGACACTCTGAAAACTAGAGACATTTTTTCACATGAAAAAGAGGAGTAATATTTGTAAATTTTTTATGGTTTTGAGAATTATTTGTGCATTATATATGAAATATTAAATCAAGAAATAATGTTATTTGTTACTGTGAAATTAATAATAGAAGAAGATAAAGAAATAAGGATCTTTACTACAAAATATTATATAGGATTACATAATTTGTTTGCATTCATTGTAGACAATTCATAATACAATGTGCTTGAATAATGTGTATTAAGCCAAAAAATTAAATAAAACATTAATGAAATATATTTTGTTTTCATTATTTCACAAAATACAAATAATAATGTGAGACGACCTTGTAATGTATTACACATTCATTATGTTTGAGAAATACACACGTGGTATTATTTTCAAGTATAGTGTGACGTGATTTGAAACTCAGCCATATAGAGTAGAAGAAGATTTCATATATGATTAATTAGTGTGTGGAGATTAGTTAATATCATATGAATATTACTAAACTGTTAGGGATACCTGGTCTTCCGTTGAATAAATAATATTATACTAGACATTCCTTTATGGAGGCAACTGGTCATTTATCGGTGATCAAAAATAATTGAGCAAAACCAGTAAGTTGAAAAGGTACATGTATAGAAATACAAGAAATTTTCATTTTGTAATATCATGGAGTAAGACCAATATACAATATTAAAATGTATTAACAGAGAAAATAAGAATAATTTTGTGATGAGGGGATATTTACAATTGTTGAATAGGCTTGAGAGACTAGGTGTCTTACTAGTATAACAATTTGGCAGTCTAACCAATTAGAGAAGACGAATGGGATTTCTAGGGGGTATAACTAGGATCTACTAGAGGAATGAATAATTATGGTATTAGCAATTCCTTCCTAAAAAATTGTATTTGATAACAATATTATAGTAGAGAATCAACGTTGTTGGGTCTAACCAACATGGAATATAGTTCGTATTTATTTTTATTATTACATAAACTTGTGTGTTTTTCATTCTCTTTTATTATTTATTGTAGGGAGAGGATAAGAATTATAGATGATGTATTGAGACATTATTCAGTATCAAATTATTAAATAGAACGAATGAATTTTTAAAAAATTGTATACGACTAATGCACCACACCCCCCTCTCAGCGGTACCTAATAGATCCTTGAATACTACTCAGTGATATTTACTGTTTCTAATTGATAATATCCCAATTAATATAATTATGTTACCCATGATATTTTTCTAGAATTGGTATTGTTTTCCCTATAATTTTGTCAATATCACCTCATTAGAGAGAGACTTATGGTCTTCACCTATTACAAAATCTTGAGGTATATCTTATCTCAATGTTATATGAAACTATTTTATTGTAGGTGGATGGAGTTATATAAGGAAAATGAATTTTTTTTATCTTTTTCACATTGGATATTTAATATAATAGTTTATCTGTAGGCCATAAATTCATATGGTGATATTGTTATTTAATATCGAGATACATGAAGTATGATGGTGGATATTTTTTCCATTCGTACTGATATAGTGGAGGATAGTGGAAAAGAAAAACAATATCATATGATAATTAATTCCTCATTATTTCAATAGACTATGGAGTCGTAGCTGGGAGATATTTAGGTGGATGGTGGGATTTATCATATCGCTTGGGGTGACGCCTCTAATTGTTTGATAGATGATGATCAACATCAAATGTTTGCCAGGGGTATTTTTTTTATTTCAATGATTTGGAGGTGGATCATCATGAATTTAATAGTTATCCTCTAGTATTTCATCATTATGTATCCAAGATATATCATTTATTGAATAATTTATTCTAGTGTTCAATGAGGAAGATGTTTTTGCAAAGATCATCTCTTAGTGTATGGTTTTTCCAAGAACAGTGGTTGAGAATCATGTTCATGGTGGGTTTCTATAGCCAATATATTTATCTATGTGACACTATGGGACCATATCAATATATTTTATCAGATGTTTTCCTTAAGCTTAGTGAATATGTGGTACTATCTATATGACTTTGGATTTGACGATGAAGCTTGATCATTTCATGGGAATTAAAAAATTACCAATTTATGATGAATTAGTAATGTTTTATGTGGATTATGATTTTTTAATTAACGATATATCCATGATTACAGTCTTTGAATGTTATCATTATTTATCCTCACATGTTTGGAAAGTTAATAAACATGTTTTTGGCTCTATTTATTTCCATTAAAATACATTTCCTCCTCATTTAGTTATTCAGTTGGAGTGTACTATTCAAACACTAGAGGACATGTTTTGTAATTTTTTTTAGATTGTGATGGTTTTGTGTGAAAAACCGTCCATTGGATTAGTTTACATATTATTTTAGTTGATATTATTCTATTTTAATTTCTATCTTTAAATCCTTTTATAGGAATTCCTATAAATATCATTTATTATAAGAAGTGGTTTGAGAGTAATTGATTGTTGTAATGAGGGTATTTAGATCTTGGTGGGGAAGGTGGTAATGATATTTGTGTAGATGAAGGTTACTTACAATCATTAAATGTTTTTTGTTAATCAATTGTACAGACCACTAGAATTTTATATCGGAGATCATGTGTTCTTAAAGGTTAGTTCCTATCAATGGTAGTTGAGGTAAATTTAAGGTAGTAATATTTCCCTAAAATTTTAGACCATTCTATGCATTAGATAATATTAAAGAGGTTGCATATCTATTGTAAATTTATCAATAAAAATTATTTATTCTTGAGATCTTCCGTGTATCATTGCATTACTTGTATATTCATGAAGAAACAAATATTGGTGATTGGGGTGGGTAAAATACTATGGATGCTATGATGGTCATAAAATATATGGTCTATATTTATGATTGATTATAGAAATTGTGATGTGGGATTATTATTCCCTTAGTTCAATACTAATAGATTAAACATTTATCAAATTATTTTATATGGTAATATGAATCACAGATTCATGATAAATATAGATTATTGTTTTGAATTTTTGTTTTAATGAAAATATTCTTGATTCCATTTTTATATTATTGATGTTTCTTCTCTTATTGGTTCTTGTTTCTTTTGGTTGATTGTGTTATTTCTTACTTGAGTAGAATATTATAAGTTTTTGATTCGTGTCCAGTTTGTTTTGTTATAGTTTTTTTTATTTTCAAGTATGATATTAATTCAATAGGTATCTATTTTAAAGGGTTGAAAATTACTTGGAAAGTAACATTGTACTTTTTCAAGTCATTGGAGGTGTTAAGATGATGGTTATGGTATATCTGGTTGATGGAATTTTAGTTTTCACTTCCTATGTGTCCCAAAATCATGTTATTGAGAATCTTATTATATTTAGTAGTTCATTATGTCACTGTAGGCATGGATTTCTGTAATGATTAATAGGATAATTGAATTGAGGTATGTGACACTAGTTTTGATAGGGGATATTCAATTTTTGTTGTTTCATTCCATGAAAGATGCTATTTTGTAGAGCATGGCCTCTATTGAATCTTGGTGGAATGTATGAAATTAGGGGTGTCATGACACCTGTTTTGGTTGATGTGGATGTTTTATTCGTTGGTCGTCAGTGTTATTTAGTACTGTTAATAATATAGACTTATTGAAATACCAGAGATGATTCCCATATGTTATGGTGGTTCTAATATCAGGTTTGGGTGTCATGTATGAAATAACCATTTCGAAGACCATATAACAATGGTGGTGGTTTAAATAATTGTAATAGAAAAATATCAATAATATTCATTGATATTTCAATTTCAAATGGTATTTATTTATGATCTATATTAATTTTACTCTATTATATGATGGAGAGTTGTTGACCATAAAATATATGGGTCACCCAATGTTTATCTGACATAGGGATCAACCTATCCTATTGCGTAAATTTTTTTCTTCTTCCTCAAACCCTGGAAAACCAATGCTTCCTCTTGACTCCCATTTAGTAATTTTATCAAAATCAAAAACATCATATTCAATGTGGTCAATTTCTCTTTGATTCTTGGTAACATATAATATATATTTCTCTAATTCTTCTTCTTACTCTATTTCTCAAAGTTTTCTGTAATGGTATTTTAATATTTTATTAAAAATGTTGGCCATAGTTTTAATATGACTTTAATGTTGCTTGATCCTATGAACCCGTTGAGTATTTCTATGATAGACCATTAATTTTACCCCATATTATAAATTAATTTTAAAAAATTCTAAAAATGTTAGGGATTTAATATCTCTTTGATTTTAATTATAATATATGTGTAATTACCAATTTTAGGACTTTATTGGAATGATGTTTTTGATTAACCTTATGTAGGCGATGAAATGGTTCAGGGAAATTAAAATATATGATAATGATTTCATGTACATTATGTGTTCATCCATGTTATTTCTAGTATATTGTTTTATATATTTTTTGATAAGCATGTTGTTTTGTTTCACATATTTATAATTATTAATATTATTGAAATGTTTTATAATTGTTTATAATTGGATAATCATATATAACATACAATGAAACAGGAGGTGTCTAAATCTAGAATTATCAAAGATATTTTTATGAATATATTGATAAAAATTCATGGAATTATGATTAAAGGATACTATTTTATGTGATTAACTAATTTGAATGTTGTTTTTTTATTGTTCATTGGGTTATAATGATTGGGGTCAGAGAGGTAATGTTTTGATTTTTTGAGGTTATGCCGGTGATGATGTTTGTTAATCATTATAATGTTGGTTTGATTGGTTAGTGTAGAAAGTGTATGATACTATGTATATAGTATCTTTTTTATGTTCAATGTTCACTGATGTTGAGTTTTAGTTGATGGAGTAGTTATTTCATATACTCCCAGAAATATGGTATGGTAATGACCATAATGGAATGATAAGTGGGAAATAAAAAATTATAAAAAGAGGGTGGTTAATGAAATTTAGAACATGATTATTACTATTATTTAATTAGTGGCTGAAATAAATGTTCCTAATGGATAGAAAGGATGATATAAATCAATGAAATACTATAATAATGATAATGTTTCCTTTAACAAAAAATCAATAAATTCAAAATGATTTCATAAATTTATATGTTATAAATTATGTGATACTATTATGTAGTGTATGTGTTTTTTTTCTTATAATGTTCAGTATTGGAATATTTTTAGTGTTTTGAAGTGGTGATAAAGTGAATTTTTATGACATTGTAATAGTTTCATTTCCTTTAATAGTAGACATGATGGTTGGGGTTGTATGGCCTATTAGAGCCTCTATTGTTTCATGTCATTTAATCCAAACCACCACATATGTTCCACAACCTTATAAATTTCCATATGATGTCATGTATTCTAAAATATATTCCCCTAAATTTATATTTTAGGTAATAGAACTTGCTGATTACCCTCCCTTATCAAATATCTCTCCTAGAAATAGTGTGGGCTCTGATGTGCTAAGTACTAAAATAAGATATAATGGATTCATTTTAGTTAATGATGTTGTGGTTGTGATGTGGATATATGTTGGTGGATGTACATGGAAGGGGGGACATGAATATTACTTCGTATAAATGTTACCCTTCTATGACAAGGATGTGATTCATATCTTTGATGTAGTTATATGTAACGTGGTTGCGTTTTTAGTTTTATATGGATATGGATGTTTTTTATGAAGTTATGTATATGATATAAGTATGTCGATATATGGATATATAAGGTATAGAAGCACCATGATGCATCTCATGGTGGATTGAGGTTGACTATTTTCATGGGGAAAGTGGATTTGTGGTACCATCTTGATATATTATTTTGGTATCACATGAATATAACTTTATTAGATATTGGTTGAATGATACTTAGAGATAATGGGTAATTGTTGAAAAGATATTAGGGTCAATTTTCCACTAAATTTATTTCATTGTTTCATTATAGTGAATCTTGTAGATTACACGAGAGGATTTTGAAGTGATCTTAAGAAATACATTTATAAGATGTCATACAATTATATATACACATGTATCTTTTATTTTTTATATACAATAGGGAGTTCATGATTATGCTTCACCTTACTAGATCATAGAGGTTGTTATCAGTGTAAACTAATTTTTAAAGCATAATTCCTTTTAGAGTTGGATATTATATTTTTTTTGATTTTTGAACTTTTAATTAGGTGGAATGTTTAATCAGAGAACCAAGGATGATATTTTAATCATAAGAGTTCAACTATCCTGAAATGATGAATTTTGTATATTTTTAGTCATAATAGGTTAATCAGGTTCACATATGAGTATCGGGAGGTTAATGTTGATTTTTTTCTCATAAAGATTTACACACCATGTGAACAATTTGGTGTGAATAGTTTAATGGAAATAATTCAAAAAACATATCTTAGGGAGATATCATGTTCTTTTTATATACCGTATAATTGTTTTTCGGTTATATAACAATTTGGTGGAATCTGTGTCGGTATCGTAGGAAAATATGAAATAACTCTTGGACATGGGGCATGATACATGGTTTTCAAATGACTATAGAAAAATGAATGTTGCCATGGTTTTTTTCCTGGTCGGCATATGATGTGGAAAATCAAGAAGAACAATCATGTGATGTGTGTAACCATGGATAATGCTTATCATTTTGTTACTACATAGTCTGATTAGATATTTCCTTCTATATCTACCTATGAGCCCCTAATCAAGAAGATTGGGAGATCATATTACAAAAGTAAAAGTTCTTATGTAATTTACAATGATATCTTCATAATGGATTCATTAATAGAATACTCTCTAAAACATAACAATTAAGAATAGTCATGTGATAATACATTACATAATAGTTAAAAAAAATTGATATTATAGTTTTAAAATTTTCGTTCTCGATTAATGTGTCTTTATTTTATGTAAAACATCCAAATGTCATATTTTTATTTTCATATAGGTGGTTACAATGGAATCAAACACAACTAATATTTTCCAGGAAAGAATAGCACACATTACCATCTTAAAATCATAATGTTTTATACCAATACATTGAATTTAGTTACCATATAGTAAAATTAATATACTTCATATTGTTTCATGGGTATCATCGTGAATTTTATTTTGAGGTAAAGACATCTTAATTTTCATTTTATACCCCTTTTTTAGCCTTGTTAATATTCCTAAGGAAGTTACATAGATTACAATTGTGTCTATGGCTTGTTTAGAGCCCAGAATTGTGGATATTTGAGGAAACAACTTGGCTAAATGGTTTGTAAAAACATTGTATCATAGTCTGCATGATTGGAAAAAATGTGAGGGGTGATAAATGGCTCTACTATGGGAAGTGCAGGATATGAGAACTGTTTTCCTAACAATCCACAACATCCAATTTGGGGTGTGTTCCATTGGAAGAGGGTTATGCCTATTTCTAGCATGGATAGACAAAAAACTCTCCCAAACTATGTTGGCTGCTATCCTTGGATAGTAGCTAGAGTAATATTTGACCAATTGTGCACCTCATTAAATTTTTGGGTATTTAATATTTTTCATTTATCCTTTAATAACTCAACGACCTTTATTATTCCCATAATTAGATAATAGGAACTCCTCTCGTAGGTTCCCTCCATTCATCTCTCTATGTTTTGGGAGATATTATTTGTTCGATGTATTATCGAGACACCATTCATGTTTTTGGATCCATTGAAGTAATATATATGATCCACTTTTTTATTTATATGATTTATCTTTCCATATTTGGATATATTTTCATTTGAGTTAATAGTGCCAATTTTCAGGCCTTTCACATATTCTTCTTCTTCCTCCTGATCCACAAAAAATATATGGGTAGATACTGGATGAAGAGAGTACTATAATCATATAGTATGTAGTATATTTATATTTCCATAAATATAATTTTATTTTATCAGGCTTCATTATTCCACAAATTGGAATCCTCTGGGATCACACTTGTTATGTTTATTTAATTAAATTAAATGTATTTCCATGCTTATTACACTCATAGATTATAAAGAATTATTATCATTGGACGATCACATTGAGCTGTGACACACCTATAGGTGTAACCTTCAATAAAGGATTAAATTCATTATATTTAGAAGAGAATTAAACCACCAATTTAGTAGCATATTTTCACATGTGATTAATACTATGTAATATGAAATAATTTAAGGAAAATTATTTTCTATATGTTAGTCCCTTGTGATTTATGCCACACCTTGAATTACATGGATAAAAACGGATTAGACAACTTGATTAAAGTATTTTTCTTATAATTATTTTTTGAAATAGTATGAGTTTTTTTATAGATAAACAATACCTTCTAATCAAGATGAGGGTGATACAAGGGCTTTGATTTAATGGTTCCTTTGTTGGGATCATTTTTTTATATTCCAAACATGTTATGTAATATAAATACATCAGGTTTTGCATTTTTAACCATATAGAATTCCTTGTATGTGATCACTGGGTGTATTGCCTACCTATTAGTGGGAGATACAGATTCCCTTAGTGAGATACCTTGAATAGGCTATGTGGAAAGATAATAATACCCTACTTGGGGTGATACTTAGTCCCTTATGTGAAATACTTGTGAAGAGTTAGGAGGGTTATTCTTACACTATAATGAGAGAGATTCTTGGGATTCTATTTAAAGATCTCCTTGGAAGAAGTCTTAAACTGATGCGTACATATAGAGATCTATGAGTGATTCATGGTATTCATTTTTATGGATCACATTGTACATGCTTAGAATTTCATTTATTAAAAACAATAAATCCATAATAGTTAATCCAAAGATGCATATACGAGTCTAATAACATGCTTCGATGTGGTATAATCATGAAACATGATTTATTATCACCATTATTACACCATTATCATGTTTTATAGGTTAAATTTGGTTTATAGATATTTTTATTTGGCTGAATATTGTTGTGTTGGTCAGGTATCCCAAGAGGAATCCGGATTGATGTTTTTTAATGTATTTTTTCCCTTTAAATCATCGTGTACTTTCATAGTGGTAATTTTATATACATAGAATGTATAATTATAGAAAACATTTATTACGTCCTGCTGAGTATATCTAACCCCCTGTTCCACATACCGTTGGTTGTCAAAAAGTCTTATTTGATTACAGAGATAGATTGAGGGAAGAACCCAACTTTTGATGTTTGAGTTTTAATACTAGGATGGAGTACGGGAGAAGAGGGATAAGCCTATGATCATGCTGCTAGTGGGGAAATCTGTTTGTCTCTTTTTATTTTTGATTATAATGTTACATAATTTTGTACTCATGTATCCCATGTACTTATATTTAAAACACAATTGAATGGTCATCATTTTTTATATGACACCGATTCAACATCTTCTTTTTTATTCATCTAGATGGTTTGTTATTACTCTATAGGTTATATATTATTTTTTCCATAGTATAAAATTATTATATATAGATATGTGTTACAATAATAAAGAGGGTATATTTTCCACAGAGGTTCATAACATATCCTCACTTCTTTTTGTTATCCACTAGCATATGGGGACGCATTCTTGAGTATATGTGGCCAATTGTCTTAGAGAACCACTTAGTGTCATCTAAGTTGAAATGATACAATGTCATATTAGAGAATATTCTTATGTTTCCTTTACTATATTAATATCATATTAGATACCATTAATTTCTCATGTTTTTTAAATGAGCCTACATCTTATAGTAGATATCCCATGTATAGGGGGGAACTACATTACCTGGGATGGGATGTTGTTTTTTTTGGAATGTGGAAATTGTAGTTGTACTGATTTTACATATGGGTGACACACATGTTTTGTGAAATTATTTTTGTTTCTATTATTATTATGTATTTTCTTTTCCTTACCCTAGTATGGTAAAAAGGTAATATCTCATGAATCATTATAGGCACTATAGGATTCATAAGTTTTGAAATTTCTTATACTGAATTTATAGTACTACATGCATCCCATGTATTGCCTATGATTATTATGAGTTCTTAGATTATCATACACTGGAATTGTACTATCATTTCATACTGCGAATGAGTAATCAGATCAATTAAATTGAACACATCAAAATAAATGGGGTTTTATTATATATATATTGATGATGACCCCTTAATTAGCACATTTTTTCATGTTTTATCAATATACCATTAGTTCTATGGGATGAAACATTAGATGATTTAAATGGTAATTTATGAATCATGTTCCTATATAAATTTGGAATGGTAGTTCTTCAATTAAAATTATTATCCTTCATATCATTCATCATGATACTAGCTGTAAGGGTGAGTCGTGGTTACATGACGTACCAAATAATATTTATAAAGAGTATGGGATATTATAAATTGGTAATAGTGACACATAAAACTAGTATATTATATCTTAATATATATAAATAATTATTAACTTTAATAAATTTAAAATTTTAAATAAAAATGGTACCACTGAATGGGGATTCCAATTGTATTGTAAGGGGTGTTTTCCTCTAATCCTAATAATTGAAACTCTATATACTATAACCTATAATGTTTGGTATGAGTTCTTGACCCGCACCTGACATTAGTAGTGGGGTATAAGAAGTGTCTATTCTAATATACTTTTTCTTTTCTTATCAACATGATCTATCTATAGAGGTAGGCAAAAATTAGTTACAAATTTATAGTAAGGATTAGTATCTATCATTTTCTTTTATAGTCAAATGTATATATCGTTAAATCTAATCCGAGGTGTTTTTTTAGAAATTTTAGAGCTATTCGTCAATGAAATCCTTGATTTATGATCAAATAGGTTATCCATAACTAGGCTAAGTAGGCGATTGGCCTTGAGCCACTGACATAACGTCTTGTAGTTCCATTAAAGGAACCTCATATATTTCCTTCACTAGTTGCCAATGCTCAGTTTCATGATATCGTATCTTAAATCATGAGAACCATAGATATTGTTCCATGACCTTCCCAAACTATGGTAGATATGACATGATAATTCCAGCAGCTTCATCCTCCCACAATATCATGGATATTAGTCTACAGGATTTTTAGTCATGGCTAGATGAAATTTTATTTATCTTCAGTCATACCGAGATGAATAGAAATTAAAAAGTCGATATTTATAAATATATTATCTATGAATCAACCTTGATTTGGTGGGACATTATCACTTATGCTGATAAAGAGTAGGTTATGATATGTGAGGACTTCTAGAGAGCCTTCTATGAATACTTATTTCCACAGATGTTGAGATAGAACCACACAAATGATTTAATGCACCTATAGCAGGGTGATTTTTCGGTGATATATAATTCAATATGTTTTACAAATATTTTTTATTATAAGACAAAACTGACCGATGAAAATTTGATGAATGAATGACGACTTTAGGAAGTACTTTCCTATACCATTCATTCATAGGTGAATGTCCTCCTTTTGACCATCGTCTCAGCGACAGTGAACTATTCCCTTATCATATTTCAAAACCAGAGGGAAATTGGCTTTGCGAGGAAGGGAGTTTTAGCTTTGAGGAAGGGATATGATTCCTAGAGTTTATGGAAACATCATTTCTGGACTTCTCTTGAAAGAGGTGTGAGCTAGATGGCACATACTGACATTTACATGGTGTGTCACCAATGCTGAATGCAATTCCATAAAAAGCCCCAATTTACAAGAAACCTACTTGAGTTCCAAGATTGAAATAGGATCGGTCACCTCTAACACATATGTATAATTTTTCTTATAATAAGCATTGAGATCGAATTTTTTCCGACCCCACATTCAGGTAAAGTATCAATAGATCCATGTCAGGTTGGGTTCCTATCTACTACTAGCCAATGAGGATGAGGAGGATGTAATGGATGAGGCAGTACTATTTAAAAGATAAATTTAGTGTAGAGAAGACCTAACCAGTTTAGTCAGGTAATATCTTTGGGCTTTTTTGGCATTAAATATGCAGTGCGACCATCACCCATGGAGCAGATTTTGACACTATCTACAGTTTGAGGTTCTAATCTAGTTTCCACATCTTTAATATCTTCTTTATTTTATATAAGATAATTAAAATAAATAATATCTAAAAAATAACATAATATCTTAACATATAAATGCATAACTTCCTTGGATTAATTTCACTCAACATAACATTAAGGATTCGATCAGAAAGTATACTCTTGTAAAGGGAGTCCCCAATATGATGTGGGGGGATAAATATTACTTTGGAATATTATTTTGAGAGTATTTAATTATTTAAAAAGATCATAGATGTCTCAAATATATCTTCTCGTGACATGAATTGAAACTCAGGTAGATGATCTAGGTAGAATACATATAGTCATTTTACATTCAGCTTTCTTCTACATGTAGAATGGGGACTACATTTTTGGACACCTCGAGCTGAATAACTCAAACATAGGTCTTCTAGTTTCCAGAAGTGAGTGAAAGTTGAGGGATATATGTTATAAGATTCAACATGAGGTTCATGAATGTTAGGGAAAACCTATTTTGGACACTTATCTTGTGATAACCCCCTTCTAGAATGGGTGTGGATGAGATAGATTTCGAATCTCAAAGGTCTAGTCCTAAAGGAATGCATCTCAAGTGAGGACCCAACACCTTGTTGAGATATCGTTAAGGATGATTTTTTTATTACCATGGAAGTATTTTAATTTCTTTAGAAACGTGGGAAGAGTTGTTGATGGAATATCACACCTCTATTTTGGAAATTCACCGGGGGATTTCAATGATTTACTGAGACATGCATCATCAGTAATGGTTGTTGGGTATGAAGTGTCAGATTACAGGTTTTATCTCATGGTTTTCCACTTTTTAGTAGGTGGAGGTGGAGTTCCAAATACCTTCTCGATTTCTATTGCCTCTATCTATTCTTGTGTGGAAATGAGAAAATGAAACTCTAGAATTTTTTAAGTGTTTTCCAAGATCTCCTTGGGTAAGAAATATAGATTGGTTGATTTTGGATAGGTGGATGAAGATCTCACACTTCCTCAAAATCTGAGATACCTTCATAGTTGATGATCATTGGAGACATTATATTCAATATACTTTTCACCATCATGGTGTTCCCCATTCTATCTTTTTCGATCTAGGTTCTTGGTATACATAGCAGTTATGGAAAGGGATTCAAAAATACCTGGGATCACATGTTCTCTTGAGTATAAAATATCACGCTTAGATCAATAGGTCGTCCGAGTAGACGATACCTGTGCTAGATGACCCATTCTAGTCATGTGTCCTTAATTTTCAAGGCCATTAGGAGAAAAACATATTTCTCATTGAGTTTTCATATAATATCATTTTTATGACACTATTAAGATTGCTCTATTGTTGGACATTGATGGAAGGCCATGTCATTCACCCATGTTATATTATGATATAGGTGATGTATCACTAATGCGTCCTTATCTCCTTTAGGAGAATTCAAATCAAGTAAAACTAATTTAGAAACACATCTACATAGCTCAATGTCAGAGGAATCCTTATTCCAATCCTCTCCAAGAAAATATGGATTTCAAGGTGGAACATCAAGTATTTCTTTGAATTTTTACTAGAATAGTTAATAGATAGATTCATAGATAGGGAAAGCTATCTCCCCATAATGTTAGGCCTTTAGAGATATTAGAAAGATATAGGATGGAAACCTATCGGTTCTAGTTACCTTAGAGGTATCAATCAATTAATAACATCTTTCATGTATCATAACATCTCTATTATCATTCCAACTCTCAAAATTCATTTGATCCTGATAATATAGTGCTAGAGGAAGTTATGTACTTTGTGGATAATCTAATATATACATTTTATAATAGCACAATTAATATTTGAGGTAGGTCAGTTCCACTACATTGGATGATATGGAAACACGCCCATGTGTAGGAAAATTACAAGGATTTAGAGGTTGATGTACATGCTCAGTGGTTGGACCTTTTCTCAAATGATGCATTTCAACCTTTGTAAGGGAAACAAAGATATGAGATTTTATAAAGAGGAGTGGTAAAAACATACCAACAATTCTTATTTTTTATAATAATCTAATTTTCATATTAGACCCATTTTCTTTTTATTTTTAGTGTGCCTATGGAAATCATGGATGTCATGAAGGTGTCTAGGGATGGTTGGGATCTAAGAGCCACTACATTTGGAAGAAACAACTGGGATACACGGTTAGAAAAAATCATACTTCCCAGTCCAAACGGTTAAAAAAATTTCTTGGGGTGCTATAGGGCTCCAAAGAAGAGAAGTCATATGTTGTGAACTATATTTATATCAGTGCTATACAACCCATGTGGGGTGTGTTCTCTCAGAATAGGGGGAACATGAGTGGCGGAAAATTAGACAAACCATTATACCCAACCATGTAGGAGACTACCCATAGATAGTATCTGCCACATGGTTGGTGCAGAATTTGACCAATCATATAGGGAACCATCCATGGATAGTAGCTGGTGCATAGTGGGCAAACAGTTCATCCAACCGTATAAAAAACTGTGAAACTCTTATAATGTGGGTGAATTTACAATTTCTCCTCCATCCTATAATAAATATGCCCCCATTATTTTCTCCTCTAATGTACAACATGATCTCCTCGAGTGGATTCCGACCATCCATATCCCTAGGATTTGGGAGATCATATTCTTCCAATGTCTGATTGAGCCATCATTCATCTCATTTGATCCATCTCAATATGATCTATGATCCAATTTCTTGATCATCTCATTTATATCACCATTTTTTCACTATTTTGGTTTGATATAATATTTTTTATGTTAATAAATTTCATCTATAGTTCTATTTCATCCTGATCTGGAACAAACTAAGGAACGATACTAGATGAGGAGAGTACTACAAGATTATGGTAGGTGGTGTAGTTGTTTTCGCATAATTTATAAATGTATTTTATCAAATTCCATTGTATCGTATACTGAACTCCTCTAATATATCCTCTATAATGTGTATTTTATTAAATTAAATTTCTTTACATAGATAATATAAACCTAGATAATGGAAAATCAAAATAATTTTCTAAACATCATTGGCATGGGACATGCCTATGGGTGTGCCATTCTTTAATGGATAAAAATCCTCTTGTTCGGAATAAACTTTGACCACCAATTGAGGTGTGTCTTTTCCATTTTGATAAATACATTGGAATGTATAATGATCTCATGAAAGTGATTGGCCATGAGTTAGGCCCTTGTTCATTATGACATTGCTTTAATTATATAGATAAAAATGGATTAGCTAACATGATAAACTTATTATGCTAATAAATCCATGTTGAAAAGGTATGGGCTCTTGATAGCTAAAAAAATCCTTCCTATCAAGATGAGGGTGATAAAAGGGTCATGATTTAAGTATTCCTTTGAGGTGATTTTTATTCTTTATAATCATAACTATTTATGCACTGTAAATACACCTAGTGGAATACTTAGATTTTATCTAATTTATTAGGTTGACTCAATGGGAAGATTACTTTCCTACCCATGGGTGATACCAATTTCATAGGGAAGATAGCTTGGATGGTCTTGATTGTATGATGGTGATACCATATCATGAAAAGTACGTGCTCCCATAAATAAGATACCAAGGATGGGAACATAGTGTTAATTCTACACTATGATGGGAGTGATACTGGGTATTCCATTTAATAATCACCATGGAAAGACTCTTATAGTGAGGGGTATTTCTAAAATTCTTGGAGAAATAAATGGGAATCATTTTTACAGATCTCATTGAATGGGCTAAATATATTATTTATTAAAAACTATGAATTCATAACTGTTAATCTAGGTATGAATCATCCATTCTAAACAACATGATTTTGTGTAGTCCAATCTTAAATCATTATTTATGATGACCCATTATTACAGCCACATCATGGTTGTAAATAATGGATTCAAATCAGAGATATCCATATTAAGGAAAAAAAGTAGTGTTGGTCGTGTATCCCATGAGGAATCAGGATCGATGGGTTTTTTTCCTTACATCCATCATAAACACAGACACTTCAAATTATACACACACAAATTGGATAGTTCTAGGAATGGATGGTGGTAGTCTTTTAAGTACATCTCACACATTGTTCGAGCCACCATGGGTACCCCAAAAATACATCATGATGTTAGGGATATAGAAAGGGAATCTCTCACCTTTTGATGTTTGATTATAAGTACTTTGATTGAGTACATGAGTAGAGGACTAAGACTGTTCATGATGCCTGTGGTGGAATCTTATGGTTATTCTACCTTTTTTCTTACCATTTTGTTTATTCATGTACCCAAATATCTCATGTACTTCGTTTTTTCAATGGAACCATGGAATGATCATCATTGTTTACATTATACTGACTCAACTTCTTCCTATTTATTCATATGGATGGTTTATTATTCTAATTCATATTTTTTTATACTGTTTCCACTTTTATTCATTATTATTTACTATAGTATATTACTATAATGAAGGGATTATAGTGTCCCCAACTTGCCATCATAGAACCAATATTCTAGTCAGCAACATCTAACATATGGGAAAGACATCTTGAGCTCATGTGGCTAACCATCTGAGGGAACTGCTAAGTGGAATTTAGGTCTAGATTCTATATTATTTATAATGTTTTCTTCTAGTATGATTAATAAAAGTTCATCTGGTATATGTTTCATCCTCCTCATAATAATGTATGTTTAGAATATTTATTAATATTGTTATATTTTATAAAAACCATTTTGAGGAACACTGTATCCATATTTCCTATGTAGAATGTAATGATCTATCCAGTCAAATCTATGAATGTTCTAAATGATGGTAGTGATATCCATTATTTGGTAATATAATTAATTTTTCATTATATGGTGGAAATATACTTTAACTAGTAAAAAATTAAAATAACATATAAAATAGATTAATTAATTGGGATGTATAAAAATTACATATGTTTTAATTTTTTTGGTTTTGGATTTTTATTTTCAAAATTAATATTATAAAGTGTTGACATTATTTATTTAACTCAATAATCATGAAATATATAAAAGCACAATATACATCTTTTGAAAGATAAAATTAATGTTTAAAAATATAGAAAAACTGACTATAAATGATTTTCATAACTTCATAGAATTTGTATCATTTTTTCATTCTCACAAATGTTTAAACATTCTACCATTGTCTTGTTTTCATGTAAATTCTATATTTTCTCCCTTTCTACCCCTTTGTAATCATTGAAAATTACTTTAGGAGATTTAATGTGTTCAATGAAATTTTAGAGAAACTAAATATAGAAATATAATTTATATTTCTGTAAAATATTATAAGAACCATCCGAAAATTTTAAAATTACCTATAATCCATCCTTATATATTAAAAAAATTTATCCAAAGTTATTTAAAAAATATTCATCAAAAGAGATTTTGTTTTATTGTTACAACAAAATCTGTGATTTCCAAAATTATTAGACAATCAATTATAATTTTTATCATTTCCCTCATCTTTATGATATTTTCTTCATTATTCAGTGAATTTGAAATAGCAAAATTAAAATTCATAACATCCCTTTTTAAGGATACACCATTATTTATTATATTGTAATTTTCATTATATTATTGAATCAGAAAGTTTTTTTAGATAATTAATATCCCATTTATTTCTCGTACATCACTAAAAATGATGTTTTAATATTTAGACACTATTTTAGTTTAGATTTTTATTTGATCTTCTTTCCCTTTATAAAAGTTTATATCACCTTTTGTATGATTCATCCACTTGATAATAATTTTTATTTTCCTCAATTTATCATTTCATTTAACTTTTATGTCCTTTAATTCTTCATCATTATAAATTAGAGATTTACTAAATTATTTTGATGAACTTGAGTTTCTAATACATAAAAAATCCTTTTAATGTAAGTACATTGAATATGGATGTTATGAAATAATTGAATAACTACTTTATGACTCATTATTACATCATTGTAGTAATTTATCATTATTTGGATTCTCTTAATACAAGTACTCATATAAGAGTTTTTATATTTACAATAGACTTAAGGAAGAGAAGGCCCTAGACCTATAGATGTTACATGTTATTTTATTTCAATACAGAGAGATTGGGAAATTACCATGACATCTTCCTATTCATCAGACAAAAAACATCCTATTTTTTATTTTTATATTTTTAATCATTATCTTATGAGGAATCCTGTTTCTCTGGATCTTTGAGAGAATCATATTTCTATAAATGAGAATATTATGATATTGACCTTTTAATTAAAATTTCATCAATATTAAAATTAATTCATAACACTTCAATACCATTGGAATTCTTCTTTGACTTCCTCTTTCATGGTACATGATATGTTCATGTTGGATGAGTAGAATCATTAGAAACTTCATTTTCTTATTCAATATTTTCATCAACAATTTTTTCACACGGTACTTCATTAAATTCAAAAAATTTCTATCCCTTGTATTTTCCAAAAATTCTAGGAAAATAATTAGGTTAACTGTAAAAACGATTTAATATGAAATCAAATAAAGGTTAAACTTATAAAGGACAAATGGATAAAGGATTCCTTTTCTCCCCTGAGGAATCCACAAAATTGAGAAGGAAGTTGAGTGATGCAAATGGATCTATCGCAGGCTCAGAAAAATTCCCCACACATGTCGTAAGCTTTTCAAATATATTCAACTTTTGTGCCCTCCTCTTTCGGGTC
Source organism: Viscum album (assembly GCA_963277665.1). NCBI lineage: Eukaryota > Viridiplantae > Streptophyta > Magnoliopsida > Santalales > Viscaceae > Viscum > Viscum album. Next base: position 1,630,623,857 of record OY728159.1, read on the forward strand.
GACAACGTCTCTCACGGTTCTAACGACCGTTAACCAATGTTCGCCCCAATACCCTCCCCATTGCCTACCTCTCCTCTTCCCTAGGTCTCCGAATCTGTTGTCTTTATAGTTTTTACCTATGATTCACCTTCCTCCCCCAGGTTAAACCTTCTTATCTCCCCAAACGCACCCCTCTCTCTCATTTTCCCAGTGTCTTCTCTGATCCCATCCTACCCCCTTACCATGTCCGGGTCTCCTAACCCTCCTTTAGAGATTCACTATGTGATTCATCCTTCTTCCCCTTAAATCCCTAAATCCTAGTGGTCTCCACGGCGTTGTGATTGGAATCAAACAAGGGTTCTCGTATTAGTCTAGGAGACCCTACATCGGCCTTTGTAGAGGCTTTAGCCTACTTTACATAGACTCTAATAGGGTTCTTTAGGGATTCTAAGCATCTTTTATACATAGATTAGTTATTCCTCAATTCCTGATGTGTTTGTCTAAGGGTGTAGATATATGATCTCCAAAAGCATTACTTCTTTCTTGTCTATACATCATAGGAGGACATCATTCAGGGTTGGTGTAAAGACCCTCACACCAAGAGAAACTGGAGCTTTAGCATGTCTAGGTGGTCCATGGTTTCACCCCAGGGTAATGAAATATCATCTACTACGGTGTGGATTATCCTCACAGGGCTTCCATTACCATTCAAGAATGAATGTTCTCTAAAAGTGATTAGGGACTCCCTAGGTGGATTAATGTGCTTGGATGCTAGGACCAAATGCTACCTGAATGCCTCAGTGGCCCGAATCTATGTTGAGTTTGATATTTCTCACCCTATGCCTAACAAGATTGAACTCTAGGAGTAGGAATCATATTTTTGGATTCAAGGAATATCTTACCCTATGTTCTCGATCTTTTGTTCTCATTGCCTTCATTAAGGTAATTCTGTACAGGTATGTCGTCAAGGCTGATAGGACAGACGTAGACATCTATCCCAGGATATTAAGGACAGAGGCGCTTGATTGGATCATCCCAATAGTGATCTTCACAAAGTGGATATGGTTGTGGATTATGCTTTTGTTTCTAAATTTGTGACCCCCCTCTAGTACCAGCCCCATTCTTCCACCTGGCCCGGAGATGGTGGGTGATAAAGAGAAACATTGAGAATTAGTGACTTTGTTTTGAGGTGGTTTCCCCAGATGTACGTTTGTGTTGTACAATCCCTTCTCTCGCTTTTATTTTACCATAATGGATTACCCTATATACAACCTCATGATTTAATTTTGACATGATGCAATGCCAGAGGGGATGAGTGGCCTCTAGAGGTGGTTACTTTGGGCAACCCCACTTAGGGGACCCCTTCCCCACCCCATAAACATCCTATCTAGTTCATATAGTGGGACATCCCTAGTAGAATTCTCGTGGCTATAATAGGGGATCCCAATCCTCCCTAGAAATGAGGTGAAATTTTTCAACACCTTGACAAGATTCTAGAACATACTAAAATGTGATCATATCTAAGGGTAATGGCATGTTTACAAAGTCCCAGTCTAGGAAACTAATTGTGTAGGTGACCTCACACACTGAGAAGGATAAGATTTCTGGGTCCAATCGCAGAACACAATTTTTCCAATGATTCCAATGATCATCTAAAATGACCAAGGCATTGATGTTCGGGTCAAAAATGACTTCTCGATCTCATATATTTCAAAACATATGGTTATAATGGTATCCATCCTCAAACAAAACCAGAAACTGATTATTTTTAGTGTCTTCTTAATGAAAATCAAAATTCATGGCTTCATGCACACTAAACCATCCAACAAGAACATATGAATTATCTTACAAATGGATTTTATAGTTTATCTGGACCAAGAAAGAGACCGGTCCATCATAGATATGTCGAAATAGTGATATCATTCCTTCTGCATGTATTTCATTTACGGGAGCTGCAATGCGCATCAGAGGGAGAAATTGTGGAATGATCTCAATGTGTTTGTCCTAGTAAATATTCCATGGATAGTTTGTGGAAACATTAACATTGTTGTTGACCCATTGGAGATAAATGGAAGGGTTCCTTTTAACAATAAATCCATATTAGAATTCTCCTAATTCATAGAGGGTAGAGGCCTTATGGATATGAGATACTCAGGTGATCATTTTATGTGGTATAATAACCAACCGGGAAACAAAAGTTGTTGAACTATTTGGATGGATGTTTGGCCAATATGCTTTCCATATCAACATACGACAACACTAGGGTTCCTCATGTGGTGTGATGTATAACATACCATTCCTCATTCTTGATCACAATATATTCTGAGAATGAGAAAAGCGCTTGTTTTTTCTACTACCAGCACTGGGACAGTACCCCTAGCTACCGTGACTTGGTCAGAGACTCCATTAATGATCCTACATAGGAAAAAATTTGGCTTGCCTTTCCAAACAAACTGATATGGATAAAGGTGATGATCCAAGTGTGATCTAAGGATATCCCGACATCAAACAGAGACTCGAAGGCCACCATACATGATGTAGACCATCTTGATAGGATTATGTATGTGGAATGGAATGAACAGGTCTTTGAAGACCTCACTAGTAGGAAGGAGCATATAATGAAAATGTTACTAAAACAAGAGCACCTAGGTAGAGAAGATGTAATGATTAATTGGATAAAATAAGGTAATAAGAATACAAAATCATTTCTTAATTACATTATGGAATGGAAAAGGTGGGTTTAAAAAAACATAATGCTGGAGGATAGTACTTCTAATGATGAATGGAAGGCCTTTGGAGATTTAGAAAACTCTTAATTCTGATATCTTCTTTATATCCCCAATACCCACTTACACAATGGGTCTCTGAGGGAAAACATGGGGCTCTTTTTAGTGATTATGACTCATTTTCTCCCCTGACAATGATGACATTAGGACAATTAATCAAAATACAGATATATGTGATGCCATGTTGAACCAAAATAATAATAGCACAATGGGTTTGGATGGATTCATATGCTCCTTCTACAGATCCTCGTGGGAGATGGTGAATGATGAATTAATTATAGCTATCTAAGACTTCATCTAGGTTGGGAAAATGTCATTAGTCTCCTCTAATAAACTATCATTCCCATCCCCATATCCATGTCTCATACTTCAATCCATCATTTTAATCTAGTAAGCAAGTGTAACATTCCCTACAAGATCCGCACTTTTATTATTAACAAAAGTCTCCCCCGCCATCATCCACAATTGATATATATAGAACATAATGGCTTCATGAGGGGCCAATCCATCCCGGGGAGATTACTTTGGCCAAAGAAATGGTCAGGGATATAATATAAAAAACACACGAATAGAATATGGAGATCAATCATGATATGAGAAATGCATATGACCATATTGAATGGAGATTCATCACTAAAGTGATTGCATGTATGGGTCATTCTCCTTGGAATATTGACCTCCTCTTTCAGTAATTTAATTCAGTGTGTCTAGTGATAGAGTTCATTGGTAAAACATTCGTCTTCTTCAAGACTGCACATGGCCTACGCAAAGGGGACCCAATATCTCGTATAATTTTTATCATTACCCATTCTGACCTCACCCGCCTCATACATCACAGCTTATGTAGTTTTGGATTCCTCCCGTACCACATAAGAATGAGACACACATTCATTTCACACCACATATTCACGTATGATTCCATCATATTCATAAATGTGTTGAGAATATCTATGTGGGGGATTGAATAGGGTGTTGGAGGAGTACATCCATTTGAGTGGTTAGGTTATAAACAATAGAAAAATAAATTTTAATATCTCTAGTATTTTTTCAAATAGTCGTGTCCATACTGTGAGTCACATTATTGGAATTCCAAGAGGGGACATCCCCATGATGTACTTGGGAGATCCTTTATCCTTTGTAATACTATGTATTCATGATTTTGACCCCTCGTCGGCAATATCATTGAGTATGTTCTTAACTGGAATACTAAGTACTTATCCATTGGTGGAAGGATAGAATTGGTAAACAATATGCACCTAGACACTTCACTTCATGATCTATCATCTATTAAGGTCCTAAATGGTGTTATTAAAATTTTGGATAAAATTTGTTCCTGCATTATTTGGGATCCCATGTTTGAGTGAAGAACGAACTGGGTTTCATGGCCTAGGATGGAGAGATCGGATAGTGAAGGTGGTATAAATGTTAGGAGTCTTAATTAATCACTTACCAGCATTTATACTAAAATTTCATGGGAGGTACTCGAATAGTGGGTCTTGTGGTTTCTAACCACGCATGACACTATTAAGGGGATTGTGCTACATAGTATGGCCATGTTTCCCCCTTTGGAATGATATTTTACCGCTTGATAATTCCCTCATACCACATACTCTCTAGATCATCGGGATAGGTGAGGCCTCTTTTTGGCGTGAAAATCGGAGTGGGGTATCCATCAGCTATCTACAATACCCTAAAACAGACATATCTTGTAGGGAATCTAGCCTTTTTATAGCTTTTATCAACAATGGTCTCGACAAGGACTAGTAGTAAATGTTCTATCTCATCGAGATGAACTTGGACCCAGACAGGTATGTGTTTACCCCATAACCCGAAATTTCATTCATGACAAAGGACTATCATCAGGTCCTTACAATGAAGTTACATACGGATGAGTGGAAAAATTTTCTTTGGTATAGGAGTATCCTCAAGAAATACAACACTCTAACCCAGAGAATCCATAATAACATTGTACTTACTGATGAAAACATTAATCATTTCATTATTTATATAGATTCTAGGTGTACTTGTTGTAGGAGGCATAAAAAGGAAAGCTCGGGTTACCTGTTTATTAAGAGACAATGGGTGATGGAGGTACGAAAGTTGTTTAGTTTGTGGAAATATTTCTCCATTCTAACCATGGATGATCAGTTCTTTCATAAGTTTTGGATCCATGGCTCGAGATAGGGGGCCCATAGAGAAGGGCTCAAATGTCAGTTTTTCATATAGTTTATTGGTGTTTGTGGAAAGTGAGGAATAAGTGGTTACATGAGGGGTGGCCCTGACCCGTCACCCAATCATCATTAAAACTAAAAATATACCTTTAGATATGGTCTGAGTAATATACAACTGGAGGGAGGCACCGTCTTTGTAGCGGCTTAAAACATATTTCCATTACCCTCTCCTGGAGGAAATATTACTACTAGTAAATCGGTGTGTTAGAATTTTCCACATTGGGGATTGATTCTAGACACAAATGGATTATTCACATGAGTTTTTATGAGATGTCGGGAGTCATTTATGATGACAAAGGATCATTCATTCTGTAATTTACTATCCTGTTGGGCCAAGGTACATCTATCTCGGCAGAGTCCTCGGCCAAGCTCATTTGTCTTAATGTGTGCAAAGACAGTAGTATGGTTATTATGGAAGATGAAATAGATTCAATGCTATTTCACAATTACATTCATGGCCTCAATGTTATCCCTTTTCTGATTGATTATATCATCACAAAATGTTAGGACATCCCTGACAACAACACCTAAGCAATCCAGACCTGGCGTAAGGTTAATAATGTTGCAGACTACATGGAATCACTTGACATTCCAGGCCTGGAGAACATATTTTTTCATAACATATACAGTTTTATGTCCATGGGGATTAATATCATTAGATGGGATTCCCCTAGTCTCCATTATTTTAGACCCCCATAGTCATGTGTTTCTTCTATCATGCCTTTGCGGGACATGATTTTACTGTGTCCTTTTTTATTTGAATAAAAATGTCCACGATGATGATAGAGGTTTCGTTACCTGTTTCTTTTATATTTCAATGTTTTTCTGAATAACATGTTCAATGATTTCAACTTCTGTATATACTAGTCCAATTATCAAGAAAAAATCTAAACCACTATGGATTTATTTTCCCTAAAACCATTTTTTGAATTTTTTTCTCCTTTCAGTATTTTATATAATTACCCCATTATAAAAGTATTATCCATCATATTAATCCACCTAAAGGCATCACTAATTCCTTTGGGTACAGATCAATTTAGTAATTAATATTAACCATGACCATACTATATAAAAATAGAGTATAGTAGAAGTGCGAGATCAAACCCATAGAGAGTGGGGAATGAAGTGATGGAAAATCAAGACTAAAGGTTAGGTCAATCCAATTTGTGTGTGATTTATTTAAAATAGTGATATAATTTAAATAAATTAATTAAAATAGAAAACCATATTGGAGGGTAATCTATTTCCATGGGTGGTTTTGCTAAATAAATTTAACTACATTTTCAATATAATAATATTCAACAGCTGTGCCACTAAATAATTCCATCTATAGATGGAATTTTTATACCCTATCAAACTACTCTATAATCGCAATTCATCATTTCCAGATTAATCAAAATATCTAATGTTCATTTAGTTTATATATCCAAAAGTAGAAGAGTAATTCAATTAAATGTTCATGAACAAATTATATAAATCTTGTTGCGGTTTGTTCATTATTGGAAGAATATTGTTAGTGATTCAATGATCAATAAAATAGATGTGAATTCGAAACATTGTAATATTGAATATAATAATCTTTATTAGTGATGGAAAATAAGGATTTTTTGTTACACAACAACTTTAACCGATCTCTCTCTCCCCTATGGGGTTTAGCCAATAATCGTCAGGTGGTCATTGATGATGAATAAACCAATACCCATAGTTGAGAGATTATAAAATAGTGAAAAATAAGGAATAAAAAGAGATACTGAAATTAAAGTATAAATAATTCCATGATTATTTTTATTAAAAAAACTAAATCAAAAACCAATATACGGTGGAATAGATCCTTATGGAGGCCTCCCTTTGGTCGTGTATCATGTCTGGAATTCCATTATTGATTATAGTCTTGTCCTTTCCATTTATAGGATCTAGATGGGATCTATTATTAATTACATACATTATGGAATTGTCACAGTGGGTCCAATGTAATATATTAGGTCAAAAATGAAGATTCAGTGAATCTGGATGACAAATTCCCTTCTAGAAAATTACACCACATGTAATTGAGTTTCACCATGATTAATTTTATGTCTGAAAATTTAGACCACATGTAACTGTGTTTTACAATGTGTAATTTTCCAAGATTTTTTATTTTATTCATGTCGTGTCCTTTCGTTCACTGCATGCTCTAGTACACATCATATAATAATTACATGACATGTAATTCCATTTTTATTCTTAGAAGCCACGTTTTACATTGGTTCTTCAATTTTATGCCTTAAATGTTCTCCATGATCATCCTTAAACATATGGTGTCATTCTACTTCACTTCCCTCATAGAGGGAAGTGACTTTTTGTTCCATAATTTCCATGATTTACATAGTATTTCATGAAATGTGAATGCTACATAAGATTTTTCATCGCATTTTTTTCAAGAACAAATATTATAATAAATCAGTTAATATTCAATGAGTTCATATATGTAAACACAACAAGATATGTATACAAATTAGAGTTTTCAAATGCCCCCACATTAAAAACATTTCTCATCCTCGAGCAAAAAAACAATATCAAAATACCATGGATCCATACATCCACTTGGGAATTTTAAAATTATCATCCTCACAAAAACATGTTATAACATAATATTATAAATTACAACACATACCCAATAATGAATACAAAAATCATGCTTCTTTTATAAAGTGATATTCACAACATTTTTCTTTTTTCACACAGAATTTTCATCTTTTCATCAAATTCAATGCCATTTATGATTTACATCACCATTTATGTTTTCAACTCATAAATCATGGTAAAAATTTAATGGAGTTATGCTCATAACCCAAGTACATGTTCTTAACCAAAGGATTTCATTGAATTAAATTTCTCCTCGCCATAACAAAAAAACAAATTATCAAGAGGGTTTCAAAAAATGATCAAAAGTCTTAGTAGGTGTGGGTAGGTGGGAAAAAATATTGAAAACAAAGTATGGATCAATTAGAAGACTAAAAAATAAAGTACAATTCATTATATTAAAAAGAAGATCTCAATGATAATTATCCTCACTAAAATATAATGTCATATCATACACCCCTATAATCTCAGAGTAAATGATCAGAAACCATGTATTCATTATAAAAGATAATCCAATCTTCATTCTATATTATTTTATTTTTATTTTTTAAATTTTTTCTAGTGTTTGGATTGGAATAAACCTCACATCCACCACCTAAACACATATGATAAAAATCATTGGTCTGAAAAATGACTATTTTTGATTATCCCAATTCAAAACCCATTTTTCACTATATTTGAAATCAACCCAAGGATAAGTCTCACATCCCACATCTAACTACATATGATATCAAGATCATCCATCTAAAAATTGTGATTTTTGATGTACCCTAGAAACAACCCATATTTTTCTATTTATTAATATTTTAAAAAAAGAGGGATATACAATAGAATATAATAAAAGAAAAATTAACCCTCCCCAAAATCCCCTGGAAACCCCATTACATCGCCCCTTAAGATAAATATCTCATATCCACCATGAACAACATCTCCCCCACATTCACTTAATTAAATATCGTGAAAAATACAAAGATCTAGGAAGGAAGGGAAATAATTTTTTTAACATGGATCAATCCTAAAAAGGTCATCCATTGATTTTATGGGACAATAAATGATCCAAGTGTAGGTGGATCTCAAGATACAAGGGATCATTAAAAAAATTCCTCAATAATTTCAAAATTCAATTTGAATATTTATATCTTTGACTAGATAACATTGAAATTAGTAGATGGCTTACAATCCCCACGCATCACTCTATAAATATACTCAAAAGAAAATGGAAATACTTGGTCCATAATACTTATAGGAATGAGAAAATAATATATGTCAATCAGGTGATGGAATGAAAATCGATAAGTAGTTTACTCAATGCATTCTTCTAGGAATCAACATCATGAAAATAAATAATATGATCAATAATTTTCAAGATATTCCAAATTAATGTAATTAAGTGACTATTAAAATTTCTATTTATATATTTTTTATTTTTGGGAATCATATTTCATATTATTCCCACATGTCAAAATATTTCTCCTTGATTTTCATTCCTCCTTGATCAGTCAGTACAATATAAAAATTCAAGCACTCTTGTGGGTAAATTTTATTCTATTTAGTTCATGAAACAACGATGGTCAATTAATTCATTTTTTTATGATGTAAGAAAAAAAACTAGGGGTTTGGAAATGAAAATAAGTAGGCATTTCTCCCCTTGAATTTATTCTGTTGAATTCCTACCTCATGTTCTATCTGACCCGGTTTATGGCAGGAACATTGACTACATGTTGTGTCTTGAACAGATGATGTGATGTTTTCCACTTTACATAACTTTAGTAACTTCATGATTCTTCATTCTATGGTCCTGAATAATTAGAATACACAATTAATGTACGTTCCATTTAAATTTAAAAATATTTTGATCTAATAGGTAGTAAGGAAAACCACAAGGATATTTATTAATGTCATAAAATAAATTAAATCTATATCCTGAAAAGATATTTTAAAATCCAGGTTTCCTCTAATTAGCTGCACTTTTTTATGGTTATTCAGCTTGACCTTTTAAATTTTATAGCTAATTGGAATATGATATAGAGATAACTGTCTTTGATTTAAACACATATGAATCTATTGTGATTCTTGTGTATCATTTCTCTTCCTACTCTATTGATTCATCATGACTTGTGTGGGATGCAATTTGAGTATAGATAAAAGGAAAATAAAATTAAATCAAAATCTACATAGATTATGTAGTTTTCCTGATCCTCCACTACTTCTTTCTTTTCTTCCTTTGGTTCAAAATTTAGTGTGGCTTCTTTATTCGGGTCCACTGTGTTCTTCTCTTCTTCTCGAAATTGTAGGAGGGAGTCACAATCATCATACATCTTTATAATATTAGTGTGGTATATGTAACAGCCCAAGATTTTATAAAAAATATTCTTTTTAATTTTATTAATGTCTTGTGTTGTACGCTACACCAAAAGGAGCTTGCACAACACGCATCCTTGACTTGTCATGCATTACACGCAATCGCGACCTTCCTCGATAGCGTGTGTAATACACAATACCGAGTTTCACTAAACAACGATATGCTATTAAAATATTATTAAAACTAGCCGGTATGAATAGTAATAACCACTTTTTAAAACTCTGTAAATCTTATTTTTCAAAATGAACTTCATTTTTGGATTCGGAGTATCGAATTTAGCCTAAGGCGAAATTTTGGTACTTTTCGGATAACTTTCATATTCTGATGAATAGTGAAAATTACTAAATTATAATTAAAAACAACTTTTTTAATCGAAATAATTAATAGTGATAAATTATTAATTTGAGTGGTTTTAAAGTATATTTAGAATATATTTTTACAATTTAATAAAATGTTGGTCATTGGATGTAATTTCACATTTAAACCAGACATAATCAAGTGTCAATCTTTTGATAGATATTGTTTCTTAAAAACACGCTATTTGTTTTAACAGCGGGATTTAATTATAAAATTAATTAATGAAAATTATACGATATGAATTTGGTAAAATAGACTTCATTTTTGAATTTGGAATATAAAATATAGCTTAGGATGAAATTTTTGCATTGTTCTGAAAAACATCAATTTTTGATGAATAGTGAAACTACTAAGTGGTAGTAAAAAAAATTAATTTCTTCATAAATCATAATTTTACCGCTTCTGTGAATGGATTTTTAAAACATTGTTTCCAAGAATCTTCCTTTACAAGTTTTCAAGTTTATTTTTAATCAACTTCTTTTATTTTAATGTTGTATGACATGTTATGAAAGGAAAAATGTTTTTGAAGAAGAAAGGATATTTTCCTCAAGAATGGAGTTCAAGTGTTTTATCAAAATTATTTTCCATCTAAGATAATAAAGGGTTCTGTTTTTATCCCTATTATTAAATTGATTTGTTCATGTTGTGATGGAATTATTTTTATGAATTCCTTTATCTTATATGAATTGATTTATGATGTCATGATGTTTCAAGAATCCCATTTTTGTTACATGTGTTATGCGATGATGTATGTTTTATGATTATGTGGCACACATAAGAAAGGATCCATTATAATATGGGTGGGAAGTATATCTCCCTCCAATGAATTGGGTAAAGATTTTATATCTAATGAGATAGACATGGCTAGAACGGAAGGTTATTTCGGTTCAGTGATACAGGACTGAAACGAGGAGTGAACTCGGTTCAGAAAGGGACTTTGTCCACTAAGATAGTCTTGGAAATGAGTCATGACTAACCAGAAATGATTTTCCATGATTATGTGTGCATGCCACAAAGTTTCAAGTTTCATGTTATGATTATGGTGATCTCATTTTCACTTCTATGATTTATCCCATGTTGTGATATTATGAGCTCTTTTGCAGGTTAAGATTTCCAAAAGCTATGTTCTTATGTATATGATGTGATTGATATTTCTTTTGTATACCCTTACTAAGCATTTGAGCTCACCCTTTTATGTTTTCTTTTCCCCAGGATATAAAGAAAGGTTTTTAGGTAAAAAAAAGGGGAGATCTTTATGGGAGATATTGAAGATCTTTCCCCACGATTAGAAGATTACTTTCCGAGTTTCCAAAGACACTAAACTATTATGATCCTTGTGTGTGTGTTTTAGTTATGTACTAAGTATTCCGCAAAAGTAATGTAATGTCTATGTACGTCAGGCTTTGGGTCTCTACAGTTGGTATCAGAGGAAAGGTTTAGTCAACCTTTGGAAACTAGGATGCGAAAACGTTAGTGAGATCCCTAGAGATATTTCTAAGGTATGTCTAGGGTTGTCTCTAAGGTTAAGTATACGTATAGGTTATAGTCCTAGAATTTCTCTAACGATCTTAGAATTTAACCTAAGATGTTAGATATTGAGGGTACTACCCCTTTATTATGTTGTTTTCCCTAGCATGATTTTTGCCTCTCACACTATTCTTTTGAGGTTTTAGACGATGGCTGGAACCCGAAGGAACCGTGTTGATCAATGCAATGGACAATGCAATGATTGTCCCCCTGAGCAACCAAACGATATGGGATCTGGAATGCAAAATCTTGTAGCCATGCTCACACAACTTTCTCAAGCTATGAATCATGCAGGACTTCCAAACGAGCAAAGGAAGGAGCAACATTCTGTTGAATCCTTCATGAGGCAGCGTCCGCCTTCTTTCAGTGGGTCTACTGATCCATTAGTTGCTGAACAATGGATTAGTACTACTGAAAAGATATTTTCAGTTCTTCAATGTTCTGAACATGATAAAGTAATCTTAGCAGTATATCGTTTGGAAGGTGAAGCTGATCAATGGTGGAATCTTATCAAGAATACGAGGCAAAGAGATGAAATTGATTCCATGGAATGGGACGAGTTCAAGAACTTGTTTTTCAGTAAGTACTTCCCTCGTATTCTTCGAACGAAGATGGAGAAGGAGTTTCTTGAACTAAAGCAAATGGATGATGAATCTGTTGGTATATACGAAGCGAATTTTACAAGACTTGCAAGGTATGCATCTGGCATTATCATCCTACCTGAAAGTAATGTTGATCAATTTTTCAGTGTCTTAAAACCAAGTCTTCGAAGGGCATTAGCTACAAGAGACTTCAGTAGCTATGAAGAAATTGTGCGTTGTGCTATCAAGGTAGAAATGGAAGTTGGTGTTACATATCCATCTCATGGTTTTGACAAGAAACGAAAGATGGAGTTCAAGGAGAAATCTCAGAATAATGGTGAAAAGAAGATGAATGTTTCCTTATGCATAAAGTGTGGAAAGAAGCATGGTGGAGATTGTCTTAAAGGGACTAGAAAATGTTTTAAGTGTGGAAAAGAAGGTCATCGAGCAGCTGAGTGTCGAAGTAATGGAAAAAGGGATTCTAATGAAGTGAATAAAGCAAACGCTGCAGAGAACGCACAACCAACACTTCAATTCTTCAAGTGCAAGGAGATGGTACATTATGCCAATAAATTCCCTAATCCAAGGGTTAGTGATGATCGACATGAGGAACCGGTTAAGGCAAAGGACAAAGGGAAGTCACATGCGATCACTATTGGCAATGTTGAATATGACAACGATGTGGTGGAATGATTAAGTTTTTATGTAATGAGATTCCAAAATAATGTTGTATCATGGAATATTGGAATATTTATGTATTGGTCTAATGTGGTATTCAAAGTGATTGAGATATTATGCGCATAATGAAGGGAAAACGAGAAAATGAAATGTTTAACAGTATTCATGAGCTCATGATTGATATAAGGACTAAGTGATATCATGGTTTTAGTATATAGAATTTTGAGGATTTTGGTATGTGGAAAGTGTTAACTTTAAACTGCATTCATGTTTTCACTAAGGTATTCAAGAGAATACATGATTAAGGACTTTGAATGTTTGGAATGTGACCAACAAAACATATCTTAAGATATATGGGGTTTGACGATGGTGTTAAATCTCTGGTAATCGTTTTCACTATGTTATGATAATGGACTGCAGTATTATGGATAGGACTAAAGATTGGAATGGATTATGTTGGACATAAGTTAGTATTGTTTAAGGATAGAAGTTTTTTCGATATTATTTATGGGATGTTATAGTAATATAGTTTTAGAAAATGGAAAACCTGCAGGACGGGCGACAGCCCTTCGTGTCGGACAAGGATGTGGGAATCAAACCCAAAACCGAAGTGCGAGTGGCCTTTATCGCCTACCGCTGGCCTACAGGAAGTCCCTGTTTAGTAGAAACTAGTTTTATTATATTAAGCAGTATGATATATGAAGTATAAGTCCATTTTAGGAACTATATATGATTAAACTCACTATAGATCGACTTATGTATATAATTTTTTCTAACCTTTTGTTTGAGACAGATGGAATGACCCGTCATTCTATCAAATGATCTGCTAACACATCACAAATAACAAATTCAACTTCATTTATTTAAGAGATGAAGTGGAAATTGTTCTAGGGACGAACAATAGTGAGATTGTACCAAAATAAAGAAAGTATTTATTCCAATTCAAATTTTCAACTTTAGGGAAATGATCTTGAAAACCAAAAATGTTGTCCTAGTAATCTTATACCTGATGAATCGGATTGTACCTTATATCATCACAAATCTATGGATTTGTGATTACTGGATTTTCCATAGCTATGTCCTCTACCACTCTCCATCAGAACATGATGGTTAGATTTCTCTTCCATATCCATATTTTCACCTCTGTGGAAACCCAGTGATTAGTTTATTTGGGTAACCGTTACGTTTCATACTTTTGTTTATAAAGATTGGTTTTGATACTCCTCTTTACGATGTGGGTTTCTATTAAAGAAACTTTCGAATAGTAAACCATTTATAACCCCGACAAATTTCGAGGGCGAAATTCATTTTAAGGGGGGTAGAATGTAACAGCCCAAGATTTTATAAAAAATATTATTTTTAATTTTATTAATGTCTTGTGTTGTACGCTACACCAAAAGGAGCTTGCACAACACACATCCTTGACTTGCCTTTCATTACACGCAATCGCGACCTTCCTCGATAGCGTGTGTAATACGCAATACCGAGTTTCACTAAACAACGATATGCTATTAAAATATTATTAAAACTAGCCGGTATGAATAGTAATAACCACTTTTTAAAACTCCTTAAAACTTATTTTTCAAAATGAACTTCATTTTTGGATTCGGAGTATCGAATTTAGCCTAAGGTTAAATTTTGGTTCTTTTCGGATAACTTTCATATTCTGATGAATAGTGAAAATTACTAAATTATAATTAAAAACAACTTTTTTAATCGAAATAATTAATAGTGATAAATTTTTAATTTGAGTGGTTTTAAAGTATATTTAGAATATATTTTTACAATTTAATACAATGTTGGTCATTGGATGTAATTTCACATTTAAACCATACATAATCAAGTGTCAATCTTTTGATAGATATTGTTTCTTAAAAACACGCTATTTGTTTTAACAGCGGGATTTAATTATAAAATTAATTAATGAAAATTCTACGATATGAATTTGGTAAACAAGACTTCATTTTTGAATTCGGAATATGAAATATAGCTTAGGATGAAATTTTGGCATTGTTCTGAAAAACATGAATTTTTGATGAATAGTGAAACTACTAAGTGGTAGTTAAAAAAATTAATTTCTTCATAAATCTTAATTTTACCGCTTCTGTGAATGGATTTTTAAAACATTGTTTCCAATAAGCTTCCTTTACAAGTTTTAAAGTTTATTTTTAATCAACTTCTTTTATTTTAAAGTTGTATGACATGTTATGAAAGGAAAAATGTTTTTGAAGAAGAAAGGATATTTTCCTCAAGAATGGAGTTCAAGTGTTTTATCAAAATTATTTTCCATCTAAGATAATAAAGGGTTCTGTTTTTATCCCTATTATTAAATTGATTTGTTCATGTTGTGAGGGAATTATTTTTATGAATTCCTTTATCTTATATGAATTGATTTATGATGTCATGATGTTTCAAGAATCCCATTTTTGTTACATGTGTTATGCGATGATGTATGTTTTATGATTATGTGGCACACATAAGAAAGGATTCATTATAAGATGGGTGGGACCTATATCTCCCTCCAATGCATTGGGTAATGATTTTATATCTCATGAGATAGACAGGGCTGGAACGGAAGGTTATTTCGGTTCAGTGATACAGGACTGAAACGAGGAGTGAACTCGGTTCAGAAAGGGACTTTGTCCACTAAGATAGTCTTGGCAATGAGTCATGACTAACAAGAAATGATTTTCCATGATTATGTGTGCATGCCACAAAGTTTCAAGTTTCATGTTATGATTATGGTGATCTCATTTTCACTTCTATGATTTATCCCATGTTATGATATTATGAGCTCTTTTGCAGGTTAAGATTTCCAAAAGCTATGTTCTTATGTATATGATGTGATTGATATTTCTTTTGTATTCCCTTACTAAGCATTTGAGCTCACCCTTTTATGTTTTCTTTTCCCCAGGATATAAAGAAAGGTTTTTAGGTAAAAAAAGGGGAGATCTTTATGGGAGATATTGAAGATCTTTCCCCACGATTAGAAGATTACTTTCCGAGTTTCCAAAGACACTAAACTATTATGATCCTTGTGTGTGTGTTTTAGTTATGTACTAAGTATTCCGCAAAAGTAATGTAATGTCTATGTACGTCAGGCTTTGGGTCTCTACAGTTGGTATCAGAGGAAAGGTTTAGTCAACCTTTGGAAACTAGGATGCGAAAACGTTAGTGAGATCCCTAGAGATATTTCTAAGGTATGTCTAGGGTTGTCTCTAAGGTTAAGTATACGTATAGGTTATAGTCCTAGAATTTCTCTAACGATCTTAGAATTTAACCTAAGATGTTAGATATTGAGGGTACTACCCCTTTATTTTGTTGTTTTCCCTAGCATGATTTTTGCCTCTCACACTATTCTTTTGAGGTTTTAGACGATGGCTGGAACCCGAAGGAACCGTGTTGATCAATGCAATGGACAATGCAATGATTGTCCCCCTGAGCAACCAAACGATATGGGATCTGGAATGCAAAATCTTGTAGCCATGCTCACACAACTTTCTCAAGCTATGAATCATGCAGGACTTCCAAACGAGCAAAGGAAGGAGCAACATTCTGTTGAATCCTTCATGAGGCAGCGTCCGCCTTCTTTCAGTGGGTCTACTGATCCATTAGTTGCTGAACAATGGATTAGTACTACTGAAAAGATATTTTCAGTTCTTCAATGTTCTGAACATGATAAAGTCATCTTAGCAGTATATCGTTTGGAAGGTGAAGCTGATCAATGGTGGAATCTTATCAAGAATACGAGGCAAAGAGATGAAATTGATTCCATGGAATGGGACGAGTTCAAGAACTTGTTTTTCAGTAAGTACTTCCCTCGTATTCTTCGAACGAAGATGGAGAAGGAGTTTCTTGAACTAAAGCAAATGGATGATGAATCTGTTGGTATATACGAAGCGAATTTTACAAGACTTGCAAGGTATGCATCTGGCATTATCATCCAACCTGAAAGTAAAGTTGATCAATTTTTCAGTGGCTTAAAACCAAGTCTTCGAAGGGCATTAGCTACAAGAGACTTCAGTAGCTATGAAGAAATTGTGCGTTGTGCTATCAAGGTAGAAATGGAAGTTGGTGTTACATATCCATCTCATGGTTTTGACAAGAAACGAAAGATGGAGTTCAAGGAGAAATCTCAGAATAATGGTGAAAAGAAGATGAATGTTTCCTTATGCATAATGTGTGGAAAGAAGCATGGTGGAGATTGTCTTAAAGGGACTAGAAAATGTTTTATGTGTGGAAAAGAAGGCCATCGAGCAGCTGAGTGTCGAAGTAATGGAAAAAGGGATTCTAATGAAGTGAATAAAGCAAACGCTGCAGAGAACGCACAACCAACACTTCAATGCTTCAAGTGCAAGGAGATGGTACATTATGCCAATAAATGCCCTAATCCAAGGGTTAGTGATGATCGACATGAGCAACCGGTTAAGGCAAAGGACAAAGGGAAGTCACATGCGATCACTATTGGCAATGTTGAATATGACAACGATGTGGTGGAATGATTATGTTTTTATGTAATGAGATTCCAAAATAATGTTGTATCATGGAATATTGGAATATTTATGTATTGGTCTAATGTGGTATTCAAAGTGATTGAGATATTATGCGCATAATGAAGGGAAAACGAGAAAATGAAATGTTTAACAGTATTCATGAGCTCATGATTGATATAAGGACTAAGTGATATCATGGTTTGAGTATATAGAATTTTGAGGATTTTGGTATGTGGAAAGTGTTAACTTTAAACTGCATTCATGTTTTCACTAAGGTATTCAAGAGAATACATGATTAAGGACTTTGAATGTTTGGAATGTGACCAACAAAACATATCTTAAGATATATGGGGTTTGACGATGGTGTTAAATCTCTGGTAATCGTTTTCACTATGTTATGATAATGGACTGCAGTATTATGGATAGGACTAAAGATTGGAATGGATTATGTTGGACATAAGTTAGTATTGTTTAAGGATAGAAGTTTTTTCGATATTATTTATGGGATGTTATAGTAATATAGTTTTAGAAAATGGAAAACCTGCAGGACGGGCGACAACCCTTCGTGTCGGACAAGGATGTGGGAATCAAACCCAAAACCGAAGTGCGAGTGGCCTTTATCGCCTACCGCTGGCCTACAGGAAGTCCCTGTTTAGTAGAAACTTGTTTTATTATATTACGCAGTATGATATATGAAGTATAAGTCCATTTTAGGAACTATATATGATTAAACTCACTATAGATCGACTTATGTATATAATTTTTTCTAACCTTTTGTTTGAGACAGATGGAATGACCCGTCATTCTATCAAATGATCTGCTAACACATCACAAATAACAAATTCAACTTCATTTATTTAAGAGATGAAGTGGAAATTGTTCTAGGCACGAACAATAGTGAGATTGTACCAAAATAAAGAAAGTATTTATTCCAATTCAAATTTTCAACTTTAGGGAAATGATCTTGAAAACCAAAAATGTTGTCCTAGTAATCTTATACCTGATGAATCGGATTGTACCTTATATCATCACAAATCTATGGATTTGTGATTACTGGCTTTTCCATAGCTATGTCCTCTACCACTCTCCATCAGAACATGATGGTTAGATTTCTCTTCCATATCCATATTTTCACCTCTGTGGAAACCCAGTGATTAGTTTATTTGGGTAACCGTTACGTTTCATACTTTTGTTTATAAAGATTGGTTTTGATACTCCTCTTTACGATGTGGGTTTCTATTAAAGAAACTTTCGAATAGTAAACCATTTATAACCCCGACGAATTTTGAGGGCGAAATTCATTTTAAGGGGGGTAGAATGTAACAGCCCAAGATTTTATAAAAAATATTATTTTTAATTTTATTAATGTCTTGTGTTGTACGCCACACTAAAAGGAGCTTGCACAACACACATCCTTGACTTGCCTTTCATTACACGCAATCGCGACCTTCCTCGATAGCGTGTGTAATACGCAATACCGAGTTTCACTAAACAACGATATGCTATTAAAATATTATTAAAACTAGCCGGTATGAATAGTAATAACCACTTTTTAAAACTCCTTAAAACTTATTTTTCAAAATGAACTTCATTTTTGGATTCGGAGTATCGAATTTAGCCTAAGGTTAAATTTTGGTTCTTTTCGGATAACTTTCATATTCTGATGAATAGTGAAAATTACTAAATTATAATTAAAAACAACTTTTTTAATCGAAATAATTAATAGTGATAAATTTTTAATTTGAGTGGTTTTAAAGTATATTTAGAATATATTTTTACAATTTAATACAATGTTGGTCATTAGATGTAATTTCACATTTAAACCATACATAATCAAGTGTCAATCTTTTGATAGATATTGTTTCTTAAAAACACGCTATTTGTTTTAACAGCGGGATTTAATTATAAAATTAATTAATGAAAATTCTACGATATGAATTTGGTAAACTAGACTTCATTTTTGAATTCGGAATATGAAATATAGCTTAGGATGAAATTTTGGCATTGTTCTGAAAAACATGAATTTTTGATGAATAGTGAAACTACTAAGTGGTAGTTAAAAAAATTAATTTCTTCATAAATCTTAATTTTACCGCTTCTGTGAATGGATTTTTAAAACATTGTTTCCAATAAGCTTCCTTTACAAGTTTTAAAGTTTATTTTTAATCAACTTCTTTTATTTTAAAGTTGTATGACATGTTATGAAAGGAAAAATGTTTTTGAAGAAGAAAGGATATTTTCCTCAAGAATGGAGTTCAAGTGTTTTATCAAAATTATTTTCCATCTAAGATAATAAAGGGTTCTGTTTTTATCCCTATTATTAAATTGATTTGTTCATGTTGTGATGGAATTATTTTTATGAATTCCTTTATCTTATATGAATTGATTTATGATGTCATGATGTTTCAAGAATCCCATTTTTGTTACATGTGTTATGCGATGATGTATGTTTTATGATTATGTGGAACACATAAGAAAGGATTCATTATAAGATGGGTGGGACCTATATCTCCCTCCAATGCATTGGGTAAAGATTTTATATCTCATGAGATAGACATGGCTGGAACGGAAGGTTATTTCGGTTCAGTGATACAGGACTGAAACGAGGAGTGAACTCGGTTCAGAAAGGGACTTTGTCCACTAAGATAGTCTTGGCAATGAGTCATGACTAACAATAAATGATTTTCCATGATTATGTGTGCATGCCACAAAGTTTCAAGTTTCATGTTATGATTATGGTGATCTCATTTTCACTTCTATGATTTATCCCATGTTATGATATTATGAGCTCTTTTGCAGGTTATGATTTCCAAAAGCTATGTTCTTATGTATATGATGTGATTGATATTTCTTTTGTATACCCTTACTGAGCATTTGATCTCACCCTTTTATGTTTTCGTTTCCCCAGGATATAAAGAAAGGTTTTTAGGTTAAAAAAGGGGAGATCTTTATGGGAGATATTGAAGATCTTTCCCCACGATTAGAAGATTACGTTCCGAGTTTCCAAAGACACTAAACTATTACGATCCTTGTGTGTGTGTTTTTGTTATGTACTAAGTATTCCGCAAAAGTAATGTAATGTCCATGTACGTCAGGCTTTGGGTCTCTACAGTATACATGTTTTATTAATGTCTTATTCCTCTATAAGTTCATCTTCCTCAAACATTTTGGATTATATCACATTGAACCCCATCTAGACTTCCTCCTCAGACATATACTAAAAAAATTCCCCTAGATTTCTTTCCTCTTCATCTAAATGTTGTAAAACAAATTGTCTTTGATACTCATGGTCTTTTTTAATGTATAGAAGGGATGCCTCAGGTCTTGAAAATTCTTCTAAATCTAGAGGTTAATCATTTTTAATGGTTGATACATACTCCAAGTAATGTTCTTTATTCTATGAATGTATTTTTTCTTTCTTTTTAATTTTTTTATTGTCTAATTCTACCTTTTGATATTCGTCATCTTCAAAGAAATAAATCCTAATATTATTTTTTAATGGAATGTTGCATACATGGGTATTTAAATTTAAAATAAGAAGAAAATGGTGTTTATTAAATTCTCCATGTTCACTGAGTTATGCATCATGATCACAATCCTCTTGTCCAATACTATAATGAAAATGATGGGAAATGTTGCTAGTCTGTCATTTGAGATATATTCCTAAAGTTATTGGACAGATCAATCTTTTTGAATTTAACTCTCTTGAGGTTTCTTTGAGTATATATCTTATAATTACTCCAATCATTTATATTAATCATTTTTAAAGAAACATGTATATAAATTATAATCTTTTGGAAGGTGATAATAAAATTTTGAGATGATTGGG
This sequence comes from Viscum album, assembly GCA_963277665.1. Classification (NCBI taxonomy): domain Eukaryota; kingdom Viridiplantae; phylum Streptophyta; class Magnoliopsida; order Santalales; family Viscaceae; genus Viscum; species Viscum album. The sequence continues at coordinate 1,630,645,302 of OY728159.1, forward strand.
AAAGGTGTGTAGTTAATTCTCTCAACTCACTGAGTTCAGCCTAATTATAGTTCACCCACTAATCCATCACTTCAATGCAAAGAGTAAGTATTATAGTATTTATTTCATTATGGTGTTGATCTAGATCATGCTACAAGTAGTAGTTGTTAAGAGTTTACTTCTAGGCCCAATAATAACCATGGTAGATTTGATATCCAGAAGATCGTCTGTTGTGATGATAGTAGGTTTCTATCCATTTTTGGGGATGAAATTCATAATACTCGTGAAAATATGAATTATTTTGAGCATCATCCTATTGTTCCCTCCCATTTGAATAAAGTGCTTCCCATGTGGTTGGATACTTAAAATGTTCATTGTATTCTGATGGTGGTGAAACATAATATTGTTTCATATGAAAACTCATCTTGCAAATCAAGAAACACTTCCAAATGCGTAATATATGTTATTACAAAATTAATTATCTAAACTAAGATTACTAAATACAATAATATTAGAAATGTCTTGGACCTAAACAATTTGTATCTAGTCATATAAAATGATCTTCTAATACATGACAATGGCATATAATTTTTATGCACCAGAAGGCGTTGTTCATTCCTCTAGGTGTGGATCAAATTATAAATTTGTATTAATCCAAACTGTTCTAACTTCAATGACGTAATATATCAAAAGTGTTGGGTCAAACCAATAGATATTGGAGAACGAAGTGATGATAACTCAAGTAAAAAAGGTTAGGTCACTCCAATTTCTATCTGATTTAATTAAACTAATGATTGAATTGAAATAAATAAATTAAAATATAAATTAATAAGAGATTGGAATCATTTTCAAGGGGTGGTTTTGAAAAATAAATTTAACTTCACATGCATAATAAATATATTAAATAGTAGTTGAACCCAAATATTTCATATATAGTTGAAATGTACATTCCGTATAAAACTATCCTAGAATCCCAATTCATCATGGTTAGATGAATCATGATATGTATAGTGCATTTAATTTATATATCCAAAAGTAGAAGATTTATTCTATTCAATGTTCCGGAACAAATTATATCGATCATGTTGGGGTTAATTCATTATTGAAGGCATATTTTTAGTAATTCAAGGAGGAAGAGTGTATATTTTCATGAAAAACATGATTTCATTGAATATAATCTACTTTATGAGTGATGTAAAATCAAGATTTGTTGTTATGATCCCGCATTAACCGATCATGCTCTCCCATATGGGGATTAGGCAAATATATATGGGTAGTCCCTGATAATGATTAAACCATTACCCATAGTGGATAGATTATAAAATTTATTAGGATTAAAAATTAAAATTGATATTTCAATTAAAATATAACAAATTCAATCATTAAATCAATTAAAGGGAAAAACTAAAAAACCTATCTACAGTGGAATAAAACCGTACATCGACCTCCTGATGATCATTCCATATGTGTTAAATTATATCATTGATTGTATCCTTGGAATATAAATTTTTAATATCTAGATAGAATCCATTATTAATCAAATCCATAAAGGAATGGTTTGGGAAGATCCCATGTTGAATATTTTCTCACAAAGATGATGATTAGGTGAATCTGGGTGAAAAATTCACATCTGGAAAATTACACCATGTGTAACTACGTTTCACAGTGTGTAATTGTATAGGATGCTTTAATTTTATTCATTTCATGTACTATTCACTACATGGTTTAGTACACATGGTGTAATGATTACATGATGTTGAATTATATTTTATTTCATTAGAATCATTGTATTGCATCAGTCCTTCTATTTTACGCCCCAAATGTGCTCCATAAACATCCTTAAAAAATTTCTGTCATACCTCTTTCTTTCCCTAGAAATAAGTAGTAACTTTTTGTTCCTCAATTTCCATATTTTCAATGGTATTTTGCAAAATTTGAATCCAGTATAGGAATTTCCAAAACATTTATATTAGGCATAAATATTATAAAAAATCATTTGTTATAAAATGAAATCATATATACAATCACAACAAAATATTTATACAATATAGATTCACCAACTATCGAAATAAAATGTTGTATAATCATTATTTTTTAATGTTTCTTATTGAAAATATCAGTAAACGTTTCAAGATACATTTTTTATGTCTTTTTTCTAGGGAGATCTTGAGACTTTTGAGATTCCTCAATGATATTTCTATTATCAATGAATTTATTCTCTAGATCATTAAATAATCCAAGGGAATAACATTCTGTGACTTTTTCATTGATCTTTTTTCTGAATGAAATAAAAAAAATATTTATCTTAGTTATATTTTCTTCGCCAACATGTGAAAGTAGTTTTCTCATAGGAATAGAAATATAATGATATTTTCATCCTTAATAGAAGTTATAAAACGTTTGTTGATGAAACCTATATGAAGGATTATTTATAATATTTGTGTTCTTGTCTTTAAAGAATAATTATTTGATGAAATAAACATTATGATGTTGAATATTCTATTACTAGAGTGTAAATCTAATACATAGTTATCCTAAACATAAAAAAGTCCCCCTATCTCATTTTATAGAAATTATAATGTTTTGAATCCTCTTTTCGACGATCATTTTTCCATGTTATGTATGAGATACTTTCCTGACATTCACAAAATAAGTAAATAGAGAAGTTTCTATATGAACTTTCTCAAAATTTTTAAGCATTATAGGTAACATATTAGTTAATAAAAAAGCTTTTTCTTCCTAAGGTAACTCTAAGAGATAAGAAATATTTTCCATATTGATATAATATGTTTTTTTAAAAAAATTGATAGATAAATTCTTCAAACCATATATTTCATTGAACTCGAAAGAAATATAGATTTCTCTAACTATAGCTTAATATTATAAATAATATTTCCCTTTAGATACTCAAGTGGATTCCCAACAGTAAAAAAAATTGAAAATTTTGGACTTGATTCATACCTTTTAAACCAGACCTTTTGAATTATCTATTCTTAACATAAATGGTTGTATCAAAATCTCTTTTAGATTCCATAGGTTATGATTGTATAATATGGGAAATATCAAACAAACAGAAAAAAAATAGACCAATGGGAAATACAAAATTTTAGAAAAATTAAAAATACTAAATATCTCGAGGAAATTCCATTGATGGTGAGAAAGATGTTTTAATTAAATTCTTCATTATAAATAACTGGAATAAAGTGACAATTCATTTCTTTATAATATCTAATTGTTATGAAATAACATATATAATATAAAAAATTGATCTATTATTTTTTAATGATGATGATGTATATATACTAATAAATTTAAATTTCATTAAAATCGTAATGGTTTTTATTATTAATTTGAATATCATTGAGTTTAATAGGAAAAAAATTTCTTCAAATTAACCACGATCATTTGAAAAAACTTATAATAATTTTTTTTATAAAATTTATAAACGGAATGTAATTATTATAAGAAATGATAGATAAAATTAGCTTCAAGAATTTTTTTCATAATCACTATTAAAAAAAATTGTCTAATAATATAAACTTCTTTAATCAATATGACATATTAGGAAAATAGTGGGTAATATGATACATTAGATGAAGCTTGTTCTAATTAAACAGAAAATGTTTCTGACAAAATAGTTGTTTAGAGTTTTTATAAAAATATAATGAATACAAATTAAGGAATGTAAAACAAGGAAAATATACCCTCCCCAAATTTCAAGGAGTATTCTACTATAAAATTATAGTCCATCATTTTATAGATAAAATAATAATATTTGTTAATCATTGAGTGTTTTTTATATATTTGAATCCAATGGAATTTGGGGGTCTTTTAAACGTATCAGTAGTAGATATTTCATTCTGATAAACTATAAATTAGTATCTTCTTTTTTTGTATGATCCAAATGGAAATGGTTTGCTATAATTGTGTTATTAGATCATGAGTGATTTTATGGTTTTTGAGTAAAATCTATGGAACTAAAATTATCACAAAAAATAAAATTTTTACTAAAAATGATGCCAAAATCATTGAGAGTGTGTTTATCCACATCACCAGTGAACAACATCTTCATGCTACTACATATTTAGCATCATTGGTTGAAAGTGATACAAATTATTTTATTCATAAGGAAAATGAATATATCTCTTATATATAAAAATAACACGGTTAAATTTTATAGATGCTATGTTGGGTATGTTATAAGGGTCAAGGGTTTTTTTTCATGTCATTTATTAGGCATTTTTTCTTTGGGACATCAGATCATGTAACGAGCCTTGTGACACTAGGTCTATTGGTAATAAATGAGTTCCACCGAAAAATTAAAGGGGTGTTATCCAAAAAACATATCTATGGATTTCGGACCATTCATAAAAATGGTTTAGATATTCTTTTTCAATCATATTTTTATCAACCAAAGTATTAATTTAAAAAAAAATATTAGTTAAAAATAATTTGTACTAGAATAACATAATATGTTATCCGTATTTCACTTATGAAAATTTAAAATCCATTTTATATATTTATTATTTATTCTTCTTGTTTATCCTGAAATATTTCACATAAGAAAATACAAACAATTATGCATGACTGAATAGTTTTACGATAGAGTAAACTACTAATAATTATTCTAAATTTTTTTCTATCAACTGGTTTACTAGTTTTATAACAATCATGATATTTTGTGGTTCCAATAATAGTACTAATACATTTATCATTGTCATACCCATATATTTTAAGTAAATATTTTTTATAATTTTTGTGATAAAAATGTTCTTTCTAGTTTTTGAGCAATTTGAAAACCTATCAAAATTAAGTGTTTAGCCGTCATGATCATTTTAAACGCAGACTACATAAGATACCAAAAGGAATTAGAATCAGAATTTTGTGTTGAACAAAATATAATGTAATCAATATAAATTAAATAAATTATGATTCTTTTAGAAAATTAATTAAATTTTTTTGATCTCCATCTCCCTTTATCAAATTATTTTGAAGTAAAAATTTTGTAATTCTATCATACCCGGCTCTTACATATTGTATTAGTCCTTAGGGTTCCTTAGTAAATTTAATATCAATATGCATATTTTTGTGATTTCAAAATTTGGTGGTTGTTCTCTATAAAATTTCTGGGGTATATATCAATTATGAAGCACAAAATTCAAATCAATTTGATAGGGAGTAAAATATTTGAATTCTGCAAATGATTGAAGTATAAGAATATATTCAAGTACAACTACATTTATAAACGTTTAATAATTATATATTCCTTCATTTTGAATATATGATTTAGCAATAAGTGTTTCCTTATTTCTCTCTATTATTTCAATTTAATCAGGTTTATTATGGAATTACAATTTTAACCCAATCATTATAAAATGTAAATTATTTATTACCAAAGATTAAACATTTCACATTTTTGAATCATTATATTAATCATGAATTTGCCATATCTAAAATTCATAACCAAAATCCTCATCCAGAGTATTACAATAATATTGTGATAAGAATGAAAAATTTTCCCATTCATTTGTTACAGAAGTTCTAGTTTTGACCAGTGAAACTAAAATACAAATGATAATATCAGTGGGATGATTTATTAATGTTCTTTTATTTCAATACTCTGTAAAATGTTATTTATTTGAAAATTATTGAGTTTTTTCTATAGGTACAAATAATGAAAGTGTTTATTCAGTTTCTATCTCATGTGATGAATTTTACAACATATGGTGTAAAACAATTTTAAATTATCATATAAATATTTGACCTCAGGAGGTGTAATGACAATAACATTGATTTCAGCAAACCATACATGAACTATTTCTTAGGATTTAATTTTTATATTATTAATAAAATTATATGCCTTTCATGTTGTAGAATTACCATGGAAAATTATTTTATAATATTTTAGAGAAAGTTTATTTATATTATCTTGAGTATTCAGGATGAATACAATGTATTTAAAATCCCAACATTAATAATGTTTTGGATTCACACCGTACCACAACTCATAAGAAGTTTTATTAATAAATGGTCTAATTGAAAATTTATTTATAGAATATCATGATGTACAAAAACGTTAAACCTAGTTATTTTAAAAACTTATTATTCAATCAACATGGTTCTCATAATCACCTAAAGAAATATATTACTTCATTCAACTACACCATTTTGTTGAGAGAAAAAAATATTTTATGATACCTTTCTTACTATAAAAAATTTCAAAATAACAATTTTCAAATTCTTCACTATGAGGTCTATAAATAGTTATCAAGGGTATAATTTACGATATTTTAAAACAGTATTCAATATTTTTAGAATATACAAATTATTCATACTATTTTCAAAGAAATTAAACCCATATATATATTGTGTAGTCCATAAATAATAAATATTCATAGTATTTTCCTCCAATAAATCAAGTTTATGTTGGATTGAATATATCTTGTTTTACAAAATATAATGCATCGGTTGAAAAAACATCATTATTATATATAATGACTAATTTAGGTTTCATTCCAAATTGATGAGGATACAAAACATTATAAAAATTAAAAATATAATCTAGTAAATCCCTAACAAGTCATTTTGTTGAAATATTGGGTAAATGTTTTATGTTACCATGTCCTAAAATTATATACCATAACCCATATTGATCATCCATTTCACTAAGTCCAGGTAGTTCTTGTAAGTTATGTAATATAATGTTAGAGTGTATAAATATCATGCATATGATCCAAAATAATAAGTTTACCTTACTAATTTTGAATAGTAAATTTTTCATTCCTGAAGATCTCAAGATATCATTCATCACATAATTGACTAATAATATGGATATTTTTCTTAAGAACTATAATATATAAAAAAATCAAAATTTAATATTTACCAAGTATTATTATATCCCCAATAACATAGATTACTCCTTGAGATTTATCTTTTATGGTCTCTTTTCCACATTTAACTATGATAATATTTAGGAAAACTTTATTCTTTCCATTCATATTCCTAGAAGAACTACTATCCAAGAACTAGATAGTCATAACATGGGTACTCAGATTTTATTTTCCAAATAGAAAAATTATTATTTTGGTCTCCATAGATACTTTAGTCCATAATTTTTAAAAAATAAATCATTAGGAATCAATATCTACCCAATATTTTTATATTGAACAACTAGTAATTCCATTAAGGATACTCTATAAGGAAACATAAATATATAATCTTATTTAAATAACATTTATTCTTCTGAAGTCCATCTCCTTGAAATTTAGTATATAAGGGAATACATCATTGTAAAAATTAATAATTTTATATTAGTTTTTTTATATTATAACCAATCCCATGATTATTTCAATGTTGTTTCAATAGTCTGTATAAATTATTAAAAAAATATTATATGAATTAAAAATTGATATATTTTTTGGACTAAAAATTTATAATCATAGTTTCATGAATAAATTTTAATCTTATTTCATTTGAATAGGGTTATATTTTTTTATCTAATTCTGTATTAATACCGAAAATTTATTATCCAAGTTTTGAAATTATTTAATTTTCTTTAGGTTGTTCTAAAATAGAATTTTCAAATTCCTTCTTAACATCATTATTTTTCTATCTTGTATGTAGAATCCCTAGTTACTTCTTAAAAACTAGGTATATTTTTATTGTAATTAGATGAAATGAATGTTTTTTAATTTTGGAGATGTATAATATTCATCATCAGAATTAAAATAGTTAGCATTTAAGGTTAAATTTGTGATAGATTCAATAGATACCCTAACCCATACAAATTTTTTGGACTTTGTAATTTCTATATAAAAACATATATTATACATTTTATAAATTATATTATCGAGATAACATTCAATGATACTAAATTCAACACATTCAATCCAATTATCTAATACTTTTAATATTTTATTACTATTATTCTTATAGAATATTTTTGAATTGATATCCTTTATACCAATTTTTTTAGTCCTGGACAGTCTCGTCTAATTTGACAAATATTCATACATTTATATAATATCATCTTAAAATCTTCTTTCACAGAATATATAAATTTCAGATTCTTGTTAAACTTATAATGAAAATATTTCTTACCGAGGATTCTTTTTATACTTTTCACATTTTTAGAATGTTCGTCTCATACTATTGGGAAGATATTCATTCTATCTCAATGATATATTTATTTTTAATAGAAGGATTAAGAAAAATTTCAACAAATATATATTTAAATACTAATATAGATGAAGAGGAAAAATCTTCTCCATTAATCTTATTATCCTTTTCAATTTCTCATTTAAATATACCCTAATATTGAAATTGATTTCCAATTAAATCATCCAAAATTAAATTAGCAAGGTTCCTAGTACCATGAATAATGATTCTATTGGATTCACTCTCATATATAATAAAATATATAAATTTATAAACAAATTGTTCATCTTTTAAATCAATATTTATAATATATTTTAGACAATTTACAATAGTCATAAATTATTTATATAGTTTAGAAACTAATTCCCCAAGGGAAAAATAAAAATCTCTATTATTCTTATGTATCACTGATCTTCTTATTTTTTAAACATTAGTAGTTCCAAAACAAGTAAAATCATGTTTATTAAAAATATTTTTATCGATTTCACAAGATGAGATCATACTTTATATATTTATAGTCATTGAATATAGAAATGTATTTATGAAATGTCTTCGCTGAGAAAGAAAAAACCTGTAACATACTAATGATCGAAAGAATTTTTTTACAATAACTAGGTATTATTTCATATATTATCTATTATTGAAGACGTTGTAGTTGAATGAGTACATTTTTGGTCCATAAACTTCTTTTTCATTAGAAAAGGGATGACTAAGGATCATATGGTTTGTCCTGAAAGTTAATTGGGGGGGGGGGTTAATTCCTTGTACAATCATTCACATTGGGTTCACTATTATTGTTATCAATAGAAAATACAAATGGTTCCTTCATCCATAACTGGGTACAAACATCATTTCTAATGGAATGTAGTCTGTTGGGGTATCAGACCCAACAACACATAGGAACTCACATTATTCAAGAGGATGGGAGGCCATTCTCATCACACCCGTTTTGGAGTGAATTTTTTTCTACATTGAAACTCTAATATAGAATTAAGATATGTTTATGAAAATTTTACTAATCACAAAATGGGATCGGTGACCCCAACATAATGATCATATGTTAAACCTATTTATATGTGAAATAAGGGGATCCTATTAGTGAATCCATCTATATGTATCTAAGGTGATTCATCTATTCCCTATTAATGATTATCTTATTATATGTTCATGTTATCTACCCAGGCACTATGAAGTTATTATATCATGCATGGAGGCGTTTAATATGTTGATGATGGTATTAAGCCATTATGAGGCATCCTTTGTATCCTTTTTTATTAGAGGAATCAAAGCCAATGTAGTATGTCAATACTATTCAGTTTTATGTCATGTATCAATGAAATTTGTGAGGTCACCTAAAAACTAGATATTTGATCTAAGATCACGAGGAGAAATAAAAAATATCTAGTTATGATAAGAATCATAGTTTTTGTAGTTTAGTTGATAGTGGAATACCGTAAACCCCTAGAATCTATGTTTCGAACATTGTATTTAATATCATATATGACATGCAACACCATGCACATTAGAGAATATGATATCACAACAAATCATAATATATTTACCATTTTAATGAAATTGAATATAATTTAAATCTTTCAATTCATGTGACACTCATTTATCATGCGTCGCAACAAACAACGATATTCTTCAATGGGTTTCATTACTAGAATGACTGGGTATAACCAAATAATAATATACTAATAAAATATAATTATTTAATATAATATGATGTAAAATAGCTATTAAATTAGTTTTTATTAATAGTATCAACTAGATTATTAAAATACAAGGTTTACAAAAAATTAAAATAATTCATTGGTTACAAATTAATTATAAATTAATATAAAACCAATTGAATATAATGGAATTAATTTTAGAGAAAACTATTTTTATGCTCCCAAATCAGTTTTATGATAAAAAAATTAAACTAATTAAATTATTGAGTTAAATTAATATAATATATATTAAATAAAATAATCTTGATATTCATCAAATTTATTTTACAAGAATAAAATAAGAACAAACCCAATAATACACATAAAAAATATATTTTTATTAAAGTGGTTTTGTTATCTTTTAATGGATAACCTAAACTAAATCTAATTTTGACCATTTTATATATTTAATATGTCAATATAAAATTCATCATTATAATTAAATCATAAATATCAGCATAGGGTAAATTTTTTATAGTTTTCTATGAAGTTTCTTTTTTTAATTCATAGTTAAAATACTGAATTTTATTTCAAAAATGTTTTATAATCTAATTTATTTACAATGTTAAATTATAGTTTTTATTTTTTGAAAGTTTTAATTATAATTTTTTATCATTTATTCTTATTTAGGTCATTAGAATAAATTTTTCACTGAAATTTCATATAAAAACATAGTAAGTGTTGTAATGTTTTTAATTTAAAAACATGCATTATCATCCCATCTATGGGATTAAATATAAATTAATTTCAGACATTACAACGATTTTAATTTTGAAAAAATGATTCCATATTTTTAATCATAATTTATTATAATTTAAAATAAGGTAAACATAGTTTTTGACTAAAATGATTACAAAATGGAATGAAAATTAATTTCAACGAATAAGATATAATTAAGCTCAATAAAGGACTAAACCATAAATAGAAGGGAAAAATGACATATAAAGTTGTCCAAAATCCATTTAATATACATATTTATTCCATTAACTATATATTCATGTATTTATTTTTATTTTAATAAAAAATTTTAGGTAAAAACATGGGCACAACTAAGAGGTTTTCGAAAATGCAACGTGGGTCCTCTTCCTCCCTTATAAAAGGACACCACACCTCCCACTTCCTCACACCTTTAAAACAACATAGTTTTGTACACAATACACCTAATTCACTTACAAGAACCCATTCCTTACTCTATGATAGATCAAATTGGGTATCAATCAATCCAAGGAATCCTTTTGAAACAAACCAAAATGAGTTACCCAATTAAGAGGTAATGTCCTTCCGTAGGCTCTTTAGTTTCATATCCATTCCCCACCCCCACAAATATTCTTATTAAATTATTATATAAGAACACCATAATACATATATTATATTATTATTTATTCAATTGGTTTGATCTACACATACACACACTTCAATATAATGGGTAAGGAATGTATAGTTTATGTGTATAATGAACTACGTTTTCAAGAAAAGATGATTCTTCATTTTACCTTTACCAAATTTCATAGATGGAAATTATGATGGAAAATATTATTATATATGATATTTATCATGAATTTATGCTTTTTTATTATTCAATAACATATAATTTTATACTTTCAATTTTGTTTAAATACAATAACATCGTTTGTAGATGTTTGGACTACTGCCCCCTCAAAACATTACGATTCATTTACAATATACCTGTAATGTATAAGGGATAGTCTAAATAAAAATATATAACATATATTGAATATATATGTAAATTTTATTATAAAATACCTATAATTTTATTTTCATTCTTTTAATATATGAAATGAAATAAAAGTAGCATTAATGCAAACTTAGGGCCTATCTTCTCCACGAACAGTGCATTCCATTACATATCTCCAAATATAATGGATTATTATAAAAAAATGTATATAAATATATATTACATTTATATAATTGTTCAAATTATATCGATTATGAATCCATTGTAGAAATAATAAATAATATGTTCAAACATACCTGAAAAACCAGTTAATTATCAACCAAAATAGTGAGAATAATGAATGATTGTTATCAAAATTATAATAATATATTTTAAAATGATAATATATGATATTATAAACATTAATATTTTCCATTAAAATTTTAATAACACTCTAAAAACATTATATGGTAGGTTAAATTCTGTTCACATAAATGGAAATGCATGGTAATAGGTTTTGTCTCAATTTATAATCCATTGAGACATATTTGTTGTTACACACCGTGTTTATTTTATATCATTTATATACTGTAATTTGAAATGTTATATCATCAATCTACTTGTTATCATGATTCTATATATTTCATTTACTTCATAGGTAATTAGGAGTCAAATGTTTCAATGTGGTATGGGAGACTTTAGAATTTGTAAATATTAATCTATTTGAGAACAATTTTAATGATTATCATGGTAATCCGACTTCTTTTTGTGATTGTTAACATTCCATTGAATAAATAAATTTATATCTATACACTTCATTTCTTATATATGGTGTACATACTACCAAATTTTGATATAATATCATGATTCATTCATAATTCTTGATATATTGAGTTTTAATTTTATTTATTTCATCTTTGGGGGTTCGAGTCAATGGTTACCAAGTGGAAATGAATTTCATAACCTAATTTTAGTTCAATGGGTTATATTAGTTCCTCTTTTTTTGCAATGTTCTAGGATTATGTGTATATTTTCAATTACTATATATTTATTTATATAAAAATATTTATGTGGATTTATAATTGATACACATATTCTACTCATTGAATGATTCTCACTTAAACATTGTAATCTATTCAAGGGTTGACATTACAGTCTCTTTTTGTTCAGGATGGTTTACAAATAAATTTCCATTTTAGGAAACTATTTGATTTTCTAATTAACCCTTTTAGTTTATTATCCTCAGATTATTCATGACCTTTATCAAGTAAATTTACCATTTTTTAAATCATTGGTACTAAAAATGTTTGAGATAATGTTTTTAATGAAAACACAACTTTATTTTCCTTTTCAGTTAGAGAAAATTATATATTCTAAAAACATTTTTTTTCGAAATATGTTTTTAAAAATATTTTATCCTAACCAAAATTATTTACGGACAAATTTTATATTGTTTTTGTCTTTTATCATTGTCCTCAATTGAATCTTCTTGTGTATTTCCAAATAAGGAGTATTTTTAAACTTTTACCATGAAAAATATATGATCTTCTTACCTCAAATGAAATATATGAATTCACCCACCATAATATATTTTAGGATTCCATTGATTGATTAAAAGGGTACATTTTAAAGGATTTTTTTTGAAAGGCAACTTTCAAAGATTTTTTTTTTAAAAATATAAAAATAAATTATACTTTATTGAATAATTTTTTAAATGTTAATTTTATACTATTACAATTCATCAAAAAACTACAACCCTCTATTTTTACGTAGTTGTTGATATCATGTAATGATAATATCGTTATTCCTACTCTGGATGGTTTTTAATTATTTTACCAATGATAGTTTTCACATTCACTTTCTTGATTTCTTTTAGCCTCCTTGAAATATTTAATTTGATATGATAATTTTACTTTGAATTTCCCTTAAATAATAAATTTTTGTTGATATCATTATTTCCTGAACCATATTCCATTTTTATACGGTGTTTAGTTTGACAGTTATTTTATTATTTTGGGAAATATTTATAAATCAATATGCTTTTTAAATATGAACATTTTATAAGGCATATTCTTTATTTGATAGGATGAATTCTTAGGACTTGTAAGATATGTGTTGGGGATCATTTTAGGCAATCCCTGTGTGTTGGGTACTAGTTAATGAAAGCTCTAGGGGTTGGGGACTAGTCAATAAGATTCTCTTGATGCATTAATATTATCATGAGATGAAATTAATTTGATACAAACCCATATAGTATGTTTCAAATCAAAATTGATAGTTTTCTAACCATAGTATTTTTTAAATTGTCTTGAGATTAGGTCATGAAAATAATGGTTCCATAGATCTAGGAAACATGGAATCCTAAAATTAATCATATACCTCATTTAGACTTAGTTATTATTTATACATATTATTTTGTGTCTACATATCTATGGATACATTTAATTTTTGTTCATTGATTAAATGGAATGTGTTTTAGTTTCATTCCATGCAATATTTTTTATTCACCTCCTTCTCAATTTCTTGATTTCATGGTATGAATGTTTAGTTATTTATCATTTAATTATTGATATTCATATTGATTTATTATTTCATATGCTATATTTTACCCATACGGAATATTCGAGATAAACCGTATTATGTTTCCTTCACCAGTAATCCAAGAACCGTACTATGAAAGATATACGTAGATATACTATGTGGAATAAATTTATCCTCAAAAGAATTTTTTTTATGTTCTAATAAGTGTATTAATTTTTACTAAAATACTCATTTATGTATCTAGTTTAACATGACTATTAATATCTTCAATCCTTTGGTATTTTATTTCTTAAAATCAAGCCAATGTATTTGATTGAAGACACTATCTTAGGGAAATCTAAGGGTGATTCACTATGGTTGATAGTAAAGGAAGTTTAGATGCCACCTTGGGAACTAGATTTGTGAAAACATGGATTATATAGAATAACACTAAGGTATAATATGAAAGATAAGTATACAATAACATCCTAAAATTTTTGGAAGATAATGTGTATGTGGGTATTCATAGAAATAAATCCATCTCTCAATACTAAAAGAGTAAATTCTTAAAAAATATATATCTAGGACTAAAAACTCTGACAATGTGTGTCAGACCGCATTCAGTGGAACCTGGTACACAACAACGGGCCTTACTACACACATGGTTTTACACTCTTGGGGGATATACTTATGAGTATTTACATTTTAATTACAAACCATTATGATGAATGTTGATAATGAATAACCTAGGTGAAACCTATAGTGTTTTATATTGAAAAAAGTGTCACAATTTTGAAATCCTACAAATAATATTTTTGATAAACACTAGATCATGGAAGGCATTATTAATGAAGTATCGTTGTATTAGGGTTGTATTGAAAACCATTTATAAAAGGATATTTAGAACGTATCATTATTTAAAAGATTTAAATAAATTTTTTTGAGATTATGTTTATTTGGTTTTAGAAAAAGAAAAAATGTATGTAGGTTGACAAAAAATCAATTCCATCAATGCCATGGCTCTTGAACGAATGACTGAAGGATGATAACAATTTTATGCCAACCACTAACCTGTGTAATTTCCATGTTAATTTTGTTATAGAATTTAAGAATTTATATTAATGATAAACTAGTATTGTAACTTTATAGGTTTAGATATTAAATTCTTAACTATATTGGATTTGGAAAATATTTGGAAAAAATATTTATACGTGTCACTCTTTTATGGGCCTTCAGATATGTTAAAACTGTATTTTAGTGCTTTAAAACATTGAGGTTAATTTTATGATATCCATTTATTAATGTAATAGATGAATAATAAATTTACTGAAGGACAACCAAAGGATGAAATTGTTTTTTTAAAATATATCAAGTAAGTATATTTCCTTATATTCATATATAGTAAAATAATTACCCAACATTAAGAAAGTGTATTTGAAATAACCTATTATCTTGATAACATAATTTTTCATAAACCAATGGTCTTTGAAATCATCACATATTTATATCATTGCGACCCTAAACATTCAATTGATCCTTCAATTGTTTTTGATTTATAAGCTCGATTACTCCTATAAATATTTACACTTTTCCTCCATGATTGTATCTCTACTTCCCAATAATGTTATCTTACTTAGAGACATCATTGTAGATTAGACCATATAACCTTTGTACTTTCCTATATCTCTGTAATAAAGAATTTTTTATAAACCCTTGTAATGATTTGGGATTTAAAAATAGTAAATATCATAAAATATATAATGATGATTGAGTTTAAATTGTGTGTATGCAATTTTATTATTGTGGGAATAATGTAACACCCTGAAAATCTGAACATGGAACATTGTATTTGACAACGTGTATGGAATACAACACCAAGCATGTAAAGGAATACGATATGTAGAGAAATTATAATATATTTACTATTACACATAAATTAAATATTATTTATATCTTTTAATTCATGTGATGCCGAGTTAGCATGTGCCACACACAACAACGAGTTTCTTCAATGGCTTGTGTTACACACATGGACGAGTTTTACCAAAAATTATAATATAACAATAATATAATTATTTAATATAATGAGATATAACCTCTACATTAAATTATTAGTTATGAATATTATTAACTATCATATTAAAATCTATGGTTTACACAAATATTAAATTAATTCATTGGTTAAAAATTATTTAGAAATGAATATAAGAACCATTTAAATATAAATGATTTTTTATAGAAAAATATCTTTATGATTTCAAAGTAGTATTATCCTAATAATTTAAATTAAATTAAATCATTGTGTGATAATAATATAATATATATTGCATCATATAATTTTTATATTCATCAAATATATTTGACCAGGATTAGATAAGAACTAACCCAATATTTCACATAAAATATTATATTTTAATTAAGGTAATTTTACTACAATTAAATGTTTAATTTATTTTAAATCCAAATTTAGACCCTTTTATAAATTTTATGTCTAAATAAACATAATATTTTAAATAGAAACATAATTATTATTTTAGGGTTAATTTTTGGTATTTTCCTGTGATGTTTCATTTTTAATGAATAGTGAAAAATACAAAATTTTAATTCAAAAGTACTTTTTCATAAAATTTATTTATAGGGTTAAATTATATTTTTAATGGTTTTTAAAACTAAATCTGATATATTTTTTAACCAGTTATCCAAATATGTAATTTTAATTAATTTCACATTGTAATTGGATATAGAAACATAAAAATATTTTCAATGTTTTTATTTTTTAAAGCAACACTGTCATCTAGTCTATGAGATTAAATTTAAATTAAATTTTATCACAAATATGATTATAATGTAATGAAATGGTTCCCATATTTTTAATCAACATGATTTTTAATGTATAAAATTTTCAATTTAGTTTTGACCAAAAATATTAGTGAAATTAATTAAAAATAATTTCAACAATTAAAGTGAAATTATGGTTAACAGGGGACAAAATCTTAAACTTAACGGCCAAAATGACCAATAAACATATAAAAAGTCATTTTATTGGAATTTTTCGTCCATTTACCTTCCATTATATGGTTTTTATTTTTTTTTATGAATTTTGTTTAGTTTGAAACATGGGTACACCTTACATGTGCTCAAAAATGCTAAGCGAGTCCTCTCTCTCCCTTATAAAAAGCCAAAACACCTCCCACATCATCCAACCAATAAAACAAAATAGGTTTGGAAAAGATCTACCCTATTCACATACAAATCTATATCAATTAATCCTTGAAGACTCCATTTGTTTAGTAATAAATTCAATGAATCCTTTATGTACAATCCAAATGGAGTAACTCGATTAAGAGGTAGAATCTTTCCTCACACTCTTTAGTTTAATTTCGATTTCCCAACACCTAAAATATTATTATAACAATCTTATTTTAAAAAAATTGTATCCTAAATGTAATTATATATTTTCATGTTTTTTATTAGTCATACACAAACACACACTTCCATCTAATGGGTAATGAACATATAATTTATATGTATGGGGAACTACCGCCCCACGAAACGATTATTTTTTATTTTTCCTTTACCACCATTAATGGTTTGTTATTATGATGGAAAAACTATTTATATATTTTATATATTATATTTATTATATTGTTTTACTTTTTATTTATTTAATAAGACATACCTTTATACATTCCATTTTGTTTAAATACGAAAACATCATTTGTGGAAGTGCGGACTGTCTCCCCCTCAATACAATTTGACTCATCACATTATACATGGAATATATAAAGTATGGTTTTAATAAAAATATATAACATATATAACATTTATATGATACTCTAATTATAATATAAATATCATTTTAATTTAATTTTTTTAATATGGAAAAGAAATGAAAGTAGTGTTAATGTGTATGCATAACCTACCATCTCTATGAAAAGTGAAATCCATTTATTATCTCCAAATATTATAAATTATTATAAATTAACATACAATGAATATATATTATATATAAATATTTCTTTACATTCTAGAGATGATGAAACAATTATTGGAACAACAAATAGAATGTTAAATCAAATTTGAAAAGCATGTCAATTAACACCCGAAATAGATAAAATAATGATGGATTATTATCAAACGAGTAAAAAGATAATATAAGAAGAAAATATACGTTATTTTAAAAATTAATATGGTTATATAATATGTTATTGAGATTTTAAAAATATTTATGTATGTTGGTAATGGCCGTTCACACAAAAGGAAATCCAATGTAAGGGGTTTTGTCTCAATTTACATTCCATTTAGACTTATTTACTGTTATGCACATAGTTTATTTTTAATAAAGTTTATACCAAAATTTGACATTTTATATCATGAATATTATTTTTATAATGATATTATAAGTGTAATTTAATTCATGGGGAATTATTATTCAAATTTCTCAATGTGGTATGGGATGCTTTGAAAAGTCTAAATGTTATTATCCTCGAGTATGTTTTTAATTATTATCATTTCAATATGACTTCCATTGGCTACTATTAACACTATATTGAAAAAATAACAATATTTTTGTGAACATAATTTAGTATATATAGTGTAAAAACATACACTTTTTCATATAATATTATGATTAATTCATTCTTCATGATATTTTGAGTTTCAATTTGAATTTTTTCATCTAAGAGGAATCGAGTAAAAAGTTACCAAGTGGAAAAAAATTCCATAACCCATTTTCATTTAATTGGGTTATATTACTTCCTAATTTTCATTAATGTTATATGATTATGAGTATATTTTAATTGACATTATATTGATGTATTTCCACTTATTTATGTTGATTGACATTGGATAAACAAAATTTTCACATTGATTGATTCGCACTTTAATATTAAAATATATTCAAGGGGTTACATTAAAATCACATTTTTTGTGATTTTTTACATAAGAATTTATATTAGAGGAAATTATTTGATAATTTTATAATGAAAGCATTTATTTTCTTCTCCTATGATTATTCCTGAACATTATCAAGTAATTGTACCATTTTTCACTCTTTATACTAAAATTGTTTTAGAAATATTTAAAAAAAACCCAAACATATTTATCTTTTTTTAGACAACCTATTTTATTCTAAAAACCATATTTTCAATAAATGTTTTCAAATTTTTTTTAACCCTTCCAAAATGATTTATTAAGTTTATTTTTAACATTTTTGTCTTTAATAATTGTTCTCAATGAAATATTTTTTTTTCTTTCATAATAATGCATGTTTATAACCGTCTACTATGAAATATTAATGTTATTTTTACCTCATAAGACAAGAATTGATTTACCATATTATATTATAATATAATTACTTTTCATATTTAAAATAATACTTTTCATATAAATTTTTTTCAAAAGTAATTTCAGAAGAAAATGTTTTTCAAAAAGAAATTTTCCTCATGAATGCTTTTAGAAGATATTTTTATAGTAATAATATTCATCAATGAAAACATAGCTTCATTATTACTCCACATGAGATATGTTGTATTGATAATTTCTTTATCCCCCCTCTAGATGGATTTTTATTAATATTTTCAATGACCTTATTAACATTCAGTTCTTGGATTTCTTTTAGTCCCCTTGGAATATTCAATTTATATGGTCATTTGAAATTTCATTGCCCATAAATATCCATATCATTTGTCATTGTTATGATTGTTGTCTGGACCATATATAATCATTTATATGGTGTTTAATTTGATTTTTTTATGATTATTTTGGGAAATAATGATAATTATGTATCCATCATTAAATATGAAGTTTTGATACACATAATTTTCATTAGATATGAGGAATAATTAAGACATTTAGGATATATATTGGGGATTATTTAAGGGAATCATTTTCGGTTGAAGACTGGTTAATTCAAGATCTACGGTTTGGAGACCAGTTAAAACAATCCCCTAGATGCATCGATATTCTCATGATATGAAATTAGTTGGTTAAAAACTCTTTTAGTTTGTTTCATAGATAAATAGATGAGTTTTTTCCCATATAATAGTTTAAACTATCTTGGGATTAGGTCATGACATCAATGGTTCAATGTAGCTTGGAAGTAGGTCATCCAATAATTAATAATGTCTCTTATTTATTTTTTAGATATTATTCATTTATGATATTTTTAGTTGACAAATCACTGGATAAATTTAATATTCAGTTCATTAATTAAATGGAATCAATTTCAGTTTCATAGCTTCCAATATTATTTATACACATCCTTCTCAGTTTTGGGATTCCCTTATATATGTGTTTAGTTATGTACATGCGCATAATTATTATTCTCATTGATTAACATTCACATCCACTATTCATTACACATACTAAAAATATGAACTCACCCTTATTATGTTTCCTTCCCCAAGAATCAAAAAAAATTCTAATATGAAAGATATGTAATGGTATACTAGGTGGAATAGAGTTATCCTCCAAAGAAAAAAAAATTGTAATTTTTTTATTCATTTATAAGAAAATAATCATTTATGTATCTATTTTTCCAATACAACTTAACTATTTGGTCATTTAGGATTTGATTCCATTTATGTAATTGATAGTAGACACTGTCTCTAGGATATATTGGGTTGGTTCACTATAATTACATACTAAGGTTATTTTTATTTTGAGGGAAAATAATATTATAGCAATGTTCAAGTCTTACACACTGAGGTTTACTAGGATGGTGAGGATCTATGATGCATGGGACATGATAAATGCAACTACCAAAGCCTATGTGAGATATGCTTTGTTTAAGATACAAGGGATTGACAGTAATCATTATCACTATTTATATTTAAAGAGATTACGTGCTAGGAAATCCAATATGATGTTTAATATGGTTCTTTTGCCTTAGTATAGTGTCCTATGTGTCTGGATTATGGAAATGATCAAAGATATCATAGTTCAATTTGGTTCTCAATCCACTAATGTATGAGGAAGAATGATTAGCCCATGGGAATTATTGTGTTCCAATGGATGGAATGTATGATTCATTGAAAAACATATGCTTTGTTTGATGCCTATAAGATGATAGGTCTTAGGAAGGAATCATATGTATCCTGGTTATGGTATGTATCAGATTTCTCATAGTTTAATTAATCTCCTAGTTCATTGATGTGTGAGAAAGGATGATCATCCCATGAATGTGATTTAAACTCAATGGTAGATGTGTCAAAGAATATTTATGGACATTCAATAATTTAAGTGTATATTTTTTCTAAAGGTTTATTATTGTTTCCTATGTATCCTGGTTATAGTAGTAATCAGAGTTCACATGGTTCAATTGATTGAAAAAAACACAGTGAGGTTTCCTTAACATTTAGGGAATAACATATTATTCTTTTTATCGAGTATTAAACAATAATTAATCCTTCATATTAAGTTAATATAATATTATTCCATTGATTGAAGCTTATATACTATGGTTTCCATAATATTGAGGTAAAATCATAATATGCAACTGATCAGGGATTACACACTAGGGTTGCCCAAATATGTGCACGAGATATGATTATCATGACCCGATACATATTCTTATCATGGGATGATTTTCTCTATAACATGTCTTAGGGTTCATGGAATAGTATTATTAAAAATAAATTATATGATCTGGCATCAGTATTAGATTTCACAAGACCCGGTTGAGTAAGTCTCAAGAAAATCACATGATCAAGGATGACATGTCCAAAGTGTGTGACATGTCCCAAATGACTTGTAAAATGGACACCACATGTCCCAAGTTGAAATTTTTGAAGGATTCCTCATGATCTAATTATATAACATGGGGTGCTTCACATGATATAGGTAGGATTCGAAATGGGTGTCACACAATCATTATAACTTTTTTGTATGGTGTTGTATGACATGACTAGAAAACTCAATGTGCTTCAAGACATTTGTCTGGCCTACTTAGAAGGTGTCTTTTGATCTAATCATCCATCCTATAAGTATTCATGAGAATAATTTGATGGACATTGGTTTCACTTCATCACATGGCCAACATGTTTAATGGACATCCCTGATCTAGATGGAATGCCTGTAGGGATTCATGAGAATTGGGTGACATTTCTAGAGGGAGTCACATAACATTCTTGATGTGTCCTGAGGACATTGATTTATCCAAATGGTGTGTCACTTGGACATCACATAAAATGGGAGACATGTACCAATGCTATCACATGTTCTGGGTGATTTAAAAAAAGTTCACAAGGATCATCGTACATTCCTACGCTTATGTTTCCTATCTTTTGTCATTATTAGTTTTTTTATTTCATTTGTTCCATATATTTATTCAGTGTCAGATTGTTTTATTTTTTTCCAGTTTCACCTGATTTTCAGGGTATCCATTGCATAACCCACTGTATGTCATTTTTATGAGCAGTGAGTGATCACTTGGGGTTCTTATGCATGTCTCATGATCCACTTGGCCATTCCCCAGATCTTTACCTGGTAGAAGACCTTATGATTTCATGATTGGCCACATCGAAGAGTCAACTCTGATGCTTGGGTACTCTAGTGTATGGATCCAATGATGCATTTTTTCCTACTGGGGTGGAGGATTTATAGACCTCGCCACCCCAATTATATTCCTCTCTACACAATTTGTATTTCACACATCTTGGATATATTCAAGGGAGGGATTTGGTATCATGGGATTCATGAAATCCTAATGTAGGTCATCTTTGAAGTGTCACATTATTTTCAGTGATCACAATATCATCCTGTAAGTACCCCAATTTAGTATATTTTTAATAATTAAAGGGTCTCACCTAATTATGTAGACATTATAAGGGACTCTTTCAAGGTAGGGGTGACAAGTCTAGTGTCCTTCATAGATCAATATTCTTGCTGAAAGTATTTCATGTGATCTTAAGTGGATTATTTATGGTCCTTCATAATACAAGGATGACATAAATTGGGGTTTTTTTAGAGAAATATGGCATAGAAAGGCTGTCTTGTGGGATCAATAGTGATCATATAGTGCATATGAGTCATTTATCATAAGATTATTGTACCATTCCCTCACAAGATGCTCAAATCATTTACCTTTTATTTCCTTGATTATTTGTAAAAGGAATGAGGATCATGGGATTTTTCATAGGTTTTATTGAACACAATCACTATCACCATCCGTTATGACTCATGTTACCAACAATGGGTCCCATTATGATGTGTGAGAATTTCATGGAAAACCCTTTCTATTTGCCTTATGGAGCCAAAGTGGGAGTACATGACTGGATGACTATTTCTGAATCCCTCCAAATGATGAGGGTGGCATTCTAGAAGGCTCTTTCATGATATGGAAGGAATGTCAACAAGGTAATGTGGCATCTTTTGAGCTCTATGACTGCGTTTCATGTGTTTTATAATCATAAGACACTCTCTCCTTTTCTATTTTTTATTTCATTATTTATTTTAAAATGGGTGTGGATCTGAAGTGATTTCTTGAGTTTTATCAAATACTATATCTCACTCCATCGGTGATGAATTATTAGAAAAAATAATGTGTCCTTTACTGATACATCAACATTGTGATGAAAAACTCTTTATGATTTTCTTTAGAGAAGAATAGGGAGAGCAAGACTGCTTGGACATGTCTGAAACCCTTATCGCGATGAAGGTTACATTCTAGTGGAATCTTGTGTGGAAAAAAGGACATGTTTCTAGGGGATTCCATGGTGTATTGTGAAACTATTATGACCATTATGTGATATATAAAACCCGAAGGGGTTCCCACCTTTTAGAATTTTACTCATTTTTTATGATTTTTGGATGGGTTGTCATGTTTCCACCGAATGAAAATCCAAATGATTACGGAGTGCTAATTTTGGTAGTTATCGTATGATTATCTATTTTCACAGACACCTTTTCAAGAACATGGAGTCCTTGTAATAAGGTAATCTCAAGATCTTATAAAGATTATATTCTACACATGTCTCTCTCATGTTACCTTCTAAAAATTTCTCAATCATGTGTCGTATTAAGGATTCCAACATCCATAAGTTCTAGACACCTTTTCTTCCACTATATTCTTGAGGAATAAAGTACCCATATTTAGGTATTTATACCATTTTTGATTTATCAATTCTAATTTATCATGTGCTAAAAACTGATCCCCCACCCACTCAGGAGTGATACCTATGGGGAAAAGGGTTCAGTTATGAGGAAAGTAAATTTTCACCTAAGGCTTTGGTTATATCACCAATTGTTATCCTAGGCAATTCTTGTTCTACCAGGTCGCATTTCATATTCGACGGGAGACTCTATAAATAGGGGAGTGGTGGTCCACTCATTATCCATCTGCCCAATCTTATGATCTATTAAACTATCTCTTTATCATGTGACCCTTTCAAAAGGCCTTCTCATAAGAACTGATCACAGAATATATTTGATAGTTACACTTGCGAGAACTACTCACTAAGATGTTATTTTCCCAGGAACCTATGAAAATATAACAAAAACTTCATTTCAGTAATAGTTTGAACCATTTTCAGGGAAATGTACAGTTGTATTAAAGGATTCACTAGATCTTCTATTTCTAAAACATGTTTATTCAACTATTATGCAGCTCATGTGACCATGTAAGTTCACACGATTGTGAATCTTCTTTAGGGTCATGTGGTCACATGTTGTGACATAATTTTATACAGTCCATGATATCTTCATGAGCCATATGATTTTTGAGTCCTTTGTGTAATCAAAAATATGTTTTATGATTCATGATATGTTTATAAAATTTCCAAAAATTATGTATTTACAATGACAAGAATATTTTATCATCTGTTTGAAGAATACCACTTACTTTTGGTTAGATGGTTTCTAGATCACATCATAGTTCTTATCCGATAACTAAAAAGAGGTACCTGATTTCGAGGAATCAAAATGATGACCCATCGTACCTCATGCACTATGAAAATTATTTATTGAAAAGCCTTCTCCCATTATAGATCCAATATTATCCTTTATCACACTGAATTACACTATATGGGTTTGACCTATCAGAAAACATTTCCATCCTTTCTATGAACTTCATCTCCCATATTTCAGAGTTTCATCTTCCCTTGACTACATTCAAATGATAGTTTCAAATTACAAACAACTAGTTGTATCCTGGTCCCAAGGCTTGTCTTATATGTTGGAAAACTCCCCTATGAGTCTAGATAGATATTATGTTTCCTTCCAACCCATCACTCATAGATACTCAAATATTTTATTCTCTTCTCTAAACAACTCAGGCAGTGGCTAGAACATGAAATGGGATCTTCTTCCTTGTATTAACTATTCTGATGAATGGACATGACTATTCAGTGTTCATAAATTCTTTTTATACTTTTGTAAATAGTTATAAACATTCCATCACTATGTAGAAGTATGGGTTTCCCCATTCACCAATTATTTCCTATGTGATCTCCTTCGAGAATTGGCTAATTGTTGATGAATTTGAACCATCTCATATCATCTATACCATAGTGTGGTTGGAATCAACCACTCATATATCCATCAACTAGGTGGGGTACCCCATCTTGGAGAGATTTACGATGAGTTACTCCATACCCAATATGTCCAGGATGAACCATTGAAATATATTTTCTTGGAAAGGTATATGCTTAATATTTTGAATGAAAAGATAATAAAGGATATGACTTTGTGTTGTCTAATTTCATTCAAATATTTGATCAAAATTTTATTTTATCACATTAGATATATCCTAATGACTATACTCCCTCACCAGTGCCCTTCCCATCAAGTTCGTGAAAATTCCCATTTGTATTGGTACATTTTGGAAGTTAGGGATCATACCTCATGGGGAATCTGACTGAAGCTAGAGATATATACAATCCTTAGTCTGGGTGGATTCATTTCTATATTAATAAACATATGGGGTTTCATAAATAGGGATTCCCACTCAAGAATTTGAGTCAGTACACTAGTTGTGGCAGCACTACTAGTGGTGGGACGATGTCTCAATCTAAAAGTACAGCTTCTTTCACACCTTTACCAGCTCTTGTGCCATATTCACCAAGGTGAAATCCCATATAGATTACTTTCTAGTTTTTTACAATATAAAGGATAATTATCACTAATATGGATAATAAAATTCCATCAAGATAGCTAGTGCAATATTTCGTCCCACACTGCTAAATATATTCAGGATTCAGGTTATTTCATTAGGCTCTGATGAGTTTTCCGATGAGTTGAGCTAACTTGGTCACTTTGATTTCAACCATATCCTACTCCAATTATGAAAATTACCGACAATTGTGGAATCATTCATGATAAAAGGTCATATAATATCTTCTATTAAGAAGGAGTTCTTAAAACCAAAATGAATACTCGATCATCTATGATCCATATACTCCTTATAGTTTATCTAACTAGTTTGGCTGCATCTAAAGGATTTATCCTCTCACTTGGTTGGCGTGTGGGGAAAATGGAATCCCAGAATCATCCATCAGTTTGGATGATATTATCATTTTAAGAAACAAATACAGAGATAATTCTTCCAACTTTTGATATACATTCCATTCTTTCATTGGATTTTGATTTGGATTGGGTAGCAACCAACCTGGGTGGTATGCTAAACTGACTTTTCTCTATGGGGAAAACCCATTTGGCTCACCGAACCATCTATTTTTATCAATGATTATGTTGATTTAGGACTTGGTAAAGACATAGAAGAAGAACCCTCATCTTGGTGATGACTACCACATTGGTGAGGCAAAATTATTAAATGAAGTTTTCCTATTTTAATAACCAACAGAGGATGCACCTATTGAGGGTATAATATTAGGGAACCCTATATCATTTCCTCATCATCATAGTTGATTGTTCCTCCTAATAATGTACCCACATCAGTTTCCATAGAAGCACAATAACAATATATTCTGCTCTGTTATCAGATTCATACTGTGATTACTAAAACTTGTCTGGGAATTTTTCATGAATAAGAGGAACCAATGTGTCAACTACTTCCTCAATTGAGTGTGGGAGGCCTTGAACAAAAATAATTATATTAAATCATGATATGGTTCTTCGTACCAAAAAATCAATTAGCTACTTGTGAGAGGGCCTTGAGTGACTTTGATGAAAAGAATAGTTCATCCAAACAGATGAAGGAATGCTTAGAGGCATCAAAATAGAGTATCTAGTTTATATCTAATTTTCATTCCCAAATGGATATCTTGACCATGTAGATATGAATATATAAGAATATCATAGTTCACTCTAGTTATGATCTTTCATTTTTATCATCCACATAAGATACCATAGAAAAAATATTTTAGGAGCATTATAATTTAACCGAGACCCTCCATCATGGGGTGGAAGTAGAATAATCAAGGTGAGGGGTAGTTTATTATTCAATAGACACTTTTTCCAGGATTTTTTCTACATGTCCATATTAGTTGATTGAATATAATTATATATTGATTACATATATGTATTTTTTGTTGATTGAATATTTGGAGGGGCTCTGAGTTGGGGAGATCCCCCCTCCAATTATGGTATCAATGAATAGATCTTCATATATTTACATGTTATCATCTAGTTCTCTTCAATTCATGATGTGGTGTCATTTCATTAATCTAATTTCATATAAATCGTAGATGATACCCATACTTTGTGTAATATCCAATAAAAATGAATTTATAGATTTGAATGTTTGAATTCTTATAGATTGTTCTTAAGAGAATAAATTTAATTCCCACCAAAACACAATTTATTACAGATGTATCTTCTACAGATATTTTGAGATTACATGATTCAAAAAAGGGTAATTTGGATAGAATATATGTCATAGAGGGAGATTGATGTTTTTATTTCTGAAGATTATTGACTTGGTGAGAGTAAACATATTATTTTTTACAAGAAATTGGCATCCTACCATGATTCAATACATTTAAATTTTTATATATCATACTGAAAATGCGATTTACTTTATGGTTTTCTAGATTGAACAATCTAAACTATTGTTTAGGGTCTTTTAGGTAAATCCATCTGTTGATTTGGATTAAGCTAATTTTTCTCAGACCATTTATCATTACGTATTAGGTTCATTCAGTGTAGAATATTAAGATTCCATGCCATTTATAGTCCATATACCGGGTTATGATAAATAAATATGGGATATGGGTAGGGATTAAAAGGATAGCTGAAGACACCATAATGTGTTGATTTCTACCATGGTGTTGTGAGAGATCATGAAAATTAGATTTCCATTCCTAATAAGAGGAGATGCCTCTAGTTGGTAGGTCAATGAACATAGGAATTATTAGCATTTCTAATCTAAGGTGTCACTACTCTTTTCGAAGGGCTTTGATGGATTTAAGTTGGTACTATTAATTGAGGGTGAAATAGTAGGGATTCCTGGACCAGCTGAATTTTTAGAGTGTGGATGATATAAATCACAACCCAAAAGTATAATATGAGTAATATAGAATGTCGTAGGCATGTCTGGGATCACACATATCATCATGAGGTTCCAGGTTCTTTCACTGGGTACCAGGGCTCACAAGTACTTGAGCTCCTTTCTTAAAATGACGGGATTCTTCTTATTGGCAGGTCAAAGACATTATTCATTAATATCATGGTCAAACTATGGTCTGCCCACCCTTTTAAGAGGTTTGTGAATGATTTATGAAGACTAAATTGTTTAGAAGATGATGTTGAGTATTGAAGTGAAACAATCCAAGAAGGGTTATGTCACCCAAAAGAAATTTATCACCAAAATTGTGATGTTCGAGCCATATGCCATGTGGTTTCGAATCATGAGGTGTGGGCCATCAAAAGGCTCATGAATTAAATATTTCTTTTTTAATTTCTGAATTGTTATAAAACACTATGATTAAATGTCGATGATGTCAAATCCTCTGGAATATTATAGTAATGGGGATTGTAAATAATTTTCCAAATTGATCAGGTCATGGGGATGGTATGGGAAAATTGTGTCAGGAATGGCCTCGAACACACTGAGGTGTTGATTTTTACCATAGTGGCATCGATTCTTATGAGGATCAAAAATCCAATTTGGGATTGTGAAAAATTTTATTGATTACCATAAGACCATATTCAAGAGCTTTAGGCATACATTAATAGTCAAAAAATATTCCTTTGATGATTGGTATATTTTTTCAATGTCTATGGAAGATTGTGCGAACCCAAGGAGCTTAAATGAGGAAGGGTGACTCAAGGAAAGTAACATATCCAATAAATGTTAAATCAACCTAAAAATTGTGTCATGAAATAATGTACATGTTATCATGGAGAGTATATGTGGAAAACCATTACTCTAAATTTTTCCTATACCAGGGGATCTAGTGAGCATAATATCATTTTTAATATGGCTACAATGTATGTCCAATGATCATTGTTCCTCATTTATTTATTCCCTAATTTTTCCTAAAAACTATATTTGAATATTTAATCAATAAAAGTCTTTAATTTTTTTAGGAAACCCTTTGTTGTTTTTCAACCTAAAAATTGTTGTGTGTCATTCACTAGTAGTATATGGTATTTCAGTTTGGACCGTGAAGGGTTAAAAGTTAAGGTTGTACAACATTAACAAAAGTGAAGTCAGTTTAATGTTGTCACTCAAATGATATATATGTGGGGGGGGATGCTACATCAAAAAATTATTAGAATACATAGCGTAATGTGTAATCCAACATCATTTTTATCAGTATATGAAAATATTGTAAATAACGGCTTGAAGTTCTCTAGTCATGTGTATTGATATAAGGAAATCATGTTTGTGATGACCTAGAACACCCTCAAGTTCTATGTTTTTCTATAGTTATGTTATGCTCCCAAGGATCTAAAATCCCTCATTAAACGGCCATGATTTCCCTAGTTGGTGAAATTTATCCCATTATTCATCAATAGAATAGTAAAACGGATAGATTAGTATTCCATTCCAAGTGACATGAATGTTTTGTGGAATCCCAAGGTGCTCAAGGCATGAAGAGTGATATATGGATGGAGGTGATTAGAAGATAATAAAACCCGCATGTACTCTGGTTGACCGAGGTAAGGATCATGTGGTCCTTTGATAAGGGGTGATGATGTGTGATGGTGTGCTTCTTTTAACGTATTGTAGTGGGGACCTATTAGTTGTTCATTTTTAATGTCATGCGACCATGATATTTTCATTATATTTTATCATCATGTGGTAGTGATTTATTTTCTTTCTTCTAGTTTAACATCATGTGGTAATTATGTGGGAAAAATATGAAAATTTTGGAAACATGTAATGATTTAGCTTGTAGGACATAGGTTGATCTGACTAATTTGGTAGCCAATATGTATAAATAACTCATCCCTCATATATTTGGGTGTGGTTTTTTTATCGGTTGTTGCAGTTAGGCCCTATAATTATGATCCAAACATCAATACAAGTCCTATGATGATGGGTACCAAGAAACACATCGATATTGAAAATGTATATAGTTTAACACTATTTGATAAGGATTTCGGCTCCCTAATACGGGCCATAGAATTTATGTATGGAAACCAATACGTTTCCCACGAAAATTTGAATCAAGACACTTGTATTTACTAAACAGGAAATAGTCTATGCTGATCTGACTTATATTTATAGGGGGATTGATCCCATTGATTTTTGAAAATAGGGAGATGATTTGAGATCTGGGTGTAACTATGTTTTCCATGATGATATAAATCTAGCCACACATAGTTATTGGTTGGGAAATGCTCTAGGCAGTTCTGAAAAATACAAAAAAGAGTGCATTTTTTCCATTGATTATTGTAGTTGGTCTAAGTAATGGAGATCTAATCCTCCCTATGTATCCAATGATATCATGAATCAGTCCACACTTAGTTCTTAAATGGATGTATGGTGTCGAAACCCACACCACAGGTAGTGCCACCCATGGGAATGTTCAAACAGAATGTGTAGTTTTATGTCGTAAAAGTGACATCAACCTTGTAGTTTATTGTCCGGAAGTGAGGAATCATGGTGTTACATTTATGTTATTGCATTTAGGACAATGAAAACCCTATTAGGAAATGATATTCCATGTTTTTGTGAGGAATACCTTAACAAAAGTCTAAAGCTCAAATGGTCTATGCTCGGTGTGAGAAAAAAGGAATTGAAAATGCTCCAACCACCATTAAGAGAATACTAATGAGATGATAGTGGAATTTTTAATCATGCAGTAGATGAACCATGATATTAGATCGAGGCATCCAAATTTATCTCATTTAAATGAGAATCACATCATTTTTATTTCATAGTAAACCACAGTGTTTAGTGTTATATGATAAGGACATCAACCATGCAATTTAACATCATGTTAAAAGGGAATGTGTTACTCAATGTGAGAGAGGACTAATGTCACGACAAGAACTAATAATAGTGGTTTAGGGATCACTATATATCCCATGATAACAAAAATCAAGACAAACATTGTATTTTGAAAATTGAACAGTTTAATTTCATTTGAAGAGGACATCAGTCATGCATTTTAACATGACATGATAAGTATGAATGTCCCGAGATGAAAATAAAGAAGATTATTATAGATCCATGTAGTTTCATGTCGTGTGGTAATGAAATCATCCACGTAATTTAATTTCATGCTGTAAGGATATGGTCTACCGATGAGGGGAAAGGAATATAGAATCTAGGCCCCTGAATAAGTGTCCATGCACCACAATGTCTCATTTGATGGTAGTAATCAAACCATATATAGTTCTCCGATAAATAGATTCAATATGTGGATATGAAACTTACATGAGGACATGATAATTTCATGTTTTTTAAAATATCATGTTTGTTTATAATGAATCAGTAGTGTATAGGTGATTCTCATCATGTTTTATGTTATAAAGTGATGAAGTATTCTATTAAGTTTTTATGTCATTTGGTAAGGATATAAGATGATATATATTTTAAGGTCTTATATCCAGAATTATCTTGATACAGTTGAATGTCATGTAGTTAGGTTGTACCTACACAGTTTAACATCATACGACCAGGATGTAAGATATTGTGTCATTTAACTTCACACTTCTAGGAAATGAGTAACATGATAAATTTTTGAAAATTATTTATTAAGAAATATTTTATTGGTTTGTGGTGTGAAATTATATTCATACATTATATCTAGTGAGTATGATCCATTGTGATAGACCTTATTTATGATATAAGGCACTTCACATATGTGTTAGATCATTGTAAGATTCATGACCAGTATCATCGGGGTTAAAGTGCCACTACGAGTTCTCCTTGAAGGAATTATTGAAGTAATACCTTTTTATTGAAGGCCCATGAAATCTGATTCTAATGATCATCAAGATGGTTCAATGTGTGATATCTATTCTTAATGAGCCTATAGAATTCATCCAATTACTATTTTGATTTATCATCATCCAAGATTTGTCCAAAATTTCCTATTAAAAGTGAGTGAATCTTGACTTTTATGGGTAACACTCCTTAGTACCATACACTAACGAATACATTATTTCTTGTGTATAAGTACTTGTTATGGCTTAGAAGACCCATTAATCATGGAAAAGCTAGTTTGGTTAGTTCTTCTGGTATTTATTTTCCATCTTCTAGAGTATCTATGAAAAAGTACAACTGAATTTCTTTATCTTTCCATTTCCAAATTCATGATATCAGGATGAGTTCTTTTACTCAATAACGTACTACATGAATAATTTCATAAAATATATAGAATAAAATTTAGTGCCTTTATTCATTAACATTGTTTCAGGAACACCAAAACATTTGATGATATGGTAAATTATGAAGTTGATGATATTAATTATTTTCACTTTCTAGAGGTGTATTTTCTCATCTAATTTGGAAATGAAGTAGAAATAAGTAATTGTGTACTTTAAATACAATGATTTGACATGGGTATGTATCCCCACATCATCCATTATCCATATATAAAATGATCTATAATATTTAGTTTATTTTAGAAATTATGATTGCTGATGGATAATGTTTTCATGAAACTAGAATGCATAACATTTCCCAATTAATTCCACATAGTCTTGTGTCATGGGTTTCCAATAGTATCCCAACCTCTTGATTTCGTGGAGGTCCTGGTCCCATATTAATGAGTATTTTATAATACCTTGTGGACTTCTTTCAAGATGATGGTAATCACTTGTTCTTCTATTCATCTGAGGAATATTCTATGGAATCCAAACTTATAGATGGATTTATACTCATTTGGACCATCCTATAGGGTAATGTTCACTGCTCTCCATCAAATATTCTCCCCTATGGATTTTTCTATCAATATAATTGCATTTTAGAGATAAATAATTATGTGATCAAAATATTTGCGGGTAGATGTTAATTCATCACACTCTTAAGCAGTGTTGACTAGATTGATATCTTCCACATCGCATATGATGATTATTGAGACCATTCTCTATTACGTTATATAGAAGATTCTTTCCTACAGATGATGGTTAGAAAAGACTATGACTATATTATGTAATGTGAAGTGATGATTATATTTTTATTAGGTAACATTATCCAACATGGGTTCAGAATGGAACTCTTATAATAGTCCTTTGATGTAGCTAGTGAGACGGTCGTTTTTTCCATTTCGATTGAATATTCTCCACTGATCTTCTGTAACAATAGATTTTAATCCCATGTGATATTCATTTTGGTTATCTAAACCTATAGGGGTAGTTCTAATACAATGATAATGTCTAGTTACTCAACCTCATTTTTCATGTTTCCATTGGATATTGAGAATTATTTAGTAAAATTTATTTTTATGATTATAGAAATACAATCCCTAAGAAAAAATGATTAAGCCTCATGTTTTCAATCTTTTTTATAGTAGGTCATTGATATGAACCATTAAAATACATCTACAATTCTTGGTGAGTGTCATATGTAAAT
Organism: Viscum album; assembly: GCA_963277665.1. Lineage (NCBI taxonomy): Eukaryota > Viridiplantae > Streptophyta > Magnoliopsida > Santalales > Viscaceae > Viscum > Viscum album. The sequence goes on from OY728159.1 coordinate 1,630,679,278, forward strand.
AAAATGTCTTCATCTCTAGGTTCAGTGTCCACTAGTGAACACTTTGTGGAATGTTGTACTGTAATGAAATCATATAGGCCCTTCCCTTTTACAAACTTCTATGATACAATATGAATATTTTATTTTTGTATCATGACCTCCCATTGGTAAAAGTTCCAATTTGACATAGGGTACTCAATGATATACATGATTCGATCAATAAATGAGACCAAATGGTCTTCATGGTAATTCAATTAATGCATCATATTTTTCACTAAAAAGATGAGTGCAAGGCAATTCATCCAAAAATCAATGTATCTAATATTAGTGCCCAAAATCATTTGACTATGATCATAGATACTATTCTCATTCCTCAGATCATTATTTTATATGAGGTGATCCCTTAATGAAAATTCCATGGAGGGCACATAAAATATTTGTCACCTTCCTTCAATAGGTGGCATCATGACTGGTGGTTATAACTGGTACTTCTTGAGACTCGTAATGTATTATTAGTATTCATCATCCAATTGATAGGGAATTCACTAATTTGTTAACACATTGAATGGGATATATTTTCCATCTAGGTTATCTATGAAGCACTGAATGTAGGTAAGGATCCATTTGAGTCCCCTTAGAACAATGTGATTTCATGGGGAAACATATATGGAATAGAACCACTCATTTCTGGGTTAAACTCAATGCCATGGTGGCATACCACAATGAAAAGGAACTTCTATGATGATACCTAGAAATAAAATTTAAATGGATTCATCTTCCGACTATGTTGTGTCAATATTTTGATGATTTTTTTGATGATCTATGAAGTGATCCCATTTCATTTAGGATTTGATCACCAGTTCATCAAAATAACATTCAATTATTTTTCTAATTAAGGACTTAATGATATTATTAATGGATTTTTGATATGTGGATCCATATTTCTTTAAGTGAAAAGGAATAATCTGATAGAATAATATCCCCTAGGGTGGTCTAAAGGTTGTTCCTACATTTTCATAAGGGATCATATTTATCTGATTTCACCCTATGTACCAATCAATGAATGAAAGGTCTTAGAGGCAAATAGTTTCATTGATCAAGATATATGTGATTTGAAATGGGAAATCAACCTTTGGGATATGTCTTTTAAGGACACTAAAATCGATGAATACCCTAATGTTCCTACTATTTTCCATGATAGGAATGAGGTTGGAAATCCATATGGGGTATAAAACATCTCAGATTAAGTTGATTTTTTTGTTAAAAAACTAACTTCTGACTCTACAATGGTAGAATGAGAGGTTTTTATCCACTAAGATTCCTTCTTGAATCTTTTTTGGTCAATGGGTAAACTGAGATGGTGATTAGGCACATCTAGATTTAGTCTAGTAATTTTTGTATCGATCTAGGAAAACACATGTCACTGTTCCCTTAAATATGAAATGTACATCTATTTCTATTTGAGAGGCATGGATGCACTAATCAATGCATGCCACGAGTCTTCTTCTCTTCCTAGATTTACCTTCCTAAGATAATCAATGGTGGTCGAAATGCCTTCCTCAAATGTGGGAGGGTAATTCATAAGGTAATCTGCTTATTCTTCCACCTCTTAGTCCATAAAGGAATTATCAAACAAATACGGAGTTCGAGGGGACTCCCTATCATTAATTTGGTCAGAAAGGACATGAGAATGGACATTTTCATCACATATTGCACCAGTTGTTTCATAGAGATTATGGAGCTGATTGTCTTCTTCATTATAATTAGGTATAGATGGATCCTAAATATCTGAGATTTGGTATATTTCCTCAATAGTATTTATGTGGAGCACATGGTCACTATTGAGAAAACAGTATGGATATTTAGTGGTATCCTCAATAAATTGAAGGATTAGACCATTATAACATCTTATACTATTTGTTATTTTTATTCCCTTTTGTAGAAACCTACCTTAGTATATGCAGATTAATATGCACCAAATTGGGACTATCACAATGTAATATGCCAACATTTCCATCAATGGGGTAATTCAAACACATATGAAATGCTTAGGGTACCACCACATGGCTATCAAGCTAGGGCCTTCTGAATAGAACATTGTATGCAGTGTCCTACAAAATTACCATAGAATTGTTGTTTTATGTGAGATGCCCAGACAAATACTTGATTATGATCATCCTAAGAATATTTTTATCATGATTGTAATATTCTTGAATGGTTATATATATGGGAGAAACCCCAATTGGATATATCTTGAATGCCTGAGGGTTTGAATCAGAATGAGGTAGATCCTAGAACCACTATCAGTAGGAGCCCTATGTATGTTGACATTAAATAGTCTTCCTAAAACATATAGTAGAATAATGATTCCTTAGATAACCTCTTTAAAATAATAATACATGAATGAGATGCTGACATTGAATTCTGATGGCATAGTCTCCACTCATCAAACTACAACTATAGTGACTTAAATATCAAACCCTTGTGGTCTTTAAAGGGATTAAAAGTGTGCCCCACCTGATTTTCATTGAAAGATGGAGTGCATTTAGGGTTGAGATATTAACAGGGACAACATCCAGATAATTCAAAAATTCATACAATTTTACAAGTGTTCAACCCTTCTTGAGGTGGGGGTTCTTCTTAATATGTTGTTTTAGAGCTATGTTGTTTGAGGTAGATGAACCTGGTGCCTGTGTAGAGGTTGCGGGAGAATTTTATAATAGTGTTGTGGGTCATGTTGGCCTTCCCTGTTATCGGTAATGATCATGTGATCTCACCCTTGATAGGTGTTCATGTAAGAAAATTGGGTACGTTAAACCAATAGAGGGTTCTAGAACACCTCTATGTCCCTATTGGGCTTGTTGGAGTACATTATCATGGGTCTCAGTTGCATATATGTCATCTGTGGGGATGTTACCAAAATATTGTTTCTGGCCACACTAGTGTTATCCCATATATCCTCAGTTTCTATACATGGATCCTCATAGTCCCCTCTTAAGTATGGGGAAATCATACTCTAATGAATAATTTTCATCCGATAACAGTCATTAATTTTGTTACACATTAATAGAAACAAATATGAGCTCTTATTCAAATTTTTATTGTGGTGGTGTGGTGCCCATACATTGAACATTGTAGGGAAGAAATATGAAGGATTAATAGTTTTTTTCAATAGATAATATAAATATTTCTCTTAAATTTATTCATGAATCTGATGGTCTAATACACATTCAAGGGACATCTCTGATTTCACTTTCCTATGTTGTGCAACTATTGTTGGATTGAGAATTTGTGCTCTCAGGGTGGCATGAGCTTAGTTAATCGCCTTTCGATCCATTAAATTGTTGAAAATTTTCCCATTCCTGGACAGAACATTCTACCAATCACAATATTTTTATGACTATGTGGTGGTTATACTGAAACCTACTCAAGGAATTAATATAGTATCACTTTTTTTTAATCAACCATGCTTTAGAGAACATCTTTTATTATGATGAAATCTAAGATATTATGACCCTTCCCCCTATTAATGTTGAAGCTGTTAAGATTGTGAGTGAGTATGATCTCATTTCATACACTAATATGTGGTAACTTGTATAGGATATATTACATGGATTCATGGAAATAATCTTGTACTTGTGTATTTTAGAAGAGTATCTTTTATTCATCTATTCCTTAAATCAAGAGTGACCCTAATTTATCTGTTCTTTCATATGAGGGTGATTTTTTGGTAGTTGGCACTTTATATGAGGTGTTGGTAAGTTTTTTTACTTTACTAGGTTCATGACTGTGAAATTATGTAATTTTGAGGGTGACAGTTGTAGTCTATACATTTCTAAGCCTTTTCCCCTATATTGATGGAATGAGTATATATTTTCATCAGGTTCTCTATATGGAATCTTTAAATCATTTTTCTGTTTCAGGTAACTCACAAAACCCACATAAATACTTCATTGGGATAATAAGAGTCTGTAGCTCATCCCTAATAATATCATCATAGTTTTCTAGAAACTACTTTAATCATAGAGGGATTTTGAGGGAATAGGTTAACCTTTATATCTTTCTATGAAGTTAGATTCCCTATCATTTTATTCTTGTGGTTTTCTTGTCAATAATTGTTATTTTTCCTACTATGGAGATGAAATGGGAAATTAGCTGATGATGAAGGACTTTTCATCTAGCAAATGATCCTTTTAGAAGAATTTAGTACGCAAAAAATATTGTCCCTATCAATGTCTATACAAGACACATATTCTTTTTTTTCCTCCAATTGGTCTCAAGGTCTAATCATCCGGCCTAATTAGGACATGAAGTGTTTTATATTTTTTTTCTGGGTCTTCCACACCATTAAAGGTTGAGAGAGTTGTATATCCAAAATTGGGAGTAATAAATGGGTCATATTCCATTCAGGATATGGAATCCTCTCCGGATGCATAGGTGTGTGTACTAGGACTCTATGCCACTGAGCAGTAGTAGAGGTAATATTGTCTGAGCATCCTCCCGCCATCAGTGAGGAAAAGGGTCCTCATAAGGTGACCTTATTTTGTCTCCAATTGATTATCAATTATTTTAAAGAGTCAATGATGCTACTAGTGTTGGAGAGGTCGTTTTCATAATGGAGGGGAGTCAAAATCATTTTCAAATTCCTCATTTTTATAGACCTCTTACTTGGAAGTGTATGTGGTTTGATTTTTAGATGTTTCTATTTAAGACGGATCATCTATTTGCGTGTAAATGGGAGAATGAAAATTCTCTTTATCTTGAGTAAGAAACCCAGTGGGGATATTTCGCATGAGTAGCTCCTCTTTGAGATTCCTAAGAGTTTCTATCACATTATCATATTGTGAAAAGACATTATTCCGAGAATTTTTTTTAGTTATTTTGGGAGGTGTGTGGGATGTGGCCACTCCCTTCCTTGTATCATTATAAGTATTTCACTATATTGCTGGAAACTCAATATATAATGATTCTAGAATTTTGAGCCTTCTTTAGTTTCGGGTGCTTGTAGCTTTAGTAGGTGAATACAAATAAACATCATATCAAGTAAAATATTCCATGTTGTGTCCATATACATCTATATATTGATCCAAATTCTTTGTCATGTTAATATTGATGACATTAATAGGTGTATCAGGAAATGGTTGTCTTCCCACTATATTCAATATAATATGATGATTTTGTGCTTCACGTATTAGGGTATTTTCTTGAATACATGGAAATATAAGTTCATTTTAGCTTGTGACCTTGGCCATGTTTGATTTCCATCAATATACGCTTCCCTCTTCTTGGCCTATGTGATGTGGTTATGTGGGAATTTCTGGTCATGATTTCTGAACGTGACCCAATTAATAGTGGACTGGCTTGAAGTGGTAGGAATATATGGGATGAATACCATTGATATTTACCTCCCAAAATGTAGAATACAGATTGCCTCTCTAGTAAATTTTATAATGACAATTCTCCCATCCCTATAGGATAGAGGAAATCTAGGACAAAAGTTTTCATTTATTGATCATGCTTCTAGAAATCTAATGCTTCTAGTCTAGGATTCGATGATTATTAGGATTTTCATTGAGATATAAATACCCACATCCAAGAGGGCTATAGTTGATTTAGAACCCCCATTGGATTCTCAAAGACCACCTTAGGGAATCTTGAACGTAGTTATCGTGAGTGAGTTATAAATTCCCAAAGACATGTGGGATTCATTATGTTCTCAACTACTGTTGATATGTTCTGGATACTCTATGGAATTTATGATCAGATATGTGGAGGCGATGGTAGATATTATTCCTCCTAAGAGATCTTGGTTCACTCATAGATGACTATTATTGATGCTGAAATTTCATTCCTTTTAAATTGGTGCAGTTATGATTGTGTGGGAACTAGGTGAAATGGAAACCCATGATGAAATTCATTCTTTATAGGAAGTTGTATGGTTGATCAAAACATTAGATTCCATTTCTGTAATGTACTCTTGGCACATTGAGGGTCCCAGTTCAATTATCTAATGGGTATTCTTTAGCTCCGTACAAGATGTATTTCCATCATTGAAGAGGGGGGATTTCATTCCAATGACTAACTAGCCTAAGTGTTGTCCAATGATTTTTAAAGAGGCTATAACATTACAGGATGTCATCTCTAGGGGGATTTACTATTCTATTCATGTGGTGATGTGTAATTATCTATACTTCTCCTTCTTTGAATATGGATACATGATGAGGATTTGGCTATCTGTTTCTGAATATTTGTGATGAAATAGTAGAAAACATATGTTAAAAATTTTCACTATGATTTTCCAATTTATCATCTCAGGACATGCATGTATCGTCCATGTCTATCTATAAAAAGAATATCATAATGATATAATGTGTACCCTTATATCAAAGATAAATGAGGTTCCAATCCTTTAGTATCTGATGGGGTTTCCAATATATTTTGGAATAGATATGGCATGCACTCTTTTTCTACCTCATATGGGATCTTATATTAGGAAGGATAAAGGGGATTGAACATGGTGATTGGGTTTTTTTATGGATAAATATCTCCTTATATCAAGGTGATATTCCTCTTCATTAGACATACATACCTCTATCCAATCATACCATAGAAGGTGTTTCGTGGGGTCTTCTGTTGAATTAAGTGGAGTGACATTGCATGTTGATGGGGAACTATGTATATGATTAACCCTGATATTTCTACATTCTCTCTATATTATGTCGTCTAAGCCTTGAACACCACTATATACAAATATTTTTGGGAAATGGGATGATTTCTTTTTTGGTAGGAGATATCACCATAGGGGGTTGACCATGGTGGATGTTAGGAGTAGAGTCCCTACAATCCATCTCCACACTACCATGAAGAGAAATATCTTTTTAATGATCACATTATTCTTTTGTTGAAGAGTCAATAAATCCATGGGGTATTCATAATGTTTCTTGAACAACCTAAAGGAGACTACTAGGGAGTATATTTGGGATATGGCCCTCATTCATTATTGTGGACAGAATATATTTACCTACCTTTTTGGGTTTGTACATGTATATGAGCCAACTGTATTTTGGATGTCGAAACATGTTGATAACTATTTGGTGTTTTAAGATTATGAGCCCAATTCATAGAATCATCTAGGGTCTTCCAATTAGAATCTTTATTATTGGATGGAATATGAACCTTCTTTGATACATGTGCCTCTTTCACGTGGTAATTCTAGGTTAGAATGAGGATATGATACCGATCCTGAGCCATTAGAATATGTCGATGGTATTTCATTATAGGGATATAAACCTATCTTGACGCATTTTCTTCTATGACTTGGTAAGAAATTGTTGGAGTTGGAATATGATCCATGTCCAAATATTCATTCACCATAGGAATATGATGATGTACCTCCTAAATAGGGGAAGTGATATGATCCTCCTCATGAATAACATTAGAATGATGTGGTGACTTCATTCTTAAATGGAATTATGTATTTGATCTTGGATTTCATGATTGATAAAATATATCAGGTGGATTCACAAAAAGGAATATGCACTAGTCTTAAGGAATGTGCTGATATCACTTAATGATCCTCCACCAAAATGGAGATATGGTTCTTATCTATTTTCATCTTGAGTGTGTCACTGGTATTTTCTGATAAGAATATGAGCATATCTTGTTCCATGTTCTTCTCTCACTTGATGAGCCCTATCCAGAATCAGAATATAAGCCTAATCTTGGGCCTTTCAAAAATTACAACCACCTTTTTTGATAGGTTTCTTCCCAATTCAGGATGCATGTCCCACTCTCACATGGCGAGGCCCACTTGGAATGAGAATTTGATCCAATTATAATGCCTCTACAATTTTTGTAATATAAAAATAATCCTCCTCGATAGTGGAAATAATTTCCTCTTGATTTGGAGTAACATCATATTAAAACTGATTAATGTGTTGAGATTACCTCACTATAGGGACATGAATATGTTTTTCCCAATATCTATTTTATTCCCAAAATATATCGACATAGTTCTTAAGTTGTCGCTATGATTTAATGAAACTTTTTTCAAGGTATGTGTAGGGATATAAGACTTCAAATTTTTTTGGGTCCACTATATATTGGATGATATCTCTAATTGAAGTGTGGATATGAGTCAACTATTTTCCTCTTTACCCCACCAAAATATGTCAATGCACATCATGCAAAGGGGTAGGGATATGTGTCTGCCCCATGAATGTAATTAGAATATTACCCCAGAATTATTTAAAGTGTGTAGATACATGTTCTTACTTTCTAGAAACCAAATGGATACACTGGATGGATTCATTAGTGGGAGTGTTTATATGGGGCCATTCCTGGTTATATACACCCCTCAATGCCCAATGTTTCTTCCTTTTTCCCATGCATTGGTGTCATATGTGGTAGTGTGTTGGGAGGTACCCTCAACATGCGATTGAAGGGTACTAGTTAGATTGTAATTGTTATTGATAGAAGCCCTCCATGGATACTAATGAATCTAAAGGGATCCATTGTTGAATCCATGGTCCACCATCAATAGATACTAATGGAAGTTTTTTAATTCTCTAAGAGTAAGATCCAAAATTGATTGGTTGTGAAAATGAGGTCTAATGGCATTATAAAAGCACTCATTTGATTATACAGAGTTGTCAATTTTATGACGTTGAGACCCTAACAGGTATCTTCAACGATCAGGATTATACAATGTCTAGGGTATTATATAACTATGATTTTTTCTACACTATTTTAAGGATGTGGAGTTTGTGAGGTCATTCTAAGAGCCATAGGGGTGGAATTTGTAGTAGATTTTATAGAATGTTCACTAGATGAAGAATTTATCTTATATTGGTGTGCTATTAATGATATTAGTACCTTTATCCTTGAAGACAATAAGTAACAAGGTCACCTATAAGTGCATCATCAAAGGCATTATATATTCTTAATAAAATACGAATTGGTAACACAATTTTCCTTTTATTTATGATATTTCAATTCTACTCAAATAGACATGTCAATGATAGGATGGACTTATATTAGGGGAACCCTATATATAGGGGATCAGATGTCAGCTTTACGTCAGCTTTGTCAGTTCTGTTTGGGTAGGATATGCCAGAAAAGACCTGAATCATTGTAAACTGATCATCCCACTATTTTATGTATTCATGTCATGTTACAAGATTTTTTTTATATTCAGTATGAAAACAAAATAGCATAATTCATGATTAACTAATTATTTTCATGATTAATAGATTCATGTTGAGTTCACCATTAATGTTCTAGTCGAAAAGACACAACCTAGTGGATTCTCATGACAAGAAAAAACGATCTGTTAAAAACTGGGAATTCTACTCCCTTTTATCTTGTAAAAGAGAATTCATAGTTAAATTAGTTCATTTATGGTCCACCATCATTAATTTTTTATGAAATGATATGACTGAGGTGCATTTTTTTTGGTCCAACATTTTATTTGGGGGGGGGATGGGTTTGGGTTGTTCAATTTATTGTAAAAAATGTAATGTTGGATTGAACATTATTATGCATAATGGAAACTCTCAATGGTTTCTGCATCCATAACTAGGTATAGATCTACTTTCAAAAGGTAGGTGGTCTGCTAGAGTTTCAGAACCATTGGAACATAGAAAATTACATTGGTCAAGAGGATGAGAGGATATACTCATCAAACCAGTTTTGGGGGTAATTTCTTCCTACGCCAGTACTCTCTTATATATTTAAGTAATTTTCAAGAATTTATACATATTCGTGATATGGGATTGGTTACCCTATCAAAATTATAATAGGTTAAACCATTTTATATGAGAATAAAGGGAATCATATTAATACATTCATCTGTATGTATCCTAGGTTATTCCTCCATTTACCAGTAATGAGTAGATTCTTGTATGTTGAATCCATATAACCAGGCATCCGAGATATTTTTGTCATTCAAGGTGGTGATTAATATATCAAGGATGGTGTTTTTTCCATTATGAGGAATTAAATGTACATTTTTTATAGAAGGAATAAAAAACCATATAGTTCATTAAATCCATGAAATTTAACATCATTACTAGTTAACATATGTGAGGGAACATAGCCACTAGATATTTTATCATTAATTTGGGGATATTTAATAGATATCCTTGTTGTGGTAGGAATCAGTGTTCTCATAGTTCTATTGATCAGAGACAACACACTAAGGTTTCCCTTATATTGATGAAATATCTTATTATTCCACTTATCAATGATTGAACATTGAGGTTTTCAAAGCTGGCGATGATTCATGATGCAACAATAAGATCATTGAAACTCCCCAATCATATGTGAGTCATGATCGGTGAAGAATAAAATGGATAACAAGTAATTTGTATGATAACATAAGGATATGGGTCTTACATGCTGGGAAAACCCTTACGTTGTTTAATATGAATCTCGATCCTTAGTAATGCATCATACATATCCTACTTTTGGATGTAATAAAACTCATCAAAGTTCTATTGGGTTCAAACATAGTTAATGAATGAGGAATAATTAATAGATCATTAGAATGATTGAGTCCTAATGGTTGGAATGTTAGATACATGGAATGACTTACACTGTGGTTTATTACTTTTGGATATCAGAACATAGGATGGCATCCTTCATATCCTTGTTTTTAATGGATTCAAATTTCTCTTAGAATAATTAATCACCAAGTCCATTGAGGGACAGGTAAGGATGATCATCCCATGGTTATGATTAGGTCTAGATGGTTTATGTTTTGAGGACACGGATGGACTTACACTAAGGTAAGTGTATATTTAATACCGGGCCATAGGTTTTTGTCAAACATATCCTAGTTATCGTAGTGATCAGATTTCTTGTAGTTCAATTGATTTGGTATTTCAAAATGAGGTTTCCCTAACACTGAGGGTATATCATATTATGCTGGTGATCGGGACATACACACTGTGGTATCCTTAATATTTATGGAATATCATATTATTATTCTGAATAGGTATTACACATTATGGCCCCCCAAATATTGATGTATTATCATATTATACTACTATTTGGGGATTACACACTATGTTTTTCTTAATATACAGGTTATATAAGGCTATCATGCCTCGATACATCTTTTTATCAATGGATGATTGTATGTATTACATGTCTTAGGTTTACTAGACTTGTTAAATGAAAATTATATTATTAAATTTGACTTGTATAGAGTTTTTCTCTATATCATCTTGATTGGGTCCTATGAAAACCACACGATCAAGGATGAAATGCCTGGTGAGTGTCATATGTCCTGCTTGACTTATCTTATGTACATCACATGACCTAGGATAACAAGCCTCTAGGATGACGCTTGATATTATTGGAGAACCTAGAGGGATTCAAAATACTTAGGTATTAAACCCAGTGGGGATCGATCAATCTGGATGACATGTCTAGATGGTTTTTTGAAATCATACTAGAAAACCTGGAAGTTTTCATGATATTTGTTGTCATGCTCAGAAGGATTCTTGAGAACCGATTGAAAAAAATCAGAGGTATTTGTGAGAGCTATATAACATAAAAAAATTTCACCTCATAACCTGGATGAAATGTCATTAGGACATCAAAATATATGGATGGTGAGCTAGAAGGGATTCACGAGACATGGGTGACATTCCTGTATAAGTCGCATGACTCAGTTGACATGTATGAAGGTCATTGCATGATGAAAAAATTTATTCATAGAGACATCACATTACTTATTTGACTTGTCCCAATGTTGTCACATGATATAGATGAGTCTGGAAAAGAAAATGAGGATCATCATGAAAGAATTTTTTTAAGCCTCCTATATTTAATTTTTATTCCAATTTTTATTTCACTTAGGCCTTAAGTTTATTTATAATTACCTTATTTTTATGTTTCATGAGTTTGATCAGATATGCATGGTGCACTAAAAATAACATTACATAAGTCCTTCACATGATCTATGAGTGATCATGAAATGTATCTATGCATGTCACATGATCCTCTAGGCTGTTACCCAGATCATTACCTGGTGGAAGACCATTCGATCATAATATTAGCTGCTTCGACAAGTCTACTCTGATGCATGGATGCTTCGGTGTGTGGATCCAAATATTAATTTTCTCAGGCTTGGTTGAGGGATATATAGGCCCTGGAAACCCAATTATAAACCTCTTTGCATAGTGGTTATCATGAACATTAATGCTGGAGTCAATGGAGAGCTTTGGTATCATGTGTTTCACAACGTCCTGACGTAGGTCATCCTAAGAGAATTTCATTATTTTCAAAGATGACTAGTCCATCCCTTCATCTCCACATTTATAAGATTTTGACTAATAAAGGTCTCTTTAACTACTACCTTGACACAAAAAGTATCTTTTTTAAGGTTGAGATCCAATGTCTAGTGGCCTTTTCATGATCTAGATGCCTTCTAAATGGATTTCTTGTGATCTCAAATGAATTGTATGGTGTCCTTCACGAGAAAATGACGGATTGTCAGGGGGATTTTGTAAGATCCAGAAATCACTCATATGGGGAATTTTGAGATAAATGGTGATCATATAGGGTGTATGACCGCATTTGAAAAAGATTAAAATATATTTCATTTACAATTATCTCTTGAAATTTCCCTTTTATTATATTCTTTAATGGCCAAGGGATCTCGTGAGTGTGAACTGGTGTTGTTGAATAAAATCTATCATACCATGATGATGTTTCACATGACCAACACAGTTCCATGTGGTGATGAATGATAATTTCATTGGAAAACCCATCTGTTATCATTACGGAGCTGAAGAAGGAGTTCATGAATGGATGTGCAGGTTTGATGCCCTTTACAAGATGAGGGTGACATTACAGGGGGCTCTCAATTGGGATGGTGGTATATTGGTGGGGTTATGGGGAATCTTTCATGTTTCATTGGTGCATCACATGAGTTTTATGACAATAAGAGTCTCCAAACCATCTTTTTTTATTTCCTTATTGTTTTAAAAGGGTTGGGGATCTCCTAAGATTACATGAATTTTGTCGAAGACAGTAACTCTCCCCATCAGTGGTGTTTCGTTTGAACAATAAAGGGTCCAATAAAGATTCATGAGAATTATGAAAAATAAAACATGAAATATGAATTTGAAGGTAGAGGTGGAGAAAAATATTGTTGGGTCATGTCTGAGACCCCTCACATGGTGATGGAGACATGATATAGGAATCTCACACAACGAGGATGACTTGTCTCCCGGGGCTTCTATGGTGTAATGTGGACTACATAGGAACATCATATTGTATATTTAATAGAATTATTCTCCTAAAATTTTTATTTTTAATCCTTATTTTACAAGTTTTTTTATTATTTATCAGGAGTCCTTCAATTTAAAAGTCACATGATTTTGGTGTTCTCACTTGGGAGGCCCTCACAAGATTAGTGATGGTCTCTGATGGCTTTGAAAGAATATGGAGGCCATATCAAAGGGTCATAATGAGATATTCTCTATTTTATTTTCTACACATGGATCCTTCACATTATCTTATGAATATATTACTATCACGTGCCTATGAGAGGATTAAACAATCTATGATTTATAGCCTCATTTTCATACCTATTTTTAGGAAGAATGTAAAACCCATATTCTAGTATTTCAATATTTTTTTAATTTTTTGGTGCGCATGGGGATAGTTTCAATAAACTTGATAGTTACATTGGTATTCATCTTTCCCATTTAATGTTAAGTAAGTAACTTCCTTATTTAGTATTTGACAAATTCTAGTCATTAAGAAATAATTATATAAACTAGATTTTATAATTAATGTCTTAATAAAATCTATCTAATAATCCTAATATGAACCATCAATTATGGGTGGTCTTCTGGGATTTAGATCCTCAGGTTTTCCAATAGAAATACTATACATCTTAAAAACAAAGATGTTTTTTTTCAGTACATAGCTACGGTGGATGTTCTAAAAATATTAAACTGGACCTAATTCCAAATACTGGATCAATATAGTATACTATTATATACAAGAGGGGGGGGGGTGTTAATTCTTGTTTATAAAAACAAACCATAATATTATTACCAACATATAAAAAAATCTAATTAGAATAAATTTCATACCGAATCACTTTTTAAAAAAACCAAGAAATTGTTTTTTTAAAATAGTTTGAACTTTCTTATAAATTGCGCATCAGAATTATAAACAAGTAAAAACATGGAAAAAATACTTTATAATGTATGAATGAAAGGATAAAATAACATTTAAAAAAATTATTCAAACATTATATATCAATGTTACAAAATTATTTAACCAATCATTGGGTATCCATGATATTAAACAAATAATTGTGTATGCATTCATCATGGCAGAAATCTATGATTAGAAAGATCAGACATAGGTCTACTTCCCTTAACACGTGGAACACTCACCCAGATTGATTAGGATTATCCTTCTCTTTCTCTACACTAAGATCCCTCAATCCACAAGATCGAACACAATATTTTGAAATATAAAATTTCCTATGTCATTTACAATGATATCCTAACAAGATTTTTTCTAAGAGAAAACTCTCTAAAAGATACAATGTAAGTACATTCAAGTAATAAGATTTTACAAAATGCGTCAAAAAACATTAGATTATTAGGCTGTAAAACATTTATTCTAAATTAATATTGATTTATTTATTAGAGATCATACAACAACTATATTATATAATTTATGGAGGTTGTTAAAACAGAAATGGACACACATAATCATTTATTGAGAATTTCATCAAAACATCTCTATTAGAAATTTGTAATGTTTTGTAGTGTATTTATGTTTCATTCTATTAAATTAATATCATTCATTTAGTTATATGTATAATTCCATTCATTTATTTGGTTTAAAAAAAATTCTGTCATAGTATATTAATGTCATCCTGATACATCAACTCCATAATTTAGAAATTTGTAAACCATCAGTTGTTGAACATGGTCCCATCAATTTAATGTACATAGTAATTTTAAATCTATTTTATTTTATGAAAGTTTCATCTGAAAGAATTGATATTCTTCTTTTGGTAAACATAAGGATGTTTTGTATGATAGAAGGAATATTCTTCATCCGGTAAAACGTTAACATTCATATTAAAATAACATATATACTTGGTATGTATCAAAGTCAAAAATGTATAAACTTTTTCAGGAAGTGAAATCTTATTTTCAAATTCAAGGTTCTAAAGTATATAATACAATCTTTTAACTCAAAACCCATATCATCTATGTTTCTATGAAATAAATTCATGATGAGTGGATGAAAGATAGTGACTCATGGGAGATAATACACTATCTCTAAACTATATTGAAATAATGAAACCCTAGGTGATGAATTCACATTATTAAAATAATTTTAATCCCCCTGAAATGGTGTATTATTTTTAGATTTTTTACAATAAAACATTTTTTTCCTATTCTCTATAATCATAGATCAATGAATATCATAAAAAATTAAGGGAACATAAATAAATAAAATAAACGTAAATTTATTTGATTCACTATGATTGTAAATTTTTTTTTGGATTAAATGTTATACTCATCATCAAATTAGTACCCTTAGTTTCATTTATTCCCTTTAATAACATTTATATAAAATGTAGATCATTATATCTTATGATAATATAATGATCCCCAAGATTTTTAAGCACTTCCATTACAAATTAATTACCAAATTTCAACATTAAATATGCTTCTCAAAAGTGTACGAAATGGTTATATATTGTAAATAAATATAAAACAAACTAGATGACACTATCATTTCATGGTGATATTGAAAAAATATTACAAAAATCTATGAATACATCCTTAAACATCAAAGAATATATAATAAAAATTTAAAATAAGTTTACCCCAAATTAATGTTCATCATTCCTATATATAAATGTTTAACATCAAGAAACAAATCCAATTATCTAATTATTCATTCATAAATATCACAACTATCATTTCATATCATGACACATTCTCAAATCCTAATGTTGAGAAACCCATATTAAATAATATAGACAATACAAAACATTCTTCATTTTCCTAGATAAAAGAAATATAATCTATAAATGTTAGAGAGAACTCAGGTTCCTACAACAATCTTTATGTATTCTCATCATGATTTATATTTTCCATATCATCTTATATGTATAATTGTAAAATTTTATACCCATATATTTAATTTATTATTCATATATTTTGGTTATACATCATGGAATTATGTGGCCTCTCTCTAATTATACCTCCAAATGATATTCATCCTACTCACTCATTAGTTTAAATTTTACTCTATTAATTACTTTGATTTTGTATTAAAATTATAACTCAAATAATCATTGAAAACATTCTCCATTAAGCGTTCCTATAAATGGTAAAAATAAAATGATTGAATATATTCAAGACACCTTTATTTATTTATGTCTACTTTCATTTGAAATAAAATATACTTTAATATTTTATGGTATGAATAGATAACAAACATCTCACAATATTTTTTATCCCTATATAAATTCAATTAATAAAATACAATTTCTATGTCTAATTAATTTGATGTGTAATATATTACATATGTTGTTTATTGAAATAGACCATATAACAAATCATATTTATGCTATAAATATGTTAAAATAATCAAAATAATTGTAACAATGTTTTGGGAAAACTAAAAGTTAAGATAAAGTAACTTTTATTCTTAAATATTATAAAATTACTAGATCTTATCAATCAACATAATTCTCACACAACATTGAATTAGTGAAGCCTTATGTGATTCCAATTCTCAGAATTAATAAATGAAAAATTATTAATATATAGAAAATCAAAGAAATATTTTAATTAAAAACATTATTTGTGTTCTCATAAAACTACTTCTTAAGATATTATTTGTGTCAACATAAGATTCCATATTAGAGATAATATTCCCCAAAAAAATCTATTATTAAATCCAAGAATAAAATTTATATATTTTTTGTATACTTTATGGTCACATAAGTATATAAGATGACAATAATATACCATCCATGGATTCATTATTTTTTCTATAAATAATGTTTTCATTCAAAAATATTACAACACATATATGCATGGTGGTTCCTCAGTTCTAGTTTTTGAGTTTATTTTGTTTAATTTTATACTAGTATGTCTTTTATTAGACTATATCCAATTCTATTATGTCATGTATGACTAAAATGGAATTATATCTATATTGTCCTCTTTTATTTTGGAATATTATAGGGGTTTTGTGTTTTTATTTAAGGTTTTGAAATTTATTATTTCTCTCTAATTTTTTGGGTTGTCGATTTGTTTTGAATGGTTATAGTCTTTAAACTATCACCCAAAAGACATTAACTACAGTTCGTAGGCCTATAAAATACCAAAAAGTTGTGCATGCGGTTTAGTGTGTCTATTTTCCACGTTCAATTCCAGAAATCCTATTTAGGAATTCTAAATAGTTTTATTATAGTAGGTTGGTATAATGTGGTACCAAATTAATATTGGTTATGTTATATGGGTTTTGGTAGACTAGAGGATTTGAAATATTTTAGAACATTAAATAAATCAATATTGTGTGCATGTCTAGCATAGGTATGACTAAAGTACATGTTTCTAGGGGAAGACATATTTTTTTGTCATCATGGATGAATTTGAGTTATTTAATTTGGATAAAATTTTATTTGACATTATTGATGTATTGTATCTGAATCATGACCTTATAAGGAATTTTGTGGTACACATACACCATTTATTGAATTTAGGGGTTATAGGTTATGAAATCCCTAGCATTTGGTAACCACATTATTTTTATAACGTCAATAATAAGGGTTTGGGGGTATTAAATGTGTCATTAGTAACCAATATTTTATTTTCCCATATATATTATTGGGGTAATTCTACTCAACCAGTTCTACAATTTGATTCATGGTGCAATTAGATAAGATTTTCATGTGTGTTTGTGGTATATGGTTCACCTAACCCATATATGTGTAGGTGGGGATATTAGGAATGATTTATGGAAATTTTTATATACGTAGGGCTGTGCATTAGAATGTTTGATGTTATCTATGAAAAAAATTCCCAATTTTTTATATTTTTTTATGAGTATTGATAATTGTATTGGGTTCCTAGTGAGATTCCACTTAGATGGCATCTGCTAGATACTCAAGAGGGAAGCTAAGTGGTTCCTCCAAACAATACAACATATAATTACTTAGAGGGAGGAGGTAAAAATGATCCACATATAGTATTTATAGGTAATACATGGAAACCACAACAACTAACGGTTCATCGGATTTGGTTTGTTAAGAAACTCAGGGGCCCAAGTAATATACAGAGAATCAACCAGGTTGATCAATCATCTTAGATGTTCATTCAATTTTTTTGATGAGGTTGTTTTTTCCACTAAATTATCCTTTGTTCTCAAGAGAGATCTTACCATTGGTATTTGTTTATCACGGCGATATTTTAATAGATCACTATGTTAAATAGAGTATACAACACACAACACCAAGTATAAAAGAACTATGAAATATTTTATATATATGGATGATATAACCAAGAATTTAAATTAGAGGGATTGAATATGATTATCCACATTAGGAAACATATTTATATTAAGGTCCTATTTAATAAAAATTTAATGATTAATTATTATTATATAAGACTTCATTTTTATAAATACATTTCACTCTTCAAAATACAATTTCTTCAAAAATGGATTTGTTGATTTTTAAGGGTGAATATTATAATTAATTTAATTTAATTTTAGGAAATTTATTTTAAAAATGATATATCCTTTTTTTAATAATAATTACAAATTTATCCAAGTAAATATTTGATATTTTTCTGAATAGATTGTTTTTCAGTGAATAACGAAAAATATTGGTGTTTTTAACTTCTGTTTTTGGTTCAATCAACTATAGTGAATAATTTTGTTTTAAAATTGATTAAATGTTTCCATAGTTATATTATATTATTTATAATACAGTTTATTTCATTAGTATAAATTTTATAGTAGAATTTTTTATAAAAGAGTTTTTATACATAAAAAGGCATTTTTTTATACTATTTTTGGTTGTGTTTTGTGTTATATCATAAATTTATATCGACTAATTTTGGAAATTAATTAATGAAATTTTGATTCCATATTTGATTTAATAGGTAAATTTTTATTTACTAGTACTCATTTAATTTTAGGAATAAGGAATATTAACCCAAATAAAATTGATCACACATGTAAATGGTAAATTTTGTAATTACTGTTCAAAATAATTTTTTGAGGACTAACAATTGGCCATAAAAATTTTATTTCTACTATTTTATGAATGTATTTCGGCACCATAAATACAAATTTCGAATATATAGTCACATAGTTCCATATTTCTTTGAGTAAGACCATTATATAAATTTAAGAAAAGAATAAATAAATAAGGTAACTCTCTTGAGTTTAATAACTCTATATTTTTATTACAAGGATAAAATGTTAACATTTACTAATATTTTTTGTTTGAAAGATATTAAAAAAATTATCATGGTAATTTACTTATAGTATTTATTTATTTAATAATTTCTTGAAATGTTTAAGAAATACCAATAGGAAATTTATTATATTAATTGAAAAATAGAATAAATAATTTTAAGAAAATAATAATTATTTATTGAGTGATTTATAGTGAAACATAAATTTTATAGATATATATGATATATTAGTTATGTGTGAAAAGTATTGATTTGATATAAATGTTTTTCTCTATACCATTAATGTTATGTTAAATGAATTATGTAAAAATTGACATTTAATATATATTCAAATAGATAATATCTTATTACAGGATTTAAAATCCATAAAAAAATTTATCATCAGCCAAATTAATGGGATATATTTTTATAATATCACCCATGGTCCATTAGTGGCTCATGTAACCATTCTGGGAAATATTATAGTCCATTAAAAGTAGAAAAAATAAATATTACTGTAATTGTAAAAATGGTAAACAAGGGTTAATAAAATTATAAGGATGACAACACAAAAGAAAAACATATTGAAATTTTATTATATGAGATTATTTCAAGTCATACCCATATTTTCCATGAATTATATCATTTTGTTAGAATGTAAATAAAAAATTAATGTATATTAATTTAATAACATAATAAATTCCAATAATTCCCCTCCCATCACTTATAAAAATACACCCCATTATCTTTTCTTGACACCAATATGAGAGACCTAGCTCAATTAATATTTTCAAAATATCCCATATAAATATCTATATCTTTATTTTAGAGGTTTTGGACCTTCAAAAATATTAACCATATTTCTTATAAGAGGAGATATATAGGATTTCTACCAAATAAGATATTATTGTCTTTACTATCTCTTTCATGTTTATATCCTTGTCTACTTCCTGAAAATGTGTTTTTATCATCCTAAAATAATAATTCAAATATAATAAATCTAATAATATTTCATTTTTATTTGGGTAATAACATTTTCTATCACTTTTCCATACCTTGAAAAGCTGAAACATTACTTTTTTGTACATATGGCTTTTCATATCGACATAGTGGTATAATCAGTATTGCATCATAACATTACATGGATGGTTATAAAGATAAAAATAATGAATTTATTTGATATTTAGGACATATGTAATCTTATATATTTTTAATTTCATATTTACCTTCTTACCTTCATGTCTATTTGAAAAGGGAAAATCTTCTCAGGTATACATGTGGAATACATTCATTCATAATTTAGGTTTAATTATCTGAGCAAAGTGGTCTGGGGGGGGGTCTAAATTATAAGTAGTTTAATGCATATCCTATGAAAAATTATAATCATTTAGGAAGTAACTAATACAATTATAATGAATGAGTGGATCATTTTAATTCGCCTTACATTACATATTATCATCCACCTTATTTTCCTCCCTCTGGGTGTGAAAAGTCTTTATTCTAGGACCAATGAGGATCCTTCAATTTCAATTTAGGGTGATAAGATACCATGGATCATTGGTGTTGTCCTAGTGAGACCCGAATTTTCATTTAGAATCTAACTCCCCCACACTAATGGTGATGTTGAACAACATAAATAGAGAGAGACCACTATGGAGAGATCTTTTCATCACCCATATAGAGTTCCCATGCATATAATATGTTCTAAAACTCTAAATCACAAAACCCATCCCATCACGAATAATGAAATCTCCCCACATGTATCCTAGATACCATAACAAATAAATATTGATATCAAACCCAACTTTGTGTGGGTTTCATTTGATTCATCTCTCTGGGATGGCCCTTATATTCTTTTCTATGATAAGTGAGATCCTGCAATCAACCCCATGATAGTATCTTTATATATTCCTCCAAAATGAAAATCCAGTTCAGTGACCAGTGATAATGTGTGAGTGTAGAAATACAACACAGTGATATAAATTCCTTTATGTATTTTTTTCTAACCACACATAAAATAAAAAACATAGTAACAATCATCATGATGTGAAATTTTGATTCTATTAAGTTATTCTCCACCCCCATGAACCCTGAAGTAAGGAAGTATGAGGTTGAGACACCATACACCAGAAGGCGAAGACAATGGCAGACAAGAGACCATGTGAAGTTCACCCAAACTCCATCAAAGAACAAATGTCAAGTCATATCCATATTTTTTCTCTCATAACACATGAATCATTGAACTAATTTAATTCCATTTCATTTAATATTTTTATCAGGTAGGAGATATTTTTTTTAAAATTATCCAAAAAAATTAAGTTCAACTTTGTTGGAATATCCTTAAACCATAGATGGATCTCGAAATAACCATTCTCATAGATTTTATTAATTATGTAACTAACCCCATAATGTTGAACATCCCCATAGTAGTTTCCCTAAAAACAAACCGATCATGTTTCTCAAGTAAGTGTATACATGCATTAATTGATTTATGAACTATGTTAATGATAGAATCAGTGAGATCTGGATGCTTACATTCATGAAGAAACAATATTTTGGTACTATACATACAAAAAATTACAATGCTTTACCTGCCTAATTGCATTTTCAAAACCTGATGTTTCCCCATTCGACCATACATCCCAATTTTTCATTCAGTATAACCAATAATCCTATCCTGGAATGGTTCAAACTCAAGATTCAACATTTATTTTTCCCCCACCTACTCCATTCCTCCCAATATATGTTATTAATGAATCTCTCTAAGAGGATCATCCATTCAATGATATCCTAGGTGATATTTTTTACTTTTCCTTCATTTTTATCAGGTTCATACTACTATAATTAATTATTTTTCAATTTTTTTATATCTATAGTGACACTTTCTGTCTTCTATGTTGTCCATGATGAAAGAATTGATTTTCTTCTTAATTTACGAATGGTTACCTTTGGGAACATTGATGATAGAGAACATGTTCATTGGCATAATTATTAAAACACAATTAACTTGAGTGATTCAAAATAAGAATGAGAGTAGCTAAATGTTATAGTTGTAAACATGTCATGTGATTCAGTTGATAAGGATTTCAAAGTACTCTTTTTTTACTCACAAATCCAATTTGGGAACACATAAATATCCTATTGGATGCTTCCTTCTATGAATACTAAAACAAAATTGAATTCCCAAATCAAGAAACAACTATAAATTTTTTTTAATGTAGACATTTATCTTTGAATAATTGACCCACATCACACTTGAGTTGTTTTAGGACACCATAATGTTTTTTAAGATGTAAATTTATTTCTGTATTCCATTGTTGAATAGGATAATATATTTAGAGACTAATAGATGTGTGATGATGCAATTAATAAAACTATTTCTAAATAGAATAATCTTCCTTATCTCAATATTACATTTTATGTTTCTAGAACGAGATACCCGAAAAAAAACATAGGTTGGGTGATAATGAATCTCCATGACAGATGTCACATACCAATACAAAGAAACTAATGTTTCTCCCCCTAAGCAAGACAAAAAACCATATAAATGAAAAAAAACTGAATTCTAGATCACATGCTCAATCCATGAAACCAACATAACTCATTATCATCACAATAGAATCCCAATCCATTCGATCATACACCTTATCCATATAAAATAAAAATATATGTGAAAAACAAATCAATTATTCCCCTGCATAGGGAATTTAATAAAAAATTATCAATAAATGGGTGATAAAATTTATAATTAAATAATATATGGTACTTGATATATTATTATGGTTATATAATAGATATATAATGAATCAATTTTAATTATACATGATTATCAAACACATATAAAGGATGTTGAACATAAGGTAAGGCTTCTCCATCTCAAATTGTTTTCTTTGGTACATTTGTTGTGTTATAGTCCAATAATATTTTATGACCAGTCTATACGTACATATCAATATTTTATGCCATTAATAACTTTATATTAATTTTATTTAATGATTTATTTGAAGTTAGCTCTTTCATGGGTGTTAGTTTTTGAAAGCTACCAAATTGTTAGGAGTTTATTTCCAAATGTTATCAGGATTATTTATGATTAAGTATACATTGGGAAGTTATTTCATTATTATATCTTAAACCCAGTATATATTAATATCATTATTAATGTTTTTTAAAATACCTTTTCAATTTAATTTTAATCACTTTATTCACACATGATACCAAAAATATTTTTTTAAGGGAAATCACCTTTGTTTTTCTACTCGGTCGAGAATCATTTTTTATACCCATATATTACCCTAAAATGTTTTAATGAAATTTTTAAATTTTATCCAATTATTAAATGAAGAAATTTTTACAAATTTTTAATTTAAAAAAATTTTCTATAAGGAATCATTATTTCATTTTATAAACAATGTACTTTTTTATTTTATAAAAAATGGGTGAAAGGAATGTTTTTTATAACATACACAGAATGAATATAATTTAATACCATCATAACTACTCAATTATTTAATTATTCCATTACAATTTTAAAAGGATCATATCAATGAAATTATTTCCATAAAGTTTTTTTATTTTTTCAGATTTTATATAATTGATTTCAAAATGAAAATGGGTTTTCCATTTATAATTTTTGGAGAGATTCCTGAAAATTATTTTCATCAATAACAATATATTTTGTTTAATATTATGATTTAATGTTCTTTTAATCTAATAATATCATTAAAAATATTTCTCGAGAAGATTTATTATCAGTTTTACTTGGGAAGGTATTGAAATTCCTAAATTATTTTTTAGAAAATTGTTAGTTAAATATTTTTAAGGCATATTGATTATGTTGTATTTTTTCATCAATAAATAAATACATTACAAATTTTAACTGATTAGTGGGGACCAAATTTACATATCCCCTTGATTAATTATTAGTAATCATGTGAAAAGTTTAATGTAAAGCATAATTAAATGGATATTTCATGGATTTATACCCTTTTTATGAATAGTATTTTCACAATTCCTCGATTTTATGTTTTAGAAGTTCAATATTATACATACAATTATTATAATATTAGTTAATAATTTCCATGTGATTATTTTGAATAATATCCATGGATTAGTTTCAATTTCATTTGATTGTTTACACGACATCATTCGATCTTCATTTACTCCTACTATATTATTCTTCATGATCATGTTATGGATTAAATGAAATGTGTTTTCACTTATATACCTTCAATGATTAATTATTCCATATTTACTCGTGATATCTTCTATCGTACATTACCCTTATTGGTCATCTTATCTCACCCATATTTTTTTCCTTTCTCTAGGATATGAATAAGGAATATTTGAATTATTTCAAGGATGAATAATAGTTACATTATTTATTCTTTTAAAATAAATGTGAGATTCAAGTATATATATAGTTTACCAAGACTACCATGTTATGCAGTCCTTCATGTTATGATATCATGAATATAATAAAAATGTAATAAAGTAAGCACCAATATTGTGATAATATGTTTGGGGTATTTATAGTTTTATTAGATATTGTTTAGTATAATCCTTGGGAACTAGTTTTAGGTAAACATACATGAGTGAAAATAACCATATTAATTATTTAAGGATAAGTTTATGTAGACATGAACATCCTAATGTTTTCGTAAGGTGGAAATAATGAGGTTTTAGTAGAAATACATCCATGTATGAATACTATAAGTCGATTTGGTTTTGGAACAGATGAATGTATGGGTAAAAACCTAGAAAATAGTTCTTGGAGTATATAAATTTCATAATTCTAATGTATGGTTAGTGTACCCTTAATGTGCGCATTCTTTGACACTCTAGGGGGTTATGGGTCAATTCACGTTGTACTAATGAACCATTATAAAGAATTTTAATTTATTACGACCATTAATGATTTATGTTTAACATTATATTTATTAGTATTATATTAATTTATCCTGATTTATACATCCTAGTAATGATTTTCAAGGTTATCTTGATTCCCATTATGTTTAATGTTCCTCATAATTTGTTTTTTTTGTTTCATTAAATGGTTGGAACATGATTTAACCATGTTAACATTGAATGGGATGGAAAATATAGTTATTATTAGAAAACACATTTTATTATGATTAGAGTGAAAGATATTTTTATTATTACTAATAAGTTATCAAGATATATGATTAACAGATCGTTACATAACTAACTCTTAGACTCACCAAAGAAAATAATGATAGAGTTTTCTGAGACATGAAGTATAGGATACCATCGTGTAAAGAAGTCTCAATTACCTTCATGTCATTGATGTTGAAAGAGACACCTTGGATAGTTGATCAATGTAATGGGAAAATATAGTATGAGTGGAAATGAAGTACATATATTAACAAATTACCGAGGAAAGATTAAGAGTTCAGTGGAGGGATATTAAGATCATCCCAAAGTACCATTAATATTTCAGTGTATTATTTGTATAGAAATGGGAGATATCCAACATAATTACATAAACTAAGGGTTATATATAATAATATTGGAGGTATTCTTCCTTGATAAAAATTAAAGTGGATGTATTTAAATGTTTATGTATTGAGATATTACAATTATATTATAAAAGTATTATATCAATTATATTTTGTTTATAAGAATTATAAATCCTCTAATAATCATAATTAGTTATATTTAAGGATTTGGAAGCATATAGTTAATCGTATAAATGACCTATAAATGTAATTTAAAGGAAATGTGATATTATATTAACTAAATATAATTTAAGTAAATATATCCCTTAATATGTTACTGATGTTGAAGTAATAATTTTTATTTGTGATAAAGAGATTATTTTCATTTATTATGTAAATCATATAGTATTCGTGCTCCTGATAATGATTAGTGATTTTGGGAAAAAGAAATTTGTGAGGTAGTTTACTTCATTTTCCAATTCATGAATATATTTGATAATATGTCATTTTTTTAAGGAATGTAGATATAGTTAAATTTTGGAAGAATTTATCATTTCATTAAGATATTATAGTGATGATTGTATTCGAATATTTGTTATTTGACATTAAAACTTAATTTATGTTTTTAGGGGATTAATTTTCTGTTGATTTTAGAAGTTTAGTTAACCCATTCCATAAAATTTTGATTTCTAAATTTGTTCAGATGTATTTTGGAAGGGTTTTAATGAGAGACACTTGTGGAATTCAATATGATGGAATTTTAGAGATATTTTTTAGGTTTTTGTGATTGATTTATTTTATTGTAAAACTTATGAAATAAATGTGGATTTTGGAAAATATTTAAAGATAGATGGAAATAATTTCCAAACACTTATGGTTATTGATAACCATTAAAAGTTAATTATAGAACATTAATATTTAAAATTTTCATGTTGAAAATTCATTTTTTTGAGTAAGAGATGAAGTAGAAACTCATCGAATCACAACTAAAGGATGAAATTGTGATTAAAAATAAAAATGTATCTATTAAGTATATTTTATGGATTTATCGATCTTAATAATAAGAGAATTACTTAATATTATGAAATGGATCTTGAAAAAAATGTAATAATTTAACTTTCATTAATATGGGATCATTGGTCTTTTCATGCATCATAGATTTATGGTTTTTTGTTATTGAATCTCTATTGACCATGTTCTCTATCAATATAAATTTGTTTTTGGGCATTATTTTTCCCCTCCATGTCCTAATTTTGAATTCCCAGTTCTGTTATCCTATTTAGAAACCTAGTTTCTTGTTAATCTATATATTTTTTTCACATTTACACACATTAAGAGGAGGTTTTTTTGACCGTTATTATAATTTTGGCCTTCTAATATTGAATTTTCCAATAAAAACCCATGATTATCAAGAAAAAGTTAATATTTCAAGTCCAAGATTTATTTAATGGTTTCTAATGTAACATCATGATATTATAAAATAACACAATGTTGGATAGCATATAATACATGTAACACCGAGCATAAATAAACCAAAATTTTTTATTTACATAAAACAATTATATCCACGAAATTATATTGTAATGAAACACTAATATTACCCAAATTTTTAAATATATATAAATAACCTAATCAATAATATTATATTTGTTAATTTTTATGATATAAGAACACAATTTTTATTAAGGGAATTTTTTTTAAATTTTTATATTCAAAATGGTATTTATATGTTTATATTAATGAATATTATAATAATTTTCCTAAAAAATTTCTAATTTTATTAGATCGAAGGATATAATTTTAATAATAGACATTTCAAAATTATCTAATTTTTTTTGCTTTCCTAAAAAAATTTATTTTCCAATGAATAAGGAAAATTAATTATTTTTATTTAAAATATAATTTTTTTTCAAAATTTTTCATTGACTGACTTTTTTTAATTATTTTAATGTCAAATTAATTTTATTATATATTTTATAAAAAAAATTAGATAATTTAAATAAAATTTTTGGTCGAATGCGGCAGAAAAACATTTTTATACTAAAAGGTAATTTTTTCTAAAAAAATTGTTCTATTTTGATTTCTATATTAATTTAATTTATGTTACATCTAATAATTTTATCTGGAAAATTGGAATCCATATTT
Organism: Viscum album; assembly: GCA_963277665.1. Lineage (NCBI taxonomy): Eukaryota > Viridiplantae > Streptophyta > Magnoliopsida > Santalales > Viscaceae > Viscum > Viscum album. The sequence goes on from OY728159.1 coordinate 1,630,707,329, forward strand.
GGAATTATAAGGCCCAATTTTTTTAAAATTTAATATTTATTTTTATTTTCAAGTATTAATAGTAATTATGGTAAACTTTATCACATCAGTATAGGGTAAATCCATAAATAAGGTAAAACATAATATAACAATGACTATAAAATTATCCTAACACTATTATTTACCTAATTTTATAAGTATAGTATGGTAATTTATATCCAATTATGAAATATATGGTATCCTGGTGTGATATTTCATTGATTAATAACATTAAACAAATATAATAAAATAATAAATACAAAATTTCACTCTCTTTTCATTAACTACTCTAATTTTTTTACAATGATAAAAATACATAATGTTTGATTCTAAATGTTTTTATGAATGTTAAAATAATTTTATAACCATGGTAATTTACTTACAATTTCATAATATTAAATAGTTACCATTAATTTTTATACAACATAGATTTATAAAAGTAATATTATTTGAGTGAGTTATATTGAAAAAATAATTTTATATATAGACACGAAATATTTTATATGTCATAAATGCTTATATTCTAAATAAATATTTTATTTTATTCATTAGAATCAAATTAAATGAATAGTTTCAAAATAACAATAATGATTTTTCCTGATAAATATCATTTTATTAAAAGATTTAAAATTCATAAAATATTCTATTAGTCCAAATTAAAAGGATTTGTATTAAAATTTTAACCACTATCCACTAATAATTTGTTTCCCCTTTTTTGAATCATTCTTCACCCTTAAATCAAATAAAACAATGATACTATGGTAGTGGTCAAAACTGATACCGAGGAGGGGGGGTATAACTAATTGAGAATAGTGAACACATAAACAAAACATCTCAAAATTTTATTGTATATGTATATTTTTAATAATCACCATATAATCATATAATTAAATATATTTTTATTAATTATGATTTAAAAATGTAATTTTCATCCTATTACTAATTTAATGAATTCTAAGAATGCCCCTCCCCACAATTATAAAAGGATACCCTTCTCTCTTATGTTTCCTCAAAATTCAAAAACCAATCTCAAATATTCCTTGTCCAATTATATTATCAATATACTTTTCAATGTTATATAGGTTATTCTTCTCCTAAAAGGCCAACTTTAGGTCCCTTAAGGGGATATCTAATGGATGTCTATCAAATATGAGGTAATTGACTTTTCCGTCTCTTCCCTGATAATTAATTCTTATCATTCCTATAAATGTGTTGTAAATATCCTAAAATATTAACTTATTCTTCATCAATTAAATTATAGGATATTTTTTGAATGGTAAAACAATTTTCCATTGATTATTCATCCTAACAAAACAAAAAAACATCACTCATGCGTACATATAATTTATCCTCTATACTATGTTGTGTAATTAGTATTTAATTAGCAATTTATTTTGATGGTTATAAAAATTTAAATAATGAATAAATATGATATTTCTTAAATAAGGTTTCTACAAGAATTATAATAACATATATACTATCTTCTATGCAAATCTGTTGGAAAATGATAATGTATATTGTGTGTATATATGTACTACCACCTCCATGAAGTGATGAAATTAATTTTTCATTTCCAATTTTTATTGAAGGTAATAGGGAAATAATAATATAATATATATGATATATAATGATCATATAATATATAATTATTATTTATTTTTGTATTATTTCATCCATCAAAAAGTGAAAACATAATTCAATGTATACGTACAACCTAACGTCAAAATGAACAATGTAATTTATTTTTCAATCTCAATATTTTATATATATGTGTCAATGTATATATATATATATTATTTTTTTATTACAACCTATCATAAATAGCCAAAATTCAATTAAGAATGTATTTTTATTTTCTAATGGATTATAAAAATTAAATAGTAATTAAAAATACACTAATATATAATAACTTCTAACATGAATATCTCTTAAATTTACAAAATAAAATAGTTTATTAATCTTAAAATATCACTATTATTCACTAAATAAAGAAACATTCCCTAATATTTATGACATGGATTCCTTTTTCATATTTTGTCTCTTAAATTTATTATGTAATATCTATATCAACCCATATTTTATTTAAATTCCCCATTTTAAGATTATTAATTATATAAATTTATATATATTATTTAATTATTAATATTACTATCAAAATTTCATAATAATTTACAAATTAAATTATTAATTTTATAAGATAATAATTGATTTTTATGATGCAATAAGGGTAATTTAAAATATTATAATGGATTTCAAAAAAAAACATGGAAATGTTTTTATTACATTTTTTATGAATTTCCAGAAAGAATTAAACTATTTATTATATATAAAACAGAATGCAATATTTTTATTGGAAAAAGATGTTTTGGATGGATCATAAGAGAAAGATCCATTGTATAGTATAACAAATATTGGGTATGACCAATGAAAAAACTATGAAACATAAGGAACATGCCCTTAATCCATTGGATATGTAGTTTTATAAATTGGATATTTATGAAGAAATAACAAAGTTTAAAAGCAATTTATTATATAACAAATTTTTTTAAAGGAAAATTATATAAAGGTTTTATTCTAATCTATAGAAAATTAGATATTTATAGTATTTAGATTCCATAATCATGTTTTAATATTATATATTTAATTTAATTTTTCAAGATTATATCTATATTAATTTTTTTTAAACATTGAAAATAATATTTCACTTTTTTTCCATAGAGTGGGTGATTTTATATCAAGAATATTATTATATAAATAATGGGATGATTTTTTATCAATTAATGTTTCATTAAATTTATTTATCAGTTATTGTGATTTGGTCTTCTTTCATAATACTTTTTAAATTATTCATGATTTTATATTCAATAAATAATAGTTATAATTCAATAATTTTTTATCATTTAAATTATTGGATTAGGAATTAAGATCTAGAGGTTAGTTAAATACTTGAGGATGTAGTTCACTTGTGGATAATTGGTCTTAGTTAAGTATTATTATGAAATAATGGAAAACAATTTATTCAAGAATAATTAATTATGATATGTTTTAATAAATAATGGAAAATATATTAAAGGAATAAATTTTCAATGAAATTAGATTTTCTAGTTCATTTTCATATAGTATTGATAAATAATCAACATTAATTATTATATGTATTGTTGGTAATTAATAATTTAAATAGTTAATTTCATATTAGTATAAATTGATCTACTAGATACTAATTTCCAAATTAATATTACTAATAAATACATAATTAATTTTTTTAAGTGAGATATATAATTTATTTATAAACCATCCATGGAAATTAATTGACTACTCTTTCATTGTCATAAAAATAATATATTTGTTATTTATTTTAATTTATTTTTCAAATAAATTTATGAGTTTTTCATAATATAGGATATTAATTTCCGTTGGGTTTATCCTTGGACATCCTCAATAATAATCGATGTTAGTTTTTATAGGGATGTGTATATTAAAATCTATACATTATGTAGTAGTTAATTTTAATTGGGTGGGTATTTTTTATTCAAACTAGTATTGTGGTTTATCAAATAACTCAATAAAGTTAAAACTTTTCACTAATAATTCCTTTCATTCCATCTTACTTTCAATTTTTATAAACCATTATATATTGGGTATGTTTTTTTCCCTATATTGGATTCATGTGTTTATGTTGAGTACATATTACTTGATTGAATTGAAGTAGTTTATGTTAACACTTTGACTACATCATTGTTATTAGTTGATAATATTTTTATAACACAATAATCAATCTTGGTAAAGAAGAGTTACACTAAAGTTAATGATAATTCGATTTGATATCTTCCGAATGAAGTTCAAGAAGATGTAATAATAAAATTTCAAAGATAAATAATGAAGATAGGTTATATATTTCTTTTTATTAAAATATATTCTCTTATAATAGTGAGGAATCCATACATGTAATAAAATATAATAAAAAATGTCAATCGATATATAATTTTTAATCTTGTGAAATTCAATGGAATTCCACATAAAGACCGACACAACCACATATCCATTTTATAAGATATTTATGATTCATTTAAGTATAATAGAATCTCAAATAATGAAAATCATATAAAAACATTCCATATTAAGTAATGGGTTAGAATAATGAAGGGTTAAAAGGATATATATTCAAAAAAATAACCACATGGGATTAACTTTATGTAAAAAAATTTATTCATATTTTGAATAAAAAAATTTCAAACATAAAAAACAAAATAAAATATTTAATTCAATGATATCGAGAATCCACTTTTTTGTTTTGTGAATAATTTAAAGAAATGATTAATAAGTTCCCTCATTAAAGGATATTTTAGTGGACATAAATTCAAAATATTTATATCATATAAAAAAGTAATTAATGAGTAGTTGTTAGTGTCACTATGAAAAAAGGATTAGAGATGAAAAACCTTGGTGTTTCTCTAAAATTATTAGATGACCCTTCATGAACTATTTTATGATGGTATGTAGAATTAAACACAACTAGATATTGATTTCATTTCATGTAGGATAACATGGATCTCACTGTCAATGTTGAGATATCGTCAATATAGAATCATTTTTAGCAATTCAAACTACTTGAGGGATTCCCATGACCCAATTAACATCATATGAACTATCGTACATACCACATCACTATTATGATTTAAATTCATTATTTGAGGATAACATTATTATGGTATATATTTTTTGGGTATGAACGGATACCATACATTTTCCAAAATCATAATGGTCTATCGTTGATGCTGGATAACCAAAAACAATGATAGAAGGAACAAGAATGTGTACAAAACATTAATCATTCATTAGGAATAATATGATTTCACTAACTATTTATATATCATAGTCTTATAAAAAAAATTATTATAGAAATATATTAATCAATAACAACATCATCAATAATTCTAAAAATATCTAATGAGGATTAACCATCTCTAGAATTAATGGATACTTAATATACCATAAAATGATAGAATTAAAATTATTAATCATAAAAAATGTGCACAAAAATGAAAGACTATAAAATGATATACTATATTTGATCTAAAATGAGTATGAGATCAAGGGATTATTAGATCCATATAAAAAAGGAATATAAATGAAGGGTGACTTTGACTCCCAAAATTGGATAACAGTTAACATATTCAACTGTTAAATAACATCTATCTATAGTCTGACTATGTTTTTTTTCTTATAATAAATTTATCTAAAACAAAAAATACCAGTATAACCATTGAGTATTTGCGAAGGTGAAAATTCCACACATTCATCATTAACATGGGCTAAAAAGCTACCTAGAAATGTATCTCTAGTAAATCCAAACCATCCACTATATAATATTACTAATGAAATAATCATATGAAATGATCTATGAGGTATCTTATACTATGGTCCTCTTGGAAAATCATCAATAGTCAACATTAAATCGATGAAAAGTGCCACCTAAATGAAATAAATGGAGAAGAGGTCAAGAAACCCTTCCCAATCATAATCAATCTACTATTATATACTATAATGTAATAACCTCCAATTCAAGGCTATATACCACTTTTATTAAATAGATAATCTTACCAAATACATTTTTAAATTGATCACTAGTTATAATGTTATCTTCAGAACTTCTCTCCACTACTGAATTACAGTACATGATCCCCCGTCCTAATACCTTAGAAGCCTCTAAATTTGAAATAATAAAAAATATTTTTCCTAGGAATCATAATTCATAAAACATACCTCAACTATTTCCTTTTTAATGTCTATTTCACAATGCACTAAGACAACCTTCACATGTACTAAATGTTTAGTCCTTATTAGATATATCTATATGACTCCACAAATGAAAACAAAATTCATGATTAAATAATATTATATTCCTAAATGAATTTATATATATATATAACCTATATTATTACCAAACAAAAATAGTTTTTGATGTCCAAAACATGTATAAAATCCAGAATTGAATCCATATAATTAATTATCCATCCTAACTATATCATCAATATGGTAAAATTAACCACAGAATAGTAAACCTAGGTTCCATGGAATACAATCTAAACTCTAATACAAATTACTTTGTTTTCCTAGAATCATAATCCAAGAAATCACAAATGAATAAGTCCAATATCAATTGTACTCTATTATTGACCTATCATGTAATCACCTTATCAATCCCTACCTAGCTGGAGGAACAATGTTTATAGGTTAAATATTCAATCCTAAAAACAATCATATAGGGTTTAATGACTATAAATGAGGGTATTTGTATATTAAATTGAGTGAATTTATTTTAAATGACCATATCAAATAATAACCATGAAAGACAATTTATATTGTGTTAGACAAAACATCAAACCCTATGATAAAAAAATGTGGGTAGATCCCACACATCGCTAATATAGTATAGGTGAAATAAAAAGCCATAAGACTGAAGAAGTAAATGATCAATCTAAAAGAAGGAAAATGAATTTATGTATATATATATATATAAGATTACAAGTGTTAATTCTAATTCATATACAAATATAATATATTAATAATGGACCCTTTACGAAAACATTATCCCAAATAACCCTTAGCTTCACATACTGAGAAAAAAAATCAAAGAGTGATAACATAGAGGTTTACAAGAGAGGGTGGCTTGAAATACTTTGTATTAATTTACAAACTGTATTCATGATTAATAAATAAAATATAAACCAAAACAATAACCAATCACACTAATACAATAATATCATAGAATAATATTTTGAGTTTCATTCTGTAATTATCTCACCATAATCAGACATTCCAAATTGAACTACACAAACACACACACACATATATATAATACATGCCTAAATAGAGAAACAAATAAGGGACCTCTTGAACTATATAATTCTGGGTTAAAATTCAAAATCTAATTTTATTATTGTTTCTTCCACCTGATCCATCATTTCCCTTGTATGGGTAATAATATTTCACAACATATCCATCCACATATACCCGCAATAATGTGTTTGTCAATTTATGTTCGAAATCGTCCAATAATGTGTAAAAACGGCAGACATAAAAGAAAAATTTCTACTCACTTTGTAACTTACCATACCTAGAATCCACTAAACAAGTGCCCCAATCAATGTTTTCACATGACCTCAAGCACACATCCTCGTAAGCCAATGGTTTCCAACTCGCATCGAGAATCTAATGAGATGCATGGGATGTCTATAACCACACTAATAAGGAAATGTAGATCAGAAAAAATATAAATAGAGGATGAAAAAGAACAACTAAATAAGAGAATCGTCAAATATATCCCAAAATTTGGTAAGACCAAAATTCCGCATCATCCATGTAATGACATGATTATTGTGTAAAAGTGAATAAAAAACTAGTAAGACAAACACAAAAATTACTAACCGGTCCAGACACTAACTTTGGGTTTATCTCCAGGTACATATCGATCCCAAATTAACTTCCTAGTGTAGGGCCCTTTCACTTGTCTTGTTCGGCAACCATGAAATCTTCTCTGGCACCCAACAATAGCCCGAGTTGGGTGTGTGTACAAAACACAGTTGTCCACCAACAATGATGTCTACAAAATATCCAGTCTAATAGAAATTGCACGAATGTAAAAATAAATGGTAATTAAACAAGCGATAGTTTGGGTCCCATTAGTCAATAAGGTTCATTTAGTTAATGCCTATTATTTATCCCAATATCATTTCATATTCCATTTTTACTACACTGCTCATTTTAATCACATACTCTTAGAGTTAGACATATACATCATATATACGTGGGTCTAAGGAAATAATTCACTATTCACATGTGGAATAAGTCAAATCAAAATACCACTGAGGAATCATATATCACATCAACACATTATCCTCACCATGAAGCCTTAGTCCAGGTTGAATTCAACCTCTAGGGGAGTATAAGTTTCGTCCCCTACCCTAACATGTGTATTTTTGGGGTGGAGTTTAGAGCCTCAATCTAACTCAACCCCTTTGTGTAGAACCTCTTGTGAGTACCCCACTCTACCAAGAATTGTGAACATGCTTATTTATTAAATCACAACAACCATACAATAACACAAACAATCATAAAAAATTCCACTGGAGATCATAATATTTAACAACCAACATGGGAATTAATACTATGCCATTACCCATTAATAAATTTACCATTTACAATTCAAAAACATATAGCAGAATTCCCATTTTTGTGCCTTAACCCATTTAGTGTATTCATCAACCCCTATTTCTTAGCCAATATTCATTAATTACCATATATACACCCATTCAGATCATTTATCATTTCACAAGAATTTACCCACTTATGCACCATAAGTACAATTCTTGTCTTTCAAGGCACAACCTCATTATTATATTTAAAATTTTAAGAATACCCAATAATTACCATGTTTTAACCCAAATCAAAATATTCATCTATTTTCCATTCTATTAACCAATTACATGTTCATAATTGAATATGTACTAATACTCTTAGGCATTTCTAATAAAAGTTCATTAAACAATTGAAATAATCTCATTAGACCAAAGTCACCCATTTTCATGTAATGAAATGCCACCCCTTATCCCCTAAACACCCAAGTAAAAACTATAATAATTATATTTAAATCCAAATCAACCATTAAAACATGTTATTCATGGGTTACACATTATTCACCAACAATCTGTTACTTAACCCTATCCCTTTCTAGGTTCTGAAATTCCATAACACCTCATGGGTGACACCAAAATGGTCAAGTCATCATATATGCATCACACATGAATTATGAGGGTTTCAACTGGTCACTTGTACACCTTTTTTTATCAAACAATCCAATGGAACAATGAAAAAAATAATGGAAAAATAAGAACACAAGCTTCCATGGACAAATGTCAAATAAAACTATGGGATAAAAATTGTAGACCACCGTAATTGAATATTATGATGAACACACTTTTAATCATTTCCATCGACTCGAATTCAAACTCTTCTTGATTCCATAACCTATATATCACTAGAATAAAGGTTTTTAGAGCATCATAAGGAGATAGGAGGAAGATGAAAACCCCAATCGAGAAGAGGAATCACCGAGGATATAAGACATACCTGGGGTATTGATCTGAAACCAACGATGCTCCAAATGGCTTATGATCAAATTAGAATCACCTTGTAGATTCTTGGGTCATCAGAGTTCTTTACTAAGGTTATATGGGGTGAAATGTAAGATAATCCTGGGTTGTGGTTTAAAATCCCAGAGTAGAAATTCTGTAAATTTCCCAAATTTACTGGGACACACGGTTTACACACATAGTTTTCCAAACCATGTGAAAATCTTGCAGGAGATACTGTCCCAAAATAACCCCACCGCATGGTTTCCTATGAATAATACATAGTTAGCTTAAATATGTAGTAACTTTGTGAAATACATTATCCAATTTTGCACGGTTTCCTGGGATTCTCTCTATGGTTTTCCCTAATCGTGCAAAAACCATGCAACATGCCCAGAAATACCTTTTTGTTCATCTTTTGGGTCCCTAACCCTTGAAAACCCCCAAATAATCACATAATCTTGGTAAAAACTTATTTATCCAAAATAATATACTTAAACCAAATAATAACAAAGAACATACCTCAAGGAAAAATCTAAGATCTAAGAACCTCCCCACCATATAACGACTCGTCCTTGAGTCGTACTCCCAAGCATCACTGAGCTTCTATAACCAAGTGATAAGGCCATTAGGTCTGTCTAAAACTCCCATTTCTCCATGTTTTTTATGGAACATTACAAAGGTTCGACAAAGTGAACCAATACATGGGCTTGGCCATCAAGACTTCCTCACCACAACCAACAACATGAACCAGATACTTTGCATGGATGCGTCAACATTAACCATACTGAACTACTAGAACCTCTTAGAGAAAACATAGGAAAAAATTCATAATTCAAAGAAATAATATCCTTGAACATAAGATCATCCCACTATATATAATTCAAGTGGCACCCAATTAGTCTGAACCTCTTTATAAATAATGACTGAAATCACTAGACATCATTTTTATCAGTTTTCCCCCAACTCTAAAGGTGACCAAACCAAATATCTCATAGTGGAAAAAATATTATCCTCCTATCCACACATACCAACTACTGTCAATCCACAAATAATTTCCTGAAAATACCATTCCACAACTATACATCCAAACACAACCCAAACAATCTGGTACTTAATAAATTTAACCTGTGTCAATCTCCCTAACAACTGATGAAAACTAAATTCTCTCTAACCTGAATCTCTAATAACATCATCATCCAACCATTTTTCTTCAATTCTTATATGCACCCTATTAAGTTATTTCGAAGCTTCACATTGATGAAAGAATACCATAATCCCTCCTTGAAATTCACATCATACCAGACGCACAGACTAAGGTCATTCCTTGTATTCTGGTAGAATCCCTTCATCACAACACCAATTCCCCAAAACCATCATTATTCACCACAATCTCAAAATCATTCCCAATAACTAGAACCACTAGCATTTATACACTATATAAATATGGTTATGTTCTCACTCAAGACCATTCCAAAATCTTACACACACTTCTCCTCCCAATGATTCCATAAACGATGATTTACCACTCTACACATTCTTCCCCTACTCAGAGTCAAGCCGAGTTTCCTGATTTACCCATCCCAAAACACATCACTTCATAGTTGGAATGATACTAAATCACACAAAGAAGGTGCCTTCGAAATTATAGGCATTCCAAATCCACTAAAGAAAATCTTTATTGAATCTAATTTTAATTTACATTGGAATTATAAAGCCCAACATCCCTTTCTATAAAATGTTGTTACATCTCATTTCAATCTTTAATGACTAAGCACAAGAACCCCAAACTCCATTAAGAACCACCTAGAGCCAAATCAATTGCATAGTCTAGTCAACTACCTTATTCAATGACCACCTATACTTTATGAGTGACAAAAAATTCACCTTATATGTTTTTTATTAGTATCAAGGTGTCTCTAAATTATCTCAACATTCCCTTCCCCACATCCCTGACTGAATCATCACAACAAACCTTATGTGTGTCCTTACCATTTCTCTCCACATGATATTTAAATAATCATTCTTCAATCCCAAACTCAAACTAAATATCAAAACTCATACATGGTTTTCTAGACTTCTCTAGAATATGAGGTTGAAGGTTAACCAATTCTTTGATTAAACTTTCATGGATGGTAACCATGACATTCCTTGACACCAAACCCATCCAATAGACCTTACCTGAAACCGACAATGATGTGAGTCCAACATCCCACATCACAAATACATCCACCATGACTGTAAAATTCATTATGTACATCCTCCTAATAAACACCTTCAGTTTTATAGGAATAAATATAGAGCTTCTCAACAAACCAGGGATGAAGTCATGATATTTGGAATGATATTCACTGGCTGAGGTATGCTAAAATTTTATAAAAGAACACCACCACCAACATATCTATTTCTGATATAACCTACCACAATGGAAAGCCATGATCTTTCACAGATTTCAGGATTCACTAATCCACACTGCTTATCAACATTTAACCAGCACTGCTAATGTTAGATTGCTAACTAAGAGTCACAAACACACTACAACCATCTTTCAAGCATTGGTGATCCAAAATTTTCATTAGTACTACTTCCACCACACTGCATGAGTTCTTCTGTTACGTCCCTAAAAACATATCAGTATGTACTATGGTTTGTGACACCAATCAAACTACATGTACCTCACACAACCAAGCTCCAAACCTTGGATTGAAAAAGAATGAAAGATGCTTATCCTGATCAGAATTGTTCCTTACCAGCGGGTGCCCGCACCTGGACCAATTTGAACACTCATGGTTTCTCACTTTCTGTCGACTATTCTCATACCAAATTTTGTTCCCGCAGGAAAAACATCTCAGGGAAAACCCAATTCCCACTTACTTACCCAACCATACTTCATGATTAGTTAGTCTCGTCTGCCCATGGAATTCTAAACATCTCAACAAATAACCATATCATTTATACAAACAAGCCCAACACTATGACCATGCTCACATTGGCTTTCATCTTCCAATAAGATCATCAAACTACACATCAGTCATCCCTTTCCATTTCACATAAAGACAACAAGATGGGTCAGGCATCCCTATAATACTATTTACCAAATATTAAAGGTAGTCATATACAATGATCTCACCCTGGAAGCATGGCTAATACGTGCAATTAAGAAGCACTAACATCACTAAGCTAGCCTCAATTGAGCTCACCCTTTATTTCCATAAAAGTACCTCCACATCAACATAAATCATGTCACATCACCAAATCATAGACCATAAAACATATCCCTCTAGGATAAACCATAATAGATGACATCATCCATGTACCACTACCAAGGACCAACATCCTCCCATAAGGAACACAACCAAGAGCACTAGGAACCATGTCTTACCTCTCTATTTAGTCAACTTAAAGGTCTGTTGATATCAATTCCATAAAATAAAACCACAATAAAAAAATCTATTAATACTCTTTCCAAAATATACATGTCAAGGTATGAAAAAAACAATATTCGGGAACTACACTCTCACCCCCATTTTGACACAAAATGTGCCCAGTGCCTTAAGAGACAATTTAAACTATATTACGCACTAGAGGTAATTGTACCAATACGTCAGCACCCTAAACCAGAACCCCCATTCTATGGTCTAAGATGAACCGTTCATTGTCTAAACCCACATGGGTCACTACACCCATGAAAAATTACCATAACAAAAGAAACTACCACAAGGACACTCATTCTTATGTCCATTGTACAACCCACAAGGTTTACAACCTTCACATTTCCAAACATCACCATAAGACCTCAAGGCCACTGCCTAAATGAAGACCCAATGAGGAAGATATATAATTTCATTCTTTAGAACATTATGCATAACAAAATACTTAAAAATTTCAATTTAAATAGATTTCGTTCCCTAGACACTTTCATAAACAAATACCAAGAAGGAAGTCAAATTTATAAATATCTCAATGGAAGAATGGATGGTCTTTCACACTTAGTTCACTGCACATAAACTATTCTAATAGATGTGTTCACATATATACCACTACCATCAACCCTTCTCACCACATGTCTTGGTAAATAAGGGAAAACTAAATTAATTAATCAGAACCCATTCATCAAACATCCGCTTAAAGAATTACATATTTCATAAAAGAATCATTTCTTTTAATAAAATTTCACATCACAAAACTTTTTAAATCCAACATTTAAGACATTTAAACTCTTCACTATGAAAAAATCATTAAATATTTTATCACCACCCCAAAAACCATTCTCTCTTAAACCCCATTCATTCATTACAATTCACTACAATCCAAAACATTAAACAGGTCTTGAAGTTTCTTTTTAAACAGTATTCATTAACTATCCATTTAATTATTATCATCTACCCACTCTCATTACCATTATTAGGCACCGTTTATTCAAATTTTCCAATTATGTAAATATAATTTTACTCTCTATTCCTCACACACCCAACTTGTGTCTGCTTATTATGATGCATGCCACTTATATCCTTAGGAGCAAAAAATGATGACTGAATGAAAATCCTCATCCCATTTTGTCTATGAGAAAAATAGCATAAATCAGTCAAATCACTAGACACATGAATCACCCAATGGTAAAATATCATTCAATAATTATAACTCGCATCAATAACAACAATTCACACCCTTGGTAACATGGGGTTTCCCTCATATATGGGTTAGAAACCCCCAGGAATGAGCTAATTACCAAGGCCTGACACTATCCTAATCATTTTTCTATAATACCCAAATATAAATATAGAGAAAATAACTCCACTCATACCACTTTGTAACATCACTATCATGAAATCCAAAAAACGGGTTCCCTGAGCCAAGTCGTCACATGACCTCAAGCATGACTCATCATATGGAAGAGGTTGTCAACTAGTGGAAATGGCTAATGATTCACATGGGTAGACTATTCCCTCCTTAACAGAGTAATCCACAATAAAATACAATATAAATAACTGAATGAAAGGAATAACTAAATAAAAGAATATCGAAACTTCTCCAAAAAATTGGATACAACCAAAATTCTACAACAACCATGTAATGACATGATAACAGTGTCAATGTAAATAATAACCGTAAAAGACAAAAGATAAATCTCCAATAGATCCCAAATAAATGTTTGGGTATATCTCTATGTACATTCCAATCCCAAGTAAACATCCTAGTGTAGTATCCTTTTCCTTTTCCAGACCTGCAACTGAGAAATATGCTCTGGAACCCAACGACGACCCGAGCAGCAAAAACCCCAGTTGGCCAAAACAAATTTGTCTACAAAATATACAGTCAAATAGTTATTTCATTCAAGTAAAAGGAAATTGTATGTAAACATGGGATAGTTCTTGTTCTATTTGTTAACAAGGTTTATTTAGTTAATGCCTTGTATTTATCCTAATTTCTTTTTTATACCATCTTTATTACATATACTTTTTAACACATTATCATGGATTTAGGTATATACATCATCTATACATGGTTCTATGTCATTCAATCTCAATTAATAGAAGAAATAATTCTAGTCCATATCTAACATGGGCTGCACATATCACCTCAACACATTATCCTCACCTTGAAGCCTCAGTCTGAGTAGAATGAAACCATTGGGAAAATAGAGCTTGTGTCTCCTTCCCTAAACCATGCGTTTTTATGTTTGAGTTTAGAGCCTCATTCTAACTTAACCTATGGGCATAGAGCCTCATGTCAATACCCCACTCTACCAAGACATGTGCACATTCTTATTTATATAATCACCACAACCATACATTAACACAACCATTCATAAACGATGCCATTGGGGATCAGAATACAAAAAACCAACATGGAAATTAATAATATAACATAACCCATTAATATATTTACCATTTACAATTCATAAAAATTTATCAAAATTTCCACTATCATTGATTAACCCCTTATGTGTTTAAAAAACCCGTATGTCTTACCCAATATTCTTATATTACCATATATTAACCAATTTATCCTATTTATCATTTCACAAGAATTTAACCAATTATTCACCATAAGTATAATTCATGTCCCATAAGGTAGAACAACATTATTACATTACAACCTTTTGGAATACCCCATAATTATCATTTATTAAACCAAATCAACAAATTCATCCATTTTCCATTCCATTAACCAATTACATGTTCATAATATAATATGCATTAATCCTCTTATAGATTTTAACCAATGTTCATTAAAGAATTGGCATAATCTCATGTGACCTAATTTGCCTGTTATCATGTTATGCCAAGACACCCCATATTCCCAAAAAAGGAAATAGTATCATCATTACATTTAAAATATAATCAACAATTAAATATGTTCTGAATTGGTGCCACATTATTACCCAGAAACGATTCACATAAACGAACTACTTTCTTAGTTCAGAAATGTCGGCGCACCACATGGGTGGCCCGAAAATGGTCAAGTCATCCTCTAGGCATCCCATGGGTGTATTGAAGGTTTAAATTGGTCACTCAGACACCACTTTTTATCAAAAACTCCAATAGAACCAAGAAAACAATTTGGGAAAAATAAGAACACAAGCATCCATGAAAAAATATAAAATAAAACTATGGGATAATACCTGTAGACCACTTACCTCAAATATAATGATGAACACACTCTTAATCATTGCCTTGGATCTGATTTCAAACACTCCATGACTCCCAAACCTAGATCTCATAGGAAAATGAGGCTTTTAGGGCATTGGAAGGAGATAGGGGAAAACCAAAAACTGTACTCGAGAAGAGGAAGGAAGGAGGAGATTAAACATACCTGGGGCTTCGATCCAGAACCAACGGTGCTCCAAACGTCCCATGATAGAATGAGAATCAGCTCTTGGAATCTTTTATTGTCAAGTTTTGACATTATGGTTGTAGGGGTAAAATGAAGTAGAAATGTATGTTGGGGTTTAAAATCTGATAGAGCCAATTTTATAAATTTTACAACTTTACTAGGCTCCACGGTTTACCTATACAGATTTTCAACTATCTGAAAATTACTTTTTTATTATAAAATGCTTTTTAAGGGAATAGAGAGAAACCACATACATCCAAAGAAACATATCTCACTGCCCAGTCCCTGCAAGTGTGCCAACAACAAGCCTTCACAAACACAGGACCCATCGACAAGTAATCACATGCAGAAGCACGAGCACAGAACCAATGGTGAAGCCATTCCCTCTCAAACATCCAATTACAAGAGACCTGCATCAATGAAGATTTAATGCTCTAATACCCTTCCGGAGATGGTCCAATATTTTTCTGTAAACAATCATAAACTAAATAGTAATGATAAGTAATAAATGACCTAATGAAACCATAGCTCACACAACCCATTCACTCATTGCAGCCAACCAAAAACCACCATCTTAAACTCAGTCGATAATAAGAAATTTAATATTACTTGAGACTGTTTCCATAAATAGTTTCCTTTTTAAGGAATATATGTTTATGTCTACATCTTCAAATATCCACTTATCAAAAAAAAGACACTAGTTGATACCAATACTGAATGTACTCCTCAACAATGATCTTTCCATGGTTGAAGCCCCCTACAAAAATTGAATCATGTTTGTCAATTACAGAATATTTCTCCTCATTAAGGGACACCTCTAGAGACATCCCCATCATTCTAGCAGCCTCTTCCTCGGTAGCGTTGAGCAATATGACATGTTCTATCACTTCATCTTCAGAGCATAATAATAGAACCAAGGAATAAAAATCCTACTCCCCTAGCCTCAAATGGCTCAAAGACTTCGTATCAATTCTCTTGTCAATCAACCTCCTTACCGAGAGAGTCTTAATAGGAGGAGGTAGTGAAGAATAGACATTCCTCCCCTTCCTCGTCATGGAACCCCTAGTTCTCTTCTAGCTGAGGGCCTCATCAGCAGAATGCCCGTTTATAGTCACTTTGGATGGAATCACACTGAATCCATCCCCCTCCCCTCAAATAAGAAATTCATAACACTCCTCTGAAAGCCCATCAAATCTATTTCTCAGAGAAATTGATCTTGGTATCCCTTCCTTCCCACCTCTGTTTGGAAAATACTCATCCTTATCAACCCCCTACCTCCCCTATCACATATCCACACTGCCTACCCCTATCCTCTCAGCCACCAAACCTGAGATGTACACCATTCCTTAATCAGAAGTCCAGTCTAGGATAGTTTTACCCCTTCCTCTGGACCTCTGCATGAATCTCATCTAGCTGGTATTATCCCCCTTCATCATGCGCACCATGGCTGGATGAACTGGCCAGATCTTCATTCATCCAGCTGAACACATCCGCCACCATCAGGTTAACCTGGTGTGTTTCCACACCAGTGCCAAGGGTCTCTACACCCGCTGTTATGTTTCCCTCTACCTCACTACCTATTTGCACCTCATCCACTGTTCACAATGAATTTATCATAACTCAAACCTCTTCACCCGCTGCATCTCGACTCGAGCTCGTTGTCTCAAAACCTCTAGAACTATGTCATTTCCACAGACTATCGTCCAATCGTGTCCTACCCATACCTATGACAATAATACATCAATTGTGAGCCAATGCCCCTACACACCATCGATAAAGGTCTCCTTCGACAGAAATCCATAGCCTTCCCCAAACCCTTACATGATAGACAAAAATTCATCCATCATTAGTAGATTATTCTCTACATGCACCTATATTCATCTCCAATCATAATCCAAACATAATCAAATGGGACCCTAGACACATCCATCTCCACGCATATCCTCAGGAAAACTAGGTGACAGACTGTGGCCGTTCTACTATCTGAAAAAATCTAGATATCGAGTAGATTGCTGATCATTCAAATAATTTAGGGGATTCGAAATGGAAAAAGAAGTTTATGGAAACTAACATAAGTCTCCACAGACGGAAATTCTCGATTCATCTTGAAATCCAATGACCACCAAAACAAGAAAATTTTACATCCATTAAAATGTCGGGGTTCCTTCGACCAGGCCCAGATAAGGTCCTCCAATGAAGTGAACTGGATCATAATCTGATGATTATCAAGCAACCCCACCGTTGCATGCTCCTAGAGATCCCAAGTGTCGATGAAGAACCTATCAAAGGAATCGATCGATGGCCTTCAGTGTTTGAACAATGCGATAAAGGCGAACTTCAGAAGCGAAAAGGCTTAAGTGAACTCCGAAGTTGAAATCAGTAGATTTGGGCAGCCATCGATGAGATCCAGCATCATTTGTCCTAACTCAGCTTTCGGGAATGGCGGATGATGATCAGTTTTTGAGAAGGTATGCAATAGTGGAATCACATTCCTCAAAAAATGGAAGGTCACTCCCCCGTAGATGGGGGGGAACTAGTGTGGCCGCCTCCGTCATCACCATAAGAGACGAGTCTCTCTAGGGTTCCCACCATTGTCCCCCTCTCTGCCGAACGATTTTCTAAACCGTGCGTAAACCATGTGAGAGATACTGTACCTAAATAACCCCTTTGCATAGATTCCTAGGAATTTCACACGGTTAGAATAAATATGAGGTAACCGTGAATTAACCATGTGAATGCCTCTATCCATGGTTACACAATTACAGGGGATGCTTCACATAGTTTTCACTAACCATGTGAAAACTGTGCAACATGCCCAAAAATTTCTATTTCTTCATCTTTGTGTCCCAAACACTGTGGAAAACCCCCGAGTCTTTACATAAACATGTAAAATTCTTATTTAACCAAAATAAAACAGTTAAACTAAAGTGTAAACAAGAACATACCACAAGGAAGAATGCAGGATCTTACACACTCACTCCACTATTATACATGGAAGACGGTCGATAATCAGAAATTAGAAAAATAAAATAACCAAATAATTTCTAAATGTAATGCCCTTTGGAATATATATTTTTCTAAATAAATAGAATGTTCAATATCTTTCTCCATACGCAACACTGAACTAAAAAATCCTCAAAATATTTATTTTTAATAAAAATATCAATTACAAAAAAATATAAAAAAATAATTCTAATTAATAATAAAATGCATAAAAATTATTATTATGAACAAAAAAAATTAAGTTGACATTTAAAAATTAATGGATTTATTTCATTATACATAATGAATTTTCATTAAAAAGAAAAACCATGTATCTTTTTTAATTTTAATTTTTCAAAATGAATTTTTTTTTTAATTCCACTAATCAAATTTTTCCTAAGTATATATTTTGAGTGTTTTTAAAAATAATTGACCTTTAGATTAATATTTATAAACTGACTTTTCTAATTACATAACTTTTATGAAAATTTATTAATAATTGAATTACTTAAATGTAATTAAAATATAATTTTTTATAAAAATAAATATTTATAATTTAAATTAAATAATTTAAATACATGATTTTTAATTCTTAAAACATATAATTAACATTTTTTAATCTTGAGTAATATAATACTCCAAAAAATTGTTTTCTATTATTTTAAATTAAAAATTAGTTTTCATTAATTATAGAAATTAAATCTATAAAATGGATATTATATTTTTTATAAATAATTTATTATTATGTAATATGTTCTATTTTATTTTATAGATTATAATTATGATTACTGGGATTAATGTTTATGACCCTGATAATGGTAACACTATTATTTTCTAGGAAATTATTTATTAGCATTGTTTATTTTATATCAAATTTATAAAATTAATATATTATTTAAAAATCATTATCACATAATTTTTAATCTTATATATAATGATATTAACACTCGTAAAATTTGTAATAAATAGTAATAATATTAAGAACACTAAATGTTAATATTTTTTTAGAAAACATTTTTTATGTATGTGAAATTGTATAATTGAAATGTTAATATTATCAAATTTAGAAATTAAATTATATTTTCTAGAGACTAATTTTAGTTTTATAACATAAAAATTTTGTTAGTTAATTATTTTATTTTTTTCATAAAATACAAACTATATGGGTAAAATTGTGTTACTAAGGTAAAAACTAAAATGGTAAAAAGAATAAATCGTAATGTAAAAGGTATAGAACATAATTATAACATTTGAAAAAATGAGTTGTAAAGGATTAAAAAAATTTAATATGACTCCAAAATCCATTATTTTATGGTTTTGGAGAATGTAACCTTTAATTGTATCATTACATTATTTAAAAGTACATAGTATTCAAAGAAGTAACATTTTCATCATTTATAAAAGGGAAATAATTCCACCCTTTAGTTCTACACATATTCTATCGAATGATATCTCAAAAATCAACCAATTTTATCCTACTATAATCTTATATCCTGAACAAAATTATTTTTCCTTAATTAGATGTTCCAATCCATTTATTTTCATGGAAACATTCAAGATAATGTTCAAGGTACTAAATTGATAATTACACAATCCATAATGTTTTATTCTTATATTTTTAATCAACAATCCTATTATTACAGTATTAATATGAAGAAATAATGATCAAAAATATGTTTATGTTTTATTATATTTGTGAAATAACAATTTTTTATTCCATCTTATCCTCTAGAATAGAAAAGTATATAGATCATGTGATTATGTAGACTATCGCCTCCATGAAATGAAATCTTTTATTTTTTCAACACCTTATTTAATTCTTGGAAAAAAGATAGATTTTATTAATTAAAAAATCATTTTTCAATAATATAATTCTTTAATTACAATTTAAAATATAACATTATTTTATCTTATTTTTTGATAAGTGGAATTATTAATCAATCATATATTGGACTACCACCTCCATGAACAATGAATCTATTTTTTCATGACTAGCCATCACTAATGATTATAATAATTAAATAAATAAAGATATATGATATATTTTAATTTTTAATTTTTTTATTAATGTTATATTGACATCATAAAAAAGCAAACCCATGCTTATAAAATCATTATTACATGTTCTGGTTTGGGTTGGGTTTACCACCTAAATAAACTATGTTACAATTTTTACATCATGAATGAGTAAAAAATGTTATATAATTAGGATATAATGTAATAGTAATTTATTTTAAAATTTTATCATAATTTTGGAATGTTATTTTTGATATTTAATATATTTACTAATATAGCTACTTTTGATTCTTAAACACACTGAAACTTGTACATCATAATTTCCATTTTAAAAAACCATGAATTGTTCATTAACCACATGAATATGGGTTATGATGAAGCATTTAAAAACCATGTCTATACTATAATAGATATTATAGTAATGAAGTATATTTTTTAAAAAGAATGTAACAAAAACACCATTACAAAACTAGTATGAAAAGGGAATTCTGATATTCAAGTCTTTGATGATGGATATAAAATAGAAATTAATTATATATATTTAATGAATTATTATAAGATTTGATTCTAAAAGGATATATATATGAATATGTTCTTAAAATCATTGATTAAGATAGTTATTCTTTTTAATCCAGAATGTAGTCACAAATATATAGTGAATTAGGACAAAGGTAAGGGTGTGTCATCTCAATTTTTATTTTTAGGAATGTATTGATTATGAACATAATATAAATTAAATTATGAGTATACTAAATATTGGATCTATAATATCTTAAAATATCTTTTAATCATGGTATTTTATTTTCATTTCCATTCCCTCTCATTCAGTGGAGTTTTTCTTAAAATGATTGGTATTTCATAAAGGATATTAAAAACACTAAAGTTATTTCATTGAGTTATAATAATTATTTTGTAACTTATTTATCATATGAATGGTTTCTTTATACCCAAGATTTGATGTTCAAAATTAGAAATATATGTTGGGAAAATGATTCATCTGATCCAAATTTTCTACCTAGATGAATTTTTTCCCTATAAAAGTGTGATACTGTTAAAGAGTAATTCACATTCTCTTCAATGATGATTTTTATTAAATTTACATTTTTTTTCATCTCACCAATTATCTCATTTATATTTGGAAATCTTATTTTGGGTTATATCATGTGACTGTTATCATTCCATTCTCATATTTTCCATTTTATGTTCTGAAAACACTTTTTATGATGTGGGTTTTCAACAATTGAATTTTATAATATTCAAATTATTTCAAATCCATTCAAAATAATTTTTTTTATTTTCAACAAAATATTATATTTAGAAATAATTTTTTTAATTATAAATCACTATAATTGAAGATTTTTTAATTTAAATTATTCCTAGGATTTCACATTACATTTAAAAATATTTTTGTTTACATGACCGTTACTTTTTTTTACACTAAGGATAAAATAATTTTCTAAAAAATAGTTTTCTTGTTTCTATCACAATATGATAATTCATATTTACATATAATCATTTAAATTTATTTAAATTGATTTAGAATTTATTTTTAACTCCAGATGAATTTGAAAAGATAAGGAAATATTTTTATATTTCAAAAAAGTACAATTTCAATTTTTAAAATAATATGAGATTTATAAAAAGTAATTTTAAAAACATTGGTTTTTTAGAGAGAACTCTACTTTTTTTAAAAAATTATTATATTATAAAATATTCCTTCTAATAACACTTTTTCTATTTAATGTTTAATATTTATATTTCATTTTCAATCTCAATGTATTTTTTTAATGATAATATTTCAAGAGTTTTCAATCATTTTAAAAAAGAGATGGTTCATTATAAGTTTTTTCAATGTGATTCATATAATAACCTAAAATTAATACTTTTAATCTATATAATCATCCTTTGAAATTAATTATATTAAAATTGGAATATTTTTTATTCCTCCATCTACGTTCTTTCTCTGGATGTATTATATAATTTTATATGGTGGTTTTTTATTAAACCAATCTCTTTTCCATGAGTTAATTAAGTGAGTATAGAATTATTAATGTTATCATGTTTTAATGTTAGACATATATTTGATTATCATTATGACATGTGGTTTCTTATATCACCTTCAGACTCATATTTAGTGTTTTTCTATCATGGCCTCAAAAGGGTACATGAGTGAATATATCCTAATAAAATACGTACATGAAACGATTTATCTATGCCCAATGGGTACACAAAAATATTTAACCCAAGACAAAGGGTAAATGTGAGGATTTATCCAAAGAGAAAGGGTACGTAACATGAATTATTTCAAACCAAGGGTATGCATGAGGATTTATACGAAACAGAAAGGGTACACATGAGGATTTATCCAAATCCAATGGGCACATGAGAGGATTTATCCAAATTCAAAGGATGAACAAAAAAATATAGCCCAAGTGAATGTGTACGTGAAAGGAATTATCCAAATAAATATTTTTTATGAGAGGATTTATCCTTTTCTATAGGATACATTAGGGGTCTTATCCCATAATTAAGGTGTTACATCTCTCATAGGATGCCACTAAGCGATGCCCTGAGATGGTTGGACACATGACCTTAAATGATCCACCCTGTACACCGTAGGCTTCCAACAAGAATTTAGGTCCTAGGATATGTTTGGGGGGGAGAAAATGTCCTAATGAGTTAGAGTGAAATATTAGTAGTTTATTAATGGGAAAAAAAGGATGTAGTAATAAAAAATATTGTAATAATTTTTAAACATTTATATAAATAAAAATGAAGATGCTAAAATATAATATATAGAAAATGATGCAGATAATGTCTTGTAGGTATAAAAAATTCATTAAATGGGATACACGAGAGACATTAATAAACCACATGATATGAGAGACATAAAAATTCTAAAATCACAATTAACTAGTATTAGAATAATAGGCTTGGTCCTCTACTCATGTTCTCTATCCTAGTAAAGAAAATAAAGCATTTGTGGCTAGACACTTCCCATTATCTGTACTTACAGTCATGAAGTCTGCTCAAGTGCCATTTTTTCCCCATGTAGTGTGTGGGATATACTCATTAATTCAACAATAAAGGTGTCTAGAAAAATCCAGTATGTATATATAATATAGGCAGTGTGCAGAAATATAATAATTTTAATGTGACAAATAAATAAAAATTGTTAGTATAGTTTCCTCATGGACACCTGACCAACACTAACCACTTCACTAAAATAGTGATGTGTTTATCCAAGTTAAACCTATAATGTATGTTACAATGTATATGTAGGTCATCATATATAAAGTATTAAGACTGGACCAAAGTCAACATTGTCATTTTTCATTGTGGGTGCTTCCTTTTATTTAACGAATTTAAATTCAATAAATTATATAGATGAAATCTATTGAATTTATATAAGCAGAATCCTAAGATCATCCCATGGGAACAATATCAATGAACACAATTCTCACAACACAATTTCAATAAAATACACAACACCATAAGAGTTTGTCAAAGGTGATCAATAAATGGAATCACATGTATCTGTACCATTTGGATGAGAAATCAGTAACCTCTGATTCTGTCCCTAGTATTTTACATAGGGTTATGAGTATCTCTCATGGCATGACAAAATTATCATTCCAATGATCTCATCCCAGTGGTCTACCCAAGGGAACATGTATCACTCATATGGATGTAATGAAATCCACACAGTTATCCCATCTATGGCATACGAAGAATCACTCAAGAAATGATTACCATTCATTAACAATTTCTTATTATAATTCTTGATGATCCCATCAATGTAAATCTAAAAATGGGACAATTATATAACCCCAATAATGAAATGAATTTAGGTTTAACTATCAATAGCTTATATCATTTAATAATCATTCAATTCGTAACACATTAACCAAGTTTTCCAATTAAATTAATTCATGTAATTCAACTAAGATAAAAATTATATGGTCTAAAATATGGAAAACATTGACACAGATCATTTCTCATTAAAAATATTTATTTTAATATAAAATATACCACCATGGTTGATTTAAAAATTTTATAGAAGTGTGGGAATTATGCTTTTAAAGAAGGCCACATGCATATTGCTGGTTCACATCATGGTGATCAACCAATGTTATTATTTGCTGCTATATGTTGACAATCTATGAATGGAAATACATTCAATTTCATTTCATTAAAATTATAGAGGTGGAGTTAGATGATTCCAATGTGTAGGATAGACAAAATAAAAAATAAATGTGACAATAATTAAGGGATAAGTGAAATACCACAACCCTTTTCAACATAACACTCTCACTCTCATGTTTTGGGCCTTAAAAAGGCTATAATGGACGAAAATATAAGATAAAATAAATGAAATGAAAATAGGGTATATTATGTCACACAAAAATAAAATAGGATATGGAAATGGAATCTATGAATATAAGGATTGGTGTTGTGAGGTTACTAAAAAGGATCAAACATACCTGATGGTGAAGTGAAAAGAGATCGAATATATAAAATACGAAAATACTTAGATTATAATAGATGGGGATTAACCTCATGTATGGTCTATAAGAAACATATGGTAGGAGAATAATGTGCTCATTTTAAAATATTTAGGTGGAAATAGTACATTTACCACCTTATTAAGGGGTTGCATGATTTGGCCACATGTTTAGCCAAACCATGCAACATCTATGTGCCAAAACCTTCCCAAGGTACCCCCACACACTAGATAGGTGTATGGTTGGAATAACCTTGTGCATACCATGTAATATTTGATTATTAAAATCTCTACCTCACCCACATGGGCATTTGGACTACTCACACTTTTCAATCAAACCATGCAGCCTCCTGTGGTAAATTGAGTTCCCCAAACAGTTGAGTCACACAGTTTCCCCTAACATTGTCCAAACCATGTGGCATAATATGCATCATAAAATTCAGGATATCTAGTCAATTAATGTTCTTAAAAAACACTCAAAAAAGTCATTATACTTTATATCACATTATTGGCATAAAACATGAGGATTTGAATACTAACGAAAGATTCAAAAACTCTCTAAAAATACAGGATGTTACAACCTCTCTAACATAATACTAATACTCCCTAATTTTCACTTTATGAGGGTGGTAATGTATTTTTTGAGAAACTTTCTAGCCTCTAAGCATGTACATCACATCATGTTCCAATGTCATATCATGTACATTTTCATTCAATAACATCCTATCTCTTTATTTCACATTAATACATAATTTAATAGATAATATTTCACATAATACCACCAAAATGATCTTTATGTTTACTGTATTTGTGAATAAGCCACATTACATAACAACTTATAACACGAACTACATTTTCATTAAAAAACAACTTTAACCTGTTCAAAATATTCCTTCCTACATAAAACTCCATGGGATAACCTGGGGAAAAATGAGAAAGGGGTGACTTATAAAGATTAGTGAGAGAATAAAATGGCATAGGTGATACATGTTAGATAATAAGAATATCATTGAGTAATAAAAGGGAACTTTAATAATAACGCATAATATAACATGTTGATCATAACATAGGGAAAGTTGTAACAACTTAAAACACTGAATCATAAAAATAGGTCAAGGATAAACCACCAAGATATCATGATGGAAAAATTACCACAAGTGAATCAGGAACACCCCTATACAAACATAACATTTAAGGATACTAAACATTACCAAATGAATTTGATATCTATCTGGGTTGACCAATCATAATCATTCCATTCGCATTTTTATTTCCCCAACATAGATCATACAAAATGGATTACTTCAAAATCATAATTTATTCCACAATAAAGGAATATAGAATAAATACATGTGAGTACCCAATCAATAAGTATATATGAATGATGGTGAATACCCTTGATATAATAATCAGTATGGTATCCAATATACAATTGTGTTGGCATGGAAAATTTTGGGAAAATTTTTTCAGCATAACGGGTTAGAAAACTATTCATAAAAATGGTTTGTGAGAAGGAAATGGGTTTCTAATAATTTTGAAATCAAATGGTTAGTAATAGGGACTTGTAAAGTCGCATTCCATGTTTAGGAAATGGTTATATATTTCAAAAGGTAATGATGAATCTTGAATAGAGAAATGAATTCTTATTCACTTTTTTGAATTGTAATAGGTGTACATGAAGGATCATGGGTGGCATAATGAGAGTGAAAGGAATATCTCATCATTTATACATGAAATGGATACTATGTGGAAATTTATAGAATGCCTATACTTTTACACATAACATCACATGATTTTAATCATTATTATACATAAGATAACAAGCCAAGGACCATTAAGTCCAGTGTCTTGGAAGACATGGTACAAAAAATATAAATCATGATAATAAAAACAATTATTTATTTAATCTCCATAAAAATATCCAAACATCCTGTGAGCCATTACCTCTTGATAGGGTACCCAAGGGAGTCACATAAACAAATAGTTGACCTAAAAAAGCACAGTAAGGGGATGAAAATATGAATAAATCTTAAAGAGATATGTTCTAGGAGGGATGACATAATGATATCAAAATCATGGAACACATGAAATCATAACCTATAATCATGGTAACATATAAACATGAAATCATATAAATGGGGATTAACCATAAAATATTTCTATATTACAATTCATGGCTAACCACCAATATCATTTCCCATAGTAGTATGGGTCCCAGATAACCGCCAATCATGTTTCCCATACTATTACAGGTAAATGCTAACCAGAAATCCCATTTCACATTTCATCTCATGAGACATAACATTACCCTAGGAATTGGAGCTCTATTGGGATTCACCCATCTCAACATTTTTTAACATTATTGCCACATAAATAATCATACACAATAAACTATACCTAAACATAAGGTTACCCATTGAACGAATTGGGTACCATAATCATGAAATAAATCATAACCAATGGGTGTATCATGAAAGTGTAAATGAATGAAATGGATAAGAAAAAACATGTATGTTAATAGGGGAAAATATTCATATAAAATGGTATGTAATGCCAAACATATGTGAAAACATATAAGTAATGTATTGGAGAAATATTATCATTAAAACAATTTTGTGCAGTTTTATGGAAAATACTATAGATAATTTAAAATAGAAAAGAGGGAAACATTTTATATAAAATTATAATTTAATGAAGAATGTTTTGATTATAAAAAAACTATTTTCATAAATAAAATTGTGTCTTAAAACAGAGGATAGAGTGCACTTGAAATTGGGTAAAAATTTGGGACGTTCCCTTCAAACAGGTTTTCTTATAAGAATGTTCTATGGAGGGAACCATTTAAAAACAAGTATATCCTTAAAATAGAGCGATGAAAAGGACATCATAACTGAATTTTTAAAAACTATACTGAAATTATATTATGTATATAAAAATATATGATAACTCTATTTTTATATAAATATTGATAAGGCAACCCAAAAGAACAAAGAAGGTTTGAGTGGGATTTTTTACTGATTATCAGCATGGTGTCAGGTGTACCTAAGTGGGATTGATGATAGAGAAAAAGGGTTTACAATCACTTATAAATCATTTTGTTGGTATGGGGGAGTCACTTAATTATACCCTATAATAATATATTAGACATCAAATGGAGTATTAATGTGCACATCTTGATTAAGAATGAAATGGAGAGGATCCCTCACCTTAAGTCAAGTGGTGTTCTCCACTCGTTATTAATGTCATGAATAAACAAAATATGTTTATTAATTAATAATTATATAAATTTTTCTATAATAAATTGATTTATTTTAACCATTTTTAGTTCATTCATGATCTTTTTTTGTTTGGTTATAAGGTTCCATTTCATTGTTTAGGTCTGTTTGCTACCATGGTTTTAATGATCGGTTCTGGTTTGGATAAAAACATATGATGAAATTGATAGTCGATAATTGAATTTTATTGTTATTAGTGAACATCCATGAGATTACATGGTTTCAAATTTAAATTTTTTTCTTATAGTGTTGTCTAAATATTATATAAAACCTTAGTGACAACCGTTTTTTTAATCAATGGGGTTTGATTACAATAAAATAATTTCAATTTATAACATAATACCATTTGTAAAAAATGATTATAGAACCATAACTAGAATATACATAAATATATATAATAATCTGGTTCAATAATAACAGAAATGGTTTCATCACCAGAATTAATGATGATAATTGAAATTGATAAATCATTGTCCCTGAATGTGCTAAATTAACACATATCGTATGATGTTTTCATCTCTTTCAAATAA
Organism: Viscum album; assembly: GCA_963277665.1. Lineage (NCBI taxonomy): Eukaryota > Viridiplantae > Streptophyta > Magnoliopsida > Santalales > Viscaceae > Viscum > Viscum album. Next base: position 1,630,736,622 of record OY728159.1, read on the forward strand.
ATGATTTGGAATGGGGAGATGATAATGAAGTATCACATTAGAAAAATATAATTCCATTATACTTATATTCCAATAGTTATCAAAAAAAAATTTTGATGGGAGGTGAGGAAAGAAATATGAAAATGAAGAACTTAAAAGAATTGGAATGAGGAATTTACCTATTGAGTTTTCCCCCTTTGAAAACCTCATAATGGAGATGTTTTGGTATTTTGAAGATTCTAGGGGCTTTTGAACGTGAGGATGGTGATTTGGGAGATATTTGGGTAGAATATTGGCAAGGCATAGGATTTAGAGGAGTAAATAGAAGAGGGAGTGATGGTGGGTTTTTATAGTGATGGAGAGGAGGGTTTTCATAGTTTTTCAATCATTAGTTTAAACATTTCCCTCAAGACCAATAATAGTGATGATTAAATCAACAATAATAGTAATAAATGCATGTGAGTTCTAACCAATGGTCATTTACATCATACATTAGTCAATAATGATGTAAAAATTTACGTTTGAGCATTTATTGTGAATTATCGAATTTTAATATTCATAAAAAATTCAGGTGTTTCTTAAAAATCAAAAAAATTAACCCTAACCATTTTTTAACATGTAGAATCTATAAATGAAGCCTAATGTTCAATTTTTTTTATAAATATGATTAATATAATATTTCATTAAACCCATAATTTATTATTAAAAAAACAATTTTAAAACATTCATTTACATATTCTAAAATATAGGTACATGATAGTTTCACTTGAATATTATTTTTTTACTAGCATAGGTAAGGTAAAAATATATTAGTGTGTATCACTATTTATAAGGGTATGATACTATTCGTAAGGGTAGATTACTATTCAACAAAAAATATGTTTTCTTATCGGACTTAAAATAACTAACTGATACCAACCATGTATGTTGAATTTTTGAAATTCCAAACACAGACGTGACCAACATATGTTTAAAGGTCACAAAACACTTATTACTTAATTATGTTGTGATTTCAGGACATATTTATCGGAAATGTATTTCTATTAACAAAACAATGGCTTGTACATTCTTCCCCCTTTTGAAATTTCACCCTCAAAAGTTTGTTTTACATTCTATGACAAAAAAGGTGCTGAAACGTTACCATTATTTCCTTCTCTAGTTACCATGATTCTTTTTCATACTTGTGGTTCCACCAAAGTACATTGAGTAGGTGAGTAGTATTGTTACATAGAACATTATCTCTATGATCCAAGATCTTCACTGGCTCCTCTTTGTTTGAAAGATCATCCTCAAACTGTACCACCTCTAAAAAGATTACATGTGAAGGGTTTGGTATGTACTTCTTTAAGAGGTATACATGAAACAAAACATGCACTTTCGACAAGGTAGGTGACAGTTCCTGTCGATAAGACCCATATCCAACATGATCATGGATTTTGAAGGGGCCGATATACTTTGGACTTATCTATCGTTTATTCCCAAATCTCATGTCCTTCTTCCATGGAGATATGTGTAGAAATACCATGTCTCTAGCTTTGAACTCAAGGTCTCGCTGATGATTTTCTGCATAACTCTTCTTTTGACTTTGGGATGCCTTGATATGCTGCTGAATGGTTTTCAACTTCTCTACAAATTTAATTGAAAATTGAATGTCCTAGTAGCTTATACTCACTGACTTAGTCCCAACACGCCGATGTTCGGCACCTTTTCCATTAAGGGTCTTCATATGGTGCTAATCAGATGCTTGAGTAATGATTTTTATTGTAGGATAATTCAACCACTAGAAGATGTTGGTACCATCCTCCTTTAAAGTCCATTAATGAAGATCTCATCATGTCTTCTGCTGTCTGAATAGTTCTCTTAGAATGGCCAACAGTTTGAGGTTGTTAGGCCATACTGATGTTTAGATTTTTTTAAAGCATGCAGAATACTTTTCTAGAACTTTGAGGTGAATGTAGGATCACGATAAGATATAACAGATTGTGGTACTCCATGCAGCCTTACCACTTATCTGATATATATCCATCCATGATGATCCAATGAGACTTCCTCTCGAATCATGATAATGTGAGCTGTCTTGGTAAGACAATCTATAATAACCCATATAGCATTATTTTTTCTAGATGTCCATGGATGTCTAGTGACAATGTCAACGGTAGTGTTCTCCCCATCCATGTTGGTATGGGTAGTGGCTGCATCATCCCCTTAGTCTTTTTCCTCTCAGCCTTCACTTTTTGACATACTAGGAACTTTTATGTATATTTATAATTCTCCCTTTTCATTTTGGCCCACAATACGTTTTCTCATAGATCTTGATACATATTTGTGCTCCCTAGGTGGATAGAGACGGTCAATCTATGTGAATCATTCAAAATATCATTCTTTATCTCTAGACTTAATGGCACACATAATTCTGACCAAAATTTTATAACTCTTTCCTCATCAATTTTGATATCATAGGATTTCTATTTCTTGATATCTTCCACCCTTTTTTGAATTTTCACATAATTTCTTTGAGAACCATTTTGTAATATTCATGAGAGATGGTTCATAAATCCTTTGAAAAAGTGTTGATGATGATCCTACATTATTGATTCTCAATTCCACCCTCTAAAAATCATATAATATCTATTCCTTTTCAATTCATATCATTGATAATGATGACTGATCCTTTCTACATAGAGAATCTTAATCCTTGTCTGCCATACCGGGGTGATAGTGGATTAAGAAGTTTTAATCCTTAATGATATCTATCCATATTTGATGGTGCATATTAATATATTTTTCTGTGAATATATATTTTTGTCTCTTATGGCCAATATATATCTCACACTTCTACCGACCGAGATAATTCTGCAACATTTTAAATGCAAGTATCACTATTGTCATCTCCCGATCATGTGTAGTATAGTTTTTATTATGGATTTTATGATGCATTGGGTCATAGGCTATCAATTTTTCATTCTTCATTATCACATAGCCTAATCTGTTCTTTGAAGAATCATTGTACACCACCAAAATATATCCACTTATTGGGAGTGTGAGAACTGGTGCAATGATAAGCCTCTTTTTCAACTCTTTGAAATAATTTTCACATTATTGAGTTGAGACAATCTTTACTCACTTATATTTTATATTGTTCATTGGGTTTTACAATCATGAAAAGTTCATCACAAATCTTCAATAATACCCAACTAGACACAAAAAGAGGCGGATCTCTATTACAGATGTTGTCATCTTTTACTCTTCAATTGACATTGTATTGTAAGTGTTTATAGATATCACTTTTCTAATGATAGCAAGCCCTAAGAATGATATATCCTCTATCCAAAACTCATATTTTCTATACTTTTCATCCAGATTCTCCATTTCCAATGTTTTTAACATAATATTAAAATACTCCTCATGTTCCACCTTGCTCTTGGAGTATATCAAAATATCATCAATTAATACTACCAAATATTTGTCGAGGTAATATCAAATGGCTCAATTCATTATGTCGATATAAATTACTGGAGCATTATAGAGGCTAATGAGAATCACTATGAACTGATAGTGTCCACACCTCATTCGAAAAGTAGTCCTGGGAATATCTTCCTTCCACACCTTTAGTTATTTATATCCTGAATGAAGGTCCACCTTATAAAAATAACAGTCCACATGGAGCATATCGAACAAGATATATATCGAAGGAAGGAGATAATTATTCTTTATCGTGATTTTATTGATCTTGTGATAATCAATGTAGAGTCACATTGATTCATCCTTCTACTTGACAAAGAGGACTGGAGCACCCCAAGCTGAAGCACCGAGGAATATGAAACCCTTATCTGATTCTCTTGAAACTACTTCTTGAGCTCTTCTAGCTCTATGGTGGACATTCTATAAGGCATCTTAAATATAGGAAAATATCTAGGAATAAGTTCAATTGAGAACTCAACCTCTCAGTCAAGAGGAAGACCATAAAATTATTTAGAGATTACATCAGTATAATCCCTCATGATATGCCTGTCTTCAAGCATGATTCTATCATTTTTCTCAATCATTTGAGCTATAAATGGATTCTCATAATGAATTAATACCCACACTAAAGATAACCATTCAAAATTATATTCATCTTCCTCCTTAAACATGTAATGAATTGGAGGATGCTTTAGTATGAGAAGAGTGATATCTCTTTCATGACATTTGATGTTTTATTTGTAAAAACATAGTCAATCCATGCCCAAGATAGTGTCGAACTACACTAAAGGATGTATGATGGGATTTGATGGGAAGTTCTGTCCACAAAAGATAACCAATGAGGAGTTATAAACAATGGACGCAACAATTTCACCTTTTGTTGTTATCATAAATAACCTTTCCTCCAAATTTTTAGGTGGCATTTGAATATCTATACTAAACATGGATGATATAAATTAATGTGTAGAACTAAATTCTAATATTACATTCATTATTATTCAATGAATAAGTATTGTACCTACCACCACATCGTTTTCTGCCTCTAGCATTGTAGTAGTGATAGAATAACCCCTTCCATATGGGATCATATGTCATTTTTGATTTCCTCTACAAACCCATGGATTCGGGAAATTGTTCGCACAATTCCCATGCTCCTTGTAGTTGTAACACTACACCACTAGATGAGCATTGATCTGAACATTCGTTTCTTCTTCAACATTAGAAGGAGTTTTCATATCCCTTCTGCAGTTTTTGGCTAGATAGACAACTATCCACATTTAAATCAATTCATGGTTCCCATAAGATAGTTTACATGATGCTTCTACACACATCCTTTACAAGGGGAAAAGTGAGGCTTCCTTCAATTGTTTTTTTGGAACCAGCCATGTTTTTGTCCATTTTTTTCTTCTTTTCATGAGTCCCATGCGACCACTGTGAGTCTCCATGCTACCTTTCAACATTAAGGGCACAACATAAAATCTTCTCATAACATTTGAAGTCTCAAATCACCAATGATCTTTTTAGACATGGCTTTTGTCTGCTAAATATGTGATACACCTTTCTTATGGTGTTCAAAAAAAAGATAGAGGCATACCTTGCAATCCTTGAAATTTTTTCTTCATACCCCTCGATGGAATCATCTTTCTTCTGCTGGAGTCTGAGGAACTCTCTTTTAATCATTAGATGAATGGATCGAAGAAAATATATTTTGAAAACCATCATTTTGATTTCCTCCAAATCCATGGAATTAATTTCATCTTGATAAATTTTATTCTTGATAAGTTTCCACCACTTATCTGCTTCCTCATCAAAACGTTAAACTTCCACTACAACATTCAATTCTTTCGAGCACTGGATAATAGAGAATGTCATTTCAATGGAGTTAATCCATTGTTTCATAAAGAGGGGATCATAAGATCCGCTAAAAAAGGTAGGCCTTTTTTAAATGACGTATTCTATGATAACAATATCGTTCATTGGAGATGGTGGGAGTTCCAAAAGATTGATGTTATTATTCATAATTTGAGCTAGATGAGCTAGTGCATTCATGACGGTTTGAGCACCCGCTCCTGTCATTCAGGAATATCATTATGGAAATCATCACATTTTCTATCACATTTATTTTTGGAATGTGTTCCTATATTTCCTATAATTATATATGAAAAATAACTTATAATCAGAGGGCCTTAAAACTTATATATTGATCATAAAAATGAAACATTGAACCTAAAAGGATAACCTTGTAAAGGAGAAGTATTTCCTATATTTTGAATAATTTGGTTTAAATCTAGGTTATCCTAGATCTATTTCATAACATATATTATGTTGGTATTTTTTATTCCCTTATTAATATTTTTCCTTAAGCTCATGAATTTTCCAAAACATATCCCCTAGGAGTGTCAATACCAAGATTTCTGCAAGGCTATTTGTCATGTACCAGGATACCCTAGGTCAATCCCAAAACTCCATGTCATATTTCCAACTCCAAGGTATGTTTGTTCTAGATGCACCTCTACCTAATTCTATCCAGATAGGGACATAGTTTCTTGATAAACCACTTACTCTGTACTTACCAAAATATAGGGTTTTTTATACTTAGCCTCATACATAGGGTTTTCACTAAGGTTCTCTATTGCAAGTCTCCAAATATAACTTGACCATCCTTTGATAAAAACTATAAATACCCTAGACAATTAAACATAACATTAGATTATTTTAAGTGTAATTATACAACAGATTACAAGCCAAGGATTGTAATGTCTAGTGTCTTGGAAGACTAGGTATTTACAACATAAAACGTGGGGCTAAAAAATAGTTATTGAATCTCCCTAAAAAGAGCATAACTTCTTTTGATCCCTTAAATCTACATAGGGTACCATGGAGAAATAGATAAACAATGGGATGATATATAAATCCCAATAAGGGAATGAACATAAGAATAACGCTTAAGCACATAATATAGGAGGCATGACATAATGATATCAAAATCATGGAACATTTGAAATAATAACATATAAACATGGGATCTTATAAAAATTGAATCATATAAATGTGTCATAATAATAAAACATCTTTTTATTATGAGTCTAGGATAACTACCAATCTCATTTCCCATTGTAGTACGGGTCAAGGCTAACCGCAATTCCCATTTCCCATAGTAGTATGGGTTTAGGCTAACCGCCAATCGAGTTTCACATCGAATCTCATGAGACTTAACATTACCTAATGAATTGGAGCACTATATCGGTTCACCCATCTCAAAATTTTCACAAATAATCTTTCCACATAAATAATAATAAACAATCAACCATACAAAAACATATGTGTACCTATGAAAATAATTGAGTACCACAATCATGACACAAAGCACAACCAATGGGCGTATCATGAAAGTGTCCATGAAAAAAAGGATTAGAATGTACATGGGAATTCATAGGGTAAAATATATATATAACATGGTATATAATTTAAAACATAAGTGTCATCATATATGAAATTAATTTGAGAATCATTATCATTAAAAAAATTGTGCGGTTTTGATGAAAATAATTTAGATCTTTTAAAATAGAAAAGTGGAAAATATTTTATATAAAATCATATTTTAACCAATAATGTTTTAATAATAAAAATTAATATTTCATAAATACAATGGTTTCTTAAAATATTTGATGTAGTTCACTTTAAATTGGGTAAAAATTCATGAAGTTCCCTTAAAACAGGTTTGATTATCAGAAAGTTCAAAGGATTGAATTTTTTAAAAACATGTATATCCCAAAAATAAACAGATGAAAGGGTCCTCTTAAATTAATTTTATAAAACTAAAATACATTTATAATATTTACATAAATAGATAAGATAACTACATTTTTATATAATTAAAGATAAGGAAACCCAAATGAACAAAGATAGTTCGGGTAGAATTTGTACGGTTTATCTGTGTGGTGTCAGGTTTACCTAATAGGGCTTGATGAGATAGAAAAATGGGTTTTCATCACTTATAAATAATTATGGATTTAGGTTTGATGTTTTTAATCATACCCTATCATTTTTTATTACACATAAAATGGAATATCATAGAGGACCTCATGATTAAGAGTGAAATTGAGAGGATCCCATACCTTAAGTTTGATGGTTTTCTCCACATGATATTAATGATCTGAATAAAAAAATTAGGATTATAAATTAATAATTACATAACCTCTTATATAATTAATTTATTTAGTGTAAACCTTTTTAGTTCACTAATGAACTTTTTGATTGTTTATAAGGTTTAATTTCACTATTTAGGTATGCTTTCTTCCTTGGTTATAATGATCGTTTCATGTTCAAATAAACATGTATGATGCAATTCATTGTATATATTTGATGTTTTATGTTATTTTTTAACATACATGAGCCTAAATGGTTATGAATTTAAATTTTATACATATAGTGATGTCTAAATATTTTATAAAACATTAGTGACAACCATTTTTGTTAATAAGTGGGTTTTGATTACAGCGAACGCATTTTTCATTACAACATAACACCATTTGTAAAAACATTATTAGAGAACCATAAATAGGATATATATAAATATATTTATTTATATAATAATCTGTTTCAACCGTAACACAAGTGGTTTCATGACCAGAATAAAATATGATTATTGAAATTGATAAACGATTGTCCTTGAATGTGCTAAATTAACACATCTCAAACAGTGTTTTCATTTCATTCAAATAAAATATGGTTATAAGAGAGAAGATAATAAAGTATACCTTTATAATAATTTAATTCATGTACATGTATGTTATGGTATTTTTCATATCATTTGGGTGATGGGAGGTGAGGAACAAAATAATAAAAGGAATATCTTAAAAGAAATAAAAGAATTGGAAAGTGGAATGTACATCATGAGTTTGTATACTTTGAGAACCTCTTAAGGGGTGAGAATTTGGTATTTTAAATAAACTAGGGGATTTTGGACATGGGGAAGGATGATGGGTAGTGATTTGAGAAGAATATTGGCAAGGAAGAATGCTTCAGAGGAGTGAAGAGAAGAGGGAGTGAGGGGGGGGGGTATAGTGGAGGTGAGGGTTTTCATAAATTTTTAATCATTTGCTTATTAAATTCCCTCAATTTAAAAAATAGTGATAATTTCATGACCAATAATTGAAATAAATTAATGTGTGTTCAAGAAAATATAAATTTACATCATCCATGAGTCTTAAAAGATACAAAAAATTTAGTTTTTAGCATTTGTTGTGAATTATTGGATTTTACTATTCATAAAAAATTCAAGTATTTTAGAAAAATCCAAATAAATAACCCTAATCATTTTTTTTGACATTTATAATCAAAAAATGAAATCCATTTTTCCAAAATAATTTTCAATATATAATTAATTTAATATTTAATTAAACTCATAATTTATTATTAAAAAAACAGTTTTAAATCATTCATTTACATAGTTTAAAATATATGTACATCGTACTATGAATTGAATATTTTTTTTATAATTTAATATTTAAGGTTAATATTCATTAGGTTATATCACTATTGAAAAGGGTATGTTAATATTCATAAGTGTAGGTTACTATTCAGAAAAAATTTCTTTTTTCTTTTCCGACTCCAAATAACAAACTTATCGCAACCATGTACGTCAGATTTTCAAAATTCCAAACCCTAAAGTGACAAACATTGTTTTAAAGGTCACATCACACTTAGTAGTTAATTATGTTGTGATTTCATGAAATATTATTAAGGAACTACTTTCAATTTATAAATAATTCGGTTGTTAGAAAAATGAAATATCATATCCCATCACAATAAAATGGAATGTAAAAGAAAGAACATAAATGATTACTTTATAAAAGATGATAGTGGAATATCCCTAACCTGAGTGTATGAATAAAAATGCTTATGAGGGGCTTCCTGCAAGATTGGGGTGCCTTTGGAGGACTCTAGAGAGTGATGTTCAGAGTGTGGAAATTCTCCAAAGAGTATGAGTGAAAGGAAATGGGATTTTGGGTGTGTTTATATATGAAAATATGGAGATTTATTTATTATATGTGGTTAGTATTTTACATAATAATATATCTAAAAACACAAACTAACCCATATATTTTGGACATGGTTTTTAAAAAATAGTAGTTTTTTATTATTTAATAAGGCCAAGGTCCAAACATATAAAAATATTAGCCTTTGTGATGTGGAGATGAGTCACTCTCCTAATGAATTTATTTTAAAATCTTAAAATATATATAGGTCTTTGAGGATTCATAATGGCATTAAAAATAAATAAAATAAACTTAAAATCACGTTATATTAATGGTAAAAAATATTTTTAGTCTTTGTTCCCATTTATATTACTTATTACATCACTTTTGGGCCATTGGTATGTCATAAAACACAATGTATATTTATATGATTTATAATTTTTAGCCAAAAATTCTACTCTCACCAAAAATTATGTAAAATTGACAGTTAGATAATTTTGAACCCTTTATTTAAAAAATAATATTGATTTTATCTAAATAATTTTCTAAATAAGTTATTTTTTATTTTTGAAATAAAAACTAACATTTATGAAATATAATGTGTTTTTGACAATAATATTTTTCTAAACCCTTATTGAAATTACATTTGAATCTATAAAAATTATATAATAATTTATATCTGATAAAAAGTATATCTTAAATGTATTTTATTAAAATAATATTTATTTCAATATTTAATTAATTTATAAATTCATCAAATAATTTATTTTCTTCTTTATTGTATCAAAATATATTTTAACAATATTAGGATGAAAATATATTTTTTATTCTACCAAAAATAATGAATATATTAATATCTCTAGGTTCTTATTATATGTCCCTTTAATACACTATCATATTCCCTAAGAGTAAGGTGTGCATTGTAGGGATATTCATGGGGGGGTTTGGGGAATATGGGTTTGCTCTTATTCACGATGAGATTGAAATTCTCCTGTAAATGGTTTCTCTCATGATTAAGATGTTGGATCTCATCATGGGATTGCACAGTGGAAAATCCTAGAGATTCTATTTCCATCAAATTCTCTAGTAAATTAGCTTTATTGGGCATGGTCCTACTGGTTGGGGTTATCACATCCTTTCTCTCTAACCATTGGATTTGTTAAAACCCTATATTTAAACTAATATTGTGATCACTATTCAATGTCAATATTATAAATTGTAATTATACATTACAGTCTTTTAAATTCAATTGAATATAATAAATTCAATGAAGTACTTCTCTTTTATATAACCCTATTACTGAAAAATCAATTTAATTAAAACGAAAATTGGAATTTTATTTATAACATTTGGGTTGTTACAATCTTACCCCCTTTAAAAATGTAACCATCAAAATTTTCACTTCCCGCCCTAATATAGATAAGGCTTACTCTACCTAATCACCTCCTCCAGTTCCCACATTCCTTCCCAAAAGTTTCAATTTCTCTAGGTTACATTGACAAGCTGCTCTGTATTATTGAATAGAAATTTTTCTTCATGATATATGATTTCCATTAGTTTCTCCTCATAAAAAAGGCCATTATTCATTGGTAACACCTCTGGACTGAGTATATGTGAGTGGTCTAGTATTTGAATTCTCAAGAGGGATACATAGAATACATCATGTTCATATGATAAGTTCGATGGGAGTGATAATCAATAGGCCACCTCTCTGATGTGATGAAGGATCTCATAGTGTTTGATGTATCTTTAACTATGATTTCCATTATTCACAAATATCTTCATTTTCTCTAATTGATATATGCTTATAAATACCATATATCCAACATCAAACTTTAGGTATCATCAATGACAGTTAGCATATCTCTTTTGTCGACTCCGAGCGTCTTTGATTTGTTGTTTAATGGTCATAAAATTCTCCACTAATTCCTCAACCATTTCATGACCAAGAAATTTTCTTTCCCTAAACTCTTCCCAGTATGCAGGTGTTCTACACCTCTTCCCATAAAGGGATTTATAGGGATCCATTTGGATGCTCAATTGGAAAATGTTAGCATAAGATAACTCAGCCAAAGGAAGATGTTCGTCCCATCCTCCATTGAAGTCTAACGAACATTATCACAAAATGTATTCCAGAGATTAAATAGTTAGCTCAGATTATACATTAGTTTTTGGATTCTAGGCCGTACTAATGTTTATCTCAGTGTTTAGATATTGTTGGTGATTTTTCAAAACATAGAGGTGGATTTCTAATCTCGATTGGATACAATCCATAGTGGTACTATATGAAACCATAACAGGTCAGTGATGTATATCTATGCAATTTGTTCCAGTGATAAATCCACCATAATCACATTGAAGTTTGCAGTCTTGGAATAATGATCCACAACATCCCAGATACCATTGTTTCCTCTGGATGTCTTTGGAACCCCGATGAAAATGTCCATGGGGATACTCTCCCATTTCCATGTTGGTATGGGAAATGGTTCCGTCGTCCACTTAGAATCATTCTTTTCATCATATAGTTGATGACATATCTTGAACATTGATGTATATTTAGCGATCTTCTTCTTCATATTGTCCCACTATTAGTGCTCACAAAAATCTTGACTCGTCATTGTGCTTCTTGGGTAAATGGATAAAGTCAATGTCTGTGTGTTATCAAACAATTCCTTATATAACTCATTATTTTTTGGAACACATAGTCATGAACTAAATATCAAAATTCATTATTCATCAACATTAAACTCATAGTATTTCCCATTTCTCAAGGCTTCTAAATATTTAAAAATTTCAACATCATATAATTGAGAATCCTTTATTTTCTACTTGAGGGGTGGTTGAGAAATAATTTGAGAATCTTTTATTTTCTACTTATATAATCTTCAACGTTATTTTTGACTAGTATTTTATTTGATTGAGCATTAATAATTCTTAATGATCTCAAACCAATATCACCAGTGAATATTAATTTATTTTCGTGAGAATATATACATGAGGATATTTTATTAGTATATATCTCACAAATATCCGCATAGAGATAAATCCACCAGATTAGCAAAGTAAATATCAATTTTTCTAATTCTAGATCATGAATGGGATAGTGTTTATGATTAAGTTTCAACAACCATGAAGTACAAGCTATGAATTTTTCATTATCCATTAACAGATAGCCAAATCACTTCATAAATGAATTTTTAAATACAATGAAAATATCTCAACATGTTTGTAGTGTCAGCACATGGGCTATGCTAAGACACCTTTTTCATATCCATGAGGATTTCTTCATATTAACCATTACATGAAAATTCATGTCCCTTCCAAGTTAGCATGGAATGAGAGTTTGAAAATCGCATGATATTTCTAACAAATAAGCAATAATACATATCTAACCTTATGAAACTACAGATATCTATCACATATGGTGGTCATGGACATTCGTCAATTGATTCTATCATTGAAGGGTCCATAGATATCCCATTTCCTGTGATTATATACCCGGAAAAGGATAATTAATTCAACTATAACTCACATTCGTTGTAGTTGGATGAAATATTATTCATTTAAAGGGTCTCTAGTATGGTGAAGATATACTCCTCATGATCCTCCTTAATTTTGGAGTCTATTAGAATATATTATATGAAGAATACGAAAAATTTGTTTAGATAATCTCTAAATACACTATTTTTCATGTCTATGAATATTGTGGGAGTATTTTTCAGTCCAAATTACATAACTATAAACACGTAATTCTGATAACAATTACAAAATGGGGTCCTAGGGATATATTCATTATTTACCCTTACATGATAATATCATAGTTTATGACCATATTTGAATAAGTATTGGGATCAATGTAGATGATCATACAAGTCATTAATCGGTGGTAGGGGATACTTTTTCTTTATCGTGGTCTTATTGTGTTCATGATAATCAATGTAAAGGCATATTGATCCATCCATCATCCTAATGAAGAGGACCGGTGCACCCCCTATTGAAATACTTGGGTGTATGAACCTTTTTTCCAGATTCTCCTATAGTTGCTTCATAACCTCCTCAGGTTCAACAACATTTATCCTATATGGATTCTAGGATATTATAATGTCATTAGTTATCATCCAGATTAAAAATTCAACTTCTTTTCCAGGAGGAAGACCATACAATTCCTTGGGAAACACATCATTGTATTCCCAAAAATTAAGCATGAATTCAAAGATGTCCCTTTCCTTAGGATCAATCATTTGAGACATATACTCTACCTTATAGAGAAATAAAATCCATTCATGAGATGATGGTGCTAAAGAATACTCATCCATCACCTTACAGTTTTACCAAGTCGGGGGGTTGATTCACAATACATATAGACATTTCCTTCATGTGGAAATTTAGGTTGCCCCTATTTAGGGAAATCCAATCCATGCCCAAAATTGCATTAAATTAAACCAGAGGGAGAATGAAATGTTTTTCTAGTAATTTAATCCCACAAACATTGATAGGGGAGGATTTATATTATTTTTTTACTATAATTTTCTCATTATCTGATTTCATCAAAATCTCCACTTCCATGATTTTTTTTGGTGTATGGATAGTTCTAAAAAATATCATGATATGAATGAATTCATTGAACCAGAATCAAAACATATGTTTGTAATAATTGAATGAATAACTAGTATACCTTCATCCACTTCATTATTGGGATTCACATTGGTGTAAGTGATGTTAAAATATCTCCCTTGTTGCCATAGAGGTTGTTGGTTGTCTCCAAAATCCCTTATCATTGAGAAATGATTTGAAAAGTTCTTGGCTTCTTTGAAGATGTAGTAATGAACAATGAACAGATGGTTGTACAAAGAATTACATTCCTTTATTGTATTATAAGGATTCTACTATCGGTAGATGTTAGCGAGGTGTCCATCCTTCCTATACCTAAATCATTTATTCATGCCCTTTAGTCAATTTATAGAGTACTTATTTCCATGAGTTTGACATGTAGGGTGTTTTAATTTATATAAACCCTTATATTTCTCCATCATACTTCCAAAATAAAACTCCACTTTCTACTTCATATCCTCATGATACAATTGAGATTCACAGATCTCTTATTCAACTTTGAGGGAACATCATACAATTTTCTAATAGATATCAATGTATCAGATTTTCAAGGCCTTTTGTAGACTAAGATTTATCCAACCAAATATGTGGTCAGCATTCAATTTGGGGGTATCAAAAAAACAAGAGGCATATTGTGCAATTCTTTTGATGTTTCAATCATACACCATAATATATTATCCATATTTTTTCATGTGGGAAAAGAAATAACTTTCCATAATAAGATGGGGAGTGTGGGGAAATTATTTAATGAACAACATTTTCAAGAATTCCTTCCACTCCATCGCCATGATCTATTCTAGTGGCTTAATATTTGTTATCATTTTCTACCACTGATAAACATATCCTTCCAATCAATAAAAAAGTAGTATAATCGTCTCTTGTTTAGAACATTAAAGGATGGATCAGATCATCTCAATGGAGTTGATCCATCATTCCATGATTAAGGGATCAAATTATTCATTGAAATTAGGGGAGCTTTGTCACATTAATCTCTCAATTATGGATTGTTATATCTTATGGGTTTTGGACACTCCTCTTAATATAAGTTTTTATTCAGAACCTAAGTCAACTAATATATTATTATCTTGATGTTCATGATTCCGACTTGCATCATGTTTGGAATCTCATTGGGCCAGTCATCACATTGCTTGAGGCATTGAGTTTTAACACGATTCTTATTAATTTTTCCATTTTATATAATAATGGGATAATTAGGGATGAATAATTTTAAAATATTAAAAACAAAAATGTGAATCTAATGACATAAAGTGGATAACTTTTAAATTAAATTTATTTCCATATGAATTTCTATGGTTCAATCTATTTTATCCATGATCTACTTCCTAGCATGAATGCATATGGGTAGTTTTTTCCCTTGATAATGGTTCATATTGAGAATATGAATTTACCAATTAATATCCCTTAAGGGTGTCATAATAGGTTCATATTATGGTATGTTGTCATGTAGCAGGGTAACCCAAGTCATTCCTGGAACACATTTTTAGATTCGTTACTCCTTCACACATTTGTTTTGGAACCATGTTCACCTATAGTATTTAAAAATGGATGTTTTTTCATAATAAACCATATAACCTATAATCACAAAAATTTAGGGATGTTTTCATATTCATAATATTATCTCTATTTTTTTAACTAGGGTTTTATAATCCTAACCCTATAAATAAAAAAACTTTTTAAATGATACCAAATATTACAACCCATCTCGTGATTTCACTTCAATACATGATTTATTACATTCTATTACACATAATACATCCCAAAATATAATTAATTATAGTGTCATTAAAAATTAGGAACATTAGAAAACAATATAAAACATGAAATACATAATCTTTGTTGAAAACCACTTTATCTGGTTCCTATTATTCCTTCATAATTAAAACATATTGGGATAAACTAGGGACACAATAAAAAATGGGTAAGATATAAATTCGAATAAGGGAATAAACATTTGATATGTGATATTTGTCAGATAATAGTAATATTAATGAGGATTAATTGGAATGTGAATAATAAGACATGATATAGCATGATAATAATAACATGGGGAATGTGGAAACAACCTAAAACACGTTATCAAAAACATAGGGTAAGGATAAACCAACAAGACATCCTAGAGGAAAAATTTCAATAAATGAATCAATTACACCCTTTTCCCAAAATGACATATCATGATATAAAACATTACCCAATGCATTAGAGTGCTATCAGGGTATACCCATCATAATCATTTCAAACTCATTCTTAAGTGTTCCACATAGATCATAAAAATGGATTCATTCAACATCATAATATATTCCACAATGACGAAATGTGGAGTACATACATGAAAGTACACATTAAATAAGTTTATGTGCATAAAGGTGAACATTGTTGAAATAGTAATGGGTTTGGTATTCACTACACAGTTGTTTGGGCAATGAAAATCATTGTGAAATTTTGGCGGTATAAAAGAATTACATAAAAATTCCTAAAATAGTTTATGAGAATCAATGGGGTCCCTCATAATTTGGAAATAAAATGTTAAGTAATAGAGACATGGAAATAATTTAAAAAATCATAGGAAATGGAAATATATTTCATAAGGTAATGAAGTAACATGAATAGAGAAAAGAATCCTTACAAAATAGTAGCATGGTAACAGGTTAATGTGAAGGATAATGGGAGGTTTAAAGAGAAATAAAGGCATATCATATAATTTATACATCAAATTTAATGTAAGGGTAGTGTGTAATGTCATATTATATCATAATAAAATGAAAACTGAACGAAATAACATAAAAGAGTGCTTGATAATAGATGAGAGAGGAAGATCCCTTACTTGAGTGTGTGATTCCAATGGCAATGAAGGGATTCTTAAAAGCTTAATGCTTCATAGAAGGACTATAGGTAGTTGAGGTTATAGTGAGGACATGATCCATGGTGTTTTAATGAAGATAAATGGGATATTTTGTGGGTCTATATAGGAAAAGGGGGATATTTTGTTATTATTTTGGTCGTGCCATCGGCATAATAAAATATCAATGTCCCTAAACTATAACATAGTTTTTACCATGGTTTCAGTTAAAAGGGAGTTATTTTTATGATTTGATAAGGAAAATGAATAATATTGTTAAAATATTAGCCTCAGTGTTTTGTAGAAATGTCACACTCTTAATTAAATGATTTTAAAATCTTATAATATATTATATGTCTTGGAGGATTCATAATGACTATAAAAAATAAATAAAATATACATTAAATCAAATTATTTTAAACGTAAAATTAATATTTGGTCATGGATCACATTTATATTACTCATTACACAACTTTTGGGTCATTGTGATGTCATAAAAGATAATGTATATTTATACATAATTTACTTGTTATCCTAAAAATTTACTGTCTTGGAATATTTTAAAAAAATCACCATTGGATAATTTTGATGTTCTTATTACATAAAAATATTAATTTTATCAAAATAATTTTATAAATATTTGCGTTTTCATTTTTTAAATAAAACATGAAATTTATTGAAAATTATGGGGTTGTGACAATAATAGTTTTTATGCCCTTATAATTATTATATGATAATTTATATTTGATAATAATTATTTAATAATAATATTTTATTAAAATATTATTATTTAAAAATCCATGAATTCATAAATTCATCCAAAAATATAATTTTTTTATTGTGTCAAAAGAGAAAGTAATAATAATATGATAAAAATATATTTATTATTTTACAAAAATAAAATTTATATTCATATTTCTATGGTCTTTTTATATATCCCTTTAATATAAAAAATATACATTCTTAGAATAATGTATGTGATGATGGGACATTCATGGGGCACTTCAGTGAACATGGTCTGGGTCCTGATCTCGATGATGTTAAACTTCTCCCATAAATAGTTTCGCTCATTCTTTAGTTGTTAGATCTTATATTTGGATTTTTCAAGGGAAAAGAACAGATTTTCTATGATATATTTAATAATTAATAAATGGGATTCATAAGGTATGATCCTACTAGTTATGGCCATCACTTCTTTTTTCTATGACTATTGGATTTTTAAAAACCCTATATTTTTACAAATCATGTGATCACTATTCAACGACTATATTATCAATAGTAATGATACATAATGGTATTTTAAATCCAATTGGAAATTATAAAGCCAAATAAGTGAATGTGTTTTCTATAACCATGATACTTAATAACACATTTAATTAAAAAAGGTAAAATTTTATTTATAACATTTTGGGTCGTTACACATGTTGTCGTATCACCTAGACTAGAAGAACTCACCTTCCTCGGAGAGCATTCATGATCTGATCAATGATATGTTTCAGATTCTATATAAAGGGTACATCTACCTCCAAATCAACTTCCTTAGGGTAAAATGAATGAGATGGGTCAAAATGATAATGGAAAATCTGGGAAATGTGTATGTTGTCATGCATGGTATAATACCTTAGAGGTAACTATAACCTATTTTCAACCAACCCAACTCACTCCATGATCTCAAGAGTCCCGCTATAAAATGGAGATTTTTTACCGTGTCTCATTATCCTTTTATGAAAAAATCTTGTTCAATGTCATAGAAATAACCAATGTTCCACATTGAACTCTAGATGTCAACAACGACGATCATTATAAGACTTCTTCCTAGATAGAGCTGTATCCATACATTTCATAATCATATATACATTATATAAAGTCCTTAAAATGAGACAAGGAACCATTAGTGCTTCCTCACATGCCTCTAACCAAAATATGGGTAATGGGATGGCCTACCATCAAGGGCATCATACTGAGACATCAAAATCATTGTATAGAATCATTTTTGTAGTATGTCTCTTCCAAATGTATGTGTTTTTCCAATGATCCTCCAAAATCAAGGATTTATTCTAGGTACATTTACTCTAACACCCAAATCTACTAATTGTAATGGCTGTCGGTATGGGGGTGATACACTATTATCAGGATCACCTATGAAAAAAATGCCATCTATATCACCTTATAAAACCATTATGTAAACCGGAATCTCAGTCTGATATGATGGAATGGGGAAAACTATAAAGACCCACAATCTATTGGATATAATTCCCTAATGGTCATCAATTAATAAGGTCTCTTGGATAGTTAGGATCTATGCATCCTTGAGAAACAAGTCAAAAATCACCCATACTACATGAATTCATTGAGGGGATCATGGAAATTAGATAATGAAATACATTGGGATTTCATTACATTTCCACTAAAGAATAGATAGAGTCTTTAAAACTATTCCACGCTGCTGGTGGTCCAACTTTACCAATGGATTGGTGGAACACCTCATGATGTATCCTGTAATATTCCTTTTTATATATAGACACCAACACTAATGATATATGTCTTTGTACGTCATGGTAATTCCAGGGAGAACTGACGTAAATA
Organism: Viscum album; assembly: GCA_963277665.1. Taxonomy (NCBI): domain Eukaryota; kingdom Viridiplantae; phylum Streptophyta; class Magnoliopsida; order Santalales; family Viscaceae; genus Viscum; species Viscum album. Next base: position 1,630,756,098 of record OY728159.1, read on the forward strand.
TACATTATATCCCTTAATCAACTATTCCCATATATATAGAGGATAGAACATACATATGAAGATCGACATGATCCTATTCTCATCAATATCCCATCAACGTGGTTGGATCTTACCCGAGACAATCTTCCTCAAAGAAGGATCCTTGAGATATGAAATTTATCTCATCCACACCCATTCTAGATGGGAGGATGTCAGTAAAAAGATATGATAAAATATTATTTCCATGAAAAACATGAACAACAAGGTCAATATCAAAAAATATAGCCATCAACTACCCCTCATATCTGGCCTCCTGGATGGCCTTTGTTTGATTCTTATGGATTAGTGCATCAGCTACTGCATTACCCTTGTTGGGTGTATAAGAATACTCAATGTTGAATGACTGTATGTATTTTTCTCATATACACATCCTTAGAATCATGTAAAGATTTCAGGAAATGTATTTGATTCTATTATGATCCTTGTAAATCCTGAACCATTTCCCCAATAGATAATTCCTTCAACAACATAAATAATGAACCACAAATTATAGATCAATTCCATGAGTAGGGTAATTTCAATCAAGAAGTATCATCTTAAGGGAATCATATACTACAATATGATCTCCATGTATCACAACTTATCCAAGACCAATTCATGAATCACCATAGTAAAATTAATAACCTCTAATATGATCTAGAAGAATCCATATTGGTGTTCAAGTGTGTATCCACATTCAACTCCCAAAATGTAGACTCACATGCTTTAGAACCAAAGAACATCACACCTTTTTTAGTCAAGACTATAAGATGCATGTATATTTGTGATTATTTATGAATGAATAACCTGTAATATCCATAAATACCTAAGAATATATATATATTTCAAATATATTCATGGGATTCTTCTTGGAAACTATGAAAATCACCTTTTCTAGGCCACCTGATACTCTATTCTCTGAAATGTTTTGACCCAAGAAGTGATCCTTATCAACCAAGATTGTAATCTATTTAACTTATCATACAATTGATACCATTTTATGGTATTCATCAGGATATCGATATTGTTGGCCAGGTTATGTATAGTGTAAAAATAATAAAATGATTCAGCTACAAAGACTACCAGAAACGAATGTAAAAACAGGTGGAAGACCCGATTCATCAACACCATAAAGACTGTAGGTGTGTTCATAAGGCCAAAAGGCATAAATAAATACTTTTAAATTTAATAATGGATTTGTAATTATGTATTTATTATGTCATATTGAATCAATCACAGCTAATGATAACCTTACCCCAAATAGGTCATAGAAAATATATTCAGTCCTCGATGTTGGTCGAAGAGGACATCTATACAATGTAGTGCATACCTTTTTTTCACTGTAAGCATATTACACTATTAGTAACCATGAAAAACATGAGGTTAACCTCTACCTTTTAAAAAAAATGATAGTTAAACCCCACGGAAAATTATTTCTCTATAAAAATACTTTTTCCTTTTTCTCTTCTAAATAATTCTTGGTTTCTTTATGCTCTATAGGTGACATACTGTAGGGATGAGTGGATAAAACATCCAAGCATGGAAATAGATCAATGGTGAACACTACCTCTCTCATAGGAGGTAATCTAGGAAAGTCACTAAGGATGATAACCTTGAAATAACCAACTATAGAATGGATTTCCATATGTCTCATTCCCTGATTACTTATAAAGAGAAAATGAATTTGTGAAATCACTCCACCCATCCCATGATTCTATTGTATAGCTATAATTTCATAAGAATCCCATTCAACCATATTAATATAATAAATTCCCTTGGAGGATGTAAATGACACCATCCAAATATAGAAATCAATATGGGTGTGGTAAAGTACTTGTAATTCAATTTCTAGAATGACATTTAAGTTGATCATAAATAGGATAAAGACATTCCATTATAATTTTTACCCAGAGATCTCAAGGGAGAACTCCTCGACATAGTATATACTCACTAACCAAACCCCTAATGGCATGTCAATAGTCATCATGACAGATTAATACTCCAACTTTAGTCACAAATATTCTATTATTTCCATAGACATAGAATAGTATGACACACATTTACTAAAAAAGGAATAAATTAAAGTAGAGTCTATAATAATAGTACATCATACTATAAAAGGATCTTGAATCTTCTATAAGGTATAGGATACACTATATAGATATGACTATATCCATATCCATGAGTTGAATCCTAATTAACCTATGAAGTTCGGCACTTCTAGCACTGAACCTTAGATATCTGGCAACGTCATCCAAGACCACCTACTCTTCAAGATTGGATTGTATTATACCAACTCCCATCATTTAATCATTATATTTATCATTCACCTTAATACAATATTAGAAAAAAAAAATTCTCATTGGCAATTGGAGAAAAAAAGAGATAGAAACTCTGAAGGTGACCCATTGTACCGCACGTTCTACACTAAATATGATTCATCAAAAAATGGGGATTCTTATAGCCAATAAAACCAAACTATAGATGCACCACATAGCTATCAGTGTGTGTTATTTGGTTGGCACATTCCCCATGTGCATCCTCAAACAGAAACCTCCAACCACTAGGAAATCCATCTCTTCTGCTGGAAGATAATCCTCACAATCTCGCATTTACATTCCCCTTTGTTTTATTTTATGTTATGAGAGCCTAGTTCACTATATTAGAGAAGTTGAAATGCCTAAAAATATAAACCTATGATCAGATAGTGTTCAAAATCCCATCATATAAATGTATTGTAATAATTAACTCATCACTCATCAAATTATTAGAGAATATTTAAAGCTAAATAAACATGATTTATACACTATCACTAACACATAAACGTTCTTTGGGTTCATAAATTCACGAGCACATTATTATTTCAACATCTAGGCGAATTAGTATTCATAAAAAAAATTTGGAAGCCTTCTTAGACCATACATTGATGATGTATTCCCTTGCTGATGGCATCCCACCAACGTTTAGTAGAATCGTGAATCATATAGATAATGAGATTGACCCTCCACTATTGATGAATCTCTAAATGATCAAATATTGATAACATGTCTTCTAAACAAGAATTAGTAGAATAATGATTTCCATCCCCACAAATCTGGTCGGATATTGCAGCTGTAATTCCTATATTAATTCTTCCATAGTAGGGGAAGGTCATAAAGCTTCATGTAATGTCTACATAAAGTGGAAAATATCTATCGTTGAACTGAGCATCAACACCCAGTGGGAGATCAATAGGGGTTCCTTGGCTAGCACTACCAAAGGTGAAAATGATGTCTGGGTTACCACCACCTAGGATGCATGGTGATCACTACCATTTAGGAATATAACTTGAGTAAATCATGTCAGAATATCTCTATTTTTGAAAAATGAATGCATTAGATAATATTTAACATCATATTGGAATTTCAATAAGGGGAAATGGAAAGTACACATCCTTCATATAATGAGTCACACCTCTCATACTACTCCCAATTCAATGTATAAGTGATAAAGGAGGTGAAAAATTTCTTGAGAGACACTACCTACTTCTCATAATTATGGTTGGGTTAGTTTCAATGTCTCACACAACACAACAGAGGTTTCAGTGTATCAAGTGTTAGTTAGACGGTATAGTGGGAAATTCCCTTTACTATTAATTGGAATCCTGATTTACTAGTAACCATTTCATTTTTAAACATTAATTTGTTGATTTTTTTTATAATTTAATTGGATATATATATATCTAAATTCCTTGAAATGCATCACCATTCACAATCTATAAAGGCCCATACTCTTTATAGTTTTCAATTGACACATCAATTAATAATAAATTAACCTCCAAAGCATTTATCATGATCTAGAAGGACATGTATAGTGATTTTATTGAATTAATGACTATTACCAATTTATATAATTACATGATTCATAACTTATAATTGGTATTCAAAAATCAAATAAACTAATGTTAAAGTCCAAATTACCAATGGTTCATGGCTCGTACATTTCATAATTAGTTAATTGCTTTTTCATAATCAATATATGCAGGAAAAAACAATATATACTGATTTAGTAACAATAATTAATTTAATTATATTATTCTTGAATGAAATATTTCACTTTACACATGCAATTATTCAGACATAAACTATCTGCAGTAGGTAATGTTAGCAGAAAGTGACAATGGCATGGAAAAATATAAGGCACTTAAGTCTTAATGTGATTATTATGATGCATAAAACAATACCTACTTGTTGTACCATGCTAGTAAAATAATCGTGCAATAATTATATCAATAATAATAATTTCACAAAATAGGTACATCATAAAATTGTAAATGTAATACAACTTTAATTGGAAGAAACCTAAATAGTAATAACCCAACCAAGATAATATGGGTTTCCCCTATATAGGGGCTAATTGCCATTATGAATATGTTAAATATGATATCATAATACATCCTAGTTTCTTATATAATACCCAAATAGTAAGAAAATGGAATTTATATCTCTAATTCAACTTTGTAGAATCATTACATAGTTTCCACTAAGTGGTGCCCTAAGACAGATGGTCAATTGACCTAAATCACGTGTCCTCATACACCAGTGACAACTGACTTGAAGAGAGGGCCTAGTGTTTATCCGTGTAGAGACTATTCCTCCATGAGTCAGATTGTATCACATTGGTAATTAAAATATGGGATATAGTGGATGAAATAATAAAAATAATAATAGAGGAACAATAATAAAACATGCAGATAAATAAGTATCTAAAAGATAAAACATAATATTTACTAAATGATGATAATGATCTCATGTAGATATTCAAAGATATAGTACATGGGATTTGGGAAATACATGCATATTCCAAATTTAATAAAAAAAATCCAAAAGATGCCTTTAATAGCATCATGAGTATAAACTCGGTCATCTCCTACCGTACACCATCCTTGTAATAAAAATCACAAATCCAAAGATATAAGCTTCCCTTAATCAATCCTAGTTATCATATAGTCTTTTTGGTAACCAAGGGAGGCCCTTTGAGTTTTTGATATATACCTTGTAGGACACAACAAACGGATTCCAGTATAATATAGTCATTGTGTTTAAAATGAGAAGTGTGTAGGTATATAATAAATGAAAATAGATAAACATATAAAACAAGTTGATCAAGGTTCTTTTTGGACACAAGATCAAAAATTCCAACTTCGGCCAGAGCTAGATGACTCTAAACTAATGTGGACCTATAAGAGTATGATATGGTTTATGAATTGGTTGTTATAAATAAATTTCCGTGACTAAACCAATCCCAATTATATGATTTTCTTTGGAGAATGTGTCATTTGATTTAATAAATTATCATTAATTAATTTAGATAAAAAGAATCTATTTAATTTATATAAACCTTTTCTTGGCCACATCCAAGGAAAACCTTATTAGGGAACCCTTGTATCACACAAGGATCACAATAAAATACTCAACACTATGAGTTCATCCAATGCTATCAATAAATTGAATCCCAAGTATCACACCTGACATAATGTGAAAACAATAACCTCTAAATGTATCCATAATATCTCACATAGGGGTCTGAGTAGAACACATGGAATGGTGTATCATTTTTAAACAAAATCTATCCATAGGGTCTCACCTAGTGAATTGGTATCACTCATAAGGAGGTAAATAATTGTTCATGTTTATTACATCTATGGAGTACCAAGTATCATTCCCAGCTTGTTTACAATTCATTGAAAAATTATAATTATAAAGCATGATGAAGCCACTAAAGCTGATCCCTAAATGGATCCCCTATATTTCCTTCAAATTAGTATACTGTGAGGTTTAACTATCAATAGTTCAAATATTTTAATAAAAATTAAACTGACAACACTTTATCCAAGTTGGCCAAAACCATTAATTCAACTAATTCAACTAAAGTAACAAGGATATGGCCCAAAGAAACGCAAATCATTCCTTTAGATCATTTCTCATTTTAATTATTTATTTCTATGAAAAAAACCTCCATGGGGGATTCAAAATATTAACACAATTGGTAAATTAGTCATTTAAGGTAGAGCACATCAAAAGGGGTCCCACACCAACATGATCAACCACGGTTTTGACTCACTGCTATCTTAGACCATGATAATGCTAGAAAGACATTAAATATAATTTAATTTGATTTATGGAGGTGACATTTTAGTATTATATCATTCAAAACAATGACACATTATATAAATGAAATGAAAAATAATGGAAAATATCTAAATGAGATTCCATAGCCACATAGCACTCTCCACATATAGTTCCATCCCATTAATCAAGATTGAACATGGAAAAACAGAAGAAAATATCAATGTACAAAAAATATGACATATGGGATCTAACAAAAATAGAGCTGGAGATGGAAATATAAACTAGGAATATAAGGAATTGGATTAGATAGCATACAATGGGTAATCCAACACAACTGATGGTGATGCGAATAAAGAACAAATAGAAGATAGACCAAAATCCCTAACCTAGTGGAAAGGAAGATTCGCATACCATGTGGTACACAAGAAATAACATGGGGGAGAAGGTTTTGATGATTTTAAAATACTAAATGGAAAAGGTTCATTTTAATATTTATTAAGTGGCCACATGGTTTGGATGCAGGGTTAAAAAAATCATGCAGTAATCCTGTGCCAACTGTACCCCTGGTATCCCCCTCGCATTGGCTTTTTTTCATGGTTTGACTAACCGTGCATAGAATAACTAAAATGGATCCATTAAAAATATTTTAGAACCCATTCTAGGGTGAATACCAACTCACATTGTAACACCCCAGGTAAATAAAGAATATGACATTTCATATTTATCCATATTTGTGAATAAAATATTTAAATGACATTAAAGGGGACGCTATGCTCGATGGCGTACCCAACACGCAACAACGAGTTTCTTGGGAATCTTACGTTGCACTCTAATGATAAAATAATATTATTTTAAATGGTAGTTAACATGTTGCCATTGTAATGGCGGGAATGGATAGAAATAACTAAAATATGATTATATATGTTTTTAAATGTTTTTACATTTATACAATAAAAGATAAAGGCTTAAAATACAGAAAGAATTCAATTTTAGACGTATATGCCCTAGTTTTCCCTAAAGGTTCACTTGTCTCCTTTTGATGGAAAACCGTCATTAAATATAGTTTTGATCACTCTTATACATTATTTTGGACCAAATAAAACTCTTATTAATAATCGGGACATCAAATTTTACTTTGTGTAATTTTTTGGTTTTTTTCCGATAAAGTTCATTTTTTAATGAATAGTGTAAAATGTTGTCTTTTAATTCAAAACCTCTTTTTAATCTAATTTATTTATATTATTAGATAATATTTTGAATTGTTTTTAAAGTGAAATTATAAAATATTTTTACCATTAAATCCAATAGTGGTCGTTGGAATTAATTTCACTTTCAAATCGGACATAAACTAGTGTCAATCTTTTGATACTTATTGTTTCATAAAAGCACGCTATTTGTCATGACAACTGGAATTAATTATTAAATTAATTAATGTGACTTATTTGTTTTGAATTTTGTAAAATGGACTTCATTTTTGAATTCAGAATATCAAATATATCTTAGGGTGAATTTTTGGGATTTTTCTAAAAAACTTCAATTTTTGATGAATTGTGAAACCACTAAGTGGTACTTATAAAAACTGATTTTTCCATTTAAATGGAATTTTTCCATATTTGTGTTTTGAATTTCAAAAATCCGACATACATGGTTGTCATTAAGAAGTAAAATGTGGTTCAATGGGATAAAAATAATTTTTTGGTGAATAGTAACTTATTATGTTTTTAATCGCGATTAGTGGTAATTAGTGTAGTTTAAGGTAAAAATGATATTATAAGAATGTGAAAACACCATGGAACTTATCCTAAACCTATTGGGTGAGTCATGGCCGAGCAAGACAAGCCATGGGACAACTTGGGGACCCCATGGAGCCACTTTAGTTGGAAAATGACAATAATATATTTTTATTTAATTTTAAAATTAAATTGACACAAACATGAGTTGTTTTAATAAAACAGTTTTTAAGTAGAGTTACACAAGTCCAAATTTTGATTATAAATAGTCATTGGAAAGATAAAAATATTTCCTACATCATAGTATTTTTTTATAATTTTTAGACATTAAATAAATTAAATTATTTATGACACAATAATGATGCAGCGATGACATCATTATTTGACGATTTAAATAAAATGGAAAGATAATGTAAACTCTATGAACTACACATGTCCAAAACATATTGGATGGGTGGATTTCGAACCCTTAACACCTTATCCACGAATTATATCAATGTGGGACCTTTTAAAACCGAAACACATTTTCAAATAAAGTAATATTTCTTTACTTTCCAAAAGTGCCCCTCCTCTCCTCTTATAAAAGGCCCCCACCTCTACCTCATTTCACACACTCCTCAAGCCTTTGACTCGGCCAAACCCGGCCCATTTACTCTCTCCACATCCCTCTCCTCATCCTAGAGGATTCCCTTTGGGATGAATCCTTTCAAAGGAAGCCTTTAGGCTCAAATCAAAAGGAGTTACACTTTTAAAGGTAATTCATTCTCTCATGTTCATTTGTTTTATTTTGCTTCTCCAACCCCCTAAACTATTTTTATTTATTTCTTTTGTAACAACACCAGTATCTTCAATATACTAGGATGTTTTTATAAGATTTATTCGAGCTACACTCTCACACAACTACATCAAATGGTTATGAAACATACGGTTTCCGTGGATGGCGAAATTGTGTCTCCCGAAACGATGATTGTTCAATACTCATTTAACACCTTAAAAGGTGGCCATTATGATGTCACTATTTTTATATATGATATATAATATGTTTATGTTTTACTTATGCTTCTTTATTTTTCATTTGTGTCTTACCTTTATGGCTTCCATTATGGGTATACGCGATATCTTCATTTTAAGAAGTGCGGACTACCGCCCCCTCAAAGTGATGTGATTCGTTAATGCCATACGTGGGACGTATAAAGGAATGATTTAATGTTATACTGGAATTATTATTTACCAATATATCATTATTATTTCATTCCATTAAAGTATGAGATAGAAATTAAAGTAGCGTTCATGCGTACGTACGGCTTACCGTCTCCATGAACGGTGCATTTCATTTCATATCCCCAAATGTAATGTACTATTATAAGTACATATATATAATGGATATATATGATGTATGATACATATAAATGATTAATATAATTCTGTAATTAAAATATACATACCTCTCATATAGTTTTAATTCCATTAATACGACATAGAAACGAAAGTAGTGTTCATGCGTACGTACGACTTACCGTCTCCATGAACGGTTCATTTCATTTCTTTCCTCTAAATAATTATGTGATTTTATAAATACATATATATGATGGATATATATGATATATATGATATCCAAATCAGGAATGTCATTTTTGGATATGAAGAACCTTTGACCACACGAACAACATGTAATTGTAAGAAGTCGACTTTCGACTTAAGAACCAAATATCGACAAAACAAACATGATTAACTTAAATGATTAAATAATATTTATAACATGGTAATAAGTGATATAAAAGGAATAATGAACTTTAAAAAGGTTCTTAAGGAATTATAATGTAACTCAAGTTTATTATTCAGGAGATTAAAGAACGATCGAGTCAAGTCGGACCCGAGGTAAGGGATCCTACACCTCTCTTTCTTTTAAAGTACACTCTTTTATGTCATTCCTTTTAAAGATCATTTTTATTGTTATTGGGATGTTCTTTTATATTCCTATTGCTGTACATTATATTTTAATGTGATGAGAAACCATATTTGATCTCATCAATCCATATTCGGAAGTTTTATGTGGCGACATTAGGCTGCCGAGTTTTCGTGAGGGATTTTTCATCTCACTTTTAATCCCGTGAGATTTATGCTACATTTGCCACAAATTCCATTGAGTGGTGTATGTACTTCCCATTATTCTACTCTTTGTGTAATATAATTTCATTTATGAGTATTTACATCAATGATCTATTGTCCTTCTTTCATGGGGTGTATGTTTTGAAAGATACCCAAGTCGGTAAGGGAACCTTTCACCCTCCTCTTTTTTTAAAAGACTTCTTTTGTTGGGTATTTTAATTTACATATTTTTATGTTGGGATATGTTCTCATATATCCTTAGTGATGTAACTGTTATTTCCAAGTGATGAGATACACTTTTTATCTCTCATTAACGCATTTTGAGGTGACGCCATTAGGCTGTCAAGGGAACTTCTTAACCCAATTTCGATTTCTTTGGGTTCAACATGTAGTTATTGAATATGTCATCCTTTGAATATGTGTGAATGACCATTGATTATTTTACACTTAATATCCAATTATATTTGGTGTATTCATTTGTCACACATAATTATGTAATTGATTTATCCTTAAACCAAGGATACCGTCTTTGTGAGGGACTTCGTCTCAATCTCCTTTCATTGAGGCATATTTTGTTTTATACACAACCTTCTTTTATACGGTGTATAAACCCCCTTTGACTTTTAATTTTATACAAAAGGAACCTTTTTATCCGAATCGTTTTACAAAACGACAAAAAGGAATGTTTCTTTTAATGTACGCGGTGACAATGACTTTTTCCACCGCCGTGAGTATTATTTGGTCTTTGGCTTCCTCAACAAGCCGTAATGTTTTTAAAATAAAATAAATACCATATAATCTTTTACGTATTTTGTTATTGAAAATGGTTTTGATAAAAGATTCTATTATGTCAATATATTTATGATATATTTTGATTGAAATGTGGAAATTTTATCTTTCCTTTATATTGGTTTTATGATTTATGATTTTATATTGGTACTTGGACATTTTAACGGGTGGTTACGTTATAAAACATATGACGGGTGGTGCCGTGAATACCAAGACGGGTGGTTACATTATTACCTCCAATGCATTGGGTATGGAAGTCGGCCGTATGGCTATTCCATTAAGTATGTATGGAAATTGGCCACATGGCTATTCCATTAAGTGATATGTGTGGAAGTCGACCGTATGGTTATTCCACTTAAGTATGTTTATGTCCCAAGTTACCTTTATATATGTTATGTGTTCTTTATATAGGTTTTATGGTAATCCTTTGGTTACAAAAAGGTAAGTAATGATACTTTTTTTTCAGTGAAAAGTTTTTACTACTTCATGAAGGTGAAAAGTATTACATTGATAAAGTATTCATGGTTTACTTGTTGTTTTGAAAATATAATAGTTTTCATTCTTTGTGTATCCCTTACTGAGCTTTTTATGCTCATCCCATGTTTTTGAAATGTTTTTCACAGGACATAGCATGGAATAGGTTCAAGGATGGGATCAAGGGAAATTCATTCCACCTAAAACATGGAACTATACATGTTTCTTTTAAAGAGTTTTTATTTTATGGAAATTTAGTAGAAGCGACTACTTTGTAATCTTTTGAGATGTAATAGTTATGTCCTAATTCTCTAAAACTCTAAACCTGAAAAGATCCTCAATGTGTAATCTTGTAATAACTCAAGATTAAGTAAGGTTTAAGGCTGGGCCTTATAGTTGGTATCAAAGGTCGGTTTAGATAACTTTAGAGGTTAGGGTATTCTCTAAGCATAATTGACATTACCATAATGGTTAGGATTTCAGAAAGAGTCCTAGTTTTAGATAAAGTTAATGAGTAAGTATAACTTAGTGTTTACCTTCCTCATTAGCACATGATGGTTTTGTTGATATACTCACACTGACATTTCTGTTTTTAGTGAATGGATGGATCTCGCAGGCACCAAAGTGACAATTGGTTTGAAGGAAACTGTGGTGGTTCTCTGATTAAGAGACTCGATGAAATGGGGTACTCAATGAGGAAACTCATGGTTGTTCTAAACCAAATATCAAGGAGTCATGATCAACCACTTGAACCTTGGTATGTTCTATAATTCATCATGTACGAGATGACCAATCGATGTGGATGTTCAGGTAATAATAAAAAAGGTAACCATTAGGGTTTATATGATCCTTACTTTTGAGGTAATTATGGGTTATTATATGATATGATGGAAAATGAAGGGCATGAGATAAACTTTAGGTTAAAATATGTTTTGATTATTATTGAATATTTTATCTCATTTTGGGGAATTTTTAAGAATTATATAGTTTTGGAAAAAGTACAACACTAGACCATGTGACATCCCATCGCGTCGGACAAAGCTGTGGGAATCGAACCCACAACCAATGTGCGACTGGTATTTATCGCCTACCAATGGACTACATGAAGTCCGTGGTTAGTTTGACTGATTCATTCTAGTTATATGATTTTATGAATTAAGAGTAAGTTTATTTTGGGTTATTTATGAAAATGAATAACCTATCATGGAGAATATGTGATTAGGTTAATTACTTTTTAATACGAGACTTTAGGAACAACTGATGTTGTTTGGAGATAAATGTTACGATTTAACTTGGAATACTATGTGACTAAATCCTTCAAATATTTGGGTTTAAATCTTAGTTTGGTTTACTTTGAAGAATTTTATGGACAAATTGATTATAGAATGGTCCTCATTGATCTTTGGGTTTTGTTGGACAAATTTTGGAGGTTAAGAATAGATTTTCTTTTTATAAAGGGTTATCCTTTTCTGGATTATCTGATCTTGTACTAACCTTTTGGTTTTGGTTTTGGTTAATTCCTAAAGAAATGGGAAGTATATAGTTCTCTTTTTTGGATTATGTGATTCTCTAGAAGTTGATTATAGTACTCTTAATGCGGACAAGTCTCCCTAAATACTCGTCTTTTGGATAAAATATGAGTTTGATTAAGGAATCTAGTAAAAGTTGAAAGTCAACATGATAAGTGATTATGTTTCCTTATGAATAAATTCCTCAATAAAAAGTAACTTAAAACAAAAATGTTGTCTATTAACTTTTCCTACCGGGGAATCGAATACCGTTTAACCCATCACAAGTTTGTGATTTTCTCGTGGTTAACTTTCTCCTAAACATGTTTTCTATCACTCTCCATCAGAACACGACCCTTTGTTTTTTCCTAAATGTCCATATTTTCATACTTGGAATCCTAGTATGGGTTAACTCGGGTGACCTTTGTACTTATATCTCTTTATTTTAAAGTGTTTGTTTTACCGACTTTTGTTCCGATGTGGGACTTCCAAGGATGTTTCCAAGAGCAATTTTAAAATTGCGAGGACGCAATTTCCAAAAGGGGGGAAGGATGTAACACCCAGGGTAAATAAAGAATATGACATTTCTTATTTATCCAAATTTGTGAATAAAATATTTATATGACTTTAAAGGGGACGCTATGCTCGATGGCGTACCCAACACGCAACAATGAGTTTCTTGGGAATCTTACGTTGCACTCTAATGATAAAATAATATTATTTTAAATGGTAGTTAACATGTTGCCGTTGTAATGGAGGGAATGGATAGAAATAACTAAAATATGATTATATATGTTTTTAAATGTTTTTACATTTATACAATAAAAGATAAAGGCTTAAAATACAGAAAGAATTCAATTTTAGGCGTATATGCCCTAGTTTTCCCTAAAGGTTCACTTGTCGCCTTTTGATGGTGAACCGTCATTAAATATAGTTTTGATCACTCTTAAAAATTATTTTGGACCAAATAAAACTCTTATTAAGAATCGGGACATCAAATTTTACTTTGTGTAATTTTTTGGTTTTTTTCCGATAAAGTTCATTTTTTAATGAATAGTGTAAAATGTTGTGTTTTAATTCAAAAACTCTTTTTAATCTAATTTATTTATATGATTAGATAATATTTTGAATTGGTTTTAAAGTGAAATTAGAAAATATTTTTACCATTAAATCCAATAGTGGTCGTTGGAATTAATTTCACTTTGAAATCGGACTTAAACTAGTGTCAATTTTTTGATACTTATTGTTTCATAAAAACACGCTATTTGTCATGATAACGAGAATTAATTATTAAATTAATTATTGTGACTTATATGTTTTAAATTTTGTAAAACAGACTTCATTTTTGAATTCAGAATATCAAATATATCTTAGGGTTTATTTTTGGGATTTTTCTAAAAAACTTCAATTTTTGATGAATAGTGAAACCCCTAAGTGGTACTTATAAAAACTGATTTTTCCGTTTAAATGAAATTTTGCCATCTTTGTGTTTTGAATTTCAAAAATCCGACATACATGGTTGTCATTAAGAAGTAAAATGTGGTTCAATGGGATAAAAATAATTTTTTGGTGAATAGTAACTTATTAAGTTTTTAATCGCGATTAGTGGTAATTAGTGTAGTTTAATGTAAAAATGATATTATAAGAACGTGAAAACACCATGACACTTGTCCTACACCTATTGGGTGAGTCATGGCCGACCATGAAAAGAAATGGGACAACTTGGGGACCCCATGGATCCACTTTAGTTGGAAAATGACAATAATATATTTTTTATTTAATGTTAAAATTAAATTGACACAAACATGAGTTGTTTTACTAAAACAGTTTTTAAGTAGAGTTACACAAGTCCAAATTTTGATTATAAATAGTCATTGGAAAGATAAAAAGCTTTCCTACATCATAGTATCTTTTTTATAATTTTTAGACATTAGATAAATTAAATTATTTATGACATAATAATGATGCAGCGATGACATCATTATTTGACGATTTAAATAAAATGGAAGGATAATGTAAAATCTATGAACTACACATGTCCAAAACATATTGGATGGGTGGATTTCGAACCCTTAACACCTTATCCACGAATTATATCAATTTGTGACCGTTTAAAACCGAAACACATTTTCAATTAAAGTAATATTTCTTTACTTTCCAAAAGTGCCCCTCCTCTCCTCTTATAAAAGGCCCCCACCTCTACCTCATTTCACACACTCCTCAAGCCTTTGGCTCGGCCAAACCCGGCCCATTTACTCTCTCCACATCCCTCTCCTCATCCTATAGGATTACCTTTGGGAATAATCCTTTCAAAGGAATCCTTTAGGCTCATATCAAAAGGAGTTACACTTTTAAAGGTAATTCATTCTCTCATGTTCATTTGTTTTATTTTGCTTCTCCAACACCATAAACACTTTTTATTTATTTCTTTTGTAACAAAACAAGTATCTTAAATATAATAGGATGTTGTTATAAGATTTATTCGAGCTACACTCTCACACAACTACATAAAATGGTTAAAGAACATACGGTTTCCGTGGATGGCGAAATTGTGCCTCCCGAAACGATGATTGTTCAATACTCATTTAACACCTTAAAAGGTGGCCATTATGATGTCACTATTTTTATATATAATATATAATATTTTTATGTTCTAATTATTCTTCTTTATTTTTCATTTTTGTCTTACCTTTATGGCTTCCATTATGGGTATACGCGATATCTTCATTTTAGGAAGTGCGGACTACCGCCCCCTCAAAGTGATGTGATTCGTTAATCCCATACGTGGGACGTATAAAGGATGGATTTAATGTTATACTGGAATTATTATTTACCTATATATCATTATTATTTCTTTCCATTAAAGTATGAGATAGAAATGAAAGTAGCGTTCATGCGTATGTACGGCTTACCGTCTCCATGAACGGTGCATTTCATTTCTTATCCCCAAATGTAATGTACTATTATAAGTACATATATATAATGGATATATATGATGTATGATACATATAAATGATTAATATAATTCTGGAATTAAAATATACATACCTCTCATATAGTTTTAATTCCATTAATACGACATAGAAATGAAAGTAGCGTTCATGCGTACGTACGGCTTACCGTCTCCATGAACGGTGCATTTCATTTCTTTCCTCTAAATGATTATGTGATTTTATAAATACATATATATGCTGTATATATATGATATATATGATATCCAAAGCAGGAATGTCATTTTTGGATATGAATAACCTTTGACCACATGAACAACATGTAATTTTAAGAAGTCCACTTTCGACTTAAGAACCAAATATCGACCAAACAAACATGATTAACTTAAATGATTAAATGATATTTATAACATGGTAATAAGTGATATAAAAGGAATAATGAACTTTAAAGAGGTTCTTAAGGAAGTATAAATTAACTCAAGTTTATTATTCAGGAGATTAAAGAACGATCGAGTCAAGTCGGACCCGAGGTAAGGGATCCTACACCTCTCTTTCTTTTTAAGTACACTCTTTTATGTCATTCCTTTTAAAGCTCATATTTATTGTTATTGGGATGTTCTTTTATATTCCTCTTTCTGTACATTATATTTTAATGTGATGAGATACCCTATTTGATCTCATAAATCCATATTCGGAAGTTTTATGTGGCGCCGTTAGGCTGCCGAGTTTTCGTGAGGGATTTTTCATCTCACTTTTATTCCCGTGAGATTTATGCTACATTTTCCACAAATTCAATTGAGTGGTGTATGTACTGCCCATTATTCTACCCTTTGTGTAATATACTTTCATTTATGAGTATTTACATCAATGATCTATTGTCCTTCTTTAATGGGGTGTATGTTTTGAAAGATACCCAAGTCGGTATGGGAACCTTTCACCCTCCTCTTTTTTTTAAAAGACTTCTTTTGTTGGGTCTTTTAATTTACATATTTTTATGTTGGGATATGTTCTCATATATCCTTAGTGATGTAACTTTTATGTCCAAGTAATGAGATACACTTTTTATCTCTCATCAACTCATTTTAAGGTGACTCCATTAGGCTGTTAAGGGAACTTCTTAAACCAATTTCGATTTCTTTGGGTTCAACATGTAGTTATTGAATATGTCATCCTTTGAATATGTGTGAATTACCATTGATTATTTTACACTTAATATCCAATTATATTTGGTGTATTCATTTGTCACACAAAATTATGTAATTGATTTATCCTTAATCCAAAGATACCATCTTTGTGAGGGACTTCATCTCAATCTCCTTTCATTGAGGCATATTTCGTTTTATACACAACTTTATTTTATACGGTGTATAAACCCCCTTTGACTTTTACTTTTATACAAAAAGAACCTTTTTATACGAAGCGTTTTACAAAACGACAAAAAGGAATGTTTTTTTTAACGTACACGGTGACAATGACTTTTTCCGCCGCCGCGAGTATTATTTGGTCTTTGGCTTCCTCAACAAGACATAATGTTTTTAAAATAAAATAAATACCATATACTCTTTTATGTATTTTGTTATTGAAAATGGTTTTGTTAAAGGATTGTATTATGTAAATATATTTATGATATATTGTGATTGAAATGTGGAAATGTTATCTTTCTTTTATATTGGTTTTATGTTTTATGATTTTATATTGGTACTTGGACATTTTAACGGGTGGTTACGTTATAAACCATATGACGGGTGGTGCCGTGAATACCAGGACGGGTGGTTACGTTATAACCTCCAATGCATTGGGTATGGAAGTCGGCCGTATGGCTATTCCATTAAGTATGTATGGAAATTGGCCATATGGCTATTCCATTAAGTGATATGTGTGGAATTCGACCGTATGGTTATTCCACTTAAGTATGTTTATGTCCCTAGTTACCTTTATATATGTTATGTGTTCTTTATATGGGTTTTATGGTAATCCTTTGGTTACAAAAAGGTAAGTAATGATACTTTTTTTTAGTGAAAAGTTTTTACTACTTCATGAAGGTGAAAAGTATTACATTGATAAAGTATTCATGGTTTAATTGTTGTTTTGAAAATCTAACAGTTTTCATTCTTTGTGTATCCCTTACTAAGCTTATTATGCTCATCCCAAGTTTTTGAAATGTTTTTCACAGGACATTGCGTGGAATAGGGTCAAGGATGAGATCAAGGGAAATTCATTCCACCTAAAACATGGAACTATACATGTTTCTTTTAAAAAGTTTTTATTTTATGGAAATTTAGTAGAAGCGACTACTTTGTAATCTTTTGAGATGTAATAGTTATGTCCTAATTCTCTAAAACTCTAAACCTGAAAAGATCCTCAATGTGTAATCTTGTAATAACTCAAGATTAATTAAGGAATAAGGCTGGGGCCTTATACACATGGTTCAACCAAATTGTACAATCTCATGACATGTACTATGTTACCCCACAAAATTGAATTTCATGTTTAAAACTAACTAGGAACAAACCATGCAGATAAATCTTCCACATCAAATTCCAGTGTATTTAGGATCCATATGATCAATAGACACTCCTAATCCACTCCCTAGTCATTATAGAATATTATTAGAATCTAATAAGTTGTTTTTATGGTTACAAAAGAGTCATTTCCTCTTTGAAAAGTTTTATCCTTATAAAAGGGTACAAAAAAGGATTTTCACCAAGCTAGAGAGTACATGAGAGGATGTATGCAAAAAAAAATTAAACATGAGGATTTATCACAAGCCCTATGGTGCACTGGAGGATCATTCCATTCCCAATAAGCTACATAGGTGATTGTCCCAATAAAAATATGTGATGAAATTATTCATTGGTATAATTGAAATATAATTTTTATTCTTATGTTTATTCCAAACTCTTATCTCATAATATTATGCTATAGATTTTTATCAATCCCTCATGATTAATATCTCTTTATTTATGACACTTTTCTATGTAATATTCTTGTTAGTTTATGGTTAAATTTCATTATATCATAATATATTGAAAAAAAGTATTATTTTATTATATTTGAAAAATAAATTTCTCTCCGGACCATGATTCCTCATATGATTATGTTTGAACCCTTGATGACAGGATGATATGTTTTAATTGACTGAGAATTTCATCTCCCCGTATTTATTATGTTCTCCTTCCATGGGATATGAAGATAAGTATAACTTATTATAAGTTTAAAAGGTATAAATGAGTTGTTTTATTATAGGAAAATATTCGCAAGTATCGTAAATTTAATTTACTATATATCCAATCCTAAAAAAAATTAAACCATTTTTTCTTGGAATTGTTTGATTATTTGTTAATATTACTGTTTAATATATAGAAATTTTAAAAAATAATGAAATTTTTAGCTTTGGTTCCCAAAGTTGGTATCAGAGAGGGGTTTAGTTATATTTGAGGATGTGAGTAGTTATATTTTTGTTTATGGTAATGTAAAAATTACTGGAAACTCTAGGAATAAGGCTAAGATATATGTGTATATATAGGATAACATCTTGTAGTTCTAGAAAAGTAGAGATTGTGAATTTTAACTTGATAATACATCCCTATGCATATATATATTTTAATGTGGATGTGATTATGGCATAGATTTAGCTTGGTATAGTCACACTAAAAATGCTAGTTTAGAATCAACCTAATCATTACTGTGGTGCAATATGGGTGGGACGGAGACTCCACCCCATGCTAGTATCACTTTAGGGATTTTCATTGGTAAATTCAATTTCTTGTTAAAAACCATTATGAAAGAATAAATTTATGAATAATTTAATGTAATAGGTTATGAAATATTAATGAACCCAACATAAATAAATATATATTGAACAAAGAGTTATTTATATTCTTCTAAATTTTAATCAAATGGTTATGAAGAGTAATTCATTTTGAGGATGAGCTATTCATGTGATTATTCCCCTATGATTCTAGAACCAGTATCAAATTATTAACACTTTTAGGTTTTTGTAGTTGATGATGAAAAAAAAGAACCATGATAATGATATGTTCCCTATAAAATGAATATATTTTCCCATGAGAAATATAATTTGATACGATCTCAAGTAATAAATATTAATATTTTTATTAAAAACATGAAGTTAACAAATTTTTTGAACCCTCAAAATAGGAGAAAAAATTTGTTTCCAAAAAGATCTTATCATTAGGAATATGGAGTAATGAAAATTCAAAATTTAAAATGTAAAATATTTGATAAGGATCCCCCAAGGGACTGTCTTGAATGGATAAGAAGATTATTTATTAATAGAAAAGGAAGAAATGAATTGATACTTAGAGATGAAAATTGAAGAGTTTGGTTAAAATAGTAATGGGAAATATATTTTATCATAGGTTAAAAGTAATGGTTCTATGTTATAAATGTTTCTAGATTGGAAATTATGCTAATCAATTATCAAAACCATGGGTTAAATGTATAACAAGGGCGGAAAACATCCAGAATTTGGAAGAGATTATTGAAGGACAATAATTGAATTCGATATGAAAATTGAGGTAAACTTATCAACCACTCCATAGTTATAAATGTTTCATGTTATTTTAGTTCTAGTGACTATTTTATATAGAAGAAAATTTATTAGACGTTAAAATAAAAAACCTAATGATTTGATATTAGATCAACAATGAAAGAATTTTTTGTATTTTATCCCACGATAATGTATATAGGAATATGCCTGGTAATTTTCTTATTATCCTTACATTAAAGAATTTAATGTGATTTTGGAAAAGTAACAGCTATCTATATAGAGTGTATATAGTAATTAAAAAAATAGAGAAATTACATATTGTATTTTAAATAATATAATCATGATATATTTGTTTAATTATAATAATCATATATCTAGGAAATGCTATTATATTATAGGAGTTACAATACCTAACCATGAGGAATTTTTAACTCAGATGATTTGATATATATTTTTTCAGGACTGTAATATTCCATGGTAAAAATAAACATCTCCAATGTTTGTTGATATTAATCTAGAAAATATATCATAACCCATTCATATCTCTTAAATACAGTTAGATGGTAAGAAATAATTACATTTCTCTGTGAACTATTAATGTAGGTGGGATTCAAAACAACATTATTTTGAAATATATATATTTTTCTAAATTAATACTATAATCAATATATTTATCTACATGAAACACCAAAGAAAAACTTGCTACAAAATAATTCTTGTTATGAATTTTAAGAGTAATAAAACATCATATTGATAAAAAATTATATCGATTACATATTGAATTAAAAATATGATTAAAAAAACATATATTTTTGAAAATATAATTTAAAAAAGTACACTTTTTAAACATAATGAAATATTTTGTTAAATTTATTTTTATAAATTTTAAAATTTAATTTTACAAAATAAACATCATTTTTTAATTGCCCATATTGAAATTTTCTAATGTTGGCTTTTTTTGTATTTTTATGAATAAATTTATTTTTTGGTGTTCAATAAAAAAATAATGATTTTGTTAATACCAACACTTATACCATTATCATAATACATGATTCGCATTTAATCAATTGATAATTTCTGAAATAAAAATATATAAATTTTAAATATTTTTTAATATTCTAAAAACTCTATGATGAACACATAAAACCCATGTTTAATATTTTGGAAATATAGGTATTAATTTACACTAAAACGTTTTTTTGTACACTTATATAAAAAATAAGTTTTAAAAACATGTAGAAATTGAATATGAAAAAATGGATTTATTATTTAATATCAAAAAAATAATGTAATTTAACAAGGTAAATTATGTTTTTTCGAATAAATGTATGATTACTATAATTAATGTTAATGTCTAAAAAATTGGTAAAACTGTGATTTCAAAATAACAGTTCATTATTATTGTGTTTTTTATAAAATAAAATAAATTAATATCTATAAAAAATATCTGTAATATAATTATTAATCATGTATATAAATATAAAAACAAATATTTAATTAATAATCAAAAAAAAGTATATTAAGAACACTTAATGGGGAAAACAACATTATTCTACAAAATAGATTTTCAATATATTTTATGATTGAATTTAAAATTGAATTATATTTCATTTATAAAATTAATTAGACTATATGGATTTTAAATTTAGGTTTTTATGACAAGAAATTTTACAGAAATAACAAATTATAATTTTAATAAAATATCAACTAATTAGGAGAAAATGTGCTACCATGGTAAAAACCAAAAAATGGTAAAACATAAAAATAATGGTGTAAAATCTATTTTAAATGATTAAAACAAGTGTAAAATGAATTTTTTAATTCTTGTAAGACCTTATATAAATTGTAAATCTAGTTATTTAATATTTTTGATCCATTCATGCTTGAATTGTGGCAATCCATTATTGGAAAATAAGGGGTTTTCAGTGAAGTGGTATTTTAATCACTTATAAAATGTGAACACTTCCACCACTTCATGATAACATTATTACATTAAGATTTGTCTTGAAAAATTCCAATTTTATTCATATATAATCTTAAATCCTATTCAAAATCATTTCCCTTTAATTATTTATCCGATTCCCTTAATTTCCAAAGAGACATTCAAGAGAATGTTTATGGTCCCAACATGAGTATTTCATAATCCATAATGCTATCTTATTATTTTATCCACATCCCATAATATCTAAATATTAGTAATTTAATGAAATTTGTATCATTATTAAAATGGATGGAAATTATATTATTATAAAACCATTGTTTATTCATTTTATTTAACTTAGAAAAACAAAAAAAAATCATTTATTATGGATTTTCACGGACTTCTACGAAGACAAAACAAAATTTTATTATTTTTCATCCCACCCTTTTTTGGATTGTAATAAGGATGGATTTTTAGAATTAATATTATTACTAATTAAAAACTAAAATTTGTAAATAATTATATATTATATACATTTATTCTCCCCCATTTGTTGAGAAATACAGTCATTAATCATGTGTATGGTAGACTACAACCTTTCTAAAAAAAATATCATTTGATATCACTACCCATAAGGGAAGGTTATATAAATTAATTTAATGAATATATAAGATATATTTTAATTTTTTAAGCTTCATTAATTTTATATTAACTTTATATAAAAACATATCCTCTCTCATAAAATCATTCTAACTGGATCTCATTTATATTAGTCATACTAACATTGGGAATGATGTTTTCATGTTTACATCATGCATGAGTATGGAATGTTACAAAATACTAATATCATAAAATGAAAATTTATTTAATATCTTTTAATGATTCTATAATGGGGTTATTATTATTATATATATTAATTATAATGATCTCAGCTCCATTAACCCAGATCTGTGGCCTACTTTATTAAATTGGTATAGATACAAGGGGAAAAATCCTGAAGTAACAATCAATTTAGTAGTTTGAGTAACTAGATAAAAACGTTAATCCAATTTTACATATGGGAATGAAATAGATAACATAGTAATGGATAACATTCAGTATCATGGAACTCATTCCATATTTTGTTTTTTAAACCTGGGGAGAGGAAACATAATAAGGGCAAGATGAAATAAATTGCAAGTGTTACATACAGTAAAATATTATAAAGAACCAATAAATCATAATAAATATGTAAATGAATGTAAAAAACATATATGAATGTTTATTAAAAAATTAATAGTCATAATCAGATAAGTCATAATCATTATAAAGAGGTAAATAACTAAAACTCATGTCATTTAATCAATAAACTAAGAATGTAGTGTATACAAAAATGATATGATAGAAAAATATTCATGGACAATAATTGAAAATGAATTAAAAATTTATTGAAGGATTAGTTATTTTCTTTCACGATCTTCGGCATCAAGTTACATCTACCATCAAGTCTGTTAACAATGCAGTTTAAAACTAATGGGTAAAAATCAATCTAATTTAGATAACTCATTTTTCTAATGAAACATGTCGATATATCATGGGGATATATATAAATATTCCTAACCCATATCTTTATTTAGAAATAATTCCTCATATATCAAAAAAAAATTTTAGTTTATGAATCAATATTACTTATAATTAAATATCCATATTGAGTAAAGGATACTGATTTATCAATATTCCCAAGATTATTCAAATAACATTCAATATAATGATGATATGTAAAATAGTATACAGATTATGAAATAATCATATAAATAATTATTTAATATTCATATTGAAGATAAATATAATTTCAATTAAAAATGATCACCAGAAATTTATTGTTTCAATACAAAGTTAACAAGCACAAAAAAATGTGAGATTGTATGATAACTTTTACCACTAGGTAATTTTTCAAGTCAATTAAACATGGATGAAATAATTAAAATATTAACCTAAAAATTGAATTATTAATTAATATAGATATTACATTTCTGATTGGTATTACATAACCATATAAAATAACTTTGGTTCATAACATTACAATATGCCTCAATGAAGGGAAATTGAGATGATGTCACATACCTCACACTTCTATTTGGTTGAGTATGATTTAACCTCCTGTATAATAGTTATTATTATTTTATTAATTTATCTAAAAACTATATTCATATTTATAATATCATATATGATGAACTTATAACTTTTAACAGCTCATTTGTTAATACTATTTCATTTTTTTTTTATTTTTTCATTTTTCAATTTTCTTGTTTTCTTGTTTGATCATACATATGTTTCATGAATGTTTTGGTCCAGGAATACATAAATTTTCCTCATCATCTGGAAAAGAAAATTCATATTATAAATATCTCATTGACTAATTATATAAATTTTTATAATCATTCATTATTTTTGTACATTGAAAATGAACCACATCACATCATCAAGATAGTAGTTCGTATGTGTGCACAAGTGACGACATCGTTATCTTAATGAGTGAAAGGGTAAATAATTGGGTGATAAATTAATCTTAAAAAATTTATATAATGACCTATATATCATATATATTTTAAAAAAATTACTATCTTTTCTTGTTTGTTTATTTGAAATATATATCACAATCAGTTCAGGAGGCAGTAGATTTTTATACACAAAAGAAACTTTATGGAATTTTAAAAGGATTGCAATTCAAGACATTATATACAGTATTATAATTAAAAAAGTATAATAATATCATTTTTATCATATATATGTGTTAAAACTATCATTATATCTATCCTTTGAATGCGGTGATAGAAAACTAATTATATCGGTTCATGAGACGATTGTTCTCCATTCACATGAATGAGAGTTTGTTACACTATTTGATGAAAGTGGATATGGATATAGGTTATACCATTGAAACAATAACATATAAGTATATGGTATATACCGATGTTATTATACAATAATGACTATATACGATTTTAATGAGGTTGAAGAAGAAATAAAATGGAAACACTCATTTAAGAATGGTACATCTTCTTCAAAAACATCTTATGGTTTTCACAAAAAATCCTTACCAGTATGAATTTATGATAAAAAATGAAAATAGGTTGTTTTTGTAGGATTAATAATTTTATTTAGGACTATAATGTTCATAAATATATTTTTATAAGTGTCATGAAGTGAGGATAGGGGGTGACCATTTATAAGTGGGGGAGAGGACACACATGGAATATTTGAAAAGAATTACTTAAAAACATGTTTTTATCATGTATAAAGCATAAAAACCTAGAAGTATTAATCATTATTGATGATATGATCTAAATATAGCCATAAATGGGTGTTAGAAATGATTTTATGTAATTTTTAACCATTACTTTCATAGTTTTACCCCTGGAAAATTAGTTTTTACCTTAACAATGATAATTCATATTTTCTTATTTTACTATTAAAAATGGTAAATAAATAATTTTAACATATTAGTTAATATTAATTATTATTTTTATGAATTTGAAATATTTTTTTTCGAAATTATATTTATTTAATTTTCATAATCCAGTTTTAAATTATATTCATCAAGATAGTGAAAAAATGGGTTTTTATTGAGAAAATTCTCATAAGAATTGAAGGTTTTATCATAACAAATTAATATGAAATTGATTATATAGAGATAAATTTTATTGATTATAATAATAATAAGATAATTTTACATTAAAATAAATTTTAAATTTAATTTTTCATTTTTCATAATTTAAATGAAAAACATTCTAAAAAAAATTTACATTTTTGATATTCACTAAAAAGTGAAATTTTTCAGAAAAATCCCAAAAAAATAATCCTAAGTTAATTTTAATATAATAATTTCAATAATTAATTTTATTTTATGAAATAAATATCCAATAATTTTGAAAAATTATTTTTATCACAAAGGAACATAAGGTGAGGAAACATTTTTCTTTGAAAAAAGTATCATTTTTCAGATAATATTACATTTTTCCTTTAAACACATATTATCTTATTTTCATCCAATACATATAAATTTTTTTAATTTTATAACTGTACAAACCATATATTTTTTCAAATTTACATTTTATTATTCTTATATTTTACCTTAACTGATAGGTTCTAATGACCATATTTAGATAATATTTTAACAGATTATTTTTATTTAAATGAGGTATTTCATGAATTAAAAGATATTAAAGCGATTGAATTTAATTAAAATGAAATAAATTATAAATTCATGTGGTGTTAAATAAATACCTCCAAAAAAAATTCATCCTAAAAATTTCATTGGCATTTCCTTCTAAACAGATGGTTGAAAGTCTTATATCATCTTTTAGTTCCCACATTCCTTTCTCTACATTCTGATTTATCAAAAGTAAATTTAAAGGATGATTTATCTGATTCCTCATTAAATTCTATATATTATCAATAATCAAGATGAGGTCATCATATTATTATATATATTATTACAATTATATTTCATTAGTGGTGAGAACATGTGTTTGGTCTAGAATGTAGTTCCTTAATAATGATATACGAAACACATCATGTACATTTGAGAGACTTGGTGAAATTACCAATGAATAACTCATGGATCTAATACATTCCATGTTTTTAATGGTTTTTATGTCCATGGGGCATAGTTTACAATAATTAATAAACCTTAAGAAACCCTTTCATGGAGATACAATAAAGAAATTATGATCTCCCTCACGGAATTCCAAATCCTTCCTCCCGTTATTGACAAAACTCTTTTTCCTACATTGAGCTAGTTTAATGTTATACTAAATAGACTTTACCATTACAATTTTATATTTACAAAACTCAGGTCAAAATATTACATTCACCAATATCATCCCAGAAATTTGGTGTATGACATCTCTACTAATATAATTCTTCATACGTCACCATTTGAGTACTTGAATAGAAACTATTGAAATAGGAAAAAATGTAAATACAGCTTCCATATTCCATGAAATTCAAGTGATCATAACCTTAACATGCCTTCCATTGTTTGAATAGTTCTTTTGGACATTCCATCAGTTTGAAGATGGTAGGTGCTCCTCATATAAAACTCGATATCAAGGTCCCTCTAAGGACTCTTCCATAATTTTGATGTAAAAACTGCATCATTATCAGATATGATCAAAATAGGCAGACAATGATTTATTAAAAATTAATTATTATATATCCTTATGAGTTTCTAAAGAGTTAAATATTATCTTATAGTGAGGAAATGTGAATAATAATTTAGGCAATCAAAGATAACCAATATTACATTATTGTTTATGGGTTTCTTTGGTAGTCTTATAAAAAAGTCTATAGTAGTATCATCCTATTTATATATACGAATACAATGAATATTCATGAATCCTTGTGGATTTTTTCTCATATCATTCAATTATTGATAAACCAAATACCTGCTACATAATCAAGAATTTATAGCTTCATGTTACCTGAAAAAAAAATTTTCCCTCAAATATCTTTTCATATTTTTGTTACAAGGGTGTATAGAGAAGTTATAAATTTTATCATCATCAAAAAAATATATTTTCTGATCCGGTATAGATGGAACACATAATGTATTTCCATATTTCATTACACCACCTTCACAAATAAAATCAACTAATTTACAATCATTCAACGATGTAATTTTCTTTTGAATGTTCTGATCATCAGATTGATTCCTGTTTTTTTTCTAATAAATATGTCTTCATAATTATTATAAAATAGAGTGATTTTTCTGCTTACTAAATAATTATGATATCTATATTTAAAAGATCCATGAACATATTTTCCCACTCTATAAATATTTGGGTCAAAACTCTATGATATTTCTTACTCAATGCATCTTCTACCCTATTCCCTTTCCCATAGTGGCGGTGTTTTGTGTAATCAGAAAACATTTGTTGGTATATCCATTCCATTTTTCCAATAGATTTATTTTCATGTAAAGGTTGATTTTATGAATTTATGATCCATATATATCTCACATATTTATCTATAGAGAAAATATCTCTGTATATTTAAATAAAATTTATATCTATCTACCAACTCATGTTCATGGTTTGAGTAGTTCTTCTAAGGAGTACTCAATTTTCAGGATGCATATGCAATAACATTATCAATTTTCATAAGGAAAAAACCAAGACCCGTCTTTGATGCATCACAATATATCTAAAACTAATCATTTCTTGATGGTATAGTCATATTTGATGAATTGACTAATATATTAGTGAGTACATTAAAACATTATTCACATTCATTTATAAAAAAACATAACACATTTACATTCTATCATGGTTATCATATTATCCAATTCATTGACATTCTAAACGAGTCAGTAATAGTAACATTCTCGACAAATGAAACTACATAACTCTATTATGTTCATTGGTGTTTTCTATTATATGACAAAATTTCACAATCCCTCCCATCATATATACCCCTCTTGGGATCAGAATGGAGAAAGGGAGATAATGACCTCTTAGTACCACCTCCAGTGGGCCCCATAGTGGTGACCAACACCAAGGGTATACAATTTGACAAAATGGTAGGAATTACCATTTTAAAGAAAAAAATTATCGAGAGATAAGATAGTCCATCCCAAAACAACTCCATCTAATACATATAAATGAAATAAAAAATCCATCCCACATTCATGTCTAAAATAAAACTGTTACAAATACAATTAAACTCCAATGTTAAAAACCAAATGCAAGGTTAAGCAATGATACATCAACTATCCCAACATCTGAGCTTTTAATGACCAAAATGGTCCCTGTAGTCCACTTGTAAACCTGTAAACAGCTTAAAAATATAGGGTGAGCATACAAGTATACTCAGTAGTAAATATAAATTTTATCATTCACATGTGAAGGAAATATACTAATGCTCATTTGGGAAACAAGTATAACCCAACATCACCAAACAAGTGCACTAGTCACCCCACCGTCACCAAGGAAGACTCACTAAATAATAAATGTCATGTAAGGTAATATAATTCAAATAAATGAAAGAGTACCCTGCACTACTTTTCACTAGTTTAGCCACTCATTCCTATTGGAAAACATCTTCGTTCTCCCACCTCTTCTGAAAGAAAAACATCACAACCCACCCACACATTCATAAACCCCAAAAACTACATCTTATCCCATTTCCTAGGCATATATCCATATATCATCCCTGCCATATACACCTAGGCCACTACCACATCACATCTATCCCACAATCACCTAGGCCACAACCACATCTGGACCCACCCATAGTCAATTAAGAAACTACCACATTGCACCCCACCCACAGATTGCTGGGCTACAAATCACTCCTCACCCTGAAGATACCTGGTAAAGAACAACACAT
Source organism: Viscum album (assembly GCA_963277665.1). NCBI lineage: Eukaryota > Viridiplantae > Streptophyta > Magnoliopsida > Santalales > Viscaceae > Viscum > Viscum album. Next base: position 1,630,785,592 of record OY728159.1, read on the forward strand.
CTCATTCCAAAGAAACTAGGGAAATAAAAACTCATCCACATACACTTGTTCATCTAAAACACAACCTTCCAACAGAATCTTGGACTATCACCGCTAGGAAGATAGAGGATGGAACAACTTGTGGCCATCCATCCATCCTCCCACAAGGATGTTTGGGAAAGACACACTCTCTTGTGATGATGTGGGTGGTCAACACCTACTAATCAACTAGGGTGGGTGTATATTGAAATCACAAATAAAATACATGTATATACATATAGATACCAATCACTCAGAAGAACCTATGGGTTCTAAAGAAAATAACCAACACACAACACTTCCAATGTTGCTACTACCTGTAAATTCACAATATCACACAACTATTTACAACCCACTCATGTTCCAAACCCATTTAATTTACTGATAAAAATTTTATTAACATCACCAACCCAATCCATTTCCAAATTTTTTTAACCCATTATTTATTCATTTATTTCATTATATCCATCCAACTACAACATCCAACACACAAAAAGTCACAGACAAAAAGTTACACACAACTACATCTATCACCACATCACCGAACAAATCAATTGAAAATACAATGCACAACACTAATCATGCATTTCTAAATCACTCAATCTCTCAACAATATATTCAATTTCATGGTCAGGTTGATGATTCATCTACAAGTTCATTAACTACACTGCCCAAAACTTCACACAACATGTACCCCTTCTTCTCAACCAGACCATTGAACAAACCAGAGTAACCTCTCTTGTCATAACATATCCATCTATACCTATCCCACACAACACATCACACCAAATTCCAAATAAAAACACAATTCTAGATTTATCATTGAATTCCTCATTTAATTTCACTTTTTAATTCTGGGGTTAGCTCAAAACTAGGTAATCATGTAGAATCTGTTTATTATCTAAGTGTACATGATTTACCAATTCATTATAAAAGTTTTCAACAATAACCAAACAAAATTAAATCTACTTAGTTCACAAACATGGACCACAAGAAGTCATGATTTTTAGTGGGTTGTTTATCCTGTATAATTCTAAATATCTCAATAACATCAAGCTACAAAACATGCAATTTGAATCCTTCTACCACTTTCAATTTCACTATATTGATTCTTATCTTTGATTAATATTTAAGAAGTATGATCCATAGGAATGAAAATGTAGATCCCCTCAACATGATGCACAAATAAACACAAATAATAGAATCCATTCCTTGAAGGGTTTTTAATGTCTTTTAATAAAAATGGATCACACAACAGTCCTCTATCTTATCTCTCGCAAGATCTGAGTCTACCCAGGGATTCCAGGACACCACCACACTGATCAACAACTAAAGAAGAACACATTATAAGCGAGGAATAATGTATTCCATCACATGGAATGAAGAGATTGAGTAAAGGAATGACCCAACGAAAATAAATCATTAAAATAAAGTAAGAACATACGTCAGATCAAATTCATATATCCATATATCAACGAGAGAATCTTAAAGATCAATTCTCATCAAAAGGGATCTGTAGAGAACTACATATGGGACTGTCGGTATTCCTATAAAAATAGAGAGCACTATACCCATAGGTTTTGTGAAAACCTGAGTTCCTATAATGTTTTATTACATTATTGAATCGGTGCATTACATGACGTGTAATCCTTATTATTATCATGTAATTACTTGAGTTCCAATTTCATGGAAAAACATTTCACCTCATTAACTATTTTATTTTTCTAACTCTGAATCGTTTTAGGCTATGGAAATACTCGGAAAAACCATGAAATTGAAGTTCACATTATGTAACCACATTACACCATGGGTAATCCCTCTACTTTTATCCTTTACTAGCTGAACTCTTCTAAACTCCTTTCAAGCCTCCTTCATACACACTAAAAAGACCATCAATGTAAGAAACTAGGACACTAATAGTTACATCACAATCCCCTCAAACGATTCCCTCCCTCGAGAATAAAAATTCAAACCCAAAAGAAAGAGGGGACTTAAAAACCTCCACATAAGATATCTCTCAAGGACCTCACCATACATTCAACACTAAAAACAACTAAAACCGTCAATTTTCAAAGATATAACACCCTACATTGTTCAAAATATATAGTGGAAACCTCCACTTCCAAGAAACATTCCACTTACACCTTCCAACCCAAACGATAATGAAACACATGACACGAGAAAAGCACCATGTCACCTAAAATACATAAATCAATGGATCTCATCTTCCTTGTCATAATACTATCTGCTCTGGGAGGAAATCAATCACCATCATGGGATTAATCGCATCATTGTTATTGTGTCTAGATTCGGAATCATGTCCTCCCCTCATCATATTTCAAGGCTTCATCACACATAATACTACTCAAAGGGTAATAAAATACCTCACCTCACAAAACAAATTTGTAACATCATATTACAATGAAATTTAAATAAAATAAAACTCAAAATAACTCCATATAGTAAGAACGCATCTGCGCTACTCACTCCCAAATAAATTCTTGTTGGCCACCTTGCCTCCACACCACACAAACCAATGGAATGGCCAACCCACATATCACCTTCTATCGACAATAATGGATCTCCACATGTCATTCCAAAAACATTATTTCATCTATGATGTCCAAATCTCCACATTTGATGACATGAAATTCATCTTGGTGATACTGACTCAACTAAGAGGTGCGAAAGAGGTCATGTACCCTATCCAAGTGAGATGGCAGTGCCAAATGCTATGCCATATCGCCGACTCTCCCCAACACCTCAAATGGGCCAAAGAACCTAAATGAATCATACTCCCAATCCCAAACATCTGCCTCACACATCGAGGGGAGACCATCAAGAACCCATGGTCTCTACCATCAAACTCTTAGGGCCTCCTCATGCGATCAGCATACGAATTATTTTGGTTTTGTGTCACTTTCTTCCTCTCTCGAACAAGTTGAATCTTCTTCTTCGTTCCTTGCACCAAATCCAAACTGAGAAAAGATGCATCTTCAACCAATGTCTAGCAAAATAGATAACGACATAGTCTCCAATACAGTGCCTTGAGTGGATCAATTCAAATGGAATATTGATATCTATAATTATAAGCGATCTCCACTAAGGTTAGGTGTTATATCCATGATTTGTCAATGTACATGATGTGAGCCCCCAACATATCCTCCATCGTCTAGATAGTCTTCTGTTCTTTCCATATTTTTGAGGATGAAAATATGTTTTGAGGCATAGTGGAGTTCCAAAAGAATACTACAATCTACTTTATACTCATGAGGTAAAACATGCATCCCGATATGAGAAAATGGTCCTCAAAACTCCATAAAACCTCATCACTTCTTCCACATACCTCATTGTAAAAGCATATAGTGCACCTGCCTCCTTAATTGATAAGAAGTGGGATTATTTCATCAACTAATCCATTATCACCTAGATAGAATTTTATTTTCCCCAAGCCTTGGATAACACTATGTGGAAATATTTTGAGATTTAGTCCCACTTCCACTTTGGGACATCCAAGGGATGCATCAATTCACCAAGAACATGGTCCATGGCCTTCACCTCCTGGAAAAACAAACACTTTTCCAACAACTCTACCACTTCTCATTTCATCCCAGGACACAAAATTTTCATCCTCAATCCATGGTACTTCATGGAAACTCTTGTGTGTACCACAATGGGTGATACGTGAATGTCACAGTGAACTTCACCACTCATCGCCATCGATGAAAAGAAATTCACTAGAAATAATATCTACTTCTGACCACCCTCTGACCATCCATATGGAGCATAACCATGGAGAATGTGATTATGCCACACCTTCATCTCTGTGTCTCCAAACTAGGACTCCTCCACCTACTGTATAAGAAAACATTTCACAATCATCTAAAACAAATAACCTCTACTGTTTTCTACCTTTGCATCTAGGTTAAAGGATTATAGTTACTCCATCACCTACCAATAATCCGTAGATTCCTAAAAAACCACATTATGCAACATCCTTCTCAACTTATCGGTGATGGAATTCCCCTTTTATAAGGGTTATGAGATCTAATAATCATAGTCTCGATGAAACACCGTCCACATCCTCTTGTAGATTCAGATCATTATGGGAGAAAATATACTTCATTCACTTATGGTCTGTGAAGACAAAGAATAATTCCCCTCCGAGGTCATGCCACAACTACATCAGCATGAAGACAACATCTACTAACTCGATATTTTGGGTCTCATAGTTACATTTTTTGGGACGCAACATTCTTGAACCATAAAAGATCAATCTTCATTACTGAATCATCATGAATCCCAAACCTATGCGGGAAGCATCACAAAAAACCTCAAACATAACCCCTTTGTTCGGTAATTGGTTCAATGTAGTACTAACCAATATTACTTTTAGATAACTACAAGCTACCTTCTATTACTCAATCCACACATAATCTTGGTGTTTTCTAATTATCATAGTCAACAGAGCTGCAACTTGAGAGAAATTGGGTACAAACCTCTTGTAATATACCACAAGACAAAGAATACTACGAACCACTACCGCATTCACGGTTGTTTCATGAGAAAAAAAAATAGAAAATTCTTTGATGGTTCCACTTTTACCCCCAACTGTGACATGACCTGTCCAGAAAAATGCACCTCCCATATCTAGAAATTATAGTTAGGAAAATTTCCATAGAGATGGTGGCATCAAAGAACATGTAAAATGGTTCTGAGATGATCATCATTCTTATCCTCTACATTTGAGTATATTGTGATGTCATCGATGACTAAGATGGAGAACCAATCTTGGATCTCACTAAAACTGGAGTTCATGAGCCCCATGAACAAGGATGATGAATTAATAACATTCAATTGAATGAATACGAAATTGAAGTGACCAGACCTGCACCTGAAAAAAGTATTTAGGATATCTCCCTCCTTCATCCTCAACCAGTGATATCCAAACCATATATTGATCCTAGAAAAAACGATTTACCCTCTCAAATAGTCAAAAATATCTTCTATCCTTGGAAGAGGCTAATGCTTCCTGAATGTCACATGATTCAGAATCCAGTAGTCTATGCATATCCTCAGACCACTATCTATCTTCTTTGTTAAAAACAATGGAGAACCCCATTGTGAAACATTTGTCTAGATAAAGTCCTTAATTATATCATCAATCTAAATCATCAACTCCCAAAACTCCGAAGGCATCATACCAGAAAGATCCATTGAAATCAGAGAAGCATTGGGAAACATGTCTATCCCGAATTCGACATCACATTGATGGGGAAGCATCAAAACATCCTCAGGTAAAACATATAAGAAATCCCCAATGACCCTAGTAACTTACACTATCATAGAATCCACAGATTCTACTAATAACTCATCCAACAAAGAAATAAGGGTCTTCATACACCGACTGTACACCTGATAGCTCTGCTCACAAATGAAAACCACATGCCACCCTTCTATATCAATAAACATGACTATCCTATAGAAACAGTTCTTAACTATATGTATTAAAGAAAACTAGTCGATGACGACAATAATATTTTATGGCTGCATCTTTAGCATGAAAATAACCCCATGGGATTCATGCAGTCCCATCATCAATGTATACTTCCAGCAGACATCAAACAAGTTGTTCTGGCCTCTAACTAGAGTACTTAACACAATCGGTACAAGAATACTCTCTATATCTACTCCTAGATCATGGTCTAGAGTGTTTCCAAAAAATTACTATGAAGCTCCAAAATTAGACAAGTCACAAGAAGAGTACTAAACAAACTGATCATACCTCTAACAATATCTAGCCCCACTGAAACTGTTATCTCTACTATGTGTAACGGACCAGACCTGGATCCTCTTCTCCAATGTTAACAACCATATTCATGACCACAAATATGTTTAGGTCCTTCAGGAACATCATAAGGTCAGTCTTTAACTACTCAATCACCTCTTGGTGGAGCATGAACATGTTGTCCCTGCAACTGAAATGGCCTGGCTGGAAGCTGCAGTAGACAAGGGTACTGAACCTATCCACCTCCACAATGTTGATCTCGAACTGTTACTTAGAACTGATTATAATGATGGAATCATTACCCATAGATGTGAAACCATAGTCCCATATTCATGGGAAAAAATGAACATCTAACAATAGAATTTTAGAAAATAAATAACTGTTGTCAACTACTAGCCAATCGAAACCTCAAAGGCCATAGCACCCGAGACCTTCCGCTGATAACCTAGCCCCTATAATAACATTTATGGATCCCCTATCATGGTATACATCCTTTAGATTGCATCCTATCAACCACCTATCAATTCTTATGATCCTTCAAATATATTGGCATCATAAAAGGAGTAACAATATACTGAATGGAAGGATGAAGTGCTTCCTCGAGAAACCCTGCACGAGACTCCTCATCTAAAAAAAATTAATGGAATGGTGAAAAAGATCCCTGATCATAATCCCATGTATAGTACCAAAATACTACACAATTCTAGGGAGAGTTACTCTTCCCTCTCCCCATCATTTATAGTTTACAAAAGGAACTTCGACCAGAAATCATTCTGATGTCGGCCCACAAAACATCTACCAAATTTTATTCTCATAGAAATAAAATCCTCTACTAATTCACAACTCCCCAAAATTGAATAATATTCAATGGGACCATGTACTATGTCAGTGCTCAAATTAGGCCAAAGGAAATCTCTAAATTTTACAGTCATCTTTCTTCTTCTACGTAAGAAACACTTCAATTGTACATTCCCAAATCATGTCATAGGAAATCACTCAATGCCCTATGCCACTGATCATCCACCTATACTATATCTACCATGTATTGATCAACTAAAATCTCATGTTTAACCTCTTCCACTTGATTCATGTGCACATGACGTCCAGATGCCATAACTAAAATGCAAAGAAGGCGTTCCTAAGCCTGAGTAGTATGGGATTTATGATTCATTTTATCTTTATCAATTTATTTGATTCATTGTATCAGTTTCAACCTTCACAAAACAACCCAAATCATATTATAAAACAATTAAATCTGATTCATATGCCTTTCCTAGGTCTCTACCCTAAAAAATTGCAGCGTCACTTGGTTTTTCAGTATGCTCAGAGACATTGCATCGGAACAAAGGGGGCCTAAAATCTCTTGTCCTATCCAGTCTTCACAAGCCTATGTCGCTCACCAAGGTCACCTAACATTTTTTCCCAAACTACCCATGAAAACCACACTATGTCAAAATCTAAACACTATAACATCTCTAAACCATCACCTATGATACCATTCTATCATGACTCCCTCCCTCCATAGATACCCCTCCTGGGCTGGTAATAATTAAAGGGAGATAGTTACCAACCAAATCCCACATCCGGTAGGCCCCAGGGTGGCAACTCTAAGGACCCAACCATAATCCTTACATAATATTGAATTAAATGAATAAATTAAATTGATGACCTTTTAAGGTTTAGGGTTTTAGAGAATTAGTCCATAACTATTACATCTCAAAAGATTACAACGAAGACAATTCTACTCTATCTGATGTTTCACAAAAACAAAACTCCTTAAATAAAACAAGAGTTCTATTTTTGATACAAATCTTGTTGAATACTTCCTTTATCTTACCCTTCTATATAACCTATGAAAAACATTTCAAAAACATGCGATGAGAATAAAAATATTAGTAAGGGTTATAAAATAAAGACGGAAAACATTATCCCATAAATAAATAAAAATCAATGAAACCTTTATTTTCAATCACAACATACCTTACGAAATCATAATATTTATGAATAACACACACAAATCATAAATCATAAAGGTTACTTGAAGAATCTACATCAAACATATATTATATCTATCACAACTACGTAGGGAGGTTTCCTTGGAATACCCATCACAGTATATTTCCTAAATCTCATAGGATAAAAATCACGTTTACCTCCATAACATTACCCAATGCATTGGAGAGCTGTCTTGGGCTCACCCACCCTAGGTTTATCACGGAACCACCCGTATATTAAAACAGTGCCCAATAACCATAACATAATCATCACATATAATGCATGTATAAAGGAAAAATAACATTTCTAAATTCCAATATATCAAATCAAGATATTTAAATAAACTATTCTTTATCAAATCATTTTCAAAACCATTTATAATGTGATTTTTGAATCAAAGTGTCCCATACCACATTGAACCTTTTAAAATAATTATCATTTGAAAACATTAATTTCCATAAAAATAAATCCTAAAACCCATTTTTAAAACATAGACATTATTGATAAATATTTATAAGAATAAATTATTAAAACATTTAAAACGATCTTTTTGTTAATGAGTTTTTTTCACAAAAATGAGTGATGCTGGAATACAAATTATTGAGGAATAAAATTTAATCAAAACATTATAATATCATGATAATAAAGGTAGACATGATATATTATGCCAAAGGAAAGTATAAACACCACATAAGAGTGAATTGATGCATCACAATAATGAATTCTCAATGGAAATGTAAATTGAGATGAAATCCCTTATAAAGATGGTATTCTTGAATTAAGGATAAATAAATCACATAATTATGTGTGAAAAATATAAATAAACCCAATATAGCAGGATATTAGTTTTAAAACAATCATAGTTCATTCACACATATTCATTGGAAAACATGTTCATGAAGTACAAGTTGAACCCGATGAATAGAAATTGGGTTAAGAGGTTCCCTTGTGAAAATTCGGCAGCCTAACGGTATCACTTTAAAATTTAGAAAATGAGTTGATGAGATAAAAAATAGAATATCATCACTTGGATATAAATTTTACATAAATAAGGATATATAGAAGAACATATCCTAACATAATAAGATTTAAATTAAAAGACATAACAAAAATAAGTCTTTTATAAAGAGGAGGGTGAATAGTTCCCTTACCAATTTGGTAATTTACAAAACATACACCACATGATAAAAGGATAATAAAATGAAGTGTTAAATACCCATAAATGAAATTATATTACATAAAGAGTAAAATCACGGGCTGTACATACACCATAAAAAGGAAATAGTGGCAAATATAGCATGAATCTCGCGGGAATAAAAAGTGAGATGAAACCCTTTACGAGATTGTAATCAACTGAGTCATATGAAAAAAAGTTAATAACAACCAAATGAGTCACAAAAAACCATGAATATAATGATAAAAATTATAATAGATATCTAATGTCAACACTCAACACACCACATGGAATGAATAGGTGGTGAACAATGGAAATCTCACAGAATTAAAATTTAGATAAGAAAATCCCTTACCTCATGTCCGACTTGACTCTACCATTCTTTAATATCATTAATAATAAACTAATGTTAATTTATATTTGTTTAAAAACTTTTTTCATGTTCATTATTCCTTTTATATCACTTATTACCATGTTATAATTATTATGTAATCATTTTGTTAATAATGTCCATTTTGTCTATATTTGGTACTTGAGTCAAAAATAGACACCTTATATTTACAAGTTTTCCATGTGGTCAGTAATCCATTATATCCAAAATTCTATTCATTATTAAGATATCATATATATCATATATAACCTGTATATACATGTATTTATAATAGTACATAACATTTGGAGGTAAGAAATGAAATTCACCGTTCATGGGGACGGTAAGCCGTACGTACGCATGAACGATATTTTCATTTCTATTTATTATTTTAATGGAATTAAAACAATATGATACATAGTAATATTATAATTATAGTATAATATCATATATATTATCCATAATTCCATCCTTTATACATCCCACATAAAGCATTAATGAGTCACATCACTTTGAGGGGGCATTAGTCCACACTTCCTCAAATGAGATTATCGTATTTACCCACTATGGAAATCAAATGGTGTGCCATAAATGGTCAGTAAAAAATAATATTGAAATCATAAACATAATATAAATATATCATATATAAATAAAGTGCCACAATAATGTTTACCATGAGATGCGGTTAGAGGTAATTGAACAATCATCGTCTCGTGAGGTGTTAGTTCTCCATCCACCGAAACATTATGTTCTTCACCCATTAGATAGAGGTGTGTCTAATTTTACTTCGAATAATTCTCATAAAAACTTTCTAGTACATTGACGATAATGGTTTTGTTACAATGGAAATTAATAAAAAGATTTTAGTGGTTGGAGAAGTAAAATAAAAGAAAACAAATTAAGAGAAACTGTTACCTTTAATTTGGGTAACTCCCTTCTGTTTTACCCAATGGAACTCTAAAAGTGACTTTTACTTAAGTTAAGTCTTCTAAGTAGAGGATAGGGATTTATGGATCTTAATTGGGCAGATTTTGGATGAGAAAAAAATGCTTGAGAGGTGTGTGGAATTTGATAAAAGTGGTATCCTTTTATAAGTGAGAGAAGGGGCTCTTTGGGAAAGTGTGAAAAAATTACATTATTATATACAAATAATCCGTTTATAATAATCCAAAAATCATTATAGTAGACTATAAGATGACTAATGGTTGAAATAAAATCATCCAATAAGAATTAGACTTGTTTAGGAAAATATTTTAATCATTATAATCTTATTTATTTAAATGATTTATTAATGAGGTAAAAACTGCATCATTATTGTGTCATAAATAATTTTACATATTTGATTTCTAAAACAATAAAAAAAATACCATGATATAGGAAATATTTTTAGCTTTAAAATTAATATTTATAGTCAAAAATATATGTTATATTACCCCTTCAAAAAATAAATTTACTAATAGATATTTTCTTTTTTAATATTTTCCTTTATGTTAATGGATCTAAATTATCATTATCACTCCCACGTGGCTCGATGGAGTCCCAAAATCAACCCAAATATTACCATTGTCGTTAATGACTCAAAAAATATGTTTTGGACATGTGTTAGGGTAATTTTGAATTATTATAATATTCTATTTACCTTTAATTACCTTATTTACCTTTAACGGTGGTAAATAAAAGTCAACAGTTATTATTCACAAAAATTATCTTCCTATTAATGAACCACATATTACATCTTCATAACAACCATGTATGTCGGATTTTCGAAATTTAATTCACATAAGTTGTAAAATTTCATTTAAATGAAAAAATAAGTTTTTTTTACTTTTACTAATTGGTTTCACTATTCATCAAAATTGAAGTTTTTCTGAAAAATACCAAAAAATCAGCATAAGATATATTTGATATTCCAAATTAATAAATGATGTCCAGTTTTTCAAATTCAAAATAAAAATATTTCGTTATTTAATTTTAAAATTATTTCTCGTTGTTAAAACAAATTGTGTGTTTTTAAGAAACAATAACTATAAAAAGATTGACACTTGTTTATGTCCAATTTCAAAGGGGAATTAATTCAAATTATCAAATTGGATTAAATGGTAAAAATGTATTCTAATTACACATTAAAACTAATTAAAAAGATAATCTACCATATAAATAATTTAGATTAAAAGGCACTTTGAAATTAAAATACAATATTTTCTACTATTCATTAAAAATGTACTTTATCCGAAAAATACCAAAAAATACCAAAATTAAAATTTAATTTCCCAAATCAAAAGAAGAATTTTATTTCATAAAATAGAAAATATAGAAATGACCAAATCTATATATAAAGAGTGTTATACATTAAAAGGTGGGAAATCGGCAATTTAATATAAATTATGCTAAAAATTAAAATCATTCACATTTTAAGCCTCTAAATTTTATTGGATAAAAGTAAATACATCTAACAAACATGTATAATCACAATTTAGTGGGGATATTTCATTACCACCAATAAAATGGATAGGATTTAACTACCATTTAAAATTATAATATTATATTATTAGTGTGCAACGTAAAATTTCAATGAAACTCGTTGTTGAGTATTGGGTATGCTATTGAACATAGAAACCCCTTTGAATTAAAATTAATATTTAATTCACAAATATTAATAAATATGAAATATGTCTTATTCATTATTTAACTAATATGTTACATCCTTCCCCCTTTTGGGGATTTCATCCTCGCAATTTTAAAACTGGGCTTGGAAACATCATTAAAAGTCCCACATCAGAAAAAGAGTCAATAAAAATATCTCATTAAAATAAAGGAAGAGAAGTACAAGGGTCACCAGAGATGACCCATACTAGTATTCGATGTAAGAAAACATGTATATGGATGAGATAACAAACCAGCATGTTCTGATGGAGAGTGAAAGAATACATGTTTAGGAGAAAGTAATCCACTATAAAATCACAAACTTCTGATGGGTTAAACAATCTTTAATCCCCCAGTAGGAAAAGTTAATAGACAAGGTTTTTATTTTATGTTAAATTTAATTGACGAATTTATTTATGAGCTAAAAAAACATAAGAAAATATACTTACTTGTCATGTATACATTCATCTTTTACTATATTTATAACAAAAACTCATATTTTCTCAAAACGATGAGTATTCATAATGACTTTTTTCACATTAAGAGTGCTATACTAAACATTGAGAGAATAAAAAAAATCCACAAAAGATGAACTATATATTTCCCATGTCTTTAGACCATATCCAAAACCAAAATGGTTATCACCAGATTAGGTAATCACCAAAAAGTATAATCTTTAAAAAAAATAAAAACTACTCTTAATCTACAAAATTTGTTTAACAAAACCCAATGTTCAACAAAGGCAATTCAATAAACAATTCTCCCTAAAATTATTCCTATGTAATCCAAACTTTTATTGTAACCTAAATCTCATGAGGATTTACTTACATAGACTTCTAAGATACATCTTAACATTTATCTCCAAGTAACACCATTTACTCATAAAGTCTCATATTGAAAATGTAATTAACCTAATCACATATTTTCCATGATAGGTTAATCATTTTAATAAATAAATCAAATCATCATGTGTCTATAATAAAAACATAGATTCATAATAACTAAAATTTCAACCATTATTTCACAATTGAAATCCCATAGTATTCTATCTTCCTCAGGCATATAGTGTTTCCTCAAAATATTGATCATCTTCCAAACAACCATTATCAATTAATCACTAAATCATTTTTCTATACAGAGTATATCCATTTGATAAAACATAAGTTCCAAATTCAACTTATTCTTATTCTATAAAATAAATTTATTTAATTAATAAGTTATACGAACCAGCGAATTCAAGTAGGCTAGTGGTAGGCGATGCGCCCCTGTCACCCTTCGGTTGTGGGTTCGATTCCTACAGCCTTGCCGAATGTGACGGGGTGTCACCAATCCTACGTGTTGTCCTTTTATAAAACTCAAAAACATCCTTAACATATTTAAACCTCAATGGTTTTATTATACATCTCATTTTAATCCAAATTCATTATGATCTCAACATATTAATTCTTGAAGTCTTATTTCCCACCATATGATAAAATAAAACAGTCCCCAAAATGAAGAACATCATACCTAGATCATGGTGTCCATTCGGTTTCATCGTCATCTTGTTCATGTAGGTAGAAGGTCCATGCATTGCAATAATGATTTAGAGATCCTTCAAAATAATTTTCTTCCTCCATCCAAATACACCTTGTACAACGTGGTTCATATGGGTGTTCATAGAAAAACAGTTTTGTAAAATAATCATGTATGTCATATAATTTTAAAACATCTGATAAAACAATATTTCAATAAAACAGTTGAACCGTATTTGATTTGAAACTTTCATTTAACGATCCTCTTAAAATTCCTAAATTATATACAGAGAGACTATATTTTAAAATCAAATATAAATAGGTTTCACAAGGTTCTCCTTCTTCATCACGTTTTTTAAAATAATATATGCTTCAAAATCATATGATAAGGTAAAATATTTGGAAATGCGTTGATAATATTTACCTTTCATGAAAATATGAGAATATTGTGAAAATAGTATTTTTCTAAATACGACCCATGATCCATGATGATAAAATGGTATAGTGGAGGCGTTTTATATCTCAAACAACAACTTTCAAGTGATTTGTATGCTAGAAAAAGTTTCACAATCATCCGAACATGACTTTGAAATAATTATTTTGAGCATGTCATCAGGATGAGATAGGAATGTCATTTTAGATCCTCCTCCTTCCATTCTTAACTAACATTCCTTGATCTTAAAAAGTTATTAAACAAGTATTTAATATAAATAATAGACAAAGGAACTAACCACGTGTCTAAAAAACTCTTAATCCCTAAAGTTGTCTAAAACAACTTCTGATACCAACTATAAGGATCCAAACATAAACCTTACATAATATTGAATTAAATGGATAATTCACATTGAGGATCTTTTTAGGTTTAGATTTTTAGAGAATTAGGCCATAAATATTACATCTCAAAACATTAAAAATAAAACACTTCTACTCTACCCAATGTTTCACAAAAACAAAACTCCTTAAATAAAAAAAGAGTTCTTTTCCCGATACTAATACTCTTGAATACTTCTTTTATCATACCCTTACTTAATACATGTGAAAAACATTTCAAAAACATTAGATGAGCATAAAAATATCAGTAAGGGTTATAAGATAAGGAAGGAAAACATTAGCCCATAAATAAATACAAATCAATGAAACCATATTTTTCAATCATTACATACCTTACAAAATAAAATGATTTATGAATAACACACAAAAATTGTATCACCCCAGGTAAATAATGAATATGAAATATTTATATCTATTCATATTTGTGAATAAAATATTAATATTACTTTAAAGGGGATGGTATGATCGATTGCGTACCCAATACACAACAACGAGTTTCTTGGGAATCTTACATTGCACTCTAATAATAAAATAATATTATTTTAAATGGTAGTTAACTCCTAGCCTTTATAATGGTGAGAATGAACAGAACTAACTACAAAATGATTATAAATGTTTTTCATATATTTTGACTCTTTACAATAAATGTTAGATGATTAAAAATGCGAATGAATCCAATTTTACGGGTAAACACTCTAATATTCATTAAAAGGCCGATTAACTGCCTTTTGATGGAGAACCTATTTTAAATCCACATTTTAAATTTTTTTGTGATATATTTAACAAAATGAAATAATTATTTAGAATCGGTAAATCAAAATTTACTTTGTGTAAATTTTTGGTATCTTTCTGATAATGTTCATTTTTAATGAATAGTGAAAAATGTTGTATTTTAATTCAAAACCTCATTTTGATCTAATTTATTTAAATGATTATATTATCTTTTGAATTGTTTTTAAAGTAATATTATAATATATTTTTACCATTTAATCAAATAGTGGTTGTTGGAATTAATTTCACTTTGAAATTGGACTTAAACTACTGTCAATCTTTTGATACTTATTGTTTCATAAAAACACGCTATTTGCCCTAACAGCGGGAATTAATTATTAAATTAATTAATGTAACTTATATGTTTTGAATTTTTTAAAATAGACATCATTTTTGAAATCGGAATATAATATATAGCATAGGATGATGTTTTGTTATTTTTCTGGAAAACATCAATTTTTTATGAATAGTGAAACCACTAAGTGGTACTTAAAAAACTGATTTTTCGTTTAAATAAAATTATACCACCACTGTGTTTTGAATTTCAAAGATCATACATACATGATTTTCATTAAGAAGTAAAATTTTGTTCAATGGGATTAAAATAATTTTTTGGTGAATAGTAACATATTAAGTTTTTAATCGCAATTAGATGTAATTAGTGCAATTTAAGGAAAAAATGATATTATAATGAAATGAAAATACCTAGAAACATGTCCTGAACTTATTGTATGTGTCATGGCCGACCAAGAAAATACATGGGCTAACTTGGTGACCCCATGGATCCACATTGGTATGAAAATGACATTATTATCTTTTTATTTAATGTTAAAATAAAAATGACACAAACATGAGTTGTTTTACTAAAACAATTTTTAAATGGGATTATACAAGTCAAATTTTTTACTGTAAATATTCATTAAAAATATAAAAAGATTTCATACATCATAGTATTTTTTATATAATTTTTAGACATTAAATAAATTAAATTATTTATGAGATCATGATGATGTAGTGATTACCTCATAATTTAACGATTTAAATAAAATGAAATGATAATGTAAAATCTAAGACATACACTTGTCAAAAACCTATTGGATGGGTATATTTCGAACCCTTATCACCATATCTACGAATTATATCAATGGGTGACCTTTTAAATCCGAAACTCATTTTAAAATCAAGTAACATTTCATTACTTTCCAAGAGTGCCCCTCCTCTCCTCTTATAAAACTCCCCCACCTCTACCACCTTACACACACCTCTCAAGATTTTGGCTCAGCCAAACCCTACCCATTTAATCTCTACACATCGCTCTCTTCATCATTGAATCCTCACTTTTGGAATAATCCTTTCCAAGGAACCCTTAGAGATTAAATCAAAGAGAGTTACCCGTTTTAAAGGTAGTGTTTTCTCTTGTGTTCTTATGTTTTGTTTTTCTTATCCAAACCCATAAACTCTTTTTATTATTTTCATTTGTAACAAAAACAGTATCTTCAATATACTAGGATATGTTTATGTGACATATTCGAGCTACACTTACACAGACCTTCGTCTAATGGTCAGAGAACATACTGTTTCTGTGGTTGGAGATTTTCTGCCTCACAAAACGATGATTGTTCAATATTATTTTAACACCTTTAAAGGTGGCCATTATGATGTCAATGTATTTTATATATGATATATATTGTATTTATGTTTACTATATGCTTCTGTATTTTATATTTAAAACATACCTTTATTCTTTTCATGTTGTGCAAATACGATATTTTCATATGAGGATGTGTGGACTACCGCCCCTTCAAGTGATGTGACTCGTACATGAAATACATGGAATATATAAAGAATGAAATTAATGAACATATGTGACCAATATAAAATATATATTATACGGGAATAATTATATATATATGTATCATTTATTTTTTAGTTCCATTAATACGACAAAAAAAATGAAAGTAGTGTTCATGCGTATATACGGCCTACAGTCACCATGAACGGTGCTTTTTGTTTTTTATCTCCAAATGAAATGGAATAGTATAAAATTAATATGTAATGGATATATATGATATTTTAATCATTAATACTATTCTGTAAATTATTTACTTATAACTACATGGGCAATCATTTTTCAAACAAGTTCATTTTTGACTCATGTACCAAACATCGACAAAAGCATCTGATATGAACTAAAATTATTAAAAAATTATTATAAAATTATAATATGTGATATGAACTGAATAATAATCTTTTTATGAGGTCCCTAGGAAATTATAAATTGACCAATGTTTATTATTCAGGAATATAATGAAACGAACAAGACAAGTCGTACTTGAGGTAAGGGATCCTACTCCTCTCTTTCTGTTTAAGTACACTCTTTTATGTCATTCCTTTTAAGATCATATTTCTTGTGATTGGGATGGTCTTTTATATTAATATTACTTTAATTTTTATGTCCATATTATGAGAGACCCTATTCTCTCTCATCAATACATTTTGGATGTTTTGAGTGGCGCTGTTAGGCTGCCGAATTTTCGTAAGAGATCTAACCTCTCTCTTTCTTTTTATGTACTCTCCATTATGTCACTTCTTTTAAGATCCTATTTGTTATGTTGGGGGATGTTATTTTATATTTCTCTTTCTGTAAACTTTATCTTAATATTATTAGAGACTCTATTTGATCTCACCAATCAATTTTTGTATGTTTTAAGTGGCGTCGTTAGGCTGCCGTGTTTTCATAAGGGATTTTTGATCTCACTTTTATTCCATTGAGATTTATGATACATTGGCCACAATTTCCTTTGAGTGGTGTATGTAATGACAATTATTTTACTCATTGTGTAATATACATTCATTTATGAGTATTTACATCAATATTGTATTGTCCTTCTTTCACGGGGTGTATGTTTCGAAAGATACCCATGTCGGTAAGGGAACCTTTCACCCTGCTCTTTTTAAGATACTTACTTTGTTATGTCTTTTAATTCACATACTATTATGTTGGGATATGTTCATATATATCCTTATTTATTTAAATTTTATTTCCAAGTGATGAGATACCCTTTTTATCTCTCACCAACTCATTTTCTGAATTTTGTAGTGACGCCGTTAGGCTGTCAAATTTTTGCAAGGGAACTTCTTAACCCAATTTTGATTCTTTGGGATAAACTTGTACTCCTTGAATATGTCTTTCTATGAATATGTGTGAATAACCTCTGATTGTTTTGCACTTTATATCCACTTATATTTGGTGTATTAGTTTGTCACACATAATTATGTAATTGATATATCCTTTATCGAAGGATACCTTCTTTGTAAGGGACTTTATCTCAATATACATTCATTGAGGCATATTTTGTTTTATACACAACCTTCTTTTATATAGTTTATAAACCCCTTTGAATTTTACGTTTATCCAAAAAGGAATCTTTTTTATATGAAGCGTTTTACTAAACGACAAAAGGGAATGTTTTTGTCGTACGTAGGCAGCGACAGCGACTTCTCCACCGCCGTGACCATTATTTGAGTTTCGACTTCTTCTACAAGCCATACATTATTTTTAAAAGAAAAATAAATACCATGTTTTACTTTTCATTTATTTTGGTGTTGAAAATGGTTTTCATAAGGATTTTATATCAATGTTTTTTATTGATATCTTGTGATTCAAAAGTGGAAATGTTATGTTTCCTTTATGCATGTTTTATATGATATGATTATGTTATGGTTCTTGGGAATTATTATGAAGACATGTGGTTTTATGATAAACTAAGGGCTGGATAGCCTGATATAGCTCTCTAATGCATTGTGTAATGTGAAGGGGTTAAACGTTATGGTTTCTCTGAAGAGATTTAGGGAATATACTGTGATGGGTATTCCAAACGTAACCAAGAGGGTTACTCCCTACGTAATAATGTTATGAATGCCTTACGTTACCATTATTTCTTATGATTTCTATGATTTATTCATGATTTTATGAGGTATGTTAAAGTTCTTAGGTTTTATGGGTAAAGTATGATCTCATTCATATTTATACATGTACTCATGTTTCCTTTCCATATTTTTATATCCCTTACTGAGCTTTTTATGCTCATCCCAAGTTTTTGAAATGATTTTTCATAGGTTAAGGGAAAGGTACATGATATGATGATAGTGTCAAGGACGTGTCTAGAAAGAATCTATGTTTTATTTTAAATATGTTGCCATTGATGGGGAAAAACGAATACTATCTTTTATGTAACCACTTTGTTTAAATGTGGAATGTAATTCATGATTTATGATCTAATTATCTAAAACTCTAAACCTGAAAAGATACTCAATGTGAATAATTCATTTAATTCAATATTATGTAAGGTTTAAGTCCGGGGTATTATATTAGGTATCAGAGGTCGGTTTAGATAACTTTAGGGATTAAGAGTTTTTGTTAAGCAAATGATTAGTCCCTCTATCTAATATTTCAGTTAAATCCTTGTTTTATAACTTTTTTCAGGTCAAGTAAAGTCGGTTACAAATGGAAGGAGAAGAATCTCAAATGACATTCCTATCTCTTCCTGATGACATGCTTGCAATAATTATTGCAAAGTCATGTTCGAATGATTGTGAAACTTTTTCTCCCATACAACTCACTTGCAAGAAGTTGTTTGAGATATCAAACACCTCCACTATACCTCATTATCATTGTGGATCATGGATTGTATTTAGAAAAATACAATTTTCACAATATTCTCATATTCTCAGGAAAGGTTAATATTGTCAAGGTATTTTCAAATATTTTACCTTGTCACAATAATTTGATGCATATTATGATTTTAAAAATGGTGCTGAGGAAGAAGACCCATTAGCAACCTATTTATATTTGCGTTTAAAATATAGTCTCTCAGCACATACTTATGGTATTTTAAAAGGTCCAATAATAGAAAGTTTCAACTCAAATTCTGTCCAAATATTTTATAGGAATCATGTATTATCAGATGTTTTGGAATTATTTCTCATACATGATTATTTTCCAAAACTATTTTTCTGTGAACACCCATATGACCCATGTTGTACAAGGTGTATTTGGATGGAGGAAGAAAATGATTTTGAAGGATCTCTAAATCATTGTTGTAATGCATGGGACTTCTACCTACATGAGCAAGATGACGATGAAACCGAGTGGATTCCATGATCAAGGTATGATGTTATTCATTTTGGGAATCATTTTATTTTATCTTATGGTGGTGAAATAAGACTTCAAGAATTAAGATGTTGAGATCATAAGGAATTTGGATAAAAATGAGAGGTATAAGGAAACTATTGATATTAAAACATGTTAGCGTTATTTTTGGAGTTTTATAAAAAGGACAACACACAAACCATGTGACAACCCACTGCGTCGGACAAAGTTGCGGTAATCGAACCCACAACCAAAGTGCAACTGGTATTTATCACCTACCACTGGACTACGTGAAGTCCCAAGTTAGTTTGAAAGATTCTTTTTAGTTAGATGATTTTATGAATTAAGAGTAAGTTGATTTTGAGTTATCTATGGAAATTTATTAACCTATCATGGAGAATATGTGATTAGGTTAATTACTTTTCAATAAGAGACTTTAAGAGCAACAGATGTTGTTTGGAGATAAATGTTATGATTTAACTTGGAAGACTATGTGACTAAATCCTTCAAATATTTGGGTTTCAATCTTAGTTTGGTTTACATTGAATAATTTTATGGAAAAATTGTTTATCGAATAGTCCTCGTTGAACTTTGGGTTTTGTTGGACAAATTTTGGAGATTAAGAATAGATTTTCTTTTTATAAAGGGTTATCCTTTTATGGATTATCTAATCTTGTACTAACCTTTTTGGTTTTGGTTTTGGATAGTGTTTAAAGCCATGGGATGTATATAGTTCTCTTTTGTTGATTAGGAGATTCTCTAGAAGTTGGTTATGGTACTCTTAATGTGTACAAGGCGTCCTAAATACTCGTATTTTGGAGAAAATATGAGTTTCTGTAAGAAATATATTAAAAGTTAAAAGTCAACATGATAAGTGATTATGTTTCCTTATGAATAAATTCCTCAATAAAAAGTAACATAAAACAAAAATGTTGTCTATTAAATTTTCCTACTGGGGAATCAAATACCATTTAACCCATCACAAGTTTGTGATTTTCTTGTGGTTAACTTTCTCCTAAACATGTTTTCTATCACTCTCCATTAGAACATGACCCTATGTTTTCTCCTCCATGTCCATGTTTTCCCAAATTGAATCCCAGTATGGGTTAACTCGGGTGACCAATGTACTTCTATTTCTATATTTTAAAGTGATTGTTTTACCGACTCTTGTTCTGATGTGGGACTTTCAAGGATGTTTCGAAGACCAATTTTAAAATTGTGAGGACGCAATTCCCAAAAGGGGGGAAGGATGTAACACCCCAAGTAAATAAAGAATATGAAATTTTTATATTTAACCATATTTGTGAATAAAATATTAATATTACTTTAAAGGGGACGATATGCAAGATGGTATACCCAATACGCAACAACGAGTTTTTTGGGAATCCTACGTTGCACTATAATAATAAAATAATATTATTTTAAATGGTAGATAACGCCTAGCCGTTGTAATGGAGGGAATGAACATAACTAACTACAAAATGATTATATATGTTTTTCATATATTTTTACTCTTTACAATAAATGTTATAGGATTAAAAATGCGAACGAATCTAATTCTATGCGTCAACATTCTAATATTCTTTAAAAGGTCGATTAACAGCCTTTTGATGGAGATCCTCTTTTAAATCCACTTTTTTAAAATTTTATGTGTTATATTTGACAAAATAAAATTCTTATTTAGAATCGGGACATAAAAATTTACTTTGTGTAAATTTTTGGTATCTTTCCGATAAAGTTCATTTTTTAATAGAATAGTGAAAAATGTTCTATTTTAATTCAAAACCACTTTTTAATATAATTTATTTATATTATTAGATTATCTTTTGAATTTTTTTAAAGTAAAATTATAATATTTTTTACCATTTAATCCAATAGTGGTCGTTGGAATTAATTTCACTATGAAATTGGACATAAACTAGTGTCAATCTTCTGATACTTATTGTTTCATAAAAACACGCTATTTTCTCTGACAGCGGGAATTAATTATGAAATTAATAAATGTAACTTATATGTTATTAATTTTGTAAAATAGACATCATTTTTTAATTCGGAATATCAAATATATCTTAGGGTGATGTTTTGGTATTTTTCGGGAAAACTTCAATTTTTGATGAATAGTGAAACCACTAAGTGGTACTTAAAAAACTGATTTTTCGTTTGAATGAAATTTTACCACCTCTGTGTTTTGAATTTAAAAAATCCGACATGCATGGTTGTCATTAAGAAGTAAAATGTGGTTCAATGGGATTAAAATAATTATTTGGTGAATAGTAACTTATTAAGTTTTTAATCGCGATTAGATGTAATTAGTGCATTTTAAGGCAAAAATGATATTATAATAAAATGAAAATACATATACACATGTCCTGCCCTTATTTGATGTATCATGGCCGACCAAGGCAAGCCATGGGTAAACTTGGTGACCCCATGGAGCCATTTTGGTAGGAAAATTACATTATTATCTTTTGATTTAATGTTAAAATTAAAATGACACAAAATGAGTTGTTTTACTAAAACAATTTTTAAATGGGGATATAAAAGTCATATTTTTGACTATAAATAGTCATTGGAAAGATAAATCGATTTCATAAATCATTGTATTTTTTTATAATTTTTAGACATTAAATAAATTAAATGTTTTATGACATCATGATGATGCAACGATTACCTCGTTATTTAATGATTTAAATAAAATGAAAAGATAATGAAAAATCTAAGACCTACACTTGTCAAAAACCTATTGGATGGGTATATATCAAACCCTTATCACCATATCCTCAAATTATATCAATGTGGGACCTTTTAAATCCGAAACTCATTTTAAAATAAAGTAACATTTATTTACTTTCCAAGAGTGCCCCTCCTCTCCTCTTATAAAAGGCCCCCACCTCTACCACCTTACACACACCTCTCAAACTTTTGGCTCGGCCAACCCCTTCCCATTTCGTCTCTCCACATCCCTCTATTAATCACTGAAGCCTAAAGTGGGGCATAAGCTTTTCCAAGGACGCCTTTGAGCTTAAATCCAAGAGAGTTACCCGTTTTAAAGGTATTGTTTTCTCTTGTGTTCTTATGTTTTATTTTGTTTCTCCATCCCCCTAAACTCTTTTATTCTTTTCTTTTGTAACAACACCAGTATCTTAAATATACTATGATGTTGTTATGTGATGTATTATATATACACTTACACACACCATCGTCTAATGGTTAAATAACATACTGTTTCTGTGGTTGGAGATTTTCTGCCTCACAAAACGATGATTCATCAATATTCTTTTAACACCTTTAAAGGTGGACATTATGATGTGACTGTATCTTATATATGATATATATAGTATATATGTTTACTATATGGTTCTGTATTTTATATTTAAAACATACCTTTATTCTTTTCATGTTGCGCAAATGCGATAATTTAATATGAGGAAGTGTGGACTACCGCCCCCGGAAGTGATGTGACCCGTACATGCAATACGTGGAATGTATAAAGAATAAAATTAATGAACATATGTGACCTATTTAACATATATATTATACTGGAATTATAATATATTTATATATATCATTTATTTATTAATTCCATTAATATGGCAAAAAAATCAAAGTAGCGTTCATGCGTACGTACGACCTTCCGTCTCAATGAACGGTGATTTTCATTTTTTTATCTCCAATTGATATGGAATAGTATAAAATGAATATGTACTGGATGTATATGATATTTTAATCATTAATACTATTGTGTATTTTATTTACTTATAATTACATGGGCAATCATTTTTCAAACAAGTTCATTTTTGACTCATGTACCAAACATCGGCAAAAACGTCTGATATGGACTAACATTATTAAACAATTATTATAACATTACGATATGTGATATGAACTGAATAATAATCTTTAAATAAGTTCCCTAGGGAATTATAAACTAACCAATGTTTATTATTCATGAATATAAAGAAACGAACAATACAAGTCGGACTTGAGGTAAGGGATCCTACTCCTCTCTTTCTTTTTGAGTACACTCTTTTATGTAATTTCTTTTAAGCTCATATTTCTTGTGACTAGGATGTTATTTTATATTACTCTTACTGTAATTTTTATTTTCATATGATTAGAGACCCTATTCTATCTCATTAATCCATTTTGGAAGTTTTGAGTGGCGCCGTAAGGCTGCCGAATTTTCGTAAGAGATCTAACCTCTCTCTTTCTTTTTAAGTACTCTCCTTTATATCACTTATTTTAAGCTCTTATTTGTTATGTTGGGGGATGTTCTTTTATATTTATATTGTTGTAAACTTTATGTTAATATGATGAGAGACCCTATTTGATCTCATCAATCCATTTTTTGTATGTTTTAAGTGGCGCTGTTAGGCTGCCGTGTTTTCGTAAGGGATTTTTCATCTCACTTTTATTCCCATGAGATTTATGCTACATTGGCCACAATTTACTTTGAGTGGCGTATGTACTGCACATTATTTTACTCATTGTGTAATATAAATTCATTTATGAGTATTTACATCAATGTTGTATTGTCCTTCTATCACGGGGTGTATGTTTCAAAAGATACCCATGTCGGTAAGGGAACCTTTCACCCTCCTCTTTTTAAAAGACTTATTTTGTTATGTCTTTTAATTCAGATACTATTATGTT
Organism: Viscum album; assembly: GCA_963277665.1. NCBI lineage: Eukaryota > Viridiplantae > Streptophyta > Magnoliopsida > Santalales > Viscaceae > Viscum > Viscum album. Next base: position 1,630,810,501 of record OY728159.1, read on the forward strand.
GGGATATGTTCTTATATATCCATATTTATTCAAATTTTATGTCCAAGTGATGAGTTACCCTTTTTATCGCTCATCAACTCATTTTATGAATTTTGTAGTGACGTCGTTAGGCTGTCACATTTTTTCAAGGGAACTTCTTAACCCAATTTTGATTCTTTGGGATAAAATTTAACTCCTTGAATATGTCGTTTTTTGAATATGTTTGAATAACCTCTGATTGATTTACACATAATATCCACATATATTTGGTGTATTCGTTTTTCACACATAATTATGTAATTGATTTATACTTAATCCAAGGATACCGTCTTTGTAAGGGACTTCATCTCAATCTCCATTCAGTGAGTCATATTTTGATTTATACAAAGCCTTCTTTTATACTGTGTATCAACCCCTTTGACTTTTATGTTTATCCAAAAATGAATCTTTTTTATACGAAGCGTTTTACTAAACGACAAATGGGAATGTTTTTGTCGTACGAATGCGTCGACAATGACTTCTCTGCCGCCGTGACCATTATTTGAGTTTCGGCTTTCTCTAAAAGCCATTCCTTATTTTTAAAAGAAAAATAAATACCTTGTTTTACTTTTATTTTATTTTGGTATTGAAAATGGTTTTCATAATGTTTTTATATCAATCTGTTGTATTGATATCTTGTGATTGAAATGTGTAAATGTTATGTTTCCTTTATGCATGTTTTATATGATACGATTATGTTATGGTTCTTGGGAATTATTAAGAAGAAGGGTGGTTCCTTGATAAACTAAAGGCGGGTGAGCCCGATATAGCTCTCTAATGCATCGGGTAACACGAAGGGGTTAAACGTTATGGTTTCTCCAAAGAGATTTAGGGAATGTACTGTAATGGGTATTCCAAACATAACCAAGAGGGTTACTCCCTACGTAAGATTGTTATGAATGCCTCAAGTTAGCTTTATGTCTTATGATTTCTATGATTTATTCATGAATTTTGAGGTATGTTAATATGCTTAGGTTTTATGGGTAAAGTATGATCTCATTCTTATGTATACAGGTACTCATGTTTCCTTTCCATATTTTTATATCCCTTACTGGGCTTTTTATGCTCATCCCAAGTTTTTGAAATCGTTTTTCACAGGTCAAGGGAAATGTACTTGATATGATGATAGTGTTAAGGAAGTTTCAAGAAAGAATTCATGTTTTATTTTAAATATGTTCCCGTTGATGGGGAAAATTGAATATTATCTTTTATGTAACCACTTTGTTTAAATGTGGAATGTAATTCATGATTTATGATCTAATTTTCTAAAACTCTAAACCTGAAAAGATCCTCAATGTGAATTATTCATTTAATTCAATATTAAGTAAGGTTTAAGTCTGGGGTCTTATACAAATCATAAATAAAAAAGGTTACTTATGGAATACAAATGAAACATAAATTTTAGCTATCAAATCTACATAGGGAGTTGCACTTAGAATACCCATCACAATATATTCCCCAAATATCTTAGGAAAAACATCATGCTTACCTCCGTCACATTATACAATGCATTGGAGAGCTATCTCGGGATCACCCACCCTAGGTTTATCACGGGACCCCCCGTATACGAAAATAATGCCCAATAACTGTAAAATAATCATAACATATAACACATGTATAAAGGAAAGATAACATTTCCACATTCTAATATATCAAATTGTGATATTTAAATAAACAATGTTTTATCAAATCATTTTCAAAACCATTTAATAAGTGATTTTTGAATAAAAGTGTCCCATATCACTTTGAAACTTTTAAAAGAATTTTCATTTGAAAACATTAATTTCCATATAAATAAATCCTAAAACCCATTTTTTATACATGGAATTATTGAGAAATATTTAGAATAATAAATCATTAAAACATTTAAAACGATATTTTAGTTAAAGTGTTTATTTAACAAAATGGAGAGACGCTTGAATACAAATAATTGTGGAATAATATTTAATAAAAACTTAAAAATATCATGTGAATAACGGTATTCCTGACATATTATGACAATGTACAGTATATACACCCCATAAGAGTGAATTGGTTCATAACTACAATGAATTCTTAATTGAAATGAAAATTGAGATGAAATCCCTTATAAAGATGGTATCCTTAATTTAATGATAAATAAATCACATAATTGTGTGTGAAAAATATAAATTCATCCAATATAAGTGGATATTAAGTGTAAAACAATCAGTGTTTATTCACATATTTTAATAGGACGACATGTTCAAGAAGTACAAGTTGAACCCTAAGAATTGATACTGGGTTAAGAGGTTCCCATGTTAAAATTCAATAGCCTAACGACATCACATTAATATTCAGAAAAAGAGTTGGTGAGATAAAAAGGGGAATCTCATCACAAGGATATAATTTTTACATGAATAAGGATATATAAAATAACATATCCCAACATAAAAATGTAAATTAAAATACATAATAAAAATAAGTCTTTTATAAAGAGGAGGGTGAATGGTTCCCTTACCGATTTGGTAATTTACAAAACATACGACACATGAAAAAGGACCATACAGTGAAGATGTAAATACTCATAAATGAATATAAATTACATAAATAGTACAATCATGGGAAGTACATAGACCACACAAAACGAAATAGTGGAAAATATAGAATGAATCTCACGGGAATAAAAAATGAGACGAAACCCTTTACCATGTTGTAATCAACTATGTCGTATGACTGAACGTTAATAACCAACAAATTAATCATAGAATACCATGAATATAATGATAATCATGATAATATATATTTAATTTCAGTACACAATACACCACATGCAATGAATAAGTGGTGAACAATGGAAATCTCACCGTATTAAAAGTGAGATATGAAAACCCCTTACCTCGTGTCCGAATTGACTTGACATTATTTAATCTCCTGAATAATAAACTAAATTTAATTTATACTTTATTAACAACCTTTTTCAAGTTTATTATTCAATTTATATAACTTATTACAATGTTATGAGTATTATGTAATCATTTATGTTAATAACGTCCATTTTGTCAATATTTGGTACTTGAGTGAAAAATGGACACCTTATATTTACAAATTGTCCATGTGGTCAATATTCCATTATATCCAGAATGGTATTAATTATTTAGATATCATATATATCATATATATACATTATATACATGTATTTATAATAGTACATAATATTTGGATGTAAGAAATGAAATGCAACGTTCATGGAGACGGTAAGCCGTACGTACGCATTAACGCTACTTTCATTTATATTTCATATTTTAATGGAATTAAAACATAATGATACATTTTTATATTATAATTTCAGTATAATATCATATATAATATCATTAACTCTATCTTTTATACATCTTACCAAATGGATTAACGAGTCACAATACTTTGAGGGGGTGGTAGTCCGCACTTTCTCCAATGAGATTATCACATTTACCCACTATGGAATCCAAAAGTTGTGCTATAAATGGGAATTACATAAGACTAAGGAAATCATAAACATAATATATATATCGTATATAAATACAGTTCCATCATAATGGCCACCATGAGAGGCGGTAAGAGATAATTGAACAATCATCATCTCGTGAGACGTTAGTTTGCCATCCACAGAAACATTATGTTCTTCACCCATTAGATGGAGGTGTGTGTTAGTGTAGTGCGAATCCTTCTAATAAAAACATCCTAGTACATTTAGTATCTTGGTTTTATTACAAAAGAAATAAATAAAATGAGTTTACCAGTTGGATATGTAAAATAAAAAAATAAATTAAGAGAAACTATTACCTTTAATTTGGATAACTCCATTTGGTTTAAAAACAAAGGACTTATTAAAGTTCCTTTTGTCTAAGATAAGGATTCTAGGTGGAGAATAGGGATGTAGGGAGCTTAATTGGGCATATTTTTAATGAGCCAAAAGGATTGAGAGGTGTGTGGAATTGGTTAGAAGTTGTCTTCTTTTATGACGGAGAGGAGGGGCTCTTTAGGAAAGTGTGAAAACATTATTTTATTATATAATTATATATGGTTTATAATGGTCCAAAAATCATTATAGTCAAATATAAGAGGACTCAATGTAGAAATAAAATCATCCAATATTAATTAGATGGGTTTTGGATAATATTTTGATCATTATAATCTTATTTATATAAATGATTTATTAATGTGGTAAAAACTGCATCATTATTGTGTCATAAATAATTTAAATTATTTGAGGTATAAATACTATATAAAAATACCTTAATGTAAGAAATCGTTTTACATTTCCAATTAATATTTATATTTGAAAAGATAAATTATATAACCCCTTATAAAAATTAATTTACTAGAAGATATTTTCTTTTATCATTTTTGCCTTTACTTTGTGTTAATTAATCTAAATTGTTATTATCACTCCCAAGTGGTTCAATGGGGTCTCAAAATCATCCCAAATATTCCCATGGTCGTTAATGAATAATAAATAAGTTTTTGACAAGTCTTAAGGTAATTTTGAAATATTATAATATTCTTTTTACCTTGAATTTCCTTATTTACCTTTAACCGCGGTAAATAAAAGTAAAAAGATAATATTCACTAAAAATTATTTTCATCTTAATTAACCAAATATTACTTCTTGATAAAATACATGTATGTCGGATTTTCAAAATTCAATTCACAGAAGTGGTAATATTTTATTTAAATGAAAACGTCATTTTTTTTAACTTCCACTAAGTGGTTTCAATGTTCATAAAAAATTGATGTTTTTCTAAAAATACCAAAAATATCAGCCTAATATATATTTGATATTATAATTTCAAAAAATGATGTCCATTTAACAAATTCAAAACATAAATATTTTCATTAATTAATTTTAAAATTAATTCCAGTTGTTAAAACATATAGAATGTTTTTCAAAAACAATAACTATCAAAAGATTGCCACTTGTTTATGTCCGATTTCATCGTGAAATTAATTTCAATGACCAACATTTGATTAAATGGTAAAAATATATTATAAATACATTTTAAAACCAATTATAAAGATAATATAACAATATAAATAAATTATATTAAAAGGCACTTTGGAATTAAAATACAATATTTTCCATTATTCTTTAAAAAATGTACTTTATCGGAAAAATACCAAAAAAATACCCAAAGTAAAATTTAATTTCCCAAATCAAAAGAAGAAATATATTTGGTCAAATTGAACATATAATAATGGTCCAAACTAGATTTATAGAGGGTTCTCCATTAAAAGGTGGTAAATCAACTTTTTAATGTGAAGTATGCTAAAAATTAAATTCATTCACATTTTAAGCCTCTAACATTTATTGGATAAAAGTAAATACATCTAACAAAAATTTATAATCACATTTTAGTTGGTTTTTTCATTCCTTCCAATATAAAGGCTAGGATTTAACTTCCATTTAATATAGTAATATTATTTTATTACTGTGCAACATATGATTTCAAGGAAACCCACTGTTGCGTATCTGGTACGCTATCGAACATAACAAGACTTTTAAAGTAAAATTAATATTTAATTCACAAATATTAACAAATATGAAATATGTCTTATTCTCATTTTACGTTGGATGTTACAGCGACCGACACTAAGGTTATACAATGTCACAAAAAGGGATGTATTATTCTTTTTAATGAAAACAATATCGAGAGCTAATATAGAACCTCCCAATAAAACTCCATGTACTATATAAAATATCAAAAATCTATCCTAAATGAATGTTTAAAATAATAAAATTACTATGAAACTCCAATGTAAATACCAAATTAAAGGCTAAGAATTTACATGACAACTATACCAACATCCAAGCTAGTAAGGTCCATCATGATCCATATAGTTATCCTAAAAGCCTGAAGAATGTCTATATACATTTGGTGAGAATAGAAGTATATTAATTAAAAAACCAATGTCTCTCATGCACATGTGAAGGATTAATACTAATGACCATGTTTATAAAACAATTCAGTTAACAAAATTCTGAAACACATTTAAGAATCTAATATTAATACATAAAATATGAATTTTAATATAAAAAACCAAACATGGAAAGATAGTTATAAGGATAAACATGTCACATATAATTTTGAATTATAATCTAGGAAATTCCCTTAAAAATAAATTCCCTTACTAGTCCACATAAAATTATTACAAGGCATTCGTGGATTTTAATCATTTAATTATTAAGGGAAAAATTATGTCGACACACCCAGGGGGTTTCTATGATCGAGGCCGGTTTCACCAAAACCATAAACAATGATAATAAATAATAATATAGTGAACACATATAAATTTAAATGAATGAACCAATCTTAAAAAAAAATTAATCAATTGTCAGCATATGATACAAAAATAATATTTATAATTTAATGAACAAATGGGAAAAAATACATAGACCACCCACCTCATTCTTAGGATGTTTTACTCTTCTAATATTGAGGTTTGATTATATCTAGTTTGGATAAATATGAAGAAACATACATCCTAAATGAAAATAGGGAAATGGAACTCATACTATGATTACTTGGTTGAGAAAAAACAAAAATTATAAATGATCAAAAAGAACATAGAAATTACTAAGAGGAATCCATTGAGAATTATGGATCTCAAATACAACATCAAATGGAGGAGATAACATGATCCCTATATTGGAGTGCTGGATAGATCAACCTGGGAGAAGGGAGGCACCACCCATTGGAATGGGAGGAGGAAAAGTGAAAACATGGATTTAATGATCATTGTGGGAAAAATAAACATTTAACTTCAAAAATTGGGTCACATGGTCTGGCCACGTGGTTGTTCAACCCAGGAGACTACCATGCAACTTTCACTACATACCAAACCTATCTCGCATGGTTTCCACAAATGGTTTTCTCTAAATTTGCATTAACCGTACGATGAACCTTACACACATACATCACAAATGGCACAAAGAATGGGGACTGGAAACAAAGTTAGAGAAACCATATGTAGCCCATGGGGGTCACTCATGCTCACCTTCAGATGCCACATGGTTTGTAATGGTGGGCCACATGATTTCAGAATAACCATGAACCCTTACCAACCAACTTGAACATTGATATTTTAAATCATGATTCTCCTGAAATAAACTGAACCACCTAATACACATCTTGGGAAACAAATAAAATGTACAAATAGAAAATTTACTTGTCCTAACACACATAATTATGTTCCAAATATAGGTTTAAAGAACATTATGGCCACCAAATTCCCAAATTAAAATTCCCTTGGAATTCTACCTTAGCTCAATGTACGGGTCACTACAACCTCCCTACCATAGAACTGCTTTTCCATGTGAAGACATGGGGAAACAATGAAAACATCACCAAACCAAAAAGGGTTGTGATGTTACATTCAAGAAGTCGCGTTTTATTTCAAAACATCCAACACACCTCCAAGCATTATTTATACATACGACACTTATGTTGTGAAGTTCTGATCCAACAATCAGCTTCCAACTGAAAAGACAAAATAGTTCTTATCATAGCCTGTTTAGTAAGATACACAATCACACATTCATCTATTTAATCATCCAACCATTGTTTCTATCCACCATATTTTCAACAGAGAAAGGGTGAAATTCTGATCCACATTACCTCCACCATTGGATTTTCATTACAAAGAACACCTTTAAGAATTCTTGTGATGTTCTTGGTATGATTTCATTAACTGTAAGAACCTGATTTAATATGAAGTCACATCAGGGGCCTCATTATAAAGAATTTTTTTCTCAATATACCTAATAGAAACCAAATACACTTTCTTTTCATTAAAGACAAATCTAATCTATACACTACACCCACCTTAACCTGACAAAGTTCTTTAAAATGGATCCATCAACTGTACACATCAAACAATAGGGATAACAAGTATAGCAAACTCTGGCTAACCGGCATCAAGAAATGTAGAATACAAGGTCGGTGTAACTCAAACAGATCCATAACACCTTCATCCAAGGAATTCTGTGTTTACTTTGAGCTCATTCACAGAAATCCATACCCAGCATTTGGTGAGGTTCACTAAACAAGCCACTAGATGGCCATATAAACATTAGTGCCTCAGAACAAAAAATGGTGTAACCCAGATCCATCTCACATGAATCATAACTCTTTAAAAAATACCTCAAAGCCTAAAAACATAATTGATATAACCTTGGGTTCATCAAACTGGAGTCTATGTTTCTAACCCAAGGTAGTCCATACTCTATGTTTACAATTGATATGTTGGTACAAATCCAGAAGTCCGCATCATATCATTGATTGAACCCAGAGTGCAATCTTCCCAAAAGTCAAGTAAGATAAAAAACAATATATAAGTATCAATCCCTATCATTCCTACATGTGAACTGAGGTATTATTTCGAACTAACCACTCCCCATTAAACACCATGCATCTAGAACGTCACTCTGATAAATCCAGTTTACTAAAAGTGAAGGGTTTTTGAAACATTTAGCTCTGCATATATATGTTTCTCTTTTAGAGAATCATGGATGATGTCAATATAGGTGACATGCTATTCAATAAACAAGAATACACTATGTGGGTACCATGAGAACCAAATAAAGACTAGTTGAACTTCTACTGTTCAGCCTTTTCAAAGAAACATAGCTTTAACTACCAATGCATAGTAATTATCCAATGACAATTATTTACCACCTATGGTATCCATTGCTCACTCAAATGTAACTACCAAAGTCCATCCATGACAAAACATGTTTCTAAAAAGTTTCTTAAATGTCCAAAAACGTCAATCTCATGCTTCCATGCAAGCATTGACGTGATTCAAAACATGCCAGTCTCAAAGAAATTCAAAAACCGCATTGACAATTCTACAATTGGACTTCCCTAGTTTTGTTCCTTCTACTAGGAAGGAAAAAAATTTCACAGAACTAACATAATAATCCCCACTTTATGAGTATCCTAGTATTCAAAAATTGAGACATTCTAGCTGCTCATAATAATGCTCGGTTAGATTGGACTTAAACACTTTTGTGACACTTTTCTAGGACTCATAGATAAATATCAAATCATTTAGCATAAAAACCAATACCAACATGACCAGCTTGTCAAAAAACCCTATCCTATTGGTTCACTATCTCAGGTAATGTGACAAATGAAATTCTTTTACCCCCCATGTCACTCTACTCCATATGTGTCCCAATAACTTTCTCAGTAGCTCAAGGATCAATGATTTCCCCAAAATCAACCGCTTCATTTAATCACAAAACAACTCTATGGGTACCATCTAGATAAATGACCAGTACCCCAAGGTTTCATAAGTATGATGACCCACCCTAGATACAATCCAAAGGTTGTCCACCCTATGAATAAATGTATCACGTTGGTTATACAAGGGATTTAACCACGAGTCACAATTCCCTACAAGAACATTAACCTGGATGACAACATACCATTTCTTCCACCATCGATGAAGAAGATAGGGTCATGCAACCTCTTAAGCAGCCAACCATTACCTGAGCATGTCTAACCTAATTAAACAAAGAATTACTTGATTCACATGCCGGTAAAAAAGTGTCTAGGATACCATGAACACCTACCAAAAAAATTGTGTCATTTAGAAACTAAGAGTCCTACTAAGGATACAGAAACTTGAATGGAACTATATAGAAGAAATCTCAATACTTTTACAAAGTAATTTAAGCTATAAAGGCGTTACCTACCTTAAGATTTCCCCTTAAAAATGTAAAAGAAACAAAACGATCATGAGGTCACGGCATATATAAATTCAAATGGAATAAGAGTTTATCATTTCATCTATTTAAAAATAGGTTAAATTCATATGAAAAGAAATCACATTTTTTCCAAGGGAACTCAAGGATATATTTAAAAAACCATTACATGAGGGTTTAAAATAATTATACCACCTAAGGTACCATTTTAAGTCATTGCATTGATTCACATTAAATATTTAAATAATTAAATGATTTAAATAAAACACGTTTCAAATATAAAACAAATGGACTTTGTAACTGATAAGGTGACCTATAAGGTCTTGTTAAGAAAACATATATTCATAAAAATACATCCCAATAGAAGTTTTTTAATTATCAATGTCTCAAAACATCTGCAACAGGTAATCTCATAACAAACATGGATCAACTATCCTACCCGTGTCCAATTGTGTATTTGAAAAGGTTAATAATATGGATTTCCATTCCCAAGAAATAATGTCATGAGCTTTTATAGAGTAAAATATTCATTTTAGAAAAAAAATAAAAAGATTTTTCCTTTATAATCATTTTAAAAAACATCAGGATCTTATGTAAATGTTCAATTATATGGGTTTCTATCTCTAATTTATAATATTCCAATAAAATTTATAGATCACAGACAAAATCCCATTTAATTGAAACCAATTGACATTAAAATTTAAACATTTCAAGAACATTCCTTTTAAAAATTGTATTCAAATATATATAAATCACACAGATGGTTTAAGTATACATGTTACCTTTTGCCAATTATAAGGCTCATATTCCCCTTACAACTGAAAAATGGTAACCATTTAATCAAAACCAATAAATTTATACCATGAAACCAATTAAATATAAATAAAACTAGACATGTTATCCCATGTAGTAAACACAATGAATCAAAGTCACAGGCAATGAATCAGGTTATATTGGAATTACATACAAAATAATCAGGTATGATGGAATATAATCACATAATCATGTTGTATAAGTAGGCGTGTTGAAGAAATGAATAATCATGTAAATAAATAAGCATTTAAATTAAATACCATACATTGTATATAACAGCTAGGATATTAAACACATAAGGAATATCATCACACTCAACAAGAATCTTACAAATAAAACTATATGGCATGGAATATAGATGGAATGTGATTTTCTTTGTGCCTATAACGATTCTTTTTATTCTACTTCCAATCCATACCCTGTAACACCCCGAGATTTTATGAAAAATATTCATTTTGATTTCATTAATGTCTTGTGTTGTACGCTACACCAAAATGAGCTTGCACAACATGCATCCTTGACTTGCCTTTCATTAGACGCAATCACGACCTTCCTCGATAGCATGTGTAGTATGCAATACCGAGTTTCACTAAACAAAGATATGCTATTAAAATATTATTAAAATCAGCCGTTATGAATAGTAATAACCATTTTTTGAAATTTTATAAATTTCATTTTTCAAAATGGACTTCATTTTTCGATCCGGAGTATCGAATTTAGACTAAGGTGAAATTTTGGTACTTTTGGGATAACTTTCATATTCTGATGAATAGTGAAAATTATTAATTTTAATTAAAAACATCTTTTTTAATCAAAATAATTAATAGCGATAAATTATTAATTTGATTGGTTTTAAAGTATATTTAGAATATATTTTTACAATTTAATACAATGTTGGTCATTGGATGTAATTTCACATTTAAACCAGTCATAAACAAGTGTCAATATTTTGATAGTTATTATCTCTTAAGAACACGCTAGTTGTTTTGACGACGGGAATTAATTTTTAAATTAATTAATGCAGCTGATATGTTTTGAATTTGATAAAATAGACATCATTTTTGAATTCATAATATCAAATATAGCTTAGATCTAATTTTTGGTATTTTTCTTAAAACTTTCATTTTTTGATGAATAGTGAAACCACTAAGTGGTAGTCAAAAAAACTGAATTTTTCATAAAACATAATTTTACCGCTTCTGGGAGTGGAATTTCAAAAATCCGAAAGACACGGTTGATGTCAGTAAGTAAAATGTGGTTCAATGAGATGAAAATAATTTTTTGGTGAATATTAACTTTTTACTTTTTTTACCACGGTTAAAAGTAAATAGGGTAATTAAGGGTAAAAATGATATTATTATTACCCTAACACATGTCCTAATTCTATTGGACAAGTGTAATTCGACCAAAAATAACCTTAGAAATAAAATATGACCATTTAGGCCCACATGGATTAGATTAGGACATTTATTATTAATTTATTTAAAGAAGGGTTAAAATAGTTAAAATCAATGTTTACTAAGTAAATCATATTTAATATGGGGTTATACATAAGATAAATTCGACTATAAATATTCATTATAAAGATAAAACGATTTCCTACATAATGGTATTTTATTTGTAATTTTTAGACATTAAATAATTTATGACACAACGATGATGCTGTAATTATCTTATTAATGAAATATTGACATAATTGATGTTATAAATACCAAAATAAATATAATTTGAGACTTTTTATGAATTCCACTAATTTTCTAGGTTAATATGGCATGTTATTATGGATTTAATTAACTTTATTAGAACTTATCATTCTGTTAAGATTTTCACAAAAATCAATTACTAAATAGTGTCAAAATTGACATAAAATAGTTTTTAAAACAAATATTATATTATTAATTGTTATTTTTTTCCTAAAAATCTAAGGTTCTGCCAAATTACTTATATAAGGATATATATATTAATAATAAACAACTTGGGGTTCGTTTAGCTTGTTATGGTAAGTTTATTAACCATATGGTGTAAGAAAACAAAAAGACACGGTAAAAGTAAAATTTTTTAACTTAATGTTAAATCTAAATGATAAGGATAAAATATGAACCTAAACTTGTCTAAATACTATTGGATGAGAGGATTTCGACCCATCCCCACCTTAGCCTCGAAATAAATCAATTTGGAGCTATTTGAAACCGAACATGACTTTATAATAAAATAAATTTTTTGTTATTCCAATGGTGCCCCTCTCCTCCCTTATAAAAGGGCACCTCCTCCCCCTCTTCCTCACACAACATTGACCCTTCAAGCTCGGCCAACCCCTGCCAAATTATCTTCTCCACTTCCATATAAACATCCTAGAGGTTCTGGTCTTCCTCAAAGACCAATTTTAGTGCTCTATGAGAAGGTCTCAAAGAGGCGCTTCAAAGAAGATGTAATTTCTGTTACCGATTCTTTCACCGTTATTTCTTCTTCCACTTCTTCTTCGTAGGTTGTTTCATTATTAGTAATAACATCAGTATCAATCATATACTTATATGTTATTATAAGTATAAAACAACCCTATTTCACCATCTATCCATCCTACGGAATACAAAATCACCGCGCATGCATACGTACAGAATACCGTCTCCACGCCGTGGTGAAATCTATTTTCCACCACCACCTTACTTGGATGGGTATAATGGTGTAAATAATAACTATATATGATTATTTTAAAGTGATATTGATTCTGAAATAGTATACATACAATCCAATACATTCCCACGATCATGAGAACGATATCATCGCTCGTGCGTACGTACGGACTACCGTCTCCACGACGCAATGAGATTCATTATCCACTTTAACCATTCATGAATGATTATAAAGTACATATAATAAGTAATCATGAAATATATGACATAATAATGATAATGGATTTATGTGTATATATATGTATTTCATCTACTTAATTCCATTCAACTCAATTAGGAAACGAAAATAGCGTTCATGTGTACGTACGAGCTACCGTCTCCATGAACGGTGTATTTCTTTCCATTTATCAATCTATTATATATATGTATATTCTGAATATATATTATATATAAATCATGTTTTATATTCTAGAATTATGTAATCGTGATCTAAGTAATCATATGAATAATTACAAGACAAAACACGGACGACAAATGAAACGATTTTACCCAAAACGCACTTTAACATGGAATTTACTAAAGAACGGGTAATATAAATTCATAAGTGAACCATATATGATATCATAACAATGAGTATGATTCTGGAATAAGTCAATAACATTATTTAAATCATTATACAGGATGGTTCGGACACTTACGAGGCAAATCAGACCAAAGGTAAGGGAAATATCACAATCTCATTTTTATCCGAGATTGGTTATACTTTAGTATTTACTGGGGTGTATTTTATCATCCACATCCATGTTTCCTGAATATGTAGTATTATTTCCATCCACCTACAATTGTGTAAATCCAATTTTACCCTTCGGTGAGTTTTTAGTAAAGAATATGAAAGGAATCTTTTGTCATTTTTCGTACAAGGTACTTTTTGACTTTTCCGACAAAAGTACGAGAAGAATGTTTTTTTAACTTATACGGCATGAATGGATTTTTAAAACATAATTTCCAAGAAGCCTCCTTTACAAGTTTTCAATTTTATTTTTAATCAACTCCTTTTAGTTTAAAATTGTATGACATGTTAACAAAGGAAAAATGTTTTTCTGAAGAAGATAGGATATTTTCCTCAAGAATGGAGTTCAAGTGTTTTATCAAAATTATTTTCCATCTAATACAATAAAGGGTCATTTTTTTATCCCTATTATTACATTGATTTTATTATGTTGTGATGGAATTATTTTTATGAATTCCTTTATCTTATATGAATTGTTTTATGATGTCATAATGTTTAAGATTCCCATTTGTTTTACATGGGTTATGCAATGATGTATGATTTATGATTTTGTGGCACACATAAGAATGGTATCATTATGAGATGGGTGGGACCTATATCTCCCTCCAATGCATTGGGTAAAGATTTTATAACTCATGAGATAGACATGGCTGGAATGGTAGGTTATACCAGTTCAGTGAAACAGGACTGAAACGAGGGTGACTCGGTTCAGAAAGGGACTTTGTCCACTAAGATAGTCTTGGAAATGAGTCTTGACTCATAAGATATGATTATCTAAGATTATGTGTGTATGCCACAAAGTTTCATGATTTATGTTATGATTACTGAGATTTCATTTCACTACTATGATTTATCCCATGTTATGAAATTATGCTCTCTTTTGCAGGTTAAGATTTCCAAAATTTTATGTTCTTATGAATATGATGTGATTGATATTTCTTTTGTTTACCCTTACTGAGCATTTGAGCTCACCCTTTCATGTTTTTTTTCCCCAGGAAAAAAATTAAGGATTTAGGTTTTAAAAAAAGAAGATGTTTATGGGAGATGTTGAAGATCTTTCACCACGATTAGAAGATTATATTCCAGGTTTCCAAAGACACTAAACTATTATGGTCCTTGTGTGTGTGTTTTTGTTATGTACTAAGTATTCCACAAAAGTAATGTAATGTCTATGTATTTCAAGCTTCAGGTCTCTACATACCCGGACAATGGAATAATACTATAAATTTCATAAATGATTAACCATCTACAATAACACCAATAAATCGTAGTGACATCATAATCCACCATAATAGTGAATGACATGAACAACAATCTCCAACCCTAAACACATTCAATTTTCTCTATGGGTTGGGTGATCGCTCAAAAATTGTTTATTTACCAAACACAAATAGATTCCTAGTCTCTTTTATACTATCCAAATATAGTAAAACAATGGAAAAATATGATCTAATGCGAGTTTATAGTATCCCAGACAAATTGACCACCTTACCAGTAGTTATACCTGTGGGTCACATGGGGTCAAGCATGATTAGTTGCATGATATATGATAGCAACTAATATAGAGGGTCCAATGAGGTTATAGTTGGGAGAATATACCTTCAAGATCAGAGTATAATAGTGGAATATCATAATGTAAGTAAAAGACAACAGTGGAAATTGTAATGAATAATAGTTAGAGTAATTAAATAATTATGTAAATAGAATAAAAATAGCCAAAGAAAATAACAAACAATGCATGTAAGTCTAGATGATGGTATATAAACTAAAAAGAAAGAAAAATAGAAGCCAACAAGATAAAGTGAAATGCATGAACATGGAAATGAAATAAATGAAAATCCCCAGGGGAGATTTGAACATGCATCCTGAACTACTGCTCAATCTGTTGAGCCTCACTCATAGGTGCAAGAATAATTGAACAAGCATAGGTCTGTTGTCATGATATCATGAGATCTTCAGGTGTACCCCAGTGCAATAGCAGTCTAAGGGTGTGAGATAAAATCCTAGTAGGCCACTACCCAAGGTGTCTGCATCTATATCCAGTCCATGAATATAATGTGAATAAGTGCAGTTAAATTGAATATTGAATAATGATACAAAAAAAATAAAAACTATCCTACTCAAGTTCCTGAAGGATAGATGGTGGCTCTACTTGGTTCGACTCATGATCATAATTAGTGTTTGATTAGTGACTATATATATATAATAATAATATATAATTATGTAACATAGATGTGTATTAAATCCACCTATATGGACTATGTGTGTGCAGATTCTAATGTACATATACATGGAATACTTGTTACTGGCTGGATTGACGCATAACTCATTCATTGCTCACCAGACCTAATGAGCATATAAGACAAGGACAAGAGTCTATTCCCTACATCCCATAACAATTTGGGGGTGTTATGGTCATCAGTGGTGATTGTGAGTGTTCCACTATTATAAAAAATCAATCAATTTTTATTGTTCCATCTTTTCAACACTACCAAAGGTTCATGGTGTCTCATTCCAACCATCCATATAGTGTCAATAGAGAGAGACATAATTCTCAACACCTGATGTAAGGGAGCATGATTCCTTCATGATCAATATACCTGTTACTGTCATTCCACATCCCAGATATAAGGTGTAATCATATTTTTAATAATATCAATGAGGTATTACCTGTCATGTATTACATTTATCCAGCCCAATTCTAACTAAGGGAAAACAAATTCTATTAAAGAATATACTAACAAATGCATCAATTAGGGTGTCCTTTCAACCATTAATGATTCATTTCACTTTAAACCATTTAATTACTACATGGAAATAAAACCATCATGAAACAGGACACATTATATATAATTCATATCATTTATACCAATTAAATCATTGAAAAATTGGGATCGATCTTGTTAAGCCCTTCCATTTAATTCAACCCATTTAATCTGTGAAAACTAAATGCAATGAAAAAACCAACAACATAAGTCCAAGCACAATGAAAACCACTAATAACCAATTTTTAATTTAAAAGACAATATAACTCATTATAATGGTTTTATTATAAAACATGACATCTATTATCAAACAATTCATTTAGCATAATTAATTATCACATTCAATAATATAAACACAATTCACTAATGATGAATTTTATTATAAACTACCAAACATGGGGAAAATTATAATGATCAACATGGCATATAGGAAGTTCCATTAACATGTAATAATTTCTTTACAATAAAAATTACTTTATTCATTGAACATGAACTCGTAGAAATCAGTTAGGGATTGTAATAATTAAATTATGAAGTGGAAATATAATTCAGAACACCCAAGGGGTGTCTGTGATTGAGGTGGGTATCCTTAAAACACTATTCAATTATCATCAATAACAATACAAGGTATTTATACTGATTTAAAATGAAGAATCAAATCTTAAGGGAATGCAGTGAAAAGGTCACTTTATGGAAAAACAAAATTATTTATAATTATATGAAAACTTGGAGATGAAGACATATACCACATAACTCATACTATGGATGCACTAATCATCCAATATTGTGTGTTAATTTGGACTAGTGAGGTAGAAAATGATGAAACAGACATCCACCCTAAAAATAGGGAAAAATATCTTGCACCAATATAAATTTTTTATAGGAAACTAAATAGGTAAAAAATGAAGAAAATTGTAGATCATATTGATAGGAACCCATGGATTCAAACTGATCTCGAATCCAATATAAGATGGAGGATATATCATGATTACTAGTTTTGAGAGGAGGCAAGATCAATGTGGGAGAAGGGAGGATCCACCTTTGATAATGGGAGGAGGAAAATAGAAAATTTGGATTTAATGATAATTAATTAAGATATTGAGGTATCATTCTTTATGATTTGAGTTACCGGTTGTAAATCAAGCACTATTATGAGTTGAATGTTCTATACTGGGAACTCTTATGAGTTTCTTGTCATTTTATGGGAATAATTTTGTGAGGTAGTTGAATTAATGATAAATAGACCATTTTCTAGATTGGTTATTAAAAATAACTACCAATTATTTTACCGACATAGTTCATATGAAACTATGATTGGGGGATTCTGGAGGCTTAGTTAGAATATTAATTCAAAATTTTGGATTTTCAATTCATGCTCATTATATAGTTATAGTCATTATGAAATACACTTGGTACACATGTAAAAACTAGGTTGAGGACACATTGGTGGTGCCCTATTAATTCTTGTACTCAGATAATACTCAAACATTTCAGCGTGCTTTTAGATTTCATGGCAAATGATCTAACAATAGGCAATGTACCTACGGTGGAAGGCTGAGTAGTGAGGCACACAACTATAATGTACTAGGAAAGACTGTAAAGTGCCTCTCAAATTATTATTTACATGTTTATTTTTTGTCAAATAATATAGTCAAGATAGGTATTCCACATTAAGAACTAATTATATTATATGGGATGTATTTCATCATAGATTTCAACATGATTACTCTAATTATTTATTTAATGATGTTATTTTCAATTTTATTATTTCTTATTATTGATTACATTATGCATAGTGTATAGTATCCACATCAATGTACATATCCCATCACTTCTAATCAATAGCCCCTTGTGTAAGGGGAGTCACACATGAGGTCATGTGAAAATTTTCCTTGGTCTTGGTGCCTCGATTTAGGATGTTACAATAGTTATCCATCCACCCCTCACCAACCAAGATATTGGGGAAAGTGCCCAATAAATGCCCACATGGTCTCAATAACCCTATGGACATGGGTGGTGATTTGAATTAAATAATAAGAAATAAATTATATAATATAGATCACAACAACACTATTAGAATTAATCTAGTTTTTGGCCAAACTGTAGATATCATCTCTCAAACACCTAATTTCCTTAGATAAAAACTATGATGTACTAAAGGATTGAATAAAAACCAAGAAGGTGGGGTGGTGTTGAATTAGTATTTCACATTTATAATATTCAATAATTTTTTTAAAAACATTAACCCTGTAACATGTTAATTTTTATATCCTTATATTTTATTTGTAACTACTTGTGCATGAAAATGTAGGAAAGTTGTTCAATCACATTATTTTTATAATGTTTCACTTTAGTGTGAGAAACTACATCCCAGACATAGCCATTCTTGTTGTTATATGTAAATTCAGTGTGATGAATAAGATAATAAAATGTATTAAAACAACCATTAGAAACATTATTTCTACTGTTATAAAAGAATATACTAACACCATCTAGTCTAAAATTTTTCTAGCAAACAATTCACCCAAAAAATAATAGAATTTCTTCAAACTCCTCCCCTTATAATATTTCTAAAATCCCCACCCAAATGTGGTTGGTTCGGATTCTATCCTTCGAATAATGCTGGGTTTTATGGGCTTATTTTGATTGAATCGGTTCAATAAACACAATCCTAATCTTCATTACTCAGACTCTACATTAATGCTTTGTCTGATCCTCCTCAATCGAGTAAAAAATATATATCGATACCAAAACTTCTAAGGAGGTTTCAATATGTAATGATATATATATCATGAATTCGGTGGTGCTAGGACTTTTCTGGTCACATGAATCGATGCAGAGTACAAATTATCAGTGCTTCTATTTATAGGCATGTTAGAATATAGAATGTAGAGAACATTAAAACATTACCAGATATCTCAAATTAAAAAACTCCAAGAACTAGGCATATTTTAATTCCATGTATGACCACATAAAATCATCAAAATTCTTATATAATCTTCTTGATTCATCTCCATAATCAAATTTCTTGGAATTCCTAACACTTATTTAGTTTGACGGAACTACCTCATCTCATTATGATGAAACATCCTCTAATACTTATGATGAAATTTACCATATCACTACAATGAATCTTCCTCATCTCATTTTGAATTTACATTACCTATCAGATCTAGTCCCATTAACATTCCTTCTCCAAGTCAGTCCAATTGACTTTATTCCATACATTTAGATAGATTGACTTTCATCCTTCAATTCAGTCCAATTAACATTACTCCTCAGAGGTTTTCCGATTGATTTTCTCATTAGAGAAAGTATAATTAACATTCCACCTAAAATACATTATTATGGAATCCCCATATAGATAAAAATATATTAACGTTGGAATTTTCATTATAATGGAAACTCAACTCTGCACCTTTGAAATTCTTCAAACCTTATCAACTATAACTCATTTAGACTTCTAAAAAAAATCTATGCCCGGTACTTTTGGATCTGATGTAAAATTTTTATTGATTCATAGAACCAAGTATATAATTATAATTCTTCAATTTATTCGAAATATTTTATCAAGAGAGTTTAATAAATTATGAGACCATTATGATTGTAAATGAATCTCCGGACATATATATGAACGTAATATGACATCCCGTACATTCAACACCTTTTTTATTTCCTACCAAAACTCAATACTTTTAGATTCACATGTTCTGATCCTTTTATTAATAAGGATTTCACCCCAAGGGTTTTAGAAATATTTTGATATTTTCGAATTACAGACTAGTAAACCATCATCTGACTTAAGGATATAATGTTTAATAACATTAAAACTCCTGAAATCACTATATTAATTCATCCTCTTCAGAAATATTCTGACATTCTAACTCTATAACATCGTTATAATGAACATCATGTCCAATAGATCTTGAAAATATTGTTTTATGGATATGAGACTGAGGATTTGTCTGATCAACAACATTAATTTCAATTAAATTCTATTACCGGTGTCACTCATTCTTATACTCTTCATCCAGTGTAGCATAGTTTGATCCTCTGTATCATGAAAAAATTAAAAAAACTACCAAACATAGCTATTATTTTTAGGTTTGAAAATTCCAAAAAATTCACTTTTTTTAAAAATATTATTTTACAAATGATTAGTTGTCATAAAATACAAAATTGATTGTTAAAAAACACCACAATGGTTCTTCAATCACCCCCTTCAAATATGTTGAAAACATTAATTGAAAACATTTTCAAATAACAATTTCTAAAACAATATTAATTTTCAAAACAGTATTTTGAAACAACTCAATGTCTTGAAATTTTATCAAAAAATAGCCTTTATCAAAAAAAAGTGTCCTAAAACCACACTACTAGATAAATTAATGTTTATTATGAATTCCATCCCTTAGTGACAAGAACTGTCTATTCCCATACAAAAGTAATTTCCCCAAAATTGTAATCATTTCTCATAATTCTTTCTCACCCCATGATTTTAATCTATCCAATTATCAGATAACCATAGATTCATATTCATAAAAAAAGATATGTAAGAAATTTACAGCAATGTAAATTTTTGCTACTTTCTATCCCCCATTGTCAAAAAAATCATAAGCATGATGTGGGATATCATTATGAGAATTATAGAATTCATTGGAAGAGGGTGATCATGATTTCATAAACTCAACTCATAAAACTATTCTTTTTTTCCTTTTTGAAGATATTGATAATTTGACACTTTGTTGAAATATATTCAAGAAAAAAATATCCAGTATCAACATTATATTTTTTAGAATGAAACATTATATCAATATGCATCAATCATTAATGTTGGGAAATATTTTTAGAATGATCAATTATAATTTCATTATCCCAAAGTACTTTCAATGGTATAGAAACATTTACTTAAAAATCATCTAGCGGAAATTTCATCCATAAAAGATATGTACAATCTTGGGTACCCACAACATATTCTAATTCTATTGTGTTAAATGTTATTAAGCATTGTTCCTTACTATTAAAACATACACACAATCTCCCAATAAAAATATTCCTCCTATGGTTTGTTTTCTATCATTACAATCTCTCTCTTAATCGTATTCATTATAACCATGAATCATAATCTCACAATTTCTTTTGTATAACAACCAGTTTGAATTTTTTACAGTGAAATATCATAAAATTATATTTTATTCCAACATAAGTGATTGTTTTGGATTATTTTGATAATTAGTAGATTCAGTCCCAATAAAAAAATATCATGCCTTCAGGCTATAAGGTAAAGTAGACTTTATATCATCTTTTGAATGTCTTTTTTATTTACAATATTTTGAACTCATATTTACTCAACATCATCCCCACTGAGAATGGAGTAGAAACTTCTTTGGTTTATTACATTACCTAATTTTTTATTAATTACTTGATATACTTATCTTCAGATAATAAAACGTATTTTTTTGAACTTTTATTCAAAGGAAGAATGTTAATTCTACAAAATTTGAAATCTCAATGTACTATTTAAATTAATAATATTTTTTTAAATATATCTTCTCTATACCTAGAAATGTTATATCCTACACATACACAATTAAAATTTGAGTTCTGGAGTTAACATCCTTAACATATAATATTCTATAGATTTTCTCCTTTTGAAAAGTTCAATATTCTCAAAAAACATTCATGTTTAGAATAAAATAAATATGGAGTTATTTAATCCCATAAAAATATTTCTTGAATTTAAAAATATTATTTTAATTATCAACTGGTATAAACCCCCAATGTTGTTCTATGTAAATTTCTTCATCAATTTCTCTAGTGAGAAATGATGGATTTACATCCATATGATATACATTTTTTATATAGCGAGGAGCCACTGCTAGAAAAATTATAATAGTTTCTAACCTTGAAATGGGAGAAAATATTTCATAAATATCCACACGTTCTAATTGTTAATAGTATTTACAATTAATCCTTTATTTGATTCAGGAATCCTTTCTATCATCATTTAACATGTTTCTATAGACCCAATTTGTTTTGATAACATATTTACATTTTAGACAAGGAACAAGTTCTCGTGTTTCATTTTTTCAATTTTATCTAAATCTACATTCACTGAATTCAAAAAATATTTTCTCGAATATATTTTAAACTTATTCTACTTCAACTTTATAAGTTTGTGATGTTTTATTTTGTAATCACCATATTCCTATAATTTTAATTGGACCTTTCTGGTTCACAAATTTTTTTTGGTAATAAACATGTCATTGAATATTTTGACATTTCATTGTTATATATTCCTGCATCATTTTCCACAAAACCAAATTCATTTGAATCTTTAGGCACATTAATTTTATCACATTAATTTTCATTGGACAAATACAATTTTTATTTTTTAACATTCCCGAAAACTTTTTTTAAAGAAGATGGATTATCAGTATCATTTACATTATATGATTCAACCAATTTTTTTAAATGTTTGTTACTAAATTTTTAACTTATTTTGTTGGGTTCATAACAAATAAAATTTATTTTTCATATTTTTCATCAAAATTTCCCAGATTCAGTTTTTTTATTTTAAGTAAAGGTGGACTACCAAAATCATTGAAATAATTCAATGATATTGTGTTGTTTTCCCACATTTCAGAAGAATTCATATTGGATTCTAGTCTATACAAACATTATCTCTAAATATGTACAGTTGTACAAAGAAAATATCTCTACTAGAACATTGAATGATTGTATTATTCTATCATACTTCTTCGCATTTCGCCCAGACATCTTTTTTCCACTCCAATTTTTTGTGTTGTGTAAGGAGACCTAGACTGAAGTTTCATACCATAATTTCACATATATATTTCATAATAATTTCTTGTTAATTTCTCACCATTATCTGTTCTCAATATATATATATACCCCAAATTTATTCTCTACATAATTTGTAAAAAAACCTAAATATTCCCACATCCATTTTGTTTTTTTCTTAAACATGATGTTTTTCATCTGAGAAAAATCATCAATATAAGTGATAAAATATAAATATACTTGTTATTTATCATTAGCCCACATATATTAGAATGAATAATTTTAAGAGGCTTGGTTTAATGTAACTAATCATTCATAGTACTTTTATTAGGCATCTTATGTTTTTTAAGAGTAACATAAAAATATTCCTCTCTCCTATTCAAATATGGAAAATTTCATACAATATCAACATTAAAATGATTTTCATGTTTTTTTTTACCATGGAGTCCATTTCAATAGTGCAACAACTTATTGTCATCATAAAAGCATTGATAACATGAGTTTTTAAATTATACCACATGAAATATATTATATAAAGTTTTTCTCCTTTTGTGATAACTATTCCATCATTAAAACATCTTATAATAAAATGAAACTTTTAGAAGAATAATTTATTTCAATCACTAGAATGCTGAATTATAAAAAATATGTTATGTTTTATCAAATCAATAAATAAAATGTCCATAGATTTCAAATTTTTCTCATAAATATTACCAATTTTGATAACTCTGATTGTTTTTAACAAATTATCATTCCCAATGATAATAGTATCACCATTATGATTTTAAATATGATTAATTAATTTTAAATCACATGTGATTTTTGAATAACTAATACCATCAATTAGCCATAGTTTTTTCTTTTTTACTTTCTTTCAATATAGTCTAATCAATAAAATATCTTTCTATAAATTTTATTATTCTATTATACATTATATTTTCTCCCATATGATACTTGTTTTAGAGGGATTTTCATAAATCATTCAACATGATGACCATCCCAATCACATCTTCCAAAAAACATCATTCATAGAAAAAAATTAATTTTTCATTGGAATGTTTCTAAAATCATGATATTTTTCATTTCTAACTTCAAATTTGTTAGGAAATTTACTCATAATATTTTAACTATTTTGGCCTCACTGTTTAAACTGTCTACAGAGAAGTGACATGTTATGATAAAAATTATAATACATGTGTCTATATATTCAATAGAAATAATCGAAACCATCAAGTCATGATTTTCTATTTAAGTACAATGTTCTTATGTAGAAAATATGTTAATGTTGATAACTTCTTCATTCTCTAAAATACTCTCATTGTATACCAAATTTACTTTTGAGTTTATTTTAAAATTATGTATATGTGATACATTTTACAAATTCCTTAAAAAACAAAAAATTACCAATAATTTTATAATAACACGGAACGTTAGAAGAATCAAGTGAAACATTATTTTTAGAGGGTGATGAATTCACCCAATTCCTGATCAGATCTTTCTCAGAATCTTTAGATGAAGTAGCTTATACTTTTGATTCCTTGTTTTGATTTCATTCAACTTCCCAATGGAAATTTTGAACTTGAGAATTTTATATTGAAAATCATCATCTTCTTCTTATTCCTTATCATTAATTTCTTACTAAGATATTCACCTATATTACCCTTCTCAACAACTCTTAATTATTAACTTAATGTCTTATGGATGTACTCTTCCTCCTTCTTGATGTCATATATTCTTCCTCCAGAAGCTTCTTCACAGTAATTCTCTATTACACTAATTTATTTCCCATGAGTTGTGTTTCTCTTAGCACATTCAAAAAAATTTTAGTTGATAATCTCTATATGATTATTCACTTCATTCTTCACTATCAAATGAAACTTTTGTTTTATCAAATTTCTCAATGAAGGTTATAATTTTGTTTAACATTAATATTCTAAACAATAATTATTAGTTGAGTCTGAATGATCTTTTTTACTCAGAATAATTCTTTTCTTCTAGAATAATTCTTCTTTAGTTTTTTTAGGACTTTTCTTCTTCAAAAAATTTCTTCCATTTATCCAATCAATGTGTTTCATCGTAATCATCACATTACACACCAAAATTCTTATTGACGAAGTTTACTAAAAAGTGTCTCATTACATCACACACAAAACATTTGAGTGGTTTTATTCCACCACACATTCCTATTCTTATTATATTTTTCGCAAAATTAATTTTCATAATTTTATTATTAAAATAATCATCCTATTTATCATTAAAATTACAATGGTCTATAGATTCAACTTCTTCAATTTTTATTTTTATTATAGATTCAAAGTCAATTTTCTATTATTTTTTACCATGAGAGCATTCTTCATTTCATATTAGAATATAAATTCATGAAATTCATCAAGATATAAATCATTATTTTCTTCGAAAGAGGAAATTCAAGAATAAATATTATTCAAATGCTTCAAAAAAATTTCTTCACTCATGTGAAATCTCCTATAATTTCTCCAAATCCTCTAATGTTGTAAAAAATTTCATTTACCCTTCTGATGTATTCATCAATAGTTTTTTCATCTCTCATACTTATGTATTCAAACATACTTTGAAATATTTTTATATTTTCGTACGTCCCATTAATATTCCCTTAAAATACATTTCATGTTTTACCATATAATCATTGATGATTTTAGACCCGTCACCTCCATATAACTAATTTTATATAGAGAGGGAAAATAGGATTCCTAGGTTTTTCATCAAATTCATTATTTCATGTATTAATAAAAGTCATGAGGGAAAAATTTCCATTAGTTGGAAACCTAATTATTGTGGCATAAAAATTTCAATGCTAAGAGATAAGAGATAAGTAATCCTCATATTTTTCCATCAAGATTAATTTATTCTATCAAACATATGAATTCTTAAAATATAGATAGAACATAGATTATCCATGTTATAGATTCCACAGGGGAACCTCACTCTGATGCCAATTGAAATACCAAATTATTGAATAACAACTGAAAAGTGTGGGGGGTGGTCGAATGAGTTTTACAAAATTATTTTTTCAAATTCATTTTTTTAAAACATAACCCCTACAACCTATTAATGTTTATATAATTTTCTTGATTTATTAAAAATTGATGCATTAATAATTATGGAAGGAAGTAAGTCAAATGATATTTTCAAGGTCTAGTATCAATGCGAGAGTCAACATTATTTCAATAGACACTCCCATTGGTCTATTGAAATTAACAATTTTGAAAAGGTGAATAAATATTGTGACAAATCATGTTAGATACCTTCTATATCTTGATAGGAAATATTATACTAAATTAAATTAGTGCATAATATTTTCTAATAAAAAATGAGTTAAAAAAATATATACATTGTTAAAACTTATCCACAAATACTTTATCCAGAATTTTTAGTCTGATGTGGATGGATCTGATTTTATATGTCCGATAATGTTATGTCTATTGGACTCAGTCTGACGATTTTAGTTAGAGGGACTTAGTACAACGACCCCATTTTAAATCTAAATTACTCAAAATCTTCTCAAATTATTATTTAGATATTCTTTAGTCTGGTAAATATAACTTTCATATTTCTAACCATATAATGAGACATCAGTCCAGAAAGATAACAATGACAAAAATTATACATATCTCCGCCATTTCTTCTCACATTAAATATAAGGCCTCGGCCTTAAACCTTACTTAATATTGAATTAAATGAATAATTCACATTGAGGATCTGTTGAGGTTTAGAGTTTTAGAGAAATAGGACATAACTATTACATCTCAAAAGATTAAAAAGTATAAACTTCTACTAAGTTTCCATAAAATAGAAACTCTTAAAAAGAAACATGTCTAGTTCCATGTTTTAGGTTGGATGACTTTCCCTTGATCCCATCCTTGACCCTATTCCACATTAAGTCCTTTGAAAAACATTTCAAAAACTTGGGATGAGCATAAAAAGCTTAGTAAGGGATACACAAAGAATGAAAACTGTTAGTTTTTCAAACATCAAGTAAACCATATATAACTTTATCAAAGTAATACCATCACCTTCATGAAGTAGTAAAAACTCTTCACTGAATAAAATATCATTACTTACCTTTTTGTAACCAACGGATTACCATAAAATCCATATAAAGAACACATAACATATAAAGGTAACTTGAGACATAAACATAGTTAAGTGGAATAACCATACGGTCGACATCCACACATATCACTTAATGGAATAGCCATATGGCCAACTTCCATACATAATTAATGGAATATCCATACGGACGAATTCCATACCCGAGGTTATAACGTAACCACCCGTCCTGGTATTCACGGCACCACCCGTCATATGGTTTATCACGTAACCACCCGTCAAATGTCCAAGTACCCATATAAAATCATAAAACATAAAACCAATATAAAGGAATGATAAAATTTCCAAATTTAAATCACAATATATCATTTAAATATATTGACATAATATAATCTTTTATCAAAACCATTTTCAATACCAAAATACATAAAATAGTATATGGTATTTATTTTATTTTAAAAACATTGCGGCTTGTTGAGGAAGCCAAAGACCAAATAATACTCGCGGTGGCGGAAAAGGTCGTTGTCACCGTGTACGTTAAAAAACATTCCTTTTTGTCGTTTAGTAAAACGCTTCGTAGAAAAAGATTCTTTTTGTATAAAAGTAAAGGTCAAAGGGGTTTATACACCGTATAAAATAATGTTGTGTATAAAATGAAATATGCCACAATGAAAGGATATTGAGACGAAGTCCCTTACCTTGGGTCCGACGTGACTCGGTCGTTCATTAATCTCCTGAATAATGAACATGAGTTAATTTCTACTTGTTTTATGACCTTTTTAAAGTTCATTATTTCTTTTAAATCAGTTATTGCCATGTCATGAACTCTATGTGATTATTTAAGTTAATAACGATCATTAGTACTTGAGTCAAAAATAAACCCTTTATAATTAAAAGTTGTCCATGTATCCATTATATCCAGAATTATAATCATGATGTATATATCATATATATCTTATATATCCAGTATATACATGCATTTATAATATTACATAATCATTTAGAGGTAAGAAATGAAATGCACCGTTCATGGAGACAGTAAGTCGTACGTACGCATGAACGCTACTTTAATTTCTATTTCAAATTTTATAGAATGGAATCATAATGATATAATGGTATATTATAATTCCAGTGTAATATCATATATAATATCATAACTTCATCCTCTATACGTCCCACATATGGTATTAACGAATCAAATCACTTTGAGTGGGCGGTAATCCGCACTTCCTTAAATGAAGATATCGCATTTACCCATAATGGAAACCATAATGGTATGCCCAAAAAGAAAAATACAGAAGCTTAAGGAAAACATAAAAATATTATATAGCATATATAAATATAGTGTCATCTTAATGGCCACCTTTGAAGGTGTTAAAATAATGTTGAACAATCATCGTTTCGGGAGGCAGAAATTCGCCATCCACGGAAACAGTATGTTCTTTAACCATTTGATTCATGTGTGTGTAAGTGTAGATCGAATACTTCTTATAAAAACATCCTAGTATATGGAAGATACTGGATTTGTTATAAAATAAATAATTAAAAATAGTTTAGGGGGTTGGAGGAGCAAAATAAAACAAAAGGAATCAAGTGAAGACATTACATTAAAATCGGGTAACTCCGTTTGGTTTGAGCTCAAAGGATTCCTTGGGAAGACTTCTGCACAATGTGAGGCTTCAAGGAGTAATAAAGGGATTTGTAGAGACAACATGTGAAGGGGTTTTCTGAGCCAAAGGCGTTCGATGTGTGGGTAAGGTGGTAGAGGTGGGGGCCTTTTATAAGAGGAGATGAGTGGCACTCTTGGAATGTTTGAAAATGTTACATTATTTTAGAATGAGTTTCGGAATTTAATGGTCCCAATTTGATGTGTTTCTAGGATATGATGATAAGGGTTTGAAATCCTATCATCGAATATGTTTTGGACATGTGTAGGTCATAGATGTTACATTCTCTTTCCATTTTATTTAAATCCTTTATTAATGAGGTAATCATTTCATCATCATGATGTCATAAATAATTTAATTTATTTAATGTCTAAAAATTATAAAAAAAATATCCTGATGTAGGAAATCTTTTTATATTTCTAATGAATATTTATAGTCAAAAATTTTAATTGTATAACCCCATGTAAAAATTGTTTTAGTAAAACTATTCATGTTTGTGTTATTTTTACTCTAACATTAAGTAAAAAGTTATTTATGTCATTTCCCAAGCAAAGTGGCTCCATGGGGTCCCAAAGTTGACCCATGGCTTGTCTAGGTAGTCCATGACACATCAAATAAGTGTAGGACATGTTTATAGTTATTTTAATTTTATTATAATATCATTTTTTCCTTAAATTGCACTAATTACCTCTAATCGCGATTAAAAACATAATAAGATACTATTCACAAAAAAAATTAGTTTAATCTCATTGAACCACATTTTACTTCTTAATGACAACCATGTATATCAGATTTTTTAAATTCAAAACACAGATGTGGTAATGTTTCATTTAAATGAAAAATCAGTTTTTTATGTACCACTTAGTGGTTTTACTATTCATCAAAAAATTGATGTTTTTCAGAAAAATACCAAATCCTCTCCCTAAGATATATTTGATATTCCGAATTTAAAAATTAAATCCATTTTAAAAAATTCCAAAAATATAAGTTGCATTAATTAATTTAATAATTAATTCCCGCTGTCAGAGAAAATAGCGTGTTTTTATGAAACAATAAGTATCAAAAGATTGACACTAGTTTAAGTCCAACATCAAAGTGAAATTGATTCCAATAACCACCATCAGATTAAATGGTAAAAATATATTCTAATTTCAATTTAAAACCAATTAAAAATATAATATAATCATATAAATAAATTAGATTAAAAAGAGGTTTTCAATTAAAATACAACATTTTACACTTCATTAAAAAATGAACTTTATCGGAAAAATACCAAAAATTTACACAAAGTAAATTTTGATGTCCCAATTCTAAAGAAGGGTTATATTTGGTCCAATAGAATGTATAAGAGTGATCAAAACTATATTTAATGACGGTTCACCATCAAAATCTGATAAGTGAACCTTTAGTGAAAATTATTGTATAAGTGCCTAAAATTGAATTCATTCCGTATTTTAAGCCTTTATCTTTTATTGGATAAATGTAAAAACATTTAAAAAACATATATAATCATATTTTAGTTATTTCTATCCATTCCCGCCAATACAACGGCTACATGTTAACTACCATTTAAAATAATATTATTATATTATTAGTGTACAACATATGTTTTCAAAGAAACTTATTGTTGCGTATCGAGTACGCCATCGAACGTAGAAACCCCTTTTCATTAAAATTAATATTTAATTCGTAAGTATTAAAAATTATGAAAATGTT
Organism: Viscum album; assembly: GCA_963277665.1. Classification (NCBI taxonomy): domain Eukaryota; kingdom Viridiplantae; phylum Streptophyta; class Magnoliopsida; order Santalales; family Viscaceae; genus Viscum; species Viscum album. The sequence goes on from OY728159.1 coordinate 1,630,841,502, forward strand.
TTATTCATTATTTACCTGTGATGTTACATCCTTCCACCCTTTTGGGAATTGCATCCTCGCAATTTTATTCACTTATCAGAATAAGTGGGGGTATTTATCCCTCATAGAATTTTCAGATTCCCACGTTGCCTCTTCAACCATATGGTTTTTCCACAAAACCTTTACCTAGTAGAATAACCTTATTTCGCAACACTTTCTCTCTTTGGTCAAGAATCTGGACTGGTTTTTTTTCCTAAGAGAGATTTTATTCCAACTGAACTACCTCTGGACTCAATACATGAGATGAATCTGGCATATACTTCCCCAACATCGAAACATGAAAAAAATTGTGTACTTGAGATAAACTCGGAGGTAATGCCACTCTGTATGAAACTGATCCAACTCTCTTCAGAATTTCATATGGTCCAATGAACCTTGGACTCATCTTTCCTTTCTTACCAAATCGCATCACACTTTTCAATGGAGAAACCTTGAGAAAAACATGATCACCTACCTCAAAAGATAAATCCTTCCTCCAGTTATCCGCATAACTCTTCTGCCTGGTCTGAACTGTTCTCATGTGTTTCTGAATCAACTGAACCTTTTCTGCCATCTCTTCTACCAATTCTAGTCCCATCAGCTTCCCTTCACCCACTTCATCCCAAAATACGGGTGTTCGACAACACTTCCCATATAATGCCTCAAATGGTGCCATCTGTATACTAGAATTAAAACTTATATTATAAAAAAAACTCAACCAAAGAAAGATGTTGGTCCCAACTTCCCGGATAATCCATCGAACAAGCTCGTAGCATATCCTCCAAGGTTTGAATTGTTCGTTCTGACTGCCCATCTGATTGGGGATGAAAAGCTGTACTAAAATTTAATTCAGTACCCAGCGACTTCTAAAGGCCTTTCCAAAAGTTATAAGTGAACCTGGGATCACGATTGGACATAATGGAGATAGGAACTCCATGTAACCTGACTATCTCTTTATGATACAAACGGGAAAGTTGATCTAGGGAAAAATTATCTCATATAGCAAGGAAATGAGCAGATTTAGTTAACCGATCAACAATAACCCAGATTGAATTATTACCTCTAGATGTCTTCGGTAATCCCACGACAAAATCCATGGATATGTTTTCCCATTTCCACTCTGGCACTGGTAAAGGCTGAAGCATCTCTTTTGGTAACTACTGCTCTGCTTTAACCTGCTGACAAGTCAAACACTTCATAGTAAAATCAGCAATATCTCTTTTCATTCCATCCCACCAGTAATACTCCTGCAGATCTCTGTACATCTTAGTACTGCCAAGATGAACTGAAAACGGGGAACTATGAGCTTCACATAACAACTCTTTGTTCAAATGTAAATCACAAGGCACACATAATCTCTTCCCAAACCTCAAAAAATAATCACTATCAATGTTGAATTCATGCAACTTACCTTTCTGAACCAGCTCTACCTTTTTCTGCAACTCACTAACTTGCTTCTGTGCTTGCTTGATTCTGTCTGATAGAGATGATGTCAATGATACCTGAAACAAAACAGAAGAACATCCTGGACCAAAATCATCTATGCCAAAGTTCATAAAATCCTTAACCAAAGGATCACGTTCCAAACGCAACATTTCTAATGAAGCATTACTTTTTCAACTCAAAGCATCAGCCACATTATTTTCTTTTCCCGGATGGTAATGTATTGTACAATCATAAACCTTGATTAATTCCAGCCATCTCTTCTGTCTCATGTTAAATTATTTCTGAGTGAATATATACTTTAAACTTTTGTGATCAATATATATTTCACACTTTACTCCATACAAATGATGCCTCCAAATTTTTAATGTAAAACAACAGCAGCTAAATCCAAATCATGTGTAGGGTAATTTACCTCATGAGTTTTCAACTGACATGAAGCATAAGAAATTACCAGATCATTCTGCATAAGGACACAACCATGTCCCTTCAATGAAGCATCACTGTATATAACAAACTCACCATTCCTGGAAGGAAGTGCCAAAACTGGAGCATTCACAAATCTTCTTTTCAACTCCTAAAAAGAATCATAACATTCTTTTGTCCAGATGAACATAACACCTTTCTGAGTTAGATTAGTCATTGGAATAGATAACCGTGAAAACTTTTCAACAAACCTTCGGAAGTGACCTTCCAAACCAAGAAAACTACGAATCTCGGTTACATTTGTGGGTCTTGGACATTCTTCAACAACTTTTGTTTTAGCAGGATCAACAGTTATGCCATCTTTTGATATAATGTGACCCAGGAAATAAATTTGCTGTAACCAAAACTCACACATTCTGAATTTTCGATATAGTTTCTTTTCATTTAAGGTTTGAAAGATAACCCTTAAATTACTTTCATTCTCCTCTTTAATTTTAGAAAACACCAAAATATCATCAATGAAAACAACCACAAACTTATCCAAGAACTCATGGAAAATTCTATTCATAAGGTCCACGAATACAGCAGGTGCATTGGTTAACCCAAAAGGCATAACTAAAAATTCGTAATGGCCACATCTAGTATGGAACGCAGTCTTCAGAACGTCTGCTTCTTTTACTTTCAACTGATGGTACCCCGACCTCAAGTCAATCTTCGAAAAATACTGAGCTCCCTGGAGCTGTTCAAAAAAATCATCGATATGAGGAAAAAGATACTTGTTCTTAACAGTAATATTATTCAAGGCTCTATAATCAATGAAAAGTCTCATTGATCCCTCTTTCTTTTTAACAAACAAGACAGGAGCACCCCATGGTGATGTGCTAGTTCAAATGAAACCTTTATCTAATAACTCCTGCAATTGTTTCTTTAACTTTAAAAGGTCAACTTCAGCCATTCGATAAGGGGGTTTTGAAATTGGCTTAGAATCAGGAACTAAGTCAATAGTAAATTCAACTTCTCGATCATGAATAATACCAGACAACTTATCAGGAAAAACATCAAGATACTCATATACCACTGGCACATCATTAATCTGAACAATTCCTTTATTTTATAAAATATGTGCAAGGTAACATTCATTTCCATCTTTTACTAGTTTCCCAACTTCTTGATATGTTATCAAAATCAAGGGTTCATTCTTGTACACAAACTAAAAATCTTTCTGAAAAGAAACCATTTTAGCTCTGTAGTCAATCTTAGCATGATAAACAGAAAGCCAATCCATTCCCAAAACAAAATCAAAATCTACTAGAGGCAAAACAATAAGGTTTGCTGGTAGATTCTTTCCACACACAAGGATAGGAAGGTTCTTATAATTCCTTTTTGTCTCAACGTTCCCTCTAGGTGTTTTTACCATAAGTTCAGGGTTCATATCATGAGATGGAATTTCCAATTTACTAGAAAACTTCTCAGAAATGAAAGAGTGTGTAGACCATGAATCAAACATCACATTTCCATAATCAGAACAAACAAACAGTGTACCTGATACCACTTCATTCGATGGCCCAAAATCTATTGAAGTTGTAGGAAAGGATTTCAACACCCCTTTCTGCTTGTAGTCTGGCTGCTTTCCCCCAGTTGAGTTCTTCGTTGGACACTCGTTTTCATAATTACCCATTTAATTACACTTAAAACATCTTAACATTGGCTTTTCATTGCCTGCTTGATCATCTTCCTTATAGTTACGGGCAATATGACCAGACTTACCACATCGAAAGCACTTACCAGACTTGGATAAACATTCTCCATTATGCTTTTTACGACACTTCTCATAGGATGGATATTTGGTTTTCTTACCTCCTTGCTTCTTTGGTGAATTCTTCCCCTTTGCCTGCCAACTATACCTCTTATTCTGTTGTTTTTCATAGGCCACCTTATCATCGACAAACTCCATTTCCACCTTCTCCGCACATCGATCAAGTTTTTCATAAATTTTGAACTCACGAGAAGCTAAAGCCCTTCGATAATTTGGCTTTAACCCTGAGTAAAAATGGTTTATTTTACTATCATGATCTCGTATGAAGTTTGGAGCATACCTTGCCAATCGAGTGAACTTTGCTTCATAGGCAGCCACTGTGTCTTCATCTTTCCTCAATTCCAAGAATTGCTTTTCCATCCTAAGTCGAACAGCCTTAGGAAAATACTTCTCAAGAAACATACCTTTGAATTCATCCTCGTGAAGATCCTCATTCTCATCACTATCCCTGATATTTTTTACCATCGACCACCACTGATCAGCTTCACCTTCAAAACGGTAAATAGTAAGACTAACCTTTTGATGTTCTGAACACCCCATGACATCAAAAATCTTCTCAAGTGATTTAATCCACCCTTCAGCTTGCACGGGGTCAGATGATCCTCTGAATGATGGGGGATGTTTCCTTATGAAGTGTTCCACCACTGACATGTTCCTCTGCGGTTGATTTGGCTGATCTCGTGTATGGATACCACCGCCATTTATCGCTTGAGTCAACTGCGCCATTACTGCAACATACTTTTCAGTTCCAATTCCGACCATCTCAGGATGCTGATTTGGAAGGTTGTCTTCCTCCTGATGTCATCCCAGCATAGATGCTTTGTTTCCTCTGCGGAAAACCATTCTGAACATAGAAATATCTTAGGCGAAGCAACATGGTAATCTTTAAATGCTATATCATTTTAATCATACCATAAATTAACTTATAATGTTACACATTTCTAGCTCCTAAAGTTGTCTAATCAAACCTTTGATACCAACTATAAGGCCCCAGCCTTAAATCTTACTTAATATTGAATTAAATGAATAATTCACATTGAGGATCTTTTCAGGTTTAGAGTTTTAGAGAATTAGGACATAACTATTACATCTCAAAAGATTACAAAGTATAAACTTCTACTAAGTTTCCAAAAAATAAAAACTCTTAAAAAGAAACATGTCTAGTTCCATGTTATTTGTAGCATGACTTTCCCTTGATCCCATCCTTGACCCTATTCCACGTTAAGTCCTGTGAAAAACATTTCATAAACTTGGGATGAGCATAAAAAGCTCAGTAAGGGATACACAAATGATGAAAATTGTTAGTTTTTCAAACATCAAGTAAACCATTTATAACTTTATCATTGTAATACCTTCACCTTCATGATGTAGTAAAAACTCATCACTAAATAAAATATCATTACTTACCTTTTTGTAACCAAAGGATTACCATAATATCCATATAAAGAACACATAACATATAAATGTAACTTGGGACATAAACATACATAAGTGGAATGACTATATGGTCAACTTCCACACATATCACTTAATGGAATAGCCATACGGCCAACTTCCATACATACTTAATGGAATAGCCATATGGCCGACTTCCATACCCAATGCATTGGAGGTTATAATGTAACCACCCGTCCTGGTATTCACGGCACCACCCATCATATGGTTTTTCACGTAACCACCCGTCAAATGTCCAAGTACCAATATAAAATCATAAAACATAAAACCAATATAAAGGAATGATAACATTTTCACATTTCAATCACAATATATCATTTAAATATATTGACATAATAGAATCCTTTATCAAAACCAATTTCAATACCAAAATGCATAAAAGAGTATATGATATTTATTTTATTTTAAAAACATTACAGCTTGTTGAGGACGTCATAGACCAAATAATACCCACGGCAGCGAAAAAGGTCGTTGTCACCACATATGTTTAAAAAAACATTCCTTTTTGTCGTTTAGTAAAATGATTTGTAGAAAAATATTCCTTTTGTATAAAAGTAAAAGTAAAAGGGGTTTATACACCGTATAAAATAATGTAGTGTATAAAACGAAATATGCCTCAATGAAAGGAGATTGAGACGAAGTCCTTTACCTCGGGTCCGACAAGACTCGGTCGTTCTTTAATATCCTGAATAATAAACATGAGTTAATTTCTACTTGTTTATGAACCTTTTTAATGTTCATTATTCATTTTATATCACTTATTGTCATGTCATGAACACTATGTAATTATTTAAGTTAATAACGGTCATTGGTACTTGAGTCAAAAATAAACCCTTTATAATTACAAGTTGTCAATGTATCCATTATATCCAGAATTATAATCATGATGTATATATCATATATATCATATATATCTAGTATATAGATGCATTTATAATATTACATAATCATTTAGAGGTATGAAATGAAATGCACCGTTTATGGAGATGGTAAGCCGTACGTACGCATGAACGCTACTTTCAGTTCTATTTAGTATTTTATAGAATGAAATCATAATGATATAAAGGTATATTATAATTCCAGTGTAATATAATATATAATATCATAACTTCACCCTCTATACATCCCACATATGGTATTAACGAATCAAATCACTTTGAGGGGCGATAGTCCGCACTTCCTTAAATGAAGATATCGCGTTTACCCATAATGGAAACAACAAAGGTATGCCCAAAAAAATACATAAGCTTAAGGAAAACATAAAAATATTATATAGAATATATAAATATAGTGTCATCTTAATGGTCACCTTTTAAGGTGTTAAAAGAATGTTGAACAATCATCATTTCGGGAGGCAGAAATTCGCCATCCACGGAAACAGTATGTTCTTTAACCATTAGATGTAGGTGTGTGTATGTGTAGCTCGAATCCTTCTTATAACAACATCCTAGTATATGGAAGATACTGGAGTTGTTACAAAAAAAATGAATAAAAAGAGTTTAGGGGGTTGGATAAGAAAAATAAAACAAAAGGAATCAAGTGAAGACATTGCCGTAAAATCGGGTAACTCCGTTTGGTTTGATCTCAAAGGATTCCTTGGGAAGACTTATTCCCAACGTGAGGCTTCAAGGAGTAATAAAGGGATTTTTAGAGACAAAATGTGCAGGGGTTGTCCGATCCCAAGGCTTTCAAAGTGTGGGTAAGGTGGTAGAGGTGGGGGCCTTTTATAAGAGGAGAGGAGGGGCACTCTTGGAAAGTAAGAAAATGTTACATTATTTTAGAATGAGTTTCATATTTTAATGGTCCCAATTTGATGTTTTTATAGGGTAAGGTGATAAGGGTTCGAAATACACCCATACAATAGGTTTTGTACATGTGTAGGTCATAGATTTTACATTATCTTTCTGTTTTATTTTAATCCTTTATTAATGAGGTAATCACTACATCATCATGATGTCATAAATAATTTAATATTTTTAATGTATAAAAATTATAAAAAAATATCATGATGTAGGAAATATTTTTATATTTCTAATGAATATTTATAGTCAAAAATCTTACTTGTATAACCCCATATAAAAATTGTTTTAGTAAAACATTTCATGTTTGGGTTATTTTTACTTTAACCTTAAATAAAAAGTTATTTATGTCATTTCCCAAGAAAAGTGGCTCCATGGGTCCCCAAGTTGACCAATGGATTTTCTAGGTCGGCCATGACACATCCAATAAGTGTAGGACATGTTTATAGGTATTTTAATTTTATTATAATATCATTTTTGCCTTAAATTGCACTAATTACCTCTAATCGCGATTAAAAACATAATAAGTTACTATTCACGAAAAAATTATTTTAATCTCATTGAACCACATTTCACTTCTCAATGAAATCCATGTCTGTCGGATTTTTTAAATTCTAAACACAGAGGTGGTAAAGTTTCATTTAAACAAAAAATCAGTTTTTTATGTACCACTTAGTGGTTTCACTATTCATAAAAAAATTGATGTTTTCCGGAAAAATACCAAAAATTCACCCTAAGATATATTTGATATACCAAATTTAAAAATGAATTCCATTTTACAAAATTAAAAACAAATAAGTTTCATTAATTAATTTAATAATTAATTCCCGCTATCAGAGCAAATAGCGTGTTTTTATGAAACAATAAGTATCAAAAGATTGACCCTAGTTTAAGTCCAATTTCAATGTGAAATTGATTACAATTACCACAATCATATTAAATGGTAAAATTATATTATAATTTCACTTTAAAACCAATTCAAATTATAATCTAATCATATAAATAAATTAGACTAAAAAGTGGTTTTGAATTAAAATACAACATTTTACACTATTCATTAAAAAATGAACTTTATCGAAAAAATACCAAAAATTTACACAAAGTAAATTTTGATGTCCCAATTATAAAGAAGAGTTATATTTGGTCCAATAGAACGTATAAGGGTGATCAAAAATATATTTAATGATGGTACTCCATCAAAAGCTGATAAGTGAACCTTTAGTGAAAATTAGGGTATAAATGCCTAAAATTGAATTCTTTTCGTATTTTAAGCCTTTATCTTTTATTGGATAAGTGTAAAAACATTTAAAAAACATATATAATCATATTTTATTTATTTATATCCATTCCATCCAATACAACGGCTACATGTTATCTACCATTTAAAATAATATTATTATATTACTACTGTACAATGTAAGTTTTCAATGAAACTCATCGTTGCGTATCGAGTACGCTATCGAACGTAGAAACCTCAGTTAATTAAAATTAATATTTATATAGTAAATATGCATAAATATGAAAATGTTTTATTCATTATTTACCTGGGATGTTACATTAAAGGTTGCAGATTCGGAATGTACTATGCTTCTTTTTTGGGTACCTTAGAATGGAAAAGAGAGGAAAAATGAAAAAAATCACCCACTATCTAATATTCAAAATCTCTAAGATCGTGAAAATTTAAATTTCATGTTTGACCACATGAAATCTTCAAAAAAAAATTTGAATCATTATTATTCTTTTAAAAAATCAACCTTCTCAGGCATCCTAACCACTATTAAATTTATTAGAAGAACCTCATCTCATTATGAGGAACATTACTAACCTTATTACAATGGAACTTCCACAGATAAATATTATGGAACACTCTTAGATCATTTTTCATTGAATCTCATCATCAACGTTAGTTTGATTGACGTTCCTTCTAATATTTTTTTTATTATCATTTATCCCCATATTCAATAATATTGACTTTCTTCCTCAGATTTATTCCTATTAACATTCCTCATTGGAGTTAGTCTGATGGAATGCACATAATTATAGGATTCTAATTATAATGGAATTATCATTATGATGGAAACTCCACTCTAAAAATTTGAAATTATTCAAATGTCATTATATTTAACTCATCCAGAAATATGAAAAATTATATTCTTGGTAATGCTGGATCTGAGGAAAATATTATATTTATTAATAGAACTGATGAGTTCCTTATTTTCCATTTATTTTTCAATAGATTTTATCATGATAGTTTTTAGGATTTTTGAGATAAAAAATATTGGAAAAGTATCATCTATATTATATTGGAATGTATTTTAACTTCCCTTATTTTTAAAACAAACTTTCCTTCGAATCAAAACTCAATATGACTAGTTTCAAATATTATGCCTCTTTTATTTAATGATGTTTCATTAATGTGTTACATAAAACTTATGATATTTGATAATTACGAACTAGTAATTCATTTTCTACCTTATGGTTAGAATGTTTAAGAGATTTCTAACTAACGACATAATTACATTCTTTCAAACTCTTTAACAGCAATATAACATTCTAACTGAGAAAAATATTTCTACACAGAATCATTTATGATAGATCATGAACTTCATGTAAATTTACCTAAGACATATGATGTTTCTTATCAAAAAAATTATCCTTTTGATGAATTCCATGACCGGGTCTTCTCTATCTGATACTCTGTATCTTGTGCTTCTCATTTTGATATTCTATGTCTAGAATACAATTCTACAGATATTCTTATCGACCATTTATGTTTAGGTTAAAAAATTCAACAACATTCACCTATTTGAAAATAACATTATTCCAAAAAATAATATTTTTCAAAATATAAAAAACAATGTTAAAACAAAACATCAAAAATGTTCTTCAAACTACATATTATATAATAACACAAGAAACATGTAAGATAAAATTTAAATTAATTAATTATTTTCGAATTTCGATTCATGTAAATTAATTAATTATACATTAATTAAAATTATTCCCTTTTAAATTTCATTTTCCTAAATGTGAAGTCCATTCCACCAAGGAATAATCCAACTGAGTTCAGGCTTATCATGATTATCAACATTTAAAATACACCAAGTAAATCACCAACAATTTAAACATTAATTAACCATTATCATCTGTCAATATTTCAAGGAACTCTATAAAAGATTATATTCTACAACAAGAGATATTAATATCAATGAAATTTCTAATTCCATTAGTAGTGTGGAAGAAAATAAAAACAAATAAGAAACATGGCCATCCCACCCTTAAAAATAACATTAACATACATAAATTATAGATTTAAGAAAAAATATGGGAAAGACCATATTCAACCCATTCGATCAATCTTAATGTAATCCCTAACACCATCATAAGTATCACCATGAATCTCAACATCATATTAGTTAACTACATCCCCAAATTATGGGCCTTCATTCCCATATCTCATTAGATAGTCTCCATACAAGTCTTATACCACATTTCATATAAAGGATAACATCAAATTTTATAGGAAGAATAATATATCTATTTATAATATAAAAGGCACAAAAAAATATATTCAATATGGAATCTAGGCCCCAAAATAAGGCATCCCACATTAACATGAAAATAAAATCACATAGACAAAAACATTTTTTATCCCAGAATAAGTTTTATTGCATCAAGAATTAACTAATTACATTTTAATAAGATTAATGTATTGGTAACCAAAGGCATTAGCTATTACAAGATATAAATATTTTAAACATTATCTCTAGAATATTTTTTTAACACAATATTTTTTAATAATATTCTCATTTAACATGAATATTTATAGTTACACATGATATGTATAGGTAGATTAACAAACATTGTCCAATTCCATTAAAAAAATTCGGGAAAAAATTGCTTAAACATGAAATAAAAATTAATTAATTTCCATCAAATTATATTAAGGAAATAATAATGATAAAAACCGAATTAATTTTTTTCCCAACCAAATCATTTCCAGCATTATGTATTTTAATATATTTTGTCAAATTAATATGCTAACACATGAATAAAAACTTTCTAAACAAATAATAATCATTGATAGGAAACTCTCTAGTAAATCAATAGAAAATTTTCTATTATGTTGGGAAAACACATGCTATCACATCAACTGTAAATAATATCTTTCATTAATAATGTTATTTCATTATTAAGGTTAATTAAAGTAGCACCAAAATTGATAAATAATGATAACACTACTATTACACATAATATAACCTAGATAATTAATGAATACCATACCTAATGTCTTCAATGTTCTTCAATTAAAAATGAAACAAAAATATAGATCATAGATATCCTCTCCTTTAATGAAATATAAAACCCTCCATGAATGTTGTACCATAACCATGCCAAAAAAATTCAGAGAACTCCATTTCATAGTGGATAATCAACAAAAAAATCATGGAATTAAGAATCTGATGAAACAAGTATGACAAAAGAATAAATAGTAAGAATAGAGGAAGAACTGACACAGTATCACCTCAGATTGATCCCTTGAGGAAGGGGTTGAATATGACCAAATATGGATTCAATGTATTTCAATAATATCCCACAAAACCTAGGGTTAGAGAGATATATTTGACAGAAAATTGTGGTTTTGGTATTTATAGGGATTCTATAAAACCCAGAACTTTGGTGGATCAGTACATCATATACCATAGAAATGGATTGTATAGGGAAGTCAATAAAACAATTGAAGGGACCATGTCACATCTAGTTTGGTAAAACCAATGACTGAGGATTATAATGAACCCGAATATACAGTTTATATAATCTTAGGGGAGACTGATTTATATTTTATAGAACCATGAAACCAAACTGATTCACCTTGAAGGGAGTCTATGCTACAAAATCCCTCCATTGCAAAGGAACCCTAAAAATGGAATACCATCCCTAAAATTCATAAAGATTTGTAGGACTTTCCATGAATAAGTAATAATCCACCATATTCACTATCCCTTATACATGACACAATTATGATAAAAATGAGAGTCAATAAATTCTTCCTCTAGTGTCCCAATACCATAGCCAATATATCCATCCCGGAGTGAGTAAGATTAAAACACAACCCAATCATGTAATTCATATCCACGCCAAAAGTTGTATTGGTTCCCCTAAAAGCCCCCATATCAGTCCAAAGACTCCTTTGAGTACCTCCATGAACAAATAATTACAAAGGAAAAAGATACTATAATTATATCCCATACATGAAATACCTCTCATACCATTATATTTATTATTAATTTAAACTATTCCCCCAAATAATGTAAGGAATAAGAAATGGATCGTCTAAACAACCAAAACGTGAGATACCTTTTATGATTATCACCATCATTAGATCTTAACCACCTAACTCTGAGTAAACAAGGAAAAAATAAGAAAACAAAATATCATAACTTAATCAGTATCCTAGGTTATATACCCATAAAATAAGTGAAATTTAATGAAAAAAACCTCGTGAGGAAACTATCACATAACCATCAAAGGACAATAACCACAATTGATCATCACTACAAGAGAAGGTCCAAAAATCTAAAATATTGAGATAAAGAGTGTATTTCTGAATCACATTCCATAGTACAATATTCAATTACATTGTTCTTCCATGTGATATAAATCAAGGGAATAGTATTCCCATCTAACACCTTTTCTTGGTGGTCTTGAATCTCCACAGAATGCAGCTTGGAGATCACATTATCATAAAAATAGATCAGGCACCAATCAATGAGATTATAGTCAACATGAAGATAATCATATAGGTAGGATGCATGGACTACATGATGTATCTAACAAATATATTAGGGAATGACTATCTTATACCATTTATCTCTAATTTGATAAAATACCTAAAATGTTCCAAAAAACATGGGAGAAATATTACTCCTATGACCAAGCCATCAATTCCCATGATGAGGAGTCACCTTCAGGAAGACATGATCTATACCATTGAACTCCATATGTCTCCTCCAATGATATATATATTATTTCTCACTATCCAAAAATGTCATCATCGTATAATGAATCACTTAAACCATATCTATCATATTTTGGATTTGTTTCACCCTAAAAATCATTATATCTATGCCCCTGTCTATTACAATGGGGAAAATAAAGGTCATATATATTATACTTCAAGTGGTTCTTATAGAAACCCGATCTTATAGAGCCTAGAGATGGTGTCTCCTACTAATTATATTGGCCTTATTACATGGAATAAAAATATAATGAACCAAGAGTTCAGTAGTCTTGGTAAAATAGATAAAAAATGAGACTTGTATTAAAAATGAATACACTTATTAAAATATAATATTTTATTCAAATTTAATATATATCATTGAGTATAACTCTAATACATTTATTAATTCCTTTAATATCTTTCATTGTTCTTTTCATTGATTCATGGGAAAAGTAACATAATAAGGGTGATCTAAAATCATTAGTAAGGGAAAAATAATGAAGAAGAATAAATTATTTAATGAGAATAATTAACATCTGACCACACCTTCCATGTAATAAATAAATTGAATGGATGTTTGTAAACAACATGGTATGAAAATAACTAGAAACATATTCAATTGAAATAAGTAGATTGGGAAAAATAAATATGGAAATATAAGAAATAGAAACATATGACATTTAATCAAAACACTTATAATCAAATTAATCAATAGATAAGTCAGCACAGAATATCATGGATTAATAATAATTGAAACTAAATGAGGGAAATGATTAAATATTTGAAGCCATGTTTCTAAGGTACATGGAACCACTACTATCATGACCTTTCAAAGGATATTTTAGCATATCAGGTATAAGGCCATATAATTTCCACAACTAATTCATCACATGAGATTACCGATGCATCGAGGGGATTTCATTTACCAGTCCCACTCTATGGAAATTACATTAAATGGTCCCAAACCTATGTATTTCAAGTAAAAATCATTACTCATATAGAATAATCAATATTCCTTATCAACTATTTACAATGAATAGAAAACATAGAATTATCAATATTTTACCAAATAATCAAATAACATTTAATGTAAACACCAAATGTATAATGGTATATAGTTTAGAAAATTGTAATATATATGATAAAGGAAATAGATAATTTAGGGGAAATTCGACGTTCAACGACAATTAGAGATTGAATATTTCTAGTGTACTGAAAAATGAATCAAGTTATTGGACGTGAATACTATCCTAGAGACAATAAATCCTAAAAATTATAAAGGAAGGCTGAGGATTTTTTAATACAACATACCACATGTGGCTTGAAATAAATGGGTTTTTTCATGATTGAAATCATTATAAAATTATCCTTTAAAAAAAATTTGAGTGAAAAATCATTTTTTATAAATATTTTTTAAAAAAATTCATTGAATATAACTTTTCCAAATATTTTATTTCAAAATTGACCTTTTATTCATACAATGGAAGCTTCAATAAACTGAAAAAGTGTAAATCCATACAAGTCGTACTTGGTAAAAAGAACATTACTTTTGCAAGGTAAAATGACTGGAAAATTTACTTGTTCAGAAAGTGGGAAAAATATTCATTTAAAAACACATGTAAAATATAAAAGTGTAAAAATTTATATTAAAAATCATTTTAAAATAATTTTTGTAAACGTTTTAATAAAAAAATTTTCTTAAAATAAATCATCTTCTCTCACTAAATAGAGAAACTAAGTTGAGTTCTCTAAAAAACATTTTCTAAAACATTTTGAGTAACAAAGAGTGAAATATTGGTATTAATACTCGAAAAAAGTCTTGAATAAATATATTAGAGGAAAATGAAATGTTTTATTGAATAATAATCATATAATTTCCAGGAATTTAAATGAGTGATCAGTTAAATTATTCTTGTTGGAAATATTCATTGAACATTCTGATGTGTCATATACCACTTTGAAAAAATTTAAATCGTATGCCTAATGATGGAATAAAATTAAATATTGGTTATAGAATCAGAAGAGAAAGTATATTTGTGATATCCCATTTAAAAGGGAAGTATATTATTCATATATGATAAACAATGTGTCTAACAATTAGTAGTTTTCAATAGAATGTAAATTCAGACGAAATTCAGAACATATGAATCAAAAGACCCAAAATTGATAATAATGAAATGAAATATCTAAATAAAATGAATATAGTGTAATTAATTATATTATATATCAAAATGGATAGTATTTAAACCACAAAAAATAATTAATTTATGAATGTAACATTTATCTCATGGATGTGAAAAGTGAGATGAAAATGCCTTAACTTGTGTTTCCTATCAGGTGTGCAACCTTTAACCGCCTATATAAGTGATATTAACATGTTAATAACTTAAAATAAAAAAGTATTAATATTTTTTACATCCTTTATGATACTCAGATAATATATTTTTACCAGTTAGTTAATAAACTTTCATTATTTTAACAATTTTGGGTCTTAATTGCCTAGTTTGTCGAGTTTGTTTTATCTTGTTATTTATTGTTATTATTAATTATATGTTTGTTTAATCATATAAAGAATTTAAAACATAATTTTAATATCATATATTCTCAGTATATATGTATCCATTATATTTTATAATATTTGGAGATAATAAATGAAATCCATCATTCATGGAGATGGTAGTCCGTACGTACAAATGAACAGTTCCTTCATTTCATTATCATATTTTAAAGGATTAAAAATTTATTTATATCTCATTAAATTTATATATTAAATAAAATATAATATTTACGTAATATATTTCATATATTTTTATTAAAATTATTCTTAATAAATTTCATGTATACTGTTAATGAATCGCATTTCTTGGAGGAGGACGGTAGTCCACATTTCCTCCAACAATGTTATCGTATTAACATAAAATGGATAGTATGAAAAGAATGTTTTAATAAGGTATTAAAAAATTATATAAAAATAATAAAAATAAAATATATCATATATAAATATATATTCCATCATAATGGCCAACCATGAAAGGTGGTAAAGAAAAAATGAAAAATCATCATTTCTTGAGGTGGTAGTTCTCCGTACAAAGAAATAGTATGTTCATTACACTTTATATAGATGTGTGTGTTAGTTTAGTTCAAACCGCTCATATAAAAACATAAAGGTATAATTATTATACTGGTGTTACTATGTAAATATAGAACAAAAATATTAGAGGTGGTGGAAAAGTAAATGAACTAAAAGTGGTGGTTGGAAAGTATTACCTTAAAAATCAAGTACTATTTCTCGTTAATAATTTAGGTATCCTATTGTTGGATTTATGTCCAAGGGGTAGAATATATGTTTTTAGAGGATATTTGGGAATAAATTTTCTGATCCTAAATTTTTTTAGAGTTGTGAGGAATGTGGATATGTGGTTGCCTTTTATAAGAGAGGAAAATGACTCACTTTGTATTTTTGAAATTAAGTTAGATTTACCCATGTTATTAACAAATAAAAGTCTTAAAACCAAAATAAATAAATAATTTAAGGTTCATGTACGAATTATGTCTACAACATAGGTGATTAATAACTGAATGGGTCATTTGGAAACTTAAGATAAAGGTTTAGTCATTTATTAAGCATTATTTTACTTTAATAATGTAATTAATTTAAATTACATTCACTAATGTTTTTGGCTGAAAAAGAATGTTTAGATTATTAATAATTATATATTATTATTATTTTAAATATGGAATCCATTTTTTTAATTTAAAATAATTTAGGTGGTAGAAATTAATATATCATTCAGCCATATGTGAAACAACTATGCATGTTTCTAAAGAAAAAAACAACCAAAATATTTCTAAGTTTTTATAATCAATTTAATTTTGAAAATTATTCCAATGATAAAAATTTTATTAATTGATAAAAATATTATCTAACTAAACTTTAAAACCAATTAAATTTGTATTTTAAAATTATAAACAGATTATATGAAACAACAGTTTTAAACTAAAATATTGTAATTTTAACTATTGATTAAAAAATGTAATGTTTTAGAAAAATATCAAAATTTCACCGCAACCTAATTTATTTGTTTATATTTTAAATATTTTGTTTATTTTGAAATATTAGATAAATTTAAGTGTTAAATTTTATATTTAAAATGTTTTTTCCATTAAAAGGCAGTAAAATTACGTTTATTAAAATATATGTTTTTACATGTAAAATAGTTTTTGTTCTACTCTTATGTCTATCAAACATAAGGGATCAATATAAATTTTTTTATTGAATATAGAACATATATATTTTATTAAAATAATTAAAAAAACATAAAAAATAATTTTTTTAAATAAAACTCTTTTAGAAGCATACAAATTATAATATTTCTTCTTATATCCAATTGGTTCATATTTTTAATTTCTCGTTAATTGAAAACCCATCAATTCATTTTATATTTATATAAACACTAGATTATCATAGTTCAAATAATTATATTAATAAATGATGGTTTATGTATTATTATGTAAATTAAAAATATTTTTAATAATACATTTCTATTTGGTAAAACTCATTATTGTGTATAACGCATGCTTTCGAGGAACGTCACCCTTGTGTGTAATGTAAGCTGACTCAGTGTTTGATGCATTATAAAATATATCATATAATGAATTTATTTGAAATATTAAAAATATTATATAGTCTCAAGATATTATATTCCATTACACAGTTGGTTTTTTGTGTCAAACACGTTATCGAATACAAAGGTGTACATTATAATTTATGATGGTCACATTCTCCCCACCATTATTAAATTTTATCCTCAGAATTTAAAATATATCTTGGTAATAGATTGTTATATATTTAATACATTGAAATCTCACTTCCTAATAAGGGTTCTTGGAACATCCTCTACAAAAGGGAGAACGAGAAGTATAATGGTCACAAAGACAACCTTGTTACTAGATCTATTTGTAGGAGAACATTAGTGGAAGGTGAAAGTACATACTTTTAGGAAAGACATAAATTTTTATAGTGAGTGATTGAGTTCATTAATAAAAAACAAGAGAATAATCAATGTATATTTGAGGGACTCAAATATATAAATCTTTAATGAGTCAAGAGACCATTGGTTCAATAAAAATTAATGTATTTCGAAAAATTTTTATTTCTATGTCATTTTTATAATGTGAGGAACTTATTTAACTCCCTAGGAATATAATGAAATGTTCAGACTTGATATATTTCTAGAAACACAATTTCATCCTTTTGTAGTTCATTGATTAATTTCCAATTCATCCATTACATTTAGAAATGGATATGAAAAAGTTATGTTTGATTCCTAAAGCCGTAAAATAAACATTCATTCATTCTTAAGGCCTATAAAAGAGGGAAAAGTATAACCATTTCACTCTAACTATTATAGAACAGAAATATAGTCAGTATATTAATCTCTAAACCTAAAAGGGAAAACTATGTTAATCATCAATATTTATTCATCAAATTGTTCAACATAAAACAACACCCTATTAACTAGGACATTACATAGGTTAGTGGTTGGAATGAAACCTTTATCGTCATTTGGTTATAGGTTCAAGACCTATGGGCTTAAAAGACATGATATGTTTTCACCCAGCATACAAGTTTTCCTTTTATAAGATCATATTAATATAATTTTCAATGTGAATCTAATGGACATCTTTGAAATATTATCATTTAATATACTCATTACTATGGTTTTCAAAACATTAAATTTTTATTGATATTTTATAATATTATTTGACTATTACTAGGTTGTTATTATTGAACATATAAACCCAAAATGTTATCAATGTCATTAAATTTTTTTTCTATAAAATATAAATACATTATTACTAAAATAAAATTTTTCCACTAAAACATATACTTCTAAAATCTAGAAGAGTCCTAAGACATATCGTGATCCGTATTTCCAAAATACCATAGTTAAAATATTTCAAAAATTAAATTATGGAATCCAAAAAACACATCATAAAAATTATTCCTTAAATATTCTATGGTATAAAAATAACATCATCTTTTGGATTTCTAAATCATGACACCTTATCTTTAATATAAAACATCTTATGTTTAACATTGGTTATTTAATTTCATCATATGTTCAAAACCTTTATAGTTGTTTTTAATGAAGATGTGAATTACCCTAATAATAACTCCAAGGTATGAAAACTAGGTTCATAGCAATGCCCATTATTGTATACTAGGTTACACTGAGTTAGACTCAAATTTCCATGTTTTAGTTTTTACTCCTAGGTACATCTACTCTAGAACCAAATCCACTTGTAGTATCTAGAAAGTAATATATTGCTTGGAATACCCTCAAATTTATCTACCTGAAAAAAATTATTGGATTTTATTATACACTTATCCTCATGTTCAACATTATTGTTATGTTATTTTATTTACATTTTCTAAAATCTTGTCCCATTGTTTCAACAAAACTTCCTTTAATACCAATTTTAGTGACCCAAACCCTAGATATCCATGAACCGGTGTATACTACTAATTACGTCAGTATGATTTTAAGGAATCAATACATGAAAGACTGAGAGTTTAGTAGTATTCATAGACCAAATACATAACTGAGTTTTTTATTACAAATGAATACTAATTCCAAAACGATATATTATTCTAACTTAATAAATAATGTTTAGTGTAAATATAATCCATTTATTAAATCCCTATATATCTTTCATTGTATGCTTCTTGGATTCCACGGGAAATAAATAAAATAATGGTGATCTCAAATGCTCAGTAAGGAAAAAATATAACAGAACACATAATTAATAAATTATAATAGTCAGTATGGAAATGTATATAACTGAACACATATTCCAGGTAATCAATTCATAAAATGGAGGTACAGAATTAATAAATAAATGAATTTTTTTTAAAAACATTACATTATAATAAATAGATAAGGAACAATAAATTGGGCAACATAAAAAAATAAAACACATTATATTTAATCAATGAACATAAAATGAAATGTATCTATAGATATTTAGATAAAAAAAAATCATGGATGAATATTAATATAAAATAAATGAAGGAAGTGATTAATTAATGTATTTCATGTTTCCTAGGTATATGGTACCACTACCGTCAAGACCTTTTACAATATAGTTTAGTATATCGAGTAGAAACAAATTTAATCTGTTCAAATAATTCATGTCAGGAGAATATCTATGCATCGAGGGGATTTCATTAACTGGTCCAAAACATATAGGGATTACCATAAATGGTCCCCACCCCATTTTCTCTTGTCAGAAGCATTCCGCATATCAAATAAACAATATATATATCAAATATTCATAAAGTATAAAGAATATGGGTTTATCAATATTTCCCCACATAAAAAATAACATTAAAATTAAACACCATATTTAAAATCATATATGGAATATGAAATATTAATTTCCATGATAAATAAAAAGGATAATTTAGGGTAAATTCAATGTTCAATGATCAAAGGTGATTGAGTATTTCAAATTGAATAACAAATAAATCAAGGAATTTAATGTGAATACCATTCAGGGCTAAATAAATCTTAAAAAATATTGTGGAAGAGTATTTATGGTATCAATGCAACATTCCCCAAGTAGAGTAAAATAAAGGGTTGTTGCTGTTTATGAATGAAAACATTATAACAGAAATTTTAAAAACCTTCAAGAAGAAAATTTCCTTTAATTATTGAAAACATTTTGAAAAACCTTATCCTAAAAATAACTTTTGAATATATATTCTTTAAAAAGAAACCTTTTTAACATGAAAAGGAATATTAAAATAAATGATGGAGGGTAAATTTGTACATGTTGTAGGAGGTCTAAATAACATTACTTTTCCCTAGTAAAAATGATAGAAAAATTCTTTATTCGGAAAGAAACAAAAAGAATCCTTTAAATTTTTTTGTAAAATAAAAAAGGGTAAAAGTTTATTAAAAAAATCATTTTAAATTTTTTTTAAACAATTGAATGAAACATGGTTATTAGAAGAAAATAGGTTATCCGAAAAAAGAGAGAAACAATGTCTCGTGTTTGAAAAAAAAATCCAAAGCATTATGACTACCAACGAATTGAAAATAGAACTATTACTTTAAAAATGTATTCAATAACCATCTAGTGGAATATTAATGGTTTATTTAATAATGGTAAAATAATTTCCTCAAATTGAAATGAATGAATAGTAAAATTATTCTTGTAAAAAATAATCTTTAATAATTCCAAAGTGTCACATACCACATTAATGCATTTTAATGAATATGAAAAATGAAAGAATAAAATTAAATAAATGTTATAATATCATTAGAGTAAGTATATTCATGATATATCTTGTAAAAGTGTAGTGTATACACCATATAAAATAAACTAGATGTATAACAACAAATAAGTCTTAATGGAATATTAATTGAGATGACATACCTTACATATGAATCGAATAACCCAAAAGTGACAATAAAAAAATTAATCTTCATAATAAAATCAAGATAAAATAATTAATTAAATAATAAATAAAAATCGGTAGTATTTTAACCACATAAATGATTTAAGTGGTGAATATGACATTTATCTCATGGATGTAAAAAGTGAGATGGAAATATCGTACCTTGTGTTTACACTCAGGTGAACAACTTTTAACCTCTTATATAAGGTGTTTAAACATGTTACTAACTTGAAACATAACTATATTAATATTTATGTTATCATAATTTATCCTCTTAAAATATCTTATTTCCCTTTTGTTAATGACCAGTTATTATTGTTACTATCTCGGGTGTTAATTGCATAGTTTTTCGAGTATTTTTTAACTTTCCATTTTTTTTCATATTCAATATATCATAGTTTCGTCATATCTAGAAGATAGAATATGATTTTAATATCACATATATCCAATATTTATTTGTTTAAAAAAACATATAATATTTTGAGATAAGAAATGAAATGCATTGGTCATGGAGACGACAGGCTGTACATACGCGTGAATGCTACCTTCATTTCAATATCATATTTTAAAAAAATGAAATGTAAATTGTATGTAAATACATGAATATTTTAGTTCCATAAACATATTTAATTAATATTGTTCATATATTTTTATAAAAAAAATTTAATATGTCATTGTTTAGTGTGAACGAATCATATCTCTTTGAGGAGACAGTTGTCCACACTACCTCAAACGATTTTATTGTATTAACATAAAAGAGAAATTATTAATGTTATGTGTTTTAAATGTAATACATATGTAAAAATTTAAAATAAAAATATTATATTCCATATATAAATATAGTGTACATCATACTGTCCAACCATGAAAGTCGGTAAAGGAAAAATGAACAATCATCATTTTGTGAGGTAGTAGATCAACGTACACATAAATAGTCTGTTAAATACCCATTAGATGGATGTTTGTGGTAGTGTAGGTAAATCCTTTAATAAGTAATCCTAAAAGTATATTGATTATAATTTTTTATATTATATGAACATATAAACATTTTTTTAAAGGGATTGAAATGTTAATGAAATAATGTGATTGTTGGAAAGCATTACCTTAAAAATCAAGTAATCCTTTTTGTTTATACGAAAAGGATTCCTTGGAAGGATTTCATCCCAAGGGGATTTTTCAAGGTATGGGTGATGGATTTTGGTAATCTATTGGGGTAGATATTGGTTAAATCAAAGTGTTTTGGTAATCTATTTGGGTTTTGGTATTATATTTTGGCCATTTTTATATTTTATATGATATTTTAAATTATTCTAATATCAAAATATATATTGTATTTTTAAAACATCCAACAATATAAGTGTTATAAATTAAATTAAAATTCATCCGGCATTTGGGGAGACAATGTGGGTTTTAAAAGTAAAAGCACCAAAAAGATTTCTATGTTTTTATAATATGTTTCCAATAGATATTGGTTACAATTAAATAAATTTTGTTAATTGTTAAAAATTTAATCTAATTAATGTTTTTAACTTATAAAATTATAATTTAACATTATAAATAAATTATATAAAAACCTATTTTTGAAATAAAAATTCACTATTTATAACTATTCATTAAAAAATGAAATGTTTTAGAAAAATATACAAAATTCACCTTAACATAATACCTATGTTTATATTTAAAATATGATGTTTATTTTGACATATTAAATTAGTTAAAGTGTCAAAATAATGATTTAAAATGCGTTCTCCATTAAAAAGTGGAAAACATTTCCTTGACAAAAATATAGGTATTTTCAAGTAAAATACAGATTGTACTTATCTTATGCCTATCAAACATAATGGATGAATATAAACAAAATTTATTGAATATATAACATATAAATTTCATTAAAATCATTAATTTGTTTAATTAATTATGTTTTTTAATAAAAAACTCTTTTAGATTCATACAATTAATGATAAATCGTATTATATCCACTAGGTTCAAATTTTCATTTCTAATTAATTGGTAAACCAATAATATATTTTACAATTTTATAAAACATATATTTTAATAAGTTATTTATTTATATTTTTATTTGATAGTTTATATCATATTATGTTATATAAAAGAATTTTAATAATACATTGATGTTTGGAGAAACTCAATATTGAATGTAACACAAGCTACTGAGGAAGGTCGTTCTTGCATGTAACATAAGATAACTCGGGGCTGAATGAATTAAAAGCTATATAATGTATTGAATTTTTTTACAATATTAAATATATATTAGAGTCTTAGGATATTATATTCCCTTATTCACTTGGTGATGTGTGTCATGCATTCTATCAAATAAAAAGTTTCACATTATAATTTCAGGGTGTTACAATTCCATACCAATGGTGGAGTGAAAATAATTTTTGTAATCATAATCTTCTATTAGAAGGTGCGTTATCCACGAACCTAAAAAATATAGGAAACAAGGGGAAAATATATCTTCATGCGTGTAGATAGTTCCCTGTGTCTTACCATCCGTTTTGGATAGATATATTTTCTTTGGCATAACTGATAGCTAAATACATTCCAAAGAACTATCCATACACTATAGGAAAAATGAGGATCATGATTAGATATGACCTTCTTTGGGACAATGTTGAGTCTCTTAACCTCCTATAGGTAATACCTCAACAAAGACCACTTATTTTCCTACAAATATATCACATATTTTTATATTATTATAAAATAGATTTCACAAATACTTTCTCAAGGACTGTAAAGGATTATTTTCTTTAATGAAAAGATAAAAAATATATTTATTTCATAAAATTTCATTAACATATAGCATAATGGGTCTCTCATTTAGAATTATCTATTGTCATAGAACACATAATTCTGACTCTATATCCAATGGAAAGGATTGTCAAGAAATGATGAACTAAGATGCTCAATAAGGGTAAAAAAGGGAGATACAATCATTGATCATATAAAAGCATAAGAAATCGTAATGGTTTAAGATCATAAATATAACATAAAATTTATATACCTAATATATCATGAATCCTAAATTGGATTGATTGCATAGAAAATTGTCATTTCAAAAGTCATGTATCACATGAGTTTGAAATCATTATAAAATAATCATGAACTCTAAGTTCATTTCATAAAACTGTGGCACCACTATAAGTATATAAACCATTTTATAGGTAAAGGTTAAATATAGATAATATCAATTCATAAGAGACCAGAAATCAAAAATAGTTTCACTAAGTGGATCAAGCACATTGACTGTTTTCCCATAGAGGTTCAAGAACTTTTCTTGCTTGTTTCTTACTATTGTAGAGGAGCTTCTGCATTTTTTGTGGCTTCGTCGGAATAATATTCTGCATGATCAATAGACTTTTCATGATGGATTATCTTTGATAGGTTCTTCCTCTAATTCTCCTGGTGTTATGAACCATGAAAACAGGTATCTTGCAGGAAATGTTGTGACATGGTTATCTGATGATTTTCTAGGGTCTTCCTCCGCTACTCCTGCTGTTACGAATTCTGGAAGTGGTGTACATGATGGGTTATCTAATGATGTCCAGGATGTCCTGAATCCAAGCAGCAATTTATAGGTCACTACTGTCTTAGCTAATCACTTCACTTCTGCTTGCATTGTGCCACTTCCAGGTAGCAGGTTTTGTGAAAATTCATTACATGATTAGATATTTATGAATCGGGTTGGTATCAAGGGGAATTTTTGGCCACCTCATGGCACAATTGAAGTGATTTGGAATCCTCCTTTTTATGTTTGGATTAAGATCAATTCCGATGGATCGTCAATAAGTAATACGAGATTTTTAGGTTTTGGTGTGATTTTTAGGGATCATCATGGGTGTTCTCCTGGCTATCTTTATAGCCCGTGTGGTGTTGTCTCTTCTCTAGAAGAGGATATTCATGGTGTCATTGAGGCCAGTGAACAAGCTGATCGAAGGGGTTTGAACAAGATATGTATTAAACGTGATTCTACGATTGTAGTTACAGAACATCAAACTTGTTTTATTTATCTTTCTTGGAATCTAACTAATCGATTGGCAAGGTACTTGGAAATTCTTTTTTAAAGGATCATATTATTACTCATGTATATCGTGAGGAAAATTATTTGGCGGATGGGATTTCTAGCAATGGCATCAATGGTAATGTATTTGATTGGGTGGATCATGTCCTGGAAGATCTTCTTCTTATTCTTTGGAGGGATCAGTGTAAAACTTCTACTATCAGACTTGTGTAATCTTTTATAATTTTACTAAAGGGTTCTTTATTTTCTATACAAGGTCTCAGCCTTCTTAAAAAACACTAGAATTATAAAAGATAAAAATTAAATTTAATATAATATACATTATGCAACACCAAGCAAAGAGGAGAATATAAAATCTTAATAATTTACAATATATGTACTATTTAAAATAAATAAATTCTATGATATATCTTGGAATTCATGCAACACCATGTTATATTGTGTGTCATGCAACAACAACATTCTTCGATAGATTTCATTACATGAAAGACTAAGTTTTACCAGATACTATTCACATTATTATTGAAAATGAAAATTATCTACTAGACAGTAATTTAATGGTTATTAATAGGATTAATTAAAATATTGTTTAATTGATTATTTTCCAATTAATTAGAAATTAAAATAAAAAGCTATTGTATATAAAGTAAATGTTTTTATAAAATACTATGTTTTATTTTCCAAAAGATGTTTTATCCTAATAAATTAAAATAATTATTATTAATGAATGAAATTAATGAAATTTAAATATTATATATTCAATAATTATTTACAATCATCAAATAGATTTGATATGCATATAATAAGAGAAAATTCATTTTAATGCAGAAAAAGTTATATTAGTCTAAAGGAAAGTTTTCTTCCTTCTAATAGTATACTGGTTTTAAAATTAAATTTTTAACATATAAATTTTATTTCATATTATAAATTTATTTTTTAAAGGTGTAATTTCGAAATTATCATGGGATAGTTTTTTGGTATTTTTTAAGAAGATTCAATTTTTGACGAATAGTGAAAAAATACAGAAATTAAATTGAAAATTAAATTTTCATATAAAGTATTTATAATGTTAAATTATATTTTAATTTTATTAAATCAATTTAGTTAAATGAAAAAAAATCCATTTTATTTCATTAAAATCAATTTTATATTTAATTTAGTTATAATAATATAGTAAGAATTTGAATATTATCACCTTTAAAACCAGCATTCTCATTCTATGAAAGATGTTAATTTTAAAGTATTTCATTTTCACTTCTATGAATTGAATTTGAAAAAATGGATTTTATATTGGAATAAGAATAATATATAATTTTTAATAATCCCAAATTAATTTTTTATCAATGTAATTTGTGAGAACAGATACAATTAATAAATGTGATTAAGTGAAAATTTAGTTTACCAAATGAACAAATCATTAAACTAAAGGGGAATAATGATATAAAATAGGTACGAAACATGTCATTTTTTCATATTTATTCAACATAACCTCTATTATAAATAATTTATTATTATTGGAGCCACATAAAATGAATAAAATGCGGCAGTACAAAATACCTTTCAAAAAACCCATGTGTGTCATATACACACCTTATAAATGGATACCCACTCTCCAACATTTTTCACACTTTAAAACCACTTTTTTGGAAAATACATAAACAAATAAAATATAAAATTCCATCCCATAATCATATAAACCTTATATTTGGATGAAATCCCATCAACAAAGGTTTTAGTCCAAACCTAACAGGGATATCCAAAGAAGATATAATATTCTTCTAAAAGATTATTTATTTTATTTCTTGATCCATTTCATGTAGTTAAAATTATAGAAATATTGTATAATAACAAAACTATATTCATAATAAATATAGTTTTTTATGTTAGGGTAATAAACAAAAAACACATTGTTACATCAAATGGGTTACGAAATCACAGTTCATGCATGCAGCGAACTGTTGACTCACGAATCAATGTATCTCATTTTCCAATTTACACCTCTCATGGTTGGTTATAATGAAGAATATTATATATATATATGTATGTATGTGATATTTATAGCATAATTATACTTATAGATTCATTATAAATATGGTAATTTTTCCCTTCCATTATGTAGGAGGAGCGATAACGTCACTCGTGTGTATGACAGACAACCACCTTGCGATACGATGTTATTTATCATCACTAACACATCACATGGAAGTTAACAATGATAATGTTAATAATTATATTTGATATAAAGGGAATAATTATTATATCCATGACATATTAAAAATAATGTAAAGATAATATATATATATATATATATTATCTTCAATTAATTATCACTCATGAAAAGATGATAACATCATTTATGTGAGACTCAATATGACAAAACTGGGATTATCCAATGCTAGGAAATTGATAGATCTAGATGAAATCACAATTAAAGATAGCCTTCATCAATGCAAAAAAAGTGCTATTAAAGGGGGGACTTTAACTTTAATTTGTTGTGCTTTTAATGGGGGTCTATAACAGTGCTATAAAACATTTACTATTAAAGGGGATCCTTTTTCATCACTTTTTATACAACTGCTGATAAATACGAACCATTTTTCATCACAGATAA
Organism: Viscum album; assembly: GCA_963277665.1. Classification (NCBI taxonomy): domain Eukaryota; kingdom Viridiplantae; phylum Streptophyta; class Magnoliopsida; order Santalales; family Viscaceae; genus Viscum; species Viscum album. Next base: position 1,630,869,580 of record OY728159.1, read on the forward strand.
AAGTGTTCTTTTAACAGCACTGTTTTATAACTACTGTTAATATTATACTTCAAAAAAATCTATATTTCATTAAAAATAATATATTAACATATAAAAATATTTATATTGATATGAATATAATATATATTTTTTAAAATATGTTTTAGATACAGTCCATTTCCATTTACAAATAATATATAAGATATTTAGTGGAAATAAATTATAAAAACAATTATTTTTTAAATTAATATTTTTCTTCTTATTACAATGTAATAGTTATTTAAAATCAATTTGAAGAGGAAAACAAATGTATAAATGACTAAAAATAATTTGTTAATGTAACTCGATCTTCAAAAGGACTTAACTTTATATCCAGGTGTCTGTTTGGGCTCTACCACATAAAAAATTGAAGCATTCGACAATCTCTACCTGCTTCATAACATAAGAAAAACTATATCCCAATGTTTTCGCAAAAAAGTCCCTTATGGCCTCCTAAACGTAGTTTCTAGTCACCGTAACCCGATTTTTAAACATTTTTTTGATTTTTTGTCTCGTTTTTTTGGTTCTTTTTACCCTTTTTTGGTGGGGAATTAATTTATTCTTAGAAATTACATTTATATTGACATTACGGTTTTGAAATTTTATCATTTCCAAAATTTTATATTTTTTATAATCCAATACATAACAATATATATATATATATATATATATTTAATATATTCACTCATATAAATTTAATTTTAAGAAAAAATAAATAAACATATTTATATAAAAAATATATTTATTAATATATAAATATATATACATATATACATATATATAAATGAATATATAAATATAAAGATAAAAAATGTATCAAAAAATATATAAATTTATATACATATCATGAAATGTGATACAAAATAGTATAGGGGAGTGGAAAAGGCTTTTATGTATATGATGGAGTTCGAGGGTTTTAAACTTTCTCGAAGAAAGGGTTTACACAAGTGGGTGGGATTATCTAATTTGCTGATAAAGGGTTGAGGGAAGCATTGATAAAAAGGAGAGGGGATGGGGGAGCACAAATGAAGGGGGTGTCTGGGTCATAAAAAAAATTTATATACCATTTATTATTAGGGCCTTTATCTGTGCTACAAAACACTGAAAAATGGTACCATTAACTGCGCGCAAAAACGTTGTTCGAGTACCCTTTGAACAACATATTATTAACACTATTTAAGGTGGAATTTAACAATTCGTTTTTAGAACTAATAAAATCTTTGATCCTTTAACCATAGTCATATTATAAGTATTTTTTAATTAATAATTGAATATTATAGAAATATAAAGGTTTTTTTGTAGTAGTTAGTGGAATACCCCCTTCATGAAGCAATTCGACTCGCTTTTCATCACTAAACCACATGGATAAAATATATAAGATTATAATATGTTGTATATTATATTTTTATAATTATTTAAATATAATATATTACTTATTTTTATTACTTAATGATCATCAAAAAGTACATAATTTACTCATGTGTATGTACGGCCTATAGTTTCAATGATTGTAATGTCCATCAGTTTTATAACCATAATTAATGATTAGTTTAAATGTATAATTTATGTGAAAATATTATAATTATTTCATGAATTTTATTCAAAAAATTATAGAACTATAAAATATGTGCAATAAATGGATCATTCATGAAAAAACTCTCTTGAGAAAACTAGAAAATGTACACCTTATAAAATGAAAATAATGAAAACTTATTAACAAATGTGTTATAACATGTCATAAAATGATTGTATATTAAATTATAAATACTAATATGGTTCTTTTATAAGATAAAAACTTGTTTAAAAGAATTATAAATTATGTTAAAACCTGAATACTAAAAATTAAACAAAAGGTAATGGATTTTTTCTTAAGTTCATTTATTTAGGCATACTATAATATTATGCACCTAGTTTATTATATATGGAGTATATAAAACCCCTTTGAAATGTAATATAATTAATTATATATTATTCAATGAATTTAATGTTTCAATTTTAATAATTTAATATATGGGTATTTTAATTTAATGTTAGAAAGTGGTAATGAAATTTCATAACTCAATTTATTTTGTTTGGGTTACATTAGTTCCTTATTATTGTTAATATTTAATTTTTTACATTTATAATGATTTTTTATTATCCTATATTTTATTTCAGTTATATTTATGTGTATTTATATTTGATATATATAATTGATTCATTTTTTATTCTCACTTCAACGTTATTAACATTCTATGTGTTTATATCAGAATATAATTTTACTCGGGATTTTATGTGATAAAATTTTCGTTGAATTAAATTATTTTATGATTCCATAATAATACATATTATTTTCATCATCTCTGCTTATTCATGATATTTTTTTAAATATTAGTTCAATTTTTCTCCCTTATGGGAAAATTAAATGATTTAAATGTTTAGTTATGAATACTTAAGTTCATATCTCTCTTTTGTATGAAATTTATTTTCAATCAAAACCATATTTTCGAAAAAAAATCATCCCATTAATAAAAGATTATTAATGAAATATTTACCCATTTGTCTTTTAAAAATGTTTTTTAGGAATATTCTTTCATATTTTAAAACTAGTCACTTTTAAAACCTTTTTACAATAAAAATTGATTGTTATTTAAAATATGTATGGAATTACATGCCATCCTAACAATAATTTCATTGATGATTCCTTTTCATGTTTACAATGGTATTTTTAAATAAAAGTTTTTAAAAGTTATTTTCAACGAAAAGGATTTTAAAAATATTTTTTGATATAAAATTATATATTTCATTAAAAATGTTTTTAATGTTTTTTTATTTAATCATAAAAAACCACCCCAATTATTAATTGAATGGGTATACATTATATTGATACCATTATTATTATTTTTATGGATGGTTTATGATCATTTTTCCTATACAATGTATCAAAATTTACATCCTTGATTACTTTTTTATATTCAATAACAATCCCTGTAAATGTTCACTGAACATTAAATTTTTCCTAAATATGAATATTATTTATCATATATATGATTATTTCATAACACTTATACTATTTTATATATAGTGTTCACTTTTAATGTTAATTTATTAGTTTGGAAAATAATGATAAATATGTATCCTCTACTCAATATAGATAAATTATGATAAAGAAGATTGTTTAAGAGTTAAATTTATTATTTGATATATGAGAAATGTTTTGGAAATTTACGAAAAAAGATGGATAATTGTTAATGTAATACCCTAGATGCATCGATTGTATCATAATTCAAATTAGCTGGGCAAAAACCCATAGACTTTATCATGAAGAATTTTCAAAAATGACTTGTGAAGGTCGTGACAGAAGTATGATAAACTGTCATTTAAAATGTCTTAATGGAAAAGGTATCTTGTACCATGGAAAAATGGTGTCTAATTATTAGGAATTCCCTTCATTCATATTTAGTTATTAATATCAATGATATTTTAATTATTTATAAACCAATTTATGTATTTAGTTCTATGTTTAATTATTTAATGGCATGTTTATATAGTTATTTACATTGAAATATTAATTATTCCTTATCCATTCATTTAAATGTAATGGGTTTTTAGTTATTTACCTTCCCATATGGTTTATTCATTATTTATTGATGATATATTACAATTTACATAACCGTTACTGATCATTTGAGAACACCCATATTTTGTTTCCTTTCCCCAGGATTCGATGATGTTTTTTATGACTAATATTTGTGCATACTACAGTGGGAGTAATGGTATTCTCAGAAAAAATATTTTTTATTTTTTATATTAGAATATAATTTAATAATCATGTATATATCTATATTACCATGACTACTAAACCATTCAGGATTTCATGATTAATTCCTGTGTATCATATTCCAATGAAATGAGAGTTGGAATAACACACAGACTGATAGGGTTTGGGTTGCTATAATTATTATGAATGGATGTTTATTATCGACTATGGAAACTTGATTTAGAAAAATGTAGATTAGGTAACATAATCCTATGATAAAATTTTAGGATTATTTTTTAAGAACATCTGAAAGAATTGTTATGGTTGACATTATATGGTTACTAAAAAATGCATTTATTTATAGATACTACTTATGGATGTGGTTCTGGAATAGATGTACCTTGTGGTTGTAACATAAAAATGCCATTTTTTTTGAATTGAACATTATATTTTAAATGACAACTGACCTTATGATGTAACTTTTTATACAATCCCAAAGGATAAGAATAAAGTGATCATAAATTCTTTACAAAACATTGTAAGGATTTGAATAGTTAATGAAAATGAATAACCTAGTGAAAACCTATGGTTTTCATGATTGAAAATGATGTTTTATGATATAGACAGCCATAAATGATTTTATTGTTTTACCACTATGATTATTGTTACTCATATTAGGCATTCTATTTTTGGAAATGGCTAAAACCTAGAGAAACCATTATAAAATTGAATATTAAGAAGAATTTTTTAGCTTTAAGAGACCAAATGATATGAAGACTGGATAAAAATTTATTGTGAGTATGCCTAATCATTTTTCCGAAAATATTATTAACACCATATACATTAACCAACTCCCAAAATCATTAATGAATAGAAATATGAAGTTCACTAATATCTCGAGTGATGGGGACCATGGATAAAAGAATGATCATTTTCAATCACGTCATAAATGTGGTAAGAGACACACATGAAATTTTCTCAAAGGTTTGATAAAATTATTTAGGTGTCAAACTTAATGGAATAATGAAAATAAATTCTCATGAAAAATTATGTGTATGACTGATGTAAATAAATCTAACACAAATGATCCATTAATAGTTCACTGATGTAAATGTGAATAAACTGGGAATTAGATGGGTCAATTCCCTTTTCTAAAGTATAAACTATAAACCAAGGAAGGTACTATGTGAAAATAAAATGGATGAAGTATTTATGTATTGTTTTTTTATTTAAAATCTTATTAAAAATGTTATTTAATGATAAAATTTCATGGATAACAATTATATTTATTTTTGGATTCATATTAATATGTTTTAGAAAAATTACTATATATATTATGGTAGACAACCTGTTGTATACCGAAAGACTATGATTGTTGAACCCTTTAACGATGGATGATAAGAGTTTAATTCCAACCACATATTGACAACAAGTCCTTGTAAATATGGAACTATTTTAAGTTAATAAATTTATTGACTAGATTTTAATGATGAAACAATAGTGTTACTTTTGAGGTTTAGTGATTAATGTATTAACAATAATTTTTTTGGAAAATAGTTATATTAAAAAATAATGACTATATTTTAGGATCTTATGATCTATTAAATTTATATTTTATTATTGTAGGAATAAGATTATTTTTTTTCTATTAGTTTCTATGAGTGAAGTGAATAAATTTAAAATTGATCGATGCACAATTAAATGATGAAATTGAGTTTATGAAATATAAATATCCCATGTATGTACATTTTCGTATATTCTTAGACATTAAAAGGATCACTAAAATTTATGAAAATGTTCTCAAAACAAAATTTTTATCTTATTACATTCATATCTAATGAGTCAAATAATATTTTAGATCATTAGAAATTTATTGTTTTCAATCCCAAAACATCCCATTAATCACTCACTTAATTATGTTTAATGACCTCAATCACAATCTATAATTATTTACACTTTTCCTACATCTCTTATTTTCACATTACATTAGTGTTCATTTATGTAGAGACCCAGTTATATGTTATTCTATATGGTTATTTTTATATACCATTCTTTCTCATTAAGAGGATCTTATATAAAACCTTTTTTGATGAAGGTTTAAAGATAATAATATTCAAAACTAAACCATGGATTTCCATGAACAAGTTCAAATGTCTCGGTAAAATTTTATATAAGGCGGGGATAATGTAACCCCCATTAATTTTAAAAGAATATAATATAATTTAATAGTGTGTATGACATGAAACGAAAAATATAGATGAGAGTATAACATTCCATGAATTTAAAATATATATAATATTTTAAATAAATTAAATCTTGAATATATCATTCAATTCATGAAACAATGATTTAGTTTATGTTATAAGAAATAATAACATTCATCGATAGATTGCATTCTACTGAAGACTGAGTTTTACTAAATACTATTAGTATTATTATTTGAAATGACTATTATATGCAAACCATTAATTAGGTATTATGAATAGTGTGTACTAACTTATGAAATTATATTTTTTAATTCATTGGATTCTAATTGATTATAAATTAATATAAAAATAAATTTATTATAAATGTAATGTTTATATAAAAAACAATTTTTGGTGAGAGAAAATACATTTTATCCAAATAAAATAATTTAATTAATATTAGTGATTTATATTAATGAAATTTATATATAATATATTCAATAATTTTTTGGAATCATCCAATAGATTTGATATTCAAAAAATATGAATCTTTTATAATTTGTTTTTTGAATAAATAAACTGCATTATGAAAATATGAATTTTAAAATTACATTAGGGTTAATTTTGAGTATTTTTCTAAAAAGATTCAATTTTTGTTGAATCGTTAGAAAAATACTAAATTTTAATTAAAAATAGATATTTTGAATATATAATTTATAATGTTAAATTATATTATTAATTGGTTTTAACATAATAATTGTAAAATTATACATATTTTAATACTATTTAATTTATTTTAATATATTTAATATTTAATTTAGTTATATAAAACTATTAATATTTTAAACAATTTCACATTAAAGCCCCATTTTCATATCCCATCTAAGATATTAATTTTAAATAATTATTTTCTAATTACATGAATAAATTTTAAAAAAAATGGTTCCAATTTTTTTATTAATAATAATTAATATTTTATAGTAATCCCAACTAAATTCATCACTAATGTGGTTAGTGAAAATAGTTAAAATTAATGAACACCATTAGGAAAAAAATACGTTTATCAGGGGACTGAAATTTACACCTAATGTGCTAAATGACCTATAAACAATTACAAAAGAATGTTTATAGATATATTTTTTCATTTTACCATAAATTATAGATAATGGCGACTTATTGGATCAATAATAAATTAGAAAAACATGGGATCACTCAATACATTTAAAACATTTTGAGAGTGTCCTCTCCCCTAGTTATAAAAGGCCCCCTCATATCATCCATTCATCACACAATCAAACACCATTGGTTCAGACAATACCATAATAAATGAAATTCCAAATTCTATCCTATAATCCTAGAATTATTAATTTTTTCCTAAATCAAGAAAATAATGTTTTTGGTACAATCATAATGAGGGCACACGAAGAAGATGTAATATTCTTATAAAAGAATTATTATTTTATTTTTTTACACTTAATTCATTTAATATTATACATGATTATTTAATAACATAATTATCTCCCATTGAATAATATTTTGTTATTTTATGGGTACTACCTACAAACACAAAATATACCATCAAATTGGTTATGAAATCATTGTTTGTGTGTACTGCGGACTACCACCTCGCGAACTGATGTCATTTGTTTTTCCATTTCCACCTCTCAAATTTGCTTATGATTTTGTATCTAAATTATATATGTGATATTTATAACATAATTATACCTATTTTTTAATTATATCATATTATTATTTTTACCATTCATTACATTGGAGAAATGATAATCTTTCTCATGTGTACGACATACTACCACATTGTGATAAATTTTGATTTATCTATCAGTAACACATCATAGAGAAGTTTATTAAGATACAAATAATTATTATATGTGATATACATGAAATAATTTTTATTTTAATGAAATACATTCCATATTTAATTAAAATATATATTATCTTTCATTCATTTTTCACCCACGTAAAGATGATAACATCATTCGTGTATGCGTGGACTTATACCTTCACGAAGCAATGTAACTCTCATTACATCACTAAACCATGTGGTTTAAATATATAATTTTATATTATTATATATATGATATTATGATTATTCATTAATGATACTATATTTTTCAGCGTTTTTCCTAAATGGTCATCCATTAATGAAAATTTCACTCATGCGTATGTACAAATTACTATATCCATGATCATCAAATACAACACTTTCATAAACATAATTAAATATTGGGTTTAAAAGTAAAATTGAAGTAAAAATATGGTAATTATTTCTTGACTATTATTCTAGAAATTATATGACAATATAGTATAAAAAAGAACCAGATCATTCATGATGACACATGCATGAGAATAAAATACAATTAGCAATCGAAACACTGAAAATAAAGAATGATTAATGATGAAAGGGTAATAATATTTATGAAAGGATAATATAAGATATTATGAAGATTAATATGGTTTTTGTATAAGTTAATAACATTTTTTAAACAAATATATAAGTTGTTAAAGTACAGACATCTAGAAGAAAGTATAATGTAATGGATTCCATCTTAATTTCATTCATTATAGAAAACTATAATTTTATAATCCAAGTTAATTTTATATGGTTTATATAAATCCTCTTTAACATGTAATATCATAAATAATCCATTCTTCATGTTATTTAATGTTTCTATTTTAATCATTTATTCTATGTGGATTTTAATTTAATGTTACTATGTGTTAATAAAATTTCATTACTCAATATCTTCACTATGGGTTATATAACATCCTCATTTTCATTAATAATTTATGGTTTAAATTATAATAATTTTTTATTATCATATGTTTTATTTCCACGTGTTTTATGGTGATTTATACCTGATAAACATAATTGATTCATTAGTTGGTTCTCACATCAGTGATATTATCTTCATATGGGTTTACTTCACAATCTTATTAAAATCTGAATTGTTTATACATTAATATCCAATGATGGAAATTATTTTATCATTCATTAATATGTCATTTAATTTTTTTATCTTCTAGTTATTCGTGATAATTTGGAAATTTTATTTCTATTTTCCCACTCTATGGTACGTAAAATGATTTCTATTTTTTAAGAAAACATCACATCACTCCTCTTTTGAATGGGAAATATGTTTTCTATCACTTTTTCTTCTAAAAATGTTTTCAATCTTTCAAAAATGGGTTTTATATAAATTTTTTGTCCATTTTTTCTTTTTATATTATTAAATGAATATTCTTATTTCCTTCTAAGAAGGTATTTTTCTAACCTTATGACACTATAGGATCGATGTTTCTTTATGACATGTATGAAATTACCCACCGACATGATAAAAATTTCATTGATGATTCATTTCATTTATTAAAAGGATAATTTAAAATAATTCTTTAATATTCATTTTCAATGAAAATGTTTTTGAAAATGTTTTTAAAAATAAAAATGTTATTTTACAGAAGAATGTTTATAATGATATTTTTATTTAATTAGGGATAAAAACAATTATTACTACTCTAATCGGTATATGTTCTGCGTGTAATATCGTTGTATTTACTCTGGACGGTTTAAGATCATCTTTGCAATGTATTTTTATTAACTTCTTTGATCCATTTATTTTCTATTAATAAAATTCCATTGAAATTGTTTTACTTTCCTATGATCACTAGACATTACATTTCTCCTAAATATACATATTATATATCTTGGATATGATTATTACCGAAAAAATTTAATATTTAAATATACGATGATCACTATGAATGTTATTTGATTACCTACGGAAATATTGATAAATATTTATCCTTTACTCAATACAAATACATGTTGAAAATGAACATTTTTTATTTATTGAATTAATTATTTAATATGTGAAGAATAATTTGTGTAGGTATTAAATGAGTTGTGTACTAGCTAATTTAAGTCCATCAAAGCATCAATTTTCTCTTGAAACAAAATTATTTGGGCACAAACCCTTCTATTTTGTAAAGAAAAATGTTCCAAACTGTCATGTAAATGTTCTTGACATTAATATTATCAAATATCATGTGAAATGTATTGATGATAATTTTATCATGTAATTGGGATACATAGAATCTAGTAATTAATAATTTCAATTATTTAGATTTATTTATTATTATACATGAGATATTCACTATGAAAAAAATCTATCGATGCATTTAATTTATTGATTATTAATTAAAAGAATTTATTTTTAAATTATGTACCATTAAATAAAAATTATTAATTATCTTGTTATTTAAATGGAATTTGTTTTTATTTATTTACCTTTATTTTTTAATAATTCCTTTTTTATTCATGATGGGTTCCATTGTCCAAAACCCTTACTAGGAATTTGATCTCACCCATTTTTTTGTATCTTATCCTATATATTCCATGAAGCCATCTACGAATAATATGAATAGATACACATGGAAGAATAATGATATTTTCTCAAAATATTATGCTCTAATTTCAATATTAAATTTTATTTTAAGAATCGAATATTTATTTAGTTTACTGAGAATACTCATCTGAATAGTACTTTGAGATTCATTTCCTTACATTTTAATCCAATTTTATAAAAGTAAGAGCCGACTACGGGAAGGTGGGGTTATGTTTGATACATATAATCATCATAATCATAAACCATCAATAAAAATAATAAGTACGGTATCATATGATAATATCCCTTATAAATTATAATTAACATCAAGGATGGTAGTATAGTTAAATATTCTATTAAAAGATCCCTTGATTATTTCTTGAGGAAAATTTTAGTTCAGTTTTAAAATTAAATAAGGAAAATATAACAATTTACTAAATATTTAGGAAAATAATTTCTTTATAAAGAAGCATCAAATTTTTTAAATTATTCTTCCAATCGTTCATTGATCATGAAGGATGTAAATTCTATTCATGCAATATAATTTTATAAAATTATTCCATTCACACATTTTTAAAATGGTGAAAAAGTACCTCACTCAATAAAATGAGGAGAATATTCATTTTAAATAATTTTATTAAAAGTAAATTAGGGGTAAAAATTACATTAAAAAATATTTAAAAAATACTTAAAAAATACTTTAAAATATTTTTAAAAATCATGGATATGAATGGAAAATAATTTTCATCCGAACAGAAAAATATAATAAGTTTTTATTAAAAACATTTCTTCAATACTGTGAGTAATTATTTTTAATAAAATGAAAGGAAAACTATTTTTCATAATAAATAAAAATATATGAAGAAAATTAAATTTTTTTAGAGGATAATGTTCATATAATTCCCTCAATGGAAGTTCAATCATGAACAATACTGATTATAACATGGTTAAAACAGAAATCATTTACCAAAAACTATTACCTTTCATCATACACATTAAAAGTTTATATATAATAAATATAGATTTTTTATATACTTATTTTTTAACCAAATTATTATATATCATACCATTAATTTCTTATTTATAATATATCATACCTCTTTACTAACAATTTTCTAAAATAACTAGTCTTGGTGAAAATTGCACTTTTTTATCCATGTTTGAGTTCATAAGTAATGGACCATTTTCTATGATCAAGGATCAATTATCTCCATATTATTTATCAGGATATAAATTTCATATGTATTATTTATAAATATATTTATATTCATACATAGAAGGTAGAGATATAAAATTGAATCACACTGCTCATTGAGACTATATAGCGTATGTATGCACGAACCATCATTCCATTTTTCAATAAAAGGAATTAAATAAAGGTAAATAATAATTAAAGTTTATTTTATATTTATAATATCAAATTCATCATATATATTCATAAAAGCTTACCATATTACCATCCATGTAAATGTAAAAGAAGAAAAAATTACATCACATCGTGGTGGTGGTTGTCCACACGTACAGATGCACGACGATACCATTTTTCAAAAAACATTAAAGAAAGAAGGTAGATTTGATATTATATTTTAATAAGTATAAATATTTATCAAATATCATATATAAATTTTAAACCATTATATATGACCATCCATGTATGATGGATATGGAAAATGAATTAAATCGTTATGTGGAGACAGTAATCCATACATATGTGATGGAATTCATTCACATCCAATTTTGTTGAAAGAGTTTGTATAATGGTTCTATCATAATATTAATAAATATTTTTATTTTTGATAATTAAATTTCTATTTTCTTAAAAAATACCATAGATTCTGTTGAGTAAAAAGAAGTAGTAAAAAATAAAGTGATCGAATATATAGATTAACTATACATTGGAAGAACACTATTAGATCACCACTTAAGGACCCCAAGGTTGGTATTTTATAATTAATATAAGACATTTATTATGGGTATGTAAGATAATGATTTATTTTGGCTGGGGTGATTTTGATCTAGAAGTATCATGAAGTGTTGTGAAGAGAAGAACATGTGGCATCCATTTACAAGGGAGGGAAATGAAACATATGGAATTATTAAAAATATTAATTAATATATATATATTAATAATGTAAGTTGGAACCAAGGGACCAAAACGTTTTAGATAAGGTGTTTTAGAGTTGAAATGTTATTATCCAATAAAATTAATTATTTTTATTTTGACATTTTAAGGCTTATATTTTATTTAAACCAATTAAAACCCATTTTTACCTAAATAAGGATTACATATCCTTTTTAACTTGATAAAATAATTATGTGGGAAAAAATAAAGGTGTTATTAAAAAAATATATTTAAATGATGATTCTATATTTGGAATAATTTCTAGCGCTTTTAATTTCTCTAGTTTACATAAATTAAATGTAATATAAGAACCCTAAATTTATGAGAATCATTTTTTAGAAAAATACATGATCTATGAGTATAAATAATTAAAACTATAAATAAATTAATAAATTAATTTCTCAGAATTTAAATTGTTTAATAATGAACGATGTAGTGTTTTTATAACTTAGGGAAATACCAAAAACTAATAGAATCATCCAACCATTCCATTAAATATAAGGACTAAAAGATAATTTGTAATTGGAATAAAATAATACCTGTCTTAACAAAAGTTAATCTAGATATTCCAAAATTCCAAATAATGATTCCAAATAAATTATTTAACACCGAAATTATAACATTGGTTGAAAATTATTCATACAGTAGGATAATGTCTACTGTTTGTGTTAGATTGATGTTTCACCCCACAATTCTAACTTTATTTTACCTCTTTTATTGAGGTGAAAAAATATTTACAATAGTTACTTTACATAATGAAAAAAATTTATTTTCGCCTATTATATAATATTAATAATCTTTATTCTAAATATTCAATTCATTTTATTATATTCAATTCATAGATGTCGAATAATTAGAATTCAAATTAAATCAGCAAAACATGATGAAAGTAAGGTTTCCCTGAAACAAAATATTCTTTAGTGTAACATGATTCTATACCAAAAATATGCATAAAATATATTCTAATAAACATTAATAAGAATATTAATAATATAACATAACTAATTATTATTTAAAAATAAATTTAAAAAAATTTTACTTTGTAGTTACTGTAAAAGAAATGAAAATTTCAAATTTAAATATATTCATTTTTACTATTCATCTATAGATCAATTTTTCAGAAATCTAAAAAAAATAAAATTAATATAATTTTTAAATTATGTATTAAATAATGAAGTTATATTTTTCACATAAATTTTCTAAATGTTAGGGAAATTAATTATTTTTTTAAAAGATAATAAAAAAATCATTCGAGGAAAAACATATTTTTCAAGAATATAATTGTGCACTTATTTTTAAATAAGTATGATTTTTCTAAAACCATTATAAATAATTTTATAATGTAGTTTTTACTAAACACCCATCCCTTTTAAATTGTTAGGTTTTAAAGTTTAGGCTTAAATATTAATATTTTTATATTATATTATTTTTCATTTAAACTCAGTATTGTGTGTGATATAAGCTATGGATAAAATTAAGGTTATTTGAATGTAATATTCCCAAACATCATTGAAGGTAATATTATATCCCACATAAAAGTACTTTTCACCCTAAATTGAATTATTTAGATATAAGAAACCTAATTTACTTTGATCTCATCATATATCCATGTTCCCACATTTCTTATTCAATTTTATGATTTTCTAACAAAACATTGTATACGAGAGAGATATGGTTTCATAGAACATTATTTATACTATACAAAATATCTACTTTTTCACACAAATTAATGATATTTATATAGTGTTATGAACACTGAGTTTAGTGCATTTTAAGGAACAGATATGTACTTCTTTAGGAGATATATATACAACACATTATGAAATTTAGAGAGGATCAGTGGAATCTCAAAGGGAAATTCTAATATCACTACATGATTAAGAATATCAAAGGAAAAAATATAGAATAGAAAAAATATATCCAATATTTTTTAGTCCCATAATATTTTACCATAGAGATAACCACATTAATACATTTTAGATAACATTGATCTCTATATCTCACAGATGATTATCATCAAATCATTTCTATGAACTCTAAGATACTTTTATGTGATTCTAAATGGATCATAATTTATCTACAATTTATTCGACCATCTCAAGTCCCAATATATATAATATTATATCATAAAACCAACACATTGTATTTATACACATCTTAACAAAGAGGGATCATAAGGAGATATCAAAATTACAACATGAAATGTATTATTGTAGGGAAAAAATATTTGGGGAAGGTTTTGATCCCAAAAAAATTTGAATTCAAAAGAATGATATTCCAACATGTCCTATTGAGTTTTAATTATTATCTCAAACTTAATACTATGATTATTATTTTAATTATTCATGAATCTTAACTCCTTATCCATATCGTATTGAAAATATCTCAAGAACATCAAGGTATGCCTCAAAACCCAATCTGATTCAATTGGTTGTTGTATTATATTCAACATTACCACTTATTTAACATATATCTATGAAAGATGATTATATGAGAAATATTATTTCATAGTAGTTAATCATTCTGATAATATAATGTGATCAAATAAAACCCAAATATATTTATGTCTTGTAGACATTTTGGGGACTTGGAAAAAAATAAATGGTTACATCTTCTAATTTTTATTCAACTATAGAATATGATTGCAACATACCCATTTATTTTTCTCTATCATACATAATATAATAAGATACTAGTTATATAGGTATATAGTTTTCAATACCCCTTTTCACATTATTTAATTATAAATACTAATTCAGATCTATATTAATCTTGTTTCTTTAAGGATGAGTAAAGAATGATGATCTTTGAGAATTATAAAATAGCTCCTTATTCAATTATGTTATATATGAGACACATACATTGTTGCTATATATTTTTATTCGATCATTATATAGGCTAAAATAAGGGACACTTATGTTATTCTTTTCATATTTATATCATATGTCACGAACCGAATCTGGTCACCACCAAAACCGGCACCAAACCCATCTCGTGACATGACCCGAAGGGCGTTCCCTATCCCCACGGGCTGGCACAAGTGCCCGGGTATCATTAATATAGGTTTGGGAACGATTTACCCGAGTATGAAAGCATAAAACATTAAAAACATTCCATAATATAAATCTGAAATTTTTGAGCCAAACAAGACTTAAGTGAAAACCAGAACTGAGTACATTGGTTTAAAGATTATACAAGTGGTCCAAATAAAAATTATTATAGCATTAAGACAGCCCCAAGTACTCCACACGACAAGGGGTCATCGCCCCCAAGCTATCTCCACAACTCCGCACCAAGAATGGGAACTAACACCATGAACCGCCATCACCCTTAGCCTTTCCTTTACCCGAATCAAACATAACCAAGTCTACTTACACCCAAGGGGTGTAAGTAGGGTGTGAGCCTAAGCCCAGTAGGATACCACCCAATGATTCCAAAGAGTAAGAAATACAATGTGAAAAAGCAAGCAGTTTTCAAACGCAAGGCAAAGTAGTGTTCAAATTTCAAGAAATGAAACCTCTAATTGGAAATAGTTTTCAATCCAAAATTTTTAGAATACTAACACATTAAAATAGAAATGTTAGATACTGTAATTTACTTCCAAACACACCCTAAGACATGGGTAGATACTACAAATCCAATGAGCAACAACATTGGGAACACCCCTAGGCACTAGGTTGTCTTGGGCCCTATGTACCTCGTACCTCGGTGTAAAGTAATCATAGCAAAATCCTTTCTCGTGCACGAGACACTAGTAGGGAACACACCCATAACCTAGTGGTCCCCAATAATCATCCACATAGTTTAGTTAGAGTTGTCGTTATCCAAATGCTAAGTGAAACAGGGACAAAACCCATCCGGTCCACTAGTCGTACTAGTACAAATCCGCCCCACCTAGGTACCCGGGCTTCCCCTTTTGTGCTCAATCAATTTTAGCATGCAACAGAAATAAATTTTCATATAAAACATCATTACTGGTCAATCATAACCAATACAGTAGCTATCACATTTTATACCACTTAAAACACGCATCAAAACACTTAGATTTTTCATAAAACAATTCCTCAAAAATCTCGTAGTGTTTCGTACACAAAACACCTTATAAACCTCACTTGCATACTATGTGCACATATTTAAGTTTCCAAAACATAAAGTAGATCCCACTACATTTCATTTAAAACACAAAATCATTTTTAGGGCAACCCTATATAGTTCAAGAAACGACATCATTGCAAAGTCTCCATTATTACACAACACAACTCTTAGAATTTCATGTGGTTCACAAACACCATTAAAACCAGATTTTTCAGCAACAAACACAAGGGACAATCATTAAAAACAGTATTTCTATCCCTATTATACTTCAATAAAATCATCTAGTTACTTATAGGGTAGCCCCAATGAGACTAATAATACATTTCTATGAAAAACACCCAATTTCACATGAAATTGGCCTTTAGGATTCATTTTAAATACAAACACCACTAAAACTATATTTTTCAGAAATAATAAAATTTAATAAGCATGAAAATACCATAAAAACAGTAGCCAATTCACAAAGATTTCATACACAATGGAATCACCTACCAAAACCAAGGAAACCCTTGAATCCTTTGTGCGAAAACTCAAACGCACCACCGCCGCACCTCAAGAAATCTAAACCAGACCTAAAACCAGAATTTCAGACCCTAAAACACAATATAAAACCTTAAATTTTAAACCCTACTTCCTGGACATTAGGAACCACAATTATAAAGAAAGAAACCCTAAGTAAATTGGATGTAACCCTAAACAAATTGAATGAAGAAAAGAGGAGAACAACTTACTTAAAATATCTTGGAGAAATCGCCCCCCAAAATACCAGTAGCTGATTTCTAAAATACTAAAACCTTCAAGGGAGGTTCTCACAAGAATAGGTAGATCATTTAGGAATTTGAATGGGGGAAAAAGAGTAAGAATCGAAGGAGTTATGAAAGAAACAAATTACCTTTATAAATCTGCCCGAAATTTGAGTTCTTAAGAACATTCGACCTAAACCGCGATGTAAATGAGCTGAAACGGGTGTGGGAGGATATTGGATGCGCGGCTGGGTTCAAGGGGCGTGTTTGGGGCTTGGAATCACCGAAAACCCCTTAAAAATGAATAAGTTATTAACTAATCAAATTTTATTTTTAAAACTGGAATTGGGCTTTCGGGCAGGCCCAATTCCTTAAATAAAAACCCATATACACCATGGTTATGGATTTCCAAAGGCTCCAAATTTTAATTTTGGTGTTAATATATTAGGGGAGGACATTTAGGAGTTGGAATGAGTGAAAAATATTAAAAAATGAATAAGTTATAAAAGAAACAAAATTTATTTTTAAATCTGGAATTGGGCTCACGATTTGGCCCAATTCATGAAAACTCATCTATTCTCCATAAAAACTTTGGAAACCCCCAAAAACAAAGAATTAATGGAAATTAAAATAAAAATAAATTTAAAATAAGCTATGTATGTGACAATTCTCCCCACCATGAAAACTTTCCGCCCCGGAAAGTCACAGTAAGGCCAAAGCAACAACCAAACTCAACTGAGAAACCAAGAGGTACTCTCTTGCCAGGTTTCTCCCCCAAAGGCCATAACACCTCCAGTGATCAATGAAGGAAGGAATACTCTCACAGCCAAAGCATACACCACTTTTCTGAAATTATTAAGCACATTAATGCTTTATCCCAAATGAAAACTCCTCAAACACAATCAGAACAATACTCAATCAATTTACCCAAATAAACAACAACATCGAACAAGGTTACACTTGCCCGACTATAACTAAACCATTGGTCACTCTCCAATATCAATTTTTACCAAAGAAAGATGTAGGTAGTTAGATATCTCCAAATGATAATACCTACTTCCCATAAAAAACCAAGGAAAAATATGAGTTACTCATATGAAGAGACACAAATGGGCTCCCCACCATAAGAGACAACTTAATTTTTTTTTTCCGAGACAGAATCAAGACACTAATAGGGGGAGGCCGAAACAGACTCCCTAGTACAAGGGGTATACATAAATTAGAAATTTACAAAATAATATACATGATACCCACAGTGGGTCTTCCCACCACAAGAACCAACCATCTTAACTGACCAGCATGGGCCGACACAAAAAGACCCAATTTTTTTTTTAGATTTGGAAAGGGTGCAGGGTCAGACCGCACGGTTTGGGAAACCATGCACTAACTATTCTGATCATTATTTGAACGTGGCTTCCTAGCACACTGACACTACTAATCATGCAAAAAATGTGTGCTCAAACTTTCTAGCCAAGTTTCCAACCATTTTCCAATGACTCAATGGAAACCAACGTGGGAGGGAAAAACATTAGGCGATGACATGGGTACAAGGCCCTCTACCTATTTCCACCGAACGAGAACAACAGAAGGAAGATGATGAAACCATAGGTTTAAACTATTCCTATCTTTCATACTGAGGATAGGACTTTGTACAAGTGTTTAAATGACACTGGTGTTTCCCCTGACTACGCGCCAGCTTCTCTCCGGGACCTATGGCTGGAGCTCAAAATATTGAAGCATCTTCGGCCACGCAGTTAGGCTATTGAAACCCCTATGTGGAACTTCTTCTTTCGGTGCCACAAACAACTACACTTCATAACCTGATGGGTTTATCAAGACATAACACACTCCACAACCCACTTTACCAAAACCAAACATTTCATTGAAACAAGGGATCAGACGATGCACACACATCGCACCTTGTTTCTTTGGGTGAGAAACAATAGAAGGGAAAGACACGTATAAACACCTTCCTCTAAGATAGAGGATTTGATGTTTTTCCCAAGGGAGACACAATCCTAACATAACATAGAACCTTAAAGGATTGTGTGACCTTCACCTTTATGGTCAAAAGAGCACACAACATCACAATGCGTCACCGAACATGACCCTGACGATTGATAGAAACAATACATGGAACGGGACCATATTCAAAGTCCTTAAACAACAGATAAGTCCAAAAAGTGGACACAATATCATATCATGACCTAAATCTCAAAATTGGTCGTTTAATAATAACTCTTTCTTCCAAGAAACTATAAAGAACCCAGAGGCCCTCTTAGACACCATCAAGACACTCATCTGTACTAACAACGAAAGAACACTCCCACCTTTGGTGAATCTGGAAACTTAAGAAACTAAGGTCTCTTTCAACCTTCCCCAAGCACTATCCCACTACAAGAGGATCCACAAATCAGCGAAATGAATGGGTGTAGACTCAATAAAAGAAATGTTCGATAAAATATTATTTATATTGATCAACTGGAGGATTTTCCAATGGCGAAACAAAACGGGTTGCACTTCAGTTGTGCATTAACCCTTAATGGGGGCGTACCTTATCCAATGAGAGAACCCAAGGACCCAACCAAGCTGGTCCATTGCTCAAAACATGCCACAAACCAGATCCAAACACATGAAGGGAACCACCGTAAAGGCATCCAAAAAAAAAAATTCAAAAGAGACCACTAACCATCCCTGCAACACAGCTTACCGACCAAACATAAACCCAAAACATAGTTCAAACAGAAGGGGTTCTTGAACTCAAAACATCCCACAACATCAACATTTTCAAAAACCCATAATACAAACCATACCAAACTATTCATCAAGACATCATGTTTTTCTTTAAAACCAATTCTTTGAAAACAAACGGTTTAGCAGTAAGCGTATCCACCAATGGTACCCCATGGGCCTCACACATGCATGTTTTTGTGCCACATTGGGCACCCTCCTCATATCCATCCCAGCACTCATCCAGTCATGCCATCAACCATCCATCATCCTATATAACCCCATGCATGTGGTCACTCATGGAAATACCAAAGGGTAAAACAAAACTTCCTTCCACTTTTAAAAAAAAAATGGTCAACCAAACCAACCTTTTTCTCAAAACTGCTAACAATGAGATCGAAATCCCAATTCACATCTTACAAAACATTTCATAAGGACACAACCATTTAGAAAAGAACTCACTTTCAATTTATTCACATCAATTTCGAAACATATCATCCCATTAAAACACACTCTAATTGTTTAGAAAACTCTATTGGAAACACATTTCAAAACCAAATTCAATATAGTTCCTACTTTCAAAGAGGTGTAAGCACACCATTTTACATTTCAAAACAATTCTGAAAATTCAGTTCCGCCATTTCATAAACCAAACCATTCCCTCTTTATTTGAAAATCATTTCATAAAAACTTTACGCTTCTTAAAACCAAGTCACCTTAAAACCAAAGTGCTAAGATTTCAAAACTAAAGCACAAAACAATGCAAGAGGAAACTAGTTTCGGTGGGTGACTTGGACATATGGTTGGCAGCCATATTCCAATCACTTCGCCGTCACAGAGAGTATTCTAGGGAAATATCCATGGCTCCACATGGCTTGCCAGGCCCTGCGAGCTCACTGAGATTATTCTCCCAACTCTCTTTTCATTTCCCATAGTCATCATTAAACCAAGAAAACCAAAGCACTCAAATAAATCCATACTTACCATGGTGACTTGAATCCCTTCATGAGGTGTGCTGGCCAGGCACACTACCCATGACTGAAATTTCAAGTCCCAAAAATCCTAGCTCCAGACTATGCTGACTCTTCCCCAAATAACATGACCCAAGGAGCGAACCCCCTCTGATACCATT
This sequence comes from Viscum album, assembly GCA_963277665.1. Classification (NCBI taxonomy): domain Eukaryota; kingdom Viridiplantae; phylum Streptophyta; class Magnoliopsida; order Santalales; family Viscaceae; genus Viscum; species Viscum album. The sequence continues at coordinate 1,630,890,748 of OY728159.1, forward strand.
TTGTCACGAACCGAATCTGGTCACCACCAAAACCGGCACCAAACCCATCTCGTGACATGACCCGAAGGGCGTTCCCTATCCCCACGGGCTGGCACAAGTGCCCGGGTATCATTAATATAGGTTTGGGAACGATTTACCCGAGTATGAAAGCATAAAACATTAAAAACATTCCATAATATAAATCTGAAATTTTTGAGCCAAACAAGACTTAAGTGAAAACCAGAACTGAGTACATTGGTTTAAAGATTATACAAGTGGTCCAAATAAAAATTATTATAGCATTAAGACAGCCCCAAGTACTCCACACGACAAGGGGTCATCGCCCCCAAGCTATCTCCACAACTCCGCACCAAGAATGGGAACTAACACCATGAACCGCCATCACCCTTAGCCTTTCCTTTACCCGAATCAAACATAACCAAGTCTACTTACACCCAAGGGGTGTAAGTAGGGTGTGAGCCTAAGCCCAGTAGGATACCACCCAATGATTCCAAAGAGTAAGAAATACAATGTGAAAAAGCAAGCAGTTTTCAAACGCAAGGCAAAGTAGTGTTCAAATTTCAAGAAATGAAACCTCTAATTGGAAATAGTTTTCAATCCAAAATTTTTAGAATACTAACACATTAAAATAGAAATGTTAGATACTGTAATTTACTTCCAAACACACCCTAAGACATGGGTAGATACTACAAATCCAATGAGCAACAACATTGGGAACACCCCTAGGCACTAGGTTGTCTTGGGCCCTATGTACCTCGTACCTCGGTGTAAAGTAATCATAGCAAAATCCTTTCTCGTGCACGAGACACTAGTAGGGAACACACCCATAACCTAGTGGTCCCCAATAATCATCCACATAGTTTAGTTAGAGTTGTCGTTATCCAAATGCTAAGTGAAACAGGGACAAAACCCATCCGGTCCACTAGTCGTACTAGTACAAATCCGCCCCACCTAGGTACCCGGGCTTCCCCTTTTGTGCTCAATCAATTTTAGCATGCAACAGAAATAAATTTTCATATAAAACATCATTACTGGTCAATCATAACCAATACAGTAGCTATCACATTTTATACCACTTAAAACACGCATCAAAACACTTAGATTTTTCATAAAACAATTCCTCAAAAATCTCGTAGTGTTTCGTACACAAAACACCTTATAAACCTCACTTGCATACTATGTGCACATATTTAAGTTTCCAAAACATAAAGTAGATCCCACTACATTTCATTTAAAACACAAAATCATTTTTAGGGCAACCCTATATAGTTCAAGAAACGACATCATTGCAAAGTCTCCATTATTACACAACACAACTCTTAGAATTTCATGTGGTTCACAAACACCATTAAAACCAGATTTTTCAGCAACAAACACAAGGGACAATCATTAAAAACAGTATTTCTATCCCTATTATACTTCAATAAAATCATCTAGTTACTTATAGGGTAGCCCCAATGAGACTAATAATACATTTCTATGAAAAACACCCAATTTCACATGAAATTGGCCTTTAGGATTCATTTTAAATACAAACACCACTAAAACTATATTTTTCAGAAATAATAAAATTTAATAAGCATGAAAATACCATAAAAACAGTAGCCAATTCACAAAGATTTCATACACAATGGAATCACCTACCAAAACCAAGGAAACCCTTGAATCCTTTGTGCGAAAACTCAAACGCACCACCGCCGCACCTCAAGAAATCTAAACCAGACCTAAAACCAGAATTTCAGACCCTAAAACACAATATAAAACCTTAAATTTTAAACCCTACTTCCTGGACATTAGGAACCACAATTATAAAGAAAGAAACCCTAAGTAAATTGGATGTAACCCTAAACAAATTGAATGAAGAAAAGAGGAGAACAACTTACTTAAAATATCTTGGAGAAATCGCCCCCCAAAATACCAGTAGCTGATTTCTAAAATACTAAAACCTTCAAGGGAGGTTCGCACAAGAATAGGTAGATCATTTAGGAATTTGAATGGGGGAAAAAGAGTAAGAATCGAAGGAGTTATGAAAGAAACAAATTACCTTTATAAATCTGCCCGAAATTTGAGTTCTTAAGAACATTCGACCTAAACCGCGATGTAAATGAGCTGAAACGGGTGTGGGAGGATATTGGATGCGCGGCTGGGTTCAAGGGGCGTGTTTGGGGCTTGGAATCACCGAAAACCCCTTAAAAATGAATAAGTTATTAACTAATCAAATTTTATTTTTAAAACTGGAATTGGGCTTTCGGGCAGGCCCAATTCCTTAAATAAAAACCCATATACACCATGGTTATGGATTTCCAAAGGCTCCAAATTTTAATTTTGGTGTTAATATATTAGGGGAGGACATTTAGGAGTTGGAATGAGTGAAAAATATTAAAAAATGAATAAGTTATAAAAGAAACAAAATTTATTTTTAAATCTGGAATTGGGCTCACGGTTTGGCCCAATTCATGAAAACTCATCTATTCTCCATAAAAACTTTGGAAACCCCCAAAAACAAAGAATTAATGGAAATTAAAATAAAAATAAATTTAAAATAAGCTATGTATGTGACATCATACATATGGGTCTCTTTAATACTTTCATGGATTGATGGTTAATGATTTATTTGAGAAAGATAATATTTCACCCCTTTTATCAATATTTCAATATATATTCTCTAAAAATCCAAAAATATTTGATCTTTTATGATTGTCATCATAGAAAATCTTTAATGAATTGAATCAGAGCATCTTATACCTTTTTCACCATCCTATGTTTCTATTGTATTTAGCATTCTAAATCCTAAATCATCTCAAACTATCTCATTTGGAGCATATCCATATATTATTGAATGCCCATATAATTTATTATTTTATCATTGATATATATATATATATCAAATCATTCTCCATATTTATTATTAAACCATATATTTAATTAAAAAATTACTCCAGTTGCCTCAAAATCATGAGTTGGGTAATTTTACTCATTAAGCTTCAGTTATATTGAGGAATAAGATATAACTAAATATTTTTTCCTGATAAATTATAATAATACCTTATTTGATTAATCCAAATATATTTCAATCCCTTCTCCAATACTGGTAGTGTAAGCGTAGTTTTTTCTTACTTACATTTTATTATGTTACTTGAAATTTTCTTCACAGTAATCTTTCCAAAGGGGCTTTTCTCCTTTCATAGTTAACTTTTTGAGTATATTACATATCCATGATAAAATCTAGACAAACAAAGAAAACATGCTATCTTGGTATCTATGTTTTGTATGATCCATTTCAAAATAAAATTCCTATTTTTAGGTTCTATTGAAAATCACTCATATGAGATTATATTACCAAGAACAAGTCATTTCAAATCCAAAATTCACAGATAGTACATTTTACATAAAAATTTTACTTCCTCATGGACTTTACCACAATTATCAAATGATCTTTATGATCATCCTTACTATTTGAAAATATAAGAATATCATCTATAATGACTATCATAAACTGATCAAGGTATATCTAAAGACTCTATTCATTAAATCCATGAAGATAATATGGTAATTTTAGAGACCAAATTACATCACTATAAATTCATAGTGTTTATAACCCATATAGAAGTCTTTTTTTAGTATGTATTCACTTTTTCCCAAAAAATATACTACTGAGATTGAAGATCAATATGGATAAATATTTAAACTCCTTGTAATTGATCTAGAAATAAAACAATATATGGTAGACGACACATGTTATTGATAGTGATATTTTTATCATCACGATAATCCCTGAAGAGTCACATTGATCCATATTTATTATTAAAAATATCTAGTGCACCCCATAGTCACTCGATTGGATAAATGAATCTATAATCAAGATTCCCCTAGATTTACATCATCAACTCCTATAACTCAATCAGAGCCATTCTCTATGGAGTATATGAAATAGGTCTAGCTCCATGGAAAACTCTAATTCAAACGTATGTTTTTGACAAGAAACTCTTATGTAATGAAATCAAAATATTCCTAAAATGTAAGGAAACTCATGTTTATAATTATATGGATAAAAAAGAAACTCATATGGAATGATATAAAAAACTCCTGGAATGTGGGAATATAATTGAAGTTGTCTTTATTCCAAACTATATGAGATAAACACCCATTTTGAGTAGGAATCATGACCCAACTAATGGATTAAATTTACATTAATTGATTTATATTTATCATCACACCAATATATGATTATTAGTTTGTTTATTATATCGACTGTGAAATCCCTTCCACCAAAATTAATGTCTTCTTTATTTAATGAAATCCAATATATTCAAAAAATAACATCTAATTCAACTAGAGAGAGAATGATGATATGTTTAGGATGAAAACTCCCACAAACGTTAATTGGATAATAATTATATAATTGAAATGTCATCATAATACCATTAGTGATGTTCAATGTTTATTCAACATCTGGTTAGGGAGGATATGAATTTAAATTAATTGTGATTTTTTATAATATAAGGAAATTTATATAAATAATCTCAAATAGGGTAATTGGTTATTTGAGGATACCTTCTTCCATTTCAAATTCATCAATCTATCTCTAATCCCCATGTAAAAAACGGTAATCATGAACATCATACATCATTGTTTAGAGATATAAACCATAGTAAATTATTTCTAGGATGTAAAAATTATGACACTTTAGTTTCTCTCTAGGAAACCATAGGTTTATTCTAGGTCATGCCTGATCATAATATATTCAAATCCTTCATATTTAATTATAAATAAAATTTAAATTACCTTCTTTATATCACATGGGAATCTAAAACTAGGTTTGCAAAAAGGGAACACTAACTATTCACCACAATGATTTAAAATATATACTAGAATAACTATTTTCATGGTTTTATCCACTAGATGCATCTATTCCAACACCATTTCTCCATGTAGTATCCATAAAATGGAAAATATTTTTTGGAAAACAACTAAATATATTCCTTAACAAAAAGTAACGTTGATCCAATACTAGGAATAATCCCATTACATTTCACTAATGTTTGTTAATAATGATCTCAAAATAATGATTAACCTTATCTGTTATTCCCATGGTAGATACCCATAAATATCATACTTATATTTTACATTTTTTAAATGAATATTCAATAAATTTTACAAATATAACCCCTAGGAATGTAAATGATTAGTGAATTTGGAGACTAGATAAAAAATAATCTTTTTTATGAAATATATTCAATAAAACTCATATGGATGTTCTTATTTAGGACCTTTCATATATGTATCCTACTTAAACCACTCTTGAAAACGTAGGAAATGGAATCATAACAATGCTTTCTCTTAGATGATCAATAAGGGTAATCATGTGATCTATCAATCTATGTTCATATGAAAGCCTAATATAATAATAATGGTATAAGATCTTAAATGAAACATACAGTGTTAAATCCCAATCTATCATGAATCATTATCATGATTCATGGAAATAAATATTATTATTTCAAAAAACCTGTATCATTAGAGTGATAAATCATCAAAAGTCAATCAGATAACATAAGTTTATGTTATAAAACATTGGATCCATTATATGTTTAGAAAAGTTTTATATGTAAATTTTAACTTTTGTGACAATAAAATCATTATGCATTATTCATAATCACTAATTTCCCATAGTTTATTGATCACATGGACTTGTTTTTCATTACAAGATCAGGGACATCGACTTATTTCCCATATAGGATAAGTAATGTAGACTTTTTTCCCATTATTATAACATGAGATATAATAAATTTCCTAATAAATTAGATGGATATATAATTCTAGTACCAAAAATCACATAATTAAAACCATACATATGTGTTATATAAGATATCCAAACATTCAACATGTCATCAGATAATAACCCATGAAAAGAGTGTAATATAAACTTTTTATCATCTCAAAATTTCACAACCTCTAGAAAATAATTGGATTTAATAAATATATCATAATCAAAATCATAAACCATACCGAGAAACGATATGTAGGGTAACATTGGATCATACCCTTGGTAAATCATAATTATCTGAAAGGCTTTTATTATAAGGTAAAATATCATTATAAGATCCACGGAATATTTCGTGAGGATAATTCTCTTCTCATTTTCATGTACAATTTTAAAAATTTTAAAACAACCAAAATATTAAGGAAAAAAGTTATTTGAAAATAAATATGAAATATTATGAAATAAAATATAAATAATATTTCATTTATGTTGATGGGAAATTATTCATGATGTATATGTTAAATGAAAACATTCATTTCAAACCATTGTAAAAAAAATAAAAAAAGTGCCTCGTTCGGAAGATGGAGAGAAGAACCCATTTAAATAATTTAAAAAAATCAAATCATCGATAAAAATTACATTAAAAACCTATTATAATATTAATAACCCACATTAAAACTATGTTTGAACACGTGGACATAGAAGAAAAATGATTTTCGACCAATGATAAAAACAATATACCTTTTACTTAAAAACATTACTTTCATCACTTGAGTACATAAATTTTAAAAAAAATGTTTGGAAAAATTTATTCTACAGAAATAAAAATTATAGAATGAATTGAATTTTTTTATCAGTTAAGGATCATATGAGGTCATCACTATAAATTCAAGCATAAACAATCTTAAATAAATCATGATTGAAACATTAACCCCTTACTTCAATTATAATATTTCATTATATACATTTAAAATTTGTATATAATATATATAAATTTATTATATATGTATTCTAGAACCATTATCATATCAATAATACCATTTATTATATTATTATTTCATCTTATCAATCGTTAATTTACAATTGTGTTAAAAATATCTATTTTAGGTGATATCTTCTTAATTTTTATACACGTTTCAATTCAATAACCAAAATAATTTTTCATTGATCATGTCTCCATAATCTCCTTTATTTTAATCATCTTATAAATGTAATATATTTTTATTACAAATATATTTAATGTTATCCAAATAATTTAGAGAGTGAAAAATGAATGACACCGATCATAGAGATGGTAGGTCATATACTCATGAACAATGGTTATATTTTCCGATGGATTGAAAAAAGAAAGTTAAATAATAGTTATACTTTTAAAAATCATTATTATATCATATTGTTTCACGCGGAATCCGGGGATGACCTCCTGGACGGGAGATTCAAACGTTCCGATCGGTTTCTAACGGGTTTGTTCGTAGAACCGGAAACATCCAATGATTCCACATCCGTTTGGACCTACTTTCCAAAGGCAGGCGCTCATTAGCTTGTGGACTAATGAGGCTTATGAATTTGCATTGGTCGAGAGGATGAGAGGTCGGACTCATCACACCTTTTTGAGGGGAATTATTGTCTACTCCGGGACTCTCTTTATAGATTTAAGTTATGTTCGTGAATCCTTATTACATTACCAAGTAAAAAATGTGTTTTCCTTTAGTTTTAACAATCAATGATTAAATATGCAAGAAATTTAGAGAATCATTTATATGTATTCGAGGTTCTTCATCAATAGAGAATCATCTATATCTGTTTAGAGATTCTTGGTCAATGGTATCCTTCAAAACATTTATATAAAAGTCTCTTGGTCATTATGATGACCAGGCTGGTTTTAAAGCCACTCAGTGGGGCACTTGAAGTTTATCGTCATTCAGAAGGACAGAGATTATTTCAAAGTTGGGATCGAACCCATAAATGGGCTACCTACGTATCCTTTGTTTTGGAAAAGGAATCAGAACCCACGTAGTTCGAGAAATGGAGTATGATGTTTATGATTGATGGCTCAAAGATGAATGTCATAATTACTTTTACACTCTAAGCTCACGTGAGTCATGCTCGGTGTGAGAAACAAGAGGTATTAGTAAAATTTTGACAATTGTGCCATGAAATATGAAATCATAAGAATTTATTTGGGGCTTATGTATGGATGACTGCCCAGATAGATGAAGGTTTAGGATCTACTTTTAGGGAGAAAATCCATGAACAGGGTCCATAAAGTTATATGTGCTTCATGGAGATTTGAATACTCTAATATTTGGGCTTACTCCTAAGGAGGATGCCCAAGTTAGGAGGGGACTTATGATTGGGTTTTACTCCTGAAAAGGAAACCCAAATCAAAGGTAAATTATGACTGGTTAAGAGAAATTTAAGGGGACTTGGGGATTATTCCTGAAAAGGAGACTCAAGGTTATGACTGAGTCTTATTCCTGAAAAGGAAACCCAGGTTAAGGGACTTGGGGCTTACTCCTGAAAAGTAAGCCCAAGGTTATGACTGAGTCTTATTCCTGAAAAGGAGACCCAGATTAGAGGATTACGGTTTGGGGCTTACTCCTGAGGAGGATGCCCATATTATGACTGAGTCTTATTCCTGAAAAGGAGACCCAGGTTAGGGATTATGGTTTGGGGCTTACTCCTGAGGAGGATGCCCATATTTGAGGTTGGGTCTTATTCTTAAGGAAGATGCCCAAGATTAGAGGACTTGATTGGGGCTTACTCCTGAGGAAGATGCCCAAGATTGGGAACTTTAAGAATTTGGGGCTTACTCCTGAGGAAGATGCCCAGATTAAAGGTTTTATAACTGGGGATTATTCCTGAAAAGGAGACCCAGGTTAAGATTCTCTCATTTTAAAGGATGAGGTTGAATGAATTAATTCTCCGTATTTTTGTGACATAAGGATATTTATATCAAAAGATTTTAAGAGAGATTCCACAGAATTCCTTTCAGATTGGAAAGTCAAATCAAGAAATCATGCCATAAATGGATTTGAAGAGTGTCTTGAAGACTGAATCTTGAAAAAGGAAAGGTGAAATGGCTTAAGAGGGGTAAAAATGGGCAAGATAGGCACCCAAGAAGATAGGGGCGCGCAAGTCTTGCAAGGCGCGCAAGTCTTCCGTGGGCGCGCAAGTGTTGGTCGCGAATGTATACCTGCGCGACACATAGTGTACTTGCGCGATTTTTAACCAACAATGAAATACTTGAGCGACTCTTTTTAAAACCCTTTAGAATTTTCTCGAGGTTCTTCCAGAAAAGGGATGCGCAAGTTATATTGAAGGAAATAATTCGGCGCGCAAGTGTTTGATAAGTTTCAACACTTAGGCCTTCCTTCTTCTCTTTAGATCTTCCGTTCTAGGTAAGAAATTACCTTAGAAGTGTTCCGGAAGCTTTGAGAAGATTCTTGGGCATCTGGAGCTTCAATCCGAGTTTCTGGAAAAAGATCCTCTCGAATGGGTGGCCCACAGGGTCTATTTATAGGCAAAAGAAGACCCCGGGCGGTTACCGGGCGGTTATCACTTAGGTCGCGCAAGTCACTTGCACGACCATAAGGCGTCGCGCAAGTACTTGCACAACCACTAGGCGGCTCGCAAGTGTACTTGCGCGACCATGAGGGAACTTGAGCGACCTATGGGCAATGTTCTCATTGTTCATCCCTTTTTCGATTTTTGATGTTTCTTCAAAGGATGAATCACATTGAGCTCAGATATTCCCCTTTTCCGATCTTTAGATTCTGTGACGAAAGGAGCGTCAACAAAAGTCCCCCCTCAGAGTTGGATCCGGAAAGAAATGAGGATTTGACTCTGAGGAAATTGAATACATTCAAAGGAAAAGGGGGCGCGCAAGTCTTCCAGGCACAGAGGGCAGCGCGCAAGTGTGCTGGAACATGACTTTTATTCAGAGTTCCTTTGTCTTTTATGGGCAGTTTAAAGTCATGCATGCCGGACATAAAGGGGATAATGTTTAAGGTCGAAATAGCTTTGACCGAAGTGGATTAAAATGGATTCAATTCCTTGACAATTTATCTGAAAACATATTACCATACTCAAGTATGAGAGAAAAAATGTAAACTATGGTTTAAGAATATTTGAATATGAGGAATGATATGAAAAAGAGCTAAATGGCATTAGAAGAAGTAGTTTCCAAGAATGAAGTTACTATTATTTAACCAAACCCGTTAGGGGGTTGAAATATGCAGGGCCACCAATGGGCATTGGCTGCATGGTCAAATAAAATAGTATCTTTTGGCTGACAAGTCTGTTATGTGTACTGTTTATGCAAGGCCACCTATGGGCACGTGCTGCATAGTCAGGAAAAAGAACTCCCAGAAATTTACATTCCTAGTGCTAAAAGCCAGTGAAAGTTTATGGAGATTCAAATTTTCTAATGCATAGGGTTTGTTGTATGGAAAGAGGTACTTGAATATGGAGAAGATATTTCCAAACAAGAATATCGAAGAACTGAATGAATATCACTCCTACGAAGGTCTGACCCAAACGTAGGGAAGAAGAATAAACCATAGACTTGAATACTTTCAGATCATGAAAAAGGATATGGGACAAATATGTTAAGTATGGCTATTTTTTTGCGGATCCCTACATATTGTCGTTTAAGACAAATAAGGACAAAAGAGGCATTCTTCCCAAGAATGAAGTTACTATTATTTAACAAAACCCGTTAGGGGGTTGAAATATGAAGGGCCACCTATGGGCATTGGATGCATGGTCAAATGAATAGCATCTTTTGGCTGACAAGTCTGTTATGTGGATTGTTTATGCAAGGCCACCTATGGGCACGTGCTGCATAGTCAGGCAAAATAATTCTCAGAAGTTTGACATTTTTTTGACTAGAAGTCATGAAAAGGGTTATGAAGATCTGAAAATATTTAAGGTTAGGATTATAACACATAAAGATGGGTATTTTCCAATGTATATAGAGATACATAGGTCAATGAAAACCACAATCATGTTGTGGCTGGGTCCTGAATTGAAAACTTGGACTTCACTACGTATCTCATAAGAATGAGAATCAAGCCATACGTAGTTCTTGAAATGCAGTTTGACGTCGTGCAGGACGAAAGTATGAGTGATCTTAGTTTAGGGTCATAGAATTTGGACCATAATAATGAATACACAGTGTGTGTTTTCATGAGGACTTTTCAGCCAAGGGACTGAAAGTGAAATGTGGGGTTAGGCCCAAAAGACTTGGGACTGGATTCGAGGGACACTCGAATGTTCCTACGTATCCCATAAGGATGGGAATCAAGTCCACGTAGTTCTAGAACTACCCTTTGTACAAATTTGGTTCATACAAGTGAAGGGTGAAAGGGGACTTTAGTGCAATGATGGTTTAACATGAGATAAAAAGTTTAGGCATTACCATGTATGTACGTAGTCTATTGAAAATGAAACATGATTTTTTAAAAAAAAATCAATGTCAATAATGGTTCCTTCTCAAATGAGGAAATCAAAGAATATTGTAGTTTATTTGTCGTTCCGGAAAAAAGTGTTGTATAGTTTAACATCATATAATAAGGAAGAAAGTGAATCAATGTAAAGATATTGATTCCAGGGGCGGTTTCACAAATCAACATCATATGAGGTTGTGGTGAACCGATGTGAAGAGATTGTTTTTGGTCTTGAACCCTGGGAGGTTGCCTACATACCCAGCTTGGAGGGCAAGGATCAAAGTCTGTGTAGTTCAATTAAAGAATGAATCAATGATCAAGTAGTTCTTGTGGACAATGATCTGATAAAAAATATTGTTGGGACTTACACATGGTTAGTGGCCCAAAGGGAGTGTTTATGGTTGATGTTCGCTCTAAGCTCACGTGAGTCATACTCGGTGTGAGAAACAAGAGGTAATAACAACCTTAACGATGTACAGTTTAATGTCATGTAGGACATATCAAGGATTTTCTGTATAGTTTAGCATCATGTAGTTAGGACGATGGGGATAAAATAGTTTAACGTCATATTGGACGAAAGGGGGACTGTGCAGTTTAATGTCATGCAGTAAGGACAAAAGAGTGTACCATTTTAACGTCATGTCGAACGAAGGTGCGAATAGTTTAAGGTCATATGCATGAACCGTGAATGGTGCAGGTTAATGTCATACTGGACTTTTGAGATTATATAGTTTAACGTCTTTCCGGACGTGAGGGACCTTTATACAGTTTAGCGTCATGTAATTTAGGACGTCACAGTTTAACGTCTTGCTGGACATAAGGGATTTTCAAATAGTTTATGGTCATATACATGGACCAGGGATGATGCAGTTTAAGGTCATGCTGGACGGTTTAGGGAACTTTTTCACAGTTTAATGTCGTGTGGGACGAAGTTGCAGTTTAAAGTCATACTGGACCATTTCTGTATAGTTTAACGTCATGTAGCAAGGATGAACTGGTGCTGTACAGTTTAAAGTCATGTAGCTAGGACTAAGGTGATCAAATATGAGGATATCAGTTCTGGGGACTTTTTACAGTTTAACGTCATGCTGGATGATGAAAGTGCCACACAGTTTAATGTCATGTTGCTAGGACACAATATAGTTTAATGTCATCTCGGACAAAATATAGTTTAATGTCATCTCAGACAAAATATAGTTTAATGTCATCTCGGACATTGAAGGTGACACAGTTTAACGTCATGTTGGACGAAGTTGCAGTTTAAGGTCATACTGAACCATTGCTGTATGAACCAATTGTAAGAGTCTTGGTTCTGGGAACAATATTTTGTTTTTATACAAAATACTTCTTCAAAAATCTGGCATTAGTTGGAGTCGTGATGTGTTCTCCATCCATTGAGATCAGAGAATACGCTCCATTGGAGTAGACCTTATGTATTGAATAAGGTCCTTCCCATTTTGGTTCAAGATTGGGAGGCTTCTTTCCTGGTATCATTGGTGCTCTGAGAACCAATACCAATTCTCCCTGAATGAATGAACGAAGACGAACTTTTTTGCTAAAAGCTCGTGTTATCCGATTCTGATAGATTTCCAAGTGGTGCAAAGTGCACAATCTTTTCTCATCTAACTGTTCCAATTCATTCAACCGCTTTTGGGATTGCTCATCTGTTGATAACTGATCACAAATGGCTATTCTGAGTGAGGGCAATTGAACTTCAATTGGCAAGACTTCTTCTGTTCCATATACCAATGAATATGGAGTAGACCGCGTTGCATTGCGAGTGGTAGTCCGATAAGTCCATAATGCATGAAAGAGTTTATCAGGCCATGACCTCTTATCTTTATCCACCAACTATTGCAGTATGTTTGAAAGAGTCTTGTTGAAGGCCTCTATCTGGCCATTAGCCGCTGCATGATATCGAGATGAATGGTAGGACTTAATGTTGTATTCTTGATACAATTTCTTTACCTCAGAAGAACAGAAGTTGGTGTCGTTGTCCGTCAATATGGTATGAGGGACACCAAATCTAGTAATGATGTTAGACTTGATGAAGCTAACAATGCATTTAGAACTGACTTCTTTGAGAGGTACTGCCTCTGCCCATTTGGAAAAGAAATCAGTAGCAGTAAGAATGTACTTAAACTGCTTGGCCGTAGCTGAAGGGTAAGGTCCCACCACATCCATTCCCCATGTGGAAAATTTCCATGAGTATTTAGCTGTATGAAGAAAATCTGGAGGTTGATGAATGGAGTTGGCATATACTTGGCATGAATGACACTTCTTTGTGAAATTAACACAATCTTGTATCATTGAAGGCCAGAAGTATCCAAGCCTTCGAATTTGATCAGACAGTCTATGTCCAGACTGGTGGGCACCACAGACTCCTGCATGCACTTCTTTTATGACAGCCATTGTCTCTTCACCATCAATACATCTGAAGAGAACTCCATCAAAACCACATTTGTAGAGAATTTTCTCGAGGTGGTTTGGAACATCATAAAGAGTAAAATTGACCACACGTCGCCGAATTTGTTCTTTCTCGGCTCTATCAGGTGGAAGTGTTCCATTTTGAAGGTATTCCTTGATAGGTGACATCCATCCTGTAGTATGACCATACGGTTCAGGAATGGGACTAATTTCATTAATTTCCTCTGTTCTGACTTGAACATAAGGTGAAATTGCACGACGGTGGGCAATACAGATGGTTGTCTCGTCCCGATTTGGATCTGCTAAAGCTGTGGCTATACTAGACAGTGCATCAGCTTGAGCATTTTGTGATCTTGGGACATAAGAAAATGTCGGTTCTGAAGGGAATTCTGACATTAACTCTCTAGCGTATTCATACAAAGGGATTAATTCTTCTTTTCTGATGGCATAATCCCCATTGACTTGTTTGTTTACCAGGTCTGAATCACCTTTCACCTTTAAGTGATTCACTTGTGCTTGAAGCGCTAACTCCAAGACTGTAATGAGAGCTTGGTATTCAGCTTCATTATTGGTACCACCTTCCCACAACAAAAAGGAATAAGGTAACACTGCCTTATCTGGAGAAATGAGTACAATTCCTAAACCAACTTTTTTGAATTTAGGATTTTCCATTTTCTTCCCTGTTGGACTTCTAGAAGCACCATCAAAATACATTTCCCATGTTTGAGGACTTTCTTGAATAGAGAAAACTTCCTCATCAGGGAGTTCGATATCTGAATACATGTCTTCCACTGAAGGATGTTCAGCCAGGAAATCAGCCAGAGCTTGGCCCTTAATTGCATTTTGAGACACATACTGGATGTCGAACTGCTGTAGAATAACCACCCACCTTGCCAGACGTCCTGTAAGCATTGGACGACTAAGGATGAATTTGAGTGGATTATTACGAGATACCAATTGGACCTCGTGATGTTGCAGGTAGTGTCTCAGTTTCTGAACTGCAAAGATTAATGCTAGGCAGCACTTTTCAATACTCGAATATCGGGTTTCTGCTTCAAGCATAGTTCTACTGAGATAGTAGAGACTATTTTCATTCCCAGCATCATTCTTTTGAGCGATAAAGGCACCCAATGATCGCTCTAAAGCTGTCACATAGAGGATAAGAGGCCTACCCTCAACAGGTGGCATGAGTACTGGTGGACTCAAGAGGTATTTCTTGAGAACATCAAATGCTTCTTGACATTCTTCAGTCCACTGGTAAGTGACTCCTTTCTTCAATAATTTTGTAAAGGGTAAACTTTTGTCTGCCAAATTGGCGATGAAACGCCGAATATAGGCTAAGTGTCCTTGAAGTCCTCTTAATTCTTTCAAATTCTGAGGAGGTGACATACCAAGGATTGATTTGGTCTTCTCAGGATCGACTTCAATACCACGATGGCGTACAACAAAGCCGAGGAATTTTCCTGAGGTTACGCCAAAAGCACATTTTAAGGGGTTCATCTTCAAATTATGTTGTCGAAGCTTGTGGAATACGACTTCTAAATCAGCCAAGTGATCAAAACGTTGTTTGGATTTAACCACCAGATCATCTACATAGCATTCAACAAATTTCCCTAGAAAAGTTTTGAAGATACGATTCATGGCGCGTTGATATGTTGCACCTGCATTCATTAAACCAAAGGGCATCACCTGGTAACAAAACACACCTTGAGGTGCTCTGAAGGCTGTATATTCCTCATCTTCTGGGGCCATTCGGATCTGATTATATCCAGAATATCCATCCATGAAAGAAAGTACTTCATAGCCAGCCATCACATCAATTAAGTGTTCTGTAATCGGAACTGGGAAATCATCTTTAGGACAATACCGATTAAGATCTCTGAAATCGATGCAAACCCTAATTTGTCCGTTCTTCTTTATTACAGGGACAATATTAGCCAACCACTTGGGATATTGAACTTCTCTGACGAAGTTAGCTTTGATAAGCTTATCCACTCCAGCCTCGATTTTGGAAGCATAGGTTGGGTGTGTTCATCTCGCGGCATTCTTGAATCCTCGATGTTCTTTTGGCAAACCCAAATGATGGGTGGCAACATCAGGATCAAGGCCAGGCATCTCTGTATAATTCCAAGAAAAAATATCTTTATTTTGCTTTAGAAAAGAAATGTACATCTCTTGTTCTTCAAGGGTCATGGCCGCACTAATTAAAGTGGTGCGTGGATCTTTCTCTGTACCCAGATTTACTTCTCTGTGTTCATCCACAGTGGTAGAGATACCCTCTTCAAATGCTGGAGAAGCATCTCTAATATCTTCCTCTTCCTCTTCATCATGTGTTATTTCTTCCATTTCTACTTGCAAAGTAGATGAAAAAATGAAATTCTCATGATCATAATAGATGTCAAAATTTTCACATTTTGAAGAAGAAGCTTCCATTTCCGACCCTATTAATGAAAAAGGGTCTTCTTTGGGAAATAAAGAGGAGATGATGGATTGAGAATCGACATCAATATTCACCTCTGGTGTTGCTATAACTTCTTCTGGTCTGATTAGCGAAGTATAGACTTGTTGGATTTCAACAGACTAAATGAAAACGTCACCACTTATGCTTTCATCACTGCTTGGTACGTTACCAATTTCTCCCATGTTGTCTGGCTCGATTGCCGTAATTGACATTATGGATATTTCCATAAAAGTATTTTGATTTGGGTCTATTTTGTCAATTTGACTGATAGGTAACACATAATCTGTACTCACATGTGAAAATGGATTTATTGGAATTTTTTCCAAACCATATGGAACATTAACTTTGGTAATTTCCTTCATTGTAGATTTTTCTCTTCCCTTCATGTGATAAAATTCCGCCTCAATGTATTGAGACTCACATGTCTTGAACGGGGCCTTATCACCATATAATGTTCCAACTTGACCATCGAAACAGTATTTGATACATTGATGGTATGATGATGGAATAGCTACATGCTGATGTAGCCAGGGTCTTCCAAGCAAGATATTGAAAGCTGAGTCTTGATCAACAATCATGAAATCCGAATTGGAAACAAGATCTCCAAACTGAGTTCTGAGCGTAACCTCTCCCAGTGGTTCTTGTTCATTATTATCATATCCTTGCAACATCATGGTAGAAGGAGATAAATCAGATTCCGTGAGGCCCAATCGACGAAGTGTGCGAATGGGCATGAGGTTGACTCCTGAACCATTGTCAATAAAAGCTCTTCGAACATCTATACCATTGACTTTGCCATATAAGTACAAAGGTTTTATGTGCCCATGCACAACATCATCTTCATCTTTATCAGTAAAAGATATCACTGCATGGCATTCTGTAGGATTATTCTCTATGTGATAAATTTCAGCTGCAGCAATTTCAGCTTCAAACTCCTGAGGACTTGACAAAGCTTCAATGAGTGCTTCCCGAAGATCTCTTGATAGATTCAAGGCATCCAAAATTGATAATTTGGATGGTACTTGGGCCAAGTGTTTCAATATATCATACTTTTGATCTAGAGGTCTGCGTTTCCCAATAGGAATATGCGGTTTAGCAGGTACTTTGGAAGCAGATGCTTTGGAAGCTGAGGCATCTTGTATTGAAGTTGGAAACATCCTTGGTTTTGGAAAATTAGACTGATTAGATCCATTTACTTACTGAGATAAAGAAGATGGAACTTTTAATCGGTCTTCCAAAATAACTGTGCCGAAACTGAGTTGGCCATTGGCAGAAGAACTTTCTTGTTCTTTTTGAGCTCGCTGAAGGGCTTTACCACGAGTTCCTGCTGCATATACAGTGCTAGCAGGGGTAGAATTAGAGTAGTGGCTTCGGAAAGATCCACGTCTTCCCCTGTATCCTGAACCTCTAGAACTTCCTCGGGTTCCCTTATTTGATACAGGGAATTCAGGTTCATCAAGACTGAAATATGAATCTGTTAATTGAATCATATTAACAGAACCAAAGATTAATTTTTCGTCTGATAAAGACTCTGCCTGGTTAGCCTGTTTAGGCTGTGCCGTTTGGTGGGACGGTTCCCGTGGCTATGAAGTAGATGGCATGAAATCTTCCAGAGTCAAAAACAATTTAGGCTTTGATACATACTCATCTTCTCCTGATTCCTCTTTCTTCTTTGAATTGAGTTGCCCTTTTGAGGATTTGTCTTTTGATGGAGGTTTTACTGCAGCATTTGTAGGAGACTCAATTGGCTTTTCAATTGTGTTCGCAAAATGGAATGGGTCCGATTGATTGTCTTTCTGACCATCCAATCATCATATTTTTTCACAGTTTTGCTTTTGACTTCCTGCCACTCGCCTCCTTCCTCTGGATCTGTAGCGGTAATACATGCTACATGAGCTGAAGAACCCTTCAATTTGACTTGTCCCAAGTCGACCATCTTTTGCAGGAGGTCTTTAGAGACAAAACACTCCTGGATGGGATGCCCCAACATTTGATGAAAGGGACAATAATTAGGACGGTCTTCATCTCCTTCCTTGTTTGGCCTCTTCGGCACTGGTAATTGAACCAAATTATTTTCCAGAGCTGAAATGAAGTAACCAGGAACTTGCTCACTTTGGAAAGAGTTGTTTTACTCTTCATATCCTCAAATTGTTTTCGTCGTTGATCTTTTTGATCATTTGGACGAAACAGCCTTTGTTGTTGGCGTTCAGGAGGTGGAGCCCTTCGAGAAGATGAAGGTTTTGAAGTAGAAATAGGTACAGGTGCCTGTTTAAGCATAACTGTAGCAGTTTTTGCTTTACCCATTCTTATTCCCGGAGCTGATGGAATTACACGAGATTTAACCTTAGCCTGTATAAGGGAATCTTCAATCTGTTGAGCGATTGAAGTAAGGTCTCGAAACCCTCCTGTGTATTTCACATGGATCAATGGCGTGCGTAATTCATCACGCAAATTTGCCACACAGATTGGCAACAATTCCTCCTGAGGGAGTGATAAACTCAAGGAATACGTTAATCCCTTCCAACGAGAAATGAAATCAGAGACTGTTTCATTCTCCCTTTGCTTGCAGTTTGAAAGATCGAAAACTGTCGTTTTTGGCAAAGATGAGCTAAACTGAAGAAGGAATTTTTGATGAAGATCCTCCCATCCGATGACTGACCGGGATTTCAAGCTTGTATAACAGACAAAAGCTTGTCCTTGAAAGGTTTGCACGAAGCATCTGAGTTTCACTGCTTCTTGCTGCTCTGGAGTTCCCATCATAGGATTACAACAAGACACGTAATGCGTCAAATGTTGTTCAGGGTCGCCTGATCCATTGAAAGTAGGGAAAATAGGGTTTCCAAAACTGGATGGAGGAGAAATTGAATCTACCCATTCAGGGTAAACTTTCTTTTCAGGTTGAACTTGCGCTCGTTTCCCTTCCATAGTTTCTAACTGAGCTGTTAATGACTCAATAGTAGTTATTAACTTTTGAGAAACGTCAGGTTGAACTTGGTTTTGGGTAGGTGCAATGAATGGAGCTTGGACAGACGTGGTGGTTGGTGCTGCAACTGATGGTAGTGCTGCCAACCGTTGTTGCGTTTGACCCGTAGGATTAGACCTATGTGGGTGTACTGATAAAGGAGGATATTCTTGATCCATCTCAGTAGTTACAACAAATTCCTTCAGCTATCGGACTTCAGCATTCTTAAGAAGAAGACTACTCTGAAGTAGTTCTGCATTCAACCTTCTTAATTCATTCATTTCTTCCTCCTGTTGTGCAAACCTTTGCTCTAATGAGAGCGATTGACCTCCTTCAGAGGAAGGGTGAGAAGTAACCTGATTCTTTTCTTTCCCCTTATTGGATCCTTTTCGGAGAGGGGGAAGTGGGTTACTTTAAGGAATACCCAGATTTTGGGTAAGCCTTTGATTACGTGTGCGCACACCTTCTTTATTTAGGTCTGTGTGCGCGACTTCTTGAGCAGGAACCTCTTCGTCTGATCCCTCTGATTGAGCCTCATCTGGTGAATCAGCAGCAACGACATTGATGACATTAATGGATGTATATTGCATGGAATCCTTTCTATCAGCATTTCTGTGATATTGTCTCCTTCTATGTCCATGATGAGACATGGCATTCCGTTGACTTGATCCCTTAGGAATTTCTTGGAGAACCGTCACTTGGAGAGAATCTCCTGACAGCTTGGCTCTTCGTTCCTCTTGAGGCTTATTCCCTAATCGAGAGAATACTGACTTTCTCTGAGGGAAGTATTGAAGATTTGAAAAAGTCCCCAGTCCGGTGGACTGGGGATGTTCCTGCTGTTTCCGCTCAACTCCTCGAATCCCATTCGTTGATTCTGAGGGTTGGGTTAGAGAAGTCCCCAGTCTGGAAAGCTGGGGTGTCTCTTGACATGCTATGTCTGAGATCTTCTTAAAATCTCTCTTGATCTTGCGAATCTTAGTTTGGGAATTAGATTGATGCATTAACCTGTATCCACTTTTATCACCTGGTTCAACAGTCCGTTGGATGATTTCCGAAACTTCTGTCATTTGATGACGTGTTTGCTCCAGACGAGAGGCTTGTGCAATATTCTCACCTGCTTGATGTAGGAGCAATTCAACAACTTTTTCACTATATATTTGATTTTGAGAAGAACTAGTTGAAGCTTGTTCTTGAGCAAGCTTTTGATTATGAACAAAGCCCATTGACTGTGGCCGGCCATGGGCAATAACATTGCATGAGACCATTTTCGGCGGGCTTTGCTGACCGGAAAGCACTGTGAAATATAGTGCTCCGTGAACACCCCATCCTCTGATATGAACATCAGATGGAGCATTGGAAATTAACTGACGCAATCTTCTTAGTGCGCCAAGGCATGAACGTTGAAGGGTTCTCTGTTGCTTTTCGGCCTTTGGATACCGAGAGACTGATAGAGATGCCAAATCAATCTGGCGTTGTAACCCTTCTATTATCTTAAGATGATTTTCATATTCATCGTAAGATAATACCTTCTTCTTTAATTGACAAAGAGTTTTCCATATGTTGAGATGAATATCATGGATTCCATCATCCGTCAACATCTTTGGAATGTCGTACTGGGAGTCAGCCAAAGGCCAAAACATGACTGGTACTTCACCATTTTCCAGTTTTTTCCTCATGTTCAGCATTTCCTCTTTATCATTAAATGAAGATTCTTCTACCTGTTTGGACCAGAGTTGGTGTTTCCTTATTGCTTCATCGGATTCAACAAGATTGGTAGAGAAATCACTATTCATGCTGGAAGATGAATGACCCAGGGATGGTTTGGAGAATAACCTGAACCCCATGCTATCTTTTGATGGAGAAAGAGTTTCACCTGCCGATAGTAAAGCATCAAAAATGACTGGTTTTACGTTTGCAAGTGCCTCGAGATAGGAGGGATTTCTCATCACTACATTGCCTTCTGAAAAATTTTCGAGACAACGTGAATCACTACTGTGGAGAGGACTTTCGCAGCGAAGTTCATCACTATGAGGAGGACCGTCATGATGGGTTACAGCAAAAGAAGAAATCTCTAGCTCCTTGGTCTTCTGACCACACAGAGGGTTCCTGTTGCTCTCATCTGAAGAAGAATCTTCAAGATTGACCGAATTTTCATGAAGCAAGTCTTCATGAGGAAGTGTCTGTTGAAGACCTTCAGAATTAATGTTCCAGTTATTGGGAACTGAGGGAGTAGAATCTTGAATTTCGACAGATAAATGTCTGAGGGCTTCAAAAACTCCAGCATCGAGAAAGGCCTTGTTGCAGATTGGCCTTTGATCTCCTGACTGTGCTGGGCGGATATTTTTCTTAGATGCCTTCTTACTCGCTTTAGAAACCACTTGATGGCGAAAGTGATTGCTCTGAGCAGGTGTTTGTGCCTGATCAGGAAAGATGTTCAGGTTAGGCTGACGATCTCCACTCAAATCAAGTGTATGTGCCTGACTTGGTTGTCCGTATGATATGGGGGAGTATTCCCCATAACCCTCTTGGACTGGAACAGATGTGTGTGTCTATTCCGGAGTGAATCGTTGATGTGTCACTACATTGCTAGGGATAGATTTATGTGTCTGTCCTTGAGATGATGCTAAAGCTGTTATGATATCCTGACAAGCATCCAGAATATGAGCTGGAATTTGCTTCTTCTCTTTCACCATTGACAAAATATTTTTGGTGACTTCAGCCGCCGGAACGGGGATATACGTCCATTCTGGGCTTGGAGTAGGTGTATGTGCCTGCTCCTGTCCTCCTTTTCCTGTCAGTGAATCCTGACAGTACTCAAGTGTGGAGACAGAGAGTTGAGTCTGCCTCCTGTTTGTCGTCGGGACTTTCCGACTGACTTCTCCGGACGCTACCAAGCGAGACTGTTGGTAGGCCTGATTAGTATTTGCAGGTGTATGTGCCTGCTGATTACACTTCGCCAAACACGGTTGACAAGATCCACCATATGTAGTCAGACGAGCCTGCTGACTAACTGGTGATGTATAAGCAGGTGTATGTTCCTGCCTATGGTACTCCGCCGGAATTGCCTGGCGGGATCGGCTTGATGCTGCCAGACGAGTCTGCTGGACAGCTGAATTAAAACGGGCAGGTGTGTATGCATGCTCGTTTTTTGCCCCCAAGTTAGGTTGGTGGACTTCTCCGGAGATGGCAGGGATGACAACCTGCCTATTGTTAACCGGATTCCGTCTCTGGCGGTTCATCTTGCCTGCTCGGGTTCGAGGAACCTGAGCTGAATGCCTGGAGTCGGTACCCTCATCATGTTGAGGGCGCACTACCGCACGAATCTTGCGACGATTGTTGATGGGAGCCCTCGGGAAGGACTCCTGTTTTTTTGAATTAAGGCCCCGAGGGACCTGCTCATTCACTTCCTCGGAGTAAGGGAGTGAATGGAAATTGCGTTCCGGGGATAACGACCCAAAACGGTTGGAGACGGTAGTCAGCACCGCCTGCTTTTTGATTGCTGGCCGCCGTTGTCCGGACGACCAGGTAGAGTTGTTAACTTGGAGGGCTTGACAAGAGGCCTCCAGAGTTGGGATAGTACCGTTGCGACGGTACTCCTTAACCAGTGCATTAGAAACACAGCGTTGAAGACGCTGAGTTGGTGATGTCATCCTCAGAGCGGATGACGTTCTAGCAGGAGTAGCAGCATTGGTTTTCACAACAGCAGACCTCACAGTAGAGGTGTTTACAGCAGCAGTATTCACAGGGGTGAATTTAAGGAAAGCCATTTTTGCAGAAGATCTTGAGAAAAGAGTGCCTGTTCCATGTAACAGACATAATCAAGATGAATCCAGCCACTGCATCTTTTGGATGAGCACATGTCAATGATTGCTTTGTTGGCCCAAGGGGCTTTAACAAATAAGAAGAACATCACTTTCACTTGGTTAAGGATTCACGTCGGGTTCACCATTTTTGTTTCGCGCGGAATCTGGGGATGACCTCCTGGATGGGAGATTCAAACGTTCCGATCGGTTTCTAACGGGTTTGTTCGTAGAACCGGAAACATCCAATGATTCCACATCCGTTTGGACCTACTTTCCAAAGGAAGGCGCTCATTAGCTTGTGGAATAATGAGGCTTAAGAATTTGCATTGGTCGAGAGGATGAGAGGTCGGACTCATCACACCTTTTTGAGGGGAATTATTGTCTACTCCGGGACTCTCTTTATAGATTTAAGTTATGTTCGTGAATCCTTATTACATTACCAAGTAAAAAATTGTGTTTTCCTTTAGTTTTAATAATCAATGATTAAATATGCAAGAAATTTAGAGAATCTTTTATATGTATTCGAGGTTCTTCATCAATAGAGAATCATCTATATCTGTTTAGAGATTCTTGGTCAATGGTATCCTTCAAAACATTTATATAAAAGTCTCTTGGTCATTATGATGACCAGGCTGGTTTTAAAGCCACTCAGTGGGGCACATGAAGTTTATCGTCATTCAGAAGGACATAGATTATTTCAAAGTTGGGATCGAACCCATAAATGGGCTACCTACGTATCCTTTGTTTTGGAAAAGGAATCAGAACCCACGTAGTTCGAGAAATGGAGTATGATGTTTATGATTGATGGCTCAAAGATGAATGTCATAATTACTTTTACACTCTAAGCTCACGTGAGTCATGCTCGGTGTGAGAAACAAGAGGTATTAGTAAAATTTAGACAATTGTGCCATGAAAGATGAAATCATAAGAATTTATTTGGGGCTTATGTATGGATGACTGCCCAGATAGATGAAGGTTTAGGATCTACTTTTAGGGAGAAAATCCATGAACAAGGTCCATAAAGTTATATGTGCTTCATGGAGATTTGAATACTCTAATATTGGGGCTTACTCCTAAGGAGGATGCCCAAGTTAGGAGGGGACTTATGATTGGGTTTTACTCCTGAAAAGGAAACCCAAATCAAAGGTAAATTATGACTGGTTAAGAGAAATTTAAGGGGACTTGGGGATTATTCCTGAAAAGGAGACCCAAGGTTATGACTGAGTCTTATTCCTGAAAAGGAGACCCAGGTTAAGGGACTTGGGGCTTACTCCTGAAAAGGAAGCCCAAGGTTATGACTGAGTCTTATTCCTGAAAAGGAGACCCAAATTAGAGGATTAAGGTTTGGGGCTTACTCCTGAGGAGGATGCCCATATTATGACTGAGTCTTATTCCTGAAAAGGAGACCCAGGTTAGGGATTAAGGTTTGGGGCTTACTCCTGAGGAGGATGCCCATATTTGAGGTTGGGGATTATTCATAAGGAAGATGCCCAAGATTAGAGGACTTGATTGGGGCTTACTCCTGAGGAAGATGCCCAAGATTGGCAACTTGAAGAATTTGGGGCTTACTCCTGAGGAAGATGCCCGGATTAAAGGTTTTATAACTGGGGATTATTCCTGAAAAGGAGACCCAGGTTAAGATTCTCTCATTTTAAAGGATGAGGTTGAATGAATGAATTCTCCGTATTTTAGTGACATAAGAATATTTATATCACTAGATTTTAAGAGAGATTCCACAGAATTCCTTTCAGATAGGAAAGTCAAATCAAGAAATCATGCCATAAATGGCTTTGAAGAGTGTCTTGAAGACTGAATCTTGAAAAAGGAAAGGTGAAATGGCTTAAGAGGGGTAAAAATGGGCAAGATGGGCACCCAAGAAGATAGGGGCGCGCAAGTCTTGCAAGGCACGCAGGTCTTCCGTGGGCGCGCAAGTGTTGGTCGCACAGGTATACCTGCCCGACAAATAGTGTACTTGCGCGATTTTTAACCAGCAATGAAATACTTGAGCGACTCTTTTTAAAACCCTTTAGAATTTTCTCGAGGTTCTTCCAGAAAAGGGACGCGCAAGTTATATTGAAGGAAATAATTCGGCGCGCAAGTGTTTGATAAGTTTCAAAACTTAGGCCTTCCTTCTTCTCTTTAGATCTTCCGTTCTAGGTAAGAAATTACCTTAGAAGTGTTCCGGACGCTTTGAGAAGAGACTTGGGCGTCGGGAGCTTCAATCCGAGTTTCTGGAAAAAGATCCTCTCGAATGGGTGGCCCACAGGGTCTATTTATAGGCAAAAGAAGAACCCGAGCGGTTACCGGGCGGTTACCGGGCGGTTATCACTTAGGTCGCGCAAGTCACTTGCACGACCATAGGGCGTCGCGCAAGTACTTGCACAACCACTAGGCGGCGCACAAGTGTACTTCCGCGACCATGAGGGAACTTGCGCGACCTATGGGAAATGTTCTCATTGTTCATCCCTTTGTCGATTTTTGATGTTTCTTCAAAGGATGAATCACATTGAGCTCAGATATTCCCCTTTTCCGATATTTAGATTCTGTGGTGAAAGGAGCGTCAACACATATAAATCATATATATTAATTAATTCTATCCTTATTACTATCTAATTAATATATAAATGAATAAAAAATCACATCTCTTCAGAGAGGTGGTAGTTCACATATATGCACGAACAACACTATCATTTCACAACATATTGGAAGATAATAAGGCATACGGGGAAATATAATTACAGATGTTTAACGATTTCATATATTTAATACATAAAAATTATACACATCATAATGACCATCTGAGAGATATAGTGATGGAAAATAAATTACATCTCAATGTGGAGACTATAAGTCACACGTACGCACGAGTGATATATTGACTTCCAATTACCAAAAAAAGGAAAATAAAAGTGGTACCACAATAATAATACATTTCCTGTTAATTTTTTATGCTTAAAAAAATATTTTATGAAAAAAATAAAAAATATTCAGAGGAGTTAAAATAATAAGTTATAAAGAAACAGGTTGGTAATGGTAATTTCCACTTATCTGAAGGAACATAATTGGATGTCTAGTTAATGACCATGGGGAGGGTAATTTGAAACTAAATTATGAATAATAATATGACTAATAAATATTAGAAGTAATTTTGGAAGGTATTTTACTAGATATAAGTCTTATAAATAGTGGAGAAGGTAGAAGATGTGATATCCTTTTATAGTTGAATTAAAAGACACATTGAATCACTTATGATACAAAATAATATATATATATATATATATATATTAATAAAAATCAAGTAATGTTGAAGCAATGAAACCTAAATATAAAGATAAAGTGTTTTTGGTTTGAAATAAACTCAACCAATCAGATTTGGGAATGTTTTGGATACACTAAAAACCATATATTATATTTAAACCATTGTAACACAATTTTATCTCAACTTGGAAAACTTCATTTCTCTGATGATGGAATAATTATATATAGATAATATAGATTGGAATCTTCCAACCATACCATTAAAATAAAAGACTAAAAAATAGTTTTCTGTTTGAATTATATATAACATATCTTCCCAAAAGTCCAGATAGGGTTTCCAAAATAAAAATAATATTTAAAATTATTTATTTAACATTATAAGGACACCTATATTTAATAACCACTCAAATAATAAGATAAAATAAATTTTTTTGGTTTTTTAAGGTTTTACCTCAAGGTTTTAATTTAATTTTTTAACTTTTACTAAGGTGAAAACATTTTTACCATGGTCAATATTCTCAATGTAAATCAATTATGTTATAATAATTATATTATATTATATAAATAATAATGATTAAATATATAAAATATATTTTATCAAATTCAATTTATATAACATGCTGAATATAATTAAATATTCAACTAATAAAGCGTGATGAAAAGTTGTTTTATATAAAAAATATCATCTCAACTGTAATATGTTTTTATTAAAAAATTCAGCACAAAATATTTAAAAATT
This sequence comes from Viscum album, assembly GCA_963277665.1. Lineage (NCBI taxonomy): Eukaryota > Viridiplantae > Streptophyta > Magnoliopsida > Santalales > Viscaceae > Viscum > Viscum album. The sequence continues at coordinate 1,630,917,612 of OY728159.1, forward strand.
AGATAAAAAATTAATATTCATAATATAAATAAAGTAATGATAATTTTTAATTAATTTTCAAACTAAATTAATCTTTCTAAATTTTTTAAATGAAAAGGAATGTTTCAAAAACATCAATAAATTTCACTATTCCTAAATAACATATTTCCAAAAAATTCTAAAAATTTCACTGTAATGTAAATTTGAGAGACCAATTTAATATATGGAGATCATTTATTAATATAAATTTATTAAATATTTATTGAATTTAATTATTTTAAAAAGTAATAAAATTCATTTTTTGGAAAAAAATTATTTGATACATATAATCGAGTACTTAATAGTCAATTTGATTGATTTTTAAAAACACAACATATATTTTAATTATGTAGTTATTCCAAATCATACATAAAATTTTTATGGTTAGGTTATAAGAATTCAATTTAACTCAAAACATTTTAATAGTATATTTTAGTTCATTTAATCTTATTATTTCATGTAACAGAATCTATCGAAGAAATTAAATTAGTTAGAAATGAATATTACATAAAATCTCAAGGTGTTACACCATGATCAGTATGAAGTGATATTATTTTTTTTCAAATGGTCAACTATTCCCAATATAGCATAATTCCCTTCATGGGATCAAGGTAAATCGGTAATGAAGTCCATTGTGATATCCTCCCCTTCCACTGAAAAATATCTGGGGGCTAGAGGAAACCACCTAGAATAGAGTGAATGGTGTTTCCTTTTAAAAATACTAAACATTGACACACAATCTATGCAACATAATGCTTGAACCGAAGCCACCCAAAATACTCTATCATAGTTTAGTACATTTTAGTTTCACAAGGATGTACCTCAAAGGCTTCACTATACCACTCATAAAGTATCATCTCATGTGTCACTAAAGGGAAAATACCTCCCCTGAAAAAACTCATGCTATTGTTAATCCATAGACCAATCATCTAGAGAATCACCAAATATAACATGATCTTTCTAGTCCTACAACTCAAAATATAGTTAATTAGACTCCTTTTCCTGCTAATCCAATGATTATTTCACCGTAATTTGAAAAAGACATCCTCTAACACCAACTTTTTCCATATCAATATGAATCACTTAGATTTATTTCATCGATGTACTAAAATATTTAGATTCTCATACAAAATCACTATGCGACATCATTCTGGTGAATCAGGTACAACATCACCCTCTCATAGGGTATATGATATATCAAAGTCATAACTCTTTAAAAATTTCATCTTCCATGATGGTTGAATGTTATTTTCACACTAGGAGAATACATAACTTAGGATCTTATAACTGGTAAAACAGATGCTCAACAATGTGAAATTTAAAAATAACATCAAGTAAAATGTGACTACAACTAATTTTAGTGTAGTGGTGTCTTAGTTACATTATTTTGGGTGTAGCAGTCATAACACATAAGACACAATTAGACTCAATTGAATCATAAAATTTCTTTAATCACGATATGAAAAGAAACATCAAATATTGAATTGAACTCCCTCCTCTAGAAAATGGTGAATTGGAACACCATCTAACTTCTTCTTCAGGTACATTATAGATTTCTGAAATAGATAAGTCTAAATATATACATGATCCTTTCTAGTCAAAGAATACATTATAGTCTTATCCTAACAGAAATCAGCTAAAAACCCAGACAATATCCTATAAGACCATGTATGCTTCAAACTTCTACAATATTATTGGAGGATTCCAAAGAAGCTACTACCTTAATAATTTTTTGATCTATAGATACTCCCCACTACAATAAAACATTCCATATAAAAAAATTCATGATCCCAAAACATACACATTGAAAACACCATGAATAGTTGACGCTGAATAATAACATCATAAATGGCATATATAGGATCTACATACACATCCTCAGTTGCGGAGTACATAAGAATTTCATCGATTAAAACCAACATAAACCAATCAAAAAATTACATAAAAACTACATTAATTACATTATTAAAGATAGATATAGTTTTCTTCAACCAAAATGACATCACAAAGTAGTTATAATTCCCTTAATGGCATCATAAAGTGGGTTTCAAAACATATTCATGTTTCACCCACATATGATTATGTCTGGACTATAGATCAATCATTGAGAACCCACTAGATCATTCAACTAATGGAATAAATTTTAAAAATATGAATATTGATAACAGTTCTTCACTTTCACAAAATTCAAGTGAATATATTTCGATGATTTTATACCATGGAAATATATCTCATAATAGTCCATCGTGGAACTCTTATTATATCCACTGTTTTTCACCACGGAAACAGATCTATTTCGATAGTGAAAACCAGGACTATAGCCAATATAAACTGTGAATATATCAAAAAAATATTATATGCCTAGATGGATTCGAAATCTGTACCTCCACTCTGCTCACCATATGCCTTACCAATTAATAAAAAATTATTGCGGGTATATATATATTATTAATATTTGTGATATCATGTAAACTATGGCTATAGGACTTCCCGCTCTTTTTTGCATGTTAATTTTTTCTCATCCAAGGAATGGTGACCTTAAGCCATGGTTTTGGGAAACTAGGGATTGTGAAAATAAAAAAAAACACCATATCCACAATTTAGGAAAACCATGGCTATAGTGATAAAAAACAATCTATATCCACTATTTTATAAAAAACCATGTCTACAGTAATTATAAAAAAACTATATAGCCATTATTTTACACAAACATTGGATATAGCCATTGGAAAAAACTCTATAGCCTTGGTTTTTCACAATTCATGGATATATAACATGGAAAAGGACCCTATAATCATGTTTTTAGACAACCTGTGGTAATTTCCCTCACAGAAACACTATGTAGACATGGTTTCACATAACCGTGGTAACAGATGTCGAAAAAAGACACTATAGCCACAGTTTCATTAGATCATGGATATAGCCTTTGAAAATATAGATTATAATAATGGTTTTATATGAAACCATGGGTATATCCTTAGTATAAAAACTGATAGCCATGGTTTTGGAAAACCATGGCTATAGGTCCACGACGACAGACCAGTTTTCTAGTAGTGAGAGTCCTAGAAATGTTGAATAACTCACCCGTTAAAAGGAATTCCAAAGCTTGAAGCTCAATAAAACATTTTCCAAATCATATTTAAAACTGATGAATACAACCTTATCAACCACACAATGATCTCTATGGTTTTTTAAAATCTATTTTTTTCCTACCTATACCACATCTCCTCTCAAAGTATCCCATTATGTATAATCCTTCCATAACTTCCTCGACTAATGATTCTCCAAAAAAGGAACTTGATGAAGAAAATGTTTTGAAAGTTGAATTCATAGTAAGTTATGATAGTCACACCATCTATAACCCTAGACATCATATGAAATACATGATTTTGATTCCATAGAAATGTTCTTAAAGACACCTACCTAGAGAGAAAATATTGTGATGTTTGGGATATTCCCTTGACTATCTGAAATAAATTCTATCAGGGAAATAGGGAACCCAGAACTATATATTTCTTATGTGAGGAATTTTATTGAATCCCCACACATAATGATCTGGTTCTGGAAACAATCGTCTAAACAACCTATACAATCACAAATAATTCAAAATATTTGAACATAATAAATGGAGTATCCTAGAACTAGATCTTATAGTTTAAGGCCTTCTCAAAATCCATAACCCAGGTATCCAGATCTAGAAATAGGTCCAATGCCTAAATGTGAAGGGGATGGATCTGGATCATGATCTTCTGCATACTAGAACCCCCATATAGATTGTTAAAATGTTCTAGGTGGTTTGATACTTTCACAATCAAAGAGAGAAACTCCCCTCAGAACTGGTCCTTAATCAAATCCAATGAGACATATTACTCCTCACAATCCTTGAGGAATAAAATCCACCACTGACTCATTTTTCTACGTAATATCATTACATCCAATGAAACCTAGGGTTACTTCCATGAACATATCTCTATAAAATCTATATCCATCTATTTTAATTAGTTATTTTTTACTGAGTCCAAAAAGGATCCCTCATACATCTTTTTTACTTCATAGTTGAAAATATGGGAGGGTCCTCCTCCATGTATCATTATCATTGATCTTTACTCTATGATGATCAGCTATAATTTCCTCCTGAACATTGTCATTGAAATCCTGATGGAGACATCAACCTAGTGCCATACATGTAAGTAAAAATACAATTATGGTCTCTTAAACCTTGAATATAGAATATTTAAGATTCATTAATTTATTATTTATTCAACCTCAATATAATTCAATGGTCTACCCATTTGAAACAAAGGTGTAACAAATAATAATACATAATATTTTCCTAGGCTTATATCCAAAATTATTATCACTTTTCTTAGTTGAATTGAATATACTTAATTTTTCATGCATCCAATTAGAGGGGGTCCAAAATACCCTTGTTTTTAACTGGTATCCCTTATTTTAAATTATAATTATACTTAAATAACACAATTTCCCTACAAACTAATTTAGATTAACATGTTCATAACACCAAACCCAATCCAATACCTAAATCCAAACTATGATACAACACTGTCATGACCCATTCCCCAAAAGGTACCCCTCCTTTCTCAAATATAGAAGAAGAGAAACATTGACTCCCAAAGAACAAATCCAATAAGCAATTGGTTTGTCACAAGCATTTAGGGAATAATATACATACATATGAGAGGCATTACCCGCTAAAGGATTATGAGATTTGAGAGATAAGAAAAGAACACCAATCAAATCCTGATTAGATGTAGTAAATGAAAACCCACGTTCATTCATATAATGTAATACAATACTATTAAAATTAGAATTAAATTACACATAGGAATAGTTTAACTAGGTAAAAACCATAAATACCAAACATCTCATGAACAACCATGGTCTAGTAATAACTATCCCAAGCTACAAACAATTCCTTATAACATGAAAAATAGTATATATATATATGAAGGGTGAGCATAACTAGTATACTCACAAGGATCCTCTATAGAGCCTCCCATGAAAAGGGTAATGATTTAATACTAAATACTAGATATAAAAATGAAACAATATCATTACCTATATAGGTATAACAAGATCCCCATATCACCATAACTACCTATCACCAAGGATCCCTTATAAGAGATCATATAATATTTTAATAAAAAAGTAACCAATTACCACTTCAACACTAGTTTGCTGCTCTGCCACAAAAACACACGTTATGATCCATATCTCGGCAAAATAAGCCTTTTTGAACCATCCTACGATATGTATCATAACATGAATCTATGGCATCACATCATCTCAACATCTCATCAACATCTCCATAGAGTAACTAAGTAGTTTTTTTTGGATCAACCATGTAATGGCTCGAACCTCGCTGGTCCATTCCTTTGTGAAAATATGGTGTTTGAGGTGTTTGAGCAGGTCAAAATGAATCAACCCCAAAACATTTCCAATTGTTTCCCTTTAGATTCACATTGCAATGGTAACCTTCTGTGGACAGTGTCATTAGTAACCTTCGATTAATAGTTCCATCAGTGAATAGTTCAATGGGTAACCTCTAATGGAAACCTCTATTTCCTATCGAAAATTTCCAATTCTGTGAACAGTTCCATCACGTAATTGTTTTATCGGTAACCTATCTATCCTATTCCAAATTTTCATTTCCTTGAAAATTTCTAGCGGTGAACAGTTCTATCGGTGAGTTTTAACAGTAACCTCTATCGGTAACCTCTATCAGTAACCTGTAATGTTAACCTCTATTTCCTTTTCCAAATTTTTAGTTCTATGAATAGTGTTTCCATAACGGTGACCTTCTAAGGGTGACCTTTTCTTTCCTTTTACAAATTTTGAGTTCTTGGAACATTTTTTCCAAAATGATGACCTTAAAACAGTGAACTATTCTTTCCATTTCCAAATTTTGAGTTCTATGAAGAATGTTTCCACAATTGTGAACTTCTAATGGTGACCTTTTCATTCCCTTTCCAAATTTTGAGTTCATTGAATAGTGTCTCCATAACAGTAACCTTCTAATGGTGAAATTTTCTCTCCTTTTCTAAATTCTAATTTTTGTGAACTGTGTTTCCAGAACGGTGACCTTCTAATGGTGACCTTTTCTTTCCTTTGCCAAATTTTGAGTTTTTGAAAAGTGTTTCCAGAATGGTGACCTTCTAATGGTGAGGTTCATAAACAGTGTCTAACAGGGAGGTTCATGAACAATGACTAACTGTAAGGTTCATGAACAGTGTCTAACGGTGAGGTTTGTGAACAATGTCTAATGTGAGGTTCATGAATAGTTTCCAATAGTGATCTTCAAGAATAATGTTTTTCCTTTACCAAATTTTGAGTTCGGGAACAGTGTTTCTAACTTCCTAAAGTTTCTCCCCTTTATCATTTTCCTTTGATGCAAAATGTAATTAAGGCCTATTTTTAAGGACTCTAAGGCCAATTTAAAGGCCATAAGTCCTATATTAATTATTCCTGAGGCTTGAGATGTTTTTACTTGGTCAAACTTCAGGGTATAATGTGATCCTCTTTTAATGGGAAATTATTGTATCTTAAATTGTCGCTTCGTTAAATCTTCAATGTGATATGATATCTTCCTCCCTAATTCTTCCTATTTTTTCTTTTCTATGAGACAATAAAACCTTTCATTCTATTCCATATGAGTTTCATAATAAATCGTTCCTCCTCAGATTGGTTCTACTTTCTTTTTTATGCAACCAAGCTATATTGATCAATCGTAGATATATGGTATGTTTTATAGTCTTTCTTTTGGGATTCACCTTGTCTTGTTTCTTCTTTACATATTATAGCATGTAATATCCATGCTTCAAATAGGGTATTATCAGGATTCGGTTGGTGCGATCGTACCATGGCATCCTCAAGTGGATGCAGTTGTCACAAGAGGAGGATCGTGACCCGTTGTGTGGATAGAGAACATCAAGAATATTTTGAGGTAGGGGATTCATTTCTTCTATTTTCTTTTATGTGCAACTGTATTGTTAGCATGTTTTATCTCACTGGACAATAATGGAATTTACATAATACATATTTTAGCTTTATATATACATTGATATCGGTCGTATGTTATTTCTCCTTGTTTTCTAGATAGTGTGATATCTATGCTTGCTTCATATAGCTATTCGTTCTTGATAGAAATTAGTAAAGAATGTAAACCGGAATTTATTTGATAACTATTTGCAATGGATAAAGAGGCATGAAAATGAATATGGATCTTATTATATTAATATGATGTTTATCAAATTGGTGCAGTAAGCATGTTTAATTATTTGTGATAGCTTACTTATTAGGTTTCCAGAAGTTTATAACCTATGAATAATACTTCCTTTAATTCAAGGTGGATTAAAGAACTGTTTGTTTGATAATTACTTGAAGGGTTCTGAGTTACCCTCTTGATTGTCAAAGGTCCATTAGCCGAATAGATGTGATGTTTGTTTTCCTGCTTCTTGTGCTGTGATGTGAGCATGAATGGTGGTTGTGATATGTGGGGGATTGGAGACTTTGGTTTAGCGCAACAGATGACACCTAGAGTGGAGAGATACATCGGTTTTTACATGTGGGTGTCAGGGAGGACACCAAGGATGATGCAATGGGATAGATGTGATTGTTGTATTCTTGCTGATTCTTATTGGTTGTTTATCTGCTTTACTTTTCCCCACTGCTCAAGGAAGGTGGTATTACTTACCCTTCTTCCGAATGAGGTGAAAACACATGGGGTATGCCACACGCTTTTCATGTTTCGCTTCTCATGGTAGACTGGGTATATGATCTTTCTATAAGCTGTAATGACTCTATGTGTAGTACATCTACTCACCGTGTTGAGACCCATTGTGTTTAGTGGCATAGAATGTTTTTCTAGAATGACTTGGAATGTGGGAAAGTAATTCAGTAATGAATAATTAAATAAATGGTGTTAACCCATGGGGTTGGAGTTTGCTAGAACATAATGATGATGATGATATTTTGATGGATCTTTTGACTTTGGGTGTGATGATAATGAAATTTAATTTAGAATTTTTCAAGGATAATTAATGTTAAAAGATTTAATTAACGTAAATTGGAACTGATAAAAAGGAAATAAAGTAATAAAATAAATCCCTTTAAATGGTTGTGTTCTTATAGGATACCTTGTCTTATAATTATCAGCCTGGAGTCTGAGAGACGTTAGCTAAAATTATGTATATGTATAGGTTATTCCCATAGTGTGTTTGTGATATATAGTATATCCCGTACTTTTTGTGTTTCTATATGCTACTTCACCCTGTCGATAAGGGAAACTGACAACTCTGGGATTCTGATCCCTGGGGGTGTTTTCCCAAACATTTCAGTTGGAGGATGAAGGGATGACTGCCCCCTTTGGCCTCGCTCTCTTCTCTTGGTAGTTACTTGTGCTGGTAGGCACTGTGGTTAGTTATCCCCATATTTGAGTGTAGAGGGCTGTAATGGCTCGTGGTTATTCACACACATATATTCTGGATATAGTTTCATATGGACTACTATAGTTGTAATGTGTATAGGCTGTGATGGATTGAGGATCCTTACTCGGTGTATGGGATTTAATGCCTTGAGGTATAATACTTGATGTATGATACACGTTATACGAGTTGTGGTGGCTCCTAGAAACTACCTTGTTACTTTTCTTACGTGGACGTGGTGGTTTTGTTACATGAGGTGCTTGTTGTGGTGCTTATCCCAGGTGTCTGTTGCCCATCCTTTATGGACAGTGATGCTCAGGATGTGTGACGTTGGGGGAAAGAGGAAAACCAATGGGGATGTTGTAGTAGGGTACCCTTGATATTAATTATTATATGATATATTCTAGTATGGATTACATGGTGAGAGTATCCATGGTGAGTTTGGGAACTTATTATACATGTTTAGGTGACTAGTTAGTTTTACTTGTTGTTCACTGTGCTATAGCATGATTTCATTACTTTTGAACTAGAGGCTTCATGGATGATCCTACAGAGTATACTATTATACTGACCCTATGTATATAGAAATTGTTTTTCAGGTCACTTGGAGATGTATGGAGACCAGGATGGTTACTATTAGCTTGTGGTTGCAGAAGATTTTTGGGCTTGTGGTTTTTGATGTTTTACTTTCTTTTGGGTACTTGTGGTTTTCTCATTCTAGTTGTAGTACTTTTTCATGACATTAAATATGTTTACTTGGGTTTATTTCTATATTTCTGTTGTGAGTTTAGTTGATTGTTGTCTATCTTATCTCTCTCTTCTGCATGTGTTCAATTAGAGGGTAATGCCTCCCGTTTGTGCGTTTATTATACCCTCGGTTCGAGTCGCCAACCTGGGGACTACAGAAGTGGGACTCAAGGCTCATTATCCTCCATCTCACATTTCCATCTCAAGAGGGGTACACTTTGTCCAATGGGGGTTGTGAAAGAGTGGTATTAAATGCCTAGTTGAGGTATAGGATGAAGTTTGGAGTTATGCACAGGTGAGGTTGCATGGGTTGGTAGGGAATCAGTGTCATTCATTTTTAAGAAGTGAGGTAAACACTGGAGACCGACTGAGACATAGGCATTTAGGTCCCCATATGATCGGATGTACGAGCCATTGTGTTTACAATTTCCACTAAACTAGTTGATACAAGTTGCAAGGTATAGACTTAGGAAATAATCATGCATCATTCTTCTTTGTTCCTGGGTTTGAAAGGGATGACCTTGGGATAGTTCAACCTAAAGTGAAAAAAAGAAAACAATTAATTAATTAATGTCGAGTCTTCCATATTTCAGTTTTCGGAGCTTTAACTGTATTCTATTTTATAGGTATGGATCTATGTCAACATCCTCATTAGGTTTGTGCAGAAAATGTCCAGTAGGATGTTTTATGAGATCGTTGTTGGGTAGAGGTTGACGAGGACGAAACTTGGAGGAAGACACTCTGAGAGTTTCATCACTAGAGTCTGTAGAAGTATGAGAGCTCCATTTTAGATTCAGTAATAGAAGACTAGTTGGAGGAGGTCGAGATATGCTTTAGTACGATCTGTGCTCGGAATGAGCACCAGGTGTCCTTGGTTGTGACGATTCTACGTAGAGCAGCTAGGATATGCTGGTTCCTGTTCCTTGGGGATCATGTGGAGTCTGTGATCTCATGGGAGGAGTTTCGAGACATGTTTAGAATCGATTTTATTTCTTCGACAGCAAATGTGTCCAGTCACTATGAGCTTATTACCCTTCTATAGGGGAGCACTAGTGTTCGAGAGTTTGGAATCCGTTTCAGGAATCTTTTTCGACATGATTCGGACCTGTTACCAGATGAGGAGTCTAGGGTGAGGCATTTTGAGGAGGATTTCTGTCAAAAGATACAATGCTAAGTCACCACATTTATGCTCAAAACATATCATAAGGTACTGGTGAGGGAAGAGGTTGTTGAGAGGAATTTTCCAAGGACCGGATCATCACGAGAGGGGAATCATCATGATTCGTCATGAAGTAGAGCGGTGGTATAGGGTTCCTAGTTTTCAGGGAAGAAGAGTTTCCATTTAGCCAGGGGTAGGTACCAGCCCATCACATATCATTTCCCTAGAGGTAGAAAATCTCCGACCTATGCCAAGGGATCAGGTGCTTGTTTTTCTTGTGGTGGTCGTGGTCATCAATAGCGGGAGTGCCCGACCATTCAGAGCATTCATCGTGCACTAGGTGCTATGCTCCATGTTCCTCTGTTGAGGTAGTTTCAGCCGAGCAGCACCAGTAGGTTGCACAAGTTTTAGAACATCAACAGGTAGATGGGGAAAGCAGAGGACATCCACATTACGCTCACATCCTATTAGAGTAGAGTGTAGCTGTGGTGGTGGTCATCATCAGGGTCAAATATTCCCTGGAGGAGGTCGTGGTCAGCTTCATGCTTTAGAGTTTCCATCTCTAGGCAAGCCAGACGTCGTTTGAGGTACCCTTTGCTTATTTCCTACCATGGTGTATGCCTTATTTGATTTAAGAGGGACACACTCCATCATATCACCTACCATTATCCATTCTTTGGGACTTGAGGTAGAGAGACTTCTAGTGCCCTTGGTGTTGACTACGCCAGTTGGCGGTTTAGATAACTTGTTTTAAGTACATAGAGACTGTGATCTAGTGTTGGGGGAACACCACTCTCAAGGTCATTTCTTATGGTTACAAATACAACCATATGATGTCATCCTCGGCATGGATTGGTTTTATTTGGTGCATGATATCACGGATTGCATCAAGAGGAAGGTCGTTTTCATTGGTGTGGATGGAGATCCAATGTTGTTTTTTGGCGAGCGAGATCCTCATATGGTTTATAGGCATGTTCCACCCTTATCATCTAAGATGGATTAGATTATTCTGAGCATTTCAGAGGTTCAACAGTTGGTGTTTCCTTTTGTTGAAGAAGAGTACACTGATGGAATTCTAGAATAGGTTGTAGCATTACCCCCTCGACTAGAGATCGAGTTTCGAATCGAGCTACTACCATGAACATATCCTATCTCAATGTCTTAAACTATGAAGGCATCTTTAATGTTAGAAGAGATATTTATATAGCTTGATGGTCTATTACAGTTTTGTTTTTTTCATCAAAATGTGTCGTCGTGGGGTGCACCAGTTTTGTTTGTAAAAGAAGGATGATGGTGGTTTACAGTTTTGTGTCTACTATCACCACCTAAACAAGGTGACAATAAATAATCGCTATCCTCTTCCATGGATTGATGATTTATTCCATCAACTGAAGGGTGAAAGTTGGTTTTTATATATCGACTTGTGGTTAGGATATCATTATATATGGGTGAAGCATGAGGATATCCCGAAGAATTCATTCTGTTGTCATCATGGGCATTATGAGTTCGTTGTAATTCCATTTAGTTGGAATAATGATCTAAATATAATCATGGGATTGATTAAGTTTGTGTTCTGTGAGTTCCTGGAAAAGTTTGTGGTAGTTTTCATCAATGACATCCTTGTGTACTCCAGATCTGAGGAGGAGCATCCAGAGTATCTACAAGCCATTTTTGGAGTTCTTCATCAACATCAACTATTTTCAAAGTTGTCGAAGAGTGAATTTTGGACTCGAGAAGTCAGTTTCATGGGGCATGTTGTGTCCCAACAGGGAGTAGCTATGGATCCATTGAAGATAGAAGCTGTTGAGTCTTGGGAAGCCCCCAAAAAAGTGTGAGAGGTGTGAAGTTTCTTTGGTCTTGCAGGCTACAATAGGAGGTTCATAGCCAATTTATCATGAGTTGGGACTCCTCTGACAGCTTTGACCAGGAAGGATCAGGCATTCATATAGACATATCAGTGTCATGAAGCTTTCGAGTATCTAAATGAGATGTTAGTAAGTGCTCCAGTTCTTTGTCTTCTAGGTGAGGGAATTCAATTTGATGATTTCTATGAAACATTGCATTTGGGGTTAGGTTGTGTTCTCATGCAGCAAAGTTTAGTTGTTTCTAATGGGTCAAAATAGATACGCCCCAAGAATGTAACTATGCCACTCATGATATGTAGTTGTCATCAGTAGTGTTTTATCTGAAGTTGTGGAGAAATTACCTCATTGGTGACTGATTTTTGGTTTTCACCGATCATAAGTTTTCGAGGTATGTTTTCTTCCAGCATGACTTGAACTTATGACAGTGTCGATGGATGGAGTTCTTATAGGAATATGACTTCAATATATCATATACACCTAGAACGAGGAATGTTATAGATAATGCACTATGTCAAAAGTCACGTAGTGATGTTGTGCATGAATCCAGTGATTCCTGGAGAGTAATGGAAGAGCTTTCAGCATTACATCATGATATGGGAGATGTTGGGGTAGAGGTTTTATATTTTGGATGATGGTACAATCATCCCTAATACAGAAGGTAGAAGAGTCCCAATTGGGGGATCTAGAGGTGGAGGTCTAGAGAGAATGAGTTGTTTGTGTTGTGGCCCTTGATGGATGGACTGAGGATGAACAACACTGAGTGTTGTATCATGGAAGGATTTTTGTTCCTTTGAAGATGTGTGAGACGGTTCTCAGATATTTCCATAGTTTGTCTTTAGCGATGCATCCTGGTGGGACAAAGATATACAGAGACTTGAGGAGCCAGTTTTGGTGGTCGGGGCTGAAGCGTTCGGTTACAGAGTTTGTGTCACGATGTTTAGTCTTCTAGAAGTTGAAGGCCGAACACCGTGTCAATGTTGGTATTCTCCATCCATTAGATATTCCTTAGTGGACGTGAGAGGACATCTAAATGGACGTTGTTACTAGATTACCTTTAGCTGTGGGAGTAAATGATGTTATTTGGGTGTTGGTGGATCATATAAAAAAATCAGCCCACTTCATAGCGATCAAATAGATGAGCTCAGTGGATGTTTTGTTGAGGCAGTTTCTTTGGGAGTTTGTGAGACTTCATGGAGTCCCAAGGATGACCATTTCTGACTGATATCCTTGTTTTACCTCCAGGGCGTCGACAGGTCTCCATCATGCATTCGGTTCACAACTATGCCTTAACACTGCTTTTCATCCTAAAAGGGATGGTCAGACATAGAAGACTATCCAGACTCATGGAGACATGTTAGGCACTTGTGTTCTTGATTTTGGGGGTTATTGGATGAAGCACTTACCCTTGGTTGAGTTCTCATATAATAATAGTTTTCACTCAACCATCGGTATGACACCGTTTGAAGCCTTTTATGGCCGGCCTTTTCATTCTCCGTTGTGTTGGACTGGGGTAGGAGAGTCATCAATTCCCAAACTGGAACTATTGCAGAATACAACAGAGCTGGTTTAGGCGATTCATTAGAGGGTGAAGATAGCACAATATCGTTAGAAATAATATGTTTATCAAAGAAGGATACCTTTAGAGTTTAATGATGGGGATCATGGGTTTCTGAAGGTGACTCCCCGTCATGGGCATCGAAGGTTTGGTCATGGGATTAAGCTTTCTCCCCGGTCTGTTAGGACTTTCGAGGTGCTAGCTCATGTTGGAGCTATGGCGTATCGAATTGAACTTCCCCTATAGATGAGTCGGATACTTGATGTTTTTGATGTATCACAGCTCCGTCGTTATCTTCATGATGATTCTCACATCATCAATTGCGGGGAGATCGATGTTGATGAGGATGTGACCATTGAGGAGTGACATGTGGAGATCCAAGACCGCAAATAGAAGGTGTTACATGGGCATTATAACCCCTTGGTTCATGTCTTGTGGAGACATAGTGGCATAGAGGAGAGTACCTAGAAACGTGAGTCACAGATACGTGCTCACTACCCAAAGTTGTTTGATGTATAACGCTTTTCATGTAATGATGTACCCTTTGTGGTTATACCATTCATGTTTTTATTATGAATTTATATTATTTATTTTTGGCTTTCTCTATTTTAAGCGTTATCTCAATGGGTGGTTGCGTGGATCCCATTTCTTTTTCTTTTGGTGTGTTTTGAATTTTCGATGATGAGAATGTATTGAGAGTTATCTGATGTAATGTCCTGGACCTCTCTGGACCATTCCTTGGTGAAAATATGGTGTTTTAGGTGTTCCTGGAGGTCAAGGTGACTCATCACCAACAGTTTTCCAATTTTTTCCCTTTCGGTGAACAGTGCAATGGTAACCTTCTGTGAACAGTATCATCGGTAACCTTATATAAATAGTTTAATCAGTGAACAGTTCAACCGGTAACCTCTAACGGTAACCTCCATTTCCTTTTCCAAATTTCCAATTCTATGAAATGTTCTATTGGTGAACAGTCATATCAGTAACCTCTATTTCCTTTACCAAATTTCCATTTCTTTGAACAGTTCCATCAATGAACAGTTCTATCGGTGAGGTCTAACTGTAACCTCTATTGGTAACCTCTAAAGGTACCCTCTAATTCCTTTACCAAAATTTGAGTTATATGAATAGTGTTTCCATAACGGTGACCTTCTAATGGTGGCATGTTCTTTCCTTTTCCAAATTTTGAGTTTTTTGAACATTGTTTCCATAACGGTGACCTTCTAACAGTGACCTTTTCTTTCCTTTGACAAATTTTGAGTTCTATGAACAATGTTTCCATAATAGTGACATTCTAATGGTGACCTTTTCTTTTCTTTTCAAAATTATGAGATTTATGAACAATGTTTCCATAACGGTGAACATTTATTTCCTTTTCCATATTTGGAGTTCTGTGAATATTGTTTCAATAATGGTGACCTTATAATGGTGACCATTTCTTTCCTTTGCCACATTTTGAGTACTGTGAACTGTAATTCCAGAATCGTGACCTTCTAACGGTGATCTCTTATTTCCTTTTCCATATTTTGATTTTGTGAATAGTGTTTCTAGAACGGTGACATTCTAAAAGTGTGTTTTAGGAATAGTTTCTAATGGCGAGGTTCATGAATAGTGTATAACGGTGAGGTTCATGATCAGTTTCTAACGGTGAGGTTCATGAACAGTGTCTAACAGTGAGGATCATTGTAACACCCTCAAATTTTATGAGAAATATCTTGCTTTTATATATTATGTTATACCAAACACCACAAGATTCTTTCTCTACACACAATATTCTCTTGGATTGCGTTACATGCAAGAGAAACCTTCCTCTATAGCTTGCATTGTACGCACTACCATGTAACAGTGATATGATATTAAAATATTATATAAACTAGATGTTATGGATAGTAATACCCACTTTTTGAAATTTTATAAATTTTATCATTCAAAATGGGCTTCATTTTGGGATTCAGAATAAAAAATTAGCATAGAGTGAATTTTTGGTATTTTTCTGAATTCAATCAATTTTTTATGAATAGTAAAAAATACTAAGTTATAATTTAAAACCAAATTTTTATTTAAATAATTATTTATTTAATTTAAATTTATTATAGGTCAAAATAAATACATAATACCTATATAAGTTCAATTTAATTCATTGGATTCATTTTATAATAATTTTAGATATATAAATATTTTATTGAACTTTTTACCTTCTTTTACACACATCCTAGGAGAATTTGCAAATTTACATAAAACATAATTTACCACTTCTATGAGTTGAATTTCTAAAATCCTAGAGACACAGTTAATATCAAGTTGTAAATTGTGGTTCAATAACATGAAAATAATTTTTGGTGAATAGTAACTTTTTACTTTTATATATCACGATTAATAGTAAATAGGGTCATTATGGGTAAAAATTATATTATTATTACCCTAAAACATGTACTAATTTTGTTGGGTAAGTTTAATTCCACCAAAAACAACCTTAGGACTAAAATATAACCATTTAGGTCCACATGGATTAGATTAGGACATTTATTATTATTTAATTCAAATAAGAGTTAAAAGACTTAAAATCAAAGTATAATAACAAAAACATTTTTAATATGGGGTTATACATAAGATAAATTCCACTATAAATATTCATTAGAAAGATAAAAAGATTTCATACATAATGATATTTTATTTATAATTTTTAGACTTTAAATAATTTAATTTGTTTATGACATAATGATGATGCAGTAATTACCTTATTAATGAAATATTTACATAACTAATGTTATAAATACCCAAATAAATGTAATTTTAGACTTCATATGATTTAATCTAACTTTATAGGTTAATATAACATATTAGGGTTATTTAGATGATTTTTTTCAATGTAATAATGTTGTAATGAATGTAATAAAAACAAAATAACAAATAGTGTCAAAATTGACGTAAAAGTGTATTTTAAAAAAATATTATATTTTTAATTGTTATTATATTCCTAAAAATCTATGGTTCGGCCAAAAGAATTATATAATAATATATATGACATTAATTAACCAATTGGGGTTCTATTAGAAGTCTATAGTATGTTTATTAAGCATATAGTGTAAGAATACAAGAAGTCATAGTAAAAGATTAATTATTTAACTTAGAGTTACATCTAAATCATATTATTAAAATGGTAACCTAAAATTGTCTAAAACCTATTTTTTGAGAGGTTTTTGATCCATACCTACACTAGCTTCTAAATAATTCACATTTGAGCCATTATTAACCGAATATGACTTTATTATAAAATAATATTTTATGTTTTCCTAAGGTGACCCTCTCCTCCCTTATAAAAGGCCACCTCCTCCCTCTCCACTTTACAACATTTTGAGCCATCATGATCTACCAAACCCTATCCATTTTGTTTATCCAATGTATTAGAAACATACAATAGGTGATGTTTTTCTTAAAAGGCCCACTTTATTGTCCAAAGAGGAGGTTAAGAAGAGGCGCATCGAAGAAGAGGTAGTATCCTTTATAGATCCTTTCCAATTTATTTCTTCTTCTTATTATTCTTCACTATTTGTTTCATCATAAATTAATAACATCATTATCAATCATATAAAAATATGTTACTATAAATATGAAACAACCCTATTTCACCTTCTATCCATCCTATGGAAAATGAAATAACCGCTTGTGCATACGTACAAAACACCGTCTCCACTTCGTGGTATAATCTCTTTCCACAACCACCTTAATTGGATGGGTATAATGGAGTAAAAATTACTATATAGGAATATTAAAACATGATAATAATTATGAGACACTCCATCATCCACTCAAATACCATTAATTAATTATGGGAACTCTATCATCGCTCGTGCGTACGTCCAGCCTACCGTCTCCACGATGTGATGCGACTCATTTTACATGATCTTCATTGAATAATGATTATATAAATAAATTTAATTAATAAATATGATACATATTACACTAATACCATTATGTAAATGATTTATATATATCCTAAAAAAATAGGTATAAAAATTTATTCGACAAAACACACATAAGAACATAAAGAGATTAACACCAGAATAACAAGGTGCAATGAAATATTACTAAT
Organism: Viscum album; assembly: GCA_963277665.1. Taxonomy (NCBI): domain Eukaryota; kingdom Viridiplantae; phylum Streptophyta; class Magnoliopsida; order Santalales; family Viscaceae; genus Viscum; species Viscum album. Next base: position 1,630,935,493 of record OY728159.1, read on the forward strand.
AAAAAGATACAAATATGACAATATATGATATCATAAAAATTAATATGATTATATAATAAGTAAATTCCATTATTTAAATCATTATATAGGAGGTTCGGATACACACGAAGCATATCAGACCTAAGGTAACAGAAAATCTCACAATCTCATTTTATCTGAGATTTTTAATACTTTAGAATTTAATGGGAAATATTTATCATCCAATTACATGTTTCCACAATTGTAATATTATTTCTAAACTACTAAAAAATTTTAAATCCAATCATACCTATTGGTCAATTTTAGTAAAAGATATGAAAAGTATCTTCTGTCATTTTCAGTACGATATACTTTTTGACTTTTCTAGACCAAGTACGAGAATAAGGTTTTTTTAACTTATACAATATGAATGGATTTTTTTTATTTCATAGAACATTATTTACATGTATATTAATTTAAAATTTTTCAAGTTTATTTTTAATTAACCTCTTTTAGTTATAAATAGTTTGACATGTTATGAAAGGAAAAAACAATTGAACTAGAAAGGATATTTTCCTCAAGAATGGAGTTCAAGGGTATTACCAAAATTATTTTCCATATATGATAATATAGGGTTCTATTTCTATCCCTATTTTTACAATTATTTGATTATGTTATGATGGAATTATTTTTATAATGTCCATTTATCTTATATGGATTATTTTATGATGGAAGGATGTTTAAGAATCGCATTTTTTATTACTTGGGTTATGCTATGATGTATGATTTATGATTTTGTGGCACAAATAACAATGGTATAATTATGAGATGGGTGGGACCTATATATCCCTCCAACTAATTGGGTAAATATTTTTATATCATGAGATAGACATGGATGGAACATTAAATTAATCTGGTTCAGTGATACAGGACTAGAATGAGGAGTGAACTCGGTTCAAAAATGGACTTTTTCCGTTATGATGGTCTTGGTAATGAGTATTGACTAATATGAAATGATTTTCTATGATTATGTGTGTATTCCACAAAGTATCATGTTTTATGATATGATTATTGGGATTACATTTAACTACTATGATTTATCCCATGTCATGATATTATGATCTCTTTTGCAAGTTAGGATTTTCAAAATGGTATGTTCTTATAAATAAGATATGATTGATATTTCTTTTTTTTACCCTTACTGATCATTTGAGATCACCTGTTTGTATGTTTTCTTTTGCCAAGGTCAAGAATAAGGTTATTAAATATGATATGCCAAAAGGGACTCTAGATATGATGAAATAATTAGGAGACATTGTAGATGAATTATGAACCAGTTGTTTATGTTTCCCAGTTTCAAAAGAAATTATACCTATAAAATCCTATCTTGGTGTTGTTATATGTTGTAATAAGTATTTTTCAATTATAATTTAATAACAGTGCATGTAATGTATGGGTAATTATAGTTCCTATCAGAGGAAATGAATAGTCAACCTTTGGAAACTTGGATGTGAAAGCCTTAGTAAGATCCCTAAGGATATGTCTAAGAATAGAACACAATTTTAGTGTTCTATAAATATCAATTAATAACCTATGATAAGACTTAAAGTGTGAAATTTTACACAATGATAATTTGTTTTAGTCAATGGATAGAACCCGAAGGAACTGTGTTAATGATGAATGAGACAGGCAATGCAATGATTTTCCCCCAGAGCAAACCAACATTATGGGAGGTGGAATGAAAAATCTTGTAGCCATGCTCACACAACTTTATCAAGATATAAATCATGAAGGACTTCTGAATGAGCAAATGAAGGATAAATATTCTATTGAATCTTTTATGTGGCAGCGTCCACCCTCATTCATTGGGTCTACTAATCCATTAATGGATGAAAAATGGATTAGTACCACTGAAAATATATTTTACATTCTTCAATATTCTGAACATGATAAATTCATATTAGCTGTATATCGTTTGAATGGTGAAGATAATCAATGGTGAAATCTTATCAAGAATAAGAAGAAGGAGACAAAATTGAGTCCATGGAATGGGACGAGTTCAAGAACATATTTTTCAATAAGTACTTCCCATATATTCTTCGAACAAAAATGGAGAAGGATTTTATAGAACTAAATCAAAAGGATGATGAATTTGTTGGTACCTACGAAGAAAATTTTACAAGAATTTCATGGTATGCTTCCGGAATTATTATCCAACCAGAGAGTAAGATCGATCAGTTCTTTAGGGGCATAAAACCAATTCTTAGAAAGGTGTTAGCCATATGGGACTTCAATAGCTGTGAGGAAATTGATAGATGTGCTATAACTGTTGAGATGGAGATTGTAGTAACCCATTAGTCATATGGGTTTGATAAGAAGAAGAAAATGGAATTCAATGGTAAATCTAAAGAAAACACTAAAAATAAGATGAGTTTTCCCTTATGATCAAATTGTGGAATGAAACATGGAGGGAATTGTCTTAAAAGGATGAGTAAATGTTTCAAATGTGGAAAATAAGGTCATCGGGTATTTGAATACCGGAATGAAGGGAACAAGATTTCTAGAGACATGAACAAAGAAAAGGCTACACAGAATGTACCTCCTACACTTCAAAGTTACAAGTGCAAGGAAATGGGGAAGTATGCTACTAAATTCCCTAATCCAATGTTTTTTGAAGATGATCAACATCAACAAACTCTTAAGGCCAAAGATATAGGAATGTCACATGTAGTTTCTAATAGCGATGTGGAGTACGATAACAAAGTGGTGAAACGTACACATTACATCCACTATAAAGTAAAAAATTTTTTATTTGATTCTGTATCCACCCACAAATTAATTTCTGAAGAATTTTCGTAGGGTATTTCCATACTAACTCAACAATTAACTATTGAGTTAGTTGTGAAAACTCCAAATTTCACAACAGTTCCATCAAATGTTTATAATTATTCCCCAATTAATGTTTTTGTGAAAGTGCTTCCTGAAAATCTTATGATCCTTCATATAGTGGAATTTGATGTGATTCTTTTCATGGATTGAATTTCTTTATATAGATACCATATCGATTTCCAAAGAAGGGAAGTCATATTTCATATTACTGATCAATCTATGATCATCTATTGATGCATGGATGGATATAACCTTCTAGTGGAAATTTCATCCATATTATGGGTCTTGATTCCAATAAATAAAGTTTATTTAACTCAAATGGTTGGAGAGAAACTCACAAATAAGAATATGCCCATTTTACTGGAGTTTGATGATGTCTTTCCCGATGAATATCTAGGTCTTCCACCAAATCGTGAAGTTGAGTTTTCAATATAACTCATACTGAGTGTTGTTCCCATTTCAAAGACACCATATAGAATGGCCCCAATTGAGTTCCAGGAATTGAAGAAGCAACTCCAATAGAATCTTGATAAGGGATTCATACGCTCTAGTGCATCACCTTGGGGAGAACCTATTCTATTTTTTAAGAAGAATGATGGATCAATGCGACTCTGCATTGATTATTGAGAACATAACAAGATCACTATCAAGAACAAATATCCTCTCCGACGCATTGATGAATCATTTGACCAACTATGCCGAGCTCAATACTTTTCCAGGATTGATCTTCATTCAGTGTATCATCAATTAAGGGTTGAAAGGGAGGATATACCAAAGATGACTTTCCGTATAAGGTATGGACACTATGAATATTTAGTGATTCCATTTGGTCTTACTAATTCCTGGATATCTTTATGGATCTATTGAATAGAGTCATTAGAGACTATCACAATCAGTTTGTGGTAGTCTTTATAGATGATATTCCTGTCTATTCAAAGGGAAATCCTGAGAAATGTAATAAGGACCCTAATAAAGGATATTTTTTATGCCATGTTTACCACGTGTGAATTTTGACTTCAAAAAGTTTCATTTTTGCGACACATAATCTCAAAATATGGGATATCTGTGGATCCAGCAGAAACATAGCTTATCGAAAAATGGTAGAGACCAACAACAGTAACTAATATACGATGTTTTCATGGTTTGGCTGGATATTATAGATGTTTTGTGAAATATTTTTCACAATTATATAATCCACTTACCATGTGGACTCAAAAAAAATTATGTTTGAATGGATGAAGGACTGTAAATCGAATTTCTTGAAGATAAAAATAAGGTTATCCAGTGCACCTGTGCTCACACTGCCTTGTAGTGGAGAAAGGTTTGTGATCTACATTGATGCATCCAAGAAGAGATTGGGGTGTGTTGTCATGAAAAACAATATGGTGATAGCTTATGCCTCACGATAGCTGAAAATCCATGATCAAAATTACCCAAATCATGATTTAGAATTAGCTATGTTAATATCTGCATCAATGATTTGGATGCATGATGTTTATGTTGAAAGGTGTGATATTTATACTAATAATAAAATTTGAAAGTATATTTTCACACATAAGGAGAAGAATATTCTCCAAAGAAGGTGGGTGGAGTTGATTAAGTATTACAACTTCTAAATTCATTACCACCCTGGGAATGCAAACAAGGTGGGAGACACATTAAGTCAACAAGACCATGCTAGCTTATCTGTGTTGAGGATAAAAAAAGATCCAATATTTATGGAATTACCAAGGATGGATCATGGAATTATAACAGAAGGGGAAAATCTTATCTCTCTCAAATGAATGGTCAACCATATATACATGTGATGATTAAAGAGGCACATAAAGAAGATGTAGTGTTTTAAAAAATGTGAGAAATGTTCCTGAATTTCACATTGATTGCAATGAAATAATAAGGTTATGGAATCAGGTTGGTGTTCCTCCCATCCAATAATTAAAAAATAAAATATTTGATGAAGCTCATAGTTCTCCATTCTTTATTCACCCTAGATGCATGAAGATGTATAGGGACCAGAATGAGTATTTCTGGTAGGATGGAATGAAAAGAGATGTTTCTAAGATAAAACTGAGAGACATAAGTCTAAGGGGATGTTATAACCATTACCCATACCAGAATGGAAATGGGCAAACATCACTTTGGAATATTCCATGGACTTCCTAAAACATCCAAAGGCAATAATTCTATCTGGGTTATAGTTGATCGTCTTACGAATTCGGAAAACATCATTGCTATTAGAGAAGATTTCTCTCTTGATCAGCTTTCCAAGATTTATTTAAAGGAAGTGGTAAGATTGAATTGATTACCACTTTCCATTATTTTTTATTGGGTTCTGAGGTTTACCTCAATGTTTTCACGAAGTCTTTAGCATACTCAAGATATAGAGTTGGGTATTATCGCTGCTTATCATCCTTATACAGACGGTCAGTCTGAGAGGAAAATTCAAACTCTTGAAGACATGTTGAGAGCTGGCTCTATGGATTTGAAAGGTGGTTGGGATAAACACCTACCTTTGGCTTAATTTTCTTATATTAATATCTTTCACTCAATTATTCATATGGCTTCTTATGAAGGTATCTATTGAAAGAAATTAAGAACTCCAACTTGCTGGGATGAAGTTGGGGAAAGTAAGTTTTAAACCCTAATCTTGTTGATGAGATGGCAGAAAAGGTAAGATCTATTCAACAACACATAAGAGCATCGCAGAGTCGACACAGAAGTTATGCCAATAACGTATGAAAAGACCTAGAGTTTGAAGTGGGTGATAAAGTGTTCTAACAAATATCTCCTTGTAAGAGAGTAATGAGATTTGGAAGGAAGGGAAAGCTGAGCCTTGGTATATTGGTCCTTTTGAAATACTAGATCTTGTTGGGAAGGTATCATTCCATTTGGCACTTCCACTGAATCTCTATCAAGTTCATGATGTCTTCCATGTATCTCTCCTGAGAAAGTACATACCTGATCCTTCACATGTACTATGCTTAGATGTTGTACTATTGGAGGAAGATGTTTCTTTTGATGAAGTGCCAATAGAGAATCTGGATTGTAGTTAAAAAGTTCTACACAACAAGACCACTCACTTGGTTAATTTTTTATTGAGGAGCCAAAAATTAGAATAAGATACATGGAAACTTGAGGATATGATGAGGGTGTGGTATCCTCATCTATTTGTTACGAAGTGACCAATTTTGAGGTGGAAATTCTTTTTAAGGAAGGTAGAATGTAACACCATGAGATTTTATGAGAAATATTTTGTTTTTATGTATTATGTTATATGAAACACTAAAGGATTCTTTCACTACACACAACACTATCTTGGCTTGCGTTACACGCTAGAGCAACCTTCCTCGATTGCTTGCATTGTACGCAATACCGAGTAACAACGATATGTTATTAAAAAATTATATAAACTAGCCATTATAGATTGTATTACCCTGTTTTTGAAATTTTATAAATTTTATCCTTCAAAATGGACTTCATTCATGGATTCTGAAAATCAAAATTAACCTTGAGTGAATATTTGGTATTTTTCTGAAAACAATCTATTTTTTATGAATAGTGAAAAACTATGAGTTATAATATAAAACAACATTTTTATTTAAATAATATTTTATTTTATTTAAATTTATATTCGGTCAAAATATATACATAATACCTATATAAGTTCAATGTAATTAATTGGAGTCATTTTATAATAATTTAGATATATCAAAATTTTATTGAACTTTTTATTGTCTTTTACCAACCTTCTAGGAAAATTTGAAAATTTACATAAAACATAATTTTACTACTTCTGTGAGTTGAATTTCAAAAATCCGAGAGATATGGATAATTTCAAGCAATAAAATGTGGTTCAATAAGATAATTTTTTTTGGTAAATAGTAACTTTCTACTTTTATTTACAACGGTTATAAGTAAATAGGATAATTAATGATAAAAATGATATTATTATCATCCTAACACATGTCCTAATTCTGTTGGATAAAGTTAATTCCACCAAAAACAACCTTATGAATAAAATATGACCATTTAGGTCCAATTTTATTAAATTAGGACATTTATTATTATTTAATTCAAAGAGGAGTTAAAATAGTTAAAATTAATGTTAAATAACTAAACCATTTTTAATATTGGGTTATACATAAGATATATTCAACTATAAATATTCATCATAAATCTAAAAATATTTCCTATATAATAATATTTTATTTATAGTATTTGGACATTAAATAATTTATGGTATTTATGACACAATGATGATGCAGTAATTAATTTATTAATGAAATATTGACATAGCTAATGTTATAAATAACCAAATAAATTTAATTTGAGAATTTTAATGAATTAAAATAATTTTTTACGTTAATATAAATATTATGGTTAGTTAGATTAATTTCTTACGATGTAATAATGATTTTATGAATTTAACAAAAACAAAATACCAAATTGTGACAAAATTGAAATAAAAGAGTTTTTAAAACAACTATTTTATTATTAATTGTTATTCTATTCCTAAAAATCAAAGGATCAGTCAAAAGACATGTATAATAATATATATGACATTACTGAACCAATTGTGGTTCTATTGGGAGTTTATAGTTTGTTTATTAACCATATAGTGTAAGAATACAAGAAGACATGGTAAAAGTTAAATTATTTATCTTAGAGTTAAATCTAAATGTTAAGGTTAAAAAGGTAACATGAACTTGTCTAAAACTTATTGGTAGAGAGTATTTTGACACATACCCACCCTAGCATTAAAATAATTCACGTTGGAGCCATTATAAACCAAATATGGCTTTATTATAAAATAATATTTTATGTTTTCCAAAGGTTCCCCTCTCCTCCCTTATAAAAGGGTGCCTCCTCCCTCTCCACTTTACAAAATTTTGAGCCTTCAAGCTCAGAAAATAACATTCCATTTTCTTTCTCCACTTTCCTATAAACATACAAGAGGTTATGGTATTCTTCATATACCCACTTTAGTGTCCTAAGTGGAGGTTAAGAAGAGGCGTGTCGAAAAAGAGGTAATATCCTTTACGGGTCCTTTCCAATTTATTTCTTCGTTAACTAATTATTCATTATTTTTTTCATCATAAATTAATAACATCAGTATCACTAATATATGGATATGTTATTATAAATATGAAACAACCCTATTTCACCTTCTATCCATCCTATGGAAAATGATATCACCGCACGTGTGTACATACAGAATACCGTCTCCACGTCGTGGTGTAATCTTTTTTCCACAACCACCTTCATTTGATGGGTATAATGGTGTAAAGAATAACTATATATGATTATTATAACATGATAATAATTTTGAGACACTCCATCATCCACTCCAATACCATTCATTAATTATGGGTACTATATCATCGCTCATGCATATGTACGGCCTACCGTCTCCACGATGTGATGCGACTCATTTTACATGATTTTCATTGAATAATACATATATAAATTAATTTAATGAATACATATGATATATATATTACACTAATACCATTATGTAAATGAGGTATCTATAACCTAAAAAAAGAGGAATATTAATTTATTCGACGAAACACGCATAAGAACATAAAGCGATGAACTCCCGAATAACAAGTAGCAATTAAATATTACTAATAAAAAGATAATAATATGACCATATATGACATCATAACAAAGAATATGATTCTATAATAAGTCAATTACATTATTTAAATCATTATATAGGATGTTCGGATAAGTACGAAGTATATCAGACCAAAGGTAAGGGAAAATCTCACAATCTCATTTTTATCCGATATTTTTTATACTTCAGAATTTACAGGGGAATATCTATCATCCACTTACATGTTTCCCCAAAATGTAATATTATTTCTATCATACTACAATTATTTATTCCAATTAAACCTATTGGTTAATTTTAGTAAAAGATATGAAAATAATCTTTTGTCATTTTCAGTACGAAATACTTTTTGACTTTTCTAGCCAAAGGACGAGAAGAATGTTTATTTAACTTATACGACATGACTGGATTTTTTTTTGATTTCATAGAAAATTATTAACATGAAGCTTCGTTTAAAATTTGTCAAGTTTATTTTTAATTAACTTCTTTTAGTTTAAAATTGTATGACATGTTATTAAAGGAAAAAAAATTGAAGTAGAAAGGTTATTTTCCTAAAGAATGGAGTTCAAGGGTTTTATCAAAATTATTTTCCATATAAGTTAATATAGGGTTCGGTTTCTATCCCTATTTTCACAATTATTTTATTATTTTATGATGGAATTATTTTTATAATGTCCTTTTATCTTATATGGATTGTGTTATGATGGAATTTTGTTTTGGAATCCCATTTTTTATTACCTGGGTTATGCTATGATGTATGATTTATGTTTTTGTGGCACACATAACAATGGTATCATTATGAGATGGGTGGGACCTATATATCCCTCCAACACATTGGGTAAATAATTTTATATCATGAGATAGACATGGATGGAACATTAAATTAATCTGGTTCAGTGATACGGGACTGGAATGAGGAGTGAACTCGGTTCAAAAATGGACTTTTTCCGTTATGATGGTCTTGGTAATGAGTATTGACTAATATGAAATTCTTTTCTATTATTATGTGTGTATTTCACAATGTATCATGTTTTATGATATGATTATTGGGATTATATTTGAATACTATGATTTATCCCATGTCATGATATTATGATCTCTTTTGCAGGTTAAGATTTTCAAAATGTTATGTTCTTATAAATATGATATGATTGATACTTCTTTTATTTACCCTTAATGAACATTTGAGCTCACCCTTTTGTATGTTTTCTTTTTCCCAGGTAAAGAAGAAGGGTATTAAATATGATATTCCAAAAGGGGCTCTTGATATTTGGAAATTAGCGGAAGACAATGTAGATGATTGATGAACCAGTTGTTTATGTTTCCCAGTTTCAAAAGACACTATACCTATATTGTCCTATCATGGTTTTGTTATATGTTTTAATAAGTATGTTTCAATTCTAATGTAATAACAATGCATGAAAATTATGGGTCATTATAGTTCGTGTTAGTGGAAATGAATAGTCAACCTTTGGAAACATGGATGTGAAAGCCTTAGTAAGATCCCTAAGGATATTTCTATGCATAGAAAAAATTATTAGTGTTCTATAAATTGCAATAAATAACCTCTGATAAGACCTAAAGTGTGAAATTTCACACTATGATTATTGGTTTTATTCAATGGATGGAACCAGAAGGAACCGTGTTAATGCTGAATGTGACAGGAAATGCAATGATTTTCCCCCGGATCAACCCAACGTTATGGGAGATGGAATGAAAAATCTTGTAGCCCTGCTCACACAACTTTTTCAAGATATAAATCATGCAAGACTTCCGAATGAGAAAAATAAGGAGAAATATTCTGTTGAATCATTTATGAGACAACATCCACCCTCATTATGCAGGTCTACTAATCCATTAGTGGATGGAAAATGGATCAGTACCACTGAAAATATATTTTTAGTTCTTCAATGTTCTGATCATGATAAAGTCATCTTTGCAATAGATCGTTTGAAAGGTGAAGCTAATCAATGGTGGAATCTTATCAAGAATATGAGGAAGGATGCGGAATTGAGTCCATGGAATGGGATAAGTTCAAGAACATAGTTTTCAATAAGTACTTCCCTCATATTTTTCGAACTATGATGGAGAAGGAGTTTTTTGAACTAAATCAATAGGATTATGAATCTGTTGGTACCTACAATGATAATTTTACAAGACCTTCATGGTATGCTTTTAGAATTATTATCCAACCAGAGAGTAAGATCGATCGACTCTTTAGTGTCTTAAAACAAAGTCTTCGAAGGGCGTTGGCCACAAGGGACTTCAATAGCCATGAGGAAATTGTTCGATGTGCTCTAATGGTTGAGATGGAGATTTTAGTAACCCATTAGTCATATGGGTTTCATAAGAAGAGGTAAATGGAATCCAAAGGAAAATATAAATAAAACATAGAAAAGAAGATGAGTTTTCCCTTATGACCAAAGTGTGGAATGAAACGTGGAGGAAATTGTCTTAAAATGACGAGTAAATTTTTCAAATGTGGAAAAAAGGTCATCTTGCATTTGGTTTCCTCAATGATGTGAAAAAGATTTCTAGTGATGAGAACAAAGAAAAGGCTATAAAGAACGTACATCCAACACGTCAATGTTACAAGTTCAAGGAAATGGTGAATTATGCTAATAAATGCCCTAATCCAATGGTTGTCGAAGATGATCAACATCAACAAACTCTTAAGGCCAATGACAGAGGAAAGACACATGAAGTTTTTATCGACGATGTGGAGTACAATAACAAAGTGGTGAACAACACAATTACCATCCACTCTAAAGTAAAAAAGGATTTATTTGATTCTGTATCCACCAACTCTTTTATTTCTGATGAATTTCCTAAGGGTATTTCTGTACTACCTTAACAATTAACTGTTGAGTTAGCTGTGACAACTTCTAATGTCACAACAGTTGCATCAAAAGTTTATAATTCTTCTCCAATTGAAATTTTTGGGAAAGTGCTTCCTGTAAATCTTGTGATCCTTCATACAGTGGAATTTGTTGTGATTCTTTTCATGGATTGGCTTTCCTTATACGGAGCTCATATCGATTTCCAAAGAAGGTATGTCACATTTCATATTCCTGATCAATCTATGATCATCTATCAATGCAAGGATGGATATAACCTTATAGTGGAAATTTCATCTATATTATGTGTCTTGATTCTAATAAATGAAGATTATTTATCTCAAATGATTGGAGAGAAAATCACAAATAAGAATATTACCATTGTACGGGAGTTTGATGATGTCTTTACCAAGAAATTTCCAGGTCTTCGACCAAATCATGAAGTTGAGTTTTCAATAGAACTCATACCGAGTGTTATTCCCATTTCAAAGACACTATATAGAATGGCCCCAATTGAGTTCCAGAAATTGAAGAGGCAACTCCAAGATAATCTTGATAAGGGATTCATACGCCCTAGTGCATCACCTTGGGGAGCACTTATTCTATTTTTTAAGAAGAATGATGGATAAATGAGACTCTATGTTGATTATCGAGAACATAAAAAAGATCACTATCAAGAAAAAATATCCTCTCCCACGCATTGATGACTTATTTGACCAACTACGCGAAGCTCAATAATTTTCCAGGATTGATCTTCATTCAGAGTATCATCAATTAATGGTCGAAAGGGTGGATATACAAAAAAATAATTTCCATAAAAGGTATGGACACTATGAATATATATTGATTCCATTTGGTCTTACTAATTACCCTGATATCTTCATGGATTTAATTAATAGAGTATTTAAAGAATATCATGATCAGTTTGTGGTAGACTTTATAGATGATATTCTTGTCTATTCAAAGAGCAAGGAAGAACATAAATATCACTTGAGAATTGTAATAAATACCCTAATAAAGGAGAAGCTTTATTCCAAATTTAACAATTGTGAATTTTGGATTCAAAAAGTTTCATTTTTGGGACACATAATTTCTAAATATGGGATATATGTGGATCCAGCAAAAACATTGGTTATCTAAATATGGTCAAGACAAACAACAGTAACTGAGATCCGATGTTTTCATGGTTTGGATGGATATTATCGATTTTTTTTATATATTTTTCACAATTATCTAATCCAATCACCATGTGGACTCGAAAAGAAGTTTACTTCGATTGGATGAAGGACTGTGAAGAGAATTTCCAGGAGTTAAAAAGAAGTTTATACAGTGTACCTATGCTCAACCTTCCTTGTAGTGGAGTAAGTTTTGTGATATATAGTGATGAATCTAAGAAGGGATTGGGGTGTGTTATCACGAATAAAATATGTTGATAGCTTATGCCTCACAATAGTTGAAAATCCATGATCAAAATTACCCAAATCATGATTTAGAATTAGTTGCGGTAATAATTGCATTTATGATTTGGAGTCATTATCATTATGGTGAAAGGTGTGATATTTATACTGATCATAAAAGTTTAAATTATATTTTCACACAGAAGGGGAAGAATATGTGCCAAAGAAGATGGTTGGAGTTGATTTAGTATTATGACTGCATAATTCATTACCACCCTGGGAATGCAAACAAGGTGGCAGACGAATTAATTCAACAAGACCATGCTAGCGTATCCGTGATGAGGATAAAAAAAGATCCAACATTTATGGAATTACCAAGGATGGATCATGGAAGTATAACAGAAGGGGAAAAATCTTATCTATCTCAAATAAATTTTCAGCTATATATACATGTGATTATTAAAGAGGCATAAAAAGAAGATGAAGTGTTTTAAAAAATGTGAGAAATGTTTTGGAATTTCACATTGATTGTGATGAAATAAGAAGGTTTAGGAATCAGTTTAGTGTTCCTCCTATCCTAGAATTAGAGAAGAATGTATTTGATGAAGCTCGTAGTTTTTCATTGTCTATTAACCCAGGATGCATGAAGTTGTATAGGGAACTGAATGAGTACTTCTGGTAGGATGGCATGAAAAGAGATGTTGCTGAATATGTCTCTCGATTCATTGTTTTTCAGCAAGTTAAAACTGAGAGACATAAGTCTAAGTGGATGTTACGACCATTACCCATACAAGAATAGAAATGGGAAAAAATCACTATGGACTATGTCACCGGACTTCCTAAAACATCCAAAGACAATAATGATATTTGGGTTATAGTTGATCATCTTACGAACTCGGAAAACATCATTGCTATTAGAGAATATTTCTCTCCTAATCAGCATTCCAGGATATATTTGAAGAAAATGGTAAGATTGAATTGATTACCACTTTATGTTATATATGATCAGGTTCCAAGGTTTACCTCGACGTTTTGGAGAACTCTTCAGCATACTCAAGATATAGAGTTGGGTTTCATCACTGCTTATCATCCTCAGAAAGACGGTCAGTCTTAGAGGACAATTCAAACTCTAGAAGACATGTTGAGAGCGGGATCTATCGATTTCAAAGGTGGTTGGGGTTAATACCTACCATTGGTTGAATTTTCTTATAATAATTGCTTTCACTCTATTATTCATATGGCTCCTTATGAAGGTCTCTATAGAAAGAAATGAGGAACTCAAACTTGCTGGGATGAAGTTGGGGAATGTAAGCTATTAAAACCTGATCATGTAGATGAGATGGAAGAAAAGGTAAGATCTATTAAAAAACACATTAGAGCAACTCAGAGTCGACAAAAAAGTTATGCCGATAACGTAAGAAAAGACCTAGAGTTTGAAGTGGGTGATAAAGTGTTCTTATGAATATCTCCTTGTAAGAGAGTAATGATATTTGGAAAGAATTGAAAGTAGAGTCCTATGTATATTGGTCCTTTTGAAATATTGGATCTTGTTGGGAAGGTATCTTACCATTTGGCACTTCAATCGAATCTCTATCAAGATCATGATGTGTTCCATGTATCTCTCCGGAGAAAATACATACCTGATCCTTCACATGTACTATTCTTAGAAGTTGTACCATTGGAGGAAGATCTTTCTTATGAAGAATAGCTGATAGAGAATCTGGAACGTAGTGAAAAAGTTCTACGAAACAGGACCACTCCCTTGGTTAATGTTTTATGGAGGAACCGACAATTATAGTAAGATACATGGGAACTTGAGGACATGCCAAGGGAGTGGTATCCTCATCTGTTTGTTACGATGTGACAAATTTTGAGGGAGAAATTCTTTTTAAGGCAGGTAGAATGTAACACCCAGAGATTTCATGAGAAATATTTTTTTATGTATTATGTTATTTGCAACACTAAAGGATTATTTTACTACATAGAACAATGTCTTGGCTTGCGTTACAGGCAAGAGAAACCTTCCTCTATTGCTTGCATTGTACGCAATACCGAGTAACAACAATATGTTATTAAAATATTATATAAACTAGTCATTATGGATTGTAACACCCTGGTTTTGAAATTTTATAAATTTTATCCGTCAAAATGGACTTCATTATTGGATTATGAAAATATAAATTATCCTAGGTTGAATATTTGTTATTTTTCTGAAAACATTCTATTTTTGATGAATAGTAAAAAACTATGAGTAATAATTTAAAACCAAATTTTTATGTAAATAATAAATTATTTTATTTAAATTTATATTCTATCAAAATATATAAATAATCCCTATATATGTTCAATGTAATTCATTGGAGTCATTTTATAATAATTTTAGATATATAAAAATTTTATTGTACTTTTTACTGTCTTTTACCCACCTTCTATAAAAATTTGAAAATTTACATAAAACATAATTTTAATGCTTCTATGAGTTGAATTTAAAAAAATCAAGAGACATGGTTAATATCAAGGAATAAAATGTGGTTCAATAATATAAAAATAATTTTTGGTGAATAGAAACATTTTACTCTTATTTACCACGGTTAAAAGTAAATAGGGTAAGTAAGGGTAAAAATGATATTATTATTATCCTAACACATTTCCTAATTCTATTGGTAAAAGGTTAATTAGACCAAAAACAACCATAGAAATAAAATATGACCATTTACGTCCACTTGGATTAAATTAGGACATTTTTTATTATTTAATACAAAGAAGAGTTAATAGAGTTAAAATCAATGTTTAATAACTAATCCATTTTTAATATTGGGTTATACATAAGATATATTCGACTATAAATATTGATCAAAAATCTAAAAAGATTTCCTACATAATTATATTTTATTTATAATATTTGTACATTAAATAATTTAGGTTATTTATGACCCAATGATGATACAGTAGTTATCTTATTAATGAAATATTAACATATCTAATGTTATAAATACCCAAATAAATATAATTTGAGACTTTTAATCAATTAAAAAAAATTTATAGGTTAATATGACATATTATGGTTATCTAGATGAATTCTTTGAGAAGTAATAATGCTTTTATAAATTTAACAAAAACAAAATACCAAATTGTGCAAAATTGACATAAAAGAGTTTTTAAAACAACTATTATATTATTAATGGTTATTCCATTCCTAAAATTCTATGGTTCGTCAAATGACTTATATAATAATATATATGACATTACTGAACCAATTGGGGTTCTATTGGGAGTTTATAGTTTGTTTATTAACCATATAGTGTTAGAATACAAGAAAACACGGTAAAAGTTAAATTATTTAACTTAGAGTTAAATCTAAATGATAAGGTTAAAAAGGTAACATAAACTTGCCAAAACTTATTGGATGAGAGACTTTCGACCCATACCCACTCTAGATTTAAAATAAGTCACTTTGGAGCCATTATAAACCAAATATGACTTTATTATAAAATAATATTAAATGTTTTCCAAAGGTTCCTCTCTCCTCCCTTATAAAAGGGCGCATCCTCCCTCTCCACTTTAAAAAATATTGATCCTTCAAGCTCAGAAAATCCTTGTCCATTTCCTTTTTCCACTTTCCAATAAACATAAAAGAGCTTATGGTCTTCTTCAAAGACCCACTTTAGTGTCCTAAGTGGAGGTTAAGAGGAGGCGCGTCAGAGAAGAGGTAATATCCTTTACAGATCCTTTCCAATTTATCTCTTCTTCTAATTCTTCATCATTATTTGTTTCATCATAAATTAATAACATCAGTATCCCTTATATAAGGATATGTAATTATAAATATGATACAACCCTATTTCACCTTCTATCCATCCTACGGAAAATGAAATCACAATGTATATGTACGTACAGAATACCGTCTCCACGCCGCGGTGTAATCAGTTTTCCACAACCAACTTACATTGATAGGTATAATGGTGTAAAGAATAACTATATATGATAATTATAACATGATAATAATTATGAGACACTCCATAATCCACTCCAATACCATTCATTAATTATGGGGACTATATCATCGCTCATGCGTATGTACGGCCTACCGTCTCCACAATGTGATGTGACTCATTTTACACGATCTTCATTGAATAATTTTTATATAAATGAATTTAATGAATAAATATTATATTTATTAAACTAATACCATTATCTAAATGAGGTATACATAAACTAAAAAAGAGGAATAAGAATTTATTTGACAAAATACGGATAAGAACATAAAGCGATTAACACCCTAATAACAAGTAGCAATGAAATATTACAAATAAAAAGATAAGAATATGACCATATATGATATCATAACAATGAATATTATTCTATAATAAGTAATTGACATTATTTAAATCATTATATAGGAGTTTCAGATACGTACGAAGCATATCAGACCTAAGGTAAGGGAAAATCTCACAATCTCATTTTTATCCAAGATTTTTTATACTTCAGAATTTACTGGGGCATATTTATCATCCACTTACATGTTTCATCAATATTTAATATTAATTATATCCTAATAAAATTTGTTAAATCCAAATATACCTATTTTTTAATTTTATTAAAAGATATGAAAAGAATCTTTTTTTGTTTTCAGTACGAGATACTTTTTGACTTTTCTTACCAAAGTACGAGAAGAATGTTTTTTTAACTTATACGACATGAATGGTTTTTTTGATTTCATAGAACAATATTTACATGAAGATTCATTTAAATGTTTTCACATTTATTTTTAATTAACTTCTATTAGTTTAAAATTTTATGATATGTTATGAAAGGAAAAAAAAATTTGAAGTAGAAATGAATTTACCTCAAGAATGCAGTTCAAGGGTTTTATCAAAATTATTTTCCATATATGATAATATAGGGTTCGGTTTCTATCCATATTTTTACAATTATTTGATTATGTTATGATGGAATTATTTTTATAATGTCCTTTTATATTATATGGATTATATTATGATGGCATGATGTTTAAGAATCCCTTTTTTATTACATGGGATATGATATAATGCATGATTTATGATTTTGTGGCACACATAACGATGGTATCCTTATGAGATGTGTGGGACCTATATCTCCCTCCAATTCATTGGGTAAATATTTTTATATCATTAGATAGACATGGATGGATCATCGACTTAATCAGGTTCAGTGATATAGGACTGGAATGAGGAGTGAACTCGGTTCAGAAATGGACTTTGTCCATTATGATGGTCTTGTCAACGAGTATTGACTAATATGAACAGATTTAATATGATTATGTGTGTATTCCACAAAGTATAATGTTTTATTATATGATTATTGGGATTACATTTCACTACTATGATTTATCCCATGTCATGATATTATGATCATTTTTGCAGGTTATGCTTTTCAAAATGTTACGTTCTTATAAATATGATATGATTGATATTTTATTTTTTTACCCTTACTGAAAATTTGAGTTCACCATTTTGTATGTATTATTTTTCCTAGGTTATGAAGAAGGGTATAAAATATTATATTCCAAAAGGGACTCTAGATATTATGAAATAAGCGTGAGACAATGTAGATGATTTATGATCCAGTTGTTTATGTTTCCCAGTTTCTAAAGACACTATACATATAAGGTCCTATCATGGTTTTGTTATATGTTGCAATAAGTACGCTTAAATTCTAAAGAAATAAAAATGCATGTAATGTATGGGTCATTATAGTTTGTATCAGTGGAAAAGAATAGTGAACTTTTGGAAACATGGATGTGATCGCCTTAGTAAGATCCCTAAGTATATGTCTAATCATATAACACAATACTAGTATTATAGAAATTGCAATTAATAACCTATGATAAGACCTTATGTGTGAAATTTCACATTATGCTTATTGGTTTCAGTCAATGGCTAGAGCCCGAAGGAACTGTGTTAATTCTGAATGTGATAGGAAATGAAATGATTTTCCCCCAGAGTAACCAAATGTTATGGCAGTTGGAATAAAAAATCATGTAGCCATGCTCACACAATTTTATTAAGATATAAATCATTTAGGACTTCCAATCGAGCAAAAGAAGGAGAAAAATTCTGTTGAATCCTTTATGAGGCAGTGTCCACCCACATTTAGCAGGTCTTCTAAACTATTTGTGGATGAATAATGGATCAGTACCACTAAAAATATATTTTCAGTTCTTTAATGTTCTAAACATGATAATGTCATCTTAGCAGTAAATCGTTTGGAAGGTGAAGCTGATCAATGGTGGAATCTTACCAAGAATACAAGTAATGAGACAAAATTGAGTCCATGGAATGGGACGAGTTCAAGAACATATTTTTCAATAAGTACTTACCTCATATTCTTCGAACAATGACGGAGAAAGAGTTTCTTGAACTAATTCAAAAGGATGATGAATCTATTTGTACCTATGAAGCAAATTCTACAAGATCTTCATGGTATACTTTTGGAATTATTTCCCAACCAGAGAGTAAGATCGATCTATTATTTAGTAGCTTAAAACCAAGTCTTCGAAGGGCGTTAGCTATAAGGGACTTCAATAGCTACGTGGAAATTGTTCGATGTGCTCTCAAGGTTGAGATAGAGATTGTAGTAACCCTTCAGTCAGATGGGTTTGATAAGAAGAGGAAAATGTAATTCAAAGAGAAATATAATGACAACACTGAAATGAAGATGATTTTTCCCTTATGATCAATGTGTGGAAAAAAACATGGAAGTAATTGTCTTAACAGGACAAGTAAATGTTTCAAATATTGAAAAGAAGGTCATCGGGCATTTGAATACCGCAATGATGGGAAAAAGATTTCTAGTGATGCGAACAAAGAAAATTCTACATAGAAAATACCTCCTAAACTTCAATAATACATGTTCATGGAATTGGGTCAGTATGGTAATCAACGCCCAAATCCAATGGTTGTTGAAGTTGTTTGACATTAACAAACTCTTTTGGACAAAGATAAAGGAAAGTCACGTGCAGTTTCTATCAGTGATGTGGAGTACGATAACAATGTGGTGAAAGGTACACTTACCATCCACTCTAAAGTAAAAATGGTTTTATTTGATTCTATATCCACCCCCTCATTTATTTCTGAAGAATTTTCTAAGGGTATTGTCATACTACCTCAATAATTAGCTATTGAGTTAGCTGTGACAACTTCTAATGGCACATCAGTTGCATCAAAAGTTTATAATTCTTCTCCAATTTACATTTTTGGGAATGTACTTCCGGAAAATCTTGTGATCCTTCATATAGTGGAATTTGATGTGACTCTTGTCATGGATTTTCTTTCCTTATACAGAGCTCATATCGATTTCCAAAGAAGTGAAGTCAAATTTCATATTCCTAATCAATCTATGATCACGTATCGATGAAAGGATGAATATAAACTTATAGTGGAAATTTCATCCATATTAAGCGTCTTGATTCCAATAAATGAATGTTATTTATCTCAAATGGTTGGAGAGAAACTCACGAATAAGAATATGCACATTGTACGGGAGTTTGATGATGTCTTTCCTGAGGAATTTCTAGGTCTTCCACAAAATCGTGATGTTGAGTTTTCCGTAGAACTTATACCGAGTGTTGTTCCCATTTCAATGACACCTTATAGAATGTCCCCAATTGAGTTCCAGGAATTGATGGAGAGACTCCAAGTGAATCTTGATAAGGGATTCACACACCCTAGTGCATCACCTTGGGGAGAACCTGTTCTATTTGTTAAGAAGAATAATGGATCAATAAGACTCTGCATTGATTATCGAGAATTTAACAATATCACTATCAAGACAAAATATCCTCTCCCATGCATTGATGACTTATTTGACCAACTACGCACAGCTTAATAATTTTCTAGGATCTTCGTTCAGGGTGTCATCAATTAAGGGTCGAAAGGTAGAATATACCAAAGAAGACATTCCGTACAAGGTATAGACACTATGAATATATAGTGATTCCATTTGGTCTTAAAAATTCCCCTGATACCTTCATCTATCTAATGAATATAGTCTTTATAGACTATCTTTATTAGTTTGTGGTTGTCATTTTAGATGATAATCTTGTCTATTCAAAGAGCAAGGAAGAACATCAAGATCACATGAGAATTGTAATAAAGACCCTATGAAAGGAGAAGCTTTATGCCAAATTTACCAAGAGTGAATTTTGGCTTCAAAAAGTTTCATTTTTTGGTCACATAATCTCAAAAGAGGAGATGTATGTGGATCCAGAAAAAACAGAGGTTTTCGAAATATGGTCGAGACCAACAACAGTAACTGAGATCCGATGTTTTCTGGGTTTGGATGGATATTATCGAAGATTTGTGAAATATTTTTCACAATTATCTAATCCAGTCTCAGGTGTACTCGAAAAGAAGTTATGTTCGATTGGATGAAGGACTGTGAAGATAATTTCAAGGAGTTAAAAAGAAGGTTATCCAGTGCACCTGTGCTCACACTGCCTTGTAGTGGAGAAAGGTTTGTGATCTATAGTGATGCATCCAAGAAGGGATTGGGGTGTTTTCTCATGAAAAACAATATGTTTATAGCTTATGCCTCACAAAAGATGAAAATCCATGAGCAAAATTACCCAAATAATAATTTAGAATTAGCTGTTGTAATCTTTGCATTAATGATTTTGAGGCATTATCTTTATGGTGAAAGGTGTGATATTTATACTGATCATAAAATTTTGAAGTATATTTTCACACATAAGTATCTGAATATGTGCCAAAGAAGATGGTTGTAGTTGATTAAGGATTATGACTACTTAACTTATTACCACCCTGGGAATGCAAACAAGGAGGAAGACACAATAAGTCAATAATACAATTCTAGTTTATTCATGATGAGGATCAAAAATATTCAATATTTATGGAATTACCAATGATGGATCATGGAATTACAACATAAGGGAAGAATATTATCTTTCTAAATTGATTGTTCAACCATCTATACATGTAATGATTAAAGAGGCACATAAAGATGATGTAGATTTTTAAAGAAGGTGATAAATGTTCCTGAATATCACATTGATTGTGAAAAAATAATAAGGTTCAGGAATCGGGTTTGTGTTCCTACCATCACATAATTAAAGAAGAAAATATTTTATAAAGCTCATAGATCTTCATTCTCTATTCACCCTGGATACACGAAGATGTAAAGGGACATGAATGAGTAATTCTGGTGGGTTGGCATGAAAAGAGATGTTGCTGAATATGTCTCTCGGTGCTTTGTTTTTCAGCATGTTAATGTAGAGAGACATAAGCCTAAGGGAATGTTACAACCATTACCCATACTAGAATGTAAATGGAAAAATATCACTGTGGACATTTTTACTAGAATTCCTAAAACATCCAAAGGCAATAATGCTATCTGGGTTATAGGTGATTGTCTTACGAAGTTGGCGAACTTCATTGCTATTAGAGAATATTTCTCTCTAGATCAGCATTCCAGGATATATTTGAAGGAAGTGGTAAGATTGCATTGAGTACAACTTTCCATTATATCTGATTGGGATATGAGGGTTACCTCAATGTTTTGGCGAAGTCTTCACCATACTCCAGATATTGAGTTGGGTTTCAACACAACATATCATCCTCAGACATACAGTCAGTCCGAGAGGACAATTCAAACTCTATAAGACATGTTGAGAGCTGGCTCTATGGATTTAAAAGGTGGTTGGGCTCAACACCTACCTTTGGTTGAATTTTCATATAATAATATCCTTCACTCTAGTATTCATATGGCTCCTTATGAAGGTCTCTATGGAAACAAATGAACTACAGCAACTTGCGGGGTTGATGTTGGGGAAAGTAAGCTATTAGAACCTGATCTTGTTGATGAGATGGTTGAAAAGGTAAGATCTATTCAACAACACATTAGAGTAGCTCTGAGTCGACACAAAAGTTATGACGATTATGTAAGAAAAGACCTAGAGTTTGAAGTGGGTGATAAAGTGTTCTTACGAATATCTCCTTGGAAGAGAGTAATGAGATTTGGAAAGAAGTGCAAGTTGAGCCCTAGGTATATTGGTCCTTTTGAAATATTGGATCGTGTTGGGAAGGTATCATACCATTTGGCACTTCCACTGAATCTCTCTCAAGTTCACGATGTGTTCCATGTATCTCTCCTGAGAAAGTACAAACCTGATCTTTCACATGTACTATGCTTAGAATTTGTACCATTGGAGGAAGATCTTTCTTATGAAGAAGAGCACAATGAGAATCCGGAACATAGCGAAAAAGTTCTATGAAAAAATACCACTCACTTGGTTAATGTTTTATAGAGGAAACACCAATTAAAATAAGATACATAGGAATATGAGGATATGAAGAGGGAGTGGTATCCTCATCTATTTGTTACGAAGTGACGAATTTCGCGGGAGAAATTCTTTTTAAGGTAAGTAGAATTTTACATCCTGAGATTTTATGAGAAATATTTTGTTTTTATGTATTATGTTTTACGCAACACGAAAGGATTCTTTCACTACACACAACACTGTCTTGGCTTGCATTACACGCAAGAGCAACCTTCCTCGATAGCTTACATTATACACAATACAGAGTAACTACGATATGTTCCCAAATTTTTAAATTTTATAAAATTTATCCTTCAAAAAGGACTTCATTTTTACATTCTGAAAATTGAATATACCGTAGGGTTAATGTTTGGTATTTTTCTGAAAACATTCTATTTTGATGAATAGTGAAAAACTATGAGTTATAATTTAAAACCGAATATTTATTTAAATAATTATTTATTTTATTTAAATTTATTTTCGGTCAATATATATATAATACATATATAAGTTCAATGTAATTCATTGGAGTCATATTATAATAATTTTAGATATATAAAAATTTTATTGAACTTTTTACCGTCTTTTACCCACCTTCTATGAAAATTCAAATATTTACATAAGCCATAATTTTACTACTTCTATGAGTGAAATTTCTAAAATCCGAGAGACACGGTTAATATCAAGGAGTAAAATGTGATTCAATTAGATAAAAATCATTTTTGGGTAATAGAAACATTTTACTTTTATTTCCCACGGTTAAAAGTAAATAGGGTAATTAGGGGTAGAAATGATATTATTATTACCCTAACACATGTCCTAATTCAGTTGTATAAGTTTAATTCGAACAAATAAAAACCATAGCAATAAAATACGACCATTTAGGTCCACTTTTATTAAATTAGGCCATTTATTATTATTTAATTCAATTAAGAGTTAAAAGAGTTAAAATCAAAGTTTAATAAGTAAAACATTTTTAATATTGGGTTATACATAAGATAAATTCGACTATAAATATTCATTATAAATCTAAAAATATTTCCTACATAATTATGTATTATTTATAATTTTTAGACATTAAATAATGTATGTTATTTATGAAACAATGATGAAGCAGTAATTACCTTATTAGTGAAATATTAGCATAGCTAATGTAATAAATACCCAAATAAATATAAATTTATACTTTTTATTAATTACACTAATCTTATAGGTTAATATAACATATTATGGTTAGTTATATGAATTATTTTCGATGTAATAATGCTTTTATGAATTTAACAAAATCAACATACCAAATAGTGTCAAAATTGACATAAAAGAGTTTTTAAAATAACTATTATATTATTAATTGTTATTCGATATCTAAAAATCTATGGTTTAGTAAAAATACTTATATAATAATTTATATGACATTATTGAACCAATTTTGGTTCTATTGGGAGTTTATAGTATGATTTTTAACCATATACTGTAAGAATACGAGAAGACATGGTAAAAGTTATATTATTTAACTTAGAGTTAAATATAAATGATAAGGTTAAAATTGTAACATAAACATGTCTAAAACCTATTGGTTTAGAGTATTTCGACCCATCCCCACCCTATATTTAAAATAAGTCACTTTGGAGCCATTATAAAATGAATACTAATTTATTATAAAATAATATTTTATGTTTTCCAAAGGTGCCCCTTTCCTCTCTTATAAAAGGGTGCCTCCTCCCTCTCATCTTCACATAATTTTGAGCCTTCAAGCTCTGAAATACTCTATCCATTTCATTTCTCCACTTTCCTAGAAACATACAAGAGGTTATGATCTTCTTTAAAGACCCACATTAGAGTCCTAAGTGGAGGTTTAGAAGAGGCACATTGAAGAATTGGTAATATCCTTTACCGATCCTTTCCAATTTATTTCTTCGTGTACTTCTTCTTCTTTATTTGTTTTATCATAAATTAATATCATAATTATAACTCATATACTGATATTATATTATAAATATTAAACAACCCTATTTCACCTTCTATCCATCCTATGAAAAATGAAATCATCGTGCGTGCGTACATACGGAATACAGTCTCCACACCGTGGTGTACTCTGTTTTCCAACACCACCATAAATGGATGGCTATAATGGTGTAAATAATAACTATATATAATTATTATAACATGATAATAATTCTAAGATATTCTATCATCTACTCCAATACCATTCAATAATCATAGGAACGATATCATCACTCGTGCGTACGTACGACCTACTACCTCCACGATGTGATGTGACTTGTTCTAAATGATCTTTATTGAATAATGATTATATAACTGAATTGAATGAATTAATATGATATATATTACACTAATACCATTATGTAAATTAGGTATCTATAATCTAAAAAAAGAGTAAGAAGAATTTATTCGACATAACACACATAAGAACATAAAACAATGAACACCCGGATAACAAGTAGCAATGAAATATTACTAATAAGAAGATAATAATATGACCATATATGATATAATAACAATGAATATGATTATTTAATAACACAATGACATTATTTAAATCATTATATATGAGGTTCGGATACGTACAAAGTATATCAGATCTAAGTTAAAGGGAAAATCTCACAATCCCATTTTTATCCGAGATTATTTATACTTCAGAATTTATTGGGGAATATTTATAATCCACTTACATGTTTCCTAAATATTAGATATTATTTATATCCTCTTACAGTTTTTTGAATCCAATTATTCCTATTGGTCAATTTTAGTAAAAAATATGAAAGGAATCTTTGTCCATTTTCAGTACGAGTTACTTTTTCACTTTTCAGGCCAAAGTATGAGAAGAATGTTTTTTAACTTATACGGAATTAATAGTTTTTTTTTATTTCATTGAAAATTATTTCTATGAAGATTTCCTTAAATGTTTTCATGTTTATTTTTAATTAACTTCTTTTATTTTGATATAGTATGACATATTAAGAAAGGAAATTGTTTTTAAAGTAGAAATGATATTTTTCTTCAAGAATGGAGTTCTAATTATTTATCAAAATTAATTTCCACTTAAGATAATATATGGTTGTTTTTCTATCCCTATTTTTTAATAGATTTTATTATGTTATGATGGAATTATTGTTAAAATTACTTTTATCTTATATGGATTATGTTATGATGGTATGATGTTTAAGAATCCCATTTTTATTACATGGGTTATGATATAATGTATGATTTATGATTTTGTGGGAAACATAAGAATGATATCATTATTAGATTGGTGGGACCTATATCTCCCTCCAATTCATTGCAAAAAATTTATATCTCATGATATATACATGGGTGTAATGGAAAGATAAGCTGGTTCAGCTATACAGGATTGGAATGAGGAGTGAACTCAATTCAGAAATGGACTTTGTCCATGATGATTGTCTTGGCAATGAGTCTTGAGTAATATGTAATGATTTTCTATGATTATGTTTGTATGACACAAATTTGCATGTTTTATGATATGATTATTGGGATTACATTTCACAACTATGAGTTATCCCATGTCATGATATTATGATCTCTTTTGTAGGTTAATATTTTCAAAATGTTATGTTCTTATGAATATGATTTGATTGATGATTCATTTCTTTACACTTACTAAGCATTTGAGCTCACCCTTTTGTATGTTTTATTTTCCCCAGGTCAAGAATAAGTGTATTAATTAGGATATCCAAAATGGTCACTAGATATGATGAAATAATCGGGAGACAATGTAGATGATTTATGAACCAGTTGCTTATGTTTCCCAGTTTCTAAAGACATTATACCTATACAGTCCTATCATTGGTTTTTTATATGTTGTAACAAGTAAGCTTCAATTCTAAAGTAATAACAATGTATGTAATGAATGGGTTGTATATTTAAAAACAGTGTTTAATGGTGAGGTTCATGAATGGTTTCTAATAGTGAGGTTCATGAAAAATGTTTTTCCTTTCCAAATTTTGAGTTCGTGAATAGTGTTTCCAGCTTCCTTCAGTTTAACCACATTATTATTTCCCTTTGACATAAAATGCATTTAAGGCCTTATTTTGAGGAATATAAGGCCAATTCAAAGTCTATAACTCCTATATTAATTATTTATAAGGCTTGGGATATTTTTACGTGGTCAAACCAAGTGGTATAATGCGATCTACTTTTAATGGAAATTATGTCTATCTTAAACCGTCGCTCCGTTAAATCTTATAAAGGGACAAGATATCTTCCTCCCTAATTATTCCTCTTTCTTCTTGGATAAGAGATGCTAAAATATTTCATACTATTCCTTAAGAGTTTCATAATCAATCCTTCCTCCCTAGATTGGTTGTACTCTATTTTTTATGCAACCAAGGGGTATCGATCAATATTCGATATAAGGTGTGTTTTATCGTCATTATTTTGGGGTTTATCTTCTCTTATTTTGCATATACATATTATAGAATTAATATACATGCTTATAATGGGGTTTTTATGGGTTTAGGTTGGTGAAGTTGTACCGTGGATTCCTCGGGTGGATGTAGTTTTCGTGAGAGGAGTATCGTGACCCATTATGTGTAAAAAGAATGCCAAGAACTCTTTGAGGTAGGGGATTCATTCATTCTCTTTTCTTGTACGTGAAAAATTATTGTTTGAATGTTTTATCCCACTGGATAAAAATTTAATTGACACAATAAATATTTAAACTGCGTAAATAAATTGATATCAGTCTTATGTTATTGCCCCTTATTTTCTAGATAGCGTGATATTTATTCTTGCATTGTATAACTGTTTGTTCTTGACAGAAATTGGTAAAGAACGTAAATCATAATTTATTTGATAACTTTTGGATATGGATAATGATTCATGTAAATTAATATGGTTCTTCTTTTTTTAATTTTATGTTAATAAAATTGGCGAAATAACCATGTTTAATTATTTGTGACAACTTACTGATTAGGTTTCCTGAATTTTGGAACCTATGAATAATAAATCAGTTAATTCAACATGGATTAAAGAACTTTTTGTTTGATAATTCCATAAATGTTTCTGAGTTACCATCTTGATTGTAAAATGGCCAATATCCCAATTTATGTGATTTTTGTTTTCATGAATCTTATGTTGTGATGTTAGCCTGGATGGCTATTGTGATATGTGTGGGAATGGAGACTTTGGGTTGTGGCAGTAGATGACCCCTAGTGTGGCGAAATGCATCAGTTTATGCATGTGGGTGTTGGGGACGACACTAGGGATGATGGAATGGGATGGATGTGATTGTTGGATGCTTGCTGATTCTTATTGGTTGTTTATCTTCTTTAATTTTCTCCACTACTCAAGGCAGCTGGTCTTACGTTCCATTCTTTCGAAAGTGGAGAAGACACGAGGGGTATGACATGTGCTTTATATGTTTAGCTTCTCAAGGGAGGATGGGTATATTCTCTTTATATATGAGGAAAAGACTCAACGGGTAGTACATCTAATAACCGTGTTGATCCCCTTTGTTTTTAGTAGGATAGAATGTTTTTCTAGAATTCCTGGGAATGTGGGAAAGTAATTTTATATTGAATAATTGAATAAATGGTGTTATCCCATGGGGATGGAGTATGCTAGAACATAATAATGAGGTTGTAATTTTGATAGAATAGATGACTTTGTGTGTTATTCTAATGAAATTCAACATGGAATTGTTCACAGATAATTATTTTTTAAAGCATTAATAAACGTAATGTGGAAATTTTAAAAAGGGAATGAAGTAATCCAATAACTCTCTTTAAATGGTTGTGAGCTTCTAGGTTACCTAGTCTTAGAAGTAGCATCCCGGAGTCTGAGAGACATTATCTGCACTTGTTTCTAAGTCTTGGTTATTCCCATAGTGTGGTTTTGAGATATAATATATCCTTTAATTTTGTGTTTCTATACACAACTCCACCCTATCAGTAAGGTAAACTAACACCCCGAGGTTTCTGAGCCTTGGGCGGGTTTTTCCCAAAATTATTGTGGGAGGATGAATGGTTGACTAACCCCTTTGGCCCCACATTCATCTCTTGTTAGTTAATTATGTAGGTAGGAAAAATGGTTAGTTTTCACCATATATGTGTGTAGTGGGCTATAATGGCATGTGGTTATTCATACACATATATTCTGGATATAGAATCTTATGGAATACTATAGGTGTAACGTGTATAGGCTGTAATGGCTTGATGATCATTACTCGGTGTATAGACTGTAATGGCTTTAGGTTTAATACTCGATGTATGATACATGTTATGCGGGCTGTGGTGGCTCCGAGAAACTACCTTGAAACATTTCTTAAGTGGACGTGGTGGTATTGTTACACGAGGTGCATGTTGTGGTTTTTCACCCAGGTGTCTATGGGCCTGACATTTTAGAGAGAGATGATCAGGACGTGCGACGTTGGGGAAAAGTGGCAAACCAATGGGGAAGTAGTATTATGGTAACCTTGATATTCATTATTATATGATATATTCTTTTATTCATTACATGGTGAGAGTATCCTTGGGGAGGTTGGGTTCCTAGTATACCTGTTTAGGTGACGAGTTAGTTTCACTTGTTGTTCACTATGCTTTAGCATGATTTCTTTACTTTTTCATGAGAGGATTCAGGGCGGATCCTATTGAATATAATATTATACTCACCCTATGTATATACAAACTGTTTTTTAGGTCACTTGGAGAATGATGGAGACCCGGCTGGTTACTACTAGCTTGATGTTGTATGAGCAGTTTGGGCTTGTGGTTGCTGTTGTTTTACATTCTTTTGGGTACTTTCAATTTTCCCCTTCCAGTTGTAGTACTTTTAAATGAAATTACATATGCTCACTTGAGTTTTACTTTATATTTCAGTTCCGAGTTATAGTTGGTTGTTGTCTATCTTATCTCTCTTTTCCTCATGAGTTCACTTAGAGGGTAATGCCTTTAATTTGTGTGTTTACTATACCCTCAGTGCTAGTCGCAAACCTGGGACCTACTAGATGCAGGACTCGGGGGTCATTATCTCCCTTCTCATATTTCCAGTCTAATAGGGGTACACTTTTTGGGGAGGGGTTGTGAAAAACCATATCTCATATACTATTCATAACACATCGAGTATTGTACCTCAATCGATTATAGCCCATACGTCTCGTATTATACGTAATTAAATCAAAACCTAAACACAATATACCAATATTTACATGGATGTTTTATGTGATGATATATGTATTTGAAATGACCAAAACCCATTAGATATATCTAAACACATATTTGGAGGGATATAAAAACTTTTAATTGTAGCACATAATTATAATAGTATAAAAGAGTTGGGAGGAAGGGGGTTGTCAGTCATTCATCCCTCACTACCGCATATGTTAAAGAGAACACCCATCCAATGTTTTATATGAGTACGTATCCCTGTTGAAATTGGTTGTATATAATAAAAAATCAAAAACATACTAGGTATAATATATCTAAAAACAATACTATGGGAACTAAAGTAATATTATTCTAAAATACAACTATTACCTCTCAAACACCATAATGCCACTGCTATGAACTAGATAACTTATAAGAACACTAGTATTTATGATTTTTTTTGTTAATTTAGTTTCATTAATCATTTCTCATTACAATAATTAATTCATTATCCATTCATTAATATTACTCAATTTCACATTTTATTAACCAAAATGTGAGGATTGTTCCCTCCTAAAATAAACAAATCCCATTCCATGGTTCTTAGGATTATCATTATTTTCATTATAGAATTCACCACCCCCATGGGTTAAAATAGTAATTAATCATTATCACCATTCCAAATTCTATGTACTGTATAAAATATCACAATCTACAAAATAAGATGTGCAAAACCATGTAAATCTAACTACTTCAAACAACAGTGAATGGAATTTAGATAAATAAAAAAACCAAACATCTAGAACTTAAACCTAACATTATGAAGAATGAATCCTTGTTTCATTCTTAATTATATGAAATACCATTTTTAACCCTTTCAATTAATCATGATTCCAAAAATCAAACTATCATGTATATCACCATGCATCTAAAAGTCACATGAGTAAATTAACACCACAATCTCTCGGACTCCCCATTAAGATAACATTAGATAAAATATATAAAATTTTCATATTATATTTCATTTGAAGGATCACATGAAATCACATCACTTAGAAGGATACATATACAAACAAAACTCATAATGAAGAAAAAAACAGATTCCATTGGGAATCTAGCCCCTAAAACTGGGATACCATCTATAATAAGAAAACAAGCACACTCAAACCAAAATATTTATTTTATTAGTTATCTTATTTTAGACCATGTGGAATTAACTGATTCATTTATCAAGGGATTGCTACTATGGTTAACCTAAGTTATAAACTTTTATAAGATATAAGTTAAATAAACAAGCTCTATAGAATATATTTTAGTTTCAAAAAAACATTATAGAAGAACAATCCTCATTTAAAATTATTATTAATTATTAAAAACAATAACCATATATAGCTTCATGTTTCTTAGTCACATTATATTATTAAATGTAAGAACAAGATTATTTAAACATACATTAAGAATCATCTAATTTCCATTTAGTTATTGGAATTTAATAATTATTAGACATGTATCATGGTATTTTAATCTTAGCAAAATATTACCATGTTTTCATTTTTCATTCATTTTCATTGAATTCATATGATAACCTAGGAATAAAGAAATTATAAAAAGCATACAATTAGATAACAGACTATCTATTAAATTTATAGGAATTTCGTTATCATGGTGGGAAAACACATGTGTTTGACAAAACCAAAAAAATATCTCTCATTAATATAATTATTTCTTTATTAATGCTAATTACACAACTACATAATGGGATAAATCATGATTAAACTACAATTATACATAAAATAAAAAATTTAAGACAGTTAATTACATAAATCAAGTATTCAATATTCATCAATAAAGAATAGAACAATAATGAAAATCACTGATCATCGGTCCCATTATGTAATATACTACCCTTTAAAAAAATTGCACCCAAACCCCTCTCAAAACATTCAAATAACTATATGAGAGAGTTTGTGATCAAATTCAATTTCATAAAAAGAAGAAAAAGTAGGAGGAAGAATAATCCAATATGAAAATAAAACAAAAAAAAAGGAATAAATCCCCTTAGATCACCATGGATTCATCCTTAGAAGGTGGGGTTCAACTTGATAGAAAGGGGATTATAATGGCTTTCAAAATATATCTCAAGTTCCTATGGTTAAAGAGAATTGTATTGGAGAAATCTCGGTGTTAACGGGATTTGGTTATTAATTGGAATTTTATGCAATGGAATACCATGACAAAACAACATACTCTATACCTCATATTTTGATGAAACAAGACAAATTGTGACATAATGGAAGGGATGACACCACATAATGACTAGTCAAACCCACATCTGACAAGCTCAACATGCTCCATGCTATAGATGTTATAAACCCACCGTGGGACTATGGGGCATTCAAAACCACCACATAAAAAATCTATTCTCCAATAAGGGAGGCTACACCATAGTCTACTTCAAAGACACCACTTCCTTTAAAAAGGTATAAAACCCCTAGAACCACTATATTTTCCTAGGCCTCTACATGCCAAATTTATCAACTAGAGCATGCTATATCCCTACTCCAAATGTTATCTTTTCCAAAAATTTAACAATCTATGAAATCCTTCTATCATGACCCTACACTGCTATAGGTATCATCATGATGCAATTAATAGGCTTACGATGCAACCACAACCATCATGCCTAAACCATGCCAAAAGAGGTAGTGTAACCCTTCTGAACAATGATGTCATCCATGATCCTTATCTTGGTATATCTATCTTTAAAAGCCCACATTTAAAATAACTAACAAGATACAATCACTTACATTCCATGTTTTTTATGATTATGGAAACTGGTTCTAAGTATCCTGTAAAATGTTTCATATGTAGATGATTCTAAATTACACTAAACATTATATTCTTGTATTTGTATGATTATTTGTGAGATATAATTCTTAAATTAGAGAAATTATTTAAATTAAAAATAGGTTTAACATGATAGGTTCTAATATGAAATTTCATATACAATATGTTTTTTAAATACATTAAATTAACTATGAATAAATTCATTAGCCTCACAATGTAAAATCACAACTATGACTAGTTAACATGAAAAATTTATATTTATGTGGGAAGAGAGATGAAAAATTTGATATTACACCATTCAAACAATTATCCCATGTAAAAAATTATGATAAATTGATCATAGTACTTTTCTATATCAAACCATAGTTCTATAACCTATAATTAAACACTATCTGTAAACATCAAGGTAGAACGACATCATACATGAATTTCTATAACATTTGACATATCTAATTCATGATGTTGATAAATATGAAATTTCAATATGATAGTTCTGTATAATTAAAATGATAATTTTAATTTATCAATTTTAGAAGTCCAAATCACTACCATGAGAACTCTATAACATCAATATTATAAATCAAAAGTATCAGCAAGATAATTCCCCATTTTAACAATTAAAATTATTTCAAATCATTAATTTACGTATTCAAATACATTAATATGATCAATAAATGAATTAAAATATTGAGATCAAATGACCAAAATTCATTAAAATGTCCCAAAAATTGTTTTGTAGTTTAAAAATCATAAAAAAACACAAAAAATAAATATATTTAAAATTGGCTTCATAAAAACCTTAGTGTACCCCTAAATGGGTGATTCCCCTTACCTGTAGTCCCATATACAAAACTAAACATACTCTCTAAACATTTTTTGATAGTATCTAAAAAATATTAGATATAACTATTTAAAATTAAAAAATGAATAATGATTATTTCATCTCATAAATATAAATGATATTTTCAACATTAAAGATTTATGAAATTAGTTATAATTACAAACTAATATGTCCCATGTATTTATGAAGTAATGTAATTTTTTATTCATTACATATAATAAAAAATGAAATTCATGATACGTATTTGACATCCCCAATAAATTATTTTACAAGTTCTATCCTTCTAAACATGACATGTGTAGTATATTTCATTACAAAATGGGGAAACTGAAGCATAAGAATGGGGGATATAAATTTATTAGAAAATGAGAACATACCAATTAAGTAATTATGATAGATACAGGATATAAATATTTTTTAATGAATTGGTATAAAACATGCAAACATAATCAAATTGAAACTGGGGGAATTTTATATCAATTAAAATAAATAAAAAAACTAATATAAATAATAACGATCTCATACTAATAGAATTTATAATATCAAAAATTAAAAACCTACTCTCATGAAATTATAACATGGAACATTCCTATTGTGGGAATACAGATAAAGAAAATCCAAACCTATTTTTTCTCAAGAAACTAAATTATTTATCAAAGGAATATAAAATTACAGTCCACACCCATCACCTGATTAAGTCCAATGAATTCATATTAAGAGTGAATAAGAATTTACATATCATTAAATATGCAACATATTACTGGGAATAACATTGCTATCCATATAATGACTAACATGGAATATCAATATATAGTCAACATATGTTAACAGTCAATAACCATCAATAATGTTAGTACATTTCCCAATGATAATAAAATGGAAAATTGATCATAAATCTTCCAAATGGAGTTGGGTGGCTAAAAATTAAAAGTTTACATTTCAATAATAATCCACATTATAATTACAACATAAAAAATAAAAATAAATTCCCCCATTTTTATAGAGTAAAAATCTTTCTAGGTGAATATAATCCCATCATAAGTATATAAAATTTTTAACTGACACTATATAGAACATTAATATATGAATAAATAAAACTAGAATAACCACAATCAAAAGTAATCCATATGAAAAAAGATACACTATTTCAAAAGTACATAACCCTAGTAAAATAAGAAAACATGGAAGGGTGTTAACATAATTGAAAAACACAATCAAAACAATAATTATTTAAATAGTAACATAAAATAAGGGTTGAAAAATATTATTGTGTGATACCATTATTTCAGTCCCTAAATGATAACATATATATATTTGAGGATAAATCATGAAACATAAACCGCATTATAATATGTCTATAACAACCCTAAATTTGGTAACCTAAATCTAATTTATACATTAATACATTTCCATAAATACAAGAATCCAAATCCCAATATAATAACCAGTTTATTATTCATGGAGATATTGATGCAAATATGATACCAATTTTACATTAGGGAGAAAATATAACACTATAATAGAAAAAATTGAAATCCATGAACTCATTCAATGAATTATTATCTATATCATGGGAAATGGAGAAAAAATATGTTTGATCTAAAATTATCAGTACGGGATACATACATAAGAATATATCATTAATAAAATTGTCATAATCAATATGGAATGGTAAATTACTAATAAAGTAACATTTGATCAATAACATGGGATTGAAATGCATCCTTGGATAATACAAATGAAAAATTATGATGGATAATAATAAATAAATTTTCAATGAGGGAAATTATATATATATGATTTTATGACGTTATACATCATTATTTCTATACTCTTAGGACCATGATGTAGGATAGTATAAAACTATGGGTATGTATATTCGGAAAAAACATTTTATTTGGAAAACTGATTTGTTTCATGTGACATTTCAATGCATCCAGGGGCAATATAATTCCAAGACCCACCCATTAATGCAGGTATAATTATTTCCTTAAATTTTGAATGATTTATTTAATCCAAGTATATTATATTTTATTAATAAATTTGTCTATTCAATAAAAAATATTAAATGTAAATATTTCCCAAATCAATAAAATATATTTCAAAGTAAAAAACCATATGTAGAAATTATATATAGTTCATGAAATAAGAATAACTATGATAATGATTATAAATATTTAATATAAACTTAATTTAAAATAATCATGAGAATATTTAGGATTCTAGATAATATAAAAACAAAAAAATTAATAAGGAAAAAAACACACGTTCATCGGTTATTCCGGAAAATTGGATTTGTTATAAAATATTGTCCATTGTAATAATAAATAGAATAGAAGTGAAATACAAAAATAATCATTCATAAAATAGTTTTCCTTGTAAAATTATTTAAAATATGTATACGAATGTAAATTTCATAAAAAATTTATAATAGTGGGGTAGTCTGTTATCAACATATACATTAAAATATTTTTCTTTTGAATTTGTGTTTTGAAATTTTGAAAAGATCATTTCTGAATAATTTTTAAATATTACATTAAAATAATTATATAAATCCAAGGCAAAAATATAATTTCCAAAATAAATCCTTCTAGTAAATAAAATTATTTTTTTCAAAAGATTATGAAAAATATGAACATGTAAGAAATACATATCCCATTAAAATATAAGTAAATATGTTTTTCTTCTAAACATTTCATTTTTTTATTAATGTATAATAGATAAATAATTCTAAAAGAAAATGTTGAATTTCATTAAATATAAAATTGTTATTAAAATGATTAGGCGTTATAAAGTATACACAATAATATTTCTTGAATGAAAATTAAAACAATCATAGGAGAAAGTGAGATTGTTAAATAGATTTTTACTTATATTGTAAATTATAAATTTTATACCATTCTATTAATTGACATAAATTAAAAAATTATTCAAAATTAGTTAATAGTTATTTAAATTAAATAAATAAAATTGGTATTATATTTACTACATAATAAAGAATAGGTTTATAATGTCAAATATTTCTTATGGGAGTGTAAATTGTGATGAAATCCATTCTCTTATGATTCCCTTTATTTGAATGTGTTTTAACAACATTTGTAATGTATTTAACCATGTTATTGTGTTATTATAGAATAATATCTACATTTTAAATATCATATATGATTCTATAATAATATCTTATGACCCATTTATTAAAAATATTTCATTATTACCATTTTTGGGTGTCAACTAATTAATTTTCTCTTTCTTGTTTTGTGGTGGAATATCTATTTATTATACATCGAATATAGATAAATAAACACAAAATTTTATTAATTAAAAATATCACATATATTCATTAGATACATTTTTATAACTATTAATTAATTTAGTATATGGAAACCAAATCACATCACTTGATGGAGACGATACAACTTACGTATGTACGAGCAACAATTTCATTTCCATAGTGGGTGAACCCATTAGGAGGTAGATGATATATTAATTTCACTTAAATAATATCTTGTAATATGTATCTTATATATCAATTATTTAAAAAATTAGGTTAATCCATGTCAATAAGTGACAGAAAAAAATTTAAATCAATTTGTGAGGTCGTAGTCTGCCGTAGACATCAGGGAAGAATTTGTTTCTCATTTGATGGAGAAAGAGATGGATAAATTTTATAAAATGAATATATTTAAATATTATTATATTATATATAATATTTTTATATGATATGTTTTGTGAATTAATTTATGGAGTTCAAATATGAAGTAAAAAAAATCTTGGTGAAGACAGTTACCTTCGCTTAGATAAACCTCATTTGGATGTCTGTTAAAGAACTATATATTTGGTATTTAGGGAATAAAATCACCTATAGAATATGGATAAGGATTCAAGGGGGTATTTTTTAATGTTTTGTTAGATCCAAATGGATTCATATGTTTGACCAATGGAGGGGAGGTTTCCCTTATATAATTTAAGAGGAGTTACTTTATTGGAATTATAAATAACTATTCAATAATGTGAATTCACTCACATAAAAAGTGACTAAGAATGGGTAAAAATACGTTTTTGGTGGAATATATGGTCTCTCCTTATGATTACCACTAAAAATAAACATTTTACACATTTTATTTCCTTTATCTCTATGGTTACTCCCTTTTATAATTTTTTTCACCACGAGAACTAGTTTTTTTTAAACTAGATTATTTATCCATTAATCCTAATTTAAAATGAGATATATTATATATATTAGAACCACTGATACTATATACAAAACAAAATTCATCAAATAAAAATTCAATGTTAATTAGAAATTAATTTTATCGCAAGATCACAAAATGCACAAACACTTGTTTTAAAACTAAAAGTGTAAATTAATTTTTACTACTCATACAAAACATTATGACAAGAAATTAAGTTTTCCATATAATAAAATATTAATTACTATAATTAAACATATTATATCGATTTTATTAAATTAAATTCATATAATAAGAATAATTTTAATCAAAAATAAACCAATAAAACGTGTCCAAAAATTGGTTTAAAAAATTAATTTTCAAGTATAATATCATCTTCTTTTAAATATATTACTATTAATAATCTTTACATGGATTTAAATTAATATATTAAAATATATAATATAAACTATTCATTTAGAACATTAATCATCAAATAAAATTTTAATTTATTTAAATTGATAGATATTATAAATTTAAATACAAAAACAATTTTCTGAAAATATATCTGTTTTATATCTACATGTGATATTATAATGATTTGTATTAAATTTATTGTCAACAAATTTATAATCTAAAATATGATAAAAATTTTATAAATATAAGTAGTAAAATTTAAATACAACATTTTGAATTATTCATAATATCTTATTCCTAAGGAAAATTTACAACAAATCATTCAAGGTTTATTTTGAGCATATATGTTCAAAATTGATATTCATCATATAAAATTAATATAATTGTCTCCAAAATTAGTAAAATATAAATTTTATTATAGTTTTATTAAATTATAATATTAATAATGTATGATGGAGGGTTGGTCATTACATTCTTCATTCATATAAAAATTTCATTTTTTAAATTAATTTGGATAT
Source organism: Viscum album (assembly GCA_963277665.1). Classification (NCBI taxonomy): domain Eukaryota; kingdom Viridiplantae; phylum Streptophyta; class Magnoliopsida; order Santalales; family Viscaceae; genus Viscum; species Viscum album. The sequence goes on from OY728159.1 coordinate 1,630,974,425, forward strand.
TAACTTCTAAAAAATGATGGTGGTTTTTCTCCATGAAATACTATAACTCCCACATTACTTCCTCAATTTTATGGTATCTCAAAAGTAAATATACAAGTTAATTCATCTAATTCACCATTAATTTCACTCTAATGTGAATAATTTGGATAGTCATATCATATTATGATACATCATGCTCCAATTCTATTTCTTCAGGGGTGGGTACACACATTGGGTTTGGTATATACATTATAAGCAATGATATATAGAATACATCATGTTATTTATAGATTATTCGAGGGATTTGTAATAAAAAAATCTATATCTCCAATTATTTATATAATTTAAAGAGGTATGATGTACCTGGGGCTCAATTTTCCTTTCTTACTGAACCTTATAAAAACCTTAAATAGTGATACCTTCAAGAAAATGTGATATCCCACCTGAAATTTTAAATCATTCCTCTAGATATCAAAAAAAATAATATTTTCTACATTGATTTGATTTTAGATGGGTTGGAATATTTTTTTCCCTTTTTTAATGTATCCATAATAATTTTAGGGCCTATATGTTTCCATTTTCCAACATCAACCCTACAAATTGGAGTAATACATATCATTATATATTATTCTTCATGCGAAACCATTGGAATAATTTAATAGAAAATTATGCAATAAGAAAACTCTAAAAAAGGTAAATGCTGATATAAATACCATGAAATCCATGTGAGCTTGACCTCAATAAGTATTCTAATAATTAAATCGTATTTTCATATTTTATATTAGTTTGGAGGAGGTATAGCTACTCAAATGAAAAACAATATCAAGATCTTGTGGAAGAATCATCTATAATTTCAATGTAAATCGAGAATCATGATAAGAAATAATTGAAATAGGTGGGAAATGATGTATTACAAAATTACTAATATAGACCCTTGTATGTTGAAAGGAATTAAATCTTCTCATATATTATGAAAATTATTTCATTTTTAGGGTGATAAAAAATAACCTATATTGCATCATTCATTCTAGGAGTCCTCGGTAATCATATGACAAGGGATATAGTAATTCCATGCCATTTAAATACAGTAATAGCTATAGATATAATTAATCCACTGGGATGTTGAATCACTGTAATAAAATATTGAAAAATCATGAATATTGATACATTATTTGAAATTTACTTCTTTATATGGTCCCACAAAAAAATGTTCCCTCAAATCCCTATTCAACATGGTGCATGTATAGTGTATAGATAAATTCAAGCTATAATCATCATCTAACAATTCTCTATTTATCTCACGTATAATTGGAACACATAAACTCTATAATATTTTTTGAACTAAATCATCACAAATTATCTATTCCAATTCCCCACCATTCATGGATTTAATTTTCTTATGACAATTCTCATCATAAATTTGGATCTTTTTATCTTTTCCAATAAAGAAGTTTTTCATGTAATTTGAAAAAGGGTGATGTCTCTCCCTTTATAATAATTTCTTTATCCTTTATTAATATCCATGATCGTAGAATCCCTATGTGTTATAATTTTACCATGAACTCTAGGATAATTTCTTCTTAATGAATCTGCTACCTTATTTTCACTCCTTAGGTGGTAATTTAATTGGAAATCATAATCCATAATTAATTGGAGCCATAAAATTTTCTTTATTTTGATATATTTATAAGAAATGATTTATTTAATGCTTTTATTGATGGCTTATATATCACATTCTTTACCATAGAGATAATGTGTCCATATTTATACATTAATGATTACAACGTCTAAATAAAGATCATGATATAAATATTTATAATCACGAGACATTAACCACCCTGATTCATAGACAAAAAAATTATCATTTTTCATGATGTAATAACTATTTCAATTCATCGATGAATCACTATATGTCGCATATCCATCATTTTATATGGGTATATTAAAAATGAATGAATTGACTAATATCTTCATTGATTCTTCAAAATAATCATCATATTCATTTATTCATATGAACATACCCCATTTACATGAAATGTTGTTTAACTGGTTATCCCATCAGGTAAACATATGAATGAATTAACAATTTTAACATAACAATATAATCAAACTACACACCTTAGTTATTTTCAATGGTGTATTTAAATCTCTAACTCTATTTTCTTCACACGATCAATTGGGGTTCCATCCTTAGAGACAATACAATTATAAAACCAAACATCCAACAGACATCATTGAATCGTAATAATTTTTCCATATTATTCTTTTGTTCTACGTGTCTCTGGAATTATCCACATGTGATTTTCATGGTCCTAATAGATTTTAGTATACACCAATAAATCATCAATGAAGACCATCATGAAATAATTGAGATATATTTGGAGTACTCTCTTAATTCTAATCATAAAATTTTATGGTGGATTAGTCAATCCAAATAGAATTAATGTTAAATCATAATTTCTATAGAAAATTCAAAATGATGTCCTTAAAATATATTTCTTCTATACTCTCAATTGATAACACAAATAGTTAATGGAAATCTTTGAGAAAAATTGACCACATTAATGATGATCAAATAAGACATCAATCAGAGGAAGAGTATACTAAGTCTTTATCTCAATATCTTTTATTTCCATAAAATAAATGTAAATCATCATAGATCTATATTTATTAATAATAAAAATAATAGGGGGCCCTTATTTTGAAACACTATGGTGAATAAATCCCTTATTACACAGTCTTTCAATAAATTTATTCAAAAACACTAATTCCTTAGTCTTCATTCTACATGCAGTAATTGAGATAGGTTTGGATTTAGGGATTAAATTAATTAAAAACACAACCTCATACTCTGGTGAATGTCCGGGTAATTACTCAGTAAATGCATCAATGTATTCTTATACAGTCAGTACATCCTTAATTTGATGTTTACTTTTTTCATATATATATTGGGATTTCTCTAATCCCCCATGAATATTAATAAAAATAAATAAAATGGGTTGATAAATACACCTAGTATATGATAAGTCTTTATTATAATGACAATGAATAAAAAATCATAATAATGAATAAAATTGTACACCTCTTCGCAATAATATTTTGAAATATAAAATTGAAATTCTGACTATACCATTATTTATATCAATAATAACCTAAATTATGATAATAAATTCATAAAAATGGTCTTTTTTATGTGTGAAATGGGAACTATAAGAGACATCCTTATAGATGTGAGATTTATACTTTGTGTTTTGAATGAAAACTCCTTTTTTAAGTGATTGAGAAAAAATAATTTTCATAGAAAATGTGGAATATATAAAATAGTTAAAGGATAAATAATCAAATAATTAATTATTTAATTTTGAGTCTATCGCTAATATACCTTCCACCAAATCAATGGGATCTTACACCTTTTATGTTGTGATCACATAATCTTGGACATATCCCAATGTTCACTTCAATAGTATGTTCCCTTCAACTATGGGATATTATTGTGAATAATGATTATTTTTTCAATAATATAGGCACTAGAAATAATTTTTTTCCCAATTCATTAATTATTCATATGACCCTTATATAAAAATTTGTTACAAAATACCAGGTCCTTCAAACATTTTCAATATCTTTCGTCTCATTATTTCCACATGACAGAATGTAATTATTTTCCATCTTATTCTGCAATTAAGTCCATTAATCATGATGATCAAACAACACTACTAAAAAAGGAACCTATACCCACAATTTTGAACCATGGGTATAGGCCCTAAAATTATTATTTTTGGATATACCCATGGTTATAGGAATTGTGGGTAGTTTAGACATCGATTTAGCTTTAATATATATCCGCAGTTTGAAAATTATATACCCACAATTTAAAAAACATGGTAGTATGTGTATTTCATCAGGTCATTACCCATATATCCATAGTTTTGATACTATCAATATAGGTTTTCAAAAAAATTCAGACGCATGTTTCTATATCTAGAACCCCTGTGTACAATTCCGGACCCTATCCACTACACCCCATTGACATATTGGTATATAAATATATATTTATTTATATATATTTGTCTCAAATGTGGCTATAGGTGGAAAATACTAGAAATAGGTGTTCTATGGAATTTTTTTGTCCTATGATTTTTTCCAACATTAATCTGGGAATGCTATACACATGGTAATGGAAGATCATGGGTATATGCATGACCTATACCCATAGTATATGGATAATAATTGGTATAGGGAATTAAAAGAACCATATACCCTTGTTTTTTTAAAACTGTGTGTATAGGGATGACTTATATCAATGGTTTTTTCCAAAACCATTTGTATAGGTTTATTTTACAATAGTGAAACCTCATAATCCATCAATTCCTTTTTAACATATTGGATCTATAAATTTCCATCTTTTTATTGATGGAGCATAAAAATATTTCAACATTTGATGAGAAATATAAGAAACCAACACCATTTAGAGACATGGATTATTCCAATAAAATTAATGGTCAATATTTCATTCTGTATTTCATATGTAATACTCAACCAACAATTATAGTGATTTAAATGTAGCTACATACATGAAAATAATGTCTTCATAAATTTTATTTTAAATGTGAAAAATTATCATCATTTATGTTATTTTTCTACTGAAGAAAATATTTTTCATGGAATATTTCTTTCAAATCTCATTTTTCCATCTGTTGTATTTTTTCATCCACCCTAGTTTTCTATATCAACATCCACCATTAACTATGAATTTTATTGAGAAAATATAATGTAAGTATAAAATTTTACATTTCATCACATATCTATTCTAAATATATATTTTGAAGGAACATAATACATTTCTCAGCTACAAAAATATTTCTAGTCCCACTAAATTATGAGGGTTATAAAATATGATGGAATCCAAAATAAGATAATCACACTATGGAAAAATAAGTTACGCGATTATGTAAATTATATTATAATAACCTAGGTATTTATACTATAATAATTCTTCATATCTATTTAAATTTATGAATAATATAGTTATTTTTTTAAATTGGTCACGTTTTCTGATAGCATACTCAACAAGTAACAATAGGTTTCTTATAAATCATATGTTGCACATTCCTTAGAGTTATACCAAAAAACAATATAATATTATTATTATTTTAAATAATAGTTAATTCTTAGCAATTGTGTTGGTAGTAATGAAAATAACTAACTTCAATATGATTATTAAATGTCTTTACACTTATCTAATAAATTTTAGAGGCTTAAAATAATCATGAATCTGATTTTAAATATGAAAAACACTTATATTTATAGAAGGTTTTTTTACCGTCTTTTGCTGGCAAGCCCTTTTTTAAATCATGTTTTTATAACATTTATATTTTCTATTTGAAAAAATTATATTCTTATTTTTAAATTTTACATCAATATTTACAATGGATGAAATTTCTTTATTTTTCTGATAATGTTACTTTTATAATGAAAAGTAAAAAATACTGAATTTTTAATTCAAAACATCCTTTTAATATAATTTATTTATACAAGTAGATTGTACTTTTAATTGGTTTTAACATTTAATTTTATTATATTTTTATCATTTCATACAATTTTTCTTGTCATTGTAAGTAATCTCACCTTGAAATAGGACATAAAGGCATGCAAATATTTTGGTAGTTTTTTACTTCTTCGAAACACACTTTTTGGTTTTGACAATGGAAATTAATAAATTTCTTTAACTTGTGCGTTTCTAATATGGAGAAATGATTTCAAAATTTGGAATTATGAGGTCCAAATTGTGTAAATAGTGTTATTTATGTTTAAACATTATGAATAACATCATTAGTAAATATTTTATTTACTATGGTTAATGGATAAATCTGGTAAATAAGGGTAAAAAATAATATTATAATAATATTAAATTACCCTAACATGTGTCATAACCATAATGGATGAGATACTTCTAACCATGGGAATTATTGGGTTGATATTAGGACCCCATGTAGCCAATTGTGTCTGAAAATGACATTTAATTAATTTTAATTTAATGTTATGGAAAATATAACCTAAATATATATTTTTTCATAAAAATATTTTCATATGGGGTAATATAAGTGATATCGTTAACTATAAAGAGTATGTAGACATATAATAATATTTTATACATCATCATATTTTATTTATATTTTTTTGAAATCAAATAACAAAATTTAATTATTACACAATGATGATGTTGTGTTTTCTTATTTAATAATGGATTCAAATAAATAATATTATAAATGTTAATATAAATGTAATTTTTTTATTTTGATGTCATCCAATAATTTCATGGATGATAGTTTAATGTTGTAATATTTTTAATTATGTATTATTGAATTTATCAATATGATATGTATTTTTAAAAATGTCATGATGTGAATACTGTCAAAATTCACATAATTCCATTATTAAAAAATAAATTTTTTTATTAAATATTATAAAATTTTAAAAAAAATAATATTCAGAGAAACAGTTATCATAAGTCTAAAATGTTATTACCGACTCTGTAATTTGATATTTTTCTGGATTTGGAAACTATTTTGATTCTCAAAGTGTTAAATTCTTGATAAAACAATAGGAGTAAAAAGGGGTTAAATAAAAAAGATGAGGATTAAAAAATGTCCCAAACCCGTCTAATTATTATTAAAAAAAATTTATTTTTACTTATATTCCTCTTATCTTTTAAATAACATAATTTTGACTTATTTATAATTGAAATTGTATTTATAATAAAATAATATTTCATGATATTCTTTAAGTACCCCACATCCCACTTATAATATGCCACCATTTCCAACCCTTGCTCACACCTCTAAAGACCCATTGTCTTATCCAGAATATTCTAAAGTAAGATTAAACAACCCTATATTCATCCTATAAGACTTAAATTTGGAATAATGAAATTCATGAAGGCATTTTAGCTTAAATCAAAAGGGGTTACCATATATTAGGTAATGTCATCTCTCAAGATTCTTCCATTTTTTGGCTTCTCCATCCCCCTAAACACTATTTATTCCATCCTTTTATAATAACAAAATTACCTAACATATATTATTTTGTTGTTATGTGATGTATTCGATCAAAAATTCCAAAAAAACCCCATATAATGGATACAAACATACTATATCTCTGGACGGTGAACAATTGTCTCACGAAATGGTGATTGTTCAATTATATCCTACGGCCTCTCATGGTATCCATTTTTATAGAACTGAAAATACATATTATATAAATGATAATTATTTTATCTTTATTCTTCTTAAATTATAATTTATAACCTAACATTATTATTTTCATGTTTTATAAATACTATAAATTTTTTTGAGGAAATGTAGACAATCATCCCCTCAACGTGATGTGATTTGTTCATTCTCTACTTGGATTGTATAAAGGATAAAATCAATGAAAATACGTAACATATGTAACATAGATATTATTATTTAGTTATAATGTACATATGTAACGTTTAGTTTTCAATCCATGAAAATTGAAAATGAAATGAAAGTAGCATTCATGCGTATGTATCACTTACAGTCTCCATGAACAGTGTATTTCATTTTCTTATAACAGAAAGTAATGTACTATTAAAAAATACATATATATGTAATATATATACATATATACTAGATTTATATGATATTTAATTCCCGAATATAATTCTTGAGATAATGGACTTTTGACCACTTTGACAGTTTGTAATTATAATAAGTTCATTTTTGACTCCAAAACCGAACATCGAAAAAAATGATGATATGAGCATAATTAATTATATTATTTTTACATCATTGTAATAAGTGATATAAAAGGAATTATAAACATGAAAAACATTCTAAATCATGTTTAATTTACTTAATATTATTATTCATGGAGATAAAGAATGAAAAATAATAGTTGGACAGAGGGTAAGGGAACATTTCACCCTCATCTTCTAGTCCAAGAATTTTTTATGTTATTAAATTTAAATTTTTAAATGTTTAAAAATGTTATTATATATCCTTATTTATGTAAATTTTATTTCCATGTAAGGATATACCCTTTTCCGTCTCTTCAACACATTTTCTGAATTTTTAGGTGACATCATTAGGCCCATGATTTTTTTAAGTGAACTTTTAATATAATTTCAATTCTTTAGGTTAGAATTATACTAATTGATTATGTCGTTATATGAATATTTTTGAATGAAATGTGATTTTTTATACATAATATACACATATATTTTGTGTATTTATATTTTTCATGCATAATTATGTCATTAATTTGTCTTTAATATAATGGTACAATCTTTGAAAGTGACTATGTCTCAATCATCACTCATTGAGGACTTTCATGATATTGTGCACCGTTATTATACTATATGGTGCATATAACCATTTTGACATTTTATATCATGAATTTATATATTCTCATTTTATTAGTGGTTTTATATTATTTTAGTCTTTAATAATTTTTATTCAATTGTTTCTCATGTGGTAAATGATTCTTTAACTAAATCATCATTTTAAAAGTTTAAAATATTTTATCTTATAAATACTTTTATTTAATTTTCATGTTTTATAAATGATTTTATTCATTTATTTATATGTAAATGATTTTTTAAAGTGTAAATTCTATTCAAAGGATTCATATTGGTATGATACACCTTGATTCAAAACACATTTTTTTTAATTTTCTAAATGATTGGATTATGTCAATATCTTAAGCTGATATGTTATGAATGTAATGTGGAAATTTTATCTTTACTTTATGATTTTTTTTATGTGTTATTAATATTTCATGGTTCTTGGGAAATATTTACATATATGGGTGGTTCTGCGATAATCCTTGGGTAGGTGAGCCGTAGATTTCTCTCCAATGGATTGGGTATTTTGACAGAGGTAAACTTTATTGTTTATCCTAAGAGATTTAGGGAATATATTACGATGGGTATTCCAAACATCACTCCCTATGTAGCTGTGCAAGCCATAATGTGAGTATCATATAGATTCAATAAGATAACTTTATGATTTATGATTTCTATGGGTCATATATAAAAATTATAATTTTGTGAGGAATGACAAAGAGATTATGTTTATGATAGAAAAGTACGATTTCATTTATTTGTATGTATTGACTGTCTAATGATTTATTTCCCAGTTTTATAAACCTTACTAATATTTTTATTCTCATGCAATTTTTTGAGTTGTTTTTCACAGGGTATAAGGATGTTAATGGGAATATATGAATACAAGAAGATTTATATAAAGAAAATATTTTGTTTAAGGAGTTTTAATTTTTTTTAAATTTCAATAGTGTATAATTGTACACTGTAATATTTTGAGTTGAAAAGTAATAGTTATGGTGTAATTCCATAATCTATAATCCTAAAAAAATCCTCAATTTGAATTCCCAACATAACTCAATATTGTGTAATGTTTAAGGTTGGGGCCTTATAGTTGAAATCAAAGGTCGGTTTAGATAACTCTTGAGGTTAGGGTGTTATTTTTGTGTAGGTAAAGAAACATATATAACAAGGAGGGTAATTATCAAATGTAATATTTTATATGGTTAATGTAAAATATGTTGTTTGAATAAAAACCTAATCAATGGAGATATAAAGAGGTTGATGTAATTGAATAATATAAATGTTTTTATGTTATTTTTACCCTATAGAGGATACGGTTTTAATAATAATTCATTTCATGTTTAAGTGTTGTTTGTTTTCAAAATATTAGGGATCATTTTTCAGGATGGAAGGAAAGCGATCTTGCATATCCTTCTTATTCGTCCCTGGAGATTTCATCATCACTATGATTGAAAAATATTATTTGAATGATTTGGACAGCTTCTTGAGTATTCAAATAACCAACAAGAAATTTATGGGGTTATCCAACACCTAATCCTTTTGAAAACAATTTTATGAGTCATGGTACCTTTTTCATAAGATTTCATCATCTCAAATTTTCACATTCAATCAAAATGTGAAATTATTGAAGTGGATATAACATTCACTTTTTGAAATTATGAAAAAATTATAAAAGAGAAAAAGAAAATCTTGGAGATGATGATATATGGATTCAAGGTATGATTTATTTTCATATTCATAAATAATGAGGAATCATTGGATTGATATTTTTAAATGATGAGGATATTCAATCTATAAGAATTATATATTTATATATAAGGTTGAAAAGAATAGTTAATGGATAATGACAAGTTCTAAATCAGTAATAAGTAAACATATATGGGATTAAAGTGTTATAGTAGATTTTAGGATGATAAAATGTTTAAAATTATTAATGCTCTTTTGATGATGGGATTACTTTTGGAAGACTTTTTTAATATGTTTAACCGTGATGTTTGATATGTGAAAATGTAGTTCTAGGAAGAATTTCTTTTTCTTGTGTATACATATTGGATAACCATAAGGGTTTATATGATTCTTTTGAGATGATTAATGGTTATTAAATGTTGGGATGCAAAATGAAAGGAATTAGATAACCTTTTAGGACAAAGAACGGTATGGTAATTTTTTAGGAAATTATTTTATTTTTTTTAGGAATGATATGGTTTTATAAGAATGACAACCCATAGGATTGGTGAAAACTCGTCGTGTCCGGCAAGGACACAGGAATCGAACCCACAACCGAAGGGCGACTAGGGTGCAACTCGTACCACTGGCCTACGTGAATACCCTGGTTAGTATGTAATATTCTTTTGAGTTAAATGATTTTATTGATCAAGAGTAAGTTGATTTAGGATCATATGTTTTATCAAATGGATATCTATAGAATAAGAAAAATATTTGGTGATTAAGTGATAATGGTAATTTTGGAAGAAGATTTCTCTTTTGGGAACACTATATGACTATGTAAAAAAGAATACTTCGGGATTTTATTTAAAGGGTAATGGTAGATTTTTTTTGGTAGAATCTATGTTTTTATTGTGGAAATATTAATTTTTTTATTATTTATTGAAATGATTAACCTATCATATAGAATATGTGATTATTTTAATTTTCATTCAGTTTTGGACTTTAAGAATATCCAAGGTAATTTGGAGATAAATGTTATGATTTTTATAGAAGACTATGTGATCAAATCCTTCTAAATTTGTGGTTTAAAATATATATTGGGTTATTTTATATAGTTTTATGGACAATTGTTTATTTAATGGTCTTTTTGAGCATTGAGTATTGTTTGTTCAATTTTGGAGATGTAGTGTACTTTATATTTTTTATAAATGATTATCCTTTTTCGGGATTATCTGATATTGTACTAATTTTTTTTGTTTTTGTTACTATCTAAAGAGAGGTTAAATATATGCTTAATATTTTGTAGATCATGTTATTCTTTAAGAGTTTATTCTATCACTTTAGGTGTGACCATGTCATCTTGAATACTCTTTTTTTGGAGAAAAGATTCTTTTTAGGTAGAAACTTAATAATGGATGAAACAATACTTGAAAAGTAAGTTTATTTGCTTACGTTCTTAGTCAGTAACATAAATAAATTCACTACATTTATCCAGGGTAACCTAAAACAAAAAACATTTTCAGTTTACTTTTTCTATTGGAGAATCAATGATCATTTAACCTATCACAATTTTTGTGGTTCGGTGGGTAACTTTCTCTGAATCATGTTTTCTGTCACTCTCCCTCAGAACATGACACATAGACTCTCCCCCATATACACGTTTTCATGGAATCTTATTTTTTGTTATCTTGGATGACTTTTTTCTTCTTTTTATTTCTTTTCTTATGTATGTTTTATTGACTCTTTTTTTTATGTGGGACATTCAATGATGATTCTATGCCAAATTTTAAAATGGTGAGGATGAAATTTCCAAATGTGGGGAAGGATGTAACAACCCATGTATTTAAAGAATAATAATTTTACATAACTATTAATATTTATGAACAATATATTAATTTTATTTAAAATAGGGACCTTTGTCTAATACAGTACACAACAAGAAAAAACTGTTTTCTTTGAAATCTTACATGGCACACAACATTATGTTATACCAAAAAATATAATATTATTATTAATTTAAATAATATTTAACTCCTAGTCATTGTATTCATTTTAATGAACATATATAACTACAATATTATTATTAAATTTCTTTACACTTATCCAAAAAAATATTGAGGCTTTAAATAAGAATGATTCTGATTTTAAACATGAAAACATCAAAATATTTTTAAAAGGTCATTTTACCAAATTTTGATGAAGAACCCTTTTTAAATTTAGTTTTTTTTACTTTTATATGTTCAATATGAAAATATAATATTCTTATTTTGATGCGGGACATCAAAATTTACCTTGGATGAAATTTTGGAATTTTTCTGATAAAGTTTGTTTTTTAATGAATTGTGAAAAATTCTTAGTTTTTAATTCTAAACATCCTTTTAATATAACTTATATATGTAGATTGATTTTACATGTAATTGGATTTAAAGATTAATTGGATTATATTTTAATAAATTAATCCATTTTTCTCATTGGAAGTAATATCACCATGATATTGGACATAAACGTGTGTTAATATTTTGGTAGTTTTTACATCTTGAAAAAAAGTTCTTTGGTTTTGACATTAGGAATTAATTAATTTCTGCAACTTCTGTGTTTTGAATTTGGAAAAATAGATCCATATTTGATATCATGAGTTCAAAATTGCATAAATAGTTATCTTTTAGTTTTAGAAGTTATGAATAGTAACTTCAGTAAATATTTTATTTACCATGGTTAATGGGTAGATCTGATAAATAAGGGTACAAAATAACATTATAATAATATTAATTTACCCCAAAACATTTCATAACCCTATTGGATGAGATATGTCAGACCATGTTCATCCTTGGGTCTATTTTATGACACCATGGAACCAATTTTTTGTGAAAATGACATTTAATTGATTTTAAATTTAATGTTATGGAAAAATATACATAAACATATATAGTTTACTAAAAAAACGTCATATGGGGTTATATAAGTGATATCATAGACTATAAATATTCCATATAAATATAAAGTTATTTTCCACATTATGATGTTTTATTAATAATTTTTAGATAAAAAATAAATAAACTTCATAATGACACAATGATGAGGCAGTGATTTCATCATTAATAAACGATTCAAATAAAAGATATTTTAAATATTAAAATTAATGTAAATTTTTAATTTTTATTACACAAAAAAATAATGGATGATATTTACTTATAATGTTATTATTAATGATGTTTTTCTATGTAATCAAGTGGATATTGTTTTTTAAAATATTCATGATATGAATAGTCTCAAAATTTACAATTTTCATATTTTTAAATATAATATAGTTATTAAATATTATAAAATTCCCAAAAATATAATATTCAGAAAAAAAAATGTTATAATAAGTCTAAATTTTTATTATTTACTCTTTAAGTGGATATTTGTCATGTTTTGGTAACTATTTTGATTCTTAAAGTGTTAAATTCTTGTCAAAATTACAAGAGTAAAAAATGTTTAAATAATAACGATTAGGATTAAAAAATGTCCAAAACCTATCTATTTTTTATTGGATGATTTTATTTAGACTTAAATTCATATTATATTCTATCTAAATTATTTTTAATACATTTATCATAGAATATGTATTTATAATAAAATAATATTTCAGTATATTCATTAAGTGCCCCTCCTCCCTCTTCTAAAAGGCCACCACATATAACCCCTACTCACACCTCTCAATCCCCCTTGGATCACCCAATGTCATCTTAACAAATATATAAACATCTTTATCTTCTTCATAGAACCCTTAATTTGGTCATAAATATATTAAAATAATTCCTTCTAGTTTAAATCAATAGGAGTTACCCGATTCAATGTAATTCCTTCTCTCAAACTTCTTCAATTTAATTACCTTCACCAACCCCATAAACTATCTTTTATTCCATTCCAATATAAAAATGTATCTTAAATATAGTAGGATTTAATTAGGAGAACTATTCATATTACAATTCCAAACACCTCTATCTAATAGATACAAAAATACTATTTATGTGGACGACGAACTACTACCTCACGAAATAATGATTGTTCAATTATATCCTACATCCTCTAATGGTGGCCATTATGATAGAAATGAAATTAAATATGATATATATTTTATTTTTTATCTCCATTCTTCTTCAATTATCATTTATAATATTCCATTATCCTTCTCATGTTGTGTAAATATGATGATTTCATTTGAGAAGTGTGGACTATCACCCCCTCAAAGTGAAATGACTCATTCTTGTTATACATGGAATGTATAAAGGTTGGAATTAATGAAATTATGTAACATATATAACATAGAGATTATACTACAATTATAATATATCAATGTATCATTTAGTTTCAATAATTTAAAAATGAAAAAGCGTAGTGTTTATGTGTACGTATAACTCACCGTCTCCATGAACGGTGCATTTCATTTTATAATATCCAAATGTTATAGACTATTATAAAATATATATATAGTTGATAAAAATACATATATAAAAGATTTATATGATAATAAAATCATTAATATAATTTTGGAGATAATTGACTTTTAACGACATGCTCAATTTATAATTATAACATGTTCATTTTTACTGATGTACCGAAAAAAAACCAGAATTGAACATTAATCATTATATTATTGTTATTACTTAGATATAAGTGATATAAAAGGAATAATATAATTTAAAATGTTTCTGAAGAAAGGATGATTAAAATTGGTTTATTATTCATGGAGATATTGAAGGAACAATACAAGTCGGACACAAGGAAAGAGAACTTTTCACCCTCCTCTCCTAGTCAAAGAAAACTTTTATGTTATTAAATATAAATTTTGAAAAGCTATGATATGATATTATGTATCATTATTTTAGTAAATTTTTCGTTCATTTCAATATATAACCTTATCTTTCTCACCAAATCATATTCTGAATTTTTAAGTGACGTCTTTAGGCTACATGATTTTTGTAAGGAAACATATTAACCCAATTTCAATTCTATTGTTTAAACATCTACTTCTTGATTATGTCATTCTATGAAAAATTTTGAGTGAACTATGATTATTTTACACTTAACAAACACTTATATTGGGTGAATTTATATTTTTCACACATAATTATGTCGTGGAATTATAATTAATCTAATTGTAAAATCATTGTAAGGGACTACTTCTGAATATCCTTTCATTGAGTCATATCATGATATTTTGAACTTTTATTATCCTATGAGGTTTATATAAAACCTTTTTTACATTTTATATCATTAATTTATATTTTATCATGATATTATTATTAATATTTGTTGTTATTCTGTAATTATTTTTATTCAAGAGTTTCTCAAGTTGTAAAGGATTCGTTAACTAATTATTTTTAAATATTTTAATTATATAATATATTAAATAAATATCTGTGATGTCCATGATATAGAAATGATTTTATGGATTATTTATATAGAAATGATTTTTTTAAAATGTATATTAATTTCAATAGTTTTATAGTAGTATGGGACACATTGATTCAAAACTATTCTTTTTGAAAGTTTTAAATGAACTGATTCTGTCAATATCTTGAACGGATATCATAATAATAAATTGTGGAAAATTATCTTTCTTTTATGCTTATTTTATTTTTTATTAATATGTTATTGTTATTAGGAATTATTTAGTTATACGGGTGGTTCCGTGATAAACCTAGGGTGGGTGAATCCTAGATAGCTCTCTAATGCATTGGTCAATGTGGAAGAGGTAACTGTTAATGTTTCTCCTAAGAGATTAAGGGAATATACTATGATGGATATTCGAAATATAACTCCCAATGTATCTATGAAAGATGAAATGTATGTATTATATGGATTTCACAATTTTCCCTTATGATTTATGATTTTATGTGTCATTCATAAATATTTTGATTTTTTGAGTTATGTTAAAGAGATTATGTTTATGGTTGAAGATTATGATTTAATTTATTTGTATGTATGGATCGACTAGTGTATTCTTTCAATGTTTTATAACCCTTTCAAAACATTTTGTTCCCATCCCATGTTTTTGAAATGGTTTTCATAGTGTACAAAAAATGTTATGGGAATGGAACAATTCATGAAGATTTATATCAAGAAAAAAATTCTATTTTATTTAAGGAGTTTTATTTTTTTGGAAAAAATTGGTTAGAGTAGAAGATTATAATTTTTAATATTTTGAGATGTAATGTAATAGTTATGGCCTAATATTCTAAAACTATAAATGTGAGAAGATATTAATTGTTAATTCTTTAATTATCTCAAGATTATGTAATGTTTAAGGTTGAGGCCCTTCAGATGCTATCAAAAGGTCGTTTTAGATAGCATTAGAAGTTAGGCAGTTATCTAGGTGTATGCAAAGGTTCCTATATAACTAATAGGTTATTTATCGTATGGAAACATTTCAATCGTTAATGTAAAATAGGTTCCTTGAATAAAATCCTTATCAATGGAGTTATAATGAGGTTGATGTATTATATTAATATAAAAGATTTAATGTTATCTTTACCCAAAAGAGGATATTATTTTAATTATAATTACTTTCATGTTTAATTGTTGGTTCATTTTAGATGATTAAGGGTCATTTGTCAATATTGAAGGAAAGAGATATTTCACAACCTTCTTATCCATCCATAACTATTTTATCATCATTATTATGGAGAAAGCATGTTCAAATGATTGAACTACTTCTTGATTATTCAAATAACCAGCAAGAAATTTTTTGAGATATCCAACACCTACTCATTTCTAAAATAATTTTATCGGTCATGTAATATTTTTCATTTGATTGAAAGATCAAAAAAATTTATAATTCTATCAAAAAGTAAAATTATAGAATTCGAGCGAACGTTCACTTTATGAGTGTATGAAAACATGCCGAAAGAGAAAGGGAACATCGTAATGATCATGATACTTGGATTTGAGGTATAATTTATTTTTTTCAATAATGAATGATGCATCATTGGATTGATATTTATAAATGATGAGGATATTCGATCTCCAACAATTATGTATTAAGAAATTAGGTGGAAATTCAAAGCTAGTGGATTATGAAGAGCGCTTAATGAGTAATAATTTAACATATAATGGATTCAAGAGTTATGGTAGATTGTTTGATGGTGAAATGTTTAAAATTAATAATTCTATATTGATGGTGGGATTAATTTGGAATGAAATTTTCTAATATGTGTTACCCTGATATTTGATAGGCGAAAAATGTTTTCCAAGGAATAATTACCTTTTCTTCTATGGACATAATAGATAAACTTAGGGATTCTTATGATCGTTTATTTTTTATATTATTAATGGTTATTATATTTTGGTGTGAAAAATGAATTGTATTAGATAACCTTTGAGGATAAAGAATTGTATGGTATTTTTTTAAGAAATTATCTTAATTTTTATAATGATTTATTAAAGATATGCTTTTAGAAAAAGGACAACCCAGAGGATGAGTGACAACCCATCACGTCAGGAAAGGCAACATGAATCGAACCCAAAAACAAATGGTGGCAAGGTACCATCACCTACCACTTGCATACATGATGTACCTAGTTAGTATGACATATTATATTTTGTTAAATGATTTTATTGATCAAGAATAATTTGATTTTGGATATTATGTTTTATGAAATGGATATTTGTTGTGTAAAAAATTAACTTTGTGATTAAGTGATAATGGTTATTTTGGAAGAATTTTTCACTTTTGGGAACAATCTATGCCTAAGGAAAATTGAATACTTTATGATTTCATTTGAGGTGTAATGGTGGAATTTTGTTTTAGAGGAAGCTATGTTTTTATTGTGTAAATATTGAGATTTGGGTTATTTAGGAAAATTATTAACCTAACATAATGAATAATTTATTATTTTAATTACATTTCAGAATGGTACATTCGGAGAAGCTGATGTAATTTGGAGATAAAGATTATGATATTTGTGGAAGTCTATGTGATCAAATACTTCTATGTTTTGGTCCCCAAACTTAATTTGGGTTATATTGAATAATTTTAAGGACATTAATGTATTTAATTGTATTTTTTGAGATTTGGGTATAGTTTGATCAATTTTGAAGATTAAGAGTTTTATTTCTTTTTTACAAAATATTGTCTTTTTGGGGATTATATGATCCTATACTAACATTTTTGTTATTGGTTAATGTCTAAAGATAAGGAAAATATATGGTTTATATTCCGAGGATCATTTTATTCTCTAGAGGTTGATTTTATCACATCAGGTGTGACTAGGTCATATTTAATAGTAATCGTTTGGAGAAAAGATGAGTTTTTGGTAGAAATTAATTTACGTTAGAAAATCTACTTGAAATGTATGAATATTTCCTTATGTTCTTAGTCAATCTCAAAAATAAATTCTCCAAATTTATTAAAGGGAGCACAAACCAAAAAATAATGCCTTTTTAATTTTCCTACTTTTGATTCAAAGACCGTTTTACCTATCACAAATTTGTGGATTTTTGGTGGTTAGATTTTTCCTGGTCATGTTTTCTATCACTCTCCATCAGAGCATGTCACTTAGTTTCTCCTCTATATCCCTATTTTAATGGAATCCTAGTATGTTTTATCTCGGGTCTCCTTTGTTCATATCTTTATTTCTTCAAATGTGATATATTTATTGACTATCTTTTTTATGTGGATCATTCAATGAAGTTTCTAAGCCCAATTTTAAAATTGCGGGGGCACAATTTCCAAAATGGTGGAAGGATGTAATGATACATGAATTTATAGAATTATAATTTTACATATATATTAATATTTATAAATATGATATTAATTTTATTTTAAATTTGAAACTTTTTCCAATAGTGTACTCACAATCCAATAATAGGTTTATTTGAAATCTTATGTTCCACACAAATTCGAGTTATATAAAAAAATTGTATAATTTTATTATTATTTTAAATGATAGTTAATGCCTAGCAATTTTATTAAGAAGAATGAACATAACTAACTAAAATATTATTATTAAATTTATTTATAATTATAAAATAAATTTTAGAGTGTTAAAATAAGAATAAATCCAACTTTAAGCATAAAAAAACTCTAATATCTATAAAAGGTTGTTTTACCACCTTTTGATTGAGAACACTTTTTAAATCTATTTTTTTCAATTTTATATTTTTTATTTGACAAAATAATTTTATTCTTTAGAAGAGGGACATCAAAATTGACATTGGATATATTTTTGGTATTTTTTTATAAAGATCATTTTTTAATGAATAGTAAAATTTTAATTAAAAACAACTTTTTAATATAATTTATTAATATATTTAGAGTGTAATTTTAACTGGTTTTAAATTTTAATTGGATTTTATGTATATAATTTAGACCAATTTTGGTTATTTAATGTAATTTTACATTGAAATTTGATATAAACACATGACAATCTTTTGATAGTTTTTTACTTCTTAAAAACATGTTTTTTGATTTTGGGAAGAAGTATTAATTAATTTCTGCATATTTTGTGTATTGAATTTGGAAAAATGGATTCCATATTTAGAATTAGTAGGTCCAAATTTTGTAAAAATTTAACATTTATTTTTAAAATTTATGAATATTAACTTCTGTAAATATTTTATTTACCATGGTTAAAGGGTAAATCTCATAAATAAGGGGAAAAATATTATAATAATATTAAATTATCATAAAACAAGTCATAACTCTATTGGACCATGGTCAATGTGGTGTCAATTTTAGCACCCCATTGATCCCCTTTTGTGTGAATATGATATTTAATTACTTATTATTTAATGTTAAGGAAAATATAACATAAACATATATCATTTATTAAATCAATTATTAAACGGGGTTATATAAGTGATATCATAGACTATAAATATTTATTATATATATTAAAAGATTTTATACATCATGATATTTTATTTATAGTTTTTAGACATCAGAAAAAAATTATTTTATGACACAATGATGATGAAGTGATTGCATCATTAATTACGGTTCAAATAAATGATATTATAAATGATAAAATAAATGTAATTTTTTTATTTTGATGTAATCCACTAATTTTATGGATGATCATTAGATGTTATATTTTTATCAATGATTTGTTCTGATTTAATAAAGATAATATTTACTTCTTATAAAGCCATGATATGAATAGTATCAAAATTTACATAATTCATATTTTAAAATATTAAATATTTTATTAAATATTTTAAAATTTTAAAAAAATTAATATTACGAAAAATTATATAATAAGTCTAAAAATTTATTATTGACAGTTTAATTGGATAATTTTCAGGTTTTGATAATTATTTTGATTCCTAGAGTGTTAAATTATTGATAAAATTGTAATAGTAAAAAAGCATTAAATAAAAAGATAAGGAATAAAAAATGTCTCAAACCTATCTAATTATTATTTTATTATTTTATTTAGAACTATAATCATCTTATATTATAAATAATATAATTATGACTCATTTATAATCCAAAATAAATTTATAATAAAATAATATATCAAGATATTTCGGAAGTACCCCTCCTCCCTCTTCTAAAATGCTCCCACTTCTAACCCTTACTCACAGCACTCTTACCCCATTGGATCATCCACAATATTCTAAACTAATATCCCAACATTTATATATTCATCCTAAAATCCTTACCATGGTAATAAGGAAATTCAATAAGTCCTTTTTAGCATAAATCAAAAGGAGTTACCCAATTTGAGGTAATGTCTTCTCTCAAGTTTCTTCCTTTTGATTTCCTTCTCAAACCCCCGAAAAAATCATTATTCCATTCCTTTAAAACAAAAAACATTTATTCAACATTCTATTATTTTATAATAATAATTATTATTACTATATCTCCTCACACCTCCATCTAATGGATACAAACATACTGTTTCTGTGGATGGAAAACTACTGCCTCATGAAACGATGATTGTTCAATTATATCCTACTGCCTCTCATGGTGGAAATTATGATGGAACTGAAATTAAATTTGACATATATTATTATTATATTATCTCTATTATTTGGTAATTATCTAATATAACATCCCTTTATTCTTTACATGACGTAAAAATATGATAATTTTATTTGAGGAAGTGCGGACTACCGCCCACTCAATATGATATGAATCGTTCATGCTATATGTGGAACATATAAAAGATGTAATTAATGAACATATGTAATTTATATAACATAGATATTATATTGGAATTATAATATACTTACTTATCATTTACTTTTCATTCATTTAAAAATGAATAACAAATTAATGTAGTGTTCATGCGTACGTACGACGTACCATCTCCTTGAACGGTGTATTTCATTTTTTGATATCCAAATGTTATGGACTATTCTAATATATATATAAATATATTGTATTTAAATACTTATATAATGGATATATATAAGATATTTAAATCAAGAGTACAATTATGAAGATAATGGACGTTTGACCACATGGACAATTTTTAATAATAACAAGTTCATTTCTGACTCAAGTACCAAACATCGACAAAAAGATGGATATGAACATTAATAATTATATTATTGTTAATTAAGGATAATAAGTGATATAAAAGGAATAATGAACATGAAAAGGGTTATATAGAAAATATAATTATGTTATGTTTATTATTAATGGAGACAAATAAAGAACAGGACATGTCAGACACAATGTAAGGGAATCTTTTACCCTCCTCTTCTAGTCAAAGACTTATTTTATCCTATTAAATTTAAAATTTAAAATTTTGGGATGTATTCTTATATAAAATTATTTCTATAAAAAAAATTCCATGTGATGAGAGTCCCTTTTCCCTCTCATCATCTCATTTTCTAAATTATTATGTGATGCTGTTAGGCTACCA
The DNA here is from genome assembly GCA_963277665.1 of Viscum album. Classification (NCBI taxonomy): domain Eukaryota; kingdom Viridiplantae; phylum Streptophyta; class Magnoliopsida; order Santalales; family Viscaceae; genus Viscum; species Viscum album. Next base: position 1,630,996,304 of record OY728159.1, read on the forward strand.
AATTTTTGTAAGGGAACTTCTTAACCCAATTACAATTATTTGGGTTAAAATTATAATTTTTTATTATGTAGTACAATGACTATTTTTTAATGACATATTATTTTTTTAAACATAATATACACTTATATTTGGTGTATTTATAATTGTCACACATCATTATATCATTTATTTAACCATAATCTAATGGTATCATCTTTGTTAGTGACTACGTCTTAATCTACTTTAATTGAGAAATATCATTATATTGTGAAACTTTATTTTCCTATATATTGTATATAAAACCATCATTTAATTACATATCATGAATTTATATAGTCACATGATATCTATATTATTCATTTATTTTATTCATTGGTTATTTTTATTCAAGAGATTCTCATGTGGTAAAAGGATTATTTAACAAAATCATCATTTTAAATATTTTTAATATTTAATCTTTTAAATACTTCTTTTATTGTCCATTATTTAGAGATTATTTAGATTATTTATTTATATGGACATGATTGTTTTAATGTAAAATTAATTTCAAATGTTTTAGTGTGGTATGGGATACTCTTATTCAAAACTCTTCTTTTTGAATATTTTAAATCAATTGATTATGTCAATATCTTGAAATGATGTCTTGTGAATGCAATGGGGAAGTGTTACCTTTACTTTATTCTTGTTTTTTGTTTTATGAATATGTTATGATTCATTGATATTGTTCATTTATAAGAGTGTTTTATTGACAAACCTAGGGCTGAGCTCAAAATTTCTCTCCAATGCATTGGGTAACATGACCGAGGTAAACGTTAATGTTTCTCCTAAGAGATTTTGGGTATATATTATGAAGTGTATTCCAAACATAAATGCCTATGTAGATGATAATTCTAAAAAGTAATTTTGATATGGATGAAAAAATTTACCTTTATGATCTATGATATCTATGTGTTATTCATAATGCTTATGATTTTGTGAGGCATGTTAAAGAGATCATGTTTATGATTAAAAAGTATGATTTCATTTATTTATACGTATTGACATACTAATGTTTTCTTTCCTTGTTTTATATCCCTTATATTTCTTTTTTATGATCATTCCATGTTTTGGAAATCTTTTTCATAGGTTATAAGGATGGTTAATGGAATGGAAGAATTGAAGAAGATTTATATCAAGAAAAGAATTCTTGTTTTCTTAAAGAGTTTTCTTTTTGTCGAAAAAATTGGATAGTGTTGAAGTGTCTACATTGTAATCTTTTGAGATGTAATTTAATAGTTATGTCCTACTTCTATAAAACTGTAAACTTGAAAATATCCTCAATGTAAATTATTGACTTCTCTCATGATTGTTATTGTTTATGGGTGGGCCCTTATAGTTATTTTTCAAAAATGGATTACGTTTCTAAAATGTAGCCTAGATCTACATTTTTCCAATATTAGATATATTCGCATTCTTAATATGGAAATTTCTACATTTTCCATGAGTATTGAGAGATGTATTTATTTCAAACACCATTTCTATAAAATTGAATATACATGATAAACTCAAAAATTTATGAATTTCAAATCATAATTTATAATTCTAAATATATTTAAATACTAAGAATAAATTAAAATTTTCATTATTTTTTATCTCATAATCATAAACATGGTGTAATTAGATATATATTTCATTCCAAATCATTTATATTTTTTTAAATAAATTATGAACTATCTAAATAGTATCCCTCGAGACTATCGAACCAGGTGCATAATATGGACCAATTTCTTACACTAGGTGAAAAAATTGTCAACTCAAAATATATATTTTTTGGATTTATTACCCATTAGAACAATAATTATAGATCTAATTTAACTTATAGTATCCAGTCTTGGATATATTTTTGGGAAAAATAACATAATTCATAACTTACTATAAATTTTGGATATCATTAAACAATTTGATTTATAATTAAACTATACCATAGGGTTTTGTTTTATAATAAATGTTTCCCTAAATCTAGTTCCCTTGTTTTCTTCAAAAATCCCACTCATACCAATTATAACAACCTCGTATACAATGATCTTGAGCTGGTGACAACATTATTATAATGGTGTTGAATCAAGGGGTCAAATAACAAATGATTGATTAGTTTTGTAGATCTAGATAGCCTAATACACATATGACACCCACATTACATTTTGGATAAAATATAAATAATAGTATTAGAATACATTCCACATCCTTGAACTCATTCAAATAATTCATCTTCAAATCCTGGGAAAATGAAACCAAATAAGGGTGACCTAAATTTCATAATAAGGGTTACATAAAACATAATCTGTCATTTTTATTTAATTTCTTATAAATATGAAAAGGTAAATAATTGGAAACACAATATATTTATCAATATCTTGAGAGAAAAAATATTCCATGTATAATATCAACGAGAGAAAATTATACATAATAATTACTATATTCCCAAAGATTTAAATTCTTAATACTAGACATCATGATCTCATAAATCATTATATAAGTACCATAATTACCATTCACCATGATAGTTAATAACTATGGGTAGGTATACACCAAAAACCCATCTAATTTATCCAATTAACATGTCTTATGAGACTTGTCAATAAATTAAGGGGTTATATAATTCAATACCCAACCAATAATTTCATGTCCAACAATTTACTCAAATATCAAATCATCAATTTATTTCATGAAAAAATGACTTATCAATAATTTTTAATATTGAATAATGAATAAAAAATTTATTATTTATTTGAAAAATGAAATAAATTTCAAGGAAAAAATATTTTTTGAAATGATATAGGGTTTTTAAAATAATAATTCCCATGATAAACATTGTAGACATTTAATGGAAAATTAATGTCCAATATTCAAAAGAATTTCATTTTTTCAATAAAATATAAAGACCAGAAAATTAATGAGAGATATGATATGATCATAAATTCACCAAATAAAATATGGTTTAAAAATTCATTTACAATGGATCAATAAAGGTAATTAATATAAAATATGAAAATAAGAATTCATAAAATTTATTTCTTCAAAATTCAATGAATTTTTTTATAATAATTTGTATTTTGAAAAACATTTTAAAATGGTGGAGAAGTATGTTATCCCCATATAAATTAGAAATCATACACTTTGAATTTTTATAAATAATATTGGAATCGTACCATTCAGAAAAAATTATAAATATTAAATTAAACCAATATTTAAAATTCATGGATAACTAATATATTCGTTAATAAACAATTTCATTAAATAAAATTACTTATAAAATATACTATTTTTAAAATATGGCCAAAGAAGACAAATATATCTGATCAAAAGGGAAATGAAATCAGAATTTCAATAAAGAATTAATATTCTAGACTTAATTACAAAATAAGATAATATTTTAATGAATTAAGGAAAATCTCTAAATAAATGGTGGATATGAAAATTACTAGGTCTTATGAAGTATATATGATGAGATTTACTCATTGAAAATAAAAGAAATCACAAAATAATGTAAGATTATAAAATAGATTCACGCCCCATTGTTAAATTTTAAATAGTGACCCTTGACATAATTGAAGTGAATTGAAACATTAATAATCCTGAATAAATAGTAATTCATGTTAAATGCACAAAATTGTTACTATACACCCCATAGAAATGTTAATACGTTCATAATAAAAAATATATATCTGTTAGGGGTAAATTGAGAAAAAATCTTTTACATCATAATTCCATTTTGTTGACCCTGATTTAGCCTTGTGTGTAATTTTTTTATAATTTTATTATTTTATAGAAGAATAATATTCATTCTTAAAATATCATATATTAACCTCTTAATACATCTTTCCACAATTTTGTTAATAATATTTCTTTATTAGTATTATTTCGCGTGTTAACTACTTTGTTTTCTCATGCATGTTTGGTCATAGATGATTTAGTTATATGATTTGAATATAGATACATCTTTTAAATAATTTTATAAATTTCATAAATAAAATATTTATTCATTAGAAACACATTTATGAACTATTCATGATTTTCTACATGGAAAATAAATCACATCACCTCTTGGAGATCGTAGTTTATACGTATGAATGAAGGAAATTATCATACCATTAATGGATGAAAGGATACGAATGTAGATGATATATTCATTTTTAAGATTTAATATCATTTCTTATATATATTTTACATTAATTATATAAATCATTATGTATATCCATGTGAGGCGGTGTTACAAAATAAACTACATCAATATGCGAGGTGATAATAAGCTATACATATGATTAATGCCTTTGATTACAGAATTAGATATGTACATATTATTACATCAACATAATTACATATATGTATATGGTATATACATTTTCTCATATTTTATTTATTAATACATAATTAAAGGAGGTAAATGTAGAAGAAAAAAGGGATTAGTGAAGACAATTACCATATCGTGGAAGAACAACATTTGGATATCATTTTAAATACCTTAGGGTCGGTATATTTGGAACAATAGAACTTTATAATATGTATGAGGATTTTAGGGAGAAATTTATTCAGTGTTTGGTCAAGTTAAATATCTTGATAGGGGTGGATAAATATGAGGAGGGTTCCCATTTGTAGTTAATGAGTAGAATTTTGAAAATACCCAAAACAATTCAATAATGGGAATTCACTACCCACCCAAATCTATAAAACATTTATAAATAAATGTGTTATGTATTGATAAATTAAATACACATATTCACTATAATGAAAAAAACATTTTGGACATTTTATTTCATCTACATCAAAATTTATTCACTTTTACTATTTTAGATTTCACTACGGTAATTAATTTTGTTATCCTAGGTTATATATCCCTTAATATGACAATAAAATGGCGATTTTTACATAATTTGGACCCAATTGTTAGAATTATAAAATCAAATATATCAAATAATAATCCAATTTTTGGTGTATTAATTTTGTCACATAATCATATAAAGAGAAAACCCACATTTTAACCATAACAATGTTAATTAATTTTTAATATTTTTACTAATAATTATGACCAAAAATTAATTTGACTACAATAAAAAATATTAATTATGGTGATTAAAAATATGGATTCCTTTAAAAAAAATTCAATACATATATGTGGTAGAATTTAATTTACAATTAAACCCACAAATGGTGTTAGAAAAATATTATTCCAGAAATGTATTTTTTAACAATAATATGGTCTTATATGAACTAATTGAATGTTAATAATCATTAAAAATATTAAAATAATATATATAATTAAATAAAATATAATATTTTGAAAACAATTTATCCTTATATTTTATTTTAATTAATTAAAAATCAATGTCATTATTTCTTTTTTAACAAGAATAGTTTTATAAAAAAATTCCTCAGACATCAAAATGATTTTGTCATTATTTCAATAAAATATTTAATATATAAGTTGTTAATGCCATATATTATAATAATTTATTATAAATTAAATGAGTAATATTTAAAAAATATATTTTCAATTACTCATAAAATCATATTTCAAAGGGAAAATTTTATAAATTCTTTCAATAATTATTTTAACCAAGTTAAAAATTAATATTCAGCTAATATAATTTTAAATTTGGGGCATGAAATATAAAAAGGTGCATTGTTTTAATTTTTTATTAAAATATTATGTTCAATTAATATAGTTGAGGATTGTGTGATACAAAATCCTTTTGAAAATAAAAATATAATGTTGAAATTAGATTATAAAATATATTTTAGAAAACATTATTGACATTGACATATAAAACAAATATATAAATAACTTTTAAAGGTATATATAAAAAATTTTATGCCTAAAATTATGAAAAAAATTATTTAAAAAATTATTCCCAATAAATGATTCTAGAAAATATGAAAAATTTATCTAGGATAATTGATGAGAGTTAGTAAAACATGTAAAAATTAAGGAAACGAACTGTTTAATTATCATTACAATATTATTGTTTAAAATCGCATTGTAATATGAGTAAAAAATAGTCATTTTTATAAAAAAGATATTTTTTATAAAAAAATAATTTTTTAGTGGATTATTTAATAGTATATAATAAAATATTATTTTGAGTTAACCTATTCATGTAATGATGAATTTAATTGATAAATAATATAACACAAGGAATGATGACTTGAGTTATCAACATTGATTATGGGAAACATAATATTTAAAAATGAATCTTTTGAAAATAGGATAATGTGTATTAAATGTTAAAAATATTATAATACTAACATATAAAATTAATTTTTAAAATTCACTAATATTATATGAAATAATATCAATTGAATGATTGTGACAAAAACGAATGAAAATTAGGATACTAAAAATCTATATAACTATCTAATAATATATTTAATAGTAAAATAATGAAAAGAAAATTAAATTTATTATTTTATCCTATTAGTTAAAAGGAAATAAATTATATAAAATTCATTGTATATTAAATCAATAAACCACCATATAAAGGTAACATGGTTCATGACATGTTACATGTCTCATGGAATCAGAAATGAGACCAAGAAAACCCTTTTCGCTTTGATAACACATTAATAAAACTTCTTTAAATGAGATGGATTATAATCAAACATAAAATGAAACAATTATATGATAATTTATGATATTATATCTCAAAATCATAGTATATACACAATAGAAATGTTAGTAGTTGTATATATCAATCATGTCTCAAATAGAGGAATTTGAGAAGAAAACCCACACCTCTATCATGATTCATTCAAAAATTGTATTGAATGTCCTTAATAATTAAATAAACTACACATATACATGATAAATAATCTTTATCCACCGTTTAAACATTTATACTCTTTAATTATATTCATTTAATATGTATATGTTCCTTAGTTTTTACTTATTATCAACATTGGGTGTATGTAATATATATAATTTTTGCTAGTTTCACAAAAATAGTGTTGGTATTAATTATTATTAAAAATTACATCAATAAACTATATTTAATGGTAAAATAATATATTTTCCATGATATTTTATAAATCTAATATTTCATTTTATGAATTTCTTAGCATCCATGTGGTTGAAATCGACGAGGAGCATATTTAAGTTTTTCTTAATGATTAAATGGGTATTTCTAAATTAAGGATTTAAATATTCCTATAACATAATTGTAAAAAATTAATTTCATATTATAATATATTATATAATCAAAATAATTTCTCATAGTCTTCCATTAGATAATTTCATAACATTGTTCAAGATTATGGTTAAATTGACCCAAACCTACACCTACAATGATTCATCGGCAATTATGAGGTGGATTAGTTATAAACTAAATATATGAGAAAAAATGATCCTATTTGGTGTATATTAGTGTGATATATTATTATATTAAATATTTAGAAGTATAATATAATTTATAAAATGTCATTAATTAGACAGAAGAGATCATTTTGTTCTCACTTTTCTTGTTTTAAATGATTGAATTAATGATAATAATATATTTATCATATCAATATGTGGTTATAATATTTTATATAAAATAATAAAAAGGATACCATTAACATAATATTTAACTGTTAATAAAATAATATTGTTGATTCTTATAAGGATGTGATGTAATGAAAATAGATAATCAAACATTCTATGAAGGTTGTAATCCACACATATGCATGATTGAGGATTTAATTTTCCATAGAGGGTGATAAATGGGTAAAATGGTTTATTGTTATAAAATAAGAAACATAAAATAAATAAAATAGTTATATTTTAAATTCCCCTTTTAAACTGTGATGTATGGTGGTTATATAAAAAATAACAAGATTTCTTATCGAGGTGGTATTCTGTAAAAAAACGAATGGAAATTTCCCTTTTCGTAATAAAAAATAGAAAAGGTGATTAATTATTATTCCGCTAAAAATATAAAATTAATAATATTTCTAGTACTGTAATTGCTCGGACCCTCCTGTTCCATTATTTTTCCAAAAGTGAGGCTCCACCAAAAGAGTGGCACCGTGAGGGTGAGAATGTGATGGTGACACCGTGACGGTGGAACCGTGACGGTGGCACCGTGAGGGTGAGACCATGACGGTGACCCCTGACGGTGGATCCGTGACGGTGACACCGTGAGGGTGAGACCGTGTTGGTGGAACCATGACGGTGGCACGGTGATGGGGACACGGTGACGGTGACACCGTGACGCTGGAACAGTGACAATGGAACCGTGACGGTGGCACCGTGAGGGTGACACCGTGACGGTGACACCATGAGGGTGACACCATGACCCCTCACCGAGTACCTGTCTTTTCCGCTCCCACAACGTAAATTTTGACATAAATAAATTCTATTACTCTTTCTAAAACCACTTAAAGCCCATAATTAATTCCTAAATATCCTAAGAATCCTCCCCGATGGGGGATATTAAATAACACCTTATTATCATCGTGTGTAACTTCCCAACCGCATGGTCAACCCACGACCCCCGCTCACACGGTTTCGCGTTCTTATCTCAACCGTCCATGACCCTTATAAACTTAAGGGATAGGAATGGTTTCTTCTTTCCTCGATCACAGCTTTTCATGAACATCTTTTGCTGCATCGGGCGAGCCGCATCGTTATCCGTAATGTTCTTCGCCCGGCCTAAGCATCGATCGTCTATCAATAAGTAGGGAATTTCACCTTCACCTCTCTCTTTTGTGTATCATGCGGGGTGGGTGTGCTTTTGAATCCGTAGAATTGGATAATCCAGACCAAATAAAGATAATAAATGGATTCTATAAAGAAATAAGAGGGGGATATGATCGTTGACGCTGTTTTATAATATGATCTCCTTTATGAGTTTTGTTGGCTTATGCCTTCAGAATATTGTGGCCGTTGGTGGTCGTTATCTGTGAACTAATGAACTCGCGTTGTGTTTAAAATGGATTGTTTTGAAATCATAAACTCTTGATGTGAAAAGTAAATTGGTTAATCACGTATACCAGGCTGAATAAATTGAAAGCACCAAGATCAATCCTTCTATGATAAACCCCGGTAAAGCACACGAAAATTGAATCATGGAGTGTGTAAAATCTTTTATATACGAAAATACCGGAATGACCCTACTTACTGTTGATGGTGGTGGTTTGGTTGTTTTCTTTCACTAGACGATTATTGGAAATGTGGGAGGGGATGGGATCCCCAGATTTTATTCTCTCGGTGGTTGTGAAATTGGGGATGGGGTCCCCTGTTGTTATGGATTCAGTGTTTATGAGTTTTGAACTTGTTGGTTGTCTTGTTTATATCATGAATTGGGATGGGATCCTCTGTTGATGAAAAACCTTTTTGGGGGATGGGATACAGGGCAGTTTATCGGGGTTGTCTGGTTCTAGTACTTCAACGGTTCTCACTTTTCCATAGTTGTTGTGACTTTACAAGAGAATCGAGAGTGGATGCTTAGTTGACATTTGGATGGTTTATTTTCCTTGGTTATTCTTATAGTTTAGTTACCCAGTAGTTCATAAACTTATTTGAACATTATCAACGAACATGAAACAAATAATGGGATAAATTGTGTTTGTTGGCGAGAGTTGTGACCCGGACTTGAGCTCTGTTGTGATCTTTAGGCTGTCTGAAGAAAAACCTAACATTGGTCGAGTTCTTGTTACCTATGTATATAATTTTAGTTTTGTTTTTCTTATTCGCGCCCCACCTAAGTTGAGCACATAGTGACGAACACCCCCATTTCATGGGGGAGGGTGTTTTTCCCAACACTATTCATAGTGGCTGGTTATTAGGTACTTTTATGCTACCTTTCCGGGATAGCCCATGTTTCTTTGGGCAGGATGTGATGGCCTGAGGTCCATTATTATCCCAAGAACCTCCGGGCGGGGTAGTGTGGTGGTTGCCCAGGTGTGTACGGTAGGTGGTTTCCCAAGTGTCTTCAAGTTGAGGTCCAGGTGTCTTCAGGCATGGCAGTGGATTTTCTAGCCCAGGTGTCTTCGTGTGTGGTGGTGGTTGTTCTGGCCAAGGTGTTTGCAGGCATGGTTACATGTGATTGTTGTGGCCCTGGTGTTTTCGGGTGGGATTTGGTAGTGGGACTACGTGTGGTTGTGGCCCAGGTGTGTGCGGGCGGGTGTGGCAGTAGGACTACGGTGAGAATGGCGGGATTGGTCTGATGCGTAGGATGTCTCAATAACCTATGGGAAAGTGGCGCGGGGTACCCAAACATCGATGTGCTCTGATTATATATATTACTTGACTTTCGTTATTTGGGGATTGTGCCTTGGTGAGGTTTCGGTGGATATTTTACCATGATAGGTGTTTGGTTTACTCCTTTTCCCATGGGACTTTAGTACTTTCCCCCAGTTGTGCCTGAGAGTCTTTTTTTTCCATACTGAGTGTACTTGTTTGCTCACCCTATGTATATAAAACTACTTTCAAGTTTCCAGGAGGACTTTGGGGATCGAGCAGGACCATACTAGCTTGGACCATTGGGGCAGTTGCAGTTCCTACTTTTCTTCTTTGGTACTTACCATTGTAGTCACCTTTTGTACCTTGTGGCTTTTACTTTTGGAACATGCATGTGGGAATGGTTTACTTTTGGTATTATTTTTCTTTTACCTTGGTATTGTTGAGTTTCATCATCTTATCTCCCAATCCTATAAAACAAAAAGGGGTAATGCCTTCCATTTGTGAGAAATTTCTATACCCTTGGTGCTAGTCGCCACTCCGGGACCTATTGAAGGCAGGTCTCGGGGGTCATTATCTCTCCTTAAACATAATGAAAGAAGGGTTTGGAAATCTGCTGACCCTCCCCTCCATTTGGTGAAGGCAGGTCGTGACAGAATGGTATCAGAGTAGGTTGGTGATTGAGGGATATGATGGCATCTGGATTTAGGCATAGTGAGGAATGCATGGGATGGTAGGGAAACAATGTTGGGTGACCTCGTTGCATGAATTAGGCTAGGGAAGATCGGCTAGGACACGGGATTCTAGGGCCCCCCGTTATCTGACACAAGGACTCTGTACCTAACTAACAACCAAGTGATGCTGTGTTGATTGTAGGGTAAAGACCCTAGGAAAGGTACATGCATCATAATGACTTGTGTTCTCGTGTATCTGGGGTGTTTTGGGAATTATGAATAAACGAAAAGTTTAAGAAGTTTTAAAGACAATAATCTGCACTACATGGGCTTAGGCATTCCTTGTTTACGTTTTTGCTGTGGAACCTAGAAGGTGACCGAGTGTGGTATAGATGATCGAGGCCCTGCAGACTCCCTTGGCCGATCACTAGAGAGCTGACCGAGAAGAGGAGGATGACCAGTGGCAGTGGAATCTACGGGCCTTCCAGCGAAAGACCCTCGAGTAGTATGAGGGAACCAACTCTGACATAAACACGGAAGGCTGGCTAGAGGATCTAGTTATATCATTTGGCTTGATTCGGGCCTCAACCGAGTACTAGGTTCCTCTAGCTGTCAGCCATATGCGGGGAGCGGCGCGTCAGTGGTGGACGCTTTACCTTGGGGAGAGGAGAGATGCTATGGTGGCTTGGGCGGATTTCAAGAGGGAGTTTCGGGCAGAATTCCTCACTTCAATGATGAAGGTGGAAAAGACACATGAGCCACATTCACTCCAAGAGGGGATTATATATGGTTGGGAGCTAGGGATCAAGTTCAAGGACCTCATATGTTTTTCTCTGGACCACTTTCCCGATGAGGAGTCTCGACAATGACGTTTGGAGGAGGAGCTCCGACCCTCCCTCCAATATGATGTTACCCCCTTTACCTTGTCGACGTACTTGGAGGTCCAGATGAAGGCTGAAATGGTGGAGGGAATTCACGCTCTAGGAGGTGTGTCATGAGAGGGGAGCCAGCTGGGACCATCGAATGAGAAGGCCATCGGCCCCAGGCCTCTAGCGTCAGGACCCTCCAGGTTCCGACCCGCAGGGACCAGGCCGCAACAGTTTCAGTTTCGATCCCCTGGTACTCACCATTTTTACATGGGCCCTGAACTACGGTGCTTCATCTGTGGGAGCCTTGGATATCTCTGGAGTCTGTGCCCAGACTGGGTACAGTACGGCGGTGGCGGACGTCCCCAGCGCCCACCCCAGCAACAGCTTCCAGCCTGGCCTTTCCAGCAGTATCAGCAGGGACAGCGAGCTCCCAGTCCTCCGAGGACAGACGTAGGAGGAGGAGGCTAGCCTCAGGGGCCTGGACCAGGGCGTGGTCATGTAGGTGGCCGAAAACCGAGGAGCAGAGGAGCTGTGCATGGATAGCTACACACCGTGGAGGCAGCAGTTCCTCCAGTTCCAGAGGTTGTTCGAGGTACGATCAGTTTGATTAGCACTCTTTCTTATGCCTTGTTTGATACCGAAGCTTCACACTTTTTTGTTGCACCCAGTCTAGCCCGTGCCTTAGGTCTAGATGCCGAGAGACTTCTAGTTCCCCTGGTGTTGAGCACACCATTCAGAGGTCAAACTGACTTGTTGTTTGTTTTTGGAGGATGTAGACTGATGATAGGGCTACATCAGTCGGTAAGGTATCTTCATATTCTACAGATACAACCATACGATGTCGTCCTAGGCATCGAATGTCTATTATCTGTGTGCACCGTCATCGAATTTTTCCAAAGAAGGGTCGTGTTCTCAGACTTGTGAGGATGGCGTGTTACCTTCACCTGCGTGAAGAGAGGTCAGAAGGGCAGCAGGCGAGAGGAACCCCTCCTCTCCTTGTTAGCCGAGCTGTCAGTAGAGTCAGTAGATGCTGAGATGGTGGGGATGCTAGAGGTTGTCCATGAGTTTATGGACATCTTTACTGAGGAGGTGATGACTCTACCCCCTCGACGTGTTGTCTAGTTCGGGATAGACATGCAGCCCGACGCTCCTTCGATCCTGATGGCTCCTTACAGGATGGAACCTTCAGAGCTACGGGAGTTGCGGATCCAGATTGACGATCTGATAAAGAGGGGTTATGTTTGGCCGACTGTGTCACCATGGGGTGCTCCTGTCTTATTATCAAAGAAGGTAGATGGTGGTCTCAGATTTTTCATAGACTACAGGAGGCTAAATCAGGTGACGATCCAAAATCGCTACCCTCTTCTGAGGATAGACGATCTTTTCGACCAGCTAAAAGGGGCAGGATGATTCTCAACGATCGACCTGCGGTCTGGGTACCACCAGCTGAGAGTAACTGAGAGTGATATACTGAAGATGTCCTTAAGGTGCAGATATGGACACTTCGAGTTCGTAGTCATGCCCTTCGTTGTAACGAACGCCCTGACTGTTTTCATGGGGCTTATGAACTCCATCTTCTGGGAGTACCTAGATCGGTTCGTAGTTGTGTTCATCGACAACATCCTGATATATTCGAGATCAGAGGATGACCATGTGGAGCACCTGATGATGGTTTTGGAGGTCCTCTGACAGCACCAACTCTATGGTAAGTTGTCAAAATGCATGTTCTGGACACGAGAAGTGCACTTCCTCGGACACGTGGTGTCTGAGCGGGAGGTAGCGGTGGACCCATCAAAGGTTGAGGCAGTTGTTTCATGGGAAGAACCAAAGAATGTGGCAGAAGACCGTAGTTTCCTTGGGGTGGGAGGATACTATCGGAGGTTCGTACCCATCTTCTATCGAGTAGCATCACCTTTGACAGCCCTGACCAAGAAAGACTAGGTTTTCATGTGGAGTGAGTAGTGCGAGTCAGCCTTTAGCTATTTGAAAGAGAAGTTGGTTAGTGCCCCTGTGTTGAGACTACTAGAAGAAGGGGCGGCTTATGAGGTGTTCTGTGATGCATAAGGACAGGTCCTGTGATGTGTGTAGATGCAGTGACAAGGGGTGATATCTTATGGGTCTAGGAAGCTACGCCCCCATGACCGTCATTACGCCACCCATGACCTGGAGCTTGCAGTAGTCATTTTTTCGCTAAAGTTATGGCGGCACTACCTCATCAAGGAATGCTTTGTGGTCTTCACGGATCACAAAATCTTGAGGTATATCTTCTCCTAGCAGGACTTAAACATGCGACAACGGAGTTGGGTGGAGTTCATCCAAGATTATGACTTCGAGATCTCTTATACTGAGTGCAAGGTAAATGTAGTGGCCGATACCTTGATCAAGAAGACATAGAAGGATGCGGTCTGAGAGTCGGCGGATGCCTGGGAAGTGATGGAGGAGTTGGCTGCCTTACACCTGGATGTGAGGATAGATGGTGGTAGAGGTTGCCTATATCAGATGACAGTGCAGTATTCTCTGTTGCAGCAAGTGGAGGAGTCTTAGTGGGGAGACCTATAGTGAGAAGTGATGCATTACCGAGTTGACCATGGCAATGCTCCGGAAGGATGGATAGAGGATGGTCAGAACCATATGCTTTTCCAGGGAAGGTTTTTTGATCTAGTAGTGATGCGCAGAAAGGTTCTCAGTGAGTTCCACAACTCACCATGTGTAGTACACCCAGGAGTTTCCAGGATGTACCAGGGACTGATGAGACAGTTTTGGTGGCCCGGAGTGAAGCGAGTAGTGGTAGAGTTTGTGTCCAAGTGCATAGTGTGTCAGCAAGTGATGGCTGAACACTGAGTTCGAGGCAGCCTATTGCAGTCTCTTGATGTCCCCGAGTGGAAGTGGGATGAAATCTCGATGGATTTCATCACCGGACTTCCCATGTTCCAAGGGGAATACGACGCCATCTGGGTGGTAGTGGACCGGTTAATGAAATCGTCCCACTTTCTTGCGATTAGGGAGTCAAGTATCGTGGATGCTTTGGCACGAATGTATGTGGATGAGGTGGTGCGGTTGCATGGAGTCCCAAGTTCTATAGTCTCGGATAGGGATGCACGGTTTACCTCACGGGTCTGGAAAGGATTACAACATGATTTTGGCACATAGTTATGCCTTAGCACTGCTTTCCATCCCCAGACAGATGGACATACATAGCACACCATCCAGAACATGGAGGATATGTTGCGGGCATGTGTTCTAGACTCAGGAGTATCATGGGTGTGACACTATCCCTGGTAGAGTTCACCTACAACAATAGCTATCACTCTACCATTGGTATGGCCCCGTTTGAAGCCTTGTACGGGAGGCCCTTCCGTTCACCTATGTGTTGGGCCGAAGTGGGAGAGGCAGGCATCCTTGGCCCGGAGGTGGTGCAGAGCACGACAGAGAAGGTTCATCTTATATGGGAAAGGATAATGGCGGCCCAGGACCGACAGAAGTCGTATGACGATACCAGGAGGAGGCCCTTAGAGTTTGAGGTTGGAGACCACGTGTTCTTGAAGGTCTCCCCTCGGCATGGGTAGCAGAGGCTAGACAAGGGGAGTAAGCTTTCTCCCAGGTTCATCGGACCATTCGAAGTGTTGTGGAGGGTCGACGAAGTGTCTTATCAGCAAGTGTTAGAACCACCGCTACTGAGGATACATGATGTCTTTCATGTGTCCCAGCTCCGTCGGTATCTGCACGACGATTCGCACATCCTTGATTGGGGTGAGCTAGACATCGAGGACGACATGACCTTTGTGGAGAGACCTGTGATGATCGAGGATCGCAATGATAAGGTGCTTTGTGGGCTAACCATTCTGTTGTTTTGTGTGTTGTGGAGGCATGGTGGGCTTGAGGAGAGTACATGGGAGAGGGAAGCACAGATGCATACCCAGTACCTTGAGTTGTTTTCAGTTTTGTTCCTTCTTGTACCTATTGTGGTAGAACTTTTTTTCTTTTTGGCTATGAAATGTACTGGGTTTCTTTCCTCTGAATGAGTGTGAAGAGCCCTGACTATGGGGGAGGATAGAACCCTCCCCCCTAATCAAGACGCATTAAGGTGGATGTGATTAAACCCGTGCGGGTGAGTCAGTTCCGCCCATAGAGGATAATATCTTGACATGGGGGAGGGGACTCCCCAAACCACATGCATGGGTAGTTTGGCATGGTATGTTTCTTGGTTCCTGTCAGGGAAGTGTTTTTAGATAGCATGAGTTCACTTTTAAGAGGTATCTTTCTAGGTGGTTGTTCGGACCCACGCTTTCCTTCTTGGTTTATTTTGATTCTCAAGGATGTGAATCATTTAAGAGGTATCTAATGTAATGGCTCAGACCCTCCTTTCCCATTACATTGCCAAAAGTGAGGATCCACCAAAATAGTGGCACTGTGAGGGTGAAACCGTGACAGTGGCACCGTGATGGTGGAACCATGACGGTGGCACCGTGAGGGTGAGACCGTGACGGTGACACTGTGACGATAGAACAGTGACGATGGAACCGTGACAGTGGCACCTTGAGGGTTACACCATGAGGGTGACACTATGACCCCTTTCCGAGTAACTGACTCTTCCACTCCCACAACGTAAGTTTTGACGTAAATTAATTCTTTTACTCCTTTTAAAACCACTTAATGCCCATAATTAATTCCTTAAAATCCCAACAAACCTCCCCGATGGGGGATATTAAATAACACCTTAATATCATCATGTGTAACTTCCCAACCGCATGGTCAACCCATGACCCCTGCACACGCAGTTTCGCGTTCTTATCTCAACTGTCTGTGGCCCATATAAACTAAAGGGTTAGGCATGGTTTCTTCTTTCCTCGATCGCGGCTTTTCACGAACAGCTTTTGGTGCATCAGGCGAGCCGCATCGTTATCCGTAAAGTTTCGCACCAGGCCTAAGGGTTGATCATCTATCAACAAGTAGGGAATATCTCATTCACCTCTCTCTTTTGGGTATCATGCGGGGTGGGCATGATTTTGACTTCGTAGAATTGGATAATCCAAACCTAATAAAGATAATGAATGGATTCTATAATAAAGAAGTGGGGTCTGTGATCATTGATGCTGTTTTATATTATAATCTCCTTTCTGAGTTGTGTTGGCTTACACCTTCTGAAAATCGAGGCCGTTGGTGGTACTTTTCTGTGCACTAATGAACCCTCATAGTGTTTTAAATGGCTTGTTTTGAAATCATAAACTCATGCTGTGAAAAGTAAATTGGTTAATCACGTATACCCACCTGAATAAATTGAAAGCACCAGGATCAATCCTTCTGTGATAACCCCTAGAAAAGCACACAGAAATTGAATCATGGAGCATGTAAAATCATTTAAATCATAAAATACTGGCATGACCCTACTTAGTGTCGGTGGTGGTGGTTTGGTTGTTTTCATTCATGATCCGATTAGTGGAAATGTGGGAGGGGATGGGATCCCCTATTTTTATAGTCTCGGTCATTATGAAATTGGGGATGGGATCCCCTATTTTTATGGATTTAGTGTTTGTGAGTTTTGAGACCAGGTGGTTACCTTGTTTATATCACTAATTGGGGTGGGATCCTCTGTTGATGAAAAACCACTTTGGGGGAGGGGACACGTGGCAGTGTCTCAGGGTTGTCTGGTTCTAGTACTTCGAGGGTTCTCACTTTTCCTTTGTTGTTTTAACTTTACAAGAGACCCATGTGTGGATGATTAGTTGACGTTTGGCTAGTTTCTTTTTTTTGGTTATTCTTATAGTTTAGTTTCCTAGTAGTGCATAAACTTATTTGAACATTATCCCTGAACATGAAACCAAGAATGGGAAAAATGGGCTTTATTGGCGAGGGTTGTGACTCGGACTTCAGCAATGTTGTGATCTGTAGGCTGTTTGAAGAAAAAACTTATCTTTGGGTCAGTGATTGTTACCTATGTATATAATTGTAGTTCTGTGTTTCTTATTCGCGCCCCACCCATGTTGAGCACTTAGTGACGAACACCCCCATTTCATGGGGGAGGGTGTTTTTCCAAACACTATTCATAGTGGCTGGTTATTAGATCCTTTTCTTCTCCCATTCCCGGATAGCCCAATTTTCTTCGGGCAGGCTGTGATGGCCTGAGGTCCATTATTATCCCAAGAACCTTCGGGCAGGGTAGTGTGGTGGTTGTCCAGGTATGTGCGGCAGGTGGTTTCCCAAGTGTCTTCGGGATGAGGCTCAAGTGTCTTCGAGCGTGGAAATGGATTTTCTAGCCCAGGTGTCTTCGAGCATGGTGGTGGTTGTTCTGGACGAGGTGTTTGCAGGCGTGGTTACATGTGATAGTTGTGGCCCAGGTGTTTGCGGGTGGGATTCGGTAGTGGGTCTGCGTGCGGTTGTGGCCCAGGTGTGTGCGGGCGGGTGTTGCAGTGGGACTGCGGTGAGAGTGGCGGGATTGGTCTGATGCGTAAGATCTCTCAATAACCAGTGGGAAAGTGGCACGGGGTACCCAAACATCGATGATCTCTGATTATATATATTACATGACTTGCGTTATTTGGGGAGTTTGCCTTGG
Organism: Viscum album; assembly: GCA_963277665.1. Classification (NCBI taxonomy): domain Eukaryota; kingdom Viridiplantae; phylum Streptophyta; class Magnoliopsida; order Santalales; family Viscaceae; genus Viscum; species Viscum album. Next base: position 1,631,014,571 of record OY728159.1, read on the forward strand.
TGATGCTTTGGTGGATAATTTACCATGATAGGTGTTTGGCTTACTCCTTTTCTCACAGGACTTTAGTACGTCCCCCCACTTGTGCACGAGAGTCTTTGGATTTCCCTACCGTGTGTACATGTATGCTCACCCTATGTATATAAAACTACTTTCATGTTTCTAGGAGGACTTCGGGGATCACACATGACCATACTAGCTCGGACCTTTGGGGTATTTGTTGTTGCTGCTTTTCTTCTTTGGTACTTACCTTTTTAGTAACCTTTTGTACCTTGTGGCTTTTAAATTTGGAACATTCATGTGGGAATACTTCACGTTTGGATTTACATCCCTTTTACCTTGGTGTTGTTGAGTTTCATCATCTAATCTCCCAATCCTATAAAACAAAAAGGTGTAATGCCTTCCATTTGTGAGAAATTTCTATACCCTTGGTGCTAGGCGCCACTCTGGGACCTATTGATGGAGGGTCTCGGGGGTCATTATCTCTACATCAACATAAAGAAGCAAGGGCCTGGAAATCTGCTGACCGTCCACTCCTTTTGGTGAAGGCGGGTCGTGAAAAGTACAAATTTCGTTACAAATTTAGTTGAAAATATATATTTTATAAGATAAATAGAAATTAAATTTTAAAGTAAATATAAATACATTGTTTAAGCACTTCAATATATCAATAGAATATCCCATGAATTAGATGAAATATTATTATATATAATAGTTAAAAACATGATGTATTTATATATTACCCTTGGGGAAGGAAAAATGGATGTTTTTTAGGAGTAATACTAATTTCATGGACTACAATTAAGGGTAGGATAGAGGCCCCTTTTAAAAAATTTGAGAATACAATTTATATATATATATTTCTATTTTATATAAAGTATGAACATGTAAAACATTTAAACTAGATCTACTAGTTAACATAAAATTTATTTAAGAATAAATAAGGTTGATCCACACCTCATACACTCAATTTTATACATGTTTTTATTATTTTTCAGGCACATAACCCCTTGCATTATTACTTCTATTATTTTATCTTTTACCATGTTAACTATTTTTTACCTATGAAATATTAACATTTCTTCATAAATATAAAGGGTAAATATTAGATAATTATCACCCAGTAATTTTAAATTTTAAATCAATTTCGTTCTAATAATTTTATAAGGGTGCAAAAAATAATTTGAAGAAAAATGTATAATGTATTAAATATTATATAGGAGAAAATATTACCAATTTTTTAAAATATAAAATATGGGTTTGTAAAATAGGATAGCCTTTTTAAAAATATAATTTCATTTATAAAATTCATATTTATTCTTAAAAAATGGTTTTATAAATTTCCAATTCATTTTTATCAATTAATAATGTCGTAAGTGTAATTTTATTTGTAAAAATGGTATTATTCAAAATTCAACTAAAAATAATTCTATTTAGATAAATCTCCAAATTTAATCAAAATATTACGTTATTTTGATTATTCATAAAATCATTTAAATTTTGTCAAAATAAATTTATAAAATTTTGTAAATAAATATTTCTTTAAAATCCCAAAAAATGCTTGGAAACATTCTAATTAGAAAAAAAATATTTTTAAAAATGTGAGTTATCATTTATTGTTATTTTTAATAACTTTATAATTAGTTGGATTTTTCTATTATTCATATTATCAAAATATACTTTTATGATATCAAAAATATATGCATGGTTTATTGAAATAAAAAATAAATTTTAGAAAAACTATATTTAAGAAGAAATTTAATTGCATAGTTTTTTAGATGAACTAATATAATGTAATATATTTTAAATATAGAAATTATTTTCATTCTATACGCATTTCATAATTTTTTCACTGTTTTTAATTCTGACTCAATCAAAAACTAATATTTTATAGTTATAATTAATATATATATTTTTTAAAAATATATTGAGTATTCATTTTAGTTTGGTTTTTCATGTAGTGAAATCTACCAAGAACAATGATTTATTTGGGGTTATTAAAGTTATAATAATTTGGGGTGGTATAACCCCCTCTTAAATAAATTTCATCCTCATAATCTGAATCAAAATTTTATATTAATATCTATAGGGAACTTTTATTTAACAATAAACTTTAATACAATAATGGGGTTATTTATTATGTTGAATGATATTTATTTGTATGTAAAATCATTGTTAGAACATTGGAAAGGGAGATAACACATACCTAATTTAACCTATATTTATAATAAGTGAAAAATATTTTTATGCATATGGAATATATTACCTAAATCCTTGAAAATGATTTGTATTATTATCATACCACTGTGGGTTTTTATTTGTAACTCGATGTCTAGTAGTTGGTGAAAAAATACAAGACATGTGATGTAACACCCCAAGCTTCTACGGTACGTTTCCCTTTGAATAATGCGATAGCGTGTGTTGTACGCAACCTCGAGTTCTAACACACACCACAACTAATTAAACTAGCCGTTGTGAATAGTAATACCTAATTTTTGAAATTATATATATTTTATATTTGAAAATGGACTTCATTTTTGGACTCGGAATATCGAATTTAGCCTAAGGTGAAATTTTGGTACTTTTCGGATAACTTTCATATTTTGATGAATAGTGAAAATTACTAAATTTTAATTAAAAACAACTTTTTTAATGAAAATAATTAATAGTGATAAATTATGAATTTTAGTAGTTTTAAAGTATATTTAGAATATATTTTTACCATTTAATATAATTTTGGTCATTGGACATAATTTTACAATTAAACCGAATATAAACAAGTGTCAATCTTTTGATAGTTATTATCTCTTAAAAACACGCTTTTTGTTTTGACATCGGGAATTAATTTTAAATTAATTTCTGCCACTTATGTGTTTTGAATTTAGGAAAATGGATTCCATATTTGGAATCAGGATGTTCAAATTGTGTAAATAGGTAACTTTTATTTTTAGACATTTTGAATAATTACTGCGGTAAATATTTTATTTACCATGGTTAAGGGTAAATCCGGTAAATAAGGGTTAAAAAATAATATTATAATAATACTAAATTACCCTAAAAACGTGTCTTAACCCTATTGGTTGATAGATGGTCGACCATGGACATCTTTGTGTCAATTTTGGGACCCCATGGATCCACTTGTAAGTGATAATGACACTTTATTTTAATTTAGTTAAAATGAATACAAAAATGACACAAGCATATATCTTTTAGAACAACAATTTTTACATAGGGTTATATATGTTGGATTTTAGATTATAAATATTCATTAGAAATATAAAAAGATTTCCTACATAATGATATTTTATTTATAATTTTTAGACATTAAATAATTTATTTTATTTATGACACAATGATGATGCAGTAATTACAATAATAGTGAAAAATTAAAATAATTGATATTATAAATACCCAAATAAATATAATATGAAACTTTTAATGAATTAAACTAATTTTCTAGGCTAATATGATATATTAGGATTGATTTAATGGACTTTGTTCGAAGTAATCAATCTGTTATGAGTTTCACAAAAATCAACTATTGAATAGTGTCAAAATTGACATAAAAGAGTTCTTAAAACAAATATTATATTATTAATTGATATTAAATTCCTAAAAATCTAAGGTTCGGCCAAGGGACTTATATTATGATAGTTTAATCATTAATGGACCACTTGGGGGTCTCTTGGATGTATATAGTAAGTTTATTAACCATATTATATAAAAATACAAAGAGACATTGTAAAAGTGAAACTAATTAACTTAGAGTTAATACTTAAAGATAAGGTTAATATAAGTACCCAAACCTGTCTAAATTATATTGGTTGAGTGGTTTTCGACCTATCCCCACCTTAACCTTTGAATAATAAGCTTTGGAGCCATTATAAACCGAATATGGATTTATTATAAATTAATATTTCTAGCTTTTCCAAAGGTGCCCCTCACCCCTCTTATAAAAGGGCACTCCTCCTTCTCATTTCTTCACACCTTCAAAGCCTTTTGGTTCGGCCAAACTCTGCCCAAATAATCTCCCATCATCCCTCACTACAACCTAGAGGCCTTAGTTTGATCAGAAAGCCAACCTAAGGAGCCCTTTTGATCAAATCAAAAGGAAGAACCCGAAGAAGAGGTAATGATTTCACCACCCTTTTCTAAGTTCATTTCTTCTTCCACTTCTTCTTCCTTTGTTCTTACCATTCTAAAATAATAACTCCAGTATCTCACATATACTGTGATGTTATTATAAGTATGGTACAACCATATTCAGTATTCTATCCACCCTTTGAATAACATGTCACCATACGTGCGTACGTACGGCTTACCGTCTCCACGTCGTGGTGTAATTGTTATTCAATATAATATTATTTGGATGGGTATAATAATGATGTGTAACTCATGTAAATAATAAATATAACATGTTAATGATTTTGTATATATGATATACCATTCATTTATATATTATTTTAATATCAAAAGAATGATATTGTCGCTCGTGCGTACGCACGGACTACCGTCTCCACGAACGCGATGAGATTCATTCTCCATCGTATCCATTCAAGTATAATTATCATTTTATGATTTAAAAATGATGTTTAAGGACTTGATATCATTCTAGATATGAATAAGATACAACAAACATGGCTTATGTAACAAAACATATAAAAGAAAATGAGTAAGTTAACACCCGAAACGATGATAATTCTAAGATATTATTAATAAATCAATGTTAAAAGATCATATATGATATCATATTAATATATATGATTCTTGTATAATTTAATAACAATTATTTCACCATTATACAGGAGGTTAACCTACCCCAACCAACGAAAAGTACAAGGTAAGGGTTATTTCACAATCTCTTCATTATTCGAGGTTGTTTATACGTAATAATCTACTGGGATCTCTTTATCATCCACATCCATGTTTCTTAAAAATGTATTTCAAAACATTTTTACTATTTACAAGAATATGGGTTAAAGTCATTTATACCCTTGTTTGACTTTTTATTAGAGGTTTATAAAGGAATCTTTCCATCGTTTTCAAAACAAGGTCCTTTTTAACCTTTTCGACAGAATTGAGGTAAGAATGTTTTTTTTAACTTATACGGCGAGTGCGGTTATTTTCCGCCGTTATAAAATCGTCGAAGCTTTCCATACAAGCTTATAAGAATATTTTCAAAGAAAATGTTTTATTTTATATGGATCTTAAATGATTTCAAAATAAAAGGAGATACTTCTTTAAAAAGAATTTTGATTTCATCTATGTCAACATCCTTTGATGGATTTTATGATTATTTGAAGTTGATTTATTATGATACAAAACTTCTATATTGTATTGAAGGTTTTGTGATATGTTTGACTGTGGATGTGCTATTTTTATACCATTCATAGTTTATGGTGAAATTATTGACATTTCGTATGCTAGTTTTAATACGAATGTTTATGTTATGTTTAAACCTTTTCATATGGGAATGCATTGGACTTAATAAGTGACGGGTGGAGCCCGCTATAGCTCCTCGATGCATCGGTAGGTCTCATGAGACAAACTAGTGTCTTGGCACAAGGCCTTGACAAAATCTTATTTGTAGTCTTGGCACGAGGCCTTGGCTATGTGGTTATGATAGTCTGGCATTATGCATTCCAACATTATGAAAGTGGTTATTGATATTGCATGTGATTATTCGATTAGTAGAATATCCATGTGAACAAGTAAATGGCATTATTTCATTTTACTTTTTCCATACTATGTTGAAGTTCAATTTTAAAAGGCTTTTGTTTTAGTTATACATTTCCTTAAATGTTTATTCTTATTTATGAAAGTTTCCACTTTATTGTTATCCTTACTGGGCATTTGAGCTCACCCCTTTTTTTATGTTTTATTTTTCCCAGTATGTGAAGAATTAAGTTATGAATGACCTGCAGGGATTTTATGAGGGGTTAATAGTGTGGATTGGGGAAACATTATGTTGTTGTATTAGTTTTTCATTTTATGATGTAATGTAAAACTTATGAATATATCTAGTGTTTCCAAGGCTACTAAACCAATCGGTCTTTCGAGATTTGATCTTTCTTGTGATCATGCCAATGTTATGTAATTAATGCACCGACTCTGGGTAGCTGGGGTCGGGGCGTTACAGTTGGTATCAGAGGAAGTTTAGTACAAACCTTGGAAGCTAGATTTAGATAAACTCTGATAAGAGAACATAGACCTAAGATGAACTTTGAGGATTAGTATAGAAGAACTTCCTAGAATTTTGGTATTGTAGAGACTTTGTGAGTTTTCCGAGCAATACATCCCTGTCTGGATACGAGCAGGTAGAGGCGGCTCTGGCACAGATGTACCTAGGGGTAAAACCTGAAAACACCGCTTTGAGCTAGACTCGAACGGGAACTGGTGCACGACAACGGGCCTTGCTGCACTCTTGGTTACGACACTCCCGGGGGATATGCTTAGGATAACTCTCACTTTCTTTACAAATCATTATGAAGGGTTTATGAGTATATACTTCCTCAAAGAAAACATATTTATGATTATGGATTATATCCATAGATAGTTCAATTTATGTTTAGTGTTTTATAAGTATGGGATTATGTATTTTGATGCATAAACTGATCTAGTTTATGCCATTTTTTTAGAAATGGCGCCTAGTGGAAGAAATGGAAACCGTATCAATGCACGCACTCCATGTAGGGATTGCCCTCCTGCTCAAGATAATTATAGTGGGGCTGGTGATGCAACTGGTGCTGATCAGCTAATCACCGTACTGGGACAACTTACTCAGGTTATGAATAATAACCTTACCCGTATGGAGCACCCTGATCTGTAGCGTGGAGGATCAATGTTAGATCGATTCATGAGACAACAACCACCAACGTTCAATGGGAGTACAAATCCCTTAGTAGCTGAGCAATGGATATTTCTCCTAGAGAAAATATTTCAGGTTTTGGGGAGTAGTGAAAGGGAAAAAGTTACCATGGCAGTTTACCGCCTCACTGGAGATGCTGATCAATGGTGGTCATTGATTCAAAACATGAAGGAAGATGATGAAGTATCAAACATGGAATGGAGGGAGTTCAAAGATCTGTTTTTAGAAAAATACTTTCCTCGCGACCATCGAGCAGATATGGAAAGACAATTTCTGAGTCTGAGACAAAAGGAGGATGAGAATGTCACAAAGTATGAGGCTAACTTTACAAGGTTAGCGAGGTATGCTGGAGATTATATTCGCAACCCAAGAAGTAAGATTGATCGTTTCTTTGATGGGTTAAAACCATTTCTCTGTCGAGCATTAGTCTCACAATCCTTTTCGTCGTACGAAGACATTGTCTCATGTGCTATCAAGACCGAAAAAGAATTCTCTATGTCTTATGACTTTAAAGCGAAGCAAGAGAAGAAGAGACCTTCTGATCAATCTGGGAATGGAAATAAGGGGAAGAAGGGAAAGGTTGAATATCCATCTTGTGGTAAATGCGGGAAGAAACATCCTGGTACTTGCTTGAAGGGAATGGGAGTCTGTTACAAGTGTGGTGAAAAAGGCCACCAAGCTCATGATTGCAAGGGGAAGAAGGAAGCTACCAACGTTCAGTGCTACAATTGTTGGGAGATGGGGCATTATGCAAATGCATGTCCTAAGCGTCAGGAGAACTTACCTCAGAAAAGGCCAAGGGATCAAGGCCAGGCTTATGCTATCACTACTGCTGAGGTAGATGCTCCGAAAGATGTGGTGGCAGGTAATTTAATGGTTTCCTCAAGTTTAGCAAATGCATTATTTGATTCTGGATCATCGCATTGTTTCATATCTTCCCAGTTTGCTAAGAAAATTAGATATTTCCAATTTGATTTAATAAGGGAGTTGTCAGTTAAAACTCCTAAGGGAAGTATCGTTGCAACAAAGTTTTGTGAATCAGTCCCCATTAGAGCACATAAATTTTCTTTATCTGCTGACCTCATCGTCATACCTATGATTGAGTTTGATATAATCCTCGGTATGGACTGGCTTTCGGACTATGATGCGAAGATTTATTGTAAGAAGAAAGAGGTTACGATTCTTGATGATAATGATAAGGAGCACCTTATTTTTAGAGCAGAATCTTCACCACCTAATTCTTATTTAGATCCACCCCCAGTAGCTCAACTTAATTCAATTATTGGGGAGGAAGAGAATGAAATAACTGTCGGTGAGGAAAGGAATGTTCAAATAGAGGATGTACCTGTTGTGAAAGAATTTGTAGATGTATTTCCGGAAGATTTACCTGGACATCCTCCAGAACGAGAAGTTGAGTTTTCCATTGATTTGATTCCTGGATCAAGGCCTATATCGAAGACCCCTTATAGAATGGCCACTGTAGAGTTAGTCGAACAAAAGAAACAACTAGAGGAATTGAGTAATAAGGGATTTATTCGCCCTAGTGTTTCTCCATGGGGAGCCCCTGTTCTTTTTGTTAAAAAGAAAGATGGATCTATGAGGTTATGTATCGACTACAGGGAGATCAATGCTATAACAATAAAGAACAAGTATCCCCTACCTCGTATTGATGATTTATTTGACCAACTGCATGGAGCTCAGTACTTTTCAAAGATTGACCTTCGGTCTGGATACCATCAGTTGTGTGTAAAGAAAGAAGACATTCCGAAGACAGCATTTCGAACCAGGTACGGGCATTACGAGTTTACTGTAATGCCGTTTGGATTGACTAATGCACCCTCTGTATTCATGGATCTAATGAATAGAGTTTTCAAGGAGTATCTCGATGAATTTGTGGTGGTATTTATTGATGATATCTTGGTATACTCCAAAACCTACAAAGATCATGAAAATCACTTGCGCATTATCTTGAAGACTCTGAGGAGGCATGAATTATATGGAAAGTTTAGCAAGTGTGAATTCTGGCTTCAGGAGATTTCTTTTCTTGGCCATATTGTCTCTAAAGATGGAATCTCTGTTGATCCTTCTAAGACCAAGGCAATCCAAGAATGGCCAGCACCTACGAGTATAACTGAGGTACGTAGTTTTATTGGTTTGGCAGGTTATTATCGACGTTTCGTCCAGAATTTTGCCCGATTGGCTAACCCATTAATGAAGCTCACACGTAAAGGGGTTAAATTTGTTTGGACAAAAGAGTGTGAAGAATGTTTCGAAGAACTGAAGAGAAGATTAGTCAATGCTCCTATATTGACTCTACCATCGGGGAATGATGGGTTCGTTATTTATAGTGATGCATCAAAGAAAGGACTTGGCTGTGTCCTTATGCAGAATGATAGAGTTATTGCCTATGCATCACGACAGTTGAAAATTCATGAACAAAACTATCCTACTAATGATCTTGAGTTAGCAGCTGTGATCTTTTCTTTGAAGATATGGAGGCACTACCTCTATGGTGAAAAATGTGAGATTTATACTGATCACAAGAGTTTGAAGTATATTTTCTCACAAAAAGAACTCAACATGAGGCAAAGGAGATGGCTTGAATTACTCAAGGATTATGATTGCACGATACACTACCACCCAGGAAAGGCAAACAAGGTGGCAGATGCTTTGAGTAGAAAAGACCATGGAGTTTTGAACAATATGAGAATTGAAAGGGATCCAATTTTCATGGAGCTAGTGAAGATGGACATGGGAATAACCAGGGAAGGTGAAACATCAATGCTTTTTCAAATGGTTGCCAGACCATCTTTACTAGAAAGGATTAAGAGTTCTCAGACTGATGATGAAGAATTCCAAAAGAAGATTAAAGCTGTGAATGATGGGAGATTGAGAGACTTTGCGTATGAAGGTGGAATTTTGAAATTCGGGAAGAGACTTTGTGTTCCCAATATACCTGATCTAAAAAGGGAATTGCTGGATGATGCTCATAGTTCCAATTTCTCTATACACCCTGGGAGAACCAAAATGTATAGAGATTTGAAGGAACATTTTTGGAGGGACAACATGAAGAGGGAGATTGCTGATTTTGTGTCAAGATGTATGGTTTGTCAACAAGTGAAAGCTGGAAGGCAACAGCCTGGAGGAGTCATGCAACCTCTTCCCATACCAGAGTGGAAATGGGACAATATTACAATGGACTTTGTCATGGGGCTACCAAAGACTCCTAGAAGGAACGATGCAATATGGGTTATTGTTGATCGTCTTACCAAGTCAGCACATTTTCTTGCTATAAGAGAAGATCTACCCCTGGAACGTCTAGCAAGACTATACATTAATGAAGTTGTGAGACTTCATGGAGTACCCCTATCGATTGTTTCTGATCGTGATCCCCGTTTTACTTCAAGATTTTGGAAAAGTCTTCAGAAATCCCTGGATACTGAACTTCATTTGAGCACTGCTTACCACCCTCAGACAGACGGACAATCAGAACGGACTATTCAGACCTTAGAAGACATGTTGATATCTTTCTCACTTGATTTTCAGGGTATGTGGGATCAATATTTACCACTAGTAGAATTTTCCTATAACAATAGCTTCCATTCGAGTATTCAGATGGCACCATATGAAGCGTTATACGGAAAGAGATGTCGTACACCAACCTGTTGGGATGACGTTGGTGAAAGAAAACTTGTAGGCCCAGAACTGGGGGAGGAAACGGTGGAAAAGGTGAAGGTAATCCAAAATCACATTAAAGCAGCTCAAAGTAGGCAGAAGAGCTATGCCGATAATCGAAGGAAGGATTTGGAATTTCAAGTCGGTGATCATGTTTTCCTGAAGGTATCTTCGTGGAAGGGAGTCATACGTTTTGGTAAGAAAGTTAAATTGAGTCCCAGGTACATCGGACCTGTCGAAATTCTAGAACGAATTGGGGCTGTAGCTTACCGATTGGCAATGCCGCCAAGTCTCTCCAAAGTTCACGATGTGTTCCACGTATCTCTGTTGAGGAAATACATGCCTGACCCAATGCATGTACTCACATATGAAGATTTAGAACTGGAACCCGATCTGTCTTATTGCGAAGAGCCCATCAAGATTCTTGATACGAGAGAACAAGTGCTGAGAAACCGGACGACGCGTCTGGTAAAAGTTTTGTGGAGGAATCATAAGATGGAAGAGGCAACGTGGGAACCCGAGGAACTTATGATGAAGAACCACCCGAGTCTTTTTATGCAGTAATACCCTAGAAATTGCGAGGATGCAATTATTTGAAGGAGGGGAGAATGTAACACCCCAAGCTTCTACGGTACGTTTCCCTTTGAATAATGCGATAGCGTGTGTTGTACGCAACCTCGAGTTCTAACACACACCACAACTAATTAAACTAGCCGTTGTGAATAGTAATACCTAATTTTTGAAATTATATATATTTTATATTTGAAAATGGACTTCATTTTTGGACTCGGAATATCAAATTTAGCCTAAGGTGAAATTTTGGTACTTTTCGGATAACTTTCATATTTTGATGAATAGTGAAAATTACTAAATTTTAATTAAAAACAACTTTTTAATCAAAATAATTAATAGTGATAAATTATGAATTTTAGTAGTTTTAAAGTATTTTTAGAATATATTTTTACCATTTAATATAATTTTGGTCATTGGACATAATTTTACAATTAAACCGAACATAAACAAGTGTCAATCTTTTGATAGTTATTATCTCTTAAAAACACGCTTTTTGTTTTGACAGCGGGAATTAATTTTAAATTAATTTCTGCCACTTCTGTGTTTTGAATTTAGGAAAATGGATTCCATATTTGGAATCAGGATGTTCAAATTGTGTAAATAGGTAACTTTTATTTTTATACATTTTGAATAATTACTGCGGTAAATATTTTATTTACCATGGTTAAGGGTAAATCCGGTAAATAAGGGTTAAAAAATAATATTATAATAATACTAAATTACCCTAAAAACGTGTCTTAACCCTATTGGTTGATAGATGGTCGACCATGGACATCTTTTTGTCAATTTTGGGACCCCATGGATCCACTTGTAAGTGATAATGACACTTTATTTTAATTTAGTTAAAATGAATACAAAAATGACACAAGCATATATCTTTTAGAACAACAATTTTTACATAGGGTTATATATGTTGGATTTTAGATTATAAATATTAATTAGAAAGATAAAACGATTTCCTACATAATGATATTTTATTTATAATTTTTAGACATTAAATAATTTATTTTATTTATGACACAATGATGATGCAGTAATTATAATAATAGTGAAAAATTAAAATAATTGATATTATAAATACCCAAATAAATATAATATGAAACTTTTAATGAATTAAACTAATTTTCTAGGCTAATATGATATATTAGGATTGATTTAATGGACTTTGTTCGAAGTAATCAATCTGTTATGAGTTTCACAAAAATCAACTATTGAATAGTGTCAAAATTGACATAAAAGAGTTCTTAAAACAAATATTATATTATTAATTGATATTAAATTCCTAAAAATCTAAGGTTCGGACAAGAGACTTATATTATGATAGGTTAATCATTAATGGAACACTTGGGGGTCCCTTGTATGTATATAGTATGTTTATTAACCATATTATATAAAAATACAAAGAGACATTGTTAAAGTGAAACTAATTAACTTAGAGTTAATACTTAAAGATAAGGTTAATATAAGTACCCAAACCTGTCTAAATTCTATTGGTTGAGTGGTTTTCGACCTATCCCCACCTTAACCTTTGAATAATAAGCTTTGGAGCCATTAGAAACCGAATATGAATTTATTATAAATTAATATTTCTAGCTTTTCCAAAGGTGCCCCTCACCCCTCTTATAAAAGGGCACTCCTCCTTCTCATTTCTTCACACCTTCAAAGCCTTTTGGTTCGGCCAAACTCTGCCCAAATAATCTCCCAACATCCCTAACTACAACCTAGAGGCCTTATTTTGATCAGAAAGCCAACTTAAGGAGCCCTTTTGATCAAATCAAAAGGAAGAACCCGAAGAAGAGGTAATGATTTCACCACCCTTTTCTAAGTTCATTTCTTCTTCCACTTCTTCTTCCTTTGTTCTTACCATTCTAAAATAATAACTAAAGTATCCCACATATACTGTGATGTTATTATAAGTATGGTACAACCATATTAAGTATTCTATCCACCCTTTGAATAACATGTCACCATACGTGCGTACGTACGGCTTACCGTCTCCACGTCGTGGTGTAATTGTTATTCAATATAAAATTATTTGGATGGGTATAATAATGATGTGTAACTCATGTAAATAATAAATATAACATGTTAATGATTCTGTATATATGATATACCATTCATTTATATATTATTTTAATATCAAAAGAATGATATTGTCGCTCGTGCGTACGTACGGACTACCGTCTCCACGAACGCGATGAGATTCATTCTCCATCGTATCCATTCAAGTATAATTATCATTTTATGATTTAAAAATGATGTTTAAGGACTTGATATCATTCTGGATATGAATAAGATACAACAAACATGGCTTATGTAACAAAACATATAAAAGAAAATGAATAAGTTAACACCCGAAACGATGATAATTCTAAGATATTATTAATAAATCAATGTTAAAAGATCATATATGATATCATATTAATATATATGATTCGTGTATAATTTAATAACAATTATTTCACCATTATACAGGAGGTTAACCTACCCCAACCAAGGAAAAGTACAAGGTAAGGGTTATTTCACAATCTCTTCATTATTCGAGGTTGTTTATACGTAATAATCTACTGGGATCTCTTTATCATCCACATCCATGTTTCTTAAAAATGTATTTCAAAACATTTTTACTATTTACAAGAATATGGGTTAAAGTCATTTATACCCTTGTTTGACTTTTTATTAGAGGTTTATAAAGGAATCTTTCCGTCGTTTTCAAAACAAGGTCCTTTTTAACCTTTTCGACAGAATTGAGGTAAGAATGTTTTTTTTAACTTATACGGCGGGTGCGGTTATTTTCCGCCGTTATAAAATCGTCGAAGCTTTCCATACAAGCTTATAAGAATATTTTCAAAGAAAATGTTTTATTTTATATGGATCTTAAATGATTTCAAAATAAAAGGAGATACTTCTTTAAAAAGAATTTTGATTTCATCTATGTCAACATCCTTTGATGGATTTTAAGATTATTTGAAGTTGATTTATTATGATACAAAACTTCTATATTGTATTGAAGGTTTTGTGATATGTTTGACTGTGGATGTGCTATTTTTATACCATTCATAGTTTATGGTTAAAATTATTGACATTTCGTATGCTAGTTTTAATACGAATGTTTATGTTATATTTAAACCTTTTCATATGGGAATGCATTGGACTTAATAAGTGACGGGTGGAGCCCGCTATAGCTCCTCGATGCATCGGTAGGTCTCATGAGACAAACTAGTGTCTTGGCACAAGGCCTTGACAAAATCTTATTTGTAGTCTTGGCACGAGGCCTTGGCTATGTGGTTATGATAGTCTGGCATTATGCATTCCAACATTATGAAAGTGGTTATTGATATTGCATGTGATTATTCGATTAGTAGAATATCCATGTGAACAAGTAAATGGCATTATTTCATTTTACTTTTGCCATACTATGTTGAAGTTCAATTTTAAAAGGCTTTTGTTTTAGTTATACATTGCCTTAAATGTTTATTCTTATTTATGAAAGTTTGCACTTTATTGTTATCCTTACTGGGCATTTGAGCTCACCCCTTTTATTATGTTTTATTTTTCCCAGGATGTGAAGAAGTAAGTTATGAATGACCTGCAGGGATTTTATGAGGGGTTAATAGTGTGGATTGTGGAAACATTATGTTGTTGTATTAGTTTTTCATTTTATGATGTAATGTAAAACTTATGAATATATCTAGTGTTTCCAAGGCTACTAAACCAATCGGTCTTTCGAGATTTGATCTTTCTTGTGATCATGCCAATGTTATGTAATTAATGCACCGACTCTGGGTAGCTGGGGTCGGGGCGTTACATGTGATACTAGAAAATCTTTAGTGAAAACTCACTGTCTATTTCATTGGTATTAGTTATATAGGATTTTCCATTTTTTGACTAGATTATAATAACTATTTACCTCATTGTCTATTGGGTTGGGATATTGTGTCACATAAATTCTAAAAACCATGATATTTTATGATAAAGTTATATATAAATAAATTTTAATTCATTGATAACATGTTTTAAACACAACATCGATTTTAAAAGAACCATGTTATATTATCGAAATATTATTATTTAATATGATAGATATCTCATAGACATTGTATCTATGGGTGTGAATAGGGATATCTAAATTATGAAATGTTTATGGTTTGAACATATATAATATTACTTCATTGGTAATAAATTTATTATAAATTAAAAATAAATGTCATTAAAATATAGATGAGATGTTATGCTAAATATTATTTTTCTTATGAACAATGCTTTATTATCCTAATAAATAAAATTAACTGCAATTGATGAATTTTTTAATGAAATTTATATATAATATGTTCAATAAAAGTTATCAACATTAATCTAATGTTTTATATTGGAATAATTGAATAATAAATAATGTTTTATACTTAAAAATTTATTTTTCTAAAAAAAAGTTTTCATCATCTTTTTACACTTATCTTAAAATAAATTTCAAACCCATATAGAAATTCAATATTGAAATATAGATTCAATATTTTTAAATAATTTGGATAAAAGTTGGAAAATATTTCACTTTGTCCCTTTATGGATAAAATAACATGACAAATTTGTGTCACCTTAGTAATGGTAAATGGGTAAAACAAGGATAAAACATTGGTAAATCTGTAAAATTTCACAAACAATATCTTTTATCATATTTGGCGCGTTATGTTTTAACATTATAATATATGTCTCAAAACTATGGCAACTTTGTTACATTTTTTATGATTATGATCTTTATACTATTATTAGAAAATAATAAATAAAAAATGTCACTTTCTAGACTTTATATTTCAAACCATACCTTTTAAACTTATATATTTACTCTAACAATATTAATATTCATTTTATAACATAAAATAACCATGAAAAAACTATATATGTTTAGTTTCCTTTGGATCATGGAAGTATAAAAATATTATTCATAAAACATCTCCACCATCTCCCGATTATTTCATCATTACTAGAACCATTTTTCACACATCCTACTTAATACAATTCCTTATATCAAATGTAAAATAAACATAATAATGGGTGATCTATGATTCTCAGTAATGTTAACAAAGGGAGATATTAGTCATATAAAAATAATATAACTTATTAACATTAACAAAACAATTTAAAATTATATTCTCCATATCAAACACCATGATATCGTGTTGTGGGATAAAAGATAGATGTTCATAAAGAATCAGAGAACTTATTCCACGAGAATATGAAATGGAACTGGGGAATACACACAAGAATGGATGTTCATTTACCTATATGTATTGGATCATTTCAAGGTCAATATTAGGGGACAAAGTCTTTTTCTACACCTCTTTCACTTCACATTCCAACCCATTATTACAGAACTTTGTTCACTCCTCAATCCATTCATGTATATATCAATAGATATAAATATTTACCCAATGTATTGAAGTTAGATATACGTCCCACCCATCACATATGCAATCCCTACATATGTGTTTCACAATAACATAATTCATTCATTTTATCAAAACCCAAAAAAAACGAAAATTGGTTTCCTAAAAATCATTCCATCAAAACATAAGCAATGGGAAATAAAAGAGTTTCATAAATATTATTCCCTAAAATACAAAATATATAATTAATAGTTATAATATCATTGAGAAGTATCCCCAATAAAATAAACATAACATCAACTAATGGTATCATGTATGGAATAGAATTTTGATATGTCAGTTGAAAATAATTTTGGAGGCAAATATCCTTTCTACTTGGAAAATGTTTTCATTACATAAAATGTCAGTACTTTTAAAAGAAAAAATTTCTTCGAAAATAAAATTATTCTCTTTTATTGTAATATTGAATTAATTATGGTGTTATAAAAGTAGATAAATCCATCCATGATGTATTAGTTAAAAATCTTCCATTTTATACATTTTCGAGAAAATTCACAAAGTACCTCATTTGGAAAAATAGATAAGGATTCGTTTAGAACTATGTAGTAAAAATACACACATGGATAATAATAAATTTAAAAAATTTTATATGAAGATTAAAAGTATTATGTAATTTTTTTTAGAAATATTGAAATAGAAGATAATTATTCCACAAAATATACTTACATATGGACATTCCGTAATAAAAATGCCATTGTGAAATTAACCCTTACCTTTGGTCTGATTTCCTTCATACGTATCCAAAATAATTTTATAATTGTTTAAATAATATTATTGTTATATAATAGAACCACAATAATAATTATTATATTATATATTATCCTCCTATATCATCTTATCATCCATTTGATGATAATATTTCATTATTACCCTTCACCTAGGTTTTAACTGATTCGTTTTCTTATGAATGTTCTTTCATATAAGTCCTAGTTCTTTTGCATAGAATATAATTATATAATCTCATGAATTATATTTAGGTACTAAATTTCATATTTATTCATTATATACATATTTTTAACCATTCATGAATTTTGAACATGAAAAATGAATCACATCACATTGTGGAGACGGTATGTTGTACGTATGCATAACCAATGGTATCATTCCAATAATGGTGAAATGTAATTAAGGAGGATGGTATATTAATATTTTTTCCATAATCTATATAATTATTTAATAATATTATATTTATATACTATATTCATCATTATACCCACCCAAATTAAGTGGTGATGAAAATCATATTACCCCGCAACGTAGAGACAATAAGTCGTATATATGCACACATGGTGCTTTTATTTTTAATATTTTTGATAAAATGTGGATTATGGTTATTACATAATAATGAAAACATTTCATAATAGATTTATCAAAAAATTTATTACCTTATAATGTAACTAACAGATGATTATGATGTAGAAGAAAAAATAATACTGAAAGAGTCGATAAAGACAATTACCTATTCTTTGGAGAACTTCCTTTAGATCTCTTCATAGGGACACTAGGGGTAGGTTTGTTGAGGAGAAATTAACCACTATAACGAGGCTAGAAAAGTTTATAAAATAAAATTTAAGGGTTTGGTTAATCATTAATTCTTAATGTGTTGTTAATAATTTAGGGATGAGGAGTCCTTTTATAATTGAGGTGAGAGGAACTTTGGGAATTATCAAAAAATATCAATTTATAATAAAAATATAAATAAAATTAAATCCAAAATTAGATGGATTATAGAAAAATATTATATAATGAGGTAATGTCACCATAAAATAGATTTTAGATATTTTTTTGTATTATTTTAAACACTATCATTTTAATTTAACTATAGTTAAACAATATTATTTTTAATATTATTTGATTACATTAACTATTTCCTATAAGATTTATTTTCTTATTTTTAATATTATTTTTTATATTTCCAATAATAAAATAATTACAAAATGTGTTGTGTAGTTATTTAATTTATATATTTTTTCACTACAAATTAAGAAAAAAAGATTATTATAAAGATAAATTATATATTTTTCATAAAAATATTTATAATAATATTAAATAAAATATTATAAATACCCTAATCTAATCTAAGTAACCAAAAAGTCCGAAATTATTATATATTCATAAGATGTTTATTATGTTAAAAATTTATTTTATTTACTCATTTATAATATACCATTTCCCCATGTGGACACATAAGGGATATTTTAGACAAATAAAGTGACACATTTTGACTTTCCTTGATTTAAATATTATATATGTCATTTTTATAGACAACTGTCTATTAAACAAATTAATTTTGATACATATGTGTTATGGGTTGAATTATTTTCACCCAATAAAATTTGGGAATGTATTAGGGATATTTTATATAATTTATTCTTTTAATTTTAACCTAAATTACCTAATTTACCCATTACAATGGTAAAACAATTTACCTAGGTTACTATTCATAATGGAACAAATTAATGGGACCTATCCATTTAATTTAGATTATTTGAATCTAAATTTTACAAGGGTTTTCCAAAATTCCCAACAACGATTTTGTATAATTTAATTAAAATTAATACCATAAAAAATGTAAATAAAAACATTCATTCAAAAAATTCCCTTTTAAAACATAAATTGTTTTTATTATTATTTCATGTGGAAAATATTCTTCCAAAATAATAATTCAATTATTAAAAAATAAAATGAACATATTAATATTTAAAACTATAACACCCTGAACCCCAAAGACCGAAGCTAGTATGTAAAACATGGTGAGTAATTTTTCTTATAAAAACATGCAGATAAAAAATACACAACTCATTCCTCTACATAGGATCTTTACGGTTTAGGTTCATGAAGACTAGATAAAAATGTTACATTTCTTCAATATTGAATGTGATAGACTCTACAAAGCAGCCACTATTTAAAATAACTCAAATATACTAAACCTGTAAATATAAATTAAAACATGGGGTGAGCACAACATTTCCTAGTAAGGGGGTTCAAAAAAATAATGCTTCAAATAAAACCTCATTAAAACATCACATTTAAAATAAAAATTATACATTTTTATAAAAGAAAACGAGAATACATGGATCACTACATTATAAGTTTTGCAAGATTACCTGTAAAAATTTTAGGGAAATTTAAAGGGGCTACGAATGAAATACATTCAAATCATATGCATAATTAAACAAAATTCATGGTGAGCAGCATAAAAACCTAGAGTTAATAATACTATACTAAGTGTGACATGAAGAGGGTGTATGTAAAAAACTTTACATGAAAATAATACATGATCAAAGTTGTAGATAAAAAATTTCACTAATAACTTTTCACCTAAAATACACTTCATAAAATGACTGGTAAATTACTAGAATTTGTATTAACGTTCAAAAGATGAGTGTTTAATAAACATTATCCCATGTGCATTTACATCTTTTGATACTCATGATTATGATCTCTTAACTATAGATATTATAATAGTTGAATAATCACATGGTTGGTTATATACTAACACATAACAAGGGAATTTATAATGTCAAATTGTGTCAAGTCCACATGCCAAGACTATAAACATTCTGTCATGGCCTCGTACTAAGACAATCATTTTTCTATGGCCTCATTCCATGACCCTATTTGTCTCATGAGACCTATCGATGTATCAAGAGGATATAGCGAGCCTCATATATCACATAATAAGTCAAATACATTCCTCATATGTTCAGTAAGGTCATATATTTAGAGTGTCCCATACCAATTTTAATATTTAATTTTTTATTTCATATATTCATGGTTTCCCATAGGACATTTAATATTACATTTCTCATTCCATGTTACTCATGGTGTCCCATACCATTTTGAATAATTCAGTTCATATTTCATAAATTCTCATGATTTGTCACTTAAATGCAATAATTGTTTACAACATTAAATAAAAAGAATATATAATTAAATCATTACTCACTAAATCATTAATATCATGATATGTATGTTAACATTAATAATATGGTAATAAAAATTTTCTCAATGACCTGAGTGGACTAATAAACATTCATTTCACATTTGATAAAAACTAAAGAACATAATTAATTAATGGATGGGAATTGTCAACTTAAATAATAACTTCTCAATTTTCAAATCCATAAATCATAGAAATGAATACATAATAAAAATATATGTCATTTAATACACTAATAATGTTTCAATGAACAAACAAATAAATTATGAAATATAATTGATTAAAAATTATGAATCACTACAAAAACATTATCTCGTGATAAGACATTACATGAGAATAACATGATAACATGATTATAAACATCCTTTAATCCTCTAATATATTTTGATTTATTTTTTATTATATAAATAAACAAATATTTTTTAGAAAAATCAATATTAATACTTATTAAAATATTACATATATTAATTTTATCAAAATATTAATTGAATTATATTAACCATCACTTGAAATTAGTTTTCATAAATCATATATATATTTTTATATATATCCATATATACAACGTGTATAATTGAGTTTTTCATAACCAAAACATGGTTTATAATTACTAACAAAAAATAGATACTTCATAACCATATTTAATCACTAATATCACTTTATTGACATCAAAATTCATGTTAGGTTTAAATTATATAATCATATTAATGCACATATATAAAAACAAGGGTTTTTTATAATAAATGAAAATTTAGTTGAACCCAAAACATTATTCTCATCCAAACCATTATTTAAAGACTGGAAATTATCTTTCAAAAGGAAAAAACATATTGGGATTGAATTATGTGTGTATATATATTGGAATATACATAAAGTAATTATTCTATTTTTCATATAAAAAACATGTTGAATTAAACTTTATATCATTATTGTCCTTAGAAACATTATTAAACACCAATATTTGGACATTGAAATCTCAGATCATCTTAGAGATGATATATATATGCATATATAAACCAGATATATATATATATATAATTATGTAAAAGGATTTTGAAATTCAAAAACATAACCAAAACATGCACTACATATATTAAAACACAAGTTAAACACTGATAAAAAATATTTTGAAATCCAAAATAGGTTTAGGATTACAAATTACATAAACATTATTAATATATATATATATATATATATATCAGTATATATAAAGTGTATATAAGGTTCCACACCTTGAAAAAATAGCAACAATTATCCCTTACCTGGAATAAAAATGAGGTGGAGTCTAGTGGAGGTCACTGGAGGTTTGGGAGTAAGAAAACCCTTTAGTTTTTGGGTGCAAAGAGAGGTTATATAAATGGTATATATTTTTATAAAACCCATAGATCATGAATGTCATGTTAAATAAATACATCGGTAAGAGACTTTGACAGGAGAAAACAACTATTCCCATTAGTGAAAACATAAACAAGAACATCTGTTGATAATGGTTGAAAATATATAAATAAATATAAATATAAATATATATATATAATATGGGAAGCTTACACCGAGTCCTATGGGGTAGAGTTTTTAAAAAAACTAAGTGTTGGGATGTGGATGATGAGAAGAAAGAGGCAACAGATGGAGATAAGTGGATTCATGGGTGATGATGAGCTGTAGGGTAGGGTTCGACATTGACTGGAGCAGCACGATGCAAAAAAGAAAAAACAAATAAAATTAAGAAGCATAAAATAATAGATGGTCATGATAATCTGGGTATGATGGGAGGGCTAAAAGGAGTTCTGCGATTTAAAAAAACAGATGGATTCTCTAGATTAGATCGCTGATCAAATAAGACGGTCATAGTGAGATGTGGGATTAAAAGAAAGACGAGCAGCCGACATTAGATCAGATAAAAATAGATTTCATGGATTGTGTTTCACTAAAAACATTCATCACACATCAAAATCACATAGATTTCGCGGCTCCATTATATTACTTCATACTCAATTCACTATGAAATTAACTATCTCCTCCCTCCCTGGTACATCCCCATTCTAATTATTTACATTAGGTGTGCTCTGCACCATCTCTTATTGTTGTGCTGCCCCGCACTATGGCACACTCTCTATTCCTCTATGTGTCCCTTTAGGGAATGCATGGAAACCTCACGGCCTGCCTGAGCTAGAGGAGGTGCCAAGGCTCGGTTTCCTGCTCCATGAGATTTGTGTGAGCTACCTCCCTAGGCTGGCTAAAAGGCTGGCCTAAGGGTCATATAATTATCTTATACATCCCTTGAAAAAATAAATAATATAGTACCCAATCCAACATAAAACCATGCCATTAATTTTAAATGTATAAATCATGTTATAGACTTTATTCTAAAATTTGAAACATTAAAATACACTATCCAACATATAAATTATACCTTGTCACCAAATGTATAACTTTTATTTAATAATAAAATTAAAAAATATGATTCAAAATACTTTTTAAGCCATAAAAAATTATTATTTCCAAATTCAACCACATATATTTTATAAATTTTTGAATTACCATCATTGTTAGATTAATTTAAAATAATGTATACTCTTAATTAAATCGATGTTATTATTTATAATATGATGTAATATTTTAATTTTTAAAACATATATATTTCTTCAAAAAACAATTGGTTATATTTCATTTCTGACAAAATAATAAATAAGTATACACCTCTAATGCATAGAGAGGTATTCTTTGAAAACATTTTACATAGAAATATATATTTGTTAACTAAAATATTTTTTTCAAACATTTCAAACCCTTAGGTTTTTAAAATTATTAAGATACATAAAATATTTATAATAAATTAAATACTTACCAAAATACTTAAACCACCTAACAGTTACACAATTTTATGACCATTAAAAACACAAATGGTCGCCTATGGACTAAAATGTCTACTAGAAGTCATGAAAGGCTTATAAATAATGGTTTTGGGTATTCTAAATTGAAAAGAAAAAGAACTTTTTGAAGATGGTTCTCTATATCCCTTCAATGATTAGCTCGGTCTCCATATCATTGTCAATAATGTTCATTATTATGATAGACCTGAATGAATATCAATATTTTATCAGTAAATTTGTGATGTTTAGGGTCTCTTAGTGCTTTTTATAGGTGAGTTAATGTTAATTCTAGGATAATAATAGTCATTTTCCCTGGTTGAAATGTAATGTTTTTAGTGTTTAATTGAATAAAATATGTTTACATATATATTTGAAAATAGTTTTTGGATAACACAACATTTAATGAAGAAAAATAATTAAAACTAATAAAATATTATTATTACACATAAAATATTTTCAGGGTGTCATATTATCCCATTAATAGAATTTTTTCCTCGTAATTCCATCGTGCTCTTAAGATTCCCCCAACCATCTGTCAACACTAACTTCGAGGCTTCTACATGATATAATATATTTATTAATAATTAAAAAAAATTATTGAAAAAAAGTTTAGTTTAATACCTTCATTGGATCTACCACCCTGGGTAATCCGATGATGTCCCCATGTGGATTCCGAGGGTGGTTTCTAATTCCGTAATCTCTCTTCCTAGGATACACCTAGAGAAATTATGTTCAAATCAATGCATGAAACACTCAGGTTTCCTGGGAGAGGCATGGGAGGTATTCAGCTCAAAGATTTTGGCATGAATGTGTTCCTTATAAATCCACCTAACTATACCATAGATAAGAGTTATCATGTCATAGATTCTCTCATACATGATGAAACTCTGATCCTAGAACATATAATCTGCTCGAAGGACACCCTCCAATGCAGCTTCCCATAATTTCCCCATGGAATGAAAATTTTCGAAGAGAGTGATACTGAGGAAGAGACAATCAAAATAAATTACCCTATAACTATACTTTGTAAATTTTTTAGTTTCCATATTACTATAAACATAATTGTCTCATAGATATATTCAGAGGAAATTTTGGCTAATAGAGACTTGATAGAGGAATTTTCATGATAAACAAAGGTTCACAAAAGGATGGTATGATTATGAAGATTAATTGACTATTATGTTCTCTAGTTATTTGGTAGGGAGAGAAAACATGTGTGTTGATGAACCATTTCATTACATCTACAATTTTTAGTAAATATTTTGACATAGTAACGAATAAAAACAATTTTAGACTGGCTTTAACTTTACAGAGTTGTCTCAGTCGATCTGTTGATACGAACTGTAAACACCCCAACCCCTAAAACCCGGAGCTGGAGTGTTAAACATGGTGTGTAATATTTCTCCTAAAAACATTCTAATAGAAAAATACACAATCATTTTATTACAGATGATCATTGCGGTTTAGGTTCTAGAAAAGAAGATACAAATGTTACATATCTACAATAATGAATTAGATAGACTCCATAAAGCATCCACCACTAAGAATAACTCAAATATATTAGACCTAGAAAAATAAATTAAAATGTAAGGTGAGCACTATAATTCCATGTAATGGGGTTTAAAAATATAATATTTAAAATAAATCCATTTTAAAAATCACTTTAAAAATAATATTAAAACCCTTTCTCAAAATAAGATTACAATAAATGAAGAACAACATTATCAGTTATCCATGATTACAAGAAAACATTTTTGGTAATGTTAAATGGGATACAGATGAAACACATTCCAATTATTTGCATACTTGTATAAAATGCATGTTGTGTATAATAAAAATCAAGATTTAATCAAACTATACTAAGTTTGACATGTAAGGGGTGCTGGTACAAAATTGAACATCAAAATAATACATAATTAGAGTTGCGCATAAAAAAGGTCACTAATAACTTATCACCTAAAATTCACATCATAAAATGACAGGTAAACTGCCAGAATTTGTACTAATGTTCAGAAGAGAAAAATATACATTTTTCCAGGCACAATTACTTATTTTTATACTCTTAAGTAAGAGATCATAACCAAGGATATTCTAATAGTCAAATAATCACTAGGTTTTTCATATATTAATACATAGTGAGAGAGTGTATAATTCCAGACTATTCCAAGGACTCATGCAAAGATCAAACTCTTTCTGTCAAGGCTTCGTGCCAAGACCATATTTTTTCAAGGCCTCAACCATGACCTAATTTTTGTTATGAGACCTAACAATGCATCAATGGGCTATAGCCAGCCTCACCTATCACATAATAATTCAAATACATTTCTGATATGTCTAGTAACATCATATATTTAGAGTGTCCTTTACCACTTTGAATATTTAATTTCTTATTTCATATAATCTAGATGTCCATACCACTTTGAATATTTCATTTCTCATTCCATATTATTCAAGATGTCATGTAAAACTATAAATAATTATGTTCTTATTTTATAAAATATCATGATATGTCCTTTACAAGCAATAATTGTTTAGAAAAGTAAATAAAAATAATGGATAATGAAATCATTTATCGATATATCTATAATATAATGATATGTCTGTTAACATTTAGAATATGGTAATAAAAATAATCTCTATGACATGCATAAACTAATAAATTGTTTTCCACTTGTGACAATAGCTAAAGAAAATAATTAATGAATGGTTGGGGTTTTTAACATAAAATGATAACTTATAAATTTTAAAAAAAATGATTCGTTGAAGTTAATATATAATAAAAATACATTGCATTTAATACATTTATAAGGTGTCAGTGAATATGAAAATAAATTATATCATAAAATTTATTAACTAACAGTAATCCGTACAACATATTTATCATTTCATATTTCATTATGTGAGAATAACAAGATAATATTATTTCAATATCCTTTAATCTTTTAATATATTTTTATGGATTATTTTGTTCTGATATACATAACCACAAATTGGTTAGAAAACTCAATATTACTACTTCTTAAAATCCTACAAGTATTAACTGCATCAAAACAATAATTTAATTTTGTTATCCATCACATCAAATTTAGATTTGGAAATCACAAATATATATGTATATATGTTCGTATATACAATGTGTATAAATTAGTTTATCCTAACCAAAACAAGGATTGATAATACTGTACAAATAATGGACACATCAGAACATTATTTAATCACTAATATCACATTATTGAAATCCAAAACTATGTTAGGATTAAATTATAAAATCGTATGAATGTACATATATAAAAGTAAAGGTTTTGTATAATAAATGTAAATCCAGTTGAACCCAAAAGATTATTCCAATCCAAATGATTATTTAAAGCTTGGAAATTATCTTTTAAAAAGTTAAAATAGATTTGGATCAAATTATATATGCATTTATATTTAAATATACATTATGTGTTTATTCGGTATTGAAAATCCAGAAAAATGAAGAATTAACCCATTCATCCTTATAGACCTTAAAAACGTTTTAAAAATAAACATATATCCTTTAAAAGCTTGTATCATCATAGAGATGAAATATATATACATATATAAACCTTATATACATATAATTATGTAAAATGTTTTTATAAATCAAAAAAATAACCAAAACATTTGATACCCTTATTAAAACACCATTTAAACACTGATAAAAAAATATTTTGATATCAAGAAAAAGTTTAGGATGAAAAGTTACAGAAACTGTATGAATATATATATATCCATATATAATAATTTTCTATAAAGTTTCACACCTTGAAAACATAGAAAAAATAATCCCATTCCTAGATTGAGGATGGGTTGGAGACCAGTAGAGGTTACTATAGGTTAGGGAGGAACAAAACCCATAGGGTTTTAGGTGCAACGAGTGTATATTTAAATTGTATATATAAACTATATACGTATTTATAAAACCCATGGACCAAACATGATATGTTAAACAAACTCTTCAAGGGGAGACATCGACAGGAGAAAAAAACCATTCCCATCAGCTCAGACATAAACCAAAATAGGTGCTGATAATGTATATATATATATATATAATGGGATTCTTACACCAAATATTATGGGGTTGAGTTTTTTTTAAAAACCATGTGTCCAGCTATGGAAAATGAGAGTAAATAAGCCACTGATGGGGATATGTGGATTCCCGAGTGAGGATGAGTTGTAGGGAAGTGTTATATGTCGACTTGTGTGGCACAATGTGATGAGGAAGACACTAAGAAGAAGAAGAAGAAGCAAAAAGTAATGAATGGTCATAATCATTTATGTAAGATCAGATGACAATGAGGCATTATGCAGTTTTTAAAAAATGGATGGGAAGTCCAGATTAGATCAAGGATTAGATCAGATAGGCATGGTGAGTTATAATATTAAAAACAAGATGATCAGCTGAGATTAGATCATAGATAAATGAACAATCATGATCATATTTCCTTAAAAACACACTTCCCACATCAAAACCTCTTCAGTTTCATAGCTCATTTATATTTCTCAGTACCCCATCCACTGAGTAATTAACTCTCTCCTCCCTCCCCAGAACCACCCTGTACCAGTTCTTCCTAGTGGGTACACTCTACACCCACCCATTCCGCCCTCCTGGCTCGTATGGTGGCGTGTTATCGTTTCATCCATGCATCACTTTGGGGCATGCATGCCCACCTCACAGCTGACCAAAGAAAGCTGAGGGACCATGGCATAGCCACCAACTCCTTGAAAATGGTGCATGATGCCTCCAGTGGATGTCTAAGTGGCTGGTATAAGGGTTATATAATATTTTTATATATAAATCATGAAAAAAATAACTATGTAGTACCAAATACCAACATAAAATCAATTCATTATTATTATTAGACTAAGATATGATTTAGACATTATTCTAAACATTGAATCATTAAAATACACAACCAATATATTAATTATATCATGTATCAAAAATTATATCTTTTAATTAATAAGAGGATTTATAACATTATTCCAAATTCATTTAAAGCATTAAAATATTATAAGTTCCAAATACAACCTCGTTGATTTTATTCATTTAAGGATAATAATCATGGTCAGAATAAATTAAAATAAATTATACTCTTAATTAAAGCTATGTTGTTATTTATAATTGGATATAACTTTAATTATTTAAAACATATATATTTCCTCATAAAATAATAGGTTAAATTTAATTTTTATTAGAAATTAAAATATGTATTCACCTCTAATGCATATAGATGTATTAATTGAAATACATTTACATATAAAATTATATTTATTAACTAAATTATTATTTTTAAACGTTTTACACCATTAATTTCTTATAATAATAAAGATACTAAAAATATTTAGTATACTTATAATACATAATAAGAAACTTAATATATCTACAAGTAACAAAATTTTATGAATATTAAAAACACAAACGGTCACCTAAGCACCACAATGGCTACCAACGGTCCCAAAGGCATTATAAATAGGTTATTAGGATATTCCAAATTCAAATAATACTTAGATAATATGGTTCTCTATATGACCTTAATGCTCAGTTCGGTAGCCATATCTCTTGTTATAATGTTCTTCAACCTGATAAACCCGAAGGACTCCCACTATTTTCATGGTCTATTTTTGATGTTTGGGGGTATCTTGGTGATGTTAATAGGTCTCCTAATAAGAATTCTAGTTTATTAATGGTCCTTTGGCCTTGTTGAAATGTAAAATTGTTTTGTTTAATTGAATCAAATTTTTTTTTCCTTTATTTTGTAGACATTGTTTGGATATCACAAAAAATAAAATGAAAAATTATTAAAACTAATAAAAGTTTATTATTAAACATAAAATATGACTGGGGTGTCAAAAAACTATTGAAAAACAAAATTCGACCTTCTAAATACTGTAAATGAACTTATAATATTCAATTTAAATTATTATTTTTACTATTTCTTAAAATAATATCAATTTTTTTTACATTCATAATTCAAAAATTATATTTGTTATTCATATTTAATCTTGAAAATTTTAAGGCTATGACCTATTAATAGTTTATAATGGATTGTCTAAACTCCTGGTTTCATGAAACACAAGATATTGAATAATTAAAATTATTTCAAGTAAAATATTTAATATAATATTTTGGTGTTACATTAAAAACCCATTAAAATAAATTTCTCCCTCAAAATTCATAATTCTAATAAAAGAATATTAGGATTCCTATGCTTCATCACATACATAAGTTCCCATGTAGATTCCTCAGATTTATGCTTTCTCCATAAAACTTTAACAAAGTGAGTTGTATTTTTTCATAGAACTTTTTCTCAATGATAAATAATCTATATTGGTAATTTATCATAAGAAAGCTCATTCTCCAGTGGTATGACTTCTAGTATATGTAAATTTGAATGATCAAGTATATACTATCTCATGAGAGATACATGGAACACGTCATGAACTTGAGAGATATTTATTGGATGATCTAATTGATAAGTTATCCTCCCAATATAATTATGAATTTAGAAAGACCAGTATATGTAGGGATTTTCATTCCCTTCATTACAAGTCTCATAAATCTTTTATTGGGAGATATTCATATGAATACCTTATCACCCACTATAAACTCTAGGTTTGTTCATTGATTGTTAGCACAACTTTGTTCCGACTCTGAGATGCTCTTATGTGTTATTGCGTATATCTAACCTTATTTTCCATTTAATCAACTAAATTGTGTTATAATAGATTTTATTCACCATATTAATTTAAATTTGTTGGAGTTATACACTTGTTATCAATGAGGACTTCATAATGATCCATCTGTATACTGAAGTTAAAGTTATTTTTTAATAGAAATAAACTAATAAAGGTAGGGGTTCATCCCAAACTTCATTTAAATCTATAGGGAATTCTCACAACATGTCTTATAGAGTTTTAACTATCTTTTTAGATTGACCTTTTATCTGAGGATCATATGAAGTGACAAAACCTAACTATTTATCCAAATCCTGGTCAAGAAATCTGTAGAACATCAAGTTAAACCTCATATCCCAATCATATATAATATAAAGAGGTACTCTATGAAATAATATCTCTTTATTAATAAAAGGTTTGGAAGGTTTATCAAGATAGAAGATCACTCTAATATAAATTAATTGTATTAAATTTGTAAGGCAATCAACTATGACCCCTAGAGAATAATGGATTTTAGATGTTCTGGGAAGTCCGATGAAAACATACATGGTAATGTTTTCCCATTTCCATTACAGTAGGGGTAATGGTTGTAATATTCCCTTAGAGTTATATATCTCAGCCTTATCTTATTGAAAATCCATGAACTGAGAAACATATTCTTTAATATCTTTCTATATACCATCCCACCAAAAAAGTCTTTTAGGTCCCTATACATCGTTGAGCTTCCAAGAAGAATATAATGTAATGAACTATGATAATAATCCAACAAATCCTTATTCAATTCAAAAATGGGATGGATAAAAAATGGTTCTAGGACCTTACTATTCCTTCACAAACACTCTTGAACTCAATAACATTCCTCACATTCTTTTATAGATCTAAATATTCCTTTTGTGCCTCCTTGATCTTTACTTGTATAGATGGTCAAATATTCTTTTGATCTAGATAATATATCCCCAATTTCATTTAAATTTCATGAGTGGTAATTTATTTAGAAGTCGTAATCATTAATCAACTCCAACCATCTTCTCTGGAGCATATTCAAATTTTATGAGTGAAAATATACTTTAAAAATTTAACATCATTATATATGTTATACCTCTCTCAATAATGATAATGCCTCTATATCATTATAAAAAAATTACCACAGCTAACTCTAAATCATGAGTTCTTTAATTGAGCTCCTGGATTTTCAATTTTGTGATGTATAAGCTATCACCATATCATATTCCAGAGAACACATCCCACCCCCTCCTTAGATGCATAACTACAGATTAAAAACCATTCTACGCTACAAGTTAGTCTGTGCATAGGTTCCCAGAGTAATATTTTTTAATACATTGTGATATTCTCATTACATTACTCTATCGATTTGAACATAAATTCTTTCTGAGTGAGCATGGATAGTGGTATAGATAAACATGATAAATCATTCATAATATATGGATAATATCCATCCAAACCAAGAAAACATGAGATCTTAGTTACTGTAGTTGGTCGAGGACAAATTTTTATAATTTTCATCTTTACAGGATCTAGATATATCCCCTTTATAGAAATTATGTGGCCCAAAAATGAATTTCTCTGAAGCAAAAATTCAATCTTGCTAAATTTTTCATAAATCATCTCCTTTATCGGGGTCTTTATTACGATATGCTAGTGATCTTAATCTTCTTCCTTTAAAATTAGATATAAAATACTACCACAAACAAATCAAGATTGTCTCTTTAGACTATATTTGTTAGATCCATGAATATAGAAAGGTAATTCCTATGAAAAAAAGGAATCACTATAAATTCATGGTGTCCCTACCTTGTATAGAATGTATTATTGGGTATATCCTCATTCATTACCCTCAATTGATGATACCTGGAATAATGATCAATCATAGAAAAGTATTGAACTCCATATATTTGATCAAGTTAATCATGAATAAATTGGATAAGATATTTCATCTTGAGAATGAACTATTTATGTTCTCAATAATCTATACAGAGTCTCATTGATCCATTATACTCTATAGAAAATAGAATAGGTTCACCACAATGTGAAGTGCATGTGAATATAAATCCAATACGAAGATTCACTTGGAGATTATTCTTCAACTCAGAAAACTGAATTGGGGTCATTCTATAATAATTCATTAAAATATTAACAACAACTGGTATGAGTTATATTGAAAACTCAACTTGACAATTCAGTGGATGACCTAAGAATTCATCTAAAAAATATATCATCAAACTCAAATGTAATAGGTGTATCTGTAATGGTGGATTTTTCTCCAACTATTTCTAATAGATTACATTTATATATATGAATTAATATTTAAAAAGAAGATTTACTTTCGTTTAGATGATTATATTCATCCATACATCTATAAGCGATCATGGATTCATTCAGAACATGACATTTGAGGTCCATTCCTCAAAAATTGATACAATCCTTATATATTGAAAACCAATCCATTCCAAGATTCACATAGAATTAAAAAAATGGAAGGATCATAATCTTTTAAGGAAGGACTATCCCACAATAGTAAATTAGAAAATAATTATAAATTTTTTTTGTGTCTATTGTTTCATTAATATTTCTCAAAACTAATTGAACATATAAATTTTTAGGTAATATAAATATAACATTTCAAAATTAATTAGAAATAAAAGAGTGGGTGGATAAAAAATAAACTAAAATGATATCTGTTTTGTAATGATTGGTAATTATACCTTTCACCACATTATTGTCGTACTCTACATATCCAGTAGTGATCACATGTGCTTTTCCTTTTTCATTGTCATTAAAAAGGTTTCTGAATACGATCATCATCACTAACCAACGAATTTCGGAATTGGGTAGCATAATGCACATTTAGTTTTCACATGAATCATTAATTTGTTGGAGGTTCATTGTATGTATTCTTTTCAGTATTCACATCATTGGATATCATTTTCCCCTAACATTCATATTTAATTTCCTAATGAACTTCTTTCCCACCCATAAAACATTTAAAATTTCCCTTAATTCAGTTTTATCCTTGTATCATTCCACAATTTGAGTATAATGGAATGTTCATATTTTTTTCACTATGGTTTTTTGATTTTCCCTTGAATTCCATTTCTTCCTTTTTATATTCCTCATAATATTTATGGGTAACCCTAATATCCATCCCAATAATTCGAGAACATCTCACAATTTCTGCATCACTATTGATGTCCATTATGGATAAATCACTTAAGAAAATTGGTTATAATCCACTAAAAAATCTATCAAACATAATTTTTTGTTGAATGATAATTCTTTAAATATATATTGAATGTCTTTTAAAAATAATCTTTAAAGGTTCCAAAAGATCCATTATCCTTTTTATTTATACTTAAATAACTCATTATCATTATTTTTTTGAAATATACATGGAATATAATAATTAAAATATAATTCTTTGAACTTTTCACATTCCAGAGGATCAATTCCATCTCATTTCTTTTGATTTTTATAAGTCTCCAACAGTAATCAACATCCCCATTCAAATAATAGAAGTCCAATTTAATTTTTAATGTTCAAAACATTTGAGGACCAAAAATATCATTTCAATGGAACTTATCGATTTTTGATCCACTAGTGGATCAAAGGACCCAAAAACATATTGTGGAAGCTGACTCATTAAAGAATCAAAAAATAGTTGTTCACTCCTTTAATCATTTAGAAGTCCAACACAATTTATAGATTTAGAAATTTTTATGAGAATATGAACATGATTTTAAATTCCATCTCATATATCATTCAAATACATAGGAGGAAAATCATTCCATTTCCCATCAAATTCAACATTAATGTGATTCCATCACGTTCGATCCATTTTCTAAAACAAAAAAAAAATTGTGAGAAACACAAATCATAGTATGAAAAACACATAATCAAGGGTAATTATTTATATAATTTGAATTTCTGAAATAATAGGTTCATCACTATGTTATTTATGAATGTTACCAGTGTAAAGGATTGTATCCTATATAGAGACATATACTTTGTGTTCTTGGTAAGGTTTTCTCTTCCTAGTTTCCCATGGGTAACTGAACCTTCTTATGATAAAAACTATAATGATCTATATTTTTCATACATAGTTATTATATCTACCTAGACTAATATTCCTAATATTAAATAAGAAACAATTCTAGAACTATTTAGGATTAGTTTCTCTATTCACATGAAATCATAAAAAATGGATTCAAAAAACGTCTAAATCATCTCCATGAAATTCCTTCATTAATAGAACCCATTCATACACATCATACTTAATAACTTTATTTATATCCTTGGGAAAAGAAATAAAATAATAGGTGAGATCAGATGGTTACTAATGGTAAAAAAGGGAGACATAAAAAATCCCATAATCATAATACATATGAACTTAAAAAAACATTAGAAACATTTATCATTTATATCAATGATCATGATATAATTTCACGACATAAGTCATAGATGTGTATAATGAATCAATGAAATTATTCCATGAGAATATAAAATAAGACATGGAATTTAATCATACAAAAAATCATAGAAATTAAATTAAATTTCACTCAAGGCTCATTTTTATGACCATCATAGTTGACAGTGTCCTTTTCGGAACTAGGTTCACTCATCAATACATCACTGTATTACTAAAGTGAGTTCACTTTTCATTCCGGTCCACTCTATATGATGAGATATAAATCCTTACATAATATATAGAAGGATGTTATAAGCCTCACATATCATATAATTAAAACCATATATATGGGTTCCACAAGAATTTATCTTATTCATAATATCAGCACCCATAATAATAAATTGGTTTCGTAAACATCACTCCTTCATAACATATCCCATGGAAAAGAAATGATTTTCATAAATATCATTAAATCATAAAAAAAATCCATAAAATAAATAAGGATATTATACATAAAAATTACTACCAATAAATAATAAGTAACAAAAAATAATTTCATCATAAATTAATATAATTTTTAGGGAACACATAAAAATATTTTTTGTGGACAATATATTTTTTTATTGGAAAAAAATTTCTTATATAAAAATTCAATGGAAATTTAAGAGGAAAATTGTCATCAAAAATAAACTTTTAATTCAGTAAGGTAAAAATCTTGGAATTATTTCATTATGAAATTGAAGAAATATATTCATGAATTATATGTTTACAAAATATTCTCTTCATATTTTTTTCAAACAACCCACAACATACCTTATTTGGAAAATAACAAAAAGAATATTGTCATATTGAATAGTAAAATTACCCACATGGGTAAAAATAAAGATAGAAATTTTTAGAATAATAGAAAAAATATTTTGAAACAAATTTTTATGAAACATAGACATTGAAGAAAAATATTTCACAAAATATACTTAAATATAAACAATCCTTTATAATAATGGGATTGTGAAATTAACCCTTTAAATTGGTATGATTTCCATCATACATATATAAACATAATTTATAAAGGATTAAAGAAAATTATTAATTTATAAGAGAACCATATTTATTTATAATATATTTTATGTAATCCTATTATATAATTTTAACAACTATTTTTAAAAAAATATTTCATTGTTAACCTTCTGTCAGGTGTTAAGTGCTTCTTTTTCCTAGGTATGTTTTCTCGTATAACTCATAGTTTTTGTGAGTTTCATATAACTATTTCAGTTAAACAATGATATTAATGTAATATATATCATATTTATTCATTAAATACATTTATATGATCAATCATGAATTGTGAAAATGGATAATGAATCAAATCACATCATGGGGGTGATAGGTTGTACCTACACACAAGCAATAATATCATTCCCTAAATAGTGAAATGGTAAAGTAGAGGGTGGTATATTAATATTATTTCTATGATAATTATATTGTTATAATTTTCATATATTTATATATTTTTTCTATCAATATACCCATCTATTTAATGTGGTAATGAAAAATAGATTACACAACAATATGGAGATGGTATGTCGTACATATGCACATGTAGTGTTTTTTTATTGGATGGATAAAAGGTGGAACATGAATATTCCATAATAATAATTCTATTTAATAATATCGGTGATACTGGAGTAATTACTTTATAATGTAAACTAAAAATAATGATGAATTAGAGGAAGAAATAATCTTGAAAGAGCTGGTAAAGATGATTACCACTTCTTAGAGAACATCCTTTAGATCCCCTCTTAGGGATTGTAAGGTTGGTATTTTGAGAATACCAGAAAATATATAATGTGTCTAGTTAATTTTATAAGGTAATTTTTAAGGCTATGGTGTTGAATGAAGGCTCAATGTGATGTGGAGAAGTGAGGGAGGAGGTGGCCTTTTGTAATTGATATGTGGGGCACTTTTCAAATTTTCTCAAACAAATTATTTTATAATAAATTCCATATCAATAATAGTACCTAAAAATTCCATTTGTTTGAATATAATATGATGTAATGCTTTAATAGAATCAACAAATAAATATTAGAAATGTTTAGGTATTATTTTAAACCTTATCATTTTAATTAACCCTTAGTAATCATATTTTTATTTTAAATATGGTAATTTATTTTTCAACATTGTAAGGTATTAATAATCACTTATGTGGTGTCCACTTGACCATAAAAAATAAATTTATATAATTTTCAACCATATTTTAATTATTTTTTAATTTTAACGATGTTTTATTATTTTAAAATAATTTTATAAAATGTAATGAAAATTTTGACGGTTTTCATTACATGGAATTCTAAAAATATCAAGATAAAAATATGACTTCAAATGAAATATTTTATTATATCCCTATGAGGAAAAGATCATTTCGAAAATTAATTTATTACATTAATTTTTTAAATTTAATTTATTTTAATATTTTTAATAACATCTATAAAAAATTTCAATTAATAAAATTATTATGACAATAGTGATGTGTAATTATTTAATACTAAATTTATTAACCAAAAAATAATAATAAAATATCATGATGAAGATAAATATTCATGATTTCCCATCAATATTTTTAGCCTAATATATGTTTTGGGTAACCTTATTATAAAAATGGTATATTATTTATAACATGAATACGACGTCTTTAAATTTTTATTAAATAAGATATTATAAGCATCATAATTACATCTAAGTGGATCATAAAGAAAAAATAATAATTCTATTATGAAAAGATTTTTATTAATTTTTTATTTTTTATTTATGTTCACTCTTTACAAAACTCTGTCCCCATGTGGACACATAAGGGATATTAAAGACAATGAAATTGATATCTTGGGACTCCCTATGATATAAATATTATATAAGTTATTTTCAAGGATCAATGTCTATTAATAAACTTTATCATGATCCTTCAGTGATAAGGATCGAATTATAACAACCCAAAAAAAATCATCATGTTTGACGATCACTTTATAGTGCTTATTATATTATTTTTTATTTAATTACCCAATTTACCCTTTACAATGATATGAAATTTTACCTAGGATATTATTTATATTTTCCAAAAAAAATAAAAGGGAGCAGTTTACTAAATTTGGAACATAATAATCTAAATTTGTAATCCATTTTTTAAAATTAAATACACAGATGTTTCTAAATCTAATTTAAAAAAACCGACAAAATTCCTTCGAAAAAAGTTTTTCATATACATTCCCTTTTAAAAATTATAATGTGTTTCTGATAAATTCATTGATAAAATACTATTAAAAACAATAATATCATTTCAATAATTTCAAAGTAATTAATTTAAATTTAAAACTATTCAATTACCTCATTTTACCTTGTAAAATACATTAAAATGTATTAAATTTTTCAATAAAAAACATTATTTTGATGATTCTATTAAATGTGTTCTTTTTAAAAAAAATCAACATTCAGAATAAATAACTAAATTAAAATTGTTAAATCGATTTTATACAACATCTATAAATTTTATTTTTATTCATAAAATGTTAAAAACTCATTTTTAAAGAATTATGTTGTTTGACTAAAATTGTGTGATTAATTTCTATGCACTTATCAATACCTTCATATTGATTTGAAGATTTACTGTTATTCTATAATTTAGTTATTAATATTTATTCTTATAAATTTATTTTATATGATATATTACTAGTGTCTAAAAGTTCATTTAAACTCAAGGTTGCATGAAACACTTTTTATTGAGAAATAAAAATTATTTAAAGAGAAATATTTAGTAAAATACTAGGATGTTGCACTTTAATATCTCAAATGTTGTTTACATAAGGAAAAAACAGTTATGTTTGGTTCTACTTTTTTATTTTAATGTTATATTATTTTTTATCATATTTTTTTTATTTTTTGTAATTGAAAAATTATATTAATACTATGTAGAACCTTTATACAAAATTTATTTAATTAACAAAAAAATATAATAAATGGTCTTTAAAATATGCAATGTAATAAAATTTGGGTAAATTATCACGTTTCATGAATTTTGTAGATAAATATAATATATTATTTATTTATGAAATTTATATATTCAAATTCCATTGATTTCATGTTTTTTGCATAGTCTATGTAAATGAATAGTTTTTAAAATAACATTAATGATATTTAGTAATAAAAAACTATTAATTTTTTACATTTATAAAAATCCTATAATTTACTAAATGAAAATTAATTTTTAAAAAATCTTAACCATGATTTATTTAAGGTACACTTTTCCTTTTATGGTTATATTTATTACCCTTAATGAATTGAAAATGTTTTTCTCGTTGTAATTGTCAAAATGGTCTAACTGGGGTTAACACTAAGAGGAAATAGTGAAAATAAAAAAACCTTTTAAAATTTTATTGGATGATATTTTTTCAAATAATACTAATATTACCCATATATTATTACAATATAGGGCTACATTATAATGAGAATTTATATTCATTTAATACTTTAAGTAATTCCATCAGTTCCTACAGTAATCTTTTAAAAGGGAACCCACAATTTATAATTATTCACATTTTTTAATCCTCAAATATTCCAAAATACATAGAATAATATATTCCAATATTCTATAACCAAATTTTATAGTTTATATTTTTTTTCAAATGAGAATCCATTGAAGGATTAATGTGAAAACCAAAATTAGTTTCCTAAAGAGGATGTATTACTCTTACAGAGCATTATGATTTTATATATTTTCATACATCATATAAATAAATGGTAAAAGTTATAAATAATTTATTTTTTATATTAAATATACTAAATTATTATAATGGGGAGATAATATACATTACACACCTCCATCTAATCAGTTGGAAAACGTTAATGTCACTCCTGTGTATGTTTGGAATGCCACCTCTAGGAAGTGATGTGATTTATTTTTAGTTTTCGGGTCAGTAGAATGGTAATAAAATAAATATTTTATTAATTTTTATAATATAAATTATAAAATAATAATTATATTTGGGTGAAACATTATTTAATTATTTTTCATTCCATCCAATTAAAAAGGAAAACAATTTCCATAATTATGTACAACCTACCATCATCATGAATTGTGTAATTTATTCTTCTATATCTTCCTTTAATATATTATTAAAAATATATATATTTAATGAATATATATGATATTTAAATAGAGTTTAAAATTCTTGAGGTGATAAAACCATGATCAATTTACATGAACATGAACCACAAATTCAAAATATCTATGAAAAATAAAAAAGATAACGCACAAAAAGAATGATTTTAATAAAAAAAATATTACTAATTTGGGGTTAAATTATAATAATTGGATAATATATGATATTATATGTATTTAAATGAATCTAGAATATAATTCTTATAAATTTATATTTATTATATAGGAGTTTAGGTAACATTCAAATAATTTTGAAATTGAGGTAATGGATTTATGCCATAATCTCATTATTTTTTAGGTTTTTTATGATTTTTATTCTATTTATAAAATTTTAGGAGATAAACCCCAACAAACTCATTAATATTATTATACTCATATTTTTGTGGATATTAGATGTTTTATTTTAGTTTTTTATCTTTATTTACTCAAGATTCTAAAAAATATTTTTATGGAAATATGTTTTTATTTCCCTCCTCGGTAAAAATGCTCTTTGGTTCCATGTTAATGTATTCTGAAAATGGGTTCTCAATTTTTTTCTAATCTATAATTAATGTTTGATTTAATTTTAACCCATGTTTTAACTTTAACAAAATTAGTTAAAAGGAATATTTTGTCCTTTTCTAAATGATGTAGAATTTACTTTTTACTATAATTATGAACCGAAACATTGTTTTAACGTACAAAACATGAATTAAAATTCCCACTTTCATAAACGTTCAATGTTTTAATGAACACATTATATGATTTTTAGGTTTATATCAATGAAATTATATTATTTAATATATGTGAAATTTGAATATTATAAATAATTTATTTCAATGTGAAAATGTTATTTTCCTCATGAAACGTTTGAATCTAATTTTAATGGAATTCCCATTTATAAAAACATATCTCGATGTTAATTTTCCATTACTAGATATGTGATACTATGATACAATCCTTACTCTTTATCTAGTTGTTTTATGATTATGATGATGATATTTTTTATAAAATCATTTATTTTTTATGATTTATATTAACTTGAAAAGATTAAAGGTTTATGAAACCAATCTTATTTCCATGGGTTACGATATATAATGAATGATTTTGGATCATTTGAAACATATATAAGGATATTTGGATTATCTGATGGGGGGCACCAAAATTATGTATGACCCCGGGTCACCCTGAGAGGGGAGGGGTGAATCAGGGTGGCAACTTTTTCTTCTTTTAGATGTGGATCTTGTTCCCACATTGGTAGGAACTACTTAAACCTGTATGATGGATATAAACAGCAATTAAACATTCACATGCAGAGAGATGACACAACTATTTTTTACTTGGTTCACCACTAAGGGCTACGTCCAAGGAGAATATGCCGACAGGTTGTCGGTCGTACCTAAATCAACTATGCTTCACTAACTGCGGATTAAAAATGTTCGGGTACAGACACTTTGTCCCTGGCTCACTGACTTTACAATTATTAAGGGATAGCTCACTGCAACCCTCGTGTCACTCCCGTTGACTCCCCCTGGCTCACTGCCATTGGTGAAGTCTCACTAAGATTATATACGTGAAGGTCCCTTCAATAAATGTGCATTGATGTTCTTTGTCTCCTGTTCTGCATGAG
The DNA here is from genome assembly GCA_963277665.1 of Viscum album. Classification (NCBI taxonomy): domain Eukaryota; kingdom Viridiplantae; phylum Streptophyta; class Magnoliopsida; order Santalales; family Viscaceae; genus Viscum; species Viscum album. The sequence continues at coordinate 1,631,055,872 of OY728159.1, forward strand.
ACTTTGCTTGCATCAATGGATTATAGTTGACGCTCTTTATAGTTCAATCTTTCTTCTTTAGTGTAAATAATGAATGCACTAGATCCCCATGTCTTCGTTTGCCTGAATCAAAATCACTGATGTGATTGCTTTCTTAATGAATCTCAGCTTACTCGACGTTGTCAGAATCATTTCTCCATGTATGCATGAGATCATGCATGTATCATTTAGATTTCTTCTTCAATCTCACTTTGCACCGAAAGTGTCAGGCAATCATTAGCTCTTGTGCAGCTCCAGAAAGGCGAGCGTGCTTTAACAATATTTGGCTCTCCTTTTCAAGCATGGCGTGCAAGTCTCCATCTGGCGCGCACTTCTTAGGTGTGCAAGTATAACCTGGAGTGCAAGTGTCTCCAAAGCACTTGCGTGACCCTGCCTTCTTGAACTTCAAACATGTGCGACTCACTTCCTTCCTTTCCCAAATCACCTGGGGTGCTCAACCATCAGTCGCCGCGCAACCTCTACTTACGCGACCCAACTACCACTTGCGTGGTTCAACCACCTGCGCGACGAGAGCTCAAAATATCTCAAAGTCTTGATCTCTGTGAGAAATGAGGAGGGGTGGTCCAGTATTTATAGGCAAACTGGAACCCCTGCGCGGCGGCACGCAAGTCATCCATCGACGCGCAAGTCTCGGCCCCTGCTAGGAACTTGTGCGATCAACATTCAATCATGCATGAACATCTTGCCTTTGCCCAATTTTGATCTTCTGATCTCGAAAAACTATAGGCGCGCAAGTTATAATGCATTCAAGGCGTCGGCGCACAAGTCTCTTCCCGGAACATAATTCACCTGCGCGACCTCACCAAAACTTGCGCGACCCCTATCCCATTGCCATATTATGATGCTCTGATCTTCAAAAACATATGGCACGCATGTTTCCTATCCTCCAAGAGTATTTCATTGAAGTCCCTTTTCCAAAATCACTCTTCTTCATTTGTTGATTTTGAGGCCCTGATATTTGGCAAACACTGCAAAACGGCGCCACCTTGTATCTGCTCTTTTTGTACCACCTACAGATCATCCATTCCTCTGTTGATGTTCGTGAATCCAACATAGATCATTGACTACAACTCTTGAACTCGACATGTCACCATGGAGTCTCCTTTGTCAACAAATTTGTATTTTGTTTGTTTGCTTTGTCGACAAGCACGATCACCTCAACAACACTTCTTCTTGGTGATCTGAATCCTTAAGCAACTCTTTTGCTTTTATCACAAACTCCACTATTGTGATATGTATTCTTTGAAGGAATAGCTTTAGTACCATCATCTTCTATGACAATGTGATGTGAATGGTCATTTCATAAGTCAACTCATTGGCACATTGCCTCCTTCATCAACCGTCATGATCAACATCATGCAAACCATGTGATTCAATCCGTCAAGAGGTCTCTAGCATGGTTCTCACGCAATCATGAGTAATTGCATGGTCTTCATCAAAACCCATTGTTCTCATGAAATAATGAGTAATTGCATGGTCTTCATCCCAAAACACCATCCTGCTTTAATCATCCTTGGATGGATTACTCCTCACATTCGTCATTATTGTAAACAATGTATCACCTTTGACACATTTTAATTGAACTTGCGATCAGCACAACAATCGTCTGAATCACTACTCCTCTACTTCATCGGAGTACTTCATGATCTCCTTCATTGTGAGCTTCCATTCCTCCATTTTATTGGATTACTTATTGATCTCTTTCATTTTGATATTCCATTGACAACTATTGACAACAAATACAAACCTATACACAAAGTGGTTCCAAAAAATTATATATCCATCCAATACTTTATGTGAGTATGGATATACCATGGGATAATAAAAAAGGAAAAGTCGAGTGAACTTAGTTTAGTAAGAGAATTTTCTAATTATGATAGTCATGTGAGTAATACTTGACTGATGACATGATACAATCAAGAGTGGACCCCATCAACTATTGTAATATTTAATGTGATCCTCCACTAATTAAATTATTTTCTAAGATTTTTATTTCTCCACAAACTTATATACCATTATAATTTTATTCACTCATGGTTCATGTTCATTGATTATTTTATGACTCATGTCTTATGATAATTGATGCTTTATTTTATGACTCAAGATTATGGTCTATAAATGTAGGTTATGATTTTAAAAAGGTAATCTAGTGTTATCAAACACTTATAACGATGTTATTTTTAATTCATCATTATTTTATCCCATGGTTAACATACTTGAGAATATTAGCTCTCACTCTATTATTTTTCCTCTCCTCGGGTTATGAATAATAAATTTAAGTATTATATATCTATGAAGGGTTATAGTTATGAATAACATAGTAGAAATATTATACATAAATTATGAACCAATTTAAATGCATCTATGATTCCAAATCACTTTACCTATACTATTATAAAATAATTCATTATGTTATATATTTTATATTCATCAAAAATATGTAAATTTTTTTGTAAGAAATTTTTAGACCTTAATAGTTGGTGTTATAGAAAGGATTATGTACCATTGGAAACTATCATGAGAAAAATTTAGTAAAACCACTTTGTATAAGAATAAGTATATGATAAAATCCTATTTATTTGTTAACGATCAAATCTAAATTTTGTTAAAACTATGTTTTTATAGATTGTAAATCATATGTATTAATTTAGAAATCATATAAATGTTTTTTATATTTATGTGTTTTCTCAATATAATAATTGTTTCTCAGCCATTTCAATTTGGTTTTATATAATGGATTGAATATAAAGGAACCATTTAATTATGATTGTGTAGTAAAATGAAATGATTTACTTCCTGAATAACCTAATGTTATCAAATATGGAATGAAAAATATTGTTACTACTCTTATATATCCTTCACAAGATATGAATCTTGATGAGATTCTAAAAAATAAAAAAAGAGAAAAATATTATATTGATTCCTTCTTAAGGAAAAATCCACCTACATTTAGTGGTACCAATAATCTTATAGTTTCATAGTAATGGTTCAATAAAGCTAATAAGATATTTTACATTATCCTATGTTTAAAAAATGGAAAAATAATATTATTATTATATATTTTGGAGGGGGAAACTGATCATTACTGGACTCTTATCAAGACCATGAGCTAATAGGATTAAAGAGATTCCATGGAGTGAGATGATTTTATAAACATATTTTTTAATAAATAAATTCATTTTATTCTTCTCGTTAAATTGAAAATGAATTAAATAAGATCATGTATACTGATAATTAATATTTCAGCATTATTGAGAGAAATTTTACAATGCTTGCAAGGTATTCTTCTAGTATTGTCATTCAACATAAAAATAATATTGATTGATTATTAACTGACTTAAAATAATGTTTCTAAATGGAATTATCCTTATGATAGTTTAGTATGTTTGAATAAATTATTCAATTTCTTATCAGGGTTGAGAATTTTGTGGGAGTTACCCATTAAACTCCTTGTTATTATTAGAAAAGAAAGATGAAATTTTAATGAAATTCTAAAAACTGTGGAGGGGAAATATGACCATAAACCATACATAGGAAGGAGGTTTATATTTCAAAAATACCTAGTAAATAATCCAATAACAATTTTTATTGGAATGAGAACATAATTTGTTTTAATAAAATTCTCCATGTCAAAATAATAACCTTTTTTAGTTGAACATCATCCAATTTGAATTATGTAAAGTTTTTTGTTCACACCTTATAGTGAATTGAGTATATGTATAAGTAAATACATTAATAATAATGATCTTATTTCATATATAAAAAGTAGTTGTATGGTTTCATAAAAAAATAACTCAAATTCAAAATGTAATCATATATAGGTGTTTAAAAAATTGAAAAATTACCTCATGAAATTATTGCTTCGAACGGTATCACATAAGAAGATATTGAGTTTTGAAATATTTGATAATATGCTATCAATACCCACAATGTTAAAATATATATATTATAGTATAAATCCTGAATCATAAAACAAATTATGGTAAAACATTTGTAACATAATACTGTCAGTTGAAATTAACCCATAAAATATTTTTTAGAAAACATTTTTAACATTGATGAAAAATACAAATTTTCAGGTCTCTTTCAAATACATCTTTTGAAAATGTGAAAATAATTATTTCAAAAACCATTACAATTATAAATTATCTCCAATAATCCATGAAAATACATTTTTATTGTCATGGAAAAATGTGAGGTGGAATACAAAACATGTGAAAATAAAATAAAGTACACTATTTATTATATTAAAAATACCTTTTTTTAAAAACACATTTTAGTAAAAATAACTATACCAATATCTGAATTAAAAAATAATTTTCCCAAGAATATTATAAAATATAATGTAATATAGTATTAGAGTATTACAGACCAAGAATTTTAGGAATTTGTTCATGAAAAAATATTATAACTCAAAGAAAGGATACTTGAGTTATTAATACCACTCATCCAAAACATAATTTATGAATTATGAATCATTTTAAATAATTATTATGTTGTAATAATGTAAAAAATTAAATAATAAAGATAAAAATAAGATATAAGGTCATAATTTTACTAACTTATATAAAATAATTTTTAGGGAACAAAAATAGCTCAATGAATGAAAACTATGTTACCAAAAACATTTACGAATGTGGTAACACTTAAGTCAAAAAGAATTTGAAGAAATGTAAGTGATATGAAATATTTTATCCCATGAATTATAGAGAAATATTTTATATATCATGAATGGTTAATTTAATTAAAATAATTATAATCAAAGGGATGATTGGTCATAATAGGAAACATTTTTCAATGAATCCGAATTGAAAAAAAACCTTACCGCCTAAGTAATATTTTTTTCAAAATTATTATTAATAGATGCCTTGTATATGAAAATAAAACCCCAGGATTGAAATAAAATTAATAAAATTATATCTCAGATAGGATTTATATTCACTAAATTAATGAATCTATCCATATATTACCACTAATGTTTCATAAAGTGGAATTTGAGATGAAGACTCTGACCACGGTACTGATTCCTTTTCAACATTCACCAAATTTACTAAAAAACAAATTATTTTTACAAAATAAATAATACTGAACATTATTGATAGTTTTAACCTTTTCTAATCTTTATTTATATTCACTCTATATATATAATTACAAGTTATTTTCTATATATTTTCAACCATGGGTGTATGTAATATTTATCACGTTGAATTACAATCAAAAAAATGTAAGTGTTATTAATTATTGTTAAAAAGATAATAATTAAAATATAATTAATTATATTGTAATATATTATCCATGATATTTTAAATATATATAATTTCATTTCATGGTATTTGTTATGATTTTGGAGGTTGGAATTGACGGTCAGGATTTTTTAGTGTTTCTTAATGAATATAATGTGATTTCATAATTAATTAGTTAAATAATAATATATATTTAATAAAAAAATATATTTATATATTTATAAACTATTATAACAATAATTATGTTCTCATAATCATCTATTATATAAATTTGTAGTATTGTTCAAATATGTTGTTAAACAAAACCAAACATTAACTTATCTAGGCTAATGAATGAGTATGTGTTTTTTTATAGTTAAATAAATTTACCTGAAGCACAATGATATAATTTTGTTCTTATTAAATTGATATGTTATAATTGAAAATACTTATAAGGTTAATACAATTTATATAATTTCATTACATAGAATGAAAATATCATATCACTATTAGATCACTTGTCCTAAACTATTGAATTAATGAAAATAGTTTTTTAATCATATAATTGAAAGGATTTAATTTTTTCCAAAATATAAATTTAGTTATATCATAAAACTAAAATAAATACTTCAATACCATCCTCACTACCAGATATATAAGGTGAATATTAAAAGAAAAAAATGTAAATCGTTCCTTGGAGGCGATACTCCACAAGTATATAAGGTTGAAAATCACATTTTCCCTTGACTGTGAGAAATGAGTAATATATTTTAATGGTTTATATTAATAAAAAAAATATATAACATTATTATTTATTAATTTTTGTACACAATCCCTATTTGGTTATAATGGTAAATAAAACACATTTCATTTTCTTGTTGCTATTTCACAAAACACATGAATGGAGGATTCATTTTCTTAATAGAAAATGGAAATTGGTATTAATTTTTATTTCAATAACATATTAAACTTCACTATATAACCAATAATTATGTAATTTTATATGTATTTTAAAATAAATCACAAGAAAAAAATTGAAAATGAAGATGTTAAGTAAAGATAATTACTCACATTGAGCACTTTCGGATTTTCTAGGACCATATCATAGAAATATATGACATGAGATAATATTATATGAACATAATCTCAACAGTTTGAATGATTAGTCAATCGGATATTAGAAAGGGATATGTCTAATGAGAAAAACTACTTTTTATGTATGTTTTGATTTTTTTGTGTTAAACAACTTTTATAAGTGGTTAGAAGGACATTTTCTAAATATAATAACAATATATAAGGGAAAAACTCATTAAAATTGTCTTGTGGCTAAAAATATGATAAAATATTTATTTTGGGATAGATAATTTAAAACAATCCTCAAAAACTAAATTCTATCTATGTATTCATCATGTTTCAAGATCTTCACACCCTGAATTATTACATTTCCTTTTTTTACCTTTTACAATTGTAAAATGTTTTTACATATGGTAACAGAATCATTAGGCCTACAAATAATATTACCCTTATTTGATAATTAGGAACCATTTAATCAGTATTTTAAGTCTGTTTTATTTGAAATATCAAAAAATATTTTTTAAAATTAAAATTTATAATGGTATATATTTTTTGGAAGAAAACTTTTGGTATATCATGATATGATAAAATGTAGAATGGAATTCATTGTAACATAATATTTTATTTAAGGTATAATCAATAAATTTTATCTAATGAAATATTATCGTGAATTATAAGGAAATGTGAAGATTTATTTAGTCATTCAACAATAACACAAATTGCATTGATACTTCTAGAAGTCATTGGTAGTCACCCAACGAAATCCATTAATATATTTCCCCTTTTTCACTGTGGAACTGGTAAAGACTGAAGTATCCCCTTAATTAATTTTCATTCTCTTTTAACATGTTAAAAATTACATTATTTAATAGTGAAGTTTGTGATATTACTTTTCATTCCATCAGTCAAGTAATATTCTTGAATGCCTCTATACATCTTATCAGTTCAAGGATGGATGGAAAATAAAAGAAAATATGCTTCACATAACAACTCTATATTAAATTTATAATTAAAATATAAACATAATCTCTTCACAAATCACAAATAAAATTATTTATAGACATTAAATTTAGAAAATATACCCATATTCACAAATTCTACTATTTTCTATAACTCAATATTTTCATTTTGTGATTTATTAATTCTGTCTGACAGAGATGATTTCACTAACACCTAAAATGAAACATACAAATTTATGACACCCACTACATCCCGGAAAAATTTATTTAAATTATTTAGAAAAGGGTAATATTCCAATTGCAATATGGTTAATATAGCATTACTTTACTAACTCAAATAATCAAACATGTTATTTTAGTATCCATGATGGTAGTGAATCATTCAAACGTGATCATTAATTAGTTTCATCTATCATCTCTACCACATGTTTAACTCGTTCTGGGTAAATATATACATTTAAGATTTATTATCATTATATATGTCACACTTTTATCCATCTAAATGATGCTTCCAAATTATCCACGTAAACAAACATAGAAACTAACTCCAAATCATCGGTATGATAATTTAACTCATGAGTTTTCAGTTCCATTAAAGCATAAGAAATTACCAGATCATTCTTTATTAGAATGAAACCAAGTCCTTTCAATGATGAATCATATTAGCAGTATTGATTTATGTTTTTTGAGGGAAATATCCAAACTAGAGCATTCACATGTATTCTTTTTATTTATTAAAAATAATAATAAAAGTCCTTTATCTAGATAAATTTAAATTTTTTTGTCTTATCATAGTTATTGGACATGATTACTATGCTATGTTTTCAAGAAACAAATAGTAATATCCGACTAATCCATGAATAATTAAAACCCCAATTACATTTATCTATCATGTCCCTTTATAGACCATATTTGTTTTAGCATGATCAACTATTATTCCATCATTATTTACAATGTTCCCAAGGAATGATATCTATTTTAACCATAAATATCATTTTCTAAATTTTTTATATAACTTATTTTCATTTTGGGGTTTTATAAGAGTCCTTAGATTTCTTTCAGGATAATTATAAATTATAGAAAAATTAAAGTGGAATCAATGAAATTTAGAAAAAACATATCTAGGTATTCCTATTGTACACTATTCATAAGATATATAAATGCCAAAAAGGAATTTTTCAAACCCATGGGAATAACTACAAACTCACAATTCCAATATCTAGTAAAAAATTATTTTGGAAGGTTATCTTCCTTCACATTAATTTTATGGTACTCGAATCTCAAGTTAATCATTGAAAACTACTATGATCCCTTGATCTGACCAAATACTTCATTGATATGAGGAAAAGGATACATATTCATTATAGTGATGGTTTTGAATTCTCTATAATCTATGTAAAGCCTCGTGGAACCATATTTGTTTTAAATAAAAAAAATTGGAGCACCCATGATGATTTTCTAGGTTGAATAAAATCATTGTCTAAAAACTATTGCATGTTTATTTTCATTTCCAAACATTCTACATGATCCATTCGATAAGGTGGTTTGTAAATAGGGTTAGCATTAAAGGCTATGTCAATAGTGAACTCAACATACCTATTAACAATGACACGAGGAAAATCAATAGGGAATAATACATGTATTAATTTACCACTATCACATCATTAATCAGAACAGTTCCCTTATTTTCAAAAATATGTACAAGATAACATTAATTTTCATCTTTTATTAGTTTTGTCCTTATTTTTATGTAATAAATGGTATCAATTCATTTTTTTGGTCAGACTAGTGTACTCAAGATGGGGGTGAAATGATTATGTATAAAAATATCAATTAAAAATTATCATTTGAAATTCCTCCAAATTTAAATTTTAATTTGCTAGTTAGATAATAGTGTATTTATAAGATCTTGAATATTTGATCAATTTCTCAAAAGAGTGATTAGTTCTTAGTTATATCAATGTTATTATTAATACAACTTTTGAATATTACCAAATAATTCAATACCATTATAAGCACTTTCTAATACTAACTATCATAGTTCAATTTAGTTTTAGGAAATATATTATAAAGTAGAGTAAAACTAAATGTAAAAGCATAAAGGAAATGAAACAAGAGGTTCAATATCATGAAGTGGCCGAATCATTTTCACATGGTGATCACTGACCACTAAATAGTTTAAATTAATATATCTTTTGATCCACATACTAGATCGGGGTTCACAACAGCACATAGGATGTCAAGCTCATAAGACCTCTACCATAGTTCGTCGTGGGTGTGACCATAGGACCAATTCCACACATATTTGTGGGGGTAAAGTATTTTTAAGAAGGTTTTAGTGGAATTATATAATATATATTTCAGTATGATATAAGAGAAAATGTGTTCTTATCAAGTAGATACACAAACTTCAAAAAATTATGAAAAAATGCACATAATAGATAAAATAAATGTGAGAAAAGATTTAGAATTCTATATGAGTCTTGAGATGTAGCTCTGGACTCCTCAGATGTAGCTGAGATGATGTTTGATTGCTATTCTAGATGTTAACACAAAAAATAGAGTGTTGTATTCTGGATTCAATGTACAAGTATGGTTCATGTGGTATATTATTAGCTTTCCACTAGTGCAGAAAATGTTATTTACGTCGGTTATTTTTCATTTTTTACGTTGGTTTTTAGCCGATGTTAATACGGACCACGTTATAAATAACGTTTTTTACGTCGGTTATATAAAAACTGACATAACAAACATAACATTTAGGTGTTTATCACGTCAGTTAATTAATAACCGACGCGAAAAAATTTGGGGGTGGGGTTTATAACGTCGGTTAGTATATTACTGTCGTGAGAAACCTAGGGGGGTTTATCACTGCAGTTATATAATAACTGACGTTATAAACACGTGAAGTGGAGTATATAACATCGGTTATTAAATAACCGATGTGATAAACTCCTAGGATATGGTTTATCACATCAGTTATATAATAACTGACGTGCTAAACCAATCTGTGGGGGGGGGGGGTTATCCCGTCATTTAATAAATAACTGAAGTGATAAAAGGACTGTGAAATAGTTTATCACGTCGGTTATCAAATAATCGGCATGATAAACATTTTCACAGTCCTTTTATCTCATCGGTTATTTAATAATTGACATCATAAACCATTTCATAGGTCTTTGATCACGTCTGTTATTTAATAACAGACGTGATGAACCATGCCACAGGTGTTTATCACGTCGGTTATTAAAAAACGGACATGATAAACCCTTCCCGATTTCTTTATCACGTCGGTTATAAAATAACCGAAGTGGAAGACAAATTTTTTAAAAAAAAATTGAATGCAGTCCTCTGCTTTCCCCTAGAATCAACGAGACACAAAATCAAGAATTCATACCACAAAAACAGAAGGAGATCAAAACACAAACTAATGAAAATTTATACATTTACATTGATAACATATAAAACATACCCCACTTGACAGCCCCACCCTCATGTATACCCCTAGACAACCCTTCCCCACCCCATTGAAGCCCCCACCACACCCCTGGACTGCCCCCGACCGCCTGGACAGCCCCAAACACCCCTCGACAACCCACCACCCTCCTGAAAAACACCCCCTCACCCCCTTCACCCCACTTGACAGTACCCACACCATTAGAGTCCCCACCACAACCGTAGACTGCCCTCTGACCCCCTGGACAGTCCCAAACCCCCCGAGACAACACCCCCCCCCCCCACCCCACCCTCTTGAACATCACCTCTTCACCCCCTCAACCCACTGTACAGCCCCAAAAACCCCTTGACAACCCCCCCCCCACCCTCTTGAATAGAACCCCTCACCCCTCACCCCACTTGATAGCCCCCACCCCATTAGAGCCCCCACCACACCCCTCGACTACCCCTCCCCCCCTCGACCCCCTGGATAGCCCCAAACACCCCTCGACAACCCCCACCCTCCTAAACAGCACCCCCTCACCCCCTCACCCATCTTGACTGCCCCCACCACACCCCTGGACATCCCTCCCTCACCCCATTGGATCCCCCACCACACCATTGGACTGCCCCCGACCGCTTGGACAGCCCCAAACACCCCTCAAAAACCCCCACCCACCTGAACAGCACCCCCTCACTCCCTCACTAAACATGACATCCCCCACCCCATTGGAGCCCCCACCACACCCCTAGACAGCCCCCCTGACCCCTTGGACATCCCCAAACAACCCTCAACAACCCCCCCCCCCACCCTCTTGAACAGTAGCCCCTCACCCCACTTGACAGCCCCCACCGCACCCATGGACTACCCCCTGAACCCCTGGACAGCTCCAAACACCCCAAGATAACCCCCCTCCTCATGTATACCCCCCACTCCATGGAAATCCCTCCCCCGCCCCATTGTAGCTCCCACCACACCCATGGACTGCCCCCGACTCCCTGGACTGCCCCAAACACCCATTGACAACCCCCACCCTCATGTATACCCCCACCCCCTGGACAACACTTCCACACCCCTAGACATCCCTCCCACACCCCTGGATAGCCCTCACACCACCTGGATTCCCCCCCCCCCCATTCCACCGGGTAGCCCTCCCAGACCCGTGGACAACCCCAACCCCACTAAACACCCCCCCCCCCCACACACCCACGGAACCCCTCCCCCCAGACCAGAATCCATACCAGAAAAACCATCACAAGTAAACCAAAACAAGAAGTAGAGAAAAATTATTCATTCACATATATAACATTCAAAATATACACTTTCAACTTCAAAAAAACTAAATACAACCTAAATGACTACTAAATACACAATTACAACGACAATATTCAATATTACATTTTACATTACAAACAACTAAAATTCAATCAAACCTGTAAACTAATTTGACCACTCCACTTGTAAGTGTTTGATTTCTTCAACAGTATAGGTTTTAGGGTCATCAAAAATCTACAAATGAAAATGATAGAAGTTAATGTGTTTAATGAATAAATAAAATTGAAATAATTGGGAAAAGTTTAAGAGGAATTCTTACTAGGGAAATTTCCCAATTCTCCCAGTTGTTATAATTTCATACATAAATCTTAACATATAATATCCACATCCGATGACGCGTTGTTGTTCATGAAAATTCTGTTTCAATGGGTGTAAATTTCATAAATTATTTTTATGTAATAAATCAAAAATTACAAATTATAAATGGATATTTACCTTCAGATTTACATATTTGATCTTTTCACTCCTTTTTGTTGTGTTTTTTCAAAAGTATTCCCATGACCTGTTAGAAAATAATATGAATGGGGTAAATCTAAAATTCATTATAATATAAAAAACAATTGATAAATTGAAACTTACAGTTCCAATATATTTTTAAAACTATCCCGCACATCATCATGGATAGAGCATATCCAATAAAGTGCTTTCTCCCTTGAAAAAAACCCTAACATCCAATGATAACTGATAAAAGGTAATTTAACGTTAGTAGTTTTTTATGTTAATATATAATTAACTCTTTGAGAGAGTTTTGTTTCATGCCTCTCACAAAATGGAATCATCCAACATTGTGTGACTATATTCTTTTCAAGTCTTTTAGAAATATAAATAATTCGTTGTTCCTCATCCAATGCACATGCTTTAAGAGAAATCAATTGTGGGTCCATGAATCCATATACATCTGTCATCTCATTCATCTAACAAATTTTATAAATATAACTAATACAAAACAGAAATAAGTATACAATTTTAATTAATATAACACAGGGAAAAGGTATTAAGACATACAAGGAAAAATATTTCACCATGTTGATGCCCAACTTATCTCCACTAACAAGTTCCATGATATCAGTTTTCATAATCCCCACACTTATTTCACGTCCAAAAACCTGATCTTCCATTGGATACTCATAATGAACTGCCAACAAATTTAAATATCTTGAAAATCTGTCATGAATACTAGAATCAATATCTGATGTCATAGCCATTTGTCTTTTTTTCCATATAATATTTCTTTAGCTATGAATTATTCCTATAAAAATAAATTGAAAAATATATTAGTTTTCAAATGATAAAACAACATTAATAAAATAATAAAATAAAAGATATAACATTCATACCTCTTTGGTAATGAGTCGAAGAAGTCTGGATAGCCAAATTAAAAAATAGCTGATACTATGTCCAACTATTGTAACCTCATCTGTAGGTAATGGTACCCGAGATGATCTATCTGTAATATCATGTATAGTGACCCTCTGATTCTCTACCTCTAATTGTTGATGATGAACTGTATCTCCCATGCAATATACCAACCCATATGCTACTATATGATGTTGATAATCATCAACATACAACTCGCAATAAGTAGGTTTCTGCGGCGGAGGAGTAGGATAAAAAATTTGGTATGCAGGCTGAGGTGGGGGAGTGGGAGATACAGGCAGAGGTGGAGGATAAATAATGGGGTCTGCAGGGGGAGGTGGAGGAGTGGGAGATGCTGTCTAAAATTTTCTTTGAATGTCTGCAAACATAGACTGCACCGACACTCTAATATTTTCCTCCATCATCGCATTAATATTATGAACTTCAGGCTCCAAGGATTATTTTTTTATAAACCCCCTCAACGTTAGATGTTGAAGAACATGGGAACACATTTCTTACCAATACACCTACCATATATCCTCGTACACGAACAAGATGTTTGGGCCTTCCCAATGCTACAGATAAAATATCATCCCTCCTAGTAGTTGTAAATGTCCCCTATGAACTCTGATCCTCAAGAGAGTCTTGTATTAATTAATTGAACATTTCTGTAATTATTGAAATTATATAATGAAAATAGTTAACTTAAATAAATAAAATAGATCTCTTACAATCCTCTCGGCTATGATTATCGATTCATTCGAAAGATATTGCCCTTTTTCCCTTATGACCTCCCTACCATTTTTCATGTCTAGATGGAGGGGATAGAGGGGCCACCTCTCCAGAGCTTGAAGACTCAGCTCTTAGTTGCTGATATTTTTCCGCCATCATATGTTCTTCAAAAAATACATACCCTCCCCAAGATAAACGATGAGTGTATACATTATTATATTGGATCTCTTGATGAGTTTTCCTTATTTTCTGTAAATTAATAATAAGAAATCATTAAAAAATTAATAAGATATTTTATATAAGAAAGCTTATAAAAGTTTACATTTCCCTTACCAAAAAAGACTCATTTCTTCTACTTTCAAAAAACCATCTCCATGTGTCTTCATCTATAAAAGGATATATATTAAATGGATTGTCACGACACCTATGACCATAAATAAAATCAGATGAGAGGGTTGATTTGAAATCCCTCTATCTCCTGGCATCCAATGTAAATAATTTCTTCATGACTCCTCTAGAGTCAAGAATATCAAATGTCATCTGATAAAGAAGAGGTTAAACATATTATATATACTATAAAAATTTAAAGAATAGTCAAATAATTGAAAAATATCTTACCAAAATCGTCTCCCACAACTGAGAGATTATCACTTTATCCACACTTCTCAAGTCATCATACAGAATGCTTACATTTATCTTAGCCTGAGTTGCTACAAAACACTCTAAATCTTTTGCATTTGGACCTCTAGGAATATCATCATCATCAAACTCAATGACTATCCTCATATCCTGCGTACGGACATGTGATAAGTTTTGTAAACATGTGCACCCACGTTTACCAACCTTTGAACTCTTTTTCGTAATAGGAGCATGTGAATGTTCCTCCCCAGAGGTATGACCAATATGCTCATCTCTAGAATCATTTGGTTGATCAATTGAATTATATTTCATTATCCTTCAAAAAAAACAAATGTTAGTTCACAAATATACAAATTCAAATCTTTTTATACTACTATATTTAGAAAAAAGAAAAGTGTACTAAGTTACATAATAGTAAACATTTGTAATATGGTAAGCATGTTAAACTATGGTAAAGATGGTCAATATGGTCAAGATGGTAAACATGGAAAACCTGGTAAACATGGTAAAGTAATTGTCACTGAACAAAAATAATAGATATATAATTGATGTAATGGTAAACATGATAAAGTAAACTAAAAAAACATAAAACAAACAAAAATTTATACATATTTTGTTTTAAAACATGTTTTAATAAAAAAAGAACTTACAATATCTAACATTTATGAAAAAAATAAATGTAAACATGAAATAAACATATGTTACCTGTAATTTTAGGAATGTACAAATGGATTGTTTTCCCAAATTCCTTCGTTGTGATCGTTCCTTATGGAAAAAACCATATCTTCAACATGCTCATCATTATGTTCTGTTAATATTTCCATGGAAGTATGGATCTCACATAAATCATCATCTTCATCAAGTTCATCCACACCAAAATATTGTTTTTCCCTTGTAAAACAACAGCCCATTGCATATCTTATTGATCTACTACATAGAAATTTGTTTTTCATGTGTTTCCATTATAAAAGAATCATCTGTGTCTTCCAATCTATTCAGATTAAAATGTTTCATTCCAAATTCATCGTGTCTGACACTGTTGTTACCGATAAACCATTTATAGTTATAAACATGAACTTTAATTTTAAAGTAATCAAACTCCCATATGTCTTCAATCACTTCATACTATGCACTTGAAACAGAAATTTAGTTTTTGTCCTTGGCACTCTAAAAATGCATTGCTTCTTCAAACACCAATGCACCACTATTCTGAATTGCACTTCTATTGTCCAAAGATTTTGTATTAAATGTACAACCATTAATGACATAACCAGACCATTTTATCACATTTAAACATGGACCACCCATGATCCATTTTAATGTCTCTGATACATATGATCTACCATGCAATGACTTTTTAATCCATGAAAATTTTTTTTGTTGTGCTCATTCAAAATCCACATTTCTTTCTTCTTTGGATGAAATTATTTCAACTCATTAATATGCAATGTTATATACGGTTGAGAATCAGCTATGTTATTCAAGATGTATAATTATAACATATTCATCTGTTTATCTAACAATGATTTTACTTTCAAGCCATGATTCCCATTTCCCTCATTATTAAATCGTTCATAGAGAGATGGAGTTAAACCTATGTGTTGCGCCATAGCCAAGTAGGTCATACAAAACTCTACTACCTCCTCAGAAATATAATTTTCAGTAATGGAGGCTTCAGGACGATATGGATTTTTATCATACCCCTTTAATATTTTCATATACCTTTCAAAAGGATACATCCAACCAAGATATACAGGTCTACAACGATTTATTTCTTAAACCAGATAAATCATTAAATTCATCATTATATCAAAAACAAGTTGGTTGAAAATAAATATCCAATTGAAAAATTATAAAAATTATATCCTTTTCCAAAATGTTCAAAGCATTCACATCAATCACCTTGTTACAAATTGAATTGAAAAAATAACACAACATCATTATAGTCTTTCTGACACGAATGGGCAGTATTCCATGCAATGAAACTGGTATAATTTGTTGCATCATGACATGACAATCATGTGATTTCATACCTATCAACTTCAAGTCTTTTAATGAGACAAAATTTATTATATTTGACGAATAACCTTGAGGAACTTTGATATCATGAAGACAATGAAAAAATCTAATTTTCTCCCTCTTCGATAATGAATGACAAGCCTGGGGAATAAATGTTCATCTTCTTTTTGGAGTGGGAGCTAACTCCAAATGTATTCCCATTAATAGTAAGTCTAATATTGTATTCAAACCATCTTTTGTCTTTCCTTTTATATCTAAAAATGTTCCAACCAAACAATTACAGATATTATTCTCCACATGCATGACATTAATACTATGTTTTACTGCATGATACCTCCAATATGGTAGCTCAAAAAATATTGACCTTTTCTTCCAAATATGTCTATCATTACCAGATTTCAGTGTCTTTACCAATGTCACATCAAGGTTTTTTACCCTCTCAAAATACAGATCAGGGGATAATGGTTTTGGAGCAGTATTAAATCCTTGTGATCCATTGAATGCCTTTTTTAGTCTTCTATAAGGGTGATCCAAAGGCAAAAACATTTGATGACCCGTGTACAATGTTTTTCTCCTATGATGCAATTGACAATATTACGTCTGTTGTTCGCAAATTGGAAATGCTTTATAACCTTTAACACTATATCCAGAAAAATTTCCATACGCTGGGAAGTCATTTATAGTGAACAGAAGTACTGCATGTAGTTGAAAATATTCCATTTTATAGGAATCTTACACCCTAATAACATCATCCATAATAGTTTCAAATCATCAATCAATGGTGTCATGTAAACATAAATATCATTGTCGGGTTGCTTTGGACCAGAGATCATTATACTCAACATGAAATATTCTCGCTTCATACAAACTTCAGGAGTGAGGTTGTAACTTACCAATAAAATAGGCCATGAACTATGTGTACTACTGAGGGTTCAGTATGGATTCATTCCATCTGTGCGCAACCCTAGTATGAGATTTCTAATTTCATTTCCAAATGTAGAATATTGCACATCAATTTTGTTCCATTGTGTACAATCAGCTAGACGATGTATTTTTCCATCACATACCCACTCATCAGTATGCCATATTATCATTTTTTTCATCATATGAATTAGCAAATAAACAATTGAAACTATTATTTATAGAAAGATACCAAAATACCTTTGAAGGGAGCTTTGTAATCTCTACATCAGCCTATGATTTTTCTTTCACCTTATACCGTGTTGTCCCACATTTAGGACACTATGACAGAAATTAATATTCCTTCCTATATATAATGTCGTCATTTGGACATGCATGTATTTTCTTATATCCCAATCCCAAAGGGCATAATATTTTCTTGGCCTTGTAATGTGAATCTGAAAGATCGTTATCTTTTAGAAGAATGTCTTTCATCAATTGTAGCAGCTCTGTAAAACTTATGTCACTCCATCCATGTTTTGGATTCAGGTTAATCAATTTTAATACCACCGAAAAAACTGTAAAATTAGTAAAACCATGATATAATGGTTTTTCAGAATCACCATATTGATGGGAAACTGTCTGTTCTATCTCAATTTTTTCTGCTACAATATTGTGAATCATTTCTTCAATTCCGTCAGAATTACCATCTTGCAAATCATCATCATCAGTGACATTCCGTCCAGTTTCACCATGCCAAATCCAAGGGATGTAACATGGATTAAAACCATTACAAATAAGATGATCTTTTATCTCTCTACTTTTCAACTTCATCATATTCAAACAATTCAGGCATGAACAGAAAAAAATGTCAATACATGGAACATTTAGTTTAGAAAATTACAAAAAGGCATCAACACATTCCTCATATTCATTTCTCATTCAATATGTGTTAATCCAACTTCGACTCATTATTACCTATAACAAATATCCAAAATATATATATTTCAGATAAGAAAAATATATGTTTATATGAAAAAAATCATAATTAGAATGTAAAACAATTTTGAAATATAAAACAAATCTATGTGTATTTATAAAAAATATTCCTGAATATTATTTTTAAAACAAAATATAGTTAGATATAACAGTTTTATGTTCCATTGAATCATAGATAACCATGGACCCTACATGGTTGATAGAAAATTAGAGAAACTGGAGTAAACTGGAGAATCAAATCATATTTAAAATAAAAATTCAGATGGAGAAAATCACAATGTAAATCCAATCATCACGACACAATCATCATGTCATTATCTCAGAAACCACGATATAATAGTCAATCCCCCTAGACACCCCCAACCCTTCGTACAGCCCCCACCCCCCAGACAACCCCCAAAACCCTCTGTACAGAACCCCCCCCCCCCCCAATGTGGACATCCACCCACATCCACCAACTCTCTTGGACACCCCCCGGGCAACCCCGAGAAACCCTCTGGACATGCCTCCACCCCCTTGGAAAGCCCCCCACACCCACCCACCCCCTTGGACACCCCCCCTGGACACCCCCCAACCCTCTGGACAGCCCCCCACCCCCTGGAAAACCCCCTAAACAATGGTTTACATATAAAAACTATGTATGGTGAACAACTAAAAACACATGCATTTAATATATACTTCAGCATGATATAAATGGAATTAAATATTATTAAGTATGTCTACATAAATGATCGAATGATAATTAAAAATAACCATTGATATTCAACTAGTCAAATGATCACAAGTTTTATCGATTACTAATATAATAATGAAGTAATGGACAATTCTAGAAATCTTAAACATATTTTTAAGGCCTTGGCCAGGGGCTCAAAAAATACATGGGTTTGCCCTCAACAGAAACCATTTTTAATTGGAATCATGGAACATAGTGATGCATCGAAGGGCCATAGAGGTCAACAACCATTACATTATATGTCCAATAGATTCTCATATAAAAGAGGATAAAAATAAGCAACAACAACACATGAAATTTCATTTCTAAAATCATAAATTTAATCAATAACCATTGAATGAAACAATATAGGTGAATGAGATCAGTAGTTGTTAATGAAAACAAAAAATACACTCAATGTCGAGCATTTGCGAAACAAAAACAAACTAAATAGAAGTAGTTGAGGCTTACGTGAATATTGCGAGTCGATCTAATAGATCTAGGGATGATAAATAATATGATGATGGAAAAAAGAGGTAAGTGGGTTCAAAATCAAAATATATTACCTAGTTTAAACACAATAATCGCCAAAACATAAATATAGACTATCTGAAAAAAAAAGAATGAAATAAATTCGTGGAAGGATTACCTGAGTGTTGCGAGTTAAGATGATAGATCCGAGGAGAGTAAAGATGATAAATGATGAAGGAAAAACGAGTTTAATGCAGTGATATCAATTAGCCGATTAGGGATTACCGCGTGAGAGAGACGAGTTACCAGACTGTCCATTGAAAAATCGTAAATGACATTCCATGGGGCTTGTTAATATTTTTAATTTTTTATAACATTTTTTATTTAATAACCGATGTTATAAACTGTTTTTTACATTTATAACATCGGTTATTATAATAAACGATGTTATTAGAGTATCAGATATGGCTTTTTTTACGTCGGATATTTTATAACCGACCTAAAAAAATCCGCGTGTTGGTTTTTTAAGTCGGTTATAGAATAACCGACATAAAAATACATCATAAATCATAGTTTTTTATGCCAGTTATTGTATAATCGATGTAAAAAACATATGCGGGTTGTTTTGTTGCGTCAGTTATCAAATAACTGACGTGAAAAAGGCCTCAAAAGCCGTGTTTTTTTTGTCAGTTATTTTATAACTGACGTAAAAAATCGAATATATATCTCTTTTTTTACATCGGTTATCAAATAACCGATGTAAAAAACACTGTTCTTTGGTTTTTTACGTCAGTTAATTTATAACTGACATAAAAAACTAATGCGTGCGATTTGTAACGTTGGTTATTAAAATAATGGACGTTAAAAATTTACTCACCACATTTTTTAAGTCGGTTATAAAATAACCGATGTAAAAAACCACGTTTCAAAGATTATCATGTTGGTTATATATAACCGATGTAAAAAATGGTGACGTAAATAATTTTTTCTGCACTAGTGTTCTTTGATATTCTTAGATAGTTATTCAATTCTAGTACAACTCGATTGATATTTCCTCATGTGTTCTTGATTTTTTTTATGAGTTCACATTGGGTGAAATAAGGTCTTGATTTTCTTCTATATCTCTCTCATATGGGAACACCACACTTCTTACCACATCTCTTTTCAAAATTATTTTTTTATTCATGAGGGCCGACTAAGAGAATGATATTTTCACCTGCATAGGTTCATCGTACATTATAATGTCTGCTAAAAGCCCTAAATTAGATTAATAAATATGTCATTATAATTAAATTTCTCAAATATTGTATTTAGAAATAATTTTAATAAATGATAATTTAAGCTGACTATAGATGACTCCTCTATCAGTGAGTCAGTCTAACAGTGAGTCGTCCTGTCAGTGAGACATTATTCGGTGACTCATCTATTGGTATCTCCTTCTGTCAGTGACTCAACCCATCAGAATGTCATTATGTTTTTCATTCCATACGTCAGTGACTCATTACATTGGTGACTCGTTTTAACATTTTTTGATTCCATGTGTTGGTAGCACCATTAATCTGTTGGTCACTTGTACAAATGGTAGGTTGATTGAATGAGTTGGTCGTATGAGTCAATGAGTCATATGCATAAGTAGTTTATCTCCATCAGTATCTCATCTCCTATTTCAGTTTTAGTCTGTTATACATTTCTTATATTTTTTTTGTATTGTCTTGCAATATAAATTTAAACATATTGTACCAAATCTTTGTGTGATTATAGATAAACATAATTGCACATATTGAAACATTAATAGTTATGATTGAAATGTTTTGACATGATTAATATGAAATGATATGATAAATTTGAATTGACATGATTTGTGATTTGACATGATTTTGATTTATTAATGCTAATAATACTAAAGAGGAGGACCGGTAGTCCCTATAGGCCAGCAATACCCCCTTATTATGATCACAAATCAAGGAATTATGTAGTATAATTGTTTGGTGTATAATTAAATAAACATCATTATCATTTTCCATTATTAATGAACGTTTATAATATATAGATAAAATTTATATTAAATTTAATGAGTAATGGAATCAATAAGAAATTTAACATATAGAAAATTGAAATCCAAGGTATGTTATTGAGGGATAGTACCAAAAGGTTCTCCCATTTTTGGTATTATCAAAAAGATAACAGCGAGCATAGAAAGAAAACTATAATAATTAAATAGATAAAATATTAATGGAGGGAAGGAATGAAAATAGAAATTATATTAATCAAGAAATTATAGTGGATGGAAATTCTCTAAACAAAAAGAGTAAAAAACAAGAAATCATACCCATCTGAGATTTATCAGCACTACGATTAAGGATTATGTGGTTCCTTTCTTTTTTCAGAAGGATGAATAGAGGGTTAATGAGGTGATGGTTGAGATGCTGGAAAGTCTGATGAAATCATCAGAGGAGGAAGTATCACCCATTCTAGAACATTAGGTACAAGACTGGGTTGGTGTTGGGAAAACACAAGTGGTTAAACCCATTCTTGGGTAACTAGGACAATCTGAGTAATGGCAATAGCAACTGACATTTGTGGTGTAGACACTGATCTAATAGGTCCAACAGGGGAAGTAGTAGGGAATAAAATTGCATCACATTATACAATTAGGTATGGATTTATAATTTCGATTAAATCATCAATAATATCAATAACTTACTTCATTGATTTCTCAAATTCATCCTTTTTCTCCATGAATTTGTCCAACAAATGAGTGAAGTCCCTTAAGTGTATGTCTTTTTTTTGAATTATTTTTTAATAAGAGGTAGTGTCAAATTTTTTTACAAATACATAAAATGACTTATCATCTAGTTCTTGGAGTAAATATTGGAGAAATACAAATTTATACTATTTGTATCCTCTTCCTGAGTGGAAAATTCTTCCATGGAACTGAATCTGGCCATATCATGCACACAATCACTATTATTATCAATATTTTATAGGATTATCAAGCTAGAGGTATCAAATATCTTGTTATGATCCTCTTTTACAATAGTTCTAATTTCTTCAATATCCAGTATTTGAGAGGTACAACGAGATTAGAAGGAATATCGGTAGGAGTTGAGGTTTAAAGCATAATTTACAATTTCCATAACATCCTTTATCAGTTTGGAATATTTAAGAACATTTAGAGTAGAAACAAGATATTAAAATCACATTATTACCCTCTCCATTTATGTCTTATACTCAGTGGTTAAATCAATGATACCAGTAATTAACTTATTTATCTCATTCCCAAGCATTGTGTCATTTTCCACAATGTTTTCCGCAGTTGTCCTCAAATTTGGATGTATTTCCTTAATCACCATCTATGTGACCAAAATAGATTAATCTTGAGATACAATGGATGAGGCAAGAGTAGAATAAGAAGTACCTATTTTCCTTACAAAATTAAATATATATTAGATAGCTTTCAAGTTATCTTTCATCTTGGTGTTTTCCCTTTTAGAATTATCATTCTCTTATCTCATCTGATATTTTAATGAATGTCTTCAGATTAACATATGAATTCTTTTATTTCTTCTGTGACTCCCATAGTGACATAGTCACTAGAATGTACATTAGCCACTAGTTCCCTTGAATAGGAACAAATAATTCTTCTTCTGAATCTTCAAAATCTAATCCCAGGGCCATATACCCGAGAATAAATTCCCATTAAACAATTATATCGTCATCTTAAGGAGTGAGATTATCATTCCTTACTCATCCAAGTTTATTGTTTTCATCAGATTGATTTTCTATTTCTTGAGGATCACCCTAAAATTGAGCTTTCAATATAGGTTCCTCATATTTAAAATGAATTCATATTCTTTCATAATCCAAATGCTGATCTTGAATTTCTTGAGCTTCAACATCATCAGAAACATCAGTTTATTTTATCACTTCAAAAAGAACATCAGGTGGTTCTTCCAACTGAGCCAAATCCACAACATCAATCATTTCAAAAACATCACCATGTTCATCTTTATGATTCTTAGTATCACTTCCATTTATTTCATCATCTTCATGTACATAAACATGTTATTCATTTTTATTTTAATCACTATCTTATTCACCTTCTTCTTCTTCAATACCCTTCCACATTCATAATCTTCACTTTCTTCTTCTTCTTCAGAGCCACTAGATCTACATACATACTCCACACAATCTGAGACATTTATCTCTCCATCCCCATTATCATCATGAGTCGGCTCATCAAGGGGTAAGGTAATTTGAGGAATATGAGATCCAAAAAAAACCATTACGAGGTTTAGTGGTTTCAGGATCACTCATATCATCATTAGGTGATCCCAGATCTCTAACCGGAGTGATAGGACCTTCTTCATCTTCAGAAGAGTAAAAAACAACCTCATTTTGTCTCAGACCAAGATCATCCATATTCTTGGGTCTGTATGGATAATCCATTGGATTGATGTTTTCATAGATTTTATCTTAGCCTCTAACATATTATATCTTCTATGGGATCTAGTTGATTTTCATTCTATTACAAATCTCTTTACATAAGAAGATCCCACTACCCATAGAAACAACTTCTTCTTATTCATTTCAACCACATTTTTCTTTCAGCATAATTTAGATCATCCTTAGATAGAATAGCTAAAAAGTTTTGTAGCAATGTTTTATCATCTCATTCATGTTCACAACAATGTTTCTACACAAATATACCTTGATCCATTTTCTTAGAACATAAACCAAGTAGACATCTTGATATTTTAGATTAGAAAAGTCCCCTTTCATGAGATAGAATTTTTACTAGATAAAAATAAATACAGTTCTATATTCTACACATACCTCTATATCAATGGGTCTTATGTGATCATATTTATTATTATGTTCCTTTTACATTGTCTCAAAGAAAAACATGTCACTCTCAGATGGAGTGGTACCGAAATAATCATCAAATACCCCTTCATGAAGAACTTTAAGAAATTCAGCCCACTATCTTGAAGAGAAATTCATCCAATTCCATTTTAAATTGTATTTTATCCAGGAAACATCGCTTCATTCCAAAAAAAAGTCAATATTCATGTAAAATTAATGGACTAGCATCGGGTAAAAGGGTGGTTCATTATTTGATAACCACTCAATCCAAATCTGATCTTGTGGTACTTGAGCAGTAGAGACTTGATATCTAAAATCCATTCCACAAGAATTTTTTTCTTTGGAGTTACAAAATGATTTTCTAGATAAAGATTTACAGGTTATGAATATTTTATCGATTCACCATTCTATTCCTTAGTATCACAAGACTCACCATCATCAAGACCTTTCTTCACACGTTCCATTCCAATCCTTTTGATCTGAAGGTTATAATGTGAAAGGCTAGGGGTAGAGAGAGAGATAAATGGATGAGAGAGTGTAGACGTAAAGGAATAGAGTCGATCGATTCATATTTATATCATTTAAGGATTAAAAAATAATAATCATGAAATCGTGAACTAGGTTCAGAAAAATTAATGAAATAATGTCGTTTTGATAAATAGGTAAAACATATTAAAAGTGTGAGACATCGGTGTCGGAATTAATGATTTTTGAAAACACTAGTAGTGTCATCTTAAAAAGGCATTTGTGTTTCCATGACATAGGGTCATTGTTGGCCTAACAACATCACTTAAAACGATTAAAGGAATAGAAACACAAGGATATATAGATTACTCTTTCTTAACTCATGTATAATGAAATTAATTCATTCAATGTCAAATGGATTAGTGAATATGTTAGAATGAAGACATTCAAAGCTAATAAATTGTAATGTTATATCACACTTTCAATAATTTTCTCTCAAAATGTGATTTCTTACATCAATATGTTTTTTTTCATGAATGATAAAATGGGTTCTGAGAATTGTTTATAGAACTTGTATTGTCACAATTTATAAGAATTGGTCAAAATAGATATGCATAGCATACAAGATAGCATTTCATCCACAAAATATGAGAACAAAAAATACATGAGCTTTGTATTTATCTTTGTAAATAGAAAATGAAACCAAATTTTGTTTCTCACTAAACCATGAAACCAATGACTTTCCCAAAAAGTGACATGTTCCAGAGGTTCACCTTCTACCAAAATTCCATCCCCAAAAATCGTCATCAGAATAACTCACTTTATAAAATTATTTTTTGATTGAGAAAAATAAATCTAAATTGATAATATGTTTGAGGTGTTTAGAAATTCATTTAACAATATTTAAGTTATATTATTTGGGATTATCATGAAAATGGGCACACATACACACACTAAACACATTAATTGGAATACTAGCTATCAAGTAGATAAATATTCCAATAATTCCCCTATAAATGGATTGATCAACAAATCCTCTATCTTCATCAAGGTCCAACCTAAAATTGGAACTCATTGGGGTGTCACTACATTTAATTCTATAAAATCCTAATCTTTTTAGAAGGTCTTTTTTTCATTTTATTGGATTTAAAATTATACTCCCTTTTTATTAAAAAATTTGAAATCCAAGAAAAAATATGATTTCACCCATGAAATTTATTTCAAACTCAATTTTTATCATTTTAAAAAATCAATATATATATATATATATATATATATATATATATAAATCCTTCATGATGCAAAAATAATATCATCTACACAAATTTGAACTACTGACACATCTTAAAATATTAATTTTATAAATAGAGTTGGATCATTAATTCCTTTTAAATAACGTAGATAATAAAAAATGTACATTGTCTATCATACCAAGATCTTGGAGGTTATTTTAAACTGTATGTTGATTTTTTTAATTTGATAACATTATTTTTAAAATGTGGTTTTTAAAACTAAGTGGTTTTTCAACAAAAACATCATAAATTATATACCCATTTAAAAATTAACTTTTAAGATCTATTTGATAATGTTTAAAATTAATATGGGTTGCATAATCCAGAAGGATTCTAATAAACTCAAGCATAGAAACATGTGAAAAGGATTCTTCATAGTCAATTTCTTCTTCTTGACTATAACATTGTGAAACCAATTTTTCTTTATTTCAAACAGCATTACTAGTTTCATCTACTTGGTACCAAAACACCAACTTAGTGTATATGGTTATGGGGTATTTGGGTCTGTCCACAAGTTTAAAAACATTATTTAATTAAAATATATTATGTTCTTATTGTATATATATTACCCAAAATTCAACTTTAATTTCAAAAATGATGTATTTTGGTTCATACTATGACAAAAAGACTTAATGTTTAACCTAGTTTCCATGAGAAGCTCTAGATTGATTCCATTTATCTATGTATCCAACAACAAAATGTAAATGATAGTTCTCTAATATTCTAGTTGGTATAGAAAAAGAGTGGCTAGAAATATCAGGTTCATCCAGAGGTTTGGGTTCATTATGTTCAAAGTCTGATGAATTTCTAGAAATTATTGATTAAAATGATTTCTTGACAATAGGATTATATGATTTTTCATTTACTCCCCAATTATACATATCATATTCAAGGGTTTCTTAGGGAGGTCTTAGGTTCATGTGGATATATTTAATCAAATTTTATATGCATATATTCTTCAACACACTTGTATAATTTACTAAAGACTCTATAAGCCATACTAGTGGTTGAGTAACCTAGGAAGATACCTTTATCACCCGTTGATTTAAAGTTTTTATGATTGTCCACATTATTATGTATAATGAAATTGAAAACAAAAACATTGATTAAAATAACATTGGGTTTCCTATTGTTACACAACACATAAAGAGTCTTCTTGAGGATAGGTCTAATTAAAACCATGTTAATTTGGCAGAAAGTTAAAATCATAGCCTCTTCCCAAATGTAAACTATTAAATAAAATTAATTAATCATTTTTGTTCCTATCTCTTGTATTGTTCTATTTCATCCTCCCACAACAAAATTTTTTGTGGTGTCCTAGGGGTAGTGAAGTTATGTCTATATCCACTATGTGAAAAAAAAAATTCAATGTCGTGATTTTCAAGATCACGGCCAAGATTACTTATTAATGCTTTTATTATAAGTCCACTTAGATTTTGAAATGTTTTAGAATACTAGGTGAAGTAATTACATGCATCAATTTTGAGAGATAAGAAATAAGTCCATGGGTTTCTTCAAAATTCAACTACAAAAACATAGAAATGGAGCCTCCCATTTAAAGTAAAAACTCAAGAGGTTCAAACAAGTCCTTGTGATAAAACTCTATAGTGTGAGAAGTTGAAACTTTTATCTTTGAATTGATTGATATCTTCTGTTTTTTACCCTTTTGATAAGGATTACAGACATTGTCATTTGAAAACTCAATTTTGGGAAGATCCTTGAATAGTCCTTTTCTAGTAATCATTCTACGAGAGTGTAAATTAGAGTTTACTAATCTCATATTCCAAATCCATAAATCATTATAAAATAAAATTAATCATGAGTTATTTTTAATGACTAAAGAATCTATGTTGACATCATATACATTTTCATTTCTAAGAGATGAATATATTAGTTAATTTTTAGACTTAGAAACATTACAAGCATCATTTTAAAATTTAATATGAAATCCATAATAACATAATTGTGAAATACTATGGAAAATATATTTCAATCCATATACAAAAAGTACTTTTGAAATTAAATATGTGTTGTAGTTACCAATCTAGCCTAAGGAAATTATTGTTCCTTTACCATTTTCACCAAAAGGGACTTATCCACAATCATTCTTAATTAGGTTCATAATGATTGAATAGTCTCCCATAATATGTCTTGAAAATATACTATCCAATTAACACTGACTCTTGAAGGATCTCTTCAACAAGTTTTATTACAGAATAATCAAACCAAAACAAATTTTGGTACTCAGACATGTTTGGGTCTAATGATATTAGTAATCAATGATTTTGGTAGCCTCATTTGCTTCATGGGTTTCCAATAATAATTATATAACATATTTAAAAAATATACTCTATTTGTTATATATAAAAATAGGTAGTAAACAATATTCCAAAACTGCAACTAACGTCTAAATTTTGATTTTTAGGTAGAATTTTTTTTTTCCATATTTAGTTATAAAATGTGTTTTGGATTGGTTTCTTTGTCCATGTTGATATCCATTACCAGATGTGTTCTTAGGAAATATTTTTTTACCATTAATTTGATTACGATTATTTTTACTATTGGAAATATTTTCTACATCATTATTCAATATCACAACAAATATTTATTGTTCATTGTTTTCATTGAGTAATTGAGAATTATTTTTATTTTCAGTAGTATGTTTAGACTTAATACTTATAGTAATAGAAAGTTGTTTATTTAAATATTTATATTTATATTTTAATTATTCTCATGCATATTCCATCTTGTTATAGTATTCATATAGTTCATCACTTCTCATAATTTTAGAATCATTTTTATCTCCATAATAGTAAAAATTCTATATATGAGAATCTAAGGTTACCTCAGATGTGTTTGTCATAAAACACATATTTTCCATGAAATCTCTCTCATCATGATATGATACTGATACAATAGATCTATCCATGGAGAAACATTGAGTGGCCTTCATATCCTTCTTATACATTCTATTTTTATTTTCATAATAATTTTTTTATTTTAATTTTGGACATTTATCTTTTACACGTCATCTCCTCTTACAATAGTAGTATACAATCTAATCTAATTTTTCATTTATTTTCTAGTCATTTTTCTAGTTTCCCTTTTTTCATATATACATTCATAATTGTGCTTCTTGAAGAACTTCTTCTTTCTATATAATTTCCTAAATCTTATGGCTTGCTGAGAAATCTCTCCATCACTATTTGATATTGATTCATTTTTACTAGTGCTTTCAACAGAGGCTATAACCTTATATTATTCATTATTCTTAGAGGTATTAGTCTTGAGGCTATGGATTATATCTTAGATTTATCTTCCTCTTTATGTTTGAATTTTAAATCTTCCTCATACATCATCATTTTTACAATGAGTTCCTTGATATGTAGTTTTATGATGTCACATGATTCTCGAATGTAGACAGATGTTCCTCTCCTTATATAAGGTAAGCATATGATAATCCTCATAATTTTTTCATTTTTCAGTATTCACTTTTCTTAGAGAGATCATGGTGATAACTATCTCATTGAACCTGAGATACATGTAAGAAATTGGTTCATCAGGCTTCATCTTAATGTTATCATATTTATGAGTATATTCATAAAGATACATTTCCTTGACATTTTTTCCCTCCATGTGAAACAGTTAAGGTGTCCCAATGATTAATGGAATTTTTAAAAGAAGAAATTTTGTTGAATTCTTTATCTCCTAGTGCACAATATAAACCATTCATGGATTTACAATTATTATTTTTGGAAGATTTAGCAGTATCATCCCATGTATTTCTACCACTATCAGGGATCTCATATTCAGTATCAATAGTAGACCAAATATAAAACCCTATACTCAATAAAATAATTTTCATCGTAATATGCAATTGAGCAATGTTGGTTCCATTGAAAAATAGAGGACTATTTGTAGCATCACCGTGCAACCTTTTTTCTATAATTAATTTTTGAAAAAAAAATATTTTAATGAGTTAGAAATTTATTATTAAGATAAATTTTAATATATTTTAAATAAAACTAATATTACAAATGAAAATTTTCAAACAAGCATTGAAAATTAAAAATACCAAACACCTATGATACAAAATTCTGGTTAGAGTAGTGTAATAAATAGGGAGTGTATTTAGTATCTATAAATTTTTTTTAAAAAAGTATTATTCTAAATTCTCCAAAATGTATAATTCAATTGAATAATTAGCCAGTAGTGAATTTATAAGAGATTGATTGTTCATTTATTATTTCAAAAGAGTGATTTGTTCTTTGTTATATCAATGAGTTAAATAATACCACTTTTGAATCTAATACAATAAGTCTATAATATTATAAAAAGTTGATAAGAATATCTATCAGAGTTCATTTCATTTTTATGAAATATATTATATTATAGAGTAAATGTATAAGTAAAATCACATCAAAAATGAAACAAGAGGTTCAGTCTCATAAAGAGACCTAATCCCCTCTACTTGGTGATCACCTTCCTCCAAGAGGTTTAAATTAAAAAATAATTTCATTCACACCCTGGATCGGGGTTCACATCTGCACACATGATGCTCAGGTCACAAGACCTATACCATAGCACTTTGTGGGTATAATCTACTATGTCTTGCAAGGACCTCTTCCTCACTTATCTGTGGGAGTAAAGAATGTGTTAGAAGTTTTGATTTGATGGATATCGTGTATCATTAATTTTGATATAGAAGACAATGTGTGCTTAATATAAAGATTCACACAGTTCTCAAAAGTATGTAAATATTCACACAATAGAGAAAATAAATATTAGAATGGATTTAGAAGGATATGTGTTTCTTGAGATAAAACATTAGACTCTTTAGATGTAACTGGGATGAGTTTTGATTCCCCTTCTAGAAGTTGACATAAAAACAGAGTGTCATATTCGGTCTTTTAGGTACTTGTATTGTTTTTCAGGTATATTCATCTGCTTGGTTGATATGTTGAAGTGGTTTTTCAGTTCGATGTATAGATCTGTTGAAGTTGGATCATGTGTTCTTCATTTTGTTCTTGAGTTCATAGTGGGTGCATGAGAGTCACAAATATTCTTTTCTTTGTGTTAGAGGCGAGAACTCCACACTTATTACTACATCTATTTTTAAAATAGTTTTATTATTCATGTGGGCTGATAAAGAGAATGATTTTTTCCTATGCATAGGTTCATCATACCTTATATTTTCTACTAAAATTCCTAAAAAATAATAATAAATATGTTAGTATCATTAAATGACTCAGATATAACCGTTAGACACAGATTCAATAAATATAAATTTAAATAGTTTATTGGTGAATCCCATGCCAGTGATTCAGTCAATCAGTGACTCATCCAATAGGTGACACATCAATTTGGGACTCGGCTGTCAGTATCTCATTTTGTCAGCGACTCAACCCATCAATATATCTTTCTATCGTTCATACCATACGTTTGGGACTCATTACATCAAGGAATCATTTTAACAATCTATGATTCCTTGTATTGGTAGAACCATGAATCTATAGGTCACTTGTACTGATGGTAGTTTTATTGCATCTGTACTTCGTCTGCATCGAAGAGTCGTATACATTGGTTTTTCATCTATGTTAGTATCTCATCTATTTTTTTTGTGCTTTTATGTTATACTTAGAATATTATTTTGTCTAGATAGTTTTATTATATAAACATAAACACAATTTACCAAATATATGTGAGGTCATAGATAAAATAATTTCACATATTGAAATATAAATAATTAATATTAAGATATTTTTACATGACATATATGAATTGATATGAATAATATGAAATGACATGATTTTTTAATTGACATTATTTGTGATTATTAAAACTACTAATACTGTATATGAGGAAAATAATTCCTTATAGGCCAATAATTTTTTATACAAGTTGTGATAATTTCTAAAAAACTACTTCTTTATCTCTATGATCAATCATTTAATGGGAAATATAAAGCTAATCTATATCCATAATAACATTAAGCTATACTTGGAACAACCAAATGGATATCTCATAAATTTTTTCATAAATAAAAATAAGAAGATATTTATATTTCATTCTTTGATTAATACTTCCCCTATATTTTTTGAACATAATTTTTGGTTGCATTTCATGAGGTAAAAATTTAAATTTACAAGATTAATTCATAGAAACAAAGGAATGTTGTGATACTGTATCAAATAATACAACATTATAATATATGTAATCAAAATATATACCTGATACCATTTTATATGAGGGAAAAAAATCTATTTTAGTAGATTTATGGTTTTTAGACACACATTTATACTTATATTAGAGACGATTCCCATTATTTAGATCCGTCTTTGGGAAGGTATGAACATAATTCCCCACCTCACCACATTTAAAACACTCTGATGTATTCTTATTTGTTCTGAACATACAACCACTAAGATGTTTTCATTACAATATTGTTTCATATGTCCAAACATACAACATCAGAATCATTTCCCATATTTTTTTAGACATTCCCCAGGGTAATTTTTCCCAAAAATTTCACAATAATGGCATTTTATTTTATTACATTAAAATTTATTTAATGAATTATTCGTTAATACCTTGCAACCTGACTTATTCTTATCTATTTTATTATGAGGAACATAGAAGTCCAAAGACATCATCACAACGTTTTTAGTACAAAAATATAGTTTATAATATCTTATAAACTCATGTGAACACATTTATAATAAAAAAGTTGGTTTAAAACAGGAGTATAATTTGTTAATTTTTTCTTTCATTTTATCTCACAATATTTTGTGTATAGCTAACCAATCTTGTGAGTTTTATTCATATGAATATTTAAAATTATGATCATTCTACCATAGTTTTATTAATTTTTTCTATTCATATTTTAACTATCTTAGAAAAATTATTTTCTAGAAAATGACACCTAAATTCATCCCATTACATAACATCAACATTATTAGTATTTCTAATATTATTTACTAGAGACCACAATCGATCAGCTTCAAATTCAAAATGATAATTGTATAGGGTTACATTATAGATTCTAGAACATACCATGAATTTGAATATCTTTTCTAGGTCATTTCTCCACCCATTAAGTACCATGAGATTTGAGGATAAACTGAAAGACAGATGTTGATTGCCCTTAAAATGCTCAAATACAAACATACTCTTATGTGGGTTATCTAGTTTCTAACTAGAATGGATACCAAAATTATTTATATCTTAATTTAAATAATATATTATTACAATAACTTGTTATTTTACAATTCCAACCATCTAGAGATGCTGATTTAGAATAATGTTTTCCTCTAGATTCCTTCCCAACACAGATTCACTGTTTCCTCTATGGAAAATCATTTTGAATATTCACTTCATAAATAAAGCAACATGGTAATCTTAAAATGAGATAACATAAACAAAAACTAATAAATATATTGGGTATTAATAACATGATAACCCCT
Source organism: Viscum album (assembly GCA_963277665.1). Lineage (NCBI taxonomy): Eukaryota > Viridiplantae > Streptophyta > Magnoliopsida > Santalales > Viscaceae > Viscum > Viscum album. Next base: position 1,631,089,851 of record OY728159.1, read on the forward strand.
AGTGTTATCTAAACCATCCTCAGATACAAGCTATAAGGACCAGGCTATAAACAATATATATTCAAGTCATTTTAATCTATAATTCACATTATTAAAATCCCTAGGATATAGTAGATTTATATTTTTAGAGATTTGGGACTAAATAATACATGATGAACCCATAAATTACATGTGTACACATATATATAGTATCAATTTTTTTATAAAACAACTGTTATTAAAATGAAACATGATTTCTCTACATGTAATATCATCACAATTTTCCCCAAGATATCATCATAATCTCTATTCCTACTTAATTATATTGAAAAATAATTTAAAACGTGGTATTAGAATAAAATCATAGTAAGGGACATAAAATAAAGGAATCTATTATAATAGTGTAAACTAATAAAAAATTCTCTAAAACGTACCTTTTTACCTCGAAAAGGGATTCATCTTTTCAAAATGATAATTATCTTAACCTTTTGAAAATCAAAATATTTTCATGAAGAAACATAAGATAGATGATAAGAGTGATTTAGGTACCATCGGACATCATTTTCCATATCAAACTTAAAAATGGAATAACTAGTATGTTGAACATCCATCTATGGAGTACCCAATTCATTGGATTTTAAAACGTAACCCCCCCCCCCCCGTCGTTGGTTTATCATGGAACCAGCTTTCTTTGGATAATAACATATCCAACAATCCTTGGATATCATGAAAAAAACCATCATTGTTTTATAAAGTAACTACTAATCATCATAAAATGTTACTGTGAATGGTACACAAATCATGAAACATTACTTGTTCCATTATAAAAATATTCTAAAGAATAACAAACTTTTCGTTTTGATGTCAATATATTTTTAGGATAGTTATTCACTTACAGTGTAAAAAATTTAATTTCAAAAAATACATGTAAAATTGTAAAGAATGATTCAAATCTTTATGGATCCATGAATTATATAAATTTCATTGATGTAGTATAACTTAAAGAAACATTATTTCTGAATTTTTAAAAAGACACATAAAAGAGTATTTTTAAAAGAAAGTCTCTTAACTAATGTATGAATGTGTTATTCACTTGAAAATTATATCTACGATAATATAATTTGATAAATTAATTACATAATTTAGAACCAATTACATAAATTATTTATCTTTTATAATTTGATTAATATAATTTATGGACATTTTTATGCGTTATGAAGATCAAAATCATCCTTTTGTGAGTGTTTGTTTAATGGTTTAATGGTTATTTAACATGGGTATATTTATGTATGTTCTTTTAATATTGTAATATTAATATAGAAGTGAAGTTATATTATATTAATTCACATGTAAATGGTTAAATGGTTTCATATATCATTTTGATTTTTATCATGAGTATGATTCATTGGATAAAATGATAATGATAATTGTCTAGTTTATTATGATGGTTTTTTCGAAAATCACATATCTATTTCAATTAATTTTATAAAATGTATATATATTAGATATAGAACATGAAATATGTTATAATTTAATTTATAAAATCATATTTAACCAAGATAAACATTTTATTACTATCCATGATGGTGGTAATGAAGAACGAAAACTCATTATCCATGGAGACAGTTAATCGTAATAATTTTGACAGTGGGTTTGTTTCTTTGAATTAGAAGGATATGAAAAAAAAGTTAGATAGAATACATTCCATTAGAATTATAATATTCCAGTATATACGTGATACAAGATATATTATTCTTTGATGGGTGAATGTGATGAAGATAATGTAGAAAAAGAAATGAAATTAAGAGAGGTGATTTGTGGAAGCTACATGTTGAATATCACCACCTTAAAGGACTGATTAATGAACTTGGATGTGATCTTGTGGTGATAAAATAAACTCTATAACAATTCTAGGGATGTTTATAAGAGAATTTAAAATTTTATTGTTCAGATATAATGCTAAAGGTGGTGAAATAATGTGAAGGAAGGGTTTTCATTTTATAATTGTGATGAGGGGAACTTTTGGAATTTCTCAAAATATTAAAATATAATAAGGATATTCTAGAGACCAAGTCATTAAAATTTTATATTAATGAACATGGAAACAAATTTTCCACAAAATATTATCCCTATATTCCTTATTGGATATTATTATGATTTATTAATAAATTAATAAAATATTATATCCATGAAAAATCATTATTGTCAAAATTAATACTATTAATCAATATGACATAAAAAAATAAAAAAATTAACATTCTAAAAATAATATTTAATTATCTCCTATAAAATTCATATGTATCTATATAATTTTTGAGTTCCATTGAAATTCTAAAATTTTATTTTTTTCAATATTATTAATATTATTAATTTTATTTTTTTAATTAATTTAATAATTACTGCATCATCATTGTGAATGCTATTAAAGTAATTATTTCTTTCCTAAAAATTAAATATAAATTGCATTTATGATGATTAATATATTTTAGTTTATGATACTATTTAGTTTTGAACATATATACTGAAAGACCTTATATTTGAAATGATATAATTATTAAAACAATTACTTTGACAAGTTTGACTTTTCTTAAAATAAAATATTATAAAGAGATAAATGAAATCCATGTGGCTCTACAAAGGAATAAATTCTATTCCAATATGATTTTGGTTGATCCTTAATAATCCTATAAAATCCAAGAAAGTATTATGGTTATTTTATGAACCTTATTATATTAATTTTACTATAAATTACTTTTTTTACCCTCAAACGTTATAATAAAAAATTAGTATTTTTAATATTTATATAATACAAAAAACAAAAGGGACCAAAATACTAGATTTGGACTATATAATTCCAAATAATTAATAATTTTCTCAAAATTTGAAAAAAAAATGTGGAATAATAAAATTTAAAATTAATGTGGAAAAATTCAAAGAAATAACAAGTGATCCAAAAAATTCCCATTTTAAATATAAATTTTCTTATATTAAATTCAAGTATAAGATATATTTCAAAACCCCAATTTGATTATTTCACATTATATGTCACTAAATAGAATTTTTAACAAATTCAATTAATAATTTTTCCTTGTAAATAAAATACAATTTTTAAAATAAAACCTATATTTTTCACTATTTATTGAAAAATAAAACTTTTCAGAAAAATAAAAATAAAATTATTGTAAAATAATTATAAAATTATAATTTAAAAAATTAAATTAGTTTGGTCCAATTAATATTCTATAATTTGGAAAATAATATTATAAATATGCCCATATAATAAATTAATTCTATAAAACTATTACATATGTGTTATATTTATTAAGAATTTAAATATTTAATTGAAGAATACTGATAAATATTAGAAAGAATTATTGTTTCAGTACCTAGGTTGTTATAATTTATTTGTATATGGATATGTTAATATTTGAAAAATATCATCCTAATATATTAAAGGTAAGGGTGGGGATAAATTAAAAAGAAAATTTCCCTACTTTTCAAAAGGAAACATAGAAGGAATTTGATGTGGATTAAACAAATCCAACAAAATAACTGGTACATCAAAAATTTATAATGAAAATTTTCACTCAGAAAAAAAATGTTATATGATTTTATATTTTTTAATAAACCAATGATTTATCACCTATGTTAATCATTTAATATTATTTTATAAAAAATGCAAATTTATTTTTTAACATTTGTATCATAAAAGGGAGGATCGCGAGATGAGTGACAACATATCATGTCCAACGATGACTTGGGGCTCAAACTCATGACCAAAAGGAAACAAGGGTGTAATTCCTACCACCAACGAATATTATTACCTACTTCTGTCCTCCATACCTTATATATATTCACATCTGATTTATTATATATATTATTCATTGTAATTATATTGTACTTTTGACAACTATAATCCTTTTACTAAAATATTAATTTTCACAACCACTGGGAAAATAATTAATTGCAATTTAACAGTTAAAAAAGTATGAAGAATGTTTTAATTATTATAATATTATGAAATATAACCATTGGAGGAAATTTTATATGAAATCTTATATGAAACAAAATAAACTTAATGTTTTAATATAAATAATATGTTATTATGTATTTTTTATTTCCATTTTAGTTTATATAATCTCTAAATTATTTTATTTTATTTTATTATGTTTATAAGTTTTCTTAATTTATAATTTCCTATTTATGAGTTTAAATTAAATGATTCATAATAAAAATTAAATAATTTATTATTTCCTTAATTAACAATATGACATTTTTTGAACCATCGTATATAATAAAATACCACTATTACAATAAGTAGGCACTAAGAAATACTATTACCTTTCATAAGAACATTATAAACTAGGAGTTGATATGGAATATTACAACTAGGTATAGTAATAGGATATAATCATATAAGAATAATGCATTATTTAAAAATGAACTTCATAGGATTGAATTCCCTTATAATAATGTCTACCACCATAATAACTATAAAAATAAAGAACCATAATAAGAAATTATAGAAATTGTCTAGGGATGTGTATGAACATTTTTAAGTACGGTAGTTAGTGATATAATGAAAATGATGGTGTATTTATAAGGAAACATAAATGTTTTACACTATGGTTTTTAGGCAATACAATTGAATATAGTTATTATAATTAGTCAATAAGGTTCTTGGTCATTGTTACTATTGGCTATGATGACACGATGAGTTGACCATGAGGAGTATTTTAGGATATCACTAATTTTTATTATTTTTGGAGATTGTAAATATATTCCATTAAAAATTTGTTTTACAAAAACAGTAAAACATTTAAATAATTTTTTTAATAAAATAATCATTTGAAACACTTCTAAATGATAATATAATTTCACCATCTTCTTATTTAATTTATATAACGATCAAAATGTTTATTATTCTATTAAAAATTTTAATTTTCAATAAATGTGGATTTTTATTTAAAATTTAAAAATATAATATTTTTTATTATTATTTTAATAACATAAATTTCATTTTATAGTTTATATAAAAAAAATAATCTTATGGTGAAGATTTTATAATTTTTTTTAAAAAGTAGGTTTTGGGTGAATATTTGAATATTACTATTTTATGAGTGACATGATTTTATGACATCATTATTATGTAGGAATTTAAAAAAAAATATTAAAAATTTTATTCAGTTAATATTTCATTTAGTCATATTTAAAATTATTTTCGGTAATTATTTATATTTAAAAAAATTATGTTATACTTTGGAATAGAAAGTTATATTTTTGAGAAAAAAAATTATTTTTGTAGTATGTGAATTAAATGGGTTGGTTGGAAAGGGATTTTATAATAAATCATGGTTTCAATTTCATATAACTCTTAATAACTAATTTTTAATAACTATTAGTTATAATTCCATTCACCCATAAGTGAATATATTTTATAATAATATAACTAATACATTACCCCTTAAACCACCCCTAATTAAGTATAAATATCCACCCTTTATACCACTCATGTCCACTAAAAAATCCATGAGAATTACCATTCTCTTTTTCTCCCTCTCTAAATACCTCCCAAGGTGATCGATGGATTTTAAGGGGCCACTCTCTTTCTTTAGTAAACATCCACTCAATGAAAGTGTCATCAATTCACATCTTTCTTTTCCATGTTCATAAACACTGTTATCTTGTATTTTAAAATTACATTATTATATACCATCATGATTTTTTTTCTAGATATTATATAATATTTTATATGTTTTAGATGAGGTTTAATTTTTTTTGCCTCTCTTTATAGAGATATCATGATCTTTTATTATACCATTGTAAGCATTCCCAGTCCTGATCTTTTATGTTCATTTTGGATTTATTTGTTATATTATCTTTTAAACATAATTTCCATATAGAGAAATTCGTTTATTTAATTATTATTATCATGTATTTCAATTATTTTAATAGTTAAATTACCTAATCCCTCTCATTTAGCCATTTTTTAATCCCATTATAACTATCAAACTATCTCATAGATATAAAGCCTTCATAAAATTTTGAAGTTGTTAACCGTGTGTAGTTTTTTAAGAAAAGAATTCATATCTTGATACAAAATAGATGACATGGTTTTTAAAGAGGTTAATTATTCAGTAATAACCTAGAATTGTTTTTGTCGAGTATATATTATAGATCATTCTAATTGAAAGTTAATGGACCCATACTACACACCTTGTTTCACATTAATGGGGGATATGATTAGAGTTATTTTCAATAAATTTTAATAAGATTTAGAATATATTTTTCAAAAATTTCATTGTTCTTGTACCTTTAAAAGTTAATTTATACCAATTCCTAGAACCTATATCACCTTTTACTTTTAAAAAAACATTTAACTATAGTTTTTAATTCTCTATATGTTATGGTTTTTTTTTTTGAAAAATGGGAACCTCATGTTCTTCCATAATATTTTAACCAACATATCATTATTTATTCATTGATTGGGGAGAATATTTTGTTACCATATAATCTATCTTCCTATATGTAAATATAAACCTCAATTGTTCAATTATTCTATATATTTAATTTAATGAACATTATGAAATGAATGTATTCAAATTTTGATGGATTTTATTTGACTTTTATGTGAATGGTAGGAATTAGAAATATATATCCCCACAACTGCATTGGTAGCTATCATGAAATTATAAAAACACTCTAATTGGACCATTCATGGATTTTATGTATGATTTCTTGAAATAAGTCCTTGATGACAAGTTTATGATACCCAATATTATAAAATAAATTCAATACTTGTTCAATTATTGTTATACATGACTATATTGATTTTTATTTTTTCTATGGAATCATTTATTCTATGAATTTCATTTATTATGTAATAACACATATTATTTATTCATTCCATAATATATGTTTTTTTATCACAAGACCTTGGTTGGATTATTGATATGTCTGAAATTATGAAATCCATTCACTATTTGACCATTTATTGATATATTATCCTTTATTTATTGTTTTTTGGATATGGATTTATTAATGATCTCAATTAAATTTGATAAGGAATAAATCAATTTATTTTTAAATTCCATAATGATTTATTTTTAATTTATTCCACTATACACTACCACTTACTGAGCATATGAGATCACCCCTTGATTTGTTTCCCTTCTCCCTATAAACCAATAAGTAAAATACATTTTCAAACTCATTACAGGGAGAATAATAATGATTATCATGTTTTTCGATGATGTAATTTTATATTCAATTTAATATAAAACTCATTTTTGTATCTATTTTCCTAGTAATACTATACCGTTAAGGCTTATATATTATAATCTATGAAAAAATGTAATAAAATATCTTTATCATCCACGGTATTATAGTTCTGGATATTACAGATGGTATCAATGGATTGATTAGTAGAATCCTAAGGAACAATATTTATTTAAACATTGATAGAAAACAAGAACCCAATGAGAACCCCCTCAGATACTGAGGAAATATTTCTAGACTATCTGAAATGAAAATCATATTTATTTTTATGCAACAATTCAATATATAACATCATCTAGAAATCATTCATAATGGAAAGAACAACTATGTAAATGCCAAAAATTAACATTAGTATTTCCCTTATAATCATGACAATGAGACTGATCATGGTTTTTTTATTTTTTTTCCAGTTAGGTTTTGAAATATTTATGTATAGAACCTATGCTAAATATCTTAAGGAAACAAGATAATTATAACTTGTATGTCCTGATATGATTAATATAATTATGTTATTTAATTGTTTTTCCTTTTGGTAGATAAAAATTTATAGAACATTTTGGTATATTATGTTTTTTTAAAATGTGAATCCATGTGGAAAAAATTTATTTAAGTGTGTATAATGTAACATCCAAAATTTACAATGAATGTTTCTTGTAGAAATATAAATATTAATGCTAATATAATTTAAATTTTTAAATAATTCAACAATTTATCATATAAATTATTCATTTACATATTTTTAAAGGAAATTTGAAATTTAGTTTTTAAAATATTATTATAAATTTGGTTGGATTTAATGTTGAGAAATAGCCCATCACATATGACAGGCCCATAGGGCTCGAACCCCTGATTGATTGAGGATTCAAGAAAAATCCATAATATCAGCATAATTTATTCCTTATATACTACTTCTATCCTTTATATATATATATAAATATATGTTTTATAAAACTATGTGTGTTTGTGTGTGACATATTATATATATATCCTTATTTTATTACTTCATTCCTTTTACTTATAGTTTTATTTTCCATCTTCTTGGTAATTATGTAATTTTAATTTAATGGTTAAAAATATGAGCCATGTTTAAATTATTGTAAAATTATAACATATAACTATGGGTGGTAATTTCATTTTAAATTCTACTGGAAACAAGATAAAATGAATAATTAATAGTAAATAATTTGTTATTATTTATTTCTGATTTATAATATAGTTCTTTTAATTAATAAATGTTTTTAATATTTATTATTCGGTTTATAGCTTTTATTAATTTAATATTTTCTATATAATGTGTTAAATGAATCCTTAAATAAAAAAAATATGAAAAAAAATTATTTCATTAAATGAGAATTATAAATTTACTTGGTTATCATACCCAATAGAAAGCACACCATTACAACATATTGAAGGGAGAAATACGATAACATTTTATAAGAACAATCAACATCATTTTTTGTTATTGAATATTATAATAGAGAAATGTAAATGGATATAAATATTAATGAATTTTAAATCAACCACAATGAATTAAGAAGCTTTTAATTCCTATCTCAAGATAAATTCTTCAATAATAATTGTTAAAATAAAGAGAAGTGTTGTGAAAAAATTACACTATCAAAGGATGTATAAAGACATTATTAATAAAAGTAGTGAGGGATGAATTTACAATGATGGAATATTTATTGATAAATATTTTTATTATTTATTATTATTGTTTATCAATATGTTTTAAGGGAACGATGACCATTATTTAGTAATATAGTTGATAATTATTATTGTTTGTTATGTAAAATCATTTAACTGAAAATCAGAATAATTTTTTGATATAAAAATATTGTATTATTTTTGGAGAAAATAAATGTATTCTATTAAAAACATTCTGATAAATTTAAAATTCATAGATAAATTTTATTTTTCCAAAAAAACATATAAATAAAATTTAAATGGTAATATATTTTTATGGCCTCTTGTTTTATATTTATTATAGTTGGAATAATTATTTTTCTACAAAAAATGTTAATTTAAAATAAATAAGGATCATTGTTTATAAGTTAATATTACTATATTTATATAATTAATTTAATAAAATAAATTTCAATTTTTTAATCATCTCATATAAAATAAAATAAAAAATAATTTATAAAAATTTCTGACAATGCTTTTTTTGGTGAAAATATGAAAATTAGTGTTTTATGAGTACCATGATTTAATGGAATCATTATTATAAAGGGGATGAATAAAAATTTTAGGCAAAAAATTTTTAAATAAAAATGAATCTTAATTAGAAAAAAAATTAAAAATTAAAACATTAATTTATAACTTTAAAATTTTTATTTTGGAAAAATTTGATTTATGAGATATTTTTTCTAAATTATCTAAATTAAATTGATTTTATGGAATGAGATTTTATATTTTTTAATTGTTTGAATGTAAACTATCATTAATTAAAATATTAATAAGAAAAAAAGATTTATAATTCATTTTCACAATTTGTGGTTTTCTGATATATTAAAATAACCAATATATTAACACTTAAAATCACCACTCAACATGAATAAATTACCACCATTTCTCTCACTTCGATCTAATAAAACCCCATTGATTATACCTTTCCTCTTCCAATTCGTCTCTAAATAGCACCCATGGTGTTTAAAGGCTATTACGAAGTCTCTATTAGGTTCATAGAATCATCCTTCTAATGTAAGGGTCCTAAATCATGCTGTTTTCTTTTCATGTTTATAAGATTTTTTTATATTTTATTTTAATATTTAATTTTTCGTATACATCAATTTATGTTATTCACTATTATTATCTTCCCATTGAAATTTTTTAAATGTGAATTTTTTTATTCAATCTCATTATATCATTTTCTTAATCTTTATTATATTGAAGTTAAGGTTCCCTATCATCCTCTTTCATTTTCAATTATGACTCATTTTTTATATAATTTATTTTAAGAATAATTTTCATAAATATAATTTTTTTAATTTTATGTTAATACAAATATTTTTATTTATTTCAGATGTGATATTATATAAAACATATCATTATATCCCTTATATAAGAAATTAGAATGCTCTATCTATCCCAGATCTATAAAACCATCAAAATATTTTGTGGATGTAAATAATGTTTGGTTTCTCATGAAATTAAATCTATTTATGGATACAAATAATGAAATGGTTTTTGAATATATTTATCTAGGTTTAATATCCCTAAAAAGAGATGGGAATGTATATCTTGGTTATCAATAATGTGCACACTTGTTTCCACATTCCACGTGAGCATTGGAAAATATTGAAATGAATATTTACCTAAATAATGGGTATTATTTTATCCACACACAAAACAGAAGAGAAGGAGACCGAATCATGATAATTTCAAAACCTTTATAAGCACACATGATTTAATAACCATCATAAGGTCATTCGAATGGATCATACGCATCACATGATCTCTTTTGGATTACATAGATTCCAATGGAGAATCATACCTATTCTTGCGAATTCAACCTGAAAAAAACTAATGATCAGAAAGAGGATTCTAGTTAAGTTCCTCTAATAATGTTACTTGTCAATTGATATATTCTTGACAATCATCAAGAACCCCCTTTTAAAATAATAATTAAAAGATGATAAATCCTTATGTGGTGGAGTGTTATGTTGATAGTCATGTGACTTACTCCCATTATCATGAAAAACTCAAGAATACCTTAATGAGATATTGAATATTTCACTCTATTATGAGATGGACCTCAACATGTCTAGTAAATTATATGATTTCCTTTTAGCATAGTTGGAAATTAAAAAACATCCCATAATAGTACTCATGCGTCATCATGATGCCTGTCATCAATCACACAACAAACCATAGACAAATAGATGAATTTTCCTTGACAACAGTCACATGCAATTATGAGATATTATATCCTTGACGAATATTGAAATAAATAAAAAGGGAAATGGTAGAATGTTCATGCGAGGGGAATATATGATGATCATATTGCGAATAGGGTTATACACCCTGGGGGATCACCATTGATCATAGGTAGCCCATTCAATAAGTAAACATGATCTCATGGGAGGCCTCTGACATATTTTTTACATCCTAAGTAGGCCCCCTTGAAATTCCACATTTTTATCACAAAGGACCTCATATAGGTTGTTTCTATCACGCAATAACCTTTCCATGAGCATCCTAATCTCGTGAATAGTCCATGAAATGGAAGCCTTAACATGATAATTATCTTTTCTATATCAACATGTATAGGTGAAATCCCTTTGATTAGATGGTGTCCAATAGACATGGAGATGCTGGAACATTCATTTAGTCACTAATAATCATGTGGCGCAATAGATGATCCAAGATAGGATGATTCGCATCACATTATACATAAATTCCTACAAGAAATCCATATCTTATTTTTGAGATACATGCCACACAATTTGGTGTATAACTAATGTGGTAGGGCCAATAAATCCCTCATCCTTAGCATAAGAACACATATAGTTCCTGGATAACATCTACATGTGAGTGAATGAGTGTAATTTTTGGAGTAACTAGTCACACGATCAAAAATTTATTCATCCATATAAATATAGGTAATGATATAAGGGTTTACACATGATGAATATGAACATTTCATGATCACTCTATAGACCATGCAATGGAATTATATTGTTATATCTAGATTTTTTGAAGGAGCTCCTGCATGTCCACTCGAACATATGTACCCAAAAATAAGATAAAAATGGATAAAACTTGTGGCAAAAATTTAATAAAGACATTATGAAAGACATAGAAATGAAATGAGATGTATGAAAAGATAGATACACAAGTGTTCATTCACTTCGCATGACATTCCATGATCATGAAAGAATACCAGGACTTGTAACCCAAGTCATGTAATACTCTCTCAACATGCGATTTGGATTACGTGATGTCCCTCAGACATGTAAATCATGTCACGTGACACCCTTTTCGAATGCCACCAATATCGTACAGTGTACCCTTGTCTTACCAAAAAAATCTTGAACTATTATTTTCTACATGTTTCCCATGTTATACGATGGAATCATCGTATGTTACCATGGTTTTATGATTCACCCAAAACATATCATCCAGGTCAAGAGAAGCCCTCTAGACACATCATCTTGGTCATGTTGTTCTCTCCAAACATTTATTCTAAATCATTCAATAACACATGCATGTGTTAATAAATTAATGAAAAGTCATATATATGTATCAATAAATTCATAAATATGAACTATAATTTCTTATCAATGTCATTTGACAACACTATAACATGTTATCCTAGTCATATCATATAAACATGACATTTTTGAGTTGATCATGTCACAACCTCTTATATATGTCATCTAGGTCTCACGATGTCGCCCAGAAAAGTCCGACATATTATGTAATGTACCCCATACATTTCATCCTTTATTGAGAAATATTATCCCAACATGACATTAAGATTATGTATTTTCCTTCAAATAAGTCAACTGGATCCTGTGATTGTCTTTGGTAATGTCATCAAGTAATCTAGGATATGTCAAGAAGACATACTGGGACATGACAACCTTTTATAATGTAAATATTAATGCCTAACCTCAATTGAACATTGAGAACACTGATTTTTGTGATAAAAACGACACATAGGACAACTTCCTAAGGACTGATCTCAAAGGGGAACCCTCATTGGTGTAAACCCCTCATTGTCTGTAATAATAAAACCCATGGGACCCAAACACTCTTATGGGCACACTATTCTTCATATATATTAGTTGATTAATAATTCTATTACACTTTTATGACTCTGATTCCTTGTATAAACATCATATGTAGGACTCCATAAGGCCCTAATCTCAAATGGGATCCCAGTTATGTGTGCTCTAATCCATGTATCTAACGATAAAACGCTTAGGACCCAATATAAACTTGTTCCCACACTTTCACCAAGGAACGCACGTCTATCTCGTTCGGGGATGAGGGAAGAATTTTTTTTATCCCGCATTTCCACTTTCCAAAGGTGGGCAACATCCACACATAATTTATGGATTTCTTCTCCTTAATTGAAACAAGATGATGGGATGTCAGTTCTTCCTTCTGCGGATTCCTCCTCAGAACTCGTCGCCTAGTCTGGGTCACCCTCATAGATTTAAGATGTTGTTCGTGAAAATATTCCTAGATCTATATCTTCATGGACACTAGTGAATTATGATGATTCTATCAGGACATTCTAATGTGTCCAGTCAGGGACGCAAACCTTCGGTTAGGCGAGTAGACACGTGGGGCATCACTGGCGTGTGTGGGTGCTGGTGGATTAGTGTGTCTGTCATCTGTACCTTATTATAGGGATTCTTGAGGGTGTGGAATCCCTAGATATCCCACTTCGAATGCGGAGAATTGAATGTCATGGGAATGTATATGAGGTTTTCCTCAGCTTTCCATGTTTATGACAATGTATGCCACAATTTTATCATCAGCAGAGATGGATTATACATATCAGAACACTGACTTGAGTGGATCATATGGGGGAACCCCTTGGAGGGAACACCGATATAGGGGCCAACATGTGGGTGGCATACTGAATGATATTAAATGGAATGGGGAATGGGGAGGCATGATCCCACTAGGATGTGGCAGCCCGGGTAAGAATCAGGATGTATGATGGAAGTTTTTGTGAGGGGGTGGTGAATGGGATGGTTATGACATGAGGATGATGATTGTTTTGGTATTGAGCCTTGAAGAGGCTTCCTACCTATCCCCATTTCAGGGAATCAAAGTACACATAGTTCAACTGACAACAGCTTTCTGCCGATTGGGGGTTTCAACGGCTTACCGCTAGATGGGGTGACAACAGTTTACAACAGGATGGGGTCTCAATGGGTTACCGCTGGATAAGGATGTCAATAGATTACCACTGGATGGGGTTTCAATGGCTTACCTCTGTATGGGGTCACAATGTCTTATCTCTGGATTGGGTCGCAACATCTTATCACTGGATAAGAATTTCAACGGATTATCGTTGATCGGGGTTTCACCAGCTTACTACTACATTAGGTCACAACGGCTTACCACTGGATGGGGTCACAACAGCTTACCGCTGTATGGGGTCGCAACAGCTTACTACTTGATAAGGATGACTATGGCTTACCGCAGGATGGGGTTTCAGTGTCTTACCACTGGATGGGGTTGCAACACCTTACTACTGGAAGAGGTCCATGGTTTAATGTCTTGTGGGACGGGGGTGAACCGACATGAAGGTGGACCTCAGGTCATTTGTTTGTTGGTATTGAAACTCATGGAGGCTTCCTACTTACCCTACCATGGAAAGGATCACATTCCACATCATTCGTGTGGTCTATCGGAGTCTGTGAACCGACGTGAATAAGGACCTTTGTCCAGACAGGGGTGGGCTTGAACCTTAGGGAGATTTCTTATGTACCTTTCCTTGTCAAGGATCAAAGTCCTTGTAGTTCGAAATATGGGAACATTTGGGGATTATGCTCTGAGGCGGCCCAAGGTGTTGGTGAACAAATGAAAAGATGGTCGGAACGACCGAGTGGTGGGCTTGATCCTTGGGGAGGCTTCCTACGTACCATGGAATAAAATGGATCAAAGACCTCATAGTTCGGGAGGTGTCGGCGAACCAATGTGAAGATGGAACTGGGGTACGATGGGTGGTGTCCATGAACCTCATGGAGGAATCCTACGTTCCGTTACTTTGAAAGGATCAAAGACCACATATTTCAGGTTATGGGACTAGGATTTCATGGTTGATGCTTACTCTTTTCCCGCATGAGTGATTCTCGGTTTGAGAAACAAGAGGCAGCAAAGGCCTAATGTCCACATCACAAAAGGTTCATCTATGGGAAGTGTAGTGGGGATTATGTGTGGAGCATCCCAAAGAGGAAACTAGGGCATAATCATGGTTAGAAACCCTAAGTGGTTGGGACTTACTCCAGGATGGAGGCCTGATCGCGACCGAGCGTAGCGGGGGTTGGACTTGGGACCGAAGAAAGGACAAGCACCATTCCCCACCACGTCCTTCACTGGCCCTGGGGACCGAAGATGAAAGGAGTAGCAGGTATGCTTCCTCCAGCATGAAAATATAGGGGCATAGACCAAGGTGGATTGCCTCTCCCTGTGGAAAAATGTTACTCTTGTAATGAGGATATTAACCCCTATGGAGACCAGTGGGGGTGGAGAATGTCCAAGGTGGGGGTGCCCTTCATGCGAGACACGAGGTGATGTCACTGTTAAATGTCATGTGCTGAGGATGAGGTTTCTTGGTAGTTTAATGTCCTGTAGCTCGGATGAGGTGGGTTTTATCTACACCCCAAGGACTTTCATGACTGGTACCTCCTGCGCCTTTGGTAATGGAAGGAATCAGCAATGTCTTGGCGAGGGGGTGTCATGGAGCGAACCATCGAGGGGCCCTTGTTAGCATGGATATGTGAAGAAGAAATAGCCATTAGTGTGCCTATGTGAAGAATAATGTGGTGAATCAATGCAACAGGTATTATTGTACAAGGGACTTTGAAGTCACATTGTGAAAACCTAGAAGGTCTCATGGTAAAAGGAATTCCCAAGAAGAGGTGTTCATAGGCAGGGGCCTTGTGAAGCTCCAATGATCTGCATGGAGGAGGGTACAAGTGAATGGGTGTGCTTCATGATGTGTGGTGCCATACCCTAAGCATTGGGAAGAGGTGCATATGAGAGGCGCTTCATGAAGTTGAAGGGAATTCGTGACACATTCCCTCACAGAGAAAAGGAGCCTCGTCAAAAAAGGTGTCGTGAAGCAATGTACTTCGTGAAGTATAGTGACCCTACATAGCATGTGTATCATGTGTTCATGAAGTGTGTTTTGTGAATCCTAAATGCTTCATGAAGACCCGAGTCCCCTTGGGGATACCCTTCCTTCGTGATGGACCTTAGGCTTTGAGAAAGGCATCCCTCTCAGAAGAGGGGATCAAAAAGAGTCAAAGGGGAGGCACTTTGTAGAGTGGAAGTACGTCACATGGATCATAGTTCATAGAGCAGAAGGATTCTTAACGATTCGGGAGCTGCGAAGTCGAAAGGTTAGATTTTTCATCCTCTGGGATCAGGGGGAGGACGATATTTATAGGTAAGGGGTGCCGCGAAGCAGAGATTACGCGGCATGAAGAGTGACCTAGTTGCTTAGCGGCGGGATGCCGAACATCAAATGTGTTCACGGAGCATCCCACCTCCTTGCTTCGCGGTGGGATCGTGAACGTCAAATGCATTCGAGGAGAATCTCGCCTCCTTTCCTCTCAGCGGGCTCATGAATGTCAAATGTTTTCGAGGTGCATCCCGCCTCCTTGCTTTGTAGTAGGCTCGAGAACGTCAAATGCATTCTTGGATCATCTCGCCTCCTTGCTTCGTGACAGGTGCGGTGCTGGGGGAACTCGGTGAAATAGCCTCATGAGGCGGTCAAAGGTGCCTTTTTTGGCTTCTTCACTGTCCAAAATTTTGGTTCCAACAAATTCCGCCCCCCCTCAGACTTGGAGCCGTGGAGAGATCAAGGGTCGATGTATGAGAGAAATCCCAAAACTCTTATCCTTTTGCAAGGCGGGCTCACAAATAGGGCTCGCAAGGAAAATGGAGGATGCATGGGCCAAGCGCACCATGATGCTTCGCGCGAAATGGATGTGCTGTGAAGCTCCAAAGGTCATCACCTATAAATAGGTGGATTTTTGTCTCCATTTTCCTTTCCCTTATCCGTGATTTTGTCATTTTAGGCTCTTGATTCTCGAAGCTCCGCATACTCTGTGAGTGTTCTCTGCGAACCGAGTCTTTGCGGTGCACATCGAGTCCTCTACTCCACATTATCACTCTGTGATCCGACACTTGAATGCCTAGGTAGCGCTCGGCGAACAGTCTTTGTGAAGAGTCTTCATGAATGTTCTCTACAAATGTGCTTCGTGAACCGAGCCGAAAAACATCCATGTTCCAGAACTGTATGGCCCACCAAGAAGCTACCCAGGGGGTCGGTGTGGACGCCGCCCAGAGGGATGAAATAGCGAACAGTCTGGGACTATGAGAGTCTGTCCATAGCCACTCGGACCATAGTTCATTGGTGGAGCTACTTTTGAAGAGATATAATTTATATCTGTTTTTAAGGAGGTTACCTTTGTATGGATTCGGGATGAGGGATGACATCTTCATCACTGAAGCAAGTAGGGATGATCCTGCTTACTGGTTCTAGATCAAACCATGGTAGCACAGATGGTTCAGGGCGGCTGATGGTCATGTCTGGGAGGAATTCGCGCCCATTATTTCTGACTGCTTATACAACCATCTAAACAACATCGACGGGAAGAAATTGCAGCCATAGAAATCCCCTCCTCTGTACTGAACTATCATTAAGGCGGAACTGGGGAACCCGAAGAAGGGGTGGTCTGAGGAATGGGACCTGTGCCAAGGCGGAAACTTCACAGATGATTGGGAATGGGCCTACTGGGTAGGTGCCGCATGTTTGGAATTCGAAGCGGAGCTGAGAGGAGTGGTCCTATATGGGGCAGCTTGGGCTTCCCAATTTCATATCTACCAGTCGAAGAAGCTAACGCCAGAGCTCTAGAGTCGGTTGTCACTGGGCACCAATACCTTCCACCTGCATCATGGGCAGGTTGGCATCAGCTTATGGGACATGCATCAGATCTCGATAGTACAGATAATGTAGGTGATGTATGATGAATTCCTCCTTGCAATGGGAGCGTGTGAGGATCCCAAGCAGATGCCGCATCTAGTGATGTCATTGATAGATCTTGTGCTATGGGAGGATAAGGAGGCGGTAAGGGATGTCCACTTCAAGCATTGGTTGAAAATATTTATGAACATCATGATAGGCCGTCAGTTCCCGCCGAGTCCTCGAACATGCCCAAAGGGGGCCCTAAGTAAGGAAAACTCATACTGGTGGAGGTTGGAGAATAGCCCGTGGAAGTCCTTGGGGTTCATGTTAGCACTGAACAACATCCAATAGTCAGTCTGGAAGCATTAATCATAGTCTTCATCTTTGGATAGATATTTCTAGTGAGGGATACCAACATGGGAGTGAAACCAAGAACTTTTATCATGGAGTCTACCTTGGCAACAGGAGGGCGGGTCAACTTAAGGATCCTGATGCTCTCCAAGTTGTATAAGATGTTGTGGATCATTAGTGAGGGGAACATGCCACAACGGGTATGCGGGTCGTTCCACCTCCTGTACAAGTGGATAGCGGTGCACATCAGGGGGATCTATGAGTTTCTGAACCCCATATCGCCTCTAGGGTCGAACATCCGCCCCATAATTATCAACGACACGTGGAGCATTCTATCCAAGCTGACCACACCATCGATTATGAACCGGGTGTGTAGGGTGGAGGAATTCAATTTCAACCTGTATCCTTTGCCAACGAGGGTATTTAATGATCATGTTTGGGGGCGTAAGAGAACTGGGCCTATCTCTTGTCCTTTAGAGGTGGATTCTTGGTGGCCAGGAGGGAATGCGAGCGTCTCTGCGAGCCATACACCCCACATTGGTCGGTAAGGCAATTCTGGTGCATGCAACAACTATACCTGCATGTCTACTTGAAGGTGTGTCACGAGGAGCACCCGTGTGTGATGAGGTAGATATGGATTTTGTTCACACCAGAATATGGGAATATGTGGAATGAACTACCTCCGCTGACTGCCATCCTCAGGCTGGTAAAGGAATATGCCCAGAACTAGGAGGCGGCCTTCCCGGGGGAGATGCTGAAGTGGACAACCCTTCTAGTTAGTGATGTTGAGCCTCCCAATCCTCAGGGCCGAGTCTGAAAGGCAAAAAGGGAATCCCAAAATGGCGGGGGTTATATAGCGGTGACACCCTCACCAGTTAGGGGAGAGCAGTGGTAGGGGATCTAGCAGTAGTAGCGGACCCGGTGGTCCCAAGAGAACAAATTCATCCAGAGGGGCGGCCACTGAGAGGATTCTTTAGGATCTCTACTCTAGCCCCTGGGAAACGGTTATTCCGAATTGACATGCCAGGTAATGATATCTTCAAGGAGGCATGGGACATCGAGGAAGTTAACCGGAAATTACTTGGCCAATGTGAGTTGCAGAAGCACCTTAACTACCACAGGATGGACCTTCTAGGGATTGGGCCTATTAGAGCTGGTTTTGCAGTATCCCAGGAAGAGGCAAAGCAATACATAGCCGGAATGGATGACTTTATCCACTCCCATGGTGCCCTACACTCGATGACAGACCGGTTTAGGGGTCTGTTGGATAGTACGGTCTCTCAACAACAGTCAGCTACTGACCTGAGGGAGAAGTTACCTCTACCGAAAGAATAAGATGATTCCTCCTAGGAGGACGAGGCCGGTAGAGGGAGTCCACTAGAGGAAGGGTAAGTCTTCGATCAGTCCTCGGATCTCAAAGATATCATGGAGGCCCTTGAGGTAAAATCCCATGGTCCTTCCTCAGATTCTTCTCTTAGGCCACTCTAGATTCTTTATCAGCATCTGCACTGTGCAGGAGGACCTTGTGCATAGACCTCATTCTCACCCCTCTGTTGGTGACGATGAGGGACCTTCGGGATCCACACTTGTGGCTCTATCAACATCCAAGTCTGTAAAGGGAAATGACACTTGAGGTGGCTACCCGAGAGTCTCCAAACCTACCAACCATATACGGGGGGCCACGTCCCAGGGTCACGACGACATATGCCCAATTGAGAGAGTAGGGATTTGATCTCTGTAAGTATCTTCTACCGAATTTAAGACTGCCATCCCATGACCAAGTAAACTAACATTCAAATCCCCATTTCTTTTTTTATAGTCCTTGAATTTTCCTGGGTCACTGCGGTGAATTTGGTTGGGACTTCTAGTAGTGCCCTTCCCAGAGGCATTCCAATGGTCGTGGAGGTGGATATCCAACCTAACCGAACTGCAGTGATCCTAATCACTTGTGGGGGTTCCAGTGGGACCATGCATGAGGTTATTGAGGTGGGATATGATGATGAGGATAAACCAGACTATTCAGGCCCCACCAAATCTGATTCAATGCTAGATGTGGACCCAGGTGAGGAGTTCCTGGGGGCATTCCCGGCATATGAGCCTCCCAACTATGCCGACTGGGATGAGACGACCTCTAAATGAGGAGGACAACGAAATAGTCCTCTGCCGAGCATGGAAGATTTTCACGTGATTCATCAATGTCATGCCCATGCACTATGGTTGGATGATATGGACGAACTCGCTTGAAACAGCGTGAACTGTGTGCAGGGGGAGTGGATGCCCTGTATCCTCACATGCTCGTCTGAGATCTTATGTAGGAAAAGATTGAGGAGTATGACCATGGCCTTGGTGTGGGATGGAAATGGAGGAAGGCAGAAAATATCAAGAGGCTCCAATAAGATGAATACGAGGTCCAACGACTAAAGAATCAAGCGTACGAGCACTCGACCTCCCTCAACGCGCAATTTGAGCTAGTATTGCGATTGAAGGTCCAGCTGGAAGAAGTCAGAGAGGACCTGAAGAGAGCCTCTGAATAGATGACCAAAATTTAGGCTGACACGGAGTGGGACTAGATTTTGGCCAAATAATTGCACCCTCTCACTAATGAGGAGGAGCAGGAGGTAAACATGCGGTAGCAACTCCTGAACGCCACCAGCCAGAGGGTGGCGAAGCTACAACACTCTTTGGATGAGGTCAATCCCTCTATTGGGGAGTCGACCCCCAGGTAATGTAATGATTACAAAACCTCAAATGTACATTCATTCATTGATTTTTTGATGTCATAGCATGCATGAGTTTCATTTTTTACTTTGTTTTATTGAATCCTTGTAATGTTCGTGGAGCATCCAGCGATCATTCCCTAAGTTCACCTGGGTTGGACCCGATGTGAGAAACAAGGTGTGACCACCTTATCACCCCATCCTAATGTCGTGGTGAAAACCAATGTTCAGGTATCTAGGGATTGAAAAAACAGTACGGATTTCCAGAAGGTAATGGGAGGTACCTGACTAAAGAATGAACCTCTCAGAATAGCTGAATTATCATTTTCCAAGTGTGCTTTTGTGCATGATCGAGGTAACACCAGGGGCACGTAATTCAATCCGAACATATAGGAATGGGTGGTGTGAATCGTGATACACAGGATTTGGAACATTGTGGGACCGAAATGACAATAAATGATAATTTTTTACCACATTCGAAACACAATATTCTTATTGAATTAGACTAGAGTGGGGATATAAAATGAGGGTCGACTACTGACCATGTTCGAATCATGGGGGCTGACTCAAAATTTCATCTGTTTGTCTTCTAGACCGTTGGCCCAGGACAATAGGCATGCCATAGGCTAAGCACCCATGCTGTTTGGTGGCTCTTCCAGATGTGAATGGGGACAAAGTTCCAAATAAGGGGCATGAAATGTGTGTAATGTGGAGTGATGGTTTGTTCGAACAGAATCCAACACTCCTGAAATTATGGCACCATGGTGGAAGCACATTAGGGGGACACATTGGTTGGATCATGGATCATTCTTTCTTTTAGACATGACCTCTCTGGAGTGGGATTCGTCACCTCCCAATGTAATCTTGGGGCATCCCGAACTTGTTCAGGGAAAAATTGCAGTTACATGGTTCCCCAGAAGTGGTCAGGCTAGGGGCCATAAATGAGGATGAACAAGATTAAAGATTGATGGGGCTGGAACCTAGGGGATGTGTCTGGGTGTCCCTACATATCCCATCAGTATGAGAATCAGGCCATACGTAGTTCTGGAAGAATATTTTAATGTCATGCGGGATGATGAAAAACCTGGTTGTGCCGGTGCATATCCTACCAAAACTACTAAGCCCACATGAGTCATTCTCAATATCGGAAACAAGTAGTTGTGGTGGAAATTTCTCTACAGAGGAAGGAACATGTTAGTGAAAAGGGAAGCTTGGTGAATGTCATCTAGATGATGCTAACCCATCCTTGTAGCGCACCTAGATGCGCGAAGGTGTAAAGACGAGTGTGTCAGAATTCCACTTGAACATGAGTAAGTGGAAATCTGTGAATCATGATGCTTGAAATCTGGATCACAATGATGGAGACATGAATTTGGAGGTATAACTATTGACTATGTTTTAAACACAGTGTCCATATCACGTTAGCCTAGAATTGGGACATACAAATGAGGGTTGATCGCTGACCATGTTCGAAACATGAGACCTGTCACGAATGTTGTCTGAGATCTTTAGGGACGTTGGCCTGAAATTGTAGGTGAGATGAAGTAGCATGGTACTAGGCTATGAAGGATGTCCCTTTGAATGTGGAAGAGAATGATGATCCAAATAGCGAGCTCACGAATCATGGGCATGGAACGAGGGGAACGTCCCTATAAAAATTCCACACTTCGGGCTCTTTTTCAAAATGCATCTGAATACGACAATGGGGCGTAGAGAGTCGAGTCCCTTCCCATAGGGAGATCTATGTTTTGGGTCATAGGATTTGGACCGTCGATGATAGGAAACACAGGAGACATATGGTGGGGTAATAATAAAACTTGACATGAATGGGAACCTAGGGATCCGACCACCATGTGTTCTCCGAGAAGCTTTCAGGTCGAGAGACCAGAAACAAGAATTAAGTTACGTCGAGGCAAGCTGCACAGATGTTCCTACATTACCCCACGAGTATGTGGATCAATCCTCAGGTCGTTATAGATGGTGGCACAAAAAGGTACCATTGCTAGGGATCAACGGGGCGTACGGGTGTGGCCCTCGCACAAAAAGAAGCATTATTTGATAAATCATGTTAGTCCTTTAAGGTGAATGGTTCTTTTTTGAAGTGAAAAGCCTAGGATAGAAAGTCCCAGCATCGCCATAATAATAAATCAGTGCACATGAGATGAAAATGGTATGGCATGTGACCAATACCAAATAGGGTGTCCCTTTGATTGAGGACATCACGATGCACTGCTGTTTTTCTTCGTGCAGCTAGGATGATAATGTCACAGTTTAGGGTAATGTTTTTGAACCAGGAGTTCATATTAACATCATCCAGCATAGACATAGTAGATATGATGCTAGATTGGGAATGTGTAAGATGAAATAAAACATACCCGATGTGAATGAGGACATAATCCCATACCACACCGTATGCAATTCTGAGAAAGGAATATTGGGCCAAGGGGCCTATATAGAGGTGAGAGGGTAAGGGGCAGGAGAAATTGGAACCCATTGAGTTGGACCCGAAAACAAGGAATTTGGGTGGTCCTAAGTATCCCATAAGTATGGTAATCAAGCTATACGTAGTCCTAAATGAGATCTTAGTTTATAGTCTTAGTGCTCAGGCCAAAGAGTAGTGGAAACCTTCCAGGTAAGAGCAGACCACAACCTGATCCCTAGCCCCATATGAGTCAAACATGGTGTGGGGAAACAAGGGAGCAAGATATTTATTGCAATACCTAGAATGCACACAAAATGGAAATCGATGCGGAGCCCCGATGGACACCCTTACCATGGATTTATCCTCCTAGTGTGAAAATGTGAACTGAGGGGTAGTTCCATGATTGTGGAGATTTTATTTTGAAATGATGAGGTGGAGAAGTATGGGAATCAAGTAACCAACATTTTTTAATTAATGGGGTTAGCATGATGATGGAGGATGACTATTGACCGTGTTTGAAACACAACATCCATATGTCATTATCCTGAAATGTGGACATGAAAATGACCATTGATCACTGACCAAATTTGAAATGTGGTACTTATATCAGCTTTTTATCTGCAACAATAGAGGGTGTTGGCCCGTATTGGTAGGAGAGCCCTTCGACCTAGTATCCCTGCCATTTGGGGGGTTCCTTTTGGTATTGAAGGTGTTGAAATACATAAAATGGTAGAGCATAAAGCCTGAAAAACGGGTGGAATCATGTTCGAGTAAAGTATGACATTCCAGGCATTAAACCAGAGTACCCCTAGGCACATTGGTTAATCACCAAAGAGGACCGAGGGGCTCATCATGGGAGTGACCAATCTGAAAATTCGAGGATAGAACATTAGGATGGAAAACATTTAAAAGGAGTGGGTAAATGGCATGGTTGTTACAACACCTGACGTCAGTGAGAACATGATCTCATGCCACACCATGTAATCCCATAAGAGATAACCTGGGATGGGGGCCTAAAAAGGCCAAGGGGCCTAAGGCTTGGTCTATGTCAGGAATGCCTAACCAGTTTTCATTTTAATATCTTTTAGTGAGGACGAAGAAGGGATATGGTATCCCAAATAGGGATATGTGTGGAACGACGAGTAACTCGACGTGAATAAGAACATAATCCCATACCACACCGTACAATCCCATGAGATAGAACCAGGGTCGGGGGCCCGAAAAGGCCAAGGGGGATGGGTATGGGCCTTGAATGGGATGTCCATACACCCTCTTGTATGCTTTACATCTCATCACAGCTCCTAAGCCCACATGAGAAGTGATCGGTGTGGGAAACAAGTAGCTGATCTTAGCTCTCCCCGTCACATAAGGCCCAATAGCTCGCATTGGCCAAAGGGAGTTCATCGTTTAAAGATACAATAGGGAAGAATGAACCTCTATACATAATTTTTTGGAAAACATGGGGTGGTTCCAACGTCGCAGGATAACTGTTGACCATGTTCGAAACACTGAATCCCTTTAGTGATATGAAATGGGAGGAACAAATGGGCATCGACCGCTGACCATATTCGCAACATGGGACTTGTATCGGCTTGTTTCTCTACATCAGTGCAAGTGTTGGCCCAAAGTGGTTAGAGAGCACTTAGGCCTATCATCTATGCCATTCGGGGGCCCTTCTTGATGAGAAGGATGATAGAATCCCAATAAAAGGAGTGGGTGAACCACAGTTGGACCCATCTATAAAAGAGGTGATCGTCTCCAAGGAGCGGGATGTATGGCCGGATCGAGGATAGATCGACATGAATTAGGGAAAATATTTTCACCCCACTGTATGTTTTGACCCATGGGGATGATTTTGCTGTTTCGGCTGGGCCAATAGGCAAAACATCAGGGTGTTCCTAGGTATCCCATAACGATGGGAATCAAGCTATACGTTGTTCTTGATGGCCATGCAGTTTAAAGTCATGTGGTGAGGACGTGGGAGAATAGAAGAACAAGGAGCAGGCACATGGTACGACCGTTATAATACTAGCATGAGTGGGGATAAGGAATCCAACAACACCTCATGAAAAGATCCTCCGAGAGAACTATACGTAGGGGGATAGGCAAAGAGAAGAGTTCAGGGCTGGGTTCAAGATGAGGCATCTGAGAATTCCTACGTATCCCATAAGGATGAGAATCAAGTGATACGTATTTCTCAAAATGTAGTTTAATTTCATGCAGAATGATATGCAGTATAAATCCGTGTAGGACCAAACAGTTTATGGTCATGATGGATCGGATTGCATTTTAGGGTCATGTGGGACCATCCCGTAAAGGTCGTGCATGGAAATTAGCCTCAGGAAAAGTCTTTCTGGAAGAACGTGGAATTGGTGGGAGGATTTATGTGCTCACCATCCATGGTCACTAGGGAGTATGCTCCATTGGGGTAAACCCTGCTTACTATGTACGACCCTTCCCATTTGGCCTTCAACTTGGGTGGTTTCCTTCCTAGAATCATCACCATCCAGAGGTCCTGTACCAAGTCACCTTTCTGAAAAGAGCAGAGGTGAACCTTTTTGTTGAAGGATCAAGCTATCTTGTTCTGATGACTTTCCATATTGTGTAGGGCACGAAGCCTATTCTTGTCAAGTGATTCCAATTCAGCCTTGAAAATTTCGTCTACCTTATCTAGCGACTGATGTCCATTGACATATGTGCATAATGAAGGAAACTGGATCTCGATGGGTAGGATGGCCTCAGCTCCGTACACCAGGGAATAGAGGGACACCTAGGTGGAATTTCAAGTCAACTTTAGATATGCCCAGAGGGTATTGGGGTGCTTTTCTGACCAACTCTTCTTGTTCTAGCCAACCATTTTCTACAAAATGTTAGATATGGTTTTATTTAATGTCTTGATCTTCCTATTTTACTATGCGTGATAGAGAGATGTATGGTGCGAACAGATGTTGTACTTGGCATGAAATTTCATCATCTTGGCTTCTCCGAAGATGGTGTTGTTATTAGTAAGGATGGCGTGAGGGACGCCAAATCAGTAGATGATGTTGGAGTTCATAAAGTCAACGATAGAATGGGCCTTGACCTCCTTAAGTAGAATTGCTTCTTCCCACATAGAGAAGAAATCTGTGGCGGTCAGGATGAACCTTTACTGGATATGATTATATCTATAGTAACCATCCATGAAGGAAAGGGCATGATATCTAGCCATAGCATCGATCAACAATTCTATCGCTGGAAGGAAAAAATCATCCTTTGGACAGTGACTGTTGAGATCACGGAAGACGATGTAGACTTTGATATGTCTGTTCTTCTTCTTGAATGGAACAATGAAGGCCAACCTCTTGGGGTACTAGACCTACTTGACGATGTAGGCTCTGATGAGCTTGTCCACATCTACATCGACCATGGCACCGTGAGATGGGTTCATCATCCTGGGAGGTTTCTTGAACCCGCAATGATTTATAGGGAGACCAAGGTGGTGGTTGGCTACCTGAGGATCTAGTCCTGGCATCTCATCGTAACCCTAGGTGAATACATCACAGTGTTGTTTTAAGAAGTCTATGAACCACTGCTATTCCTCATGGGGCATGGCGGCACTGATCACTGTGGGTCTTGGAACTGCCTCGCTACCAAGGTGCACCTGTACTAGTTCATCGACTATGGAGGTGACGCCCTCTTCAAAGGCATGAGAGTATCCTCTATATCCTCTTCTTCACTTATTGAGGATGGATTCCCAGTGTGTGAAGCTTCCCTTAGGTCAGAAGAACCCTACAGGAAGCTGGTACTTTTCTGGATGGTAATAGATATCATATCAGGAGATTGAAGCACCGCAGAGACAATAGTGATAAAGGCAATCGATCCAATCACATCTGGTCTTTAGCCCAAGGGACCACGCTTGATGATATCAATGAAATTGGGGCACATTGGCTAGAGCCAGTTAATCCCATCCCTGCAAAACCTATATGTATGATGTACTATCATTGGCATGGGCCAGACATCACGATACCGTAAGTGGGTAGGATGGTATGGGACCACTTAATCCTGGTTTGTGTAGGAGTATGAGGTGATTTTACACTATCGAATGGACTTGGGAATATGGTATTCTCTTGTACCCAAGATGACAAAAAAATGCCCCATTTTGGGGGTTGTGGCATCCCAATGATGGATTAGGACGACGTAGGCAGCATTTAGACCTTCCAAGGGGTCAATTGTGACCATGGCGAGCTCAACCTCACATTCCCAAATCTTCTTATCCTTGCTCTTGTAATAGTCAGTGTCAAGATAACAAGCTTCACAAGAGGTTAAATGAGATGCATTACCTTGAAGTACACCTGCTCGTCCATTTAGAGAGTACTTGAGGCACTGGTGATATGACGATGGAACCACCCCATGCAGGTGGATACATGCTCTGCCCATCAATGCATTGTATGCAGTGTCTTGGGAGACAACCATAAACTCAGTACTGAAATCTATGCTATGGAACTGGGTCTTCAAATGGATCTTACCGACTAGGGTCTGTTCTATCCTATCGTATCCATAGATCATTAAATTGGAGGGAGTCAACTACTCTTTGTATAACCCCATCTTCCGCAGTGTCCTCATTGGGTTAAGGTTAATCTCGGAGCTGGTATCAATGAGATAGTGGCGAACCTCCATGCCATTAAATTGGATGGTGATGTACAGTGGGAGGATGTGCCCCTGTATGGGAGATCTGTTCTCTTCTCCTGAGAACGAAATGATAGTCTGACATTCAGTGCTCTCAACTATTTCAGAATGAACGGTATCTAGAGGTGCTACCTCTGTCTCAAACGAGAGGTGGATTCCTAAAGCTTCAGTGAGGGCCTCGCACATATCTAATGATAAGAGAAGGGCATAAAGGATGGAAAGCTTCACTGGGATTCCATTTAGGATCTTGAGAATATCTTAGATTCACGCCAGCTACAAACTTCTACTTACAGGAGGCCGCTCTGCAAGGGGAGGCATAGCTGGCCCTGTTGGCTGGATTGGAAGCTGGGTGGTGCTAGGTATGTCCCGTTGTTCACTAGTGTAAGCCCAAAGAGTCACTGTGAGATGAGGTCTGGATGGCTGACATCGGCCTTTAGCTAGGCGAGGATGGTCGTGGCCTAGATGAGGTAGCTCTACCTGATCGAGTAGCCCAAATGGTGGTGGAGGCAGGCCCGATGACACAGGATGAAGAGGATGTGCATGCTAAGCTCTACGCTGAGCCTGTTGTCTAGTCTTAGTGGCATGCACAACCTAGATGGAGGTGCCATCAAATGTGCATCAATGACCTATACGGTCGTGGATCCGCTGACATTGGCATTGTCTGGGGACGTTGGGGAGTTGCTCCTGGCGCTCCCCCTCATCGGGAGTCATAGACAGGATTTACCAACTCCACGGTATTAATCGAAGCGTACCCCTGACTATCACTAAAATAGTCATCCAATACTGGGTGAATTTTGGGAGGGATCTACATCTTATGGGGCATGAAGTTGCAAAGAGTGCAGTACAACGATGGCATCGGCGAGGAACATTGAATTTTGTTGCACCACTAATTCATGCTCTTCTGGGAAGAGGTCGACTAAGATGACCATGCAGAAGTTGTGGCTGCATCATCTGAAGGCTTTGAATAATTCAGGCATTCCCGAATGATGGCAAGGGTACAAAAACTGTCTAGCGAGCCTACCAGTCATTTTACATATTGCACCTCTGGTTAGAAACATGTTTCCACTGGCCTTCATTGTCGATACTGCTGTCAGACCTTACAAAGACACCTGCCACTTGTGTCGGGGCTGGACCCATCCTAACTAAGTTCATATTGACCTGGTCACGGATCTAGTCTTTAATCACATTACACTAATTTAGGGTTATCCCTAGGATCATATTATAGGGGAAATAGTTGGGGAAATCAGTGATATTCGCATGTTCTGGCCTTCTGCACTTAGGCAAGTATACTATCCCTTGTACCAAGTCACTATAGAAGTAACAAGGGACATGATTATCGCTGAATGAGTAAGTATGTTATCTTTTTTCTGGAATAGGGGACCTTGGAGTCTAACCCTGATGAGGGACTGGGGGAGCATGTTGAGGTGGTGGAACTTGAGTGTCCTGCCTGGGCGGTGGTGGCGCATTACGCGTAGGTTCTTGACAATTATGAGGATGCTGCTGAACCAATGGTTGCACCTGAGGAGGAGGGACTCTGTGAGGCTGTGGGGCTGGTGCTAGTGGTAGCAGTTCTATTTTCCTGGGGGCTTCTATTTGGGCTACCACGACAGTCACTGCTCTGGCAGCTCTCCTAGCTAGAATTACAAGTTGCAACAGACGTTCCTAGATGGCCTATTGCAGGGCTTCCTCCAAGAGTTGTGCCTTAATATAGAAGTCTTAGAATCCTCTATGGTAGTTCTAGGCAATTAGAGAAGGAACCAGTTCTTTCTTGACATTTCCTATGCACATCGTCATTAGTTTCTCTTGAGTCTGTGGCATGTCAAGGGAGTTTGTGAGCCCTTTCTACCGGGCGATAAAGTATGTGACTCGCTCAGATGGACTTTTCATGCACATGAAGAGGTCTACAATGCTTGTTTTCTAGGTGGTAGAGCTGAACTACTATTGGAATTTCCTACGAAGGTCCTCCCTGTTGGTTATAGATCCGACAGGGAGCTGGTTGTACGAGAAGAATTTCGGCCTCTCTAATTTCAGAAAAAAATAGCGTATATTGGAAGCCTCCGACTACTCTAGAGTCCCTTACATGGGCCCACAACTTGAGTTGAACTGGGCCAGTTGTTGTGGCTGGTCCCCCATCCAGTTAATGGGGGAGAAGGTAGGATTCTTGAAACTCAGAGGTGTAGGCATATCATCCACCCAGGCCAGATATGGCTTGCCATCTGGTGGAATTTCCACCTTTCACATTTCCAAAGTCTCAAGGTGGGATATGAGCACCACCATAGGATCATCTAGGCATGGGTCCCTATCTTGAAGGGGATCCCTAACCACGAGCATGTTTCCAGGTTCTTAAACATGGTAGACCGGATCAACGGCTCGTAGAGCAGCTGGTGGAACGACCTGGGGGTAGCTAGGGGAAACATGGATTGATTCCTAGGATTGTTACACCATTCGGAAGGGTTTGTGGGACATATTGCACCCTCATACTATGAGCTCTGGCTTCGGCCCTGTCTACGGCAGCAACATGATCATGGTTTCTTGGTGGTAGATCAACATGGGGATGCTAGTCCTACCCCTACTGTACAATCCTAGGATCGCCATAGTCAGTATGTTTCCCTGTTTTGCATTTATCCAGGAGTTCATAGACCATCCTCTTATGATCAGCATGTTGCTAGTTCAACATGGCCTTCTCAGGGTCCTCCACTATCTTCTGAACTGAGTCGGATGGGTCAGAGGGCTTGATAGCTCCGATGTACTCTATGCCCTTGCTAGAATTCATGCCGAGTACTAATGCCTCGGTGGGCATAGGGAGAACTCGGAGGTTCCTCTATTGAATCTTAATCATCACTGATGGGTCCAACAGTTTTGGAACACTCTCAGGGGGTATGTATCCATCGAGAATCTCCAACTCATTCTCATCGTCCATTATATCAGCCATGTTGATTGTATACCATCCTGGAGGCCTGTCCTCAATATTGCATAATTATTCGGGTTGTCATAGGATCAGACTGAAGAGGAGGGAATCATAATTCCCCCAGCCATAGACTTCCATGTGGGGGTATCCTCCCTGATAACTATGTAGAGTACCTTGATTCTATGAATGCATTTCTAATGGAGAGCATCACGAAGACCTACTAACTCATGGCGCTGGGCCCCATGGAGGATGGCTAGATCGACTACACGACACTGCTCACTGATGTCTCCGAAATGCGTTTGGCTCCTTAGATAAAACACATTCCAAATTCAGAGACCGAAATGTGTCGCCTGGAGGGTGTAGCGGAAACACTCAACTTCCTATAGAGTGAGGGATTCCAGTATCCAGAAATCATGCACTACCACGGGCCAGAACTTATCGAGGAAGTGTTCCACAACAAGAATGCTCCAGAATCTCCTCAGCTCAAATTTAGGATCTGGGCCTTGATTTCCCCAGTCATCAACTAGGGGTGGTTGAGTAACTGGTAGTGGTACTGAGGCAGACTGCTAGGACGATAGGCTATCCGTTGGAGAGTATGGAGAACGGGATGATTGGCCGCTGATTCTTAGGCTATCCTCTGAAGAGTGTAGTGAACTTGCCGCTATGTCATGATAAGAGGGGCCGACGGCCTCCGTTCCAAACTCAGGGGTAAGGGTACTGGTGATAGGCTACAATGCTGCTGGCCTACCATTGGTCCCCATAATAGCTCTTTGTGATCTCTTGTGGATGTTGAAAGCGCTTCTGGCGACGATGGTGGTGATTGAATGACCCTAACATGTGGGGTCGACAGATTTTAATCCTCCAGTATATACCTATGGAGGGAGAAGGGAATACTATGGACCTCACATTCTAGGAGAACCAGAATGATGTGTCAGGTTCCTACCCCGACCCATGACCCAGATGAGTGAGGGGAGGGTTCCTGTACCGAGTCTTACTCCACCTCAGAGTCTGAGAAGCGTACCAGTTTGATCTCAATCTTGGCCTTCCCAGGATTTTTCTTAAGACGGAAATGACCCGCCTTCCTATCCCTGGGTGTCTCATCTGGAAAGGGTTGATTTCTGACATGGGGTCCTTCAGCCGTATTGGCATTGCGGTGGAGATGGTTTCCACATGAGAAAGCCAGGGTGCGAGGAGCATCGGGAAAAATGTTGAAGGGTACAAGGGGAGGACCTTCATGGATAGCATTAGAGTGGGGAAAACCCACCACTGGCACCAGAAGGAGCATGTGGAGGTCCTCTATGCTTGGTGTGGGTAGACTGACGCTAGCCTTCACCACCTTGGTTTCTAGGGAAAGGAGGACCTTCGCCAGCTATAGAGAGGACGTAGGGAGGATCCCCACATTGAAGAGAGACAATATGGGAAATGTCCCTGCATTGGTGGTCAGGAGAAGGAAGAGTGACTCCATATCATGTGTAATGGGCATACGAGAGGCTTCCGTACCAAGTATCACTACCGCGGGTAAGACCCTCATTCAGATTGGGGGTGACATGGGGGAGACATCCATGCAGAGCCTGGAAGCGGGGAAGGGACACACTCTCTATGGTGGTGGTATGGGGAGGACCTCCATACAGGGTGGCAACATTGTGGGTTGGTTCCTAGTGACCACTGCTCGTGCCTATGACCAGGAGAGTTGACCCAGCCTGCCCGTGGAGTGGTTGAGGCCTCAATCTTGGTTGGGTGTATAAGTTCCCCTACTCAGTTTATATAGGGTATTGGTGGTATTTGTCAATAGTGTCTCATGCCACAGTAGTTGTCAACGTTGACACCCCTTGATGGGTGTCCTCCTCAGATCGTGCCTGATCCTGGCGTCGGGTCGGACGAGCTGGGGCTGGTGGTGATGCTATATAGCTTACCGGCTCCTCCTCCAGAAATATCGGATGGAAGTGCTGACATAGCTGGGTGGGAGCCTTTACTGGGACCTCCAAGAACGACACTCTGGCCGAGCTGGGAAAAACATCGCCTACATAATCAGCGTAAGGTAGGGGTCGTCAAAGCGCTTTGGGGATAGGCTCCCGAAGCGGTTGTATGTTGGGGTGGGGAGTAATGGCTCCCTATTCGGCCCTTAGGGGAAGCACTGTCAGCGAGGCGTAGATACCTCCAGATCCAGATGGGCTATATCCCGGGTTGGGATTATTCCCTCTTCCTCGTAATGATGCATTAGGTCGTTAATTACCCTTTGTTGGATAACTTCCTATGGGGAGATTGGGCATGGGCTCTCCACTGTCATAGACGCAGAGGTCATCACGGAATTGGTGAAGCCAGGTGTAGTGGTTGTGCTGGCGTTTCCCCTACCCCTATGTAGGTGGGCAGGCAGTGATAACGGTCATGAGGTAGCAAATAGATTCCTGAGAAGTATAGAGACAAACTCATCAGTTCTGAAAGAAAAGGAATCGATGACCAATGCCTCTGCACCATTCAGTAATCCGTAATCGGTAAGAGGGATCCACACTGACAACGTCGCATAGTGGGATGTCCAACATTTTACTACCCCAAATTCTGGTGAGTTTCATGTCAGGCCTACTATTTTAATGGTGGGACACGACACCCGATATCTGGATCCGGTGAAACATCAATCCATTGATGTTACGAGCTCTACTAATCTCCATACTGAGTAGAATATTTTCTTATCAGGTTCACAATTTATATTTCTTATGCTCTCTCTGGGGAATGCGAGCCCGTCTTGTTTGGGGATGAAGGACACAAATTTTGTTACCACACATTCCAGATTTCCAAAGGCAGGAAACATCTGCTCCTTATTCAGGGACATCTGCTCCGTGATCAAAATTAGATAACAGAATGTCCATTCATCCTTCCACAGATTCCTCCTCAGAACTCTTCGCCTAGTCCGGGTCTCCATCATAGATTTAAGACGTTGTTCATGAAACTCTTCCTAGCGCCATATCATCATGGACACCAGTTAATTAAATTGATTCTGTCAGGACATTCCATGGGGTCCAGTCTAGGCAGTAACCTTCAGTTAAGGTATTAGCCATATCGGGCATCACTGGAATTTCTGGGCACTGGGGGATTTGTGTGTTGGTCTTATGTCCCTTATTATAGGGATTCTCGAGGGTGCAAAATCCCAAGGAAACCCATATAGAATACGGGGGATCAGATTCCATGATAATTTTTTTAGGTTTTCCTCATCTTCCCATGATTAACACAGGGTATACAACAAGTTTAACATCCTACAGAGACGGATTGGGCTGTTCAGAACACTGAATATAGTGGATCAGATGGGGGAACCCCC
Source organism: Viscum album (assembly GCA_963277665.1). Classification (NCBI taxonomy): domain Eukaryota; kingdom Viridiplantae; phylum Streptophyta; class Magnoliopsida; order Santalales; family Viscaceae; genus Viscum; species Viscum album. The sequence continues at coordinate 1,631,124,144 of OY728159.1, forward strand.
TGGAGAGAACACCGATATTGGGGCTGACATGTGGGTGGCGTTCCGAATACTGTTAAATGGAATGGGGAATGGGGTGGCATGATCCCACTGGGATGTGGAGGTCTGGGTAAGAATCAGGATGAATGATGAATGATTTTGTGATGGGGGTGGTGAATGGGATTGTACCATCATGATGATGATGATGGTTTTGGGCTTGAGCCTTGAAGAGGCTTCCAATGTATCCATGTGGCAGAGAATCAAAGTTCACGTAGTTATTCTGACGATGGATTTCCACCGATTAGTGGTTTCAATAGATAACTGTTGGATGGGGTCGTAGTGGATTACCGTTGGATGGGGTCACAATGGCTTACCGCTGGATAAGGATGTCAACGTCTTACCGCTGGATGGGGTTTAAAATGCTTACCACATGATGGGGTCGCAACGGCTTACCACTGGATGGGGTTTCAACGGCTTACCAATGGATAAGGATGTCAACGGCTTCCCATTGTATTGGTTTTCAAAGTCTTACCACTGGATTGGGTCACAACGGCTTACTGATGGATGGGGTCACAATGGCGTACCACTGGATGGGGTCGCAATGGCTTAGCATTGTATAAGGATGTCAACGGATTACCGCTGGAAGGGGTTTCAATGGAATACCATTAGATTGGGTCAAAATGGCTTACGAATGGATGGGGTCGCAATATCATACCACTGGAAGAGGTCCATATTTTAACGCCGTGTGGGATGAGGGTGAACCGACGTGAAGGTGGACCTGGGGTCCGATGGATGTTGGGATTGATCCTCATGGAGGCTTCCTACGTACCCTACATTGGAAATGATCAATGTCCACATTGTTCGGGTGGTGTATAGGATTCGGTGAACCGACGTATATATGGGCAGTGGTCTAGACAGGCCGTGGGCTTGAACCTTAGGGATGTTTCCTAGGTACCTTGCCTTGGCAATGATAAACGTCCTTGAAGTTAGGTATATGGGGGAATTTAGGGATTATGCTCTGAGGCATCCCAAGGTGTTGGTGAACCGACGCGAAGATGGTCGGAATGACTGCGAGGTGGGCATGAACCTCAGGGAGGATTCCTATGTTCCATGCCATTAAATGGATCAAATTCCTCGTAGTTCAGGAGGTGTCGGCGAACCGACGTAAAGATAGACCTGGGGTCCATTGGGTTGTCGTCTTGAACTTTGTTGAGGCTTCCAACATACCCTGCCTTGGTAAGGATCAAAGACCACATAGTTCACATTTTGGGATCTGGATTTCATGGTCAATGCTTATTGTAAACCCACCTGAGTCATGCTTACTGTGAGAAATAAGAGGCAGCAAAGGCCTGAGAACCACATCGTGAAAGGTGGATCTGTGGGAAGCGTTGTGGGGCTTACACATGGAGGGGCCCAAAGAGGAAATTCGGGATTATGCGTGGTTAGCAGCCCGAAGAGGTTGCAAATAACTCTAGGATGGAGGCCCGATGGCAACAAAGCGTAGCAGGGGTTTGACATGGGACTGAAGAAAGGAGAACCACCATTCCCCACCACTTCCTTTGCTGGCCCCAGGGACTGAAGATGAAAGCAGGTGAAGTGATACTGCCTTCTACAAGAAAATCTAGGGGCTTACACCAAGGTGTTTTCCCTCTCCCTGTGGACAAACACCACTCCAATAAGGAGGATATCATATCTTGTGGAGACCAATGGGCATGGAGAATGACCAAGGTGGGGGTGCCCTGCGTGCGAGGCATGGGGTGAGGTCACAGTTTAACGTCATGTGCTAAGGATTTGGGTGCTTGGTATTTTAACATCCTGCAGCTCAGAAGAGGTGGGTTTTCACTACACCCCTATGACAGAGATGACTGGTACCTCCCACCCCATAGGGAGGTAAGGAATCAGCAATGTCGTGGCGAGGGGGTGTCATGGACCGAACCATCGAGGGGCCCAGGTTAGTGTGGCTATGTGAAGAAGCAATTTCCATTATCATGACTGTGTGAAGAATCATGAGGCGAAGCAACTCAATGGGAAGTATCATCCAAGGGACTTTGAAGTCAAATCGTGAAAACCTATAGGGTTTCATGGGAAAAGGAATTTCCAATCAGAGTTGTTCATAGGCAGGGGCCTTGTGAAGCTCTATTACCCTGCTTGGTGGAGGGAACTTGCGAAGGAGGGTGCTTCGCGAAGTGGGGTGCCTTATCCTAAGCATAGAGAAGAGGTTCATATGTAGGTGATTTGTGATGTAGAAGAGCATTTATGGAGCAGTTCCATGTGGATACAAGATGTCTTGCGATTCAAGGTGTCATGGAGCAATATTCTTCGCGAAGTACAATGATATTACTATAGAATTTGGATCATGTGTTCTTGATGGGTGTTTTGAAAAGCATAAATGATCCGTGACCACCTAGGTTCCCATGGAGATACCCTTCCTTTATGAAGGCCCTTAGGCTTCGTGAAGGGAATCCCTCTTGGAAGAGGGGATCAAAAAGAGACAATGGTGAGACACTTCATGGAGTAGAAGTACCTCACACAACTCATTGTTCATAGAGCAGAAGGATTCTTCATGATTTGCGATATGGGAAGCCGAATAGTCGGATTTTCCATCCTCTGGGCTCAGGGGGAGCCCGGTATTTATAGGCAAGGGGCACCGCGAAGCGGAGCTTACGTGGCGTGAAGAGGAACTTGACTGCTTCATGGAGGGTTCAAGAATGTCAATTGCGTTCGTGGAGCATCCCGCCTCCTTGTTTCACGGTGGGCTCAAGAACGTCAAATGCGTTCGTGGAGCATACTTCCTCCTTTCTTCATGATGTGCGCGGTGCTGAGGGAATATAGTGAAATAGCTTGGTGAGGCAGTCAATAATGCCTTCTTTTTTTTTTGGATTCTTCTCTATCCCAAATTTTGGCGCCAACAATCCTATAGGTTAATCACCCTTCATTATCCATTAGTGGATTTAGGAGTCAATTGATTTAAAATGACTATGATTCCTACCATAACCATGATATGTATGATGCCTTCCTAAGGACCAATATACATATTAACCAACCAATATGGGATTCCCCATTATGTAAGTCCCACATTCATATAATATGATATTGATCACATGTTTTACCTTTTTTTTCTCACAGTAAGCATGAATCAAGTGAGCTTAGGGATTTTAAACGGTCATACCATTCACATTGTGAATCTCATCCATCCAAGGCATAATCAGTGTATATTACTTATTTAGTGATGTGACATGACTAACTCCATACAATGACATCCACCTCATGGTATGTATTGGGGATGTAATAAAACTATGATGAATTTCATCCCTACTATAAGAATGATATTATGGAACACTAACCAAGGATCAAGTTCAATACATAGTTCCTAGGTGCAATAATATGTGTCCTTCCTATATAACATTACAATTCATGGGTAAAATAATCTAAATGGGGTTTGATTCATGTTATTAGAAAGATATGTGGGATTCCTCATAATGTATCAATAACAACCTCAGAATATTAATAGCCTCTTTAGATGGAAGTTAACTCCAATGTTCCAATATATTTTTCTTCAGAATATAATATGACAATAATTTATGGTAAATTTTATGCCGAACCATAGATAAATATAGACAAACTCTATAATATTCCAATGTTACACCCATGTAAATATTAAACACTATATCATAGAGTTTAGTTAATTAGTCATGTATTGGGATTAGGAAGAGATTCATGAACATATATATAGTCTATAAGAGTATCCCAGAGTAGGAAATAATTCCCATAAAAGGTTAGATGAGCCTAACCTCCCATACTCCTGACCAATGGTAGTTTGTTAGCGTCATTGGCTCTAAAACCCAAATTTAATGCCTACCATTAAAAATGATGAATGTACTCAATTATGGATGTGGGAACTGTTGGGATCTTTTGTGATGACTGAACACATTGAATCTGCCATGAATGATTTTACAACTCATTGACCCCCCCCCCCCCCACAATCAACTATTGGGCCAAACCGTTTGTTCAATCTTCCGAAAATATAACATTTTTAAAACCAATGTAAACATATTAAGTAATTAAATTCATTGGTTGAAAATGCATCTGTACATTTAATTTTATGCATCCTATAAAAAATAAAATTTTACACCCAATGATCATTCCATGGAAATTGACATGTTCAAGGAATAAATTCATCCTCAATGTGAGAAGTCCATAAGGGAATAATGGGTGATACGGGAATAAAAAATTTCAATTTTGTTACATATGAATATATTATTGAGAATATTTTATGCCATTGATGATACACTAATAGCAACATCGTTCCTGGTTAACATTATGAATGTGGATACTTCTCTCACAAACAACACCCTGAATCGAGATCATGTCTTCATCTTGTGACTTTTTTGGAAAATAAAATTTGGATGCAACACCATTGGGTTTAAAAATGACTTCACCCACCTAAAAAATCATAATCAGGTGGATAATGGTATGGTATTAGATGACAGTGAAATAATAAAATCCCAACCCTCCACGAGGAATGAATGGGTCCCCAAATGATGAATGAAACATGTATGAATCATCCATAGAATGTTACAGTAAAACTAGTAGTGCTCATCACCACTGCCAATTTCTTAGGAATTTCTCCCTAGAGAAAGAGAATCAAAACATTTTTCTTCTAATGGTGGGGAGACAATAAGTAACATATTGATCCATTTGAGTTTTGGAGTAGTCGAGGAGGAATCTTATCAACCACTATCACAAGCTCCATCTCCCCAGTGCCACATAGTCTCTTACTGAGGGAACCACCAACCAATTACCACATATGAAGCCAATGAAGTGGAACTATAGAAGAAAATTTGATGTGGATTTATTAGGATAATCAATTTTGGGTACATATCCCTATTTTTACTGATGAATACTACTGATATATTTCACTAGTATACCGTGAGAAGGCTCATATTCCTGCTCACTCAGAGAAATTCAACATGAATATAAATGTAGTAATTGAGGAGGATGTTCATATCCCTATCCCAATGTATAATGCCAATCAACATATTTTGATAGAACAAGGATGAATGAATTGGGATCATGTCCATGTCTAATATCTTATATCTTCCGGTATATATTTGATATATAAAATTTGTAGCCCTACATTCCTTCGCAAACATTGATAAGATGTCACTAAATTATAGGAATATGTGAAGAACTCCACTAGAAAATTCCATTATTGGTATAGATACAAGGAACGATGCATATTATTATCCCTATAGACAATAATGACTACAATATTATTAGTATTAACAAGTGGTTTCTCTATAAAAGTGAAAATTCATTCTCATGTCCAAGAGGATTATTAGTTTATTCCATTAAAGGAAAAGACAGTAAACTAGGATCATATTAAAGATACAATTGGGGAATACAATATGAGAGAGTTGCATGACTTTTGATAGGTGTGCATTCCTATATAAAAAGACAGGCTTCATATGCTAGTGGCAACTGACCTTGCACAAATTCTGGTTTTAACTACAGCTCACGATGTGATAGTTAAACTTTTATCGTGACATGCACACACTCCTGTTGAAAATTAATGGTTTCATATTCGAAAAGAATAGTACAAAGCACATATTACGACTCAAACTGATGCTCACCAAGTGAGAGGGGAACTTTCCTTGGGACATGCTTTAATTTTTATTAGAGAAGATACTTCTCATTTTCTAGAAACTCATATAATCCAAGATCAAATCCCTATTTTTGATGATTAAAACAACATCAAAATACTTCAATGGATATAGATGAGGGTGATCTTATCCCTTATAAAAGTGTAATGGTTGGTTGGTATGTTTTTGTGGTGAATACATATTTGGGTGTGAATCATATCTTATCATCATCCTAGGTTGACCATCATATTTCAGCAACCACCCAAAGGAGTTCTCTTATTCATGTAGACTTTACAAAATGTCATTTTCATACTATAGATGCTTCTTAATAGAGGGTTCATATTCATGTAGAACCAAATGGTTACTACCATATTTTGTCAACAATCAAAAAATATGATCATTTTCTTATTCAAATCAACAAGGCATGTAAGCATAATTAGAAAATGATGAATAACGAGCCTCATATCCTTATTCTCCTCAATTGTATTTTCCTAGATTATATTATATTTACATATTCAACACATCAATGGTACATTAACTATTAAACTGAAATATAAGGAAATAATTACCGTAGTATTCCTCCTCATGATAGCATAGAGATAGATCATAATGTATTTACTAATTTTATCCACTGTGCTCAACCTCCCCACTGAGAAATTCCCCCAGAAAATGAAATCCACCACTAAACCAGTCTAATGTGCATAGAGAGGTCACTAAAATAGAAACACCATAATTTTTAGAGCTGATCAAAATTCTAGGGTAAACATATACAATTCCCCTTCAAGGACCAGCAACCCATCACCATGGTTCGAAGGTGACCAAAGGAACAGACCGCTATGGTTTGAAATGGCAGAGGAATGTAAATCTATGAACATAGAATGACGCATTGATATATATAGCGAGTTATCTAGAAACAACCTCTAATCTATGTTATGTTATCATTCCACTTATGATTGTGATTTCATGAATTATATAGGGAAGGAGTTCATGCCTTTCCAATGAAAATATATGTGGTAAAATTTTCATAAATTAAAGGCTATAAACTATATACAAGATATGAGGGTTACCTTTAGACAATAAATATAATCCACATTTAGCTAGGCTTGGCTACTATTGCCATGGATTGGGACATGAATCTTGAAAATTATATCAGAAATCTAAAAAACTCATGATACCATTTCATCACAACTCTACAAAAAATTATCGCTAAAGTGTAGTCAGGTATCTATATCTGAGGATTTGGTATGTATGGAAAATTTAACTTCATTTCTCCTCTAGAATAGATTAAAAACTCAGATATGATATCCTATAATGTCATAGCCTCTAAGGAAATTAGGATTCTTGGTGACATGTGTAGCAGCTGTTAACTACAATGAAATTATCCCTCTTTAATGGTTCCATGGAGAAACAAAAAAAGGGAGACGGAGGAAAAAATGTCATAAGGATGGATCTATCATTCAAAACCACATCATAAAACTCATACAAAATAAAAGTTTCATGAAATCCATTGGGTCACATCAATAATAGCCATTACAGTTGTCTCATAGTGAACCCAACCCATCTAGCTGGGAAAATATTTAACAATACCTCCACCCCTTAGGTATTCAATATATGAGATTATTTAGGATGTATTAGTAGGAATTCGAAACTAACCCGATCCCACATGGATGGGAAATTTTTTATCTCCTCTAATATCACACTTTTCCACACATCTTAGAAGGGTCCTTGAAAAATCCGCAAAAATTATAGAAAAACTACAACCATGTGCGATGAATAAATTTGAATCTCAATTATGATCCCGTGTGTCATAAGATCCTTCTCTAGAATCATCAAAACCTCAATATAATAAAAAAATAATTACATGTCTTACTCTAATTGGACCCATCCCATAGGGATGGTGTAATTTTCATCATCCTCATCACTACGACGGAAATTATTCTTCTCCAGGTTTGGTAGTGAATATCGATGATTGATATCCCATCTGTTCCTCCCTCTATAAGAAGAATCATTACACTTTTGGGATAGTTTAGAAAGCATGACTGGGAACTCTCGCATGGTCTCTACTCAAAGAATGATATGAGAGGAGTTTATAGAAACGGAAATTAAACACCATAGGGGGTGTAAGCTAAAAAGGTACAATATAGATGGGGGTTAACAAAAAAACCTAGATGAAAGAACTGAATAATAACTCAATTGAATTGAGATAAATAGGAAATCTAATATTGTCCAATATTACTATATGAATGTTGAATCCTTTAAAAAATAGATAATGTGTATCAGGAAGTATATGAAAAGTGGCACAATAGGAAAAACATCAAGAGGATGGTGATTTGGATGTGCAAACTAAGGCCACAAAAATGAGAAACTGGAGGAGATTCCAAAAAATTGATCCTAAAAATATTCAGTTTCCACCTCTATAGAGATATACTACCAAGGATAAAGGGAATGAAGTTGTCATATCCCACTAATCACACAAAATGGCTAAACATCCTTCTACGGAGGAGAAATTTTCAAAATATGAGAAATATTTACAATATCATAGAGAGGATATAATGATAGGAAAAAATTTCAAGGGGTATTTATTTTATCATGAAATAAATATCCCTCCTCCTACACAAAAATTAATTATTTGGTCCAGCTCCAAGTGTCGAATATAAGTTTCAGGCTAGTTATGGATATATGATGTTTTTCTATATAAATGTGGAAATAGAAGTTGATCCGGACTTATATTCATTATGGAAATAGCCCCTACCCCACTAGAGAAAACATTTTGTCTTAGTATAGATCAAGAATTAGTTAGAAATGGAAATAGTAATACATTAAAAATCCCCAAACACTACCTATAAATGGGAGGTGTCTTATACATCTATACATCTAGAACTTCATGATACTATTGTATCCTTGGATTATTGAATATAATCTAGGGAAGGGTGACATACGTCTATGTTTCTTACGAAGAATCCATATCCTGAATGGGTGGATGATAGTTTCCCACCAACAAATTTCTATAATCTTACCTTCTTCCCCATTGACTACGTGGGAGATACCGAAAATCATCTCACACACTTCATATCCCAATGAAATATAATGATTAGCCCCTAAATCTGAAATATAAGACCAAGATAACACTGGTAGGGACAACTTTGGTTTGGAACAATACCCTTATATAAATATTAGTTATAGAATTGAGAGACTTTATACATCAATTCCATTATGAATTTTAATCGATACTAAAGGAAACTATTATTATCCACCTGAAAAATGCAGTAAACAAAAAAATGAGAGGGTGTGTGAAATCATAGAAAATTGAAAATGTTGAACTTGTTCACTATAAATCCCTCTCTAACAAGATAAATTCTATGAATTATGTGTTAAAAATATATGGGATACACTATAGACACCCCTGATCTCATTGAGATATCCAAGGGGATTTCATGAATTAATGAAAATGTAACATTCCATTAACGATACCATTTAGCGGATCTGAGATAAATATCGGCACATGCCATTATAATAGTTAAGATAGATCACCATGGTAGAGACTACTGATGTTACCCTCAAACTATAAGTAGTGACTATTCAAGTACTTCTGTAGGAAACGAATCATTCAAAAACTCCTATCATAAGGAAAAAAATAAAAAAAACCCATTATCTAGAACCCCAAAAGAGTTCAAGGTGACATGTGATTTGAGGAATGGATGAATTAATCAAACCCCTTATGAAATAAGTGGGTCATAGGTTATTTTCATTAATCCATGAAAACAATCCTACTCATGTTTCAGCATCCCAAAAAAACCAAATGAGGTCAACCACACCGATCATCCTGACTACTACCCTTTAAATAGATGGTTGGGTAACAACATCCAATGTTATTTTATCTTCAAAGACTTCATATAAGGAATAATGGATTCTTGAATGGCGTTGTTGTGTAATTCCCCAACCCTTGTTACCCAAAGTAGGTTCATTATTACATAACATTGGAATCATCACAAGAGATCATGTCTCAAAACATACATTAGTTAGTAGCCTTGGAAGTAATAGATATATACATGAGTTTTACATTACATCATTAGATAAAAAACAACATTGTGTCCCTTTTTAAACACACTCATATCCTTTAGCATACACTTGTAGGTTAATCATAATATACTTCTTCACATCCTTGATAAAATAAAACATAGAAAGGGGTGAGCTCATATTCTCAATAAGGATAACAATATTGAATAAACTATCTTAAATAACAATAATCATTTAAAAAATGTTTAAAACTAAAACACAAGAAATTTAAACCTAAACATTATTATGATATTGAAATGATAAATCAAATAATTCTATTTAATCATTCACATGATTATTATACTAGTAGAATAATCACATTTAATATCAATAGTCAATTTCATAGTGATGGAATGCATAATGTTGGACATCATAACCACATATTCAAGGCCTCAAGCCATGACTGCAAATAAATTTTTTTCATGGCCTTGTTCCAAGACACTAGTTTGACTCATAAGACATACTGATGCATTGAGGAGCTATAGTGGGCTCCACACATCACTTACTATGTCCAATGTAATCCTCATATGAAAAGGTGGAAACATAACATAAAATTTCATATTTAAAATAACATAAAAAATGTTAATACTTTAACTATAAACCATGAATTTTATAAAAATACCACATACAGTTTCAGACATATCACAAAACCTTCAATAAAATATGCATGATTGTATTATAATAAATCATCTTCAAACAACTGTTAAATCCATCAAAGGATGTTGACATAGATGAAGTCAAAACTATTTGAGAGAAATATATCTTTCTATTATGAAATAATTTAAAAGTCAAATAATTGTAAAATAAAACATCAATTTTGAAAATATTCTTAAAATATTGTATGGGAAACTTTGAAAGTGTTATAATAGTAGAGAATATCCACACCCACCATATAAGTTAAAAAAATATTCTTACCTTAATTTTTCGAAATGGTCAAAAAGTACCGTGTTTGGAAAACGATGGAAGGATTCCATTATAAACATTTTATAAAAAATAAAAATATAGTATAAATGAATTTAACCCATAGTCTAGGAAATAATAAAGTGTTTTGAAATTTTTTTTATGAAACATTGATGTGGATGATATTGTTGTCTCAGTAGATACTTATGTATAAACGACCTCCGATAATGAAGATATTTTATAATTAACCTTTACCTTGTACTTTTCCTTGGTCGATGGTACAATATACTACCTTATAATTGTTAAATGGTGGTTATTAAATTATTAAAGAACCATATATATAAATATGATATCATATATGATCTTCAAATATTTATTTGTTAATAATATTTTAGTAGTATGATTTTTTTGGCAGTTAACTGATTCATTTTCATTTATATGTTTTGTTATGAAAGTCTCTGTTGTTCAGGACAGGATTTATTTATTTCATATATAGAATGATATTAAATTCATAATCATTATTTTTAATCATAATATGAAAATTATTATTGAATGGTTATGATGTGGAATGAATATCATCGCGTTTGTGGAGATGATAATCAATACGTACGAACGATCGATAATACCATTCTGTTGATAGTGAAATAATATGTAATTGGATGGTATATCATATATAAAGAATCTTTAAATGGTTATATTTATTATTTAAATCAGTTAAACTAATTATTATACCCATCAAAATAATGATGTGTTGAATAACAGACCACCCCATGACGTAGTGATGGTAATCCATACATATGCACGTATGGTGACTTTTTCATTCATAGGATGGAGAGAATAATTAATATGGTTGTTAAATATTTATAATTACATCACGATATGTAGAAGGTACTTGATTTATTATTTTGGTGTTGAAATAATCAATAAAGAGGATGTGGAAGAATAAAATAACTTTGAAAAAGGTGATGAAATTATTACCTCTTTTTGGGTGCTTTATTTTGATTTAATCAATAGGGCTCATTAGGTTGGATTTATGATCAAAGTATGGTCTCTAGGTTGATTTGAGTGTAGTTGGGAGCATATTTGACCTGGTTTTGGCCGACAAAAATGGCTTTGCTTTTGTGATTTTGAGATAAGGGGAAGTACCCGTTTATAAGAGAGGTGAAGGTAAATTTTGGAAAGGCTTGAAATACTAATTTATTATATAATAATATTCAGTTTATAATGTATCTAAAATGATTTATTTCAAGGATAAGGTGATAATGGGTCAAAAAACTGTCAAAATATATGTTTTAGATATGTTTTGGTCACCATAATAACCTTATCTTTTAGATTTGACTCTTAGATATATAGTTTAACATTTACAATATCTTTTTGTGTTTTTATATTACATAGTTAATAAAAAAAATTTAAAATACCTATAGAACCCCATGTTGTTCAATAATGAAATAATTATCACCATATAATTTTTTTTGTAATAACATTATATTTTTAGAAATACTATATCATTTAATAATATAGTATTTTATAAAAAAACGCCTTTATATCAATTTTGATAATATTTGGTATTTTTTTTGATAAAGTAATAAAAACATTATTACATTAAAAAAATATTTAATCAAACATAACATCTTGCATTAACCTGTAAAATTTGTATAATTAATAAAAAGTGTTAATTTAAATTTGTTTTAATATTTGTAATATCAATTATTTTAACCATTCATTAATAAGATAAATACTGCATCGTCATTGTGTCATAAATAAATATAATATTTAATGTCAAAAAATTATAAATAAAATACCAATATGTATGAAATATTTTCAGATTTATAATGAATATTTATAGACTAACTTATCTTATGTATATCCCTATATTAATAATATTTTTGTTATGAAAATTTGAATATAACACTTTTAACACTTTTTTAAATTAAATAATAATAAATGTCATAACCTAATCTATATGGATAAATGAGGATCATATTTAATTACTAAGGTTTATTTAGGTCTATTTAAACTTCTCCAATAGAATTAGGACATGTGTGGGGTAATAACAATATCATTTTTACCTTTAATTTCCCTATTTACTTGTAACTGTGGTAAGTCAAAGATACTATTTACCAAAAATTATTTTCATTTTACTGACCCAAATTTTAAATAATTATTTAAAATATATATCTCATATTTTTGAATTATATTCACATAAGTGGTAAAATTATGTTTTATGCAAATTTCAAATGTGTTGAGTAGGTGGGTAAAAGACGTTAAAACATTCAAAAAAAATTTATACATCTAATATTCTTATAAAATTACTCCAGTGAATTGTATTGAACTAATATAGTTATTATGTATCTATTTTGACTTATCATAAATTTAAATAAATAAAATTCATTTTTAAATAAAATTTCGGTTTTAAACAATAACGTAGTGTTTTTAACTGTCATAAAAAATTTAATGTTTTCATAAAAATAAAAAAATCACCCTAATCCAATTTTGAATTCTGAATCCAAAAATGAAGGCCATTTTGAAAAATATAATCTATAAAATTTAAAAAAGTGGGTATTATTATTCATAATGGCTAGTTTGATTGGTCGTGGTGTGATGGAACTCAATGTTGTGTACAACACAAGATACAATATTATTAAAAGGAAAACATACTATAGAATCTTGGGGTGTCACATATTTCATCCATAAACAAATTTCATCCCGGAAATTTCTAAAATACTACTGCATAAAATGATTCGGGTGGTTATTCATCATATGTTCCTAATGTTCCCATGTTGCCTCTTCCATCATATGGTTTCTCCATTGAACTTTTACCAGACGAGTTTTCTTGTTTCTCAACACTTGTTCTCTGGTATCATGAATCCTGATAGGCTCTCCACAATAATATATTTTAGGTTCTATTTCTATTTATTCATAGGTGAGTACATGTGTTGGTTCATGAATTTATTTTCTCATGAGTGATACATGGAACACATCATGAACTAGAGAGATACATGGCAGCATTTTCAAACGATAAGCTACAACTCTAAGTTGTTCAAGTATTTCCAATGGTCTAATATACTTCAGACATAATTTACCCATCATAAGAAATAGTTTAACACCCTTCCATTGATATGCCTTCAAGAAAACATGATAAACTATTTTAAATTAAAAAACCTTCCTTCAGTTAATGACATAGCTCGTTTTCCTACTTTGAGCTACATTGATTTGGGTTTGGATAATCTTCACCTTTTCCATTGTTTTCTAAACAAGTTCTAGGCCTACAAGATTTCATTGAACAACATCATCCCAAAAAAGTTGGTGTGTGAAATATATTTCCATATAATGATTCATATGGTGCCATCTGAATACATGAATAAAAGCAATTGTTTTAGGAAAATTCCACCATAGGTAAATATGGATCCCACATAACATGAATTTCGTGTGAGAATGATCTCACCATGTCTTGAAATGTTTGAATATTTCATTCTGATTTTCCGTCAGTTTGAGGGTGGTAGGTAGTGCTAAAATGAAGTTCAATATCTTCTAATTTCTGAAGACTTTTCCAGAATCATGATGTTAAATGGGGATCACAATTAGTAAAAATAAATTGGGGTGCACGGTGAATTATTAAATCATCATTAATATAACTCCATTATCAACGTTCAAGTGGTAAATCTTATATTATTTTAATAAAATGTGCTGACTTGGTAATATGGTCAACAATGAACCATATTGAATCATTCCTTTTATTAGTCTTTGGTAGCCCCAAGAAAAACATCATCGTAAAATCATCACACTTCCACTCAGTTATGGGAAGAGGATGCATGACTTCTCTAGGATGTTGTCTTCTAGACTTAACCTATTGACAAACCATACATAATGAAACATAATCACCAATATCCATTTTCATGTTGTCCCACAAAAAAATGTTCCTTCAATTATATATACATCTTAGATCTACCAATGTGTATAGAGAAATTGGAGCTGTGAGCATCATCATACTATTCCCTTTTTAGACCAGGTATATCTGTAACACAGAGCCTTTTCCAAGGATTCAAAATTACATCTTCAAATATGATGTCATTAATCACCTATAATTCATAGCAATAATTTTCTTTTGAAATATCTCATTATCAGTCTGAGAACATCTTATCCATTCTAGTAAAGATGGATTGGAAACCATTTGAAAAATTATCGATATTTCACTTTCTATGGTTATTCCCATATTCATCTTTTCTAGATACTTAAACATAGTATCCCTTTCAACTCTCATCTTGTAGAGAACTCTATGACCCTTTCTTCTCAAAACATATTCCACCTTATTTTCCTTCCCTGGGTGGTAGTGTAAAGTGCAATCAAAATCCTTGAGTAGTTCAAGACATCACCTTTGCCTCATCTGGAGCATTTTTTCAGAGAAAATATAATTTAAACTCTTTTGATCATTATAAATCTCACATTTTTCATTATATAGATAGTTTCTCCATATCTTCAAAGCCATGATTACACCTACTAACTCAATATCTGAGTGGGATTGTTTTTTTCATGATTTTTTATCTATCATGATGTATTAGAAATAACTCTATCATTATGTATAAGGACACAACCATGTCAATTATTTAAAACATATCTATAAATTTTGAACCCATCATTCCCAAATTGTATATTCAGTATTGGATAATTGACTAATCATTACATCAATTTTTCAAAACATTCTTCACACTCTTTTTCCAACATATTTAACCCCTTTAAGTGTGAGATTCTTTAATGGGTTAGCCAATTGGGAAAAATTCTAGATGAAGTACCAATAATAACCTGATTAACCAATAAAAATACATACCTTGGTTATATGTGGTGGTGTTGTCCGTTCTTGGATTGACATGGTCATTAATGGATAAACAGAGATTCCATCCTTAGAGACAATATTCCCATGAAATGAAATCTCTTGACGCCCGAATTCACACTTTCTAAACATTCCATATAATTCATTTCTTCTAAGATACTTTATAATAATTCACAAGTAATTTTCATCATCTTCATATATTTTGGAATATACAAAGATATCATCAATAAATACCACTACAATGTCATCAAGACATTCCTTGAAAACTCTATTCATTAGATCCTTGAAAATAATGGGTGAATTAGTCAGTCCAAAAGGAATTACTGTAAACTTGTAATGCTCATACCCAGATCAAAAGGATATATTTTTAATTTCTTGCTTCTTCACACACAACTGATGATATCCTTATCGATGATCAAACATTGAAAAAAAATTGAGCTCCATGAAGTTGATCCAATAAATCATTAATGTAAGGTAGGGGATACTTGTTCCTTATTGTTATAGCATTGATCTCCCTATTGTCAATTCACATAATCATTGATCCATGTTTCTTCTTAACAAAAAATAATATGGGCTTCCCATAGAGAAAAAATTGGGAAAATAAATAATTTATTACTAAACTCCTCTAGTTTTTTATTTAGTTCCACCAATTACACAATGGTCATTCTATAAGGGGCCTTCGATATAGGCCTTTAACTAGAAATTAAATTAATGGAAAACTCAATTTCTCATTCTGGAGGATGTCTAGGTAAATCCTTTGGAAAAAATCTATATATTCATGCACAATATATACGTACTCTATTTTAACATTCCATTCCTCACCCATAGTTCTTTCACTCCCTTCCTCCCCAATAATCGAATTTAGTAGAGCTATAGGTGGTGAATCTAGAAAAGAATCAGATGGAAACATTTATTCTATAATGATAAGGTAATAATTATCATCATCAAAAATTATAACCACCTTCTTCTTATAATAAATTTTTACATAATGGTACGTAAAACAATATATACTGATTATTATATCAAATCAATCATGGTTATGATGATGATATGAGTAGATAATGAACATTTATATGCCCAAATTGGAACGTATTAACAAAAAATTGTTGCAATGACACATTCCTTAGGAGTTTTGTATAACAGCTCCCTTATTAGATCAATTTGTAAATATCTAATATTCTTTAGAAACTAGAAAGATATAAAATAATGTGATGATCCAGAATCAAATAATGGATTGTCTAAATTTGAGGAAATCATTAAATTACAAGCCACCATGTCATTCGGAGCTTCAAACTCTATAGTAGTGAACACATTAGCTTAGCCCTGCTCCCTTGGACATTTTTGAGATATGTTTCCATGGATCATAGGACAATAATTTGCATAATGCCCCATTTCTCTTAAATTGTTGCATTTAACATTGACATACTCTTTCTTCCCTTTGAAATCCTAAGCATGGTGTATTTTTTCACCACACTTGTTACAAAATCTCATTCCATTCAAGCAAGTACCAGGTTGTTTCTTCCAACATTTCCTATAGGATAGAAATTCAACATTTCCTTTCTTTCTGTTATTTCCATTTCCAAAGTGTTCAACAGATCTCTTCTGCTACGGTTTTGTAATAAAGTTATAAGACATAAATAATTATTTTTATGTCTTGATAGCAAATGAGACTATATATTCTTACTCTTTGGGTTACATATATAATCTACAACATTCCTTTTTAGCCTTGTAATTTTTTCCACATACTTTTCAAAATTAACATCCTTCTTTTTCCTCAGACTCAAAAATAGATCCCCCACGTTGTGGATCAGGTTTCTCCATAAGGGTAAAGTTATTATTCATAACCTGGGTGAGTTGTCCCAATATGGTGATAATCTGAATAGTGGTGGATTCATCACCAGCTCTACTATAATTATCTTGAGTATTAGGTAAGACCCTTCATGGATTACGTGTGTTTATACGGTTTCTATTCCTTCCTCTAGGAAACATTTCTAAACAATGACATTCACTAGATTAGTTAATGAATCACAATACATAATTACAAAATTGTAAAAAACTTAACATAAATTAAACAGTTTATGGATATAATCAATAATCATAAAAATGTTTTCTTTAAGAATTTATGTACTAAAAATCCTTCATAATGTATTTTAATGAAAATGTGAATTAATTTAAGAATATACCCCAGGAGTGTCATAACCAAGAGCGCAACAAAACCTTTATTCATGTACTAAGATACCTCGGGTGATGCCCAAAACTCCTTGTCGGAGTTTTCACTCCAATGTAAATTTGTTCAATAGCCACCTCTACCATCTCATATCTAGACAGGGATGTATTTCAAGTAAAACTCACTAAATATCTACATTACACAAATTTTAGGATGTTCTTATCTACTAATCATTAAATTCTATCTAAGGGTAATGTTTTCTAACTACATTTTTTATAAATCTAGTTTCCAATATTTGTATTAATTTTTTTGATACCAGCTATAATGCCCCAACCCTAGTTACCATGAGTGGGTTCAATATTACATTACATTGGCCTGATCACAAGAGATCAAGACTCTAAACACCGATTAGTTTCATAACCTTGATGTACTAGATACATACATGTATTTTACATTATATCATGAGATAAAAAACAACATTCTATCCCTTTTTAAACACACTCATATCCTTTATAATATCCCAGTAGGTTAATCATAATATACTTCTTCACATCCTAGGAAAAAATAAAACATATAAATTTGTGAGCTCAGATGCTCAGTAAGCAGAACAATATAGAAGAATCTATTATAAATAAGCACAAACATTTAAGGAAATGTATAACACAAAAACAAAATCCTTTTAACCATAAAAATCATCATTATTTGGAAATTATAAATCAAATAATTCCATTTACTTCTTCACATGGATATTATACTAGTCAAATAATAACATTCAATATCAATAGCCAATTTCATAATGATGGAATGTATAAAGCTGGACATCATAACCATATAGTCAAGTCCTTGTTCCAAGACTACAAATAATATTTAGTCAAGCCCTTGTGAAAAGAAAGTAGATCATCTCAAGAGACCATCAAACACATTGATGAGAAATATTGGGCTCCACCTCTCACTTACTATTTATAATGCATTTATCATGTAAAAAGGTTGAAACGTACATAAACATTCGTATTAAATCTAGCATATGAAATGTTAATTCTTAAACCATAAACCATGAATTGTATTGAAATAACACATCCATAGTAAAAGATTTCACCAATAATTAAATAAAATATGAAAGATTGTATCATAATAAATCAACATCAAAAAAGTGTAAAAGTAATCAATTGATATTGACATAATTGAAATCAAGACAATTTTTGAGAAATATCTCTTTCCAATTTGAAAAAATTAAAATGTCAAATAATTATAAAATACATCATTTATTTTTCAAATATTTTTATAAGCTTGTAAGGGAATCATAGAAAATGTTATAAAGGAAGAAAATTGTTTCACCCTATATATAAGTTAATAATAGATTTTTAACATAATTTTTAAAAAAAATCATAATGTACCTTGTTTGGAAAATGATGAAAATATTCTATTATAAACAAATTATGAAAATTCAAACAATGGTATTAGTTACTTTAACCCATAGTCTAGGAAACAAATGTTTTTAAATACATTTTTAAGAAGAACGGATGTGGTTGATAAAGAGAACCTAGCAGATACTCACGTATAAACAACCTCAAATAATGAAAAGATTGTAGAATTAACCCTTACCTGGTACTTTTCCTTGGCCGATGGTGTGTTAACCACCTATAAAATTGTTAAATTATGGTTATTAAATATTTCATTAACATTATACATAAATATGATATCATATATACTCTTTTTATATTGATTTGTTAATAATATGTTTGTAATATCATTGTTTTTGGTGTTAACTAATTCGTTATAATTTATATGTTTTGTTATGTAAGTCATGTTTTTATGGATAGGATTTATTCGATTCATATCCAAAATGATATTGTGTCCATAAAACTTTGTTTTTATTCATAAAATGAATATTATTCAGGAATGGGTACGATGGGGAATGAATCTCATCACGTTCATGGAGATGGTAATCCGTAGGTATGTATGAGTAAAAAAATTCTATTGATTGTGAAATCATATATAATCGGATGGTATTTAATTTATACCAAATCATTAACATGTTATAATTATTATTTACATCAATTATTCTCATTGGTATACCCATCCATATAATGAAGAGTTGAATAACAAACTACACCACGACGTGGAGACGGTAAGCTGTACCTTGGCACATTTGGTGACTTTGTCAGTCATATGTTGGGTGGAATAATGAATATGGTTTTAACGTATTAATAATAACAAAACTATATATAGATGGTACTAGATTTTTTATTTTTGTATGAAAATAATAAAGAAGGAAGACGTGGAAGAAGAAAAGAACATTGAATGATGTGTTGAAATTATTACATCTTTTTCGGGTGCAACATTTTGATTTGATGAAAATGGCTCTTTAGGTTGGATTTTTGATCACTTTAAGGCATCTATGTGGAGTTGACGTAGTTGGGAGGATATTTTAGTAGGGGTTGGCCGAGACAAATTTATTTGGAGGTGTTATTTTGAGAGAAGCTAAAGTACCATTTTATAAGAGATATGATGGTCACATTAGGAAAAGTTAGAAATATTACTTTTATATATATATATATTCAGTTTATAATGGGTAAAAAAACTTATCATGAGGCTAAGGTGGGGAAGGGTTCAAACCCTCTCAACTAACAGGTTTTATATAGGTTTAGGTAACTATATTAACCTTATCTTTTATAGTTAACTCTTAGATAAATAATATAACTTTTATAATGTATTCTTGTATTTTTATAATACATGGATAATAAAATTACTATAAAATGACAATAGAACCACAAGGGGTTCATTAATGAAATATTTATCATTATATAAGTCTTTTTGGAAAACCATATATTTTTAGGAATATTAATAATATAGTGTTTTTTTAAATACTCATTTATGTCAACTTTGACACTATTTGGTATTTTGTTTTATAGACATAATTTCGTTATTACATCGAAAAATATTTTTTAATCAACCAAAAAATGTCATATTAACCTATAAAAGTTGTGGACTGCATCAAATGTATCAATTTACGTTCATTTTAATATTAATAACATCATTTATTTTAACCTTTCACTAATTAAGTAATTTTTTCATTTTCATTTTGTCATAAATAAATTTAATTATTTAATGTCTAAAAATTAGAAATAAAATAACATTATGTATTAAATCCTTGTATCTTTATAATGAAAATTTAGAGTCGAATTTATCGTATGTATAACCCTAGATTAAAAATTTTTTACTTATAAAAATTGAATATAACACTTTTAACACTTCTTTATATTAAATAATAATAAATGTCTTAATCTAATACAAGTGTATCAAAAAAGAACATATGTTATTACTAAGGTTGATTTTGGTTGCAATACAATTATCCAATAGAATTAGGACATGTGTAAGGGTAATACTAATATCATTTTTACCTTTGATAGCCATATTTACTTTTAACTATGGTAAATAATATTCAGAAGATAAAATTAACCAAAAATTATTTCAATCTCTTTGAACCATATTTTACTTACTAATATCAACCTTGTCTTCCAAATTTTGAAAAATTAATACACAGAATTTGTAAAATTATGTTTTATGAAAATTTTGAAATGTTCGCAGAAGGTGGGTAAAAGACGTTAAAAAGATCAATAAAATTTTATACAACAAATGTTATTATAAAATGACTCCACTGAATTTAATTGAACTAATATAGGTATTATGTATCTATTTTTACTTAAAATAAATTTACAAAAAACAAACCATTATTTAAATAAAAATTCTGTTTGAGACAATAATACTGTGGTTTTCACTATTCATCAAATATTGATAGTTTTCAAAAAACAACAAATATTCACCCTAAGATAATATTTATATCCTAAATCAAAAAATGAATTTAATTATGAAATTTAAAATTTATAAAATTTCATAAAGTTGGTATTAATATTCATTACAAGTAGTTTGATTTTTCGTGGTGTTCTAGAACTCGATGTTCCGTACAACGCAAGCTATTGTATTATTAAAAAGGAAATGTGCCCTTGAAGATTTGGGTGATACATGTTCGATGAATCCATATTTCATTATAAATGTATAACCATTTCCCATTCAGAAGATGTAGATGATTGGAAAATTGATCCAGCCATGCTTGTGAAGATGTTTGAAAATTGGATGACTTGAAAAATAATTAGTTGGGATCCTACCTCACTGAGAGCATAGCATTCATAAACCAATAATGGTTCTATCACATAGGGAGTTCCCATCAAATATTCCTCTTTAGTATGGACATAATCATTTGAAATAATAATAAGAAGAATATGAAGATTAATATTCTGCTCTTACACAACCTCTAAATTCTATAGACCCCTTTCTTGTGACATCAGAAGTAGAGCCACTGACCCATCAAACAAAACACACATATGACAAAAATATATTTTTGGGTTTGTTATTATAATAATATTAGAATACTCCTTCAATTATGAATAATATGGCTCCATGTATGATTTCAAATATACCCCCACAAAGGTGTCTGAGGCCAAAGGCACAACAATCTATGATATAAGGGATAATATGGGCATTGAATGACCCATTATCATAGTCACATGGCTACAAAGGATATATATACATTTGAGACCATTGTAAAAGATCTATAGAAATCCCAATAGATACATGGTGGTTTCCTCGATCCTTCCATCATTCATATACTCCTAGTTGTCTTACACGACTTTTTGAATGGGTTCAGATTGTGTATCATCGTAGATAATGTGAAAGCACTGTGTGAACTACACTTCTAGTAGAAGATTCTCCATGAACTCTTCATAAAAATCAGGTACATTAACCTCAAACTATATAATTACTCATCTAATTAATAAAAATAATCTACTTCTTTACAAGAATTGAAGTCTGGAAACATTGTTCTATATTCAGAAAAAATTGGATGTTGTCCCAGCAAAGTTATCAATATTTGACGCACTCCATCAGTAAAAAGATATCTGATGGTCACTCGTTAAAGTAATCCAGATCCCAAAATAGATTAAGATAGAAGTCATTACATCCTAGATTCATTGAGTGGATACTATGAAATTATAATTCATTTTATCTGTCACATTTATAGGGAAGGATAGGGAAGAGGTCATCCAGATACATATCTGACCACAACAGGTTTCTAGAGGACTCAAAAATTTCAATGTTAAATGGGAACTGATTTAAATTTATTTAGAGATCAACCCCATATGTTTTTAAACCATTCAACAATTATGATTTAGTGATGGGGATATATCTCCCACAAAGCTAAGCATTCAAGGGTATAATAATAGTGAGAATAGACCTCTTAGGATGATCATGCTCAGGGATAAGTTTGTGGAAATCACATATAACACTGAGTTCATGGCTATCCATCAAGGAACTATATATAATCTTTTAAGGAAATATTCTAAAGTGTAATAAAGGTTGGAAATTTTTGCACCTACCCTATAAGTTAAAAATCATTTTTACCTTAATTTGTCAAAAAGTTCATAAAGTAACTTGTTTGGAAAATGACGGAATGATTCTGTTATAAACATTTTATGAAAATTCGAAAAAGGGTATTAGTGACTTTAATCCATAGTATAAGAAATAAAAAATTGTTTTTAAATACATTTTTAAGAAACACGAATGTGATTGATAATGTGGTCTTAGTAGATACTCACGTATAAAAAACCTCGAATAATGAAGAGATTGTAGAATTAATCCTTACATTGTACTTTTACTTGGTCAAGGGTACGTTAAAATCTGGTAATATAGTAAGTTAATTTTTATTAAAATATTAAATAACCATATAAATAAATACGATACCATATATGATCTTATATTACTGATTTGTTAATAATATTTTAGTAGTATCATTATTTTGGTTGTTAACTAATTCGTTTTCATTTATATGTTTCATTACATAAGTCATGTTTATTTATGGATAGGGTGTATTTGATTCCTATCCATAATGATATCAAGGTCATAAACATTTTTTATTCATAATATGAATATTATTCTTGAATGTTTACGATGGAGAATCATTCTCATCGCCTTCGTGGAGATGGTAATTCGTACGTACACATGAGTGACAATACCATTCTATTGATGGTGAAATAATATGTAGTTGGATGGAATATAATATAAAGTGAATCATTAACATGTTTTATTTATTATTTAATTCAACTATACTCATTATTATACCCATCAAAAAAATGAAGTGTTGAATAACATACTACAACACGACGTGGAGATGGCAAAGTGTACACACGCACGTATGGTGACTTTTTCATTCATAGGATGGATAGAATAATGAATATGTTATTTTAAATATTTATAATATCATCACAATGTATAGAAGATACTAGCATAATTATTTTTTATGGAAATAACAAAGAAAGAGGATGTGGAAGAAAAAAAGAATATTGAAAGAGGTGTTGAGATTATTACTTCTTTTTCAGGTTCTTCCTTTTGATTTAATGAAAATGGATCCTTAGGTTGGATTTCTGATCAATGTAAGGCCTCTAAGATGAGCTGAGCATATTTTTTAGGATATTTTACTAGGGGTTGGCTGAGCCAAATTGCATTAGAGTTATTATTTTGATAGAAGTGGATGTACCCTTTTATATGAAATATGAAGGTCACTTTAGGAAAATCTTGAAATATTACTTTATTAAATAGATATATTATGTATATAATGGATCAGAAATAATTTATCTCTAGGTAATGGTGGTTATGGGTCTAAAACCTTTCAACCAATAGGTTTTAGACAGTTTTATGTCACTATATTAACCTTATCTTTTAGATTTAATTCTTAGATAAATATTTTAACTTTTACAATGTCTTCTTGTATTTTTATATTACATGGTTAATAAAATTACTATAAAATGACAAGATAAACCCATGTGGTTCAATAATGACATATTTATCATTAAATATGTCTTTTTTCTGTACCTTATATTTTTAAGAATATTAATAAAATAGTATTTGTTTTAAAAACTCATTTATGTCAATTTTGACACAATTAGGTATTTTGTTTTTGTCAAAGACATAAATTAGTTATTACATCATAAAAATCATATTTAATCATTGCTAACATGTAATATTAACCTATAAAATTATTGTAAGACATTAAATGTATCAATTTACATTCATTTTAATATTTATAATATAATTTATTTTATAATTTCACTAATAAGGTAATTTCTACATCATCATTGTGTCATAAATAAATTTAATTATTTAATGTCTAAAAAATATAAATAAAATAACATTATGTATTAAATCATTTAATCTTTCATATGAATATTTATAGTAGAATTTATCTTATGTATAACCCTATATTAATTTTTTAGTATTGATAATTGGAATATAACACTTTTAAATCTTCTTTATATTCAATAATAATAAAAGTCCTAATCTAATCTAAGTTGATAAAAAATATCATATTTTATTCCTAAAGTTGATTTTGTTTGCAATACACTTATCCAATTTAATTAGGACATGTTTAATGGTTATACTAATATCATTTTTCCTTTAATTTCCCTACTTTAATTTTTACCATGGAAAACCTAAGTCAAAATTTATGATTCACAAAAAATAATTTCCATATTTTTGAACCACTTATATCATACTAATATCAACCATGTCTCTTATATTTTTGAAATTAAATTCATAGAAGTGGTAAAATTACATTTTATGCAAATTTTCAAATGTTCCCAGTTGGTGGGTAACATACTTTAAAAAGTTCATTAAAATTTTATACATCTAAAATTATTATAAAATGAATCAAATGAGTTCCATTGAAATAATATATGAATTATGTATATATTCTGAATTAAAATAAATATACATAAATAAATAATTATATAAATAAATAGTCGGTTTTAAACAATAACATAATGTTTTTCACTGTTCATAAAAAATTGAATGTTTTTATAAAAATACCAAAAATTCACCCAAATATAATTTTAATTTTTTGCATCCAAAAATGATGTTCATTATGAAAATTAAAACTTTTAAATTTTCAAAAAATTTGTATTTCTATTCATAACGACTATTTTTATTGGTTGTGGTGTGCTCAAAATCGATATTGCATACAATGCTAGCTGTTGTATTATTAAAAGGGAAATGTACAGCGGATGATTTAGGTGATACATGTTAGATGAATCCCTATCACATGATACATGTGTAACCATTTTCCATTCAGATGATGTAGATGATTAGAAAATTGTTCCATACATGCTTGTGAAGATGTTTGAAAATTGGATGACATGAAAAATAATTAGTTGTGCTCATGCCTCACTAAGAGAATATCATTAAAAACACATAATGGTTCTATCACGTAGGGAGTTCACATCATATATTACTCTTGAGGTTGGAAATAATCATTTGAAATAATAATAGGAAGAATAGGAAGATTCATATTCTTCTCCTACACAAAATCGATCTTATGTAGAACCCTTGCCTGTGACATCTGAAGGAGAGGCACTGACCCACCACACAAAACTCACATCTGACAAAAAGATCTTTTTGGGTTAGTTAATATATTAAAATTAGAATTATATTTCAGTGATGATGAATATTCCTCCATGTATGATTTCCGAATACCTGACAGACATTTATGGGCCCAAAGGCACAACAATCGACGATATAAGGGACAACAAGAGAATTGAAAGACCCGTTATCTTAGTCACATAGCTACATATGTTATATATGCAGGTGAGACAAATGTAAAATAACTTCAGAAAACCCAATAGAGACATGGTATTTTTCTGGATCCTTCTATCATTCATCTACTCCTAGGTATCTTACACGACTGTTTGAAAGGGTTGAGATTGTGTGATCATCATAGACAAGGTGTAAGAACTGTGTTACCTACACAACTAGTAGAATATTCTCCCATGAACTCTTCATAAAAACCGGGAAAATAATCCTAAAATTATTTAACTATTGAACCACCTAATAAAAATTAAACCCATCTCTGGAATAACTGAACTCTAGAAAAATTGTTCTATATTTAGAAAAAATTGAATGTCATCCCTACCACGATCTCAATATATGACGCACTCCATCAGTCAAAATATATCAGATAGTCACTCGTCAAAGTAATCCAAAGCCCAAAACAGATTAAGACAGAAGTCAGTACATCCTAGATTCATTGAGTGGATACTATGATGTTAAAATTCCATTTACCCATCTCCTTTATAGGTAAGGATCATGAAGAGGTCATCTATGTACACATCAGACCACAAAATGTTTCTTGAAGTCTCAAATATTTCAACGTTCGATGGGAACTGATTGAAAATTCTTCAGGGATCAACCCCATACAGATATCAACCATTCAATATTTGTGATATAGTGAATGGGACATATCTCCCAAAAAGCAAAGCATTCATGTGTATAATAAGAGTGAGAATAAACCTCTAAGGAAGATCATGCTCTAGGATCAGTTTTAAGGCATCACATATAACACTGAGATCCTGGATATCCAACAAGAAACTGAATATAAATTCTTTCTCAAATGTAATTGGATTCATATCCATATGGTCGCACCGCCAATATTCCATTCATTCCTGAAATACTTAGCTGATGGGAATTCTTAAATACATAATAGTTATTGTTCCACATTTGATTTTTTTGAAGCCGCATACGCTGATATAAGTTTCTCTAAAAGTGAGTGAAAACATTTAATTTTGGATGAAAATATGACGTTTGTAACCCCAAATGTATTAGGAAACACCCATGTTAATCAATGGGGTATTATTGATAGTGATTATATATTACCCATAAATTTGTCTCAGGTAGCATAATAAATCCTAGATTTCCAAGCTCCTTATGTATGTAGTGATAATGTAAAATAATATAATCTGATCTAAAATGTGAATATAATGAATCTTATTGTAGGGGATGAAAATTTCTCTTCACACAACATATCTAATATTATAAATGATAGACAAGAGACCTCGTTATCTATCACGTCTGAATATTCATCAATAGACATAGAGGTGGAAGAATATGAGGATGAATTCAACAATTCCCCTTTAACATTTGAGGAAGGAATATCAACCACCATTAATGTTTTTAGGTACATAAATCTAGGAACAAAATAATACGGGTGTCATATACTTATTAGTGTATGCATTCTTATCATGGATAAGGAGATGCACATTTTATTTAAAAATAAACATTGACATGTGTTCACATGGAATTACCAAACAAATCTTGGACTTAACCTTGATGTGGAAACACACCATCTAGGCTTACCTAATTACCATTGATGATTCACTAATGTGGTCTAGAGCACTCCCAAACTCATGATACAAATGTATATCCATAAGATTATAAATAGTTTAAAGAAATATTCTTCTGAGATTTGAAATACCTAAAATTGAACACCAACATCATCCCAGCCAGGAAGAAGAATATGAAAAATAGGGTCTCTATAGATTTTACTGAACATGGCTAG
The DNA here is from genome assembly GCA_963277665.1 of Viscum album. NCBI lineage: Eukaryota > Viridiplantae > Streptophyta > Magnoliopsida > Santalales > Viscaceae > Viscum > Viscum album. The sequence goes on from OY728159.1 coordinate 1,631,152,151, forward strand.
AACATCGTGAAGGAATATTTTCCATTTAAAATAATAGATCTCTTGACTGATACAACATATGGAATCAAAGATCATAACTTTGTGGATGGGTATTCAGAGTTCAATCAAATAAAAAAGGCCCTGAATGGTGAAGAAGGCATGATATTTAGAGCACCCTTGTTGATTTTATTTTATCAGTTCATTCAATTTGGATTAAATACCACTATCAATACACATCATTGTGCTAGTAATCATATTTTAATTCCATTATTTTGTTTAATAAAATAATTTTATGTTGAATAAATAGTGTTCAAATCTCTATAAAAGTGAAATCACCTCATGGATCTTCAAATAATCATCAATATGTTGCGCAAATAAAGACTAAATATGAGTTAACTGAAATTCTTTTTTAGGGTAATATTAAAAGAATTCTTTTTATATTTCTTAATTCCAACAATTTATTAAGGTTAACGATGAAAAGAATAATGAATTTTTTTACATGTCAAACTTTTGGAATCTCTATAAAATGGGGTGGGGTCATGGGAAGATCACCTACATTCTTCATTTTTTATCCAACATGGTTAGAAAATCACTCCCCTTCATTAAGATAATGAAAAATGGAGTGGCCGATAATTGGGATGTGGACCACCAATAATACATTGAGAGTCTCAAGGAAATCCTAGTGCAGCCATTTGTCTTGATGACACCAACAGAAGGAAGGCCACTCATCTTTTATGTGGACACCAAGGAATGATCATTTAGAACTATCCAATGACAGAATAATAATTTAGGGAATTAAAATAGTCTCAACTTCCATAATCATATGATGCTAGGTACTGAGACCCCATACTCTGATGTTGAGAAGATCTACCTCACACTAATATGTTTCATGAAAAATATGATGTATTATATTCATCCACTTAATGTCCACTCAGTCTCTCATATTTAACCACTCAATTACATGCTTAGACGTCATATATTGAATTTGTTTTTATCTTAAGAAGTATTTATTCAGAATTAGTATGAAATATAATTCGTTTCACAAAATTCAGAGAATCGTAAGACCATGGATGATTTTCTTCATGGAACATCGCATCTCGGAAAGTACACTACATGACACTGAACATCCAGAAGAAGTCGTTTTTAATGACCACATAACTCATCAAACATGGGAGATGTATTTTTGAGGTGTCTTTAGAAGCTATATTAGCAAGGGGATGTAAAATAATTTTATGAATTGGATTTTCTATGAGATTGTGTTGGTTTCCCCAGAACATTCAATTTTCCCCACATGATCTTCATATCCAAAGGATTCATGAATAATGAGGTTGAATAGCATAACCTCATCACTATCTTGGAAACATACCTATAATTATAGATATCCTACACGAACATCAATGTGGGCTCATATATATGGATATAGAAGTTCAATGGTGAGTATTCTATAAAAAAGGATGATATGGGCCCTATAACTATCAATGTAAGAGGAATAATGGTCGAGTTCATTTTTTAACCCATTTTTCATCGTGTACTAAGGTAAAATAAATCTCATTAAAACATTTTGGATAATGTAGCTATAGTTCTGGATGAAATTAATCTGTATAAAGTGATTTCCACATCATTTATTGATTAATAGTCTCACCTTTCGCCATCATTTTCATAGAATATATCAATATGATAAACACCCCTCTATAGTATGATGAACTGATGTCCACCACTGTGGGATTGAGGTAATAATTTATTATCTTTGAAATGGGACTATCATGGTAAAATGAGGTGATAGGGAAAACATTTGGCATCGAGTAGAGAACATCACACTTTGTGATGGACCAATTATTAAATAATCCCTCTACATTTGAGGCTTAATTGGGACCCTACTCTTATTAATTGTAGAAAGAGAGATTCCTACCATAATGGAATAAGTACATGTAGTATTTTCCGGTTCTCATTAGTTTTGGATCATTCTCTTTTATCAAATAATGGGGCTTGGTTACTACTAGAAAACAATGATACTAAATTCTATAGAGTTCAATAGAAAACGTCATACATGAAATATTAATGGAAGCTTCAGCCATCAACCCCCATAATTGCTACATATAGATAAATATTGCAGTCCATTTTCAACAAAGGTATTGGATGTTGTGGGGTCATATATCCAAAATACAACTATGTAGATTAAGTACATATTTACATCAAAAAATTACTTTTCCTAATGGGATGAGTAAATACTCCTCATGGAAATTAAGACAAAGAATATGATCAATTTTAGGAAGTGAAATATCATCCACAAGTTTGGATTTCATCACACTATATTACTAGCCAATTTCACAAGCATTTTTTCCACTGAGATAAAGAAATTATACCAATAATACAACATCAAGTCCAATAATTCATCTTACCACCATGTTATGGAATATGGATAAATAGAGACATTTTTTATGACTCTATAAAATATATATATACATATGATAAATAAATACAAGATGTCCTAGCAGTAAAATCCCCTTCATTCATTAAGGGACTATAGTACCACCATGCACACTACTACACATGAAACCCTATATTCGTTTCTGTATGGAACTGAAGACATGTTTCCCATATAAGTTTATATTCTCCCAATACAAATAGATATATGCCAATAATAATTGAATGTTGAGTAATTGAAAATGTTTTTGGATGCATTAGAGTGGATCAATGACAAATGTTTTCATACACTTCAGAACCAAGAATTCCATTACCATCAGATTGAATGATCCATTAATGAAATGGTTTGCCTACATTTGATCCTTGAAGGGGAGCTGGTATTGAATATCCAAACCCTAATGATACCAAGAAGGAACCCTAAATGTTATAATCCAAATGGAAAGGGCTTACACAACAGATGAGTTATATAAAAATGGATCTTACTCGTTGTTAATAATTTACAGGGAACACAGAACTTAACACACTAATGAAAGGATTATTTAGAAATAATTTTGACATATTCCTTCAAAAATTATTACTGTTTAGGTCTCATGATGTTAACATGAAAAAAAACATCATAAATACATAATATTAAACTATATGGAACATGTCCAAAAAACATAATATTAACCTGTATTGAAGATATCCTAAACACATGACATTAAAATGTATGAAAGAAGTAATTTATTATTCATGTTAAACTATATGGGTAGAATTGTCTCAATGATGATTCCACACACATGGTATAGATATGTTAAAAAGGTAAATTATATTCCCTAGTCCATGTGTGTAAGTCAGATCCACATTGGGAGTTACTTATCCAAGAACTAGGCATGGGTTGGTTCCTATCATCTTGAAAATGTGGTGATAACCAGATCTCCAATCTTGGGTCTAGCTATAATAATAAATTGGAAAAATTACACCTCCCTTATATGTATGGTTAATTCCATCATGTATAATTTCCCTTACAGGAACTAGGTGTGTCTTTATTACTTCCATAACTATATTTTTAGTGAAACTCATGTTGAAATTCTATGGTCCATCCATGATTCTGATTCACATAGAGTTTCCTTTATCCATACCATGTGATGTTAAACTGAGCAGATGATGTCCTTGATGCATGAAAATAAATTGCATATATTTCAAGAACTACATACAACTTGATCCTCATACCAATGAGATATGTATGGATTCCATGAACATAAATATTGGCCTTACAATCACATAATAACACATGCCCATATCCAATCTCTAAATACTGCCATGTCTTTTGAAAAACCTTTTATATCCCTTGTTTCTCACACCGAGAATACCTCATGTGGGAATTAAACAATTTTTAAATAATTCTTAACATAATGGGGATATATTAGTTCAAGGTAGGGTTAATGTGGTTTTAGATAAAAAACCTTAGAAGATACCCAACATGTTATTTCGATGCGATGTTTAATAGAGTGGTTACTGTCACTTACATGACATAAATTGGTGAATTATTTTAGATATATCCTGAGAAGACAACTATCCTTGGTGATGGTCCCCAACTATAACTCTATTCATGAACCACATGTGGCATTATTCTAAACATCACAGGATATGTTGTGACCCACAGATCTCTAGCCATCGGTCCATCCATAATATTTAATTTTCATGTTGCGGAACTTTTTTCCTTGACACATAACATTAGACTTAAATATTTCTAATGAAATATGTGTTCCTTAATTCCTTTCATCACATGATAGGTATAGACACCTAGTTATTTAATTATGGGTCAAACTATAGCAATTAAACATAAAAATTACTTCTTCCTGGTGAACATGTTTGACAGGCACATTGAGCTTCCACAATAAATATGTGTGGGTCAATTCCTACTATCATAGGATATTTATAGGATAAAAAATGCCTAATCCTGGGTCCATATAAATTAATAAAAGGTAAAAATTCCCAATATGTGTAAGGAATAGACTTGCGTGGATAGTTTCACATTCCAGAACTATGTGTGTCTTGCTTTTTATCATCATGGGATACATAGTGACACCTTAACCTCTAATCCTGTGTCCAGATAATATATATATATAAACATCATATACACTCCCAATGTATGGGTTACATCTTTATAGGTAACGTCCATCTAAAACATACAAGAAGATAAAATGCACACCTAAGTGGACCTATAAAGTATGTCCTTGTGACATGAAACTAAACTGCCTGGTAAATACACCCCCACTACCTGATGTTAAAATTTGATTGTTATCACCCATCATCATTCCTTATCAAAGGAACACATGATATTTATCTCTATTAACTAGATTCTAGGGTTATTATTTCATCTTTTAGGCCCCTCATCCCATATATTACACTTAATAACTTGAGCACCTTGAGTTTCCACAAATATTTCATAGCCCTTGGAATAGAAAATATATATCTCTATTTGACTATACAATCAATTAATAAACGTATTAAAACTACCAACCAAGGACATCATGGACTTGTAGTTAGGGATTTCTAATTCTTATGTGCCAAACATCACCAAGGAAGAACTCAGTACCTGAGGGTGTTCTGGTCCGTCCCTATAATGATTGTCTCACATCATTACAAATTACTTGAGAACCTCAATCCATTGCTGACAAAATTTGCATCTCCTATTCATAATTATATTAGAGAACTCTTGACCCAGGATACAAATTGGCACTAGAAAATAACATCTAAAGGATGCGATAAATGTCTCCATAATTGATCTAGCTACATTTTCCATTTTTCATTCTTCGATTTGACAAGTCATGGTGCCCAAATGGAGTTACATATCAAATATTTTCTCCATTCAATGTCATGGAGGAAAACGAGTTTTCAAATCTTGTTCGTGGAGACAAATAACAGAGCCCATTGATAGAGCATGTTAATGAGGACTCGGTTCAAAGAGAACCCTCCATGAATGAAATTATTGTTAATGGACATCTCTATGGGTTTGAAATCTTATATGGCTATTCTAATCTAGTTGACGGAAATCTCCATGATTTCGACATTGTTATACCTTTATGTGGATATCACCTTCAATTCATGACGCGCATTATACCATTGGGAAACAACCTTTTTATAAATACCTCCCTCATTCTTTCATTCCAAAATTTAAACACTTCCTAGTTTCAACCTCATGCACTAAATTTTTGGTTGTTATGTGATACCCAAGGCACTCTTCCACGGAGCCCCTAGGAATTTCAAAGACACCTCCCTTATGTTCATGATAGCCTCCACCTCAATTAAATATTCCATTCATTAAGGCTTTTGACCTATGTGAGGTAAGAAGTCTTTATGAGGCACTTGAGGCTCCACCAAGCATTCAGAATTCATGAAGTAGTCTCTCTCTGAATCATGACTATTCTCTAAGGCAAAGGAACCCTATTTCGTAAACCCTCCTTCATGGGATCCTGATCTCCACAAATCTCCACAATCAAGCCCCATCATTTTCAAGACCCTAAGAGAAATGAGGCCCGATACATTACAAGACCCGGATCTCTATGATTCTCTTTCATGAAGCCCTATACTTCATGATTCTCCAACCTCCGTGTACACCGGTTCACCATAGTAGTCTTCACTACAAGAATATAAACTATTGAAAACCCTATATAACAAATATAGGTTTGCTCATGTGATAAGAATGAAATTCCCTTATCCCTGAATCATAAAATACCTCATGTATTAATATGGAGTTGATAAAAAAATCATAACCAAAATCCACATAATCAGGTGTAATCCCTAACATATAACCTGACACATCTACTAGTCATGATTCCCTCATGGCCTAACATGAGGAAGAAAGAACGTGAACTTCATTGTATAAACCCCATACATCTCATCTATTAAAATGACATTATAATTTGATATTTTCTCATGAAATGCACATGGGATGTCCTAATGGGTTGACATGAGTAAGGAACTGAAATTGTATCCATGCATAAGCCCTATTCACACAATTTCTTCTCTATAGATATATGTGGGCTCTTCCAACACATAAGGCACAACCACATCCATGCTGCTCCTAGAAGAGGATGGGACACTGCCACACATAATATCTGACCATATCCACAATGATCCAATCATCTCATGTCTTCTTCTTATGTTTATGTTCAATCAATATCCACTCCATGGGAAGCTTCAATAAATAATCCCCACACCACCTCTCATTGGCACATCTTTTATGAGATTACTGTTGGGTCTACTACTTCCGATTGTTTCTCATAATGAGAATGAATAACATGGGGTTGGAGGATAATAGTGACCATGATATATATCAATATTCACTAATGTGAAACATCCATGCATAAGCCCCATCTGCACCAATGTGTAAGCCCCCCAAAAAAGAACTATGTGGGTTTTGATCCCTGTCTTCGAAATAGAGTACATAGAAAGATACTATGAGGTTCAATCCCAAAAATGGTAATCTTTGATGACCCCTCCTAGGGGTGAACCTTCTTAATCCCCACTCATTGGTGTCTAGATCAGCATTCACATGGGCCTCCAACGTAGGTATAAGCCCCAATGACCCTTTCTGAGCATTTTAGACTTTGATTACCAAAAAAATGAGACACCTAGATATACATTATGAGGTCTAATACCATCATCCATATACATCTTGATATCCTCTAGGTTGTATCCCCAGTAAAATCAATCCCTTCACCTCGGAGACCTTATCTCATCTGGGACCAATAGGAAGCTTCTACACTTAAGCCATATAGCCCCTTAATAGAACTATGTAGACTTTTATTCCCAATAAACTAGGATAAATAGGATACCTCTTCGAGGTTCATGCCCAACACACTAAATTACCCATCCACTCAACACATTTCTCCCACAACATTCAAAATCACCTTGATTGTTACCTCGGCCGCCACATTATGGTGGGATCATTCCATTCATTCAGGAAACTTCTATGCGCACACCCCATCCATCTATATCATCATACCACTCTGGTCGTGGTGGGATCACATCATCCATTTGTGACATCTCAGTTTGTAATCCTCACATTATACATCCAAGAGAAATCATATTAGTAAGGGAAGTATCAATATATAATACCACTCTATCCAATGAACAATATTGATTCTGATCCCTATATTCTAAACCAAATGCATATGAAGACTCCATTTGGTTCAATTAAACTAATTGTAAACCTTCATTTTCCACTCCTAGGCGTGATACTCCCTAATCCACCATTTGTGGTGTCACGATTTTTCTTCATGGTGTGACATCATCCCTTTATGGGACATTGCATCCTAGGACCATCCTCTTTGGGAATTCTGATCCATCCATCTGGTAAACCATTAAGGTGCTTCATATTATGGATGAAACTATATGATCCACCTTCACAGGTGTTCTGATCAGTCCATTCCTTCTCTGCAAGTTGTTAAATTTGTGACCTTCCATCTTCAATAGAGGTTAAAATTATGGCATACCCCTTGTAAAAAATGGGATGAATCAAGAAAACCTCAAAAGACATTCCTCTAGAATAAAATACCTTGCAATCAATGTGGGATTCATTGATTTTATACACCATTATGAATCCCTCTTATGAGGAATAATATAGGTGTAACAATGTTCTAGCATCCAGACCTGCCAGTGATACCCAACATGAATACTCACCTGACCGAAGGTTGAAACCCTCACTAGACCTCACGGAATGTCTAGAAAAATGTAGTGTAATAATCTAGTGTCCATGAAGAGGTGTAACTTTGAAGAAGCTTCACCAACAATTTCTTAATCAATAAGGGAGACCTGGACTAGGTGAAAAATTCTATGAGGAATCCATGGAAGGAGGGACTGAAATATCATCATCCCATTTCAATTAATAAGAATACATATAATAAGAAGTGATGAATGTCACCATCCTCTATAATGGAGGAATGAGGGGTAAAATTCTCCATCATTGAGCCAAATAGAATTCTCAAGGTGGTGTTCCATAAAAGAAAACATTGGAATAAAATGGGTAACTCGACGTGAAATTCACCTCCTAAATATGAAGACTAGTATTGATTGAGACAACAACATATAAGTGTTTTACAAAATATAACTATATAGCTCTACTTACCACAAAGGAAATAGTAGTCACTGTGTGGAACTCATTTGAATTCGACTTAGTTAATTGTTGGGCAATCCAGTCCATGACATCATCAACATGGTTCTTCCTCTCCAACCATTGGAGAATGAATGGAGTTGGGGTTTTGGGAATTTATTTCCTAATATCCATAACAATATTAGTCTTTTCATTCATTACAGGACCATATCTACCATAATCCAATCACCCCTGCCCATTGATGCAGGGGAAGGAGGAACAACACTGTGTCAATCCCACACAACTCCACCTCTATCATGATTCCATCACTAACGATAGATATAAAGAACCCATGCCCCATATCACACTGAGAAATTGTTTAGTGGAGAGTGATAAAAACACATTGATGAAGATACAAGAATGAGGGGTTCATTACCATGAGGTATGTGGCCTACACAAAACTAGAGACTTCTTCTCCTCACATTCATCATCTCCTCCAATTCTCCAACATGGGGTCACAACTCCCCCATCCAACATCCAAACATTTCTAGAGATTCTCCCTAGAATGTACCTATGAATTATTCCCCTATTCCTATAAGGTTAACGGTATATGAGTCATCCCGATTGTGAAAACTTCCTAAGAGATGAAAATGAGGGGTCCCACCAGGCCTCTTCAACACCACCAACCAGCCTCCCAGGCCAAAGAACAGGTGGTTTATACCCCTTCCCTATCAGCCCTGGTCCGGATTAACTGAAACTAATATCCAGAAGTTGATTTGAAATATATATATCGTGGGGAATCATATTCTATAGTTTCAGTGGCCCAAGCCAATGTTAGTTTATTCTTCAGGATCCCTACCACTCTAGAGCTGGATTCATCTGTGTTCTGTTAGGATCTAGACCTGAACCATCCCATTGGCAAGTTGGGTTGACACTTTCCATCAATAACACATCCCAAAACCATTGAATGCAGACTTGTGATGATGAGATCATGTGAGGAAGGCCTCCCAATACCATTTACAGCTAATTTGTAGGCCCTCATTTCTAATTAACTCATCAATGTTTCGGTCCTCCCTTTGTGACTTGCATTAGTCTATGTGGAGGTTATCTCCATCCTGTCGACATATGGAACAAATTTCCTAATCGTTCCCCTGATTCCTAACGTTGACGTCATCCTTGTGTCATATATGATCAATGAAATGATCCTCCTTACATCATCTCCAACTCAAGAAGAGGTTCCCTCTTATCTAGAAACCATAAAAGTAGAGTTCCTCCAAAAATCACTAGCTACCAACACATAGGTCCTCTCTATGACCAATTTTATTAGTATAAGGGTCCTCCACATGATACTTCTACCAAAAATCACAGAGGTCCTCCTTGTGCCACATGTATCCAACATGGAGGTCCTCCCCATGTTCTCACTAACACCTGTTGAGGTTCTCCACGCTCCAACACTCCCAATCATTGAGATGCTCCCCGAGCATCAAAAACCCAGTCTAGAGGTCCTCTATGTAATGAAGCTCACATACACAGAGGTCATTCCCATGTACCATTTCATATTTTACCTAGTGCTCCTTACACCTCAACTCACCAATGTAGAGGTTCTTCCAACTCCAATACACAACATGGAGGTCCCCTCAATGTCCTCATTGAAACTATTAGAGGTCATCCTTACTACATCAACACCCAGAGTGTAGGTCCTCCAAACTCTAATTTCATTCCCAACAGAAGTCCTACCATCTATAATTAAAATAAATACAGAGGCCCTACACACATCCCATTCATCTAAAATGTAGGTCCCACCCGATCCCACAAAAAACACATGGATGTCCTACCTATAACAAAGAGCCACCCGACCCTAAAAAGATGTACCATTGTAGAAGTGTAAACTATCACCTCCGAATGAAGAAGTCCACAAAGTGACATGTTTTTTTGAAACTAGTATGCCTTTCAGATTTTGAAGTGGTATGATACTATATTATTGAGCCTTTACCTCGATCCTCTACATCAAAGTAAGGTGTATGAACCCAACATGTAACATTAATATTTCTAGAAATTGGGACATATCGTATCCCTTAAACTCTATGTAGGTACATGTAGTAGGAGGATGATTTGTCTCCCTTATTGTGTCTTTTAAAGAAGTCCTCTCTAAACTCACTAGTTTCATTCTCTACCTCATCATGAGATCACATAGATTTATTATGGGGCTTGTGTGGAAATGATAAACAATCAGATCCTTCACAAACGACCGCTTCCCTCGTACATGAGGCGATGGTCAACATCCCGTCCTATAGGGACATCATGATGTGGTTAATACTTCCTCTGAGAGATGTCTTAATAAGTGGTTCCCAGTAAGCTCACATGACAATTTCTCCAAAGGACAGTCCACTACCGAAATGGTCCACATCAGCATTGTTGCATGTTCCTCTTCCACCCATAGTAGATGAATGCGGAAACAAAGAGATGGATCTTACTTATGAACAGTGAATAATGTGGGTAAATGTTATAGTGGATCAGTTGTTTGAGATGTTCTGGATGCATTCAAGTCATTATTTTAAAATTCCATAGTCTCTCACACAAGATGAGGTCATGAATTTTCAAGAGACCATAGAGGAAACACATTTCCCCCTCTTTATTCATCAGTTGGCCTATCCAAATATCCAACAACACTGTGACAACATTTTCCAAGAGTCTTTCATGGTAGAGTTTGTATCACATTATGTAGATCATCTCCCATCATCGCCAATTTTTCACTAGATTCATCAACAACAATTCCTTTTGGGATTCACCATTCACTACAAAAAATTTGAAGAGATGACCTCACATGTATAGATTCATTGATGTTGATACTATGATTCTCTCCACTTTGGTCCCATAATGTGGAAGCTTGACCTACCCCATGAAATTAAGGATATTCCTCTGGTAATTGTTTCATTAGACATGTTTATCCCCAAGATACACTCGGAAGGGGGCATTTTTCATAGGGTCTGATGGAGAGAACCTTCCCCCTAGGACAACACAACATCTGGTAGACCCCCAGGAGTTCTCTATCATCAACAAAGGAAGATACATGGCATTTAAGATCCCTCTTAGTAATTTCCCTTTGATAAAATGTTAACAATGGTAAAGATAAGATTCATACCTCTAAGCCCTCTTACCCATCCGGTGAAACACATGAGACAATTGTCAATCTTGATTTGTCTGCCTTGCTCCAGTTTCTTGTAGATCAAAGGAGGCTCACCTATGAGCTCTATAATGAGAAAAGTATATAGTGGAGTCTATATTATGTTGATCTCTGATATGATTCGATCTCTCCTATACTTGGATAGTAGGGGATGACAGAGGACCTCATTGTCTAGTTTCCTCCCGTTAATCTGAACAATATTGTGCATCTTCCAAGGGTAGAGACTAGAGACTATAGAAAGTGTCCATGGTATGTATCACCAAATCTATCTGAGATTCCTATGAAACTGCATCGAGACTCATCCTAGGTATTTCCTAAAATAACTCCTCACGTTGCCCCTTCAGGTCATCCCTTTAGTAGTTCCACCAGCCACTCCACGAGCTGTTGAGCCTACATATCATGATGAGAACAACTGAATGCATTATTGGTCAAACATCCCCATATATATTTGAATCCATCCTAGAAGAATCTGATATATACTCCCATTAGCCACCTCAAGGCTCTTGAGACTTAATATGTCGTAATCCCACATGATAGAATGTTTTATCCAACATGGATTAATGACATGTAGGTATCCAATGATTTCAAAAATCCCACATTCATCACTATCTAAAGGATAGATTGTCATACGCAACAACTATCCCACTTCATATAATTTTACATACCCATGATGTGAACACCAATGTAGCAATATGATACCATGATATGTTGTTTTATATAGATATTGGATGGGATTTTTTGTATCTGGTATAATCAGCTACACATTGGGTCTTTCACTGGAAGGTATGATCTTTTAAGGTAGTTTCTCTATCAGTTCAACTCTACAACCTACAAACTAGTAATATTGGACTCTTAAAATGAAATCACTGACCAAATGAGAATGTCATAGAATTTTTCACCAGGTGGAATGGCCTCATGTATTCATAGAACATGCCACTAACTCAATTGAAGATGCAAACATTATTCATGTGGAATTTCAAAAATAAATAATTCCCTTATCTCACCACACAAAATTTTCATCGAGGATTTCTGGAGTTTTCAATCAAGGATAAGTTCCTAGAGTAATCCTTCCAGCAGGCTAAGCAGTTATTCCCATACCCCCCTCTATCTCCTACACAAAGAGTCTTAAAGAAAGGGATTATTGTATTCACACAAATGGAGGCCCCTTAGGCCACTAAAGTTGTTATCGGATGAGTGTACCACAAAGCCTCCCTGAAGAAAAACCTACTTAGGTATATCCTTATTCATAGAATATCCTGACACAGAATCAAAAATCCCAACCATATTATACAACATCGCCGCCAAAGTGAGACAATCAGGTTCTAAAATCTCACAAGGCTATAACCCCTCATCAAGTCCATACTCATAGAGTTCAGTTCCAAGACTGGAAGACCGAAACTAATTTGTTCGATGATGTTTAGGTTCCCAGTTATATTTGAAGTTACTTGGATCAATGGATTATAATATTTCTATAATGAAGGAATCCCCAAGAGTCTGATCTCACTAATCTCCCCAACTACTACCCTTATCTTTGAATACTCATAAATAACATAAAACTATGTTATGTGTTCAAGGAATAACTCTAGGACTAGGTGGATAATAATATAGTAAGATTTGGTCATACACCATCACATCTAGAATTAATATTTACTGAGCCTGATAGTGACAACAAAGGTGAATGAAAACATGTCACTAGATGTAGGTCTCAGATGAATGAAAACATGTTGGATCTCATGGTTGTTTCTCAAAGCCATGGTGTCATCCAAGACCCTTTTAATTTGACCGATCCACCCTAATGTTATTATACCTCTTTCATCTTCCACTTATGCCTCAAAATATCATCCTTCTAGTTCACTTAAGATAAGGCACCGAAAACACAAAGGGAAACAAAATCCCACTGATGGTTCCAAAGATGACTCGTACTCTCGAAAATTCATGCCCCCATGAATAGAAATCACCATCAAAATCCATAAAACATTGTATGAGTCCTTAGGTAATGATCAGGAGTATGTGTCAGTGAATTCAAGTGTTTAGGTGGACCCAACATGGTTCTTAGTGATGAGCAGTTTCTGGAAGTTCCTCCAAATGATCCCAGTTGACATTATATTGATGGGGTCATGGATATCTTAATTTTTGGAATGAACATGACAATGCTTCTAGGTAATCCATGAATACTACCAAGAGTTGGTAGTCAAATCAATGTAGATCTCAACATGTATATTTATATCATCCCACATCAACATATTCACTGCCACTGTCATTCATGATTCTCAAACTGGTAGAGCAGCCTTGACCACGTCATGATTAGCCACATCTAGTAGTGGCTATACCTCAGTCATCCAAAAAACATCTGATAGTAATTTCCTGCGGTTGAGCTATTTACCAACATAATATTAAATGATTTATCCATAATCCACTAATTTGACTAAAAACACCTATCATGCCTATTCATAAAGAGAACCATCCTTCCATAAGAAATGTATAACTTAGATTGAAGAAAGATGAGCATAAGAACTCTTCCATCATTAATACAAAGATCTTGATTCACAAGGATTTCCTCCTCTCAGAATATATATGTGAATCCATCACAAAGGAGTTAAATATCCCCCTCAATTTTGATATATAGTTTGTAGTCTTAGATGAATTTTTTTGAGGATATCATGGAGTTGAATTATAGTATATCATCACATTCTCAGGGGAAGATAAACTCTCTTCTGTACATGGGATCATCCATTTGTTGTACATAATGGGCCAATTCAATGGCATAGAAGTATCATTTTATAATTTCGACAGACGTTTTGGGATAATTCATAACAAAAATTAGAAGATCCTCAAGTTATTACAGGCTGATGAAGATATGAGTCCCTCCAACCATAATATTTAGTGTTATGATATGAATTAGTAGAGGCAATGTGGAAATATTAACATGACGCCCCAGTTCATTAGCCAGATTTCAAGAATTTAGTTGATGGTCATCTCATAGGTTACCACATAAAATAAACTAAATGGTAGACATTGGATGCATTTACATTTATCATTTCCCTAAACCGATCACCCATTTTTTAGGTACTCCCTCAATGGTCGAGTGGGAATGCTCCAACGTGACGCACCTCCCATTTCATGTGGTCAATTTCTCTCTTTGGATGTAAACTATTACAAGTGAAAGGGTAACATGGTTTGGACCTATGAGGTTGAAAAAAATATAATTTTGGATAACCCATAGATATACTTGAACAACAATTTCATCCTCCCAATTCACCTGTTGGAGGCCATTAGCAAAGATGTGGGACACTGTCTTTTTGTTCCTAAAAAGAGGGGGGATCACATTCCCAAGTACAAGGAACGTCAGAATATTAGTTTTTACTACTACATGGATGAGGCTCAATTGATACCATAACCCCTTACCACTTTTATGAATTGGAATGTTTTCCCCCTATAAATAGATATACATTATACCTTTTTATTACAATGATATGGGATGAACAAACACAAGATGACATGCCACTACCGCTGTTTCATTATCAATCATGGATCCTATGGTTAATGGTCTGATTGAATCAGGTAGACCACCTTTTTTCATTTATTTTATAAGTGCATGAGTCTCACAGAAAAGATTACATGTTGGCCTAAGTTGTAACATGTGTCCCCCCTTGATCTGTTGGCATGGATGAACTATCTCCTCCCATTTATTCTTCTGCCTCACATGATGAAGAGGACCAATAAGATGCCTTTCCAACATTTGAAGATGGTTTCACAACCACCATTGATGGATTAATAAATATTAATCTTCATACCTAGGTAGACTCAAGGTCAACACTGATTAGAATTGTCTTTCCCGTATAGGAATGTCAATAGTATATGGATTTACAGATGTAGCATCTGTATTTGTTTTCTACGAGTTATGACAAGATTCCAGGACTAGATTCTTATGTATTCATCCTCCATCTTGGTATTTTGGCGAGTCATTGAAGGTTCAAATAACCACCACGAAATATTCATCCCTCTCATGTTTCCATGGTCAAGATAGAAGATAATATCATTATAGATGAAAAAAAATTTCATGTAAATCCAATACCCCAGATGGGTTTCCAGCATCGTTCCTTTCAGGAAGAAGAATGAAAATATAAATGTCTCTATAATCTTCTGGGATAGCAACCACTATTTTCCAATGGATGATTTAACCCTATTTTTGAAAAGGTTATTAATCGATGCCACCATAAGGTTTATTCTCTCTACTTCATGGATGGGTATTCTATATATAACCAACCTCAAATGGCCCCATGGATGAAGAGTACACCATCTTCAGAGTGTCACAAGTAATATTTTCTCCAAGTACCACCCACCAATTTTAATAATGCATGATCCACATATCAGTATTCCATGGAAGAAAAACTCAAAAATATCTTCAGAATGTTAGTGAACTACTTCATGTATGATATTTTAGTTAAACCCCTACAGAATCAAGACCATAATAGAGATCATGATAAAGTTCTTGAATTCCTCTGTTCCCGCCATATGATGATGAACCCCATTAAGTGTACCTTCATGGATGCCTATGGGAAGTATCATGGAATACTCTTCTGATACAGAGGAATTGGGATCAACCCAAATATGATCAAGGCCATCCGTCAGATGCCTCCTCTTAGCAACCTTCAAGAGAACTAATTCACTTATGTACACATAGCCTATATATACCAATTCATCATTAATCCGGTCAAAAATATTAGGAATTTTTCTAGACTAATTAAAACAGTATAATCATATAAATTGGATGAAGAGTGTCAGAATATGTTTGAGAAGATCAAGTAGTATTTTCTAGAAACACTAGTTCTTATTCCACCGGTCTCTATGAAGCCACTGGTCCTCTACATGACCACCTAGGAACAATCCCTCAACACCTTGAATGAATATAGCAACAATGAAGTGACAAATAAAAGTTTGTACTATCTCAATCATATTCTCCTCAACACAAATACTCTGTATTATTCTATCAAGAAGAGATACATCACAATAATTTTTAGTACATTTTTTGTGACATTATTTATAGAATCATGACATACAATGGTTTTCCTATGTGTATCTGGTAAATTATATTATGAATCTCTCTATGTTGATAGGTTTTATAACCCATTGGGTGGTGATACAACACCAGTTAAACATCATGTATGTCCTGCAAGGGTTAGGCACTGGTAGATTTTTTGGTCACCCATCCAGCCTCTGTAGAGCAGTCCCAGGATATTGGTTTTCTAGAAGCGGAAATCGTCTTAGTGAATGAAGATGTCCCATCCTGGAAGATTCATTTTTATGGTGCCTCACTAATCCCAACTATTATAATCCTCAATGATCCTAGGCTCAATATATTAGGCACTTGAATCATCTTTATTATGCCAACACAGGTTGTCTTTCCCAATTCGTTCTTATGATTAGAAGTCATCACCAATAATGAAGCAGTGTATCCACCACTCATCACTAGTCTCAGGTTGGCTCTCAATATTGATACCCCCACCTACATGAGAAGGGAGTATACGAGTTAGTCAATAAGTATATCAATAAAAACTATGTCATTAAGAAGGCTAAGCTCATTCCACTATTAGAGCATACTCACCAGCTGATGGGATAATTCACTTCATGGCCAGAAATCAACCATTTTCACTTGTAAAATAGAGGTTGAGTCGATACCTTAGTCACCCTAGCCTCTTCTCTCGCATAACCTAACATGGACTACTTGATAATCCATATGGCGCATCAAAGGTTAATCACTCCCATCATTCCAAACAGTGATGAAAATCAGTTGGTAAGCCATATTACTATCGGTTCTTCCACATTATGTCCTCAAGATCCCCTGGTCTTAGTAGAATATGCCTCTGATCAGACAAATCATTTCATCATGTTCCTAAAATATAGAAATATCCGGATAGAAAGAGTTGAATGTGAGAAAAATCCTCAGCACGTAGTGTAGTTTACCCTCTAAAGTGGTCATAGACTTTAGACGAACCTCTACCAGCATGGTTTCAGTGGATTCTCCTCAATTTTATTCAAGGATTTGAGATTCCATAAGCAGGGCTAAAACTCTACCACTAGATTCAAAGGATAGGCTAATTTTGGCCCACCATGGTCCATGACTGTATCAGGTTTTCAAAGAGGTTCTACACTTGTCATATCCTCTCTAACTATATGAACAGATCACCAAATCTCTTCCATAATACAATTTTATCTTGGACCTTTTTAGTTTGGGGAATCAATTTTGTGGGTCCATATCCACCAGCAATAGCTTTCCAGTGTATGTTTATTCCCATAGCCACTGATTTCTTGGCCATGTGGGTAGTAGAGAATCTATTAAAGGAAGTGAAAGAATGTTCTATCATTTAGTTTTCCAACTCCAACATCATCCATTGGTTTAGATTTCCTCATTCTATTCTCATTAATAACAACCCCAATTTTTGAGCAGCTGATATGATGAAATTATACACCAATTAAAACATCTAGTACAACCATACCTCTCGCTATCGTTAACATGTAAATGGACAAATCGAGTCATTCAACAAGACCCTCTCCAGCATTGTGTAAAATATGGGGGTATAGAACAATAAAATTTGGATGAAAAAGCTCCCAAATTCCCTCTATTGTTGTTGGGAGACAAGCCAAGATTACACCCAGGAGACTCTACATTTCATGGTATATGGAATAATGGTAGTACTACTCCTTGAAACTCAGATTTCAAAACAATGCATATCTATTACTGACTAGAATATGACGGATCATATAGGTGGGGTGTATATATAAAAAATAGAATCACTCGACATGAATACGCTCCAAGCCTTTCATAATCTTGAGAGGAACCATAACAAGATAGCTAGAGAATTCTCCACAAAAAAAATTTCTTCGCTCTTTCCTACAAAGAGGTACATTATTGTCCCTCTGAGAACCAACGCTACATGGAATAAAGACACTGATGTTGACCCCAAATGGGAAGGCCCTTACGTCATTAATAAGGTTTACCCAAATAGTGAAAACTATTTGGTTACCATGGATGGGGAGAACATCACCCCTTAGACCAATTACTAGTTTCTCAAGCAATACTTTTTGTAAAAGACGTCTATTTGAGATACAGAATGAAAAAAATCCCAACATAATCATCATTGTCTTATGATTTTAAACTATTATACACCCTTATCCTAGTTACATGTTGTTAAAATGTATGACCACATTCAGTTTTGGGCTTCAATACATAAATTTTCCTAACACCATTGTGTTAGGTACATGGGATAAGACTATATTATTATGTCCCTCAAACACAACATTAAATAGTGATTTGTCTTATTAGTAGAATCATGATAAATTACATTAAACATTCCATCCTTACCTCTTGATATTTAACTAAACATATCAGCCCTTCACATGACCTTAAACTGTGAAATCATCATCATGGTTTCATGATGAAAAATGTCACAACAATGTGGTATTCTCACCTAAGAGAGCATCACCATTTTAGAATCATTCAAAAGTCCATCTTTCAATAACATTGTCTACATTATTTCACATCATTATGGGATACATAAGAACTTATAGAAATTTTTTCCTTAGTACCATATTTAAATATACCCATTTAGCCCCTTGGTTTGAGTTCTCTATTGGGAGTGTGTGGTGTGGTATGTTATTTTATAGTCCACATCAACTTTAGGTTATTTTTCATGCCATACGCATCCCCTTTAGGATACCTCTCCACCTAATGTCATAGCCTCATGACTATAAACAACGTGACAATTTTCATCATCACCTCATGTTATTAAACTGCAGAGAAATCACAAACTACGAACAGATTTATTACCACCCTTATGGGAGACATAGCGATGCCTATACATTTTCACTTCAGGTCCAGCACAAGGTTTATTGATTTTTTGGTCCTCTGGCATATTTTTTGGTCGGAAATCTACATCATTAATCTAGGATATTAATAACTAGAACCACTTCTCTTATATATATTCATTTATCCATAGGATAATGTAGTATGGAGATGGGCCTCCTTGGTCCGCATTCATGTCTAGTTCATCACCTTGTCATTCTATGTATATCCATTAGAGAAGCACCCAATGGTCCACTATGAACTTAAAATGGAAGTGTATTTTTAGGCACTAAAACATTAATCTACGGAAAATACTTACATAGGAACATATGGTGCATCATGGACTTCCATTTTCCACATTCACTTTGGGTAATAACTACCATGTCGTATGTATTCCATTGTAGTTTCATCCCTTTAACATCATAGTCACATTTTGATAAACTGAATTACATTCATCATTTTAGCCACATGATTATGAAAGGAGTGGAAGCATGCATCCTCCGTGCAAAATGTTAAACTACACAAAACACAAGAACTATATATGAATTGATTCTTATTCTTATGGGATACATAGAAACTCCCAAACATTTTTTCTTTCGGCCCACCCCTTGGCTTATTATCCTTTTAACCACTCCTAAACATCCTCTACATTTTTCACTAGTCCAACTCCATTCCACATCCTAGAGTTACCTTAGGACCTTTTTCCATGAGAATTGGTTTAAATACCTTTATCTAATCATCCACGTTAATGTGCTCAGATGCACTATGATGTAGGACCTAGATTGTAGGATTTTTCATGGACATTATATCATTCCATCTCCATGATTAACTTATCCCTTAATAAATATAGATTTATTAATATATTTATATTTATTTATATTTATTTATATATATATAGTTATTTTTATTCGTATAATAATATAGATTCATATTAATATAAATATATTTAGTTATACTAATACATATATATTTATTCGTATATTAATTTTTATATATATATAGTTATAATTTTTTATCCACATATATATTTGTATAATAATATATATTTACAAGATTAGTTTTATATACATTTATATTATTTGTTTTCTATGTGTGTTTATAAATAAATAAATAAATAAATATACATACATATATACAACACATAAAAACACACACAAACACACACACAGACACACAAACACACACATATATATATATTTACAAATAAATAAATAAATATATATGTATGTATTTGAAAATCCATAGAATGTTAAAATGACCATAACATTTAATCCAGAAGCCTTTTTCAACTCCTAAACAAGTAAACTTGGTGAAAATGAAACAATGTTTGATATAATATGTGGTACATGCCTAACAGATATTAGGATTAGAAGTTAGACCTGGTTTAATGTTAACAAATCGGGTTATCCTGACTAAAAACTCAGTTTTGAAAGCCTTCTGGGCATTTTTTCGCCTTGAAAAATGTGACATAAGCTTTGTTGGGTCACGAGGGTGTATTACTCATCACAGGCTTCGATTTGATATGCTGTAGAGTTCAAACTGATAGAAAAATCAAAAGTTATGGCTGTTTGAAGTTTCAGTTTCATTTTAAACATATTTTAGATATTTTATTAAATTTTTGATACTTTGTGTCTTGAAATTGTTATTAAATGATATTTAATTGATGATAATTAGAAAATTATTAATTAATTATATTTTTTAAAATATTTTAAATCCATATTAACTAAATTCATTATATATTAAACATAATAGTCTATTTATACTTATCTAAAACATATTTAAAAAAAATATATTATATCTATATCAATATAAATATACTTATATAACAATATATTATTTTTCATGAAAAATTATTTTTGTTGAAACATAAAATTTTTCAGCGCTATGAAAAAACAATAATAAATCCCCCTTTTCTTAGCGCTACTAAAAGAAGCACTAATAAAAATGTCCCCTTTAACAACGCTAAGAAAATCGCTGATGAGGGGGGGGGGGCTTTATCAATGCTAAAAAAAGAATTGATAAAGGGTCGCTTTTAGCAACACTTTTTTTAAGTGCTGTTAAAAGGGAAACTTTATCAACAGTTTTTAGCATTGATAAAGGCCCCCGTTTATCAGCACTTTTTTTAGCGTTGATAAAAGGGTAGTACTTCCCTTGGCCATTTTTTTAGTAGTGTAGGGTTTTTACCAAGATTTAGGAGTTTCACGAATTAAAACTTTCAACCCCTAGTGGTTCTTCCCGGGTTCTCATTCACATATGGTTACAACGGCTACACCATTTCCATTTTGAACACTCTTCTTCCCATCATGTTATTTTCATGACAATAAACTACGTACCATTTTACGAGTACTGGAATTATGACTTTATACTATATATAATTACTTTTGGTTTTTTTTGTGTTGTGTTAGGCCCCCTTACTCCACATTCACATTGGAATTGCCATGGAACCATTCTACACACATCCATTTGACCCCTTTTCCCCAGGGTCCAAACTATATGACCTAAAACTAAGAGACTTTAGTCTAGGAAACATGACATTAAACTATCCATTATATATCCATATCCTAGACGTTTGATGATAAACTATATCCCAACTTGTTTCCTTTACACATGACAACAAAATGCATCTAATATTACTACCACATTCCCTTAAATGATGACATTAGCTTCGTAGACATACGATGAAAAACTACATAGAATCCACACCCTATATGCACGACTATAAACTAAGTAGCATTGATGATCCTTATTCAAAAACTAAAAATGAACACACCAAAATCTTAGTCAAATTAATTTCAAATGAAACACAATTATCATTCTATCTATATAACAAAACATGGAACCACATAATTGTGTTCTCGCCTGATAAAGCATCACCCTTGACACTGGTCATTTTCTTTGCCACGTACAACAACTATGTAGGTATTGATTCATATCCTCATGGGATATGTTGTGATTCCCAGACATTACATTCCGGTCCATCTCCTCAAAAAATAAATAAATTAATTAAAAAAAGAATTAAAGGGAGCCCCACTCCTTGTGAATGAGTTTACCTACACATGTAAATCCACAAAGAACTACATGTGGCTTGATTTCAGTCCTCATAGGATATGTATTTATGCTTAGGTCCATCCATTATTCCCAGTTCCAATAATTTCATCAATTCACATAATATCATATTCTACAACAACACATGACATTAAACAACATGGAATCTTAGAACTACGCGTGGCTTAATTTTTTTCATGTAGGATATGTAGTGACATCCAAACACTTTATTTTTTGACATAGATGTAGATCCATCAAACCATCCGACCCATTATTTTTAGTCTATTCCATGAAACATGACTTTGAAATGTATTCAAGTATTCCCTACAATATGAGGTTTGGTGATGGGCCTCTTTGGCGTCATTCACATCTAGTTTTTCATCACGCCATAATACACATCCACTTTATCTACCCTATGATGCCCAATCTCTATTACCTAAAACAAAGGGACAATGTCCCCCACACAATAGTAGGTTGTGACCCTACCATGAAAAAGTTAATGATTCCTCAAGAAAATCCTGATAAGCATTTTCTTCTTAGATAGAGTGGATTTCTTCTCCAGTGTTGGTCTCTAAGCGCACAATGTTCCAAAACAATATGCTGCTTGAATCCATTCCTTATGGGATAAGTTGTGATGACAAAACATTTTTTCATTTGGTATAGTGACATGTTTTTAACGATTTTGGCCCTATTTTCCTTGTTATGGTACAAGTATTGTGACATTAGAATTTATTCCATTCGTATTAATGTTTGTATGCAACATGAGAGCCTCCTTGGAAACATTAAAGTCAGGTTTTACCCCTATGTTAGGTATGAATACACTAATGACTGGACAATTAATACTACAAGAAACATAACATTAAATTTTCATCCATGGTTCATGAAATATGGCCACAAACTATTTGAACACCAGGATAAAAATCCTACAATATGAAATGTTTAACCTACACATTGAATCATCCTTCATTTGAATTCTTTATTATCCTTCACATCCAAACATAACCCATATTAATGATGGTCAAATGCCACATTGTCTCACCTCCCATCTAGGTCCAACACCCTAATAAATCTTCAACTATAGGAAGTGGATCTTATGATTCAAATCTAGTCAACAATTTTTCCCATATTTCATCATCCCATTCTTCCATGGTGTATTTATAGTCCTTGTGTTTCAAACATGGTCCACTACCGACCCTTACTCACCAGTTTCCCCTTGACCCATTCATTTGAATTCTCAATTTACTTCCTTTTCACATCTATGTATCTTGGTGTGAAATCAACCCTGGTGTTTCCTCCTAATATGTGCTCCCACATTACAGGTATACCCCCTTTATCATCCCTTGATACATACCGAAAGAATCTCTCATGTAGTATTAGGATTTTCGGTAGGGTTGATACCAAAATTGTTGAGCCACACGACGGGTCCTTGTTCAATCTTGATGACCTTAAACTAGGATTCTTTCTAGGAATTTTTGGTGTGTCTCTGGGGCCCTTTGAGCTTCTTTTAAATCATGTTTATTACCCTGCCGCACCGCAAACATATATTTTGGGAATACCCCTTCCAATTTGTTCACTGATACTTTTATGGTTCACAATCCTCCTTTAGATTATTCATATTGAGGACATTTTCTCCATTCCATAAAATGTTTCCATGGATAGACATTCCTTGGTCCATGTGAAATGAATTTACACTATTGTTTAAGTCCCAGGTAGTATGACCTTAATATATGAGAAACATATTAATCACATGATGTTAATCTATTCCATATATTTTTCTCACCATATGAAATTAAATTAAATGTCTATCATCCTCATTTAGCTTGACATAAAATTGAAAAGCATCCAAGGCCTCGCCTGATAGTTCTTCTCCCATGATACTAAACATTTACCATATTTTCCACATCTTTACCCATCACTCAATATCCATGTTCATGCTCCCATGGGATATATGATTAAACTTTGTATAGACTAATGCACCTACACCAATGTTCTCTAATACAAAATGGTGTAATTTTGAGATTATAGGAAACCATTTTAAAATTAAATCACCACACTACCATGCATTTCATGCCCCTAATCAGATCCTCCCACACTTCGATGACTTAATGGATCCCCTAACAGCATGGTTATTGGACATGGGACCCATAACATCCTAGACCAACACCTCTGATTACATTGGGAAAAAATTGGAGACATGTAACTTGTTTCAAACATGTTCAACAGTCAAACCTCAGTTTTTATCCTCATTATAGGGTATTAAATAAAGATGATAAGTTATTGGACATGGTAAACTGTTATACTATATTGTGATGTCACTCCCATTGCATTCTGAATTTTGGGTATCGTGATTCAGATATTCCATTCCCCTTTAATCAGATAGATATCAATGCCCATTGTGTTATCCCATTCATGCAGAAGAGCACATTGGGAAATGAATTTTGGCTTGTTCTAGAGCCTAGTTCTCTCGTCACAACCACTCTTATACTGAACACTCTCAAATCTGATCGATATCCCATCCTAATAAAAACACTAATTCCACTATTTAGAATTCTCTTATAGGTAAATATTCTTCTATTATCTATTTTTCCCAGAAATAACATCACTCACATGGCTTTACATATTAATTTTTTTGTTTCATCAATGTGTTCAAGAAATAGAGGAATCCATGGTAGGCATTTTCCTTACTATTTTCCTTATAATTTGGTCTGCATACCCCTCCTTGTCCATATTGGAACCCATTATGAGGGAGTTCATCTATTCGCACTAGAAAATTAATCAATAGGATGAATTTAATTATTCCATACTTGATCTAGGAGAATATTCTATATATCAATATTCTATTTTACTGGTCATGGAATCTAAATGGAGATTCAGATCAAAAGTTATGGCCATTTGGATTCATACTGGAAAATAATATTATAGAGCATGTTCGTAAAGACCATTCACAGAGCCCATTCACAAAGACCATTCAATGTTATCTGGTTCATAGAGAACCCTCCAGGACCATGATAAATGATATATGACTACTACATGGGTCTTTTTTCCTCAACAACAACAGTAATCCTATTGATGGATGGATCCATGAGTTCGATGGTGCCTCACAATTTGGTAGATATCACCATTGATTCATGGTATTCTTTATATCAACCAAAATCACCCATTCCTATAAATAACCTGAAATTCATTCATTTAAAAAAGGATATGTCTTTCTGTGTCACCCTCATTATCTCGATTTTTTTGACCGCATGTACTTTGCATGTCTCTATTCTATGGAGACCCAAGGAATCGTAAAGCCCCATCTTGTTCTTCAATGCCTCCACCTCAAGTGGATATGCACTTCAAGTAGTCCTCACAACACTGCTTTACAATGTAGAATACCATATATGACAAATATATGTTTTCTTGTCTGACAAGCATGAGATACCATTATACATAAAGCGTAAGATTCCATATGTAATAATCATGATGTTATCCCCAAATCATTACCATAGAACACACAATCAGGTGTAATCCCCAACATATACCTTGACCCATTAGTATGTCCTGATGCATTCATGGCCCGAAATGAAGAAGGAAAAGGGGCCCCTCATAGCATAAGCCAAATACACCTAATACATTCAAATGAAGTTAAAATGTAATCCTACCTCAGGAAATCATATTTGGATGTCATCATAGCCTGACATGAGGAAGGAACCTTTGTATCTTCAATTTATATTCCCCATTAAAACCATTTTTGGTCAATCACGATACATGTGCCACTCCCACACATAAGCCCCAACCAGATCCTCACTTCTCCTAACAGTGTATGGGTACCTCCCACACATAATCCCCAAACACATTCACACTGATCCTATAATCCAATATTCTTCTCTTATGAATAATAACCAACCATATCAACTATAAGGGATGTTCCATGCATAAGACTCACCCCACCTCTTATAGCTACATCTTTCGAAACACAATTATTGGATCTACTTATTCTTATTGTTTCTCATATCAAGCATGAAACACATGGGATTAGGGAATTATGGTGACCATGACACGAATAAATATTCCCAATTGGGATACTTCCAAGAATAATCCTTTTTATTTATACATACGTGTTTCTCCAAAGCCTAAGCCCCCATCCAATGAACTATGTGGGTTTTTATCCATGTCTTCTAAACAGGGTACATTGGAAGATTCCACAAGTTTCAATCCCAACCAAAGATAAACTTCAGTTCCCCCTCTTCAGGGTAAACATCCGTGATCCACCCTCAGTGGTGTCGAGATCAGTGTTCACATGGGCCTCCCCATTATGTATAAGCCCAAATGCCCCTTTCTAAACTATATCAACTTTGATTCCTTACCAAAAAGTATATGAAAGAATCCTTTCAATGGTCCAAGACAATAATCCATATGAATCTAGATCGCATCCAAATCATGTCCATGGTAAGATCATGCCCTTCACCTTGGAGACCATATCTCTCCTGGGCCCATTGGGAAGCATCAACATGTAAGCCCTATTCCCCACATTTAGAAATATGTGAAATTTGATTACCAACCATCTACGATACATAGTAAACCTCCATGTGAATCAATCCCAAAAATCTCAGTAACGCATCCATTCCACCCATTTCTCTCCCAACATTGTCATCCATCCTGATTTGTACATGGGAAACTACATCTCAGTGGGATTAATCCATTCATTTACGAAAATCCTATGCATATGAACCATCCATATGCTTTATCGGCTCATATTTATCATGATTGGATCATATCATCAAAATGGGGAATCTCTGTTTGTAAGACCCACTTCATGAACCCAAGAGGAATCATCTATAAAATGGTAGTTTTGGTGCTTAATCCCCACCAAATCTATCGAACTGAATGGTTTTTGATCAATGTATTCTAAATCGTGTACATAAGATGCCACCATGAGGTTCAATCCCTTCAATTGTTAAACCATCAGTTCCCCCTTTTAGTGGTTCACCTCCCTAATCCACCCTTAGTGGTGTCCAGATCAGACTTGACCTTATGAAATCTTCCCTTTAGAGTAAATGTAATCATATGTGTTTCCTCATTGGGTATTTAGATCCATCTATCCAATAAACCATGATAGTGCTCCCTTCTAGTGGTGCCCCTATGTAATCCACCTTCACAAGTGTTCATATCGGTCCATTCTGTCCCCCACAAGATTTCACACATGTGACCCTATGTCTTCACTAGGCATGATATCATAGCCTATCCTGTGTTAAACAAGGGATGCTTAAGTTAAATCTCATAATACATACATCCTATATAAAATACCCTGAAATCCATATGGGTTGCCTCAAGATTGTGCACACTTGAGATGTCCACATATGAGGAAGAAAAAAGGTGTTCCAATGTTCCTATGTCCAGACAAGCCAGTGAGGCCAATCATGACTAATCTCCCAACCAATGGTTGATACCCTGACATTTACCCTTGTAATGTCCATATATATGTAGTGTAATTAACCTAAATCCACGAAGATATGGAACTTGAAAGAAGATCCAAGAAAAAAAAATCTGAATCTATATGAGAGACCCAAACTATATGATGAATTCTGAGGAGGAATCCATGAAAAGATGATCTGACATCCCATTATCCTATTTTAATCATGGATCGTATAGCTCTAATAATGTTATGAATTCTGCCCATCTTTGGAAAGCATGATTACAGGGTATAATGCATCGTTTGTGAGTTGAAAACAAATATTAAGGTAGTGCAACTTAGTGGAAATCATCAGAAACACTCTCCTAATAAGAATATTGAAAAACAATCCCCTCATAATAGTTTTATGTATTCTGAGAAAACAAACTATGCACACTATTTTCAAAGCATTACAACCTTATCCTTTTTCCATTGATAGTCAAAATTGCAAGACCTTATGCTTCTAGTGAGTGAGACACAAAAAATTTCATGTTGAAAACCCTCAAAGGATGGAATTAAAAAAAATAAATTCCATTTTCAGTAATCATATTATCTCCAGATTTTTCGAAAAAATTAATGGTTAAATAAATGAGGAGTAAAGAACACATAAACCACTTTAGGTCCCTAGTAAAATCTTATCCCAGCTCATTGGGCCCCTAGTATAAGAAAATTATAGATTAATGAATTTTCAAGTATCCTCACCATGATATTGTTTTCATTAGGTGGCGAGACAACATTTATGCTGATCAAAACCTTATGGAATACCACATCTACTATAAGTCACACATCCTTATTTGAGCACCTTGGATCCCTGCAAATCATTCATGGACCTTGGAATATGATACCTAGATTCAAGATATCATTTGTTATATGATTATTTTATACCAATTACCTCAATATATAATCTCATGAACATTAAAAAATGCATCATGATCTTGAAAAATATATTCTTAATCCTTGGGAGACCTGACATCACTGTGTAAAAACTAATCAACTTAGGTTGTTCTAGGCCATCCTTTCCATGATGTTAAAATATCAACCTCATTAATTGAGCACATTGAAGCATAATTTAAATCCCTATAACCAAAAAATTCATGAAGATTTGAAATTCCTTATGTTACTTCACTTTGTACTATACACTAATCTCAAAGACGGAATGTGACACACTATTCACAAATATTTTGATTAAACACACCACGTGACTCATAACCACATGGAATATGACCCACGATTCCTATAAAAAAGGAAAAACAACCCTTGGGTGATAAAATCCTTCCTTGATTGTTCTTCACTCTATTACCCACATCATCATCAAGAAATTTGAGTCTTTGAAAATATTTCTTGTCCCCCTAAAGAAAGTGTGTATCACATCTACTTGACCAAGAATGTTATCCCTATAGACTCATGCACAAGGTCATAGACCTACCATCAAGTGGAATATTCCACATTAAAAAAATAATCTATGATCTACATGATCCCCAGTAACACCATTATAGAACATAGAAGCTTATGTTTTTGTGGGTCATCCTTGACATGTATCCCCTATTCCATATTCATTCATTTTTTTTGTGTTATTAATTACACCACCCACAATCCATCTATGAAGGTTGATCCACATTACATTATATTATATTATCCACCAATACTACCTCAAAAGTAAAACATGAAGCATTCAAAATAGTGAGAAACCTTGTGTTTGACCATGATAGAGATACGTAAATGATTGAAACATCTTACTATAGGTTTCACCTCCTTATAGAATTGAATATACAATCCTTGTGATACTTGGAAAAATTATGGTGGATACCAACACCTTATGGGTTTTTGGGTCATCCAAGGCTTCTATGAACCATATTCCATATTAATCAATCATGGAGTAGAATCAATAATTTAGACTTCATAATATATTTACATACTTACTGTTAGACATTAAACTATATGGAATATATCCTTACCACATGATGTTAAACAAAAATTCATATGTCATTATCGCAAGATATTAAAATGCATGACATATATTCTTTTCTCATACTATTATACATCACTGAGGAAGTCCTCATAAAATGTTTCTAATACAAAAAAAATATATCCATACACATGATGATAATCTTCACAAAACTTTTCCTCACCACATGATAATCAAATGAAAATATTATATTACATGAGAATGGTATATTTCCAGAAATATAAATGATCATTAAGAAAAACTAAATATAAAAAATAGTAGATAGAAGATAAAAGTCCACAAAAGACTACAATGGTCTAATTGTTAAGATATTAAAATTATACAATGAGAAGAGAAAAAATTGTCATTAGGATGAAAAACCGATAAGGTGATGTTGGGAAAAAGGCATGTCTATGATTTCTATGCATGCACATTGCATTCTCCAATAAATATTGATCACTCTTGAAATGAAAGAGTCACAAATCCTATAAAGATATAACACATAAGAGGGAAAACTAAGAAACACCTGAGTCCATTACCACTAATCCTTACCATATATGAATCTAAGTTAAAAACTAGGTAAATATAAATAGAATATAAAAAAATATTATAATGATCATTACTTCTCCCTAATGAAAATAAATCTATCTCGAAAATAAAATTGACATAGAAACTAATTTGAGCACTCTCCCTCCAAGACACAAAGTTTAACCAAATAATCCTTTTATATCCGGTGATATTAAAATAACTAGAGTAGATACATAATAGATTAATCTTATATGAATTGGAATTCATGAGCATTTCTCATTAAAAATTTGTTTTTATTTAAAAATTATTATGAAAGAATTCATGCTTACATTATATTATATAATGGATGTGTATTATTGATCATCACATAATGGATGAAATAATGAGATGTCTTGAAAATATGATCCACATTTTAAATGAACCAACCCACACTCCCCTATTTATAGAGTGCTCCATAAAATACCAAAGTTCCCAAGAGAGACCTAACCTCTCCTAATACATAGAGTTATAGCAGCCCCAAGGACTCAGGTGGGCATTCACATTCAATAGAATCAATTCATTATCCCTATGGATGTATCTCTTGTAGGAGGGGGGATTTTATGACATCTAAATATTGAGAATTTAAAAATATAGATTGGAATTTGTACTTGAAGCATTGGTATTATTTTATCTTTAAAACTAAGGAAGTGAAGGCAGCAGACTCACATGGATCACGTAACCTTAAAAAAGAAACATGATTGTGTGGCCTTGAAAAGGTGAAAAATGGATTATGAACAATCCATGATTTTATATTGGTAAAATGGATCCCCTATAAGAAACCAACTTATTCTTTAGAAGGTATCCTCACAATAATACATTATCATGAATAGGATTAAAGAAAAGTAATTATGATCATGCGACATTCCAACCAATGGATAATTAAAAATGATTACGAACACATTTATAAAATACAGATGGGAAAAAGTGGAATCCTTATATAAAATAGAGTTACATTGATATTCACGCAGTTTACTAAAATAATTTTCAAGACCTCATGATGGTCCTGGCGATATGCCGACTATGACATAAAGATGTGTTTTTGCATTGCACCTCCATAATGTAAAGGACCCCTACAATCCTAATTGATTATGGGATATCTTTTTCTATCCATATATAAGGAGATGGATTTTACATGAATATACTCTCATGTCATCGTGAGGACCATCATTATTCCTGTGACAGACCATAGAAAAGCTGAGTGATTTCTTCAAAAACAATTGCACGAGTTCAGAAGATCTTATGTCCTTATTGAATAATGAATGAAATAAAAAGGGAAAAGTATGAAGATTCATATGAGGGGAATATTCACTAATTATCATGTGAATTAGGTTTTGCACAATGGGCAATCATTTTTGATCTCATTAATCCCTATTGAGAAGGTAGAATGAACTCATGAGAGGACCCTGAAATATCAACCAAATTCAGAGGTGACCCCCTTGAAAAGAACCTTTTTAAAAAAATAGACCATAGAGAAGTAATCATTGATAAAAAAATTCCTTTAAATGGGAATCCTTATGTAATGATAACTCATAGAAACGTTAAATATTCTTTTTGAATGCTCATTAACATATCAAAATGGTTATCTGGGATCTGTTGGATCAACCGGGTTCCAATAGACATGGTGAGGATAGAACATTACCAGGGTCACTGATCATCGTACTACACCGTAGATTCCTAGGGAAAGAAAAATTGAAGTGTGTGATACAAAAAATAAATCCCCAGACTTGAAATCATATTTTTGAGATATGCGCTGCAAAATGTGTTGTGTATTCATGGTCATGAGGCCTATAAGTTCATCCCCTAAGCACAAAAGACATACATAGACCATGATAGAATGCTACATGGGAGTGAATGTGTTGAATTTTCATATCAAGAGGTTACACGATCCCAATTGTATTCAATGATGTAAAATTTATGGTATAATGTATGGGATAACACCGAATTAATATTTGCTTCACATTATCACTCAATATATCTCCCTAAGGACTTTTTCCATGTCTCTCAGATTATAAGAAGGAGGTTCCATTTTTCGACTAGGTCACAAGAATCTTATGATAATATCACACTAGAAAAATCTTCAAGAACATAATAAATAATATCTAGAATAATGAATAGAAAAATAAAAGAGAATTATGATAATTAATATCATCTAATATTCATCAACATTTTATAACCATCCCTGATCATGAAACATCAACATGACATGTCATCCAAGTCATGAGACCCTTTTTCAACATGCCATTTTGATTATGTAGTGAACCTTAGATATGTCATGTAAGTCATGTGATGCCCTCTAGGAGAGCCACCCCAGTCATTGTGAGGACTTTTGTGCTTTCCATCTAAATATTTTGATGTCCTTTTAGATGGTCTCCCAAGCTCTGTGTTGTCACTAAGGAAAGTCATCTAGGTTTTGCGATGTTTTCATACATGTCATCTAGGTCATGTGACCCCATCAATAAATTTAATCAATGTAATTTGGTTCCCTATAGACATTTTAGCCATGTCTTGTAAGGAACCACAAACCTGGAAATCATGTCTCATGAAGTCCTCCAGATGTATAAATATAGCCTTAATGAAACAAAAAGACATTTCATCCAAGTCATACGGTAGAACTAAGACATTAAATCTAAGTCATTTAGCAGCACAAAGACATGTCTATCTTGATAAAATAATATCTTCATATACATGTCATCTAGTTATCAATATTTCTTCAAGACGAGTAATCCAGATCATGCGATGTCCTTCAGACACTTCATCCTCCAACATGCGATATCCCCCCATCATTCCATTAAGATTATGAAATGTGCTTTTTAAAACTCAACTAGATTCTGTGATTGTATTTGGGAATATATTCTTGGAAAACTATCTATGCTTGAACATCATAAGACAAATCATATTGACACACCATACATGTTAGGTATATAATAAGGGTACGTCAAGAAAAAAGTTAAGACATGTTAAGTAGGCATTCAAGGACATGATAAACTCATCCAATGTAATTATTAAAGAATACACCCAATTGAACTGTGAGAACTATGATTCACTATACAAAAGGATATGATGGAATCTTTATTCAGTCATGAGATCAACTGGTAACCCACATTATTGTAATCACATCCATGTCTCCCATACTCAATCCCATGGGACCCAAACACTCATATGTTACACTATTCTACCCCATCCCATAGTAGATTGAGAAGTCAATTAAACCATGAAAACTCTAATTCATTCTATTAAAAAATATATAGGGTTCCTTATTAAGGGTTCAGATAAAATGGTAACTCACTTTGGCGTATTCACCTCTATATCTCCCACATTAAAACCATTGGAGACCAATCACTCCCATGAGATTATCATACGTCATCATCCATTAATATATTAAGAAGTAAAAAAAACAACTATGAATCTAATTCTTACTATAACCTGGATACATATGATTCCTTCATAAGGCCCAAGATCCATATCAAACACCCCATAAGGTATTTCACAATTCATAAGTCTAGCATCAATATGTTAAGAGGATGATCACTTGTTATCCCTTATTTCTCACGCTGAGTACTGAACACAAGAGATTAGTGATTTGAAATTATCATACCATTCACAAATTGAATCTTCACCAACCAAGGAAACATTTTTATTTATTCATTTCTTAGTGGTATGATATGATTACCCCCATAAAAGGGAATCAACCGTTTGGTATGTCTTGAGGGAATGAACGAACAATGATAACATTGATTCCAACTATAATCATGATATCTAGGACACTATCCCATGTATGAAGCTCAATAATCAGTTCTTAATTTCTCTAATATATGTAATTTCCCCTTGACATTAAACAACATAGGATCAATAAAATATGTGTTTTTTATTAATGTTAGAATCATGATACATTGGATTCCTCATAAACGTTCAATCCCATCTTCAAAATTTTAATTTCCTCGTATGATTGATGTAAAATTTAGAGTAACTATATATATAGATTAATTATATAATAATATACCCATTAATGGGAAACCAATGAAGAAAAATTGATACATGTAGATGTGCTCATTAATAGAACTCCCATTTTACACATTGAATGATTCAACACTGGAACTTTTTGGGGTAATTGATGTTGTATCTAGATTAGGAATATATTAATTAACATATCATGAACCTATAAGAGAGTTTGGGTGTAGTAAATATTACCCCCTAAAAGGATATGATGATCTCAACCTCCCATCCTCTCAACCAATGTGAGTTCATAATCATTGTTGGGTCTAAATCCCCAATTGACTGCCTACCGTGGGAAGGAAGATCTATAATTAGTTATGGATTTGGGGACCATTGAGAGTTTCTATTAAAAATGAACATGGTGTAACATACAATAATGATTGAAAAATAAATTAAACCCCCCACAATAAAAAATCTAGCGAAATAGCATGTTGTATCTTCCCCTGTAACAATGGTGAAAGGGCCATTACTATGCACCTTATTTGACACACTCAGGGTATATTTTTTAATTTTTTACCTGGAGATTTTTGAACCATTATGAAATAATTATATATCATTTAATTGTTCTATTAAATTTGAAAATACATGTATTTCACTATATATAAACCAAAATCATATTTATCTTTATAAACACATAATAAGTATAATCTATTACTATTTACATATTAAAGAAGTTTATTTAAGCATAATGAATAATAAGTTATTCCCTATGGATTTCATATTATTTCATTATAATTTATTGTGAAAATAATTTTCATACCATAAAGTTCTTTTTTCAAAATATTAAGATAAAAATGATTTAGAAATTATGAAATATAGACCATTCAATCAACATTATGAAATGAAATTATTCACTGTGTATTGGAATTCATTGAAATTTTATGTGACAGGTGGAATAGTAGTTATATCCTCCCATAATGAAATTTTATATCTCTTTAGATAACTAATATTGGGTAATTTGAGAATGCTTTCTTTTTATGTTTGATGTCATTCCATATGTGCTTTAAGAAAAGTTAAATATGTATGGAATTATTAAATCCATTAATAACATGTTCAAATATTGTTATCATGGAATATATTCATTGAAATAATAATCATGTATTATTTTAGGCTCTTATATTCATTGTGTATTTCATAAATCATTTTATTTATTCATTCCATAATGTAAACTTTCTTGGCACATGGGCTTGATAGAATGTGTAAGATGTCTGACATTATGGTTCCCCCTCAATACGTGTTCAATTGTTGATATCCCAGAACCTATTCACTATTATTTTATAAATTTATTTTTTTATTCTCATAATTTCATTTTCAAAGGATTAATTAAGATTATTTTTTCATTCCATAATTTTTTATTTATAATTGGTTTTGTCGCATGCTCCCCCATACTAAGCGTACAAGTTCACCTATTTATGTTTTTTTTCATTTTACATAGTAAACCAAGAAAAGTACTATAATAAAAAAGATATTTATAAGAGTGTAATATTGGTTTTCTTATTTACAGTTGATTTAATTTTTGTTTCAATATACTTTAAATCTCATTAATATTAATTTTTTATTACACTACCTAATTGTTCTATCCTCTTTACTGTGATCTAGGTACCAATGTAATAGATCAAAAGTGGGTTATATGTTATTAGATTTTGGGGTTTTACTATAATTAATGAATAATATCACCAAGAATTTATAAAAATTAGGTTTTTTTGGTATCATGAGTTCATTCCCCTGATATATATATATATTAGAGTATAACTAGTCAATCATAACACCAATTACAAAATGTCCTTTTGAAAATGAAAACGGAATACATGAATGGTATTTTCAAATAAAATTCAAACAATATTTTAAATGATGATGTTTTGGTTCACATAATAATGTGGAGTGGAATGAAAAACATATAAAAGTGAAAGGGAAAACCGTTTTTATTTTATAAAACAAAATTTTACGTTAGAAACCATATAATCCTAGGAGTTATTAAATATCATATTAATAAAAGTATAATTTTCATATATTTATATGAAAAAATCATAAAATATTATCATGGTATATTCATAGAAGAAATATGTATAAGATAAAACATTATAACTTAAGAATGATTACTTGAGTTACTGAAAATCCTTAATACTTGAAAAATAATGGTATCAATAGCCACTTGAGTGTGGGAACATGATTTGGTCATTAAGTCCCATAAAATACAAATATTATGATAAAAATATATTTCTGTGTATTGAATTCACCACACAGCGAAAATAGGGCAAATAACAAGTAACATGACAAAAAGAATAAAAATTGAGACAAAGATAAATCTTGAGGCTTGAGTAACACATTAATTAAAACCAAATGAAAATAATTCATGAAATTGAAAATAAAATGTATATATCTAAATGTAATTCATGATATTATATCATTAATAGGTATTATATAGACCACATTATTTAAATCAGGTGAATAAATAGAACACATGTCTGAATAAAGTGAAATTGAGAAGAAAAAGCATACCTTGTCTTGATCCATTTTTCAATAACACTGCACTTATTGAATAATTTAATAGTTCACATTGAATTCATACCCAATAATTTTATTAATAACTATAAAAATATATACTCTTCATTAACATTCATTCTATACAGATACATATATATATATATATATTGTTCATTATCTATTTTCGAAACTGTGTTTATGTAATCAATATTTCACTGGGTTAATATAAAAAATGCAGTTTTCATTTATATTATTTTTCCATTTTACAGAACAATTATTAAAAATAATATATTTTAATATATACTCTATGGTATTTTATATATCTATAATTTTATTCCATTTCATTTTCTATGAACCAAGAAAATGAAATAGATGATGATTCTGTTTTGGTTATTTTTAACCGCTGAAATGTGGTTTCGTAATTAATGAGAAAAATTATGGTATAAATATAACATAACCAAAAAATGAAACATTATTTACATATTTATATCGTATGACACTATTACATAAGTTATCATTGTAATCCTTGCCAAAATATTACAATATTGATCGAGTTTGTGGTTAAATAAACCCAAACATTACATAACAAGATTAATGAATGAATATGAGATATTTTAGTTCCCATATCAATATAACATATTATGATTGATCAAATATTCAATTTTATAATATGATATATCATAATGTGAAATAAGTATAAAGATAATATAATTTATATTATGTCTATGCATGGAATAAGACATCATTTTCATGTTAATTAGCTTATTTTAAAATTTTAAATTAATGATAATCATTTGGTGATAATATCATTAATAAGTTATATACTCTAAAAGACCTAATGATATCATAAAATACATATTTATCAATTAATAACCTACTTTGATCAATATTTTTATGTCAGTGATGGAAAACGGAACACGTAGTGTTGTGGAGGTGGTGGCACCCACAACACATTAATGAAAATTATTTTTTATTAATGAATGAGGTATGTGAATAAATAAATAATAATTTCCCTAATAAATAATTTATAAAGTAAATATGTCATACTAATATCATTGCACTTGTGTGGTTAGTTTGAACATGAGGGATGATAATAAATAAGAAAAACTATGCACATGATAGTATTCACATCAGGGACTGGATTTTCCCATGGAAGAATAATTAATAATGGAGTCCCTATGAAATATAATTTGGAACAAAATATTTTTAACGTTGTAGAGGGTTACAAAGGTAGAAAAATAACCGAGTTTTATGTAAAAATTAGGATGGAAGTTATGTCTTGAAGTGGTGAAGATGTTTACCTTTTATAAGTAAATAAATGATATGTTTTGGTAGTAATCCATACATTTATAATAATGTAAGGTTCCTATTAAAATAGGGTAAAGATGATTGATCAAGGGGAAAAACGAGAAGATAATAGGACCCATATTCATGTAGAATCAATGTATGTTTCAAGGAGTATGGGCACAGATCTTGTTTAGAATAGTACCATATTTTTTAGGGAAAATGAATTATTCCATCTATATAATCCTCACAATCATATCACATGATATTGATTGTGGAAATTAGAGTCATATAGCCCAATTATTAAATTTTTTTATGTTTTCAAATACACTTAGAATCCTTATTTCTCTGATTTCTATATTACCACACCTATAATATTTATCAAGAATGAAGGATTTACACATGTTTTAGTAATCAAGGATTCTTTTCATGAGATAAATAACCTAAGAAAATATTCCATTATCATTTGATTTTTGATTCTTAATGGGATGAATATGGAAAAATAATTTTAAATTACCAAAGAAATTATGGTGTCATGGGGATTTGAGGAATGAAGGATGACGTCCATGGGAAATATTATTTTCGTATAGTCTTCCAACTAATGACCACGAGTAGAATACTTGGAGATTCAGATCTATCCCTGTGAATCCAATAATCCATATGATCCAAGAGTAGTTCTAGAATTTTGATCTCAATAATGTTTGTAACATCAACACAAAGATATGGATCAATATTTTTTTGGCTCAAATAGTTTTATTGGCTCCCTAAAATTCATTGGGAGAAAGAATACATAGTTGGTAACCCAATTATAGTTCATTGGAAATTTGAAAACCGAAGTTTCAAGAACTTTTATTTATTCCATTTTGATGTTGACATGGATTCCTCATTAGTTAAAGTGGTTTTCCTATTAAACATGGATGAGAGACTCACTATGAAAATCCTATATAAGTGAATGAGTATATTATTAAAGATTGAAATAACTTTGGTCGTCTCCAAGGCAAGTGAAACATATCTAAATTATATAATTCATGCAAATAAAATGGTAAACATAATTCAATTTTTAGAAGTCTTATTGAAAAATGATATGGGAGGATTATTCGTACCTATATTTATAATGTTATTTAAATCCCTCCCAGAATGATGAGGTATGTCCAAGAATCTGTGGTCCTTGATGGTACCTCATAGCCCCCCGGGATCATTCCTCCAACGTCTTAGAGTAATCTAACTCACCCTTTTAGAGATGGTTATGTTCCTCGAAAATGATAAGGTATATATTATTGGAATTATGGATGTTAAATATATTTCAAAAATCCTTGAAAATATAATTGTTTAGTATCCCTCATTTGGAATATGTGTTATAAGGAACTTGTAATTTGATGAAACCAGTGGATGTGGATACTCACAATATAATCATATAACTTAATAATGGCCCAATTGTTATGGTTTCTACAACATTATGAATTCATCTT
The DNA here is from genome assembly GCA_963277665.1 of Viscum album. Lineage (NCBI taxonomy): Eukaryota > Viridiplantae > Streptophyta > Magnoliopsida > Santalales > Viscaceae > Viscum > Viscum album. The sequence goes on from OY728159.1 coordinate 1,631,191,881, forward strand.
TGTGTGTATAAGAGGACACATAGGAGAAAAACAATGAGTTTTTAAATGACTCTCTTATCATCCAAATACATAAATGTAGAATAATATGAGGGGTTTTGGAATCCACAACATTGGGAAGGAATATTCTTGAGAGAACATTTGTGGTACAGAAGACCATATTCATGAATATTTTAGCACTCCAAATTTTATCAGGTTGTGAACCTGGTCTCTTATGAAGAGAGTGATAACCCATTCAAAAAAGTTCACTCATGAAAAGATACCAAGTGAATAATACATGAGGATGCACATATAAAACATGAGCATTCTCCCAACATATTCAATGCCATTAGTGGGAGGCCTTGCAATTATGATACTGAGGTACTTCACTCCACTAATGATTTCACCAATGAGAGAATTACGTCAGAGGATAGTAGTGAATTACCATGGTTAACCATTCCATTATAAAAAATGAATTTGATAGAAAACAAATGTATATATGATATATCATGAGGGGTCTCAAAATAGATGGAGAAAAGACCTCAATAAATGATGTTATTTTGTTCTTATTGTCATGAAATTTAGTAATCTGTCCCCTTAAAATACTTTGGTCACTTCAGTATTGACGAAACAACCTAATCTATTTTTTCTCTATGAACTAAAATTGAATATTAGAAACAAGAAATACATTAAATGGGAATCCCTTGGCTAATAATTTGTCACATATAATTTCTATTAATGTGATGTGTAAAATATATTATTTCTAAGGCATGATAGTGTTTGTATTCACCCTTCTTATAAATTCCTTAAATCTGTATTTGTCTCTATTGGATTGAAGAGTAATACACTATCCTCATTATCGTTTATGACTCTCTCAACACATACAGAAATGAATGAGTCATTTTCAGAGTTCAGGTAGTGATATCTGACAAGATTTGTTAGATATGAGATATTTTATGTGATTTTAACATCATCCTATAGTCTGGGGTAATAACCAAATCTCACTTCCATAGGTTATTGGATTCCAAATTTTAGTTCTGTATATTTAAATGAAATATAGGTTAAGTTCATATCATTATATTTTATTTCATAAGGTGGAGATACACTACAAATTGGTGTTAGTATATTAAAAAATATATTTTCATTGACTAGTTTGATGATAAGAATGATGCTATCAATGTATCTGGCCTCAATAATTCCAAACACTATTATAATCATAATTAAATTGAGGTTGAAAAATGCACTAGACAAATACTCTCATCTCACCCATCATTCATGTTTGAAAATAGATTTCTAGTTGGGCCTTGATACAGATAATTCATCCCCAATTTCTTTAAAATAGACCCCCCTGGTATCCCCCTATGATATTATCCACCATATTAAAAAATATTAAATTTATGGTAATATAATGGAGCTAGGTCTCATTATCTAAAATTGCTGATGACATAATGTATGCTAGTCAATACATCAAATAATTAAAATAAAAAAAAATAAAAACTAAGATGTTCCATCACTATTTGAAATTCATGAAATTTCTATACTTGGTCACATTCATTCTCTCGAGGATAATTTCGCTCAAATTGAATAGAATATCAGATGGATATATGAAGGAGATAGAACCCTCAATCTCTTCCACTACCTACAGTGGGAAATGATGTCTAAGAGAGGGTTCATCACCCTCAATATTAATCAGTTGTTGTTCACACACATAAAATGAGATTTCCAATGCTATGAATAACTATTTTGATGAAATGTACTCAAATAAAGGGGATGATAAAAAAAATTAATTTTTCAACATCACCCAATGTATTTAATTCCATAAAAACATAAGTCTTACTAAATCCTTTGATGAGAAGAAATCAAGGTATCCCTTTTCTCCTTGATCATTGTTAGTGTTGAATGACTTGAGAGATTTAGCAATAATTTCCTTATATTCAATTGGGAAATTCTTCATGATGAGGTTACTAATGATGTGAAGGAGTCCATCACCCTTGATACCATTCATTATGATGTAAAATCAATCTTCGTTTCACTACACCCTGGGTTAGAATTTTTTTTTACATTAGTGACATTAGGCTAGATTCTGTTGGGAAAAATATTCCATAAGTCTTGGAAAAAATAAATTCTATGAAGTTAATATATATTTCTATGGGCCTCATAACCTAATATTAGTTTTGTTTTTTCCTAAGAAAGAACATCAAGAATTTCATTTCACATCCTTATAATATTTCAATATCACGAAGTTAATTGTGGAATATGGAAACCATACCTTTTAAATTTTCATTTCCAAGGCCCTTGAAACAAGTCAATGGAGCTTCATTGCTAACATTATTGGAAATCATGGTATCTTAAATACCTTCATCAAAATTTTCAAAACCCTTCTCAAAATATCAAATCTATCTATCCTTATCCATTGGTCCTCTAGAGTCTTACTTCATTATAGATGGGATGTTAGGAAAGGGGATTCCCTTTATAGTATTCTCATTATTCTAAATTATTACTACTGGATATTATCTCCAAATGACCATGTAAAGGATGGTCTCTATAAGTAAATGAATTCAATAATATGTCCATTTATCCCATAACTCCTACATTAATAAGATAACATCAACCTATTTCGGTTGGATGATAGAAATGAAAATATTTTAAGTCAATGATAATTTATGAAATATGTGGAAGTGGCTAGCCAAGTTATTATTTGGAACTAATTTTCTTTTATATTTGTGAATGGAGTCCCTATTTTCAAATAAAACAATGTTTTTAGTGCTTATGAAGTGATGATAATATCGCTTATTCATTATATGATAAATTTCCATTGGTTTTGGGTAAATTTAAAATTTATTACCTATAAAACATATAATCCAGGTACACAACGCATATAAAAACATTTATGGGGAACACAATGTCTCAATTAAGGATAATTTATCTGGTAAACATCGTAATAACCTCCAAAATTTTCTATGGATTTGAAATTTATTGATGGCCAAAAAAATATATTAATGATCATCAAAAATTGATCATAAACATCGAATTGATTGGTTCAATACATAAATGAAATTTTATCATTGTGGATGATAAATAATGTATCAAATGAAAAATCATGAGGGGCCATATCATTAATGATATGTTGATTTATAATGATCCACAACACAAAACATTCACATGAAATATTCTTAAATATGTTAAAAACTCCATGATGTTTTTATTTGGTAGATTCACTCAAAAAAAGTAGAATGGACACTCCTCCTATATATCACAGTTTATTTGATCACTGATCAAACATTCATACAATAACCACATTAAATTCTATAAATGGGTGATTTTCATGAAATCCAATCTAAATTGTTGGAGCATGCCATGGATGACCAAACCAATACACGAGGATGTGGAACCCCTCACTTCATGAAACACAACCATGTTCCTAAAGATACATTTAAATATTACTAATATTAATTTCTATGTCCCACCACTCAATATTTTTGGAAATTTGGATGTTTCATTATGTTCATAGGGACACCTTATCCAGAAACCAAACATCATATCCGTGTTTAATTTTAGAAATTTTTTTAACTTCAAATGTGAAGGAACTATCATTATACCCTCATATATGTTATACATTAGCAATCACTTCACCCTACCATTGACAATAATATAGATCTAGATGATACATAGAAGTAGGCTTCCTCCTTAAATCTAGATATAAAGAGTAGGCATGAATATTTCATCAACCTACAAAATCATTATAATTTCTCAGGAGAGGATAAAACCATATATTTTTCACATTCATGTTCACTTGTTTGATATGGGATTTTATCCAAAAAAAATTAGGATTTTTTAATAATTAAATATTTTAAGGCTTGATAGATTCCATCAATGATGATAACCATAAAAAAATGATCCAATTTATTCTACTTACAACACTAGATACATCTATTTCTGATGAATTTATTTAACGAGATGGAAATGATTTTCAAAACCATACTACCTTCGAGAAAATTAGGATCACTTCCATTAACAGGGAGGACATTGATGCCACTAAAGTCCAATAATTTAAAATGAAAAATTATTTTTCTGAACTTATTTTCATGAGACTATTTGGTGTTCCTAGCATGGGAAAGAAAATTCTTATTATGAATTCTATTAGATGGATCCCTATGATCTCATGATGACACCAAGAGAATTTGTATGGGGCCACCGTAGGAGAACATATATCAATAGGGTGTAGTGGTGTTTTCTACACCAATCAGATCTTTTTTAATGTCTTATTATATCATTTAATTACAAATAGACGTTCCACTGCTATTTAATTGTGGGTGATGATCATGTATAATAAGTATATTGGTCACCATCATTGGAATCTCACTTAGATGGAATATGACACAACTGTGGTCTTGAAATTACGTGAGGAATAATCCAGGTATGTTCCATGGATTTTTTTTGTCTTTGATGGAATTCCTCTACCCCACGGATCATGTAATATGTAATATCACACATTCTTATAGGGAATCCAATCATCATGTTTATTCCTTTCATGAAGATAAACTGTGGATGAAAGCTCAAAATGTCCCTTTGTGAACCTAAAAATCATCTCACACTTTATAGATTTAGATGAGTGTGTTTTTTCACATATTCTCCTTGTTAATCCCCCTTTATAATGTAACTTTATTTAATTTTAAATAATAATTTTTATGTATGACCTCTCCTACCAGCTGAACAATCTGTTTTTAAGGTTACTATTCATGTTTCAACGTTTGAAAAATAGTAAATAGTTTAGTATAAATATTTCATACTCCATCCAAGCATAAAATATAAATTAAAGTAATCTTTCTTAAATTTAGTAATACTTTTATAATAGGATAAAAAAAATTATCCCCTTTTACTTTTATTTTTATAATTAATTTTTATCCACAATAATTAATTTTAATGACAATGATTAATGTTGTCATTTTTACCTAATTTGATAAATATAATTATTAATTTAATTTTAATGTTATCATATAAAATTTTAAAATGTTTTAAAAGATATTTTAAAAACAAATACACTTTATTGGGAAAAATCTATTTTTAGTTAAATAGCGTTCTCTTTCATGAAATTTATATATATGAAAAAAATTTCAGGGATAATGATTTTGAATACATATATTGATTTAAAAATGAATTAGAAAAAATATATGACTCTTAAATGGAAATCCAAACCAAATATGTTTTTGGAAATACTAGATTCAATGAAAAGAATGAAAAATATTCTTATATAAAATAAACAATTTTATTAGGCATAAAAAGGTATTCCATAAGATTTCTATGTTCAATGAATATTTTAAAATGAATATATTTATTTCAAAAATCCATAAGTGACTTTTTAATAAATTTTTTTAAAAAATTATACGCCATTCATATAAAATTATAATTTAATAAGAATTTCACATTTCAAGGAAACTTTCTTTTTCATATAGAAACAAATATTTTCAATAAAAAGATAAACACAAATTCTATGATAATATTGATATTGGAAATTAAAAATAATATTCAATTTTATTAATTTCAAATTGAAAATCATATAAATTCAGATTTTTAATAAAATAATAATATATTATAATTTTTTTGTTGCATGATATTTTAAAATATTACCTATTAGTATTCATATGTTCCACCATTTACTAACTAAATTGGTGTCACCTGATTAATAATATCGATCGAAATTTATCACTAATCATTTGTTTCTTGAAATATTATTACATAACATATAAAAGGGTAATTTTCTGAATAATAAATTTCTAAACAATAAATTATGTAGTTTTCATGTTTGGCATCCGAATTAGATTTAATTCATTTTAAATATATCCTTTATATTCGTTATATATAGATTTTTATATCATAAATTAGTTTCTCTTATTTATTACAATTTATTCAATGGCTAGGTGTTTAATGATCATAATGGAACATTTTAGTTTTTCTAAATATATTATAGTTTAAATAATAATTAGTTCCACACATGTAGAAATCATTGGAAAATCAATGGGTTGTTCTCGGTCAGAGGACAGGGAGATGCTGTAGGAGGTGGGTGTCTTAGGTAGGAAAATTGACTTTTTTGGATGGTTAGGTTCTGCATCATAGAAGCATTGAGTAGAGATGGTTTGGTATAATGAAGTTGTCATCAGGAGGGGTGAGGTTGATATCAGTTGGACATCATTGGTGGAAAATTGATGACTTCAAGATTTATCGATGGCTTCGGGAGGTGGGGGGTGATCTTGTCCATCCATGGATGAAGGCAGATGTGTGTCATTTATTAGATGGCTCGAATGTGGTAACTGTAATGGCCCAGACCTCTCCAGTACATTACTTTATGAAAATGTGGTGTTAGGGGTGTTCAGAAATGTCAAGGTGTCTTTGGGGTGCATTTGGGTGGAATTTTAAGGAAGACTAAAGGGCAGTAGCTTTCGCACGGTTAGCACATAGTTTGCCTAAACCGTGTGGCCAAACCGTGCAAGGTTGGTGTTGGAGGCAGTGGCTAACGCACGGTTAGTGCACGGTTTGTCTAACCAAGTGGAATAACTGTGCATGTAGTGTTTGGAAAGGGAGAAGCAAACACACAGTTAGCGCACAGTTTGTTAAACAGTGCAGACTAACCATGCGAGCACTTAATATTAGATACTAAAATTGTGGATCTAAACTCTTTTGCCTCTAAATGGTTCGTTTAATCCTCTAAGAAGCCATAACTCAGGATTAACCTTCTTTGGATGTAGAAGAACCTCCCCCAAGTGCTTGTGACGCGATCCAGAGGCTTTTTCATGGAGATTCGAAGTCGTTTTCTTGAGGTATGTGATCTTTCTTGATCTTTCTTGCTTGTTTTCATAGATCTACTCCTCCTCCTCTCCCGGTTTATTATATATACTCCCTTTATGAGTAGATCTAAGAATGTATATGTCATATATGAAGAGATTTGGTCATGGTTGTGTTAGGATAGGATATCTAAAGACGATTTGTGGAGAATCGACCATGTTTCTTGAGCGTTCTTCGACTGTCGTGGGTTCATCAAAAAACATTGAGGTGGGGATTTTTCCATCATCTCTCCTTTCTGTGTATCATGCGACGTTGGTAAGCTTTTGATTCAGTTGGAATTGATGAATCCAATTGTTAATGAGGATAACCAATGGACATTTAAAGGAATAAAGGGTAGGGGTGTGATCGATATACTACTGTTCTGTTTTCCTGCTCTTCCTTGATTATTATGTTGTGAATTGTTTGGATGTATGCGTACTGAAAATAATTGGTTGCTTGTGGTCTCTCTCTATGAACTAATAAACTATTGTCTTCTATGATGATTAAATGGCTTTAATATGGAAATTTATTAATCATGTGAACTTGATGGATTAAATAGATGACCAGTAAACATGGAACCTTTACTAATCACCCTGGTTAACAAACAGAAAGAGGAAACAAATATGTGATGTGTTTGAACTTGGATGTTTCCCTTATTTGTTTGGCAATGGGTGTGTTTTTCTTTTTGATTTCTTATATGGTGATGTGGGTGAGGATGGGATCCCCTGTTGTGGCACGGTTGTCGGTCGTGACTCTGCTTGCATCATAAATTGGGGTTGAACCCTCTTTTGTAGTGAAAACTTTTCTGGATCATGGTGGTGGGGATGTATTATTGTATTTTTATGCCAGCTTTGGTTCCTATACTTGGAGGGATCTCACATTGATGTGAACTTACAAGAGAACTGTGTGGGAATGTTTAAATTGATGTTGGTTGTATCCTTTCCCCTAGGCTTGTGCTTATGCCTGCTAGTTGCCCAGTTGGGAAAAATTTATTAAATGGGGTCAATTGAACATGAAAACAATAAAGGAGTTAACTGGGATATTGGTTTTGGTATGAGTTATGACTAGGCTGTTCGTGCTTGGGTTAGGTGTGGAAGCCTAGGTTGGGATGATTTCTTGTTATATATATATATATATATATATGATTTTAGTTCTTGTGTTTCTTATTCGCGCCCCACCCATGTTGAGCACTTAGTGCTGAACACCCCCATTTCATGGGAGAAGGTGTTTTTCCCATCATTTGTATGAGTGGCAGGTTATTAGCACCTTTTCGGATCCCTTTCCCGAATAGCCCATGTATCTTCAGTTAGGTTGTGATGGCTTGAATTCCATTATTAGCCCTACAATATTCGGGCGGGGAAGTTGTGGTGGTTGGACCAGGTTTTTATGGGAAGGTTGTTTCCCACGTATCTTCAAGATGAGGCCCAGGTGTCTTTGAGAGTGACGGTAGATTTCTGGCCCAGGTGTCTTAGGGTGTGGCAGTTGTTGTTCTGGCCTAGGTGTCTGCGGGCATGGTTAAATGATATTTTTGTGGCCCAGGTGTTTGCGGGCGGGATGTGTGGTTGTGGCCCAGTTTTGTGCGGGCGGGTGTGGCAGTGGGACTGTGGAGAGAATGGAGAGATTGGTTCGATGCGTAGGATGTCTTAATTTACCAGTGGGAATGTGGTATAGGGTACTCAAACATCGATGTTCCGTTTCTATAAATTACTTGATTTGCGTTATTTGGGGAGTGTGCCTTGGTGAGGCATGGGTGGATAGTTTTCCTTGATAGGTGTTTTGGTTCTCTTTTCTCACAAGGAATTAGAATTACTCCCCACTTGTGCACGATAGTCTTTGGTTTTCCATAATAGGTATACTTGTATACTCACCGTACGTATATAAAACTGCATTCAGGTTTCCAGGAGGACATTGGGGATCATGTAGAGCCATATGAGCTCGGGCGTTGGGACCATTGCAGTTGATTTTTTCTTGCTTTTGGTACTTTACCCATCTAGAAACATAATATTTCTTGTCTTTTACTTTTTCATCATGCATATGGGAGTGGTTTTCTTGACATTACTTTTAGTTACAGTTTTGGCGCTGTTGGGTTTCATCATCTTATCTCCCAATCCTACTAAAGAAATGGGTAATGCCTTCCATTTTGTGTGTGATTCTATACACTTGGTGCTAGTCACCCCTCTAGGACCTATTGGAGGCGGGTTTTGGGGGTCATTATCTCTCCATCAAGTTGAATAAGGAAGGGTCTGTCAATATGATATCCCTTCAATCATCTTGGTGAAGGCGGGTCGTGACAGTAACATCTTCAACGGTTGAGTTTGGGTGGAATGATGGTCCATGGAGGGTGGGGATGAGTGATTAACAATGGGGATGCATCTCCCACAATGACGCTCATTCTATAATTGAATTTTGATGAAAAAAATTAAATAGATTTTGGTCCCTGAATAATGAATATCCATGGGTTTTAGAGTGATGTTATAATCTTTTATGGACTACTAGATCAATGAATGAGAGGGTATGCCTTCTAAAATCAGTACTATGAATTGTGTATCCTTGTACGAGGCATTTCTTGATCTGAAACAAAGAAAATGTTTGGATCTTGATAAAAATTTATCAATTCACTTGGGGAGGGACTATTCTATTGTTTCAGGTCTGCGTGTCCCTCTCGGTGATGTGCTAATGCCATGTGCCTCTAGGCCTATGGGTCTTGTAATAGTTCAACCTAAACTTAATTTGATATGTGATAATAAATATAAAAAATATAATCCTTCAGTCACGGAATAAAGGCAATAAAATATTATAATTTCATGGTGTTGAATTCTCTTCCCCCAGATAAATAAATAATTCTATTTCCCATTTAATAAAAAGAGCATTCTGATTCTTATATTAAAATCATAAAATCCTATACACATCTAGATGATCATGGATTTATTTATGGTGTAAAATGATATTTATCTATATGAAATGAATTTATATGTGATTTAAAAAGTGTTATAAAACATACCTAATTTCATAAATTATTCTACTGAGATCATTATCGCTAACAAATATCTTCCCACAAACAGTAGAATTGTTTTTATAATAATACTACCCTAGGAGTTTTTATTTATAATTTAATATCTATTAATTTATAAAAACATACCTAATATCATATTCTATGAAATCTTGAGTGAAAACAGACTATCTAATTCATTAGTATTAAAATATTGTCCTTTTAATTTTTGTCAAGGTTATGGGGGATTATCTACCTTTTAGAACATAGAGTAGGACATTATGTGACATAATGACCAATAATGTTGTAATTGGAGACATGATTTTTTATAGCATTTCACTTTCCCTTGAACCTGTGATCCAGATGGCATTCATCACTTGATCACTTGAAATAATCTATTTATCTCTTCTTTGGTATTTTTGGGACACATAAATTTTTTATATTGTGATTTATATTTTTTCATAGTTGGTTTGGTATAATCACAATATTTATCTCTCTATATCCCATTTTGATTGGTTGTTCACTGACGTAATCACTGCAATTTCTAATGTTCCCATTATTACATATAGTTCTAACAATTATTAAAACCAAAATTATTTAAATGATTCTAATCATTATAAGTGATTTATAATATATTTCCAATGAAAATTTTAACCTTATAATTTCTTACATTATAATACTATCATGTTAGCCTATAGTTTTTAAAACTCAACTAGTATCAGACTCAGTTCTACCTATATAACTCTTGGTTTAAAATATTTTCTTCATTGTTTAATCAAGTGTAAATGGAGTCTTTTTATATCATAATTATTTACCAAAAATATGAAATATACATCCCAAACTATTGTAGAATTTTTTAAAATATTCTAAACCAAATAATAATTAAAATATATTCTCAAAATATCCAACTTATCCTTCATAAACAAACATTTTTTATTCTTATAGATATATACCCAATAATGTATATACCCTAATAACATACTATAATTGTTATACAATTTCAAAAACTTATAAGAATCTCTATGAAATTTGTAGCACCCCAACCCCAGCTACCCGGAGCCGGTGCGTTACTTCGTAACATTGGCATGATCACAAAAGATAAAGCCTCGAAAGACCGATTAGTTTAGTAGCCTTGGAAACGCTAGATACATTCGCAAAAGTTACATTACATCATAAAGTGAAAAACTACAATAACAAAGTCTCAATAGTCCACACTCATATCCTCTTCTCACAATCCCTACAGGTCATTCATAAAATACTTCTTCACATCCTGGAAAATATTAAAACATTGAAAGGGGTGAGCTCAGATTTCAGTAAGGATAACAATATTGCGGAAGCTTTCATAAATAAACATAAAAATTTAAGGCAATGTATAACTAAAACAAAAGACTTTTAAACTTGAACATCAACATAATATGGAAAAAGTAAAATGAGATAATGCCATTCACTTCTTCACATGGATATTCTACTGGTCGAATAATCACATGAAATATCAATAACCACTTTCATAATGAGGGAATGTATAATTCCAGACATTCTGAAACATTTTGTCAAGGCCTCGGCCAAGACGTCTAAAATGATTAAGGCCTCGGCCAGAACCCTAAATCAAATTCGGAAAGGGCCTTGGCCAATTCCACGTCTAGTTGTCCCATGAGACCTACCGATGCATCGAGGAGCTATAGCGGGCTCCACCCGTCACTTATTAAGTCCAATACATTCCTCATATGAATAGGTTTAAACATATCATAAACCATAACATAATCGTATAACATAAAACATGCATAAAGGAAACATAACATTTCCACATTTCAATCACAAGATATCAATACAACACATTGATATAATAAAAATTCTTTCAAAACCATTTTCATTACCAAAATAAAAGAAAGTTAATAGTTTGTATTTATTTTTCATCAAAAAAATGATGTCTTGTAGAGGAAGCTGCAAATAAAATAATGGTCACGGCGGTGGAGAAGTAGTTGTCGCCGCATATGTACGGAATGAAAAACATTCCCTTTTTGTCATTTAGTAAAGCGCTTCGTACAAAAAGATTCCTTTTGAATAAATGTATAAAGTCAAAGGGGTTTATACACTGTACAAAAGAAATTTGTGTATAAAACAAAATATGCCTCAATGATTGAGACGAAGTCCCTTAAAAAGATCATTTTTAAATAAAATATATCTATTATGTGTATTCACTATATGTACACATAAAGAAAGTATAAATACAATATACGACATAATAATATCATGACATAATTTGAAAGTAGTAGATTAACCCAAAGAATTGAAGTTGGGTTATGAAATTCCCTTACCTCGTGTCTGACTTGACTCAACCGTTCTTTAACCTCCTGAATAATAAACTAGAGTTAATATATAACTTATTAAGAACCATTTTCAATTTCATTATCCTTATTATATCACTTATTACAATGATATGAACATTATGTAATTATTTAAGTTAATAACGGTCGTTTTGTCGATCTTTGGTACTTGAGTCAACAATAAACTTCTTATAATTACAATTTTTTATGTGGTAGAATATCCATTATCTCCAGAATTATATTCATTATTTAGATGTCATATATATCTTATATATCCAGTATATACATTCATTTATAATATTACGTAACATTTAGGGGTAAGAAATGAAATGCACCATTCATGGAGACGGTAAGCCGTACGTACGCATCAACGCTACTTTCATTTCAATTTCATATTTAATGAAACGAAATCATAATGATATAAATGTATAATATAATTCCAGTATAATATAGTGTATAATACCATATTCTCCATCCTTTATACATCCCACATATGGCATTAACGATTCAAATCACTTTGAGGGGGTGGTAGTCCGCACTTCCTAAAATGAAATTATCGCATTTTACCCACAATGAAAATCATAAAGTATGCCATAAATGAGAAATACAGAAGCATAAGTAAAAAATAAACATATTATATATCATATATAAAAATAGTGACATCTTAATGTCTACCTTTAAAGGTGTTATATGATTGTTGAACAATCATCGTTTTGTGAGGCAGAAATTCGCCATCCACAGAAACTGTATGTTCTTTAACCATTAGATGTAGGTGTGTGTAAGTGTAGCTAGAATCCTTATTATAACAACATCCTAGTATATTTATGATACTGGTGTTGTTACAAAAGAAATGAATAAAAAGAGTTTAGGGGGTTGGAGAAAAAAATAAAACAAAACAACATTAGAGAAGACATTACCTCAAAATCGGGTAACTGTTTTTGATTTGAGCCAAAGGCTTCTTTGGGAAGAGTTATGCCCAATGTGAGGCTTCTATGAGTAATAGGGGGAAGTTGGGAGAGTATTTGGGCAGAGGGTGGCCAAAACAAATGTTCTGAAATTGTGAATGAGGTGGTAGAGGTGGGGGCCATTTATAAGAGGAGAGGAGGGGCTCTTTTGGAAAGATTGAAATGTTACATTATTATACAATGCTTTTCGGATTCTAAAGGTCCCAAACTTATATAATTTGTGGATAAGGTGATAAGGGTTCGAAATCAACCCATACAATAGTCTTTGGACAATTTTAAGCCTTGTATTGTACATTATCATTTCATTTTATTAAAATCATTAAATAATGAGGTCATCGCTGCATCATAATGATGTCATAAATAATAAAATTTATTTAATGTCTAAAAATTATAAAAAAAATACTATGATGTAGGAAATCTTTTTATATTTCCAATGACTATTTATAGTCAAAAATATGACTTGTATAACCCCATGTAAAAATTGTTTTAGTAAAACATATCATGTTTGTGTCATTTTTTACTTTAACATTAAATAAAAGGTATTTATGTCATTTTCCAACTAAAGTGGATCCATGGGGTCCCCAAGTTGACCCATGGATTGTCTTGGTCGGCCATGACTCATCCAATAGGAGTAGGACAAGTGTCAATCCCATCTCATATTATTAAAACATTATTTTTACCTTAAACTACACTAATTACCTCTAATCGCGATTAAGAACTTAAAAGTTACTATTCACCAAAAAATTATTTTGATCTCATTGAACCAAATTTTACTTATTAATGACAACCATGTATGTCGGATTTTTGAAAATCAAATCACAGAAGTGGTAATATTTCATTTAAACGAAAAATCAGTTATTTAACTACCACTTAGTGGTTTCACTATTCATCAAAAATTGAAGTTTTTCAGAACAATGCTAAAATTTCACCCTAAGCTATAATTGATATTCCGAATTCAAAAATGATATCTATTTTAAAAAATTACAAACATAGAAGTTGCATTAATTAATTTTATAATTAATTCCCGCTGTCACAACAAATAGCGTGTTTTTAAGAAACAATTTATATCAAAAGATTGGCAATTGTTTATGTCCAATTTCAATGTAAATTAATTCTAATGACCACCATTGGATAAAATGGTAAAAATATATTCTAATTATACTTTAAAACCACTAAATAGTATAATTTATCACTATAAATTATTTTTATTAAAGAAGTTGTTTTTCAGTACTTTTCACTATTCATAAAAAATTAGATGTTCTCAGAAAAATACAAAAAATTCAACAGAGGCTAATTTCGAAAATCCGAATCCAAAAATGTAGTCCATTTTGAAATATAAAATTTCTATAATTTCAAAAAGTGGTTATTACTATTCATAACGGCTACTTTGATTAGTCGCGGTGTTTTAGAACTCGAAGTTGCGTACAATGCAAGCTATTGCATTATTGAATGAGAAGCGTATCATGGAAGCTCGGGGTGTTACATTTTCCCCTCCTTCAATAAATTGCGTCCTCGCAATTTGAAAATTTTCTTTGAAAATAAAAGGTTGAAAATACAAAATACCTTTGTGGAAAACCCATATCGGAAATAAGGTTAATAAATATATAACATTAAAAGAAAGCAAGATAAGTACAAAGGACACCCGATATAGCCCATTCTAGGATTCTATGAAAATATGGATATGGAGGAGAAAAAAACCATCAAGGTCTGATGGAGAGTTATAGAAAAAAAGATTAGGAGAATGTTTAACTACAAGAAAATCACAAACTTGTGATTGGTTAAACGGTCATTGAATCCCCAGTTGGAAAAGTTAACCGACAACATTTTTGTTTTATGTTACCTTTTATAATGTTGAGGAATTTATTTAGGAGATTTACTAAGAACGTAAGGGAATATACATACTTGTTATGTATACTTTCATTCGTTAATAAATTTTTACCACAAACCCAACTTTTACTCCAAATGGTAACGGAACTCAAAAATATTCTATTTATCCTAATTGTATAAGGTTCCAAATGTTAACACATACCATTTAGATTAGTAAAATTATTTTGTAATAACCAGGGACTTCCTGTAGGCTAGTGGTAGGAAATAAAGGCATGTCTCACTATGATTGTGGGTTCGATTCCTGCAGCTTTGTCCGACGCGACGGGTTATTCCCCACCCTGCAGGTTGTCCTTTTCCTAAAACTATAGTATCATAATATTCCAAAAATAATCTTCATAAATTTTTTAACCTTAAACAATACTATCTAAAGATCAACTTAATCCACTCCAACCTTTATAGTTATCCAAAATACCTCTGTCCAGACTTTCCCTAAAAGGTCTCTTAATTCAAAAATCAATTTATCAGATTTCCCAAACAAAGTAAAGTTTCTCTTATTGTCACATACTAAAAATATAATTACCTTCATCATATTAAAACATTACTGAAATCAACAAGTACTGCAGTACAATCCTTATATATATATCACATTATTCTAATAACCATAATATAATCTATGAGTCCAAAAGCACCAATACATTAGTTATTCTGCTTCAACTGTAGTAATAGCATAAGATTGTCCTTGATCCCTTGGCCTTTTCTGAGGTAAGTTTCTCTGACGCTTAGGACATTCATTTGCATAATGACCCATTTCTCTACAATTGTAGCATTCAACATTGATAGCCTCTTTCTTTCCCTTGAAATCACACGCCTGGTGACCTTTTTCCCCACATTTATAACAAACTCCCATTCCTTTTAGGCAAGTACCATGGTGATTCTTCCCACAATTATAACATAATGGAAAATACTTCTTTCCCCTTTTCCCTTTATCTGTCTCTTGTTCCACCGTTCTCTTATTCTCTTACATTACTTTGTTGTCATAAGACTTAGAGAATTCCTTTTCTGTCTTGAGAGCACATGAGACAATATCTTCGTATGTTGAGAACGATTGTGATACTAAATATCGACGGAAAAATGGTTTTAACCCATCAAAGAAACAATCAATCTTACCTCTTGGGTTACGTATATAATCTTCAGCATACCTCGCTAACCTTGTAATGTTGGCCTCATACTTTGCGACATTCTCATCCTCCTTCTGCCTAAGACTCAGAAATTTCCTTTCCATATCCGCTCGATGGTCTCGAGGAATGTATTTTTCTAAGAAAAGCTCTTTGAACTCCTGCCATTCCATGTTTTTTAATTCATCATCTTCCTTTGTGTTTTGAATTAGTGACCACCATTGATCGGCATCTCTAGTGAGGTGGTAAACTGCCATGACAACTTTCTCTCTTTCACTACTCCCCAATGCATGGAATATTTTCTCTAAGGAATTTATCCATTGCTCAGCTACTATAGGATTTGTACTCCCATTGAAGGTTGGTGGTTGTTGCCTCATGAAACGGTCTAGCATTGATCCTCCACGTTGCGGATCAGGGTGCTCCATACGAGTGAGGTTGTTATTCATAACCTGCGTGAGTTGTCCCAGTACGGTGAGAAGCTGATCATCACCAGTTGTATCACTAGCTCCACCATAATTATCTTGAGCAGGAGGGCAATCCCTATACGGAGTGTGTGCATTTATACGGTTTCCATTCCTTCCACTAGGCTCCATTTCTAAATAATGGCATAAACTAGATTAGTTTATGAATCAAAATACATAATTTCATACTTCTAAAACACTTAACATAAATTAAACTAATTATGGATATAATCCATAATTATAAAAATGTTTTCTTTGAGGAAGTATATACTCGTAACCCTTCATAGTGGTTTGTAAAGAAAATGGGAATTATCCTAAGCATATCCCCCGGGAGTGTCGTAACCAAGAGTGCACCAAGGCCCGTTGTCGTGCACCAGTTCCCGTTTGAGTCTAGCTCAAAGTGGTGTTTTCAGGTTTTACCCCTAGGTACATCTGTGCCAGAGCCACCTCTACCTGCTCGTATCAAGATTGGGATGTATTACTCGAAAAACTCACAAAATCTCTACAATACCAAAATTTTAGGAAGTTCTTCTATACTAATCCTCAAAGTTCATCTTAGGTCTACGTTCTCTAATTAGAGTTTGTCTAAATCTAGCTTCCATGGTTTGTACTAAACTTCCTCTGATACCAACTGTAGCGCCCCGACCCCAGCTACCCGGAGCCGGTTCGTTACGTCGTAACATTGGCATGATCACAAAAGATCAAGTCTCGAAAGACTGATTAGTTCAATAGCCTTGGAATCACTAGATACATTGGCAAACATTACATTACATCATAAAGTGAAAAACTACAATAACAAAGTCTCCATAGTCCACACTCATATCCTCTTCTCACAATCCCTACAGGTCATTCATAAAATACTTCTTCACATCCTGGAAAATATTAAAACATTGAAAGGGGTGAGCTCAGATGCTCAGTAAGGATAACAATATTGCGGAAGCTTTCATAAATAAACATAAAAATTTAAGGCAATCTATAACTAAAACAAAAGCCTTTTAAACTTGAACATCAACATAATATGGAAAAAGTAAATTGAGATAATTCCATTCACTTCTTCACATGGATATTCTACTGGTCGAATAATCACATGAAATATCAATAAACACTTTCATAATGAGGGAATGTATAATTCCAGACACTCTGAAACGTTTTGTCAAGGCCTCGTCCAAGACGTCTAAAATGATTAAGGCCTCGGCCAAAACCATAAATCAAATTGGGAAAGGGCCTCGGCCAATTCCACATCTAGTTGTCCCATGATACCTACCGATGCATCGAGGAGCTATAGCGGGCTCCACCCGTCACTTATTAAGTCCAATACATTACTCATATTAATAGGTTTAAACATATCATAAACAATAACATAATCGTGTCACATAAAACATGCATAAAGGAAACATAACATTTCCACATTTCAATCACAAGATATCAATACAACACATTGATATAATAAAAATTCTTTCAAAACCATTTTCAATACCAAAATAAAAGAAATTTAAAACTTTGTATTTATTTTTCATCAAAAAAAATGATGGCTTGTAGAGGAAGATGAAAATAAAATAATGGTCACGGCGGCGGAGAAGTCGTTGTTGCCGCATATGTACGGAATGAAAAACATTCCCTTTTTGTCGTTTAGTAAAACACTTCGTATAAAAAGATTCCTTTTGAATAAATGTATAAAGTCAAATGGGTTTATACACTGTACAAAAGAAATTTGTGTATAAAACAAAATATGCCTCAATGATTGAGACGAAGTCCCATAAAAAGATCATTTTTAAATAAAAAATATATATTATGTGTATTCACTATATGTACACATAAAGAAAGTATAAATACAATATACTAAAAAATAATATCATGACATAATTTGTAAGTAGGAGATTAACCCAAAGAATGGAAGTTGGGTTATGAAATTCCCTTACCTCGTGTCTGACTTGACTCAACCGTTCTTTAACCTCCTCAATAATAAAATAGAGTTAATATATACCTTATTAAGAACCATTTTCAATTTCATTATCCTTATTATATCACTTATTACAATGATATGAACATTATGTAATTATTTAAGTTAATAACGGTCGTTTTGTCGATCTTTGGTACTTGAGTCAACAATAAACTTCTTATAATAACAAGTTGTTTATGTGGTAGAATATCCAATATCCCCAGAATTATATTCATGATATAGATGTCATATATATCTTATATATCCAGTATATACATTCATTTATAATATTACGTAACATTTCGAGGTAAGAAATGAAATGCACCGTTCATGGAGACGGTAAGCCGTACGTACGCATGAACGCTACTTTTATTTCAATTTCATATTTAATGGAACGAAATCGTAATGATATAAATTTATAATATAATTCCAGTATAATATAATGTTTAATACCATTTACTCCATCCTTTATACATCCCACATATGGCATTAACGATTCAAATCACTTTGAGGGGGCGGTAGTCCGCACTTCCTAAAATGAAATTATCACGTTTTACCCATAATGGAAATCATAAAGGATGCCATAAATGAGAAATAAAGAAGCATAAGTAAAACATAAACATATTATATATTATATATAAAAATAGTGACATCTTAATTTCCACCTTTGAAGGTGTTATATGAGTGTTGAACAATCATCGTTTCGTGAGGCAGAAATTCGCCATCCACAGAAACCGTATGTTCTTTAACCATTAGATGTAGGTGTGTGTAAGTGTAGCTTGAATCCTTCTTATAACAACATAATAGTATATTTAGGATACTGGTGTTGTTACAAAAGAAATGAATAATAATATTTTAGGGGGTTGGAGAAGAAAAATAAAACAAAACAACATTAGAGAAGACATTACCTCAAAATCGGGTAACTCTTTTTGATTTGAGCCAAAGGCTTCCTTGGGAAGAGTTATGCCCAAAGTGGGGCTTCTAGGAGTAATAGGGGGAAGTTGGGAGAGTATTTGGGCAGAGTTTGTCCGAACAAAATGGCTTGAAAGTGTGAATGAGGTGGTAGAGGTGGGGGCCTTTTATAAGAGGAGAGGAGGGGCTCTTTTGGAAAGATTGAAATGTTACATTATTATACAATTATTTTCGGATTCTAAAAGTCCCACACTTATATAATTCGTGGCTAAGGTGATAAGGGTTCAAAATATACCCATCCAATAGTCTTTGGACAAGTGTAGGCCTTGTATTGTACATTATCTTTTCATTTTATTAAAATCGTTAAATAATGAGGTCATCGCTGCATCATAATGATGTCATAAATAATATAATTTATTTAATGTATAAAAATTATAAAAAACTACTATGATGTAGGAAATCTTTTTATATTTCCAATGACTATTTATAGTCCAAAATATGACTTGTATAACCCCATGTAAAAATTTTTTTAGTAAAAAGTCTCATGTTTGTCTCATTTTTTACTTTAACTTTAAATAAAAGGTATTTATGTCATTTTCCAACTAAAGTGGATCCATGGGGTCCCCAAGTTGACCCATGGATTGTATTGGTCGGCCATGACTCATCCAATAGGATTAGGACAAGTGTCAAGCCCATATCATATTATTAAAACTTTATTTTTACCTTAAACTACACTAATTACCTCTAATCGCGATTAAGAACTTAAAAGTTACTATTCACCAAAAAATTATTTTGATCTCATTGAACCACATTTTACTTCTTAATGACAACCATGTATGTCGGATTTTTAAAAATCAAACCACAGAAGTGGTAATATTTCATTTAAACAAAAAATCAGTTATTTAACTACCACTTAGTTGTTTCACTATTCATCAAAAATTGATGTTTTTCAGAACAATGCCAAAATTTCACCCTAAGATATAATTGATATTCCGAATTCAAAAATGATATCTATTTTACAAAATTCCAAACATATAAGTTTCATTAATTAATTTTATAATTAATTCCCGCTGTCACAACAAATAGCGTGTTTTAAAGAAACAATTTATGTCAAAAGATTGGCAATTGTTTATGTCCAATTTCAATGTTAAATTAATTATAATGACCACCATTGTATAAAATGGTAAAAATATATTCTAATTATACTTTAAAACCACTAAATAGTATAATTTATCACTATAAATTATTTTGATTAAAGATGTTTTTTTAAGTACTTTTCACTATTCATAAAAAAATAGAAGTTCTCAGAAAAATACCAAAAATTCAACATAGGCTAATTTCGATATTCCGAATCCAAAAATGAAGTCCATTTTGAAATATGAAATTTCTATAATTTTAAAAATTGGTTATTAATATTCATAACGGCTACTTTGATTAGTCGCGGTGTTTTAGAACTCGAAGTTGCGTACAATGCAAGCTATTGCATTATTGAATGAGAAGTGTATCATGGAAGCTCGGGGTGTTACATTCTCCCCTCCTTCAATAAATTGCGTCCTCGCAATTTGAAAATTTTCTTTGAAAATAAAAGGTTGAAAATAGAAAATACCTTTGTGGAAAACCCACATCGGAAATAAGGTTAATAAATATATAACATTAAAAGAAAGCAAGATAAGTACAAAGGACACCCGATATAGGACATTCCAGGATTATATGAAAATATGGATATGGAGGAGAAACAAACCATCAAGGTTTGATGGAGAGTTATAGAAAACAGGATTAGGAGAAAGTTTAACTACAAGAAAATCACAAACTTGTGATTGGTTAAACGGTCATTGAATCCCCAGCTGGAAAAGTTAACCGACAACATTTTTGTTTTAAGTTACCTTTTATAATGTTGAGGAATTTATTTAGGAGATTTACTAAGAACGTAAGGGAATATACATACTTGTTATGTATACTTTCATTCGTTAATAAATTTTTACCACAAACCCAACTTTTACTCCAAATGGTAACAGAACTCTAAAATATTCTATTTATCCTAATTGTATAAGGTTCCAAATGTTAACACATACCATTTAGGTTAGTAAAATTATTTTGTAATAACCAGGGACTTCCTGTAGGCTAGTGGTAGGAAATAAAGGCATGTCGCACTATGATTGTGGGTTCGATTCCTGCAGCTTTGTCCGACGCGACTGGTTATTCCCCACCCTGCAGGTTGTCCTTTTCCTAAAACTATAGTATCATAATATTCCAAAAATAATCTTCATAAATTTTTTAACCTTAAACAATACTATCCAAAGATAAAATTAATCCACTCCAACCTTTATAGTTATACAAAATACTTCTGTCCAGACTTTCTTTAAAAGGTCTCTTAATTCCAAAATCAATTTATCAGATTTCCCAAACAAAGTAATGTTTCTCTTATTGTCACATACTAAAAATATAATTACCTTTATCATATTAAAACATTACTGAAATCAACAAGTACTGCAGTACAATACTTATATATATATCAAATTATTCTAACAACCATAATATAATCTATGATTCCAAAAGCACCAATACAATAGTTATTCTGCTTCAACTGTAGTAACAGCATAAGATTGTCCTTGATCCATTGGCCTTTTTTGAGGTAAGTTTCCCTGACGCTTAGGACATTCATTTTCATAATGACCCATTTCTCTACAATTGTAGCATTCAATATTGATAGCCTCTTTCTTTCCCTTGTAATCACGCACCTGGTGACCTTTTTCCCCACATTTATAACAAACTCCCATTCCTTTTAGGCAAGTACCAGGGTGATTCTTCCCACAATTATCACATAATGGAAAATCCTTCTTTCCCTTTTTCCCTTTATCTGTCTCTTGTTCCACCGTTCTCTTCTTCTCTTGCTTTACTTTTTTGTCATAAGACTTAGAGAATTCCTTTTCTGTCTTGATAGCACATGAGACAATATCTTCGTATGTTGAGAAAGATTGTGATACTAAAGCTCGACGGAGAAATGGTTTTAACCCATCAAAGAAATGATCAATATTACCTCTTGGGTTACGTATATAATCTGCAGCATACCTCGCTAACCTTGTAATGTTGGCCTCATACTTTGTGACATTATCATCCTCCTTCTGCCTCAGACTCAGAAATTGACTTTCCATATCCGCTTGATGGTCTCGAGGAATGTATTTTTCTAAGAACAGCTCTTTGAACTCCTGCCATTCCATGTTTGTTAATTCATCATCTTCCTTTGTGTTTTGAATTAGTGACCACCATTGATCGGCATCTCCAGTGACGCGGTAAACTGCCATGACAACTTTCTCCCTTTCACTACTCCCCAAGGCATGGAATATTTTCTCTAAGAAATTTATCCATTGCTCAGCAACTATAGGATTTGTACTCCCATTGAAGGTTGGTGGTTGTTTGCTCATGAAACGGTATAGCATTGATCCTCCACGTTGCGGATCAGGGTGCTCCATACGAGTAAGGTTGTTATACATAACCTGCGTGAGTTGTCCTAGTACGGTGAGAAGCTGATCAGCACCAGTTGTATCACTAGCTCCACCATAATTATCTTGAGCAAAAGGGAAATCCCTACACGGAGTGTGTGCATTGATACGGTGTCCATTCCTTCTACTAGGCGCCATTTCTAAATAATGGAATAAACTAGATTATTTTATGAATGAAAATACATAATTCCATACTTGTAAAACACTTAACATAAATTAAACTAATTATGGATATAATCCATAATTATAAAAATGTTTTCTTTGAGGAAGTATATACTCGTAACCCTTCATAGTGGTTTGTAAAGAAAATGGTAATTATCCTAAGCATATCCCACGGGAGTGTCGTAACCAAGAGTGCAGCAAGGCCCGTTGTCGTGCACCAGTTCCCATTCGAGTCTAGCTCAAAGCGTTGTTTTTAGGTTTTACCCCTAGGTACATTTCTGCCAGAGACACCTCTACCTGCTCGTATCCAGACAGGGATGTATTACTCGGAAAACTCACAAAATCTCTACAATACCAAAATTTTAGGAAGTTCTTCTATACTAATCCTCAAAGTTCATCTTAGGTCTACGTGCTCTAATCAGAGTTTGTCTAAATCTAGCTTCCAAGGTTTTTACTAAACTTCCTCTGATACCAACTGTAGCGCCCCGACCCCAGCTACCCGGAGCCGGTGCGTTACTTCGTAACATTGGCATGATCACAAAAGATCAAGTCTCGAAAGACCGATTAGTTTATTAGCCTTGGAATCACTAGATACATTCGCAAACGTTACATTACATCATAAAGTGAAAAACTACAATAATAAAGTCTCCATAGTCCACACTCATATCCTCTTCTCATAATCCCTACAGGTCATTCATAAAATACTTCTTCACATCCTGGAAAATATTAAAACATTGAAAGGGGTGAGCTCAGATGCTCGGTAAGGATAACAATATTTCGGAAGCTTTCATAAATAAACATAAAAATTTTAGGCAATGTATAACTAAAACAAAAGCCTTTTAAACTTGAACATAAACATAATATGGCAAAAGTAAAATGAGATAATGCCATTTAATTCTTCACATGGATATTCTACTGGTCTAATAATCACATGAAATATCAATAACCACTTTCATAATGAGGGAATGTATAATTCCAGACATTCTGAAACATTTTGTCAAGGCCTCGTCCAAGACCTCTAAAATGATTAAGGCCTCGGCCAAAACCACAAATCAAATTGGGAAAGGGCCTCGGCCAATTCCACGTCTAGTTGTCCCATGAGACCTACCGATGCATCGAGGATCTATAGCGGGCTCCACCCGTCACTTATTAAGTCCAATACATTCCTCATATGAATAGGTTTAAACATATCATAAACAATAACATAATCGTATCATATAAAACATGCATAAAGGAAACATAACATTTCCACATTTCAATCACAAGATATCAATACAACACATTGATATAATAAAAATTCTTTCAAAACCATTTTCAATACCAAAATAAATGAAAGTTAAAACGTTGTATTTATTTTTCATCAAATAAAATGATGGCTTGTAGAGGAAGCCGAAAATAAAATAATAGTCACGGAGGAGGAGAAGTCATTGTCACCGCATATGTACGGAAAGAAAAACATTCCCTTTTTTTGTTTAGTAAAACGCTTTGTATAAAAAGATTCTTTTTAATAAATTTATAAAGTCAAATGGGTTTATACACTGTACAAAAGAAAATTGTGTATAAAACAAAATATGCCTCAATGATTGAGAAGAATTCCCTTAAAAAGATCAATTTTAAATAAAAAATATCTACTATGTGTATTCACTATATGTACACATAAAGAATGTATAAATACAATATACTACATAATAATATCATGACATAATTTGAAAGTAGGAGATTAACCCAAAGAATGGAAGTTGTGTTATTAAATTCCCTTACCTCATGTCTGACTTGACTCAACCGTTCTTTAACCTCCTGAATAATAAACTAGAGTTAATATATACCTTATTAAGAACCATTTTTAATTTAATTATCCTTATTATATCACTTATTACAATGATATGAACATTATGTAATTATTTAAGTTAATAACGATCGTTTTGTCGGTCTTTGGTACTTGAGTCAACAATAAACTTCTTATAATTACAAGTTGTTTATGTGGTAGAATATCCATTATCTCCAGAATTATATTCATGATTTAGATGTAATATATATCTTATATATCCAGTATACACATTCATTTATAATATTACGTAACATTTAGAGGTATGAAATGAAATGCACCGTTCATGGAGACGGTAAGCCGTACGTACGCATGAACGCTACTTTCATTTCAATTTCATATTTAATGGAACGAAGTCATAATGATATAAATGTATAATATAATTCCAGTATAATATATTGTATAATACCATTTACTCCATCCTTTATACATCCCACATATGGCATTAATGATTCAAATCACTTTGAGGGGGCGGTAGTCCGCACTTCCTAAAATGAAATTATCGCGTTTTACCCATAATGGAAATCATAAAGTATGCCATAAATGAGAAATATAGAAGAATAAGTAAAAAATAAACATATTATATATCATATATAAAAATAGTGACATCTTAATGGCGACCTTTGAAGGTGTTATATGAGTGTTGAACAATCATCGTTTCGTGAGGCAGAAATTCGCCATCCACAGAAACCGTATGTTCTTTAACCATTAGATGTAGGTGTGTGTAAGTGTAGCTCAAATATTTCTTATAACAACATCCTAGTATATTTAGGATACTGGTGTTGTTAAAAAAGATATGAATAAAAAGAGTTTAGGGGGTTGGAGAAGAAAAATAAAACAAAACAACATTAGAAAGACATTACCTCAAAATCGGGTAACTCTTTTTGATTTGAGCCAAAGGCTTCCTTGGGAAGAGTTCTGCCCAAAGTGAGGCTTCTAGGAGTAAGAGGGGGAAGTTGGGAGAGTATTTAGGCAGAGGGTGGCCGAACCAAATGGCTTGAATGTGTGAATGAGGTGGTAGAGGTGGGGGCCTTTTATAAGAGGAGAGGAGGGGCTCTTTTGGAAAGATTGAAATGTTACATTATTATACAATGCTTTTCAGATTCTAAAGGTCCCACACTTATATAATTCGTGGATAAGGTGATAAGGGTTCAAACTCTACCCATCCAATAGTCTTTGGACAAGTTTAGGCCTTGTATTGTACATTATCTTTTCATTTTATTAAAATCGTTAAATTATGAGGTCATTGCTGCATCATAATGATGTCATAAATAATATAAATTATTTAATGTCTAAAAATTATAAAAAAAATACTATGATGTATTAAATCTGTTTAGATTTCCAATTAATATTTATAGTCAAAAATATGACTTGTATAACCCCATGTAAAAATTGTTTTAGTAAAACATTTCATGTTTTTGTCATTTTTTACTTTAACATTAAATAAAAGGTATTTATGTCATTTTCCAACTAAAGTGGATCCATGGGGACAAAAAGTTGACCTATGGATTGTCTTGGTCGGCCATGACTCATCCAATAGGAGTAGGACAAGTGTCAAGCCCATCTCATATTATTAAAACATTATTTTTACATTAAACTACACTTATTACCTCTAATCGCGATTAAGAACTTAAAATTTACTATTCACCAAAAAATTATTTTGATCTCATTGAACCACATTTTACTTCTTAATAACAACCATGTATGTCGGATTTTTGAAAATCAAATCACAGAAGTGGTAATATTTCATTTAAACGAAAAATCAGTTATTTAACTACCACTTAGTGGTTTCACTATTCATCAAAAATTGATGTTTTTCATAAAAATACCAAAATTTCACCCTAAGGTATAATTGATATTCCAAATTCAAAAATAATATCTATTTTAAAAAATTCAAAACATATAAGTTGCATTAATTAATTTTATAATTAATTCCCGCTGTAACAACAAATAGCGTGTTTTTAAGAAACAATTTATATCAAAAGATTGGCAATTGTTTATGTCCAATTTCAATGTTAAATTAATTCTAATGACCACTATTGGATAAAATGGTAAAAATATATTCTAATTATACTTTAAAACCACTAAATAGTATAATTTATCACTATAAATTATTTTGATTAAAGAAGTTGTTTTTAAGTACTTTTCACTATTCATAAAAAATTAGAAGTTCTCAGAAAAATACCAAAAATTCAACATAGGATAATTTCGATATTCCGAATCCAAAAATGAAGTCCATTTTGAAATATAAAATTTCTATAATTTTAAAAAATGTTTATTACTATTCATAACGGGTACTTTGATTAGTCGCGGTGTTTTAGAACTCGAAGTTGCGTACAATGCAAGCTATTGCTTTATTGAATGAGAAGCGTATCATGGAAGCTTGGGGTGTTACAAAATTAATACTCGAATATATTTTATAATCCTCTAAAAATGATGTTTATCTTTAACAATAAAATGGTATTAACCAGTAGTTCATAATGGCACACAATCGTCACTATATATCATAATCTAAAAAATGAGATGAAATTCTTATCAAATATCATGAATCCAATATCAATATAATGAATAAAAAATAATATCAATCTTACATAATAACAATAAAACAACCATTTATTATCTCAACATCATTTGTATAATAACTTTAATAGTTATACATACCTCCAACATATTCTCTTCAATAGTTATCCACATAAGAAATTTTTTTATAAAATCAACTGTCAAGGTTATTAATACAATTAAATATATGTAACAATACCATTAATGAAATACTAATTTTAAATAATCCTTATATGTTTCCAATAATTCTAATATATTTTATAATATACTATAAAATCATTAATAAGTATCACTCACTAATGAGGATAAATAAACTTATCATGGATATATATCTTTTAAGATATTATCCTCAATACCTTATAAAAGACTAGAAAAATAATATTATCTATCCTAACAGAAATATATGATGATTATCAACTATATAAGTCTTATCCTTTATTTCATTATAAAATATAGTTTTTTATAAATAACTACCATTTTATGCTTCAAATTCATTATCCTATTTCAACCGAACAGAAAAACCAAAAGTTTCATGATAATATCTAAAATGTGACTCTCAAAATCTAAATCTTAATATTTCCTCCCATGGGAATCATTTTTTTAATATCTGATACAATTTTGTATTAGACTTTGACTCCCTTGTGAAATCCTTGATTATTCATAGCCATTTTTCTATTAAGTTATCTAGTCTAATTAGTTAACCTATTTCTCAAATCATTCATAAAGGTACAATAATAAAATGAGTTTAATCAATGGATATATCATTGGAGTGTCTATCCATGTGTTCAATATTAGGAAAATTTATCATGCATCAGAGTATGATTGAATCAATTATCCACTAGCACTTTTCAGGGTGATTACCCTTAGGCGAATCTGTTCCATAAAATCATCCACATAACCGTACCCATATAGGGATTTATTTATAGGAAACCCATATAATTAGTACATTAACATGTTATTGGGATTTTACCAAATACATAGAATTATTACATTGGTTTTCATTAAAAACATTAATACCCTAATGCCCAAATAAAATGAATGTTATTAGTTTATAAATACTCATATACTATCCAAAAGGGTTATCTGGTTCTCCAATGTTATGTTCACCCTTAACATTTAAACCCTTAAATTATCCTCAACTAACAAGCTAATCAACAAAGTTACCAGAACCTTTCTTTTAGTAAAAATTGAAATTCCAAAGACCTATACATCTCAATCCACTGCTCATAGACACATACATTACATTCCTTCTTTTATAGAAACTGAAAAATAATGGATATAGCCATACATAATTACAAAATAAGTAATGATTAGTTCAACTCATATATATTTAGTAACTTTTAGAGTCTAATGATTTATAGAATTAAAACATTGATGAATCAAAAAAAATTCCACTGTCTTTGTATCAAATAGAAACTTTTCCCATTATAAATGAAACAATATAATTCATGACTAGTTGTCAACATACCAATGAAATTATATCACAATTGTTATCCTTCTATACATGTCAAATGTACTATTTTTCTCCATAACCCAAAAAATTAGACACAAAATAATGGATAATATTAAACACTAATAAAATAAAACATATAAGTAAAATAAGAATAGAATAAAAAAGTTATAAATATAATGGATGGAATATGTAACATATCATATTAAAAAAAAACCAACTTGAAACTAGGATAAATATATATTCATTAAAATAAATAAAATAATAGATATTTATAATATTGATCTAAATATTTTATAATGTTTATGTGATATATTAGAAACATGTTCTCTAGGAACTAGAAAAACCACATTAATTTTTATTGTGTAATATGTAATGACATTATTTAGAATTGAGAAGGAATACACAAAATATATTGACATATTTTTTCTAGTGATACCTTTCGATGAATCATTAGGCTATATATTATCACACCACACAAGTCAGATTACTAAGTCATATGAATTCACTATAAATGTCAGCCTATGTTAGTAGTGAATAGTGATAAAAAATTTCAATTCTTGTCCCCATAACAATAAAAGGGATAACCTGATCAAAATCAATCCAAATAAAGAAATTATAGGGTCAAACAATACTTATTAACATATTTAGTAATAATCCCTATTTGAATAGAAAATAAATGGAATTAATATACTTTTCCACATTAATAGAATAACATAACTTCTATGTAAACATTATCCATTTAGAATTTTGTAAAATGTGAAGTTCAAATGATATAGGGAAATGTGTTTATGAAAAATTCAATACATGAAAAGAATTAACATATAAAATCCATGGTATGGTATTAAATAGTTTCAAAATAATATATCCCTAGTGAAAAAATTAAACGCATATGGAATTTCCCAGTGATAAAAAATATAATTTCAAATGAATGATTAGACGGTACACCCCATTTGGGTATTATGAATTGGATTTTTTTCATATCATGATTTTATTCCTCCAATATATATATATATATATATATTAGATTCAAAAAAATTTAATATAATCCATATTGGTATAAATTCATTTGGAAATAAAATGGGAAATTAATGTGAAAACAAAAAATAAATTTGAGATATAATTTTTAACATTGATGTAAAATAAGAAGTGACAGGTAACTTCCTGATGAATTTTTCAAATGGTGAGGAGAAAAAATGAAACTATTAAATTTAAAAATATTATTCCATATTTTTTAAGGTAAATAACATTATGTTATTCTTAGGAATATTTTGGGAGAAATACACAATATATGAATGTGAAAGGAGAAAACACATTTTAATATTTCCAATAATAACGTATTCAAGAATCACATTGTAAAATTATTAATAAAACAACATTTTTACTAAAATTTATTTTCATTAGATAATATTATAATGTTTTATAATATTTTTTTGTTTCATGACCAAATCATGTATGAAAAATGTTCATAATCAGGCATTCTAGCAATAGGAATAGTATTTTAGATATCAAAAATCCGTACTACTATTGAAAAAATCAATTAAAATCTACTTGAATAATGGAAAATGATTTGTATCGTAAATCCCATGAAATAAAAAGGGTGTGGTGAAACAATTTCCAATTTTAGTGAATCTATAATATAAATAAAACCTGTTACATAACATGAAACATGTATGAAACCCTAGAATTGAGGCCTAGAAAACACTTCGGTACTATGTAACACGTTAATAAGAACCATAAGAATGATATTGTTTTAAATTTAACTTAAATATAAAATATTAAATGATAATTCAATATATAATGTCTCAAATAGGTATTATTCACACCAAATAAATGAAATTAGTATAAAATTTAAATAATTTTCATAAATATGGGATATTCATTTGAAAACCCTAACCATATCCCGATTTGGTCTTCACTTTCACAAAATATCCCAAATAATTAAATTATTTAAATTAATTAAATACCCATGAAATAGAATCATAACTATAACCATCTATAATCCTTTTAAAAAATGGTTCTATACATATGATTATTATTTAGTCATTAACAATTTTCAAACTTACGTGTATGTAATATTTATTTCATTGAGTTAGTTTTTTAATAGATGTGTTGGTATATATTTTTTCCCAAGTTACATCACAATTATATGAAATAAGATACTATAATATGTAATACAATATACTTTATAAATCTATCATTTCATTTCATGAGAATTTTTTTACGAACAATGAAGATGAAATCAAGGATGACATTATTTCAATGATTTTTAATGGATGGAAGGTTTCATAATAATTTTTATAGAAATGTTAGTATTAACATACCAAAAAAATTAATTATTTATATATTAATATCATATTAAACTTTTAAATAAGTTTTCAGATTCATTTAGGAAATACATTTATAATTTCATTCAATTACGTGGTTAAACCAATGAACACAAGATCCTACAATGATTAATGGATGATTATAAGATGTTTAAATTGTAATATCATTATGAAATAATAATAATAATAATACTATATTATATTTAGTATGATATTACATAATTTGAAATAATTATAATTAGAATATAGTTAATCTAATGTTTTTTATTTGGAAAAGAAAATATTTTCCTCCTAGTTATCTCATTTAAAAATATCGAATTAATGATAATTGTTTTCTGTTCATATCATTAACATTATTTCTTATATTTCATAATAAAACCTTAATGATAAGAAATAAATAAAATTTATCATTTAATTCTATCATTATATCCATACTTGTATTATGGTTCTATAAAACAAAACATGTTTCCTCATGGATGTGGTAGTGCGCACAATTCACGAATGATAATTTTTTTCATAATGAATAATGTATATTAATAAATAATGATAACATCAAAAATATAGAAATATTAAGATATATAAATCATTCTTATATCATTATATTAGTTTTTATAGGTTAAATTACAATGATGATATTTATTTATTAAAACTAATTAGTCGAGCATACTCACATTGGGGACATAAAATTTCCTGGAAGTATCAATAGAAATGGTTCTTTAAGATAAAAAATTGTGACCAAAGGATTCATAAAAGTAGATAGTTTTCTAAGAGGATAAAATTTTAATATTTTAAAGTGAGAATTTGTAGAAATGTTGTTTATTAAAATTATTAGTATTTTACATTTTTTATGCGATGGAAATGGATGAATTCAGATTAAAAATTAAATATCAAATAACAGAAGGTCACTATTCAAGTTTGAAATGCCATAAATTAGACCAGAAATGTAGGAGAAAATTTCATTGTAAATCTAATATTATCCATTCAATTTAAGGAAATTTTCAAGTGTTTTAGTACTCTAATTTTATTTTAAGATCAATGCACCCCCATTTACATTTACCGCATTGAATAATTTTTCTCAAAGTTATTAATTTTAATGAAAAATGTTGTGATTAATATTTTTACCTATGTTTATAATTAAAATTTCTAAATAAAATATTACCTTATCATGTAAACTTTGTAATGATTTATAATGTTAATTTTAACATATATACACTAAATCAAGTAAAAAAATATTTTTTGAGAATTAATGTTTCTAATATTTAAATTTATATAAATGATTATATTATAATGAATAATGATTTAGATCCTATAAATGGATTATTATATATTTAATAAATTTAGTGAAGAATAAAATTCAAAAAAATTAAAAATATTCTAAAATAAATTATTGATTCAAATAAAAAGTCTGAAAAGAATATGTAAATGAATATTATAGTTAAATTAATATAAAAAAACATTTTTCATATGATTTTAATGTTGAATAAATTATTAAAAAAATGTTATTCCTAAAACTAATATTTTATATAATAAGGTATTTTGAAAATTTATATGTGTAAGGGCCTATATCTGGGTTGTGTAACCTATTGCACATTTTAGAATTTTGTGGTTCTCAGAGGTGTATTAATGGGGCTGTAGAGCGGGTTGGATAATAAAAGATGGAAACATAATTATGTTATTTAAAAAAGGAATCATTTAATTTTTAAATGAGTTTAATATACATAAAATGGGGTTTTGATTTTCTGTAGGTTAATTCATGGGATAAGAATTAATTAAATAATGTTAATATTTATATAATAAATATGTTATTCCATTCACATAGAAGCTATAAACATGAAAATGTTAGGTTATAAATTTGAAATTTACGACTTGAATTAAATTATAGAACTATAGTTTGAGGTTATTTTTAAAGAAATAAAATATAATTTATACCATTTATGATATACATGACACATTAACACTATAAACACATTGAGGGAAATTAAATACATACCTAAAATTCACTTTGATATACTCAAACCCTACATCCTCTTCTCCTAATCTCTAAGAGGCCAAAAATATTCATTCTATGTGTATTAGAAACCCTTAAATGGATATTGATTCCTATTATCAATGTTTTTCCCAAAATGACTTAGGATATGTTAGACCTCTTTTATTACAGTACTTCAGTCCATTTCTCCCCATATTTCATTTCCATGAAATGGGGTTTCCCATCATTATTCTAATTTAGGTTTATTATTTTATCAATGTTGTTCCATGATGTACTTAGTGGTATGAATTCATCTTACATGATATGCTATTAAGATCCATGACATTGGTATTTTCTCATATGAAGAAGATTGATTTTTTTGACTTTGGGGACTTTTTTATATGCTATTTATTTATATTCACTCGTAATGTTTCGATGAATTATCCCTTTGAATGGATTTAAAATGAACCTAATATATATTCAATCATATTAAAAATGAATTGGATTTGAAGACGTATATTTGTTTTATTTAAACATTATAAAATATTTCCTCATTATTTTATCGATAGTGTGTTATATATTATATGAATGTATACTACATTTTTATTTTTGTATTGATATTGTTTCTTTAATTTTAAAATTGTTAATAAGTATAACTGATAATTAATAATTATTAGGATAACTAATTTTATAATAGGTGTACTTAATCTAATATGGATTTCTTTTCATTTTTTGGAAATGAAAATTGATAAACTTAAAATGTTTAATCGAATATGATCCTCCATTTGTTAATGGAATTGATAAACAATGTTGATTATGCTATTTCTTGTTTTTTAAATGAATTTCATGGCATTCCTAATGTGGATTGGTCTTCCCTAAACTTATTTAATGGTAATTAATACTAGGATAATGTTAAAAATTTGATAATTTTTATGGACATTTTAAGAGGTTACCCATAGTAAAACCCACGAATAAATATTCAATTAAACAATATTGAATAAGAAATTGTATTTTAATAAATTAAATTGTTGGGGGTGATAGTTCTTGTTTTTTTATAAAGGCCTGATTCCTTTTTTTGGGATTGGGAGTCTCCAATTTCTCATTAAGGTTGAATGCATTATTTTAAGGCCTAATTTACTTATTTCTTATTCGTGTTTTCATGATTCCACTTTATGTGTTATGGATACGAGACTTCTTGTGTGATATAGTATTTGTATGGATGAGCCAGGGATGGCAATTTATGAGGGGTGGGCATGCCCAAATTATGTTGTAGTAGTTTATTTCTGTTATAGCGAGATGCTTTGGGATATATATAAGGGTGTTGGATATAGAAAAAATGTTAATGGAATGGGTTGAATATGGTCTTACCCACTATTGTGATGGAATATAGTTGCATGATTATTGTGAATCTCTTAATTGGTTGATGGTATGGTTTTTTATTTTATCCACATTAGTTTCCCCACTAGTTGAGGCAGCTATATGTGGTTGGTTATAAATCATTATGGTGTTTTATATTGTTTTCCTAGATTACCGAATATTATAAAAAGATTCTAATAATTAATAATACATTTTTAACCCATGTAGTTTGTTATTTTGGGAATACTAATAAGATGCAAATCTTGAGAATACATGGGCTTGGTGTGGATTATGATTAAAGGTAATGTAATTGGAATTGGTGGATAATAATGTATAACTTTGATAAGGGTTATTAGATAATTAATCTATAAAGAATTAATTTACTCAAATTAATTTTTTTAGTGAAATGAAATTAATCTAATATAGATCTATAAAATGATTTCATACATATAAGAAATCTAGTCAATTACAGTTGAAGCTGGGTATCTAAGAGATGATAGCAACAACTGATATTATGAATAGGATATTCTTAGAGTGTGGTTGTGAGATTTTTTATATCCTATACATTTGGTGATTTTATGTTAAACCAAAACTGATAGTTATGGTGAGTGAAATATAGCTAACTCTAGGAGGGTGTTTCTCTAATATCATTGTGGGGGAAGGGGGGATTAATATTCCACCAAGCCCCAAAATCCACAATTAATAGTTATACGTGCAGGTACTGAAGGATGTTAGATTTTTCATATATATTTGTATTGGTATGTGATGAATTGGGGGTTTTTAATACATATTAATTTCAAGATATTGTGTCCAAAGTATTTTCAAAGGTATAACATGTATAAGCTATTATGGATTGAGGTACATTACTCGTTGTGTGGGATGTGATGGACTGAGGAATAAAACCCAATATATGAAAAAACAATTATTGGATTTGGTGGATCCTAGAAAGTAAAATGTCAATATAATATGATGTGATATGGGATGAAGTGATTATGTGATGCAGGAGATATATATTTGGATACATATCATAGGTATCTGTGGGTTATATTATTATTAAGTGATATGGCTCAAGAAACAGAACATTTGGGAATAGGGGCATACTTGTGTGGAAGGGATAGTGGTGTACCCTTAATGTTTCTTTACATAAAAAAATAATCACTTATATGAATTACATGGTGATCTATATACATGGTGATTTTGGAAACATAGTATACCTGTTTAGGTGAAAATTTAGTTTCACTATTATTCACTATTAATTAGTATCCTTACATTATGTTTTTCATGAGAGGCTATAAGGAGCATTGTAATTAGTATACTGTTATGATAACCCCACATATTTTTATTTTTAAAAATTCATGATAGCAGTATAAGGTTATTTAAAAGGATGGATATTAATTTCTCATGGTTTTATAGGAGATATTTTGGATTTTTTGATCACTAACTTTTTTAACTTTTCGAAATATTAGTATTCCTATCACTTGTTTTAGTACTTTATGATATTTCATGTATTCACATGTGAATACATATATATATATATATATATATATCTATCTATATTTCTGAGATGGTTTTTATTTTTGTTTCAATCATATCTATCTATTATGCATGTTCTCTTAGAGGTTAATTTCTACCATAATCATGCTTATTATACCATCAGTGATATTCTCCACCCTAGTTCCTTCAAGAGGTAGGATATAATTGGTAATCATTCTAATTATCTCATTTTTCCTACTACGGTTTATCTTGGGGGGGGGGGGTGGGTTTGTGAATGAGTGGTATAAAATCATTAATTTTAGGTATTAGATGGAGTTTAGAGTAATTAATATATTAGAATACTTGGGTTGGTGAGGCTATAATATTCGATATGTTATGTATACTATGAAATCATGGGATACAAGGTAAGAAATGGGTATTTGGGGATCCCATTGATCCGATTAATATACCATTATGTTTCATAAAAAAATTAAATGAAGTGATTCTCTTCACATGGTAGAGACCTAGGATGAATCATATATAATTCTATATTAATTTTTTTTGAAATTTGTAGAACTTGGTATAGGTTAAATAGTAATAAATATAATGATATGATTAAATTAATAATTATTTTTATTCTATATTCTAGGTTATGAATATATCATTGTTTTCTACTTGAAGGTATTACTCAAGGTAGACGCCCTCATCAGGTTTGTGGTTAGGATGTTCAATATGATGAAATTGTAGATCATTGTATAGTAGATATCCATGATTATGACTCTTAGATGAGAACACTTTGAGTGTTTCGTCACCAATGTTTGTTGATGTACGTGTGAATCATTTTAGAATTAGAAATATAATTAAAATTGGATAATGATGATATAGTGCTCATTTCCATTCATTCTTGAAAGGAGAACTGGATTTCGTTGACTCATATTATTCTTTATAGAGAAACTAAAAAAATTGAATCTTTTTCTTTTGGGATCGCAATGATTTTGTTGTATATTTTGAGAACATCAAAGAATAGTTCAAAGAATATTTTATTTCTTAGACCAAAAAGGCGACCATTCAAAAGGATATTGTTATCCTTCACCAATGGAGTTATATTATAAGGTATTTTGGGATCTATTTTAGGACCCTCCAATGATATGATATAGACCTACCTCCAAATAATGAGACCATAGTGAGTTATTTTAAAGAGATGTTTAATAAATATATATATTTATAGTTCACAAAATTTATTATGATGATATATGTCAAGGTTATAATGAGAGAATAGGTTATTGAGAGGAAACCAGAAAAAAATATATTATAATGGGAGGGGAGTATCATGGATTCCTCATTGAAGAAGATATGTGTTCTAGGGTTCCTACTATTTTAGAAATAAGAACTATCAATAAACCGTGATTTTTTCCCGTCCCTCATTATCTTGTTTAGGGAGGTTTGTTGACTCTCAAAATTGTTCCAAATGGTCTATTATGTGTTTTAATTATGGAGGATATTGTTATTAGGGGTGACTATTCCAAACATTTCAATGTGGTCAGTTTTTAGATTGTTTTATGCTTTATGATCCTCCATTAAAGATGTTTTAGTTGAGGTAGTAGCAATATGGTGTTACATTTTGGGAACATTAGAGAGGAGGTCATATAGGATAATGAAAGAAATGAGATAATTATCATACATATAGAGAAAATAAAAACCGTGGATGTCTCCATTGGTAGGATCCATGAGGTCATGGACTATATCGTGGTCATCTCCATGGTTTAACATTACTAACACTGGATGAACTAGATCTCATATGATGTCACATTTGTTTATTTTCTAAATGGTTTCATAATTTGTTTGATCTTGGTGATATGAACTCCTTTACATCACCTACCCTTATCCATTATTGGTGAAATAAGGTGGAGTGGATTCCATTTCCATTAATGTTGACAATGCTAGTTTGAGGTTGAGTTGACAAGAATGAACTATGTAGAGATAGTGAGATAGTTCTTAGGAAAAATTATTCTTGGGGAGACATCTTTTTCTTGTTGATAAAACCTTATGAAGTCATCCTGAATATGGATTAGATGTATTTGGGGAAGGATATCAAGAAATTATTTAGGAGTTAGGTTTTCTCAATGAAACTGATAGATATCAAATTAATTTTTTTTTTGGAATGATAGACCCTTTTATGGGCCAGAGGTTAGTTCCCCACATGTCATCATTGATTGTCGAGATGATATTGAGTTCATTAGAGGTACAACCAGTAGTGATTTTGAATGTTGTTGAAGTTTACCCAAATGGATTTTTAGTAGATATTATATCATTAAACCATTGATAAGAGACCGAGTATGGGACCTATCTATAACCATGTTTATCTGGTATCATCATATATTTTTATATGATGATGAATTCTTTGTTTTCTGAGTTTTGAGTGAAGAAAGTTCATATTTATGATATATTGATGTGAAATTTTATTCAGTTGATTGCGTCACCCTGGGTTGTACTACTTCATTTATGAAGAAGGATAATGGTCATTTGCAGTTATGTTTCAATTAAAATTTATTGAGATGACTGTTATTGAATAAAATCTCTGTTATTCGACAGATTGATGATTTATTCTACTAATTGGAAGGACCAAGCTATTTCTTAAAGATTAATTTGTGGTTAATATATCCATAGAAGTGGGAGATAGATGAGGATATTATGAAGACCAATTTATATTACTATTATAAAAATTATGTGTTTGTTGTTATTCCCTTTGGTGAGATGAATACCCTAGCCATGTTCATGGATTTAATGAATAGAGTGTTTGGAGTGTTATTTTATATGTTCATGGGGATTTTCACTAATTACATCCATATGTACTCATTGTCTGAGGAGGATCATACAAAGTATCCATAATCCATTTTCGGTGTTCTTCTTCATGAGAAACTATTTATGATTTTTTGTGTGTTATTTATGTGTTTTTATGTGCATTTCATAGGGCATGTTGTGTCCCCATAGGATGTATATGTAGTCCATTCAAATATATTCGGAGTTCCTTGTTAGGCCAACCGAAATATTATTACATAGGTGAGAAGATTCCTTTATCATGATAGATACTAATGGAGGTTCTTGGATGATTCCACTCAGGTTGAAACTACTATGAAATACATGACCTGAAAAGATCAGGAAATATGATGGACTAACTAGTGTATTGTATATTTTAATTACCTAAATGGAAAATTTTTAGTGTTCTAGTAACTTTTCATCCAACATAGATAGATTGGTTTGATGTTTTCTATGAAGCTTTAAGACATGGGTTGGGATGTGTTTTGATGTAGCAAGGATCGGTTTTTTCATAGGGGTCTATGTATCAAACCAATCCCAGAATTCTTAGAGCTGGTGTTAGCTATCAATTACATTGGAATGATTACAATGAATCAATCCCCTAAGGATAGATCAGTTTAGTTGTCATGGTAAACCAAATACATAAATAACATTTTCATTAAA
This sequence comes from Viscum album, assembly GCA_963277665.1. Taxonomy (NCBI): domain Eukaryota; kingdom Viridiplantae; phylum Streptophyta; class Magnoliopsida; order Santalales; family Viscaceae; genus Viscum; species Viscum album. The sequence continues at coordinate 1,631,231,366 of OY728159.1, forward strand.
AATAACTACACTAATTACAACATACTTTTTTCATCTTTATAAAAAAATATCATTGAGATTAACATTATTTCATATAGAGTATCCTTGAATATATTTCATTGTAAAATTCATTAATTCCTAGGTAAATAAAAATAATAAGGGTGACCTCAAATGTTTAGTAAGGAAAACATATAGGGGAATAAAAAATTAGTCATGGAGAGTAATAATAAAGTAATGGTAAAGAACTGAACACATATACCATGAAATCAACATGTTGAGAAGAAATTGCACAATCATTATGGTAAGGTAATAATTTGAAGCACATGCCATTAAAATTACAAGATAATAGAAAATCAATATTGAAAAGTATGAAATTGAAACACATTCCATTTAATTAATTATCTTAAATAAAATGAATCCATAGATATATTGGTGTACAATCTCATGGATAATAAAAAATCAATCAATATGAAGAAAATACATTATTATTGTACATCATGTCTCAGGAACATCAAAGACTCTACTATTAAGATCTATCCTTTAAACAATTTAAAACTATTGATAGAATCCCATTTAATTTTTAAAATTTATTTTTCACTAGAGAAACTATTTATGCAATGACCAGCTATATAAATCTTGGGAACCACTCATCATTTCATGTCCAGAGAATTCATCATATTGAAAAATTGCTTTATTTTAAAAAAATTATGCCTTATAAAATATTTTTATTGAATAATGAGTATCGAATTATAAATATTTCCCTAAAGATTCAAATATTATCAAAGTAAAAAACATAAGTAAAATGATATATCATTTATGCAATATTAATATCCTTGAAAACTATAATCGATAATTAGGGGAAATTCAACGTTTCATGATTATAAGATTTTGAATATTTTGAGATGACTAAAAATTGAATTATGGATGTGAATTGGAATACCTTCCTTCTACAAATAAATAATAAAAACATGATAAGATGAATAAGTATGGTATTAATAAAACCAATCCCAAGAGGAGAAAAATAAACAGTTTTTTTATTTAAATACTATAAAAACATCTATAAAATCATTATAGGAGAAAATATGATTTTATTCTGAAAAACCGTGAAAATACATTAATTTTAAAATCACATTTGAAAACATTTTTTTTAAAAAATTAACCAATTAGACAAGAAATGGAAGCATCAAATAAATTATGGCAGGTAAATTTGTTCAAGTCAAACAAGGTAAAAGATCGTTCATTTTTCAATATAAAAAGGTTTGAAAACATCCTTGTTGGGAAGGTGATAAGAATATTCTTTTGAAGATATTGGTAAAATCTCAAAAAGAGTAAAATTTTATTTCCAAATCATTTTAAAATCATTGTGTAAAAAAATTTAATAAAATATGTTTTGTAGAAGAAAATAGGTTCTCTAACTAAAGAGAGAAATAAATTCATGTTTTCTTAAAAACATTTTGAGTACCAATGAGTTGAAAAATGGTTATAATACTTGAAAATGGTCATGAATAACCAAATAAGAATTAATGGGTTTTCTGAAAAATGGTTATATAATTTACTCAAATGTAAATTCCATTGAAATATAATTAGTATTAGTCTGGAGGAAAATAATCTTTAAACATTCCAAAGTGTCCCATACCACATTGATACATTTTAAATCATAAGTATCATGAAATAATAATATGAAACGAAAATTATAATATAATTATAGTAAGTAGATTCAAGATATATCATGTAAAAGTGAATTATATACACCATGTGTAAGAAATTAGGTGCATAAAAACAAATAAAACTCAATGGAAAGTAAATTGAGATGAAATCACTTATATTGAGTTTTCTTTTGGGTGAACGTCATTTAATCTCTTTTATAATGTGTTTAAACATTTTAATAACTTATAAATGACCAATATTAATATTTATGATATCATATATGATCCTCTTATAATATCTTATTACCCGTTTATTAATAACCATTCATTATTTTAAATATCTCATGAGTTAATTACCTAGATTTTTTTTAATGTTTTAATTTGTTATTTGTAGTTATTAGTAGATATTTCTTGGTTTAACCATCCCATGAAGGTAAAAAATTATTTCAATATCACATATATCGATTATATATGTATCTTGAATAATCTATAATGTTTTGGAGAAAATAAATCAAATGAACTATACATGGAGATGGTAGTCCGTTCGTATAGATGAATTCTACCTTCATTGCATTGTCATATATTAAAACAATGAAAAGAAAATGATATATATATATATATATGTGATCATTATAAATATATTAATCTTTTTATTTAATATATTACATATATGTTTTTTTTGAAATTATCCTCAATATTTCCCATGTTTAGTGGGAACATATCACATAACCTTGAAGGGGTTGTATCCCACACCTCCTCAAATGATGTTATCATATTAATGTAAAATGGAATGTATTAAATTTATGTGTATTAAAATAATTATAGAAGTGAAAATACATATTATATATCCAATATATCACATATAAATAAATCGTCCATCAAAATTTCCAACCATGTTAGTAGGTCAGAAAAATGAATAATCATCGTTTCATGATGTGATAGTTCGCCGTACACAGAAACAATACATTCATCACCCATTATATGAAAGTGGATGTTAGTGTGATTATAACATTTAATATAAAATAATAGTTTATTGAGTATACATGTTTTATTATATGAACTTGGAATAAGATTATTTTAGGTGGTAGTTGAGTAAATGAATGAAATGTGATATTAGGAAAGTATGACCTTAAAATCATGAAACTCCTTTTGGTGAATTCCAAAGGGATTACATGGAAGGGATTCTAACAAAATGTAATATTCAAGGTCTAGTGATGTTATTTTTGGAATCTATATGGTCAGATATTTGATAAACCAGTATGTTTTAGTGCTGTGTGGAATGGGGAGAAGTGGTGACCTTTTATAAGGGTGGAAAATGAATCACTCTATATTTCTGAAAAGAAGATAGGTGTACCAAATTATTTCCCTAATAAATGCCTAAAAATTTGTTAAAAACACAATAATGGTTAATTTAAGTATTAGGGATATTAAATTGGCGTTGGAAATGTGTATATGTCACTTGGGCACTTAAGATTGAGGCTTAGTCCCTTATGAAGATTTATTTTACCCAAATAATTGTAAATAATTGTAATTAATTACACCAAAAATTTTTTCAAAAAATATTTTTTTGTTTATTAGAAATTAGAAATTATGATTATTCCATGTATGGAATACATTTTTCCAAATTCAAATTATTTATGTGTAAGAAATTAATTTAAAATTCATCCTACAAGTAGGACGACAGTGCGGGTTTTTTATGTAAAAACATCCCAAATTTTTCTATGTTTTTACAATCAGTTTCCATGTGAAATGGGTTCCAATGAATTAAATTTTATTATTTTATTAAAATAGTATCAAATTATGATTTAAAACCATTATCTTTATAAAATAACCTTATATATATAATATTTAAAAATTTAGTTTTGAACTAAACTTTTATATTTTTAACTATTCATTTAAAAATGTTTTGTTTCCATAAAGTATAAAAGATTCCCCCCAACCATAAATTTATGTTCCTATTTAAAAGATAAATCGTATTTGACATATCAAATCAATAAAATTTTCACTTGATTTAATATGGGGATACCATTAAAAGGATATAAAATTTCATTTATAAAAATATAGGGGTGTATGTGTAAAATAATCGTTTTTTATCTTAAGTATATCAAACCTAATGGATGAATATAAAATATATTTTATTGAATATAAAACATATATATTTAATTAAAATAAATCACTAATTGTAATTAATTATTTTTATTAAGATAAAAATCCTTTGGAAGAATAAAATAATAATATTTATTTTTATGTCTAATTGGTTCTTAGTTTTGTTTATCAATAATTGGCAACCCAGCTATTTGTTTTATATTTATGTAAAACATAGTTTTTCATATGTTAATTAAGAAAATTCATAATCTCTAACAGAAATTATTGATTTCATTATTTTATATTAAATAATAATATTTAATTAATAATTTTTTTTGATGAAAACTAATTATTTCCTGTAACGCAAGTTATCAATAAATTTCTCTATTTTGTGTCATAGAAGCTATCGAGGAATGACTATATTACATTTAACACAATCTAATTCAATGAAATGTTCATTAAAATCAATATCATGTATTTAATTAATTTAAAATACTAAATATATAGTAGAGACTCATTAAATAATATTTTGTTACATACTAGGTGATGATTTTCATACACACTATCAAATAAAAATTTGTACATTTTAATTTAGGGGTTTAATATTATCCGTTGCTTAATAAATTTTTTTCTTCTCTGTTTAAACCTAATAATAGTGATTGATTTATTTATTTTTCCCCTATAAAAGTTCCACATCACGATAAGTGTTCTAAAAACATCCTTTAGAAAATATTGAATGGGATGTACAAAGGTCTAATGGACTAGTATATAACTAGATATCTAAGTAATAGAAACTTAGTGGGAAGTGAAGATACGTACAGGGAGGAAAAAAATAAATATTTATAGGGAGTGAATGAAGTCATCCATCACAAAAAATTGAATGATCAATGGAATTTTGAGGGCCTCAAATCCAAAAATCATTAATTATTTATAAGACCATTGGTTCAATATAATATTAAGGAATTAGGATAACATTTTATTTTAATTTCATTTTCCAAATGTTGGGTAATTACTTTACAAACCATTAATAAAACAAAATATTCATACTTTATAAGATAAAATACTAACCATTGGATGTGACTTAATGAAATTATAATTCATCTTTTTACACTGTGAAATTAATTACCAATAATTAATTTTTAATGCCTGATACATTAAAAAATATTTAATGGATCACAAGAATTATAAAAGACTAACATGTTTAACTTCTTGTACTTAAATATATTCCAAAACTAATATGTTTAAAAAATTAATTTATAATTAAAAAAATTGATACCTCTAGTTCATAATTAACATTACTCTATCTAATTGATTAATTAAAAACAATGAATTATTATTGATGACAATGTAAAGGTTAGCGGTTGGCGTGGAAACCTTACTGTCCTTGGTCCTTGGGTTTAATAACCTTGGACTTTCTAAACATCATAGGTTGTCAATTGGAATACATGTATCCATTTTCTAAAACAATATTAATATAATATTAAAAATTAATCAGATGTTCATCCTTGATATTGAAACATTAAATAGACTCTTAACTATGGTTTTCAATAGAACTATATTTTATTATATATCATAATTTATTTGACAATTAGTACGGTGTCATTACTGATCATATGAACCCTAATGGTTATCAATAACATTAATGTTACATCTATATAAATTTTAAAGAATTATTCATAAGAAACCGTCTCCTCTAAAATATATTCCTATATAATCAAGAATATTCCACTGAGTATTCATTATTCACATAGCCAAAATAGAACTAGTAATATTCTTGTATATTATAATTATTTAATCCCAAATGTACATCCTCAATATTGGTCATCCCTTAGTATAAGGATTAACAATAACATCATTTTTTGGATTTAGAAGTCAAAAATTTTTATCTTCAATCTAAAAAAGGTTAGGATTAAGCTAGGTCATTCATTTTCATTATCTATTAAAATCTTCCATAATAGTTTGTAACGAAAACATGAATTATCCTGAGAATTTCCCCCATTAGTGAAAAACATGGTGTGTATTAAAACCCTTTGTCTTGTATCGAGTCACCAAGAGTCAGTCATGGAACTCTTTATTAGTCATATACTTTTAGGTATATCTATTCGAGAATAATTTATTCTTGTAGTATCTGAACAAAGATTTATTTCACGGAAGTCCCACATAATCTCTACTTTAACAAAAATTAAGCACTGTTCTTCTATACTTATCCTCAAATTTTATATTAGTGTTATGTTATCTTTTTGAGAAAATATTTCCCATTAATTTATTCTAATTTATAGTTTTTATAATCTAACCAATGTGTTATTTCAAGGGAAATTGTCACAATTTATGTTTTAGAAGCATTTTTAGCTTAATTGCAAAAATATCTTATTTTGGATTTGAACTATTTTAATTTTTTACAATGTTTCAAAAATAAAATTTTATAAAATAAACCAAATTGAAACATTATTCTTTTATATGTTCTTATGTTTTATTCCATACATTTTATCCTGCTGTACCCAAATCTCAATTTATCATTTGGAAGCTCAAATCCAACAATAAGTTATACCTCAAAAACTGTGAACAATTCAAGAGAATTTTATTGTTAGGAAGATATCTCATATAGTACAGAACCCATTGATCTTATGTTTTACATGGATCTAGAAAACATTCAGAAGAAAAAATTTCATTAATATTGAAAAACCTTTTTCCTTCATTATCAAGGCCATTAATGAGTTGGTACTCATGGAATTGGAATACGAAGTATCTGTCTAGTAGAAATAAATGTTCAGAATAATTTGGATATATATATCTCCCCATGTATTCTATAAAGGTAAAATTTTGGGGATATATAGAGGAGAGATAACAGAACCACATTAAAAAATACAACATCCCAAAATTCAATCATTTAATGGGCCATAAACTTGAATTATTTTACAGAACTAATTTTGGGTCCAAGTTTTCATTTTCATTTCCTATAAAAATGTCCTCCCTTCATTATTTCATAGGGTTGGAATCATAGGGGTATCCTTTTTTGTCCATTTTATGTATTTTATGGAAGTATCTTCTTTTACTTACATTATTCAATGGCATTAAATTTTTTAATTTAAGTGTTATCCTTTCTCTCCTTCTTCTTTGTCAATTTTGTTCCCCCCCCCCCCCGTTTTATTCTTCAATATGTAATATTATTCTCATGATCATGAGTAGATAACCTAATGAAGTTCTCAATGATGTAATCTAGTGATGACCCGGAGTCATTGAACAATAATTTTTTATTTTTTATTATTTTCATTGAGTTAGGTTGAGATGTGTCATAGTGGGCCAAGAGACTTTGTGTCTCCACATGCCACCCGAGGCATATAATTCACTTCTATCATATTCTCCCTCGATTAAGGAGGTGGATGTGTAGTCTATTGATGATTATTGAGTGACCCTTTTATTCAAAATCATATGAATAATGGTATGTTCATGCATATTATGCATCATTCTTGTTAATTTTATTTGATGGTGACAAAGTGATGAAGAAGGTTCACTCTAGATAATCTCTTGGGAGGATCTCCTTTCTGTCAAACATCATTCTATTTTCATTCATTCTGTTTTCATGGAATATGAATATTTAATTTTAGATTTCAATTCTAATTTATCAAATCTACATTTATAGTCATTTTATTTCATATATATATATATAATGATAGGTATAGAGTTCTTGATCGCAAAGGCTATTTAAGAGATAATCCTTGGTAAACCACTATTCTACACATAGTAATAAATATTTTTAAGAGCGTGCATGACAACACATTATCAAAATGGTGTTATTTCTGGGAATCCAAGTGGTATTAACACACTATTTTTATTCAAATTTTGTAAATATTTTTCCTTTCATTAAAAATGAAAAAAAATCATAAATTTCAAAAAATAAAAAATAATATAGTTTCTCATGATGTCTTTCAATTGATATTTTTATGCATGGATTGAACAATATCTGGTGACAGAAGATGATTACAATTATCTTGATTCTATGTATCAATGAATTAGTGATGTAGTGTAAAAATTGGAGAGGAAGATAATGTTTATAGCTGAATATGTACAAGCATGTCAAGAGAAACCTAAGCTGAAACCAGAATATAAACTAGAACGAGGGGTGGAAGAGATTTCACCAATCAATTTTTAAGTAAGTGAACCTGATATGGGTGAGAAGGACCTACTAAATGAGTTAATCATATTATCCTGTTCTCAATCATTTCCTGATAATGTCTCTAAATTACACATTTTTAGCTAATATACTTATATTAAATCAACAATTTTTGGAAGTATCCTGGAAAATATTTGTTATAGATAACCTAAAAATTCATATTCCCATCATTGATATTGAAAAATAAACCCCTTTTACATCAATATTTATTTGGAAGATGATGAAGAAGATTCACCTGATTAAATAGAGTTTCTAATGGTCCTTCTAGAAGAGATCAATTTCCAAGATGAAATAGTTTAAAGTGAATATTTTTTATTAATTCATCATGAATTAATCTTATTCATGTTGAATTGTTTCCTGAATTCAGCTTTTAAGAAATTTATGAAGTAACAAAAATGGAGATAACCTTGTATTTTAATAAAGAGATGACCCATGTGGTTGTGGTTGAAAAATAAGACCGAGATAAGATGGTGGTGGTGTGACTACCTCGTCTACAATAAATTGGATACCATATGGAGGTGGAAACCACATAAGTTCACAAGGTGCAACCCTTTATTTTTTCCCTCCTACTATGGACCTTAAATTATCTATGTATTCATTCTTAGAGGATGGGTTATTTCATATCTTATTTTGGGTTTCCAATATCAATGATTACTCATGGACACTAGAAAAAGTCAGTTTTTTTGGTTCATATCAATGAAACCACATCAACCATATGAATATTTATAACGCTATGCAACTGAAAGACTAGGACAAGTAAAAACCTAGAACCTTCTTAGGGGGTCAATCCAAGAATTTTCTTTTTTCTATCCCCTTCAACATTTTTTTTTCATTATTTTTATGATGAATTTTCCATCATTTCATATTTTTTAAATGTGGTATCATCAAGGAGCATAAATCAAGGCTTCTTCAAATAAAGAATCAGGATGTTTATTTCCTTTTCTTTTATTTGTTTTCCACCAAATATAAAATCACTATGAAGACAATCATGATCTTATTTGATATAAAAATAACTTAGTAATTGGAATAAGTGTGGGGACGTATTTTGACATGTCTTTCTAACTTTTTTGTTTGATTTCACTTTTCTTTTAATGTGGTTTTTTAAAAATTTATTTTTTTCATTTTCATTTTTTGATTGTTTTTCAGGATTCTTGAGCTTAACTGAATGCTTCGGAAAATTAAACCCTTTATATTATTTTTTTAAAAAATAATTAATATTAGAATTTGGAGATATAAATGATTGATTAATGGTTTTTGTTTATTTATTTACAATATATTCATTTGAATAAGTTTGATTGATTGTGAAACTCATGTGAACTAGTGCTGTCTAAATTGAGAATCAGGCCCAACCCGAGAGCTTTCTAAACCCATTTGATAAATAAATACATTTATATTATTCTTGAGGGTCTTGAGAAATGTTGTGTGATCCAGATAATTATGTTTTTCTCTTTTTCAAAGCTATTATAGTTCATGGAATGTGTTATGCATGACTAAAGAAACACTTTGAAAGCCCATTTTTAGAGTTAACTCTTCTTTTGGCCTACCTTTACATATGACCTTATTTAAGCCCATAGGATACATGAAATAACTATTTATATAGACCCATTACAATCAATTTATCTCTTTTAAACAATATCTATATGTTAAATGCGTGATTATTATTGAACTCATGTGTAGGGGCTGAGAAGATGGGAAATATTTTACATTCATGAAGAATCTATTTGAGATGAATTGAAAATGTTTCCATATCAATTAGTACATGGATGAAATAAATTTAAAGATATAAATATATATGGGTAGCTCAAATTTCATTACAAATTTGTGCTAGTTTTTACCTAATTTATTATACCAAAATATTTCATTCTTTTACTAAAAAAAATGATTATAATGAGAAATCCAAATCTGCATTTAATTTGAAAAAAAATACTACAAATGGGGAAAAGAGGAAAAAATTCATCAATGATGAAATTCAATGTGTTAAATTCCCAAAATAATTGGTTTTAAGAGGATTTTTCTTTTTGATCTGATTTGGGAGCACACAATTTTTTAGAAAAACTATTTTCATGCATTTACTTCACATTAGAGCACAACTCTCCTCATTCTACCTCAGACGATTTTACAATTTAAAACCTACCAAAACTTAGCCACAAAAATACCAATGAAAAATATCTCATTATTGACATATTTTTTACTCTATGAAGTGGATATACTAGGAAGATAATAAGATTATGGAGATCACACATATTATTTTGAATTAGATAACATCCCCATTAAATATTTTTGAGTGAAAATGGAAATATTTTTTCTGGGAGGGACGTACGACATGTATATGAAGATTATCATTAGTTTTAATGGATTCCAATTATTATTGGGAATTTCTGAAATTTTTATCAATTTAGGAGGCATGATATTTTATTTGATATGATAATTGAGTTTTGTTGTCATTTATGATTTGGGAAGTTTGTTTTTACCATGGTATTAGATGATTTACCTAATGTGAAATGTTTATGTGTGGGGAAATCAATTGAGAAAATATTTTAATTTATTAAATTTTTATTTACACTATTTTTAATACAACAGATGTTTTATTTCAAGGGTAGTTTTCACATTAAATTATTTAGTAGTAATATTTATCACAATTTCAAAAATAGCTAATAATTGATTTGAACTATTTTAAATTATCTCAATGTTTCTTCCATAAATTTTTATAAAATTATAAAAATTGGAATATTCGTAATTTATTGGTTCTTATGTTCTTTTTTGTTCATTTTGTCCTTATGTATCCAAAGCTCAATCCTTCATTTGGAATCTGAAATACGGATCACATGGTGTACCTTGAAAACTATGTACAGATCTGGTTAATTTTATTTTTTGGAGATATCTCTTAGAGTACCAGAGCAATTGATCTTATATTCTATATAGAGAAACATAATTTTTTTAGTAACTACATCAATTAATATAGACATGCCTTATTCATTCATTACCATGTCCATTAATGCGTTGGAACTCACCGAATTGGAATATGAAGAGTATGCCTAGCATAAATAAATATCTGGAGTTATTTGGATATATCTCTATCCCCACATGTCCAATGAAGAAAAGAGATTGTGGGTAGATATAGAAGAGATATTGGAACAACTTTCTAGAATAACACTTCCCAAAATTCTATCATTTATGTGGTCATGCACGTGAATAGTTTCAAAGATTTATTTTTGGAGCAAATTTTTCATTACCTTTTTCTATAAAAATGTACTCCTTTATTCATTTCAATGGTTTAATGACATAGGGGTAGCCTTTGATGTAAATTATATGTATTTTAGTGTTTTATTTTATTTTCCTTTCATTATTAAATTTAATTACATGTTTTAATTTAAGTGTTATCCATTCTCTCATTCTTCATTCTCTATATTATTACCCCCCCCCATTTTCTTCTTCACTGTGAACTCTTATGCTCAAGATCAAGACAAGGTCACCTGAGGATGTTCTTGGGGGGGGTAATATAGTGCTGATACCAAGTCTTTGAATATTAATGATTTAATTTTTCTTATTTTATTAGAGGTATGTTGAGGGGGATCATAGTGGGAAAGGTGAATTTGTGTCGCCACATACCACCTGAGGCTTAGCATTAACTTCTGTAATATTCTTCATCAATCCAGGAGGTGGGTGTGTGGTCTCTCAATGATTGTTGAGTTTAGCACACGTTCTCAATCCTCAGCACAAGGGAATGTTGATTCATAAGATGGATCATGCTCATTAAGTATAATTTATGATAACAATGAGATGGTGAAGGTTCACTATGGAAAATCTCCTAGGATGATATCATTTCTATTTAACATCATTATAATTGAATCATTTCTATTTTCTATGAATCTTCATATTTAATTTTATAATTTCATTCTCATTTGTCAAATCTACATTTCTGTTTGTTTTATTTCTTATATATATATATTGTTAATTAGAGAAAGTGAGTACTTGACGACAATGGATCCTCAAGAGAGGGATCTATGTGAGCCACTATACTACACATAATTATAAATATTCTTGAGAGAAAACAAGAAAATTATTCATCATTCTCTACCCTATTCTATGATAAGTCTAGTTCACATGTTTTTTAATAAAATTATTTTTATATCAACTTTAAAAACCCAAACCCATAAATCTCATAGTCTGTGTCTGATATCAATTACATTGGCATGATTATAAGGATTCAATTCCCGAAAGGCTGACCAGTTTATTATTCCTGTTAAACTACATACAAAAATTATTATTTCATTAAAAATGAATACACTAATTACAATATAATTTCATTATTATTTTATAACAAATAACATTGACAATTACTCTATTCTATCTTGCTTATCCTTGAATATCATTAAAAATACACTTCATGGATTAATGACGAAGGAAACATAACAAGGGTAAGCTCCAGTGCCCAATATTGGAAAAATATAGCAGAACAATAATGAATCAATGCATGTAATAATTATGGAATTGTAAATAACTAAACACACATACCATGTAATAAACACACTGAGAAGGAATTGCATAATCATTATCCCAAGGTCATAACTAGAAACAACTGCCATTCAAATAACTAGATAAGAAAATTTTAATATGGAATCATAAGAAAATTAAATAAATACCTGTTAATAAATGAACTAATATGAAATGTATCCATAGATATGTTAATAATGAATATCATGGATAATAAAAAATCAATCATAATCATGGTAATTATTTATTATTGGACATCATTTATAAGCCACAAGAAAACCTTTACTATCATGATCCATCATTAGAATAGTTTAAAACAATATATAGAAACCTATTAAATATGATCTTCATTTTTCTCATGAGAACCTATTAATGCATTGAGGAGAAAATAATGTCTGGGATCCAACCATCATTGTAGGTCGAAAAGAATTATTCATATCAAGAAATAGACTTAATTAATAAACAATATGCCTTGTAATATATCAATATTGAAGATAGAATATGGAATTTTCAATATTTCCCCAAATACTTAAATAATATCAATGTAAGAATCATATGTAAAATTGAATACAGTTTATGAAACAATACATAAATGAAAAATGTAATCACTAATTATGGAAAACTCAATTTTTTATGATCCTAGGATATTGGATATTTCAACCAAACAAACAAATAAATTAAGGAAGTGAATTTGAATACAATCCAGGGACAAATAAAGAATAAACCATCTAAAGGAATAATGAGTATTTCATAAATAAATAAAAACACAAATTAGAGTAACAATAAATGGTTTTTGTTTTTGGTGAACAGAAATACAATAATAAGATATTGTAAAAACATTCCTCTGGAAAATATCCTTTTGGTTTAAAAAACCTTTTAAATAACCTTTCTAATGCAAAATAAAATTTGAAAAATTATACTTTAATTATTAACCTTTTAATAATGTGAAGTATGATTGAATGAAATGATGGTGGTTAATTATTTACTAGTCATACAAGGTAATATAACATTCATTTTTCATATTAAAAAGTTTGAAAAAATCATAATCAAAAGTGATAAGAGGATTCCATTAAAAATATCGGTAAAAGGAAAAAATGTTAATTATTTTTTTAATAAATAATTTTAATATATTTTTTAAAACATTTTAAAAACGTGATTTTTAATAGAAAATGTGTTCTTCGTCTAATGTGATAAATAATGTCAGGTTTTCTTAAAAAAAATTTCTAAAACATTTTATGTATCGAATAGTGGAACCATGTCACTAATACTTGAAAATGATCATGAATAATGAGAGAATAATGAAATTGTTAATTTAATAATTGTTATATAATTTCATTAAATGGAAATTCCATTAAAAACCCGTTAGTATTATTCATGATGAAAATAGTCTTTAAACATTCCATAGTGTCCCATACCAAATTAAAACATTATAAATCATAAGAACCCAGAAGGAATAATATTACAAAAAACTACTAATATCATAACTATAAGGATATTAATGATATATCATGTAAAAAGTAATTATATTAACCTTGTAAAAGATAAAAGGTTATTAAAAATATATAAATTTCAATGGTATGTAAATTGAGACAATATCCCTTACCTTGTGTTTCATTATTGGTGAACAACAATTAACCTTTTATAGAAGTAGTTTAACCATTTTTATAACTTATAAAAAACCATATTAAAATTTATTATATCATATATTATCCTCTTATAAAATTTTATTACCCTTTTGTTAACATCATTTCATTATTTTATCTTTTTTGCGTGTTAATTGCCTAGTTTTTTGAGTTTTTTTTTAACTTTTTATTTTATGTTCTTTTTTAATATATCATAGTTATATCATATAAATAATTTAATGCATTATTTTAATACCATATATATCTATTATATAGGTATCATGAATAATCTACAATTTTTTGAGATATGAAATTAAATGCACCATTAATGTAGAAGATAGTCTTTATGTACACATGAACGATGCCTTCATTTTTTTGTCATATTATAAAATAATTAAACATAAATGGTATGTATATACATGAATATTATAATTATATTACCCTATTTATGTATTTTATTCCATATATTTTTATTATAATTATCTTTAATATGTTCCATGTTTAGTGCAAACCAATCTCATTGCTTCAACGTGGCGGTAGTCCACACTTCCTCAAACGATGTTATCAAATTATTATAAAATTGAATGTATTAAATTTATGGGTCATTAAATTATTAAAAACTTATAAAGGTTTAATATTTATACTATATATCATATATAAACAGTGTTTCCATCCTAATGTCCAACCATGAATGTTGGTAAAGGAAAAATGAATAATCATTATTTCCTGAGATTGTAGTTCAACGTACACAGAAATAGTATATTCAACACCCATTAGATGTAATTGTGTCACGAACCGAATCTGGTCGCGGCCAAAACCATCACTAGACCAAGCCCGTGACAAGGCCGGAAGGGCGTTCCCAATCCCCACGGGCTGGCACCAGTGCCCGGGTATCATAAAAATGAAAATTGGGAACAATTTACCCGAGTTTGTAAACATAAAACAACAAATGAATCCATTAAAACAAATCTGGATTATTCAAAGCAAAAAATGTTTTACAGAAAATCAGAACTGAATTACATAATTTAAAACAACTCAAAAAGACTATAACAAGGGAACAATGAAAGAATGACCATCCCAATAACCTCAACATGGCAAGAGGTATTTCCCTCAATCCATCTCCACAACACCACAACATGAATGACTGGTGAAAATTCGAACTGTTGGGACAAATGTTATACCCAAACCCGTGACAACAAAAATAACCAAGTCTACTTACACCCAAGGGTGTAAGTAGGGTGTGATCCAATGCCCAGTAGGATACCACCACAAAGAGATTCCCTGTGATAAACATTCAAAGATGAAAAGCATGCAAGTTTTCAAAAACATGTACTTTCTAGTTATAATTTATAAAAGATGGAACTTAAAAAAACATTTATCAAGTGGGATAATTTAAAGAATCAACACATTTAAAATAAATTCAAAAGCTACTGAATTTTCCAGCCAAATATACAGTATGCCAACGGTAAGTATAAAGGATCTAATGAGCACATGCAATAGGAAATAACCCCTAGGCACTATCTAGTTGTGGGTCCCAGGTACCTCGTATCTCGGTGAGAGTAACCACAAAAATTATCTGTTCTCGCACACAAGCCACTAGTAGGGAACATACCCATAACCTAGTGGTCCCCAATCATTATCATCATAGTTTAGTTAGAGTTGTAAGCGTCAATCTTCCTAAGTAAAACTGAGGCCAAACCCCACAGATTCACTAGCATACTAGTACACGTCCACCCACCTAGATACCAGGGTTTTCCCTTTGTGTTCAAACAAGTTCAACAAGCCAAGAAATATAATTTTCACATGAAAATATCACTTCCATATCAATCATTATCCAAACTGCCCCATGCACATCACATGTGTTGCAAATTTAACTTTTCATTCAAATTCATTTTTGAAATCAAACTCACACCAAAATAGCCCACAACACTTTTTTTCATAACATCCACAATCCAACACATCCTTTAAAAATTTTATGATGTCCCTAAAAATATGATAAACATCACATAACAGAACTATTCACATTTAAAATGGTTCATTTGAAAGTATAAACAATCCAAAAAAGTTTTCCAATATGGTTTCACCTCTTACATAAATTATTAAACCACTCAAAACTTTCATAAAACAATTCTAAATAGTGGACCAAAGCTTTTCAAATAAAACTCATTCAAAACCATATTTCAAGGCGAAAATCACACCAATACAAATTCAAAACAGAATTTTAATCCCCAAAAACATTTATTAAACAACTCCCATGTGTTATACAAACACCTCAACCAATAGTACAAATGATCCACATGAAACACACATGTTTCCAAAATAACTTTCAAGAGGTAAAATAATGTTTTACACCTTAAAAACTAAAAAAAACATCTTTAAGACCTAGTGGCACACCAATACCCCACCAAATCATAATTTTAATCCCTAAAAATATTTATTAAACACAATTCATATGTTATAAAACAATCCCAAACAATACCCAAAGGGTTTCAAATCAAAACACCAAATTTTAATCTAGGATGAAACTATAAAAACAAATGCTTTACTAAATCCAACATAAACAGTTCACACACTACACACAACATAATAGGAACATTAATAATAAGTAATTCAAGCAAAATAACTCATCTAGAAATGTTTACACATGGAATCACCTACCTTTTATGACGAAACCCTCAAAACATGGTGCGAAACATCAACCGCACCAACCCGGCACCAGAAGGAATATAAATCCAGACCTAGACCAATATATTTGACCAAAAGGACACAAAATCAAACCATAGTTTCGAAACTCAACTCTTGTACATGAGGAACTTCATGAAATGGTGAAAGAAACCCTAAGGAATGGGAAGAAATCAAGGATAGAAACACTTACTTGAAACATCTTGAATCAAATGAACCAAATACACCACAATTTGAATCTCCAAGCAACCAAACCTGATATGGAGGATCTAATGGTGATGATGAGGTAATATGGGGACTGAAATTGGGGCAAAAGAGCAGAAATTGAAGGATTTATGAAAGTAATGATTTACCTCTTCAAATCTGGACGATTTGAGACATCTAGAGATGTTTCTCCCAAATTCGGGACACAACTGAGCTCCAAAGTGGCGAAATAGATATTGGGGGTGATCCTTAGGTTATAGGATTACATTGAGAGGAGTAATCACCGACAAAAAGTAAAAAACGAATGAGATATTGAAAATTTAAAAAAATAATTTAAATTAGGAAATGGGCTTACGAGCAGGCCCATTACCTTAATTAAAAACCCAAATCCATCATGATTTGGGATTTCTATGTGGTTCAAAGGGATATGGTGATTTTAATATATTAGGTTATTCAAATTGGGAAGTGGAATGAGTATAAAATAGTAAAAATTGAAGGATTTATAGAAGAATTAAAATTTGTTTTTAAATCTGGATTTGGGCTCATGGTTTGGCCCAAATTTTCAAAGCCCACAATTTTCTCCAAAATGAGTGGTAAACCCCAAAAACAAATCAGGAATGGAAATTAAATGAATAATGAATTTAAAAAAAGTAATGGGTGTGAAAATTCTACCAACCATAAAACTTTCCGCCCTCGGAAAGCCACATCACGGACAAAGAAAAAACCAAACTCAACCGAAATACAAAAATGGACTCCTTTGCTAAGCTTCACCCCGAAAGGCCAAAACACCTCCAGTGATCAATTAAGGAAGGAATACTTCACAAAAAAACATACACCTCATTACTGATATTATCAAAAACATTCAGGATTTATCCTAAAATAAAACTCCTAAAAAACTATCTGAACAAGGCTCAGGCAACTCACCCAAACGAACAACAACTTCAAACAATGATACATTTACCTTAATTAACTAAACCATTGGGAGCTATCCAGTCCCAATGTTTACTCAAGAAGGATTTTGGTAGCTAGATATCTATGAAAGAGACTATCTACACCAAGCCAATAATATAGTAAAATCTATGTTACTAGTATGGGGGGACACAAATACACTCCCCACCATAAGAGACAACCAATATATTTTTTTCGAGACAGAATCAGGAGACTAACAGGGGGAGGCCTAAATGGCATCACTGGTACAAAGGATATTCTTCCATCATAAATTTACAAAATAAATTATATAAGACTCATAGTGGGTCTCCCCACCATATGAACCAACCATCTTAACCAACCAGCACTGGCCGGTAAAGAAAGACCCCAAAATTTAAAGAGTTGGTGCGACCACATGGTTAGTTTGCATGGTTTGGGAAACCATACACTAATAGTTGGGATCCTTCTTTCCACATGGTTTTCTGGGGCATGGTCACTATTATCCAAGTGAAAACTATGTTCACAAATAGTGTATACAAACTTCAAACCATTCCCTAAAGACTCAGTGGAAACAAAAAGGGGGAGGGAATAACATTGGGTGATGACATGGGCACATGGCCCTCCACCGATTTGCACTGAACATGGACAATAGAAGAATGATGATGACACCATAGGTTTAAAATTTTCCCTACAATCATACTGAGGAAATGACTTTGTACAAGGGTTTAAATGACCCTGTGATTTCCCCTGACTACGAGCCAGCTTCTCTTCGAGACCTATGGCTGGAGCTCAAATGATTGAAGCATGTTCGGCCTCACAGTTCGGCTTTGGAAACCCCATGAACGATAATTCTTCTTTCAATGAAACCAAAAAATACAATGCAATCCCAGATAAGTTTTCTAGACATAACACATTCCAAACTCACTTAACCCGATCCTGATATTTCACTGAAACAAGGGCTAAGAAGATACACACACATCACACCTTGTTTCTTTAGGTGAGAAACAATAGAAGTAAAGAACACCAACACTCACCTTCGTCTAAAATGGAAGATTTTGAAGTTTTTCCAAGGGATACATTCGCCCAACATAACAGGGACTCTCATAGTATTTCATGACATTCACCTTTATGTTCAATCGAGCACATGGCATCATAAGGCATCACCGAACATGACCATTGTGACTGATATAAACAATTCATGGAGAGGGACCTTATACAACATCCCCAAACAACACAAAATTCTATAAAGTGGCCACAATATCCTATCGTGACCAAATTTCCCACACTGGTGGTTTAACATGAATTAATGCATCAAATAAACTTTGAAGAACCCAAAGGTCCTCTTTGACACCATCGAGACAGTCATCCACACTTACAACCCTAGAACACATCCACCTTTGACATATCAGGAATCATAAGAATTTAAGGTCTCTATCAACCTTCCATTAGCACTCTCCCATTAAAAGAGGATAATAAAATTCAATGAAAGGAAAGGGTGTAGACTCAATCTTAAAATCTCAAGAAAAATATTCCTTATATTGATCAACTGGAGGATTTTCCAACGGCTAAACAATCCGGGTTGCACTTCAGGTGTGCCCTAACCCTTAATGGGGGCATACCCTATCAAACGGGAGAACCCAAGGACCCAACCAAGCTATTCCATTGGTAAAAACATGCCACAAAACAGATCCAAACACATTAATGGAACCACCATAAAGGTGTCCAGAAACATATCTCATAGGAGACCACTAACCTGTCCTTCTACCCAGCTTACCGACCAAACACAAACCGAAAATACAGTTCAAACAGGAGGGGTTCTTGGACTCAAAACATCCCACAACATCAACATTATCCAAAAACACACAATACACTCCATCCTAAACAATTCATCAAGACATCATGATTTTATTTAAAACCAATTCTTTGAAAACAAATTGTTTTGCAGAAAACGTATCCACCAATGGTGTCCCATGGGCCTCACACATGCATTTTTTTGTGCCACACCGGGCACCCTCCTCATATACGTCATGGAACTCATCCATTCATGCCATCAACCATCCATTATCCCATATAACCCCATGCATGTGGTCACTCACGGAAATACCAAAGGTTAAAACAATGATTCTTTCCACTTTTCAAAACCAAAACGGTCAACCAATACTTCCTTTTTCTCAAAACCACTAACCAAAAAAACAAATAATTCAAATGAATAATCACTTTCAATTCATATATATAAATTTAAAAACATCTCATCCTATTTAAAAACCCTTTGATTTTTTAGAAAACTATATTGGAAAAACTTTTGAAAACCCACTTCAATATGGTTACGGCTTTCAAAAGAGGTGTAAGTATATTATTTTCCATTTCAAAAAAAATTCTGAAAATTCAGTTCCACCATTTAATAAAACAAAACATTCCATATTTATTTGAAAATAATTTCACAAAAACATTACACTTCTTAAAACCAATTCATTTTAAAACCAAAGTTCCACGATTTCCAAACTAAAGAACACAAGACAATGCGAGCGAAAACTAGTTTCAGTGGGTGACATGGACATATGGTTGGCGGCCATATTCCAATCACTTCACTGTCACAGAGAGTGTTCCAGGGAATATCCCCAGCATCACATGGCTTTCCAGGACCTGTGAGCTTACTGAGACCATTAACCCAACTCTCTTTTCATTTCCCCTAATCATTGTTAAACCAAGAAAACCAAAGGACTCTGAAAGGTCCCAACATCCCCTGGAAACTTGAATCCTACCATGAGGTGTGGTGATCAGGCACACTACCCATAACTAGAATACCAAGTCCGTATAATCTGATCTCCATATTATCATGACTCTTCCCTAAATAACATGACCCAAAGAGAGAGAACCTGTCTCTGATACCATTTTGTCACGAACCGAATCTGGTCGCAGCCAAAACCAGAACCTGACCCAGACCATGATAAGGCCCGAAGGGGGTTCCCGATCCCCACATGCTGGAACAAGTGCACAGGTATCATAAAAATGAAAATTGGGAACTATTTTCCCGAGTTTGTAAACATAAAACAACAAATGAATCCAATGAAACAAATCTGGATTTTTCAAAGCAAACAATGTTTTACAGAAAATCATAATTTAATTACATATTCTAAAACAACTCATCAAGACTATAACAAGGGAACAAAAAATGAATGAATATCAAAAGAACCTCAACATCGCAAGAGGCATTTCCCTCAATCCATCTCCACAACACCACATCATGAATGACCGGTGAAAATCCGAACTGTTGGAAAAAATGTTATACCCAAACCTACGATAACAAAAATAACCAAGTATACATAAAACCAAGGGTGTAAGTAGTGTGTGAGCCAATGCCTAGTAGGATACCACCACTAAAACATTCCCTGTGATAAATATTCAATGATGAAAAGCATGCATGTTTTCAAAAACATGTAATTTCTAGTTACAATTTCTAAAAGATACAACTTAAAAAAACTGTTTTCAAGTGGGATAATTTAAAGAATCAACACATTTAAAATAAATTCAAAAGCTACTGAATTTCCCAGCCAAATATATTATATTCCAACGGTAAGTATAAATGATCTAATGAGCACAAGCAATAGGAAATAACCCCTAGGCACTATCTAGCTGTGGGTCCCAGGTACCTCATATCTCGGTGAGAGTAACCACAAAAATTATATGTTCTCGTGTACGAGCCACTAGTAGGGAACATACCCATAACCTAGTGTTCCAAAATCATCATCATCATAGTTTAGTTAGAGTTGTAAGCGTCAATCTTGCTAAGTGAAACTGAGGCCAAACCCCACGGATTCACTAGCATACTAGTACACGTCCACCCACCTAGATACCCGGGTTTTCCCTTTGTGCTCAAACAAGTTCAACAAGCCAAGAAATATAATTTTCACATGCAAATATCACTTCCAAATCACACATTATCCAAACATCCCCATGCACATCACACAAGTCACAAATTTAACTTTTCATTCAAATTCATTTTTGAAATCAAACTCACACCAAAATAACCCATAACACTTTTTTCATAACATCCTCAATCCAACACATCCTTTAGCAATTTTATGATGTCCCTAAAAAAATGATAAACATCACATAACAGAACTATTCAAATTTAAAATGGATCATTTGAAAGTATAAATAATCCAAAATTGTTTTCCAATATGGTTTCACCTCTCACATAATTTATTAAACCACTCAAAACATTCATAAAACAATTCTAAATAGTGAACCAATGTTTTTCAAATAAAACCCATTTCAAAACCATATTTCAAGGCCAAAATCACACCAATACAAATTCAAAACATAATTTGAATCCCCAAAAACATTTTTTAAACAACTTCCATGTGTTATAAAAACACCTCAACCAATAGTACAAAAGATCCACATGAAACACTCACGTTTTCAAAATCACTTTCATGAAGTACAATAATGTTTTACACCTTAAACCCTTAAAAAAACATCTTTGAGACCTAGTGGCACACCAATACCCCGCCAAATCAGAATTTTCATCCCTAACATGATTTATTAAACAAAATTCATATGTTATAAAACAATCTCAAACAATACCCAAAGGGTTGAAAATGAAAACACCAAATTTTAAGCTAGGATGAAACTATAAAAACAAATGCTATACTAAATCCAACATAAAAAGTTCACACACCACACACAGCATATTAGGAACATTAATAATAAGTAATTCAACAAAACTAACTCATCTAGAAATGTTTACACATGGAATCATCTACCTTTTATGACGAAACCCTCAAAACATAGTGCGAAACATCAACCACACCAACCTGGCACCACAAGGAATATAAATCCAGCCCTAGACCAAAATATTTGACCAAAATGACACAAAATAAAACCACAGTTTCGAAACACATCTTCTGGACATGGGGAACTTCATGAAATGGTGAACGAAACCCAAAGGAATGGGAAGAAATCAAGGAAAGAAGCACTTAATTGAAACATATTGAATCAAACGAACCAAATACATCACAATTTGAATATCCATGCAACCAAACCTAATATAGAGGCTCTAATGGTGATTATGAGATAATGTGGGGACTGAAATTGGGGAAAAAGAGCAGAAATTGAAGGAGTTATGAAAGAAATGATTTACCTCATCAAATCTAGATGATTTGAGAAATCCAGATAAGGTTCGCCCAAATTCGGGATGCAAATGAGCTCAAAAGTGGAGAAATAGATATTGGGGGTGATCCTTAGGTTTTAGGATTATATTGAGATTTGGAATCACCGAATGACAGTAAAAAACGAATGAGATATTGAAAATTTAAAAATATAATTTAAAGCAGGAAATGGGCTACGAGCAGGCCCATTACCTTAATTAAGAACCCAAATCCATCATGATTTGGGATTTCTATGTGGTTCAAAGGGATATGGTGATTTTAATATATTAGGTTATGCAAATTGGGAAGTGGAATGAGTATAAAATATTAAAAATTGAAGGAGTTATAGAATAATCAAAATTTGTTTTTAAATCTAGATTTGGGCTCACGGTTTGGCCCAAATTTTCAAAACACACCATTTTCACCAAAATGAGTGGTAAACCCCCAAAACAAATCAGGAATGGAAATTAAATGAATAATGAATTTAAAAAATGTCATGGGTGTGAAAAATTGTGTTTTAATGTTTGTATAACCATGAATAAAATAACATAAATTTATATTTAATATACTTGTGTTATTATATGAACAAGGAGTAAAAATTGTTTAGGTGGTGGAGATGTAAATGAATGAAAAGTGATTATTGGAAAGCATTACCTTAAAATCATGTAACACATTTTGGTGTATGAAAAAGGGAATCATTGGAAGGATTTATACCAAAATAGAGGATTATTGTATGAGCATAGAGATTTTGGGAATCAATATGGGAATATCTTTGTCGAAGCTATGTTGTTTGAGAGGTTTGAGGAATGAGGGGAGTTTTTGGACTTTTGTAAGAGAGGAGAAGAACTCACTTTGTATTTTTTAAAATAAGTTATGTGTACCCACGTTTTTACCGATAGTATGTCTTAAAAACCTACCAAAAACAATATTGGATGGTAAATTGATGAATTATTTACATAAATTCTTTTTTTCCAAGTGTATAGATCATTTTGGATTTTATGATTGAGGTTTAGTCTCTTATTAGTCTTTTATTTACTATTATAGTCATAATAATTTTTAATTAAATTCTGTAATTTTTTCTATCAAAAACTATTATCATATTAATATAAATTATAAATTTCTATTATTACAAATATGTGATCCATTTTTTAAAATTAAAAACACAGGACTGGTAGAAATTAATTTAAAATTCATCCCACTGACAAGAAGACAATGCAGTTTTTTAATGTAAAAAAGTCAAAAAGATTACTATGTTTTTATAATTAATTTCATAGTGAATTTTATTCCAATGACATAAATTGTATTAATTTATTAGATTTTTATATAATTAAACTTTCATACAAATTTAATGTAATATTTATCCTTATAAATAAAATAGAAGAGTAAGATTTTTTGAGGTAAAATTCATTATTTTTAACTATTATTTAAAAATATATGTTTATAACAAATATAAAAAATTTACCGTAACTTAATTCTAATATTTTAATGTAAAAAATGAAGTTTATTTTGAAATATTATAAAAATTAATGTGTCAAAATTAATATTCAAAATGTAATATACAATAAAAGGTAGTAAAATAGAATTTCTAAAATTTGTGGTTTTATATTTAAAATAGGTTTTGTACTTATCTTATGCATATCTAACATAATGGATGAATATAAAAATAGTTTATTAACTCTATAAAATATATATTTCATTAAAATAATTCAATAATTTTAATTAAATATGTTTATTAATATAATAGTTCCTTGGAAGAATTAAATTAATAATATTTCTTTTTATTTCAATTATTTCATATTTTTATTTCTCATTAATTTTTTACACATGAATTCATTTTATATTTATATAAAATAGATATTTTTATAATTTAATTAATAATATCCATAAATTCTAGTATAATGTATATATTATATTATAATATATTAAATAATTTTTTTTAAATAATACCTTATTATTTAGTGAAAACTCATTCTTATGTGTAACACAAGCTATCTATGAAGTCCACTATTCCATGTATGTGAAACTATCGATAAAATTATCTATTGTGAGTAACACAAAGAAACTTAGTGTATATTTCATTATAACTTATATAATGTATTGAATTTACATAAATTACTAAATATATATTTGACTCTTAGTATATTATATTACCTTATGCACAAGGTAATGTGTGTCATACATGCTATCGAATGAAAATTTGTATATTAGAAATTTGGGGTGTTACATTCCCCCCACCATAATTAGACGTCATATTCTAAATTTAAAATTTATCTTTGTTATATATTATTTAATTCTATAAATTTTGAAGACACAAATAATGATACGGTTTCATAAAACATCCCAAAACAAAATGAGAATGGGAAGCACAAAGGTCAGATGGAATACCATGTTACAAGGTCTCTATGTAAGAGAACAATTGTGGATAATGGAAGTATATACATTGAGGAAAAAATTAATAATTTATATCTAGTGATTGAAATCTTCAATCAAAAAAAATTGAATGGTCAATGGAAATTTTAGGGCCTAAAATCCATAAATTATGATGATTTATAAGACCATTCATTCAACAGAAATTATGGTAATATAAAAACATTTTTTTTCAATGTTATTTTCCTAATGTTGGATAATTATTTTACTGATCAAGAAAATAACAAAATATTTTTAATTAATATGATTCAATCCAGAAATTTTCTTCTGCTTAGATAATTTCTAATTCACCCTTTTACCCCCAATAATTATTTACCAATAATGAATTTTTTTATTCCTAAAAAACTAGAAGAAACTTTTAATTGATAATAAGTCCAATAAAAGAGTGAAATTTAAAATTGTCTATCCTCAACTATCATCCAGAACATATATAGTTTTTAGAATAACCTCTAATACTCATATGTGATACTATTGGTTAATCATTAATATATCTTCATCATTTTTTTAAATATAAACAATGCCTAATTAGCCAGGGAATTGCGTTGGTAAGCAGTTGGCGTGAAACCCTTATTGTACGTTGGTCATTAGTTCAAGACCCACATCCTTACTATACATCATAGGTTTATACTTGAATTAAAAGTTGTCCTATTATAAAAAAATATTAATATAATAATCAAAATAAATCTAATTGGAATCCAATGAAATAAAATAATTATATAAACACATAACTATAGTTTTCAATACAACAAATTTTTATTAAATAACATTATCACATCTACTATTATTATGAAATCATTACTAATCATATGAACCATAAAGGATATCAATACCTTTAAAATAACATATATATATATATATAAATTTAAAGGAATTATTTCAAAAATAACTATTTTATCTATATTATATACTTTGAGAATTAATAATATTGTTTAGATGTTTCATGATTCTTATAGCCATAATACCAATTGTAAAATAATTCTCTAATTTCATTTTTAAATCCCAAAAATAATTCATAAAAATTGGTATTTCATTTGAATAAGTATTAAATATAATATCATTTGTGTTATTTATAAATCATGAATCATATTCTTCAATTAAAAACATCGTATGAATAAACTAGGAAATTCATTATCATTATAAATTTAAATCCTCCATAAATATTTGTAATGAAAATGTGGCTTATCCTATGAATGTCCAATAGGAGTTTCAAAACATGTGTGTATTAAGGCTCGTCTTCTTGTTCATAGTTACCCTGATTAATTCCCAACACACATTGTCAAAGTTATTACTTCTAGGTATATTTGTTCCAGAACCACATCCACTTGTAGTATCAAGACATAGATGTATTTATCGGAAGTCCCACATAATATCTACCTTCAAAAAGTTCTAGGATGTTTTTCTATAGTTATAATAAAATTATACATTAAGGTTATGTTTTATAGCATATGTTTTCTTAAATATAGTTCCCATGGTTTCTACTAAACATCCTCTGATGTCAACTATAGTGACCCAACCCCAAAATCCCAAATATGGTGTTTTCTATCAATTACATTGGCATGATTAAGTGGATTAAATACCAAAAGAATAGATCAGTTTATTAGTATTGTGAAACCAAATACATAAATGAGTATTTAGTAACAAATGATTACACAAATTACAACATAATTTTTTTTCTTTCCAAATATATATCTTCTTGAATAACTTTATTCCATCATGAATATACATGAATATCTTTCACAGTAAACTAATTGGTTTCCTAGAGAATAAATCATAATAAGGGTGATCTAAAATGATTAGTATGTTGAATATATAGAGGAATAAATAATCAATAAATAAGTGTAATAATTATGTCATGGTAAATAATTGAACAAACATATCATGAAACAATAAAATGAGAAGGATGTGCATAAAATATGGCAAGGAAATAACTGGAAACACATGCCATTCAAATAACTAGATAAAGAAAAATAAATACAGTACAGTAAGAAACAGAATCAATTTCAATTACTTAGTGATCTATAATTAAATGTATCCATATATATATAGGTGAAAAATATCATGGATAATATACAATGAATCAATATAAAGTCAATGATTTATTAATTGGCATCATCTATAAGTCACATGAAAACATCTACTGTCATGATCCATCCTCCAAATAGTTTAAAACAACTGATAGATACCCCTTTCATTTTCAAATAATATTTGTCTCATGAGAACATACTGATGCATCGAGGAGCTATATAATATTCCCTATCCATGCATCATTGCATCTATAAAGCATTCTCTATATCGAGAAATTGATTTAATTAATAAACAATATGCATTATCAAATATTCATATTAAATTAAGAATAAAGAAATATAAATATTTTCACATATAATGTAGTACTACCAATGTATACACTGTATGTAAAATGGTATATTGTTGAGGAAATAGAAATATCCAAGAAAAATGAAATGGATAATAAGGGGAAATTCAATTTTTGATGAGCTTATGAAATTGATTATTTCAAAAAAAAAACAATCAAATGAATTGATGAAGTGAACACAAATTATTTCTGAAGAAAAATCAATTACAATCCATATAGAGGATGAATATGGATGGTATCAATACAAAAAATCCCTACTGTAGTAAAAATAAGCGGTGTTGTTCATGGTAAATAAAAATACTGTACAAAGATCTTTTAGAAACATTTTTGAGGAAAATATTCTTTTATATTGAGAAAAAAATTTAAAAACATTTTCATTGAAAATAACATATGAGAATATTTCAATAAAATACACACATTAAATATAAATAAATATTCAATGATATTTTTTAAGCTAAATATGTTCAATTTTTATGAGGTAGAAGTAAATTCTTTTTCATGATAAAAAAAATTGAAAAATGAATTTTCTATAAAGAGAAAAGAATATTCCTTTGAAAGTATTGATAAATGAATATAAGGGTAAACATTTCCTTAAAAAATAAATTTATTTTATTTTTTAAAACATTATTATAAAAAATAGTTTTTAGAAGAAATGTGTTTCTCCGTCAAAAGAGAGAAATAATGTCATGTTTTCTTAAAAACATTTTCTAAACATTTTTAGTACCAATGAGCGGGAAAATGCTAATAATACATGAAAATGGTCCTGAATAAATATTGAAAAATTAATTATTGTATTTAAAAATTGTTATATAATTTCAATTAATTTAAATTCCATTTATAGATCATTAGTATTAGTCATTATGAAAAAATTCATTGAACATTCCAAGGTTTCCCATGGCACCTTAAAAAATTTAAAATCATAAACCTCATAGAAGAAAAATTCAAAACAAACACATAAAATAATGAGAATAATTATATTCATTATATATTTTGTAAAAGGGTATTATATACACCTTGTAAAAGAAACAAAGTTCATAACAACAAATAAGTCTCAATGGTACGTAAATCAATACAAAATCACATACCCTGTGTTTTCTTTCATGTGATCATCAATTAAAATAATGTATAAGGCTTTAAAAAAAGTCTATATCTTATCAACGAACCATATTAATATTTATCATGTCGTATATGATCCTATTATAATATCTTATTACCTTCTTGTTAATAACCATTCATTATTTTAACTATTTGTTTTTGTTAATTTCCTTGTTTTCCTGGTATGTTTTAACTTGTTATTTGTTATTATTATTACATATATCACATTTTTATCATCTACAGATTGTAAAACATGATTTTAATATAATATATATCTAATATATATGTATCTTAAATAATCTACAATTTTTGGAGATAATAAATGAAATGCACTATTCATGGAAATGATAATTTTTATGTATGCATGAATTATTCCATCATTTCACTGTCATATTTTAAAATAAATAAAAGTAAATGATATGAATATAGATATATATTATAATTATAGTACACTATTTATGTAATATATTCAATTTATTTTTATTTAAATTATCTTTAATATGTTCCATAATTAGTTTGAAGAAATCATATCACTCCGAGGTGGTGGTTGTCCACACATCATCAAACGACGTAATCATATTAACATAAAATGTATAGTATCAAATATATGTGTTATAAATATCACAAAGTATTATAATGAATCAATAAATATCCTATATATCATATATAAATAGTGTGTCAATCATATTCTCTAACAATGAAATTTCGTAAAGGTAAAATAAATCTTAATTGTTTCCTGAGGCGGTAGTTCGCGGTACACAGAATCAGTATATTCAACAACCATTAGATTTAAGTGTCTGTTATTGTAGTATAAACACAGTATAAAAAATATTAAAGTATATTGAGTATAATTTGGTTAATATATTAACTTGGAATATAAATATTTGAGGTGGATGAGATGTAAAAGAAAGAATATTGATTATTGGAATGCATTACATTAAAATCAGGTGACTACTTTTGGTGTATACGAATGGGCTTCCTTGGAAGAATTTCAGTCCAAAGGGAGGCCTAAAGGTCTAGAGTATGGATTTAAAGATTAAATATGGTCTATTATTGGATTGACCTATTTGATTTTATACGTGCGAGGAATGGGGATATGTGGTGTCCTTTTAAAAGGGAGGAAATAGACTCAAATGGTTTTTTTGAAAAGATGTTAGGTGTACACACATTTTCACCAAACTGAAGTCTTTAAAATGAAATAGAACTCAATAATGGAAGTTTAATAGTCAATTTAGGGCTATAATATGTTTCTTGTGGCTGTGTATTGGTTTTTTTTTTGGTTTTTAAGATTGAGTTTTCATCCTTTATTAAGCTTTATCTTACCTAAATAATTGTAATGAATCTTAATTGCATTCACTAATGTTTTTGATAAAAAAAAGATGGTATTTTTAGAAATTATAAATATTTAATGTTATAAATATTTAATCAATTTTACTAAATTATAATCACGTAATTGATAAAAATTAATTAAAAATTCATCTCACTGGTTGAATGGCAATGGACGGTTTTAATTTAAAAACATCTGAAAGATTACTATGTTTTTATAATAAATTTAAAAGTGAAATTGATTCCAATTACATATATTACATTAATTGATAAAAATATTATCTAATTATATTTTAAAACAAAATAAATATATAATTTATCATTATATATAAATTAGATGAAGAATAGTTTTTCATATAAAATTCTGTATTTTTAACTATTCCTAAAGAAATAATATGTTTCTAAAAAATAAAAATAATTCACCCTAACAAAATTTTATATTTTTATTTCAATTAAGAATATAATTTTGAAATATTAAATCAATTAATGTGTAAAAACCATATTTCAAATGGTTATCCATTAAAAAATATTAAAATTTTATTTATAAAAATATATGTTTTTATATGTAAAAAAAGTTTTGTTCTTATCTTATGCCTATAAAACCTAATGAATGAAGATAAAAAGTAATTTACGGAATATATAAAATATATATTTCTTTAAAATAATTCGATAATTTTAATTAATTATGTTTATTATGATAAAACTCTTTTCGAAGCCTAAATATAATAACATTTATTTTTATATACAATTGGTTCATATTTTTGTTTCTAATTTATTAGTAACCCATTAATTCATTATATATTTATATAAACCATATATATTTAATAATTTAGATAATAATATTCATAACCCCATGTCCCGATGTCCTCCCGGTCTCTTTTTATAGGATTTTTTGGGAAGTCATCAAGAGGGAGTTACTAATAGTAGTGTAGGATTTCCTTCACTGAGGAAACCTCCACCATATTTCATGTGATACAATGATAGTTTTTGTCCATATGAAAGGTAAAACTTACTAATTGGATCACTACTGACGAATTTGTTTGTGAAAAATACCATATATTTTCATATAAGTATCCTCAACAAAGGGCCCTCATCCTTCCTACACACATAGATAGCCAAAGAATAGGATGAATTCTTAAAGGGTATAACAATTTAGGGTCCAGTGGAAGTGGTGAAAGAGGTGTTTAGATATAATAATATCAGCAATTTTTGAAGCAACCATTATATCAAATTAGGCAAGAGAAAGTCATAATATAGGATGGAATTGAACTTTCTTTTCAGGATTATTTAAAGCATGGCATTATTCTCTTGAGTTGTGGACCTCCTTTTTTGTTACTTCAGCTCATCTTGGCTATCCACATCATGATAAATTTTTTGGGTTTGTAATTTAGTAAGGGGAATTAAAAAATGGGACCCCACTTTCACGCATGAACATTATTCATGCTTAGGACATGCTCAGTAGGAACATCCAGAGGGGCATCAACATGGGTCCAATTATCCACAACTCCTTTATGCATTAAACAAGGGGTTCCTTTCATTGATGTTTTCTAATGATGTCATCATATTTTTTCAATGGAAGCAGATGTTTTATTCAAGGAATCAACAAAATTATTTAGTATTACTGCATGAGGAGAGGCCAAATTATCAATATAGATAAAATTATTTTCTTTACTACAAGAAAAGTCTCTGATAGTATCGTAAGGGCCATGAAAGACAGGCTGGATATGCGGAGAGGATCATTCACAATAGATTATCTGGGTTCTCCGGTTGGCCCAAACACTCCTCAAATTCATCATTTCTATAAGATCATATGTAAAATTTTTGGGAATATCCCTAACTTGATTAACACTTTCCTATCCTTCGTAAGTATTATTACACTAATGAACGACACATTAAATTCTATCCCGAATCTTGTTATTTCCTCTCTAAAAGGGCCAATGAAGATTATTTTTTATATGGGAAATATTCTGGTTACATTATTCTTGGATGGGAATTTTGAAGGAAAACATCATAGGGATGTATGTAAGAGGGTGATCATGGCCATAGTAGAAGGATAGATCAATCTAAGAAGAATATATGAGTCCATAGAGGGGATGAATAAGAAGCTTTCTTGGGAGATTCTAGTAGGTGATTATTTACTGGGATAGTTTATTCTAGAAAAATACAACCCAAGGGTGAACATGCATCAATATCTTACCTATTCCCTATGGAAAACTGTCCAGCCTTACCTCAGGCTCCTATAGCCATCCAACTAATGGATTATGGGAAAGGAGAATTCCTACTTTTGGCATCAGGACTGGGGAGGAGGGATTCTTTAATTTTCAGACAACCCAGTGCAAGAAATGTCCTTCAAGGAGGCTCAAAACAACCCCATATGTTTTTAAGTGATATTGAATGAGTCTCAGTGTGCTACCTTTGACATCATAGTTCTTAATGAAGACCCAAATAGATGCATGTTCAAAAGAACAACATCTAGATCCTTCTCTTCCCATGTGTTTATCAGATCGAGGTGGAATCCTAGTAATACAGTTGGGTGGGGGGAGACCCTGTCGTGCAATGAGATTACTTCGAAGATCAATTTTCTCATATGGAATTTTATGAACAAGGCCTTTCCTACTGATTACCACATCCAACATAGGAGTATCTCCCTTTCTTCTAGTTGCATCTATTTTAGGGAACCTCAAATGGAATCTATCGGTACACTTTTCTTTGGCATCAAATATTTCATATGGGTGTAGAAATCCATTGGTTCTTTCAATTCCCATTCGACTCAGGCTACAATGCAAGAGGCATTCTTTAATTACTGGTTCCAAGGGGAATGAACTGATGGACTGGAAAAGAAAGCTCACACCATCATTATCATCGCTAACTGCTGAAGTCTTTGCATAGCTTGGAATGAGGATCATCACCTTAATAAGAGTGGGTCTTGGGAAGGTATATCATTCAAGACTAAAACCATTATTCTAGATCTATACAAAGTATGAATGTATTGTGAGTCAACCCCCTCCATTAGCTCAATTCAGGTTCCAAGCCCCTTCCCCCTATAGTATAATCAAATCAGAGTAGGGTTGATGGATTTGTTGGAACCTCCCCATATAAGACTTATAACTAATCATAGATGGGTCTAGTATCTTAGGCAGCATGATAGGGGGGATTGATTAGGGATAAGAGGGACTTATCCATTTCAACTTATTCTTCATACTATGGCCCTGATGACTCTCTCCAGACCGAGGTTCATGCTTTGGTCATGGGGATACATTATGCCCCCAACAATATCTCACTCTAGGAATCATGGAGACTAATTCCATGGTCCTCTAGAATGCTCTAACATGCAATTTAAAAACACCCTGGTCAATCAAATACCTTATTAATATGTGAAAATATATAATTTCCAATAACATGGTGATCTCTCATACTTGGCGTGGATGGAACATGGTTTCACACTACCACACCACCATGGCGTCTCATAATAAATGACTTATTTAAAACTCCTTGTTTGGAACTTTTTCAGCTGATGGGATCATGATCTTGAGAGCTGATGTGCTGGGCCTCCATTATTTCATACCACCATGAAGCGGGGATCTTTCTATGCTTTGGGCTTTGGGTTCTCTATTTCCATTTGTGTGGCTGCTCTTTTTAAGTTCATTGGGTACAACCTTTTACATGAAAATAATATAAAAAATGATTTTATTGTTGAAGGTCTATTTTTAATGTAACATAATCTAAAATAATATTTTTTTCATTGTGTAATACCCAATGACACTGTGAATTATTATATTATGAATTAATTTACATTTGTTATATATTTCATTCCACAAAACTCCTAAAATAGTTTATTTTTTATTAAAGTACCATGTTTAGCTTGAGTTATATACAACACCAAGATATTAATGCACTACATGAAAAAAAATTTATATTTATCTTCACAGAACACTGAGGAAAGATTTCATTACATACATCAATTTATTTCCTCGAAGGCTCTCGTAACATTGAAGTCTGAGTTTTACCGAAGAATAAAATGTTAAAATTTTATTATTTAATACAATTAGATATAACATAGCCCTTAAAATATAGGTTATGAATATTATTTATAAATTTTATTGAAATATATGGTTTAAATAAAATATATTATTAATTAACAGGACAATAACTAATTATCAATGAAAATTAAAACCTGTTGAATATAAAAAAACTATTAATATGGTGTCAGAGACCTTTAACACTAATAAATTAATATAATAGTGAGTGATATCATTTTAATATATATTTAATTTTTTCAATAAAATATTCAGGATATTCTTCCAATATATTTAATATAAATAAGATAAGAATAAACTCGGTTTTCTCCATAAATTCATATATATTTCTTATAATGGTAGTTTTACTAACTTTTATTTGAGAACACATTTTAAATCCTATTTCTTGAAATTTTTTTGATTTAATATGTCAAAATTGACATCAAATTTGAAATAGTGAATTAAAATTAATGTTGATGTAAATGTTGGGTATTTTTATTTGATGTTTTATTTTTTATAAATAGTGAATAATAATGAATTTTTGTTCAAAACTACTTTTTCAAATAACTTATTTATATAGATAAAATAGATTATAAATGGGTTTAAATGTTTAATTTTAATATATTTTTATCAAATAGTCAAATTTAGTTCATTTAACTAATTTCACATGGAAATTTAATATTATAATCTATTAAACATTTTATCATTTTAACTTTAAAACATGCAATTTTTTCCCTTCAGCGGGATTAAATTTAAATTAATTTTTTCCACTTCCATGATTGGAATTTGAAACATAGATGTTATATTTGGAATTACAATCATTAATAATGTCTAATAATTTATATAATTTATTAACATAATGATTAGTGAATTTAATTAAAATATACTAAATCACTTATGGTCAAATTAAGCATAACAATGGAAAAAACAATAAATTTAAGACTCAAAACGACCTTCAAACTTGGTCAAGATACATTGGATGGAAATATTTTTACACTATACTCACTTGTATAAACTTTTTTCCATTACCGGATTATCTTTAATATATGAAAAATGTGGTTGGAATTCTCTCTTCAAATATTTATAGGAGGCCACTCCTCATCCACTATAAAAGGCCTAATCTCCTCCCACTTCTTAAGAACTCTAAATCCCCTTGTATCACTAAAACTATGATCAAATAGTATCTCAAAATCCCTAACTTCCTCTTATAATCCTCTCTTCGTACATAAATCAATCCAAGTAACCCTTTTAACACAATCCAAATGGAGTTACCTGATTAAGAGGTAACGTATTCTCTCAAGATTCTTTCTTTTATTTTCATTCCCCACCGCATCTACTCTCTTTATTCCATGAATATATAAAAAATAGTATCATAAATATAATAGGACATTTTTATGACATGTTTGCAACCAACACTTACACACAATTCTATCTAATGGGTAACACACATATTGCTTATGTGTGTGGGGAACTACGGCCTCAATAAACGATGATTGTTCAAATTTCTTTTACAGACTCTCATGGTGAAAATTATGATCCACACACTATTTATATATGTCATATATTATATTTTTTATTTATTTATGGTTATTTATTACATTCAAAAAACATATCGGTTTTACTTCCCATTTGGTTTAAATACGCTAATTTCACGTGAGGAAGTGCGGACTACCGCCCCCTCAAAGTGATATGATTCATTCACACACTACATAGAATGTATTAGGTATGGGTTTAGTGAACCTATAAAATATATAAAAAATATTCATTCTAATAAAATTTTATTATATACATATTTACATATATGTCATTTACTCTCTTTCTATAAATATGACAAAAAAATCGAAAAAACTATCATGCGTACGTACAATTTATAGTCTCCAGGAATGGTGTATTTATTTTTATAATTTCATATTATATAGATTAATATAATACACATATAATGAATATATATGATATTTATATGATAATTTAAATTCGTTAAATCATGATATAAGTATAAGGACCAAAGATATAATAAATTAGGACACATGCGATGAACAAAGCAAGTATTACGCAAATTGAAACCATAAGATAAGTTGTCTTAAAAGAGTGTAATAAAAGGTCATAACTAAACCATATATGGTATTATATAAAATAATATGGTTTTGAAAAATATTTATAATAAATTTATATTTATCATACATGTGTTTTGAACGAGTACAATGATAGTAAAGAACATGTTAAGGGAAATTTCATCTCAGTTTTATTTCTATGAAATACATGCCTTATTCACCACACACTTATTTTATGTTTTATATGTACTACTAATGAATTTGTTATTTTTTTCATGTACTAAATTTTATGGGTATTTAAATATCCATTTTATGATATTTCTTTCATATGGTTTAAATTTCAAAAAATTTCAAATTGGTAAGATAGTTTTGTCTTAATTTTCCTTCTTTGTGACTAATATTTCGTTATGGTCATAATTTCATTTTTGAGGTGTATATACTTCTATATTACATTTTATATTTTAAATATCCATATTTTCATGATATTTAATGCTTAATTTAGTTTCCTTTTCTTACATGGATTGTGTGATACCAGGTTACCAAGTAGTAAGAGTTTATTTAAACAATATCATCAATTTTTACGATTGTTAATGATTATGCTTCCTTTCATGAACTATTGTGATATATATCTCATGGATTCTAATGAGTATCATTTTCCTATTATATTTAATTATATATTCATGTATTGGTACCATTATTCCACTCTTCAGTATATATAATTGTTAAGAATGTTTTTTTAAGAAATCCCAACTTTACCCTCTCTTTGGTTAGAAATATGTGTTCCATCAAAACCATGTTTTCTATAAAATAGTTTCCAATAATATTATACCATTAAACTATAATAATTAAAATAAAATTTTCAATTTTTTATTATACTAATTATTGTAATGTATTCTTCTTATCATTTTTTGAAGCTGTCATTTTCAACCCTTTTTGTGTAAAAGGAATGTTCTTCATACCTTGTATGACATGTAAGGATTTACCAACCTTCATTTATATGAGTCTTTATTTTAATGTATAAAATGTTATTTGTTTAGAAAGGTTATTCAAAAATTATTTTCATGAATTTTTTTTAAAAAAGATTCCAGCTTCATTCATAACGTTTTTGTTAAATAGGTTTTCAAAACATTTTCAATCTTCCATTATAAGTTTTCAATGTTAATTTAAAATAAAATGTTTTCAATATGTATTTAATATTTAATTGTAATTTCTCAAAGAAATTCCAATTAAAAATTATTTTAAAATGTTTTAAATCATATTTTAATTATTTTCAATGAAAAGGGTTCTAAAACTTCTTGAATCTCATTTTATTAGATCTCATGAAATGTGGTTTTCAAAAAAATAAATATTATTTTAAATATTTTCAAGTAAAATGGTTTTCAAAATGATTTCATCTCTTTTTTATACGTTTTCATGGTGTTTATAAGTAAATAATTTCCAAATTGGTTTATGTATTGAAAACAATGTCAATAAATAAAGGATATTTTACTCAATAAATTTATTAATGATATTTCAAAATTATTTTCCATCTAAGATGACATCCATTGATGTTGATAATTAATTTACATGGAATAAGCTAAAGAATCCATTCATATTATTTCACTGAAGGAGTTATTCTTAGTGACATAGTCTTTATGAAACCTGTTTTTATTTCAAGGGTTATATGTTTATGAAATCTATTTCTCTATAATATGTTATTATTTTGAATAAATGATTATGAAACCTGTATCATTTTCCACATATTTTGACATGATTATGTGTTTATGATATCTATTTAATTACATGTGTTATGTTGTGATTGAAAATGATTTTGTTGACATGTATGTATGATTTCCTTATGATATGGGTGAGGCCAATAACTCCCCTAAATTCATTGTTTAAAGATATATATCTCATGAGACATAAATGGATATAATGAGAAATGAACCCAATTCAATATTACATGGATGAAACTAGAACTGACCTCAGTTTAGTAATACAAGGCTGTAATAAGGAGTGAACTAAGTTATGTAATATAATGGAGGGATGGGGTGTGAACCAGGTTTAGTAAAAAACAATTTCCACTAATATGGCCTTTGAAGCAATTTATTTAATATTATTGAAGTCTTATTATATGCTTATGTGTCTTCCATAATACAATATTTTGTTCCTCTATTATTCTTTCCTAAATTTTGTTGTTTAATTCCATATTATTCATGTCTTATGAACATCCAATAATTATTTCATGAAATCTATTTATGATATTTTTTTATGTATGTATGATATTCTATTTACATGAGCTTGTTCTCATACCCTTATTCTCATGTTTATGATTTCTTGTATCCCTTTCATACCGTTACTGGGTATCTGATCTCAACCTTTTTTATGTTTTCTTACCTAGGATATGAAGATGTGTATTATGTTTGATGTGTATAAGAATGGTTCTAGACAAGAATATGTTATTCGTAGATAATGTAACTCACATATGCATTAGTTTTTATGTGTCCATGTTTCCAAAGGAACTATACTAATATAGTATTTTGGGTGTCAGTTTTCATTATTTATTATGTTTTCATTATGTGTTTTATAATGTTAATGTATGAAAATTGAGGGTCTACATAGTTGTTATCATTGAAAAGGATTAGATAAACATTGGAAAATAGTATGAGAAAACATTGGTTAGATCCCTATTTATATTTATAAGGATATTAATGGGGATGTCTCTATAGATAAGTATAAAAATGAGGAAATGTTAAGGAAAATGTCATAGATTTTTGGTAAAGGATAAAGTTAGTGGTTTCTAATAAATGCATACCTGTATAGATAACATAGGTGGATGTGGATCTAGAAAAGCTGTACCTAGTAGTAATTACACTGACAAGATGTTTTGTGCCTGAATCAGTGTAATCAAGTACATGAAAACGAGCCTTCACGCACACCTATTTTGACACTCCCAGGGGATAAGCTTAAAAATTCAATAATTATTCATAACAAATTATAATGAATTTGAATAGAAAAGGACTATGAAAAACCATGTATAAACCTAGGTTGTCCTAGATTAATGATGGTGTCAGGATTTAAACATCATATAAGTAATTATTTTCATGACTATGTGTTTTTTTATATTATAAGTAATGCTAAATTTATTATTAGTGTATTAGTCAATATTGGGAACTATAATGAACTGTAATAACATATAATGTGTTGGATAATTTTTTTGATCAAAATTTAACTAGGATGATCACTAAATTAATTGATGGCGTGATCACGCCTAATTAATTTCCACAGAACATGATGTGTACCTTAACCATCTCTTGGACTCCCCAAGGAAGAGGAATAAGGTGATCAACGAGATTTTAGGTAATGTAGACTATAGAAGAATGAATTTTATGTATAATTTGTTTCAAGAATGTGGAAATAACAATCTATGTGAATGTATTAGAGGAATAATGAGATGTTTTGATGATAGAAAATAGGGACACATATTAGGTGACTATAAGGGATAACAGAAGAGTTCAGTTAACCAAATGGATGAGATTATTTGATCCCCTAAGAAACCATTAATGATTAAGTGTTTAAATATAGAATAAACATTCATTACCAAAATCAATTCCCTATGAGGAAGTCTCTAGAAGAGAATCAACAAAGTTATTAGATTATTGTTAAAATTGCTGATGATGAAGAGAATATAGATTAAATTTGAACAGAAATAGGTATTATATAATAGGATGCACTATAATTATTAATTCTTTTAGGATGATGTAATCAAATTTCTTATTTATTTTTATTCAAAAAAATATATTTTATGAATGATGAAATATACAAGGATTGTTCAACTTATTTTTTCGTTATGTATTTACATGATTATATTGAATGTTCCCAATGGATTGGTGTAGTGAATTAATGACAATTTGATATTTCAACTAAGGGAAGAAACACATAATATGTTCATTATGTTAATATAATTTTGTTTCATTAAATATTATTTGGTTATAAAAAAGTAATTATGATGGTATTGATTACCTCAGAATTGATAAAGGATCTATTGGAAAATTATTCTATATTATCATTGATTAAGATTAAAAATTCATGTGTCTGTGGGATATAACAATAATCTTTGGAATTAGAATGAATTCATGTTTTCGAAGATAAATTATAGTAATTAAGGTTATTACTATTTTCTAAGAGGATATATGATGAATGTATTAATATGTTTGAAATGCGAAAACGATGATCGAAATTGTGATGTAAAAGAGATCAATGTAAAGATTATATTGTAACTATCATTCAATTTTTTTATTTTATTAATTCAAAAGGGTTATAAGGTTATCATTTCACAAAAATTTTAAGTTATACTTTAGATGAATCATTAACCTATTAAGGAATTATTGATAACCCTTGATAAAAGGATATTTTGAGATTAACATTATTTCAGTTGTGTTTATCTTATTTCTTTTGGAAATTATGTTATTGTGGTTTTAGAAAAATTTATCTTGTATATAGGATGAAAAAATCCCATATTTTAAGGACATGGGTGTTGAACCCTTGACCAATAGACAATAAGGGTTTAATACCTACCACTAGACTAAGCGATATTCAAATTAATGTATAATTATTTTTGTTGAAAAAATATTATTGATCAATAAATAATGTTATTTTTTATGTTTATATGTTAAAGAATATGTATAGTTATATTTTTCATTCTTTTATGGGCCTTAATATATGTTAAAAGGGTATTTTAGTGCTCTATGTGTCAATGTTAATTTCTAGTCATTCATCCCCAGATGCAATGGATGTATTAGAAATCGATCAAATCAATACCAATGTTTGAAATTTTTTTATATAAATATAAAAAGAATTAATAAATGTTTTGAAATTGATCATTTTTTTTGTCCAAATACATTAAACATTATTACACTGATATATTTTGAAACCATTATAGATTTATGAATTTCAGGCCCTCAAATTTTTTTATCATTCACATGTTTTTTATTTACTACCTCAATCACTCCCTATAAAAATTTACAATTTTCCTTCATGTAATATCTTAAATCCCAACCTATGTTATCATATGTGGAAACCCAATTATATGTTTCCTTTTTGAACCAATATGGTCATGACTTTTCCTTTTTAAGAGAAGTTTTAGATTTCAAATGTTCAATGTGGATCTCTGTGAATGAATCACTGATTCGTTAAAATTTTGATAACCCAAACATAATTTTGAGGAGATATTAATTTTAAAGGGGTATAATGTAACACCCCATGATTTTGTTAATTATTTTGGTTTTGAATAATTTATCATTTTTGATATTTTGAATTTCACGCAACCCAGAAAATAGTTTATTTTATAATAAACCACTATGTTTGGATTGATATATATGAAACTCCAAGTTAATCATGATCTAAAAAGAAAATAATTTTTATCATTCTCAACAGTGAACCTTGAGGATAGCTTTCTGAACATGTAACAATGAATTTCCCTAATGGATTTCATAACACAAAAGGCCGAGTTTGACTGGATAATAATATATTAAAATGTTATTATATAATATATTAAAATGTTATTATATAATATAATATGGAATATCATAGCCTTTAAATTTGAGGTTTTGAATATTATTTTCTAATATATGAAAATATATTATTGAAACAAATATAAAATGAATTCAAGAGATATGAATTAATTAGGAATTTATTTGAAAACTAATTGAAAATAATGAAAAATGTTAATATTATCTCTTAGATTTTTTACCAAATTAAATAAATTAAATAATGAATGATATTAATTTTATTTATAGTTTATATATTCAATAAAATATTTTTGATGTCCATACAATAGATTTGATAGAAATAATATAAGAACAAACTCAGTTTTATGGATAAAAACATATTTTTTTAAAGTAGTTTTACCACTTTGGAATGGATAACAAATTGTCCATCCAATATTTGGAAATTATATAGATTTAAAATTTCAAATTGAATTCATCATCAAAATAGTAACATAATAATTTGTTTTGGGTAATCATTTTGTATTTAAATGTGATGTATAAATTTTTAATGAATAATGAAAAATACTAAATTTTAGTCCAAAACTAATTATTCATCTTATTTATTTATAACACAATTATATAGTTAAAATTAGTTCAAAAGTTTTAATAGATTATATTTTTATCAATTAATCTAATGTAGGTGATTGTAACCAATTTAATATTTTAATTTTATATAAAAACTTTTCAATATTTTGATACTTTTTACATTAAAAGCCCCTAGTGTGGTCTGTTTAGTGGAATTAAATTTAAATTATTTTTTCCAATTCTAAGATAGGAATTTTGAAAATTACATTTTACATTTGTAATAAAAATGATTTATTATATTTAATAACCTGATATGATTTTTTTACCCAAAATATTAGAGAATGTAATTAAAATTCATTACCTCTCTCAAGGTAAAATTATTCTTAACAAAAACAAAACCATAAATTTAAGACTCAAGATAACCTTGAAAATTTTCCAAGAGCCATTTTATGGATAGAAATTTACCCTATACTCTATTGGATATGATTTTTTCCATTATTGTATCTGATTTCATCATGAAAAAAGTGGGTGTAATTCTATCTTCAAATATTAATAAGAGTGTCACTCTCTTCTACAATAAAATGCCTCCACTCCTCCCACTTCTTCACAAATTTCAAGAGCCTTGGATCTCTTAATGTCTATGAAAATAATTAACA
This sequence comes from Viscum album, assembly GCA_963277665.1. Classification (NCBI taxonomy): domain Eukaryota; kingdom Viridiplantae; phylum Streptophyta; class Magnoliopsida; order Santalales; family Viscaceae; genus Viscum; species Viscum album. The sequence continues at coordinate 1,631,274,321 of OY728159.1, forward strand.
ATCATATATAACTTCATCTTAGAATCCTCCCATTGGTAATATATCCTTCCAAGGAAGCCTTTTGTCACAAACCAAAGGATTTTCCGGATTAATAAGTAATGTATTCTCTCCAGATCATTTATTTTATATTCTATCTCCTCCCCTGCCACTCGATATATTCCATGATATAAAAAAACCTGTATCATGATTATAAATGTATGTTTTTATGGAAATATTTCGACCTAAAAATACACACACATCAATCTAATGGGTAATGAACATACTATTTACGTGTACGATGAACTACCACCTCACTAAATGATGATTGTTCATTTTTTCATTATGGCCACTCATGGTGGCAATTGTGATGGTAAATATGTTTATTTATGTAGTATAAAATATTTCTCATTTATTTAATATTTTTTTGTCCTTTTACAAAAAAATCATATTACATTCAATTTGGTGTAAATGTGATAATTGGATTGGACGAAGTTTGGACTACCGTCCCTCAAAGTGTTGTGATTCGTTCACACACTACATAGACTGTATTGAGGATGGGATTAGTAATATAATGTGATATAAAAAAATTATTATGGTACTGTAATAATATTATATACACATATACATATAAGTTATTTAAAATCATTCTTTCAGTACAATAATGAAAACCAAAACAAAGTTCATGCTTACGTACAGCTTAGAGTATCCATTAATAGTATATTCCAATCCATACATATATATTATGTAGATTATTATAATAAAATTATAATTAATATAAATAAATTTATATCTTATATTACATTAATGAAATCACAATATAATTATAAGTACCAAATATATAACAAATTATGACATATGCGATAAATATAGCTTATATTACCCTAAGTAAAACCTTAATATTTGATGGTTAAAAAGAAGGGAATATAAGAATCCAATAAAACCATATATGGTATTAAATAATATTATATGATTTGGTAAAATATTTCTAATAAATTTACATTTAATATGTAGGTGGGTTGAATGACTATAGTAAGAGTCATGAAAAAAGGTAAGGGAAATTTCACCTCACTTTTATTTCTGTTTGATATGGGCCTCATTCACTACTAACATATTTTTTATGGTGTATATATTTACAATTAATGTATTATAGGTATATTATAATTAAATTTATCATTATTTATATTTACATTTCTTGATCATTCTTTCATGTGGTTTATGTTTCAAAAGTTATCAAATTGTTAAGACAATTTTGTCTCATTTTACATTCTTTGAGACTTGTGTTATATTATCCACAAAATTTTTCATCAAGGTCTACATAATTCCACTTTACATGTTAAGTCATGAATATATATTTTTTTGATATTTTATACTTCATTTAATTTATATTCCATACAAGGAGATTGTGATCCCCTATTACAAAATAGTAAGTTTTTATTGAAACAATCTCACCATTTTTAGAGATTGTTAATGATTATTCTTACTTTGATGAAATATTGTGATAAGTCTCTAAATTAAACTCCTTATTTTATTATCCTATGTTATTTCATGATATATTCAATTATTAGAACCATTATTCTAGTATGTTGTACACAATATAGTTAATAATATGTTTTTAAGAAATCATTACTATACCCTCTAATTTTTGAGAAATATGTGTTCAATCAAAACCATGATTTCTAAAATGGATTTCTCAGAATATTATTGTATTCTCCTATAATCATTAAAATATTTTTTTTAATTTTCCATTTATATGTTTTATAAGGAATAATCTTTACAATTTTTGAACAAGGCATTTCTCTACCATTTTTAACCTGCAAATGTAGTTCTATTTTTACCACATACGAACTATTTGGAATTACCAAATATCATTTCAATGAAGCTTTCATTGTATGTCTAAAAGGATAATATTTTAGACTATTTTTAAATCAGTTAAACTAAATGGTTTTTAAAATATTTACAATATTTTTTATACTATTTCAATTTAAAAGGTTTTCAACATATTCTCAAGATTTCTTTGTAGGTCATTAATGTTATTTTAAATGAAATGGATTTCAAAATAATTTCAATATTACATTATAAGTTTTCAAAATATTTTCAAACAAGTAGGTTTTTAAAATGTTTTGAATCTTATTCTATATACTTTAATAGAATTTTTTTTAAATGTTATGAATCAATATAAATAATTTTAAAAGGAAAATGGGTTTAAAAATTTTGTTAAGCTGATTTTATATGATTTCAAAGAATTTGTTTTCATAATTATTTTAAGTATTCTTTATATTTTATCATGTTATTTTCTATGAAAATCATTTTCAAATGGTTTTATGATTTATGAATTCATTTTCAAGGAATAAAAAATATTTCCCACAAGAAGCGTTTTTAAAAGAAATTTCAAAATTATTTTCTATCTAAGATGAATTATGTTTATGTTACTATAGCTTTATAGTTAATGGTCTAAAGGATCCATTCATATTATTTCTATGAATGAGTTACTCATAATGACATGGTATTTATGAATCCCATTTCTATTTTAGGGGTTATATGAAAATGAAATCCATTTCTCTTTCATGGGTTATTCTTTTGATGAAATGATAATGAAATAATATCTTTTTCCACAAGTGATGATATGATTACATGATTATGACATGCATTTCATATCATGTGTTATGAAAATGTTTTTTATTATTTTTTGACAAATTTATGCATTATATATTTATGATTTGGGTGGGACCTATTTATACCTTAAATACATTCGGTAATTATTTATATCTCATGATATAAACATGAATGTAATGGAAAATAAACTTGGTTTAGTATTATAGTGCTAGAATGAAAAATGCTCTCAGTTTAGTAATACAGGGCTAGAACAATGAGTGAACTTGGTTTAGTAATATAGGGCTAGATTGGGATGTGATCCTAGTTTATTAAAGGACACTTCCCACTAATATTGCCTTGGAAGCGATTCCTTGACTGCTATGGAAATTATATTACATGGTTATTTGTCTTCTATAAAACCATGTTTTATACTTATATTATTATTTCATATATTTTTTTGTTTAATTTCTTGTGATTCATGTATAATAAAGAGCCAATATTTATGTCATGATTTTTTATGATCATTGATATGAATGTTTTGTAATTCTATTTACATGATCATCTTCTCATACCCTTACGCTCATTTTTATGCTATAATGTTAACCTTTATTACCCATAATTTTCATATAATCTAACCAATTTTTGTGTTTTGTAACCCATGTTGTGAATTTATATATTTTGATTGAGGTTTCTAAGAAGGGTGCATGTAATGATGAATTTAGGTGGGATAATGTAGCTCACTTAGGTGATGGTTTTTTTGATTCAATTTTTCCAAAGTCACTGGACTAGTATGGTGTATGGGTGTCTGTTTGTATTGTGTATTGAGTATTCTAAAACTGTAATGGAATGTTAATATATGAAAATAGAGTGTCACTATACATTACACAATATATCATGTATTGAATTTATTTAAAATATTCAATAAATATTATAGTGTCAGCAATTTATATTCCCTTATGCTTATGGATATGTGTGTAATACACACATTCAAATAAAAACTTGTACTATAAAATTTTGGTATGTTATGGTCTCGGTAGCTACTGACCCATGATAATTACTATTCCACTCATGATATTGAGTTGGTGGTAGTTTTATTTTTCAATATATTGTGGTGGAATTAACTCATCAGTGAGTGTTTTTTAGATTTTACCAATAAAAACCCTCCATGGTATGACTTTTCCTTAAATGACATAATGAATAGATAGATTCAGTGTATGGAATTATTACAATATTACATATTTGATATTTTTTTTGAATTGTGAAATAGAAATTTCATGGCCGATGAACATAGTAGGAAGTCACATAGTGATGAGACGAATGAATCTGGAGATTTATAAAGGGTTCTGGAAGAAAAATTATCAATGTATCAGGATATGTTAGAAGATGGAGGTATATTTTTTTCATTTCCACATGCTAGTGAATTTGTCCTTAAGACGATATTTTTGGTTGTCTGAGATAAAATGAGTGGTTACAATGATTGTTTCATGATGTCTCGTCATCGATAAAGTGATGTTTGAGCGTCATGTTCCAGGTGATATTCGAAAATTGTTAGATATTATCCAATGGAAGTGGAAGAGCTTTTCCATGGAATTCATTTCTAGTTATCCTCAATATCAAGAAAGGTATGATTCTATATGGGTGATAATTGATTTTTGCTAAGATAATCCAACAGTAGAGTGATTAAAAATATATGATTGGTACAAGTTTTATTAAGTCAATATCTTGAAGAGGTAGTGAAACTCAATATAATACTATGGGTGGTCATCTATTATCTTGATGCTTTTCTCACATTCTACTATCCATACATACATTACCCCTTTCTATGTTAACATGGTTTTCAGGCTAGAAAATAATGATAAATTTCATAAAAAATGTCCGTATTACCCATCTATTCCATGAAATATATGAATTTATATGAGCATTATGTGTCTAGAAAATTCCCAAATTCCCATTATTTTGTAATAGTCCACAAAAATCACCCCACATGCGATCATGTTCCTCGGTAATTAGAGTTAATGGATCAAGAATTCACACTTAATGAACATATCATACATTTACACCATCCAAAATTTCATTGTCACAATCTTATATATTCTTTATATTCCTTCTTCCAATTAGTGTAGATGATAATTTCATTGATAAACACTAATAAAAAATTATCAAGGTAGTCTCTACACACATTATTCATTAAATACAACAATATTTTAGGTGCATTAGTTAGTGTTAAGGGAATATATGTGAACTTGTAGTGACCCTACCTCATATAGAATGTATTATTATGAATATTTTTCATCTTCACCTTCAATTAATGGTATCCAGATCAAATATCATGCTTTGAGAAGTACCGAGATCCTATTAGTTGAAAATGAAAGTCATAAATCCTTTGAAGGGGATACTTATTATTTTTTAGATCTTATTGAGATCCCAATAATTGATACATATTCTAATTGATCCATCCTTCTTCTTAAAAGAACACTAGAACCACCCAATGTGATAAACATGGCTATATGAATTTTTTTTCCAAATGATCTTCCGTTTTATTATTTAACTCTTCCAATTAAATCAGTTACATCATGAAGTCGAATTTTCATATAGGATTAGAAATCGATATGAGCTCTATTGAGAAACTTAACTCACAACCCGGGGGAAGTCAATGCAAATTTTCAAGAAATACATCAGTGTAATCCCTATCAATTGGAATTTCTTACTAGTTAAAATCTTCATTTGAGTAAACCATTTGGGAAAGGCATCCCTCTTAATAGGGTATCAGCACCCATACAATTAACGTATTTTCTAAAGGATATTCATGATAATCAATTCATTTGTAGAGAAGAATTTGATGGTTCAGAATATGGAAAATCCCTTTTTCAATAAATTGTTTTGTGCTCTATAAAATTAGATCAAATCCATGCCAAATATAACATCGAATTCTACCAATGGAAGAATTATATGTTTTTGTAGAGGAACCATCTCATGTACATGAACAGTAGAAGATTACAAAAATTTGATTTTAATGATTTCACCAATAATAGTTTTTACATTATTTCTACCTCAAGGTATCGATGATTTTGTTCAATAGTTCTAAAAAAATTATGAATTTATGGAATTCATATATCAAGAATCAAATAAAACTTTTTCCAATCATTAATAAATTTTATATGTACATTGTATAAATTCAATTTTACCATCCACTTCAGCAGTAGTGATGGGGTAAATATTCCATTTCTCCCATGGATTTGGTGGATTATGACTCTAATTACCACCAAAGGATTGAGGTTTAGTGAACATGCTAACATAATTCCCTTTTTCTCAATACTTCACTAATTGAACCATAATTGGCACAAAATGGGGTTCCCTACATTCCTCAATCATGTCAGCTAACTTTATTATGTCTCTTTTATATTCATGAGTTTCAAGGCCTTCTCTCACATACTAGAAGCATTTCCTAATTAATTTGAGACAATTACCATGAGGATTAATCCCAAAAATATTACATATGGATATTTAGATCCCTTTTCCTCCTTTTTCATTTGACCTGGTAGCTTAAAACCCCATTCTCATCTTCTTATCACCATAACCATTAGAATATTTTTAGAACTACTTCTTTAGTTTGAGATCAAATCATACCACTTCATAACTCCCAGAGTATCCAATTGTGGGAGCCTTTATGGAGTGGTTTAAACCCACTAATGAATATATCTATTTTTTTCTAATTTGTTATATCAAAACGTGTGGAATATCAATAAATCATTGTGTTTTTCTCCTCATAATCCATGACCAATTCACATTATTTTTCCTTTAGATCTATGAATTCTCACATTATCATTATTTGATGATTCCGAGGGAAATACTAGGTATGAAATAATATCATAACGTCATACCACTCCATCACTTCCATTTAATCATTTGGGATGGTGTTCTGAATTAAATCCCACTATTGGTAAGGATTCGATGGATAATTGATTCTTCATAGATGCAGAAGAACATTCTACCAGATTCAGGCTCTAATTCATACCCTAGGATAACTGGGTAAGGATCATGATAATGTTTTAAAATACATGTACCATGTAATTAGGCATATCAACAAAAAAATTGTACAATTGTCCCTTATAAGGGTTGCTGAAAGGGTTTCCTCTAGTTGCAACCACTTCTAAAATAGAAATTGTTTGAACAACTAGTACGTCAAAAAATCATGAATATAAAATAATTTGTTTTAAATAAAATTTAAGTTATATAATTTGTGATACATATGTTTATCATTTTTTATAGAATATTATTGGTTTTATACATATACCTATTCTTATCTTAATGGTATTCACTATTGTTATCTAATCCAAATTCACAAATTAAACCAACTCTGCTCTGATACTAACTGTAGAAACCATACTTTTTATACCATATATTCTATATAATTTTAATGATAAACAACATAATAACATTAAAAAACCATTATCCAATAGTTTAGTGTATTTGGAAATTTATGACTATACATATAACATACACAAAAAAACATAAAAACATTTTAATTCCTTCTTCTTTATCTTTATACTGGCCATAACATTCTCTTTAATACAAGTAAACAACTAAGGATATACATCAATGAGGTGGAGTTCTACAATCCATGAAAGAGTTTGTTAAAGGGAAATTAATAAATATAGAATGAGTGAGAATGATGATCATCATCATCACAACAAAAGGATAAAATTATTATCAACTTCCTAAGGCAAAAAACTGGATAATCAAATGAAATATGGAATTACAAAAAATGAAACATCATGTCTTAGTGGAAAAATAAAACACATTATTATAAAAAAATATATCATAATGTTCACACATATAAAGTGTTCATAATATGATCCTTTAGTACAATTTAATTGGAGTTAAGGTTTACCTAATGGGCTTCATCTACAAAAAATAGTGGTCCTCTACTTTATTTCAATACTAAAGAGACAACAGCCCCAACCTTTAAGAAAAATTTCATCATGTTTGTCTATATTTCACATAATAGAAGGAAATATATAACATAAAAAAATATATTTAATGGATATATAATTATTTTCCAACCTTCCACATCATAACATTTACATAATTAGGCATTCCACATATAATATATAAAAATTATAGTCATAAAATAACCCATGGAAAGGAACGAGTTTCATAATAATTTCATAAAGCATACATTCATGAATAATCTTTGGGGTTCTCAAATGAAAAATGGAAAAAAAACTTTGTATTAAAAATAGATATATTTAGTGAAGAATAAATAATACCAAGAGGAGCCAAGATGTGTTTGGAAATAATTATTATTATTTAAAAATCCATATATTTACCAAAAAACTAAGTTATAAACAGCTGCATCCCTAAAAAAGAAGAGTTAAGAAAAATAATATTATATTTATGTAACATTAATAGAATATACACAATAAAAATTTTCATTAAATAAGTATAACCCAAAGAAAGGGAGTCTGGTTCGAGTATTCCCTTATGTTTATTGATGCATTATTTGATCACATTTCTCATTTGTAATAATAGTCTATTATTAATTAAAACATTGATACCTAACCAAATTATAGTAATTTATAATACGATTTATCAATCAAAATAGTTTTAAAATATTTCATAATTTCGATTGATGAAATTCAAGCATTTTTATGTCCTGTTTTATTTAATATTTCCCATTTTTCTTTAATTGCACAATTTTGTAAATGTAATTTTTAAATAATTATACAAAATTATAGTAGCATAAAATACATATATTTATACATTTATATAATTTAAAAAACCTATTATAAACTTTCATAGGGCTGGTTTTATGATAGAATTGGAAGCATCTCTATTGGTGGTTAACTGGCGGTTATCCGAAACATTCTAGAAGTATAAAGAAAAAGAGGAATAAAACATAAATGAATTAAAAATATAAATTTTATAATATTTTAAATTAGTTAATATAATTTTAAAATTATTCTTTATGAAAACATAAAATATATTATTTGGAAATAATTTGAGAAAATATAGAGGATAGAAAGAAAACGCGTGAAGAGTTGGAAGATATACTTTTTCATTGGGGTAACATCTCTTGTATGACACTAAAAATCCAATGAAATTTTGATATTTATTACTCCAGAACATATATATTTATTCATAGGGGACTTTGAGGGAATATTTCATCTGATCATGAGATATTTATTGTTTTTTTTGGAGTGGTTTTCAATGGATGGCAGAGGGGTTATTTATACTTGAGGAGGGAGGAATTTTTAGAATAAAATATCAAATAATATAATATAACTGTGGTATAACTTGTAATAGTGTATTTATAAAAATATAAATGATAAAAATTTAATATAAAATCTTTAAGAGTTTACAATCCATTTATAGTTGAAATTCGTTAGTTTATAAAAAAGGAAAGGGAAATGATGAAAAACTATTATGCTAAGGAATCTCTTTTGTCTTTATGTTTTTGAGTGTTTTTTAGATTTGATTTTTTTCATATTTTAATGAATAATTTATTAAATAAAAAATATCATGGACAACAAACAATTCCAATAAAGAATTATTTCATCATTACATCATGGATGATGTAGTTTGAGTTACAATGGTTATATAAAAAATTTATTTTTAATATTCATATAGAATTTGATGTATTTTATAAAATTACCAATGAAATAATCCTTGTAATTTTATTCTTGATTATTTTAAAAATTAAATCATTTTATCAATGTATTATTCTAAAATAGATAATTTATAATTTTAATATAAAAATAATAATTTTTAAAAAATACATTAAAATTCATTTTACAAAAAATGGGAATATATATTCATTGAGTTTATTATTTAGGATATATATTTTTTTGGAATTATAAAAGTTTTATTCGCATAAATTAATAACAAAAAATAGTATTTTTATTAAAAATTATTATTTTTAGGTAATTTTACAATTATAACTCTCAGGTTTCTATTCCCAATAGTCATGTTATTATTCCAATAAAAGCATTACTATTCCAATAATGACTATAACTCTTATAATCACCACTTCAATCATTGATCAATATTCAAATCAGTTAATACCAAGATTCTATATTTTTATTTTCTATAATTTTTATTTGTTTACTAGTATTATTATTTATTTCAATAGTATTGGTAGTGGGAGCGATGATTCTTGTAGATTAGAGCGATCCATAGTTTACCATTTTAACTATTTTGATTTTTTATCTAGTAATAATGTTTTTAATTTAAATTATTTTCTTTTCTCATTAATGTTAAATTATTCTATAATGAAACAATTACTTTTTTGGGATCTCTATATTTTTTATGTGTATAATATTATAAAATATAATTGAAAACACATTTATTTAGAAATAAAATTTACTAATAAATTTTAGATTGTTTCATTCCCACATGAATTTCATTGTTCATATATTGATCAAATTGTTTTTAAAATCCAGTAAAATGATAAATCTTTTAAATAATGTTTTCACTATTTATTTCATCAGGAAGTGATAATTGTTTATTATGTACTGGAATGTATTCAATAATTATATTAATAGATATAATAACACTAAATCTAGTATTGTTATACTTATAGAAAATATAAATTAGAATATGTTATAGAAACTAGAATAAACAAGCCACTTAAAATGTGGTTACAGCTGAACAATAGGTGAACCATAAACTTGCAATGATTTTTGTGAAAGCATTTTAGGATATTGATAGTGGAAATAGAAATGGTGAATAAGGAATATTGATCTTTTTGTATGTTTTCATAATTAGATTCCACATGTGTTTTTATGGGATTCTGAACATGAAAAAGATGTAGTGTGGCTAAATTGATAAAATAGAATAATCAATTTTCATTATAATCTAATGGAGATAACGATTAGGATGGAAATCCATATGTTGGAAAACTGTTCATACCAATGGTGGGATTTAATTTTCCTATATAAATCTTGATAGGGAATTTGGGGGGGGGGGGGTTGAAGAATTTTTCAATAAAAATTTGTATCACAAAATATTCAAAATTTTATAAACCAAAATTTCCCTAGATTAATGCATGAAAGACTCTCAATTATAGATTATGATGAAAATTTTATGATCTTGGATCATTTCTCAATAGTGGTAGTTACTCGTACGTCTATGAGGGACTGCATCTTTGATCCAGGATTATAAAAAAAGATTTGATCAAAGATGTCATTTCTCTGTATTTAAGAGAATATAGATTGGTTAATAGGGAATTGATGGTCTATGTAGATCTTATTGTGAATTCTATGGGAGATAGTTTGTTTGTTCCCATGGGGACATGTTCTAACTGTAGTGTTTCAAATAAGAGAAGAAGGAATGTCCATATTCATGGAGGTAGAAGACCCAAAACTCAGAATATAGAATTAGTTAATTTTCCCCCATGATCCAATATGAAAAAAGGCTATATCCATTGTTGTTTGGTCAAACACAAGAGGAAGGAATGTACTTCACTGACATGTAATTTCCAACACGATGGAAAATGGTACAGGTCAATATTATTTTCCTAAGATTATGTGATCAGTTGTTGGAGGATTCTTGATATTGTCGCATCCTTCGTATGATTAGATGGAATAGTCACATTAGAGTAGTTCATTTCCACATTCATAGATAATCCATAACATTTTTACGAACACTTTGGTAGTTCAGTCGACCACTCATCTTAGAAGAAAGAGATATACTATCAAATATTAATGATATCATTATAGAATAGATAAGTCTCTTATGAGTTAGTAACAATGTCCCTCTATGGTGAGAAGTACCATTATTCTAAACTATAGTCTTACACATGTCTTGTTTGATTCAAGTCCATCATAATTGTTCCTTGTTTCTTATGTGGTTAAACAGTTCATATGGTTCATGTAAATTAGGCTTCATGTAATGAATATCAAGACCCATTTGGATAGTAGGAGTGCAGAGGATTTAAATGCCCAGATTATTCCATTACCAGTGATGTAATGTAGTCTATGTTGGAGTTTATACTCCAAGAGAATGTGTAATTTGATTTGATTTTTTTATGTTCATTAAGTATGATTAAAATTATATATATACTGATATCCTCACATGTTATGTTTACTTCCCAGATGTACCACTAAATTTATTAAAGGGATATAGGTATATAAATCCATGTAAAGGAGGCCCCCTAGTTATATTATATAGAAAAATATCATGTTTGTTAGTGAAAATGACCATGGAAGTTGTTGATGAATCATGGTATGAGAATATTACTTTTATAGTAAATTTATACCTGGATGTTTTTCTAAGAAAATTAATTCGGATACCAACCATGTGGGAAATTGGATTTCCACTACACCTACTCATGGGAAAATTTCTTATTCATTTTATTTATTATAGAATTTATTTAGAAGATTTGTGAGATATAGAGGCTCATATTGATGAGTTATAATGTAAATGCTTTATCATAACTTGTTCCTCAACATGCGATCCAATGATTTTTTCATAATTAAGGAATATTGTACTCTTCAATTATGTTTCGATTATATTAAATTGAATCAATATATGATTAAATAATTGGTATCCACTTCCCCAGAATAATGACCTTGTTGACCAATTGAATATAGACAAATAATTATTTTAAATTAATATACTCTTATCATATCATTAATATTGAGACAAAATAGATGATTTTTTTGAGAATAAAATTTTGGATTATCTAAGGCCATTATGAATATGTCATAATGCCTTTTCTCTAAATGAACACAAGGGAAATTTTCATGATTTTAATGAACCGTGTCATCCATAGCTACCTCAATTCCTTTGTTTATGTGTTTTTGATTATATTTTTTTCTATTATTGATGTATGAATGACAGTGATGTGAACATGGAAATTGTATAGACAATATTATGATAAAATCATATTTTCCTATGGTCAATAATTTTGAATTCCTGATACAATATGTTCATTTCTTCAAGAATGTCATTATTGAATCTGGAATATCAATTGACATTATATTGATAGAAGCATAACTATATTGGCAGACACCAAATAATGTTTTTATGTATGCAGTTTCTTAGGATTATAATTTCACTATCATCACTTTGTTTTATAATTTGGTAGTATTTCATCTCTCATGACTATTCTGAGAAGGAATGGTGTTCCACTCGGTACCAATCCTAATAATCCCAAAACCAAGTAAAGTCCATGTGGCTTTTTGGGTTTCTAGATCTATTGATGGTTTAAATATCATGTAGTGAGATCATGTTTCAACCTACTGATGGAGGTAGTTGTGATTTCATGAGTAGAATTATCCTATGAATGAACTTGAATTAGATTTAGTTTTCCATGAAATAAAAAATATGAAGGCATTATTCTGTTGGTAAAAATTTCATATTTTTAACTAGTCAAAAAAGTTTGAAATACCTATTTCCTTCAATATACGTGAACATAAAGAAATGTTGATGGATGGAGTACCTTTCGATGATCAATTTTCACATGATATACACACCCAATAAATATAATTTTGTGCCTGATTCATGGAGTTGGAAATCATATAGTGATGTGGTTTGAGAATATTATGACCAATGGAATTTGTTAATCATGATTGTTGTTATGAATTTAGATTGTGATTCATAGGATGAATATAGATTTTATTAGTATGTCATGTTCTAAAATTGGTAAACATAGAACACTCATTTTCAAGTAACCCTCTGTCACAATCCATCTCTCGGGGCTTGTTTCGTGACTAACCCTAAACCCGCCTTCCATAGGCCAGGGGGTGGCGACTAGCTTCAAATGTGTATTCCCTAAAACTGGGAAGGAATTTACTTTATAACCAGTAAACACACGCAACCAATCACAAATCATGATACGAACACAAGTCAACTATTTAGAAAATAGAGTGGTGAAAGTAAAAAGGGGGAAGAATACAATCCCAATAGTAATAGTACAAGTACAACTAAAATACAATACAACTGAAGAAAATGAAGGGCAGCTACTAGGTTGTCTTGCAGGTTCCTTCCTGAAGGGTAGGTATATATCGCCTCCACAGCACTCAATATCCTCCTATCTCCTCCACTTACCGATATGCCGTATGGTCCACCTCTGGGAACCATCCAGTCTTGGTACACTCAGCCTCAATCAGAGTTGTATATCGTCTACATCAAACTCAATAATGAGTGAGCATATCCCATGCAGGGTTGAGTATAACGATATTCATTAAGGACCCCGAGACACTTAAGGTCTCACATAATCTACCAAGGATAAACCAAAAATTTTGAAAACAACAAATATCCATACATAGGTATATACCCATACATATACCTAAGTTATCAAATAATCCATCTCAAACTTGAAGGAACCTAGAGGTTCCGACTCAGCTTAAACCAAGTATATCTTTATGTAATGTGGTAGAGAAATTTATATGTAACTACTAAATCATATTACTCCATTTAGAGGATCTACTACTAACCTGTACAAAATTTCTAGGATCTGACCCACATTGGATCAATAGAACTGGCCCACATAGGATTGTTGGGATATGACCCACATAGAATCGCTAGGAGCTAACCCACACAGGATCGTTTGAGCTGACCGACACAGGATCTCTAATATCTGACCAACACAGGATCACTGAAGCTGACCCACACAGGATCACTATGAGTTGACCCACATAGGATCACTGGAACTGACCCACACAGTATCGGTAGGAGGTGACCAACACAGGATCATTAGGAGCTGAACAACACATGATCGATGGAGATGAACGACATAGTATCGCTAGGAGCTGACAAAGACAATATTTCTAGGAGATGACCCACATAGGATCTCTAAGAGAAGACTCGCACATGATATCTTGGAGCACTCTTCCCGCCACAGCTATCTACTTGGTTTCCGCACTAGGCTTTCTCATCGCTGGGAGAGTCTGCTCCCCAGGCCACATGTCAATTATCCAACTATCACGATGTCCCACAAATAAGTATCACAATGTAAGACCATGTCAAAGGGGTCTCAACACAATAGGTGGAACGTCATTCGGACGCCCGGTCTATTAGGTATTAGCCTTTTAGTCTCGAGGGCCTAGTTGGATTGGTGCTCGATCCATCCCGACTATTCCCCAACGTTATCCAAAACTCCAGTGGGGTATAAAAAATGGACCGTCAAACTCCATGATTTCCATACCTATTTACGGTTCATCAAATAGATGTCTGATGCCAATGTTATGGCTAAAAGAATGAAAATGGGTCATAGTGGGTCCGGGTCCAGTCTGACCCGGTCGGACTGACCTGACCCGACCCAGCCTAGGCCGACCAGGTTTGGGTCAACCTGACCTGAACCACTAGGTTCAGATAGGCATGCTAGGTGGCCCAACCTATTGAGTTTTTCTCGGCCCGTTGTGTTCGGCCTGGCCACTGGGCGGCCCGGCAGGCAGCGATGGGCCATAGAGGGCCGCAGGTGGCTGCAAGGCCAGGGAGGGTACCGCGAGGGTGTGAGACCACGAAGTGGCTTGGCAAGGGGTTGTCCCAAGTGTGCGAGGAAGAGGGGTGGCACGGCAAGGGCAGTTCAACTAGAAGGGAGGCAAAGGCTCAGCCGGGATGATAGTGGCAGCATGGACAGTGGCTCGGCCTGCCGGCGGCGGCTCGGCCCGGATGGCAGCGGCAGCACGGACGGAAGTTGCGGCTCGGATGGCGATGGTGGATCGGCCCAGACGGTGGTGGAGGCTTGGGTGGCTACGCGATTGCTGACGGCGGCGGCGGGCGCGGGGCCACGAGGCTACGGCGGCAGGGTCGTTGCGCCATCGCCTTCGTTGTGGCTGGCAGTGGTGCCAACCACTGTTCTCGTGCCCCATGTGTTGGTAGTTATTCCTCCATCGCGATCAATAATTAATCAAAAGTTTTCCAGAGAGTACAGGCCATGTTTTTTTGGCCCCCACTGTCTGCGTTAGTATGGTAGCAAGTGCCTATAATTCCATCTTGGGTTACATAAAATTATAAAGAATAGAAAAGAAGAATATTTGCAAACAACCACCCTACAAATTCCTGAAAAATTAAAACATACAAAAAAACCCTACCTCATTTTATTTTTTGATAGAGATTTAGAGGGAGAATACAATGTTGTTGGGGATGGGAATATGACAGTCAATTCGTTGACATTGAAGACATTCCTCATCAATGAATGTCCCGTGGAAGATGTCGAAGTCGACGTCAGTGTTCTTCATTGGAGGTCATGTTCTTCATTGGAGAGATTTCTCCTAATTCTCCAAAGCTCTCCCCTTTACCAACCCTTTTCCCCAATTCCACCAAATTGAAAATATAGCCAAATTCTTATATTATTATTTCAAATTAAATTATTTTGGAAAAATTAAAAATGGTTTAATTAATTAATTGAGTTTTTATAATTAATTATGTGGGAAGAATAATTAATTGGAGGATCTCAGGATGTTTCTACTATCTTAATAGGGTGTTCAAGAGGTTTCATGCTTTGACTGGTACGCACCACCATAACCTCTCATAAAAGGTTAAGCTCGGTGGTCACTACCTCCATAACCTGTCATGGGATGTTTTAGCATAGGTGGTCCCCATATGTGGAATATCCATATAGGAGATCCTAAATAAAAATAAAATAATATGTTATAAAACCATTATTTTATTTTATTCTTCCACGAAATAGCCAAAAATTATCATTCACTCTCATCTAGCTACCATCAAGGTAAAAGTCTCCTTAAGAGAATACAGTCACTGTGAGTTCAACAGTGCCCTCAGATTTAAATTCTTTGGACCAGTTCAAAAGTTAGAAAATCCCATTCTCATGTTTAATGAGCATACCTGAAATATAGTTTAGAAATTCATTCTAGGCATTCCGATCCATAGAATCACGCTCCGTCAATTTATGCGGACTCGTAAAATTCTCATTTAATATAAATAAATTTCACACGTAATTTATAGGTCTTTACATTTCCCCACCTTAGGGATTTTCTTACCATTAATCCATAACACAATCTAGAAAAACAAGTGGGGTGATGAGCATGAATATTAGCCTGCCACTCCCATGTGCTCTCCTGGAGGTTTCCGTGTAGCCTGCGATCATGCACCAGAGGTATCTACCATCCACAAAGGACCTGATCCTATCGATCCTCAATGTCTACTGGATCCTCCATAAAATTTTCCCCATCATAAAAATCTTTCTCACCATGGTTTATGATGTTAGATGGTTCATGCACATATCTCCTCAGCTGGGATACATGGATGACGTCATGAACCCATTGCAACTTATGTGGAAGATCTATGTAGTAAGCCACCTCACCAACTCTACTGAGGACCTGGATTGGTCTGATGATTCTCGGAGATAACATGATGCCTCGACAAAATACCTATAAACCTCGTCAGGGTGCAACATATAGAATGATGTGGTTTCTATCCTCGAACTCCAGAGTTATCCCTATCTTCTCAGAATACAACATTTTTCTACTCTGTGTAGTCTTCATCTGCTCCTGGATGATCTGCACCTTCTCTATGGTATCTCGTACCATCTCTGATCCCACTAGGGATGACTCCCCTAGGATAGTCCAGAACAAGGTGATCTATAAGGTCTCCCATACAACTCCTGAAAAGGTTCCATCCCAAATGGTGAAGTGATAGATGTTGTTGTATTCAATCTACACCACAGGCAAGTGATCCTCCCAGCTGCGACCAATGTCGAGGACGTAAGCTCGCAGCATATTCTAGAGGATTTGAATGGTCCGCCTAGTCTGGACGTCCATATTAGGATGGAAGGTAGTGCACAAAGGATTCTACGTTATGAAAGCCTCCTGCAACCCCTTCCATAGGTAAAAAGTGAATCATGTATCTTGATCGGATACAATCGTCGAGGGTACTCCATGTAACCGCACATTCTCTAGTATGTAGAGGTGTCCCAAACTCTATACTGATCCTTACTCTCTGATCGGTTGGAAGTGGGCCGACATGGTGAGTCGGTCAACGATAACACAAATCGAGTCACGGTCCCATATTTTGCGTGGAAGTCCTATCACGAATTCCATGGTTATCCCATCCCACATCCACTTTGGGACCTCCAAAAGATGAACCAATCCTACTTGTACCAGATGATCCGCCATCACATGCTTACAAGTGAGGCACCAAGAGACAAACCTTACAAATGCTTTATTCATTCCCAGCCATCAGTGCAATCATTGGAGGTTCTAGTACATCTTCACAACTCCTAGATGTACTTCTAGTGGGGATGTGTGGATGTTCCTCAACACATACTTCTGAAGTGACACTAGTACAATGGTACGCCCTTTGATGTAAAAAACATGCTCCCCACCTTCATAAAATCCATCATATGAATGTCCTGTGGATATCTGAGCACGTCACATCTCAAAGTGAACATCCCCATGATGTGCCTCCCTGACTCGCTGAAGAAGATGGGGAGTGACTGTCGGATACTGGATGAAATTTGATCCATCTCTATCCATAAATGATATCTTCATAGTGGCTAGCTGCTCCGTCACCTCACATAGAAATTGAATACCAGATCTCTTGCTATGTGAATCTTCTACAACGTTCCCCTTCCCAGGAGTATAGACTATCTCAAATTCATAGTCCTGGAGGAACTCAAGACAACATTGCTATCTCAGGTTCAGGTTCATCTGAGAGAAGGTATACCTAAGACTCCTGTAATCCGATTATAATGTAAAGCATTAGCCAATCAGATAGTGTCACCACTTCTTCAATGATAAGACCACTGCTAATAACTCTAGGTTATGGGTAGCGTAGTTTTTCTTAGGTTGTCTCAGCTGTCGAGAACTATATGTGATCCCCACTCGCTCCTGCATCAGGACACATCCGAGCTCAGTCCCTAATATGTCACAGTAAACTATGTACCATACTCCCTCCTCTGGAATTCTCAATATGGAGGAACTAGTCACCCTCTACCTCAGCTTCTGAAAACTCTACTGGCATATCTCTGACAACATGAAGGGTTTCCCCTTCTTCGTCAACACTGAAAGTGGTGTTGCAACTCTGGAGAAATCTGTCACAAACCTCTGGTAGTATCCTGACAAACCCAGGAAGCATCGTACCTCTGTCACAATCCTGATTGGCACCAAAGAAAGTACCACCTCAATCTTCGCTAGATCCACTAGAACTCTAGCCTCTGATATGACATGTCCCAGAAAGAGAACCTCTCAGATCCAGAATAGTCACTTCAATAGTTTACAATAAAGCTAGTGCTCTAGAAGTGTGTTCATTACAACCTAAAAATGATAGGCATGATCCACCACAATAGCAGTGTAGATACGAATGTTGTCGATGAAGACTACTAAAAAGAAATCATGTTGTGGATGAAAGATTATTTTCATGTATACCATGAACACTTCTGGAGATTTGGTTACACCGAATGGCATAACCAATAACTATTAGTAGTCATACCAACATCTAAAAGTTGTCCTCTGCACATCTTCATCTCGCACTCTGAGCTAGTGATAGCCTGATCTGATGTCTATCATTGATAACCACTATCATACCTTCATCTAATCATAGAGGTCAACAATCCTTAGGAGTGGGAACCTGTTCTTCATGGTCAACTAGTTTAGGAACCGATAATCTACACAAAGACTCAATTTCCCATATACCTTCTTGGCGAACAAAATCAGGTCTTCCTAGGGAGAAATACTAGGCTGGATGAATACCATCCCTTACTAGTCCTCTAGCTATACCTGCAACTCGGGAAGCTCCACGGGAGACATCTGATACACTGGTATAGATGTTGGTGCCATACAATGGTTAATGTCAATGTAAAATTACACCTCTCTATGACAAGGTAGACCCAAAACAACATCAGGGAAGACATACATGTACTGGTCCACCACTACAGGATAACTCAGACTCTCCTCATCAACTACTCTGAGAATCCAATTGATGAGTGATTGACTACACACTTCACCAGGTATGTCCATCCTATGCTGCAAAGGATCCTTTTTATCTAGTGAAGTAAATCCTGGTCCCATCTGTGTGGACACACCACACATTGTGCTTAATACACTCAATTTGAGAATGGACTGTAGATTACAAGTCAGTACCCAATATGACGTCATAAGGCCTCGATAGCGCTACGAGGATATCCAACCTGAAGATGTCACCTCCAAGAGTAATCTTGCACTACCGAAACCAGTTTGTAATCATTGAATACACTCTCGTAGGTGTCTCTAGCAATAAGGATCGAACCAATGTATCCATCGGAATCTATGAGCTCCGAACGAGGGAAGTGGAAATAAAATAATGACTAGCACCTCTGTCTATATGTACTGCAGCTAAGGTGGAGTAGATACATATTGTACCTCATATCATATACGGGGCATCATGATTGTAGGCCTCAGCTTCTTGGAGCTGATCTTTCCCTGTCCACCTGCTCCCTACGTTTGGGGTCAACCTCCTGGTGGTGGTGATAGAAGCATCTCGAATCGTCACCCACCACCAGCTGCACGTCCAGCTCCTCTTCCCCGTCCTCCTGCTCCATGCAGACCTCCTCTGTCGAATCTCTGTCTCTATCAGGGTGGTCCTTTGACTTCCTTATGATCATCTGTATGGTGGTTCTGGTAGTCACGATCCAGGTGACCCTCCCACCGCATGTGTAACACTACACGCTCCTAGAATGACCGTATCTTCCTGGGGTGGCTTGTACAACCGACCCTGAATCCTGCGGTTGTCCACCTATGGGTCTGGTCCTCTTGGACCTCTAGGAATTATTTCTACTACCTACTTATGAAGACTCCTCTACCTGACAACTAGTGGTTGGTCTCGCTACAGGTGACTACTCTCCAAGAGAACTCTCCACTAAGAGGGCTCTCTCTAACACACCTGCCTGCGTCGGGATGCTGAGTGAGATCATCGAAGCATTGATCTCCCACCCGATCCCCTTCTTGAAGGTCTGAGCCCTGAATAAAGGGACGTGAACCATATCAATGGAGTAACGTGAGAGGTCAGTGAACCTCTCTAAGTACTAACCTACATTCATTCTTCCCTACTATAGATGAAGAAGTTCCTGTATGCACAATTCATGAAGAGTCACTAGAAAAAACTCTTCCAGAAACATGCTCTCAAAGTCTACCCCGAGAAGCATCACCTCATCCTGGACAAAAAGAATCATGCTCTACCATCTACTTAATTCATCCTATAGAAGGATGGTGACAGGGATCATCATGAGATCGGCTAGTGTACCTACCAATCTGAAGACCATCACCACAACCACCAGCCAATTCTCAACCAGCTATGGGTTCATATATACCATGAACCTGGGTGGCCTATGATACTGAAAATCGTGCAACGTGCTCCAGAGTCTTGCATCATCTCTTGCTAGGGATGGAGGCATCAGTTCCCCAACCATGAAAGGTACTGCTAGTGCCTCCGCCGGTGCCTCTACTGGAAAAGGGACCTACAATGAGGCTTCGTCGATCGGTGGGATATCAGTGCGTTCAACTCTCTAACCCTAGTTGGCTGTATATGTGAAGGAATCCTAAAAGGAAAAAGGTGCACCATGTCCAATAAGGGATACTAGGGGAGATGAAATAAAATATTACAAAGAAAATAATTAAAAACACACACACAATCAGTGTTCTCGTGCACTAAGTCATAAAAAAAAGTCAGCACCCTGGTGTATGGATACGTCTGCCGCCAAACCAACACTGGATTCCCTAAAATGATAACTATAGTCACTACACTTAAAACTATTTCTGTTAAAAGGAATGATTGGATTCTTATGTTCTATGGTAGAACCTTTCTCTGAGACCAATTTTTCATGACATGTCCCTCGGGGATTGTGTCATGGCTAACCCCAAGCCTGCCTTCCATAGGCCAGGGGCTGAAGACTAGCACCAATGGCATATTCCCTAAAACATGGAAGGTGTTTCCTTTTTAACTTGTAAACACATGCAACCAAGCACACAAAAAGATACGAACACATGTCAATGGTATAGAAAATAGAGTGGTCAAATTAAAAAGGGGTCGGAATACAAGCCCACCAGTAATACTAAAAGTACAACTAAAATACAATACAGCTGATAAAAAATAAAGGCAGCTACTCTGTCATCCCTTGAGTTCCTACCTGAAGTGTAGGTAAAAATTACCTCCTCAGCACTCCACATCCTCCTATCTCTTTCACGTACTAATATGATGTATGGTCCACCTCCAGTAACTGTCCAATCCTAGTACTCTCAACCCCAGTTAGTGCTCTCCGTCATCTGTTTCCAACACAACACGGTGTGGGAATAACCCATGAAGTGGTGAGTATAACGATACTCATTAGGGACCCCAATACCCTCGTGGTCTCACAAAATCCACCAAGGATAAACCAAAAAGGATTAAAAAATAGATAACTATACTTAGGTTTATGCCCATACATATACCTATGTTATCAAGTAATCTATCACAAACATGAAGGAACACATAGGTTCTGACTCTGCTCGCACTTGGTATATCTTCAAATAGAGTAGTAGAGATGATTAGATGTAACTACTAAATAATCTTACTCTGTTAAGAGGCCCTACTGCTAACCTATACAGAATCTCTATGAGCTGACCCACATAGGATCATTGGAACTCACCCACACAGGATTGCTAGGAGCTGACCCACACAGGATCGCTAGGAGGGGATCCACACAGGATCGCTGGAGCTGTCCCACATAGGATTTCTATGAGCTGACCCCCACAAGATCGCTGGAGTAGACACACACATGATCGCTAGTAGCTCTCCCACACAGGATCACTAGAGATGACCCATACAAAATCGCTAAGAGCTGACCCACACAGGATCGCTAGGAGCTAACCCACATAGGATTGTTGGAATAGGCCCCACAAGATCCCTAAGAGCTAACCCACACAGGATCGCTAGGAGTTGACCCACACAGGACCACAAAGAACTAACCCGCACAAGATAGTTAGCAGCACTCTTCTCTTCACATCCAGCTACTGGGTTTCGGCAATAGGTTTCTCGTCTTAGGGAGAGTCTTCTCCCCAAGCCAGTGGTCGATTCTCCAACTACCACAATGTCCCATGAAGAAGTTTATCAAAGTACCTCCATGTCATAGGGGTATCAATGCAATAGAAAGTGAATCATTTGGACGCTCGGTCACTGAGTTATTATCCTTTTAATCCGGAGGGCTCGGTTATATTCATGCTCGATCCAACCCGACCATTCCCCATCTCAATCCAAAACTCCAGTGGGGTATACCAAAGGGACCATCACACTCCAAATTTTCAAACGCTGCTGAATTTTCATCAACCAGACATATGGTTCTAATTTTATGGGAAAAAGACTGAAAATGGGTCGTAGTGGGCTCGGGTCCGGTCCGACCCGGTCGGACTGACCCATCCCGACTCGGCTTGGGCGGACCCAGTTCGGGTCAACCCAGCCTGACCCTTGGGCCTGACTCAGCCTACTGGGCAGCCCCACCCGGTAGGCTACGAGGGGTCGCGGGTGGCCGCGAAACCTCGTAGGGTACCATGACGGCGTGAGACCGAGGGGTGGCTCGGCCGGGGGTTGTCACGAGGGGCTGTGAGGCTTCTCGACTGGGGAGGTTCAGCTGGAAGGGAGGCGGCGGCTCGGGCGGCGGCTCAGCCTAGACAGCAGTGGAGGCTCGGCCCGGACTGTGGCGGCATCTCACCACAACGATGGGGGCTCGGCCCGGATGGCGGCGGTGGCCTAAAAGAAGGCAGGAACGTTGTGTCGTCACCTTCATCATGGCCACTGGTGGTGTCGGTCTCGATTCTCATGCCCCACGTGTTGGTAGTTGTTCCTCCATCGCGATCAATAATTAATTACAAGGTTTGTGGGAGGATGGGCCATGTTTGTTTGGGCCACACTCTCTGCATCATTGCGGTAGCAAGTGGCTATAATTGCATCATGGTTTACATTGAAAAATCATGAATGGAAAAAGTGAAGATTTCCAAAAAACCACCTTAAAACTACCCGAAAAAGAAAAACATACACAAATATACCCCTACATCATTTGTTTCATCGAAAGAGATTGCGAGGGAGAAGATGACATCATTGGGGAATGGAAGACGATCGCCGATTCATGGATGTTGAATGTGTTCCTCCTTAAAGAATGCCTTGAAGAAGAAGGAGAAGTTGATGTTAGCATTCTTCATTGGAGAATGTGTACTTCATTGGAGAGCTTTCTCCCATCTCTCCAATTCTCTCCCATTTGCAAACGCATTTCCCCAATTCCACCAAAATGAAAATATATCCAACTTTTAATGTATGTTTTCAAATTAAATTATTTTGGATGAATTTCAAAATAGATTAATTAATTAATTGAATTTGCATAATTAATGAAGGGGGGGTGGCACAATTATGTGGGGGAGCTCAAGAGGATTCTCTAAATATAATATGGATTTCATGAGGTTTCAAGCCTTAGGCGGTCCCCACCACCATAACCTATCATGGGAGGATAAGCTCCATGGTCCCCACCTCCATATCCCATCGTGGGTAGTTTTAGTTCAGGTGGTCCCCACCCGTGGTATATCCACATGGGAGATCCTAAAGAAAAATAACATATAAATCTACACAACCTTTATTTTATTTTATTCCTTCACAAAAAACCCAAAAATTATCTTTCACTCTTGACCAACTATTGTCAAGATGAAACTATCTTTAAGAGAATATCGGTACTTTGAGTTAAATGGTGCCCTCAAATATTAATTCTGAGAACCAGTTCAAAATATAGAATAACCCACTCACATGATTACTGAACCTACCATAAATAAAGTTCAGAAATTCATTCTGGTCACTCCGGGCCTCAAAATCCCACGCCGTCAATTTTTTCATACTCTTAAAATTCCCATTTAATAAAAACAATTACACATTATTTATAGGTCTTTACACCCTCTATTTATGAATTTTATGATGTAAAGGGTTTTGGTGAGTTTTGGAAGGGTTCAAAGGACACATGGAATGTTTTTTAAGGATGTTAAAAAGATACACATTTTGATAAGGGTTCATATAAACTATGAAAGTTATATAGGAAGTCATGATTTGATTGATATGGGCATTTGGGTGGATGCACAGTTAGGTGCATGGATTCTCCAGACTTTACGTCCAACGAAGAACAACTATAGGGAGTGGGATATAGTGATTTTTCACATTTATCGCACAATATTCTAACTATGTGGGCCAACCATGCGATGTGATTGTTTAGGCATGGTATGGAATACAGTTAGCACACTGTTTGCATAACCGTGCGACTAACCATGTATGGTTTAACAATCAGATCCTTAAAACATTGATTTGACTTGATATTTTATCCAAACCCGCATTCATTTTCTATTTTTAACACTAATAATTTTTTTATTGCTCCCATATAATTGGAGTCTCTCACCTTGAATATGGAAACAATATTGAGTAAAATCATTGTTTGTTAAAGCCTGATTCCCTTGGAAAGATATCATTTTTGGTAGTTTTCCTTAGATATACTCATCTTCCATATGCCACATTCTTATATCTGGTCCTATGCATATTGATATATGGTTTTTTATGCTATTTAATTTGAGTTTTTTATTTATTTATGTTAGTTAAAGATATCTATGGAGGGAATCAACCCATATTTGTGGGTTTTTTCATGGAGTTCTTAATTTATTCAATAATTCATGAGGTAGATGGATTCACACTTTACTACTTTTATTTGAACATACAGGATTTATTTCTAATTGATTTATTTTATTATAATTTATTGTGAAATCAAGGTGCATTTTTTTGTGGAAAACATCTTTAGCGATAGTTTGTGGAATTGTGAAATTGTAGTAAAATGTGTATTTAAAAATGATTTTAAAATTTTGATTCTAAAATATATGCTTCGTTCAATTCATGTAAAACTGTTTTATGGAAAGGTTTTAAATAAAATGTTTTTTATTGAAATGGTTTTGGAATAATTTTATTGGCATGGTTTTTTGTCATACTAGGTTGTGTGTGTTCATATTGAATATGGGCCCTGGTTAAAATATTACATCGTGATCATTCTCAATGTTGTATTGGGACATGGGATATTTGTTACCTTGTGATGAAACAATAGATCAACAATAGAGCAATCATAACTATGGAACTATCACCGAGGCATGCATGTGGTGATGTGTTAATGTGTGGATTGGAATGGATTATCACAAATAGAATTGAGAAATGGGTTTAAAATACTTGTTTGGATTCTTTCCCTTGTTTTGAAAAACTACTACAAATATAAATGGGTTTTTTGTGATATAATATTTTATATTTTTTATATAAATAGTTTTATATAAATGTGATAAATTTTTATAAAATAATGTCTTTCGTAGGGGAGACAATTGTTGAAATCCAACTGATATAGATTACTCATTCCTTCTTTGGGACATTGATAGTTTTGCAGATATTTTCTATCAATAAAAATGTAAAGGTAATGAATTTCACATCCTTAGAGGTGTTTCATGATACATGGGAATAGAATTGTAGTTGGATCATGGAGAATATTCAGAGTTTATTTGATGGTGTCTTTGGTGTCTCTTTGTTTCTCTAGTTTTTTATTCTACAGTGTACATTGATTTTGGTAGTCATTCGCTGTGGTAGTCTGATTGTAGTTGGGTTTTTTATTCAGTTCTTAAAAACTAATTTGAATTATTTTTATCATGTATCATTTAGTTATTATTTTTGTATGGTGTGTTTAGTTTTTTTTAGTTTAAAAGTGAAAATTATCACCCAATTATATTGTATCCCATTGAATGTATTCCTATTCATTGGCATCATTGGGATGTATCATAAAGACATGTCGTAATTCCTCCTCAACTGAAGACAAAGATGAGGGCTGAGATATTGCAATTGGTATTAGATTGTTTGGTCCTTGATATACAAGTAGATTTTGTGTGTTCATTAGTTGATTATCAGTTGTGTCAGTATGAAAGTTGACAATAATTATGGTTTAGTTTATCAGTTGGGATTTACAAAGTAGTAGGATTTTTTGGACATGAATGGTAGAATAAAAAAAGGCGTAGCAATCCTTTTTATGGGGAACATCAAGTTAGTAGGGAGACGGGTACATCTGTGTTTTTATACACTTATTTTATTTTTAATCTCATTTTCATGTGTTTATCAAATGATAATGGAATGAAATGAATTATAGATATATGAGGTCCCACAATGAGAGCACAATTAATTTTGAGTAACGATTTTTGATTTAGTGAAAAAGTGTGTTTTTAACACTGTTTACATTGTTTTCAAATTTGAGATCATGAAAATGGGCATGGATGTGGTATTTTGAAAATGGTTTGATTTTCAAAATCATGGGGAAACTTTTAATCAGTGGATGAAAATGAAAAGTCTGGAAATCTGGGAAATCATTATTGTAAAAGTTTTAACATTAAAAATTTGAATTCATAAGATATGGGTTTCTAGAGTGTGGTACTTATGTTATTTTTTATGTTTTAGAAAATGGAATTATGTATAGTTCTTAGGAATTGATTGGAATATTCCATTGAGAATTTGGTCAAAACTGCGCCATAAGATAACCAATAGTTTTTTAAAGCATCATTTAGGAATTTCTAATCATTGAGTTATGACTAAAATGAGATCTACTTAATATGTTATCTTTCCCTACTTGAAATCCAATTGGAGGATATTTGGTTGTATTTACAAGAGGAGGGGAGAACTCTTATTCTATGTGTAAGAGGAATAGGTACACCTAATGTCATTGATGTGGAACACTTCAGAATTGGGCCATAAAATCAATTATTTGTCATCTAAGATGCTAGAGGAAGCCTATAAGTTTTCATTATGGTTCTTTGAAACACATCAAGTGATATTTTATGAAACCACCTAGATCAAGACAAAATTGAAACTATATGGGTCATTATTGGATCTATTGTCATATTGAAACAATGTCATGCATTCGGGACAATTCTAATGTATCTAAAAATTGTATTATTTGATGGGGTGAGAGAATAAAAATACCTATCATCAAGAGATCTGAGATTTCCATGGTGACTATAAGTATACAATAACTCTTCTACAATGGCAATCTCAATTAGGAAATATAGAACATAGTGTAAAATAATGTTGTTATATGTATTTTAGAAATTTATTTTGAATGATCATCCAGTACTATCAATGGTTACATGTACGATTCTTTTGAGTTCTACCCATTTTTTTATTTTTTCTGATACGTGTGTGTCCAATTCATTTATTCCTTCTTGTGATATTGATTGGCTATATTTAAACCATTATATTATTCTTTCCATTTTGAAATATCATACTAAAATTTCTCAAATATAATTTCGGGATTTTTTTTGAAGAGCATGTTCTATAATTGTGGATAGAGAAGAGTTGACATGGGATTTTTATATGAGAGAAATTGATATCTACAATGTAAACATAGGTATGTATTGGTTGAAAATGTTCAATACTAGAACAAAATACTATATAGAAAAGGTTATTTTTATGACAAATGATATAAGGACTCGACCGTAAACATTTCACATTCATGAATTATGTTAATAATTCACATTTAAGATCTTTTTAGGTTAATAGATTTAGAGAATTATTTCATAGCTTATACATAACAACATGAATATTTCATGTAGACACATCTGCCCAGTTTCCATTTTTTCACAAAATAATAATTCTTGAAAAAGGATTCATCTCTTTTTCCATGTATTAGACAGCATGAATCATTATTGATCCCAACCTGGACCCTATTATTCTTTATGTCTTATGAAAAACATTTCAAAAACATGGTATGCACATAAAAAACTCAATAAGGGATACACATAGAAGTAAAACTATTAGTTTTTGCAAACAACAAGTAAACAATGAATACATTATAATATGTAATACTTTTCACCTTGATGAAGTTTTAAATACTCTTCACAAAATAAAATATCATTTTTTACCATTTTTTAACCAAAATATTACCATAAAACCCATATAATGAATAGATAACATATAAAGGTAGCTTGGTACATAAGCATACTTAAATGGAATAACCATATGGTCGACTTCCACACAAATCACAAAATGGAATAGCCATATGGCTGATTCCATACCCAATGAATAGAAGGTTATAATATAACCACCCGTCCTAGATTAACACAACACATCCTATCATTTGGTTTATCACATAACCAATCGTTTAATGTCCAAGTACCATTATAAAATCATAACACATACTACAAATATAAATGAAATAAAACATTAGCCAAATACATCACTTAAATATATTGACATAAAAAATCCATTAACAAAAAAATTTTCAATACAATATTACATAAAATAGTATATGGTATTTATTTTACTATTAAAATCATTACATATTGTTAAGTAAGTCAAAGATCAAATAATAGTCAAGACGACGAAAAGGTTGTTGTCACCGCTTATGTTAAAACATTATTTTTTCATTTAGTAAAACTTTTTATAAAAAATGATTCCCTATGAATGAAATGAAAATTAAAAGGTGTTTATATACAGTATAGATGAATGTCATGTATAAAACAAAATATTCCTCAATAGAAGGATATTGAGAGGATGTCCCTTACCTTGTGTCTGACATCACCCGTTCATTCATTAATCTCCAAAATAATAAACTGATGTTAATTTATACTTTTTTAAGAACCCTTTTTAAAGTTTACCATTCCTTTTAAATCAAGTATTACCATTTTATAAACATTATGTAATCATTTATGTTAATAATGGTCATTTTTTTTATATTTGATACTTGAGCCAATAATGGACTTCTTATAATTACAAGTTGTTCATGTGGAAAAAAGTTCAATCTATCCAGAATTATATATATGATTTAGATATCATATATATCATATATATCTGGTATATACATGTATTTTCAATAGTTCATAACATTTGGAGATAATAAATGAAATGCACCATTCATTGAGACGGTAAGCCATACGTATGCATGCAAACTATTCCATTTATATTTAGTGTAGTATTGGAATTGAATATTAATGATACATATTTATATTATAATTATACAATAATATCATATATAATTTTATTAAATCTACCCTTTATACATTCTATATAATGTATGAACGAGTCATATCACATTGAGGGGGCGGTAGTCCGCACTTCCTCAAATGAGATTACTCTGTTTACCCATAATGGAAACCACAATGGTATGATATTAATGGTAAATAAAGAATAATAAAGAATACATAAACATAATATATATCATATATAAATACTGTTCCATCATAATGGACACAATGAGAGGTGGTTAGAGATAATTGAACAATCATCGTTCCGTGAGGTGTTAGTTTTCCACCCACAGAAAAAATATTTTATTTACCCATTAGATGGAGGTGTGTGTAAGTGTAGTTCGAATCATTATCATAAAAACATTTTAGTAGATTGAGGATACTGGTTTTGTTATAAAATAAAGGAATAAAATTATTTTTTGGTTTGGAGATGAAAAATAAAACAAAACAAAATAAATAATTTAAGATAAATCGTTACCTTTAAATTATGTAACTCCCTTTTGATTGAACCAAAATGACTTATTGTTGTGCCTTCCGACTGATGTTAGGATTCTAGGTGGAGGATAGGGATTTAGGGAGCTTAATTGGGCCGGTGTTGGATGATCCAAGATGGTTGAGAGGTGTGAGGAATGAGTTATATGTGATGTATTTTTATAAGGGGGAGAGGGGATCATTAGGAAATTGTGATAATATTATTTTATTGTATAATTATTTTCGGTTTATAAAGATAAAAAAGTAATTACCTTTGAATCTAAGATGACTAATGGTCGAAATAAAATCATCCAATAATAATTAGATTGGTTTGGTATATTATATAAAAATTTATGATCTTATTTATTTAAATCATTTATTAATGAGGTAAACACTGCATCATTATTGCATCCCAAATTATTTAATTTATTTTATGTCTAAAAATCATAAAACAAATATCATAATGTAGGAAATTGTTTTAGCTTTCTAATGAATATTTATATTCGAAATGATAGTGTTGGTCGTAGTGGACACTCAAGAGGATGGGGGGGGGGTGAATTATGTTCCTATTAAAAATATCTGTTTAAAAGATTTGTATTGAAATCACCCACTTCCTCAAACAAATCAAACTGTACTGAATTTATAAGTGTTCAAATAGTTTCTAAAAGATTGAATATTTATCAGTTAACTGAATATGATGATTAAGTTATCTTTTTAAACTAATTTGTAAGCTACCAACAATTTCATACACTTTCTAGTTCGACTATCACAATTACATTAAAAAAAATTTGAATATAAAAGTAATTAGCAATGGAATATTAAAAATAGTTAAACTGAAATAATATGAACAACAGTTTTAACCAAGATGTTCGGTCTCAAGTTGAGACATAATCCACTCAACAAGATTATATAAAACTTCGATCCACAACCTGGATCAGGGTTTACAACAGTACTCAGACTCTCCAGGTCCTCAAACCTCTATCGCAGTTCTACGTGGGAAAGCCGCAACAACATCACACAGGCTATCCAGTTATTCAGACCTTTAGTACAGTTCTACATGGGATACACAATGTCATAAAGAGTTTGGTGTGAGGATTTCAGTATCCTTTAGTTCATCTTAGGATTCAGTGTGTGTTCAGACAGAGAGAAGCATAGACACTACTTGTAAAGTAAAACAAATGATCATAGTAGAACAATAATATGTAAAATAGTTTAGAATGATCTTTTGTGATGTCAATGCAGCTTTGGACTCCTTTGGATTCAAGAATATGTTTGGGTCCTTCTATAGATGTTGTCAGGAAAACATAGTGTTGTGTTTATGTTCCTTTACTTCCTGTATAGGTGTTCAACTAGAATGTGGGAGTATTCATTATAGCACTTGATCCTCCTCTTGAACATCAGTTCATGATGTGTTTTAGTGTTCTTCTTGTTCTTCGAGAGTTCTTCTTGTTTATTTCTCTATTATGTCTCATATTCTTCCTTATGTTTATATATCTCTATCTTTTCTTTCTCCAGTAACTCTTTCTTTTGTTTATTCCATGAGTTCCAGCAATGGGAATGATTAACTTTTACCAGTATGAGGTACGGTTCCCTGACATACAACAAGCATCATTAATTAATTTTAGAAATAAGACATGATTACTTCTGCAGGTATGAGGTATGGTTTCCTGACATCGAACAAGAATTGTTAATTAATATCAGTTTCATTAAAAGCACAAAATATAACCAATGAAAATAATTAAACAGAGAGATAGAATTTTGAGAGATAGTTACTGGTTTCCATCAGTACCTCTTTATATCAGTGAACTTGTAGAGGTGGAATTGTAATATTAGTTCTTGTATCGGCAGCTGTTACTCTCTGTAACGATAGCTTGCTTGTATTGGTAGCTTGTTTGTGTAGTGGAAACTCCTTATATTTAAAGATCCATGTGTAGCGGTGGCTCCCTATACTGGTAGATCCATGTATAGTGTTAGATCCTTGTATCAGTAATTTGGTTTTGTATGGGTATCTCCTTTTATTGGTAGCTCGCTATGTAGCGGTAGCTCCTTGTATCAGTGAACTTCTATCGATAGTTCTTCCTACCTATCAGTAGCTATTAACATCGGTAGTAGTAGCTCTTTCGTTGTCAATAACATTAAAACTCGAATGCTTATAAATTATATGTTCTATGCATTTCATTTCCATATTGAGTTTGTATCAAGATTAATCATCATTAAACATTTATAATCATAAATAAATAGTGAATAGAAGATTTCAATGATATGATATGATCATTTTTATATTTATATTAACTCATCATAATGATGATTTAATTAGAAACTATAATTAATATATAGATAGATATTATTTGGGATTATCAAAGCATATGTAAACATAATTGAGATTATCAAAATACGTGAGTCCAACCATCTCCCCCTTTTTTCTAATCACAAATTATGGTATTAAAATCCAGAATAAACTTTAATGAAGTAGAGTAAAATACATCTGATGGAATTTCTCAGTGTGTTAAGATCATAATTCTCAAATGTATTATAGTCAAACTATAAAAAACATAAATGTACAAAGAAATATATTATTATTTTCTCCCCCTTAGTGTAATATCTCCCCATATTATAATTTTTCTCCACCTTTGTGATTAGAAAAAGTTAAAAACAATTCTTCAGATCATAAAAAAAGAACAGACAAAAAATACATGATCATTTTAAATGAAAAAGTTACATGAGATATTAAAAAATAAATAAAATAAGTACAATGATTCCTTCAAATGTCTTAGCCACTAATAAATCAAACTCTTCAATAGGTAATTTGGATTTGGATTTGGATTCAGAAGTTTATTCAGGCTTGGTATTCATAGGTGAAGGATTGGGGACACCAATGATGATCAAAGGTGGTTGAGCTACTGAAACACTGTCAGGTTTTTAAGGGGTACTCATTTGTTTGATCATTGAAGTACGACTTCTAGTAGATTGAGTTAGATTCAACTGAGGTGTGTAAGTAGACTGATAAGAGTCATGTAGGGCTGGAGGCACAATAATAAGTGCACTGTCCACATGCCAGAATCGTAGTAAGAGATTCCAAGAATCCATGGTGATACCTCCCCCTCTCTCCATAACAGAGACAAAATCATCCTTGTTCTCCATAAATTTTTCCAATGAATGGGTCAACTCCCTATGCTTACAAACTTTCTCTTTGAAGGCCTAAGAAACTGGTGGTAGTTTTAGATTCTCTAACAGAATCTTGAAATGATTGTTTAGCTGATACTTGGTTTACAGTCTCTGAAAATAGTAATCAATTTTGTCTTGGATTTCATTATGGGATGTAGTAGCATCTCTCGTATAATCTTGGACAATTTTATGATATCTTGGGTGGTAGTAATCACCTGGGAATCAGATATGCTAAGGGTATTAACATGACAATGTACTTATTTCAGCACAAATCTAAACAGTTCAACATCAACTGAAACTCTGGATGGACCGAGAGGTTCTACAGTAAAAGATAATATTTCTTTGATGGATTGTGTCAAACCACTTATGAAATTATTCACAACAAAATCCTGAGTACTGACAGGCGTTTTTATGGTATTCTAAAAATCATCAAACAAATCCATAAACCGATTCACTACTCCTCAAATGTTGTTAATGTCTGTATCAACTTGAGAAATAGAACTCATGAAGGTGTCAAATGAAGCAATTGATTTCTTCAAAGAATCAACAGCCTCTGTCAAACTTTTAACTTGATTTTGACATTCTTTTACATCATCCATCTCTTCTGTCACAACACATGACCTAACACTTCCCAGAGAAAATACCAAAGAACTTTCCATCTTACATAGTTCTTCAACAAAACAGGTTTTCAATTCAGTGTTTAGTGCCTCTTGATCTCTTTTTCCCACAATGTCTTCAGGTATATCTATAGGAGAAACTGGTTGAGTAGTAACTTCCTTTGAGAAAATATCATAAGACACAGGATGTCTTCTAATGGGTGTCTCATCTTCTGAATCTGTATAGTCTAGTCCCAATACAACAAATCCAAGATCCACATACCAAACATCAACATCATTGGTCACAAAAACTGATCTTATCTTTATAGGTTTCTCCCCTTCAACCTGAGCTTCCATCACTATATCTGCAGTAGTAGCAGCAACATTGGGTACTTCCTCTTCAGAATAGTCATCAACAACCAAATTCATATCCAAAATAGTTTTCACAAGATGTGGTATGTCACCAATAGGTAATGGTCTATCTACATCAAGAATCTCCTCAAAAGGAATAATAGATCCCTCAATTAGAGGACTGAAACTCAAATAGGTAAATCCGTTTTTAGATACTTCTTCTTATTCATCATTACTACTATTTGAATTTGGATCACTCTCTATATGATCTAATCTAGGTAGGTCAGCCTCATTTATAGATATTTCTTCATCAGTTTCTTGATGAACTGCTTCCATTCTAGGTCAACTTGCCTTTCCATATGGTACCTTTTCAGTAGCTAGGCTTGGAGGAAAATCAAGATCCCCTCCATCTTCTATAGAGGTATCCTCCATAGCATCGTCATCACTATATTGAGGATCCTCCTCATCTGGTCCTTGTCATATTATCTCTTGGCCGAATGGGATGCTCAAGAGGGTTACATTTATCATAAATTCTATTATCATCATTTACCCATTCCCTTATCCATGGGTTCCAGCCAATCTTCCTGTACTTACAAACTGTTTTTTTAATACAAAAGTTTTCCCTTACAACCATTGTCTCATCCTGAGATCCAACCACACCATTTACCTTGATCATCGAAGAGATAATCTTTTCAATAAATATAGAATTTGTTTTTGATTTTGGAATGGTCATATCATGGATTTGAATCATCAGAAGTCTAAAAAAATTTATTTTGACACTATTCCTTCGCAGATTCAAAAATAATCGTCCATATTTAACAGTAAGGTTCTACCTATATGATTAGGGTATGTCCTATTCTAGATCTGATAGGTAATTGTCCTCTTCTGAATCTGTTGAACTCTATTAGAGGTCTCTTGAATCAAACTATGATCTATAAATACATACTCATCCACCATATTCCAATAGAATGGTAAACAACATTTCCTCATGTATATAGCCTCATATGGTTCCATAAGAATTGAATACTATAAATTATTTATGTTTGATAACTCAATAAATTATACCAGATCATATGATGATCCAATATTTTCAAGAATATATGTTCAGGGTATATACTCCAATATTTTTAAATCCATACAGACTACACATATTTCTAAGGATGGAACATTGTATTCAATCGCAATTTTGACCCTTGAAAATTTTGTAATCCTTATCGAAATGCTGAGATAAAATGTTCATCTCTATCAGAAACAATGCTATAGGATACTACATGTAAATTTATGATATCATAGAATTATATAATTCCAATCACTTTTACTAAATGGTTCACTCGTATCAGTAAAAAGTGGGAAATGTTTTCTATCAGATCAATGACCACACAGATATTATCATGCATCCTTGGGTTCTTAGGTATCCCCATCCAATGTTATATTGTGATTTAATCCACTAAATCATTTGTACAATAATTTTAAAGGGAAAGCCTCCATGATAATGATTCTCGGCCTTCTCCCTATGATAGGTCTGGCATCAAGAGACGATCTCAACAATGTACATCTTCATTTTAGAGGCCCATAACTATAATGTGATGTTATAAAACATTATTTTATCCATTATATACTATATATCTAAAGGTATTGTAATCCATAATCATTTTGAATTTTTTGGACGAAATAAATAATAATCTCGCATGTACCATGATCACATCATCATCGCCCAAAGACCACAAAGGTATCAAATCACATGAATCTAGTTATTCCATCATCATAGCACACTATGATCCTAATTCCCATACTATATAACATAGTGCACACGATAATATGGGACCTATAAGGGATAATATATCATAGATCCCTGGTTCTATGAAGTAGCCATACAACAGTCATCCAAATCTCATTAAACACCACTACTCCTTGAATGATTAATCACCATGATCCTACACATCTTTCATCTTGTGGCATAGGTCATACCCATTGACATTAGCCTTAATAGGTGAATAAATCATATCAAAATTTAATTTTTATTCAATAGAATACTCAACCCAAAAATGATTTCTTATGTTCATGTCACAATGTGTGAAGATATAGTGATGGATCTTGGGGTAGCTGTAATAAAAAAATATATCACCAATATGATAATGTCAAAAACACATATGAACATCAAACATAGATATTATTATATGATATTGTGGAATTTAGTTACACTAAATGGGTTATAGGTAAAGGGACCCATAGTCTGCTACCTTTTCATTCAATATGAGTGTCACTCTGTGAAAAATTAATCACACATCACATTATAATACATAACAAATACATGCCTCATGTAGTGGCAGTACTAGAGAAATTGTGATCCTTCACAATATCTCAAGGAAATATTATTTACACAAGTCAAACCATTTGAAAACCAATCCTTTATTGATAATTGTAGTCATTATCATAAATATTTAGGATGACTCCTTAATAAATGATCAATAATATCTTATTATTCAATCAAATATCCATATCTTGAACATGTTATGGGGATGTGTATAGGAAATAAATGCCTCTACTTTCTCTAGGTCCATGGATATTCATGTCTCATAAATGACATGCCCCATGAATATCACACCTCATAAGAAAAAGTAACACCTTTGTTGATTTGAATAAAATCGGTGTGCCCAAACCACACATAAGATTTCTGAAGTTATCATTTATACTTCATTGTTGTGGGTGAGTAAATAAGGATGTATTCAATAAATAGAAGGATTCATGAGTCCAAATATGTGTGGAAGATATTATTATTGATGTCCATAAACAAATAAATTTATTTTTTGATCCCTAATGGAATCACCATGTACACATACATACCATACCTTCTATAAAGATCTGTCATTATAATTTCCTCTTCTCGAACTCATACCTAACGATAGCCATATTTTTGATCAATTTTGTTGAACCAGTATGAACACCATAACTGATTGAAATCATAATTTTTATTATGGAGGTGTTACGATTCTTCACTATCATGTGGTTCATCCAATGATAATGACCATAGAGTCTAACAATATAACCCCCCTTCTTGGAGACCAACATAAGTACACCACACAATGATTTACATGGAAAAAAACCCTTACACACTAAGTCATCAAATTTCACCATGATATACTTTAACTTATATGCTTCTAACTAATGATGGTGTATTATAATTTTTTGTGAAAAGATATTGAGAACTATCACATCTCATCTTTCAAATCCTCTAGATCCTCAACTAGTTCAAATATTCTCATAAATTTTACAAACCATTCCCTACCATCCAGTGGACCTATGGTTCCTTCGAATGATGAATACTAATGGATTTGATGTTAGGGAATATTTGACAAAAGATATCACTATTTATTTCTAGGATATGAAGTAATATAAATACTTATGGTTGAAGAAAACTTGCCTCTTAATCCATAGAGAAGCCGGAGGAGCATGATCATCTTCATTACCCTACACATCAAATGGTAATTTACCAAAATTATCCATTTATGTATTATTTCATCATACTTCCCAAATGGGTCACATATGAATACAGAAAGGAGAAATATTCAATAACCTGGAGGAAACAATTCAAAAAATGAAAAATGGAGTCTTTACGATAAACCATAATCAATCTATGGGATCACTAAAGGTACTCCAAAGAGTCTAACCTTTACCGTTGATATTACACTCCTTGATCAACCATGTGTCATCATCATACAAGTTAGTGAAATTAATTTTAAATATTCTAATAGAATAGTATGATCGGTAAAACAAATAAATGTAAATAAACGTTATCACAAAATCATGAAATTAAGAATTATCAAACAATAGAACGAATCTCAATAATATTGAAAAATTTGTCCATTTATTTAAATAACTATGGTGAAATACAAAAAAAATGAATTCTTATAAAATGTAAACATACATTCCTAGTCCTGATACATGAACACACATGAAATTTAATTAATCACAAATAAAAATCACATGAATCACGTAAGTAAAATTCTATCAATGGTAATAGAAAAACATAATTTCCCACTTAATAGAAACACATAGGAACAATTTATAATTATTTCAATGAACTATAATAGTCCCCCTAATCGAGTCCCACCCATCTTATCTTATGTATAACCTGTCCCGAATTGAGGATAATAGAAATAAATTTTAGTGAATGTAGTTATCTCGTATAATTTTTTTATTCCCAACCCCACACCACTTGTTTTATTCCATAGAGGGACATGATCTCATGAGTGCCTCCGTGTTTGAAAGATTCTACTAACTATTAGAGACAGTTTGAGTACACTATTGGGATGCTATTGCCTTAGTATTACGTTATAACACATCAATAAGTAATTAAAAATATATTATACAACCATATTAACATGAAGACACTGATAAATTTCTTACATGTTATAAATTACAAATAGATCCAAATGTGGTAATCCGGTCTAGATTATAAGTAGCTAAAAAATATATAAATAAGTAAATAAGATTTGTTGGGGAACCTGAGAGTCTATTACAGTATAATCTATATCCACTATTCACTTATCCAACATCCTCTATATGTCATGTTCCCTTCCCATATCTCTGTATTGGAAATCTACATGTTCATTGTAATTCCTGAGTATGGTGTGAGTACATGACATAGTAAGTCACAAAAAATGCATCCTAAACCTAGTTTTCTCATGTATGAATAGTTCATGATATAATAATATTATATTCATAATTTTCATAAACACACGATACATATAGAAACAAGATAGTGAAAGAGGAGATCAGTTTCTTCACAATGATGTGCATACATACTACCCAACATCCTCTAACCATAGTTCATATCATGAAACCCTTGATCCTATAGTTATATACATAGATACCAAGAGTTCATGGAACACAATGTATACCAGGATACCTCAAGTTTATCCACAACAATGTTACCACGTAATATTTTTAGATCTACCCTCTAATCGGGTAACATGTAGCCATTGGTTCATGTTTAGAACTCTCCCCCTATAAGGGATTCACATTGCCAGAATACTTACCTCTCATATTCTGATATGAAAATCCAAGGAAATGGTGACCAACTTCATAAGGTATATCATGAAAACAATATTGACACCATGAGATAAATTATATCACTAAAATAAATATTTTAATCAACAGCAAACATGTAATCGAGGTATTGTAAAAAATATTATTGAAAAAACATCATAATAATACTATAGGGGTACAAAAACACACACCCATATGTGAACAAAATAAAACCTGGTCACTATTTATGAAAAAAATAATTATATAATGGAAAATATTGTAAATGAGTTCCCATGGCTAAATGGAACATCCTACATAATGGATGAATCTTTAGTGTCACTATCTATCAAAGATGTCATCTCCCAAATGGTGCTTTCACGCAAACCAGAATATGATCATATAATATGTAATACTAGAAGAAGTTAAAATATGACATGTTATGGGTTTTGGATCATGTATATGTGGAATAAATTAATGTTGTAGAACCAAAATCACCTAGTGTTGATAGTAATAGAAGGATATCCAAAATATTTTTTGAAGAAAGAGGATGACTTATTTTGGAAATTCATGGGTCCCTGTGGCACAAGTCAAGTGTTGTGATAAGGACTTGTTCTTGATATAGACCCCAAGGAATTGTGATAGTGCTATGATTCAAATGTTTCATAGTAGAATTCCAATAAAATATAGTACTGTAGCTTGTGATGTTCAATCACCATGTATAGTACCACTAAAGTGAGGGATATTTGATGTAATGTGTGGTGAGTGTCAGAAATTTATTTTCA
Source organism: Viscum album (assembly GCA_963277665.1). NCBI lineage: Eukaryota > Viridiplantae > Streptophyta > Magnoliopsida > Santalales > Viscaceae > Viscum > Viscum album. The sequence continues at coordinate 1,631,314,257 of OY728159.1, forward strand.
GGTAATCGAGGTAGAACAATGGAATTTGACTAGGATAGATCATGTCCATCTATTTCATAGGGACATAGAATTTTCATGGGTTTCACATTGTATCCATTTGGTAAAAATAGAACAATATAGAACGCGAATGGGAGGAGGAATATCAGGATATTTGGAGTCATCAATACCACAGGGATACCTTCTTTTAATCCTCCATAAACACCATCTTCAATTCAGAAATGGTTTCCCTAAATCCAAGATCATCAAACACACATTAAATCATTAACTCTAACCTGTTGATCGCTAGACCAACCATTTATAATTGATATTGAATTATCTCAATGTTGTTTTCTATGACACTATGAATCAACCTATAATGAACCAAACCTCCCCATCAAGGACTACGTTGAAAAATACAAATAAAACACATGAAATCATAGCCCATCATCTAAACTGAAGTATTGACTCCATAAGAGGGTAGTAGATTATCCAAATTGTTATGATAACTTCTACAACCCTATGACCTTTTTTATTTTGTAATGAATAATCCCTTGTTTTTAATATAGTTTCCACAACTCCCCTCTACAACTCATTTAGATTCTCTAATCCCAAAAAAATAAAAATATAAGTACTAACTCAAAACAAGGTGGAATGAGATGGCTTTTATTAAATAATGATATTTTTTGGTATTTTTAATGATAATGGTCTTGGTAGTTCTCCTTAGAAGAAGAAATGATTGTTATGCCTATGTTTATGACACACTCTTATTATAATGTAAATATTTAATGTCTCGTGATTATTGTCTCATATGAGTGAAGTATTATATTATATCTTAAACATAATCTACAACATAGGATGTAATATTAATGTATTTTCTTGTATAATTTTCAAATTCAATTATCTTTTACCTTGATTATGTTCACATACAACAATGCTTATCATGTGTTCACATATGATCATTTATTTTTTACTCTAATGTTTACGATTGATAAGAATTTTTTATGACCATTTCCTATGTATCCATTTTACATTGATATGATCAATGATATTAATTATTGAATGGGTACAATTTTAAAATCTCTAATAGAAATATTTGTGTGCAATATTAATGAATTTATTTGATATAATTTTATTATGTATCCTTTCACAAAAAAACAATAACTTTTGGATCTGGGATCATAATTATTGTAATATGTAATGAATATTCACTTAAAATAATATCATTATAATGAATATTTTTCTATTTTTAACTTATTTTATATTTCACCTAATAATAGTTATATTTGGGTATTGGGAATGATAATAAACAGTGAAAACCCAATTGATATATCTAAATATATGAAATATCCTATAATATTTGTAAACAATAGAGTGTTTGGTTTTCTAGAAATAATATCCATTTCTTTAAAAGAATCGATTGAATGATCTAAAATAGAGGAACATATTTTAATAATAGAAAAAGAGCATAGTTTAAATCGATCATCACTTCGTGCAGAATAAGTGATAATAACAACACACCTTATTTAAAAATCTGATGGGATATTATTGGTTGTTTCAAAAAAAAAATTAATGATTAGATTACATTTTCTATAATATCATTAGAAAAGTAATATAAATTGATTTTGTATAACCTAGACTAAAACATGTAGATTAATAAGATAGGTTATAATCTACAGTTATATGTTATTTTTTCTATTTAAATAATATTCCTTATATATGTATTATCACCCAAAACATTCATTTCATTTATTTAATTATTGGAACTTGGAGGAATTAGGTAAAAATAATCTCATGACTAATGAAATGACTACATTCAAGAGAAACCAAAAGGAATTGCAGAAGGAATGAAAAATCTTATGGCTATTATCACCCAACTCTCTTTAGATTAGAACAACAATAAGTATCATACTGAAAATCTCAATAAATTAAGAAATGTACAACTCAAATTTGAGTATTTCGTAAGGAAAAATATATCATCCTTTATTTAGACATAAAATCCAATAATTTTTGAGAAATGTATTAATACAGTAGAATTTAACTTTTCCATTCACTAGTGATCATAGCATGAAAATGATATGTTGGTTATGTATCATTTAGAAAGTGAAGCTAACAAATAAATGAATCATTTAAAGAATATAATAAAGGATGAAAAAAATGATTCCATGAAATGGGTGGTGTTTAATATGGTATATATCAAAAAATATATTCCCTAGCCACTTTAACCCATAATTGAGTGAGAATTCATATTGTTAAGGAAGATGGAAAATGAATCATTGAGTATCTATGAGAAGAACATCACATGACTTGATATGTAAGAATATGGTTTTATCATTAACCCTATAAAACAAAATGATCAATTTTTTATTTGAATAATAGAATTTCAGTATACGGCCTTGAATATAATACATTTTTTATCTATGAACAAATAATTTGATGTTTTTTTAGGGTTGAAACGAATATCGTAGAATCCCATCATTATCATGGTTTTTGGGACAAGATATGTAACATTTAGTTTTGAGGAGACAAAAATAATACTACAAACAATGGAAATTAAATAAATATTCCATTATAATGAAAATATGGAATAGAAAATGTGAAATAATTAATTAAAGGACATTATAATAATATCAAGTGTAGAAAATAAGACCATTATGTAGATGAATATCAAAGATATGTTAAGTGGATAATAAATTGGAAAATTGATGACCAAGATCACCCAAATACACAACCCACACTTCAATGTTTAAATTGTATGCAGTATGGAATTTATTTTAATATTTTATCTATTCCATGGGTCAAAAATGATAATAAAACATTAGTATCCTATATAATTCACAATGAGAATGCCTATATAGTCAAAAACATGTTATCAATCATAATAATGACTTGGTGAAAGGTAAACATACCATCGAATCATTAACTGTTGAAGTCCATTTCAAAATTGGTTATAACCATAATTTTATTTATATAGAATATTTTGAGGGTATCAATTCAAAAAATCAATGAATAGATATTGAATTAATGGTAGAAACTATAAATGGTGTGATGATATCATCAAATGTCAATGAAACCTCCAAAAAAATAGTGGGAATGTTCTTCCTAAACATTCCATTATTTCCATTATAGTTTGAGTATTTATTTTTGTGTATGGTTTATCTACCTCTATAAACAGACCATATCAATTTCTATGTTTGGGATGTAACCTTTTACTTTCTAAATCATCCAATGATCAACCATTGGTGGGAGGATGACTGTGAACACCTACTAAAAATTACAACAACTATATTGGTATATAACCTACTCATGAGGGATATCTAACTAAAATAGTTTGAGAAGAAAATAACATTCAATATATAACTACTGTATAAGAGAAAGTTGATGTCTTTATAAATGAGTTTCCTAATCTGTCCCAATATCTTGATAACAAGTTTTAAATTGAACAAATACCAGGTGATACACATATTTCATAGACTCCTCATTATATTTTTTTTATTGAATTATATGATATATATATAAAATTTATGAGAATATATATAATGGACAAATATAACCCTAGTATTAACTACATTGTGCACCATGTATATGTTTTATAGATAAAATGTGTCTAAGAGTATCAATATTGATTATTGGGAACCTAAAAAGATCCTCATTAGGAACAATTATTTTCTACACCATATTGATGAAATGTTTTATCATATGTAAGGAGATCAATAATCCATGAATATTTACCTTCTATATGAAAATAATCAACTAAGGGTAAAATAGACAATATTCCCTGTAGAACCATCAGTAGTATGTTTGGACACATTGAATTTACATAGAATAAATTTTAACATAAAAATTCTCCATAAATATTCATAGATATAGTGAATGGAGCCCTTAGATATCACCATGGTCAATTTTTCTTGTTATTTATAAATGATATTTTCAAATATTCTATGATAAATAAACAGAATAAATAATATTTGTAGATTGTTTTAAATACCTTGATAAAGGATAAATGTATAAAAAATTATACATGTTTGAATTCAGGATATATATAATATAATTATTGTGTTATAAAATCACAAGTAAGGTGATATCTATAGATCCTTCTACGACCATTATTTTCATTAATGGCCTAGAATGAAAGTTGCATCTAAAATCTATATTTCTTCATAGGTTACTTATATAACATTGACAATATTTGAGAAATTTATAATGTCTATCATATCCCCTATAGATGTTAATATATAAGGCAGTGAATATTCTTTGGGCTAAAGAATATGTACAATGTTCCATATAATTAAAGAAGATATTTTTAATTATAGCTTTATATATATTACCCTATAGAAGGGAATTGATTATAACATCTACTGATTCTTCATAGTAGGTTTTTGGATACATATTCATTCATAATGATAAGGATATTTTTTATGCCACAAGTTTATAGAAATCCCATGATAGAAATTTCCCAGTACATAAATTTGATATGATAGAAGAGATCTTTTCATCCATGATATGGAAGCATTTTATATATGGTGAAAATGATATTTATATACAGATAAGAAGATCTTTAAAAATAAATTAACCCAAAAATAGTATAATATACCAAAATAATATGGTTGGTGTAGATCAAATACAATGAATGATAAAATATTTTCTCTAAGAAGGGAAAAAGGTGGTTTATGGACTCAATTACAAATAACTTCACATTTTATCTAAAACGTGGAATGAAAAAGAGTTAGTACTCTTTTATATTCAAATAATGAATCTTAAATTCATAAGGGAAGTGGATAAATATTATTTCATACAAATAAAAACTCAACTAATAATTTATATGATAATGAAGGAAGTATACAAAGAAGATATAGTGCTTATAGAAAGCGTATTCAATATTATAGAGTTCAATCATAATAAATATATTGTTATATGGTTCATGACAAGGATATGTGTCCCGTTAATACAAAATCATAATTGAGATATTTTGGATAACACCCATTTCTCATCCATCTACATTGATCCAATAAGATCAAATATGTAAATAGATCCAAATTAAAACACCGTTAGATATAACAAAAAGAGGGTAATTAAAGTGTACGTATTTCAATGTTATGAATGCCAACAATTTTAGGAATAATAAAAGATATCAAGAGGGATAATCAAAACATTACCCAAAAAAGTATTTAAATTGGAGAAAAAAACCATGAATATAATTATGATTTCCCAATTATATTTAAAGGGAATACTAATATTTTTTTAAACACTATATTCTTACAAAAAAGATTGTTTTATTTTGATCAATGAATTTTTTTATTGACCGACTCACTGTGATATTTTTAGTATAACTGGAATGGATTAATTATTACCAATATATATTGTGTCTGATAGTGTTCTTAGGATTAACTTGAGGATCCAGAGAACCATTAATCTTGAATTGGAGACCAAGATGATCTTCAATAGTAATTTGCAACCATGGATTGTTGGTTACTATGAATAAACTATTTAAATCTATATGATATGTTAATATCTCGATCAATGTTTCTCCAAGGATGTTGTGATAATGACATAATCCCAGAGGATTTTTTGTATAAAAAAGAACTATATTAGAATTTAAATGGAACCATATAAACCTCCATATTGAAATATGCATTTGACTCCAGCATGATGGGATGATGTTTGATCGGGGAATCTAATAAGACCTGATATTGTTCAAGAAATAAGAGAGATTATTTAAAACTTTTAGAAAAATATGTTCGAGGTAAAAAGTGTATAAATGAGACACTCAAGAAATGGACTTTGAAATATTGGATTCCTGGCTGGTGAGAATTTGATCCTCTAGATATATCCTTGAATTTGGTTATTATTTTTTGGAATAAATAGAATTTGATACCTAGGTATTGATCTTATGGAGGACATATGTAATAACAAATAAAATACTTCAAATCTCTATTAAGTAAATGATATTTTCAACAAATCAATTTTAATGAAGTTCACACTAGATCTAACACATGTACTAGAATCAGATGCTATGAAACTAGAAAAAAACCTCTATTATGAGGAAAAATTGGATGATATCGTGGATTGAAGGGATAATGTTTTATGTTGCATGAAAACTAACCTAGTTAAGATTTTGAGGTAAAATAATATCTTTCTGGAGGGTATGTGGGAACCAAAAGATGTAATGATATAAAAGAATACCTATTTGTTTCTATATTAGTAATGTAATTTATAGAGAGATATTCTTTTTTATGGGGGGCTTGAATGTAACATCCTATGGTTTTACTATTTAATTTTTTTTCTTATTAATAAATATTTTATAAAATATATTATTTCACATAAAACACTAAAAAAAGTGAATACTGATTTATTAAATAATAATTTGAAATACATTACTATATTTTTTATTAAATTTATAAAATCAATGAATTTATAAAATGGAAGTGTATTGAATTAATTAACTAAATATACTTAATTATATAGAATCTGTTTTTAATAGATTCCATGAATTATATATATTTGTTATATTTAATAAATTTAAGAAGGTTATAGTTAAAATTTATTAATAAATATTCAACTAATAATGAATCAATAACATTCATGAGATTATTTTTATGAAATTATAAAGAATACTAATGTTATAATTCTTTACTAAAGTGACATGTTTTTTTAAAAAATATTTGTATATATTTATTTAAATGAAAATTTAAACTTTTTTAATTGTTAATTTTATTTCAAATAATTTTTAATATGTTTTAAAAATTAATAATCATTAATTCATAGATTATAATTTGGTTTGATATTATGATAAAATGATATAATGGTAATAGTAGTTCTTTATTCAAAGAAAATTTATAATGTGAACAATGTATTTTTATCTATTAAAAAATATTTGTGAATACTATTAATGATACATATTTATTATTTTTTTTATTAAAACAATTTAAGAAAATTTAAGAATTTTTACTAGGAATGTAATGGGAATAAATTCATTTTTATTCTTAACGAAACATTTTATCTAAAATGATTTTTAAACATTGTTTTTCATATGATTAAAATAAAGGTTTACAAATATATAAAAGTCAATATGTTTAAATTATTATAATATATAGAATAATTATATTTATATTTATTACTAATATCAATCACTTATTAATTCATAAAATTAGTTATCATGAAAAAACAATTTCACCATAGAAATGGTTAAAATAGATAAAAGCAGGGTTAATCTTAGGGATAAGCCCAAAATTATAACCAAAATATATATCAATATTACTATATGAGTGTATTATAAACCTAAATTATACAATCTTATAAATTTTGATAATTTTTTTTCTAATTGAATTGTGAACGAAGATTTTTGTATATGAATAAAACAAGTATTTACAATATTTCCACTCCTCTCATATTTAAAAGGAAACTTTTACCACTTCCATTTTAAACACTAATCAAGAATCATATCTTATCAAATAGTTAACCTAAACCCTCCCCCAAACTAATTCAAATATATTATATGTTAAGCATTAACCATTATACAAATCTATTAAGGAATAAAGAGAAGCATAAAATGGGATATCAATGGAAGTAGTAATAATTTTAAACAAGATCATTCAAGTAATATTTCATTTTCAACCTCCTCAAAATAAGTTATAACAATGAAAATAAAAATAAATGTTTATAATTACATAATAAAATTCAATTATGTTTAGTAAAAAAATATTATATCTATATTTATCTCCTTATAAAATGAAAATATTTATCATGTTACATGTCGATTACAACCTCCACAAAATAAAATATAACATTTTTTATCATTATCTTACCTTTATGGTTATAATAAAAAATTATTCTATAAATATTGTATTTATAATATTTAAAATATTATGGAAATATATTTTTTCTATTATATGAATTTGATTATGAAAAAATTTCAATTAAAAAATATAAACCAATAAAATGAGCATTCAAAGACAATTTTGTTAATTTGAATCTATTATATAATGCAGAATGAAAGGTATATCATTTTTATAATTTAACGATAAAGGAATTAAATATATTTGAATACATGGTTGATTAATATATTATATTTCAAATATGAGTATGATTAATCTACTTATTCTATTAATGAGGAATAGTCTGAAAAACTATTAACGATTAAGGAGTGAAGAAACTATATAACTTTCAGATGTTATATAATAAAAAATGGACCATTAAAAATTTATTATACCAAAAATATATTGTTAATATTTTATTTATTTTAATTAATTTTTTTAATTAAAGTGGTTATATACACACAATAAACAATTTGGGACATTGTATAAGGGTTATATTTCTAAATTTTCATTCATGGAGGTATATTTTTCATTACCCACATATATTATTTTATATGGTGTATAGAAACTCCATTTTATATATTATATAATTCTTCTCTATTTATTCACATAATTGAATATCACATTTTATATTCCATTCTTCAATATGTTTTTTATATATTATATACTAAAGTAGTAATGTTTCTCATCATAATTTTACTTTATTAAGACTTTCTTAAAGATATAAACCTATTTTCAATTATCTAGAGTATATATATTCATTATTGGAATATTATATCATGAATATCATAATAGATATGGTATTTCATGTTTCATATAATGTTTTTTCATTCAAGTGGGTTTTTATTTTTTAAACATGTATGTTTTTTATATAAAACCACAAATTTTAATGTTCTAAATCATCTACCCAACTCTTTTAACACCTTATCTGTTTCATTATACAGTTTCACAAAATTAAATCATTATATTAAAAATATAATTTAATTAAATTTTAAAATATTACTAAATTTAATTACTATGTTTTAAAAATAAATATCATTAATATACTTCGTATAATGAATTTTTGAATTTCTTTACAACAGTGTGAATAGATTGGTTTTTAATAGTAACATCTTGATCGATTTTTCTCAGCATCATGGACATTAGTTGATAATAAGATTAATTTTATATGTTTTTATATTTGTTAAATAATAATCATATTTTTATTATTATATAAATCTTTCATTTAGTAATGTTTCAAATGGAAAATTATATTTAATTTAGTCATTAAGTCATAATTTTAATGATTCTATAAATATATTTTTCGTCGATGTAAAAAATTCAGTAACAATAATTATACATCATTAGATACATTCCATAATTATTTCAACACCATTTTTATCAATATGTATTATGATCATAATTAAAGGAGGATTTCATGGAGCATGTATTTTTATGGGTTATTTAATAAATGTTGGAATTTTTATGTTTTCATTTTCTTTTGGAATACAATTTTTGTGGTTTTCATTTTTTATAGGATGACATGAAATTATATATCAATAAAATGAATTGGGTAAACATTGTGTCTCATTAAATATTAAAATGGGAAGAGATATTAAACACAATCAACTAAAGGAATCTTTTCACCAATTTTTAATGGAAATAATGATTTAACACAATCAACTAATGGACTCTATAAAAAATGTGAGAATTTTATTGGTGGTGAGTCATGGTAATGTAAATTATTTTCTATAATTATTATCATTCCATACTGTTTTTCATAAATAAAACACTTACATATTTATATTGTTGACCCATATGACTAATGTATTATTTTATGACTAAGACCGATTAAATGTGTTATGATTTTTGATTTAGGTATTTATGTGTTTTATATTGAAATAGTATGACCATAAAAAATTATAATGTATTCATACCCTTGATCAAGTATTATTTACAATTCTGATCATTGATTATTATTTTCCATGTATACCATTAAAGAACATCTCAGATTACACATTTTAATATTTCCACTTCCCTAGGTTATGAATATTGATATTAAGTAGGATTTTCCTAGCTTGGAACCATGTGTGAAGGAAATTTATAACAAATTTTTAACAATGATAACTAAAAAAATTTGAATATGTTTCTTATCATCAAACAAAATAATCCTTCATGTTACACGGTTTGAATTAATTTGATCCATATTGAATATTAACCTAAAATGATTTAATTTTTTTACATTATACTGAATTTCATTAGAATTCCATCATAAGACATGTCTCTAATTTCTTCTATAGATGATATTATTTGGTTTAATGTATTATTAAAATTTTTCATAAGAATTATTATAACATTTCAATACTATAAAGTATCCAAAAATCCCATGATATGACTTGGTATGGTCTTTACCATAGAAATGTAGTCATCCACAATTTCATTATTAGCAACATAGATGATTTAAAACTAAGCTCATCAAATATGATGTCTAGATTCCATAATCAACTAGTTTTATTCATACATATTAGTAATTATCTACCACATACCCATGACTTTATGGAGTCCCATTACCATGGATTTCACATTTAACAAAAAATGGTAGGATAAAATTCATAGACAACCCATCCCAATCTAGATTTTTCATATCACCATTTTTCATTGTATAATATCATTAAATTTCGGAAAATCACACTATTAGAAAATCACATAACATTAGACCCTATGAATGATTATATAGGATAATCATATACTTCAATAATAGAAAATTATTTCCATAAAACAATTACTCATTATTTATTTAGAGTGTTTAGATTCTATATGATCCAAATTTGAAAAATGATGTATCTTTTGTAGTATACATGGTTAAATATTATATCACATCATGGTACCGAGTCCAATTAGATATATATGTGGGGAAGGGTATTAATAATAGATCTTTTTTATTACTGATTTTTTTAAACAACCACATTTACCATTTATGGCCATGATTGAATGTTTATTGAGGCATTATTATAGAAATCAATATTTTGATTCCATTGTTAGATAATTTCGCAGTAAATTATGATGATTCCTTAATAGATGAATCATATAGATTAATAATAAAATAACCCATATATTCTCATAAAAATGACAGTAATTGATCACAAAATCATCTAAATGATTTGTAAATTAATCATAATAATGTTATCAAAAAATTTCAAAAATCTCATACCAAATCAAAGAACGAATCTTATGATATCATGAGTAATGCTTCTGATGTTAACCTGTAAATATCGAGTTACATTTCAACCACATAATTCATTTTTGAAACCATTATAACAACTAAAATGAAATTTGAATCCATACAAAAATCTATCAAATTATTCAAAAAGCAATTAAAATGATATTCATTGTCTGTATCAATTTACTGATTTCCAAGATAATAATTTATTTATTAATAAAATGAGTTAAGTATCCCCACCCCCTATATTCTTCTAAAAATTTATAAAACTATTATATAAATTTTCTCTTTTTCAGATCATATCATTAACATGAAGAAAAACACAACCATAATCGCATTTAAATTCTATTATCTAGAATATGTCCATATGAGGTCTCTAAGAAAAAACATCACCATTACCTTTGTTTCAACTAATTAATAGTAGATGATTGTCACTCAACATCATAAATTATTGAAATTCCACTACAACATAAAATTAAAAACAAATACAACTATATCTTTTCATGTATATTTTTTTACTTCATGATGAAATTAATTTTAATATTATATATAATTTTATGTTGGATTTCATTTCTAGACTTTTGACATTGATGTAAATTTTATGATCCAGAATAGAAGGTAAATGTACCTCATGCTTTCTCCCCTATATTCTATATGATTCCTTATGGTGAGGAGGGTATATCAATAATCTGTGGGACTATACACTCTACCAGATAAAAAAACATTTTATTATTAAAAATTAACATTCCTAATATAATATAATAAATAATAAATTATAGTGATAATATATCCTTGAGAGCATATCATCTAGTATAAAAAAATATGAAACCATATAGATTTCATATAATAAATCAATCATATACATGATTTATCATTCATAAAATAATATAAAATGTATAATCTAATAATATAGATAAATCAATATTTAAAGAGATACATGGTCTAATGAATTTCATGATCCCATCTCCTAACACCATTTATCTATCACGAGCTCATCCATGGATATCTAATCCATTTCCAATACTTACATCCTGAACAATGAAGTGTTTATTCATACTGAGATGTAGATGTAGGGTTTCAAAAACATACTCTATTAGAAACTTCTAATGGGTCCTAAAAAATAATGTTTATTTTTGTGGACCTTAAATTTGATATCATATTAAATAAAACATGATCATATTAACCATTTAATTATGGAGGGATACTTATATACATATATGAGTGGACCTACCTTCTATATCTTTTTATAGCATGGGATAAATACAAACATTATCTGTTCAAAAAAGAGTCATAGAATTGTTGTGAAATTATTGACTAAAAGTACACCTACCAATAAGATGAAAAACACACATCACACATTGATGTAATACATAAAAACATAGAATTAATCATCACTGATGTAACATATAATGTTTAAATTCATTCATTTTATTAGATAATATTATAACACTAGGCATGTAATATTGAAAATGTGAATGATATTTCACCAAATAACTATAAATGTAACGGTTTATAAATTAGCATAAACAAAAAAAATGTACTAATGAATAATACATCATTAAACATATAACAAAATAATAGTTAATATTTTATAACTAACAATAAAAAAATTTGTTAAAATAAGTTATCATAAAACAAAAATCAATTAAAAAATTAATTGGTTATCATAAAACATAAGAAAATGAATGTATGAACAAGGTTTCTCTGAAAATAAGTCTTTTAAAATGTGAACTTACTATCACCAATCAGAAAATGGATCAAATGGTAAAAGTTTTATATATAACCATAAATTATTTCGGATAATCACAAAACATATTAGACTCATTCAGCCAAACGTATCACTAGGATACCCACGATAACTAATTTTTACACCTACTAATTTTTAATTAAATTCTAGAAGCCCTTGGAATTACTCATGTTTCCACATTACTAATTATTTATTGTTAGCTAAATAAGTATTATCCACTAACTACCCTATAGTTTCACTACATGTTTAACTCATTATTATATTAACACATGAATAATATTCCATATAATTGAGGATATATTAAAGGAACCTATTGAGGTATAATAATCATCAGTTTAGAGAATTATACCCCTTTTGTGATAAAATTAAAATATATTAACAAAAATACCAAATAAAATATCACTAATAATGGACTTGTAATAATAAAATAATTCTCAGAATACCAATTATGGAAAATAAGTCCTTGTAAAATTATTAATGTTCATGAAATCCCAATTTGGTTCCATTTGAGTAAATTTTAACCCCTATTCCAACACACAAATATCATATGTTGTAGGAAAATCATATAAATTAGTGTCATAATTTAAAAAAATCCTATTTCATTATTTAAGAATCCTAACAATTTAATATTCAATGATGATTTCACACAGTCAATGAAAATCAAATTAGAAACAATAAACTACATAATATAGGTATTTAGGATGACAATTATTTATTCAGAGAGAGAAAACATCATTAAAAAGGTGGGTAAGGTGAGATTAACTTATAATGATCAAATATAAATAACTACAGATTAATCAAATAAAATATATAGGGAGAATAAAACAATTTTATGGGGAAGGAGGGACATGGTTATACAGTAAAAATGAGTTGAAAATGAAAAAGTGGGTATTTTTTATGCTTTTTAAATATATATTATTACATTAATGTGAAATAAAAAATAATGAAGTTGATGGGTACTCAATGAACCCCCACCTAATATTTTATTGTCAAACAATTTCATGGATAGGTCCTAAAAACTATCATGTGGTCCAAATACAATTAATTTATCCTCTTTCATCAAATAAAGCACTAAGTACTAGGGCCCTTAGTAGCCAATGTTAATTAATGTAGTTTAAAATATTTTATTACATCATACCCTACTCTATCTAAATTCTATACATTACTTCAATGATAAACTATAACCAAAAAATAAAACAATTTCATATAACATTATAAAATATAAAATGTTTTATTTACCTATCATTAATTATATTAAATATCATTCATTATAATTATATGGTTCATAGAATATTTTAATTGGTTTTCTTATGGGGAAAACATTGATGATATTATTTTCAAGGAGAATTAATTACCATTCATGATAAGTTTGGATTCTGGTTTGAAGTCGATATATAGTTTTTTAATAGAGATATATTTTAATAGAGTGTGTGGATGTCTATAAATGTTTTTTGATAGCTAATTTTTTTAAAAAATAGAATTAAACTATTTTTCATTATTTGGAATTAAATATATTATTAATCATTTAGGAAGGATGAAATAATTATTTAAAAAGTGGATAAGATTAAAAACACCTTCATTTTTAGGGGTGATCATTATGATTATATTTTAATTTTCATTATTATATTATAATTATAATGTTAACAATTTTTGGATATAGAGTGATGATATATGGGGAGAGGGTGAAACCCATTGAATTAATAGGGAACTAATATTGAGATTTTTAAACATATTGATGTAATGTTTGTGACTCAAGATTTTTATAGACTTGTTATGTGTATGAATATTGCTTTATCTCTTCCATATCAAGGGGTAGAACAAATAAACATCTCTATATACATATACATTTTGTATATTTTGATTATATATTTTATCTATCATCTTGATAGATTTTAATATTCTACATAACATTGTAAAATTATCTAAAAAGAGTGTCTTAATTCATATAATTTACGAATGATTATTTAATCCTTTTGAGGATGTTCTTTTTATTTATGATTCCACTTCTGTAAATTTTTATGAAATCCAAAATATTGAATTTTGATGAATATTTATTTTGAATATATCATGACATAAAATTTTCATGAAATGGAAAATATTTACAATACTATAGTTGTTATCACTAGTGAATTGATTTATTAAGTGTAATAGAACCAAAATAATTCACCCATATTATCTACTGAATTGATTATAATCATTAAATTTGACCTGGGATGACGATATGAAATTTAATTGAATTTTATTATTATAATGTATAAGAATAAATTAAATAATATATCTAAAGTATAAAATGATCTATACAAATATATTTTCAATAAAAATTATATAAAAAATATTATATACATAATTTCTATGTAATTATTAGAATCATTTCCCAGATCTATAAAATAGATACAACATTTAAACGCTACAAACTTCATGTTAAAAAAATATATGGGTTTTCATGATGTACCAGTTATGGGATTACTTCGACATAAATGTCACTCTAAATAGTCTATCTGACAAAGGATAAAATTTCGATAGCCCAACAAGGAATTTATAGGAAATCCATAATCATGTAACATGAGAAAAGAATATTATGTGGGGTGGGAACCATGGTGTTGGATGAAGGAAAACTAAATAAGTAAATGACAATGAAATGAATTGAGGAGTTTCACCATGGTTTGGAATTAATAATGATTATTCCAAGAGGGAAACCACATAATGGTTCTTGAGAGATATGGGGTATTGGGGAAGAACCAGGCTCTATGTAGTCCATACATGATGAGATAAGGTGGTTTTGGTGGGTTTTATTAGGTGATGCAATGTTACAAAGGTATTCCACACCACATTGTTGTGGTCCACAACATGGTGATAGGGGAAACCAATATATTATAGTTTAAGAGAATAATCCTTCATTTTATTTAGTTTATAGTCCAAAATGATATATAATTTTACCAATCAACCCTTAAAAGGGAGTTTTATCTTGAAAATGAGAAAAAATGAATCATAATGAAGAAGGAGGATTTTGAGATGTAAATAAATTAATGATACAATGAAATAGTTTATAAAATTATTGACATGATATTCATAATACAATTATATTCATAAAAAATATTTCTTATTAACAGTGTTTTATAAAAATCTGTATATGGGTTGAATATTTTTAAACAATAATGGTTTGGACTAATAGTGATTTTTTTTCATTCAGGTAACCTTTAGTGACATTAAACAAAATTTTTTATCATATTAAATGAGAGTAAATCCAAAAGAAATATCTATTGAATCATCTACATAGCTTTATTATATAAAAAAAAATTCAAAATTAAATGTCAAATATGATGAATATGTTTTTGATCAATTTTTATAATAAATCAAAAAAATGAGTTTTTGGAAATTGTATTCTTTAGTGGAATTTTTTTTTCAAACTTTAAAGGAGTAAAATAATATATATTCACTACAGTTTGAAAAATTAAATAAACAAGAAAATGATGTAGTTAATTTTTTATTTTAATTTAATAGAAAAAATCTCCTTAAATTCATATGTTATTTTGGAAATAATCTATAACATCATTTTCAATAAAAAAGATATTCTTGAAAAATAGATGGCATAATTTAATCATAAACTAATGTTGATGAATTTATCTTAAAATTTAAATTTTTAGGGGTATTTTATGAATGATTTTTTTTAAAAAAAATTATTTTTTGATCTAGATCAGTAAAATGGTATTGGGTATTTGAAAATTAATGTTTCAAGTACTATTTAGAAAAATTATATTCAATGGTTGAAATATATTGAGAGTGTATGTTTAGATATTTTACAAAATATGTTGACAGCCATAAGAATTTGATCTATAGAAACTTGAAGACTATTTTAGGGAATTCAATGCTATTTAGATCTATGAAATAAAAATATTCATTATTCAATTTAAATAAAAAACAAATATGATCAATGACATTTGGGATTTTATATAATGAAGAAGCCATGGTATTAAATTATTTAAATCAAAAGTGGTCCCATAGTATAAAAAAATCACTATGTGATTGAAATGTAGAAATATTAATATGAATTATATGTTCTGATGTTGTACATGTTAATTAGTAAAAGTAAAATCTATAGATTCTTCCAAATAGATCAGGGATTGTTTGTTAATGTAAATCCTCTTTCACATTGTGATTTATACACTCATAAATTATAGTGGTTCATCTAACACAAATTCTAATAGATTAATCTATAGAATATAAATAAAAATGAAAAAAAGTTATATAAGTAATTTTAAAATAATATATTTTAGAATATATAGTAAACTAAAAATAATTATGTCTAATCTATAAGAAATATCTCAGATTATTTTGTCCATTATAAAGAGATAATTTTGTGTCTATATAAAATAAAACATGACCTATATCCAACATGATAATATATAATATGGGGGTAATTGATTTGAAAGAATTAAAAAATGGAAGAAAATATATCTCACTGAATGTTGGGAGGTATCTTTCAAATTATTATTTTTTTAGGATTATTGTTACAAAATAATTTATAGATTGTTTAAAAAGATAAAAAAATAACCATGTTTCAAATAATGTTCAAATATGATCCTTGGGGAAATTTTATTTGATAATAAAATAATTATATTCAAATATTGATAATGAGGAGGATGTAACACCCTTGGATTTCATAGTATGTTATCTCCTTAATGTAATTCAATAGAATACTCTACACGCAACACCAAATTCAAGTGCACCACAACTTACCAAACTAGTCATTTGAAAAGAGGTTATGAATACTATAACCGCATTTTGAATTTTATATACTCAATATAATTTTAAAATTCGTATTATTTGTTTCTTAGGAATAATATAAGAAAAAATTTAATTTTTCAGATAAAGGTTGTTTTTTAAAAAAAATTCAATTTTACAACCTTTTAATGGAGAACGCTTTTCTTTAAATCCAATATTTGACACATTAATATATTTAATTTGACAAAATTAACTACTTTTTTAGAATTTGGGCAAAAAATTTAGTCTTGACAAATTTTTGGTATTTTTCTGATAACAATCATATTTTATGAATACTGATAAATAATAAATTTTAATTGAAAAAAACCTTCTAAGTTGAAATAATTTTTAGTTTTATATTATTAATTTGATTTATATTAAAGTATAATGAGATTATATTTTTAAAATTTAATATAATTTATGTCATTATATGTAATTTCATTTTTAAATTGCACATAAACACGTGTAAAACTTTTGATGTGTTTTACTTTTTAAAAACCTGATTTTTGGTATTGACAACAAAATTATTTTTAAATTAATTAATTCATGTTAAATTTCTTGAATTAGGTAAACTAGAATTCATTTTTGGAGTCGGAATATCAAAATTATCTTAGGGTGAATTTTTTGTATTTTTCTAAAAATATTACATTTTTGATGAATAGTGAAAAATATTGCATTATTATTTGAAACCAACTTTTATTTAATTAATTCCTATTTTTATTTAAATTTGATTTAAAGTAAAAATAGATAAATAATACCTTTGTATGTTCAAAGTAGTTTATTGGAGTCTTTTTATAATACAATTATATATATATAATTTTATTGACTTTTTTAACGTCTTTTACCCATCTTTTAGGTACATTTTCAAATTTACACAAAAATTAATTTCACCATTTATGTGAATTAAATTTAAAAAATTGAAGAGAAACTATTTATATCAGAAAGTAAAATGTGGTTCAATAAGGTGAAAGTAATTTTTGGTGAATAATTACCATTGACTTTTATTTACCAAGGTTAAAAGTAAATAGGATAAGTGAAGTTAAAAATGATATCATTATTACCCTAAAACATGTCATTATTCTATTAGATAAATGTATTTCAACAAAAATCAACCATAGGAACAATATATGATCTTCATTGTTCCACTTTTATTAGATTAGGACTTATATTATTATTTAATTTAAAAAAGAGTTAAACGTGTTATATTCAAATTATCATAACTAAATCAATGTTCATAGAGTGTTATAAAAAAGATAAATTTTATTATTAATACTCATTATAAATATAAAAATAATTCCTAAATAATGGTATTTTATTTATAATTTTTGGACATTAAATAATTAAATTTATTTATGAAACAATGATGATGCCATAATCATCATATTAATGAATGATTAAAATAATAGATATTTTAAGTATTAAAATAAATATAAATTGATAATTTTGATGCATTACACTAATTTTATAGGTTAATATGACATGTTGGGTTAGTTAAATAAAAAATTTTCAATGTAATAATGTTTTTATGACTTTAACAGAATCAAAATACTAAATAGTGTCAAAATTGATATAAATAAGTTTTTTAAGAAAATACTATATTATTAAATGATATAATATTTCTAAAAAATATATAGATTGGCCAAAATAATTATATAATAATAAATATGTAATTAATTAACCAGTAGAGGTTCTTTTTTCATTTTATAGAATGTTTATTAACCATGTAATAAAAAAAACATGAAGTCATAGTATAAGTTATACTATTTAACTAAGAGTTAAATCTAAATGATAAGGTTAATATGGTGACCTAAACTTGTCTTAAACCAATTGGATGAGAGGATTTCAACCCATCCCAACCTTATCCTAGAAATAAATACATTTAGAGCCTTTATAAATAGAAAATTATTTTATAATAAAATAATATTTCATGCTTTTCCTAAAGTGACCCTCACCTATCTTATAAAAGGGTATTTCCACTTTTCTCAAAATCACTCTTCTAAATACATTTGGCTCATCCAAAACCTGATAAAATATCCTCCCAAATACACTCAAACAAACCTAGAGACCTTATATTGATCATAAAGTCAGCCTATGGTTCCCATTTGATCAAATCAAAAGGAATCACCCTAAGAAGAGGTTATTATTTCCTCACTTCATTGAAATTTATTTTATTCTTCTACTTATTATTTCTTTATTATTTTCCTACAAATATAATAACTCTAGTAAATTATACATACTATGAAATTTTTATAAATATGGTAAAACCATATTCATTATTCAATCCATTCTATGAATGAAAAAGTCACCATACCTGCGTACGCTCGAATTTTCGTCTCCACATCGTGGTGAAGTTTGTTATTCAATAATAAAATATTTGGATGGGTATAATAATGAGTATAATTGATATAAATAGTAAATATAACATGTTAATTATTCTGTATATATAATATATCATCCAATTATATTCTATTTCACCATTAATAGGGTGATATAATCTCTCATCCGTATATACGACTTACCATCTCCACAACGTGATGAGATTCATTTCCACGTTAACCATTCAATTATGATTACGAAAATATATATTTGTAATAAGTATGAAATATATAAAATAATAATGCTACTGGATATATATATCTATGTGTATAAACATATATCTAATTCACTTAATTCCTTTCAACAAGATATGAAAATAGAAACAGCGTTTATACGTATATACGACCTACCTTCTCCATAAATAGAATTTCCCATTTCATAATTTTATCTATTATACATATTAATATTTTGAATTTATATGATACAACAATATTTTTTTTTACTATAGATGTAATTAAATCATGATATATGTCATATGATCAATAATAACATGTTAAATCATGTAGGATAAAGAAAGTGATTATTACGTGAAATGTTATTTTAACATGGAAATTATTATTAAATTTCATAGTATAAAGCCATTAATCAATCATGTATGACATCGAAAATATCAATATGGTTCTATTATAATTTAATAACATACTATGGTCATTATTCCTGAGGTCAAATTTACCCACGACAAAAGGAAAAAACATGGTAAGGGTTAATTCCTCAGTGTCATTATTGTCTGAGACTGTCTATATATAAGTATTTACTGAGAAATTTTTATCATCCATTTCCATGTTTTAATAAAAGGTTTTCAAAATTAATATTTAATGGTTGTTTCGAAGGTAATATTTATCAAGTTCATCATTTTAAATTTTTTAGTGGTTTATTTCTCTAAATCATTTTAATTAATGTCTATGCTTGAAAAATGATTTTAAGGATTTATTTATATGGATATGATTGTTTTAAAATGTTTATTATTTTTGAATTATTCAAAGTGGTATGGGACACATTGATTCAATAATATCTTTTAAATGACATTATTTAAAAAATTTGTGACATTTAAATGATTATACAAAAATGGAAATTTCTCTCAATGAGTTTTACTCATTATTTTAATCTATGGCAACATCCTTTACTAGATATTATTCTTGATTGAGGTTTATTTTCTTTAAAATAATCATTCATATTGTATTGAATGAGTTAGGATATGTTTGACTATTTATGTTATATTTCTATTCCATTCATTTTTATTGATAAATTATTAACATTTCATCTGCTAGTTTTAATAGAAATGTTTATGTTATGTTTTATCGTTTTCATATGTGTAATGCATTGTACTTATTAAGTGATGGGTGGATCCTTCTATAGCTCCTTGATGCATCAGTAGGTCGCATGAGACAAATTAGTGTCTTGGGAAAAGGCCTTGAAAAGAATTTTATTTTAGTTTCGGAAAGAGTCCTTGACTATGGGGTTATGATGTCTGACATTATGCATTCCCTCATTTTGAAAGTAGATATTAAATGTGATTATTCAATTAGTAGAATATCAATATTCGTGATTATATGGTAATTTTATATTTATTTTTCCATATTATATTTATGATTATGTTTAAAAATGATTTTTTGTACACATATTACCTTAAAATTTTATAGCTTCCGCTAAATTATTTATCCTTATTGGGCCACTGAGCTCACCCTTCCTTTTGTTTAATTTTCCTAGGATTCCAAGAAGATTATTATGAATAATATGTAGTTTTATGATCCAATACTAATTGAATTCTAAAAGGATTTTTATGTTTTGTTTGAATGATTAATGTATCATTTATATATGTAATCTCTTATCCATGACTGATGAACTGATCTGTCCTTCGGGGCATGATTCCTTGTAATCATACCAATGTATTAAAATAATGCAATGGATTGAGGATTCTGGGGTTGGGGAGTTATATTTGGTATCAAATGAAGTTTAGTACAAACCTCTTATATTAGATTTATATAAACTCTAATTAGATAAAATTACCCTAAGACATACTTTGCAAATTAGTATAATAGGACTTCCTAGAATTTTGGTAATGTAGAGATTTTGTGAATTTCCCATGAAATACATCCATGTCTAGATACAAGCAGGTAGAGGCTGTTGTAGCACAAATGTACCTAGGAGTGAAAAATCTGACAAGGAGTTTCAAGATTTCCCTAGGTTGTCTTGGTACACAACAATGGGCCTTTCTGTACTCTTGGTTACAACACTCTGAGGGATATGTTTAGGATAAATTTAAATTTTATTTAAAAACCATTATGAAAGATTTATATGAAAATTCTTCCTCAATTTTTTTTGATTATAGATTGTATGCATAAACTATTCAATTTATGTTACGTATTTTACAAGTTTTGAATTATAAATTGTGATTCATAAACTACCCTATTGTACGCCATTGTTTAGAAATGGTGCCCAGTAGAAGGAATGAGAACTCTAAAAACACGCATGATCCAATGAGTAAGCATGATCATATCATTAATGGACTTAAGACAACATTTACAAAGGGAATAGTCTTCCACATATTCTCTTCATAAGAAGAAATAATCTCTTTTTTTAATAAGACAATTAACGAATTCTTTGAGTCCTATGGATTTGAAGGGAAGATAGAGATTAAAAAGATGGTGGAGAGAATGTTTGATAATGGGAAGAAGGTAAAGAATCATTTTCCCTTATGTGATAATTATGCAAAGAATCACCTTGGTAATGGGATTTTATTATATCTGAGGAGAAAAAAGACACCAAGTATGTGATTGAAATTGTAATAAAAATGTTTCAAATATACAATTATTCATTTGCAAGAAGTTGGGACACTACGAGAATAAATTTCTCAATCATCAGAATATACCCTAAATGATGCTATTAGATAATAATCATGTTATGATACTACTCCAGATGAATAGTAATAGTTAGTGTTATTATATATTTATATTAATGGATTATGTTATTTGAGTGTTGTATAAATGATGTTCTATTTATATTAATTATGTAAATAAATAAGAATTCTACTACAGTAAAATTTCATTTAGGATTTTACATTATATGGTACAAAGAAATGTGGCTCAACAGCAAGTTATGTTTTTTGGAAAATACATGTTTGAAGGAAGGATAAACCTTAATATGGTCATGATACTGAGGTGGTGATTTTTGTATAGTATTTGGTTCATTAAATAAATTATATTGGATATTATTAACTACCCTGCATCTGATTAATGGTTTGTTTCTTCCATCATTGTTGGAGTATTCATTATTATTGTATATAAATAATATATCAAGTATTTTATAAGGAATAAGGGAGCATGAATATAATCAATAAGGTTTCAGGGAAATTCAGGGTGTTACTATACATGATGAAGGTACTCACAATTTATTATGCGGAAAAAATAGATCTTCATTATGTTATGTTGGCCTTCATTATATATTTGGGACTATGTGTTTAAGAAGAAGTATTTTGGATAATTATAAAGGTTATAATGGATTATGATGGACATTGGATTCTATTGTTTTACGTTAAATCATTTCTTAAGATAATTTATGTATTTTTATAAAAATGAAAACCTAGAGTTTGGTTGATAACCTGTAACATCTGACAAGGCCATGAGACATTAACTAACAACTGAAGGCCAATAAGGGTGCATCACCTACCACTGGCCTACATGATGTCCTAGTTTTTATAATTTAGTTTTTTAATAGTCTGATAAATGAATTATAAATTCATTAGTATTTGTACACTATAACAATAGGATAAATAGATTGAATTACACTATATTTTGGAGTGAAAGATGAGTTTGTGTCATAAATCATTTGAAGGATAAAAAATTACTTTTTGAGTATATTTTTTTCTTCTATTATTATATGAAGAAATTAATTCTTAAACTTTAGGGAAGGGATCTTAAAACCAAAAATGAGTTATCCTAATACCTTTCATTTTGTTCAACCGATAATATTTTATATTATCATAGATTGATGGATTTTAGGCCATCAATTTTATAGATGTCTGTGATTGATGGCATTAATCACTCTATATAAATATTTATGTCTTCCTTTAATTATCAGTCCATAATTTCCTCTAATGTTCCCTTATTTGAAACCCTATTTTGGTGGTTTATTTTTCATTTCCCTTTCCGTTTTGTTGAAAATAAATTTTATTAACCCTATTTCTGAAGTGGGTTTTCCATAAAGTGATTATCTATTTTCAACCTATTAATTTTGAAAAATAATTTCAAATTCTGAGGATGAAATTAATTGAAGGAGGGGAGAATTTAACACTGCAGGATTTCATATAATGTTATAACCTTAAACTAATTCAATAGGTTGTGCTACACACAACACCAACTTCGAGCGCACGTCAAATTACAAAACTAGTCATTCAAAGAGAGGCTATGAATAATATTAACTTAATTTTGAATTTTATATACTCGATATATTTTTAACATCCATATAATGTTTTTCATAGACATAATATAAAAACAAATTGATGTATTTTTAAAAAACTAAAATATTACTGACTTTTAATGGAGAAAAATTTTTAAATCCAATAACTGAAACTTTTATATATTCAATTTGACAAAATAAACTTCTTGTTTAGATGTAGGTCATAAAAATGTAGTTTGGATAAATTTATAGTATCTTTCTGATAACTTTCATATTTTGATGAATAGTGAAAATACAAAATTTTAATTGAAAACATCTATTTTAATTGAAATAATTTTTCATTCTAAATTATTCATTTGAATGTTATTAATGTATAATTATATTATTTTTTTAACATTTATTATAATGGTTGTCATTATAAGTAATTTTACATTTCAAATAGACATTAACACAAGTCAATCTTTTGATAGTGTTTACTTTTTAAAAACCCAATTTTAATTTTGAAAACGGGAATTAATTTTAAATTTATTAATGAATCATATATTTTTTGAATTTGGTAAAATATACTTCATTTTAAGATTCTTAATATCAAAATTATCTTAGAGTGAATTTTTGTTATTTTTCCGAAAACTTTCAACTTTTTATGAATAGTGAAAAAACACTACATTATTTTTTTAAACAAACTATTATTTAAACAGAAATAATAATTATATAAATTTATTTTAAAGTCAGAATTGATAAATAATACCTATATTAGTCCAATTTAATTTTTTGGAGTCATTTTATACTAATATTATATATATAAAATTTTATGAAACTTTTTTAACATCTTTCACCCACCTTCTAGGCACATTTACACATTTTCAAAAAACCTAATTTTACCGCTTCTATAAATTGATTTTCAAAAATTAGAGAGAAACTATTTATATCAGTAATTAAAATGTTGTTTAATAAGATGAAAATCTTTTTTATTGAATAGTAACTATTGACTTTTTTTATCACTGTTAAATGTAAAAAGGGAAATTAAAGGTAAAAATGATATTATTATTACCTTAACACATGTACTAATTCTATTGGATAAGTTTATTTTGAGAAAAATAATCCTTAGGATTAAAATACGATTTTATTTGATCCACTTGGAATAGATTAGGGCATATTTTTTATTATTTAATTAAAAGAAGAGTTAAAAGTTATAAATTCTAATTTTTATATCTAAAAATTTTAAATATAGGGTTATACATAAGATAAATTCAACTATAAATATTAATAAAAAATCTAAAAATATTCTAAAGATAATTTTATTTTCTTTATAATTTTTAGAAATGAAATAATTACATTTATTTATGACACAATGATGATGCAGTAATCACCTTATTAATTAAAGGTTAAAATAATTGATATTATAAATAAATAAAATAAGTTAAATTGATACTTCTTATGAATTCCAAGAATTTTATACGTTAATATGAAATGTTAGAATTTATTAAATAATTTTTTTAGTATTAATAATGTTTTTATGACTTTATAAAAAACAAAATACCAAATAGTTTTTAAATTGACATAAATGAGTTTTCAAAAATAATATTATTTCATTAAATGATATAATGTTTAAAAAAATATAATTATCGGCCAAAGGACATATATAATGATAAATATGTCATTAATGAACCACTTGGAATTCACATGGAATTTTATAGTATGTTTATTAAACATGTAATATAAAAATACAAGAAGACATTCTAAAAGTTAATTATTTAAATAAGAGTTAATTCTAAATGATATGGTTTATGTGGTGACCCAAACATGTATAAAACCTTTTAATTGAGTGGATTTAGACCCATAACCACCTTAAATTTGATGTAAATAAATTTTGAGCCATTATAAAACAAAAATTATTTCATAATAAAATAATATTTCAATCTTTTTCTAAAGTGACCCTAACCACTCTTACAAAAGGGAATTTCCCCTTCTCTCAAAATCATATCTCCAAATCAATTTGTCTAAGACTAATCCTAATAAAATTTCCTCCCACATACCCTCACGTATTCCTAGTTTCCTTACTTTGACCAGAAATCCAACATATGGAAGCCTTTTGATCAAATCAAAAAGAAGCACCCGAAGAAGAGGTAATTATTTCATCTCTTCTTCCAATGTAGTTTTCCTCCCCCAAATACTACATCAATGTTGTTTCCATACCAAAATAATAAATCTAGTACCTTCTGCATATGGTGATTTTATTATAAATATGTTAAAACCATATTCATTATTCTATCCATTCGATGAATGGTAATGTCACCATTAGTGTGTACATATGGCTTACCATCTCCACGTCATTGTGAAGTTTGTTATTCAACAATTAATTATTTGGATTGGTATAATAGTGAGTATAATTGATGGAAATAAGAAATATAACATGATAATGAATCAATATATATAATATAACATCCAGTTACTTACAATTTCACCATAAATAGAGTGATATCATCTCTCATGTGTACGTATGGCCTACATTCTCCATAATGAGATGAGATTCATTTCCACGTTCACCATTAAACAATGATAATAAAAAAAATTATTAATAAGTATGTAAGATATGACAGAATATTTCTACTGGATATAAATATACATATATTTAAATATATCTCATTCACTTCTATTCAATACAATATGAAAACGAAAACAACATTTATGCGTACGTACAAAATACTGTCTCCATAAAAAGTGTCTTCTATTTCATATAACTATATTTAATACATATTTATATTCTGAATTTTGTTGATACATAAATAATTTATTTATGTTTTGTAAGAAATTAAATCATGATATAAGGGGTCTGAATAATAATAAAAAGTTAAAACACATACGATAAAGAATGAGATTGTTACCTGAAATGTTATTTTAAGATGGAAATTATTAATAAATGGGTAGTATAAAGTCAAAAATGAATAAATTATGATATCATAAATTTGAATTGGTATTTTTTCTAATTTAATAACATAATATTGTCATTATACATGCGGTTAAATGTACCCTCGACTAAAGGAAAGAACAAGGTTAGGGTTAATTCTTCAATCTCATTATTATCTGAGATTGTAAATGTGTAAGTATTTACTGGGAAATTTTTATCATCAATGTACATGTTTCATAAAAAAGATTTCAAAATGAGTATTTTACTGTTTTTTGTTAGGGAATATTTAGAAATATCATCATTTTAAATGTTATAATGATTTACATATCTAAATCTTTTTCATTAATGTCCTTATTTTAGAAATGGTTTTAAGGATTTATTTATATGTATAAGATTTATTTAAACATTTCTTCCATTAAAATTATTAAAGTGTTATGCGAAAAATTGATTCAAAAATATGTTTTAAATGACTTCCTTTAAAATTTTGTTACTTTTAAATGATTTCTCAAAAAATTATATTTTCTCAAATCATTTTACTGATCATTTTTCAACTATGTACACATCCTTTACTGGATATTATTATTGATTGATGTTGATTTATTATTATACAATCTTATTTATTATATTTAATGAGTTATGATATTTTTGAATGTGGATGTTCTATTCTTATACCATTCATTTTTTATGCTTAATGTATTAACATTTTGTATGCCAGTTTTAATTAGAATGGCTATGTTATGTTTCAACATTTTCATATGAGGAATGTGTTGGACTCGGTAATTGACTTGTAGAGCCCGATATAGCTCGTCGATGCATCAGTTGGTCTCATGAGACAAATTAGTGTCTTGGAACAAGGCCTTGAAAAATGAATAATTTTTATTCCTTGCAAGAGGCATTGACTATTTGATTATGATGTCTAACATTATGCATTCCCCCATTATGAAATTCGTTATTACATGTGATTTTTTTTCTAGTAGAATATCCATGTTAATGTTTATATGTTAAATTTAGATTTATTATTTCCATATTATGTTCATTAATATTTTTTAAAAGACTTTTGTTTTTATTAATAATCATTCCTTAAAATATTATATCATCTGCTAAATAATTTACCCTTACTGAGCATGTGAGATCACCCTTTCTTATGTTTTATTTTCCGAGGATTCCAAAAAGTGTATTATGATTTATTTGCAGGTTTAAGCTAGAATAGATAACATAATTATAAAAGAATTTTTCATGTTTTGTGCGAATGTTTAATGTAAGATTTATGTGGTTAATATTTTTTCCAAGACTACAAAACTGATTGGTCCTTCTGGACATGATTCCTTGTAATCATGCAAATGTATTAAAATAATTCACATGATCCTGGCTTCTGGGGTCAAGGAGTTATAGTGGAAGTATTTATTAACTATTAAACTCACATAATAAGTCTAAAAAAATAAAAAAGATGAATTAATGGGAAACATTATTTACGTTTATTTTATGGTTTGGAAAAAAAAATATCACATGGATTATTATTAATATGTTTTTATGACATAGGAATAATGGTTTTAGATTTCAATAAAATATAAATAATAATGTAGATTTATTCAGAAGATTAGATAATAATGATTATGTGTTGATTAAACAAAATAGAATCTAGAAGATCACCATATTAGTGTACAAAAATATTAGAAACACTTTATTGTTGGATTTCCTCATATATTTGTAATTGTTATTGATTTATTTTCAAGCTCTATATGATGTCTCATTGAACAGTAGGGAGTATATAATAAAAAATATAAATGGGGGTTCCATAATCTAATTTATAATATATAATAAAAAATATATATCACGTAGATATAAATATAATGAAATACATTATAACTGTAAATGAAGAAAAATAATTAATTGTATTGATTGTTAGTCTAAATAAATCCACAATGTATGGGAAATTTTACTTTTTTAAGGGAAAAAATAATGAATATTTTTAAGGGACAATAACAATAGATATGTAATTTTTTCTTAGAAAAGATAATTCAAAATACCCGTGGTCTCAAAAATAAGATAGAATAAATATGTTTTATTTGGAAAAAATAAATGTTTAAGATCCCGTTACACAAAATGGGAACACATGTAAAATTTATTATATTGTTTTCCATTTTCAATATTGGTGAATATGAAATATAATGTTTATTCAGTCATTAAAATAAACTGGGAGATATACTAAGAAAAAATTATTTTGAAATAATCAATAAGAGGTTGGAGAACATAAGAAAACATTTATTATTAAAAGTGTTATATAAAGGCACTATTGAAAGGAATTCGCACATGTGGAGGTATATATACAATAAAATCCTTACTTAATTTAAGTTTGGAGGTGACACCATCCATGATTTTATATAAAATGAAAGAAATAGTAAAACATCTTTATTTTTTTCTATTTTAGTTTCATATAAAATGGAAATAAAGGAAAATATAAGATATTATTTAAGGAGGTTTCTTTTATCATTATTATACAAAAAAAATATAATATATGTTCATTATAAAATGGATATTCAAAATTGTTTATTAGATGGGATGTGATGGTAGATATGGAATATATGAGAACCAAAAAAATTAAAAAGTCATTAAGTTAATATAGAATGTAATGGAAAGGAAATGATTTTTTCAAAAAAAATTATCCTGAATTGGAAAATAATGTATAATGAAATAAAAATGATAATTTGTTTTTAGAATAGAAAGAAATTAAAAAATGGAAAAGAATAGATAATGTGAATAAATCCGACATACATGGTGATTAACAAGAATGTGTACATAATTATAGGAAAAATAATAGTGATTAAATTACCCAATTATATCAAATTATTCTGAGATATCTCGAAGTGTTCAAAAATCATTTATCATGAAACAAAATAAATTAAATATAACTATATTATATTGAAAAAATTAAATCAATAGATAGGTTTAAAACAATTCAAGATAAAATGTGATTAGAACAAAATAGTTGTTTTTCAAAAAGCTACATGGACATAGAAAATTTTTCAAGGATAATGCATTATTAATAATTTATGGATGTGATAAAGTTTAGGGTATTGACGTTGAAGGAATATTTTCATCATTTTTAAGGATTGAATCGATTTATTAATTTTTTAATCGAAGTTAATAAAAAAATTAATTTTTTAAATAGATTTAATGAAGAATTTTATTAATGTTGTTATCCAAGGGAAAATATATATTTTAAAAACAAAACTAATTCAACAATATAATGATGATAGGAAATTATAAAACATGAATAATGAAAATTATTCATTAATGAATTCACCAAATTATTGATATGAAAGTATACACTTTTAAATATAAATGTTTGAGTTTTAAAGGGATATAGTTGATCATAATTTATACTTAGTGATCAAAAGGAAATAAATTAAATGATACTCGTCATTGATAATTGCATTATTATATTTCAATATGAAATACAAATCATGATATCAATATCCGAAAATAATGAGGATTAAATTTGAGATATTAATAATCAGATACATTATATACATTTTCAAACTCCAAGTGATTACAAATATTTTTTTAATAAATAAATTGATGTGAATAAGATGTTATTTAAATTTAGAATGTGATACTTTAAACCTATTTTATGAACCATTATTTCATAATTTGAAATGAATAATTGACAAAAATTAATTGATACGAAAATATATAAAATTATGATTATAATATTTATTTACAGAATGAAAATCTAGTTAGATATATTTCTTTATCCTTCTTGGATTTATATTTTAAAAATAATAAAAATTATTAAACACTCAATGTGGTGAAGAAAAACAAGGATTACAGAAATAAATTTTGATAATTGATTTATATAAATGATAACGAAGAAGAAATAAATATTGATATATAGTGATTTTAATATGTTAGTAGATGTATTGGAATAGAAGTATACAATTATGGGGGAATCCAAAATTATTGACTTTTAATTAAAAGAATTATATAATAATTATAACTCACATTACTTAATAATAATAATGAAGAATACAATAGAACTATAAAAGGTAATATCCAGCTAATTTATGTCAATCATTATTCAGTGTAACTGAATAATTCTTTAAAGATGATCAGGATGATTTTATGTGATAGTAAATGATTGTTTAAATAAATATATTATGAAAATTATTTTATAATAAATATTGAGTATAAATATCACTTCATTAAATATTTGTTGGATAACGAAGTTATTAAAATTGATGTCATAAAAAATTCATTATGTGTTTGACATATTTTCAAAACCACATTATTAACAAAAAGATGAAAAGAATCAATTGAATCTTAGTTATTTACCATTTTCATTTCATTAAGTAGGTTTGGATTCCCTTTCCATTTATATATTTTTTTAATATAACTTGATTCTCATGATTATTTCTTTAAGATTACCCATTGGCGTTATTCTTAAATATGGACATAAATTTAAAACATATAACATACTATAATGAAGGATTTATCACACTAATGTGTAGATAAGTATCCCTCAATGGGGGATATCTTACTCTTGTATGAATCGGGAAATGAAATATAAATATGGATAACATTATATGTAACATTATATATAGTATACATAATGATATTTCTTATCATCTTTTTTATTATATAAATAATGAGTCAATTTTTTGTTAGAGTTGATAGATTCCTTTTTTATGTATAAAGTTATTTTTAATGGTATTTAATATTCTTAATTTTATGATGGTTTAATTTTCATATATGGATAATTTCACAATTTTGAATAAGTTTCAACAAAATAAAATGTGGATAATATTAGAATCACATTGATATAGTTTTGTGAAGAATTATTTTACCAAAATTGGTTTTATTGTTATTTTATTATGTTAATTTTATATTTAAATTGAATTAAATTAATAATTATATATATCATAAGGGAATATTATGGTGAATTATATAATTGAATAATGATTAAGGTTTAATTAATTTTAATGTAGGATCTTGTGGTTTTTTAGATATTTTGTATTGAATTTATTAAAGATGGGGTTTTATATAAACATGGTATTTTTCAATGGGTATTTTTATATTGTTTCTAGATTTATATGGTGTGGAATAAGTCATAACATTTTTTATTCCTAAAGTGACATGGTAAAATATTTGACACATATTTCACATGGATCTATTAAAAATAAAACAAAAAGAATTCATAAAATTATGTTTTATAAACAATTTTTTTAATATAGGTATAATAATGGATTTTTATATAAAATGGAAATATGAAACTAACCATGTAATTTGAACAAGAATTTTAATTGAGTGTCATGACATAATTCTTTTTCAGGGTAAAATGATATTGTAATGACCTAAAAATTCCGTATAATTTTTTTTAATTATATAATTTTTTTTAAGACCTCAAAATCTAACAGCATGTTATTTCGAGGCCCGGAGTGCCTGGAATGATCCGTCGAAAAAGTGGTATTACAAAATAGCACCCAAGAGTAGTTTTCATAAAAATGTAAAATAAATCTTAAACAGTTTCCGAAATCATCAATCTGAGGGAAACATTACATTTAGGATGGCACATTTACCGTAGGTGTGACTTATGTTTAGTCGGCGTAGGCCTCCATTTAGAAAACACGAAAATTGAAAAACTGTAAATAAAATAATTAATTTTTTTTCAAAATCTTATAACTCATGAACGGTGACTCAAATTAATAATCCAAGACCACCAAAAAATTATTGAGGGTATTCCTTCCTTGAGAAGATCACAACTTTGGCCGGTGTGGGAGAACATTTGATGTTGGTTTTTGGCTGCAAATAATTTATCTAAGTAAAAATTATTGTATTGTTAAATTCTATAACTCCTAAACTATAACTCGGATTAGAAATTCAAGAGAAACGTTGAGCTCCTGAGGTTGTGTTTCCCTCAGGCAGAGACATGCTTCAACTGGCATGGGTCGAGGGCGACTGTTAATATTTTTATAAAAAATTTAAGGTACATTCATTAAAGGTATGTGCTACATTTTTTAGATTTTAAACCGGTGCTTAGAAATGAAATCAGAGAGCACCGTTGAATCTACAACGCTAAGATTCTCTCAAGGGGATCTTAACATTGACCACGGTAGGATGGGTGAAAATTTTAGTTTTTGTGACTTTAAAGAATTAATTATATAACCAAATTGTTATTTTATTTTATCCTTCCACCTCTTGAGCGGTAGTGGAGGGGTCTACGAAAGCGGTCATAAAGTTAATATGGGATATTAAATGACCGGTTACACATTGGTTACATAACCATAACTCCTGTAATTAGTGTGTCACAGTAATTACATCAATTAATGAACCTTTTTAATTCATTGGTGTGTAACAAACCCTTTATCCCCTCTATTTAAATGGGTCTTCAGGTAGAGTTTGAAACCCCTTCATCAAGCGTGGAACCGCTAGAGAAGTGACATGAAACCTTCCACCAAGGATATGGGATCTCAAGAGGGAGTAAAATGGGATCGATTAATGCCATGTACTTCATCAAACATTGAATCTTCTTCCACCACCATGATGTCTCAAAAGAATCTCGAGGTAGGGTTTTCTTTTAATTCTTCAAATTTCCACCATTCTTCTCCATGTTCTTGAATTTGTAGGTTGTTCTTGTGGGGGATTTGAATGGGGTTTATCATAATTTTTAATGTGAATTATAAGATATGCTCAGTTTTTATAATGCTAACACATAGGGAATGAGCCAAACAATCAAGGCCCTGGCCCTCCAACGCTTGTTTGTTTTTGCGTTCATTGAAGGAGGGTTGTTCCGACTTGATGGAACCTTGGAACTGAGAAGTGCTCAAAGATGGCGGCATCCCAAGGGGACAATATACATGTTTAGAATGAAGTACGAACCACCAATTCTCACCAGGTGGACCTAAAAATATTCACCGGTGTGGAACTGGTTACTGGCGTCAGTGAAAACGGTGGCAGCTGGTGCTCGCCAGCTGCGGAGGAGGGTGGCGCTGCTCGGTTCTGCGGCTGGCCGAAGGGGTGGCTGACATTGTCTAGACATAGTGACAGCAAGGTGGCACGCGGTGGTGAGCAGGTCGCTGCTATGATGTTGTAGAGAAGGTAGGACCCAGTCCATATGGATCCCATGGGTAACAAGGAAAAACCACCTTGAACCACCAATAAATTATAAGAATAGCTCATTCAGTCATTCGGAAGGCGGACCATGCGACCCCCTCATGGGTCATCCCAGCTAGCGGGCCAGATCACCCGATGGGTCAGGATTGTCTATGGCCTAACGGTCTATACTCAACATGGTCAACTGCAACCGGACGAGCCCAAGATGGTTCAGGCCAATCCAGGTTGAACCCAGACTGGGTTGGGTTGATCCGATCAGGGTCAAGTTAGACTCGGACACCTCTTGTGCCCTAACATGCATAACTGACCATATCATTCGAACTAGACATTCTTTTGACAAACCATCTACGGTGCTGGGATATGTGGAGTGATAAGGTCCTTTTGAAAAACACCAATCTATTTTTGGAGAATGTTTGAGTATGGCCTTGTTGGATTGACTCTGAATCTATCCAGGGCCTCGATAGTAAAATGTCAATATCATATAGATCGGGTGTCCGGTTGACACGTCGTCTTTTGCATTTGGACCCTTATGATGTGAACAGTTATTAGGTTACTTATTTTTGGGTCTTCATGCCAGTTTCTATATGAACAATGGCTTGAAGAGGGGTTCTCCTAGAATCAAGAATATTATGAGAAGGAATCCAGTGGATGGCATTGACACAGAATTTGGAGACCAATGATATGGAGGTTAGTACCGAGTGATCTTGTGTGGGTCAGCACCTAGAGATCATGTGTGGATTAGCACTGAGCGATCTGTTGTGGCTCATCATCTATAAATACTATTTGGATCAGTAGTATGTGACCCAACGAGGACGAGCCTTATAGAGTCCCATCGTGGATCTGGGACATACTGATCCTTTGTGCGTTAGACCCTGTGTGGGTTAGCACTCAATGATCCTGTGTTGGTTAGTGCATACCAATCCTGGGTGGGTAAATTTTTTTTGGGTCTTTAGGGGGTTAATACATATCAAATCTAGGTGTGTCAAATATTTTTTGAGTATTTTAGTGGTTAATACTTACTACTTCTATGTAGGTGAGTATCTGTTTGGTCAGTAACTTTGCCTCTTGATAGAATAAGATGATCTATCTTTTTGACTAGTCATCTGTAATTCTATACATAAAATTATACATAGTTTTAGTTTTGTCTATTTATTTTTAAGCTTTTTTATAGATATCATTCCAGTGACATTACTTTGTTGAATTTTGAGGGACCATCAGGGGTCTCAGGTTCCTTATTGAGTATTGTTATACACACCCCTGCACGGGCTTCGCCCACACCATGTTGTGCCTTGTGAAGATGATGAATTCCTTGACATAGACTGAAAGATCCAGGACCAGGCAGTACACGTATGTGACTAGTTGACATGGAGAGTATTGGAGATGAGATATACCAACCCTTCAGATGGTATCCTTGGTGTATGATTGCATGATCTAATTTTTTGTTTTCAGTTGTAGTTGTACCTTTTTAGTTGGGCTTGAATTCTAGTCCCCTATACATTTAGTTCTCACATTTACTACTTCATTTTTTCTTCGGGGTTTCATATTTATGTGTTCGTGGGATGTGTGTTTTTACATGTTTAAAGGAAATTCCATCCCATTTTAGGGATACGTCTTTTATAATTCTGGTTTCCAACCCCTTCCCTATAGAAGACGGACATGGTCTAGTCACAACATTGGCCCCAAGGGATTGGTCATGACAAAGTGGAATCAGAGGAGTCGGTTTCATTGAAGAACTTGAACTCTAATATTTCCAATAGAGAAATAGTTTTATGTGTTTAGAGTGTGGTTTTATGTTTGGGAACTCTAGTGTTGGTGTGGCAGATGATGTATCCATACACCAGGGCCTTGAATTCTGTTTTCTGACACGATACAAGAAAACACCGATTGCATGTGTTTTGAATTATTTTTATTTTGATCTCTTTTGAGTCATCTCACCAAGTATAACATATTGATCGTGGTTAATCTTGATTATATCTCAAGATTCAACCATGGAGACAGCCATCCAAGATTCCAATGTGTGATCATAAGGATGTTCCACATTGTGATGAGGCTTTAGAAAAAGGATTGTTTCCCGAGATGATACCTTCAGGGGGTGTTCCAATGATACCACTCACCATTGGTCAGCAGTTACTATAGGAGCAACTAGTAGAGGACACATATAGGCTCAGTGCCTTACCCATGTTTCAGTGATATATACCCCTCATGTTATGAGGTGAGCCTGACTCACAGGAGGCTAAGGACTGGCTTGATGTGGTGAATGAGTTTCTATCTATCCATGTCACCATTAGATCAAATAGTGTTACTGGTTGTGAGTATTCTATTTGGTATAACAGGGAGATGGAAGGGTCTTGATTACCCCTATCTTACGATGAGGTGATTTTTTCATGGACATATCTTGAGAACCTTCCTCAGATAAGGGGTATCTTGGAATAAAATGCTAAGTGTATGTGTTCCCAAGAGTATCTACTGCTTCAACATGACCACATGTTGGTAGTGGAGGATTCATTGTGGCATACTGACCATTAAAGGTACACGATGAATATGATATGGCCAGTGATTATGGGCTTGGACCTCTAAGTGATTTGTGTTTAAGGACATCCAAGATAGAAATATATTTCTATAAATTCCTACTTATGTTACAGTGCTAGAGAGAATCATTGTGGTCGAAAATTATTTAGCTGAACAGAAACACCCTGTGAATGTCAGTAGTGGGGAAGGAGGAAACTGATGTAAGTATTTGATACTTGTATTTGTAAAATGATCCGGGAATAAAAAGGGATCATGACTGATGAATCAGTAGGGAATAATATTTTGAAAAGGTGGTTGGAGTGTAGTAGGAGGTGGTGTGAATTTTGATATGTTAAACCCATCACCACAATGTGTCTCCCAACAGGAACAATGAGCTGGAGGAGAGGGGAAGGGATTAGATGCAAACAATAAATGAGTGTGGCCTAAGGGCTCCTCGAATGGTTTGATGCATGACCTTTTTCTACTACTATAATCCATAATAATAGACATAAGTATTAAACATTCCTTCTTGTCTCAAATATTTTTTAACACCTAGAGTTTCTGGTTAAAACTTTGACTTGACTCTAAAGTCTACAGATACCTATGGGAGGAGACAAAATAATCTCACCTATATTGATAGAGT
Organism: Viscum album; assembly: GCA_963277665.1. Classification (NCBI taxonomy): domain Eukaryota; kingdom Viridiplantae; phylum Streptophyta; class Magnoliopsida; order Santalales; family Viscaceae; genus Viscum; species Viscum album. The sequence continues at coordinate 1,631,351,694 of OY728159.1, forward strand.
GATATGCCCCTTAAGGCTAGAGTTTCTAGTTGAACATCATGATGGTCGTGCCGAGGTCTAACGATGTTAGTATGGGTATAGACTGATCATCCAAATTTCATTCTCAGATTGATTGTTTTCCGGAAAAAAATGGTAGTGGATTATCTACAGTGTTGGAATGGTGTTTTTCCATGGTTGGTAAAGAAGTAAACCCATGATGCACTGGTTAAACTCATTCATAGGAGGGTGCAACTGATCACTTTTGAGTCAGCCAACCTTACCCTCAAAGAATCAGGTGTTTGGAGTTTTTTGTTCCCAACAGTAGTGGTAGAGTGTGGGAACAACTTCTCAAGAGATGTTTCTAGGATTACCCCCCATAGGTAGAGGGAATTAATCTTTTTATTTGTACCGAAGGATGACACTGATATCTACAACATCAAATCGTATGGATTCTATGGAGCTCTGGGAGCTGAGACTATAGTTTGAAGAACATTTTACTCCCAACTCCATTCATAAGAGTCCCAAGTATATATTTTCTTAGAAGGACCTGATCCTAAGACTACAACGATGTCTATAGTTCCTCCAGGTCAATGAAATGGAATAATTCTACCATACTAGAAAGGGGAATGTAGCACTAAACACACTCATGAGGAGGTCTGGTTAATAGTTTTTGAGTGAGGAAATAGAGCAGCTAGCTGCATTTGCAGTTAACTTACGTGGATAGTGATGGAGAATCTTATCTTTAGTCTATGAATATCACTCCACCACTCCTTTAGCGAGTCATGGAGGAACATCTTGGGGATGCAGACTGGGAGGCCCACCCTGCTCAGATATCCTCAAGACAGGCTCTGGATGGATTTTCTGAAGGTGGGGAGCACCTCATCCATTTTTAGTGGATGCACCATGGTACCATGGACACTGTGAGAGGAGGTCTGGAGGGAGTACCATGAATCCCATTTGGCGGTACATATTGTTGTAGAATGGATGTACCAGGAGCTTTAGTGTGAATACTTGTGGCTCAGGATGAAGAAATTCAAGGAAGGGCTGGTATCATGATTCCCTACATGTCAGAAAGTGATGGTCGAGCATCAAGTACTAGAAAGCATAGCTCAGACACTCTAGGACATGATTTGTTCTTGTGTCCTTGATTTTCCCAATAGTTGGGAAGATCACCTGCCATTGGGGGAGTTTTTATAAAATAATTGTTATCACTCCACCATCAGCATGAATCCATTTGAGGCCCTATATGAGAGACCATTCATATCAACTCTATGTTAGATAGACCCCGGGGAGTCAGCACTTATGGTTCTAGAGTTGGTACAAGCTAGGATAAAGAAGGTGCAGATCATCGAGGAGTGGATGAAGACTGCATAGAGACAGCAGAAGTCTTATGCCGATAGGATATGGAGTCCCTTGAGTTTGAGGAGGGAGACCATTTCTTCATTCGGGTTTCACCTTGATGATGATTACCGAGGTTTGTCTATGACTGCAAGCTATCTATGAGGTTCATCGGTCCTTTCCCGATCCTTAATAGAGTAGGAGAGGTGGGGTACCATATAGCTCTTCCACCAAAGATACACCAGGTGCATAATGTTTTCTATGTGTCGTAGATGATGATTTACAAGAATTATTGATCACAAGTTATCGACTGAGGTGAGGTGGACGTTGACTATGGGGTGAAATTTCAGAGTTCCTAATGGAGATAGAGGATCGACATGAGTAGGTCTTTCGTGGGTGGTCGATTCTTTTGGTGAATTTTTTTTCGCATCACGATAATCTCCAGGAGTTCACATAGGAATGAGATACTCAGATATGTGTTCCGTACTGTAACTTTTTTAATTTTCCATTGTTTTGGATTTTTGGGACGTAAAACCCAATGGTGGAGAGAATGTAAAGAACCATAAATTCCGTACATTTTTTTTAAATTTTATGGAATTTTTGTGAGACCATGAAATTTAACAGAAAATTATTTCGAGGACCGGAGTGCCCTGTATAATTCATCGAAAAAGATTTAATAATAAATTGCACACATGAGTATTTATCCTAAAAAGGATGAATTACTCTTAAACTAGTGCATAGATCAGAATTCTGGGGGCACCATTGCATTTTGGATGGTGGGTTTACCATAGGTACCACTAATGTTTAGTCTGCACAAGTCTCCAGTGAGAAAACTCTAAAATTTTATATTCTTAAATAAAATTATTTTGTTTCTCAAATGCTTAGGACTCACGAACAATGTCCTGGATTAAAAATATGAGACCACCATTGAACTCTTGAGGGTATTAATTCCTTAGGTAGATCCAAAAATTGGACAATGCGGTCCATTAGTGAATGATAGATTTTGGCTAAAAATAAAATAATTATATAACAATTATTTTACTGCATAATTTTATAACTCCTAAACAGGAACACGAATTGAATATCTGTGAGTAACATTGAGGTTGTGAGGGAGTTTTTTCCTTAGGCATAGCCTATCCTCAACCAGCGTGGGTTGAGGGTGACTGTTAATAATTTTTTGATCTTTTTGTATGGTACATTCAGTAAACGAATTAGTGGAATTCTCTAACTTTTGAACCAGTGCTTGTAATTAAATTCAGAGAGCATCTTTAATTCAGAAGCACATGTATTCTCTTAACAAAATATTAACATCAACCAAATTAGGTCCAGTGAAAATTTTATCTTTAGCATCATTTAAAGAATTAATAAAAAAATTGTTATTTTATTTTATCCTACCACCTCTTGACTGGCTATGGTGGGGTCCAAGGATGTTGTCAGACATTTTATATGGGATATTAATTTCTCGGTTATAATTTTTTTTATTTAACCATTCCTCATTTAATTAATGTGTCACATTAATTAAGTCAATTAATGATCCTCATTAATTTTGTAATGTGTTACTATCCATTTCTCCTCTGTATTTAAGTGGGGCATGTGGTAGTGTTTTGACAAGGATTCAACAACAGAGGAACCACTGGATAAGTCACTAGACACCTTCTTCTGACAGAGAAGAATGCTTGGGAAGAAATGAATCAGGAACGTCGAAGTCCAAGAGATTTATCAAATGTGGAATCTGCTTCCACCACCACAACGTCTCTAAAGAATCTTGATAAAGGGGTTGTCTTTTAATTCAAGAAATTCCCATGATTCAACATATCATTATTGAATTTACGGGTGGTCGTTACGGTGGATTTGAATGGGGGTTGTCATTAATTTTAGTGTGATTTTTAAATTAGCCCAACTTGTTATAATGCTAACGCGGAGGGCGTGGGCTAAACGAACAAGGCACAAACCCTCCGCTGCTTGTTTATCCTTGCATTCTTTTAAAGCGAGTTGTTATGACATGAAAAAAACTTCGAACTGAGAAGCTTGCAATGACGAAGACAACCCAAGAGGACCATAGGCTCGTTTGGAACGAAGAATAGACCACAAGAGCTCACCCGGTGTCCTGCAAAAGATTATTCATCATGGAACCGGTGAGTAGAGGTCGGTACTTGCCGTCCGTGGGGGAGTGCAGCGCCTTTCGGTGATTCGGTGGATTGAAGGGGCAGCTGGTGTGGGCTGGTCATGGTGACGGCGATGTGATGCACCGTCGTGCGCCGCAGTGAGCAGGCCCACGCTACGAAGTCACGATGAAATAGGGACCCACTCTCTATGGGTCCCACGGGTGACGAGACAGCACCACTTGGTGCGACCAATCAATGAACTGAACAACTCAGTGAGCCTTTTGGTAGGAGGACTATAAGGACCCCACACGGGTCACGCCAGCCAGTGGGTTGGACTGCCCGATGGGTCACACCTAGCCGACGGTCCCGGTAGGTCTGTGACCCAGTGTTCTGAGCCTGTTATGGCCCAACCCTATAGGGTTGGGTCAGACACGGCCTAGGCCGAGGTTGCTTCGGACCCCTCTCGGGCCATGATATGCATAAGTGACCATATCTTGTGAAATACATGTTTGTTTGATGAAGCATATATGGTGTTGTGATCTTTGGTGTGTGACAGTCCTTTTGATATACTCTACAAGAGTTTTGGGTAAATTTAGAGTACGTCATGGTTGGATCATCTGCAAATCCATGTGAGCTATCACCAAAAATATTACCATAACTAACAGACCATGCATTAGGTTGATGTGCCTTTTATTACATTGGCACCCTCATGACTTGATGGATCATGGGGTTAATTCTTTGTGGTACTTAGATTTGGATGAAATAAGACAGATGGATTGAGTAGAGGTTCTCCCAGAATCATGCATACAATGAGCTAGATTCTACTATCTGGCTATGAGGCGGAGGTGGGAGATAGATCATAAAGGGGTTAGTACCAATCGACCTTTTGTGGGTCAGCACCCAGTGATCCTATTTGGTTTAGCACCAAGTGATCATATGTGGATCAGCACCTAGAGATCCTGTATGGATCAGCAGTACATGAGCCAATGAGGACCAGCCTTAGAATATCCCATCATGGATCAACAACATACTAATCATGTGTGGTTCCAATGCTTTGTGGGTTAGTGCATACTGATCCTGTGTGGGTCTTGTGGGGCTTAGATCCTATCAAATATGGGTGGGTGGGATCTATGGAGGGTCATGAGGGGGTTAGTACCAACCGATCCTGTGTGGGTAAGACTCTGTATGGTCAGCAACAGTGCCTCATGACAGAATAAGATGATCTAGATTTTCAACTAACCATATGTACTTCTATAATTCACTTATACTTGGATTGAAACATGTCAATTTATTTGTGCTTTGTGATTGAGATCATTATTTTTTTATTCCTCTGTGAAATTCTAAGAGACCTAAAGGGGGTCTCAGGGTCCGCACTGAGTATTGTTATACTAACCCCTACAAAAGATTCTCCCAATCCAAGTTGTGTTTAGGGAAAACGATGAGCAGATCGTCTGAGACTGTAGGATCTAGGACTAGAAAGTACATTTCGATGACTAGTAGATGTGGAGAGTAGTGGAGATGAGTTATACTGACCATTAAGGTATGATCCTTGGTGGATGATCTCCAAAGCTATTTTCTGATATCAGTTGTAGTTGTATCTTTTTAGTTGGGCTTTTGTTGTGACCGCCTTTAATTTTAGTACAAAATTTTACAACTACAATTTGACTTTGAGGTTTAATCTTATTGTGTTATTGGGATTTGTGATTGTACATGTTTAAAATAAATGACTTCCCATCCTAGGGTAATGCTTTTCCGGTGCTTGTTTCCAACCCCTGGCCTATGGATGGTAGGCTTGGGATAGTCACAACACGGGCCCTAGGGGAAGGGTCACGACAGAGATAAATAATCAGGGTAATAAAATTATTTAATTTTATTTTACATAGATATAATTATAATTTATTTTAACAAAATAAAAATCCATTTCATTGTATATAATGGCTATTTTGAATATAAGTTGGATATTCTAACCATAAATAATTAAAGAGGTTAATTTTATATATCCCAAATTTGAAACTAAATATTTTGAGATATTGTTCGACCATAGAAGAAATGATACAGAAATAGTTGAAATTTAATAGTTAATAAATTGTAAAAATAAATTAAAAATACATTAAATATATTTATTTATAAATTATTTATATTATTTATTTTTATTGAAATTATCTTTAACGTGTGATTTAACCACACATATATAGTCTATATGTGTTGAGAATTTTTAGAAGACAATGGATGTATATAGACATCAATATGATTTATGTAATGACTAGATGATATTTTGATATCCATGTGTTTCATTATTAATAAAAGTAAACAATAGAGACTTCCTAGAAATATTTAAATGTATTGTTTATTATAGAGATCTATTTAGAGGTTGAAAATTTGATATTATATAGTCACATTGAATTTAATATTGATATACTGATTTTGGAGGATAAATATATAATTTATAATGATATAATGTAATTAAAAAAACATTACATGTTATGGTGGAAAAATAGACAATAATAATATCATTTTATAGAATACATGTTAAATATATCACATAAACATTTTATTGTAATGATAAATTCATAGGAAGGGGGTGTGAACATAGGTAAGGGTAAGAAACTAATCATAATACTTCTTAATTAATAAAAATATTAATTAGAGATTTATGTACATGAAAAAATTTCAATATCTATTATCCATTAATGAGTCCAAATATATTGAATGTTGTGTCATGTTAAAATATTTTAGTCCCTATTATTTGATTTTATTATTTAATTACTTCAATTTTGTTAATTTTTTTAATATACTTGAGTATTACATGAAGTATAAAAACAAAATCACATAAGAGTGATTTGATAAAAATAATTCACACACATTGGTTTACCACCACATAGGTTGATTCCATTAAATAGAAAAACCCCATAAATCATATCTATCTTAGATAAATATTATGTCATTAATATTAATTTATATGGCCTAATTTGGTACCATTAATTACCAGTATTCCCTAGTGTTATATGAGTTTGAATATCAACTGTCCTATGGTAAGCCTCCCAGTATAGTAGAGACTAATCCTAGTGGTGAGGTATAAATAATATCATGGGGGACATTATTTCTTGTAATATAACATGTTAGGGACATGCCCAAATATATCAAAAATTTTACAAGACCCGTTTATATGACAGACTTGAAAAAACCTATGAGAAAAATGAATACAATAGGGTTTTCCTCTATCTATTATATAATAGTGAATAATATATATAAATCAATATAAAATAAAGAATATGAAATAAAATTATATCCAATAAAATCATAAAAATATATATAATATGTATCATATCAGATGATATAAATATATATATATATATATATTAAGTAATCAAATTAATATAGACTTAATAGAAATTCATTAAAATTGATCCAATATAGTTATTAGCATAGATCATCTTTATACATAACTTTTTCTCATCTCTAAAGCCAAAAAATGAAAAAACAAACATTATTGTTTACCCACAAACCACTAAAAAATGTCATTTATGTTTGTAGGACATCTATCCAATGATCCAGTATGATCACACACTATTTTTGTATCCTTAAGTGTTCAGGAACAATTGAATTTATGTGAACGTATGTGTTAAGTTGAAATAATTACTTTTAAAAATACAAATTATTATTTCTCATTGAAAACTGTACTTAAATTCTTTATTTTCCTAAAAGTACAAGAACCCTGAAGGCTCACTTTTTAAAATAAATTCAAGAATAGTGCCACATTTAGAAATTTATGGTTTATATACAATCATTATATAACGACGAATACCTCACAGCACCTCACATCTTGTTATATTAAGCCATAATGAGGCATCACTTATATTCATAAAGTCTCACTTAGTAAAGTTCGAACTGACCCATTGGTCATCCCGGATATTCTAAATAATCAATACCAAAAATATCATTATGAATACAGATCATATCATTGAAAAATGAATTAAAAAAATTAATGTCCCAACCATAAATAGAAACTATAAAACAATAGTCAATGAAAGAAGGGAAATCAAAGATGGTCCACTGAAATAAATATAACATGAACAGTAATCCTACATTAAGGAAAAATTGAAAATAATTAATGGGATAATGATAAATGAAATAATAGCCCCATATATAATTATATTCCCAATATCATGTAACCTATCCAACCCTGAATTATCTACTAGACTACCATGAGACTGTCTTTGACTATATACCATATATACCGAGTAATTATAAGGGTTGCCTCCTCTATCACAATAGTATAGTACTATAACTGAACATAAATCCCAAAAATTTTATATTAGTATCATCATCAATATGTGTGGGCCATGAAAATATTTTTTCATTGTTATAACCCTTTAATTATCGAGACTTCTCTATTTAGGATAGTTGAAAATTAATTTTAAGAGTATAAAAGTAACTCTGAAAGTGCCTATATGACTAATACATCATTCCCAAAACATAAATGAAGAGAGTACCACTAGAATTTATATCGAAACATCTTCAAAATTAAATAGAACAAGTGACCTCATATAAGAGTAATTATTTTATATGAAATCTCTTTAAACATGAAATTCATCCTATAAAACATTACACATTTGGTCAGATGTAAATACTGCAACCCTTTTATACCATAGTAAATGGTTTATTTATTACATATGCATTAGATACATAGAGATCTCCATCTTGAGCTAGGGTTTCTCTTCGTTCCATCTTCACTTCCCCCCTCTGGTGAGTCTCGATGTGGCTTGGGGTCTGCATCTTCAGCTTGGCATCGTCGTGTACCGGTGATGATCTCCTCGGCACATCCTCTCAGAGATGACTTAGGAGAAGATCTGGTTTGACATCTTGGCAAGTCAGCTCAGCACTGGTAGTTCTGGTTTTTTCTCCTCCTAAATTCTCGGGCATGGATCCGACCGGTGTGTTGGCCCGACGTTGGTGTGGATCAAGCATTGCGCGAGGCTCTGGCATGTGGTTTCATCCAGTTCACTGGTTGGCGTGTTCCAGGAGAGACTCCCATGGTGAAGCGAGGCCCTAACCCAGTGAGTGGCACATAGGGGGGAAGGTTCATGGATCTTCTTTTAGGAGTCTTTGGTATATTATTCCAGGTTGTTTATTTTGGATTTTTGTTTTTTCGGGGCCTCTGCTTGTCGAGGATGCAATGAATGCGCTTGATGAATTTGTTCGACTGGGTTTTCTGATGAGGCATTAATGATTTTGATTACTGTGTGAGATGAATTTGTGGTTCTGTTGTTTATTTTCTGGTTATTTCAATGGTCCTGTTGTTTTTTGTGATATGTCGGTTATGACGATGAGTTGTTCTGAGGGGTCCACCCTCATTGAAATAGGTGAGCAGTGTTGTTGCATTGTTGAAGGTTTGACGGTGCTGGTTGAAAGGTTTATGCTGATGTATTATGTTGCGGCTGTGATGGTTGATGTTGCTGGTGGTACGGCTAACGCTGTGGGGTGTGGTTTGAGGTGACGTTCTGCTTGAGACGCCTCAATACTCATGTTTTAAATGATGGCATGGTTTTTGAATTTTTAATTTTCATAAATGAATACGTGGGTGGGGTTTTTGTTTGTGATTTGGATTAGTTTCTGTATTGTTATCGGTAACCCATATACCGGTTTTGAGAAAATTAAAAAAGAATATATTTCCTGTAGCCCAAATATAACATAGTATTTTATTTCCATCATGCCATTATTCACTTCGGAATATCCTTATATATAAATCATAATACACGTCTAGACATACTGAGGAATGTAAAAATAAGAAAGCGGTGAGATATAATGCTCAGTAAGGGTATATTTAGAGTATAATCTACCAGAAAAAACTATATTGTAGTCAATATAGAAATGTATATATCTAAACAATTCCAATTGAAGAAATAACATGGAAATGAAAAATAATATTTTAGGAGAATATGATTATCAGAAAAATTCAAAATAATTAATTACATGATCTTAAAACTAGTCTAAAAAACATAATACTAATTGAAAAATCATAGAGAAATTAATAAATAATATCATAATGAGGGAATGAAAAATTTCGTACATCATAACCATACATCAAGGCCTCATTCCATGACATCTTACATAAATGGGCAAGGTCATGACAATAACCCCAAGATAGTTTATCTTAGGATAACTATCAATGCATTGAGGGTTACCCAAGGCTCACCCATTACTATGTAATTCCATCTAATTACTCATATAATGTGGAGAAATGAAATCAATATCAACATTCACACTGATAATCAATAACTTAAAATTTTATCAATTTCCACAATCAATAAACATAATCAAAATCAACCTGAAGTAATAAAGGAACTAGTATCAAAATTGCACAACCATTTTCAAACTAATCATAAATAATCTAGATAAACTATAATGAGGGTATTATTACAGTATATCCATAGTGGATCATATGTTAAATAAGGGTTTTTTAAATAATGAATAGAAATATCATGAACATGTACTTAGAAACGTTCCAATAGAAACACACATTTCATTTTGAAAATTACATTTAAAAAATAAGAAATTATATAATCTTTGGAAAATAAATTTCTATAAAAATATATTTATTAAACATATAAATGTCTATTCAAAAAAATCTACAATGATGAAAGAGGTAACAATGTACATGTTGTACATGATAAGAGAATATTTTTTACATTATTGTAAAAAGGATAAATAGTAACATGTTTAGAAAATAGGAAGAAGATTCATTTAAAACTTCTATTAGAAAATAAAACATGGCTAAAAATTTGTCAAATAAATCATTTATGTAATGTTAAAAAATTTGTTTTATTTTTAGAGATTATGGATATAGATATAAAATGATCATCGATCAAAGAGAGAAATTAATTAATTTTCTCTTAAAAATATTTCATAAATCATTTTATGTATGAAGTAGAAGAAAATTTATTATTAACAGAACCCTTCATAGATAAATATAGGGTCTGAATAAATATATATTGGTTTTGGGATATAAATATAAAAAAATCTCCCCTATAGATTATTGAAAATAAAAAATCCCGAATAATGATGAGATTGTGAAATAAATCCTTAAAACATTGGTAAATATTAAATCGTAATCTTGATGAATTAAATAATGTAAAAAGAAACATTAAATAACATGAATATAAATATATTCATGATATAACATAACAATAGGGAATTATATACCCCATATAAAACAAATATGTGGTGAATATGGAAAATATTTCACAGAAGTAAATCTGAGATAAAAACACCCTTACCTCAGGTTTGATTTCTTTCGTATGTGTTCAATAATCATGTATAATAAAAGTAGTTTTATTATAAATATATTATCAAACTATAGACATATATTTTATATCATATAATATTTTAATATAATTTTTATCACATGTTTTTACTAATTCTTTACTAGAAACACTATTCCAGGTGATAACTACTTGGTCTACAAGATATGTTTTGGTTCTGTAGTTTTTATTATTTTAGGTTGATCATAATTCCATAATCTCAAGAATTTTTCCCATTATGTAAATAATATATATATATATATGTATTTTTTATTTTCTTTATATGATAGAGGTATAAAAATGTGTTGCACAGATCATTAAGATAGTAGGTCGTACGTACACATGAACATTTTATCAATTCTATACCGATGGAATAAAAGAAAAGTAAAATATATTATACCATTACGGAATAATTATTATTTCTAATATATAATATATTTTAATTAAATATATCATTATTATCTCCCATAAAAAAAATTAACAATGTTTCAGTTCACTTCTTGTAGGTTATAATACCCATTCACACATGAGTTATGTTATCAGTTTCCAAAAGATTAGAATGTATGAATTTTGATTCAATATTATAGTATAAAAGTATAATTATTCAATAAATATCATATATATATATATATATCTGTGTGTGTGTGTGTGTTTTTTTCTATCTCAAATCCATTATTACATTATACTGTGATATGTGGTTATAGAAAATGGAAATCACCAGTTATTGTGGAGGTAGTCCTCCGTGCACAGAATAACTGGTTTCTTTTCCCCTTAAATGGAAAATTTTGTGGAAATAATTAGTAAGATTACCATAATAAACTATAATTATATAACAGATAATGGTTTTATTATTTTATCATAATTCATATAGATTTTGTGGTGTTAATGGAATAAGTAAAATGAAAAGGCATGGTTAAAAACCATACCACTTTTTCGGACTACCTCTTTATGTTTATAACTAAATTCTTCCTATATTGTTATTAGGTATAAAAAAATTACTATAATTCTTGATTAGTATTTTAATTAATTTATTTTGGTAGGTAATTTCCAAACTAAATGGATTTGAATGTGTGAAGGGAAGAGGAGAGGGGGTCCCCCATTGTATACTGGGATGGAAATAAGGAAGTTTCAAGAGGAATACGTTTTTACAACAATTTTCACATTAAAAAAGTGAATAAATAACTTATAATTGACCCATATACTCTATATGATTTAACTATATCCTGAAATGTTGAACTGAATATGTTTTTTTGGTCATTTAACTGCTATCTTCATAGATAACCACTACTTTATCCTTAATCGTAGTAATTAATTATTTCTTTTTATGGTTTTCATTATGAATTTTTTTTGTTGAAGTTATTATATAATATTAATTATAATTTATTCAAATATTGAATCCAATTTCACAAATTCAATTTAATAAAGTGGAAAATATTAATTTAATGTCATACAGAGGGATGTGAAGAGAAAAATGAGTTTCCATGGAAAATGTATCGGAATGTTTACAATGTTTTTCTATTAAAATTGAACATATAATTTATTCCTAGAATTAAATGAAAATATTTATAGTATAATTTAAAAAAATTTATTTTTAAAACTTTTTAAAAAATAATTAAAATTTTAAATTCATTAAATTAAAGGGTATTTTTAAAAATAAATAAGTTATTTTTAAAAATTAATAAAATTAATATTTTATTAAATTCTAAAAAAATAACTCTATGATAATATTTACATGAATATTTAAAAATTTATGACAATTTTTTCAAAAAGTTTTTCTAAAATATGGGAAGAATAATTTTAACATAAGTGTGTAAAACAAAATGAAATTATTTCGAAAAAAATAATGTAATTTTTTTTTAAAATAAATTTTCTTTCAAATGATTCTTAGTTTTATTTATAATTAATAGATAAATAATAAATTTATATATAAAATTTTTATGCATAAAATTTTAAAAATTTAGTTTTTCCTTGTTATACATTCAATTTTAAAAGCTATGTTATGTGGTTATAGTATTTTACGATTCGTTTAAACGTAGGGTTCTTTATATTTATAAACTCCATGAGAAAAATTTTATTTTAAGAGAAATATATATCCTAAAGACTCATGGTTTATAATTCTCCCAATCTATAATATTTTTTCCCCAATATTTATAGCTGATCTTGTAAAGGAAGGGTTTGACATATGAAAGTAACTATTTTGAAAACCCTTGTCATAGAAATAGTTAAAAAATAATTCTCGTTATAAGGTGGATACAAATATAACAAGTTATTATAGCATAACACATAACAAGGTTTCTAGGTTGGAAATAATTATTTGGAATTAATACATAAATATTATATATATGTATATATATATATTTTAATTCATCATTATATACAGCCATGAGATGTGGTGATGAAAAAAAGTTGCCTCGATTCACAAGGTGGTAGTCCATTGTATGCATGATCAAAAGTTTTGATTCAAATTTTTTAGAATAAGAGATATAAATATGTTATTCCACTAAAATAATATAATATAAATATATATTTTTTATTTTGGTTAGTATTGTTTCATATTTTATTGTCATTTTAAGGAGTTAAAAGTAGAAATAAAAAAGACAATTTGGGGGGGGGGGTGTTGACAACATTACCTTTTCCTTGGACAACCTCATTTGAATTATACCTAAAGCCTTCATAGATTAGTTTTTTAATAAATTAAATGAATCTATATAATGGGGAATTATTTATGGATGTTATTTGTTTCATTAACGGTTTAATCAATGGCCTTTTTAAGTGTTAATATTAGAGGAGAGAGGGTTAAAATATTTAAATTGGGCGGGGGGAGGCCACAAATGGATTTTTGAAAGGAATTAATTATACTCACGTTTTTACATGAAAAAGGTATTTAAAATGGATTATTATCTAATATTAAATGATATATGATCAATATATAGTAATAAAACAATTATTTTTCAAGTTTTTATGTCATTTTAAACCATAAATTATTTTTTTAACAACAATTAATACAATTTATAACTTAAACACAGTAATTAATTTTACAGTTTTATCTATTCATTATGAAAAAATTAATGTTTAACATAATATATAATATTAATTATAGCTATTCCAAATATTTAATAAATTTTCAAAATTCAATTCATATACGTTTTATTATTTAATTTATTTTTGAACCAATAGATGTGATGAAAAACAATTTTCAAATGGAAATATTTTCATAATTATGAAATGATTTTTTTTAAAAGTACAGATAAAATTATTAATAATTACCTAAATTGGATTTAATAAAATTTAATTGAACTAATTTTACATTTAAAATAAATATAAAAAAAATTCATATTTATAATGTCCTTAAAATTTAAAGCTATTGTTCAATAAAGATAAATATTTTTTAATATAAATTCATAAAAAAATCATTTCAAAAATTATAAAAAATAACTCCTTGAATATTTTTACTACATTATGAAAAAATGAAGGCCATTTTTTCAAATAAAATTTATTAATGTTGGAAATAATTATTTTAATATAAGTTTAAAAAAGGTAATGATATCATTTTATGAAAAAAACATTTTTAGAAAAACATTTCATTTTCATTAAAATCGAAATTAATTTTATTTATAATCAATTCATAAACAAAAAATTAAATTATACATATGTAAAAAATATAATTTTTACAATTTTGTTATTCTTATTCATAATCTCTAATCTAACAACATTTTTTTAATGGTATATTATTTATGGTTCATTTAGACTCAAGGTTTCTTGTATCCCATGAATTGAATAGATACTTTTAAAAAAAATAAATATATATCATAAATACTACAGATGTTACATCATATCTGAATAATGATGTATATTTCATAGTTATACTACCACCCTATATATTTAACTTGTTTCATTTCCCCATACTAGTGAAATATTAAATCAGTTGTGAGAAATCTACTCTCATATTTTTTCAAAAACTATAAGAGAACCCACTCACCATATATTCCATAATTGTATCAAACAAAATATTTTTATATAAAAAGGGTATATCTCTAACCTAATATATAGAACTATGTGAATAGATCAATCTAATAATATCTATAGAGTAATTTTCCACCTCATATTTATTAATCAATATCCAACAGATGGTGATAAATGATAAAACCCATAACTCAAGTGATATATGTGTCTCACACTAGTCCTAGTCGAACACCCATAGTTTTTAGGAAATATTATATTCAAATAATTTAAAATTATATTATGGATTATATTTCAAAAAAATTATACTTTCTTTATATGCAACTCCTTGTTAACCTTTCACTGCACACAATGGTTATTTTAACTTGTGTTACATTCAACAAAATATTAGGCAAGTGTGACACACAATGTCGAGTTCTTTTAGAAGTTTGTTTTACAAGGGTTATTGTGTTTTATTGAACAAAAATAAACTATGATAGCTATTAACTAGTCAATGTAATTGTGTTAATTAATAATTACTAACTAAATTAATAAAATTAATTATTGGGATAAATATTAATTATGAATGAATAAAAAAACAAATTGATAATAAAGGGAGTACTTTTATGAAGAAATATTTTTATTTTAACAATGCATTTTCTCTTAATAATTTAAATAAATAACTATTATTAAAATATATTAATTTATTTACAATTTATTTTTATTTAACTCATCTAATATGGTTTATATGAATACAATAATAATAAACCCTTCTTCAATAATTAAAAGATATATTTTTTAAGTCAATTTTCAACTTTTTAAAATAATACTTATTTAAAACTAATATTTAAACCTATAATAAATGTTTTTGGAAATAATAAACTTCTTTACATAAATGGAATTTAAAAAATTTATCATTAGGCGAATATTTGGGTTTTTTATAATAAAATTCATATATTGATGAATTCAGAAAATAATGATATTTATTTGAAATTGTATTATCATTTAAATATTTACAAGATAAAAATATTTTATGGAGTTTTTTAAAATTTTTATTAGACTATTTTATATTAAAATAATAAAATTATGATTTTTAAAAGGATATTATACATGAATTTTTTATAAAAACAATTTATTTTTTAAATGGTCATTTTTTTGAAAAAATGTTTTTCATGACATTTACAGATATTCTTTTAAGTAAATTTCAGTAACTTATTTTTTTTTTGAATTTATAATAATAAAAGAAAAATTTTGATTCATAATTTCAAAATTCATTGTGTAGGAACCTTTTATTTTTTTCATCTTTAGTAGTAATCTTGGTAAATTTTATTAACACGGTAAAGGGGAAAATTGGGTAATTTATGTTAAAAAAGTAAATGATAAGGACTATAAAATGAAACTAATAGAAGGAACAATTTTATTTGACTAATATGATTAGACCATTAAAAAAATTAATTAAATTAAGTTATTTAATTTAAAATTGATCATGAAAATGAATTGTATAATATTTTAATAAAAAAAGTATAACAATATATATTTCCGTGTCTTAAATATCACTTATGTGTCCCTATGGCAAAAAAGAAATATTATGAATGTATATAATTGAAAATTCTTAACTTAAAACATATTTTCATGATATAATTTTGTTGACCTTTTAGGCCACATAAATGAAATTATGTAATTTTTAATACTTTATTTAATAAAGAATTAATGTTGTCAGATTCTTGTTTTAAATAATATAAAAATTTTAATATATTGTTACCATAATGATATATTTGAATATAAGTATTTTTATGAAATATATACGTTTTATAATCATCATAATTTTCTTTTATATTCTATGTCTTTTAATAAATAAGTATATTATAAAATTACACAACCATGATGCATGAATTATTTTATTTATAGAAATATCAAATTAATGTTATTATAAATATTGAAATAAATATAATTTAAGATAATTAATGTGATAAATGAAATTTTATGATTTCCCTGAAAATTTTGTGATAATAAAAGTATTTTATTAATTAAAAATTTATTTTCGTGATATTTTTAAAAGTCCATGTAATAAATTGTCTCAAAATTGAATCAAATGATATTTTACCAAAATAATATATTACTAAGTTATATAAAAATATTAAAAAATCTTAAAAATTACAAAATAAGTATAATATGGTCTGAAACATCTTAATTGGTTCATTTATGGTCCAGTTGGAATCAAACAATAATAAAATATTACATTTTAATATTGAAAATTTTGTTACTCTAGTTAACATTATAATGGGTTAACTGATACTTAACCAAAAATAATAAGGTCTAAAACAATAACAAAACCAATAGAAAATATATTTTTTGTTGGGATTAAAATTTTATGTCGTAAAATGTTATAATCCATGTACTTTTATAAGTACTTTAATTTATATTAATTTTATTATAAATTAATATTTTTTGTAATTCCAAAAGTTCATCTCACCTCAATTATAAAAAGACACTTCCTCCCTCACTTCTTCACATCACATTGAGCCTTAATTACCAAAAATACCATAACAAATTCCCTTTTATGATAATATATCAATTTTATAGAGGTCCTTGTATTCTCAAAAGTCTAACCCTAGTGTCCTTACAAGGATATATAAATGATGTTCTTGGAAGAAGAGATAATCATATTTACCGACTCTTTTTTCATTATTTCTCTTTATACTTCTTCTTAACATGTTTTTTATGTTATAATTTAATAAATCCAATATAAAAAATATTTTAATATGGTATAAATACTATTTCATATCCATATTCCACATTTTTTCTATCCTAAAAATTGAAAGAAGTACACATGCATGTATAAGGCTTACCGTCTCCACACTGTGCTGTACTCTATTTTTCATAACCACTTTATATGGATGGGTATAATGATGTATATAACAGATATATGTGATAATTATAACCTGATATTGATTTTTAATGGAATATATATATATATATATATATATATCATCCACTACTCACCCCCTTCACCATTAAGGGAATGATACTATCGCTCGTGCGTAAATATGACATACCATATCCATTCCATGATGCAATTAATTTTCCATGGCCACCAATGAAGAATGTTTATATAAATATATATAATTAATAAATATTATATATATTACCTTAATATAATTTTTTATATTATGAGAATATATCCTATCCAAAATAACATGGACATATATGACAAAACACAAATAGAAAAATTAATTTGTTAAAACCTGAAAGAAGGTTAATAAAAAAATATTATTATCAAATAGGTGATAAGGTGGTATCATATGACCATATAGGATATAATAAAACATAATATGAGTTTTTTATAAATTAATAATTTTTTAAATAATTATACAGGATTTTCAGATACGTGTGAAGAAAATCAAACCTAAAGTAAGGGGGATTTTTAGTTTCACATTTATTTATACGAGACTAATTCCATATTCATTGCTCGATTATTTTTTTATAGTGTATAATATTAAAATTATTGTAATCTATAAACCTTATCCAAAATTTTTTGGCCATTTACTTATCCATTTTAAGATATCTCTTATATGTGGTTTATGGTTCAAAATTTCACAAATCGGTAAAGTAATTTTGTCTCAATTTTCTTTTATTGAGATAAATTTTATTTTATTCCCTTATATTATTTTCTGAGGATTATATACTACCATTGGAAATATTTTATCATGAATACACATCATTTCAAGATATCATATTATAAGTTTCATGTAATTTTATTCTATAATCAGTTGAAAATATATATTCCACCAAATCAATGTTTTATAAATACTACTTATAATTGTTTTAAATGATATTTTAGTAATTTATACATAAAATGAATTTTATTTCTTTAAACAGTTTTAATATATTAATTTATATGTTTTCTAGGTTATTTTCAATGAAATATGATTTCTAAATGTTTTATTATTTAAAATGTGTTTTCCAAAATAGAGAGGAGATTTTCTTAAATAAATATTTGAACTAATATTTCTTAATAATTTTCCATCAAATACAATGTTATTTTATGTGATATAAGTTTTATTTGGGATATTATCCTATGATACCATTTTTATTCTTTATCAGAATCATTTAGGAAGGATTGAAAATTATAAATTCTATTTCTATTATATGTGTTTTGTTGTGATGAAATGTTTATGAAACACATTTATTTTTATGGGTTATAGTATTATTTATGTTTTTGTGGAACATATATTTTTTGTTTTTGTTATGTAATATGTGGAAACTATATCTCCTTGTAATTCATTAGGTAAATATTTAATAGTCAAAAGATAGATAGGAATGTAATGGGAAGTGATCTTGGATCACTAATATATGAATAGAATGGGGGTAAACATGGACCAGTAATACAGGACAGGAATAGGAGTAAACTAGGTTCATTAATATATAAAAATAATGGGTAGTGAACCTAGTTCAGTAATTAAATTTATCTACTATGATGGTGTTGGTAATGTTTCTAAAATAAATTGGAAATTATCTTCTATACTTTTCTGTATTCCCCAATTTATTTTCTTTTGTTCCGATCACAGGGAAAATGTCCTTTGAATTTTTATGAACTTATATGATTTATTCCATGAAATTATATAATGATATTTTCTATAAAGTATATTTTTTTAAATAATTGGTTTTTAGGTTATTTTTTATCATTATTTTATGATTGATATCTTCGTTGTTTACCTTTACTATGATTTTTGAGCTATCCCTTTTCATATATTTCCTTTCCCTAGTTTATAAAGAAATTTTTTTGGTAGGAATACTAAAGGGGATATCTTTGTGGGAAACATTGAGGTTATTTTATTATACGAGGATTTACGGTTCCATATATTCAGAGTCACTTATGTATTACAGTATTTGGGAATGTGTTTGGGAAATTTATGAAAAATTCAGAAAAAATGATTTAGTTTCTATGTCTAAGAAGCATTGGTCAGTATAACCCTGAGTATACATATAACCAAATCAAAACCCATATGATTTTAATTACTCAATGTCTCATTAATCCCATGACACACCCCTAGATGTCATTACATATATAGATTCCTACAAATGATTATATTTCCTAATATAGTGATTCCTAATGTCCAATGAATAACCAAACCATGTGAAGCCTAGAAAACAGCACATAATAATATAAAATATCAATAAATCCATGTTAGGTTAAATAAATGGTTAATTTACATCATGAATTATCATATATCTCTAGTTAACACGCTTAAATTCTATAAATCTATAGAATACATTAGATCCTGAGACATTAATTGAAAACCAATTATTGTTTCCAATATTGGTTCTTCCTTGGATTACCCATTACAAAAAATTAAATAAAAATATTCAAATTAAAAAATTATCTACATATTGAATTTTTTATATTAATGATCCCAATGATGGAATATACTCATTGTTGCGTTCAGATCATGTTTGTTATGTATATGATATCTATATATTTAATGTCAATAAATTTAGGATATCTCTCAAAATTCATATAAATTATCCTAAACATTAAAATATATAATGATTTATTATAATCTCTTTATTTTTTGTTAATACTAGACCCCCTTCTGTATAGAGGGATAATTACACAATCTTCATAAAAATATATTCAATCTGTATTTGGATGTTAATAGATTAAAATTATAAGGTATTCTTCCCTATAAATAGTTATATGACATCCAATATATTTTTTATGGTATTATGATAATTTTTCATGGTTTCCCATGTATGATTCCATATGATCATTATTTTGGATTAGGATAATATACCATGATCACCAAATCATCAAGAGGCTCAACAAACAGATCATGAACTGATTGTTGTAGTTCCTTCCATTCTCAACTATCTTCTTCCTTCATATACATCATATTAAATGATATAGTGATATAAAAATTCATTATATCAATCTATCTTTAACTTATCTTTATATCTTATTATTCTTCCAAGATGCCTAAATATTCTTTTTTGGATTGTTATCAAATTCCCTCTCTCTATCTCTTTGAAATTCAATTTCTCCTATAGAAATACCATTTCATGTAATTCCCTCTAAAATGTGCTCTTGTTTCCCCCAAGTGTATAATATATTCTCTATGTGACACTAAAATAAGTTACCATGATTAAATTTTACAAATTATAATTATGTCATGGTACTAATGTTTGTTGGATTTTTACTCACCATAATCAAATCCAATGAATTTTCACACATGATACTCACTCTGTATCTTATATTTTGGGATTCTCCCCTACAAAAATACACATTGTTCATTCACATAACCATTAAAATAGTTGTTAAAATAGTATTTTTGAAAAATTCCTCTAGCATAATTTTTTTTAAATTACATCATATATTTTTACTTGAAATTAAAAACATTTCATCACCATATATATATATCATTATTTAATACCCATGATAAAGTAATTTTCCATTCATAGAACATTATATTATAATACATTCATCAAAACATTAGTAAACTCTAACATTTCTTGTGGCCATATTATTGGGACAAGGAATCCAATATTATGGTGTGAATATAATCCTAGATTCTTACTCAATTATCATTTAGACATTTAGTTGTCCAAATGATCTTCCAATATTAATATTTACAAATCCATCACAAGGAATATAATGAAATTATATTAAAAAATATCTATTATTGATATTTATGATATTACTATATGTCAAAACCATTTATTCTACAAAATTATTCATTTACCAATAGGTCCATTATCATTTATTTTTTTAATTAATCAAATAACTGAATAAGTGTCATCTGATTTTCAAAAAAAATATGATTTTTTTATCTAGTAAACCCTTACACCTCAACTAATAGATTCTAAAAAAATCTTATATATTTCCTTGAATAGAGTTTTTATCATCTATAATATTGAAGGGAATATTTTTTATTATTTTGAAAATTTAATTATCTATATAAAATGTTCATATTCATCCAAACATTTTCATTTGATGTTGGGATTTACTTTTGTATATCAATGTATAGATTAATATTTTTCTATGAATCAAATATTACCTGTGAGTACCCATATGTATTTATTTTAACATATTTTATAACTATTACATATTAACTTGTTAACACTTATGTATCATAAATAGGTTTGTGTACATTAGGATATATAATTCCATATTAGTACCTTTATATATCATAGTGTATATCATTATATTTACAATTTATATTCTAAATGTTGTAAGAATCCCTTTTTACACTTTTGATTTTACGAGTTTCTAGTATGTATGCCTTAGAATATTGATGTGAATATTATATATCTATATAGTTTCCAAAACTTTTCCAACATTCCAAACCATACCTTCTGGACTACCATTATGGATTAGAAATAATATTATAAACAGTTCTATATAAAATCCTTAAACATATACTTATTATATTAATTGATATTTTTTGCTTCAAATCAAAAATAAAAAATATGTTTACATTACCATATAACCTCATCAAGATCGTCTCATTAAATCTATAATTGGAGTATTTAATTAAAAAAATTAATGACAATATGAATCTAATTAATGAGCATTGATTTCTTTAGATATACTCATTGTTGAAATTATTGAATATGTATACCCTATTTCATTATTTTATTCAATATTTAAGGCATAAAAAATGTTGGCTTTATACTTATCCTTCTTCCACTATTAAATTCTAAAACAATTTAATCTTATATTTTTATTTATCAATATATATATATAAATAATTATCATTTAAAACTCAATGATGGTACCTCACATAATTTATCTTGATTGATTCAATTCCAACAGAACTAAAACCTGTTGCTCACCATGTAATGCCCCGACCCCATTTAACCAGATTCGGGGAATTATTAAATAACTTTGGCATGATAGAAGGAATCAAATTCCGAAAGAACGATTAGTTTATTATCCTTGGAAGTACTATATACATATATATGTGTTACATTAATTTATGAAATGAAAAAACAACAAAATTGTGTCCCCTTTTGAACATGCTCATATCACATAGCCTATTCCTATAGGTCAATCATAAAATACATCTTCGCATCCAGGGAAAAATAAAACATAAGAAACGGGTAATCTCAAATGCTCATAAAGGATAAAAATATAGTAGAATCGTTCATAAATAAGGATAAAAATATATAGAAATTTATAGGACTAAAACATTTCCAATATAAACTAAAACATTCGTATAATATGAAAAATATAAATCAAATATTTTCATTTACTTATTCACATGGATATTCTTCTAGTCAAATAATCACATGTAATATAAATAGCTAATTTTATAATGATAGAATGCATAATGTAGGACATAATAACCACATAGTCAAGGCCTTGTGTCAAGACTACAAATAAAATTTGGTCAAGGCCTTGTACGAATAAACTAGTTTGTCTAATCAGAACTACCTATGAATCAAGGAGCAATATTAGGTTTCACCCGTCACTTACTAAGTCCAATTCATTTTTCATATGAAATGGTAGAAACATAATATAAACATTCATATTAAAACTAGAAAAAGAAATATCTATAATTTAACCATAAACAATGAATGGTAAAAAAACGTCCACAATCAAAACATATCCCAAAAACATAAATAAAATCTGAATGAATCTATCATAATAAATCAACTTCAAAAAAATATAGAATCCAATGAAGGATGTTGTCATAGAATAAATCTATCCAAAAGCTATTTGAGTGAAAAATGTATTTGTACATTGAAATAATTCAAAAGTAATGAAAACATTTATTTTGAAAATATTCTAATAATAATTTAAATAATGCTTTGAAGGTGTTATAATGGTGTAAAATAGTCACACCAGCCGTATAAGTTAAAAAACATTATTTCCTTAATTTGTCGAAATGGTCAAAAAGTACGTTGTTTGGAAAGTGACGAAAATATTCCGTTCAAACCATTATATAAAATGTAGAAAAAGGGGTAAATGAGTTCAACACATCGTCAATTAAATATTAAAAATGTCTTGAAATATATTTTTATGAAACACGGATGTGGATGATAAATAGCTTCCAGTAGATACTCAGGTACAAACAACCTCAAATAATACATAGATTGTAGAATTAATCCTTAATTTATACTATTCCTTCATCGATGGTATGTTAAACTCCTGTATAATAGTTAAATTATTTTTGTTAAATTATACAAGAACCACATACATAAATATTTTATCATATATGATCTTATAATATTTTATTGTTAATGATATTTCAGTAGTATCATTGTTTCAAGTTTCAACTGATTTGTTTTCATTTATATGTTATGTTACGTACGCCATGTTTGTTATGGATAGGATGTATTTGATTCATATGCTTAATGATATTATGTTCTAAACAATTATTTTTAAATCATTGAATGAAATTTATTCTTTAATGGTTACGATGGGGAATGAATATGTACGCATAAGAAACAATATCATTCTTTTACTGGTAAAATCGTATGTAATTGGATGGTATTACATATATATATTGAATTATTAACATTTTATATTTATTATCGACAAAAAATATAATAATTATTATAATCATACAAATAATGAAGTGTTGAATAAAAAACTACACCACAACATAGAAACGTTAAGCCACACGTATGCATATATGGTGACATTGTCATTCATCTGATAGATATAATAATTAATATAATTGTATCATATTTATAATTAAATCAAAATATGTATATGGTACTAGAGTAATTATTTTTGTATGAAAAGACAATGAAAGAGAAATTGGAAGAAGAAAAAACTTTGAAAATGATTATGAAATAATTACAACTTCTTTGGGTGATTCTTTTTTACTGGATCAAAATGGATTCTGAAGATGGATTCAGTTCAATGTAAGGCCTATATATCTAAGTGAATTTATTTGGGAGGATATTTGAAGAGGTTTTGGCCGATCCAAATTCCTTTTGAGGTGTTATTTTGAGAGAAGGGGGTGTACCCTTTTATAAGAGAGGTGAGGGTAAATTTAGGAAAATCTAGAAATATTGTTTTATTATAAAATAATTTTCAGTTTATAATGGATCAAAATAGATTTATTTCTTGGATAAGGTGTTTATGGGTCCAAATATTCTAAAAAAAACATGTTTTAGACATGTTTCAGTCACCATAATAACCTTATATTTTAGATTTAACTTTTGGTTAAATAGTTTATAATTTACCATGTCTCCTAATATTTTTATATTATATAGTAAATAAAGGTAATATAAAATTAAAAGAGATACTCAAGTGGCTCATTAATGATATATATCATTATATGATTCCATTGGAATATACTTAGATTTTTAGGAATATTATATCATTTAATAAAATAGTATTTGTTTTAAAAACTCATTTTTGTCAATTTTGACACTATTTAGTATTTGGTTTTCCTAAAAGTCATAACAACATTAATACTTCCAAAAAATCCATTGAATAGACCCTATCATGTCATATTAACTATTAAAATTCTTGAAATTCTTCAACAGTCTCAATTTACATTTTAGTTGATATTTTTAGTCTCAATCATTTTAATTTTTCATTAATAAGGTAATTACTGCATCATCATAGTTTCCTGAATAAATTTTATTATATAACATCTAAAAATTATAAATAAAATACCATTATATTGGAAATATTTTTATATTTATAATGAATATTTATAGATTAATGTATCTTATTTATAACCCAATATTAAAAATGTTTTAGTTATTAAAATTTTAATTTAACAATTTTAACTCTAGTTTAAAAAAAATATAATAAATTTCATTATATAATCCAAGTGGATAAAAAAGAATCATATTTTTTCATAAGGTTTATTTTAGTCTAAATAAACTTATCCAAAAGAATTAGTACATGTGTTGGGGTAATTCTAATATCATTTTTACCATTAATTTCTCTATTTACTTTTAACAGTTGTAAATAAATTTCAAAAATTACTGTTCACAAAAAACTATTTTCATCATATTGAACCACATTTTTCTTTCTAATTTCAACCGTGTCTCTAGGATTTTTGAAATTAAATTCACAGAAGTGGTCAAATTATGTTTTATTCAAAATTGCAAATGTGCCTAGAATAAAAGACGTTAAAAAATTCACTAAAATTTTATATATCTAATCTGATTATAAAGTGAATCTAAATAATTAATCAGGACTAATATAGGTATTATTTATCTATTTTTTACATTGAAATATTTTTTTAATTAAAAATAATTATTTAAATAAAAAAGTCGGTTTTTATTTACTATGTAGTATTTTTCAATATTCATAAAAAATTGAATGTTTTCTGAAAAATACCAAAACTTTTCCCTAATATAATTTTGATATTCTAAATTAAAAAATGATTTATATTTTACCAAATGAAAATAAATATAATCTTCATTAATTAATTTAATATTACTTCCTGTTGTCAAAACCTGAAAGCTGGTTTTTGATAAGTACAAACTATCAAAAGATTGATTTGTGTGTATGTTCAATTAAAATGTAAAATTTATTCAAATTTACAACATTGGATTAAATTATTAAAATATAATCTACTTATACATAAAAACTGTTCAAATGTATGGTTTAACAGAATAAATTATTTTGATTAAAAAAATTCAATTAAAATTTAGTATTTTTAACTATTCTTTCAAATATGAATGTTATTAGAAATACACCAAAAATTTATCAATTATAAACATTTATGTCCCACATTTAATGAAGATTTTTATTTTTACAAAATTGAATTTATAAAAGTGTCAAATATTGGATTTAAAATGGGTTGTCCGTTATAAGGTGGTAAAAATTTATTTTTTAAAAAATAATTAATTTATCTTAAAGGTTGAATTTTTTATTATATTATGTCTAAGAAATAGATAATATGGATGTAAAAGTTATATAAAGAATATGAAATTCCCAATGTTGTTAATACTATTCATAACTGCTTTTGAATGGATAGTTTGGTAAGTCCTGTTGCGCTTGAACTCAATGTTGCATGTATCACATGCTATTGAAATACATTAATGCGATAACGTACTTTGAAATCATATGTTGATACATTTTACCCTCCATCAATAAAATTATTCCTTGAAATTTGAAATTTTCCTTTGAAAAAAATGGTTAAAAATAGAAAATTCATTTTTGGAAAACCCACATCAGAAATTGGGTTAATAAGATTTAGTGTTAATAAGAGGGAAATGGAAATGAAAAAATCACTACCAAATTATAATCTCGAATTGGACAACATTGGTGATAATTTGACACAAAAAATTAGAGGAAAAAATAAATATTTATAGGGAGTGATTTAGTTCATCAATCGTAAACAAATGAACCATAAATGGAATATTGTGGGCCTCAATGCCATAAATCTATGATGATTTAAAATATAACAGTTCAAAAAAACAAAAGGTATTAGGATAACCCATTTTTTTTATATTACTCCCCTAATGATTAGGAATTAATTTCTACATAGAATATGGAAAAAATGAATACTTGGCATGTAGAGTTCCATCCTTTGAATAATTTCTACCACAAACTCATTTTTCACTGCAAATGATAATATAACTCAAAAATATTCTATTTAACCTAATAATATTGAGATCCAAAAATTGAATTTATAATTCATCTTTCAAAAACTTTTATATAAAACTACATTATAAAAACCTTGAAATCAGGTAGGCCAGTGGTACATGATACACCATTGCCACCCTTCAGTAGTGGGTTCAAGTCCTGCGGCCTTTTCGAAAGTGATGAGTTATCACCCGACCTCTGGGTTATTCTTTTTATAAAAACTGATAAATAATAATAATAATTTTTTAACCCTTAAACACTATTATCCAATGTCCATATTTATTTATTTTAACTTTTATACATATCAAAAATACTTCTATCCGAACTCACAGTTCAAAATTTATAAGGAAGGTAAACATAATGATGATATCTTTTTCCACATAATAACATGTGAATACCATCATCATGTATTTTATTAAAACATGCTGACACCCTGAATTACAACAAAAACTTATTTATTACATTCATGTTCCCTTAATTTTTATATAATATAGTATATACTCCTTATATCAAAAAATGTTGTAAACACCAACAATGATGGAATAAACGAAATATTATTTAGTTTCAAGGCAACCAAAAATATAGAATTTAATTTATGAAAATCAATCATTTATTTGTCCAAAATTATTATCTCAGTTTCAGAAACATATTAAGGGTTTTATTTCTCCTAGCCATATATTTTCAAGAAATTTAACTTGAAACTAGGTCACTTTACGTAGTACCACACAATATAAAATTGTTAATGAAATAGTACAACAGTACAATCAATATATAATCTCTAATTCTTACAACTTTTAAATCATTAATACTATACTCAATTGACATAATAAATTAATAACGAAATAATATCCCTTATCATTACACTTCATCTGTGGTAGTGTCATACCATGATTATTATACAATAGCATCATTAGGGGTATAATCTGATGATTGGAATATTGATTCACGTAGTGTCCCAAACTCATTGAAGATAAATCATTGTATATTTCAAACCTTTATCTTTCCCTTGTAATCACGATCATTGTGGTATTTTTCTCCACAAATATATCAAACTCATATTCCTTTAATTCACATCCGAGGTCGATTCCTTTCACAGATATAACATAAGAGAAAATCATTCTTTCCCCTTTTTCCTTTATCAATCTTTCTCTCTACCATCCTCTTCTTCTTTGGCTTCTCTTCAAAGACATATGACTTAGATAATTTTTTACTTATCTTATTAACACATGATATAATTTCTTCATATGATTAGAATAATTGGTAGACTATTCCCCTTCTAAATGTTGCCTTATTTCTATGAAAGGTATGCTTCTTCTAACTATTTGGATCATGCGTATTACTAGATTTCTCATTCATTCTACTAGGTTCGGTTTCTAAATGAGGACATACGCTAGGTTAGATTATGAATTTCAATACATAATTATAATCTAGTAAAATATCTAACATAAATTGAATAGTTTTGCATATAATCCATAATCATAAAAAAAATGTTATACTTGAGGATGTATTTACATATAAATCCTTCATAATATTTTGTAAATAAAATGTTAATTACCCAAATCATATCCCTCAGGACTATTGTGTACAAGAGTGAAGAAAGGCTTGTTTTCATGTATCAAAATACTCCAGGTCAATCCCCAAACTCTTTGTTGGAGTTTTTAAGACTAGGTACATTTGTGCTAGATCTTCCTCTACCAACTCGTATCTAGATGGGGTTGTTTTTTCTTGTAAAACTCACAAAATCTATACAATACCAAAATTCTATGAAATTTTTCTTTACTAATCCTCAAAGTATATCTTAAGGTAATGTTCTATAATATGAGTTTTTCTAAATATATTTTCCAAATTTTGTACCAAACTTACTCTGATACCAACTGTAACACCCCGAACCCAGTTTCCCAGTGTCGGTGCATTATTACATTGCATTGGCATGACTCAAAGAATCATTTCCTGAATAACTGATTAGTCCAGTAGCCTTGTAAGTACTAGATACATATATAAGATTTACAGTATATTAAGAAATGATAAAAACAACATCATTGTGTCCCCATTGGAAAAAATTCATTTCCTATAGCCTCTACCTATAGGTCAATCACAATAAACTTCTTCGCATCTTGGGAGAAATAAAACATAAGAAAGGGGTGAGATCAGATGCTTAGTAAGGATAAAAATATAAAAGAAACATTCCTAAATAAGCATAAAAATTTAAGGAAATGAATGATACTAATACATATGCCTTTTAAACTCATACATCAGTATAATATTGATAATATAAATCAAATAATGTAATTTAGTTATTCACATAAATATTCTACTATTCGAATAATCACATGTAATATCGATAGCTAATATCATTATTATAGAATGCATAATGTCGAGCATCATGTCCACATTATCAAGGCCTCACGACAAGAATACAAATAAGTTTTGTTAAGGAAATGTGTGATGACACTAGTTTGTCTCATGAGACCAATAGATGCATCGAGGAGCTATAGTGGGCTCCACCCATCACTTACTACGTCTAATTAATAGCTCATATGAAAATTTTAAAAGATAATATAAACATTCATATTAAAACTAGCATACAAAATGCCAATACATTAACCATATCCCATGAATGATATAAAAATTGCACATCCACATTCAAACATATCACAAAACATTATATTCAATATGGATGATTTTATAATAATAAATCAACTTCAAACAACTGAAAAATCTAAAGAATGATGTTGACAAAGATGAAATCAATCCAAAAACTATTTGAATGAACTATTTCATTCTATATTGAAATCATTCAAAATTACAGAAAAATTTTATTTTCAAAATATTATTATAATCTTGTAAGAGAATCTTCGAAGGTGTTATAATGGTGGAAAATAGCCTCACCCATCGTATAAGTTATAAAAAATTATTTCCTCAATTTTCCAAAAAGGTCATAATGTACCTTGTTTGATTAACGACAGGAAAATTCCATTCAATCAATTTTATAAAATGTCAAAAAATATTATAATTGACATTAACTCATAGTCTAGTAAATAGAAAAAAAGTTTTGAAATTCATTTTTATGAAACACGGTTGTATATGATAAAGAGCTCCCAGTATATACTCTTGTATAAACAAACTTAAATAATAAAGAGATTGTAGAATTAACCCTTACCATGTATTTTTAATTGGTTAGAGGTATGGTAACCTCTTGTATAATAATTAAATCATTGTTATTAACTTATAAAATAACAACATACATAAATATGATATCATATATGATCTTAAAATATTGATTTGATAATGATATTTTAGTAGTACCATTGTTTTGGTTGTTAACTGATTCATTTTCATTTATATATTTTGTAATGTAAGTAATGTTTCTTATTTATAGGATGCATTTGATTCATATCAAGAATTATATAATGTTCTTAAACATTATTTTTAAATCATAAAATGAAAATTATTCATTAATGGTAATGATGTGGAATGAATCTTATCTCATTCATGGAGACGGTAATCCATACGTACGCATGATCAAAAATATAAATATTTTGATAGTAAAATCATATGTAATTGGATTTATATAATATATAATGAATAATTAACATGTTATATTTATAATTAAAAAAATCATATACTCATTAATATAACCATCCAAATAATTAAGTGTTGAATCACAAACGACATGACGATGTGTAGACTATAAGTCTTACATATGGTCATATAGTGACTTTCTCATTCATATGATGGAAATAATAATGAATATAGTTTTTACATATTTTTAATAGCATAAAATTAAGTATAATGTATTGGATTTATTATTTTTTATGGAAACAACAATGAAAGTGGTAGTGTATGAATAAAATAACTTTGAAAGAGGTGATTAAATAATTACCTCTTCTTTGGGTGATTCCTTTTGACATGACAAAAAAGGATCATTAGGATGGATTTATAAAAAATGTATGTCCTCTAGGTCTATGTTAGGGTAGTTTAGAGGATATTTGAATTTTGTTTAGCTGAGCCCAACGACATTGGAGGTGTGATTATGAGAAATAGGGAAGTACGATTTTATAAGAGAGGTGAGTGTCACTTTAAGAAAATCTTAAAACGCTATTTTATTATAAAATCATTTTTGTTTTCTAATGGACATAATGGTTTTTATTTTGAGTCTATGGTAGGTACAGTTCGAAATATTCTCATCCAATAGGTTTTAGACATGTTTATGTCCCCATATTAACCTTATCTTTGAGACTTAACATTTGGTTAATTAGTATAACACTTACCGTGTCTCCTTGAATATTTTTATTATATGGTTAATAAACATACTATAAAATTTCAACATAATATAAAATGGTTAATTAATGATATATCTATCAATATATAGGTTCTTTTGGAATATCTTAAGATTTTTAGGATTATTATATAATTTAATAAAATAGTATTGGTTTTAAAAACTCATTTTTGTTAATTTTGACGGTATTTATTATTTGGTTGTTGTGAATGTCCTAACTACATTATTACTTTGATAAATATCATAAAATAACCTATTAAATGTAATATTAACATATAAAATTCTTGTAATGCATCAAAAGTCTCAATTTACATTTATTTTAAAATTTATAATCATAATTTTTTTAATTCTTAATTAATTAAATAATTACAGCATCATCATTGTTTCACAGATAAAATTAATTATTTAATGTATAAAAATAGTAAATAAAATATAATGATTAGAAAAAAATTTTATATTTCTAATTAATATATATTGTTGAAATTATCTTATTTATAACCCCATATTAAAAAATATTTTGTTATTAAAATTTGAATTTATCACTTTTAACTCTTCATTAAATAAAATATAATAAATGTCCTAGTATAAAACAAGTGTATAACAAATGATAATATTTATAAATAATGTTGATTTTGGTTAAAATACACTTATCTAATTGAATTAGGATATGTGTTGGTGTAATTATATTATCATTTTCACCATTAATTACCCTATATACTTTTACCTGTGGTAAATAAATTTCAAAAGTTTCTATTCACAAAAAATTATTTTCATCCTATTTAAGCACATTTTACTTACTAATGTCAACATTTTCTCTATTATTTTTGAATTTAAATTCAATGATTTGGTAAAATTATGTTTTATTCAAATTTTCAAATGTTTCTAGATGATGGGTAAAAGACGTTAAAAAGTTCAATAAATCTTATATATCTAATTTTATTATAAAACGACTCTAAATAATTATACTGGATTAATATAGGTATTATGTATCTAATTTTACATTAAAATAAATTTAAACTAAAAATAATTATATTAATAAAAATGACTGTTTTTATTTACAATGTAGTATTTTTCACTATTCATACAAATTTGAATGTTTTCAGAAAAATAAAAAAATTCAACCTAAACTAATTTTAAAATTCTAATTTCAAAAATGATGTCTATTTTACCAAATGAAGAAAATATATGTTTAAAAAATTAATTTAATACTAATTCTCATTGTTAAGACTAGAAAGCGGGTTTTGAGAAATAAAAACTATCAAAAGATTGATATGTGAGTATGTCCAATTAAAATGTAAAATTATTTAAAATTTCCAACATTGGATTAATTGATAAAAATATAATGTAATTATACTTAAAAATCGTTCAGATTTGTAGTTTAACTTAATACATTATTTTGATTACAGAAGTTGTTTTCTATTAAAATTTAGTATATTTCACTATTCATCAAAACATGAAAATTAACAGAAAAAAACAAAAAATTTATCAAAACTAAACTTTTATGCCTCACTTCATAAGATGATGCTTTTTAATTACATATATAAAAGAGTCAAATATTGTATTTAAAAAGGGTTCCCCATTAAAAGAGGTAAAAATGCATTTTTTGAAAAATATTTCCTTTATCTTGAAAATTGAATTTTTCCTTTTATTAAGTCTAAAAAACACATAATATGGATTTTAAAATTATATGGAGTACATAAAGTTCAAAATTTCATTAATACTATTTGATAACCTCTTTTTGAATGGTTATTTTTGTATATCGTTGTACGCTCGAACTTAGTGTTGAGTGTAGAAAAATTTATAGAATTACTTTAAAGAGATAACATACTATGAATACATGTGGTAGTAAAACACCAAGAATATGTTTTAGATAGTTCAATCATCTTCTATAAAAACTTTTTTATTGATTCACATGTATTCTAGCTTTTAAATCATAATATATATATATATATATATATTTGTGTCTGTCTGTCTCTTCCATGACTATGAATATAAATGATCCTAAAGAAGAACATCATGTTCCATTAACATTATTCATAATTGATGGAACTATATTTCTGTTTCAAATAGATGGATTTATCATTGAAATCACATAAATTGGATGAAATGAAATTAAAATATTATGGGTGCTCTATATGATGACTATTATAGTTCACCCTATTCATTAATTTTGATACCTTTGATAACCCTTAATTAGAATATAGTGAAAATAAATTTTAATGATATTTAAAAAAATCAAATGACTCTATGAAATTATTATCCAAAATCATAGATTTGTAACTAGTCGAGTGGGCCATAAATCCTCAAGAACATCGCCCCATATGCTAGAGGCATGCGACTAATAGTGGGGGTTCATGGTGGTATGATGGGGAAACTATACCCTCTATATCAGAGTAAAATATAAAAAAAAATAAACACATGATGTATAATGGTAATAGTATATAAGGAATATTGATGAAAAAAATATCATAAACAGATGATGTGCTGTCAATTAAAAATTTGAGGAAAAAAATATGTGGTTGAATGTATAAAAACAATACATGTAAAAATTTAAAAAATACCCATTGAAATCATCTACATAAGAATTAAGAGCATTGGATTATTCATGTACTCCCGTATACACAACCCTAAAATAAATCAGGCTTCCACATTAGGTTTTATCCCTTTATCTTTTCAATAATCCTAGAAATATAAATGTGTATCAAATGGAAAACTGAACATGGTGTGAGTTTAACATTATTGGCCACCGCCAAGGATGTTTCGTGATAATCTATGTTATTAGTATAAAATTTTACAGTGCGTAATTAAAATCAAAATAAGGTACCATATAAGAGAAATCATGTCATACACTGGGTTTTCATGGGATACAAGGTGAGATAATCCACTTTTTCCTTAAGAAAGATCCCTTTTAATATGCAATCAACAGGTAGTTGAGGGACCAAAGTACAATAATTATGGAGTCTATAAATAATTAACCATAAGGGATCTAAAAATAAATCCCAAAAATTCGAACACAGCACACCCATTTCAAATCCACAGATGGAGAATGTCATAAATAAAATTTTGAAGTCTATCTATCTCATGGTGATCAAGTCATTATTTGAGTAATTTTATTTTCATTTTAATCCAATGGAATGATCCTTGAGATTCTAATACTAATTGTCTCTAACAGAACAAAGGAAAAATATTATTACAATTTTGTTAGGCCTTAGTTAGATTAATGGGTGTCAGCTATTTCATTCTTCATCCAAGGATAATAATAATAACCTAGAATCTCCTCCAACGATTTCAATGTTTTAAATTGATCTATATAAATCCATAGAGTCAAGGAAAGGCATTCATAATTGTATGAAAAGAAATGTCATGAACCAGGACGGTGCGTCATCCGACCCGGCGCCCGACCCGGTCCGCGACATGGCCCGAAGGGCGTTCCCGATCCCCACGGGCTGGCAACTAGTGCCGGGCATCAAACATGCAGTTGGGAACGATTTAGCCCAGAAAATAAAAGAAATAAAAACATTATTTTATTATTTCTTATTTTCAAACTAGCATAATTGGATTTCTTTTTAAAGGTAAGGGCATAGGGCATGGTTATTCCTTGGCTTTCCTACTGAGCATCACGGTGCTCACGCCTACTTTCATTTTCAGTTTCAGGTTATAGACTTGGATCGCTCTTCGAGTGAACATGCTTATAAGTTTGGTGGTGACCCATGGGGTCACTTGGAGGTATGCCTAGTTGCCTATCTTTATTTTATTTTCCGCTGTTAGTGTTTAATTGTTTTGTTCTGGTTGTTTTTGTTTTTATGTCTTTTATTTTCTGGGCTAAATCGTTCCCAACTGCATATTTGATGCCCGGCACTAGTTGCCAGCCCGTGGGGATCGGGAACGCCCTTCGGGCCATGTCGCGGACCGGGTCGGGCGCCGGGTCGGATGACGCACCATCCTGGTTCGTGACAAAATGGTATCAGAGTTGGTTTTGTTCTTGTTATTTGGGGTATCGGGTAGATCAGAGATAGGATTGTCGGTACTCGAGTGGTAGGTGCGGGAAGAGCGTCGCGAACTCTTGCTCGTTCCGATCCTCGAGTAACCAGGGGCAGTCCGGGATCTAAGTTTTGGTTTTGGTCTTTGTGGATGGGGGATGACAATAGGAGTAAACCGGTACTACGCGCGGTCTCACATGGAGTAGCGACCCATGTGATGCCCGAGAGTACGGTTCGACACTCTTAGTGGTTGGTGCTTGCCTAGTGCATGGTCTGCTAAACCATGTAGCCGGGTTGGACACGACCACTAGTCCTCCACCTAGGTGGTTTAATGCTTGTGATGTCTTGCTTCAGTTTTGGGAGTTGGCGTGAAATTGTTTTCCTTTAAAAAGTGAAGAGGACTTTGCTGCTGCTCTTATTTGCGGTTGACATGATATTTGGGGTGCGTTTCTCTTGGACCTTGTTTTTGGAATTTGGTGTTGATTTGTCAACGTTGAATTTCTAAAGGGATGTTTTGGGTCATTTGAAATTGAAATGGGCTGTTTTAGAAATGGAAAGCATTCTTGAAATTTGCATTGAATTTTTGAAATGGGTTTGAAAAGAAAAAGGTATTTTCTGATATTGACAATGGGTTGTTTTGAAAGCGGAGTAGCCTTGTTTCTTTCCACTGGTATTCCTATGGGTGCTCGCATGTGCATATGGACTTGATTAAGGGTTAGTTGATGGATCGTGTGGACGGGTGCTTGAGTGGCACGAAAATGCATACTTGCGAGGCACCATGGAATATCATTGGTAGTTGATTGATCTCTAAGGTTGCTTCTTGTTTTCTAGAAAGTGGGGCTTTTTCTTAAATAGGTTTTGTGCAAAAAATGGTTTTGGAAATGGAAAAAAATGACATTGCTTTTAAAGTAAAGATAGATTTTTAAAATAGTTTTTGGGATTTTTGTGCAGGTGCTTGGTTTTTCAAGTGAGTGTTTTTCTTTGAAAATGAATTGATGTTTTCAATTGGGATTATTGGATTTGATTTTTAATGTTGATGATTGTTTTATGATGTGTTTGGATTTGTGGAAGGCTGGTTTGTGTTTCTCGTTTGCGATATGCCCCTAGAAATGTTCCATGGGTTCAAGCAAGTCTCTCTCAGTTCTTGGCCTGACCCATACTCTTAGTGGAGTGTCAGAGTTGGGTTCGGCTAGGTGGCTTCGACTGTTCGTAGACGTTGATGTCAGTTGGATTCCATTGAGTGATTTGGGAAAGTTGGAAGTGTCTCTGGTTTTGAAGGAACTTCAAATGTTGTGCGGATTTAATATTGTCTCAAGTACTTCTGGTGGAGGGGGACTAAACTAGTGAATGGTGATCGTTCCGTTTTCGTTGCAAATGGGGACGTCGCGAGCAATCCTCAAGACAAGCCTCATTCCATGATTGTACCTAAGGACGTAAAGGTGAGGGAAATTGGTTGACCTCGTAGGTTCTCGACCAGTCAACATGCGGCGAAGGGGGTGTGTTGACGTTTCTGATGAGCTAGTTCCATGTGCCCCAGAAGTAGTGTGGAATCGTCGGTCAAAAAAAAAGTACAAGTTGTTGGTCCTGCTTATATTGTGGTAAGAGTAGGTCTCTCATTTGATGAAGAGTGTGAACCAAAGGGACATGTTCGTGGAGTGCTCCTTCCATCAGTTCGTGTTGCGTGTCGGACAGACCGCTCAACCTCCTATCTCTAGTGTGGTTAGTTAGACACTCTAGGTCGTTCACTGCAATTCTAAATTGGTATGTTAATAGAGTGTCCACGCGAGACACGAGGAGAAGTATGCAGGCTGCTTTTCCAGCGGAGGAAGTTCCAGTTAGAAGTGGTCAGCTTGTGACTACGAGGCTGGAGATGCTTCAAACATCATTGCCCCAGCCATAGGTCTCGGGGTGAAGCTTGCGCGCAGTCAGGACTCGTCAGACGTGGGACGAGCTTGGTCCGACTTTAGTCCGCAATGTCGTGACGGGGAAAACTTAAATTTCCCTATTGTGATACCATCTCCGAAGGCATCATTCTTGTTGTTAGGGGAATGGAGCCCTTGTCTACTTGGCGTGGTCTTATTTTATGGGAGTTCCTCTTGGGCCTTAAAGAGGTTCTATAAAACCCATATTCTTGTAAAGCTAGTGGGTGTGCTTCGTGAACCTTCTTGCGGTCGGAGATACTCATGTCTTGTGGAAATGTTGTGCGCCTGTCTGGATCATCTCCTGGTTAGGTGTTTCTATTATCAAGGCTATCTCACGTGGTAGAGTGTTTTCAACTGTAGGAATGATCAGTGCGGGTCGGCCCGTGTGGTGCGTTCACGATGAAGGGTTCAGTCAATGTTGCTTAAAGTAAACTAGGAATGCCCGCGCGGGTTTCGTGGGGTTATGAAATTTTAAAATGGTGGGGAGACCCTGTGCGGGTCTCACCGATGTCCCGTCTTGTGTTAGTTCAACATAGGGAACTCTTAGGGCCAAGCCAGTGTTAGAGTTGTCTGGGTTTGGGAGTCTCTTTGGTTTGGAGAACCAATGTTTCACGTGAACCCTAATATGGTGGGGAGACCACCATAGGAAAAGCTTGTGGAACACTCTGTTTTCAAAGTGCGCTTGGAGGGGTAACCCCCTTGCTTCTGCTCCGCCCAACCTCGACCATGTTGGTTGGATAGCTTAAGTAGTGGGTCGCTTGATGAGCATTCGTGGAGATTTCGAGTGGTCCTGATGATCCCTACATTAGGGGTCGGGGTGTTCCATGTTGTAGTTCTGTTTCGAGGTGAATTCCTAGATTTTGGTCTTTTTTCTTATTCTGGTTTTGAGATGTTTGATGCTTTAGGTCATCGACGTTTTGAATGCTCGGTTTTTGGGCGATTAAGGTTTTGTTTTAAGCATCTTCGCGGTCTCGCTTGGAACCCGTGGTTGACTGGGTCTTTCGGGACTTTCTGGGGGCAGAAAGTGTCATGGTGGGGAGAATTGTCACACCCCGACTGACGCTTCTTTTTAATTTAATTATTTTAAGTCTTTATTTTGAGTTGTAGTCAGAACCGGTTTTATTTTAAAAGGAATTTGAGATCTTTGACGGGTGCTCGACCGTAACCACGACTAGGCGCGCGAACGTTCCTGTGCGTGCGACCGTGCACACAACTGCTCAAGTGGCCATGCACGGTGACCAAGCTCAGTTAATAGTGATATTATTTTGGTTGGTTTTATAATAATAATAATAATAATAATATTATTATTATTATTATTATTATTTTAGCTAATGTTTTAAGCTGGTCGTTTTTATTATTTTGGTTTTGTTATTATTAGTTTTCTCCTTAGTAAAAAAAATATTTGTTATTATTAATTAGATTTTTTTTTCTTCTTTTCATTATTATTTTATTCTCTTTTCTTTTTCTTTTTATCCTCTTTTATTTGCTCTTTTATTTTAATTTTTTTTTCCTCCTTTTATTCCTTATTTTATTTTATTATTATTATTTTATTTTATTTTCTTTCTTCTTGTTTTCATTTTCATTTTTTTTCTTTCCTCTTTCTTTTCCTCCCTTCCACGCGCCTTTCCCCTTTTTTTCCCTCCGTCGTGTTTCTTCTCCCCCTCCCCTGGTTCGCGCAGCATCTCCTCCCCCAAACCCTAGCCGCCAGTATCTCCCCTCCCCTTCGGCCTTCCGCCGTGGTGCCGCCCTCCTGCCTCCCGCTTGACCCGGCCGACCTCCTCTGCATCCCCCCTTCTATCATCCTCGTCCAGCCACTTCCATCTTTCCGAACCCTCCTGCGCCTCTTCCCCTTTTTTCTCTTCCAGTGATTTGGACCGGCGACCCTCCTTTCTTCCGACTCCCTTCCAGTCTCATGCTTGTTCCCTCCTACTTCTAGTCGAATATCAGCGACCAAGGTTCCTACAAAACTACCTGCTATCCGTGCCCCTCCTGTTCCCATCCGGCGACACCTCGTCGCCCTCCCACTCCTGTTCGGCTCAACCCCGCCGGGCCTCCTCTGGTCGGATACCCACACCCCCCCTAATCAGACTCACCCCGACATCGGACGAGCCTCCTGTCAAGCACACTGCACACTCTGCCCTCCTATACTTGCCTCGCACTGAGACCCCCCAGCGTGGTTTCCCCGGTCGTGACTCCCTTGGCCATGCCTTCTTCCGGCGAGACTCCAGCTGGCGCGACACCTTCCGACACCCTTCATCGCGCTAGAACAGCTTCTCAGACTCCTTTCCATTGGTGCACTGTACCTCAGTTCATCCATTTATTTTGGTTAAGTTGCAATTTGGATTTTTGGTTTCGCGTTTGGTCCAATTATGGTGTAATTTCTCTGATTGCTTGTCTTAGGGATTAACTATGTTGTTTGTGGTGTGGTTGTCGTGCGGTGGAGTTTGCGCGCCGCGTTTGCGAAGTTTGGATACCGAAGGTATGAGTTTCCTCATATATGTGTTGTTTTTCAAATTAATTTTATTATTTAATTAATTTAGTATACTCATTGATTATCTTTCTTGGTGCGAATATAGTTTCACTTAAGGTTTCATACGATTTAGATGTGTTTCGTAGTGTGTTCATTTAATATGAATGTTCTGATTTTGTGAAAACACGTGCTGAGCTTTTCGTAGTGTTTTATAAACTTTGCTGTGGGTTTATTTGGTCACGCAAGTGCTGCAAATTCTGTTCTATCATGTTTCTGGTGTTGCGTCATGGTGCGCTTGGTATTAGGAAGGATGTTTGAGTGCGTTGTTGGTATAATGATTTAATGTGATATTTCAAATGCTTTATAAACTGTTTAATTGTTTATTTCCTTTATTAAATTATATGTATAGTGAATGGTCGCTTCCTCGGGGGTTCGAGTTGTCGGCAGTAAGGACCTGTGTATATGCATATGCATGAAAATGTATATGCATGGCGGTGAAGCGGTCTCGGGTTGCCCTTGTCAAAAGCTGCGTGTCTTGAGGTAGGTCCCCTATGCCCTAATCTTTAATTAAAATCTCCATTTTTGCTTGGTGTTCTTTAAATGCATATTCTGCTTTTATATGAAATGCACATGCTACATGTATATATATGTATATACACAAATGGTCATGGTTCTTTAAAAGTGGTTTCCTTAATGATTTTAGTGTGTAATAAGTATTTCCAATGATTTTTTTTAGATTTAAACATGTTTTCTTGGTTTCTTTTAAAGATATAGTACCTTGGTTGTTTAGTTGAACTTTCAAATGGTTTTGGAAACATAAGTGTTGAGTGATTTTGTGTTCAAAAATGAAATGTGTTTATTGTAATTAATTAATCTCGTCTGGCACTTTGAGAATGGTTTGGGAAAGTAAAACAAAACCCCTCTTAAGGAATGCCCCGTTGTTGTAGAAACATGATGTGTGTGTTAAGTGTGTGATTTGTGATATGTGTTTAATAAAGAGACTTTGCGAGGTTATGTGACGTAAAAAGGGGGATGCGCTTAAGGAGGGAGAACGGTGGTGGATAAGAAAGTGTTATGTTCTTTATATGTTTTTGTTAAAACCTCACCACCCTTTGAAATAGAGCCACATGGGAAACCCTGGGTACCTAGGTGGGCGACCAGGACTAGTACGTTAGATGACACGGCAGGGGTTCGTCCCGGGTTGTCTAGCAGGATTGACGCAACAACACTAACTAAACATATGAAATTATGAGGGTCGTGGCCATCTAAGCCACGTTTTCTGAGGGTCGTGGCCATCTAAGCCACGTTTTCTGAGGGTCGTGGCCTTCTAAGCCACGTTTCACCGAGGTACGAGGTCTCTAGGTTCCCACTTTTCCTAGATACCTATAGGGGCTACCCATGGCGCTCATTTGTGACATGCTACTAGCGGTGTAACTTTCTTTTCAGTTGTTTCACACTTACTGTCTCATTGTGAAAAACCCTATTTCAAACTAAACTGTTTTTCTTACAATTTCGAAAGGTGAATGCACTCTTGGAATCGATTTTGAAAAATATCTTGGAATAGAAATGATTTTCATAAAAATTTAAACTTGTGATTTGGATTTGAAAAGAAAAGAAAAAAGCATTATTTTATTATTTCTTATTTTCAAACTAGCATAATTGGATTTCTTTTTAAAGGTAAGGGCATAAGGCGTGGTTATTCCTTGGCTTTCCTACTGAGCATCACGGTGCT
The DNA here is from genome assembly GCA_963277665.1 of Viscum album. Lineage (NCBI taxonomy): Eukaryota > Viridiplantae > Streptophyta > Magnoliopsida > Santalales > Viscaceae > Viscum > Viscum album. Next base: position 1,631,393,304 of record OY728159.1, read on the forward strand.
CACGCCTACTTTCATTTTCAGTTTCAGGTTATAGACTTGGATCGCTCTTCGAGCGAACATGCTTATAAGTTTGGTGGTGACCCATGAGGTCACTTGGAGGTATGCCTAGTTGCCTATATTTATTTTATTTTCCGCTGTTAGTGTTTAATTGTTTTGTTCTGGTTGTTTTTGTTTTTATGTCTTTTATTTTCTGGGATAAATCGTTCCCAACTGCATGTTTGATGCCCGGCACTAGTTGCCAGCCCGTGGGGATCGGGAACGCCCTTCGGGCCATGTCGCGGACCGGGTCGGGCGCCGGGTCGGATGACGCACCGTCCTGGTTCGTGACAAGGACCATACTCATGGTTGATGTACCATTTGGAATTCAAGTCAATGAATCTAGTGGAATTATATATGTCTTCTTAAGGTGTTATAGGTTGAAAATTCAAGGATTCAACATGGAATGAAACACCTTTAAAAAATTGATAATGACCTATATTGAAAACCTTATATACAAGGTAATTAATTACAAGTCCAAGAATCTATTTTGTTTAATAATTTATTTAGTAGAGATAACTAATCATAAATCCATGTAAGATAATTGTGAAATTTCAAATTTTATTTATTTAATTTTGACATTAAACATGTAAGTGGGAATCCAAAACAACACTAAGGTGTGGTTTGGTTCTGTAAAATCTAAACAAGTGTTCTTCTAAATCAGTCCCCACAAATGGTTTGTCACAGGGCCTAAATCGCACCTCAGAGTGTGCCAAAATTATATAGACATGTAGCGAGTGACTAGGGTGTGTGAAAGGGATAAATATATGATATCATATAATAGTAAACAATAGATGAAATAAATATATATCATCTAAAGTAGTTTATAATAATTGTGCGGTAGTAATCATTAAATTTAAATTGAAGTGTGTTGAAATAATAAATGGGTTGGAACCTTGTCAAACATTCAACATTGATCACCCTATGGGATGATCATTTATACAACAACAGATAAATGACAATGAAATAAATTTATATGCATATACTACATACTTTTATCCATGCCACATACTTGATATTCACATAAAAATTTGAACCATCTTTCTGGATTAGTCCTAGTCCTCAACATGAATTGTCTTTATAACCATAAGAAACCCATCTTAGGTTCCCCTAGTACAATGGCTGCTCAAATAGGGCATGGGTATAAAAAAATATAGGGAACTACCAATGAGGACTCATACATAGCCAGTTATGTTATTTATAAGTAAATTTGATAGACTCATACGTATAATAATAAAATTATTATTAATAATTAATAAAAAAAACTAATGGATAAGGTAATACAAGGAATATAAACACTGTGATCTTTATTTTACATTAATATCTCATTTTTTATTTAAAATTACAGATAATAAAACAAAAAATATTTATATGTATTTTGTATTTTCTAATTAGGTACATAGAATAACATCATGAACATGGGATACAATTATATTTTTAAATACATCGTTTAAATGCATCTAAAATTCTATGGCTTTTTAAAATTCCACAGGATAATTTGGGAAAAAACATAAGATATAGGTGGGAAATATAGCCCAGTAAGGTAATAAGATAGTCATTACATGAAGAAAATACTAAAGGTTAGAAAATTGGAAAATCAACGATTATTAAAAGGAACATGAATAAATGAACATGATATATCATGACAATCATAACATAGGAAATGTGTCAACAACATAAATCACTGCTTCATGAACATAGGTCAAGGATAAATTTTCCAAGACCTCATGGTGGATAATTTACAATAACGGAATTTGGTTCACTCTCAATCCCAACATGACGTATCATAATATTAATCATTACCCAATGTATTGGAGTGATATATAATTCTGGGCGCACCAGTCACATTTTTTTAATCTCATTTTTAAGTGTGCCACATAGATCATAAATCATGGATTCAGTCATCAGCATAATGAATTCCAAGATAAAGGAATATGGTATAAATATTTGTAATTCCCTAATAAAAATTATATGTTCATAATGGTGAAAACCCATTATAAGAAATGGGTACGGTATTCACTACACAATTGGATGGGAATGAAAAATAAATGTGAAATTTCTCTAGCATAAAAGCATCACATAATAAATATTAAAATGAATTGATGAGAGATAATCCAGTCTCTATTATATTAGAAATAAATTATTAATTTATAAGGACATGGAAAATTATATCCCAACAGTGTAAATTAGAAATAAAATGCATAAGGTAATGATGAAACTTGAATAAATAAGAGAATTATATCAACATATTTTCTTGGTAACGACAGTACATAATGTATTCTGGGAGGCATGAATAGAGTGAAAGGGGGATCTCAAAATTTATATATTATATGGAATATAAGAGGAATATGGACGAAAATATCCCAACTTAATAAAATGGAATTTAAGACAAAACATAAAAGATGTTTTAGAATGGAAATTTTATGAGATAAATCCCTCACAAAATTTCAACATAGTAACAAGTGTATATAAAAGATAATGGAATAATTAATGAGAGTTAAAGGAAAATATAATTTTTGATAAATAAAATATAAATTAAGGGAAATATGTATGAACTGATCCCAACAAATGAAAAATAAAATTTAGATAAATAGTATAATAGAATTGCATGATTAAAAGAGGAGAGTGGAAGATCTTTTGCATGAGTGTGTAACTCTAACAGCTTGGGAGGGGATTATCGAGAGCATTGGGGAACCTTGGTATAAATATAGGGAGTTAATGAAAGAGTGTGGATATTTTTAAAGGATTATAAGTGAAGATTAATGGGAGAATTGGTGGATTTATTAAGGAAAAATTATTGGAGATTCATTATTTTTTAGTTTATGGAGACTAAAATATATCAAATTCTAGTAACCAGTATATGGTTTTTTTCATGGTTTATGCCAAATGGGAGAGGTTTCCATTATTTAATAATTAAATAGTATGAAAATAATAAAATAAGTCCCTTTATTATGTGGTGGTGAACCACACTCTTAAATAATGAATTTCAATATATTTAAATATATTATAGGTTTTGGAGGAATCATAATGTCTTTAAAAAATAAATTAAATAAATTAAAAATCACATTATTTTAATGTAAATATATGTAATTGGTTGTCGGTCAAGTTCATAATAATTTTATCACTCTTGTTTGGTTATTGTGATTCCAAAATAAACAAAGAATATTTATACAATTTTTAATTTTTAAATAAAAAATCGACTGTCTCATAAAATTATGAAGATTGAACTTTGGAAAATTTCAATTTTTCATTCTATAAATTATATTCAATTGATGAAAACATTTTTTAAATATTATAATGTTCATTTTTTAAAAACCTACATCTATTTAAAAATTATGTGTTTTTAACAAATAGCATTTTATCAAACCCATATAAAAATTTCATTTGACTCTATAATAATTATATGAAAATTTATATTTAATAAATAAAATTAATAATAATATTTTATTAAAATATTATTTACTTCAATAATCCATTAATTCATAAACTCATTAATTGAATTTGATTATTAACACAAAATACAATTTGTGCTTTATTTTATTGAAATTAAAATCATTTATAAAGTAAAAATTATTTAATGAAAATATATATATTATTATATAAAACACAGTTTCAATTTTAATACTTCAAGGGTCCTTATATATTTACATTTAAAACATTTCAACACTTTCTTTGAGTAATGTGTGAAATGGTAGGACTTTCATGGGATGATTCAACAAACATGGTATGTGACATGATCTGGATGAGCTTGAACTTCTCCCACAAATAGTTTCAAATAAGCTTAAGATGTGGGAACGTAGATTGATCTTAGTTAAAGAAAAATAACAATGATTCTATCTCCCTCAGAAGCTCTGAAAAGTGGGCTTTACCGGGTACGATCCAACTGGTTGAGTCCATTAATTCCTATTTCTATGTCATTATGATTTAATAAACCCTATATTTATACTAATCATGTGATCAATGTTCAATGATTATATAATAAATGAAAAATGTGCATAATAGACTTTTAAATCCCATAGAATATAATAAAACAACATGTTAAATATTTTACTATATACATATTACAAAACAAGAAATTTAAACAAAAAGGGGAATTTTAATTATAACAGTTTGGATCATTACAAGACATGCTCAAAGAAAGTGATCAAACATGATGAGACACAATTAAAATAAGGTCCCATCATGTATAAATTTAAATTTTTGGATACATAGTTTCCCATATATATATATATATATATATATATATTTAAGAAGACATGTAACATGAATAAAACCATATCTTATCCTTTGGAATGTAATCCTAATCATCTATACATAATGTAAATAAATAATTGGAATTGATTTCATACAACTCAAGATTTGAATATTTAGGTCAATTATTGTGTATATATCTCGATCGACACTACCTAAATCTTCCGAATCCAAAATTTATCTGACAATTTTATATCACCAGTGGGGGATATAATTACTAGTACTGTGATAAAGTATACTCGCATCAAATAAATAAGATGAAGGTGTCCAAATTTTCAAATGTAAATCCTAAAAATATAGTATAGAGTTAATGTATTCCCACTCTTTCCATGCCTATTCTAGTCTGGTGTATGAATCCATGGTCTTGTCCTATAAAAAACATTACATAGAATCATAGATAATCACTAAATTGGATTACCCTTAAGCGATCTATGGGTAATACACCATAGATCAAAGATAACACTTGGAATTGATTTAGTAAATGGGTCATTAGCTTACTCCTAGATAAGTATGGAGAGAAAATATAATTTCATTCCACCTTAATACTAGTGAACATCGTAGACACAAATCCCTTAGACTGTGTCATTCACTAGGGATCTCACCAACATCCTGGAGATTAGTGGAAATGTACCCACCTAGAATCCATTGGAATCTCATAGGTGCTAGTGATCTATCCATCCTTAGTGAGATACAATATAGGAGTGGTTCTAAGACACACATAGTGAGATATCACTATAATCCCCATACAGGGAGTCATCCTATTGAAATTGAGAATTCCAGAAACAATTTGATTGTTATTCAATTAATATGTATCTTAATCTAGATCCTTTTAGTAGGATTGGGTATCATGATAAATCATTAATTAATATAAATATATCATCTGATGGTTCTTAGGACATATATCCAGGTACCCCAATAATTTGAAAATAAGATAAAATAGATTTCATTTTAGGTCCCAAGAAGCATGTATGGTAAACAATGATATAATATATAATAAAAAATCATAGAGTCCAGATCCATTGAAGCTCATCTAGAAACCCGAATCAAATAAGAATGTTTAATAGCGAGATCATATAAAGTAAATCTATGAATCCAAATAAAATAACAATATAACATAGAGGCTCATCAACCAAAATATATGAATAAGCACTATAAATCAATGATACATCAACAATGTCATATTAAATGAATTAATGTAAGTGTAAGGGTGGTTGTACCCCATTAAAGAACTAGTATTTCTAAATCCCAATGGGATTTCAATTTTGGTATGGTTTATATGGATACAAACATTACCATTTCAAACCAATACCATGTAATGATAGCATAGGGTCTGTAAATTTTTTGGGAACACACTCACTCCACTAGGTCCATACTCAAAAGAGGCATCCTATATGGAATCCTCATGATAAATTATAATAAGAGCATCATGATGAGGATCCACTATGTCACTACATAAGTGTTGGAATACAACTTAATATCCTCAAAATGATTAGTCGTGTGGAGGAATTATACATGTACATCCTAGGTCAAAAACAAGGAGAAAGAATACCACAGGGGACCTTAACTTTAGTGATAAATCCATGAATGAAGCTAGAGTATAAAAGAGGTTAGTGACCCCTATCTCCCATATATTTAATTAAATGATTATATAATTTAACATAACAACTCATTGAGGGTAAATACAAATTTGTGATGTATTCCTTTGTGGAAATACTATGCATACACATATTATATAATCTTGAATAAATACTTAAGGGATTGTACAATAGACAGCCTACCATTAAAAATATTTATGAATTTAATTTCCAAATTCTAGTAGCTTCTACCAAAGCCTTCCATAGATCAATCGATTCATGATGGGTCATGTATCATAGAAAACCTATCATACAATTTTAATTAAAATAAATAAATTAATTTATTAAACCCCGATGATATTTTTAAAGAATAATTTTATTTAAAATAGACATAACACTACAATTCATACATGTGGGTCTCATTAAACCAGAATGTATCTCTAGTTCTTGATAAAATATGATAACAAATCCCCATCCTCAATTTTCTTAGAATCTCCTGTAAATTGATTTAAAAATCTAGAATTCAATTGTAATTGAAGTTTAAAAGTCTTCAAAATTACCTATGGAGTCAGACATTGAAGAAATGATACGAGGAGAAGTGCAGATGAAATATCTGGTCATTATATTCTAAGTAATAATGAATTATTAATCGTTGGTATTCGATTACACCATGCTAAAATGGAATAAATATCAAAACCCCTAATGATATTATCCTAGGTTTGAGGATGGAGGACAAAAATACATGTGTGGCTAAAGGAGTCAAAGGATTTCCTCAATGTTTCCAAAGCACAATATAGCATTTAACTCTAAAAATGAATAAGGGAAAACTGCCATTGTGGAATTGATGATAAGGGTTATGATTGTGGGAGAAATTGTTTGAATAATGGAAGGTAAAACATTTTAATTGTCCGAAAGAAAAAATGTTAATTTTCCCCTCTTTAATGAGATAGAAGGTATAAATTCATTGTTTATCGAACTATTTGACATCTGTGTGGTTAGAACTATCATGGAACCTCCACCTTTCATTATTAATGTTCTCTATTTTGTTGTCCCAATGAAAACAATGCACTTCTATTATATAGGGTATAATTTCACTTGCGTGATTGGATGACATAATTAGTCAAATCATGCATGATGTCCGAAGCAAATTGCTGAACCCTTTATAGTTACCTCTCTCCAACTACACGATTTATCAACATATGAACATATTAAAAAATTTGAACATGGTAAGGCTTCATGGTTATCACTAACCATTCATCAACCATGCACTGGGAGATACAAATTTCATAAACATCAGTCTTGGGCCTCGAACTGATAATATTCTTCTGAAACCTCTACGCTACAATCCAATCCTCAATCCATGTCTAAAAATATTTACATGAATTTGAAAATTTGAAATCCCATTCCAAATATGTGATAACCATGTCTCTCATATAGTGAAATAAAATAAAAAATTTATCTTAAATTTACAATATAAAAAAATATGAGATCTTATAGCTTTCGCATTATAAAATTTCTCATCCTCAATAATTCATTATGGGCATAAAAAAAAAACCCATCCTACTTTGATTGTAAATAATTTTTTGGAATGGATGTGTTTCATTTGAAAATTATCATCATTCTCCATGAACTACATTAATCATAATGTTCTTTACCACAAAAAGTAAGCAAATTTCAAAAAACCATAGTCAAACACTATGATAAAGATTATCCCAGCCTGTCTGACACAACATATAATCACATCATCTTCACTTCCATTAAGAAAAATATTTTTATCCCAGATATAGGTTCTTTCATTCACATCTAATTCCATGCCATGATACATCCACTATTGGGACTTCCTAAAATTAAATTTCACTAGTGTCATAATGATTATTTTTGAATTTTTCTTTATATGCTATAGCAATTGAATAATTGGGTCACTACTCATGGAACTCGATTTAACTGATTTGAAAATTCCACTCGATCATGACCATCCTAGTTATGCTAGCTTCTCCTTGAAAATATATAGTGAACCTCTAGTATACACCCATTGAATCAAAAGCGTGTTCTTGATATAATTTCACTCTAATCACTTTCAACAACCCAATATAAATCATGTTGAAAAATATTCATATGACTATTCTTGAAAAAACTATCTTCAACAGTTACATGTCACCAGAAACCTATCTGATGCCATTTTCATTGGGTATTACAGTTTTTTTGGACAATATCACTAAAGTTTTTACCAACATCTAGTGAAACATAATAGAAGAAAAATAACAAAAATAATATTATCGATGTGTTATAACATAATATAGAAAATAATTTTCAATCCATAACCAACAACTATTCTAAATCTATATCGTTATTAATTCCCACACTCAGAATGAAACTAAGTCCTATTAAAAATTGAACATTCAACTTAATGGGAAAACCGACTATAAATTGATCCATTTAAATGGATGAATAATATTTCCAAATTGACCATAAAATGAATGGTATCAAGAACCCATGAACGTTGTCTGATGAGGGTTCCCCCCCATCAACCAATGACTCCTTCCTACCATAGCATCATCCATTCCATATCATTAATGAAAATAGAACTCCTTTAACTCATCTTATTCCTTGTACCTCCTTTAAATAGAAACAATATTGATTTAGAAACCAATAATAATGGGAATTAACACAAATATTTACCATGAGGCATTCTCACTTATAGGGAATAGTTTCCAGTATGCCTGTCAAAATTCAAAACAAAGTGAGTGTCACCACACCCCAACATCCAATGGTGTACTATGCACTATCTGGATTATTTTTAAAACAATCCTCTTACATAAATAAAATTAGTATTTCATCCACACCTAAAATATCTATAGTTATATCAGCATGTAGTGCATGCTAGCTCAATGTACTCTAGAAGATCACGATATATTTGGAATGATCTCCTCTATCAACGAGTTCAGTAATATCCCATCAATTAAATTGTATTACTCCTCTGAACCTTGCTTATATTTAAATAGGTTGTTCCCATATTTTACCAATTTTAGACATCTCATATCTTGAAAATATATGTATAGTTTTAACTATGGGTAAACCATATCGTGGAACTCGATCCATTATCATCGTTTCCTCTACCAAGGTGGGATAATTCTCATTTCTTTAAAAATATTCAGAAACCATGCTCGTATTATTTCACTGAAACCATTGATACTCAGATCACACCCAACCACATATCGACTTACATTTTTTCATGGAACTGTGTTTAACAAATATGTAACATTATGTCCAATGAAGTGGGATTACAATTCCTTACAACATGATCATCAATAATCAAATCACACTCCCATGATACTTTCATCACAAGTCTATGATGACTGTGAATGATGGGATGATACTATCAGTAAACCAGATACATCCTTAAAAGTACCCTTAAAAATCGATCGTATCTCATATTGAATGAATATTTCCACAACAACCTATAACAATACATCATTTTTTAGGATTAATAAATAATGTTATACCAATAGTCAATAGGGAATTGCCCCAAAATTATCATTTCCATCGATGAATGTGTGGAAAGGATAACACCCTTGGTGATTCCAAAGACACCAAAGGACTCAACGTTCCTACATCTCTAAACCTGACAAGTTATCGTGAAATGTTCCCGGAATGAGGGTGAAGTAAAAAATATTTCTTAGAAGGAATCTATAATCTTCTTCAAACATCTCACATAGTATTCTGTGATCAAAATAAAACATCATCATTCAAGGCTCAATATTAAAAATAATCGACCTAGCAGGGCCCATATCCTCTCCAAGCATCATAGGAATGTAATGTTCCCAAGCGGTTAAAAAAACACCAAAAGGAATGATTTAATGACACTGATAAGGCATTATTATATGGTAATACCTTGTTAGTGTTCAATATACTGAAATTTTTTTGGTACCTACAGATATTATACATAGTGAGCCACCTAGATTACCATAACTGAAAGATATTCTCACAATGATTATACAAGAAAAGAATAAGCGTCTGATATCAACATAGATGTTTAAAAAATACACATTGAACATCATTTCAATGATGTATATCATACCCCACATATAATTCAGTTTACTATAATTCCATTAAAATATATATAAGAAAACATCATATATGTTGTTACAAACACATTAACTAACTGATCCGATGTAAAAATACACAATTATTGGTCATGGATAAGGGAACCATGTTCTATATCAACATACTTGGGTAACTACACCTACCTATAAGAAGACCGAGTCAACAACTTGATCATCAAATGTTTCACTATAGATACACAAATCCTTCTCTTGTAAGGATAATTATATACAAGATGGTCCAATTGAGTAGAATGGCACCATGATCTTATACTGGAAACAAATTTAGTGTGTTGGATACACACTAAAAAATTGACCAATGTTTTCAATAAAATCAAACACGAGATGGCCTAAAACATGTGAATCCATGGCATTAAATATGATTTATGAGAAACCAATTTCCTTTTCCATCCAAAAGTCAAAATTAATCATTGTTCTATTACCAATGGGTCAAAATATAGAAATATAACATAAATCATAACAACAGAAAGACTTGTTTTTCTCAAAATTAAATTTACATAAAACTACAGCATCACAAACTAGAATCGAAATTAATTATCCATAAAATCTTAGTCTCCTTACTTGAATAACTGTTCTGGGTGCCGTATCTATATATTTATTATAGGATTCAATACATTCTAAAAACCCTAATCTATCATATCCAAAATACTATGTGAAGAAAAAATTAATCCCTTTGATTACTAAATTTATAATCATGTCTTGGGTGAGATTAAGTTAGTTCCCCAAACAAGTTCTCTACTAGGCATCAAGCACACACCCAAATACCCTAGAGGCTATAAACTAGTAGTGAGAGACTATGTTTTATCTATAGAGAGAATATTCAATCACATCAAAGTAAAAAAGTATTGGAAATAATCAAATATCAAACATAGTAGTACATTAATGGAGTGATATATCAGTAAATAAACTGAAATAAAAGCATACAGTATTAATAAAATAAATGATGTAAAGGCCCAAACAACCATATAAAACTTACGACATTGATCATACTCTAGGATAATCACATATATAGGATTAAATAAAATAAATTGGAATAATATTCTAGGGATCTACTAGATACATCGAACAATACCATATAGTCAATGATAGTAGTAGTAGTAATAATAATAATAATATTATTATTATTATTATTAACCTATATAAACAAAATGAAAGACAATATTGTACAAGACATTCTCATGGAAATTGATCAATTAGGTTGAGATAAATATCTAATATTGTGTATTTAAGTATATATAATTATATGTTTCTATATATATGCTCAAAAATAAATAAATAAATAAATATATATACATAAATATACATACACATAAGGTGAAAAATAACCTGAGTCAAAAGGATATCGATTATTTGGCCCATAATCCCAATCAATTGGACATCCTAATAATAATGTTTTGAGATGGATGTTATAAAAAAAATTTCTTTTCATTTTTACCTCCATCACTGTGTATATGATCTTGATCGATACTACCATCTTTGGCCAACACCAAAAATTTATATGATCAATCTATATAACTAATGGTGGATATATATATATATACACTATGATCATATAAACTCTCCTTGAATAATTAATATGAAGTAGTATTAGGTGTCGAATGAACATCCAAAAAATATTGAATAGAGTTTTCCATCAAATGACATTATCTTCACATAATCTAATATGATTACCAATTCCTAGGTCCAAGAACAAATTCAATATTGAAATTGAAACTCAAATAATTCCTATGGTGGATGACCCCTAGGTGGTTTATAGTAAATTAAATATAGATCTACTAAAAAACTAGGAATCTACATAAGAATTGTATCAAAATAACACTCTAATATTAATCATGGGAGAAACTATAACGGTACATCCACTTCAACCAAAAGTGCATTAATGGAATCAAAAAAAGAGATCAAATTAATCCTTAGGGAGCTTACAATCATCCAAATTCTCAAGGTAAATGTCCAAACCTATCATCATTTTGCATCCTATGGGTGATAAAGAGCTATCTATCCTAACAGAAAAATAGTATAGTGGGGTTTTGAGACATCTCATTGACCTAACTCTATATGTCAAATATGGGGAGAAATACTAGTGAAAATGGTAATTTCAGTAATAGTAGTAGAAATATTTAATCAATAAGTATCATAAGAAATATCCCAGGAGTTACATTTTGATATAATGATAATATAATGGTTTGTAGGAATAGATCATCAACCCTGTCTTAGGATGTATTCTTGGTCACCCCAATAATATGAAAATCAGATAAAAAGGCTCATAATGTTGGTCATAAGAAGCACGAATAGGATCCCAAATAATAATATATAATTTTAATTCGTAGAAGTATAATCCCTGGAATCATATCTGGGACTTTATTAAAGTTGTTTTAATAGTAATATCCCAAAGAGTAAGTCTAGTCATTCTATTAATAAAAATAGTCATAGATATAGACTCGTCGATTAAAATCCAAGAGGCGCATCTTGAATTTATTGTTTCATAAACTATAAATAATTGAATTTATACATAAAGGAGTGAGGTTGGATGAATTCCTAATGTCACCACTACTAACCAAACCCCATGGGATTAAAAGATTCGTAAGGGTTGAATAGTGACTCTAGCAACTATCACTACGAAATCTTATTCATATTATACTAGGTTTAGTAAAACATTGGGGCAACCACTGGGATACCTATGTTATTACTCATAAGAAGCATCAAACATCTGATCCTTAAGGATAACATATAGCTGTACGAATCCTACAAGGTATTATAAAAGTCAATACGTATGTCAAGGAATACCTTACGAGATCCTGACAATTAGTAACAATGTGGTTGCATTCTACATGGAATTCTCATGTTATATCCCATAAAGATACATTACATAGGGGAACCTCATCATAAGTGATAAATTGATGAATGAAGCTAGAGAGAATTTTTTGTTGGTTACCCATGGAATTCATCTATTTAATATCCAAAATAAATAATTTAATTTCACAAATTTTTGGGGGTAAATCCCAACAGGGGGTATTCCGTAATGAAAAATCCAATCGTAGACATAATATATAAACATGTCTAAATATTATAGGGATGGTATGTTAGACCAAATACTGTTAAGAGTATTTAGAAAAATATTTTCCAATGCTCAGTAGATGCTTACAAGGCCTTTCAATAAACAATTGTGTCAATTTTGGTCCCCTCTCACAAAAAACACCCATAAATATTTAAATACAAAAACATTATAATCCATTTATTTTAACCTAACGATTTAGCATAGTGAACAATTTTTTTTAATTAGGAATGTTTTCAATTGCCTTACTGGTTGATCCCATCACAATGAAATAGAGGGATAATGATCACATACATATTATTAAGAAAATACCAACCTAAATATTGACATAATCACTATACAACAACATTAGAACAAATATCAAATTGTTTTAATTTCATCATAGAAGCATTATAAATTCAATTTGGTTATTAATAGTGAAAAATTAATAAATTTATAAGAGTTGAAAATATATTGGGTAATTGTATTCAAATGTAAAATAAAAAATCTATCACAAGTATATGATTCCACTATGATCCAGTGGAAACTAGGTAAAAATCCCAAACAATAGGCTCCTATGATACATGAAGAATGAATATAATACAACTGAGGATAACAGATTTGATATCTTTCATCATGGTTTCTAATTCACCTTATATAATATGATTCTATCCAAGAAATGGGGAGAACAATCATGGATATTTTAGAAGGTGTGATACATGCATTTGGTTGAAATGTGGATGAAAAGAGTGTAAAAATACTTAAGGGTTAGAGTGAGAAAATTGTAATTCCCCACACATTAATGAGCCACAATGTTTGGATGCATAGTATTCCAATCTCTATGCCAACCAGGTAATCAGTCATAATTTTTACCACCACCTCACATTGTTATAGTTCACATTTTGATACACTATGCACAAACCAGGCACCTCAATAGTCTAAGGTACACACCACCTCGTATGGTTTCAGTGCATGGTTAGTCCTATCATACCGCAAGATTGTATCATTTTTGATGAAAATTACAGTTAACCCTCATGATCTCATTTTTTCGGTCATGTAGTTTCTAAAACCATGTGCACCTAAAACATTTACCATAAGGTTAAGCCTCATGGTTAACCCTAACCATGTTTCAATCATTATCCCTATATTCACATTCCCAAATCATCAGTTTCGAGACCCAAAACCCTATGATGATCTAGAAACATCTGATCTAAAAACCAAGACTCATTCAAATTCTATGAAATTTATTTTGACGTATTCAAACATTTGATTTATCATTTCAAATCACTGATCAAGATTTGACCCATCGAGTAATTAAAAATTGAATATCATTTAAAATATTCCAAATCATAATTAAATGGGATCATACTTTTTTTAAATAAAAAGGTGGTATGTTAAATCCAAACCAAAACTAACCCTATTAGGTGTTTAATTATACATAAAATAAGTATGACAATGGTTTTAGGGAAAACACACCCTGTTAGATGATTCAAGTTCATGATTCCACACTCAATTGGTGTTTATGGTAATTAAATACAAAATATATCAATGGTTGTGAATGATATTTAATGAAATTTGAATATAAGAGGGAACGATCTGATATTTCAATACATGGCACAATATTAGAGTTTAAAAATTAAAATAAATTCATGGAAAAGAATATAAAACAAATGCATAGGCTTTGTAGAAGAATCCTCATCCAATATCAACCTTATATTTTGGTTACAATGACTGAAAGAAAAAAACCATAAAAAATTGTAAATAGGGTCTTTATATTAAATATGGATAGACGAGTTTAATCAGAAAAAAATAATGAAAATAATTTGATCTATTTTAGCTATAATGTAGTTCAACCAACATAAAATAGTGTTAATGGGAATCAACCTTAATATGGGAGATCTAATCGTGATCCAAATAGATGAAAGTGAGTGATAACATTTAATGCTCACCCAAAAGTATGGGTAGAAGGACAAATTATAATTAAAATGATAAAAGGTAATATTGTAAATTCCATCATTTTTAATTGGGATCATTATTTTTTTTAGTATTTTAATCTATGTTCCAACCATGCATCTATATTATCAATGAGAATGACACACCACACAGTTATGTGAATAGTTAAATAATCTTTTCAAAAACTATGGGATGTGACCCTAAAATAGATTTTAATGATCACACAATTTTCATCCCCTATCACACGGTTTACCAAACCGTTATTCTCCCAAACCATGATGCATGGATTAGGTGCGCGGTTAGAAACAAAAATATTCTTATATTTTACCAGATACATCTTCTCTAGAAATAAAATATCTAAGACCTAAATTCCACTGAACCCTCCCTTCACCTTTAGAACATTCATTTGGATAAAATAAAGAGGTTTTGATAAAATTAATGGGTATATACCTTAATTTATATTTGAGATCTTATAGATTCCCCTTTATAAGATAACAGATCCCCAAGTTGCACTTCCTAGGGTGGTTGAACTGCATACAAGAATATCATTGGCCACTAAGCATATATGTTATACTCTAGTAACCATATCCCCTCATCTATATATACATTATTCAATAAAAGATGAACCATAAGAACTATCATTCAATATATAGTCTCCATGAAATTATTGATGACACCAACTGGATAATCCTCAAAATATGTATTAGACTCTGACTCAACTTCATAAATATCAATTTCATGAGACGTGTTTGTGTAATAATGATGGATCAAAAAATATGGATGAAAAATTATATAACCATATACAGTTGTTAGTGTGATATCTGATATTCTACTGACTTTACCCTCCCAATAATCTCAAATGGACCAACATATCTTTGTTTCAACTATCCTTGTGTTCAGATATATTGATGAACCAATCTATGAAAGACTAACAAGAAGACCCAAATTTGCACATAAAACTCTTGAGCTCAATAATGATGAATGAAATGTGACATTTTCATAGATGGATCCATATAAATACATATCATGATCAATTGTAAATTTTATTCTATTTACTGAATGAGATGTTGTGTAATTTATATTACATCCCATACATCTAACCATTATAGAGGTAAGTATAACAGCCTAAAATAGAGTTCCTCATAAGGAACCATTTGAATAGACACATGGAAGCTATTATTATAGTTAAAAACACATAGGGGATTGTTTATTTCAAAATATCCTAAATATTAAGAAACATATACATGAATAATTTCCTTCAGTACCTATATTTTACAATCTCATTGATCGTCAATCTATGCGTGGAATGCTACCATCAGTTGTACTTTTAAACAAAGATACTTCTACATCTGATGACGTAACCAAGAAGTGGTCAAAGAAAAAATTTATAATACAATGTTACATTGAATCTTATATACAAATATGATCTCTCAAACATATATAATCCAACGTTCATCCTCAAAAAAATGTCATCTGGATAGGAAAGAAGTGGTAGACCCTCATTAGCTTATCCAAAATCACTTATATGGGTACATATCATTATGGTGATATTGGATACCCCATCATGATATCAATAATAATGTCATAAGATATGCCTTTGGAGATGGGTATTGGATATAAAAGGACAACATGTTTCTCGAATTCTTCTTTCACCAACTAATATATTAAACAATGAGTTACAAATTGTGTAATATCCTTTTTCATCATGGGGGACCTATACTGGTGGTTTGAATAATGATAATTTTTATTAGGTACATGGTGTAGTTCCCATTTAAAAGGATGATAATCTTTCATCAGTTGCTCTTGTATGTCTGTAGGATCCCAAACATTTTATTTGATATATATCATTTTATACTTATAAACATCCCAACCAGGAAGTGGATCATCATCCAAAACAATTTCACAAAAGAGAAAACATCATCATATGACATTTTACTCATCTTCACAAAATATATAAGTCATTAATCCATAGATAAATTAAGAAAACATATGTTTTCCATGATACTATTAAACATTGAGATTCATTTTCTGAAAATAGAGCTATCAATTTCCATCAACAACACACTTTCTAAATAGCTTGAATAAGAGTCCTTAATCTCAATTATTCACCAATTTTATTTCAATTAGATGGAATTTATAAAAGATAAAATACAAAATAATGAAGATATTCAACCCATCTCCCATATCAGAGGATCAAATATTACATAGAAAAATATATCTGAGGCACTAATGGTTTTTGTATAAAATGATACTATCACCAAAAACATAGGTACCTACCATGCAAGGAATTAATATATTCTACTAACTCAAGGTCATTTCTTTGGTAATTGCTCTTTTGGTACATCAATTAATTATACATGTATGCCACTATCCAATCCCCTTAAATAATAACAACTACCATCCTAACAACATATCTACCATATTAAAATATGTGGCCTATATCTTGATAATGAAAAATAATGACCATTAAAGAGGATAACCTACTTTTCAACTACTTATAGTCCTCCTTAAAAGCTTCATTTCATGTGAAATTTACATCCATATGGGTATATCTTGTATGTTTGTTTTCATGGTCAGAAAAGTCCTTTTCAAAATTCAATTAATAATCATCTAGTCCCAAAAAGTGACATATGTAAAATATGTTCTCTGGATTATCCCAAGAAACAACTTCTCTCACCACATTTGAATCCAAATATGACCTTCATTTTTATATAATATTACTTATGATGTGAACATTGTTAATAAAAAAATTATCACATAGTGATATGGACATATATCCAATTCTCTCATAGTTTACATAGTATGATTTCATGTTACATGGAATGATTGTGTCTAGTTTGAGAGTACAATATGATATCATATAAATAAACAACCACAATTTCATCTTAGTATGTGTGGAATACTTGATTCATCACTTCCATAAAGACTATAGGTGAATTTTATAAACTGAATGAAATTAATCAATATTTATCTAGTCTATACTCAGATTAAAAAAGTTGTACATGGTATATATAATAATATGACACTGATTAAATGAAATAATTTTCTCAAAATAATCTTCATGATGATTGAAGATCCATTGAGTTAGTTGAAGTCCTCATTTCCATGACCAATATTTTCAAATTCTTAACTATAATTTCATTAAAGCATCATCCATCCATACATTTCCTTAGGTTTCAATCTATTTTGAAAAAAAATATATCTTCACCCCAATGATATTTTCAAAATCATAAAAACCTCTTGGTTTATAGGTACACCAACAACCTATTATGTTCTGGATTCTCTATAACATCCATCATATATAAAGGGATAAATATCGATTATACACCTCGAGAAATCATGATGGTGAACTCAACCTATCTCTAAAAAGTTAGACAATATTTTATTGGAAAAAACTCTATAATGTTGTCTATAACTAGAATAAGTATATCCTAAATTACTATATAATCATCAAGAAAATTTCATTCTATCTAGATACACACTATGTCCTTATCCTAATGGTCATGTCCAACTTGATTTTATTAGATATCACATCCTCTGTTTTGAACCAAGAGAACAAACTTGGGTGAGGGGAAGAACATTGATCAATGAGAAAAATAAACATGTCAAAAAAAGTACTAATGTTTAAATAACAATAATTATATCAATTCATTTCATCATGAGGTTGAAGAAGTTATTTAAGAAATAATAGATGAATATCTTATGGGGTTACTCCATGCATTGATGTACACTCTCTGATTGGATTTCCAAGGGCATGTTATAATATATCTCCCCATTAAAGTATTCAATATCAAGACCAATAATTCCCAAAAAATAATCAGATATAAATGAGAGTGTATTGAATATATACAAAACATTGTAATAATTTTGAAAATACTAAAATATAACATTGTATTATATTTGGCCGACTATTATTTTACTCAAGTGATGGTGTAACTGCATATAATTGGCCAAATCGAAGGCCCTGATCTAAGCCTAGACATCCAATGTTGCTCTTCTCTACTAGAAAATCACATACAAATTATGCCTCTCTGGACCTCAGCCACCTCATCACCCTAAATGGAAAATGGTACTCCAGTTTTTAGCATATTCATAGAGCCATAGATCCCACTATAGATCCCAGAGTTGGTGAAACCTCAATATCATTGGTCGCCAGTGGAATGTTCGTGAAAAATAAATAGATATGGCCATTCTTCCATAGGCTCATAACTCTCAATGATCCAAGCCCCATTAAGGCCCCACATGACCTTACCTTATCCTTAGATGAAATACCAATGAACTATAAGTACATAAAATCTAAATTACACTACCCTAGAAAAAAGTATCAAGGTGATCATTCCTTCTAAGGGATTAACAAATTCCCTTCCTAGCTTCTGATCCACCATTATATGTATTGTCTCCATTTCTTCGATTAAGCTAAGATGTATTGTTTTGGTTCACATTATGAAAAATAGTAGTCAATTTGAAGGTATTGATATGAGACCTCAGGGAATAATTGCATCCATCCAAAAATTCCCCCCCTAGAAAACTCATCGATGAGATGAGTGGGTGAAATGTGATATATCTTAGTAAAATTAGTTGAGTAATCCATTACAATCATATTAACCTTCTCTATATGAATAAATTTTAGGGTGAAATATTATTTCAACATATCCTAAAAATTTATTCATTGAAACTTTTATGGAATTCCCTATAGACAATACATCATTACATGTCTTCTGAGTTAGAACATCCCACCAACCATGGTATATCCACAATGAATTTTGGACTCAATATTCACTATCTTATCTATATGAGTATCAATATCTTTATGGATGCTCGTATTAACTGAATCCATTTCTTTTTTTCATGGAGATTGGCTTCCCTTTAGAATATATGTGGTTGCTATTATTGTATTTCCCTCATCAATTAAATCATAGTCTGTTCATCCTGCATGACTCCCTCTATAGATTGAACTAAACATAAGAAACCCTCTAGAAATTAAGCATCTATTACTATTATATGAAAAATATGTGGTTCAATTGTAGGTTACACATTTTTCACTACATGTAGTGAAATTCCAACCACATCATGAGTGTGGTTATCTATACATTTTTTTTTCTCAACCTGAGGTCATTGGGGGAAAATATCTTAGATTCCATGAACACACCACACAATATAATACATGGAAGTAGATAATTGAAAATTAAATTTAAATATTTTATCATGGACTCAGTATAATAGATAAACTAACCCCCCAAACCATTTCTGAATTTATGATAAAAAGTGAGATTTCATGCCATACATTAACATTTAAAGTCATATAGGGTGTGCATTCAATGTTTTAGATGAAAATAATTTTTTTTCAATTGAAAACCGCATTTAACCAAAATAAATGTTCAACATTTAGATATTAAATTTTGATTGCATGCATATAATAGTTTTGTTATAAATGGATGAATTCCCATTTTATATATAAAAAATGTGATATAAATCAATATGGAATGTTTATTTAACTACAAACATTTATTTAACATCAAATATTAGAGTTTAACAATCATATAAATGATGGTTTGGTTAAATGGATTTCCAATAGTAATTTATAATCGCATTAAAATATACATTTTAATTAGAAATCCATTATCTTTAGTAGGCTAAAAGTATTATTTTAGGTAACCAAGGTACCCCATCATTGGAGAATATTAAATTTGTTAAATAATGTTCCATCATAATGCGACATTAGAAAAAGGCATTTAGTTTGTTGAGGAAAATTTTGGTAACAAATTTTTTCCCTCTACAAAATGTAAGAAACCACATGTATGAAAAAAACACGCACACAATAACATACAATAAATAATAGGAGTAAATATTTATTGTAAAGAATATGAATGAAATATAAATAACTATATTCCTCAGAAAACACATGACCAAATTCTTTCTTTCCTTACAAGATAAATGTTAGAAATCCATAAAAAACAAAATCATAAAAAATATGTGTCACCCAAAAGTGGAAATACTACAATAATTACTAGAGAAATAAAGGAAAATAAGTCACAGACAACCATAATTGAATTTTACCAATATTTCTATTAGATATAACCAAGAATAAATTATTATCATGTTCTAAAACAACATAGTAACCTATCTAAGAACTCAATAAAGTAATACAATAAAAAACCTTTGATAGATCTTTGTGATGTCCCAATCCCAGTTTAAAGACATGTGACTAGATTAGAGGGATATAAGGGCTGAAGCACACCTTCCCAAATGTTGAAGGATTTGGACAAGAAACTATGGTGTATAGTGTTATGGTGGTGTGTCTATACCACCATGTATTAGTGTAAAATATAGTGGATAAATAATGAAAATACATATTCTATCTAAATTATAGTAGGTTAATAATAAAATAGTAATCAATATCATGTACAAATGATTTCATGAAAATAATAAATATTATGTCAGAATAACATAGTAAAATAATAAAAACAGTAATTTTATAAAGAAACAAAACAAATAACGAAAAATATATTCTCCATGAGTATCCAATGAACTAGATTAGTCATGTTCTCCAATTATATCACCATTGAAATTGATCGAACAACTATAGTAGAGTGCTTCCCTTTTTTCCTTCCTATATCCATGAAATTTCCAATGGTTCCAAGTAGAAACCTTAACATGGTGTGAGTAAAACAAAGTAGACCAGCACCAATGGTGCCAAATGAAAATACTATTTTTTTATTTAAAATTACAATAGTTTAATGTATTAATTTAATTAATGTAGAAATTTATTGAAATAATGCCATTCTCAGGATCCACATGAGAAACCAGACCCACCACACCAACTTTGGAAAAATGAAAAAGTCTCAGATCATGTAACATATAGGTAGTGAATGGTCCAATTGAAAAAAATATGAGGTATGATAAAATATTTCACGATATGTGATTTATGGATCATTTCAATGAATTTCCATAAGATAAACCCATTTATAATCCACTCAACACCCATGCAATAGTTGATATTCAAATGTCAATGAAATTTACAATGATCAACCCATCATGTTATCTATTTTATTTTTAATTTAATACAAGTGATGAACACAAGAAATTTAAACCTAAGAGCCTATGACAGTATTGAGGAAAATATTCCATACATTTGAGGAATGTCAGAATTGTGATTCAAGGGGTTAACCTAAGGTGTTCCTTGTTCATGGAAATAATTATGAACATGGGAGACCATCACAAATGGTCTATATATTTTGAGGAGACAATTGAATATGTGACATCATGTAATGACATTAATCAATGTAAGTAAATGATTTAAACTAATTTTTGTGTAAAATAAGAAATTCACACCAATGAATCAAGTGGAATCTAACAAAATCACTCAATGAATACCTGTATTGAAATCCAAAGATTTATCAAGGAATGAATCACATTTTATTATGTGATTATTATCTACTGAAAAATAACCCAACCATATAAGGTAATTAATCATAGAGATAATTATCCATTTTTTAGTAATTTAATTAGTAAAGACAAATATTAAAAATTATAATTATGATTATAATTAAATTTAACAAATTAATTAATTCAATTTGAACATTTTAGTTTTATATAGAGGAGAATACAAACCCTAAGGGATTGATTTATTATATGTGATAAGTGTTTTACAAAATTACATAGCAAAAAATCTTATGTGGTGTATTTGTTATATTTAAAAAAGGATAACATAAAATTTAGGCCAAAATTCATTCTAAGGGGTTGTTTGGGTTTAGTTTCATGACCTCCAAATGTGTTTTTGGGTTTCTAAGATCATATAGGCTGAGTAATAGGAGAAAATTAATATAATATAAATTTTAGGGTAAATTCTAGTATAGTTTAGTGTTTGGAACAATTGTGCATTTTATAAACAATTTTACCTTTATGGAAACACAAATACACCTCCAACATAGGAAAAATAGAATAATAATCATTTAATATCATCCATATATTTATTTTGAATAAGATAAATATGAAAACAATAAAAAATCCATTAAAATATGGTATTTATGTTAAATATGGATAATAGGGGTTTGAAATAAAGTGGTTGTCCGGAATGACTATGTTGGAGTGTTATCTTTACATAGGGTGTCCCAACATGATGAATTACAACGGAAATGAAGGTATGATGTTGAATAATTAATCATGATCCAAGGAGTTGAGAGGGAGATCCAATTTTATATGAAACAATGAAATGTTGGGGAGAAGGTAACATGAAGTTCTAAATGAAAAAGTTAGATTTTAAATTCATGAAATTTTTACTGGGCACAGGGTTTCACCACATGGTTATGTAAAGTTCACACCAACCATGTGTCCTAACCATTTAGGGGAACCTAACCTTACATGTTAATGTACAATATAATTTTGTTATATTTTAAAGATGAACATCATATTAGATATAGTATATTAATAAAAAAAATATTATAAGAGAATGTAACAAACTAAGAATTTACAATACTTTTCTTTTTAAAATAAATTGAATAACTTTGATCGATTGTGATTCTTGGAACACTAGGTCTAAATGAAACACAATATTTAATTAAATTATTATTCATTAAACATGTAATTTGTTACATAGTCGTATTTTTGGTGGGTATGAATACAACTAAAAAATGAAAATAATATTGATTGAACATGTTTGAAATAAATAAAGTATTTATCAATTGATTATAAATAAAATAAGAATAATTTGAATTAAAATTATATATTTTTTGAAAAACAATATCTTCATTAAAAGGATTTGTAATTGTTTTTGGTTCATGTAAATTAAAATATATTTTTTCCAATTTTAAAGAATAAAATTTGAAATAATTTTTTTTGAAATTAGAATAAAAAAATATAAATAGGTTGATGTTTTATGATATTATAAAAAATATTGACATTTCATGAATCGTGAAAATTTGAATTTTTAAATTAGTTATTTCATTCCAATAAATTTTGAAATTTTGATAGAACAATATTAATTGAAATTTATTTAAAATGAAATATATATTATGTATTTTTATTTAATAAAATTTAATATTTTTTTAGTAAATTCTATTAAATATTTGTGTATATGTTTATTTTTTGGAATAAAAAAATTTAAAAAAAATGTTCAAATGATCACAATGTTTCCCCATATTAATTATTAAAAATACACCATAATGAAGAATTTTTAAAATCATAAACATTTAATATAAATTAATTTTTTTTAAATTTTTATAATGATTATTTCCATTTGTACAGTTAATGTAAGATCTTCATTTTGATGAAAAATAATTTAATGAAAACAACTTTTCATCATATCTATATAACAAATTTTATATAAAAATTTTGAAATTCAATAAATTAAAAATGAAAAATGTTATTCCGTATTTACAATAATAATAACTAATAATATCTAATATGCTCAACTTATTATTTTCTATAATGTATTATAAAATATATAAAAAATAATTATGATAGTAAAGGTACAAATGAGCTTAATGGTGGTTAATCATAGATGATATGATTTGGGAATGACAAAAAACATGTCCAAAACATATTATTGGGGAATATTGTAACCTTATAACATCTAAAGGTAAATATTTTCCTATTTTTATTCTTATTAAAATAAAAAAACATGTGTACCACTTTATCATTTCAAAAAGTCCATGTTTTTCCTCTCCCACACATATAAAAAGCGACACACTCTACACAAATAATAAAACATGAAAAAGAATAGGGTTCTTCCAATTAGTACCCTAATTTCATTGTTAAATCCTTAATATCGTCCTATATCCCTTAGTTTTATTATGAATTTGTCCAATGAAGTGTTTAGGTAAAAACTAAAAGAGGCTCTCCGATAAAGACGCAAAATTCAAAAACATTTATATTTGATTCCATTCCTCCTACACCTCATTTTAATTAGCCTCATATATGATAATTTAAGAAAACAATCCTATATTTTTTTTATGTTTTTAGGTTTACATAATTAGGCAAATACCTTTCTACATCCGTCAAATGAGAAATCAAACCATCGAGCATGTGTACAAAAAACTATAGCCTTGTAAACCAATGTATTAAATTTTCCCTTGTGACATTTCATGGATGGATATAATGAATTATTTATAATATTTTTATGATATTTATGAGAATATTATAAATATAAAATTATTATATCGAATAAAATTATTTACATACCTTTCCATTTTGAGATATGATAACTTTTCTCATGTATACGGAAAATGACTGCCTCCCAAATTGATGTGATTAATTTTTCACTTACTCATTTAATATAAGGTAGTAAAGATAATGTTAGTGAATATATATCATATTTATGACCTATATATACCAATGAAAATATAATATCACATCTAAATTCCTACCTTCCAATCCATTTTAAAATAAAATATTCACTCATGTGTATGCGTGGACAACTTCCTCTATATTGTAATGATTTTTTTTCATTTTATTTTAACATGGATGATAATAAGGATGGAATTTGTAACGCCCCGACCCCAGCTACCCAGAGTCGGTGCATTAATTACATAACATTGGCATGATCACAAGAAAGATCAAATCTCGAAAGACCGATTGGTTTAGTAGCCTTGGAAACACTAGATATATTCATAAGTTTTACATTACATCATAAAATGAAAAACTCATACAACAACATAATGTTTCCACAATCCACACTATTAACCCCTCATAAAATCCCTGCAGGTCATTCATAACTTACTTCTTCACATCCTGGGAAAAATAAAACATAAAAAAAGGGGTGAGCTCAAATGCCCAGTAAGGATAACAATAAAGTGGAAACTTTCATAAATAAGAATAAACATTTAAGGCAATGTATAACAAAAACAAAAGCCTTTTAAAATTGAACTTCAACATAGTATGGCAAAAGTAAAATGAAATAATTCCATTTACTTGTTCACATGGATATTCTACTAATCGAATAATCACATGCAATATCAATAACCACTTTCATAATGTTGGAATGCATAATGCCAGACTATCATAACCACATAGCCAAGGCCTCGTGCCAAGACTACAAATAAGATTTTGTCAAGGCCTTGTGCCAAGACACTAGTTTGTCTCATGAGACCTACCGATGCATCGAGGAGCTATAGCGGGCTCCACCCGTCACTTATTAAGTCCAATGCATTCCCATATGAAAAGGTTTAAACATAACATAAACATTCGTATTAAAACTAGCATACGAAATGTCAATAATTTCACCATAAACTATGAATGGTATAAAAATAGCACATCCACAGTCAAACATATCACAAAACCTTCAATACAATATAGAAGTTTTGTATCATAATAAATCAACTTCAAATAATCTTAAAATCCATCAAAGGATGTTGACATAGATGAAATCAAAATTCTTTTTAAAGAAGTGTCTCCTTTTATTTTGAAATCATTTAAGATCCATATAAAATAAAACATTTTCTTTGAAAATATTCTTATAAGCTTGTATGGAAAGCTTCGACGATTTTATAACGGCGGAAAATAACCGCACCCGCCGTATAAGTTAAAAAAACATTCTTACCTCAATTCTGTCGAAAAGGTTAAAAAGGACCTTGTTTTGAAAACGACGGAAAGATTCCTTTATAAACCTCTAATAAAAAGTCAAACAAGGGTATAAATGACTTTAACCCATATTCTTGTAAATAGTAAAAATGTTTTGAAATACATTTTTAAGAAACATGGATGTGGATGATAAAGAGATCCCAGTAGATTATTACGTATAAACAACCTCAAATAATGAAGAGATTGTGAAATAACCCTTACCTTGTACTTTTCCTTGGTTGGGGTAGGTTAACCTCCTGTATAATGGTGAAATAATTGTTATTAAATTATACAAGAATCATATATATTAATATGATATCATATATGATCTTTTAACATTGATTTATTAATAATATCTTAGAATTATCATCGTTTCGGGTGTTAACTTACTCATTTTCTTTTATATGTTTTGTTACATAAGCCATGTTTGTTGTATCTTATTCATATCCAGAATGATATCAAGTCCTTAAACATCATTTTTAAATCATAAAATGATAATTATACTTGAATGGATACGATGGAGAATGAATCTCATCGCGTTCGTGGAGACGGTAGTCCGTACGTACGCACGAGCGACAATATCATTCTTTTGATATTAAAATAATATATAAATGAATGGTATATCATATATAAAGAATCATTAACATGTTATATTTATTATTTACATGAGTTACACATCATTATTATACCCATCCAAATAATATTATATTGAATAACAATTACACCACGACGTGGAGACGGTAAGCCGTACGTACGCACGTATGGTGACATGTTATTCAAAGGGTGGATAGAATACTGAATATGGTTGTACCATACTTATAATAACATCACAGTATATGTGAGATACTGGAGTTATTATTTTATAATGGTAAGAACAAAGGAAGAAGAAGTGGAAGAAGAAATGAACTTAGAAAAGGGTGGTGAAATCATTACCTCTTCTTCGGGTTCTTCCTTTTGATTTGATCAAAAGGGCTACTTAGGTTGGCTTTATGATCAAACTAAGGCCTCTAGGTTGTAGTGAGGGATGTTGGGAGATTATTTGGGCAGAGTTTGGCCGAACCAAAAGGCTTTGAAGGTGTGAAGAAATGAGAAGGAGGAGTGCCCTTTTATAAGAGGGGTGAGGGGCACCTTTGGAAAAGCTAGAAATATTAATTTATAATAAATTCATATTCGGTTTCTAATGGCTCCAAAACTTATTATTCAAAGGTTAAGGTGGGGATAGGTCGAAAACCACTCAACCAATAGAATTTAGACAGGTTTGGGTACTTATATTAACCTTATCTTTAAGTATTAACTCTAAGTTAAATAGTTTCACTTTTAAAATGTCTCTTTGTATTTTTATATAATATTGTTACAAAACAAACTATATACATCCAAGAGACCCCCAAGTGGTCCATTAATGATTAACCTATCATAATATAAGTCTCTTGGCCGAACCTTAGATTTTTAGGAATTTAATATCAATTAATAATATAATATTTGTTTTAAGAACTCTTTTATGTCAATTTTGACACTATTCAATAGTTGATTTTTGTGAAACTCATAACAGATTGATTAATTCGAAAAAAGTCCATTAACTCAATCCTAATATATCATATTAGCCTAGAAAATTAGTTTAATTCATTAAAAGTTTCATATTATATTTATTTGGGTATTTATAATATCAATTATTTTAATTTTTCACTATTATTGTAATTACTACATCATCATTGTGTCATAAATAAAATAAATTATTTAATGTCTAAAAATTATAAATAAAATATCATTATGTAGGAACTCTTTTTAGCTTTCTAATGAATATTTATAATCTAAAATCCAACATATATAACCCTAGGTAAAAATTGTTGTTCTAAAAGATATATGGTTGTGTCATTTTTGTATTCATTTTAACTAAATTAAAATAAAGTGTCATTATCACTTACAAGTGGATCCATGGGGTCCCAAAATTGACACAAAGATGTCCATGGTCGACCATCTATCAACCAATAGGGTTAAGACACGTTTTTAGGGTAATTTAGTATTATTATAATATTATTTTTTAACCCTTATTTACCGGATTTACCCTTAACCATGGTAAATAAAATATTTACCGCAGTAATTATTCAAAATGTCTAAAAATAAAAGTTACCTATTTACACAATTTGAACATCCTGATTCCAAATATGGAATCCATTTTCCTAAATTCAAAACACAGAAGTGGCAGAAATTAATTTAAAATTAATTCCCGCTGTCAAAACAAAAAGCGTGTTTTTAAGAGATAATAACTATCAAAAGATTGACACTTGTTTATGTTCGGTTTAATTGTAAAATTATGTCCAATGAACAAAATTATATTAAATGGTAAAAATATATTCTAAATATACTTTAAAACTACTAAAATTCATAATTTATCACTATTAATTATTTTGATTAAAAAAGTTGTTTTTAATTAAAATTTAGTAATTTTCACTATTCATCAAAATATGAAAGTTATCCGAAAAGTACCAAAATTTCACCTTAGGCTAAATTCGATATTCCGAGTCCAAAAATGAAGTCCATTTTCAAATATAAAATATATATAATTTCAAAAATTAGGTATTACTATTCACAACGGCTAGTTTAATTAGTTGTGGTGTGTGTTAGAACTCGAGGTTGCGTACAACACACGCTATCGCATTATTCAAAGGGAAACGTACCGTAGAAGCTTGGGGTGTTACATTCTCCCCTCCTTCAAATAATTGCGTCGTCGCAATTTCTAGGGTATTACTGCATAAAAAGACTCGGGTGGTTCTTCATCATAAGTTCCTCGGGTTCCCACGTTGCCTCTTCCATCTTATGATTCCTCCACAAAACTTTTACCAGACGCGTCGTCCGGTTTCTCAGCACTTGTTCTCTCGTATCAAGAATCTTGATGGGCTCTTCGCAATAAGACAGATCAGGTTCCAGTTCTAAATCTTCATAGGTGAGTACATGCGTTGGGTCAGGCATGTATTTCCTCAACAGAGATACGTGGAACACATCGTGAACTTTGGAGAGACTTGGCGGCATTGCCAATCGGTAAGCTACAGCCCCAATTCGTTCTATAATTTCGAAAGGTCCGATGTACCTGGGACTCAATTTACCTTTCTTACCAAAACGTATGACTCCCTTCCATGGAGATACCTTCAGGAAAACATGATCACCGACTTGAAATTCCAAATCCTTCCTTCGATTATCGGCATAGCTCTTCTGCCTACTTTGAGCTGCTTTAATGTGATTTTGGATTACCTTCACCTTTTCCACTGTTTCCTCCACCAGTTCTGGGCCTACAAGTTTTCTTTCACCAACGTCATCCCAACAGGTTGGTGTACGACATCTCTTTCCGTATAACGCTTCATATGGTGCCATCTGAATACTCGAATGGAAGCTATTGTTATAGGAAAATTCTACTAGTGGTAAATATTGATCCCACATACCCTGAAAATCACGTGAGCAAGATCTCAACCTGTCTTCTAAGGTCTGAATAGTCCGTTCTGATTGTCCGTCTGTCTGAGGGTGGTAAGCAGTGCTCAAATGAAGTTCAGTATCCAGGGATTTCTGAAGACTTTTCCAAAATCTTGAAGTAAAACGGGGATCACGATCAGAAACAATCGATAGGGGTACTCCATGAAGTCTCACAACTTCATTAATGTATAGTCTTGCTAGACGTTCCAGGGGTAGATCTTCTCTTATAGCAAGAAAATGTGCTGACTTGGTAAGACGATCAACAATAACCCATATTGCATCGTTCCTTCTAGGAGTCTTTGGTAGCCCCATGACAAAGTCCATTGTAATATTGTCCCATTTCCACTCTGGTATGGGAAGAGGTTGCATGACTCCTCCAGGCTGTTGCCTTCCAGCTTTCACTTGTTGACAAACCATACATCTTGACACAAAATCAGCAATCTCCCTCTTCATGTTGTCCCACCAAAAATGTTCCTTCAAATCTCTATACATTTTGGTGCTCCTAGGGTGTATAGAGAAATTGGAACTATGAGCATCATCCAGCAATTCCCTTTTTAGATCAGGTATATTGGGAACACAAAGTCTCTTCCCGAATTTCAAAATTCCACCTTCATACGCAAAGTCTCTCAATCTCCCATCATTCACAGCTTTAATCTTCTTTTGGAATTCTTCATCATCAGTCTGAGAACTCTTAATCATTTCTAGTAAAGATGGTTTGGCAACCATTTGAAAAAGCATTGATGTTTCACCTTCCCTGGTTATTCCCATGTCCATCTTCACTAGCTCCATGAAAATTGGATCCCTTTCAATTCTCATATTGTTCAAAACTCCATGGTCTTTTCTACTCAAAGCATCTGCCACCTTGTTTGCCTTCCCCGGGTGGTAGTGTATCGTGAAATCATAATCCTTGAGTAATTCAAGCCATCTCCTTTGCCTCATGTTGAGTTCTTTTTGTGAGAAAATATACTTCAAACTCTTGGGATCAGTATAAATCTCACATTTTTCACCATAGAGGTAGTGCCTCCATATCTTCAAAGCAAAGATCACAGCTGCTAACTCAATATCATGAGTAGGATAGTTTTGTTCATGAATTTTCAACTGTCGTGATGCATAGGCAATAACTCTATCATTCTGCATAAGGACACAGCCAAGTCCTTTCTTTGATGCATCACTATAAATAACGAACCCATCATTCCCCGATGGTAGAGTCAATATAGGAGCATTGACTAATCTTCTCTTCAGTTCTTCGAAACATTCTTCACACTCTTTTGTCCAAACAAATTTAACCCCTTTACGTGTGAGCTTCGTTAATGGGTTAGCCAATCGGGAAAAATTCTGGACGAAACGTCGATAATAACCTGCCAAACCAATAAAACTATGTACCTCAGTTATACTCGTAGGTGCTGGCCATTCTTGGATTGCCTTGGTCTTAGAAGGATCAACAGAGATTCCATCTTTAGAGACAATATGGCCAAGAAAATAAATCTCCTGAAGCCAGAATTCACACTTGCTAAACTTTCCATATAATTCATGCCTCCTCAGAGTCTTCAAGATAATGCGCAAGTGATTTTCATGATCTTTGTAGGTTTTGGAGTATACCAAGATATCATCAATAAATACCACCACAAATTCATCGAGATACTCCTTGAAAACTCTATTCATTAGATCCATGAATACAGAGGGTGCATTAGTCAATCCAAACGGCATTACAGTAAACTCGTAATGCCCGTACCTGGTTCGAAATGCTGTCTTCGAAATGTCTTCTTTCTTTACACACAACTGATGGTATCCAGACCGAAGGTCAATCTTTGAAAAGTATTGAGCTCCATGTAGTTGGTCAAATAAATCATCAATACGAGGTAGGGGATACTTGTTCTTTATTGTTATAGCATTGATCTCCCTGTAGTCGATACATAACCTCATAGATCCATCTTTCTTTTTAACAAAAAGAACAGGGGCTCCCCATGGAGAAACACTAGGGCGAATAAATCCCTTATTACTAAATTCCTCTAGTTGTTTCTTTAGTTCGACTAACTCTACAGTGGCCATTCTATAAGGGGTCTTCGATATAGGCCTTGATCCAGGAATCAAATCAATGGAAAACTCAACTTCTCATTCTGGAGGATGTCCAGGTAAATCTTCCGAAAATACATCTACAAATTCTTTCACAACAGGTACATCCTCTATTTGAACATTCCTTTCCTCACCGACAGTTATTTCATTCTCTTACTCCCCAATAATTGAATTAAGTTGAGCTACTGGGGGTGGATCTAAATAAGAATTAGGTGGGGACGATTCTGCTCTAAAAATAAGGTGCTCCTTATCGTTATCATCAAGAATCGTAACCTATTTCTTCTTACAATAAATCTTCGCATCATAGTCCGAAAGCCAGTCCATACCGAGGATTATATCAAACTCAATCATAGGTATGACGATGAGGTCAGCAGATAAAGAAAATTTATGTGCTCTAATGGGGACTGATTCACAAAACTTTGTTGCAACGATACTTTCCTTAGGAGTTTTAACTGACAACTCCCTTATTAAATCAAATTGGAAATATCTAATTTTCTTAGCAAACTAGGAAGATATGAAACAATGCAATGATCCAGAATCAAATAATGCATTTGCTAAACCTGAGGAAACCATTAAATT
This sequence comes from Viscum album, assembly GCA_963277665.1. Lineage (NCBI taxonomy): Eukaryota > Viridiplantae > Streptophyta > Magnoliopsida > Santalales > Viscaceae > Viscum > Viscum album. The sequence continues at coordinate 1,631,425,940 of OY728159.1, forward strand.
ACCTGCCACCACATCTTTCGGAGCTTCTACCTCAGCAGTAGTGATAGCATAAGCCTGGCCTTGATCCCTTGGCCTTTTCTGAGGTAAGTTCTCCTGACGCTTAGGACATGCATTTTCATAATGCCCCATCTCCCTGCAATTGTAGCACTGAACGTTGGTAGCTTCCTTCTTCCCCTTGCAATCATGAGCTTGGTGGCCTTTTTCACCACACTTGTAACAGACTCCCATTCCCTTCAAGCAAGTACCAGGATGATTCTTCCTGCATTTACCACAAGATGGATATTCAACCTTTCTCTTCTTCCCCTTATTTCCATTCCCAGATTGATCAGAAGGTCTCTTCTTCTCTTGCTTCGCTTTAAAGTCATAAGACTTAGAGAATTCTTTTTCGGTCTTGATAGCACATGAGACAATGTCTTCGTACGACAAAAAGGATTGTGAGACTAATGCTCGACGGAGAAATGGTTTTAACCCATCAAAGAAACGATCAATCTTACTTCTTGGGTTGCGAATATAATCTCCAGCATACCTCGCTAACCTTGTAAAGTTAGCCTCATACTTTGTGACATTCTCATCCTCCTTTTGTCTCAGACTCAGAAATTGTCTTTCCATATCTGCTCGATGGTCGCGAGGAAAGTATTTTTCTAAAAACAGATCTTTGAACTCCCTCCATTCCATGTTTGATACTTCATCATCTTCCTTCATGTTTTGAATCAATGACCACCATTGATCAGCATCTCCAGTGAGGCGGTAAACTGCCATGGTAACTTTTTCCCTTTCACTACACCCCAAAGCCTGAAATATTTTCTCTAGGGAAAATATCCATTGCTCAGCTACTAAGGGATTTGTACTCCCATTGAACGTTGGTGGTTGTTGTCTCATGAATCGATCTAACATTGATCCTCCACGCTGCGGATCAGGGTGCTCCATACGGGTAAGGTTATTATTCATAACCTGAGTAAGTTGTCCCAGTACGGTGATTAGCTGATCAGCACCAGTTGCATCACCAGCCCCACTATAATTATCTTGAGCAGGAGGGCAATCCCTACATGGAGTGCGTGCATTGATACGGTTTCCATTTCTTCCACTAGGCGCCATTTCTAAAAAAATGGCATAAACTAGATCAGTTTATGCATCAAAATACATAATCCCATACTTATAAAACACTAAACATAAATTGAACTATCTATGGATATAATCCATAATCATAAATATGTTTTCTTTGAGGAAGTATATACTCATAAACCCTTCATAATGATTTGTAAAGAAAGTGAGAGTTATCCTAAGCATATCCCCCGGGAGTGTCGTAACCAAGAGTGCAGCAAGGCCCATTGTCGTGCACCAGTTCCCGTTCGAGTCTAGATCAAAGCGGTGTTTTCGGGTTTTACCCCTAGGTACATCTGTGCCAGAGCCGCCTCTACCTGCTCGTATCCAGACAGGGATGTATTGCTCGGAAAACTCACAAAGTCTCTACAATAACAAAATTCTAGGAAGTTCTTCTATACTAATCCTCAAAGTTCATCTTAGGTCTATGTGCTCTAATCAGAGTTTATCTAAATCTAGCTTCCAAGGTTTGTACTAAACTTCCTCTGATACCAACTATAACGCCCCGACCCCAGCTACCCAGAGTCGGTGCATTAATTACATAACATTAGCATGATCACAAGAAAGATCAAATCTCTAAAGAACGATTGGTTTAGTAGCCTTGGAAACACTAGATATATTCATAAGTTTTACATTACATCATAAAATGAAAAACTAATACAACAACATAATGTTTCCACAATCCACACTATTAACCCCTCATAAAATCCCTCCAGGTCATTCATAACTTACTTCTTCACATCCTGGGAAAAATAAAACATAAAAAAATGGGTGAGCTCAAATGCCCAGTAAGGATAACAATAAAGTGGAAACTTTCATAAATAAGAATAAACATTTAAGGCAATGTATAACTAAAACAAAAGCCTTTTAAAATTGAACTTCAACATAGTATGGGAAAAGTAAAATGAAATAATTCCATTTACTTGTTCACATGGATATTCTACTAATCGAATAATCACATGCAATATTAATAACCACTTTCATAATGTTGGAATGCATAATGCCAGACTATCATAACCACATAGCCAAGGCCTCGTGCCAAGACTACAAATAAGATTTTGTCAAGGCCTTGTGCCAAGACACTAGTTTGTCTCATGAGACCTACCGATGCATCGAGGAGCTATAGCGGGCTCCACCCGTCACTTATTAAGTCCAATGCATTCCCATATGAAAAGGTTTAAACATAACATAAACATTCGTATTAAAACTAGCATACGAAATGTCAATAATTTCACCATAAACTATGAATGGTATAAAAATAGCACATCCACAGTCAAACATATCACAAAACCTTCAATACAATATAGAAGTTTTGTATCATAATAAATCAACTTCAAATAATCTTAAAATCCATCAATGGATGTTGACCTAGATGAAATCAAAATTCTTTTTAAAGAAGTATCTCCTTTTATTTTGAAATCATTTAAGATCCATATAAAATAAAACATTTCTTTGAAAATATTCTTATAAGCTTGTATGGAAAGCTTCGACGATTTTATAACGGCGGAAAATAACCGCACCCGCCGTATAAGTTAAAAAAAACATTCTTACCTCAATTCTGTCGAAAAGGTCAAAAAGGACCTTGTTTTGAAAACGACGAAAAGATTACTTTATAAACCTCTAATAAAAAGTCAAACAAGGGTATAAATGACTTTAACCCATATTCTTGTAAATAGTAAAAATGTCTTGAAATACATTTTTAAGAAACATGGATGTGGATGATAAAGAGATCCCAGTAGATTATTACGTATAAACAACCTCGAATAATGAAGAGATTGTGAAATAACCCTTACCTTGTACTTTTCCTTGGTTGGGGTAGGTTAACCTCCTGTATAATGGTGAAATAATTGTTATTAAATTATAAAAGAATCATATATATTAATATGATATCATATATGATCTTTTAACATTGATTTATTAATAATATCTTAGAATTATAATCGTTTCGGGTGTTAACTTACTCATTTTCTTTTATATGTTTTGTTACATAAGCCATGTTTGTTGTATCTTATTCATATCCAGAATGATATCAAGTCCTTAAACATCATTTTTAAATCATAAAATGTTAATTATACTTGAATGGATACGATGGAGAATGAATCTCATCGCGTTCGTGGAGACGGTAGTCCGTACGTACGCACGAGTGACAATATCATTCTTTTGATATTAAAATAATATATAAATGAATGGTATATCATATATACAGAGTCATTAACATGTTATATTTATTATTTACATGAGTTACACATCATTATTATACCCATCCAAATAATATTATATTGAATAACAATTACACCACGACGTGGAGACGGTAAGCCGTACGTACGCACGTATGGTGACATGTTATTCAAAGGGTGGATAGAATACTGAATATGGTTGTACCATACTTATAATAACATCACATTATATGTGAGATACTGGAGTTATTATTTTAGAATGGTAAGAACAAAGGAAGAAGAAGTGGAAGAAGAAATGAACTTAGAAAAGGGTGGTGAAATCATTACCTCTTCTTCGGGTTCTTCCTTTTGATTTGATCAAAAGGGCTCCTTAGGTTGGCTTTCTGATCAAACTAAGGCCTCTAGGTTGTAGTGAGGGATGTTGGGAGATTATTGGGGCAGAGTTTGGCCGAACCAAAAGGCTTTGAAGGTGTTAATAAATGAGAAGGAGGAGTGCCCTTTTATAAGAGGGGTGAGGGGCACCTTTGGAAAAGCTAGAAATATTAATTTATAATAAATTCATATTCGGTTTCTAATGGCTCCAATGCTTATTATTCAAAGGTTAAGGTGGGGATAGGTCAAAAACCACTCATCCAATAGAATTTAGACAGGTTTGGGTACTTATATTAACCTTATCTTTAAGTATTAACTCTAAGTTAATTAGTTTCACTTTTACAATGTCTCTTTGTATTTTTATATAATATGGTTAATAAACTTACTATATACATCCAAGCAACCCCCCAGTTGTCCATTAATGATTAGACTATCATAATATAAGTCTCTTGGCCGAACCTTAGATTTTTAGGAATTTAATATCAATTAATAATATAATATTTGTTTTAAGAACTCTTTTATGTCAATTTTGACACTATTCAATAGTTGATTTTTGTGAAACTCATAACAGATTGATTACTTCGAACAAAGTCCATTAAATCAATCCTAATATATCATATTAGCCTAGAAAATTAGTTTAATTCATTAAAAGTTTCATATTATATTTATTTGGGTATTTATAATATCAATTATTTTAATTTTTCACTATTATTGTAATTACTGCATCATCATTGTGTCATAAATAAAATAAATTATTTAATGTCTAAAAATTATAAATAAAATATCATTATGTATGAAAGCTTTTTATCTTTCTAATGAATATTTATAATCTAAAATCCAACATATATAACCCTATGTAAAAATTGTTGTTCTAAAAGATATATGGTTGTGTCATTTTTGTATTCATTTTAACTAAATTAAAATAAAGTGTCATTATCACTTACAAGTGGATCCATGGGGTCCCAAAATTGACACAAAGATGTCCATGGTCGACCATCTATCAACCAATAGGGTTAAGACACGTTTTTAGGGTAATTTAGTATTATTATAATATTATTTTTTAACCCTTATTTACCGGATTTACCCTTAACCATGGTAAATAAAATATTTACCGCAATAATTATTCAAAATGTCTAAAAATAAAAGTTACCTATTTACAAAATTTGAACATCCTGATTCTAAATATGGAATCCATTTTCCTAAATTCAAAACACATAAGTGGCAGAAATTAATTTAAAATTAATTCCCGCTGTCAAAACAAAAAGCGTGTTTTTAAGAGATAATAACTATCAAAAGATTGACACTTGTTTATGTTCGGTTTAATTGTAAAATTATGTCCAATGACCAAAATTATATTAAATGGTAAAAATATATTCTAAATATACTTTAAAACTACTAAAATTCATAATTTATCACTATTAATTATTTTGATTAAAAAAGTTGTTTTTAATTAAAATTTAGTAATTTTCACTATTCATCAAAATATGAAAGTTATCCGAAAAGTACCAAAATTTCACCTTAGGCTAAATTCGATATTACGAGTCCAAAAATGAAGTCCATTTTCAAATATAAAATATATATAATTTCAAAAATTAGGTATTACTATTCACAACGGCTAGTTTAATTAGTTGTGGTGTGTGTTAGAACTCGAGGTTGCGTACAACACACACTATCGCATTATTCAAAGGGAAACGTACCGTAGAAGCTTGGGGTGTTACAGAATTTGTTTATATAAATAAAATATATGTAATTATGATTAAAATAATTATTTAATGTGAAATTAATTTTAAATTTCCTTTTGTTCCATCCATCAAAAATGTAGTTGAAATAACATTTGTGTATACGTAAAACATTTTTGTCTCCATGATTGATGTAATCAATTTTTTATATCTATCATTTAGAAAATATAATAAATACATATATATTGAATAAATTTGATATTTAAATGATTTTTAAGATTCTGGAGATTATTTAACCATGAAAAATGTAGAATTATTGAAATTACATCAACAAAACATACATGAAAATGATGCATATATCACCCAATGTAGTGATTTAACATTTAATGGTGACTAAAAAAATTAGAAAATTATATAAGTAAATACTATATTGTATGACATATATGAGTAAGGTAATATAATTTATATATATTAATACAATATTTATTACACAGAAGGATCATACACATATGATGTATATTGAACATGGGATAATGGTTTCTCAACTAACTTTTACTTCCACGAGACATATCACATATTCAAAACTAATTCAATTAGTATGATGTATATATTTCAAATTTGAATATTTTATATCATGAATATATTTTTATTTATGGTATTTAATGATTCATTTATTGTTTTTCCATTCAAGGGGATTATGAAAAAATATTTACATAAGTTGTAATAGATGTATATTTGAATGTCATTTTAATTGGGATTATTTTTACGTAAATTTCCATTTAAGGAAATTATTTGATAATTATATAATAAAATGATTTTTTTATTATCTTCCAATTACCCATGAAATTTTTCATGTAACAGTGCTACATTTAGCTAATTGTTAATAAAAATGAAACGAAAATGTTTTTAGTACAATCCAACTGTATTTCTCTATTCAGTGAAAATTAAATTTTCTTCCAAATCCATGTTGTCTGAAAAATTATCCAATTTGTTTTTTTAAATTAAAAAATTATATATTAAATAAATTTTTAATTTTTTTTAATAAAAAATTTATTAGAATCTTCATTTCGTATTCCATGAAACACCTATTTGGCTTTTACTAAAAATTAAAAATGAATTTTTTTTAACATATACAGTGTGTTAGAATTTCAAGATTTCATAAACAATAATCATTTTAATTAATATTTTTACATTTTCTAAAGTAATTTTAAAATAAATAAATTTTAAAAATGTTTTCAAAACCTTCCTCTTTAAAAAGTTATTTTGAAAATGAAAATGATATTTTCCTCAAAAATATTTTAAATTGTATATTATAATATATATACTAATAAATGAAAAAAAAATATTACGTTATTCTACATTGGTAATATGTTTTAGTGGTAGAATAACTAAGCTTAATCTAGATTTTTTATGATCAGTTGATCAGGATGAGCTATTTTGATATAATTCATTATATAACTCTGAATAAATATTGATTATGTTTATAAATTGGGGAAAAATGTAACATTTTGTAAGCTCGTTTTTATAATATGAATTCTTATGTTTCAGCCCATTCATAAAAGTAATTAATTGCACATTGTATTTTACAGATGAGTCATTCTATAAAACATAAATTTCATGATGGGTCTCATGAGAAAAAATAGTGTGGGATTTGTAACAACATGAACTTTTTTAATGACAATTATTTCCTTCAAATGTGTGTTTCATTATATTATAAGTTGAAAAATGTTATCTCTCTAATGGTAGTTGGCGTTTAATTGGAAATTTTACCCTTAAATTTTAACCATTATATGACCATTGGAAAATTATGACTATTCTTCAATATTACCATTTGAAAAAAATTCACATAAATATAAATTTTATGGTTGTAATTATTTTATATATATATAAAGGACAAAAGAATAATAATACAAAAAAATAATTGATTTCTTCATCCAGTAGAGTCATTCTATATGTAGCCCAGTAGCCATATCTTTTGATTTAGGTAGCATATTTGTGATTCTCTCATGACCATTCCAATGTTGAGATTCAATAAATGAGGATTTAATGATAACGTTTTTGGGAGAAGTTTATGCTTTTACAAAATTACTACTGTTGGGATGTTTTCCAAGCTGACCCATGAATATGTCACCATCAATCACCTAACCCTTAGGATGTATGTGAGTTATATAAGGGGATATTTTATGATAACCTAGTTTTATAATGTGTAATGAGTTCTTATAAATAGGTTTTTTGTTCTATCAATTACTTTTTAATGAATTTTTTTCTTAATAAAATTTATTTAGAATTAGATAATTTGTTTTATCAGATAAAAAATGTACTTTTACAAAAAGATATAATTATTTTAATTAACTCAGGTTTAATGAATAATTATCTTTTTAAGGAAATAATATTATTAAAATATAATTATTTATATTTAAAAGATAAATTAACTTTTGTTCTCAAGTGTTAAAAACATTATTATGTATTTTTCAATGAAATTTCCATCAGCTATTATATTTAATAAATATGGATTTTTATATATTTAAAAGTTTATTTTTTTCTACAAAGATAATTATTATTAAAATAACAACTTTTTTTTAATCCCTACATCTATTTTAGTGTAGGGTGAATTTCTAATAATTTTTTAAAATATTTTGTTTTATAATAATTAGTAAAAATACTCTATTGTGTTTTTTGAATGATAAATAACATTATAATGATTTATTATGTAATATTAAATAATTTTATACTATTTTGGATTATAATAACACAATATGGGTCTCATGAGGCCAATACCATGGTAAAATAACATGTGAAACACATGATTTTGAATTTTCCACTACCTTTCTGTCAAAAAAATTAATTAATAAATCCACCACTTTTATATAAATAACCAAACATTTATAAATTATCATTAATTCCAAATAATTTATCCACAATTATCTAAAAGTATTACCTCCCAATGAGATATCCCATTTTTTCATAAATCCTCCAAGGTCCCAATATTTATGTTTTGGGAGTAACTCTTCATAGTAAAGGAAATCTCAACTTCTATTTTTCCTTCCAAGTCCTATTTTTTATGTGGCATGTCTTTCAAATTTTCCAAGATATATTGTTTTTTCTTTTTTATTTTATCCCTATACTATATTTAGATTCTATTATGAATGGTATACCCTTGTAACCTTTATTTTTAATGTTTTCTTATCCAATGTTTCATACCTATTATACTGCCAATGATTATTCAAAAAATTTCACTCGTTCTCTCAAGAAATTATCTTACATTATTTTTTGAATACCAAAAACTATTTCCTTTCATGGGTTATTAAACTATATTTAAAAATTATTTATTTAATTCTAGGATTAATAGAAATGTATCCCGGGTTCATATTCATAGTTTAATAATAACATATAGAACATTTCATTAAGCACTTATTTTTAAAATGACATAAAAATTATGTAAAACCCATTTCTTTTATTCTATATGGGTTATATATGAAATATTATATTGTGATATATGTATATCACATTAGATAAGACACATGAATGCTGTTACCTAATATAACACCAATGCATTTGATAAGGAATATAATCTCTATATATGACATGTTTTATGATAACCTAGTGAATAACTATGGTAATGTTTATGATGCCTCAGTGATAAACCATGCTGATATGATTATAAATGAAACAATGAAATTTTATAAACACATTTAAATGTAATTATTAAAATTTTTATTATTATGATATGCCTCTTTGTCATGATTTTATGTAATTTCTCATTTTGTTTTTGATATTCCTCAAGATCATAAGAAATCATTTTCCATTGTTTTACCTTACTAGGCATTATGATCTCCCTTTCCATTGACATATGTACCTAGGTTATGATATAAAATAAATGTTCTTACGACGAACCAAAAAAATTAAAATCATGTGGAATATAATAATGTTTTATTTTATCACTTATTAGGTACCTTTCTTGAATAAAATTAAACATTAGATGATATAATTTTTTTACCATTTAATGAAATGATATGTAATGAAAAGTTGTAATTCCATAGTGGGTATGAAAGGAATGTTTAGTTTTTTGTGGAAATAAGAATTCGAAAATTTTATAATGAACGTTAGATAAAATTTTAAATATTGAAAACAATCATCTTATTTTGGTGGAATTTTATGTAATTTTTTTTCATGTAGAGAAATCCATGTTTGGATACAAACAATTTCATGTGGTTGTAGAACATATGTGCAAGGGGTAACACCTCCAACAAGGTATGGTAGGCCGGCATGAACGTATCTTTTTACACAAAAATGAGACTTTATGTGCTTCTATTTTGACCATACTAGGGGATATGTTTTGTAAATCACTTGATTTTTATGAACCATTATGAATGATTTATTGAAAATGTAATTATTTTTAAAGAATAAAATATTTTAGAATGATGTTTTCAGATATGAAATTCCATTAGGATTATAATATTATTAAGTGAAAGAGTTTTCTAACTCAGGTTTTCTTCATTTAGATAAGTATGGGAAAAATGATAAACCATGTAAATGGTGAGCTCAATAAACCAATAACAAATGTTATTCTAATGGATGCTGGAATGAAAAACATAATAATAATGGTGAATCAACTAACTCAAGTTTTTAGAAATAATTTGCATCATGTTATGATACTAGATTTACCTCATTGGGACCAACTTTCTATTGATTCCAATATGCATCAATGAACACCTTCATTCAGTGGATGTACAAACACATTTATTCTTGAACAGTGGATATTCTATATAGGAAGGATCTTTTATGTACTATGTTGTTTGGATTAAAACAATATCACCCTAGCTATGTACCTCTTACAATGAGAAGATGATCAATGGTGTACATTGGTTAAAAAATAAATCTAATATGAAATATTGATTCTATAGAGTGGGAAGAGTTCTAGTGAACATATTTCTAAAAATATTTCCATCATTTAATGCGAATGAAAATGGAGATGGAATTACTAGTATTGTAGAAAATGTAAATTGAATATATAAGTATTTATGAGATAAAAATCATAAGAATATCTCACTACACCTCTTTTATCGTAATGTATCCAATGGGGATGGTTGATATATTCTTCTGTGTACTAAAACCCCATATACCGAAGAATATAGCGAAATGATACTATAAAAAATATGAAGCGATCGTGATTAGTGCTATAAAAGAAGAACTCTAGTGTAAATATTCACAATGGTCCCAATAGATTGAATGAAAAGAAGAGATATTTGAATCCAATATTCTGGTGGATCTTTGATCAAGGAATTGGTGGCGATCAAGTGAATCATTCCACATGAAAAAATGTTGGATGAATTATTTAAGGTACTAATTGCTCGGGAGAGGGAAATGTTACATATGTGGAAGAGATGACCATATTTCTTATAACTGTTATAGTGATGTCAAAACTCAACTTATCAACCCTAAAGTCCTATAAAAGATGGTGAAGGCCCTACCTGATGTCTAATGATTTAATTTTTGATAGCTAAGGATATTTTCCAATCATTTTCCAAATCATATTTTAATGGAGGGGAATCACCATCATCTTCAACATAGTATTAGCTAGCAAGGTCAAGCTTCTTAAATTGTGAAAACTAAATATTATTCTTCAAATGATGTGGTAGTATGTATTGTAGTTATTTTTTCAATGATAGAAAGTAATACCTTTGATTCTACTTCAATAAATTTCTATATTTTTTCCATGTTTGGATTGAATAAAAAAACAATCCCTTGACTTCTAGAAATATAACTATTAGTTAATACTACTTGATGGATTATCGAAGTATCAAAATTTTATTGAAACTATAGTATTTTCATTAGTAATAATAATATCATCACAAATAATATAGTGATTACCATGCTAGAATTGGACATTATACTAGGGATAGATTGGCTATTATATTAAAATACTAATATCAAGTGTATATGTAAGGAAATAATATTAAGTATGAATGGAAAAGAATCACTTGTTTTCAAATGTGTGATATTGTGGCCTGAGATTTGACTAGAAGAACCTCCCATATCATTCATTATGGAATATATTGATGAATATGAAGAATGAAATGAAAGAAAATGAATAGAAAAAGATTCCATTTATTAAGAATATGTTTATGTATTTCTTGATAAGTTACATGGACCTCCCCAAAAAAGACAGGCAGACTTCTCGATTGTGATCATTCTTGGTTCAAATATGATGTAAGAGAACCCATATAGAGTGTAAAATGTGGATCTGGAATAATTAAATAAGAAAATCCATGATCCTTTGGAGATGGTTAATAACCATTGATGTGTGTTTCCTTGGGGATAACCTATTATATTTTTAAAGAAGATAGATGTATCAATGAGGTTATGCATTGATAAAGGAGAACATAATAGGATCATAGTGAGGAATAAGCCCCAATTCCCTGAATTGATGATTTATTGGACTAGATTCATGGAATCGATTCTTCTCCAATATTGATATTCAATCTGGTTATCATTAATTGTTGTTCATGAAATAAGATATTCCAAAATACACCATCAGATAATGATTTTTACATTATGTGTTATTCGTTATGCATATTGGAATTACTAATGCGCTTGTTATATTTATGGTTTTTATTAATATGGTATTTAAGGATTAACTATCTAACATGGTGGTAGTTTTTATTGATGGTATTGTAATAATTTCGAAAATTTTCTTGGAGAATGGGGATCAGCTAAGGGTTATTTTTGAAATTATGAGGAATTAAAGTTTAAATGGAAATTCAGAAAATGTGAATTTGGTTAAAACATGATGATTTATTGGGAACATTATAACCAATGAAGGAATTTTAGTTTTCCCAACAAATATATAGGTTGTGGAGGAGTGCCCTCATCCTACAATAGTAACTAAAATTCATAGTTTTCTTGGTTTAGCAGGATATTATAGGAGGTTTTTGAAATTTTTTTCATGAATATATAATCCACTAACCATGTTAACTTGAAAATGGATCATGTTAATATGGATATAAGAGTTTTATGAATGGATCCAATAGCTAATGAAGATATTTGTTAATGCATTGATATTAACACTACTCAAAATTGTAGAAGGATTTTGATGTAACGCTTAAAGGGCATGTGTGCATCGTCATAAAAAATGACTACATGATTTCTTATGTGTCTCGATTGTTGAGGACTCGTGAGAATATCTATCCTACCAATGAAATGGTGCTACTTATGATTGTCTTTACCCAAAAGATATCTAGACACAATCTTTATGTGGAGAAATGTGATATATACATAGATCACCAATTATTGAAGTATATTTTTCACACAAAATCTGTTGATCGTGAGACATTAGAGATGGTTGGATCTTATTAAAGTCTTTGATTGTTCAATTAAATATCACCCAAGAAGATAAAACAAAATTTTCAATTTATTATGATATAAAGAACATGTTGTGTAGGAAATGATGAGGATTCAGGAATATCCCTTTATAAAAAACATTGTAAAAAAACATGTAAATCATAAGGGAGGGACACCATCATCCCTATACCATAGGATATCATAACCATAATTACTAGAGAAGATGAAGCAATATCAAAGAGAAGATCCTTTTTTATAGAATAATATATATGTTATGAAGAATGGGATGTTTCATGAGTTCAATATTTATCATGAATGTGTAAGGAAATTTCATACAAGGCTGTGTGTTACATCTATTTTGGAAATAAAGAAGCATTTGATGGATGAAGCTCATAGATATAAATTATCTATAAATCATAGAGGCACTAAAATATATTGGGTCCTTCATGATAATTATTGGTGGGATAAAATTAAATGGGAGAATTTTTAATACATTACAAGGTGCCTGGTGTGTGAACAAGTGAAAGAAGTGAGACAACATCCCAAATATATATTACTTCAACTAACAATAATAGCACGGTAGCGGGATAATATCACTATTGAATTTTTATAGGTCTCCCAAAAAATTCGAATTGAAATAATGTGATATAGGTTATAGTGAACTCTCTCAAAAAGACTACCCATTCTATCTCTATTAAGGAAGATTTCACATTTCACCGACTCTCTATGATATTCCAAAAGTATGTAGTAAAGCTGTATAGAGTGCTACTTTCTATAATTTCTAATTATGACCAAATGATAATGTATAAAATCTGGATAAGTCTTATATATGATCTGAATACATAATTGAATTTAATTATAACCTGTAACCCTCAAACTGATGGCCCACCAAAAAGGAAAATTGAAACAGCCAATGACGTTCTCAAAAACATTCAAAATTGAATTTAATTGTTCATGGGTTCAATATATCCAATTAGTTGAGTTGTCATACAAAAATAGATTCCATTAGAGTATTAAAATAGAACCCTTTGAATCTATATAATGAATGTGATGTACACCTCATAATTGTTGGGATGAAGAATACTGAAGAAATCATATTGGTCATGGCCTTGATCAAGATATGATAGAAAAGGTTCATGCCATCCAACACCATATAAAGGATTATAAAAGTTGGAAGAATAGATATTCTATTAACAAACAAATGTAAATATATATTGAATTTTGGGAAATAGTATTTATTCAATTTTTACCTTGGAAGTGGTTCATGATGTCTAGAGATAAAGGGCAGATCATCCCCAAGAACATTGGCCCCAATAAAATCCTTGATCCCATGAGATCATTGGCCCATCAGCTTTAACTTCATATATATCTAGACCATGTTCATGAGGTTTTACTTTAATATATCTTGAGTATGTATATACCTACACATTTACTTCTACTAAATTCATGGGTGGTACAATTGGAACATGACATACCTTATGAAAAGAGGGTAGTGGAGATCTTCGATCGTATAAAGAACTTCATGCACAATAGGACTACCCTACTAATTAAAGTGTTGTGAGGAAACCAAAAATTTGAAGAAACCATATAGTAACCAGAGGAAAAAATGAGAAAAAAATAACCACTTATTTTTAAACTGAGAAAACAAGTTGAAATTTTAGGGATGAAATTTCTAGAGGGGGGGGGGATAATGAAACGATCCAAACTTTTTGAATGTTAATTATTTCTATAAATGAGTGTTCTATTATATTATACAAATAAAAATATATCTCTATAATAATGATGAGAGTATATTTTTAAATGTGACCATCATGTTTTGATAGTTATATGAATGTTGGTTATTTATGAAAGTTGGTAAATATGATTGTTGGATACTATACTCTTAAATAATAAATTTGACATTGTTTTTATTGTTTTTATGTAGAAATAACAAAGGAAAAATAATGCCTAAAAAAGTGTCGATGGCCTCATCAAGTAGATTCATGATGTAAAAATCTTTTTTATCATAACTTAGGATGGATGTGGTGTTTTTGGGATTCATTCCTGACCAATCACATGATCAACTAAAATAAGTGAGGCTTTAATGAAATCGAATATGGGAGAAGTTTAAGTTATTGGAAATTATAACTCGGGTGATTTTATCTTATCTCTACAATAATCGATCACCAAATCACATCTTACCCATAGGTCATATGCAACTTTTATAAAGTATTTTTAAAATTACATAGTTATTTAATGTTTAATGATATTTTTTAGGTAAATTTTATTCTCTATTATTTACATTTTAGGAATAGCTACTCTATATAAAATTGAGTTGGAATTTGATTAATTTATTTTTAATTCAAAAATTATATATTTTAGAAAAGATATAATTATTAGAATAAACTATGTTGTTTTAAATATTTATTATTTTAATAAAATATTATGATTCAAATACAACTTTTCAAATATAAATTATAAAATAGTTTTATATTTTTTCATGTTTATCAAATTTTACTTTTCATTTCTCTTTTCATTTTCTATCAATTATTTTTTCTAATAAATAAGGGTTTCAATATTTAAAAGTTATTTTTCTCATAAATAGATAATTATTGTGATAAAATAAACATAATATTTTAAATCAACATGTCTAAATTAGTTTAGGTTGAATATTTGAGAATTTTATAAAATATTCTTTTTCTCAGTAAATAGTAAATATACAGTTTCGCATTTTCCATATGATTAATTATATTATAATGATATATTATGCAGTATAAAATTATTTTTGACTCTTTTTTGGAAAATAATCACATAATTGGTGTCCATAGTATCTAATACCAACAGAAAATATGAATGGAAAGACCATAGTTTTGAATTAACCAGTACCTTGGTGTCCAACGATATTAATAAACAAATACCCCATTTCTTTTATAAATAACCACACATTTATACATTAGAAATAATTATCAATTAATTCTCCGGGAATATATTATTTCTTTACCTCCCATGTAGTCTAATAATGCTTTACTCGTGCCCCTTAGGTAGCAATATTTGAGTTTTAGGAGTTACTCGCCATGGTAAAGGAAATATGAACTTTTCTTTTCCATTCACGTTCCATTATTTATGTGGAATTCCTTTACAATTAACAAGATATGTTATTATATAAATTTTATTCTATCAATTTAATGTTTTTAGTGTTATCTATGAATGGTATAATCATTTCCCATATCCTTTCAATTTTTTCTAAAACCATGTTTCATACCTGTTATACTATCAAATGTTGTTCTCAAAATTTTACTCTTTTTCTCAAGATATTCTCCAATTTTATTTTTTAAATATAGAAACATATTTATTTTCTAGGGCTAATAACCTAGATTTTAAAATTATATTTTTTATTTTTGTATTAACATACAAGAAACCCACCTTCATTATTTATTGGTTAATAATGACATAAAGTTATTTCCGTTTATCAGTTCTTTTTAATATATCATGATTTTTATATGAAATAAATTTGAACTATTCTCGATAGTTTATTTGTGAAATATTTTTATTATGATATACAAACATCATGATAATTATTATATTTGAATGTTATTTCCTAATAACTCTATAATGCATTGGGTATATAATTTAATCTTTAGATATTACATGTTTTATGATACCCTTGTGAATAAGCGTGGTATTTTTTAAGACACATCGGTGATAGGAATTTTTTGATTGATTATTAATAACTCAATTAAATGTTGTATCAACATTTTCATGTTGTTATTCTTGTTATTATTATTATATTTAAATTTATCATGCTTTTATTTTCATGTTCTTATTTATATTCCTCAAGATCACGAGTAAACTGTTTTCCTTGATTTTCCATATTGGTCCTTATGCTCACCCATTACTTTGATTTTCCAAAGGTTATGAGTATTAATAAATTTATTTAGTATGAATCATGAATAATCCATTCATGTGAAATATAATAATTTTTTATGTTTTTATGTATTATGTACTATTTTTCAATAAAACTAAACTTTAGAAGATCATATTCTTGTAAAATGTAGAGATAAGTTATGCAATAAAAATATATGATGCTTTATGTTTTCTACTTGTATCTACCAATTTATGAAACATATCTTGGATCATGGAATTGAAGGTATGTTTTTGATTTATCTCATTGTGAATTCCCTCACTATGAGATTAGTAATTGATTATTCATGTGATTATTCAATTAGTTAGAATATAAAGGGTTATATTTTAAGATAATTTGATTATTTATAAATAAATTTTTATCATATATTAGTCCTGCCATATTATGATGAAGTGCTAAATTTAAGGGTATGTGTATAAATTATTTACCATTATATATTGATTATTATTATTTATTCATGCCATATTCTATCGTAATCATACACTTAGTGAGAATTATAGATCATTCTTTTATTGTGTTTCCTTTCCCAAGGATTCCAGTAAATGTTTTATTATTGATATGTATGAGTATAATATAAGAAATAAATATTATCGTAATGAAACCATAATTTTTTTAATTTTAATGTAAAGCTGAAGTTTGTATCCAGTTTAAAATGGCTAATAAACAATTCTATCATTTGAGACGTTATCAATTGAATAAATATATAATAAAATAAAGTAACCACATACTCTATTTAATAAGGTTCTTGGTCATTACACATGGTATCAATGAAGGATATGTGGAAACCATGGGAACATGATTTAGGAAAACATAGACTATTTGAAATGTCCATAACATAGACATTGAGAATAATTATATAAGAACATTATAATAATTTTTATGAAATATATTATTTGGTTTTAATTAGAAATAAATCCCACTATTGATTATAAAATATTACATGTTTCATGGAATGATATACCTAGGGGATGTAACTTTGATAAGGCATGTAGGGCTTGACTTGATCATTACCTTGTGCATGACAACATGCTATATTGTTCATCTGGAATGACATTCCTTGTGTAATTTATTGAGGTAATTCAAATTATCTATAGAATCCATAATCAATGACCTTTAAATATTATATTTAATTGGAAATATTCCCAATTAAACCATGTTTATGGTCATGAGATTAGTTATTCATAATTTTTTCTATTTCTATTAAGTAATTCATTTATTTTTTTATTATAAAATATTTTTCATAATGTTATAAACTTATAAAGACTATTTCATTGATTATAAATGGAATATATATGACGTAATGTAAATGATAACTATTCAAAAAAATCGTGAATGTATTAACCTACGAGTAAAGAGAAATTTTTTGTAGCTAGAGCTATAGTTAGAAATTATCAAATTAGATAAATATTAGGGAAAATAAATCAATTTATGAGTAATAATATTTATCCTATGGAGAATTATCCCCATTACCCATATGGTTTAATAATGTTAAACACTTCATTATTCATGTATCTGAATCATCTAATGAGACTACAAATGGTTTTTCATATCAGAAATAGATAATTTCCATAGAAAAGATATTTCTCGATTTGGTATATAATGAATTGGAGATAGTTTTAAGACTATTTATTGTACCTTAGGATATAAGGATCAATACTTGTCACAAAATAAAAGAACTAAAGGATGAAAATGATTTTTAAACCATGTAATTGAATGATTTTAGCATAAACATACTACAAAGAAGGTTTTTTCGTGAATAGAAATGAGCAGACCTGGAGAGGCAATTTATGAATCTTATACAAATAGATGATTAAATATTTATATGTATGAATAAAATTAGACATGGTTAAAAAGGAATTCTATTGACTATATAGGTAGTACAAATAATATGATTTACCATTTCATCGATGGTCTTGACCCAATTCTTCAATGGGTATTTTTCATCAAAAAACATTCATCATATGAGGACATAACACCATGTGGTATAAACAATGTCAATGAATTATAGAAGACTAATGTATTATAATTGGTTGTAAAAAAATAATTAGATGAAAGATAAAATTTAATTATATTGAATAAGGTAAATAATAATTTCCCACATTAATACTTTTGGAATGAAACACTCTGTTACTTTCATAATGTAAATTGGAGTTTGAAAAAAGTGTTGAGAAAAGACCACCATACTCATAATTTAAACGGAATGAAATATTATTCCAATGGGATATGCTTCAACTATAAGTAGGCGATACACTACAAAATTTAATGATCCAAGGTTCAAGGGAATATACATTAAAATAATATTAAGGGATAAATATTTGACTTATATGATTACTAAAAATTTGAATGATTAATGTAATTATGTTTGGAATCAAGAATAACGTTATTGGATAATTTTACCATTGATATTCTGGTTATAATATTTATGAATCATATAATGAATTTACTAGAGTAAATTCCCGTTCAATATTTGTGATCATTTTTTAATGGTTTTAATAACATGGTATAGTTATTCATTGGGATTTGAAACATCTTGGAAAACACAATACCGATTAAGGATAACCATAAATATGATCATGACGTTAATATTGTAATGAAAATGATGTTTTTATAGTGTTATTGGAAACTATTATGGTTTATCATACAATTGATGTTAAGGTAATTATTTTTTGTCACGGTTTGAAAAAATTAATGGTATTATATTACTCCTAATATGTTAAAGGTGTAACCCACATGTGAGGTATAAACTCATCACATCCATCAAAGATTTAGGGATTAAATTCAAAACTAAAGGGTAACATTGGTTCTATACATACCACTGGACTATATGTTAACTTTCATAATATCTCATTTTTTTACTTATACTATTTGATAATTGAATATTAGTGTTGATATAGTAGTGTTAATATTTGTTATTTTATATTAACAAATAATTTTTTATATCATTATTTAACTATATTGGTTTTGAAAAAAATTTAGAGACTCTAAGAGATACATGCCACTCTTTTATATATCTTCCAATATGTTAAAAGTTAATTTTAGTGCTTTGGAAACACAAAAATAAATATTGGATATTGATTTAATATAGTAAGTGATAAAGTATAAATTGATCTAATAAAAAACAATAAATGAAATTGTGCTTTGTAAATTTAATGATGTCAAATTAGTATATTTTCATATATTCAAATATAGTAAAATAATCCACCAACATTAGAAATTGTGCCTTCAAATAAATGTTACCATATTAACATTATATCTGTTAAACAAATAATATTTTAAAAAATAAAAATATATGTTTTTTACATTCTTAAAATTCAATTGGTCATTACAATTCTAGTGATCAATGATCTCTATCACACTATATAATTGTTTGTTATTATATTCTTGCCTATTTCATCACATCCTACCAATGTTATTCTAATTGAAAGTAAGTTTTGTGTTACTCTAGATGACTATTTTACATCTGTTTTTATCTTAATGAAAAGATATTTCATTAACCTGTTTTATGGTGTGGGTCTTTTACAAAGTTATATTCAATTATAACACCCTTAATTTCTATGATCATGATTAAATTGAAAGGATGTAATTTACATAATGGTGTAGAATAACATACCTCATTATATTAAAAGATAAACATTATCATTGATAGAGTACATGAAATGAAACAACAAGACTATAAAATAATATAACATAGTAAACATTTTGAACATATTTCTTTTTAAATAAATCTATTCATTTCGATTTTTTGAGATGCAGAAAACATTGGGTTTAACATAATGTATTAATCTATTAAAATATTATTCTTCAAACATATAATTTTTAACATGGATGTTATGTTTTTTGGGTATTAATTGGAAAAAATGATTTGTAAAAATAATATTGTTACACATATATATATTTTATATTTTATACAATTATATATGAATATGAAATAAAATAAGAACCATTATAATGAAAAAGAAGTGATGTCTAAAAAAACCAATTTTTTCATAATTGTAGTTTAATATTTACATTAAGAAATTTAATAAAATAAATTTTTAACACATTATGAAAAAAATTAAGAAAATAATTTTTTTAAAAAAATATGAAAAAAATGAATAGTAGAAATGGTAAAAATTAATTATTGTAGTTAAGAAATAAATTGGTTTTCTTAGGGGTTAAAAAAAGAAGATAATTGTTAAGGATGAAATACATCTTGACCAGAATGCACTTTATTCCATATATTGATCTTAATGACTATAATGGACGAGATTGAACTACTTTGGAGTCATTTTTCATAGTAAATGCTATGATATCACATTATCTTTTCAAATATTCAATGAGAGTCCTCTCCCCCAATTATAAAAGGCCAACACTATCCTACTCATTTCCCATATAAAATACCATTGTTATAAGAAACTAATCTTTAAAATAACTTAATTACCTACCTCCCTACATATTAATAGAGTTATTTAAATTATTATTCCCTTATAATAATTATTTAGGTATAAACCAAAAGTGGCTCTCTGACGAATGGTAAAATTCATAAACAAGAATATTTATTTTATTTATCCTTACACCTAATTAAATTCTTATTGAAATATGACATTTTAAAATAAAAATAATCCCTTACATACTTAGATATTGTTATGTTATTTTCATAACCATGTTCCATCTCCACTTCTATATGAAGGGAAACAAAACCATTGATCACATGCATAACTGACTACCACCTAATGAACCAATTCAATTCATATTTAATCACTACATATAATTTATTAAAATAATGTTGAATTTATAAAATTTATAAAATTTATATTATATATTTTTTTATATTATTATTGATTTGGAAACCCGATATCACATATAACTTCTTACTTCCAATAAGGGTAGGGGTGCAATTATGTCTTTAATGTGTTCGACAACTACTGCCTGGGAATGTGATGTGATTAATTTCTCTATTAAGATATAAATATAATGTAGTACAAATCAATATAATGAATAAATTTTATTTTTTAAAAAAAATTATAGAAACATAAAATCCTATATAAATTATTACCTAGCAATTAGTTGTACAACAATCATATCGCTCATGCGTATGTGTGGACTACCGCCTTCACATAGTGACGTGAATGGTTTTTACATGGATGGAAACAAAGACAAAATTTATTAATATAAATTATATAAAATAATTTAAAATAATATATAAATTTAATTTAACATATAGTTTTATTTCATTCAATCCATTGAGAAAAAATTGAGAAACCTTTCATGCATTCATATGGCCTACCGTCTCCATGAATTGTGCAATCAATTTTCTATATCTGTCTTTTATATATTTAGTAAATACATGTAATATATATATATATTTGAATAATATATAATTTTTATCATTATTTATTTTATTTGAACATGATAAATGTAAAATCAGTCAAATTACAGAACCTAAACATGCATGAATATTAAAGCAATTGTCACTTGAAATAGTGATTTTAATAAATAAGTTAAAATAAATTTATGAAAAAAGAATATAAATAAATAATATATTTTATAAAATTTATGATTATGTATTTGTAATATTTTTACTAAAACCCAATATTTATTATTATAGAGGTTCAGACACATATGATGGATGTCAAACTTAAGGTAAGGGATTCTCATCTCAGTTTTACTTCCCTGAGATGTATGACAGATTCCCCATATATTATAATGGTTTGGGGTTTACAATGCCAATTTTGAAACATTTAATCATAAATCTATTTTATTTAATTTTATATTATTTTTTAAATGATTTTAATCCTTTGATGAGTCTTACGATTCAAATGTTACAAATGTGGTATGGTATTTACGTTACAATAGAATTTTAATCCGGATTGTTTATAGATGAATTTAAATTGCAATAATTTATTTGATAATTTTATAATAAAACCGATTGATTTTCATATCCTCTTGTTATTGAATATGTTTTCAAGTGATATTAAAATATTGCTCCCTTTAGTACATCAAAAAATGAAGTAAATATATTTAATAAATTCTTACTTCATTTCATTATTTGGTCAAAAATCATTTTTCATCCAAAACCATGAATTCTAAAATTGATTTCCAATTTTTTTTTAAAATGATAAAAATTATTTATTAAAAACATCATAACCCATGCAATTTTTTTTTTAAAATAAAAGGTATCATCATGTTTATTACAATAAAGGCCCATTTGGGATTTAAAGAAAATGTGAATGGAATATTTTTTGACTTATACCTCACAAAAGGAATTTCATAGCATCATAACCAGTAATTGTTTTAAGGATTATATTATATGTTTCCATTTTAATTATATATAAAAATATTTTCCAAATGATTAGTGAAAATTATGTCTTAATAGGTGATTTTTATAATAAAAATGGTATTTTCTGAAAAATGTTGTTAATGGGTATTTTATAAATTTTTGAATCATCATTTAAACATACCCCAATATTACCATATGATCCTATGGGAATATATTTTAATTATAAATTATTTTTATTTATCAAGAGAGATTATGATCAGTTGATTGGGATGTTATATTTGGATACCATTCTCCATATTTCTTTGAAAGGTTGTTGATAATGTCAATTGATTTTTAAATATATTTACATTTAATATGATAATTTTTCTTGTATGGATGTTTATTTATTTTGTGATTAATCCCTTCCATAATATGAATGAATTAGACATCACAAGTGATGTGATGCGGATCACACTCTACAGTTTCTTGATACTTTTTTATGTCTCATGAGACAAACTAATCTGGGTGATTAGATGAGCCCTTTCCAATTTATATAAGATGACCTAACATAAGGACATGATGGTATAATTATGATTTTTTCAATTAGGAATAACCTTATTATGATATAAATTTTTGATGTTCCATTTGATTATACAATAATTTAGAGTAGTACGGGTTGTGTTTTAAGATCATGATATATTTTATATTGAAATGTATTATCATCATTTTTAAATTTTATATTATTATCAATTAATTGATTTAATGAAATGTTTATTTGTTATTTAAATTTACTTATTTATTATTTTTATTTATTCAAGATAGATTATTTGGTATATATACCCATTCGGAGCATTTCAGATCACCCATTTCTTATGTCTCATTCCAAAAAGATTCCAAGGGAAGTTTTATGATTAATTTATAGGGACACACTAGAGGGAGTAAATATTATCATAAACCAATATATTTTTTTGTATTATGATTTAAATTGTATGGTTAATTTAGTGTATGTATCTCGTTCACCAATTCTACTAAACTGTTTGTCCCTTTTTTGATGTGATAACATATATCTAGTGCCAATGTAATAACATCACAACTAATTATAGACTGTTAGGGTCAAGGTATTTATATTACCCTTTAGGAAAATCATGTGAAAAAAATGTGAAGTGAACATAGAATAAATTATAGATATCATAAAATTTTTAGGCCCCCATAACAAGGTTTATCAATAAATTACCGTCACATTTTAGGTGCTTGGCTATCAAAAACCATGCAATAACTATGCATCCCATTTATCTTCTCTAAAAATGAAAACATTGGGTCCCAATCATTCTTAAATTGTCTTGAAACCTCTAATAGCCCCTTGGGAGCATCATTTTGTAAAAAATGAGGTTTGATAGAATTAAAATGAGTTTTACATTACTAAAAAACTAATATCATATATAATATCTATTTATGATAATTTAAATGGGGAATTAATTTTGTCTTTTTTATTTTTTATTAATACAAATTTAAATTTTACTTATTTCAATTTTATGGTAAATAATAGTATCACTACAATAGATAATAATTGGAATAAAGCATGGGAAAGGTAAATTATATCCCATATCATTCTTATTTGAGGATTTAAACTTTTTTCTTCTCCACCATAATAATGGGTAATCCAAATATAGAAAGATAGAATTACATTTTACTTATAAATGATCCAAAAAAAAAAACACTATGTATACATTATCTCACTCATTATAGAAAATAAGAGAGATTAAATGGGATATGTAAGGGTCCCAAAAAGCAATATATTTTTCAATATATGAAAAAAAAATCTTTACAGGTCCCATTCATGAATATTTTTATGAAATTTATTAACATTAAAAAATTCAAAACACACATTAAAAGTATCATGTGTCTTTATGTTTCATTCCACTCACATTAAATTTCTCGATGACATATACTGCACCCGAATAATCCTATTTTGTATAATTAATTTTTTTGAGGACTGTATTGCTTTGCATGAACAATAAAATATATTATGTAATATCTATATATATAAATATAGTTTAAATAACCTCATATAGAAGCTACTATTCTTCTCAGAACACTATAATGGATAAACTACATTATTCTTTAATTGGGCCCAGTATTCTTCATGATTTGACAAAAATCATTTTTAAAGAAATTTATGTGTTGGAAAGAGAAAACATTATTCCAGTTAATGTATATCATTAATGATATTACATTTTGAAATATAATTTTGACAATAATTATCTATTTATCCCTCAATATAAATAATCTTTAATTATATAATTAAATTAGTGCAAAAAATAACATATGTGGGGATAATGTATTTTATCCATTTCTCTATATTGAGAGAAATTGGAAAGATATTTACCCCCATAATGAGAAACCATTTTTCTCTTAGATTATATTTACTAAGAGATTTTCATGGTTTCTAAAGATTTAATTTTATAGAAATAATCATTCTTATAATGAATTTTGTTGTACTGTTGTCGTATTTTATCCTATATGGGATTGGATTTTTTAATATTATCTAAAAAGATACACTTTTAATTATATTTTTGATTAAAATTCTAATGAAATTCCAACTATTATGAACATACGATCATGTATTCCATTGAATCCTTTTTGCAATCATATTCTATAGAGACCCCCATTTCACAACAACCCTCATGGATCATGGATTTGATGTTTGTCTTCCTTTGTTTTTATCATCTCATTTCTTCCTAGAAAAATGAAATTTCATTTATAAGCATTTGCTTGATTAGTTTACACATTAATCATATCATAAAAAAAGTATATATGTTACTCTCTTTATGAAAACATTCAATTTCTTCTAATTGTATTTTTTCCACAAAACAAATCCTTTTATTTGTCGCATAGATTTATTCTCCATATTAAAATTTCTTACTTCCTATGACATTGATATTTCATGAATATTTAAAATATATTAGGAAGGGGTACTTCCTATACAAATATAAGAATATCTTTATTATTGAAATATCCATCGTTGGATTCTTCTTAGTTTTGTTATGGTTAATACACTTCAGTTTTAAACAACAAGGTTTCCCAACCAATCCTATTTCTATTTTATTTTTTACTTTGGAGTTTTCTTATCCCATTTGTATAATAATTTTCCATGCTAGTAATAAGGAATAATAAAATATCATAGGGATGAAATTTTTTCAAAAACCCATAACAATTTTCAGGGAATTAAAATCTCTTTTTTGTAAACGATTTTTTTTCATTTTTATTTTCATTGTTTATAGTCATAGAAAACCCTATATGTAGGGAATATATAATCTTAATTACATTACATATTATTAATGAAATAAATTTTCATTTGGAAAAAAATTCAGAATATCTAATTTTTTTCGATGAATAGTAATATTTTTCCTTGAATAATAATATAGAGAAATTTGGATTCATGTTGTTTAAAAGTAAAAATACCATTTTATTGGTTCATTATATGGTGATTATTCTATATTTTTTACAACAACAAAATTTAAGAGGTGGTTGGTTTCCCAAAAAAAATCTATACAAATTTTTTATGAATGTTTTGGATCTATTACTAATTCTAAAATGTGGGAAAGAGTAAAAAATAATTTATCTTGAACAAGGTTAATGTTTTCCAATGAGATAAATCTATGTTTATATATGGGTGATTTTAATACCTTCATGTAAAAAGGGAATTCTCTATAGAGACAATAATTTTATAATAAATAGTCAAAAACGTCTCTCTTTTTTCACAATATTGAGAACTCTAATTTTTCGTCAGCACAATATTTCCCAGCATAACATTCAATCAAAAAAATAAATGTAATTAGAAACCTTCTCATCCTAAAATATGTTCATTATTTATTCTCATTTAATATTCATCTTCAAAATATGATCCCCCAAAATCATGGGACATACTGAAAAATAATTTCCATGATTTTTATTTCTATTGAATTTAATCTAAGAATGGGTATCCTTGAAACAAAAATTAATGTTTTTAATTACTTTTAAATTACATATCAATTATTAAAAAAAATTATTTAATTATTCTCATAAAGAACTATTTATAATAATTTAATTTCCATAATGATTTTTTAAAAATAATTATAAACTATTCCATAAAATTAAATACTATTATGATTGTATTTTTATTTTTAAATTTCAAAGAAAATGGGATCTCAATAAATACTTCTTTAATCTCTATTTGTGCCTTTTTATTCTATAGATACTTGATGTATGCACGTATAAAAGTAATTAACTCAACATATTCATTTCTCGAGTAATTTATTTGTTGATTGTATAATATAATAAATGAATTATTCTCTATAAAATATTCACTACCTAAAATTGATTATTAAAGTGTATAAATATGTACATATTTCTTGTATAGAATAAAAATTGATAACATTCAGTTATGGGTGTATCCACTCCCTCATTTGATATCTTCCTTAAATTCTATTTGTTTTATCTGATTGTTCGTTAATATTTTGACCAAAACATAAAGAATTTACTTTGAAGGGGAAAATATATATTCCATATCTAATGAAACACTGATCCTTTTCAAAACATGTTATCCTAATTTATATTAAAAAAATTAGAATAATAAAATCTAATAAAATAAAACATAAATATATATGATTCCAATTGAAAGAACCCAATGGTTTCCTGTAAAAATACTATGACAGAATTGATGAATCACTACACTCCTATTTTATGAAATTAATTATCAATTTTAATTTATAAAATTTATATTTGATCAAGTAAATTTTTTAATATTAACAGATATACACATGATTACCAGCCACAAAACAATATATATTGGGATATTAATAAATAAGAAGAATGTGTATGATATTTTTGAAATTAATAAACCTAATAAAGAGATTAAATAATGATGATATTATGGTTATGTTATGGTAAATCTTAACCACAACATAGTTCAAGTGAATAGAAGAATGATATCACATAAGTGTCCTCGAAAATATCACGATTTTTTACAAGTTTCTAATTTCATAATATATCTTGATAGTTTTGTTTATATTTGATACCTATAGATTAAAAGGGGTACATCATGAAATAATCTTAACAATATATTATATCCGCTCTGGGTTGTCCCTAAACCACAATAATTCAAAAATATTTCTGAGAAATAAGTTTCTTACTATAAATTTCTCTATTATAACATAAGAACACAACATTGATTTTTTCATAAGTACACAATTGTTAGACCATATATGCGATATGTATAACTTTCCTTTCACACTAAATAGTAGTTATCCTCAACACATATATAATGAGAAATATGAAACAACTATTGGTCCTCCATAACTCTCATCTTCCACACTTTTTCTTATTCATATATCAAGATTTAAGGATATTGTAAGGAAATACATTTCACTTTCTTATCCTTCCTATTTTTACTCATTTATCAAACTCAACACACATGATTTTCATTATATAATATTTTTCTACTTTCAGTCTCTTCAAATTTCATGGTTTTATATAGGGATAATTTATTGTGTTATTATCTCTCACATCTCTTCTTTTTCTCATACATCTCAATTATATATATTCAGTGTGAGATCATAATAAATTATTTTAAAAACTTTTAGATATTATTATTTATTCAAAAATGTAATATTTCAATAATTTTCAATACCTCATTTAAGACACATGAACTTTCTCCGACAATCATGAACTCATTAATGATCGCATTATATTTTCCCCAATGAAACTCAACTAATATATTAAAAATACCCACAATAACCCTAGTTAAAATAATTTTTGTTTTCTATTTATATATCATCCATATTACTAAATTATTTCTATCATTCATGAATGAAATAATTGTAATTATGCATCCATAATTCTATGCATATGAATATCTTTAAATGCACACCGGAATGTTTGTATACATTTATAGCACATATTAGTGAATCAAATTCATCAAGACATTAGAGAACTCTCACATTTTTAGGTTCAGTACTGATATGATGTGTAATCACATATTACACTATTATTAGAATGTGATGTATGTTTCTTCATGTGGCATGACTATATTTTTATTTCCAGAAATGTAACAAGATATATAATAAAATAACATTAGAAAATAGATTTTATTACCGTGGTACATTATTCCCAATGACAAAAACCAATTCTCATATCAAAATATTTTTCATCTATAATTTAGTTTAATTCATCTCCTAATTGTATAAAAATTATAATATTTCATTATATGATTTATGACATTTGTTTAATAAGTAAACAAGTATATATCTCATGAGTGACTCATATTGTCACATACATAGTACCATGAATACCTTAACACATTATTTTTAATATTTTTTTCTCATACATATTATTTATAATTTTTATTTCAACATTTAGTATTATATTGTTACAAATTATTTATTAAATATAAGATTATATTTACTCATATCAGTCATAGTTAAACAAAAAAATATTACAATTCAATATACCCTCTGAGTAACCTGATGTATTTTCATTGATGAATATGATAACACTTAGTTGTTATCCAATAAATTCATAGATAATATAACAAGCTTGCAATACTTTTCCAAATTGCATTCCCTCTAGTATCATTATAAATAACATAGTGGAGTTGGTCATTTCCAATTTTGATAGAATTACATAAATAAAAAATACAGATTATTCAGTGATTATTATTTATTCAAACCTATTCTATAGACTCTTGGCATGACTATCAACTATTTATGTAGATTCCAATGATTTTACAACATTTTATTATATATATTTTATACAAAACATATATATCTATAGTATTTTCAAAATTTATCATTCAAACCATTGTGATATTATTACAAATTCTATGAATTTTTTAATTTTAATATTGAACTCAAAGTGATAGAACAATTTAAAATCACCAAAAAATCAATAAAAAATATTAGGGCATCTTATATTATTGGATTTCTTCAAAAAAATTATATTATGTTTGGAATCATTCTAATATTTTCAAATATTAATAGCATAATTTGTTAATAATATTTCATTATATGTGTGTTCTATATGATTATTTATTTTAAACATTAATACATCAAAATTAATAGATTAAAACTCTAAAATTCTATGAAATTGAATTCTTTATCATCATTTCCATTAAACTATGTAAATAAATATATAGAATGACCTTACTTCACGAAAACATATTGATGGATAGTCAATTACATTAGAAATTATTAATATTCTTTGACACATCAAAATCCTCAACCTCTTGAAGAACATGTTATAGAAAATGATCTCATGTTCTAGTAACGCATCCCACTAATGAACATAACATAAACAATAATATCCATTAGATATATAATCCAATTCCAATAAATTGAATATCCATGATCATTAAAAAATTATCATATCATTATTTTCAATACAATATAATGATAGAAACATTAAATCTTTTTCCAATATTTTATTTTATCATCAAAAACATATAAAATATATATAAATAAAAAATAATAATTACAAGGGATCTTCATACTACATATCACAAGTCATCTACATCATTTTATATACTCTATAATATCATCAAAATAAAACTAATATTATTTTTACCGATTAATAATATACTGGGAAAAAATAAACCCAATTCCACTTTAAATATCAATATAATATATGGAACCATTGGGACCAAGTGTAGGAAGTGATAGAGGAAATATGAAATCCCCATACACATTTCCATCTATTAACAGATTTTTGGATTGGGTTCTAGATTTAATTGTCTAAACACCGTCATTTTTACTATTTTAGAATATTGGCATATGTCATATAGGGTACCTGGTGGCTTTTCCCCAAACAACTAGTGTGATTTACTAGGATACATTATAGCCCACTATTTATGTGGATGTAACACCCGAATATTTTATGAAATATATATTTTTAAAATAAGTATAATTTATCTGATAGTTTTCATCACATGAAACAACATGTTTTAATGATCCATAATATAGTATTAATATTTTTATTTAAACATATTCATTAACAAATAACCCTTAAAATGGTTCTATGAATATGAAAAACTTTATTTCAATAAATAACCTAAATTTTATTCCTATAAATAATATATTTATATTTAATAACATTTTATACATTTGAAAGTTATACATTGGATAATAATTTTTCCATTGTTTCTGTAGTTTTAATTTAATTTAAATTATTTTGCATCTATAAAAATAAAATAGAATTTTTTTCCATATATGAAATCAATATAATTAATTATTGATTATAATTTAAACTTACTTTTTACCCATTATGAATTATAAAATTGATAATAATTTATTACAATGGTAAATATTAAAATGGTTTTACCAGGGGTTAAAATAATGTGGTAAAGGTTAAAATCACATTTAAAAATGTATATTCATATATTATAGGAATATATAATCCTTATATCATATAACGTTATATAATGATCCATTTTATATCATTTTTGAAATTTGAAAAAAATGTGTATAACTTTGTTTTTCAAATATTCCATATGTGTCCTCTCCCACACATATAAATATGGACACCCTCTCCTCTCCTATTTCACATCCAATGAATTTTTTATTGTCCAATACATAACCATATTAATTCATTACTGACATTCCCATTTCCTAGTGTGCTTATTTGGATTAGGAAACCTTACTAAAAATTCATTTTTTTCAAACAAATGTTGGTTATCCAAAGACGAGCTGTCGTTCATAATCGAGGATTTTGGATTTATATGTTCTTTATACTTATTAAAATAATATTAAACTTTTATGATATAATAAAATCATTATTTTACTTATATTTGTATGTTATTTACTTATTTTGATAACATATATCAATCCCCTCCTTCATCAAATTGGACATGAAACCGTTGATCGTTTGTGTGGAGGACAACCGCCTCACACATCGATGTAATTTTTTTCTATCACCACCTCTCATGAGTAGATTTATTAATATATTTTAATTACATACTTGAGATATATGACATTTTTTACTTATATAATTTTAATATCAAATTTACCTTCACTCATTCTAAAATATTTGGAAACAATAATGTCACATATAGATACATGTAGACTACCATCTCCACAATACAATAAGAAATTCATTCATCTATTTTTTCATGGATGGTAATAAAGATATATATTATGAATATATTATATATATATGATATAAAAATTATTTAATAATTTTTAATTCATATTTATCTGTCTTTTTCCCATTTGTTGATGATATGAAAACAACATTCATGCATACTTATGACATGTCGTATCAAAGAATCATGCCATTCATTTTTATCATGAATACTTATGGATTATAATAAATAAATATAGAATCAATACATATGATAATTAAATAATAATTATCATTATCTATATTAGGTAACCCTTATTAAATTACAGGTACCAAAACTACCAAATCAAAACATAAATGAAAAATGATGTTGTTTTCCCTATAAAACGTTATTTTAACATTGAATTGATAATTATAGGGTGATTATAGAATATTATTAAATAATATATTGTATAATATATACTATTAAGGTGATGGAACAGATTTATAATATATATATATATATATATATATTTATTATATGTGAGGTTTAAACATTTATGATGAAATTCGATACATAATTATTTAATTTTCGACTCACTTTTATCTTTGTGAGGCACATGAAATATTCAAAAAAAATTAATTGGTGTATATAATGCACATGAATTAATTTTTTAATTCTTATTATATATGATATTTAGATTT
Organism: Viscum album; assembly: GCA_963277665.1. Lineage (NCBI taxonomy): Eukaryota > Viridiplantae > Streptophyta > Magnoliopsida > Santalales > Viscaceae > Viscum > Viscum album. The sequence goes on from OY728159.1 coordinate 1,631,458,523, forward strand.
ATGTATCCATACATGCTTCTTTTTTTTCTTGGGGCTTATGATTCAAACCTTATATATGTAACACATGTTTCTTGTTATGGTCTCATTGTTTGCAATAAATTTATTCTGATTATGATTATAACGATGAATTATTATAATATAAATCTAAAAAAAACACAACAATTTTCTTTTAATCTATTTATTCATGAGGAATGAATTTTTATATTTCATTTTCCACTCTTTATTAACTAAATATACCAAAATAAAATTTTTATAGAATATCAATTATATCTATATCTTCGGTAAAAAATATATTCTCTTAAATGTTCATATATAATAAAAATGTATTATAATGTTTTTTAATGTTATAAATTTTTTTTTATAATTTTATATTTAATATTTATTTACTATTTTAAAATTAATTAAAATTAATCTTTTTATCTTATTTCTAAATGAAAATCTTTTTACTTTTTACTAAAATTGTTAAAATAATTATTGTTTCAAGATGTACTATGTGAATGGTATTTTCTTTTATCATGAACATTCAATGATTTAAGGAATGCTTTAAAACATTCCTATGTTATTTTTAAATAAAATGTTTTATTAAATTTTTGTGAAATTTTATATTTTAGTGAAGTAAAATTAAAATATATTGTATATTTATTTTTTATATTTTTAATCAATATATACTTAATAATGGAAATAAAAATTGTTATTTCTTATGTTCTCTGAGGTATATGATCTAATAATACCATCCTTATTCTTTCTCTAGATTGGTTATGCTTATAATGATAATTTTGTTATTAAACACATTAATTTTCCATGGAATATCCTATGAATAAATGATCGAATGTTTTTGAAACCCATTTTTTCACAATTAATATTATTATTGAAAATTTATGAAACCCATTTCCTTTTATTGGTTTATGATTTGATGAATATTATATTATCCAATGGAAAAAAATGTGTACAGATTTAATTATGTGAATTTTTGTGCCATTAAAATATTAGGATGATGGTTAAATTATAAAAATGGATGGAGAATATGTTATAAACAAATATGGGTTGTTATATTATAAATCGTGATGGGTTGTCTGGGAATTACATAACCCTCCCATTCACTGGGTAATGATTAATATTTGATAAGATAAATAAAAGTGTATTAGAAAGTGAAACCTATTATAAAATTTAATTGTTCCTCTATGATAATCAAGATAGTGGACATTGACTAAAAAAGGGTTTGGGGAGTAAACCCAATCCATTATGAGGATTTTTGATGTGTTTCATGACTATAAATGAAATTATTTTATATAATTTAATGAGCGTATAAATTATTTTTCTATTGCCATTTTTAATCTCCCATGGATCATGTTCTTTGATTTCTATAGGATTCATGTCATGTTATCTACTATGATTTATGTTTTGATTCATGATTATGATCTATTATATGTAGAATTTGGGTTTATAAATGTTATGTGAATGATATCATACCCTTATACTATTTTTATATTGATATATCTCTTATTTTCCATACAATGAGAATTTTATATTGGCCTTTCATATGATTATTTTCCTCAAATTATGAATAATGATTTTATATATGGAATCTATAAGAATAATTCTATTTGGAACTTCATTTTTGGGATATGTTTGAAATCATTCATGAAATAATAATATTTTTTATTTAGTCTCCAAATCCTCAAGTCATTTATAACCTCTATGCATTTATTTTTTTAATTTTAATTATTATTCATCTAAAAGTATATTATTTCATCATATAAAAATTGTGGTTCACTATAGTTGTTATCAAATTAAACGTATATTTATCAATTGAAAACTAGGTTTATCAAATGATAGTGAGAACAATAATGATAGGTCTATGGGTAGGAATGTATCCTAATTTTTTTGAAAAGGATAGAATGAGTGGTTTGTATAAAATTAAAACAATTTTGGGATACATAGAGGTTATATTGATCTAGAATAGTTTTACATCGGGGTAATAACTAAATAAAATGGTGAAATGGTCTTTGACATTATCATCCCATGATGCATGATAATATCACAATTTTCACATCATGTTTGACACTTCTGGGGGATTTATATTGGAAGTTCTGAAACTATTTATGAATCATCATGATAGTTTTTAAGAATTGATTACATTGTATTACCATGGTTAATCCTAAATTTTCATAAAATAAATATTAGGTTTCATGATTTAGGAATTCTATGAATGATTGATCACACTAATCAACGGTTCCAAACTATCTTGATAAACAATTTTCTTTTACATTAGGATTAAAAATAGTAATATAAAGTTTGGGTGGTTTTATGTATGATTGAATATTTAAGTATATTATTTTATATTTTCTGTATAAAATTCATTATATCATGAATATTATATAAGAATGTTAATTCTGGTCCCTCATTATTAATTGATGAAATTTATTTAAGAACCCCTAAAACATGATGATCAAATCTCAGGTATATGATTCTTCTTCAGTTGATTATTTTCATAATTTAATTACTTAAAATAATTTAATTATCCCTCTATTTGAATTTTATGTCAGATTATGCATGGATTGTAATTCACTAAATAAATCTTTAATGAATTATCAGGAAAGGGAAGATATGATTGATTTTAAAAATATGTATATGATCAACTATTAGTGTGATGGTAAGTATAAATTTCCAATGGTATTCACATCCACTATATTAGACATAATTCATATTCAAATGGTTTATATATATATTATGGTTGGGGAGAACATTATCTTTAATTATGTTCTTATATTTCAAGAGTTTATTTATCTCTCTCTAAAAGACATCATAGTCTTTCATCAAGTCCTTAAGTTAAGTTCCCAATAGAAATAACACCTAGTGATACAACAATTCCAAAGACTCAAATTATAGTTTCCCTCATTAATTTGTATGAATTTAAAGATAAAACCCTGTAGAATCTTCAAAAGAGAATAATTCTTCCATGCATGTGACCTTTTGGTGCAGCTACTCTATTCATTAAGAAGAAAGATGGATTTATGCAACTCTACGTTGATTATTTGTAACGGATAATTATCACAATCTAGAACATGTTTTATCTAACACATATTGATGAATATTTTGATACACTATATATAGCACAATGATTTTTAAGACATTTATCTTCATTTTATATATAATCAAATATGGTGTTAAAAAGGGGTTATACCCAATAATAAATTTCGTACAACGAATTGTCTCTATGAATATATAATGATTCTAAATCCCTATATTAATTTCCCCTATCATTATGAATTTAATTAATAGATTAATTATATATTAACATGACTAGTTTGGGGTAGAATTTATAGATTATATTATTGTGCATTAAAATAACATGGATGTGAATTAAAATCCATTGAGCATTGTGGTAAATACACCAAAGAAAGAGAAGTGGTATGAATAATTTAAAATTTATGAATTATGTCTACAAATATTCAGATTTATTATGTATAATCTCAATGAATGATAATTTTTTGGATGCATAAAAAACAAGGTTATTGAACATTATCCCAAACATACCATGACTACCATAATGAGTTGTTTTCATGGTTTGGATAGATATTTTCTCCGTTTTGTTGAAAATATACCTGGGATATAAAATCTACTCAATAAGTTAACATTTAAGGGGTAAATGTTTTTCTGGATAGAGTAATATGCAGAAAATTTGATGTAACTGAAGAGAAGTTTTTCAAGTGTACATATTCATTCATTATCCTAGAGTGGACAAGGAATTATGATTTATAGTGATGAATCAATGAAGTGATTTGGAAGTGGTATCTTGCATACTTATATGGTGATAGATTATGCCTCATGATAATTGAATGTTTTTATTAAAATATACTAATAACAGATTTGATGTTACCTAAGATAATTTTCTCATTAATTAAATATAGTAGTTATCTTTATGGAGAATGGTGTGATATGTTTTCTAATCATAAGAGTTTAAAGTTCTTTTCATCGTATAATGTATTTAATATGTGATATAAAATATGGTTAATGAGTTTAAATTGGTTAAAGATTATGAATACTCAATACATTACCACCTAGGAATTGAGAATATGCTTTCTGGTGGTTTAATTATAAAGGATCATGCTAGAATAACTATGATTCTAAAAGAAAATATCAAATATTTTTTAATTTTAAACAGATTGATCTAAAAATCAATAAGGAATAGAAGAAATATTTTATTTCTCAAATGTGTGTTAAAAAATTTATCAAGTAAATGATTAAAGTGGAAAAAATATAATGTAGTGTAGTAAAGGAATGTAAGAAATGTTCATTTCATTAACCATGACTATGAGGGAATTTATTATACCTTGTGTTTTTTAAAAGGAAAAAATATATTCGATTGTGTATGTGATACAAAACAATGAGCCCGAAAAATTATTTATTATTAAAAAATGGAATTTTCAATCATTTTATTAAATTTATAAATATTATTAGGGTTGAATAATTTATGAAATATATATATATATATATATATCTTATATATATCTTTAAATTCATATTAAATAATTGATAAAAAAATTAAGGGTATTTTTCTTTTTCAAAATATTTTTTCTTTGAAAATATTTTTAATTATCATTTATAGAACAATATTATAATTTGTTTTTAAAAAATGTAGAAATATTTAATTGAAAAAATGATATACATTTTTTATATAATCATATCAAAATAAAATAGTATTACAATTTGGGATGTTTTTGGAAGATATATATTTTTTTCAAAAAATATAGAAAAAAACAATTTTCTGGGATATTCCAATTTAATATGATAATTTATGAAATATTAAAAAATAATTTTATTTTAATATAAATTCTAGGTATCATGTGTTTCCTATACTAATATTTGGTTTAGTTAATTACAAATAATGTATCATTATACAATATTTTTGTATATGTTTATTTTTAGGATTGAAAACACATATTCCTAAAAACTGTTTTAAAATACACCGTGTTTCTCCATTTTTAGTTAACTAAAATAATTCAAAATCAGAATAAATAAATATTATTTATTTATAATACATATGTGTAATTATTAAATTTAATTCATATTATTAATATGTTTAGTTATAGATTTAAAATAAAATAATTTTGTCCTTAAACAAGTATTTTTCTGAAAAATGCTTGCTATCATGCTTGGGGGGTTTATATTAATTAAATTTTTCCACAGCTATGAATAAATAATTATAAAATGTATTACATGTTAGGAATCATCATAACTAATATTAGTTAATAAGGTTAACTTAATTTTCAAACAATTTAATGAGTAATTTTAGTTACTATTTTTTACCAAGGTAAAAGGAAAATAGGTCAATTATGTGTAAACATAATTTAACAATTACTAAAACATGATAAATGTTATGATTATATTTTTAAATTATTTATTTTCTACATAAATGATTATGTTATTAGCTTGATACAAATTATACTTCGATAAAATAAATCAGAAATTTTTTGTTTGAGTAATATTCATATTTTGTAAAGGAATTTCTTTTGATGAATTTATAGATTCTTGGAAAAAACATTTATTAATTTTATTATTATATATAAATGATGATATATTATTTATAATTTAAATTATAATATGGTTAGAAAAATTAATATTTAAAAAAAACAAAACATTTTTCCATAAATCCAGATTTTATTTTAATAGATAAAATTAAAATAATAATAAATCATTTGGTGAAAATAAATATTATATTTGGAATCAATATTTTAAAATTACCCAATGGTTGTTTTCAAATAATTTATGACAAATTAAAATGTTTGGGTAAAATATAAATACCATATAAATATATGGTGTCTATTATGACATCATAAGGACACAAAAGTGATGAAAAATATACTATAAAAGATGCCCAATAAAAAAATATATTACCTTTAGAATAATGAAATCTTATTTTTAATAGATTAATTTAATAAATCCATTATGAATCCTGCAAATACATTAATATATTTTATTGTTTAAAATTCATTTCTTTAAGAGTATGAATCTCCTAAATAAATGAATTGGAATCATTTTATTATCCTTTGCTCTTTGAATGAAAAAAACAATTATAAAAACAAATAGTTTTTGGAAGATAGGGGAAAAAATGATTCCATGGTTTTTGGTTTTGGTTATTTTATTTTTTAGAGTCCAAAACCTATGTTTCATAAATATTTATAAAATTCCAACTCTTTTCTTATATAATCAAATCTAAGATATCATTTACTGTCAATAAAAATAATAGGATAAAATATTAAAACTTTTCTCCACTTTATGGAGTCCTCGTAAGGATTCCCATTCTCTAATGCTGCTCCACCAAAGCATTGGGAGAGACACAATAAAGTAAGGGACCACTATCTTTTCATTTATATTCAAGGAACTCTTTTATGATATGCTTATTATTTTTAATTTTTTGTTCTTCGGTTATATTTTAATAGAACCCTAGATCTATAAATTTTTTGTACATGTGTTGAGATACCGCTTTCACTCTCATTATGCCCCCATGAACCCTTATATACACCTGTTAACATGCCACAATTTAGTAAGTTATCCTCACCTACTTTTAATTATTCAAGTTTCTTTATTATCTTATGCCTTGTATTTCTAGTTCTTAATATTTGGATATGTTTTTCAATGCCCCTATTACTTTTCATTTGATATCCAAATTATTATAAAACTCTCTTGCGTTCTTCAAACCATTTTACAAATATTTAAATAATATCTTTATAATTTTGAAATTTCACTATGATTTTCCATGCCAAAACAACTGTATAGTGAATTCCATACCCATTCCTATCAACGGTGTTCACTTATTTAAAATGTTACTTATTTTACATAGTAATTACATGTTTTTATACCATTCACAATTATTATAGAATAAAATACGATGATGATTGAATCCATGTTTTATGATAAATGTGGCACACTTAAGAATCAGAATGAAATGAAAGTGAGGGGTGCACCTCACATTTTATAGAAATACAATGTATTGGGTAATGTTTAGTCTTATGAGATGTCATGTTGGGGTAGGTAGTGAACATTATTCCTTTATGGGACTATTTATATCATGATTTCTTTAAACATTTCCTTTATGTATGTTGGTGATGAAAAGTTCTAAGATGTTTTCATCTTTCCCATGTTATCATGCTATGTCTTGTCTTATTTTTCAAGCATATGATTATCACCCCTTTAGTGTCACATTGATATTCATATTGTCTAAATTTTATTGATATCATTATTTTATTACTTGTTTATTGACATAACAGGATTTATATCTCACCCCTTTCTTCTATATGTCTTCAGGTTATCTCATTAAATTTTATCTTCGATAGATCATGTTGAGGATATTTTCAATAAAGATTATGTATTCTCTATTTTTTGATGGAAATTACTATTCATTACTCACAAATAATCATGAAATATTGATTTTATAGTTTTAATTATGTGTAATTATATGTAATAAAAAATTAATTAATGTGTAATAAAAATAATGGTTCTTATATTTGGTGTCAAAGGAAATGATTATTTATTTTTGGGATTAGGATTATAAAACTATATTTAAAACATTAGGTATCAGACCTAGAGTAAAAAAACATACATACTATTTTGTTTGCATAGAGTATGACCTTTATCAATAATACACAACCTTTTATAAATAGAAAAAGTGGTGGTGGATATGCCATAGTAATACAAAGGGGTAATCTCTAAAAAGATGGCATTAATATATAGTTGAATGAGAATTGGAGAACAACAACGGGCCTTGTAGAACACCTATTTCGACACTCCTTATAGATATGATTTGGAAAATTCGTAATCCCTTTGTAAACCATTATTAAGGAAATACAAATATCCATATGAATATATTTTAGGAAATTGATCATAGATATAATTTATTGAAGATTAAATATTAACATTTTTTGGAATCATGTGTAATAATTATGTCATCCCAATAATTTTATTGGATTTCCATTTATGTGTTTAAGAGTTTTAAAATATTTTCCCTAATTTTACCATTATTCTTTTTATGGATTAATATAAGTGGAATTTATTATTATTCGTTGGTGGATTATGTGATCCATTAGATATTATTTCGAGTGTCGTAGACATAAAAAATTTATATTGAGTTCTCATTATTTGGGGAAAAAGATGACATTGTAGTTGAAAATAATAAAATATGAAATTATAAATTTTAAGCAATATATAAATACATATATTCCAAGTCTAGATGATAATAAAATTATTTAACCCTATAAAAATAAGCATGTATAATTTTTTTTTCATATTACTATCATTTCCAATGAATTGATTTTCATTTTACCCATCCCATAATTATGGTTCTTTGGTCATTGATATTATCCTGACCAAGTTCTCAGTAAAATTGTAATATTTGTTTTATGTTTTTTTTCTATTAAATTTCAATGTTTTCACTTCCAAATAAATTTATACTCATGTGAAAACAAGTAATTTGATAACCATCAAATATTTTTTCTCTATCTTTTGAGGGGGACATTTTATCACTTTTATGATGTCAATTTTCAATAAAAATATTTTTTAGTTATAAAAAATCAATCAACAATTTCAAGTCTGAAATTTGAAGATAAAATATATTATATGGTGGAAGTATCTAATTCCCCCAGATTTTTATAAAGGGATAACTATTTTCAATAGCATATGTGACACACAACATCATTCCCATACAATTATTTTTTTTAAATTTGACCATTTTATTTATTCGACTCGATTAAAAAATATGGGTAGGATTCATTAGTTTATTAAATATATATTTCTTTAATATATTTATAAATTCATAGTATATAATCAATCAAATATTGGTAATGTCTTATTTCCATCCAATATATATATTGATTAAAAATTATTTCAATTTATTTTTAAGAAAAAAATTATATTGTTATTTTATAGAAAATTAGGAAAAAATTATTTGATAAGATGATTCCAATTTTTTAAATCATCATATAAATTTTAACATAGGGTTAAACATTGGGATTTTTAAAAAATTATATATTTATCACTAAATAGTGAAAAATACAGTTTTTTTTTGGAAATTTCCATTTCATTTGATAAATTGATAAATATAAAATTTCTAAGATTATTTTAATATAATTTAATGGTATGATATGTTTTCTATTATAATATTCAATTAAAAAAATTAAAATTAAATTATCATTGAACTATATTTATGTGTAATTATTTTTATTGGAACAACATTTTCCAAACAATTATTTTAAAATGAATAGTGTTTCTCTATATTAATTATTTGAAATGACCACTAATGAGAAATAATCTATATAAAATGTTTATATTTTGTATATTTATTTATAATATTATATTCATATAATTTATATTACTCGTAATAATGTTAGATTAAATTTATCGTTTCCTTAACAAATGTATTTTTTCAAAAACACTCATTCCATCATATCTATAGGTTTTATATTTAATTAAATTATTCCACTTAGGAAAATTAATTTTTATTTAATAAGTTCCATATTTTAATTCAATATAATTAATATTAGGTAATTATATTAAATTAATTTTTGAATAATATGAATAGTAACTTTAGTAAGTATTTACTACAACGAAAAACTAAAAATATTTTAATTAAATCTAAACATATTTTACAAAATACTTCAAAAAATTCAACCAAAATCGCATAAATATTTTTTATTTAGAATTCATTTAAATTATTATTATATGTAATATTTAATGTTTTTTATTTATTAAGTATTAAAAAATTAGTTTGATAAAAATTATATTTTGACATAATAAAACAAAAAATGTTTTTGGGTAATATTAAAATTCAATTAAAGAAACTTATTTTGAGTAATTATTTTATTTTAAAAAAATATTATTTTAATAAAATATTATTTTTAAATAACTTCTGTTAAATATATATTATAATTTAATTATTATTAATTAAAATTAAATAAGTGTTCAAAAACTATTGTTATCAAAAACCAACCATTTCTTAAAAAAATGTTGATTTAATTTTAAAAGTGACAGTTAACCTATTTAAATAATTTTTTGTTAATATATATATTGTTTCTCGAAATTGAACATTGATATTATCCAATGGTGAATTCCTCATAGTTTGTTGAGCAAGTCGAATTTTCGAGTATGAATTAAATACAATATAAATATTCATTGAGTATTATTTTATAATTTTGAACCAAATGTGATGTAACAAATATTATAAAAGTAATACATGAAAAAATATATGGTTAACACTTAAAATAATTTTATCCTAAGTATATTTGGTTAATTATATAAATCCATTGTGAATCCTACAATGCCATTAATATGTTTTATTGTTTTTAATTAATTTCATTAAGTGTACGACTCACCTCTACATAAGCAAGGACATTATCTCATTAAGTTCATCCCATGGAAATATAAAATAATTATAACAACTCAACATTGATAGAATCGATTGAAAATCCCAATGGAATGTTTTTTCTTTTGATTATTTTATTATATAGAGCCTAAAACCTATGTCTGAGAAATGTTAAAGAAATCTCCACACTTTTCATAAATTAATACAACCATCATCCCATTTATCTTCAATCAAAATCTTTTCGCCACTTCCTCTCTCCTAGATCCCCTCTCTATAGTTCTTTCAATGTTATTTAATCTCTTAATAAGTCCTCCTAATAATTTATAGTAACACAGTCAAGTAAGGTACATATATCTTCTAATTTTCATTCAAGCACCTATGATATATTAATATTATTAATTTCAATTTTTTTTTGTTTTATTACAATCTAATATAGATTTATTTTTTTACTATTTTTTCATATGTTATTAGAGACCACTTTGACATTGGATATTCCCCTCGTGAACTCTTATGTACAGTTGTTACCATGCCAAATATTTTTAAGGGATCCTCTCTTTCTCTTCCTTATTCATGTTTATTTATAATCTTATGCCTTATAATTAAAATTAATAATGTAGGAATATATATTTCCATGTCCATATTGAATCCCTTTTTCCCAATTAATAATATACCCCTTTTCTTTCATCAACAATTATTTTTGAATATTTAGGTACACCATTATGATGATAAAATTTCACTAGGATTTTCAATTCCAATTTCTTTTATGTGAGTACCATATCCATTTCATATACATGATGTTCACTATTATACAACATTATATCTATGACATGGTAATTACATGCCTTTATCCAACACTCATTGCTCAGGGACTAAATTATGATTTTTAATGAATCTGTGTTGTATGATTTATGTGGTACACTTAAGAATGAGAATGAGATGAAAGTGATGGGTGGACCCAAAATTATATAGAGATCGAATGCTTTGGAGAATTTTTAGTATGATGTGAAATTTCATGGCATAAGGAGTGAACATGATTCTTTTGTAGGACATTACCATAATCAGGTCTTTGTGGTTAGCTGTTTCCTATGTTTATGATGTAAAATTTTAAAATGATCTACATTTTCCATGCTATCACTCTATATCATGGCTGATTGTTCATGTTTATAGATCCCGTAACATTTATGCTCCAATTATATGACTATTATCGGATATGTATTTTTTCATCATGTTATTCAATTTTTATTCATTTAATATTCATTACAACTCTATTGGTTCTTATGTCAGTCCCCATGTTATCCCATTCAGTTCTATGATTGTTGGAATATTATGATTATTTAAAAAAATGAATAAATATAAACAATTATCTATTTTATGTTGTTTTGTAATATACCTAGATCCAAAATACAGTAGACATATTAATCATCCATGTTTTATTATGTGTACTTGTTAAATAATTAAATAATTAATGTGTAATAAAGGGTATAATTTTTATAGTGTTAATAGATTTATGAAGTGTATATCAGACCCATTCATATCATATTTGAGGATGGAGCTATCAGATATGGTCCATAGCTCTCTATTCTCTTTTTATACTAGAAATAAGAATTTGTATAGATATTTGAATGATTGATTCTGGTAGGGCAATAGGAATAGTGGTATTATAAATTTTGTATCTTGGATCTTGATGTTTCAGAAAGTTAATGATGGGGGACAAGAGTAAAAAGTGATAGTTTAACTATTATCCACACAAGAATGGAAGTGAGAAAGGGTAAAAAAGGATTTTGTTTTCAGACTCCCCAAAATTTTTAAAGGGGACAATTTTATATTGTTTTTAGTAAATCACACACTGAACATAGAAAATTTAATAATTATCAAATATGATTTATCTCTAGATTTGATTTTTCAGGATATAAAATGAGGAAACAATATAATTTCATGGTGTACCACATTCAGTTGTATCTAAAATAGATATGAGGATTACACCAATGTTTGAGAGAATTCAATAACAGTCTATGGATAAAAATTTGAGCTTCAACACTGTTTAGAATCCACAAATATATGTTCAGTCAACGGGACAATAAAAAACATTGAGGAAATATTGATATACTATTCAGTGGATTTTGAAGGTGTTTTTGATCAAGAACATTCTATGCTCAAGAATTCATACAATAATAGATTTCATTGAATTATACAGATTTATATTTATGAATCACTCTATAAAAAAAGTGTACAAATCCAATATAATGGATTATTGTTTTAGAAAGAAAACTATTGGGACTTGGGATAGTTAAGTAAATGGTACTAAATGTCAAAGTAATTGAACAACACATCACAAGAAGATTGGTGATTAGAGAAAAGTTTTTCAAAAAATCATTAGTGTGGTCTGTAGTTTTATTTTTCCAGGAATAATTTCCTCTGAATTTATCTATGGATGATGGTTTTCAAATTGGGGAATACTTGAATATTGAACCGAAGGTATGTTTTCCTCTTTATCATTATTGATTGAGTTGGAATAGTTTCATATAATTTAGTAGTTTATAGAGCCTCCCTCAATTCCACAATGTCTTCAACACATCTCTCTCATTGATGTACTTAACTAATCCTTTACATGTTCTAAACTCATGGTTTATATCATAAGATTATGATCCTTTCTATGATGAATAATGAGTATAGATATTTCTACATATACAAAAAGTGATATGAATAAACACCACAAATATGGTTAATGTTTTTGGATAACCACCAATTTTAATATGTTTTTTGGGAACATGAGGACATTTTGAGGAAGGTTAGCCTCCTTTTTGTATCATAATGATTAATATCATGGGTTAAATTATTTTTATGTGGGTTATAATTTAAAAACCTGAATATTTTTAAAATTTATATTTTACAAATATATTAAATTTATTTGATAAACAAGGTTACACAAAACACAACATTTTAACGAACTACAATATACTATTAATATTATCATTATACATGACAATTATAACTGATCCCATAAAATAAGAGGCATTAATAAGAATAATTTAATAAAACAATTATGTATAATTGATTTAAATAATGAAAATAAATTGATACATAAGTACTTTTATTGTGGTAATGTCTTCATATACTTCCAAAATACATTTATTACAAAAAAAATGTTTTATTTGGTTTTATATGAATAAATAATAAAATTAATTGTTTACAATTTTTGAAAATTTATTTTAAAATTTATTTTTAATTATGTAATAATCATTCAAAAATTATCATAGAGTTAATTGTTGTGATTTATTTAAAAAATATAAATTTATTATTAACAATAAAAAATAAATATGTTTATTAGAAAACTAAATTTTCATTTAAGAAATTTACATTAATACATTTTAATGAATATATTTTTCCATTTATTTTTTTAATATGGTAAAGATTATTTTTCAGGCGACGACCTCTTGTGGAGCATTTCGACAAAGAGGTCAATACAAATTGGGGTTTGAAGCACCGAGCTTTGGTTTGTATTCTAGGTCCGCGTCAGTTTCGAATTTTGTTTGCTGATGAGGAGGATCTGGGTAGAGCCTGGTCGCGGAAGAGAAAACCCTTCTGGGGCCTCCCGTTTCACTTGCTCCGCTGGTCCTTTGAGGCGCATATGAACCGTGATTCCCTTTACATGGAAATTTGGATTCGGTTGCCTGGACTACCTTTGCCTTTTCAAAACATTGGTTTGCTGAGGTCAATTGGTAATTCGATAGGGCATTTATATGTAGTGATCGAAGAACAGATTCTATGTCCCACCCATTTTCGGCTAGAATTTGCGTTGAAATGGATCTTTCAAAGTTGCCGCCGGAGCTTGTCTGGATTGTAGTGGAGGAAGAATACAGGTATGCACAGTCAATTGTCTATGAATCATGGACCCATTTTTGTTCATTTTGTTATTGACAGGGGCATGATGGACAAGGCTATAGAAGGAGGCCCAGGGGTGCCCAAAGCTCTGAGGTTCCAGCTGTTTCAGTGGAGGTACCCTTGAGAGAGGGTGTGAACACCATTAGAGCTGTGCAAGGCAGTGAGCATAAGTCTCCTGCAGGCCTTCCTCAGGATGGTCATGATCCTTCAAAGGAAGATGGGGTCACCAACATGATGGTTCCGGGGGTATCCTCATGCGAGGTAGAGGATAGTTTTCCAATTGCTGATCTGGAAGTTCATAAACAGAGTTCTGTCAACCTGTGTATAGACATAGGAGTGCAGCAGGAAGTGAATGAGACCAGGAGGAAGGAGACCATGGCTGGAGTGATGATGGATACTCCTCCAGACGAATGTGGTATAATCAATTTGAACTCCTCAAACCGGTTTGCTGCTCTGGATGAGGTTGGAGAGGCTCATTCGAGGGAATATGTACAAATCCCTTGCCCTCATTTTAGAGAAGGTGACATACCAAATAGTGGTGGCTGCTCTAAAATGATAGGTGGACAGACTGGGGGTGGAGAGACCAACCCGGAGGGAGTCATCATGACCTCTTTGGATCAAATGATTGAAGAGGTTCCAACTCAAATGAATACTGGCAGGGGATACACTGTGATGCTGGACAACTCTAAGACTGTGGAATTGGTGTCTGAACAGAAGAGAAAAAATGATGTCCAGGTGCAGGTAAATTCTCAGGAACTGCTTAATTGTTCTATAAATAAATTTTCAGTGTTGGATGATGTTGGATCAAATGAGGAAGGTACTGAAGTGGCAGAGGAAATTTTAGAGAAGGAAGGCAATGCTGGTCTGGACAGATTGAGTGGTGAAGGTAAAAGTCTCTACGCTGATGACACAATCAAGATATCTCAAATGGACGGTGGGAAGGATGTCAATGTCAACCCTCCTTTGTCCCATAAGAAGCAGTGGGGGATAGATCTGATTGTGAAGAAGAGATCCACAGTCACCAAATATCTTACAGTGATGCTGTCAAGAATGGAAATCATGAGAATATTAGCAAGGAGGTGGGAGAAAAAAACTCAAAGCAGGAGGAAGCCATGGAGAGACTACACAGATCTACCTAAACCAATGGTGACAAGGTCTGCACACAATATTGTAGGGTCACAAGAAAATGATATTGTAAATGGGTACAGAGGAAAACGAAGGGGAGGGTCTCCAAAGAGGGACAAAGGATTCAGTGGGAAACGGCTGGTCAAGAAAAAGTTGTCTGAGGAAATGCTTCAGAAGAAAAATATGTATCTTGAGATGATGCGCAAATACGAATCCTCTGAATGGGAGTCAGCTGATCCTGGTGATGATTTATCTGATGATGGGGAGAAAGATGCATATGGATTTGATGTAATGTAACTTTTTTATTTTCTTTTGACATTACTTGCACTTTTCTTTTAATAAATTTGTGGGACCAGGCTTACGTCTGGTTCAAACTTTCCTGTAAATGAGTGCATACTTTTTCTAAAAATGGGGAATAACTTATAAAAATAGGCTCATATCAGAAATTTGACACTATTATTGAGTTTAAAATGTTGGTTTTCCCAATGAACAGTGTAAACATTCTCCATTTCAGATGTTTTATTAATATTCAACACAGTCACAAATAATAAAATCAATAAATTAATTAATTAATTTTACTTCATAAGTGATAAATCACTATTAATACATCTATATGTATATGGATATAATATATTATCAATGATATATTCATTAACTTAGAGCCATTGGATAGAATATTGGGGTATATATCTCATCTTAATAATGACCAAATCATGAATCATGGATCGGTGTGTAGAAGAATTCAATGACCTGCCCACGTTCATGGCCTTAAACTATTTATTCCCATATATTGGTCCAAATTGAGGTATAATGTTGATTTTTATTTGGATTGATCATTATTTAATTATTTATATAATGAACACAAATAAATCAACTACTAATTGACTCATGAATTGTGCGTATTGCTGTTATGGGTTATATGTATTTAGAAATTGGGGAATTAATTAATGATTATTTTATTATATATTTGTTTTCCATTTTAGAATAAACTAATATAGGCCCACATAAACAATGGATGAGGTTTTTTCATGGTGTTTTTTATTGTACATTTTCCCATCTTACTTTTTTTATTGTGGGAAAATCACTAAGACTAAAGATCTACAAATATTGATATATCAAACACTGGGAACCGGTTTCGTAGTGAAATGATTTGATATCAATGATCCAATTTGAATTATGATTATAATAATCTATGATGAAGAAAGATAATTCAGAGATGTATTTCAGGATTACATTATTCATATCTTTGGTTTGAGAAGATGGACCACTTTTTTGTATGATTCCCAATTAGAAGAGATGTGTTGGTACCTAGTGTTCGATGATGGATAGGATGACTAGTCATGCATCTATATTTTTAGTAAGAGGCATGTAAAAATTCATGGCTAGAGTAGAAGTTGAAGAAGTGAAAACTAGTTATGATATTCTGGAAAATTGCACAACACATGACATCTATTATGGAGCTATATATCATGGGGGACCCCCTATGTGGTGAAATGGTTCCATATAGGAGTTAAAAAGAACAAGATTTTAGAACCCCGGTAGATAGTGTGTGACTTGTCATGGAAGATCTACATATACATAGGCTAGTACATGGAATGGGGTATCATCAAATATATACATACATGGACACAACGGTCCAGAAATGGACACATTTAAAAGTATAGGGGCTCAAACATGTTTTTTTACTCAGGTATGGTCACAAAAATAAACCGGTTACATTTTACAGAGAAAACACCCGATGTTGATGGGACATGTTATGTACTAACTCTACATGCTCTATACTGTATAAACGTTATCTTGTATCCCTTTTCATCTTCATATTCTAAATGATTCATTAGAGAGTTTTCCATGATCCATTCCCTCATGGTTTGTATTAAATCTCATCTTACACATATGATAATGATCCCTTGAGTGGCATATCATTGATAGAGTTGTTTTAATCCTTCTACAAGGCCTGTTGTGAGATCCACTATCATCATCATTCCCTAGGTAGAGTTATTGGTATCACCATGTACAACAATACACTGGCTTTGATCCCCTATATAGGTGGTTATTTTAGATTGAGTAGTTTGTATAATCCATGGCCTTGGGTGTGATCTCATGTGTGTATTATTCACTTAAAAATTACAGTGTATACAACTTATTAAAAGACCTGATGAGATGTACATATCAGAGGGAATTCACTAGTGATATCTGACTACTGTAGTGTTATCTCACAGATTAGTGTGGTGTGGAATGTTCTGGAAAGATCCCAAGACTATTATTAATATTTTTAATTTACATTGAGACTATCTATATTTGTTTATGTATTTATTTATTATTTTCATATGTGATGTAGAAATATACATGTGTTTAGTTAACTGTTATTCTTGTTGATATAGGCTTAATGATTTCAGGGTGCCTAAATGGGTCTCATTATACCCACCACTATAAGGTATTTTCCATCATGTGTCGTCTCTAATGAAGAACATCAACCTTTTTATTAAGTCCTAGAGAGGCTAGGATTTGGTAGAGCTTAGTGATCCTAACTTAAAGAGGTGTATTCTGGTAGATTCCTTGATTGCAGTCCCCTTTTATACAATTAGATCATACTTGTTTTAAGTTTATTTGTGGAGGTCTTTTATTTTGAAAATTTTAATTTAATTACATGTTTTCATAGTGTGGTAGTAGAAATTAATTGTATGTATGAATGGTTTATTAATTTAGTTCATTTTAAAATTGAATGGTATTTTTATGTTACTGTTTATACAAGAACCTTATTGTATTTACTCCTATCGTAGAGATAATCCAACTCAGCGCTAGTCACCATCCCATAACCTATTGGAGATGGTCTTTGGGTAGTAGTGGCATAGGCCCATATGGGATGGGTTATTCAAAAGTGGTATCAGTGAATATCAGTTCCACCATAAGACCTAAGTCATTGATATTTGGTTGGGGTAACAGTGTTAGGTGTTTCAAGTCCATCTTTCATTCTAGGGACTCCAGTGTCGGTGCGGTGTGAAACATATCAATGCAACCAGTCTATAATCACATTCAACATGAGATGATACATATGGACACTAGTTTCTATTAAAAAAACAGTACTTGTATCATATATGAAGAATTTTTGGATTCAATTTCTTTCAAGAATCAGCTCTTCAGATATACTCTTTAACAATGGTACATCTTGTGTATTTCATGTTTCCTCCACAATATATTACAACTATGATTCAACATCAGGATCAAAAAGATGATCCCATCCTTGATAAGGAATCTATAGTGGGGCCTATTCTAGATGTGTTACCCCTAGAAGTTCACTATTTGTAAAAAAACCTTTTGAGAAGTAAGTTAAACATGAATTACTAAAAATTGAGTTTTTCATAGTGAACAAGTTCATGCTAATTTTTTATAGTGACCCTTACAGATTTATGATGATCATGAACTAGAGGCATCTAAGGTCTAACATGAGGCATTAAAGTGAGTTTATTATATTTTCCAAAAAATAATAGATTAGATGGTGGTCCTAACAGTGAGCATTCTCCTTTTTTCTACAGGATGATGGTATTGCTTTTTGAAATAGTAATATAATGAGAAGAATCTATAATTTTAGAGTTTTAATTATTATTATAGAATATTTCTCTGTCAAAATGCTGAGATTCTTGTGAATACATGGTCATCATAATCTTCCGCAGGGCAATATGAAAGTTATTGAGTAGATGGATGATCGCAAACTTCTCTTGGTACTCGATGGATATGGATCCTTACCAGTTCATTTCAGCTCAAACCATTTATCTATGACAACATAGAGACATTAGAGTCTAATTTTGAACACTATAAATGACTACATATTATGTGGTTCTAGAGATATATTTTGGGTTTGATAGTTTCATGGAAGAAAATATTTATATAGGTTTCTTCAGTAGTGGGAAAACTATAATAGATAATTCTACAGAAAGGAGTCAACATCAGTTCCATGCACATGGATGATCAAGTCATTTCAAAAAGTGATGATAATATAGTGTTTTTCTTTGTTTAGGGAACACATGATGGGTCTACTTTTCTAATTTCAACATGGTGTTATTCTTATGATAGTTGGGTAAATATAGCATGAAATTTTTTGTCTCATATTATTGATTAAAATGAGATAGTTAATGGGCCACCTAGGGGGAGGTAGTGATATGATAATATTTTTCTATAGTGTGGTAGATGTGGATAAAGAGCTCGGAGAGCAGTTATAGGTGGTAATCATTTTATATTATGACCACTACCACCCTAGGTACCCCACAAATAGGATTAGAGAGATGGGGGATTGGTTTGGGGTAGCTGTTGGTGGTATATCATGATAATCCATAGGATATAGTGATGATATGATGTATGATGTATTTGTTTTCTAACATAGTGAAAACATTGATATATATTAGTTCTACTCAATACATTATTTCCATGTATATATTTATAGAATTTGAAATTCTATCTGATCCTTTTTTCTAAACTCGTGTGCTTGAGGACACCTATTAAAGATGACTCTGTGATCACCCACTTATTACAACTATGTGACTAGATTCTTGGAGGAGTGATTTTCAATTGGTATCTCTTTGTAGTTCCAATGAGTCCCTCAAATGTCATCTTATTTATGGACTGGTTATGTACAGTTCATGCCTAGATAGTTTTTTAGGAAGAGTGTGTGGTGTTTCCAATATTATGGGACCATATTTTACATTGTGGGTGAAATTGAAACCCAAGATGTGTAGGATGGATTCATGAATAGGTGGTCATAGATTATTACTCATCAATTGGATAGCATGACCCTCAGTGTATTGTCTATTATGAGTTTACGATTCCCTATAGTGGTGGTAGAGTATAATAACTTATTTTATGTAGATGTACCATATTTATCTCCCCACAAAGAGATATAAATATGCATTTAAATACTCCAAAGGATGACCATGATATCTATTCCAACATATTTGATGAATCCCATCAAGCGTTTCAAGCTGAGGATGTAGTTGGAGTCCTTGTAGAGGAATTGATTTTTTAGACCCTGTGTTTTACCCTCGGAAGCCCTAGTGTTGTACATTAGAAAGGTGGATGGGAGGTTGAGGTTAGATGTGGAATATTTTCAACAATATCTGGTGACTATAAAGATCAAAAATTCACTTTTATGGATTGATGATCTCTATGATCATTTTATGGATGCACAATTTTTCTAGTAGATTTAACTCAGATTTGAATATCATTAGTGGTGATTATGAAATGAGGATATACAAAAGAGTATATTCAGATGTCACTATATTCACTACGATTACTATGTGATTGCCCTTTTCATGATGAATACATTGGCAGTGTTTATGGAAATTATGACCTGGATTGTTTAAACATTATTTGATCGATTTATGGTTGTCTTCATAGACAATATCACTGTGTACAATATGTACGAGGAGGAGAATAAAATTCACATGAGTATAGTCATAATAATACTATGAGAGAAATATCATTTTTAAGAGATCTAAAACTAAGTGTTTTAGAGTTATGAGGTCTACTTTATAGTCCATGTTATCTTTGTATATGTTGTTGTGGTGACCCTTCCAAGTTCAAGGCCATGTTAACTTGGTTTCCACTAGAGAGTGTGATAATGGTGTGATGCTTCCATTGTTTGGTAGTATACATTCAGAGAATCATACTTAACATATCCAGGATATATTATCCCTTGATATCATTTAAATAAAATGGGCATCCATTCAAATTTATAGAGTGTATTTGGGAGGATATCTAAGAATTGAGTTTGAGACTATCAAGTTCCTCAATATTGATATTTCTAAGGGTTTTTATTACGTAATGTTATGTGATGCATTTGGAATTGGTCATGTATGTGTTCTAATATAGAGGAAATTAGTGATTTCCTATTGGTCAAATCTGGTGAGAGCACATGATCATAACTGGGTGACATATGGTCTTGAGTTAGTAGTGGTTGTTTTGAAAATAAATATGTGGCAACACTACCAAATTGGTGAGAAATTTATCATCTATTCTATCAATAAGATTATCATGTATATCTTCCCTTAGAATGATATTAACATGAAATAGAGGCAATATCTATAGTTCCTCCGGTATTATGTCTTTGACATTTTCTATAGTCCTATGAAGGGAATGTGGTAGTAGATAGTCTCAATAGACAATCATGTTCATATTTTATTAGAGATAAATAAGGGTTGTTTTCCACGTTGAAGTTATCTATTATGGATGAGGATGGATCAACTTCCCTCAAGTTGATATTTTTTATCCCTCCACTTTTATAGAGATTTAGGGAGGCAAAATATATATATACCAACTGTGAGACCATATATACTCAGATATCCACTAGGAAAGCTTTTGATGGATTTTATAATGGTTGGGCACATGGTTTTTTAAAAGGATGGATATTTCTACTAGTAATATAGTTGGATAAGGTTTAGAGGTATTTTTATATATATACTTTTGAGGTATATCTAGATTTCGATAAGATGAAACTATATCCCATTGATTATTTCAGTGTCTAGGGATATTGAAGTTAGTCAGATATGTTAACTCCTGATTACTTACTTGTTTACATGTGATGGTTGAGAATTAGTTTTCAGTATTATTAAATCAACATCTTGAAATGATAGAGTGGAAGTATGATGGTATGTACATGGAATTAAAAAATATATTTCCATATATATAGGGAACAATATTCCATATGGGTGATCTTAGACTAACATACCAACTCATCCCACTTCATATCTATCTGATAGAAGATTTTAGTAGAGAGAATGGGATGCCTCTTATTACAGGTGATAGTAAAACTACATGGAGTTCCCGTAATGATTGTTTATGACCATGATGCATGTTTCAAATTAGGATTATGAAAGATATGCCATTTGGATTTTTTAACTTAGTTAAATTTGAGCTAGAATTTTGTATCCTATTATTGGAAAATATCTAATCCCACAGTTTGAATAAAACTAGAAAATAAACAATTGTGCACCTATTACATAGAGATACAGTTATATATCACTGATATATGCTTGATTTTATGACATGATCTATAAAAAATAATAATTTTATCAATGTAATTTCCCTTATTATAATTATTTAATGTAGTATAAAATCATAAATCAAATTGAAACCCCCATAACAACTTTATTCTCATAAATAATGAATGAAATAAGTATTATATAGAGCAATCAATTCATTTATATCAGTGGAATAGAAACAAGACCACTAGAATAGATATATGACCATTGGGAAAATTAATCCATCTATTAGAGTAGTAACATCTCATATGAAAGTATAAATAACAATTATCTATCTCATACATGAAAATACGATATCCTTATATCATTGTATAAATATATAAGTGTTTCAAAATGAAAAATTAAGTGTTTGTATTTTTTAAAAATTTATATAATTTTTAAAAAATATTATAAATAATATTTTTATTTAAAATGAAGTTTATTTTCATAATATATTTTCATAAATTATTATTTTTTATTGTATAATTGTAATATAGTTTTATAAGTCCTTAATTATTTTATCATTGTGTCACAAAATCATTATATTTCTAATAAATGATGGTTTTATTGAAAAATGAAATTTCAAATATATATAAAATTATTTTAATAAAATATATTAAATAATTAATCTTTACATTTCAAAAGAAATTGAGTGATTTTTTGATATTATTCTAAAATTATTGAATTTTTGTTGAATAGTTATATATCATAATTTAAATTATTTAATAAATAAATATTTTTCTATCATGAAATATGTATGGATAAAAGAATCCCCATTATCTCGAAATATAATTTAATATATAAGTTATTAAGTTATATATATAAACACTTTTGATAGACATCATGAAAAAATAATAAACAAATAAATAAAACATCCTAAAAACCCCTCTCTCCTATAAATGAAACCCCTACCCACCTCTTCCACTAACACTTACAAATCCTTGTTTCATGAATAAATGTCACCAAATTCGATTCCTAACACTCTTCTTCATGTCCAAAATTTTCTAGTCTCAACCAAATTCCAAGCCAAAGTTAATGAAGAAGGTTCTCAAAGAGAATATAAATCAAGAGATAAAATCCTCCTTTCTCTTTTAATTAAATTAATTTTCTAAAACACCCCTCACCTACCATATCCAAAGTTATATTATAACTCAATTTTCATATATATACTATAGATAAATTTCTTCAATGGAATATGTATCACTATATCAATTCTCTCATTCTTTATACTAAAAATGAAAACATCGTCTCTAATGTGTGGATTCACCACCATCAGGGACAACGAGTTTTAGTTTTCCATTACCATGCCGAAGGATCCAAATAAAACCATCGTAATTATAAAATAATATTTTATTATAAATATTACAACTTTTACAGTTTTATTGATCCAGTATATAAATATATTATTAAATAACATTTTACTAGTTCATGATGGTCCTAATAAGGACCAAAATAAATTAAACATTTTAATTACTGTTTTATATATTGAATCATCCTCATATCACAACAAAAAACGATATATAAAACCATTCAAACATATTTATGTTCATTAATACCATCAAGTTTCAATTATTTGGATTTATTATTATTTTAGAAGAACTTACACACTTGCAAAATAGTGAATCAATAATGGAAAACATGAAAATGAACAATCCTAGAGTGTGGAAATTTAACTCCATTAAATATAAAAATGCCCATAAATGAACGTAATAAAATTATAAATGTATAATTTCTTGTTATTTATGCAATTGATGAATCTAATTTCAATATATATAACAATAAGTATAAGTTTAGAACACATTCAGACATACATAAAGGGGATACATGAACCTAAATCCCTTTCTTTGGGTTATTCCTCCCTCATGCCAAATTTCTAGGAGGATATTCCATTAATGTTACCTAAATATAATTTCAATTTTTTTAACACATATTTCGGAGGTTATATATTTTTCAAACTTTTTTATAACAAATATTATTATTTTCAAAAAGAGCTCTTCTTAACAAAAATTATCTTATGTCCTCTTGAAATTGTTTCTTCTTCACTCAAGATTTGTTATTCTTATACAAAATTAGTTTTCCATTTTTAACATGGGAACCTCAAATATTATTCATGATTTTATAAATTATTAAATAATAAGGAATCCTATTTAATTCCTTGGGTTATTTTATGACTACTATTGTATTGGGTTCTATGTGATATTCATGAGTATGTAAATGATAGGATCTTATGGGTGGGGGAGGAATTTTATTCCCTTAAATGAATTGGGTAATGTGATTTATCCCATTGTATAATGTGTATTTTTTATAAAAAGGATTGTACATTTGTTCATAGGTTTTATTGTTATTCTTATGGATATATGTTATGTGTGAACATGATATTATATTTTTTCATTACAATGTGTGCAATCTAACCACT
Source organism: Viscum album (assembly GCA_963277665.1). NCBI lineage: Eukaryota > Viridiplantae > Streptophyta > Magnoliopsida > Santalales > Viscaceae > Viscum > Viscum album. Next base: position 1,631,483,313 of record OY728159.1, read on the forward strand.
AATACATGATGTTGCATTTTTATGCATCACACATTCAATGAAATTATCCAAAGTCTTCTCTCATTATTATAATTTTCATATTCCGAGTTGATGATGGTGATGATGATTATTACCAATGTTAAAATAATACATTTCCAGTATTCACCCTCTTAGTGTTATTTTGACTTACCCCTTTCCTAGATGTATTTACTTAGGTGATTAATTTTTCTAAGGAGAATAAGAGGGTCAATAATAAGTTATAGAAGATGGAATTAAATTCTATATATGATTTTTTTTGTAAAATTTTGGTATGACCATATTTGTTCTATTATACTAATTTTGTTGGATCCTAGATTATAATGAAATTATGTTTTTTATCATAAATTTATGTAAATGTCATGTAAGAAAATGTTGGGTTGATATAGTTTGTATATGATCACGATCTAGTTTTTTTATGGATTATGACTAGAATATATTATTAATAATCCTATGGATAGTTCTATCAGCATGGAAAACCTAGATTTAATATTTAGAAATCATAAGCTACGATATACTTTTCATTGATATGTTTAGCATTCTATATGGGAACTCCAATTTTTATAAGATTACAACTACTTATTAAATCCCACTATTTTTATATTTTCTCAGTAATGGTTACAAATAGTATAAGTACCCTTATATATTTTCACCATGTTATGAAAAACTAAATCTTGTTGATGAAATTTTAAAAGGGGGGAATAATGTAAGGAACTATAATAATTTTCTATGGAATTTCCCTTATTTTAATTATTTCATGTGTAATAAAAATCATACATCATACCAATAACCCTTTAAAATAATTATTCTCATGAATGTATAATGAAATAACTGGCATTTTTGAAAATTAAGAAACCTGTACCAAGGGAATAATAATCTAGCCCTAGAATAGTAATATGGCCATTAAGAATAGAAAATTTACCATTAGAATAGTAAATTATCTTATCAAAGTATAAATAAAATTTAAGTATCTTATATATGAAAATATGATATAATTATATCATTGTATTAATAAATAAATGTTTTTGAAATGATAAATTAATTATTGGTATTTTTGTAAAATTTAAATATTCATTTAATATATTATAATATATATAATTATTTTAAAAAATTTAATTTCATAAAATATATTCATAGATTAAAATTGTTCTGTATTATAATTTCAAGAAAACTATATGAAACATTTTTTTTAATTTTGAGATTTTTCATAACATCTGTTATAAAATTAAAAACAAATTTTTTTTTGAATAAATAATGATTTTAATGAAAAATAAATCTTCTCATATTTATAAAATTATTATTATAAAATTGATTCCATATTTTAAATATACATGTCATGAAATGGTTAGGGTGAATTTTAGGTATTTTTCTTAAATAGTTGAATGTTTGGTGAATAGTGAAATATAAAAATTTATGTTATTTAAGAAATACATTAAATTATGAGTCTTGGAAGATTTATGGATATCATAAGAAAAATTATCTTAAAAATAATTCATTATTTAATTTATTTAATGATAAATATCAACACTATTGACAGTTTAGAGACAAAATAAAAATGAATAATATAATCAAAACACCCCTCTCACCCCCTATAAATACCACCCCTGGCCACCTCTTCTCCTCAAAATTATAAACATATTTTTGATGACTAAATTCATCCCAATTTAATTACCAAGAAGCTTATTCATGTTCATGATCTTCTGGTCTTATAAAAATACCAAACCCATGTGACTTAAGGGGGTTCTCATGGAGAAGATAATTCAAAAGGTAAAGTCCTATATCGTTCTCTTTTAGTTTCATACATTGTAATATATTATCCAAAAAAAACTTATCTAGAGTGACATAATAACCTCTCTATCATATATATAATGTAATTTTATTTGACAATGGAATATCCACTATCAAGTCATTTCCCAATACATTTTATTCTAAAAATGAAAACATCATTTGTGATGTGTCGATTCACCTCTATATTGGATGAAAAATTATTATTTTTCATTATCTTCTTCATGAATGATAAAAAATCCATAATTATAATTAAATATGATTTTTTAATAAATATAATAACATGTATAAATTTCTAGAACTAATATATATACATAATATTAAAAAATTTATACTAGTTTATAATTATCGAAAAAATGGGAAAATGAATAATACATGTTCATTAAAAATTTATCTAATAAATAGTACTCAGATTAAAAAAAATATTACACCTCAAAAATATATAATTTTTTATTGATTTCTAATTTAAATTAAATATACTTATTCTCATTTTACATGAACTTCTAAACTTGTATAAAATTGAATCGATCTAGGAATGGAATAAAACAAATAATCCCAAAATGATGAAATTGAACTCTATAACTCATAAAAATATCCATAAATATACATAAAAAATATATACATAGATAATAGTTTTATAATTAATCAATTAATAACAATAATTTAATTATACCAGATATTATGTGAATGTAAAGAACAAATTCATACATAATGTAAAAGGATTCTCTGAAAAAAAAACTCCCTTTGTTTGGGATATTCATCATTCAGGAAATATTTTAGTTTGGATAATAATTTAGTTTTTATTAAATTTATTTTCATTTTTCTTACCTCTTATTTTTTTGGATATATATTTTATGAACATTTTTTAATAAAAATTAAGAAATTTTATAGAATAACTCTTCTTACCATAAATCATATTTAATCATCTTGATGTTGTTTATTCTTCAATAAAGATTGTTGATTCTTATACCAAATTTGTTTTCCATTTTTTAATTCATAACTAGAATTTTTATTCCATAATTTATAATTTTACAAATTATCAAGAAAACCATTACATGTCATTGTTTATTTTATGATAATGATTGTTTTATAATCTATAGAGCATGCATGATTATGTAAATGATCTAATGTGACAGGTGTGTCCATAATTATATAACCATCCAATGAAATGGATAATGTGATATATCTACTAGATGATTGAGTATTATTCATGAACATTATGAAATATTTCTTCTAAATAATCACATTATTATAATGAACCTATAATATTCTTGAACCTGAGGCTATCTTTTTTCCAAAATATGTGTGGTATTTGACCACAAAGAAATGATGTTTCATTTTAATACATTTAAACATTCCATGAATTTAACTAAAGCTTCATATCATTTTTATGATGATTTTCATATGATTGTTCTTTTATTAGTATGATTTTCTATCCCATATTATATTGATTCAAGTCCCTTATTCATAAGTTTGCAGGGCTTTTAGCTCACCCCTTTCATTGATGAATATCCTTAGGATACTACATATTCTAAAGAGAACAAAAGGGCCACTAATAATACTGATAAAAAGGAATTAAATAATGGATATTTATTTTTGTTTAAAATTTATGTATGATATTAATTTTCCTAAGATACAAAACATTTTTAATCATGTATTTAAAAGTTTTTTTGTTTTTTATCTTAAAATTTTGTAAATGTCATGTAAGAAACAATACAATTTATATAGGATCAAGCTACAATGATGAAATATTGGGCCGGGATGGATTTGAATTTTTAATCCTTTGTATTTTTGGTGTGCGATGATAGAAAACATGTGTGGGTGATTTCCAATATGAAATACAATTATTGGAAACTAATTTTTAACAATGATAAGGGGGGAAAATTGTGGTCCTCGATTTCTAGTGAGAGGGGTGACTAGATCGATTACAAGAGGAGAATAAAAGATGTGTTAATTCGGTGTATGATTTTGGAAATTTCGTCATTACACGATGTGTTTTGTGGATATAAACATTGTTTGGGACCCCCTCCAATGCACCATTTGCGTTCAATGAAGAATTTTACCATCGCACGACATGTCACCCCTATCACATACCATGCGGAAACTGTCATATAGTGTGTGACTTGACATTGAATATCTACAGGTACATGTGTTTTTATAAAGTCACAGTCCTGGGTACAGATAACTGTCATTGAAATTACCATCAGAAGAAGGAAATGGTTATGAGTACATGATATATACATTTCGTGTACTCTGTTATAGAAAAAAATACAAAAAACATACCATTTTACATTGGTAGAACATGGTTTCAATCGGACATGTCATGTACCTGGAATATTTATGATTTGATCCCTTGTTCTCTTCAGCTTAAAAAAGATTTGATAGGGAGTTTCCATTTGATCCATCACTAGACTGTTATTATAGAATCACATCCTAAACCTATGATATTAATCCCTTTTGGTTTGAGTTCATTGATATAGTTATTGAAATTCATCTGTGAGGCATAGAGTGAGATTTTATATCATTATCATATCCTAGGTGGAGTTCTTTGATTAATTTTTACCCAAACTATACGTGTGTTGTTTCTATATATAGAGGGTTATTCGGAATTCTGTGGTTGGCATACCTCATGGCCTTGGATGTGATCCTCATATACATATTATTCTCTTCATGCATCCATCATATACTCCTTATGGAAACACATTGTAATATATACATCTTTGATAGATTCCATCAGTGCAATCTAACTCACCGACTATGTTCTCATGGACATGTATGGTGCAGAACCTTTGAATAGGAATCATAGGATATCATTATGGTTGTGGATTAACCTAAATTATGTTTATAAATATTGTGTATATGTGGATATTATATTTATACGTGTTATAAAGATGTACCCATATTGAGTTGACTATTATTCTCTATTTTTAATTATTAGTGATTTTGGGTTTTCCTACATAGTAATGTTATAGTCACTCTATCATGGGCTTTTGTCAAAAGTTTCCTTTCTTATAAAGATTATAATCCTTTAGAAGTAATCCGAGAGGGTCTTGAACTATGAATATCCAAGTGAGCCAAACTGGCGAAGGTTTATTCTTGAAGTTACCTTGATTGCAGTCCTATAAAATACTATCATGTTGGACTTATTTTAGTAATATTATGGATTGATTTTATTTGTCCATATTTTAATTATGTACTAGTTTTTTTCCCTAAATAGTAATATTTTAGATTTATGTCGATGTGGTTCATCGGTTTTTTTAGATTTTGAAATTGTATGGTCTTAGAGATGTCTGCTTGGGTATATGTGCAACCAGCTACGACCTTCCATGTTAGTGATATGCATACAAGGATCCAGTCCCTAGCCCATTGCCTATTAGAGGCATACCTGAGGTAGTCATTGAGCAAGCCCCTTTGGCTGGGCTGTGACATTAATATTGGTTTATAAATATTTAAAAATAAAAATAGTAAAATTATACTATTATTAATTTAATTTATTTCATTAGAATCATTTTTATGATGAATTAATATATTAAAACATTTAAAACAATTGAATACATTTATTTGTAAAACATATTTTCTGTTTGTCAACATGTTTTTCAATTTATTTTCAATTAAAAAAATTCTCTATATTTAATTTTTAAAATTCGATTATTATTTGGAATCATAATAATAAATATTATATAACTAGTTATTGTTAATTTTATGTTTTAATTATTAGAAAAAATAATAAATATTAATTAGTACGGCTAAGGTTACAACTATTTTACATGTGTTAGAATAAAATAATTATATTAAAATCATATAAAACAAATCTGATTACAATTATATGAATATATTCATACATTCTAGCTTATATGAATCAATAATGGGTCCTTTTGGAGCCTTTTGGAATGTGTAAAACATTGGTATTCCTTTTTATTTTTAAAACATCCTTTTAGGTCATCTCCACCATTTATAAAAGGAATCCCACCCCCATCACCAGTTCACACATACAAATCCAATTGGTTTGGTCAATACCTTCCCAAATTATATTCTTAATTCTATACCCACATCATTGAGTACCCATTTTTATTAGTAAACCCATTATAAGTTTTTGGGTGAAAACCTAAAGAGCTAGTTTAATGAAGTAATATCTTTCTTCACATATTATTTTTCAATTTTCTCTTCCATCATATTTGAATATGTTTCATCCATGGTTTTATAATTACATCATTATATATCATATATTTATATTATATTATTTTAATGGCATAATCAATATCAGTCCCCTCCTCTATAAAATGGGAACTAAAACTATCAATTTTATATACAACAGATATTCACCTCACGAACTGATGTAATTGGATTTCCATTAACACTATAATATGATGATAAAATGATCTATTTAAATCATATACAATAAATATATGACATTTTTAGACTTATGTAATTATAATATGATATTTATGTTTTTATCTTAAATTTTATTGGAAAATGATAACTTTTCATTTGCATATGTGAGGACTACCACCTCTATGAAGTGATGTGAAATGTTTTTATTTTATATATAAATGGATTTAAAAAAGGATATATTTAATGAATATTAATGATATACTAGATATAGAAATTATTATAGAATTGGGACTTCATATTTATCCTTCTTTAGTTCAATCCGTCAAAAAAATTCTAACAATGTTCAAAGTACGTACAACCTATTGTCTCATTGAATGGTTTTATTCAAATTCATTTATATTTCATTTTTTTATTACACTACATAAACTATAACGAATTTATAATATTTTTATATTATTAATTAAATTCTGGACATTATCTTAATATAATAAATGTACTAGGACTGAAACTACCACACCAAAACATACTTTAAAAATGAAGCAATTTTCACTCAAAACATGTATATTAACAAAGAGTTATTAACAAACTGTTGATAAAAGGATTTAAGTAAAAGATATATGGTATGATATTTATGAAATTTATTCTATAATATATATATATATATAATAAATCAATATTTATCATATTGTATGTTTTATGGTGTATTAAAATATTTGATACATTAGTTAAGGAATTTTCATCTAAATGATATTTATGTGAGGACAATTTCATATTCACCACTTATTACATTTATGTGAAGTGTATACTTCCCATGAATGTTTTTTATAATAGGATTTTTTATGTTATATTTATTTTCATATCCATATATGGGTCCCTCTTTTATGGGGATTACAATTAAAATATTACCAATGTGGTAAGGTTTTTATAAAACAATCTCATTATTTATCGTGATTGATTACGACTATGCTCTCATGATGAAATATTATAATATAACACACATTATATTCTATAATTTTACTCTTCTCCTATTATTTCATAATATAAAATTTTCACTTTTATTTTACTATCTTAAATAAATAATGATATATAATAATGTTTTTAATGTAAAATAAACATTATATTTCTCTTTGGTCAAAAATCTTTCTCATCCAAGTCTAGGTTTCCTAGAAAATTTTTAAAGAATGGGTTTTATATTTTTAAAATATTTTCAAATTCATCTTAATGTTTTTTAAAATTTTAAAAAAAATTAATGAAAAAAATATACATTTCATTTTATAAAAATATGTACTTTTAACAATTTTAATAAAATGTGAAATAAGTCATTGTTTTAACATGTATAACATAAATATAAATTTTTATTTCATCACTGATGAATTATTTAAAGATACCATTTCATGTTAAAAAATTTATTTTGAAAGATAATGTATTCATTAATATTTGGGATATTTTTTTTAAACATGTAATTTTAATATTTATACAATATTTTCATCAATAATGTTTCAATGATCATTTAATGGAATTACTATTCATTAACAACAACAACTTTCATTATTATATAATTTTTTATTAAGATATGGTACAATGGTTGAATACTATTACATTATCTAGATGGTTTATGATTATAATGATATGATTTTTGTGAGGCATGTCTCGTTTCCATGGGATATTCTATGATGAGATGATGGGATTTTTATGAAAAACATTTACTTTTCACGGGATTTGTTGTGATAAAATGTTTATTAAAACCATTAAATTTTCATGGGTTATTATACGATAAATGTTTTATGATCTTATGGAACAAAAATATATATTTTCCATTTTTTGATGGTTGGTTCCATTATAAATCAGGGTTAATGGTTATGTTATAAAAAATGATGGTGGTTGCATTATATACAAGGATGGGATGACACATGATTAACATATATGGGTGGTTTTATAATTATATATTTGTCCAATGAATTAGTTAATGATTGATGACTCATGAGGTGAACAGGATATGACGGGGGTGTACAGATAGTCTCTTAAGGAACTATTTCTACTATGATAATCATGGGAATAATCCCTAACTAGTATGGGGGTTTGTGGAGTGAACCCAATACACTATTATGATCTTGGATCTAAGCCTTTACTACTAAGGAAATTATTTTCTATGATTATGTGTATTCCAAAATTCTATTCCTTATGATTATGTTATTCCCTCATGGAAATTGTTCTTTGATTCATTATGATATATATCTTCTGTTCTAGTAACTATTATTCCACGATTCATTATTAGGATTTATGATATGTAGTTTTTCAGTTTCTAAAGGTTAAATTCATGTAATAATACCCTTATACACATGTCATGTTGGTATCTCTATTATTTAGCCCTATTGAGAATATATGATCAATATTTTTTATCTTTACATTATCTATTTTATGAATAATTAATATAAATAGGGTATTTCAATGAATACTAATATATTTTTATATCATTATGGTATATGTTGAATATTGTTTATGAAATAAGAATATTTTTTATCTAGTATCCAAACACAATGATACTTTATGATCCTCATCTATGTATTAGTGTAATTTATGATTATTAATCAGAAAATATGTAATAACCATGTATCAAAATTGAGCATCATTATATCATATTTACATCCAAAGTTTACCAATTACATATCATATGGATATTACTAGAAGTCATTATAATTAGTACAATATTCTATAGAACTAGTAATTAGGTTTCTCTTGTGGAAACCCACAAATTATAAATTAATTATCTATACAGTATCTATTTTTACCCAATACATGTCTTTTACACACTTAACCCAATAAAAGCTAAATATTTAAAATTAATCGAACTTATTAAACACAATAGTCTAATCTTCCATTCACTGTATGAATACACACATGTGTGCATAGACACATACACAGAGAGGGATAGAGAGAAAAAGATACTCGAATAAATATTTCATTACAAACCCCCACTATAAAACATTTCAACCCAAAGATTGATTTCTCTTTATTAACTACTTAATTTCAATATTTATATATCAATAGATCACTATTGTATTTTCATCTTCCATTCAAAAATTCTCCCCTCTCTTACACTGTTAGATTGAAATAGAAATAAGATCTTATGTAATTATTTCCATGAAAACCATCAATAATATTTTTTAGAATCATTGTACATACATCAATAACATGTTTATAAAGACTATAAGACATAAATATATTGAATTAATATCAATATAGAAATAAATTATGAAAAACTAAGACCAAAATATAATACTTATATAACTCTTGTTTAATTATTTATAATATAGGTAATCGGGTAATACATCACTGGTTGATAATTGTATATTTTTTTACACATACTAATATAAGATTGATATTATAGTAAAACCATTGGAATCGATTGGTGGTCATAAAAACATATAAACATGAAATATTGAAAGTATCAAGAATATTCAATTAAAATGTTTTCTATATGAGAATAATTTTTTTAGAAATATATATTCGAAAAAAATCTTGAGGATTTCTTAAAAAATGTAAACAAGAAAACCACAAACTATCTCAATTATTTCTTGAATTTATCCCTAAAAAAATATTATTCATGCCCTCCAATTTTATAAAATCATTTTTTTAAAACATTTTTTTGATTTCCCTTTTTATTTTAAATTCTATTTCTTTCTCGTCCATTGCAATATAAAATGAATGTAAAATATTTTATAATGTGACGTTTTCTCATCACATGTTCAACCTTGAAAAATAAATATTTGTCAATAACCCACAATAATTTTTCTATAATAGCTAAAAAGAAATAATTATTAATCCATCACATTTATAGGAAACCCCTCTAATTCAAATTACTATATTTAATTGAATAATTTATTTGAAATATCATAGAATATATTATTACTTTAATTTACATGATTTCAAATGTTTTTATGTAGTAATTTATGTAATATTACCTATAGTAACACGTGTCAAGTAAAAAAATGATAGTATTATTATACATTATGAATAAAGTTATTTCTTAGTTGATACCTATAGTATATACCAAAACATTAACATAACTGAATTACCAGGACAAATCATTATTCAACCTACATTGTGTGTCCCCAATATGAGATATATTCTAAATAGCTTGATTTCAATAATATAAATCTTAGTTAGGCAGTTCAGAATATACCATACTAGTCCGGAACCCCTATATTAATATCTAATATACATAGTTCTAACTAGACACATGATTCGAAAACCCATTTTAACATCTTGTTTAGGTGTATTAGAATGGTTCCTGATTTAGGGCATTATTGGACCTCCAGTGTGCCTCTATATATTCTAAATGATTTTGTATAATTTTCTGTCACTAAACATGTAATGTGTAGCCCATTACATAAAATCTATCCATAATTTTTAGAATAAAATCTACTTATGTCACTGTGAAAAACGTCTTTATACATGAATTAGAAAATACCATGAAAAAATGGTAGGGAAGATGGTTTCCTATATAATGTTAAAAATAATTAATTAGTTTATTTGATTAAATACACATAGAAAATAAATGTAGGATATATATATAATTTCATAAAAACAAATATTTTCCCATCATATAATATATATAAAATATGATAAAGGGTTTGAATTACAATTCCCTTTGTCTAAACTCGGACCACCAACTCCCCAAAAAATCATTTTTTATGATATTGATTTCCCTGAGATATAATACTATTTCCCACACATATTAGTCATTGATATTAAAATATGACTTTATACCCATGGACTTCAAAACCCACTCTATGTATGCATGTTAAGGATAATTATTAAAATGAAGTAGAATTTCCCAGTCAATTTGGACAATTGAGTTCTACTAATTAAGTTTATATATGACTAAGTGTTTTTAGACTTCCACTAATCCCCATGGAAACACAAACCATGAATACTCATAAAATTACATTTTAGGGTACCATCACATTAGGAAGATACAGACCCTTGGATAAATTAGACATTCCCTCCAATATTGACTAGGTCTATCTTGCCCTAAAATGATGTCCTATATACCATTATGTTCTAATGCGGCTAATATCATGTTCAATCTCATATAATTATAAGGAATAATTATTTTATGAAACAAAAATCCCAAAATAATTATTTATTTGATTCCTACCTTTATCATCAGTCATATTGTTTGACATTAATAATAATAACCCAACATATCATTATAAAATAAAAAATTTCTCATCAAATAAAACAATGGGTAATAAAAGAGTTCCCATGAATCAATGGTATGTTTAAAAAATAAGAAGAAAATAATAATTTAAATGAAAGATGTAATATGGTAAAATAAATTTCAGAAATAAATTTATGATAATAAAAATGTGTAAACAAGGAACTTACAATAGATGAATAAAATCACAATATCATATCCAAAATAGTTTCATATCCCTTCTCATCGATCCTCAAGTAAATTATCTACAATATTGAACGTCTCTATATCTCTCTCATATATTATAATATTTCATATGATATGACTCTCTCTACAAAATAGTATAACCATACAGATACACACTTGAAAATTATATAATATTTTAGCAAAATCATCAATAAGAGTGTACATGGATAGGCAGTTACTATATAACGAACCAATAAAGATTCATTTAAACACTGTAACATAAAATTAATGACTCTTCATAATCATCCACCAACATCATGCCTAGATCTTTATCGACCACCAAGTCAACTTGAGACCATCAATAGAGATATTGATAGTAGTGCATGTAAAAATCAACTTATAAAATAAAAAACAGGTATTTCCTCCAATTAAAATAAACGCACCTCATGATATATCACAATAAATATAATAATGGGATAATATAATGTTACATAGAAGGAATATTTTCTGTCTTATCGAGGAAAATTAATATGAAACCAACACTATTCTTATTCTTATAACCTATAAATATTTTGGATTATAATAAAAAGGTAATATATATTACATCAGCCAAATATAATAGACCTGAAATAAATCTCAAAAAAACTAATGTTGTGAGCCACTTATCAATAATTCTATTCACTATCCAATGGTTCATAATGAATTCTATTAGCCATCACTTGATCCATACTGGATCCTAATACTGGCCCCAAGTGTCTCTATGTATTGTGATAATAACCCCTTTTTTATTACATAATCAATATCCTATTAAACTCATGAATCATTCAAATGATAGGAGGATTTGTACAAATCGAAGAATCAATTAATTTTATAAATATTTTTCCTCAATTTTTCCAACAAATAACATTACATTGTAAAAAAATGGACAATAAAGTCTTGTTAAACTAGAATATCACACTATATAAGGTTTCAGGCAAGTTTCAAAAAAATTATATATCATTGTGCGACAAGAGATAACATATATGGACACAAAAAAATAAACATAAAAATTATTTAACTATAGAATAATTAAAAAAATTCAATCTCCTATATAAATTCAATTACATAAAATAACATTAAAAATAAAATTCTACATAATTATCAGAAAAAAGGTGATAATTATAATGTTACAAATTAGTTAAAAAAGATCAAAATGTTTCGAATGAAACACCCATTTACCCATTTAAAATATCTAATAGAACTCCCTAGATTCCCCAATCAGTATTTTGGAAATGTAATTTTAAAACCAACACATTATCCATCTATTTTTCTTGAATATTTACTGTAATATAAATCCTTTTAGACTCAATATTATAGGAAATAATTATTTAATAAAAAATTATAAAAAATTCACTATTAAATAAAATTTTAAAGGATATTTTTCACTTTTAATAACCAACTCACATAACCATTTGTGATATATATTGGTACAAAAGAACCAATTAGGAAATGGATCTTCTAAAAAAACATTGGTAATGTTATATAGTAATTTGGGGACATTATTGTAAAATGAACTTATATAATTTATGATAATATGTCAAATAATTCTATAAAATCATAATTAATAGAAAAATAATTGTGCACATGTGACATCCCTACCCGAGTGCCACACAATGGTGCCTCGAGCCAATCGGTCACATATCGTCAAGCACACCCCTCGTACACTAGAGGTTGCTGACTAGTAGCGAGGGTCTGCTGGGTTAGTCGTGGGGAGAATATACCCTCATTTACCAGAGTAAAACACTAGTGGAATTATATAAGAAATAGAGGAAGTATCTTTAAAAATACCAACATATGATGATAATAAAAATTGGAAAATACAATAGAAAACATAAAGGGAAACATGCCATGCCAAAGTAAGTTCCAAATTATCTAAATGAATTAGAAAAAAGACAGTAAAGGCTCCCATGAGGGTCCTGAATATCATATGGTTCCCTCATTTATGCTTCTTCCCAAATCGAAAATCTAAAGATGTTCTATTTCTCTTATCCTTTATCTGAAAAACAAATTATTTTCGGGAAAAAATCATGACTCCAAAATAGGGTTCCAATAGGACTTAGAAGGACACCACTAATGGTGTCTATAATAAATCCAATCAAAAACAAGTGTATGTATCTGTATACTAAAAATAATCAGAAGGCATAATTTAACAGATAGAACATTATAAATTGATCTATAATAACAACATATACTATTAGGTTTGAATCATGTCACACATTAAATGTTGATTTTATTATACATATTTATCCTTAGTATAGAACAACAAGTCTAACACTCAAAATCCCATCAATGAAGAATGCCATGTATAACAACTGAAATCACATATATTGTTATCTATCAATGGTGTAGTATTACAAGTCTAACACCCAAACACTCAATAATGTAGATTGATCTTTATGTTGTGTAGAACCCATGTCTAACACCAATAATCTCCTTGGTGAGGAACACCATGTATAATACAGAGAATCCTAATAATTTTATTATATTTATTATTTCATAACTCCATGTATAACACCTGAAATCTCAATCATTAATTAATTCACAAATTAATGAATTAATTATGTTAACTAATTCAACAACTATGTAACAACATATTTTTTCTATTAATAAATTATAAAATCAATTAACCATTAATAATATTGATACAATAATTAATTTAAATAATTAATTATTCTACATAAAAAGGACAACTTCATAAGTCACACAAAATTAATTATCCAAATTTATCAATAATTTACACCGATAACTAATTTACCAATTAATTATATTTATTTATAATTAAAAATTCACAACTCATCATCCATAATTAATTATCACAATAAATTATTTTATTATTCAATACCTAAACCACACAATTTATGACCTTTTACAATCAATTAATTTACCACATTAATTAATTCTTTTACTATTCTAAATTGCTAAAAAATTCTATCAATCCTACAACATTCATATATGAGACAAAATCTTGACTATACGATATTGAATTTAGACCACATACCTCAGTTCATTGATAGAAGTTTTTCGAATGGAAAAATCCTCAAAAATATGAGTAGTGCAACAACGTCGATCAAGTTATAGATCGAAATCCAGACTCCCAAAATCCAGATCAAAGGCCTCAAGATCTTGTAAATATACATCTTAAACAACAAAAATAGATCTACATCTCATAAAATAAGTTTAGATCCTCATAAACAGAGAACATCATCTATGAAAAGGTCATAGAATGATAGAATATTGAACGATAGAAGCTTTGTGATGATATCTACTTACTGAGAGAAGGTCATATCTTCAATTTGGGAATTTTATCTCAAAGAATGGAGGTCAAACTACCATGGAACCCCTTTGTAAATATCTAGGATAATTTAAAATTCTAAAATCCCAACCTCAGGTTGAAATTTAGTTGTTTTAGGGGTTTTATGTATTATAAAACTAATTTTCCTATAAATGATTTCTACACGCACGGTTTCACATGGAAGGGGTGAAAAGTTATAGAAATCGTGTGCCATCCTTGCTGACCACAATGTTTAAGGTCTCATTGTTACCATGGTTTGGGAACATGTTTTTTGTAACTGTGAAAACCCCCATATCCTCTATTTTTTTTGTAAAACTCCACCCAAAGATACCCTATGTCACAAATCCAAAAAAAATGTTCTTAAAATGAAAAAACATACCAAAAATCATTACCAAGATGACTATAGAAAAGTTTGGGATCTTATTATCTTCAACCTTATAACCACTCATCATCACGGTATACTCCCAAACATCACATTGATTCTAATCTACAATGATTGGGTCACTGATCGCTCAAATGTGCTTCCCATTCCCATGATTCCTCCTGTACACATCCATGTTTTCATCATACACTATGTATCACCATAGTCATTCCCCATAACATTTTCCCACTATGATCTATCACATGTATTAGATGACTTTTAAAGGAAAAATATATCGCAAGGTCAACTTCATCCACATCGATCACATGAAAAGGGTCGGGGTGAAAGCCCATAGTTGTGACACATAGAAAACATTATGCATATCACTGCATTTTTATGGTAGATCCAATTGGTATGCCACTAGCCTGATTTTCTCCACTATCTCAAACAGTCCCACAATCCTAGGTGTTAGCTTTCTCCTACTTCCTATCATGTGGTGACCCAACGTAGGTGACACCTGAAGGAATACACGATCACCATATATAACCTCTTGGCGTCACCTCTATCAATTAGCATATGCCTTCTACCTACTCTGAGCCATAGCCATACACTTAAAAATTAATTTCCCATACTTTGATGTCTCCTATGGAATACCCCAAGCTTCCAAAAAATTATTCATTTAAAAATACCCATTAGAATTCACTGGACACAAAACCGAGTTCATGCACACCACAACCTATCAAACTAGATATTTAAGAAGTGGCTATGAATAGTATTAACCACATTTTGGGATTTTATAAATTTTATTTTTCAAAATTGACCACAAATTTTAATCTAGAATATCAAAATTTCCATAGGGTAAAATATTGATAATTTTCTGAAAAGTTACAATTTCTAATTAATAATAAAAGAAATACTTCATTTTAATTCAAGAATTCCATTTTATGTAATTTATTTATATAGTTATATTATCATTTTAATTTATTTTTATATATAATAAGATTTTGTTATTATCATTTAACCTAATTTTGTCCATTAAAAGTTTTTCTTATTATAATTTGATATAAACACATTCCAATCGTTTGATGGTTTTAACATTTAAAAACATGTTTTCTTTTTTTAGCAACATGGATTAATTTTATGTTAATTTAGTCCAATTATATGTTTTACATTTATAAAAAATGTTTACATATTTGGAATCTCAAGGTCCTAATTATTTAAATAATCCACTTTTATTTTTGTATATTATGAATAGTAATTTCAGTTATAATTTTTATTTACCAGGATTAAATAGTAAATCAAGTAAATATGGGTAAAATAAAATTATAATAAAGTAAAACATCCCTGAAACATGTCCAAATATTATTGAATGAGCTATAGAGAATTGAGATAACCCATGGCATGAAAATTTATCCTTTGGAATCCACTTTGGTGTGATTATGACACTTACGACATTTTCTTTTAAAATAAATGAAAATATGTTATAAACATGTATCTTCTTACTGAATAAATTTTAATACTAGTTTATATAAATGACCACTTCAACAAAAAAACTTCATTATAGATATAAAATTATTTCCTACATCATGGTATTTTTTTTATATTTTTTAGACATAAATAAATAAATTTATTTCCGACACTAAGTTGATGAACTGATGGAATTATTAATGATATATTAAAATAAATGATATTAAAAAATTTATTTGAACTAATTTATGATATACATGAATATTTTGAACAGATATGACATTTTAGGAGTATGCTAAATAAATTTTTTTGAAGTTATCTTTCAGTAACCAATTTATTAATGTCAAGTTATCAATAGTGTCAAAATTAATACTAATAATATTTTATGAAACTAATATTTCCTTAAATTTTTTTACAAAACATAACAATAAAAAGAATGGAAAAGGGAAATATAAATAGAATACTTTAACATTAATTGGAAATTTATGGTGCAATTAAAATGTGATAAGTAAAAATTACAACCGCTTTGTATAGAAAAATTGCTTCATATAGTTAAAAATATAATGCGATAATTAAAGGTTAATAAAAAATAAAATGATTAAAAAATACCTAAACATGTCTAAATTCTACAGGTTGAGGATATAACAATATTATCTCATCATATATTTTAATTTATAATCTATTTTATGTATTATGATTTATATTTAACTTATTATAATTTAATCATTTAAGAAATCGCGAAGGTGCCCCTCGCCTTTATTATAAAAGAACATTTCCTCCCTCACATAGTCACATCACGTTGATTCATCTAGATCGACCAAACCCCACCCAAATATTCTCCAAACTTCTCTCCCCATCCAAAATTTTTTTTTTGGGACAAATATCTTCTATTTTAATCCTTTTGTTAAAAAACAAAGGATGTTACCTGATTCAGAGGTAACACCATCTCTCGTTCTTTTGAGATTCATTTCCATTATACACCCCTATAATCTTCGTATACTATGATTAGATTTAAACACCGGTATAATAAATAAAATAGGATGTTTATTGATAATTTATATACCTACAGTTACACACACCACCTTCTAATAATAATGATCATACTTTTACTGTGTAATGGGAACAACTGCCTCATGAAACGATGATTGTTCAAAATTCCCTGACCACCTATCATGGTGGCCATTTAGATGGAATATATATTTATATTTGATAAATATTATATTAATATTGTCTCTAGGATTCTATAATATTTATTTAGAACATACCTTTATCCTTTCTATGTTTTGTAAATATTATAATTTTGTGTGAGGAAGTGTGGCATGTTTCCTCCTCAAAGTGATATGGCTTGTTCATTCAATACCGTGAATGTATAAAAAATGGGTTTTATAATAATATATTAAAAATATAACATAGATATTATACTAGTATTATAATATACATATTTATGATTTATTTTAAATTATTTTAATACAACAGTGAAATGAAATTAGTGCTCATGTGTATGTACAACCTACCTTCTCCATGAATGTTGCACTTCATTTATAATCTCCAAATATTATGGACTGTTATAAATACATATGAAATGTGTATAAAAGATAATTATTTCATGATTAAAATTCTGGTGATATTATATAATAACCCATTTGACCAAATTTTATCTAACAATGTTCATTTTGATAAATTATATTCAATTTGTTAAAACACTAGATGTAAAATTAATAATTCAGGTAGCTATAAAAAATAGGGTAATAAGTGAAATAAAAGTAAATAAAAAAATGAAAATGGATTTGAAGAAATTATAAAATTAACAGAATTTCGTTATATAGGATGTTAAAAGACTTTTATCATAAAGTAAAGTCAAGCTAACGATTCTCATCTCACATTCTGCATCTATGAGATAAATGTAATATTCACCAAATTATTTTTTGTCTTTGTGTACCAACTACCAATATAGATATTTTATATTTTGAATTAATTTATATTCATGTTATTTAGATGTTTCATTTTATGTTTAATGGTTTTGGATCTTTTGACTCATATGTAATATATTTGGCCTCAATTTAATTTCATTGAGGCATATTGTATTATTACTCTCCTAGTTTATTTTGTATGGTGTATATATTTCCATTGAAATTATATATCATGAATATCATGAATATCATGATATTATAACATTCATTCAATTATAATACTTCAAAATGTAATGATTTAAAGTGTTTTAATGTGGTAGGAGATACTTTTGGATGTTTAAAGATTGTATTCATCAAGACTAATCCTAATGATTATTTAATGGAATTTCCATTCGAGGAAATTATATAAACATTTTCCAATAAACCCTATCATTATTATCTGATTATTCATTACCATATTCATTTATTAGTACTATTTTTCACTCTTTGGCACTAATATATTTTAGAAAATGTTTTTAAGAAAACCCGATATTAGTTCCCTCTTTAGTAGGAGAACCTATTTTCTTATACAACCCACTTTGATGTTAAAATGTTTTTGTTAAGGAGTTTTCCCCTTTTTTGTTATTTAATAACGTGTTAAATGGAAACTTTTTTGTTACTTTTAGAAGAAGGCATTTGTCTTACATTTTTAATGGAAAAAAGGAATATTGTTTTTACCTCATACGAAATGAACATATTTATCAACCATAATTTCTTTAAAGACACCTTTTGATGTTTAAATGGATTAATATTTTTAAAAATAATTTTAACAAGGATATTTTCCTCAATTATATTTTTAAAATTTATTCTTTTTTCCTCAATGACAACAACCCTCTATTTTACCAAAAAAAGGATTTTTTTATTGAAATTATCCTTATTATTCCTCAAGATGTAATATTTTTTTATTTGGATGAGGATTATATTCGAACTCACTTACTTCTATTGTTTGGTATTCTTTTTGAAATATTTAATATCATATGATCATCAGATATTGAATTTAACCTTTTTTATAATTCATTTTACATGGATATTGATATTTCCTAAATTACATGCTATTTTACCTAAGGTGACTACATTTACAATTATTTCATTAATTAGGAATTATTGATAGATCTATTTTACTAATTCAACATGTTTATTTGATAAGGAATAATATTTATTTTTATTATTCAATATGTGAAATGATTTGGACTTGAAATGATGGGTGGAGAAAAAACATTATATAGATCCTCTATCCATTAACATGTCCCCATGAGGAAAATAATTGCACAAATTGGTTTTTACTCTTAATTTTCAATTATAATTTGAATGTTCATGGTAGTAAAACGTCCTCATGTTCCATAGGCATGAAATCCATTAAAAATGAATTTACATCATAGTTGTTTTTGTTATTATTCATCCATTGTATTTTCTGTTGAAATATATAAGGATACAATTCATTTCAGATCATTAATTAATAGAATAAGACTTAGTTTTATACCTTGACATATTTATTTTTCATTATATAGTTTTTGGAATGGAATGTATTTCTAGTTATTACCTTTCCAAATTGTTTATTCAGTTCCATGAAAGTGTTTTTGAGTACGTGGTATGTGTGGTCAATGATTTACCATGTCAAAATTATTATTTTTATTGATTCATTGGTTTGTTGCTATATTCATCCCTTATTAACAATTTGAGTGGACCCCTATTATGATTCATTCCCCTGGAATCCAAGAAGCATACTTTTAAAGACATAAAAAAATACACTAGATGGATTATAGATCATAATTAATGATATAAATTTATGAAAAATATGTTTTATTTAGTGTATTCATTTGGAATGCAATACTCATTTATTTATATGGTTTACCAAGACTAATATATTGATGTGTCATTCCGGACTTGATTCTATGTAATCATGCCAATTTAATTGAAGGTAGTCACCATCTCTAGGCTATCTAGGGTCGGGTCGTTATAGTTGGTATCAAAGAATGTATTGTTTAAACCTTTGGAATAATATTTTGGATAACAATGATTATAAAAAAACCCTTAGAAATAATTTTAGAATAAGTATAGAATAAAACCCTAGTATTTAAGTTAAATATAGATTATGATGGTCTTCCATGAAATACATCACTCTCTGGGTACTAAAAGTGGTCGTGGCTCTTTAGATGTACCATGTATTGACAACTCCGACATGGTGTTCTAGGCTTAACTTGGGGTAACTTAGTACATAAAAACGTGCCTTAATATACAAATGTTTTGACCCACCTGAGGGATATTCTTAGGATAATCCACATTTTCAGTATAAACCTTTATGAATGATTTTAATAGGTAACAACATCGGATAAACCTAAGGATTATTATATTGAATATAATTTTTCATAATTAGAAATCATACAAATAATATTACGAACAATTATTAGACCAATGAAGGAACTATGTAAAGGGAAAATAGATGACGTATTGATGTTGTATTCAAAATGTTAATTAAATGTCTATTTAGACATTAACTTAATTTCGAGGATGTACATCATATTTATTTTGAAAATTATATTATTTTATTTTAAGAAAATAACAACATGTAGATCGGGTGAAAACCAATTAAATCTGGAAAGGTCGTATGTCTTGAACCAATGGCCGGAAGATGATAAGGGTTACATGACAAACAGTGATCTATGAAATTTCCTGGTTAATTTTTAATTATTTTTAGATAATTTACTTTTTAATTAAATGATAATTACGAACCAGTATTACCACTTTTGAGTATTAGGGATTAATATATTAAAAATATTAGTTTTGGCCTTTAATTATGAATAAATAGGTTGACTTTTCACTCATATGATTCATTAAATGTTTCTTGCAGTTCCTCAGAAATTCTAATAAAAATATATCTATATATATATTATTTCAAATTAATATATTTATGAAATAATTAGATTTTCATATAAGAAAAAACTAGAGTTATGATTGTTCACATGGAATTGAAAAATATCAAGTAAGATATTTTTTGTTATATTCTTGGTTAGTAAAATAATAACTCAACATTATGAAAATTATAAAAAGTGCATTTTCCTAACATCGTAATTTCTTTTGAACCAATGGCCTTCTAATTCTTCTCAGATTTATGGCATTGAGGTCCTCAATATTACATTGATCAATCACATATTTGGGATTTATGACCTCATTATCTGCCTATAAATCATTATGTTTTTCCTCCAATTATAAATGTTTACATTCCACTAATTTTCTCCTACAAAAAGAGCAAATGGAATGGTAGTCCATGTGATAT
Source organism: Viscum album (assembly GCA_963277665.1). Lineage (NCBI taxonomy): Eukaryota > Viridiplantae > Streptophyta > Magnoliopsida > Santalales > Viscaceae > Viscum > Viscum album. The sequence continues at coordinate 1,631,505,213 of OY728159.1, forward strand.
TTTTACTTTCTTTACTCTATTTTCTAGATGATGTTTTATGAAGTCTCTTATCTATGTGGGATTTCATTTTAGTATATATCAAAAAATCTAATAGAAATATCATGTTTAAATTTTAACGACACATTTTAATTACGAAGGGAAGAATGTAACACCACAATATTCAATGGTACATCTCTTTTTAAATAATTTAACTGCTTGCACTAAATGAATTACCATGTTCAAGCACACCATAACCTATCAGATTATCCATTTAAAGAGCAGTTATGAATAGTAATATCCACATTTTGAAATTTTATAAATTTTATTTTTCCATATAGACAACATTTTAGAATGAGTAATATTTAAAATTATGTTGGGGTTAAATTTTTCTAATTTTCGTATGTGTTTCAATTTTTAATTAATAGTTCAAAAAATTCGGCATTTTAATTCAAGATTGTATTTTCATATATTTTATATATACAATCGTATTATCGTTATAATTGATTTCAACGTATAATAATAATATTATCTTATATTTTAACCCAATTGTTGTTATTATATGTATTTTCACATTAAAATTTGATATAAAAACCTGTCAATCTTTAGATGGTTTTTACATTAAAAAACCTACTTTCTCGTTTTGATAATAGGAATTAATTTTTAATTAATATTTTAATATTATATTTTTTGAATTCAAAAAAACGGATTTTATACTTAGAACAATATTATTAAAATTATGAAATACTCTCCTTCTCTTTGACATCATTATTAATAGTAATATCAGTAATTATTTTAATTTACCACAGTTTAAGGGAATATCAAGTAAATAAGGGTAAAAGTAATATTATAATAATATAAAATAATCATAACAGAAGTCCGGGTCATATTTTATGTCATATATCATTTTCATACAACCTTTTGTGTGTAAATTTGTCTTTTTGAAGCCACATGGGTATAATTATTATAATTAAAACATTTTAATTTAAAATATAGGAAAATGTGTAATAATCATGTATCATTTTTATAAAACAATTTTAATATAGGTTTATATAAATGATATCCTCAAATATAATTTTTCATTATAAATATTAAAATATTTTATAAACTATGGTATTTTATTTATAATATTTAGAAATTAAAAAATAAATCAGTTTAAAACACAATGATAATGCATTGATTTCTTTATTAATGAATGATTGAAATAAATGTCATCATACATATTAAATTAGATATTATTTGACATAATTTAGGACATAAAATAATTTTTTTGATTAATGATACGGGTTATAGGTTATTTCAAATTAATTGATTTGAATTTATCTAGATGAATTCATTTTCTTAATGTTACTCTTAGAAATAGTGACAAAGTTATTAATTATAATATTTTATGAAATTAATATTTTGTTAAATCATTTAATAATCATAAAAATATAAAATAAGGACATATAAAAGAGATATAGTTGACAATATCATTATATATCCATTTATGGTGCAATTGGCACATGATAAGTAAAAAACTACATCCTCTTAGTACAGAAAAATTGCATAACATAGTTAAAAATAAAATGGGTTAATGAAGTGTTAATAAAAATGAAAATTATTAAAATAAAACAAAAAATTTCTAATTTCTATTGGTTGATTGGATTAAAACATTATATCATCTTATATTCTAATAAATGGCGTTTTTTATGTATTGTAATGTAATTGAACTTATTATCAAATAATATTTTGAGAAATCCCAAAATGCCCCTCACCATCATTATAAAATGACACATCCTCCCTCACATCCTCACGGCACCTTGAGCCCTATATCTCTACCAAAACCTGAAAAATATTCTTACAACTTCCCTCCCATCATACTCTAATCCATGTTTTGGAAAGAAAGCCTCCCAAGGAAGTTGTTTGGTGTAAACCAAAGGATGTTACCCAAATAAGATGTAACACCTTATCTCGTGTTTTTTTGTTTCATTACTATTCTAAAATATATATAATATTCTTATTCTATGATTCCATAACAACACCAGTATCATAAATATACTAGGGTGTTTTATAATAATTTTTTTACCAACACACAAACACAACTCCATCTCAGGGTAACAAACACAATATTTATGTTTATGGTGAACTACTTCGTCATGAAATAATTATTGTACAATTTTCCACTATAACCTCACATTGTTGCCATTATAATGGAACATATATTTATATATAATATATATTTTATTTATATTTTATCAATTTTTATTTAATTTTTATTTATAAGATACCTTTATTCTTTTCATGTTGTGTAAATATGGTAATTTTGTTTGAGAAACTATGGACTACTGCCCCCTAAATTTGATATGACTCATTCATGACATAAATAGAACAATTAAAGGATGGGGTTAATAAACATATGTAACATATATAACATATATATTATAATTAAATTATTATATAAATATGTATCATTTAGTTTTACTTATTTTAATACAATAATGATTTTGAAGTGGCGTTTATGCGTACGTACGACTGACTATCTCTATGAAATATGTACATTATTTCTAATATCAAAATATTGTAAAATATTATAAATTCATATGTACTGAGTATATAAGATAATTATTTCATGATTATTATTCTATAGATTTTATATCATAACTCATTTGATGACATTTGACCTAACAAAGATGGTTTTGATATATTAATTGAATTTGGTAGAAACACCAGACAAAAAATTAATTATTTAAGTAGTAGAATAAAATAGAGTAATAGGCTATATAAAATAATTATAAACATGAAAAAGGTTCTAAATCACATAGAAATTTAAAAAAAGTTTATTAAATAGTTTCTAAAGGGTGTTCATCCTAATGGAAACTCAAGGTAATTATGCTCATCTCAGTTTTCACATCCATGTGATGAATGTCATATTCAGAAAATTATTCTTTTGTGTGGTATTCCTACTACCATTTGTGATATATTATATCATAAAATCATTTATATAAATTGTATTTAGATGTTTCATTTGATGACTATCACTTTTGGATCATTTGATTAATATGTAAGAGATTTCATCTCAATTACATTTCATTGAGGCATATTTTATTACTATGCCCCATGTTTCTTTTATATGGTGTATATACATTCATTGGAATTTTATATCATGAATATCTATACTCTCATGATTTTATAAAAATAAATAAATTTTCCTCCTTTATTATTTTGTTATCTTAAATATTTTTGAGTGTTATAGGATACTTTGGAACATCGAAAAATTATATTCCTCAAGACTAACCCTAAGGATCATTCAATAGTGTTTCCATTTTGGAATATAATATAACAATTTTAAAATAAAACCATTGATTACAATCTAGTTATTCATGAAAAATTTCAAGTGTTAGTACAATTTATCCACTCTTTGGTGCTAATATTCTTTTGAAAATTATTTTTAGAAAATTCAATTTTATTTCTCCCTTTAGTAAGGATCTTGTTTAATTCTACAAACCACTTTGATCATAAAATGATTTTTTAAAGAATTTTTTGAACTATGTTGTCTTTTATTAAACATTTTAGTAAAATATTCTTGACTCATTCCAAATAAATCACTTTTCATATCTTTTTACAATACAAAAGGAATATTATTTTTACCTCATATGACATGGATAGATTTATCCACTATCATATCTTTAAAGCCTCATTTTCATATTCCAATGGATTATTTTTTTCAATTTTTTTTTGAAAAGGGGACATTAATTAAAAATATTTTCATTTGGTTTTTTAAAAGTAAAGGATATTTTCCAAAAGAATATTTTATATGTTATTTTTTTATTTCATCAATGACAACAACCCATTATTTTACCCCAAATGGGAATTTTTGTATTTATACCATCATTATTCTTCCACAAGATGGTTTATTATTTATTTGGACAAAGGATAGTATTCAAATTCACATTAATTATTTATTTATTAGTCCAGTTGAAATATTTAGTCTTGTATGATCATAAAAAATTGAAATTCCCTTTAGTATCCAAGTCATTTTTCATTGAAAATGATATCACCTAAACAGTATACCATTTTACAAATGATTCTTAATTTGAAATTTATTTAATTAATTATAGAATAATTGATAGATCCATATTAATCATTAAATATGGTTATTTTATAAAGAATATTAGTTATTTTGACTATTCAATATGAGAAATTCTTTGGTCTGACAATGATGAGTGGATTCTAGTATTTATATTACTCCTCAATGCATCGATAAGTTCTCATGGGCACATAATTGCCAAAAAGGATTTAGACACACAGTTCTAAACCATCTATTGTGTGGTATTTATATTATTAGGTCCTCATGTTCCATGTACATGACGTCTGATAAGAAATAATTTCCCTCATAATAGTTTCATATATCATTCATCCATGGGATTTTTCGTCAACATATGTATGGAAAATTTCATTTAAATTTAATAATTAATGGTAGGTTTCTTAATTTCATATCATTGCATATTTATTTTTACATATCTAGTTATTTTAATGGAATGTATTTCCAGTTATTACTATACCATTTTTTTATTCTATTCCTTTACTTTTTTATTACATTTTATGTGTGTTCAATTCTTTACGATTCCATAATTATTATTCTCATTTATTCATAATTTTTTCTATGATATTTTTCATTTACAAAGTTTTTGATCTGAGACTTTTTAGGTTTCCTTCCCACAGAATCCAGGAAGCATACTATTAATGATATGCATGAATACCCTAGATGGATTAGAGATTATCCTCAAATATTTAAATTTATAAGGAAAAAATATGCAGTAATTAGTGTATTCATATTAAATGCAATAATCATTTATGTATCTGGTTTACCAAGACTACTAAAATGATAATTCTGTAGAGTCTTCATTACTTTTAATCATGCCAATGTAATTGATAACATACATCAATATCAAGTCATCTAAGGTCTTGTCAATACCTAATGCACGAGGCTCGGTCCCAATAACTTTGAGTCACTTGCCTCCATCTAGCATAGTGGTGGTCTAAATGGACTAAAACAAAGTGCCTTGTATTGATATATTAGTATTTTTTCATAATAAATACTATTATAAGAGAATTACACTAAATCTATGTAATTATCCTTAGGCTCACCTAAGTTAAGCACACATTCCCACATCATATCCTCTTGAACCTGTATAGTATGCTACTACAACCCACATGTGTGGCGGTGGAAATCCATTCCCACTAGAACCTCTTTTCCTAGGTATTTTTCCATGCCCTTGAAAAATAATTATGTAATGTTCAAATCATGATCTAAAACTATATTCTGAGGAACCCATTGTAGACAGTATATCTTTTGAACATACAGTTCTCCCAACATCTCTAATATAAACTTTTCCCTGATAGGATATAAATTTTCAGACATTGTCAGATGTTCCACAATGACCCAAATATCATCATTATTATTAAGAATCATCAAAAATACCCTCCCCAAAATCCAAGGTCGCATCATCCCACATCCATTCTAAAATTGTCAATGGCTGCAGTAAGCCTCCTAGATGTTGATGTTCTACCTTCACTAACTGACAGGTGAAACATCTTCTCATGAACTCTAATATCTCCATCATCAATACTGGCCCAAAAACATATCGTCTTAGGTCACATTACATTTGGGTCACGCCTATATATAATAATGACTTTGAGGTGTGAAATTATCGCTTGATCTTCTCTCACATGCCTATAGTCACAATAAACAAATTCTTCGCATAGATGATCTCATCCACATCTATCAACCATTATAATGGTGTCTCTCCAACATCAAGGCTTTACCTTAAGGAAAATCATTCCAGATCATTATACTGCTAGTCCTTGATCAATCCCATGAGTGTAGACTCTACTACAACTAAATCAACAGTGATATGCTCATGAAACTCCTAAATAACCACATACATTTCATCTAGAAATTTAATCATCTTCCACTACGCACTCTTCTTTAGAACCACTTGAATCTTAGTTTTCCTACTCAACGAATCATCCACACTATTCCCATTATCGTGTGTATATGGTAGTTCAAAATCGAAATTCTGCATATAATTTTCTCATATTCTCTGCTGAAAAATGAAATCACACTTTGAAAAGATATACATCAAACTATTGTGATCTGTATAAACTATAAACATATCACCCAAAATATTATCTCACCAACATATAAGAGCAGCAACCACTGCTTCTAAATCCAGATCATGAGTGGGGTAATTCCATTATGTGGTCTCAACTATCAAGACTCATATTCCATGACAAGATCAATTTTAATCAATTGAACTTCGAGTTCTATTCTAGAAGCATCAAAATACACAGTGTACTCTACACATAACATAGGTGGGATCATGATTGGTGTTTATATATAGCGCTTTATAAACTCTTTGAATTCATTCTCACAAGATTCCATCCACTTAAAAATTTTCCCTTTCATGGTTGAACTCGATATTGGAACTTCCAATCATGAAAAATCCTGGATGAACATCCTGTACTATCCAGATAATTCCAAAAGGCATCAGATATCAAAAAAATTCTTAGGGTTCTCCCTAGAAACCATTACTGGAACATTCTTTGGGTATAATAAGAAACAATCCTACACGATTGTGTGTCCCAATAAGTGTACATGATCAATCCAAAACTAACACATACTTTTCTCAGTATTGAACTGATACTCCCTCTGTGTACCTATGAATATGTCAATACATGGGGAAAGATAGTCATGATTCTTAGAGAAAACCAAGGTTTAATATGCGAAAATCACAATAAGATGATCTAGGTAGGGATGATAGATTTGTTTCTTCATCATGGATATAAAAACTATCGGTAAAATTATCAACCCACACGGCATTAAGAAAAACTCAAAAGGGACATTCCTGGTCCTGAATGCAGTCCTCAGAATATCAAATGTCTGAACTCTCAACTGATTATACCATAACATCAAATCAATATTTGATAACACACCACATCCCTTTATCAAATCAAATAGGTAATCAATATGTGAAATTGGATTTCTATTCTTCATAACAATATTGTTCAACTTCTAGTAATCTATGCAAAACATAAATTTTCTTTATTATTCTTTGGAAAATGTAGAGATCATTCCAAATCCAACATACTCGGAAATATAAAACCCATAACATAAAATTCTTCCAGATGATAATTTATCTCTCTAATCTTCATTGGTGTCATTCTGTTTGTTGGAATGGATACTGTTTTAGGTCCCTAAAAGAGATTAATATTGAATTCCACATCTATATTAGGTGGAAGCATGGATAAGCCCTTTGTAAAGGCATCATGAAATAGTTCCAATACTGGTGAAAGCTAATATTGACTAAAAAAATCATCATCCGAAAATAGACTAGAAACATGGGGTATGAGCTATCATTGTTTTTGAGTATCTTCCCACATTCGGCCCACCTCGATATCTCACACTTCATTTGTATGTTGAGGTCACCCTTATTAGATGTAAATGTAACACTCCTACGGTAACAGTCATTGTGGGATCGAAATGCTAATAGACAATCCATACCAAGAATTATGTCAAATCCATTCAGGTCATAGATATTTTGAACACAAAAAATGGTGATCTCTGATCTCATGAGAACATCCCATGTACATACAGAAGTATCTAGATCGTAATCCCAATGGTATATCTATTATCATAACCCCTCTTCTAAACCCCACTTACATGATCAAACCATTAATTTTTTTTGTTGATATTTAATCATGAGAGGCAACAATATAAAACAAATAAACTAGCTAAATTTAAAGAAATGAGAATTGTAACTCTCACTGTTAATGGTCTAGCCTCACTCTCCATAAGTATAGGATGCACTCTATGTAAATTTCCTACCCCTATTCCCTATGATTGTATGTGACTTCCTATAGTGACACTGGTCTAATGATATGGTTTCTAATTCATATAATCAACATGTCTACTCCCTCTATCCAATTGTTTAGTAGAAAACCATATTTCTGAATAATGTGGTGTAAAAGTGCCCCTTCCCACACTCTAGTTATTTCTAGATCCTCTATCACTACCTGAATTCCTCAGGTTCTTGTAGAACCTCTATAGGTTTCCCATTTTGTTTTCATCCTGACATTCTAATGGGGATCGAGAATAGTATTTATAAATTTTTCCTAACCTACCACATTGGATGAAAAAACACATGTGTAGTAACATGTGTAACTTATCCCCTGAATGGAAACCCTTCTTCCCACTACACAGGCTGAATTAATCATAATATTTATTCTTTCTCTCATTATACCACCTAACCATCCAAGAGGAATAAATTTCCCTCCACTAGATGTCTCATTCTGGTTTCCCTCAGAAATGAGAGCCTGATTTACTACTTCTGTTAACTTCTTCATCCTGAAAATATTCACCCATGATAAAATTTCATATTTCTTTAAATCCTGAAATAATCATGATGAAGTATCCTCATATTCATCCAATGATAGAGTCAATCATTGTATGTGGGTAAAACATCCATCATATTCCATCACAGATTTATTTTATGGAGTCATCCTATTGATCTCAGATGCTTTCTTCTTCCTCATAGACTCTGGATAAATTTTCTCAAAGAACATATCTTGAATGTCCTTACGCTCTATAGTCTCCAGTTTTCCATCTTATGTTTGAATGTCCCACCACCATTTATCTTGACCATGTAATAAGTATGCATCCAGTTTATCCTTTCTCCCCAAAGGAGTCTCCAGGTAGTCATGTATTGTCTGGATATACTCAATCCAAAACACATCTCCCTCAGGTCCACCCTCTATTGTAATCGTTTGATGCTGCTGCAAATGAAACTCCCTTGTATAGTCTAACATCCTACTGAAAACCCACCTTGGGTATCCTTCCATAAATTTAATAAAGAAATAAATGTTATCTCAGAACAACTCCACAACTTCCTCACCAGTAACAACCAATGCCTCTGGTTCCACTACCTTATGATCTTCCATTTCCGATTCCACTGATCATTCCTTCAATAGGAATCGTTGGGGTGGAAAAATCACTACAATGTCTAACAAACTTCATAGGTCTCATAACACAACAATATAATATTTTCATAAGAGGAAATAATCACAACAAGTCCCAACATATCTTTTTCCACCATGTCTCTCCAAGCGTTCAACATCATGTTGTTATCACAACCCATTACCACCCTACACCTATATCTTGGTTAAAAAGGGTAAACACATTATCACAATCAACCTTACCATTTATAAACCCAATTATTATTTTCCAAAATCATTTTCAATTTTTTTAATTTCATGTTAGGATCTATTTTCAAATAAAATTCACATAAAGAAAAACAATTCATGATCAACATTTGAACCAATATATTTTTTTCCATTGTGTGCCTAAAATGATTCATGTCATAATAACAATTACTTCCTAGAATGATTCATGTAGACTACACTCTCATTCAATTTAATTCCATGAATCAATATTCAATATTTATAGAAAAAAATATCACATCAAACCACAAGTGTGTCCCCCAAGTATACTTAATGTTCAATTGTAAAAGCAAACAACAATAATAACAATATCATCCAAAGTAGTAGGGGTTCTCCTGGTACATGGGTTTGAAAATCCTATGCACATGCTCATTACCAATCCCAGACTCTATCTAGTATATTATCTACCATATTCCCAAATATTAAGATAAATGTATAAGAAATAAAATTTTATTTGATACAACTTTGGGACATCCTGACCCATGTGCCATGTAACAATTCCTGAGTAGATTAGTCTCATTCCCTCAATATCTCATCCTCGTATACTATAGGGTGTTGACTAGTAGAAATTCTATGGTAAGTATGTCATTGTGAGACTATACCCTATTTTATAAGAGGAAAACACCAACATAAGAGAACATGAAATAATTGAATAATATTTAACCATACCAGTATATATGGGTAATAAAAACAAGAAAATAAAATATCCCATAGGAAGGGACACATCCGATGAAAAATAAAGTGCTAAAGTGTCTAAATTAAATATAATGAAAATGAAATAAATTCTCCTAAGAGGTCCCCAAGTCCTATCTGGTTTCCTCAACTAAGATCCATTACCAATTTTGAATCTAAACCGGGTCCCTTGCCATCAACCTACCCTGTAAAAATAATGTTTATTAGGTATTGATTAGGCATCACAAATTGGGTTTTAGAATGACTCATTATACCCCAAACAGTGGTGTCTAAAACAAATTACATCAATAAAAATGATTCTCGCTGTATAAAGAAAAAGAATTACAATTCATAACTTAATAGTTATCACATTATCAATTAATATTTATTAACCACATAGACTATCTTTTTGGAATCGTGTCACACATTAAATTAACAATTTTCAATACATATCTATCGTCAGTGTATAACATCCTGTATAACCCTCAAAAATACATCGGTGCAGAATGCCATGTCTAACACCCAAAATACAATCTATTGTTATTTATAATTAGAGTAGAAGTCCATATTTTACAAAACCAGTATAAACAATATGTATAGATCTATCAACAGTGTATAACTCCATGTATAACACAAAAAATCCCTTTGGTGAGGAAGTCCATGACTAACACCCAGAATCAGGTCCTTTGATTTTGTTTCTTAGTGCAGAACACCTTTCTAAAAACACAAAATCATGTTAATTAATTAATTAATAAATTAATTAATCATGTATTTTAATTAATTCAAAATATAATTTATAAAATTAAATTCTTGTTAATTAATTATACAATAAATTATCACTTAAAAATATCAAAATTCATTAATTAATATAAAAAATTAATTATTCTTGATAAAAAAAAGACAGCATGATAATTAATTGACAATAAATTATCCAAATTTTTTAATCATTTCCATTGATAAACTATTTACCAATTAATTATCATTCTCTTTAACTAAAAATACAAATCTTTAAAAACATAACTAATTATCTCAATTTATGATCTTATTCTAAACTCCATAAATCATATAATTTCACATCTCTTGTAATTAATTAATCTTCCACATTAATTAATTCATTTAGAGGTCTCAATTTCTAAAATAATATAGCAATAATCCATCTTGTATATATGAGAACAAATTATGACTGTGTGGTTTAGAAATTAGACCACATACATTAGTTCATTGATGGATGTTTTACCAACTAAAAAATCCCCAAAAATTGGAGTAGTAGAACGACGCCAATCATGTTCTAGTTCTAAATACCTAATCCCAAAATCAAGATAAAATACAAAAATATCTTTTAAATTTAGATCTAGATCAATGGTCTTATATCTAAATCTCATCACATAAGATTAGATCTATGTAAATAGGGGATATATTCCATGAAAATGTCAAGGAATTATATGAGAATGAACATGAGATGAATATAGATGAAATCAACATATCAGCTGTAGATCATATCTTCAATTCCTGATTTTGATCTCAACAAACGGAGGTGAAACATCCTTGGAACCTATCCAAAAATCTCTCAGATCTCCAAAATTTATAAAGCCCAATCCTAGGTCAAAATAGAATCATTTCAGTGGTTTGATGGATTTTAAAAATAATATTCATATAAAATAATTACGTGCATATAGTTACTCCTAGCAAGGGAACACGATTTAGGAAATCGGACACCGACCATGTGGACCTCACAGTCCAAGGTCACATGGTTACCTAGTGTTGGGTGCACTATTTTTTAAATCATGCACAAACTGGGCACAACCCCCAATTCATTAATTTTTCTAAAAACTCTACCCATATTCACCCCAAGTCACAAATCCAAACAAAAGTACATAAAAAATGTACCTAAAATCGTGTCTTAGATGACTATAGAAATGGTTATGATCTACTAACACAAGCCTAAAATAACCAGATGAATCAAAATACTCAGCATGTGATGGCCACAAACCTCAATCACAATATAATTAAATCATTCCATTTTTATAAATTCACTCATATATCTATAAACGTCTATGTTAAAAAATTTAGAAACACTGATTAGTGAGGTGTGATACAATCTTGATACAGAAAAAAAACCTCAGTCAAAAGTTGTTTCAAATGCTATGAATCCACCATTCTTAAGGCTCTGTTTTATAACAAAATAGAAAAACCATTGGTTTCTATGGGATAAAACCATTGATAAAATATTCAAAATTCATATTACAAAATTGAAAACCTATGGTCGGGATAAATAAGATAAATTCCATGAAGATCTAAAAATGAGAATCATGAGGTCTTCGTTAGAAATAATGTTATTTTAGATCCCTAAGTAATGAACCATAACTCAAATTTGTAATAAAAAAATATTACAGAACTATATTTGTTACTAAAAAATATTCCACAAATTTCCTTTCATTGACCATGTGGATAATCATCACTCCTCTATAAAACATTTCTCTACTATATCTTATCATTTAATAGTTTCTCTAGTTAAAAGGGTAGAGTTTTGATAGGAAATAAACAATTATTATTGAGATGAATTTGATTATAGATATCACAATAATTTCCAACGGTATGTGAGTCATGTCTTCAAATAAATAACAAAATTAAATATGGAGAATTATACTATCTATGATATAAGGTTAGAGACTAATGTAGAGAGCCTCTATAGACTGGAATAATACATCTGCAGTCCATGATGCATTTTTATTTGGAACTGTCTAGGTTTCTCATGAGGCCCAAACTGGGAATTATCTAGTATACCCAATGAAACATACTATCATTGTGGGAAAGATAATTAATTTGAAAAGATGAGTATATATAAATCTTGATAAAATGTAGGAATAAACAAATTTTTTGAATCCTCATGAGAAAAATTAATAAATATTAAAATATTACATTAATGAAGCATTTTGATGGTCCAAATCAATTGTTTAATTCATATTTATGATACTCTCAAGTCTCACATCGTAAAATTATAATTATAATAAGATAATCCAAATAATTAGGTGATCCTCCTACATTTATATAAAGACATAAAATAATAAAATGTTTAATGTAAATTAATTTAATGTTGGCCCCATGAATCTTATAATCTAAAACTAAATATAACCCACCAACTCCTCTTTGATGAAAATTTTTTATACCAATTCAATATTAACACTCACATATCACATGAAAAATAAAATTAGAGTTATACCTTTGTACTTCACTTATATTCCAATCAATATTGAATAATACCATAGATTTCACATATGTAATTTCAAACTGATGGGTATGGGTTCTCACAAATTTCTAATCTATTAGATATACACATTTAATTGATCATACAATTTTTTGTATAATAATATTTAATTGAACAACCTTGTTGGTCTTGGTATGAAGAAACACATATATGTTTCATTATAAAACTAAATTTAGGTGTGTGAAGACATTAGATTCATGCATAGAACAACAATGATCAAATATGGATGAGTACTCGCCTTTATAAATATGATTCTACGGACAAGTAATAATTTGAATAATCGGGTGTTTCAAATGTATATATCTCTCTAAAATTAACCGACTCCCTAACTAAATATTTGTAGGGTGTTATCATAATTCATGGAAACAGACTCAAGGAGTTTATTCTATATATAAGAGCTCCAAGTTTGATTGACAGACTAGAGAATTAGTGAGTTATAACAATTAATGAGAATAAATATTGACCATATATAATATCTATCAAATACATCATTAGATAATATTTCATAAATTCATTAAATACTATCATAAATTATTTAATGTTAAATTCATCCTTCCTCAAATATCTTTTCAATCCAAGAACAAATGTCCTAGTGTTATCTTACATTTTGTTCTCAATCCTTAATTATGATATTTTGAATGATATTTATTCTATTGATGAAATATTTTTGAGACCATATGGATTAAATAACATATATGGGGATGAATAGAAAAAATTATCGAAGAGGTATATCAATCATTAAAAATAATGAAAATATATTTTCTAGTTCGTTATACATCCAACAATTCTAGGGAGAATAAATTTAAAGGATAGAATGTAGACAAAATTCTTCAAAAATGGGTTTCTATTATAGTATATAAGTTATTATCTTCTTGTGATAATAATCCTAAAAATATAACATTTTATTACCTTCCAAATCATTTAAAATAACATAAATGATAATCATGAAAACATTGATTTCATTCCCACTTCATTTACTATACATGAGTAATATATGTATAAACATTTTGATTGAATTTATTCTGTAGAGTATAAGAAATATCATTCTATATATGATGTATAAATTATATAGTCCCAAAAATATATAAATTCATTTTAATTGGTGAACCATCCCTATTAATATTTCATTTATGTTGTTCCTGTATAGAATATCATGGGATATAAAAAATAGATACTGGAAATGTTTATCGCAATGGTGAAGACCCATAACTGACATGAAAACCCTAATATCATCAACATAAAATAAGTTCATAATCCATATAAAATCAAAGAATTTAATGAGGGGAAATAGTAATTTCATGAGAAGATATAGTACCAGAAAAAATTCAATGTGAAGTTTCATCCCATTCTATTATTTGTTCAATCCATGTTGACCTTAATCATAACATTTCATCATACCAAATTCTTATAAAATTTCACTAACATTTAATTGGTTAGAAAAATGTACCCTTAATGCTCTAACAATTGTGAAATTCATAGTTTTCATAAAATATTTAAGGAGACTCCGGTTTTAGATCATTTAACTAACATTGTAGGAAAAATTAATGATGCTAATGGATTATAACTGGACAATGATTCTTGAATTGATCACATTCAGAATTTTAAAAAGGAAATTATCCATGATAACTCTTCAAAGAGGTTCCCCATTTAAATAGTCATATACAAGCACTATTGTATATATTTTTTAAATGTACTAATAAAAAATATTGAATAATCTAGAGGAACTATAATTATTTGGGGAAATATCATTCCTGATAGATTTGAAATTTTTTAAGATATATTCATCATCATTAATTTATTGTAGTAATTAATTGTCTTAATCTATATTTCATTTTTATTCTAGAACACTACTAATGAATTACCCTCTTTGAGAGCATCCTGGTAGTTATAGAGAAAATAATAGAATGATTTATTTTTTATCTATCATATAATGGAAAGAAACAATTTTCCAGAGTATAGGAATCATATATTTTAGTTATATATAGATAATGATAAAATGAACAATTTATATGTGAGATAATTGTTTTAGATAATTTTGGATGTTATAGACAAATTATCAAATCACTCTTCCAAATGTATATAGGATTTTTGTACCTTTACTATTATTTTACCAAATGAATATGTCTTTAATGAATCCTATATCCATGAGAGTCATTATACAAGATTAAAAATAAACCATATCATTTCCCGATTAAACTCACCCATTTCCTAAGGAAAATAAAGTTGTGTATTAAAATCAACACTGATAAACATGGATCGAGAACCTTGATTAAAATATATTTTGGTCCATATTTTCACTTTATCACATATAATAATTTATAATATATGTCGTACAAGACTAAAGAGGGTAAATATAACCTCAACCTGGTAGTAACATGACGCGAATAAGTGTTGATGAGTTCAAACTAAATCTTATTTTTCTATAAGTGACAAATATATGTTTTAACAATGTATCCATATATTAGGTAAGATATATGTATTTTGGAATAAAAATCCTAGATCAAAACTACCTTGTGTTTCACTATCATAAATGAATGAATAGATATGTCATTGAATTAGGTCATCTTTGAAATAAAAAAAATTACGAGACAATGCACTTGGAATTACTGACAATAGTGGTACTCATGGATGGAATGATGGGTAATCCATGGGACTTGAGGTACCATGGATAAGATTCAACGAAGTATCCATGTAAAATTTTAAAGTGGATTACATGTCTACTTATTTTATAGAGTAATAGATTTTATATATTTTATTGATTACATGGAGGATACATAGGTAATAAGAAATACTTTTATGTAATCAATAGAACCATAATGGAATTGAACAATATTATATATGCTTATAAATTATTAGTTAGCAAATATAGTTCCTTTATTCATGGATGGAGGATTAAAAATAACATTTTATATCTCTCCATAGAAAAAATATAAAGAGACACATTAACATACTAATCTTGTTACGCCATTTAAAACACCATTAGCTATATAAATTAGTTTGGGGGAAATATTACCAATCCATAATGAATTCTAGAAGAAGAATCCACCACTATATGAATAGGTAAATTTGATTATGGGGAAATACAATCATTCATGTGATGTGATCAATTGATGTTAAATAATTATTTTGACCAAAACACATGTTATTTAGGAAACACACTCTTTACAAATAAATTATGTACAATCTAGGTAATTAGTCCACCATTCACCGAAGACCAATAGATTATCAGTTGTGTGATTTGAATCCTTAGTTGAGTTTGGGGAATATTGTGAGGGTATTGACCAATGATCAACCTTTGAGTTAGAATGGAATTCAATATATTCACTAAATGGAGGGAATCATAAAATAATGTTCCCTAAAGTATGAGGGAAAGCTTTATTTCTCATGAATATTATACCTTCATCCTAGAGGGGGAAAAGACCTCAAAAACTCAAAATGACGGATTCATTTTACTCCAAGACCTATCAACCACATCTTTATGACCATATAAGTAATAGGCGGAGAATATTATAATGGGGTTAGAGTAATATAACATTTTTCTATAAATAGATTTCAGGTACAACTATAAAAAATATTCCATCTAAAAGATAATATGGTAAGTCCATTTTTACATAAATATATGCAAAAATTATGTGTTATATTTGAATGGTTTAGACTACCCAAGCATACTATACATATATATTAGAACACTTTAGATGAATATTAAATACATATCATATTATTACATAACCAAAACTATAAATGTTTATTTTATTTGGATATTATATTCATAATAATAAAATTTAATTAAATATCATCAATATATCATGAAAAATTCCTGGCACATAGTACACTTCCAATAAATACACTACATAGATCTATTATTCATAATATTATGAAAGGAAACCTAAGAAATAATGATCTTATATTTATAGAATTTCTAAAAAATATAAATACCAATTAATTATCATAATTGAACATAAAATAAGCATAACGGATTTAGAACATGAATATTACAAAAAAAATATTATCAAATAAGTCGAAGATCAATAATCATAAATCTTTGCTTAAGGCATTTTTTGTAAGAAAAGGTATAAGTCATAAGTGTGTGATATCATAAATAAGAAATCACGAACCAAGAGAAAAAATCATAAACATAAGCCATAAGATTTTGGAATTCACATAATCATAGAAAATCATTTCCTTATTCAAGGATTACTACCTATACTATCCTAGTGGATAGATTTAACTCACTATTACATCATTTATTTATCATCCATAATTCTCTAAACAATCTTTCTGGAAATATTCCCGTATAAATTTATTTTTAATATCCATTAAAATCCTAAACATGCAATGACATATCAATATTTAACCAACTCGTTGGATGTATATATAGTTTTAGGCCCACCTATCACATATTGAAAAATAAAAATATTGTGCCAGAAGATCATAAATTATTCATCATATCATCATGTATTAACCAATAAAAAGGAAACATGTTTCATTAATATTTAAACATATCATCATTTCATTATTTCATCAGTCATGGATAAGATACATGTTTGATATATATTTCAATGTGAAATAATTAATATATGGTAATAAAATGCTCTTTAGAGAATAATTATTAATGTATCATTTTCATCATCTATCCATAGGAAGAAACTAGATGTTATTATAATATCTTATCCCTAATAAAGAATTAAAATACTAAAAATATTTTTACATATATGAATAATACATTTAAAATAAAATTTGAAACATTTGATGAAAACATGTGAAAACATCATTTATTATCAGTCAATTTTATCTGAACATTCTATGAATAATAATAAAAATATCTAGTAAAATAACTATAAGAACATATAAGGTAGGATTGAAATAAAATAATTTTCCAGATTTACGGAAAATCCATTTATACCATATATGTTAAAAGGGAACCTTCCTTTCACATTTTTTCGAATAGTAAAAGATAAATAATTTAGAAAAACATTTATGACATATATTCTATTTAACCTCTTCTTTAAATAAATAAAAAGGAAATGAAAATGAAATTTTAAAAGAAATTCAATTATTGGTAAATAAAACCTTAAAATATTTTTTAATAGAATCATTATAGATAAATATGTTTGATAACCAATGTGAAAACAGGTTCGTATTTTATTTAATAACATTTTTTAATCACTTTAAGTACAAATGATAGGAAAATGGTTCCAATACATAGGAATTATTCAAATAACCATGGTAGAATAAAATATATGGGTTTTATGTTATAATATACAACAATTTCCTCAATTAAAATTTTTCATGGCAAGTATTGAACAGAAATAATATTTAACAAAAACCATTACCAAAAGTCCCATATTGATTTATAAGGAAAAAATATCCTATAAAATAAATATATATTCTAAATATATTATAAAACAATATTCTTTTATATAATAATATGTATCATACCTTTATAATTTGTAATTATCCTTTTAATAATAATTTCTTCATCAAAATGAACATTCATGTGAGAAATCATCATTTTTTAAAGAATGTTTCAGTGTGATGGTTATAGTACATGCACATTATTAATTGTTTCATCATATATAAAATCATAATAATGAAATAATTAACATATTTGTTAATCCTATACAGGTTAATAATTAATCATATAAATTACTGATAAAAATTATCCACTTCACTTAGTGGAGGTGGTATTTCACACGTATGTATGAGATACATTAGTATTACCAAATGGATTGAATGGTATGATGTTTAATATTATATTACAATTACATATGATTAATTACATAAAAAATATATTATATTAAATTTAAATACATAATAATTAAGAACCATTAGTTATGGTGATTGAAAATGAATAACATATCTATGTGGAGGTGGTATTCCGCATATATGAACAAATAATAAATTAATTTATTATTTGATCAAACATGGATGAAAAATGGTTTTACCATATTCATAATAAAAAATTATTATTTTTATGAAACAATATTAATTATTTTTGGATGGATATAAATGATATAGATAATTTACAAGAAGAATGAATCTTGAAAATGATATGTAATAACATATATATCTTCTTTGTGAAACCTCAATTGAATCTATTTGTAATGGTCATTGGGATAGTCTGTTAAGAATATAATCACTTTTAGGGCTTGGATAAGGATTTTAATAAGAGGTTTTGGTAGTTTTTCTAGATAATGGTATAAATTGGAATTGATATAAGAGTAACGTGGGTACCCTTTTATAGGTGATGGGTGTGGCTCTATTAAAATTAGTGAGGATATTTAACTATAGAATGGTCGTAGCCTTGTAAAAGTTTATTAATTTATCATCAACATATAATATATAATTATAAAAATAGAAATATATTCATTCAATAGTATTTTGTCATTTTAGGCCATTTTATCCTTTATCCTTTTATTTTATCCCCTCACTAACAACTTTAAACCTTTACTGTAGTAATGAATTTTTACCTAGGATAGTATTTATAATAACCAAAAATTAATATGAAATTTTTATGAAATATTAATTATTATGCATCAAAATAGGGATTACATATTTCATGATTAAAATTTTATTTTTTGTATATATTCTTTCTTAAATAACCAGTTGAAATGCAACAAAACCGTTTAAAAAATGCATTTTTAAGAAAAAACATGAGATTACCAATAATATTTTCCATATAAAAAACAGATATGGATTTTAAAATATTTAACTGAATATATAATCATATATATATATATATACTATTCATTTTATCCTCTCCCGCAATTAGGTGATATGATTCACATTAAATAATAATAATTAATTGTATATGTCTTTCAGTTTCAAGATGGTGTCCCATGTAAAAACAATATTATATAAATAAAAGATAAATTAATATAAATATATAATAATATATATAATTTTTAGATGGGTATATTTATACACTAAAATAATATTTCTAAATTCATTACAAATGACAATTAAAATTGTGGTGTGGATGAAATATATTGGGATCCATGAGAAGACGATCCAAAATATCGTCAAGGGAATGTCTCATACACCATGGAAATCAGGGGAACATCATAAAAATATAAAATTCCTTCTCCACATAAGTGAACCACCATATCCCATTAAATGATGAAATCAATCATATAGAGAAGATGGATGAAGGATGACTTGAAAAAAATGGTAGTAGGGCCTATGAATATACATGTGGTAATGAGGAACTTAAAATAAAATTGGGAGGGGTAATACAAATGAGTTTAGGTGGTCTGTTACTATTAATGGTAATATACTACTAATTATATATTATTTACATAAAAAATACCACTAGTGTCCCTCAATGTCTTCTCATCTATTCAAATACAATTGAATTATTTGGATTGGGAAGTATGCACCATAATAGATGAGGGGATTCAAAATGAGAGATTGGTTTTTTAAGATACATTGGGAATTGATGACTAATTTAGGAACAAAAACATGGATAAACGATATTAGACCCTATATATTTACCTTCCAGATCAGAATGAGTACAAAACCATGAGACTGAAAAATTATTTCGTGGAGGAAAATATAAATGATATATTACATGACTC
Source organism: Viscum album (assembly GCA_963277665.1). Lineage (NCBI taxonomy): Eukaryota > Viridiplantae > Streptophyta > Magnoliopsida > Santalales > Viscaceae > Viscum > Viscum album. The sequence goes on from OY728159.1 coordinate 1,631,525,964, forward strand.
AAGGAACATATGAAAATAGGGAACTTGAAACTATGATCCGGTCTATAATGAAGGTCGGGAAGGTTGATTGGGAAAAGTAAATATAACATCCCTCCGATGAACAATATAAAGATGGACCCCCCCCCCACATTTCAGATAATTTGAAATGAGATCTTCCACATATAATGTGTATGATCATTGGATTATAGTTTCATATCTCAATAATGAAATCTTATTGGAATCCAAAATGTAAAAATTTAATTTAATTTTTAAATCCATAAAAAATATTCATTGATCTGATTCATGGATTTCTAGTTCATGTAAGAACCAATGGAATTAATAGATGTTAGGGGAGACATAATGTCCCTTGTGTGAACCAAACACAAAAATAAAACCCCCATAGTATGAATATTGATTTAAAATGGAAAAACCTATTTCTGTAGAATTACCAAATTAATGAGGGGTTCCACTAAGTTTATTGTGGTACCCTAAAAAATTATTGATTTTCCAGTCAATGTGGTAATACAACTTTTTTTATAATGTTTGTAGTGTGTTATTCTACTAGGTACGAAATGGGTCATGATGCCACACCTGATATCCCATCAATTGAAAAAAACCTAAAAACATATTGCGGTATTTTTTATACATCTATAAATATGTTTTCAACTTATTTCAAATCACAAGAACATCAACAACACCCTTCATCAAAATTTAATTAAAAACCATAAAATCCTTTTAACACTTATCAGTGATTATTTTGACCATCCTTCTAATCCACAAAAAAATGAAATCCACGGAGTTCACTTAATGAATATATATTTATAGCAAATTGAGTCGATGATTTGTTATTAATAATTATAACAATATTTTTATGTATTTTATAAATAATAAAATATATTATCATGTTAAATAAATAGTTTAAATATTATCATTTCTAATTTTAAAAGTATTTCATAAACTACTATTCATTTCTCAAATGAATAATTTGATTTAAAACAATTAATGGAATTTGATACATCTTATATCATATAAGGAAATTTTGTTATATCCCATTCAGGCTCTAACTGTAATATTATAAATCATAAATCCCTAAACATGATTCACAATAATTAATATTGTAGCCCGTTATGAATCATCAAAAATAATATTATGGAATCACACATAATGGATATTTCATATTTTAGTTGTATATTATGTGATATGATATACATATATTTCATCATCAATTATAAATAAAATAATATAAATTAAAGAACATGTATTAAAATATTTTTTACCATATAATTTTGTATAATGGTCATTCTTAATAAATGAATATATCCATTGTTTCTCTTTTTATTGTTATTAATCAAAATATATCATTAGTTCATATTATTATTATAATTATATCATGTTTTATAATATTTTGTTATATATTTAATTTATAATATTCTATACTATATTTTGTAATGAGATATCCAAAGTCCCTTAATATTATATCTTTATTATTTATATATACACTCTAATTACCAGTTAATTCGTATATCAACGCTGGGGGTGAATTCTTCTCAGTTAAATTTATTGAATATCATCCTATTTTATACAGACCTCTACACATATTAGGTTTATGAAATATAAATCTTATCAATCGAGACATTCAAAACGCAAATGATATATAAATAAAATGGATATGGAACAAATGTGGGTTTTTTAAATGATTTCTACCAATGTGGGAGACTATATCATTTTTTTGTTAGATAAAACATGATACATATGAGAACCACTAAAATAATAATGTGAATTTATATAGGGAGGTAAACATCCTTCCCCTTTATCTCTTAACATTATTTTTTGATCTCTCAATAGGTTATTTTAATTTGATCTAACTTATTTATTGTGATACACAATAAGGTATAACTCTTGACTCATTTGTTCATGATAATCCTTGAAAAAGATGAATAACTAAATAGATAATTTATATTTTCAAATTATAGATATATTTATGTTATAAAGAGAGTTTTAGTTAATCCAAGGTGTACTAGAATCTTCCTTAAACAAAATATTCATAATCATTGTCTTATCAAATTTCACTGAATGATTCACAATATTACATTCTTGCCATATTTATAATGTTGAACACATTAAAATATAAGAAATATATCCTTTTATTAATACACCTAAATCAATCCATTTAATTTTTATATTAATTATCTCCTCCACATTTAATATAAACAATTATTATAATATTTAGCAGTAGTATGCATATCGACCTTTCTAATATTTTCCACTATTGTATTTTCATCTTAATCTCATCTTCTTTTTATAAACTCTACGAGATCACATAAAACATATTATATATTTCAATATTTGAAAACATTATTTATTCAATATAAGGATCATCATTCAAATTTCAATTATTTTTGTGTCAATTAATATTTGTAAAAAATATGAGTTCAATGATCCTCTAAAATGTGGATACTTATATGTTTATTCTGGTCATTATAAATATAGTCCATGTACACTTTCAAATTTACAAATAAATAACTTTTTTTAAATATCATAAGAAATTAATAATGAATTCAACTCAAATATACATTATCCCAATGAAATAAATCTTATATTGCAGCATGTTAATGTTATAATCCCTTTGAATTTACTAATTTATTTTTTCATAAGATCGAGGTATCTCATGAATGCCTTTTTAAATTAATTAGTTAGTCTAACACATATTTATATATAACAAATTAATCTCACATACAATTTTGATAAATCATAATCTGGTGATTATTACACATATTTTGTTTTGAAATAATCAACATAATTTGAAAAAAACTCTATATTAATCAAATAAAAAAAATTTATTTTGAGTGTTTTTATGTGAAGCCCCATTAATATTCTTATAAAATTTTTCCTTTTAATTATATTCATTAATATGAAGTTGAATGTTTATATTTCAAATATGTAACTACTTTTTCACACCTATAACATTCTCACAATGTATTCAAACATCTTCATGCATCTTAATCCATCATACTAAAATATAAATCACATCAGGACTTTGAAAAATATAATGAAATAATCATTGAAAATTTAAAAATGAATTTCTACAATTTAAAATATTTTCCATCTATTTTTTGGGACCAATGAAAAATAAGTAATTTAATAAATATGAAACCACCTCAACAGAATTATCATACATCATCACGACAGAAATAGTTACTGCCTTCATCAATAATCAATCAATGCTTCTCATATCCCATTAAAAATTTAAACTCATCTCTTATAATATAATCATCAATGTGGTTCATCTTATATCATCAACCTGTAAGATTAATAACACTAGTATGAATTGTAAATATAATTCAAAACCATTGTTATTCTTCTTCAATGAATTTAATACTTTAACAATGTTTTCACCCTCTATTTTAATCACATAAACATTAAAAAATTAATATATCATCTTTACAAGACGATCGATTTATTCCATCATGAACCTTTGATTCATATATAAATTGGAATATTTATTATTTAATAATAATATCTTATAAGATAAAAAAATTTCTTGTATCCCATCTTATAATCAGAATAATAAAATGAAATATCTAATCATGATGAATTTCCATGTCACACAAACAAACTATAATATTAATTTAAATATTAAATTATCAATAATAATTTAAAAATAGTAATAATCAGTAGTTGAATAAATATCTAGAAACAAGGTCACCAATAACATCAAACATTAATATATAAACACTTTAACAATGTAATTTTGTCACAGTAAAATAAATAAATCTATAAAAATATAATTATTTTAAAAATAATTATATATTATTGTCTCCTATAATTAAATTGTAGAATTAATTTTACAAACATAATATATTATCATCATTAACTATTAAATAGAAGAATAAAATTTTCTATGTATAAACACTATCCATCACAAACCATTGTTAACTAATGTATTCTCATATGGATATGTTTTCAAGACCCATTTTGAGAAAAAGTGAATATTTTAATATAATCTAACCCATTTAAAAAATTATTGATTGAAATAAATGACTAATTTATTATAAAACCTGCAAATCATTTTTTTTTCTAATGTCGGGTTAAAGGGGACCGGTACCCCAACGTATAACATGCATACATAGACGAAACATAAACAAACCAGAACAACACAACATTACACATCATAATAGCCATAATCATCACCAAAACCCATGCAGGATTCCTCCCCACCCGTAGCCGACTCCCACTCTGGGTTACTCCAATATTTGGCACTTTGAACCCTACATCTAAGCTGCTCCAGAACAGGCCATTCATGTGAGGCCTCGACGACCACTTTTCCCTTTTTCAAAGCAATCACCACCTCCCCACTCTACTTAGAAGCTTATCTGGTCCTCAACAACGGCAGATGGTGGGAGTAATCCTTCCGCACCCTTCTTCTTGTTTGAGTAGACATAGGCCCGCCACTTGTATCCATCTTATGAGACCCTCTCTTGACAATATCACTGAAAGAAATCCCAGCTAGCTCACTCACAGTTCTTGTTCCTCCCCCAGAGTTCTCCTCTCTTATACTATGTTGCTCCCTACAAATAGAAACTGGGCATTCAAAATTATCCAGCCTCTTATCTGTATTGTTGGTTTCCACTAAAGGCAGATGTCCAACTTCATTCGGAGCCTCTTCCACAGCACTGGACAAGGCCTCATTCCATTTACTATCATTGCTCTTGCTCATGCCCCTCCTTCTCTTGGGTGAGGTATTACATCCATCCAAGTATAAATCTTTGTCAGCCTCCACATGACCCTGATTCCCGATAAAAGTATCCTTTCTTGTTGTTTCCATACCCTCCTCCCCACCTCTGGAAACACTATTCAATGTCGGTTCAACATCACCATTACCAAGGCATTCAAACCTGTTTGATAAAGCAACAAAAAGATTGGCCATTGGATCTAAACCTCTAGCCCCTCTTGTGGAGGGAAGCTGCAGGACAGGACTGGTACTCGCATCCCCCACAGTCTGAACCAAATCAGCTCCACCTCCAGCAAGCATCCAATCCACCAAATCCTTAGCACCTTTTTCGTCCTCTTCTAGCACCCTACTGACCTCAACCACCGGCCCATCCACCTCCGGTGCCTGGGAATCCAAATCTACCCCTTTTATATTCATGTCCTCAACAATAGGGGCAAGAATCTACTCAACAACCGCCTTGGTGGCCTCACCTAGCAGACTGTCCACTTCTACAGGCTGGGATCCCTCCTCTTCGCCAACAGGACCAGGCTCCCTCTGCTCACATCCCACCCTCAGAGCCAAATCCGCTGGTCTTCTCCTAGACTCTCCATCCCTTCAACTAGGAACATGTAGCCAGTTTTTCAAAGCTCCATTCCTATGGCAAAACTCCACTTCATGTCCCAGGCGGTGACTAGAAGAACAGAAACCCATCCAGTTCTAGTAAATCACCTACTGTCTACACTTGTACTCTTCCCCTATGGTAATCTACACATAATCAAACGGCCGTCGAGAGGCGTCCATCTACACACAAACCCGGGGATTAACCGGATGGCACACAACATTAGTACGACTATCATAACACAAAAACCTTCCTACTTAGTTGCCAAGCATTTGAATAATAGAAGGGTTCTGGAAGGGATGCAGAAAATTAGGGAAACTTACCCAAACCGCTGTCGACGGTGAATCACACTACATGTGAAATTCAAAAGACCAGTGTAATAGAAGGAAGTGATACCCGTTGAAGGAGTGAGGATATCTCGACCAAGCAGTAATGAGATATTCATCTGATTCGAACCGAATCATCATGTGGTTCCTGTCAAGAAGACCGACAATTGCCCTTTCCTGTAGTTCCCTTGAACCGAAGATAAATCTGTCGAAGGCATCAACATAAGGTCATCCATTTCTAAAGTGCGCAATCAAGGTAAGATTCAGAAGAGCAGAAGATTCTGAAAACTCTGAAGTTGAGAGATGAATATTAGGTCACTCGTCGAACAGATCAGACGCCTTACGGCTCAAAGAGATTTTTGGGAAAGGAGTAAGAATGTATGGATTCGAAAATGGTCGAAAAACACCTGATCTCGCATCAGTCGACGAATCTCCCTTCTCCACCAGCTGGGGGAAGGCCGGAACTGTCGCCGTCGTCACCGCTCTCCCAGAATCTCCAGGGTTTCGCCATCGTCACCGCTCCTACTAGAGTAATGATAACTATAGAAGACAAAATTTATCAGTTAGTTTAATAATTTTATACTTCATTTCTATATAATCCGCAAAATCACTAACAATTCACCCATTCAACAACCATTATATAATTTAATAATTTATTATATCAAATAATGATGGATAAATATATATATTACACCTCAAAATGAACATTTTAGAACTTTATATATTAACTATTTTTATAATTAATACCTATAAACTGCTCAAACTAAACCCCTTGTCAATTCTAAATTTAATTTAGTGTTCATGATGGATAATAACTTTTTTGGAATAAATCCATGAATGATTTCCATAAATTATCTTTATATAGAGATTTAGCATGAAATATAACACTTCATGAAAGATATATTCTCTTATGTTAATTATTTCACTGTTCTAATATTCTCTCCCAAAATATATCTCCTTAAATTACATATAAAAAAAATCTGAAAGGCATGTGAATATGGTGGTTTCTTATATAGTCCTTTAATAGAGTAATATATTTGAGACTTATTGTCTATCTCATAAAATCCCCTCACTTTATGTCTAATTTTAGTAGAGCACTTCATTAATTATACTTTTAATTTACAGATCTAATTCTTATTGGAATTTACACAATTCATTCAAATTTCATTGTTCATCTCATGTTACATTTCATTTTTCTCAATATATATAACAAAAAATAGATTCTATAATGATTTAGTCAATTTGGATAATATTTCCAACAATGTTGGATGTTTGATAATGAATAATATATGAAAAATATGTGATTGATTAAAACAACCACATCGATTCAGAAGTGTTTCCATGTAACCATCTTTTTAAATCATCTCATGAAATTTACGATCAAATCCATGACACCCCCTATTGATTATTTTCAGAAAACCATAATTCATTGTTATTTATTGGAATTATTTTTCATTTTTTTTTAAAAAATTATATTTTTAACGTTCATGGAATATTTTTAGAAATATAGGATTTATAATTTTATCCAATTATATATTCATCATCTTATCTTTCATTTAGAATCACTATCATCATTCATGGGATAGTTTTATACACAATTTTATTTTAATCAAAATCCAAATATAATTTCACCATTTTCATAGATTTATTCATTCTAATATTTTTTGTAACTATTTCCTCGATAAATTTTAGAATATATATGCTTCATATAGAGAGTAACTTTTTTATCACAACCAGTAATAACATTAAAATTTTGATAAAAATATTTCAATAATCGAAATATATTAGTAACAAATAAATATGCTTCCTTCTTCTTAAATGTACTTTATCTCTACCCATCACCTCATCTAATGATATATGTAATAATTATCATATATGAATTATAAAATTATTACATAATACATAAATTTAATACCCAAAATTATAATAGAAACATTAATAAATAAATAATATTATTTCAATTTTAGAGTTACATTCTAATTCGTTTGGTCACATTCGTATTTTTTGACCAAAATAGCCCATGTTTCAAGAAATTTTTTATTTAAACAAAACATATATTATTTTTCTCATTGAAAATATATATAAATGTTGTTATTTAATTACTTTTATCATCCAATATTTTTAAGAGTTTATTTCATCCTTCAATTATAATAGCAAAAACATTTGTATAAACTAACAATTCTTGAAAAAGTGTTTTTTCACCGTTCTTTGAGTTGAAAAATTTTATATATAAAAATAAAATATTTATAAAATAATTTGATATTTTAAATTAATTAGTATTTTTATAATCCATTATAAAAACAATTCCATATACCGATGATTGGTAAAATTTATCCCTAACCATTCTATGTATTTAGTCTCACTTCAATATGAAGACATAAAATTCAATTTGGTTTTCTCTTATTTATCTAATTTCACTCAATACATTAATTATGTACTGACTATATCTACATTTCTTTATTTTTATTCTTATAGATTATCTCTTTTATTAAATTTATTTTAATTCTCCTAAATTCATTTTTCTTTTATATTTAATTAATAATTCAAATAAAAGTGCATTTATGAGTTTCTACCCTTAATTTAATTTTTATTAAATTGATTTATAAGTCTCAATTTCACAATTTATTTATTTATTAAATAAATTATCCAGTCTATATATATTTCTTGTATGAATCAATGGTAATTTCATTACTACATCAACTTCTGTAATTATTTTTTTTTAAAATTAACATCATGAAAATTGTTTCATTCTAAAATTAATATTATTCTATATCAATATTTGTTTTATAATATGAATATTCATTGGAAAAAGAAATATAATACTGAAAACTTATTTAGGTAAAAAATTAATATCCTTTATTTATGAATTAAAAATTACATTTGATTCTATTGATTTAGATTCATTATAACCTAAACATGATTCTTCATGAGGAAAACTTTTAGTAGATAATAATAAAATTTATTCACATTTAAAGCCTTCAATTAATGGATTATCGTATTACTATTTTCTCTTAGATGAGACTGTCTTAAATCTCATAGATTCCTCATTTTTCATATTTTTTTATGGTTTACATAGTAAAAACCTCCATAAATACTATGATATAAATAAACTCAATATTAATTATTTTGGGTAATAATATTTATTTTTAAAATGAAATATTCTTGTATGATTGATAATGGTAGTAATAAAAGAATATATCCCATCAATGGTGGAACCCTAACTATGATACCACCATTGATACCAGATGAACTGAAGTAACAAGTGTATTATGGGCGTGAATTGTTATTGGATGATTTTTATCAAATATTACCCTCTTTATTGAAATTTTTTCACATATTTAGGGAATTAAATATCATTCACAACAACTAATACATTCACACCACATGCATTGATAGTAATAAAAAAAATATAGTAATAACCTATATTATTAATGAGTTCTCCCGTGATGTTCATGAGAATTTTCATGTTGTGTCTAATGAAATATAAGACATGGTTGATCCACTAAAATCATAAAGAAAATGTACCAAGAGAAATTACGATCATCGAATAATAGTTAAATACATAAAATTTCTATCTTCTAGAAGGTTCATTATAAATAATCATTTATGCTTTCAATGAAGTATGATCAAATATCATTGGTGGCCCAATAGTTCTACATGATCATTAATAATTAACTTCTTTTCACATCAATATTCCCAAAATAAAAGGATGGATATAATTGTTATATAATGATAGTGAAGGGATATTTTTTATGTACTCAAATTTTTCGTAAATATAATTCCTTCATTCAAAATATTCTCAAAGTCTAATAGGTATTCATCAATAAAGCATAATAAAATTACTAACAAGGATCAACCTAATACTATAATAAAAAATACATATTCAATTCCACAGGAATAGTAAATATTTCAGATATGTTGTTTAAATATAAACAAATCATTCATTGAAAACATCAATGATAATATTTTCTTCACATTGACTTTCATTCTCCCTTAATATTCCCATTTCTTAATATTCCTTAATTAAATAAAATACATTTTATAAAATAATAATTATAATGTAAATAAATTCACATAATTGAGTAATGGATACTCTCATGATGTTTAATATTATGACCTTATTAAATTATTCATTACTTTTTGGTTACATAATATTTCTGAACAATATCATATTAATTATCAGTTGAAATATTAAATGACATATATTATTAAAAGTTATATATAAATATATCAATCAATTATCCTCCCATATTCTCCACTGATATCATCATTAAATTAACTAAAATATAATCACTAAATTTAAATTAATGATCCCATATCTATAGATATAATTCAAATATAGTTTGATGGATCCAAGTTGGATAGAGAAAGTTTATGGATGTTGAAGAATTTTTTTTAAAGGTATTGTTTTTTGTAGTCAAGAATGTGTAAGAAGAAAAAGAATCTAGGTCACATTTTAATTGTGGAAAATCATACTGACCATCGTATTCATGAAATAATACTCAAAATACATGAAAAGTTCTATTTTATTTAGGAGAATCTAAAGGGCAGAAAAGTCACATCAGATTGACATTGATTCCTAAATGAAAGTATTGGTCAAAACTAGGATGAATAAAAGTCTGAATGACTATGAAATAAATATGATGATTATTTTCTGATCATGGAGTTCTCATTATTCCTATGTATTTTGTTATGTTGTGATTCATGATTTATGAATAAAAGTGGGAGAAATGTATGGAAAATCATATGGGGAATATAATGGAATGAAAAGATGGTGTTCTAATTATGTTAAAGAAAATTTTATTTATGATGGTATGAAAGAATTTAAGTAGTTATATGAATATGAAGTTGTAATACTTTATAATGGAATAAGAAGATGTTGGAATGAATGGAATTTATAAAACATTCTAGGTAAGTCGGATGATGATGAATCTGTTCTTCAACATATTCGAAATCATGAAGGATATTATTATAATTGTTGAATGTTTGAATAAAAATAAATTTGGTAAAGATGGAGGTGTTTAGTCATCATATTGAGTTTATCATATTCATATTTTTTTGATGGCTGGGATGGTTTTTTGTAAATGTGAGAAATCAATGGTGCCAGTCTTCAGTGAGACCAAAAATAAAAAAATACGTAAATCCACAAATAATGATGTTTATGGAAATTGGAATAAAAAATAGGTTTAATATTTGTATTTAAAGACCATTTTTATCATATTCAAAATGAAGTAAATCCACTAATACTGGTCCATCAGACTTATTATGTTATTGTATTCATCAGAAATAGAATTATTTTAAACTAATAAATATGTTAATATGTTTTTTATTACAAATGGTTCAAGAGCCATTAGATTGAGTGATACTCTAGGTGAATCCATGACCAATCATCAATCTGATGTATAGAAGAAGAATAATTCGACTAACTAGATTTTGGATGATTTATCAAAGGGCGAGATTAAAGATGATTATTTTTTTAGTACAGATAAATGTAATAAGGAATATATTGTTTTACATTTGTCTTCATTGTAAAAACGTAGATTCCAATGACAATGGAGAATCTGACTCAGACTAATATTTACTAAGAAGTTGAAAGATATATATTTTTTCATTCATTTATTTTTTTTAAGCATCATAATGGAAAAATCATAATATGAAAATCAGAATGGAGAATCAGAATCAAACTAGTGTTTGGTAGGAAAATAAAAAAGAAAAGTTGAAGCTATGAGATGACTCAAGAATGAACAAGAAGATTTTATTATATTTAATGAAGATATAAATGCCTCCAAATTTTATAAATGTTTTAATTTATGGAAAATATGGTTGAGGAGGAAAAATTTTAGAATCCCGACCAACAATTACTAGGGAGAGCCTGAATGGTGTAAATTACATTTTACTTTTCTGATAGATTTAATTTTTTTAGAGGATCAGATATAGGCTCTACATTTTTAGGGGGAGAAGTTTCAATATTGATATTTATTGAAGATGTTTCATTGGATTGACGTGAAATGAGAATAGGAATAATTGTTTCATTTTTAATTGATCATCATATTCAATGTATAATCATTTTAATATGATTATCATATTTATCTAGTCGTTATATTGAGCTAGATAATCAGATGGGAACATCGTATTGGGTTTTATATACTGGAGTAGAATTATTGTATAATTGTATCTACTATATTCTGATAGAGTCATATTTTCGATAATGGGAAAATCAGACTACGTCAATTAGACTAGGAAAATCATATTTCATTATATTAAAATGTAAAGGAGGTTCTATCTAGATTCTAGGTATGAATGTTAATTTTTCTAATGTTTACATTTTTTTAAATTTTGATAAATAAGCACCATCACACTGTTTATTAGGAAATTTTTTTATTATATCATTCTCTATAGAAGAAGAAAATGCATTATTAGATTTTTACATAATGATACATGAGTTAATGGGCATATCCTACTAATTTTATTCTTCAAAAAGGAATATTTTCTAATGGATTATGTCATATTGGATTATTTCTATACCATACAAAGGGCATATCTATTTTTATTAATTAGTGAATCTTATAAATACTTGTGCTCCTCTAGATGTGTGTTGTATTTATTTTCTATAGGGAATTATAATTTTAATAGGAGGAAGAGGATGTCTCATAAGGAAGGAAACCTAAAAGAAACATTTATCATTGATTCAACCACTCCCCCTCTTAGTGATATCATTGTCATGCCAGGGCACATATAATTGGTATCAGAGCTGATAGGTCCCATAACGTATTCTATGTTGAAATATTGTAGGGAAGTTGATATGGAGAATCTGAATTGGGTTAATAGTAAAGTAATTATGATTTTTATGATAATAATTATTATATCATTAAACGTATAATGCAGCGATATCTTATATATCTTGGATAGGATGTTCTTGAAGTTGTAATAGATGGATTTTCTATTATTTGGGGAAATGTACCTCTTAAATCTATTGATTATAAGATTCTAGAGAATGACAAAATTTCCAAGAATGATTTATTATCAACACATTCTAAAATTTAATTAATAACAGTGAATGTGGTTTCTATAGAAAATGGTATATGTGATAATCCGACAAACATATATAATGGAAATTATAATTTTAACACAGAAATATTACAAATTTGGGGGCTAAAGTAAAAAAATTTTAATATGGGTGATTATGAATCAATTGCGTACTTCATTAACTGGGTAAATGATGTATTTGTCACTATAAGAGATATTAGTAAATTTATGGATGATACTATCCGTGTTGAAAATATCTTAAGAATCCTTTCCAATATGTTTGATTCTAATAATTCATAATTAGAAGATAGAGACCCTAAAACATTATCTCTGGATGATTTTCATAGCTCTCTCATAACAAAATAAGTAATAGGGGAGAAATCTATGAAATTGAAAAAAAATGATAATAGAAATATTTCATTCAATCCTATCAAAGATGAATTGTAAAATTAGTTTTTTATTGAAGAATAATCATCTAATTCCATCATTAAAAATTAAGAATGTAAAAATCATGATAAAATTTTGTCCTTGTTTAATAAAAATGGAAGAAGGTGAATATGTAAATGCAAATGAAAATATCCCTTTAAATTTATTGAAAGTGTAATAGTTGAGAACTTGGCAGACAACAGTCCATAATAATATAATGAATATAATAGTGATGAAAAACAAAGATGGCAAAGAATGTTGTGGAAGAAATATAGTGACAAAACAAAATTATATTCCATGGGGAAAGATTAAAAATTTCATATTATAAAAGTTTGAGATTCTTTTGCAATGATGTAGAATAATAAGATAGTGAATCTAATTCCAAAAAATCAATGGATCATTTTGGTGAGAATACTTTTATTTCAATAGTTAATGATGCAGAATCTTCATGTAGTAATTTTGATGAAGAAGAAACAAAACATAAAATTCATTTGAACAAAGAGATAAATTAATTTTTAAGAATGATAGTAATTCTTAAAAAACTAAAAAATATGTTTGAAGATGAATACTACATAAAAATAACTTAATAAATTGTTTAATAAGATAAGAAGTATCAACAAATATTTCATTAGAATGTTCAGAAAAAATTATAAATTGTTTCTAGAAATGAAAATTTTGGAAATGTTTTGTTTATGACAATATTTAACAATGTGCAGAATTAAAAAGAATAATTATACCATATTTATGAAAAATAATCTAACAATTATTCTTTTTTAAATCTATAAATAATTCTATTCTGATAATGAAGAGTATGATTGATACAAAAATGATCGGTGATTCACATATGGAAAGAAAAAATGTTTCTAATAAACTTGATCACCACCTTGGTTAGTATGGATGCTTAAGAGCCAAATATTCATTCTATGTCAACAACTAGTATGGTGGTTGATTATGAAATATGGAAAATATGTGTTTGTATAACCAATAACATTTCATTTTTTCCATATTTTGTGGAATTAAAGTATTTCGGGGTCAATATATTCAATGACGCAATTCTGAGAATGTTGTTCAAAAGATACCTGATAAGGTTTGAGTAATGATTGAAAATAGGTTCCATCTATTGGATACTATTCATTAATGATGTGAACAAACTGTACACCATGAAAACGGTTCTCTTGTTCTGTTACTGAGATAACAAAATATTATTATCAATTCTCAAAAATATGGAAATGAATAAACAAAAGGACCTTATTGTTGAAACTTCATCAATATATTTAAAAGGATAAAAACCACAGATTCTTGATAATGTGTTTTCTTCTCATAATATTTGATATTCAATATTATTGATGAATGTAATATATTTAAAATAATGGACTATGACATTGAAAAATGATAAATCATTAAGAATCAATGTTGTAGGATAAACTGTCATTCGAAATGAAAAATTGAAATCTAAGAACAATTATATATTGAATGGATGAAAAATTTCATGTTCAGTGTTTCACAATTTTTTGATGAAGATTAAAAAGGTACCTTTTGTAAATATGAATTTTTTGAAAAGCGATATCGATGGGAAAATAGTTACAAGAGGCCAACATACAAAAGGAAATTTATTTCAATGTTGGTAAGATCCTATAATCGTATTATTTGGGCCTATTAGAAGAAAATAAATTGATTCATAAAATGATGGGACACATGCATTAGGGAAATGTGATAAATATATCTAAAATGATTGTTATATGAGACATTCCTAATTTTTATAGAGAAATAGATTTGTGTTTTAATATTTTTCATAAAGTAATGATTTCAAATGAAGTGCATAAGAAAGTTGATATTTATTCAAAAACACCCATTGAACAAATCCATTCTGATATCTATGGTTAGATAAGAAATCAATGAGTCAATGGAGATATGAATTTCATCACATTAATTTATAACCATAGTCTCATTACTTATGTCATGTATATGAAAAATAAATCAAATTCAATAAAAATAATTAAATGATTTAGGAGGAAAGATGAGAAAGAGTGATAGTATTTTGTGAAGATGATGATAACTACAAATGGTGGGGAATACAGAATTGCTGAATTTTAAATTTTCCTTGAAAATCATGGAATTATTCATGATTATAGATCCCCATGGACTCCTTAGTAAATTCGGAATACATAATGAAATAATACAAGTATGTTGGATATGGTGATAATCGATTTACTTGAACATGGTACTTCTCATTACAATTAAGGAGAAACCATGAGTAGTTATTTATACATTAAAAACAAATGTTTCTGTTAGGTAAGTAATTATATGAATCCATATGAGTTGTTTTGTGGGAGAATACATGTTTGAAACACTTATCTATTTTTTGGAATCCTTGCATTATAAAAAAATAACATGGAATCATGGTAATGTTTGAGAAAAAACGAATATGGAATATTTCTTGGCTATACACTAGAATGTATAGAATGTTTATATTTAAACAAGGAAATATGAATAATTGTTCATTTTTATACTGAATTTTTTTTAAAAAAGTCTAAAGAAGGTAAGTAGACTCTTGCTGATAAGAAATTTGAGAAGTATAAGGAGAACAATTCGGATAAGGATACAGAAAATTGTAATCCTTCTCAAGAAAAAGAAGAAAAATAATTTACTTCTAGATATTAGAAATATAATATAAAATATCATCCTAGACTATGAATATAAGAGGAATCTCAAAATATTATTTGTGGATAACATCAAAAGGTTCAAACAAGATGAACAACAAATGTTATTACACAAACATATTCAAATTCAAAAGTCAAGAAGAATGATGTGAATGAAACTTTTGGGTATCCATGATGGGTTCATTCCATGAAGAAATAGCTATATTTGATTGAAAATAATGATACATGGGAACTTGTTCCTAATCCATATAACAAAAATTTTATTTCTATGAAGTGGTATTTTTTGGAACAAGATGACTGAAGAAGGAGAGATAATGAGAAACAAAGAATGATTAATGTAAAATATCTAACTCACAAATAGATGTTATTGATTTTGATAAAACATTTTCTCTAGTGGGAATGTTAGAATAGTCAGAATTTTTATTTATGTTTCTATAATAATTATTTATTTTTTCAAATCGATGTTAGGTCCACATTTTTGAATTATGTTCATGATGAGGATGTTTACATTGAACAACCTTGTGACTCTGTTGTTGGGAAATATTAATATAATATATGAATATAGAAGAAAGACTTGTATTGGATTATACAATCGTAAGAGTGTGGTCTCCCAAATTGAATACTTTCTTATGTAGCATTCATATTAATGAAGGATTTGTTAATACTATCCATTACATAAAATAAATTCAAGATTTTTCCATCATCTTAATTGTTTATATTATTGAAATTATCTTTTATGGGAATGATGAATGATCTTGAGAATGATTTTCTATAGAAATGAAAATGGGTTTTTTGATTTCCGTGCTGGGATAAATGAAATAAATTCTTTAGTTAAAAAATTTACAAAATAAGAAACACATTTTCATTATGATGAATTGTATGCAATGTAAATTTTTATGATGTTTGGAATGGAAAAATTAAAACCTATTTCCAGACCAATTTTAGTGGGAACAATTTTTTAAATAGATGGATATGGAAAGGAAGTTTTTCAAAAATAATTTCAAATGCTGATTGGAATTTTTTTTGACTACATCAAGAACCGACATAATTTATTCTATTAACTTATGTGCATGATTTTAGATTTCACCTATATAATAAAATTTACATGCTTGAATAAAATTATTAGATACATTAAAGGATGGAAAAAATTCAAATTCCTCTATGATAGCTCAGAATGAATTGACTTGTTTGGGTATTCAGATACTTGTTATAGAGTAAATTTTGATGATAGAATATCCACATTGTTAGAGGAGTCGTTCATAGAAAAACATGTTTTAGTTGGCATAAAAATAAATTGAATTTAGTAACACTTAATATATCTGTCACTTATTACATTGCTTCGACTCATGATGCTAGAAAAATTTTGTGGATAAAATATCAATTGGAATACATACTTGTTGTTTTGAAGTTACCCATTCCCTTCAATTGTGATAATAAATAGTCAATTAATCTCAATAATGATATGGTTAATAATTCTCATTTAAAACACACTGATATCAAATATCATTTCATCAAATAACATATGTAGAAAAGTTATTTAATAATAGAGATTTTTCTTAATAACAAACATGTTGCTGACATTTTCAGAAAACAATTATTTAAAGAACCATTTTCTTAATTAATGTAGAACTAGGGAAACCAACCTATTTCTTATTATGGTTGAGGTATGTGTTTTTTCCCCTATTATCTCACCTTTTGATTGGGTTTTTAGGGGGGTTGTTTTTTATAAATCTATTTTTATAAAATCAAGGAAGAAGTGGGAGTTGTGGGAAAGTTTTGAATTCAACTTTATATATGTGTGAGTTATTTTAACTGATTTTTGGAGTGATTGTAGGAAATATAATTTTTTTCATTAATTTTTAATAGTTAAGGAATAAAATAAATTGAATAAAGATAAATAGGGGTTAATGATCACTACATTTGGACAAGATAGATTTAATGTCCACAATTCTTGTTCCCTTTAGTGAGTATGCTCACAAAGGTGTAGAAATGTTGATAATTAAGCCATACCTTTATGGTTAATTTTTTTTATTGATTTTTTAATCTTGGTTGCCCAAAAAATCAAAGTAGTATGTTTTTGGGACAATGTTGGATAGAAATGTTTTTTTGTATGATGTAGAATATCATTTTTCAAAGGTATTTTCTTTTGATGTCCTGAAAGTTTAAGAAATAAAATAAATCACCACATGTTGTATTTGGTGAAAACTATACTGATCATTATATTCAAGAAATTGGAGACACGATTCTTGAAATGGTCCATTGTATATATTAGAATATGGTTGGAATAAAAAGGCTCATTATATTCACAAAAAATATAAAATTAATGGATTGATAAGAATTAGAAAGAATCAGAGTCTGTATGAATACAAAAAAAATGTGAAAATGTTTTTTTATCTTGTAGTTCTTGTCTATTAAAAGTATTTTTTACAACATTTGATTCCAACTTAATGATTGATAGTGGAGAATAAGTCCTCATAATTGTATTATGAATCTGATGGGTTGAAAAGAAGTGTAGACAATCATATTCATAAATTTTTTTTGAGGATGGTAAGAAATAATTAAACTAGCTATATGAATAGGAAGTTGTAATAATTTTTAATGAATGTCATAATATGTTGTAATGGGTGTGAATTTTCATTTCATTCCTAGGTAATTTAAACAATGTTGAATATGATCACAAATGTATCCAATGTCATAAAGGATATCAACATACATGATGAATGTTATAATAATAAGAATGTTGATATAGCCAAAGGTTACTACTCATCATAATGAGTTCATCATATTCATGTTTTTTAATCATTTGAAAATTTTCAAAATAAAAAATGAAAACCCAAATGTGTTGGTTTTCTGTTAGACCTAATATCAAATTATATAAATCATCGTAGAAGGATTTAAATGAGAATTTAAATCAAAAAAAGAAAGGATTTGTGTATTAAAATATCATTGGTATCATTTTCAAAATTAAAAGAATCCACTAATTTTGATCCATTAGACTCACAATGTCATCATATTCATTAGTGGAAGAATTTTTTAAAACCAAATATGTGGAAAAGAGTTTTTCTACTAAAAATTGGTCAAGAGCCATTACATTTAATATGAAACCATGTGATGAAATGAATAATCATTGATCTAGATTAAAGAAGAATAAAAATATAAATTGTATATTTTTGGATGATTTTTCAAAGGGGGATCATGAAATTTGAATAAGATAATGTTTTCTAGTACATAGAAACCTAATGAGGAAATTGTAATTTTACATTTATCTTCATCATAAAGACGTATATAATATTTAAAAAGGAGAACTAGAATTATATTAAGAGTTTCTAATATGATGAATGTTCTCATTTTCTTCATACATACATTTGATCCTGAGAATTGTAATTAAGAAACTATAAAAAAATCAAAATGGAGAATCAAAATCAGACTGGTGATTGTGAATAATGCATGAAGAATATATGAATCTATGATAATATTTTCATTGTATCCAAAATAGTTGATAAGATTTAACTTTGTAAAAAATGCATCAAAAATTTATGGAAGTTTTGAATTTTTTGAAATTTTATTTTGATAAGGGAGCATTTTATGAATCCCACCAAAACTATTTTTTCAGAGTATAAAAGGGAATAAGAAAATTATACTTTCTTGATAGAAGTAAATTTCAAAGAGGAAAAGAGATATGCTCTATATTTGTAAGGAGAAGAAGTTTTCTTGTTGATATTTTTTGAAGAGGTTTCATCAGATAGAAGGGAAGGGAGAAGAGACAAGATTGAAACATTTTGACCTGATCATACTATGCAGTGGATCATTTTATTATATTGAATATCATTTTCATATCTTTAACTTTTCAGGATGGATAATCGGAGTAGGAAAATATTATTGGGTTTTCTGGAATGAGGAGGAAATTGTTTATAATTGTCTCAATGGTTTTCTGGAAATCATTTTTTTTATATTAGGTAATTAAATAGGGACAATCACACTGGGAAAATTAAACTATGTTTTATTATAAAGTCCAGGAGGTTCTTACCAGATTAATGGAAATAAATTAAAGAATTATTTTAATTTTTTATATTTTTGAATGTTGATAAAGAAACATTGTAACATGGTTTGTTACAAAATCTATTTATTACAACATTTGTTCTAGAAGGAGAACAAGCACTATTTGACTATTTACATAGTTCTACATGAACGAAATGGCATATCCTAATCATTATATTCTATACAGAATGATTGTTTTAGTGGATTTTGTGGTATTTCACTATTTCCAAATCATATAAAGGATATATCTATTCGTATTGAATAGTGAATCTTATAAATAAATGTGTTTTAATGGATGTATTTTCTATTTTTTGAAACAATGAATGAAATATTTAATAGGAGGATAAAATTGTTTTATATTAAAGTAAATATAAAATAAAATGGCATCACTAATTCACCCAGTCCCCCTCTTTGCGTTAAAATTATTCTTACATGGTAGTAACATAATATTATTCTAATATTAGATAGATATTTAACATAACAATTTATTTTGACACAAGTTCCACAAAACACTTATGTGAATTTTTCAACATATATTGTAATGTTACATCGATAAAAATTTTATAAATTAAAATTATTTCTACTCTTGATTAATTATACTCCAAATAATATTACTCTTACATGGGATTTGATATATATTCAATAATCTAATGTGAACTCAACAACAATCATACATAGTCTTTGGATTTTAAGAGTTACCCATTAACACATTCTAGTTTTCTATTATGCAACTTTTTCGATTTTGATGTTTTATGTATATAGGTAAATTAATATTTTATTTTCTAATATATGGAAATGAATTAATATTTATATCATTCTCAGGACTTCTCAAAACAGATTTAGTATTGTTTACCCATATAGATTCATTTTACAATAACTGAAATCAATTCAGTAATTAAAAAATCATTATAATATATTAATTATAAATAAAATATAAATTGAAAAATATGACAAATTAATTTCACATTATCATATAAAATTGAAAAAAAATCCTCAATGGATCTACAACTTCTTCAATGCTTTACTGATTCTTCATCAATATATTTGATGTTAGTTATTTCATTATTCATAAATTATTACATTACCTATCTCATCTTAACTCAAAACATTAGTCTTCAAAAAAAATCATCCATGTTTGTCATATAAATTCTATACATATTATCTATAGTAAAACAAGAATGAATTATCATCTAAATTCACAAACCAAATCATTATTTTTAAAAAATTAAAAAAAATATTGTAAACCACCATGTTATTCATTTTAGATTCTATCTTTGAACATCTCTTCCTCATGAACTGTGTTACTAATTCCATCATATCACATTATTTCTTATATAAAATATATCTATTTTAGTTATATAATCATATAAAATAATATTATATAATAATATAAATGTGAAAAATATTATTAAAAAATTCATTAATCTAAATATACCATATTTTTTTGTTTCTAGGTTACTCAAAAATAAAATTAACAAAATCGAAATATTCCATATATATTATTTATATTATATTTCTATTCATAAATATATGAATAAATTAAAATTATAATAATCAATGAATGTAGATCAAAATAGTATTTTAATTCAATAACGTTTTAATTTTTTTAATGTAGAATATATAAATCTATAAAATTATGAAAATTTGTGTCAATATATAAAATACCGCAATCATCCTAATCCCATGGTTTATTTAATATATGATTTTTTGTTTCAATTTATAACCATAATATATGGATATTATTTAATATTAATTATAATAATAAAAATTTATTAGTGAATCATAATTTATTTTAGTTTTTTTGGTTCATCAAAAAACATTCTAAAAACTCCAAAGATATCAAAATCATCAAGGGATTAAATCTGACAGCAATGATAGATATTTATACATTTAATATATTAAAATATAATGGATGGGAACCTTTTTCCCCAGAAAGACATAATATTATTTGGATTAAATTTACTTTACTCATAATTGGTGAACATACATCCTAGTTTGATCCTTTTTTAAAACAAGTTTACTCTAGATCATAGGGAAACAAATGGAGGATTATTTACTCTATAGGTGATCCACAATCTATTGATGGATAATGTTTAATTCTAGAAACAATATGGGTTAAAATGTTTTATTATAACCTCTTTAAAAATAGAAATAAGTGTGAGATGAAAAATTCAACTTTTCAATTTATATAAAAACATATCAGTTTCTATAAGATATGATAATCCATATTTATAAGTCCACTATTAAATAAATGAGAATCAAATAATTAATTTATTTGAAAAATACATATTCAATGAATAAATATTTATAATATATTCTAAAACTATATATAATTTATTAGTTTAACCTAATAAAGAATTAATTAATTTATAAAAAAATGATGAATTAATTTGATACCTTTTAAATTATTATTATATATTTTACTATAATGTTTTAGATGATATATATGATCATGTGTGTAGATTATAGTTTTAATAAAAATCATTAAAATACATCATATATCTATTCCACGAATGGGCTCTATAATATTAATTTTTTATATTACATAAAATAATCCATGTTTTAGGTTATATATCATTTATCCCAAACCAATATTTTTAAGTATAGAGGTTGAAAACCAATAATAAATATTATTTTCTTTGAAATGTCTATAATAGAGGTTTTTTCGTAACATCACCTGGTTATTATTATAAAAAACATTATCTTCCTACATTATCAAATTCTTATATATTTTATCTTTGGTAAAATGATATTTGATGGAAATGTATCTTTTTATTGAGTTTTAGAATAAATTTTTACTTAATTCGTTGACACTACTACTAACACAGGAAATGAATATTGTCATATATAAATTCTAAAACAAATCAAATAATAGTTTCTTCATTCATTTCAATTATACATTAATGTATTTTCTAAAACTATACATTTCCTCTCATATAGTCAATTATTAACCATCTTTCATCATAGATACTCTTGTTAGAAATTTTGAACCTAAATTATTTTTTCAATTCATTATATACATTATTTCTACTTATTATGAATTTTTAAAATCTATAATCATTATTCATTATATTATTAACCATGAAACCTATTATTTTTTGTTCAAAATATTGCAGGAAAAAATTCTATTTTCTCCCACTATTGGACCTTCAACTACTTTTCTATTAAAGGTCAAAAATTTGTATATAATAACGATAATACCATAAATTTTTATAAAATGGTATAATAAAATAAAAAATTTATTATTTTTTTTATATTTTTTAATTTTATATAAATAGCATAAAATAAACTCTATTACTTCATAGTAAAAAATTATAATCAAATTTATACATTTATAAAATCTTCTGAAAATAAAGATTCATATTAAATATTAATAAAACCCATGAAAAATATATAAAAACCATATTCGGAGTAGTCACTAATAAGTGTCAAAAAATTGAAAATCAAAATCATGAGAAAAAATTAATATGAGTGTGATAAAATATTTTCCCAATAAATATAAAATACTATAAAGAAAAAAATATTTCCAGATTTAACCCAGTCGAAAGTTCTCGGGGTGTTGAAAGGAAGAAAAGGGTGACCTCAAAGCCAAATTCTAATGGTAGATATTAACGTAAAATAATTTGATGAACATATAATGAAACCTATGAAATAAATCTATAATATATATTTAAGGTCATTATGTCAAAGTGAAAAAAATCATACAGAAACAAATGTCAAATATAAGTAACCAAAAAACTCATATTGAAGTGAGTCCCAAAAAAACACTAATCCATAGGATAATAATGAATTTATACATATAAACTATATATTAGATCATTAAAATCCAATATATATATATATATATTGGATTATAAAAACATCTTCAGTAGAATTGACTTGAAGATATCTCATGAAAATTTAGTAGAGGCATACCAATCTAATCTTAATAAATTGAACAAAAAATGAATTACATTTATTTGTCCACTATTACCCAACCACAAAAGGATAACTCATCAAATATATCATTAAATTATAATAATATAATTTCAAAATAAAATTTTGAAAGAATGTTCCATATAGCCACTTCCTCATTAGTTTACAACTCTAATACCCCCCCAGTAAACACTTTACTATTATGATCGCTACAATATCAATTCCTTCATAGAACATATCTAATATCACAACCATTTACCACATACCAAATCCATATCAACATCATCATCACATATGCACGACCACATACCCCCCAAAAATATATGAATACATAATAACCACACCCCAAATAGAAACTGCATATTAAAAATTTATCATAGATGGGTAACATGTACATGAAGGTAATTAAACTCATGTCCTCCTCCTTTCATACAAACCCACAACATACATCATCATAAAAACAAAAAACCCAAATTATCTATTATATTACATAATAAACCAATAATATGTTAAATACTATATGTTTATACCTACCATGATCCATCATATCCCTACAACACATGGATGGTATAGTAGGGATCATAGAGTAGTAAACTATTTTTTCCTTCTAAAACATGGGTTTTTAGGAACGTAACCAAAAACCAAATAATTCATGCATCAATACTGTTTTATGACCCAAGAGGTGGTTCCTAGGAACTAAAATGAAAATAAAACATATATTGTAGACATGCACATTCCTAACACATGGATTCATACAAAGATAACACTATTAATTTCCATAAAGATTTCACACAAAAAATACAACATTATAACCAAAAATTAAATCCATATAGTATAAAAAACCCACCTTCCATACAGTATATCCATAGAATTATCTTATTCATTAAGATTATACAATTTTAAGAACATAATTTATCATATTTACCCAATAAACTATTAAAGTATTCATTATATAAAAGTATATATTCCCGTAAACTGTGTATCTGCAACCCAACCACATAATAACCAAACCATTGACCATAAGAAAAACCATACTAAACATTCCCAAAATAATAAAAATACAAAAAACCACTACTTTTATAAATAAATTTTAATAAGGGTATGAGATAAAATGATAACCCATCCAACAATAACACAACTAAAAAAAAGAACATCATAATAATTTTCCAGAACAACTAGCCATTTCTATTATAACACTATAAATTATAACAATAAATTAATCAATAAAAAGGGAAAAACAATAATAACATATGTCATTGATAAAAATATTATTCATTAATTTATATTAACTCAGAATTACATTTTAAAACTCCCTCACTGATATTCATCAGTTCCATATATATGTTTTTATAACAAAATTAAATGATTAACCCATTAAGAAATAAAATTCAAACACATAAGAAACAGAAAGCAATGTATATCACATTATTATGGAACAATATTGAAGAACAATATCAAAAAAACATCTAGTATATAGAAATAACATGGACTTACATAAATCACAAGTAAGTAACTACATTCCCACAAATTTATATAGTGAAATTAATTATGATTATTAGTTTAATCAATACCGTCCACCTAATGAAATAAAAAATGATACATACACAATTCACAATAAAAAAATTATTCGATGTCAAAAATTATCCACCTCAATCGAATCGTCATGCTGACTTCAGATGATAATGATGAAAATCCATTTGGAGACAACCAAAAACACAGGGATTGACCAAAAAACATATTTTCCACCATCACTCAGTGAGGGAAAAACCACAAAAACACAATAATCTCTGTTATCAATACATATCTATGTTTTCAATAAAGTTGATAGAAACTAATTGGGGATGATGGGTGAATCAATGTGTACTAGTATTTATAATTTCATTGAAATGTAATTCTTATTATACACCTCTCTCATGATACTCTACGATTCAAAATAAAAATAGACTCAACACATTTTTTAATGAGGACCGTACCATTATAGAAAAATAAACCCCTATTATTTTGTCCATGTTATAAATTTCACATATATCACTTCATATTAACCAATGGAACTTCTGAACGTGTATAAACATCAACTAGTAAAATATATATAACCACCAAGTTACATAGTTGAATCATCATGACAAAAAATTCATCTGAATAATGATAAATAATGAGTGTTTTATCCTCTGCACATACATCACAAATGTGTATCTTTATTTGTTCCTTTTGTAGTAATCTCTTGCAACTATTCCAATTTTTTGTTCTTGAATATAGTAGTGTATTGATTCTAATATCATAGTTGTATCTATTTATGTTTCTTATTTAGTATTATATATGTTCGCTCAGTATTTTATGAATATTATATCCATATTAGATAAAGAAATAAAATCAAATAAGTTTGGTATAAAATGATCCATTTAAAATTGTACATATTTTACTCAATGATTAATTTAACATATTCTAATAAATATAGGTGAAGAATCAATTATTTTTGTTCTCATGATATTTAAATTTTCATAGTGTTCATCTTAAATAAAATTATCAAAAAATTGAAATATTTTAATTCATTGATACACCTCCACATAAGCATGGTTACATGGAATCTTTACATTCATTATGGAAGACACATATCATCACCTAGAACACACCCACATGTTCATTATTGATATCACATTAGATCATTACCACATTCTATGTTTTGATGTGTTGAATCCATAAATATCATCACAAAAAGAATCATATAAATTTATTTTCCATTTATTTGAAATAATAATTACTAGTTATCCTTGTATTTCTCCACTGATATTTGAATAATTATTTAATCTATAGATTTAACCAGAATTCATTAATTATCTGATCACATGTACATTATAGAATATTTCAAATATTCTCAGTTAAATTAAACCCACAATCATGTTGAAATTAGTCCTCTCAATAGAAACACACCTATGCTCACATGAGTTCCATAATTCTTTTATTATAATGAGTCATTCATGTATAATAGTGTGAATTTACACATACAATGATGTTAAAACACGCATTCATTAGCAACCAATGAAACACACATAGTATCATTCAACAGTCCAAAAACACAAATGACTTTGTTATTATTAAAATAATTTTCTAAAAAATAAAAACATAGCATCATTGTGCTAATATAATTCATGAGATTGGATATGTAAATAAAAATTAATTATAATAAAATAGATAATAACTTTTTAAATCTTCTTAATGTTTTCACCACATCCATTGATCATCTATAAGTACATAGAAAACAATAAAGAAATAGAAAAATGAGAAGTGATATCATGGAAGCCTCATAATAGGAATTAGTGAGTGAAGAGTGATTTCGATAGAATACGAAAAAGGATAGAGTTCATTACAAGATATCATTATTGTAATGATCATAAACATGAAATAAAAAAAATGCAAGAAATATTATAAGATCATAGAATCAGGTATATTTTATATTAAAAAGGACATTAAATTATAATCATGGGTGATGGACCCACTCCAATAACATAATCACATATTGAAGAAATTACCATAGTAGATTAAGCTAACTCCTAAATCTTATACGTAACAGATATTTAGACATTAGACCTTACTGAATACGTTGGAGGGTGATATATTTCTAGGAAAATACATTACATTATTTAAATAATAATATGTTCACTCACATGTGTAACACCATGAGATTAAATGAAATATATTTTTAGAATAAATTTAATTTCATTGATATCATTATTTAAATGTAATAATGAGCTTTATCGAAATACAACATAATTTTAAAATATTTTTATGTAAAATAATTGTAATAACAATGTTACTGTAATATAGGTTTTGTGTAGTATTAACTCAATTAAAAAAATATATGGTTTGATCATGTATTAAAATGAATTTTGTTTCAACCAATTATTTAGTTATAATATTAATAACCATTATAAAATAAATAAAACATTTTCTGCAAAAACTATTTTTATGCGCAAAAAAGTGATTCATCTCAATAAAATTAAAAAAATATGTTTTGGAGAATGAAATTAATTCTTTTACATATTATTTATTTGATAAAATTCTATATAATTTAGCATATATTTTCTCTTGGAATACAATAAGAATAAATACAGTTTTACGATTCTAATTGTATTTTTGTAAAAAGGTAATTTTGTCTCATTCCATTAACTTATTTTTATAATAAATTTGTTTCACTTGTAATAATTAATTTTTATAGATCGATATATTTTTTAAATCATTAGTTTAAAATTTTCACACAGTATATAGTTTATATATCTATCAAAATATTATTTTTTATATGAATAGTGAAAAATACTAGTTAATTATAAATTGCCTTTTCATTTAATGAATTTTCAAAAAAAAAATTTGTTAGGCCCACTAGGTCTAGTCCACAGAAATGGGAGTGAATAAGGGTATGATATATTAAAACTATAACCCCTTAAATTCTTGTTTCGTCATTAAAAAAACACACTTCTCTCTCCCACCCATTGAAAAGTATGAGCATAAATTAAATCATACATGGGACACATTGATTATTACATGGTTCACCACTAATGGGATACATCCATGAAGCCTACAAAGAAGATTATCCAATGTAACAAATCCAATAAATATCACTATCATTTACAATGTTTGAGATTGATTTTTTATGCCAAGGCTCACTACCATTAAGATATTAAGGGTCTGATCAATGCATTCCCAAGGGTCACTCCCTATTCCTCTTTCTCTGGCTCACTACCGGTGGAAATTGAAATAGTCTTCCTCTTCCATTGATCATAGTATTGTAAGGGATCCACTAAAGGTTTATGGACTTGTAGGTCGAACATAGTTTATGGATATCTAGGTCTGTTAATTTGATAGAATGCACACATCATCCTTAATGGAACAAGGTCTATTGAAGTTCAGTTTTAACCTGTAGATTAATTAATCATTCCCACATAATTTTAAGATATGAAAATTATTTTTTTCAAACATATTTGAATCTTTTGAAAGCTTTCATGAGTGTTTCAAAAACCAATTTCCTCTCCAACACACTATGTAGTTGGTTTTCTACACAGAATACCTCCTCTGGATACTGCAACAACTTCCACATACCACTGCTGCTTCCACATACCGAACTTCATCAGCGGACCACCTCTTCTTGTACAGACCATCCTCTGTCCATGAATTTTATTCTATTTGTGTTCTATATTCACTTCCATGTACAAATCTATCTCCAATGAAAAAAATTCCACCTTCATGTAACAGATCATGTACCTTCACGAACCATGACATCCTCTTATGTAAATTGGAGCATCCCCCTCCACATATCGGGTTCTTTTTCTAGAGATCATTTATACTTTTTCGACAATAATATCCTGAAAAAACATTTTAATGGGATTGATCCTGCTAACTACATCACCCATTGTGGAATCAATTCTGGAATCAACTTCTACTTTACAGAATACACCACATGAACCACTTTCAGACATCACTGAATACTCAAATGAAAGAGATTTTCTCAAATGATATTATCTCGTTAATTTTTTCAATGTGATTAATGCTCAATATATAGAAAACAATATTAAAAAAAATCCAATAATTTGTGATTTACCAAATCTGCAACAAAAAATATCCTTCACAACATACCACTTGTCTTATCACGAGCCTCATGCTTTCCCATGAACCATTTTCTATATGTGATTCACATGCTACATTCATCTAATGACAAGACATCCCTTAAAATGAAACTCATTCTTCCATGAACCATATTCTAAATTGTGATCTATTTCATGAACTATCTTGTGTCCCTTTCCCACTTCCTTGTACATGGTCAGAAACCATTCTCGTACATGGTATGCAGTCCATGTACCAAGATCTTCAGTTCTCTTCAATTGTTAATTTTATTAAATGATCTTCTTACCATTCACTCTTATGATTAAAACCATCATATTCCAATATAAAACTCATTATTTTGAGGCACAGAAATTTGGAAAACACTAGGAAACTACGCCACCATAAAAACATGTCTTTGGAAAACAATAACCATTTTTATTCACGATCCTCTAATTTTGTCAATAAACACTATCACACCCAATATGTAATGAGAGCATGTCTTGATGTATTTTTTCAACGATATCCCCCTTTTTTTGTCGAAAACTCTGCATAGAGAAAATCTACCCATTTTGATACATAGTTAAAGAACTTTCTTATTCAATTAGTATTCACTTCTTGTGATATAGATACAGATCGCAGATTTACAAAACCGATACTCTAAACCAAAAGGTTTCATGCTCGGTGTGAGAAACAAAAGTATAATAAAAAGTTCATCAATGAATTACCAAATTTCTGAGCACAATAATTATAACCAAACTAATATCAATAAATACCAATAAAATACATTTATCATGAACTTCAGTTTTCATGATATATATAAATCAATTTATCACTCCTAGAATCGCTAGATTTAATCATCCCCCTACATCTCGGCTCCTCCAAATAGCTTCAACTTAGCTTCATGTCCCTCTATCTCACTGATCCATTTAACAACTTCTCCCCATGTATTTATATGAAATTTTCTTCCGTTCAAAATCCAAAATTTCTCCACCTTTTATCATAAAACCCTACTGGATTTTTTTGGTTATGAAATAAGACAATGAACACAAATTAGCACATAAGGGAAAACGTAGAAACCTTGGGGAGAGGGGGTCCTCATCCTCACTTTTTCATCTGTGGGGACTCGACTAGACTCCCTAGGATCATCGATTCATATTAAACACTTATTTTTATAAGTCCTTTTTAATAATATTTTCATCATGTTATTATATTAGCACATACTCTAACATCACAATCCCTTTCTCCACCTTCTCCATGATAAAATGATACTTTATTTCAATGTCCATTGTCCATGAGTGATGGAAGGGATTTTGGATAAGATTTATAGAATCTAAATTATAATAATGGATTCAAATCAGATACATTAATTCAACTCTAATATAATCAAGATACTAATTCATCCATAACATTGGTGTGCCCTCTTGAGTGGTTACAATATACTCACCTTTTGCGGTGCTAAGTGAGTCGAAATCTTGTTTCTTTCTAAGCCAAGAAATTCACAATCATCCTAATTAAAATCCCACACCAGACATTAAAAATTGTTCAACCACTGAACCATCCCAGTCTATATATGTATATCCAAATAACACATGATGAGATTTATCATTATACATTCAACATAAATCCACCATACACTTGATCTACGGAAGTATTCTATTTACTGTAAGCATGTGGATTTCCTTGGGATTTCCATGATACCTCGCAACTTTTCATGTGAAAAAAATAAGACCTTTACCCTATCAATTATAAATAAACATCCAAAAATTTTCCTGTATTTTGGGATACTAACTACCTTTACATCACCATATTTTAATAGTTTCTTCTGGGTAGCAACCAGAGTTTTCATATCCTTGGAAATTTCCATTCCAAATCCCACCAGAACCACCATGGAATATTTGGATAGAGAAATGAATCTTACATTCCTACCTTTTGTCACCTATAATCCATGGAGAAAATCATCTCACCGATCATTGACTTTTTGAACTCACTTTTCATGAATACAAAAAATTGTTGGCATTGTGATTCATCTGATCTTATGATGATTATGTCATCGACATAAACCTACCCATCATTCTTTGATTATTAGTGTTTTTTTAATATATATTTTTATCAACTCCACGTCACTAGAAAATTGGATTCTTCAAAAACATATCTAGCCTTGGATACCACGCTCTTGGTGCTTGCTTCAAACCATAAAATGCCTTCTTCAGATGAAAAACACTGGTCTCATCTTCATGAATGAAAAAACCATATTGATACTCAATATAAACTTCTTCATACAAAAATCTAATTAGAAATTATGACATTGAAATTGTTATTGAAATACTTTAATTATATTTTCACTATTATGTACATGAATAATCTGATTGTCTCTAGCCTCAAAGCATGTGAAAATGTATCATCTAAATCGATACCTTCTATCTGGGAGTAAACATTTCACACTAATCATTCTTTGTTTCGAATCACAACACCATATTGATTTAATTTTTTTTTTCAAAATACCTATTTTTTCCAATGAAATTATTATAAATTGGCTTCAAAACAATTGCACATGTCTGACTCTTCTCAATTTTCCCAAGTTCTTCATTCCTGACATGAACCCAAATCTCATCTCTAGCTACTTTATCAAATCATTTAGGCTCCACCTATGATATGTATGATGCTTTTTGTAGAGTCCTCATCCTCCTTGTCTATGATTTCACAGTATGATTGCAAATTATTTTATGTTTATCAATTTCATCTCTTATTTTTATTCTATATGTATCCATTGATTTATTATCATCATTCTCATCATCTATGTCTTCTTCTGAATCATCCTATGGAATTAGATCGTCCCTTGATCTACTTATATGTTCATCACTATCCTCTTAATAATGATCATGTATTTTCAGAAGATTATGTTCATTATCCACTATTTTTACATAAATACATTCAATAATATTTCATATTACCTTATTTAAGCAATTATATGCCTTTATTTTTCTTGAGTATACAAGAAATATAACTTTATCACCATGGGATTCAAACATGAGAATGAAATACTAATTTTTGAAGACTCTACTGTTCTTCAATGATGGATTATTCCCATTCCATAGATCATATGGAGTCTTCTCTTCTTTTAAACATTATAATTCTCTATTTGAAGAGTATATTGTTTTCTTCGCTACTTCTTTAAAAAAATTCTAGAGGGTCATTCTCAATTATCATTCTTTTATCCATGTTTTTGATAATCAGATTTATTCTCTCAACTATGTCATTATGCTATAGAGTTATTACCAATGGAACATGACTTCATATCCCAGTTTTTCGAGATAATCCTCCACGGGGCTATTTCTGAACACTCTGCCATTATCCATTCCAATATTTTGGATTTTCATTACTTAAATCTTTTCATATTCCCATCAATATCTTGTAATGCAACTGAACACCTGAGACTTGTTGGTAATGATTTATACCAATGGAATTCTTCTAAAATAATCAATAAATAAATCATAGTATATACATCCAACAATAGATCTTGGTGAAATTGGATTGCACAAATAAATATGCATTAAATCAAGAATTTTTTTTGACTTGTGATATTTTGGCTTATATGTACTTTGAATAATCACCCCTTATTGGAATGAATTGCGCATATGTGTATGATTATTTGATATTCTAGGGAGATTTTAACTAGCATCATATTTCACCAGATCTTCCAATGAAGTTTAGCTTATGATTCCATGATGCATCTTCCATAACATTCATTCTTCTTCCTTGAATAGAGGACACATAACTACTTCTTCACTCACGAGTTAGAGATTCCCATTTGTATGCTTCCTCGGAAATACGACAGTACCTTTCATTTCCTTGATTACACAAAATTTCTTTTAATATATTATTGAATGTCCAGAGTCTCATTGTTGACTTACACTCAATATGTTCTGACTAAGAACATAATAAACTAGAACATCTGGTCATCTCATGCACTTTCCTCCAAACTTGGCATTAACTTAACCATTAATTTTAAGGCCATCATCATTATAAAATATAATTATACCTTCATTATAATAACTGAGTCTTTTCATCAGATCCGTAATTCTTGTCATAAGTGAAGTGCATCAACTTTCAATGATCCATATTCCACTTCGATCTAATGCTTTGAATGAGATTTCCGGAACCACTTCCTGGTTATCCCTTTTCTTTTTGACCCATTTTTTCATCTTCATACCTGACAATAAATTATATTCTTGATATTTCATAGTATATGATGGACTATCTTCATATATAAAAGAGCATCAAATCAATTTCAATTTTTTTTCATTTGATGCAACATTTCGTTGTTGTGTATGAGAAAATTTATTTATCTTTGGCACATTCCTTTGTATTTTCCATGATAATTATCATTCCATGTGTTTGAATCCTCTAAACCTGAAATAGTTACTCTCAAGTGATGACTTGGAATATTGAGCTTCATATAAAGACCTCTATTTCTCTTTCTCCATTAGGAGCCTCTTTAATATGTGATTTTTTTAAATGTCCCATATTTCTACAATAATATCATCTAATGAAAGGTTCATTAATTTGATTCACTTTTCAACCATTTGTTCTCCATTGGGTTCCCTGAATCTTCCAATTCTACTTCGTACACCATTCAATCTTAATTATCCAAGTGGGAGATTTTGGATTGATATTAACTGTTACTGCTTTCTTTTTTTAATCAAGCACTATACTAGCCTTATCAAATCTTATCTTCTCTTTTTTCTTGTATTGACTAATTTCCTAATGTCGTACCAAGAGTCAATAGTTTCACTTCATGATTTAATATTCTTTATAGACCAATGAATCTTGCTTCATTTTCTTTAATTGATTTTACTTGATCTTTTCAAGATTCAGTCAAACTATTGATTTTAATTTTTTGTTACTAAATATTGAGATTTTACTTAAAAACTTCATTTTAATTATAAGGCATTAAAGAATTTAACTTTTCAATTACTTCATTCAACTCATATTTTTGTTCTACTTTCAACTGCATGTAATGATTGGAATCAAAAATAAAACTATAGAATTTCCAATTTTTTTCTCTAAAAACATCAATAACTTCGATTGAAACGTCTAATTAGACCTGAATGTCAAATATTCCTTCAATTACTTCTACTTCATTCTCACTTTCATATTTTTTCTATAAATTATTTGACAAAATCCACCAATGCATCTGACCCATGATCCTTACTGTCCTCCAACCCTTTTACCTCATATTCTCTAAAACTGTCATATTCCCCTGAAAAAATATTCTTCTATTTGAAGAAATTACTTTTAATTTTTTTCTTCCCTTTCACATAACTCGAAGACTTTTTCATGGGAATTTCAACTTCATCAACTTCATTTTCATCAGGATTATAGGGGCACCTTGTTGCAAGATTCCAAAACATTCCACATCGAATCCAGGAAAGTGGATGTTTCCCTTTAAACACTCGTTTTTTTTTCTCCGAATATTTGAGGATAGTAAGGACATTACCTCATTATTCACTTCATCTTCATGTCCATCAATAATGGAAACAATTTTTACATCCTTGAATGCCAAATCGTTGTATTTCCACTTTTTCACAACATCATTATCATCATTTATTATTTCATATGATACAAGGATATTGGGTAAGTTATCGAGTGCCAAATCATTTGGATCGTTATCTGCCTATACTGTCAATTTGGGATAAAAACATGGTGGAATTTTGCTCAATATTCCCATTAAAATATTTATATATTAAATTATTTATCCAAGACGATGCATGTATTCCATTAGAATATTTACCCTATTAAAGAATCAATCAATAGATTCATGGGTATTTATTATGAGAACAACATACATCTTCCATAGAACTTGTATATTTCCCTCTCCAACTTTTCAGTCACCATCATAGATGATTAGTAACCTTTCAGACATAGTATGTGATGTTTTACATGACATAACCTTCCTATAAATTGCATTGGATATGTCTCATATTAAAGCATTGATCTCTTTGGGTTCAGCATCCAATTCTCTTATTTCATCATCTGATAAAAAAACACTATTTTATTTATTTATATTCAATACATTTATGATGTGAAGACATCCACTAATAATGATTAGAAGTAGTGCAGCATCAGATTCTACCAAAGTTCAAAATAATATCCATCAAAGTTTAGAATTACATTAAGATTTTCCCCCTCCATTTCTTTTGCTGAGAGAGAACCACGAACATTCAAATTTAATCCACGAAACTAATTTTTAGGTCCAATAGTTAAAATCAATTGAATGGTGGTGCATCAGGGTATGACACACTAAAATTACTACCCCTTAAGATCTTTTTTCATTATTAAACATATAAACTTATCTATTACTCATGTTGAAGTGTATATGGAGAAATTAAATCATGCACAAGACACAATAATGTTTCACATGGATCCCCATCATTGTGATACTTCCAAGGAGCATACAAAGGTGATTTGGTGATGAACAAAATAAATTAAATCTCAATAACAATTAAAATGTTCGGGATAGATCTTTTATTCCAAGGCTCACTACTTTTAAAATTTTATTGTGTTTCCATGATATATTTCCAAGGGTCACCCTATATGCATCTTTCTCTGGATCACTGCTGGAGAAAAGCGTCACCATTTTCCTCTTCCATCACTCATTTCTCATGGATAGGATCCACCCACAGTTTATAGACTTTTAGTTCAAACAATGTTTATGGACATATAGGTCTCTTAAGTTGCATGAAATCACAATTTCTCAATATTTTTAGATTCTCTATTGAAGATCCATTTTCCCAAGTAGATAAATTCATGTTTTCAATGAACTATTAGGATACATTAATTACATTCACAAACTGATTTGAAACTTTTGAAATCATCCTTGAGTGTTCCATGATCCACTACCACTTTTGTATACCAATCATTATACATAGACTGAATCTACTTCTGTAAACCACCCTCTGTATGAAAATTTTTCTCTCTTCATAGACTACCTTATCTTCCACATACATATAATTATCTTTCAAACTAATTCCATTTTTTCATGTAGGATCTTCCCCAATCACATTCCATGATTTCCTCCTCCAAGTATCGGAGCTTTGAACTCCTTGTACTGGGTTCTTCATCCATTGATCGTTCATTCTTTATGGACTATAACACCCTGAAATGATAACCTTCCTGGGATTGATCCCATTAACTAATTCCCCCCTTGAAGAATCACATCCACAAACCACTTATTCTTTTCAGAATCCTCCTCATAAACCACTTTTGGATATCACAAAATTCCCAGAGAGAAGAGTTATTCCATATTGATATTATATATCTCTTATAATCAGCGAGATCAGTCCTCCTTATATAGGTAATGATATTTGCAATATCCTCTAATTTAAATTTACCAAATCTTAA
Organism: Viscum album; assembly: GCA_963277665.1. Taxonomy (NCBI): domain Eukaryota; kingdom Viridiplantae; phylum Streptophyta; class Magnoliopsida; order Santalales; family Viscaceae; genus Viscum; species Viscum album. The sequence continues at coordinate 1,631,562,657 of OY728159.1, forward strand.
ACGTAGCACTGGCTTAACCGCATACTGCTTCCCCTACCAAGAGCTTCTAGCCATCCTGTTAACCATTTTCTGTATGCGGTTATTTTACTTCCTTTCTCCAATGACAAGACATCCTGTATACCAGAACTCCTTCTGTGATGAAATGTTTTTAGTATTATGACCATTTCCATGAAACATCCTACATACCATTTCCACATGTTTTTACGAGGCCACGAACTATTCCCATACATGGTGCATTGTGCCTGTCCCAGGCTATATGGTTCTATTCCTTTTTGGATTTCAATAACCATTATTCATAGCGTTCACTCAATTGAGGAAAACAATATGTTTATAATATCAAACTCATGATTTTGAGGCCCAACCATAGGAAACTGTGCCAATTGAAAAACCTATCTTTGGAAGAAACTAACCATTCATATTCGTGTTCCTCTAGTTTTTTCAAAAAACAAAATCGCACCAAAAACATATTAAGAGGATTCCATTAGATATTTTTTCCCAAAAATTTAATAGGGTTGAAAAATTATATTATCTCAAATATATATATTAATCCCATTTCGGTAATTAGAATAAATTTCATTTTTACATTTCATATTAAATCATTCTAATTTTTTATAAATTTCTCATTGGAAAACCTCATTTTTACTCTTCATGCTTTACTAATAATAAATTAAAATCTTCTACTTCAATGATTTGAAAATTTAAAAAAAGAGGAAATATTTATATTAATCAAATTATTTGTTATGTAATTATTGTAAATTATTTTCCATCCATAAGGATTAATATATCAAAAAAACATTGTATCATTATTTATGTTAAAACGTGGTGTTGTGAAATTCATTCAGTTATGATATGATTAAATGTAAAATCAAAAATTATTTCCATTAAATAAATTTAATTTCATATTTAGAATAATTAGATCAAAATTATTTTATAAAATAGTTTTATATTCATTTTAGAGGATAAATTAACAAGGTATTTAAAAATATACAAATTAAAAAGGCTGAAACTAAATTTTTAAAATTATGTAAACTTAAAGGCAAAAGAATAACATGTTTATGGAATTTATTTTTTGTTTTTTAGGTTTATAATGACCATATAAGATCTCCAATAACCTTTTAATCAAATTTTCTTCCCGATGGGGTGATAGTGACATCCCATTTAAAATATGTATTTGTATTTACAATATTTTTACTCAATCCCGATTATAAAAGTCCACCTCTTCAATTCATATCTTAACATTAATTAAGCCTTTTTTTTATTGAAAAAAAACACACCCATATACCTCCTCATGATCCCAATACATGATCTATATCTTTTTTTCATCATATTATACCAAGACTTGGGTCATTAATAAGATATATAAATGGAATTTTTGTAACAATGATTACTATCTTAAAATATTTCATGCTTTTTTACTTATTGTTCTTAACACATTCATTCATCTTATACTAATTACAATATAATAACTAATGTATATTTAATATAAAGAGATATTATAGGGTTTTTTAATATACTATATATATATCCTCCTCCATAAAATTGAAATCAAATTTTAGGTCATTTTCACAATGGACTACTTCTTCGTGAACCGATGTGGCTTGTTTTCCATTACCACATCCTAAAAATTGATATTAATTTCATTTAATGATTATATATTATATTAATGATATTATTATTCATATCGAATTATAATAAATTATATAATGTTTTTCATGTGTACATTTAACCTACCATCTCCATGAATGGTGCAATTCATTTCCAATCTCTAACATTTATAAATGAAAATAAATATATATATATATATATAATGAGTATATTAAATATTTATATCACTGTTAAATTTTCATTTATTATATAACTATTTTAATATTAATAAGAACGAAAATACCAAATCAAACCATACATGAAGGACATAGTTGTTATTTTATTAAAGATGATTTTATCGTGGAATTATTAACAAACAGGTAATAAACGGTCCAACAAAAGTATGATACATATGAATATAGTTTTTTTATATTTATAATAACATTATATTTTTTTCAAATTATTTTTTAATGTGTTTTATGGAATTATAGGCTTAAGGTATGGGATTTGAAGTCTCACATTTATTTTTGGGAGACATATGGAATATTCAACATTTGTTTCGTTTGTTTTGTGTATATACCACCAATTAGAAATTTTTTGAAGGTAATATTATTATTTAAATGAAATTTTAAACATAATTTTTGTAATTATTTATTTTTTCTTATGATTAAAACAATTACCGAAGTAGTAAATTATTTTCATCACAGTTTTTCTTTTCTAAGACATAAGTTATGTTATAAAACTATATTCTTTTAGGAATTGTATATAAATCCCCTTTGACATTATAAATCAGGAGGTTATTCATTGTAATTATATTTTACCTATAAATTTTTTCCCTCATGTTAATTTTGATTCAATGTTACCAATTTCATAAGGATTTTATGATATAATTTCATCATTTTGATGTTTTTTCTCGTTATGATTCTGATGATTAACTCTTTCGATCCATAGTTCATGAAATAATGAATTTAGCTCTCATATTGTAATTTTATTATAATTATTTTTATACCATAATTTCCCAATCATTATGTATTATATTTTCCAAACAATTAAAGAAAATTGAATTTATTTCTACTTTTGGAAGAAAACCATTTTTCATCCACATCCATGTTTTCTTAAAATTATTTCCCAAAAAATCATTATAAAAAGTATTTATTATAGAAATATGTATCAACATTTTTTTTTACAAAGTTTTTTTAAAAGTATATACATGTAATTTTTAAAATATGGATCGTTTTGATTTTACAAAATATGTAAAAAGAATCTACGTTTTAACATCTATGACATGAATGGAATTTTTCACTATCATTTACTCTCAATATTTTAAATATCTTTTTATATTATTGAAGGGTTATTTGAAAATTGATATTGTTAATTTTTGGTGAATTTTTATTTTTAATGGAGAATTTTCATACTGAAAATTTTATTTTCATCGAGATATGATTTAAATGATTATAGTGCTTCTATCATGAGTTTCAATGTTATTTTCAAAGAAAAGGATTTTTAAATTTTTTAGGTTTTCAAATTAATTTTTAAAAGGGAAAGTATTTTATAAAAATAAATTCCCAAAATGATATATAAATATATCTTTATATGTTTCCTATATTATTTTCAATTGAAATAATTTTTAAAAGGATTGTGTTTTAAAATTTTATTTTGAAAATGGAAATGACATTTTTCTCAAGAAAAGATTCAAATGATATTTTGAAATAATTTACCATTTGTAATGACTTCATTTGATGTTCATTATGATTTACTAGGAATATGAAATAATGATACCATTCATATCGATTATTTGAATTGATTATGGTTATTATTATATCATGTTAATGCTTAATTTGTCCCCTTCATTGGCTATACCATGATAAAATTATTATGACCTCTACTTATTTTTTCTATGGATAATTCTATAAAACAATGGTGAAATGATTATGATATCTCTTTATTTTTTATAGGTTATGATATGATAAAATGTATATAAATCTTATTTCCATTCATGTGTTATGATACTAGGTATGTTCTATAATCTTATGCCATAAATTTTTTATGATTTTCATTATCTAAGGTGTGGTAACAATATATCCCACCACTGATTATGGTAAATCTGTATACATCTAGATATGATATTGGTAATCAGGTCAATGGATTTGAAATATAATGGAAAATAGGTCAATGGTCTTGATCCACACAGGGAAAACATGTTAATGGGATAGATCCACAATGAGAAACAAGCAATGAGGCTTGATTGACTATGTTGGGTGGTCTTATTCTTTAACCATAACAAATTAAATGGTTTCAATTTGTATGATATAGACCCATTTTTATGAAATTGCATTATTGTTCATGAATTATGATGAATTTAAACTCTTTTAAATCATGTCTTTTTGAATAATAATTTGTTGTTCCTTATAAAATGATTATGATTTATGATATGTTGGGTATGAATATTTTAAGTTATTTTCATGATCCCATACCCTTATTTATATCTTATGATTTCATATATTCATAAATTGGTTTCTCCCACACATTCCCTAATTGATCATTTGAGCTACACTATCTTATTTTTCCTTTCCCAAGGTTATGTATAATGTTTTTGTGTAGGGTATGTCTAGGAAGAGTACTATATGGGAATATATTTGTGGTATAAATTGAATATATCTAAAAAATAAGATGATTATATACTTATTCCCCAATGGAATGAAACCATTAATTCATTGGGATTATATATGTGAAATATATTTAATATTGAACTAAAATGACGTGGTATTTATGTTTGAGAAACCTGGGTCAATAAAGATGGTATCGGGGGAATGGTTTAGATAAAATTTAGAATATATGATTGAATAAAAGTAATGAGATAAATAAGTTTATTTTTTAGGATATTTTTACTGTTATTTATATGGATATGTATAAAGTTAAATCGATGATTAGGAAAATTTATGAGATTTTTTTAAAGGATATAGAAATTTGTTTTGATTAAATTAAATTCTAATATGGATCCTATAAATGGTTTTAGATATTAAATAGAGGTACATAGTGCTAATAACTCAGAAAAAGGATCATTAAGATGGATATAATCAACACTTGATGCATAAAAATGTGCCATTATGCACACATTGTTTGACACACCTGTGAGATATTCTATGGATATTAATAATATCTTTATAAAAAATCATTAAGGATTTTAGTTATGAACATGAATGTCATAGGTTAATCCTAAGGTGTCATAGATTGAGAATAAAATGACATTATTTATACATAATGTATATTAATTTTGTAATTTTTTAGTTTCCCACAATGATTATTATTACTCCCACTTTACATTTTTGTTTTTTTTAGAAGTGGGAACCAGATAGAACTTGGTTATCATTGAATATGATAGAAAATATGTTAATGAGAAAGAAAATTTGTTGAATACTGGGGATAAGGATATTGTGATATTTATAATAATTTACCATAACGTATGACTAACAATATGAAACCTAACCAACAACCAGAAATCCTAATGACAAAAGGACATTATTCTTCGAGAGATTGGGTGTTGGGGGCCATGGAGGATGGAATATTCACTTTATTATATGTTAAGAATTTTTGATTAATAACAAAACATATTGTCTAGTAGAAAATGGATTATTTTTTTGAGTGTAGGAAGAGGTCACAAAGCATTTAATTTTTATGAAAAAAATTAGATTATTGGTTAAAATGTATTAAAACATTTTTATATTCATGAAATAATCAATAATTTAGAGATTTCAAAAAGTATAATATGGGAATTATGAAAAAAGATATCCATGGAGAAAACATAATGAATAAAATAAGAAAGGTTGTACGAGAAATGTTTATACTACTGGTGATGAAGTGTTGATAAATGTAATATTAAATGTATGGGCTATTCTAAAATTATTTTTTATGTTAAACATAATAAGAAATATTGTATTGAGATTGATGAAATTAAATATATGATTCTTAATTCATATTTTAGAAAAAAACATATTAAGGAATAAGATGATGAAACCTATTTGTATTTATTTATTGGACGTGTAGAATTATGTTATTTGAATCATTAACTATATAAGAATTTTCATGTATAATGTTTTAATTATGGATTTACAATAATATTTTTTGTAGTGAAGTTCATTTAGAAAAATGATTTAATGAAAACATGATATATTAAATTAAACATGTATTTAACATAATATAATGCTTAATATGTTCATGATGCTTACATAATGATGTTTAGATAAAGAGATGATGGATGCGACTAAATTAAATTGAATAGTATTGATGACAAATGAACTAATTAATGATTTTTGGATAGATTGGATTATTTAATCATTGATGGAGTTTACAATATGATAGAATTTATGGATTATATTAATTTATCTATGGTTTTATTCAATGAATGGGGAATCATGTATGATTTCATAATGGTTTTATGGTAATTTTTGTTACAACCATGTTTCAATAAAATATATGAACATGGTACTCACATATTTGGTATGTGAAAATAATGGGAAACATTATTATATTTGGGGGATTAATGTTAATTTTTGTTTTTAGAATTTTAGTTAACATATTTATAAATTTAAAATTTTGTTTGGGTCATATGGTTAATTATTAATGGAATGGTTTATGTTGAACATTATATAATCTTTCTAAGAATATTTTATTATTTCAACAATTTAATATTAATTCATATTGGATAAAATTTTCTAACAATATTTTTAGTAATAATAAGAGATAAAAGGAAAAAATATATTATTATTTTATCTATTTTTTTTATCTATTTGTGCTTTAGGTATGAAAACCTCATCCCTTTGAGTATTAAATAATGTGGATAATTAATTTATGTGCAAACAATGGTTGATATTATGCATATAAAATGAAATGAAATCATGTTATTATATCATCTCATAAAAATTTCTCAACTTTTGGGAAAGGGTCTTTCAAAAAATACACTATTACCTAAATTTATGATAAATTTATTGTATATTCACACATTATAGATATATAGATTTTTTACATCAAAATGTTTAGATCATTCAATTTACTATGATCAATGATCTCTATCACTATATAATTATTTATGCTTTTATTATAGTATAATATCTTCAATTCAAATAAATTTTCACTTATATTGAAACTAATTCATTTATTGTTCATGTTGAACCTCATAATTTCTTTTCCCTCATATCAAGGATTTGTTTTATTGTCACTTCATACAAGGTTGGTTTTCCATAATGTAATGTTCAATTGTCGACATCCCTAAGAACTAATTCAATTAATTAGGTAAAAATTCTTTTAAGGGTGGTATAATGTGACCCAATGAAATTGTGTGAAGAGTTTTTTCCAATAAATTTAAATGATTGTTTATACTATGTTTTGCACAACACTATGTTTTAACAAAACTTGATATAATATTAATATGTTATTATTTTATTTCATAGTTATTACCTAATTATTAGAATGGTTTGTATGAAAAGGATTAACTATATAATTAAAATCTATTTGTTTCAAATGCATTTAAAATTTACTAATTTGTTAAAAAAAATAGATATTAGAGTAGAAAAATATAAATGAAAGGAAATAATTATTTTGAGAAAATATATAATGCGAATAACATTTTTTATCAAAATTAATTAAATATATTACATTTTAGTGAATAATTATAATTAAATTTATATAAAATATGTTAGATAAGATATTTTAAAATTAATATTATCTGTTTAACAGGAATATGGTAATAATAGAACGAAATTTATGATTACGACTATATTTTAGTAAACCTTTACTTTTTTCGCATTTTGGACACATAATTTAAGAAATTTTATTTCATTTTAAAAAAATTATTTTTAAAAATGAAATTATTTTTTTAAATAGACATCTCAATATATCTTATATGAAATTTTTGATAATTCTTTTAAGAGATAATTTTTTTATTAATTTTCAATGTAATAGTTTATTAAAAACAACCGCTTCCTTAAAAACATTTACAAGACACATTTTATTTTAATATGGTTATAAAAGGAAAATTTAGTTCCATTATATATCTATTAATCCAATTTAGGTGATTTAAATATTTTTCATATTTAATTTTTTATTAAAATATTCTATATTATTGAATAGTTTCTTGTTAGAAAACAACATTTTTCATTGCATTTTTGAGATTAATCATAAAGTAAATTATAAAACATATATGATTATAAATTGTTAAAATGATTTATATACTTAGAATGAAAATAATAGGTATTATATAAATAGGAAAAATTAATTTCTTATCATAAATATTATTAAAGGTCATAAACATTATTTATGTTTATTTTAGTTAAAATTTTGTTTTTCCAATTAAATGTTCTTGTGTTAAAATAATATTCCACGCAAATGTAATATTTATTTAAGAAGTTGGATTTCATATATTTAATAATTTAGTCCAAATAATCCAATAAACCACATTTTTTTTATTCATAAATTGAAAATTACACATGTATGTAATATTATACAAAATAATTTGGTGAAACATAAATATGTAAAAACAAGAATATTTAATGCCTAAGGAATAATATGTTTAAAACAAGTTATTTTCCTATTCTGGATTATTGGATAAACTATATAATCTATAAAATCCATTATTTTTCAATTTTTTAGGAATTTGGAGTGAGAGTATCATCCCATTAGGGATTATTTCTTGGTATTTACAAAAAATTCCACTCATCCCCCACTATACAAGGCCACCCATATTGTCACTTCTAAAAAACTCTTAAACCCAGCTGCTCAACAAAAAAAATAAAACTATACCTCCATAATGTCCTTATAAATGATATATAAATTTTTTCCATCACAATATTTAGGTCATACGTTCCTTAATAATAGATCTTATGGGGGTTCTGAGAGATGTAAATTTTCATCAAAATGCACTTTCTTTCTTACTTCATCCCTTACCTCATTAATTTAAGATATATTGAAATTAATATAGAAACAATAATATAAAATATACTAAAATGTTTTTATGTTTATTAAATAACATATATCTATATTGTCTTCCATAAAATGGAAGGTGAAATTGCCTATCATGTGTGTGGAAGACTTCCACCACATGAACCAATGTAGTTTTTTTAAATCACCCCCTCTCAAGGTAGGATATAATGATTTATTAATGTTTATATATGATATTTGTGATATTATAATTCTTATGGATTTATAATATCAAATATAAATCCTTATATTCCATTCACTAGTAATATAATAATGTCACTTATGTGTACAGTAGACTACCACCTCGTGAAGCAGCATGGTCTAATCTTCACAAACACTTTACATAGAAAGAAATAAGGATTAGTTAACTGAAAATATGTGAAATATATGACATAAAAATTATACATAATAGATAATATATTTTTAACATAAATTTTATTTCATCTATATTGTAAATGGAAAGAGTGTTCATGTGTACATATGGAATACTGTCTTCATGAACAGTGTAATACTTTTTCTATCTATACAGTTAAAAAATTACTCTAAATACAATCTAATGAACTTATATGACATTAATATCATGGATATTATTCTATGGATGATGTAACAATGATGAAAATATGAGGATGAAAAATATATTATCAAAATTTTAACGAAAAACCAATATGTTATTACACGAAGTGTGGTTTTAAAGTGAAATTGTGAACAAAAAGATAATAAAATTTCATAAGTAATTTATATATAGTATGAAGAAATTATTATTATTAAATATATTTATAATAAAAAAATATTAATTATACATGATTATTGAATGTGTATTCCAAAATTCAATATGTAATGTAAGGTATTTCATGTCATCTATTTATTTCTGTGAGAAATATGTGACATTCAACACATGTTTCCTTTGTTTGGTGTGTATATTTGCCCTTTGAAAATTTTTATCATTAATTACTTATTTTAATATAATTTAAATTTTTTATGTTATTATTTATTCAGGATTATGAATAAAAAAATTTCCAAATATTTAAGGTATTTTTGTCATGATTTATCTTCTTTGAGATAGACGTCATGTTATGAACATATATTGCATTTTAGGTGTATATATTTCCCCTTTGAATTTTAATATCATGAATTTATTAATTCTCATGATATTAAATTTTTTTATTCATGTTATTTTTTCTGAGGTAAAATTAAATATTAATACTAATGTGGTAAGGATTTTAATATATATTTTCATCGTTTTTATGGATTTGTTATGATTTTTCATTTGATTTGGAATTTTATGACCCATATTTCAGAAATCTCATGACTTTTTTTATCCTCTAATCATTTAAAAATAATAATTATTTATGTTTTTTTATAATCATTAGGTACTCAATATTCCAAAATAATGTTTTTAATAAAAACATTAAATTTTTTTCTCTTCATCCAAAATATTTTTTTTTCATATCCAATTTTTCTAAAAAAATTATAATTATTAATAACTTCTGAAATGTATTTATTTTAGGAATTTTCTTTCTATATAATACTATTCACAATGTTTTTTTAACAAATTATTAATTTCATTTTCCAAAAAAAAAGATGATATGAATTTTATTGAAATTGTGAATTGAATATCTATTTTCCCTTATACGACATGAATTGAATTGTCCAATTTATAAACACTCAATGTTTTAAATTATCCCTTATAAAATCAAATAGATATTAAAAAAAAATATTTTCACAGTGTTTGGGGTTTTTTAGTTTTCAACGGGGTTTTTAAATGTGATTATTTTATTTTTCAAAAGATATTTTTTAAATTATATTTAAATATTCCATCATAGGTTATTAAGGATATTTTTAAATAAAATTATATTAATTTTGTTTTATATTTTCGAAAGTTTCTTCCAAAAATAAAATTATTATTATTTTCATAAATGTTTTTAAATAATATTTTAATATTAAATTATAAATTCACAATTAAAATTTCAATGAAATATATTCTGATGATGTTTTATGTTATTAAAACTGATTTTCAAATTAGAAAATCTATTTTCCATATGAAATATTCCAAGATATATTTCAAAAAAATTAACTTTTATGATAAAAATGATGATAATTCTGATTTATTGGTGATATTAACTAGTGATACCATTCTTATAATTTCTCTAAATGGTATATATTTCGATAAAAATATTTTTATGAAACTTGTTTCTCTTTTATAGGTCGTACAATGATATAATTCTTATGAAACATACTTATTTTACCACGAGTTATGCTATGATTAAATTATAACATGATCATAAATCTTATTGCTCATAAAAATTTTATGATATGAGTTAATGTTTAGTAAACACATATCTTTTCTTGGGTTCAGATATGATTTATATTTGATGATCTCTTTGAAAAAATGTGTATTGAATTAATTATTTTATGGGAAGGACCTATATCTCGATCAAATGTATTGGGAAATTACCTTTATATCGTGATAAAATAATTGAAAATATGTAAATGGGATTGATATATAAATGGGAAATTGATTAATGATTGTAATCGATAAGGGGGAAATAAGATGATGGTCTTGATTCATAGTGGGAAATAGGTGTTGATGTCTGAACCATTTTATTAGTCTTGGTAGTTAACTTTGTCAAATGAAACAGTTAATATTCCATTGTTGATGCTAAAAAATAATGACATGAGGTTATTGTTCATATATTATGATAAATTTACAATTTAATGAATGTGGTTTTATAGAATGATAGGGTTTCATTCCATGAAAAAAATATATGATCTATGATATGTTGGGTACGAAATTAATATGTTATGATCATGAACACATATACATATTTGTATAGAAAAATTTATATAATCATAGATTTATATATCCAATGACTACCATTACTAACCATCTATGATCACCCCTTTTGTTGTTTCCTTTCTTGAGTTATGGTGAAATTTTATAAGTAGCATTTCTCTAGGAATAACACTATTTGGGATGATCCTTGTGGGTTTTATTGAATATCTATCAAAAAATTAATTCAATTTTCTACACATTCCCAATTGAATAAAACCATTATGGTCATTGGGAATGTATTTGTTCTATGTATTTAATCTTCATATAAAAAAAGTTCTATATATGTATGGGATTCCTGAGTCTTCAAAATATATGTACCACATAAGGAATGTAAACCATACATAAATAAAAATCATGGAAAACCCATAGATACAAGTGGATTCCATAATGTTTTATAAAAGAATTAATAATGGGTATAACATTATTATTAATATTACAAGAAGTTATGAAGTCAATTTTTATGTTCATAATGTAATAAGGAAACATTTCTCTTTGTACATCAATTTCAAATGTTAGGAAACTAATGAAATATATAAAAGAGAGGCCATGATAAAAGAAAACAGCATGGATGATGCTTTTAAAAATGAGAAAAAGACATTCCATGGAATGAAATGGACTATTATTTTTAGTTTAAAAAAATATATCTAGAAAGGTTATCTATAAAATATAGCGGGCTTATATAAGAAAATAATGTCCCATAATTAATTTCTATTATGTGGTATTTGGGAAAAAATGTAAAAATTTATTATCCATTAAATCAAATTTTACTTATAAGAGAAAATTATAGAGTGGACATAGAACGATATAATCATCAACATATGATGGTAATGTTAACTAGGTATATATGTATGAAACATATATACATAAAACTTATTGAATAAAGAGGAATGATAAATATAATGTTCAATATAAAAAAACAAATATAGTTCTATAGATCTCTTACCATGAGTCCTCATTCACTTTTTACATAAAAGTGACTACATGAATAATTATATTATTTTTCTTAATTACATAAAAAATAAAAAATTAATCTATATTAAATTTTTTAAGGCCCATATAATTTCTCTTTTAAATATATAATTTATGCTTACATTAGTCACATGGGGTTGTTCAGGATATTTCTCTACAACCCTTTCGGTTTTTTGGGGATGGTTTAGGGTGATGTAAAAAAACCAAATAATATATATATATATAATTATTAATCATATCGCTTTTATTATTTAATTAGCACAAAATTTATACAATTTCTTCAGTTATCCCAAAATGGATTGAAATTAAGAATAATTCTTGGAATAATTCATTTAATGCAGTTAAAGTTACAAAAATAGATTAATATAACAAATAAATAATTATAGTCCATTATTAGCACTAAATAATATTAATAGTTTCAATAATATCATTTTTATACATTATATAAAATTTTAAAATCATTCTTGTTAGTCGGTAATGGGGTAACAATGTACGTCCTTTCATGAAGGCGAAAATCCACACTTATACAGATGATTCATTATTTTTTATAGAACATGTGTGGGTATTATAATAAAATAATAATATTTTTTTTACTTTTAATATTGTTATAATTTTTATATTTTTCATTAAATATATCTTTCAAAATATGAATTTAATGATTTTATGAAATATAGAACACATTGATCAAGGACAGCATAGTCTGCAAAAATGTAATATGATGTTTTAAAAATTCTCAATGATTTTGGAGTAAATTAATAAATGGATATTCCATTAGTATAATATAATACATGTGTAACAATAATTGTTTAGATATCATACATTCATGGATATTTGCTACTAGTGAGTTGTAGAAGAATAAAGTAACTTATAATGTTGGGATGAGATCATTAACACTCCATTTAGAAGTTCCCTATTTGGTAGAACGTTAAGGCACATCATCTTAGTCTTTTGAGACAAACAAGGATTCTAGAAATTTGGGTGAGGTTTTATGGGTGACTGGGGTTATATGTTGGTATGTATAAATATTTTTATTATTTTGAAAATTCATTGGATGTGATTCACTATTTTATATTGGGGAAAATGACATTTTTGTAAATGCTATTTAAATTTAAAGGGTGTCGTAAAATTATTCCCAATTATCAATTATTAAAACATAAAAATATAAAACTATGGAGGATAATTGGTTTATACACTCTCGTATAGATATTTTTATACATGTATCTTGCATGTAATTTTTTCTTCACCCCTAGATTATTTACTTTTAGCACCTATGTTTTTATCCTGGTGGTTAAATTTTAACCAAATTAATTAATCATTATTATTTAAGAAAAAGATTCATACCCCATATATTATATATAATTATTAAAAATATAAAAAACACTTTATTCTATTGTATTTTTAATTTTTATAAATATATTAAAATATAATAATGAACTATGTATCGAAAACATGTTTTATGAAATATATCTATTCTTATGCTTAAATTTTTTTATATATATTTATAATTATTTCTTATTCCATTAAATTAATTAGTATATTATTTAATAAAGTAGGGTTAATTATTTTTAAAATCAATCCAATAACAAATTTCATCAACGGAATACTTAATTATAAAAAAAAGACTACATATAGTTTTTACGTGAATGAAAGACTTCTTATAATAAACAATAAAAAAAAGAGTTTTCAAAATTGATCATGATTTTTTAAAATATACAATCTTTTGATAAATAATATGCTTTATGTAATAAAAATTATTTATATCTTTCTATATTGTGATTAATTCCTAAAAATTTTGTAAACAACATTCTATTAGTAAAACAATATATTTTGATTGCTTACATAGAAGTCAATTATCTTGGAAAAAACCCAAAAATAAATCTTAATATAATTATGATATATTGAATTCCAAAAAAAATTCATTTTATAAAATTATAATTTTATTTTTTTAAGAAAATTAATTTTAATATAGGAACACATAATTCAATTACTACTATTTAATCCACATAATTTAATTGTTGAAATAAAACAGTCTAATATAAAAATTTAATTATATTAAATTATCATGGTTTTAATTTTTTCATGTTTTTGTGTGTAAATATTTATAATGTGGAAATATTCATTTAAAAATTGGGAAAATTAATTTTCCTCGTTAAGAAACATCACCCTAAAAATTTAATTTTGAACAGTAATGTGAAAAACTTGGTATTTTAGTTTCGTTTTATCTTCATGTTCCAAAATTTTCACTTTCTATATATGCTTTTTTCAATGTACATTGGTTAGGGGAGTTTATTTTTTTTTTCAAAAAACATTATCTCTGAAATCCATGATATTCACTGGATGCTCCACTTATACTATATCATTCCCTAGATCCACCACCTATTAAATTAGTATATTGGGTTAATCTAGTATGTACATTCTCATAATGGATATGTAGAATATATAATTTACTTTTGGAAAGGTTTTATGTTAGTGCTATTCAATATTCCATGGATCCATTACAATTTTGAATCTCAATGGGGACAACTTAACTTGGATTTAGCTACCCTTCTTACCAAACCCCATGACTATCTTCCATGGGCATATACAACAAAACACTTTATCACAACCTTCAAATTCCATTTATAGTTTACATGTATTTGTATTACTCGTTGATCTATTCTGCACTATTTTTATGTGTTTTTGATTGTCCTTATCCTTCTCATCAATTTCATTGACAATTTCTTTTCTGAATATATAATATTTATAAATCACATACAAACATTCACTAGTCAATATTTCTTCAAATGTTGGGAATCGTTTGGATCTATAAGAATTCTTGAGTGGAAAATATATTTATATGAGTACACAAACAAAGGAATACACTGGTACCAACATCACATAACATATATTTGGAAATATTTCAATACATTATAAATTTTTTTATTGTTCATTCATAATGGACATCATTATGGGGGATAATGGTTGGAGTTAATTTATACTCTATGTTTATAGAATTTTGAAGTCTCTTTTAGAACATTGAGGTGAAAGTTGAATCTCAATTAGATACAAGTGATAGTGGTTTTTTATTAAGAATCACCACATAATTTATTTATATCCATGGAATATGATTGAGATTGAAGTAATATCAATTTTTATAGAGTATAATAGTTCTTATAATATGGTCCACTACAACACATGGTGAATTATTTTTTTTATTTTATTAAAAGACCAATAAAATATCGATAGTGATGTTCTCCCATTTCGAATAGGTTTCTATAATCACTTCATCACTTATTGATACCATTAAATATCTTCCAAGGAGATAAATATAGGACCACTTTTTTACATCAACCTAATGATATGAAATAATATCATTATTTTGTTTTAGTCTATAATGTGTTTATGGATTTTATATTTCCATTCCTAAAATCAACCCAACAAACCCATTAATATTGAGTTAACTATATTTTCCAGAGGTCATAGATCCAATATTACACTTGAATTATATATTTCTATTTTTAAATATACTATCATGTGAAATGATAATCACCTATCCATGATCTATGGACTCTCACATTATGATGCATTAAGTGTAAATTCAATATTTAAATATTTCCCTTTTTAATTTATGTTTTTTTATGTGAAAATTATTAGTTATCAGACTTATTTTTTAATGGAAAATGTTTTAGGAAGTTATTTTCCTAGTGGGTAGAACGTTCAAGGCTTCTAAAATACATTTTAAGATCATGAAACATGCTCTATGATATTTTTAGATAATATATAATTTTTTCCTAATCATACAACATTCATGTTATATGATTTTTACTTTAACCATTAATTCATTTTTAATTCCCATACATTCTACAGTACCATTATTATCAATAGAATACATAAGATTATTTTTATAAAACATTATTTCCAAAATATATTAATTTTATTTCTTTTTACATTTTTCCCCAACATTGGATCCTAATTGTGAATGAAAATTATTTTATGATATTAAAATATAATTCTACACATTTATCATCTTGTAATTATTTTAAGATTCACATGTTATAGTTGTTTTTAAATTTATTTTAGTGGTTTCAAAATTTTATTATTTCAGATTATAACTATATTTTAACAAACAATTAACTTCATATTATGATTACTCAAATTTAACAATACACCCCCATTCATAGTCATAATTTTCTCTACTATGAGGTAATATTTTTAGTATTCATGAGTCTAAATAATCATTGAATATTCTATATCTTCTAAAATATTAGTTTAATTTATTGATCTAAACATATTCAATTGTTCATTATTTTGGACATCTTTTCTTAAATATGGTTAAAATATGTCTCTATAACCTTTATAAGTTCTTCATTTAAGATGTCAGTATCCTTATCAGCATCATATCTCTTCATTAAATTTTCAGTCTCTATTATAATTTTTGAATTTTCATATATAAATATTTATTTTTGTTTCTTCGGGAAATGATTATCCTTTTAAGACTTTCTGATATCTTCCCCAAGATTAAATAACATTAATATAAAATATTTTTAATTTCACATTAGTTTGATCCCCATTTCAATTTCTTCTTCTTAATTTTAACAATTTATTTAATCACAAGTAATTTTTGGTATCATTATATTATACAAAATTGGTTTTTCCAAAATCTTTATCATTATGAGATAAAACATCATCTTTATCTAGAATACCATTACATTACTTAGACAATTAGTTTCTATTTTTAAATTTAGAAAACATATAACAATATTTTTGTTATAAATTGATTTTTTGGGGTTCATCCAATAGAATATTCATTTTGTTTAATCTCCCACAAAACTATGTCATGACCCATCCCCCATGGATCATGCCTTGAAAACCCCAAGCCCGCCTTCCAAAGGCTAGGGGCTAGCGACTAGCACCGATCGAAAAAATCCCTCAACTAGGAAGGAGTTGTCATTATAACTAAAAACACACTCAACAGAGTGCACAGGTAGATACAAAACACTATGTAAAACTGTATAACATGAGTGATGAAAAGTAAAGGGGATGGAAATACAAGACCAACTAAAATTACAAGTACAAAAGAAATGGAATAAATAACTGAATGGTGAAAATCAAATCCTGGATCATCCACCATAGATCCTACCTAAAGGGTAGGTACAGATAGCCTCCTCAGCACACCACGTCAGTCAGTCTCCTCCGGGTACTAACTCGTCATGAGGTCCACCTTTGGGTACCATCTAATCCTCATACACACAACGTCGGTCAGTGATGTTCGTCATCTGTATCCAATTTAACGAGATGTGGGAATAACCCGTGTAGGGGTGAATGTAACGATACTCGGTACGGACCCCGAGACCCTCAAGGTATCACAAAATAAAACAAGGATAAACCACAATGTATGAAATCATTTTATAACCCCACTTAGGTATATGCCCATACATATACCTATATTATCAAGTAATCCATCTCAACCATGATGAAAACACAACATTACTAACTCAGCTCACATAGGTATACAACTTATGTAGATATATGGAAATGATTAGTTGTAGCCACTGAATCATCTATTCTGTCGACCCCACACAAGATCTAGGAATAGAAATCAGAACTGTCTAACACACACAAGATCCAGGAATAGTTGTCAGAGCAATCAAACCCACATATGATCCATGAACAGTCCTCAGTGCTGTCGAACCCACACAGTATACAAGAACAGTCCTTACTGAATATCCAGTCATAGGGTTCCGCACAATGCATGCTTGATTCTAGGAGGGTCTTCTCCTTAAGAAAAGTGTCCCAATGGTCTGCCATGTCATATGTGACATATCCAAGAAATATGTGACAAAGTCATAGAGGTGAGATAACCAAGCCATTTTCCAAAAAGTACACGGCGTGTTGGAATAAGGCACATGTAGTGTCTCCAAACCTCAGGTACTACCTATGTACAACTACCAATGTCGAAAGGATGGACTTGTAGAAAATTAAGTACACATCATGTTGGATGGTTACATGTCGCGTCTACAGACCTCGAGTACTGTCCATGTGCAACAACATGTGTCACTATGACTGATCATGTAGAACTGTAAGTACAAAGTGTCTGGTATGGTTACACATTGTGTCTACAAAACTGGGGTCGGCTCCGTGAATTATGTCCATGTGCCCCTACATGGCCTCAACCCGTGTTCACAACCCGTGTAACTGATACATGTGGTAGCCCATGTCAGTGGAATTTCCTAGCCGTGTGTTGGAGTACATGCCCATGTACTCCACCCTGTGTCCATGTATCCCCGAGATACACACTGAGTCTGGAAAAGCCGCTTCTACCATCCCGCATAGAGGGTACACATTGTGCCTCTTGGCTGTGTAATTATGCCCATGTCCGTGTATTTCACAGAATACACACCATGTCTCACAAAGTCGGTTCTTCCATTATATGCAGATAATACACGCATTGTGACAAGGGGCACACGTTGTGTGTTACTTTTCTATCATTCGAAACACAATCTGTATAATGCCCATACTACACGATGTTTTTTTCAGAAGTACATGCCTTGTATTCTAGAATTTTCCAAAAACAGTGCCTTCAGCCGGTGTAATTAATGTGAAGTCTATTGTTCATTCTAACAGTTTGTTCTTCATGAAACATCAGACACTAGGTCTCCCCATTATCCTGTTGTCATCTCCACTGTTTTCAGGCCTCTGATCGGCTCTGAAAAAAACATCATGATTGTACCACTCAAAGTACGGTCGAGGAACAGTTATTCCCTTTCTGTTCTGATCTGTTACCCACTATCATCATCGCACCTCCTCTAGGTCCTTGTGATATTGGGTCTCCAATTAGGAATCATTGTGTTGCTCAATGTTCTTACAATGATTAGTTGATCGTCACCCATGAAGAACACGATGAACACACAAAACATTCACAAGAATGATGGATTGATTGGGTCATTTTTGTTTGGCCTGGTCCTTCCGCTTTAGTTTGGTAGCAAGAGGATCATGAGAAACAATCATGGAAGGAATAATCAACATTTCTCAAATAAAAGAACACCCCTAACTTTGTTCGTTGATCACAGATGAAGTCGCAGAAAGGCGGATGACGATTCCTTATAGAAAACACATCCTACGTCGAGGAGGTTCCGTGGAAAGAAGATGAAGTCAGAATCTAGGTCAACTTTCTTTGTCGGTAGGAGCGTTCTTCATCGGTGGAACATGTTGTTCATTGGGATCCTTCTCCCATGTTCTCCCCTCTCCCAAGATACAAATTCCAACCAAACATAATAGATTATCTTTACCTTTTATTTAATCGTTGGCAGATAATTCAAAAATATTCAAATTAATTAATTGATGCTCAATTAATTAATTGAGTGGATTTGGCACCATAACTTGGGAGCTGAAGGGGTTTCTCCCCACTTAATGTGGTGTTCAAGAGGATTTAACCTTGAGTGGTCCCCACCATCATAAATATAAAGAGGAGGTTAGGTTCACGTGGGCCCCACCTCCATAACCTCTGATGGTAGGTTTAGGTGTGGAGGAACCCAACTCCAACATCCACATGGTTGTTGTATAAATAAAATAAAATAAGACATGCACTTATTTATTTTTATTCTTCCCGCATAAAACCCAAAAAATATATTTTATTCTTGACCAACTACCGTCGAGGTGAATGTTTTCTTAAGTAAATAACGACATGTGAGTTTAATGTTTCCCTCGGATTTCAATTCAAAGAACCAATTCAAAATTTATAAAATTCCTCCTATATATTTACTCAACGTACCCAAAAAAACATCAGAAATTGATTCTGGGCGGGCCTAAGAATCATGCGCCGTCAGTTTTTGCAGACTCATAAAATTTCTCTGTTATTAATAAGAAGAAAATTATCGAAATTCTATGTCTTTAAAATCTCCCCACCTCAAGGATTTATGTCCTCATATGCTACAACTCTAACTAAGAGAAAAAGTGGGGGTACTAAGCACGCATATGAGCCTCCCGCTACCATGTTCTCTCCTGGAGGTTCACATGCTACCGGAAAACGCGTACCAGTGGTATCGGCAGTCGATGTAGGACCCGGTCAAGTCGATCCTCAATCCCCACTAGAACTTCCATGAATGCCCCCCCATCATCGAAATTCATCTCTCCATTGTTGATGATGTGAGAAGGTTCATGAACATATCTCCTCAACTAGGATACATGGAAGACGTTGTGCACACGATGAAACATAGGTGGAAGAGACAAGCCATAAGCCACCTGTCCTACTCTAATGAGGACCTAGAAAGTTCTTATAAAACTCATATATAACTTCTCTCCTCAGCCAAATCTCTGTTAACCACATTAGGGTGAGACACATTGAATGACGTGATCGCCATCCTCGAACCCTAGAGGTCTCCCTCACCTGCCAGCATAAGACTTTTGTCTACTTTTCGTAGTCTTCATCCGCTCCTGGTTGGTCTGTAATTTCTCTGTGGTAGCTAATACCATCTCTGGTCCCACTAGTGATGACTCCCCTGGTTCAGTCTAACACAAGGGTGATCTACAAGGTCGCCCGTATAACACCTCAAAAGGTGTCATCACTATGGTGTAGTGATAGTTGTTGTTGTATGAAAACTCCAACAAATTTATGTGATCCTCCAATCTATGACCAATGTCATGGACACAAGCATGCAGCATGTCCTTAAGGGTCTGAATTGTTCGCTTAGTCTGGAAATCCGTTTGAGGATGGAAGGTGGTGCTTAAATGAATCTGCATCCCTAAAGCCTCATGTAACCCCTTCCATGTAGCCTCACAATCTCTTGCACGTAGAGGCATCCCAAGATCTCTACTGAACCCTGATCCCTGATCAGTTGGAAGTGGGCTGACTGGATGATTCAGTCGATGATCACCTAAATCGAGTCATGACCCCTAGATATAGGTGGATGTCCTTTCACAAAGTCCATGGATATCTCATCCCACTTCAACTCTAGGACCTATAAAAGCTGATCCAAGCCTGCTGGTATCTGATTCTCCGCCTTCACTTGCTAACAAGTGAGACATCGAGAGATAAACTCTGCTACTTCCTTCTTCATTCCCAGCCACCAGGGCTATAATCTGTGGTCCTGGTACATCTTCACCACTCCCGGATGTTCCGCTAAAGGGGAAGTGTGGAACACCTTCAACAATTTCTCTTGAAGTGACACTGACACCATAGTACATCTTATAAAGAAGATGACGTGCTCCCCACCATCATGAAATCCATCAGGTGTCTGCCCTTTGGATATCTGAGCACAATGCGTCTTACAGTCAGCGTCCCCATGCTATGCCTCCATGACTAATTGACGAAGTGGGGGAGTGAGTGTATGATACTGAAGGAAGGCTGCTCTATCGCAATCCATAATAGATATCTCTAAAGAAGCCAGCTGCTTTGTCGCCTCACCTAGCAGCTGTATACCAGATCTTCTACAAAGTTCATATGTAACTCTAGAGAAGTCTAGAATGAACCTTCAATAATATCCAGCCAAAACCAAGAAACTCTGAAACTCGGTGTAACACCCGAGACTTTTATGTTATATAAATCATCAAAGAAATATTTTTCTACACACAACACTTGCTTGGATTTCTTTACATGAAATCACAACCTTCCTCGATAGCTTGTGTCATACACAATACCGAGTTTCACTAAACAATGATATGCTATTAAAATATTATTAAAACTAGCCGTTATGAATAGTAATAACCACTCTTTGAAATTTTATAAATTTTATTTTTCAAAATGGACTTAATTTTTGGATTCAGAATATCGAAATTATCCTAGAGTGAAATTTTGGTATTTTTCTGAAAACTTTCAATTTTTTATGATTAGTGAAACTACTAAGTGGTAGTTAAAAAAACTGAATTTTTCATAAAACATAAATTTACTGCTTCTGTGAGTGTAATTTCGAAAATCTGAGAGACATGGTTGATGTCGGAAAGTAAAATGTGGTTCAATGAGATGAAAATAATTTTTTGGGGAATAGTAACTTTTTACTTTTTTACCATGGTTAAAAGTAAATAGGGTCATTAAGGGTAAAAATGATATTATTATTACCCTAACACATGTCATAATTCTATTGGAAAAATGTAATTCGACCAAAAACAACCTTAGGAATAAAATATGACCATTTAGGCCCACATGGATTAGATTAGGACATTTATTATTAATTTATTTAAAGAAGGGTTAAAATAGTTAAAATCAAAGTTTAATAAGTAAATCATTTTTAATATGGGGTTATACATAAGATAAATTATAATATAAATATTCATTAGAAATCTAAAAAGATTTCCTACATAATGGTATTTTATTTTTAATTTTTAGACATTAAATAATTTAATTTATTTATGACACAACAATGAAGAAGTAATTATCTTAATAATGAAATATTGACATAATTGATGTTATAAATACCCAAATAAATATAATTTGAGACTTTTTATGAACTAAAATAATTTTATAGGTTAATATTACATGTTAGGATTGATTTAATTAACATTGGTCGAAGTTATCATTCTGTTATGAGTTTAATAAAAATCAACTATTGAATAGTGTCAAGACTGACATAAAATAGTTTTTAAAACAATTATTAAATTATTAATTATTATTTTATTACTAAAAATCTATGGTTCGGCCAAATGACTTAGATAAGGTTATATATATTAATAAAACACAACTTAGGGTTCTCTTGGATGTATATGGTAAGATTATTAACTATATAATATAAAAATACAAAGTGACATGGTAAATGTCAATCTAATTAACTAAGAGTTAAAACTTAAAGATAAGGTTAATATAATGACCTAAAGTTGTTTTAATTCTATTAGATGAGTGGATTTCGACCCATACCCACCTTATCTTAGAATTAACACAATTTCGAGCTATTTAAAACCGAACTTGACTTCATAATAAAATAATATTTTTAGTTATTCCAAAGGTGCCCCTCTCCTCCCTTATAAAAGGGCACCTCCTCCCCCTCTTCCTCACATCACATTGAGCCTTCAAGCTCGATCAACCCCTGCCAATTTCTCCTCTCAGCTTCCCTAGAAACATACTAGAGGTTCTTGTATTCTTCAAAGACCTATTTTAGATCCCTAAAAGGAGGTCCCAAAGAAGCACTTCAAATAAGAGGATGTTCGGACACGTACAAAGCATATCGGACCTAAGGTAAGGGAAATATCACAATCTAATTTTCATCCGCGATTTTTTATACTTTAGTATTTACTGGGGTGTATTTTATCATCCACATCCATGTTTCCTCAATATGTAATATTATTTCCATTCACCTACAATTGTTTAAATCCTATTTTACCCTTCAGTGAGTTTTTAGTAAAAGATATGAAAGGAATCTTTTGTCATTTTTCATACGAGGTACTTTTTTGACTTTTCCAACAAAAGTACGAGAAGAATGTTTTCTTAACTTATACGGCATGAATGGATTTTTAAAACATTATTTCCAAGGATCTTCCTTTACAAGTTATCAAGTTTATTTTTAATCAACTTCTTTTAGTTTAAAATTGTATGACATGTTCAAAAAGGAAAAATGTTATTGAAGTAAAAAAGGATATTTTCCTCAAGAATGGGGTTCAAGTGTTTTATCAAAATTATTTTCCATATAAGATAATAAAGGTTTCTGTTTCTATCCCTATTATTACATTGGTTTGATTATGTTGTGATGGAATTATATTTATGAATTCCTTTATCTTATATGAATTGTTTTATGATGTCACGATGTTTAAGATTCCCATTTTTATTACATGGGTTATGCAATGATGTATGATTTATGATTTTGTGGCACACATAAGAATGATATCATTATGAGATGGGTGGGACCTATATCTCCCTCCAATGAATTGGGTAAATATTTTATATCTCATGAGATAGACATGGTTGGAACAGTAGGTTATACCGGTTCAGTGAAACATGACTGAAACGAGGGTGACTCGGTTCAGAAAAGGACTTTGTCTACTAAGATAGTCTTGGCAATGAGTCAAGATTAATACGAAATGATTCTCTATGATTATGTGTGTATGCCACAAAGTTTCATGTTTTATGTTATGTTTATTGGGATTACATTTCACTTCTATGATTTATCCCATGTTATGTTATTATGATCTCTTTAGCAGGTTAAGATTTCCAAAAGTTATGTTCATATGTATATGATGTGATTGATATTTCTTTTGTTTATCCTTACTGAGAATTTGAGTTCACTATTTTATGTTTTCTTTTCCCTATGATATAAAGAAAGGTTTTAGGTTAAAAAAAGAAGATCTTTATGGGAGATGTTGAAGATCTTTCACCATGATTAGAAGATTATATTCCGAGTTTCCAAAGACACTAAACTATTACTATCCTTGTGTGTGTGATTTTGTTATGTACTAAGTATTCCGCAAAAGGATTATAATGTCCATGTACGTCAGGATTTGGGTCTCTACAGTTGGTATCAGAGGAAAGGTTTATTCAACCTTTGGAAACATGGATGTGAGAACTTTAGAAAGATCCCTAGAGATATTTCTATGGTATGTCTAGGGATGTCCCTAAGCTTAAGTATAAGTATAGGTTATAGTACTAAATTACGGTAACCCAAGATTTTAGATATTGAAGTTACTCCCCCTTTATTATATTTTTTTCCCTAGCGTGATTTTTTCCTCTCACACTATTCATTTTGGGTTTTAGACGATGGGTGGAACCCGAAGGAACCGTGTTGATCAATGTAATGGACAATGCAATGATTGTCCTCCTGAACAAACAAATGTTATGGGAGATGGAGTGAAAAATTTTATTTCTATACTTACACGAGCTATGAATCATTCTGTACTTCCAAATGAGAAGAGAAGGGAACAATATTCTATTGAACCCTTCATGAGGAAAAGTCCACCTTCTTTCAGTGGGCCTTCTGATCCACTTGTTGCTGAACAATGGATCAGTACCACTGAAAAGATATTTTCAGTTCTTCAATGTTCTGAACATGATAAAGTCATCTTAGCAGTATATCATTTGGAAGGTGAAGCTCATCAATGGTGGAATCTTATCAAGAATACGAGGCCAAGAGATGAAATTGAGTCCATGGAATGGGATGGGTTCAAAAACTTATTTTTCAATAAGTACTTCCCTCGTATTCATCGAACAAAGTTGGAGAAGGAGTTTCTTGAACTAAAGCAAAAGGACAATGAATATGTTATTATATACAAAGAGAATTTTACAAGGCTTGCATGGTATGCATCTGGATTTATCATCCAACCTGAAAGTAAAGTTGATCGATTCTTCAGTGGCTTAAAACAAAATCTTCGACAGGCATTAGCTATAAGAGACGTCAGTAGCTATGAAGAAATTGTGTGTTGTTCTATCAAGGTAGAAATGGAAGTTGGTGTTACCAATCCATCTCATAGTTTTGACAGGAAACGAAAGATGGATTTCAAGGAGAAATCTCATAATAATAGTGAAAAGAAGATGAATGTTTCCTTATGCTCAAAGTGTGGAATGAAGCATGGTGGAGATTGTCTTAGAGGGAAAAGTAAATGTTTCAAATTTGGAAAGGAATGTCATCGGGCTTTTGAATGCCGCAATGATGGGAAGAAGATGTCTAATGATGCAAACAAAGGAAGGGATACACAGAATGAACCTACTACACTTCAATGCTTCAAGTGCAATGAAATGGGTCATTATGCTAATAAATGACCTAATCCAATGGTTAGTGATGATCGACATGAGCAACCACTTAAGGAAAAGGACCAAGGGAAGTCACATGCGATCACCATTAGAGATGTTGAATATGACAACGATGTGGTGGAATGATTAAGTGTTTATGTAATGGGATTCCAGAATAATGATGTATATAGTATCGTGGAATATTGGAATATTTATGTTTTGGTCTATTGTGGTTTTAAATAATTTTATGGCATCAGTTACCATGAAAAGTGATTGAAATATTTTCGGAAAGCAGATGATATGCACATAAAGAAGGGATAAAGAAAATATAATATGTTTGATAGTATTCATGAGCTCGTGATTGGTATAAGGACTAAGTGATATCATGGTTTGAGTATATAGAATTTTGAGGATTTTGGTATATGGAAAGTGTTAACTTTTAACTGCATTAATGTTTTCACTAAGGTTCAATGTGTATTCATTTTTCAAGAGAATACATGATTAAAGCCTTTGAATGTTTGGAATGTGACCAACAAGACATATCTCATGATATACGGGGATCAACGATGGTATTAACATGCTTGTTATATGAACTCTTTGGTAATCGTTTTCACTATAATATGAGATTGAACAATAGTATTATGGATAAGCCTAAAGACTAGAATGGATTATGTTAGACATAAGTTAGTATTGTTTAAGGATAGAAGTTTTTCGATATTATTGATGGGATGTTATAGTAATATAGTTTTAGAAAAGGGAAAACCTGCAGGATGGGCGACAGCCCATTGTGTCGGACAAGGCCATGGGAATCGAACCCACAACAGAAGTGAGACTGGCCTTTATCGCCTACCACTGGCCTATAGGATGTGCCTGTTTAGTAGAAACTAGTTTTATTAATCAGTATGATATATGAAGTATAATTCCATTTTAGGAACCATATATCATAGATGGACTTATGTATTTTTTGATTACTTTTCTAACCTTTTTTTTGAGACAGATGGAATGAACCATCATTCTATCACATGATCTGCTAACACATCACGAATGACAAATTCAACTTTATTTCTTTAAGAGATGAAGCGGAAATTGTCCAAAGAACGACCAACGGTGAGACTATACCGAAATCAAGAAAGTATTTCTTCTAATTCCAAATTCATCAAATTTAGGGAAATGATCTTCAAAACCAAAAATGTTGTCCTAATGCTCATATATCTGATGATTCAGATCGTACCTTAGATCATCACAAATTTATGGCTTTGTGATTGCTGGATTTTCCATAGCCATGTTCTCTACCACTCTCCATCAGAACATGATGGTTAGATTTCTCTTCCATATCCATATTTTCACCAATGTGGAAACCCAGTGATTAGTTTATTTGGGTAATCATTACATTTCATACTTTAGTTTTTAAAGCCAAGTTTTTTTATTCCTTTTTACGATGTGGGTTTCTATTAAATAAACTTTCGAGTAGTAAACCATTTATAACCCTGATTAATTTCGAGGGCGAAATTCATTTTAAGGGGGGTAGAATGTAACACCCAAGACTTTTATGTTATATAAATCATCAAAGGAATCTTTTTCTACACACAACACTTGTTTGGATTTCTTTACACGAAATCTCAACCTTCCTCGATAGCTTGCGTCGTACGCAATACCGAGTTTCGCTAAACAATGATATGCTAATAAAATATTATTAAAACTAGCCATTATGAATAGTAATAGCCACTCTTTGGAATTTTATAAATTTTATTTTTCAAAATGGACTTCATTTTTGGATTTGGAATATCGAAATTACCCTAGGGTGAAATTTTGGTTTTTTTCTGAAATTTTCAATTTTTGATGAATAGTGAAACCACAAAGTGGTAGTTAAAAAAACTGAATTTTTCATAAAACTTAATTTTACCACTTAATTGAGTGGAATTTCGAAAATCTGAGAGACACGGTTGATGTCAGTATGTAAAATGTGGTCCAATGAGATGAAAATAATTTTTTGGTGAATAGTAACTTTTTACTTTTTTTACCACGGTTAAAGGTAAATTGGGTAATTAAGGGTATAAATGATATTATTATTATCCTAACACATGTCCTAATTCTATTGGACAAGTGTAATTAGACCAAAAACAACCTTAGGAATAAAATATGACCACTTAGTCCCACTTGGATTAGATTAGGACATTTATTATTAATTTATTTTAAGAAGGGTTAAAATAGTTAAAATCAATGTTTAATAAGTAAATAATTTTTAATATGGGGTTATACATAAGATAAATTAGACTATAAATATTCATTAGAAAGATAAAAATCGTTCCTACATAATGGTAATTTATTTTTAATTTTTAGAAATTAAATAAGTTAATTTATTTATGACACAACGATGATGCAGTAATTATCTTATTAATGAAATATTGACATAATTGATGTTATAAATACCCAAATAAATATAATTTGAGACTTTTTATGAACTAAAATAATTTTCTAGGTTAATATGACATGTTAGGATTGATTTAATTAACTTTGGTCTAAGTTATCATTCTGTTTTGAGTTTCAAAAAAATCAACTATTGAATAGTGTCAAAATTGACATAGAATAATTTTTAAACAAATATTATATTATTAATTGTTATTTTAATACTAAAAATCTAAGGTTCAGCCAAATGACTTAGATAATGATATATATATTAATAAAACACAACTTAGGGGTCGTTTGGATGTATATGGTATGTTTATTAACAATATAATATAAAAATACAAAGTGACATGGTAAATGTCAATCTAATTAACTACGAGTTAAAACTAAAAGATAAGGTTAATATAATGACCTAAACTTGTCTAAATTATATTAGATGAGAGTATTTCGACCCATCCCCACCTTAGCTTCAAAATAACTTAATTTGGAGCTATTTAAAACCGAACATGACTTTATAATAAAATAATATTTTTAGTTATTCCAAAGGTGCCCCTCTCCTCCCTTATAAAAGGGCACCTCCTCTCCCTCTTCCTCACACCACTTTGAGCCTTCATGCTCGGCCAACCCCTGCCAATTTATCCTCTACACTTCCCTAGAAACATACTAGATGTTCTTCTCTTTTTCAAAGACCTATTTTGGTGCCCTAAAAAGAGGTCCCAAAGAAGCACTTCAAAGAAGAAAAGGTTCGGACAAGTACAAAGCATATCGGACCTAAGGTAAGGGAAATATCACAATATCATTTTTATACGAGATTGTTTATACTTTAGTATTTAATGGGGTGTATTTTATCATCCACATACATGTTTCCTCAATATGTAATATTATTTCCATTCACTTACAATTGTTTAAATCCTATTTTACCCTTCGGTGAGTTTTTAGTAAAAGATATGAAAGGAATCTTTTGTCGTTTTTCGTAGGAGGTAAATTTTTGACTTTTCCGACACGAGTACGAGAAGAATGTTATTTTAACATATACAGAATGAATGGATTTTTAAAACATTATTTCCATGAATCTTCCTTTACTAGTTTTCAAGTTTATTTTTAATCAACTTCTTCTAGTTTAAAATTGTATGACATGTAAAGGAAGGAAAAATGTTATTGAAGTAGAAAGGATATTTTCCTCAAGAATGGAGTTCAAGTGTTTTATCAAAATTATTTTCCATATATGATAATAAAGGGTTCTATTTATATTCCTATTATTACAATGATTTGATTATGTTGTGATGGAATTATATTTATGAATTCCTTTATCTTATATGAATTGTTTTATGATGTCACGATGTTTAAGATTCCCATTTTTATTACATGGGTTATGAAATGATGTATGATTTATGATTTTGTGGCACACATAAGAATGATATCATTATGAGATGGATGGGACCTATATATCCCTCCAATTCATTGGGTAAATATTTTATATCTCATGATATAGACATGGCTGGAACGGTAGGTTAAACCGGTTCAGTGAAACAGGACTGAAACGTGGGTGACTCGGTTCAGAAAGGGACTTTGTCCACTAAGATAGTCTTTCCAATGAGTCTTGACTAATAAGAAATGATTCTCTGTGATTATGTGTGTATGCCACAAAGTTACATGTTTTAAGATATGATTATTTGGATTGCATTTCACTTCTATGATTTATCCCATGTTCTGTTATTATGATCTCTTTTGCAGGTTATGATTTCCAAAAGTTATGTTCTTATGTATATGATGTGATTGATATTTCTTTTGTTTACCCATACTGAGAATTTTATCTCACCATTTTATGTTTTCTTTTCCCCAGGATATAAAGAAAGGTTTTAAGTAAAAAAAATAAGATCATTATGGGAGATGTTGAAGATCTTTCACCACGATTAGAAGATTATATTCCAGGTTTCCAAAGACACTAAACTATTACGATACTTGTGTGTGTGATTTTTTATGTACTAAGTATTCCGCAAAAGTATTGTAATGTCCACGTATGTCATGCTTCGGGTATCTACACTTGGTCACACTCCAGGGTGTCTCCCAAGAAATTATCTCCTCAAACATCGCTGGATCTACAGCATTTCCAGCCTCCGAGATGACATGTCCCAATAACTGGACCTCTCAGATCATGAACTGGCACTTAGAGAGCTTTCAATAAATTATGTGATCTTGGAGTGTGTCTAGTACTAATGGAAATGGTAGTCATGCACCTCCTCAGTATTCATGTAAATCAGAATGTCTTCGATTAAGACTATAATAAATCGATCACGGTATGGCTGGAAAATCCTGTTCATGAGTCCCATGAACACTGTTGGATAGTTGGTTACACCGAACGACATAACCAAGAACTCATAGTGGCTGTACCGACATCTGAAGTCCATCTTCTGCACATCCTCATCTCAAACACTGAGCTGGTCATAGCCTGATTGGAGGTCTATCATTGAGAACCACCCTTCTCCTTTCAGCTAATGAAAGAGGTTATCAATCCTCAAGAGTGGGTAATTATTTATCACAGTCACCTGTTTAAGCCGATGGTAGTTGACACAAACCCTCAAGATACCATCCGCCTTCTTGGAGAATAGAATCAGGGCAGCCTGGGGAGAAACACTGGGCTGGATGAATCCATTCCCCTACAAGTCCTCTAGTTTTACATGTAGCTCGTGAAGCTCTGTGGGAGCCATTCGATACGGTGGTGTATATATTGTTGTCATCCTGGGGTATTGGTCAATGTAGAATTACACCTATCTGTGAGGAGGCTATCCTGGAACATCTTTAGGGAAAACATCTACATACAGGTCCACCACATCAGGATTAGTATGACTATCCACATCAACTACTCCGAGGGTAAGGAAGGCCACCTGATGAGTGATAGGTTGTACCCTCTTCCGACTAAGTCTGTCATGTGGTGTAAAGGCTCACTTCTCACAAGTGAAGGTGAACCAGGTCCCCTCAGTGTGGGAACATAATACATTCCACCTAATACAGTTGATCTGAGCATAGACTGTTGATAATCATTCCATACCCAATATGACATCGTAAGGCCTCGATGTAGTTATGAGAAGATCCCAGCTGAAACTCATGCCTCCTAGAGTAATCTCACACTGCCGGCACCAGTGCATAATTGTCGAGTATACTCTTGCAAGAGTATAAAGCCAAAAGGATTGAGCCGACAGCTCTGTTACAATCTCTAAGCCCCGAATAAGGTCGATGGGAATGAACGAGTGACTAGCACATGTGTCAATAAAAATGTAGCCAAGGTGGCATAGACATAGATCGTACATTGAATCATCTCTGAAGCACTGTGATCGTAATCATTAGTTGCGTAAAGATGAGATCTCCCCTATCTGAATTCTTCATGCAGTCGGGGTGGACCACTTGTTGGTGGTGGTGGTAACACCTAAAAATGTTTTCCACCACCAGATGCATGACTAGCTCCTATTCCACGTCCTCCTGCGCCCTGTGGATTTCCTTAATCAAATATCTTCCTATGCCTAAGAGGTCCCTCAAGTGTCTATTGATCATCCGAAAAACAGGTTGGATAGTCACGAGCTATGTAACCCTGCCTTCTGCTTGTGAAACACTACATGTTCCTCAGATTACTGGCTCTGTCTCGTGGGCCTCTCACAACTGAACTCGGGTCATGTGGTTATCCACAGAATGGTCTGGTCCATGTGGACCTCTATGAAATCTGTCTTTTTTCCTGCTTTAGAAGACTCTGCTACGTGATGGCTAGTTTCAGGCCTTGCTGCTGGTGACTACTCATCAAAAAAGCTCTCCACTAAGAGGGCTCTCTCTAACACCCCTACCTACGTCAGGATGCTGAGGTTGATCATCGAAGACCTGATCTCTCGCTTGAGCCCCTGCTCTATGGTCCAGGACTTGAAGAATGGGTCTCGCACCATATCTATGGAGTAGTGTGAGAGTTAGGTGAACCTTGCTGAGTAATGTTCCAACAACATGCAACCCTTCTGTAGATGCAATAGCTCCTATATCTCCACTACACGTAGGGTGGATAGGACAAACTCTGCCCGAAACAGGCTCTCAATGTCTTCCTAGAAAAGTGTAAAATCATCATACACCTGGTGAATCAGGCTCCACTATCTATCTGCTACTACTTGAAGATGACTCGTGATAAGGATCACCATAAGTTATGCTGGTGTTCCTATAGTTCTGAAGACTCCCCACAGCTTACAACCAATCCTCAGCTGCATGCGGGTATGTATCGCCCCTGTAGCTGGGTAGCCTCTGGTGCTGGAACTCGTGAAATGCGATCAATTGGTGTGAACTCTCTGATGCTAGGGATGGGGCATCGATGGCCCAATGGGTAGTGGTACCACTGGTGCCTCCACTAAAATAGGGACATGCACTGAATCCTCATCGCTTAGTGGGCTGACATCTCATACCAAGCCTAGAACCCTGACTGGCTATCTACGTGGGGCCATCCTGAAAAGAAACATGTGCACCACTGTCAATAAGTTATACCTAGTGAGATGACTCAAAAACAGATCACCAAGAATATTCTTCAAGACACACATGCAATCAGTGTTTTCCTAAACAAAATCAGAAATCAGAAGTTAGGGTCTTGGTATTTGGATACGTCGGCCGCCGCACCAACACTGGACTACCTGAACCGAAAAACACATTTAGTACCCCTAGAACTATTTCATCACAAAAAAGATCATAGTCCTATGTTATGAGGTAGAACCAACTCCTCTGATACCAATTTTTCACAACCAGTCCCCTGAGGCATGTTCCATGATTAACCAATCACGCCTTCCATATGCCAGGGGCTGGCGACTAGCACCAAAGGCATAAATCCCTAAACCGGGAAGGCATTGCCTTTATAACTGAAAACACACTCAACTGAGTACACAACTAGATAAAAAACACTAGGTAAAACTATATAACAAGAGAGTTCTAAAAAGTAAAGGGTCCGGAAATACAATCCCAACTGAAAGTACAAGTACAACTGAAAAGAAAAGAACAAGAGAAATGTGATAAGCAGCTACTGGATCGTCCACCACTGTTCCTACCTAAAGGGTAAGTACATATAGAATCCTCATCACTCCACATCTATCAGTATCCTCTGGGTACCGAATCTTCATGAGGTCCACATCCGGGTACCGTCCAATCCTCAAACACTCAGCCTCGGTCAGAGCTGTTCATCGTTTTCATCCAACACAACAAGGTGCAGGCATAGACCATGCATGAGTGAGTATAATGATACTCAATAGGTACCCCATGACCCTCATGGTCTCACAAAATCCAAAAGGATAAACCAAAAGGTATGAAATCAATAGATAACCCCAGTTAAGTATATTCTCATACATATACCTATGTTATCATGTAATACATCTCAATCATGAGGAAAACACAATGTTACTGACTCATCTCACATAAGTATACAATATATGTAGAGTGATAGAGATGGTCAGATGCACCCACTGAATCATCTATTCTGTCGAACCCACACAAGATCTAGGAATTGAAATCAGAACTATCGAACCCACATAGGATCCACGAATAGTAAACCGTGATTCCGAACACACACAGGATCCATGAAGAGTCGTCAGTGTTGTCAAACCTACACAAGATCCAGGAATAGTAGTCAGAGCTGTTGTACCCACATAGGATCAAGTAACAGTCCTCAGTACTGTCAAATCCACATAGGATCCAGGAACAGTCCACAGTGCATAGCCAACTATAGGGTTCCGCATAAAGAATGCGTGATTCCGGGAGGGTATGATCCTCATGCCAAGTATCACAAAGGTCTGCCACATCATAGGGGTAAAATCCAAGAAATGTGTGTCAAAGACATAGGGACGAGATAACCAAGCCATTTTTAAAAAATTACATGGTATGTTGGAAAAAGGCACACATTGTTTCCTCAGACGTCAGGTACTGCCCATGTACAACAGCCCGTGTCAAAAGGCTGGTCATGTAGAAAAGAAAGTACATGACTTGTGGTATGGTTACATGGAGTGTCTATAGACCTCGGGTACTTCCCGTGTACAATGGCACGTGTCTCTAAGACTGATCGTGTAGAAATGTAAGTACATGGTGTGTGGATTGGTTAAACGTCGTGCCTATGAAACTGGGGTCGGCTCCATGTACAGTGGCCATGTGCCCGTACACGGCCTCAACTCGTGTTATCCAACCCGTGTAACTGATACATGGGGTAGCCCATGTCATTGGCCTTGCCTGGCTGTGTGGCGGAGTACATGCTCGTGTATTCCACAATGTGTCCATGTATCCCCAATATACACGCCGAGTCTCACAAAGCCACTTCTTACATCCTACATAGTGGGTACACGTTGTTCCTCTTGGTCGTGTAATTCTTCTTGTGTCTGTGTATTTCTTAGAATACATGCCATGTCTCGCGAATCTGCGTCTTCCATTCTTCGTAGTGAATACAAACTATGTGACCGAGATCACCCACCTAGTTTTACTTATATAATGTTCAAAACTCACAATGTAGAAGGCCCATACTATACGGCGTGTTCGTCTGAAGTATACACCGTGTATTCAAGAATTTTCCATAAATGGTGCCTCCAGCCTGTACACCTCCCGTGAAGTCCGTTCTACATTTTGACTATCCATTCATCATGAAAATTTAAACACTAGATCTCCCTGATGTCCCATAGTCATCTCTGGTGTCTTCGGGCCTCTGACCGGCTCCGAAAAAACCACTTGATTCTCCCGCTCAAAAAACAGTCGAGGAACGGTCCTTCCCATTCTAGTCCGATTTGTTGCCCTCTATCGTCACCACACATCCTCTAGGTTGTTTTGATGTTGGATAATAAATTTGGGATCATTGCATTACTCAATGGTCTTTCAACGATTCGTTGTTCTTCACCCATGAAGAACGTGAAATACACACCAAACATTCCCAATAACGGCATAGGGAACCGGTCGTGTTCATTTCTCTCAATCCTTCTGCGTTAGATTGGTAGCAAGATGGTCAAACGAAACAATCATGGACGGAAGAATCAACTTTGTTCAAATAAAAACACATCCCTACATTTGTTTATTGATCGTTGATGGCGTCGCGGAAAGTTGGACGTCGATTCATTATAGAGAACGCATCCTATGTCGAGGAGGTTTTGAGGAAGGAAGTAGAAGTCAAAAGTGACATCGACATTCTCCGTCGGTTTGAGCGTTATTTGTCGGTGGAACACGTTCTTCACTTGGAGCCTTCTCCCAAGTTCTCCTTTCTCCCTAGAGGAAAATTCAAACCAAACATTATATATTATCCCTACCAATTATTTAATCATTGGCACATAATTCAAATTGATTCAAATTAATTAATTAATGATCAATTAATTTATTGAGTGGATGTGGCACCATAAAGTGGGGAGCTCAAGGGGTTTCTCCACACATAATGAGCAGTTCAAGAGGTTTTAACCTCAAGTGGTCCCCGCCAAAATAAATTTTAAGAGGAGGTTAGGTTCGGGTGGGACCCACCATGATAACCTCTCAAGGGAGGTTAAGGTGTGGTGGAACCCACCTCTAACTTCCACATGGTGGTTACAATAAATAAAATAAAATAATACACGCACTTATTTTATTTAATCATTCCCACATAAAACCCAAAAAACATCTTTCATTCTCGACTATCTACATTCGAGGTGATTGTTTTATTAAGAGAATACTGGCATTGTGAGTTCAACGTTGCCCTCAGATTTCAATCCCAAGCACCGGTTCAAAAGTTATAAAATCCCGCTCGTACGTTTACTTAACCTACCAAAACAAAACATCAGAAATTGATTTCGAGCACACCGGACCTCGGAATCATGCGATGTCAGTTTTCGAAATCTCGTAAAATTCCCATGTATTTAGGAATAAAAATACCACTGAAATTTCAGATCTTCAAAAACTACCTTCTTCATATTTTGATTTTATTTACTTCGTTGGAAATATTCAATTCCTCCACTCCTAAATCAATGTATTGGAATATTTTCAATATACACTCCTCTCCCACTTATAAGTATTTTAGAGATAAGGGACAGAGATTAGTCAAATTTCACCACTATATCATAATCATAAATTTAATAGTTGAATGCATCTTTGACACAAACTATATTTTTCAACTCCTCGGGTTTTTTTCTTTAAAGTAAATCTCATTTTCGTCCCTTCCATAATTCTTGAATAATTTTATTTCCTCATATCATAACATTTCAAAAAACAATATATATTATAAAATTGGATTTTAATATTATATTTATGTTAAAATTGATTTAAATTTTCATTAATAATGTCATGTGTGATATGAAAGATCTTTGGTAAAATTTGGTTCTCAACACCAAACCTAAAAAAGTAATTTGTTATTACAAAATCCTTTATATAGATTGTTATTAATGATGAATACATACCATATTAGTTCCAAAACTACTAAAATTATTGTGTATATATAATTTCATTATATTAAATATCATATAAATATATTATTTGTGTTCTATGATATAATGAGATCTTGAAGGTAGTATTAAATTAATAATAATAAAATTACTTATTTTGTACATACATTATTCTAACTAGCAAGTGATTATATCATAATATAAGGTAGCGTTGAAAATCTTTGAGACTTATTATAAGGATGTTTGAAAATGGTAAATTCAATTGATATAGTTATTAATGTTATGTCTATATAAGTTGTTCAGGATTTAATAAATCCTGAAATGATTAGAAAACAAAGGGTTACTCATGCTTTATAAGGTATTTGTATACAAATAGATTATAATACATGATGTATTCTCATGGGAGGTTTTATTTTCTTTAAATAAACCTTATATCATTAGATACATTCATTAGTTGATAGAATATACTCTTGGTCTATGAGTCCCATTGACATATATAGAGATATGGTCCTAGATGTACAGAAACATATCATATTCTGAATCTTTTCTAATTTTAGAGAATTAAGGTTATGGGAATGATAGGAACCATGATGGTGGATAGGAAAATTTCATGTTTACATGATCACAAAGGTAATAAATATATTCAATATTATTCTAGAATATAATAATAACCATTGAATTTATATACATATTTTTTTCAAAAATTAATTCAGTTAAGATAATGATATTTTTTTATCAATAAATATTGAATATTAAATAATAAAATTTGATAAGATTTATGGGAGAGATGAGTTAGTTTTATGACATATGTTTTATCACATAACATATTCTAGGTGTTACAAGCACGAGATAAAATATCAATGAAATTTATTAGAATTTTTTTTGGTTTATCTTCATTTTGTATGTTTCAGGATGTAAATTTTAAAAGGAAATAAATGATATATATTTTAGTTATTTTATAATTATTTATAAAATATTTATGCATGAAATTCGAGTGATAACGATTTTCTCAAATTGCATCTACTCTCCCTTTCTCTCACATTTATTAGATATATAATTTAATGGGATGGTCAAAGGTCATTCAATCCATGTTTAATGATCATTAGATTGATTTCCATTGATATTGAGGTCATTTATATTCCATTATTTCACCATGATAACACTAATATTTCATAGTCAAATGATCAATTAAGCATTTATAAGGTGGTTGGATGGTCTAGTGGGTTATATATTTAGTTCCATTAAGAGATGATCATAAAAGAACTTGTGAACCATGTTTCTAATTGAGATCAATGTTGTCACCATTTAGATTTATTTTTTATTTTATTATTCATGATTAAATAATATTCACATGATCCATGGATGAATACGAGAAATTGTATAATAGTTTTAATGTTTTGAAATAATTGTAGACCTAAAAATTTTGAACAACAAATTTTCACTCATCAGCAAGACACATGTTCATTAAATTGTAATCAGAGTGACTTTTGATTTAATTAAGTCAAATAAAATATTAAATTTTCATTCATTCAATAAAATGGTGTTTCCAATGATCTGCTACAAGAAACAAATCATCAATCTGAGATCATAAGACCAAGATAAGGTCGTCCAATGATTTGGATTACAATTGGTTGTGTGTAAAACCAACTACCAATATATATATATATTTATTTATTTATTTATTTAAAGCTGGAAATCATATCACTGATTCTTGGAGACGTGTGGTCATAAGAGGCAGCCAAAACCCAATCCATGGTGTATCTATCTTACCATGATAGAATAAGGGGGAAACCCAAGGGAATTCAAACATTTTTTTTTGAAAAAACACATTCTAATATATATATATATATATATATATATGCATGTACATAAAAATATATATAACATATTATATATATGTATATATAGGATCTAAAGGTATAGTGATGAGATTATTTCCATAATTTTTATTTACAAAATCTATCCTCCAAAAATATATATTCTTTAAGAATATTAAAAAAATGGGATATAGGGATGAAAAATCATCCCCTATGTGGAAAAAAGACCCCCCAAGGGGTGAAGGTAGCACCAATTTTTCATTACATTTCAAAAAAATAATTTTTATTATCAAGGATGCTAAAATGTCCCATACCATCGAAGAAGACCACTTTGAGGGTTAGGGAAGATCTTGGAAAACATAAAAAATAGAAAAAAAATCATTAATTTATTTTAAATATATGTTTTTACCCATGATGGAGTTCCTTCCACATGAACATGCACTAGGTGTGTGGGATTGCATGTTCTTCTATGCCGACACCCCTGCCTGGTCAGGTTAAACCCCAGAAGTCTGACTTAGGTTATTACCGATCCAACCCAAACTTTTTGGTATTTCCTTGGGATCTCAATGCCCTATTGGGTGTCAGAAATTCATACGATCCTAGAAAAATATTTACAAATTATAAAAACATTATTTTAAAAGTATTTTCAGTTTAATTCTTTAATTTTGGATCTGGGTGATATGGTTTTTGTGATTTAAAATTAAAAAACGCGTTAAATTTAAGAAAAAACCTATAAAGATAAAACCATAAAAAATTATATTTATGAAAAAATAATTTTTATCCACTGATCCTAATCTAGATTATGCAATTCTTATCAAGATTTATTTATTTAGTTATTTATTATTGTGTCACTAGTTGTAATTATTATTAAATATATAATATTTTCGGTATCATCTTGATCATCAAAATTTTTACAGGGATCAAAAAA
The DNA here is from genome assembly GCA_963277665.1 of Viscum album. Classification (NCBI taxonomy): domain Eukaryota; kingdom Viridiplantae; phylum Streptophyta; class Magnoliopsida; order Santalales; family Viscaceae; genus Viscum; species Viscum album. The sequence goes on from OY728159.1 coordinate 1,631,602,174, forward strand.
TAAAAAATAAATATTATTTATATATATCCTAAATAATCATGATCCACTTAACTAAATCCATTTATTATTATAAAATAAAAATGTTGAATGATGAATCATTGTATATCGAGACATGGAGATACATTGGATATGACATTAATTTATTAGATGGGTTGTTGCAGATACTCGACTCACATATTTCATGACTCAATGATTTGTCATTATACTATAGTTTGATCAAATATTTTATTAGGTTATAAAAACATTGTAATATCTCATGATCACATACTTTAAATTTATATATGTATGGTTTATTGTATTATGGATTTTTAGTTATTATGCAAGACCACAGAAAATTATATGAAAACCTATAATGATAAAATAAAAAAATATGATGTGAATGTTTTTCTATTTATTAAAAATATTAATATATGAGTTCTTTCACTCAAAAAAAATTTAAATTGAAATGGATTACATTTATAGTGAATAACTGAAACCCCTCAAGGAAAATATTAACTCCAAAAAGACCTTTCATCATTTCAATCTGGAAAAAACAGATTCTTTGAGGTTCTCGTCAAACCTAGTTGAGAGTGCCTACTAAAACATGGGTGTTTATATTCGTCTTTTGGGTTTAGAAAACAAAATATAAAACTATATACATATATATAGTCAGCTTGTGGAAACATTAAAGATAATGTTTGGAGAAATGGAATGTTATAATTTTTTGGAAATATAACTCCACTCAACAAATCAAAGATTTTTGATTCAATATGATTGGATAAAAAACATCTTATTATGATAAACTCTACGTAGTGGTGTAAACCATGATTTTACTATGTGGAAAAATTTTAATAATACATTCTACTATATTACTCGAGTGAATTACTTGTAATACCCCATGTTTTCTATGATCAATTCAATACCAATAAAACATCGTAAACTATATGAATTTCCATGTGTACAAAACATTCTTATGAAAATTAAAATGACGAGAAAGGAAATAATTTTTTTTAGATTCTCCAATACTTGTTGTCCCACATCCATAATTGATTGATGAATGAAAAAATTATTGTAATAATCATGTGTAAATTGAGAGATATATCATGTTCATTCAATTCATCCATTTATAATATCTTTATAACCTAATTAATCTAGTTTTATATAGGAAAATATTAAATAAAAATTATAGAGAAAAAACATGATTACCATTTTGTATGGTTATCATGGAATAAAAATAATAAAGAAATACTAATCGTTAATTTTTATGGTGAAAAAGATGAAAGACTAAGATGGAATCCCAATAGAATGTTAATATGCAAAGGAATCCTTACAACGTCCTTCCATGAAAATAGAATAATAATCATAAAATAAGTTATTTTATATTAATTTTATCATATATGTCTATAGAAGATAAGACTAAATGAATTAAAGTAAAATAAATAAGATTATTAAACATAGTGTATATTCATCATTGCATGTGTTATATTTAATTTACTTTTTGGGTGTTAGATAATGAATGTGTTTCATGAATTTGTATATAAATATTGAATCCATGTATATGTTGAAATGTCACAATAACTAATTTGAGTTCTCCCAGTGGCTAAGACATGGTCATACCTACGGAATTGGTGGGAATTAAAAAAAATAATTAAAAATGTTCTTGATTGTAATTAATATTTTAGTATGTATTATCAAAAATATATCTCACATTTACCATTAAAAACTAGGAGAAATTATTCCATTTATGGAATGAAATTTTTTTATGGTTCCCCACACAGAACTAATTATTTATTAACGCATGAATCAATATTAATATCTTAAGAATATGGAATCTAAGATTTAAATTCCATGTTTTATAAATATGATTTTTCATCTTGAAAAAATGAAGGTAATTTTATAGAATATTACCATTATTCAATTTGTCTATTTTTCGGTAAATCCATGAATATTATTGACACATTTACATATAATGTTTTGTAAAGAGAAACCTTTCTATAGAGAGTTAAGACATAAAAAATTCATAATTAGTTAAACTAGGTATTGAGAGAAATTCCAGGAATAAGTTAGAGGTAAATTCATATACACAAATATATTCCATTATGATTTTTAAGGAATGTAATATTGAATTATTGAACATTCATTGTATTAAGATATGAGTTACTTTACTTCCATGACAGATAGAATATATTTCCCAAGATGATTTTGATCATGAAAATATATAGTTTTTTAATTCTTAAACTCATATTTCTATATACATATCTGAATATGATATCTCTAAAAGGGTGATAAATTACATCTTTTACATGTAAGCATTGATAATTAAAATATACCATGCATCAATTAATATAATGAAATTTTATTATCCACATTAGTGCTACGATATATGTAGAAGATTTATAAATAACTATTTTCATAAGTCTCAAAAAATATTCCATTTTATTTTCATTAAATGATTTTAAAATAAAACAAGTAATTGATAACCATATTCTAACTATAAGAAAAAATTGACATCATAAGAGTGATAGAATAAATTCAATAAATTATGTTAAAAATAATGTGTTATTGTCAAAAATAGTTTTTTAACGATGTGTTTATAAACAAAATTTCATCATGAAATAAGAATGACGAATCTTGCATAACAGCTTGAGATGCATAAATATTTTACATGTTGACATGTTCCACAAGGTCTTGTGTGAATTAATTATTCAATAGACACATACTGTGTAGGAAATAAAAAAATAAACAAAACTACATTGTTTTATTATCACCAATTCAAGATGATTAATTAATCAAATATAATAATGAATTGTTTCCTAATGGTTACTATTAATAAAAATAATATTTGTTTCACATGTTCATATGAATACTAAAAATAGATTATGTTTTAAAAAAGAAATTTTGTATTTTGGTTGTTTATCCAATTGATAAAGATCAATTGGTGGGTATGTAGGACCTTCATGGCACAATCATGGTTTCAATAAAGTTCTATTGGGTATACAAATTCATCATGCATAGATTTATTTGAATTACACATGTTATAGAATATTTCAATGATTATAATATTAGTCATTACCATCCATGACAACCTTTCATAGTAGATATTTATAAAATGAAATCTAAAAGCGTTGATGGCACAAAAATATGACAATTGGAAATGAAAGTTGCGGAGATACTTTTATGGAGTAATGTAAGAATAGTTTTAACATAATATTCTTAATAATAAAAATACTCAAGGTGTTTACAATAGATTAGTGGGAGAAATATGGTTTTCCAAGTGAAATAAATCATAAAAAAATATGGAAAACTTATATTAGTCCAATAGTTTGTTAATAATGGGTTTAATGTATCTCATTAAAGAGAGAGTTTATATATAAACCATAGTTATAGTGACCATGTTATAGTGTGGTAGTTCTATGGTTTTCCTAGAACATTTCAATGTCAATATACTAATAATGTCTTGAAGTACTAATTGGAGTATTTAGAGGGATAGTTGTCAACAATGCCACATTGAATGAATCAATAAAAGAAGACTTGTGTGAGTCATAAGAGGACATTAAAATACAGATTATAATTGAAAAATTCTTTGAAATTAATTAATCATATATATCATGTTATTTAAAAAAATATATCCAAATAGAATATAATTATGACAATGGATATCTACATAGTAATTGGATTGAAAATATCAAAAATTATAATGAATCACCAAAACCATCTTTCCTATGGATCAGTTTAAACTAATATCAAATTTTGGATTTGAGAAATAAAATGATAATGTCATTATATATGGATTATTAAATATTTATATATATTCAGAATGTTATGGATTCTGATGTATCTAACAAAATATTAAATATGAAATTATTTGTTTCAGTTCTTGGAATCATTCCCAAGGTAAAAAAATAAGTTAAGATTATTTCAGAGGACAAACATGTCATACACAAACATATATTCTATTGGGAAGATTTACTCAAGTATCAAAAGTATCAATTATAATAATAACCATGCCGGAAAATTTGGCGGGACTAATGACTAAATCCACAACATAGTAGAAACATATTTGTATCATGTAAGAGTTAACAGTATTACCACTAACATGATAGCTCTAGTGAAAGTGGGTTAATTGAAAAAAATTTATGAAAAAGAACCAACATGAAATTTAATTTTTTTATTACTAAGTCATGTTCAAAAATAGTTATGCATGATTAATACAAACCATAATAGGTTCTACACTACTTTATTCACTATTTACAAGGTTTTGTACATAGATTACTATTACTATTATTATTATTTTATAAAACTTACCACCATAATTGAGAAATTAATGAACTATGAAATTAATCTTAAATATCTATTATGTGGTTAAGATACTACATGATGACTGGAAATAGATGATATATAATTATCAGTTGTTGGATAATTATAATCACTGATAATTACCCTCAAGAAATTCACACATGGTGATCTCTAGTAGTGGAGATCCTAAGGACTGACATACAAATATGAAAAAAGATGATTTAGGTTTCATTAGTTGATATAATTTTAAAAAATAATTTTCCTCTTGATTTGAGATCATTATCAATGTGTAATATATTATCACATATTTTTAATCAGGTATAAATGATATTTATATTGTGGTGAGGTTACTTTTATTGGGTATTTAATTTATGTAATTTCATTTGATGAATGTTCAAGAACGTTTTTTCAAATTCAAAATATGAAATGATTCAAGAAAATTTGAAAATGATTGTTGAGAATTTATTATATCCATTTCTATGGTGTTTAAATTTATATCTATCTATAATTCTCACATATAAATAAAATGTTAATGGATGGTAACACAATGTGTGAATCCTACATTATGATTCATCATGATAAAAAGACAATATATTGAACACTGCGTGTTCATATGAGTTATTATGTACAATAACGAAACCATACCTCCTTGAAAGATTTAATGGGTTGCTAGAATCTACTACTAGTCTATGAGTATCAATCATTGCTATCAAGACAAGGGCCTTGATGTTCGTACAAAATGGGTATTCAAAATCATAGTCAGTTCTTGTGAATTTGTTTCTATAACTTGGTATGACATATTGTAGTGACTGGGTGAAGCCTATATTAAAATAGTTAGAAATGATGTAAATAAATTCTAATCTTTTCAAGTGTACATTTTTAACCATTGGTTATATTTTCTTATTATATTAATGTGGTATTTAGTTAATATAAGTAATAATATTATTTGAATGAATAATAAATAATAAATATTTGATGTTTTTTCAGTATTTATGGGAGATTTTATTCTAGTAAATGTTAGTTATTTTATCACATAAAAAAATTTATGTTTTTCAAGGGCGTGATAAAATATCCATGAAATTTAATAAATTATTTTTTTTCATCATTTCATTTTTGGGTATGTTTAGAGTTTTAACCTCTTCATAAATAAAAACTAAATTAAAGGGGGTTATAATTTTTTTATTTAATAATTTTGAAGGACAAAATTTTCGAAAGAATGTTTTTCTTGAACTATCTCTCCCATAACCATCTCGTGTAGTATTAAAGAGAGAATTGGAAGGCAATATCAAATAACATTAAATCCAATCTCATGGATGGTTAGATTGATTTACTATAATCATGATGACTTTGAAGATCAATTGATTCTTTAGGATATAACCAGGATTTAATATGTTGATGAGAAATCAATATTTGGATTATGTGTGTGACATCTACAGTGTTTTGGGTTTTGTTTTTTTGAGGGATGATCATCGGTGATATGAAAAACACATTTTGGATCAAAATCAGTGTACGCATGATTTCTAATTATTATTTTTTTATTAATTAATAATTATTTTGTATTTGTAATGTGGATAAATATATGTTTGTTATACCTTATTTTAAATTTTTTATAAAAATTAATATCTTGATATTATAGACTATAGTTTTTCATACTTATGAAATCCCCAAGATAATTCATTTTCATCTCTAAAATAGTAGAGTCTTCCAATTTTTTACCATATATGTTGATTATTCTAATGACATTGAATACATGTGTGGGGTAGAAGGGAAAAAATGAAAAATTTGTTTCCATTAATTACATAAATGATATTTTGAGATGTTGGAACACACAAATATTGTAGAGAATATCATGTGTATCTTACAAAAAATGTTTTTTTTGTGAAAGTATATACTTTATAAAATAAAGATAATAGTGAAATTCTCCATTAAATGGTATAAATATACAATCAAATTCAGCAAGAGTGTTGAAACCTATATATATTTATTTCAAAAAAATAATTTACTACAATATTTTTAGGTAATATATGAAGTATATTTTATTCAGTAGTATAGTTTTCTGAATTCCAACCATACCACGAGTGATTTAAGGGAAATCAAATATTCATCATTTTCCTCTATCTATAAAATTTATCATTTCTCACCTCATAAGATATCAATTTACTATTCAAGGTGTTAAAAAAATCATGTCAAACAAGTAATATAATATATTTTTATTTGATAGAGTATGTAACATGCAACACTTAGATTAAGTATCACATAAAATATATTTACAGATATTTAATCTTTTTGACAGGTTAAAGAACACAGACCCCCAATCCAAAATGATATATATTGTACTATTCCATTATATCCACGATGATAAATTAGTGTTTATAAATATTGAAAAAAAAATTATGGAAATTATTGTTATCTATTAATTAGAGACAAAATAATCATCATTTCAAAATAAAAATAAATTTTTTTTGAAAACTATTTTTTTCTAAAAGACATTTTAGATGTACTTCCCAAACATAATTAGAAATTAGTTATTGGATATTTTATAACAATATTTTAAATATTATCTTATTTTTTTATAAAAATGTCAAAATTATATTTGGGTGATTTTTTGGGATTTTTTTGAAATGTTTTATTTTTATGGAATAAAGAAAAATAATATATTTAAATGGAAAACAAAAAATTTGGTTTAAATTATTGGTAACATAAAATTTTATATTAAATTAAATTAAATGTAATATTTATTATATTATATATTATTTTATTTAATTTATGTAATTGGAATCATTTAGATGTTGATTTTTTTTAAATAATCATTAAAAAATTTAACATTTTCACTTTAAAAAGATTCTTTCTCCTCATGTATACAAAATTAATATTAAATTAAATTTTCTAATTTATATAATCTTTATTTAGAAAAACATATTACATATTTATAATAATAATAATTTATATTGTCTAATATATTTAGCTTTTTTTACAAAATAAATAGTAAAAATTATTTAACACAGTTGAGGTAAAACTAGATTTAGTGGGGATTAAACTAAAACCGTAAGGGTAAAAATTGCCAAGAAAAATTAAAAAATATTATGGATGGATATATTTATAACCGTTCATTTATGAGGCCTGATAATATTCCTTTTCTGAAAAATTTTTAATGTAAAAAATGTGGTTACACATTTTTCTTTTGAGAACAAACAAGTGTTCCACTCACATCACATCTATAAGGCCACCCACTCTCCTCTCCTCTTTCCATATTCAAACCCTTTTGTGTAACGAACCAATGTATTTAAATGGAAATTTTGTTCTTTTATTATGTCATATATTCACATGAAATCACAACATAATTAACTACTATGTACTCTGTGACATTTTAACATTATTTTGACCACTCTGTGTTTGAATTTCTAAAATCTGACATTCATAGTTGTGATTAGTAAGAGGTTTGGAGTCCAATAAGACAATTATAATTTTTGGTGAATAATGACAAACCCATATTATTAGAAATTATACCCTTATTAATAGTGATACTACCTAATTAATATTTTCCTTATCTATACTAGTATATATATAGGATTCAGATGAATGTATGATTTACCTATATTTTAGAATAAGTAAATAAATGTTTTAAAACATGTTTTTAGAAGAAATTTTGACATTAATTAAAAATTAAATTAATTATATTTATAAAATAAAAATTTAAAAATTGATTTAATTTTTGGATTCTATACATCAAAAAATTGTTAGGCTGAATTTTTGTGATTTTTCTAAAATACTTGATTTTATAGTGAATAGTAAAATACATTAACTTACTGTATAAATACATTTTAATTTAAATACAATATTCATGAATAATAATTGACGTAGGCACCCAAATATAGAACTAAAATTCATTTTTACTATTATTGATCATAAAATCCTATATATTTATTGTCTTATGGAAATATAATATATAAATGATTATAAAAGTTTGAGAACCCTCCTCTCCTCCAATATAAATATCAACCATTCTTATCTCTTCTCATCACTCCTCTCAAGCCTTTTACCTTCCCTATATTCTGATCAAATATCTCCTTAATCTCTCTCCCCACATCCAACATCCCTTGGTCTCCAAAAAAATCCAAATCCCCTCCCCTAAAGAGGCTCTCAAGGAAGATTGATTCAAGATGTAAATTCTACTTTTCAATTATTTTACTTTCTTTTCAAGTTCATTTTTTTACATTTATAGCCATACATATCCTCATCCAAATTTTATTTAAACACAGAAACATAAAATTTATTAAATTTTTTTTATGATAATGGAATTTGAAATTATTATCTCTCCTTGTCATTGTTTTTTGATAGTAGAAAAGACAACATCTGATATGTGTTAACATACCACATTCAAGGACGATTGGTTTTAAATTTCCATTAATATCTTCAATTATGTTCATAAAACCATTTTCATAGTTGTATTATACCATTATATATGTATTATGTCTCATATATGGTTCTGTAATCATTTTTTAAATGTGGTTCAGATTTATTGAACAAGACATGTTCATTGTGCCCCGAATTTATCAATTAACCCCAATGGTTATCACTAATGTTATATATAACGATTCGACTATACTCTAAGTTACCAATTAAAATTTGAAACCATGTAATCTCCTTTATGTTCACTAATTTCAGATATCTTTTTTTTGGACATCCACGTTCATCGAACATGATTATCCCTTCATGAAAATAAGTAAACCAATCATAAAAACCACAAAAGCAAACGAATCAGAACAATGAAATTGAACCACTTAACCCATAAAAAAGGACACGAGTGAACATAAAAAGGTTATAATAAACCATTTAAATATAAATATATTTCTGTAATAATTAACTATTGAACGTAATTTCACTATTAAGCTCATTAATATCAAATGGTGGACTCCATCAAACTTAAGTTAAGGGATCCTCTCTATTTCACTTTTATTCAATATTTTCCTATACATTACGCCATGTTATGTGAATTTACTAGATATGGGCTAAGGATAAACTCCTCCCCCATACATTCCTAATGATTTTTAAACAATGATAAAACTATTTATCTCTTGTTAATCCCTTTAAACTACACACGATACAGTGCCGATATTCCCCGATGGAGTTAACCCAATACTCCTTTATTTATTTAGGATTATTTATCATTATTTTTATATAAATTAGGTTATAGATTCTTCTTATGTGCATATTTTAAATTCTATGTGAATTTCCAAACTCATGTAACATTTTCTTCATCATTATCTATATATTATATATATGTTTTTAATTGATTTTTTCCCTAATACTTCCTGATAAGGAATCCTTTTTTGAGAGGGATTCTTGAATTCTTACCCGATTTATAGTAAATTCTATCTTCTATATTAAGATACAATTATATTTCAACAATTATTATTTTTATTTTAAAAACATTCATGGTTCACTTCTGGTATTATATAAATGATTGTTCCCTTTTTTATTTTAAAATCCCTATAGTCTTTTCCTTAAAACCATTAAAAAATATTTTTATGGAAATATTACATAAATGCATTTTTTACATGTTATGATATATACCAGATATCACTCACCATGATAAATATATATTTTACCATATGAATTTCCATTTACAATTTAGTTCCATTATTTCATAGACACTTTTGTGTTACACTCATCTGTTATGATTTCGGTCGTGAATATGGTAACCAATTCTTTCCATGGGTAATCCTTATGTTTATGTAAGATTGACTATGTATGATAAATTATGTGGACAACTTATTCATGAATTTTTATCATGGGTGTTTCTAGATAGTGCTTCAATGAATTCTGTAATGTTAAGTCTAATGAGATGTTATGTGTGACAATCATGGTGGTTAGCCATGGATTGTGCTACTATGTGAAATGATATCAGCAGTTATCCTTGACTCGTAAAAAGTCATGTTTTATATTTCATCCATTTATTATGACTCCATGATTGTATGATTCCATGTTATTATATTAAGGTTTTATATGTTAAATTATTTTTTATATCATCATGTCATTCCTTCAATTCCTTGTGATAATGCTTTGTTCTTTTGGTTATTCCCTTACTGGGATATTTTTATCATATATTTGTTCATGTGTTCCCTAGTGTATTATGTGAAAATTTTAGAGCACAATGGAAGTTAGGATATAAATTTGAAGATTAAATAATGATGTGTTTTTTCAGTATCATGTATTTATTTTTATGTACCTAGTCATCGACGACCCTAGACTTCATGATCATTAGTTTGTTCTATGATGTATAATTATTCTTAAAATCATGTAACATATTATGTAAAATGATAGAGTCACTATAGTTGGTATCAGATGACTTTCTAGTTATTTTTGGAGTTTAGGAAAAGAGCACTTTGGTAAAAACCTTATGGATGAGACGTAGTGGTAGAAAACATCCCAAAATTTTGGTATTTTTAGAGCAATTGGGTTATCCAGAAAATACATCCATGTAAGGATACAATTAAGTAGACACGGGTCTAGAACATATGTATCTAGGAGTTAAAACTCTAAATTGGAGTTTCGGGACTGACCCGGGGTATCTTGGGACATGAAAATGGTCATTGATTCACTCTTGGTTGACCCTATCTGGAAATAGGATTTTTTAAATTCATATGTTTAGTACAAACTATTATTAAGTGAATAAAAAGTCCCTTAAAAATATAATTTAAGAAACAGATCGAGGATAAACAATATTGAAACACAGGGAATCCTAAGTATGTATATAATTCCCCTTTTCAAGTTTATCCTTCTATGTTCAATGTTTCTTTTTTACATTCTTATTAGATAAGTATTCAATCCCACTAATTTTATTATATTTTTTTTGTTAATATATGGTTGGAGGAATATCACGAACAAATATTCTCTCTATTCACGAAGAACTACATGGAAATATCATCGTAAATTCATGCTCATATGACATTTAAACTTTTACAAATATCCAATTTACCTTCAAAATACCTTATGACGAATCCAATACGTCAAACATTGCATGATTCATTAAACGATTATGTATAGTCTATTAGAGAATATTGTGCACTCAACTTTCTAACCATGCTATTAATGGGAATCACTATCAGGGTATTTTCAAAATATTCTCTTTATTAGAAAATTATATACCACTATATTATTTTTTAGATTCTTCAAAATAGGGTAACCTCCGAGCAGCCTATATGTATCAAAATATATATATTTTTCTTTGTAGAAATACAAAAATAAATTATCCCAAACCGTATGTTGAAATATTTTTATTTGAATTGGTAATAATTTTTTATAAATAACACGTTCTAGACTATATTTCATAATTATATATAAGAAATACCATTTTAATGGTTCATGGTGCTTCCCTTAATATAAACCAAAATGTATGAGGTGTTTTACGGAAAACAAAATAGTTAAATTTGAAAATAACATGAGGTACAATTGTGAAACATGAACCCTTTATACATGAAAGAAATGATAATGTGGGAAAAAATACATCATTGAGGAAATGAAGTAAAAGTACCCGCACCTTTTCATGTCCTAGATGTAAAACAACATTTTGAGGGAGAAAATTCATAAGGGATAGATTTTGACAAACAGATATTTTTCAATGGAAGTTTCTTTCTTATGATTATGTCTTATAATAAAATGAAATCACAACACAATGATCTAATATGTTCCAATTGACCTTTAATCAAGATTTTTACACTTTTGTTATTAGAATTTTAAAAATCTAAAATTCACTGTTGCGATCAGTAAGATGTTTGGATTCCGATAAACAAACATAATTTTTAGCGAATAGTAACATAGCCTTTTGAATTGTACTGTTACCCTTATGAATAGTGATACACCATAATGAATATTTACTTTACCTATGATAGTATATAAATAAGATTCAAGTGAAAGTTTGATGTACATATATTATTGAATATGAAAATAATTGTTTTAAAACAAGATTTTAGAATAATATTTGATGTTAATTAAATATTAAATTAGTAATATTTATTAAATTATTTTTGAAAATTGTATTTCATTTTTGGATTCTACAAATCAATAAATTGTTAGGGTGAATTTTTTGTATTTTTATGAAATACATGAATTTTTAGTGAATTTTAAAATACATTAACTTACCATATAAAAACATTCTTATTTAAATACATTATTACTAACATCATAAGTTATGGAAGAACCCAAATCTTGAACTCACATGAATTTATAACTAATATTGTTCATGGAATAATCACTATTTGATGTCTTAATGAAAAATAATAAACTAATGATTATAATATTATGAAAACCCTCCTCTCATCCACATTAAATACCACCCCTCCTTATCACTTCTCTCCACTAATATCATGCCTTGTCTAATACCTAAATTCATTCCAATTCTCCCCCAAAACTCCCTCCACACATAAAATATCCCTTGGTATCTTATAAAAACCATATCCTTTTCTCTTAATAGGATCTCAATGAATATTGATTCAAGAGGTAAATTCCTCTTTTCAATTCATTTACAATCTTTTCAAGTTCATTTGTTTACTTTTCTATCATTACATACACTCATCCAAATGTTATGAAAACTATAGTTACTTACATGTACTATAATTTTGTTATGATAATTCAATATTTTATTGTCATATAAACATTAAAATTATTTTATGTTTGTTGTAAAGACACCATTCAATATGTGTTAATTTGCCACATTCATGAATGATGGGTTTTCAATTTCCATTAAACCCTTCAATTCTGGTCATGAAACCATTTTCATGGTTCCACCAGACCATAATACAGGTATTATGTTTCATATATGGTTCTAGAGTCTTTTTCTACTCATGGTTTTGATTTATAAAACAAAACATGTTAATGGTGGCCAATAACTGCCAATTTACCCAAAAGATCTTCGCCAAAGTATTATATAATGTTTCGAATTTACGCCATGATACAAAATTTAATTTTAAACCATGTAATATCTTGTATTTTCACTAATCTCATAAAACATAAATTATATTAAACCAATTTCATCTTATATCTTTATGTGTGCATGATAATAAATAAATTGATAATAAAAACCAAGAAAAAAACGGACCCAAACAATGAAATTGAACCACTTAACCTATCAAAAAAATAACATGAATGAACTTAAAAAAATTATAATAAATATTTTAAATATATAATAGGTTATATATTTTTTAATTAATGATCCTAATTTGATTGTTTACGTCTTTAATATCAAATGGAGAACATCATCAGAATTAAGGTAAGGGATCCTCTCTATTTCACTTTTATTCTAGATTTTCCACTATTTTATTCCCTTTTATGTGTAATTACATGTGATGGGGTATGATTAAAAACCTCTCAAAATTGTAATCATTATATTTAAATGATGATAAAACCATTTATCTATCATTAATCCTTCTAATTTACACACGATACCATGCTGATATTCCATGAGGGATTCAACTCGAACCTCTTTTATTCCATTGGGGTTCATTATATATATTTTTACCAAAATTTGGTTATATTTTATTATTATTTTTACAATCCAAAATGTATGTGAGTTTTCAATACTCGTTTATCATTTTCCATTCATCATTCTATTTTAGGGATATACATTTTTTAAAGTGATTCCCTCTCCAATACTTCTCGATAAGAAAACCTGTTATGAGGGGGCTTCTATAATTCTTACCCTATTTAAAATTGAACTATATCATATGTTTTTATACATCATTGTCTTTATAAAATATTTATTTTTATTCTGAAAATTATCCTTCTTCACTTCTGGGTTTTTATAAAAGATTGTTCCTTTTTCCAATTTAAAGCTCTATAGTATTTTCCTTAAATTCTCCCAAAAATATTTTATGCCAAGAATTCATGAATAATTTTCATACATGTTGTGACTTATACATGAAATAAATCCCAATGATACATATATATTTTCCCTTATGAATTTATATGTATACATTAGATTCATTATCTCATTGACACTTTTGTGTTCCGCCCATCTGTTATGCTTTGTGTCATGATTATGGTACTCAGTTCTTTCCATGGATAATCTTTATGTTTATGTAAGATTGATTATGTATGATACATTATGTCGAAAAAAATTAATGAATTGATAATATGGATTCACACAGATAGAGATACAATTAATTGGGTAATGTTATGTCTCATGATATTTTTTATGCAATGTTCTTGGTGGCTATCCATTGTTTGTGCTACTAGGTGAAACGATCTCGGTGGTCAGCCTTTACTCATACTAATGTCATATTTTATGTTTCATCCACATTTATAGGACTCCATTTTTATATTTTCTCATGATTATATATTTAGGGTACATATTTTATATTATCATGCCATTCCTTCGATTACTTGTGCTAATGCTTCGTTCTTATTGTTATTCCCTTACAAGGATCTTTATCTCATCCCTTTGTTCCAGTGTTCCCCAGGGTAAACTATGAAAATGTTTAAGAACAATAGAATTTAGGAGATCAATTTTAATATTATGTAAATTAGTGTTCTTTTCAGTCTAGTTTTTTTATGTACCTAGTCTTCAAAGAAACATGACTTTATGATCCTTGGCTTGTAATATGGCGTATAATTATTCTTAAAATCATGTATTGTCTTGTGTATAACGCTAGGAGCACTACATTTTGGTTCTAACAAGGCCTTCACAAATCACTTAACAACATACCTCTCTCATATAATGAGAATTATTCTTTTTATAACACCATCTGAGGATTTATTTTATTATAAACCTAAGGCGGTTACCTGAATAAGAGGTAACATTATTTGAACAAGCATTTTTATTTTAAATCTTCCTCCACCTAAATAAATTATTATAAAAAATTATGAAATAAAATCCTCTTTAAAATACATATTTTTAATTTTTTGAGTTAATGACCTTAAATTAGATAAAATTCCTCAAAAAGATTAATGAAATCATCGTTCATGTTTACAACTGTCTACAACCTCGCAAATCAATGTCATTCATTTTTCCATTACCACCTCTCATGAATCATTATGATGGTGGATATACAGTATAGATATATATGATATTTATAAAATAATTATACCTCTATAGAGATTTTATCATATATTATATTATTATTTTCCATTCCATTAAGGATATCATGACATCAATCACGCGTACACCAAAATAATGCGTCATGAAGCAATGTTATTTGTTTTTCAGCAATAGTTTACATGAATGATAATATAGATATCACTAATGAATATATATGATCTAATTTCATAATTATAATATAGATGAAATATTTATCATTTTATTTAATACGTTTTAACTCATTTAATGATTATAATTTCATTCATGTACATATCGACTACCGCCTTCAAGAGGTTGTGTGACAAGATTTTTTTTGTGGGGGATACTGCCTTCACAAAGCGATGTGACTCTATTTTAATCACAAAACCACATTTTTGTTTTTTATATGTATATTTTAGAAATTTTTATGATTTTATAATCATTATAAAAATTTAAATAATTACTTTGTTTCATTCCAAAATGATCATTTTGAAATGTTAACGTTACTCATGTGTACATAGGTCATACAATCTCCATGGTCGTAACATCATTTATCGAAACCATATTTCATTATAGGTCTAAAATTTATAATTGAGTCATAAATAGTATAATTATTTCATCATTATTATTTTTGAGATTATGAAAATATAAAATACATACAATGAAAGGAACATTCAAGAGAAAACATGAATGGAAAAATAAGGAAATTAACAATCGAAACAATAAAAATAAATAAATATTAATAATGTACTGGGGATAAGATATTATAATAAGATAATATATAATTTTATAAATATTAATAAGGTCATGTTATGAGTTAATAACATGTTTAAAACCACTAAACAAGAGTTCAAACCACATTCTACCAATTGAAAGTGTGATGTAAGGGATCATGTCTCATTCTCCTTTCATCGGGAAAAATTTGTATGCTATTAACTAATTTATTTTATATGATCCAATCACTATCAATTTCATAATAAATATAATTAGTAATTATTTTTTTCATTTTATTTTATGTTTCAATTTTAATTTTTTTTTCAAGAGGATTTAGCATGAACATTTCTATGTGGGAAGGGATTTTTCATAAAGTTTCATCAATTATTGAATATTTTATTGTGTGCACCAAATTTTTATTCTATGGTATTTATACTAACCGGTTGACATTTAATATGATGAATTCATAATTCTTGATAGTATTGTTTGTTTTAATTTTAATTATTTCATCATAGGGTATTTGACATTAAAATACCATGTGGAAAATAATTTCATAACTAAATTTTTATTCATATGGTTATATTACCCTTTCATTATCATTGAAATTAAATGATTATTCTTGTAATGACTTTTGAATATCTATTTTTTATATAAAACTATTTAATTTTTATTTACATTTGATACACATAATGGACTCAATGATTAAATATCACTTCAATTTTATAATCATTCAAATGGTTTATTCCAAAATATCATTCTGATCAGGATTATTATTCATTAATTTACATTTAATTAAATTAATTTATAAATGAATAATACACTCCTTTTATTTTTTTTTCTCTTCTATTTATTCATGAATTGTTTCATGAAATAGTAATATTTTTTCACTATTTGATATATAATATTATTTACAAAATGTTTTAATAAATTCAGACATCATTTGTCTCTTCGACTGAAAACCCCTTTTAATTCAAAACCATGTTATATAAATATGTATTCAAAAATGTTTTTAAACCTTTTAAAAATGATCTATTAATAAAATATCTACCCATTCATACTTTTTAAATCAACCATTATAATATATAAAGGACAATTCAAATAAAAAAAATTTAAATATTTTTACTGATATTTCATTTTTAAATAGTGACTTTCAAAATAAAAATCATATTTTAATCAATAATATTTTTAAAGTCCTTATATGGTATTTCTATTATCCAACTACAATAAACTATTTTTTTACATATACTCCCCTAGGGATATATTGAACTGGTACCATCCTTATTCTTTTGCAAGATTATTTGCGATCATTTTGACCAAGGAAGTTATTGACATTCACTTGTGTGGAATTGTTTTTATAGTCATTAACAATATCTTAAAATATTTTAATTACTATGATCATTATACATTAAATATCCACGTTATATCCATATTATTTATCCTAGATATTGTTTTACATAAAACATATATTATTTATTCTTATGGTGTTCTACATTGAATATTAATTATATATATGTGGTTATCTTCATAAATATATATTAATTACTCAATATAGATATTTGATTATAAGACACATTGTTCGTGAAATTTAAATAATAATTCAATATATGAGGAATTATTTAGACCTATAGGGATGTTTGGGGCCTTGTATTATATATATCCAAGGTGAAATAGTATGTTTCAGCAGAAAAATAAGTATGTTAGAATTATGTTGGTTTTTACCTGTCTTTTTAAGTCATTTAGTGAAAAATTTTCAGTATATATATATTATTATTCTAGAGAACATAACATCTAATAATTAATTATTTCCTTCATTATTAATTCAGTTAATATTATCCATGATATTTTTAAAATGATGTTAACTCTAGATTCATTTCATTCTCAGGGTATTGACAATATAGAATTTGTTTTTAGTTATTTATCATTCCACATTGATTATTCACTATCTTATTATCCATGGTATTTTCAAAATTATACTATCTCTAGAATAATTTCATTATCAGTTTATTTATTAAATGGAATGGGTTCTAAAATTTACCTTTCCATATTCATTATTCCTCATCAAATGAGTATAGTTAAGATATTGATTAAAATTAATTTGTGTTTATTTAATTAAATATATGTGTTTATTATTCTTATTAATTTGTGATTGATTTTGATATAATTAACCATAACTGATCATTTGAGCTCATACGAATTTTGTCTCCTTTCCTATTAATCCATTAATATTACATTGATTGATATCTAAGAATTATATATATTGAATAATGTTATTATTTAATGAAATTATGTTCTGATTTTTATTTTAAAATATAATATTGGAATCATGTATTTATCTAGTTTATAAAAATAAAAACAATTAATCCCTTCAAAATGAAACACATTGAATCTTAAGACAGTATAAAAAAGTAACACACTAGTTCTGGGAAACTATGGTCGGGGCTGCTACTCTTGATTTTAGAGGGTTTTCACTAGTAATCATGGACATGATATTATGGAAAATATATATTAGGTAACATAACAACCTCAGATTATTTGAATATAAGAATAGAATTACATCTTGATGTTCTGCGGAGGAAGAGTTTAAGTCGTTTTCATTAGAAAATACATATCAATATGTGAATTTTAAGTGGATGTGGTTCCAGAAAAAATGTTATTAGCGGTAATATGTCCAAAAATTATGCATTGGGATTGACCTGATCATCACCCAGTGCTTGGAATGAGGGCTTAAATAGAACCAAGTTTGGCACACATGGGGGATATGTTAAGGTTAATTCACATTATATTTAGAATCAATTATTAAGTGTTTGAATATATGGTGATAATGAATTATGTAAATTAATATTCTGGTGTCTTATTTTGACAAAATGTTTTCATGATTTATAATTCCAATAATGAATTATTTATGATAATGAATCTTCACAATACTATTACTTTTTACACACTATTATTTTTTGTTTTAATCAATGGCTGAAAACAAAAAAATCATGTTAACATTGTACCTAAACAAAAATTTAGTGACTATGAGAAAATAAATTGGATGATACTGGACTGAAGGATATTTTGATTTTTCCTAACTTTTTTTCACTAAATAGGATTGAAAACATTTTCGTTAACTATCAATCAAACTCACCAAATATGAGAAGGATGGAGTAATATAATAGATCAATTTGTGGAGATCATGGAGGAAGGAACGATTTATTTATTTCATATAAAAATTTTTAAAAGTGACTCCCATGAATATAACAGTTGTGTTCTTTATTACACATTAATTCATCATTTGGTAGATAAAATTACCCTTAATAAAACCCAAAAGATATAAAATTATATTTTATTTTTTAATAAGTTACATTTCATAAAATCACGAACATGGTACACAGTAAAATTATTGAAAACATCCTTAACATGATTCTAAAATCTCCATGTCTTTTAAAACTGTATGGGATAAAATGGGAAAAATAAGAAAGGGGTGGTATATAAATACCAGTAAGGGAATAAACATGGAATAACATAAAGATAATCACTCATATTATATAACAGGAATATAAATGGGGAATAATCAGATTTGTAATCATAAAACTGATGATGAGTCAGGATATAGAATTATAATCTCATCATGGAAAATGTGGAAAAGACATAAAATACCAAATCGTAAACATATGTCAATGATAAACCTTTTATATATCATGGTTTAAAATTTCTCATAAAGGAATTATGTTTACTCTCTATCCTAATGTGGAATATCCTATTACTAAACAATACCCATTGCATTGGAACACTATCCGGACTCGCCCATAATGTAAATTTCATTCACATCCACAAGTGTGCCACATATATCAAAAAACATTGATCAATTAATAATAATAATTTATTCCATGATCAATTATTGTGGAATAAATATTTTTATGTATCTAGAGAAAATTTATATGGGTATAAATGTGAACACCCTTGATTAGAATTGGGTTTGATCTTCACTACAGAATTGTTTTGTCATGGAAAATCATGATGAAATTTTGACAGCATAACAGCTTCAGATAAGGATTCATAATTTTTATATTATCATCTCATAACATAGATATAAAATGGATATTAATATCTACATGTAAAAGCGTATCCCAATATAAGATATTAGGAAATATAAGGTATACTGTAATGAATAAAATTTAATAATGAAAAGAATCCTAACAATATTATGGCATGGTAAGAGGTTTACATAAATGATCACATAAATAATGATGGGTTGAAAGAGGGATCTCATAATTTATAAAAAAAATTGAATGTGAGGGGAATATGAATGAATGTAATATAACATAGGAAAATGGAATTTATGAGACATATCATAAAATAATTTTCTAGAATGTAAATGAGAAGAAAGATTTCCCTTATGAAATTTTCTCAGGGTATCATTTAAACATAAATAATAATGGAAGGATTAATGAATATTAATATAATATCTCATTATTAATACATAAAAATATTTTTCAATAGAACATATTATATTATAATTAATATAAAAATTTAGAGACATAGAAAAAGAAGAAGTGCTAGATAAAAAGATGATAGTGAAACATCACTTACATGAGTGTGTGACCCAAAACGATTGGGAGGGGATTAATGATAGCTTTGGGGAGACATGGGATGACTCTATAGATTGGTGCTCAGAGTATGGAATGGATGTATTGTGTTTGAGTGAAGAGGAAATGGGTCTTGGTTGGTTTTATATAGGAAATGAGTGGGATTTCTTTATTATGTGGGTTTCTAACTCTATATAATTTAATATCTACAACCACAAACCAACCAATGGTTCTTCCTTTGGTTTTTGAAATATGGGAGTTGATTTTATTATTATATAATCCCATGGTCCTAACACATTAATACAATTCCCTTTCTTATGTGGATGTGAGTCACACTCTAAAAGAATGAATTTTAAAACCTCAAAATATTTTATAAATTTTGGATGATTCATAATGGATTTACAAAATCGTTCAATGGAACATAAAATAAAATTATTTTAAGTTGAATGAATAAAAATTATATTATTTCAAATTTATACAAATTGTTACATTACTTTTGGGTCAATACGATATCATAAGGTGTAAACTATATTTATACAGTCCATAATTTTACCTGAAATTTTGACTGTCTCGGAAAATTATGAAAAATTCACCATTGGATAATATCGATCTTATAATTCCAAAAATAATATTCATTTTATCTGAATAATTTTTATAAAAAATTATTTTTCCATCTTAAAATAAGAACTGACGTTTATTTAGTATTGTTGGGGGTTTTTACAAATAATAGTTTTTTAAACCCTTATAAAAATTTAATTTGACACAATTAAATTTATACGATAATTTATAATTGATAAAAAAAATTAGTAATAATATTTTTTGAAGAAATTATTTTTTTATAAAACTCTTAATTCATTAATTAATTAATTGATTTAAAATATTAACAAAAAAACAGATTGTGTCTTATTTCATCAAGATAAAAATCATTTATCCAGTAATAATAATAGAATGAAAATATATTCATTACTATATAATAATCAATCTAAATATTAATATTTAATGGTTCATGATATATATCCCTTTAATAAAATTGTATACTCATTAATATTAATGTGTGCATAGGTGGGACTTTCATGGGGTGGTTTTGTAAACATGGTTTGGGTCGTGGTCTCGATTAGCGTGAAATTCTCCCATAAACAGTTTCACTCATTATTATTTTTTTGGATATTTTATTTGGATTTGTAGTGGACAAAGCTTAGTTATTCAATGTCACTCATGTGCTCTGATTAGTGGGATTCGTAGGGTATTATCCTACTGGTTGAGTCCATCACATCCTTTATCATTATCAATCTAGTTTATCCAAACCCAAATTTTACACTTGTCAAGTGATCAATGTTCAATAGCTATATTATCAACTGTAATAATAATTAATGGTATTTTAAATCCAGTTGGATATAATAAAAAATATGTGCATGTTTTTTTTATATTCATTTTACTTAATAATTAATATAATTAAAATAATAAGGTGGATTTTATTTATAATAGTTTAGGACATTACAATCCTCCTCCTGATAGAATCCTCTCCCCCAAAATATCATTTACCAACACACAAATCAATGTTTATATATCTTCTTTTTCAACTCCTCTGGTTCCTTTGTTACTTCTTCAAACTTGTGGTTTGTCCACACCACTTTGACAAAGTGAAATGACTTATTTTGTAGAACTTTTTCTCTATGATCTTGGATCTTTACCAACATCTCTTTATAGAAATATCATTTTCCAATGGTACAACCTTTTGATTGATTACATGATATGGATATAGAATGTACTTATTCAAGAGGGATATATGGAATAAATCGTGTACTATAGATTGTTTTGGTGGCATTTCTATTCGATATTCAACCACATTAATGTGACCAGGGATATAAAAAGGGCTGATGTACGTTTGACTATGCTTTACATACTCCCCATATCACATCAAATTTTTCCACTGAGATATTTAGATTATTACCATGTCTCCATCATCAAACAACAGGTTTCATTAATGATTGTCAATATAGCCATTTTGTTTATTTTGAAAACCATTGTTGTGTTATTGAATCTTCTTAACATTTCCCACCATTTCACTAACCTCTATAGTCCTTAGGTGATTTCATTCACTAACATAATCCTTACATGTTAGTGTTATACACCTCTTCCCATAAAGGTCTTCATAGTTATTCATTTGGATACTTGAGTGGAATATTGTTATAATAGATCCTGACCAAAGTATGTTTTTAGTCCAATCCTCCTTTGATGTCCATAAAATATGCTCACAATAGGTTTCCATTGTATGAATAGTCTTCACAGATTGACCATAATTTTATGTATCATTGTTCATACTGATGTTCATATCAATGTTTAATGAAAACTGAAAAATATTCTAGAACATAGAGGTAAATATCAGTTCTTGATCAGGTATTATTGATAGTTGTACTCCATTTAGCCTTACCACTTGTCTGATATATAATTTTTTAAGTTAATACTGTGAGAAGTCATCTCAAAATTCTTTTTATTTATTTTTTATTGTAAGGAGATCCACAAAAACCTACATTGCTTAATTTCCCTTCCATAACATTGGAGTTACGGTGAAAAATACCATGTTGATGTATTTGCATTAAAATCTTGGTAGGGGTAACAAATGAATCATCCCATTAGACTAATACAATTAAGCATTCACTAGAATAATTATTAAGTACATTGATATATATTCAGCGATCTCCTTCTTCAAATAGTCCTACCAATAGTGCCCACATTGATCTTTATAATTACTTGTTCTACCTGGGTAAATGTTAGAAGTTGAACTATGTGTATCATCCAACAGTTCCTTATTTAACTCATTATTTGATGGAGCATATAGTCCAAACTAAAATCTCACTAATCAATCTTCATCAATTTTGAATTTTGTGGATTTTCCCTTTCTTATGGATTCCACCTTCATCTAAATTTACTAGTAAATTTTTTGATCATCCATTATCCTTTCCTAAAGAGTTTTATGAGAAATAACTTTTTAAAGGATTGATTACGTTCATTTGTTTTTTATTCCCATGAATATCTTTTATATGTCTAAAAAGATTGGATCTTACCAATTCTCATTATTGATTTAGATATAGGATTCTTTCTACTAATATCATCCACCACCATCTTTTCATAACATAGATAGTAGTGGATTAATATGTTTTAATCCTTGATGATATCTAACAATATTTTTGGAGAATATTGTGCTCTTTCTGTGTGAATATATAATTGAGGCTCTAAAGATCATTATATATCTCAAACATCTCCACATAGAGATAATGCCACAATATTTTCTAATAAAATAACACACATTTCAACTCAAGATCATGTGTGGGATAGTTTTTATCATGAATTGTTAACATTAATGAGGTGCAGCATATGAATGTATCATTTTTTATCAGTACCCAAACTACTCCAAAAACTAAATCATCTCTATATACCACCGAGAGAATCCCATTTATCGGTAGTATGAGAATTGGTGCAATGATTCTCACCTTTTCAGATTCTTAATGATTTCCTCACATTCATGTACCCATAAAAACATCTATCTCTTCTAGGTAATCTTAGTAAGAGGGTTTTACAATCATGTGAAATTTCTCAAAAGTTAGCGATAATAACCTACTAACCAAATGAAACTAAGGTTATCTATAACAGTTTTTTTCTATTTAAATCATTCAATTTCTTTCATGTTTGAAGGATACCCAGATATACCATTACTTGTAGTGATATTCCTCATGAAAGTGTCTTCCATATACTATTAAAAAAATGTTCTATACTTGGCATAAAGAATCACTTGATTAATGTTTTTTAGCACAACTCTCAGATGCATCATATGTTCCTCTGTTATTTTTGTGTATATTTGAATATCATCTCTAAATAATACCTCAAATTTGATGAGGTAATCACTATAGAATATATTATTCATGTCTGTATAGATTACTATAGCATTAGTGAGTCTAAATGTAATTTGTAAGAACTCATAGTGTTGTTAACTTATATGGAAAGTAGTATTGTAGATATCTTTATTCTTCACCCGTACATGATAATATCCTAAAAGAAGATACACATCAGAGAAAAACTATGATCAACATTTTTTATTGAAAAAAGTCATCAACCTATGGAAGGTGATACTTTTTTATTATCGTTATCTTGTTGAGTTCATGATAATCAATGAAAATGTGCATCGACCCATCTATCTTCTTGATGAATATGAAGGGTTCACACCATGATGAAGCACACAGGCGTATGAAACTTCTGTGAAAATTTCCTTATAGTTGTTTCATTACAGCCTAGTGTCTGATAAAATCCATTCTATATGTATTCATGGATAATGGAAACTCCCCTAGTACAAGATCAATTGAAAATTTAACCTCTTGTCGGAAGACCATGTAATTCCTCATGTAACAGAACAACATATTTCCTCAAAATAGGCATCTATTAAATGTTGAATATTTACACAGACTTGATAATTTTTTCTAGTTATGTTTTCTCATAGGGGAATAATATATATTTTGGATATTATTGTTCTATAAAAGATTCCTCATCCTCCTTGAACATGTATAGGATCAGTGGTCAATTCAAAATACGTAGAGTGATTTTATTCTCATGATAAATTTGGTTGGATATATATATCGAAATCCAATCAATGCGCTGAATTGAATAAAATTACACTTAAGGGACTGTAAAAAGGTTCTATGGAACGTAAATCCCAAAACTTTTGACATGGGAGGACTTATATACTTGACATAAAATAATTCCTCTATTTCCCATTTGACCAACAACTCAATATCCATTCATTGTGGTAGTGTTTCAAAAGTTTTAATAAACATTCATGATATACAGGAATGATTAGAACATGAATCAAAAAGTACATTATCAATTCTTCAATTAATAACTAGTTTAACTTTCAAAACTTCATTTTCAAGATCCACCTTGGATATATTGGTGGACAAACCTCAGTGTTGCTTCTTTGGATGATGTTATTTGTCTCTAAAAACTCTTGTCTTACTCTATAGATTTGTATTGTTCCATGGTTACTTATAGTTGAGGAAATAAAAAACAAAATTATGATTGAAGATAGAATTCCCTTACTCCCACACATTAGTAGGGATTTCCTATTGGAAAATGTTACACACATTAACGTGATTCCTACACCTGAAGCATCAATTGTTTCCCGTTAGGCAATTTCCAGGGCACTTCTATCTTTACCATTGACAAGTGGGATGTTGGAATTTATTGCCACCATTTTATTTCTCAATTGGACCACCATAATTGAACTCTAAT
Source organism: Viscum album (assembly GCA_963277665.1). Lineage (NCBI taxonomy): Eukaryota > Viridiplantae > Streptophyta > Magnoliopsida > Santalales > Viscaceae > Viscum > Viscum album. Next base: position 1,631,628,067 of record OY728159.1, read on the forward strand.
TTATGTATTTTATCACCATGATACCCTTAAGCTTCAATAGCCACCATTTATTTTTGGAGGAAACATCATACAATTTCTTCATCGCCATCAAATTATTAGATTTTCAAGGATTTCCATACCATAAACTTTATCCCACAAAAGAATTGGTGAACCATACATTCAGGGGTAATGAAATAACCACATGAATATCATGAACTTCTTGTGATGTTTTCCTCATATACAAATATTTATTTTTCATAGTTTTTATTTAGGTAAAAGAAATATTATTTTATTTTATTCTTGAAAATACGTGGAAAATATTTATCAATTTTTTTTCCAAATTCCAAGCAGTAAATTACTTCATCAACTTCCTCCAACATTGAATTCTAAATATGTGTCTGCAACTAATCAGTTTTTTCATCAATATGATATAGAACTAGTAGAAACATCTCTTTATCGTAACATTGAATGATAAATATGATATTCTCAATAGAGTTGATTCATTGTTCCACGATTAAGGGATATAATGTTCCATTGATGTTGGAGGTCTTTTGCATAAATCTCTCGATTTAAGCATGTTCCCTCTAGGGGATCTCCTCTTAATTTAGGATTCTATTCAAAACCCGATTCAGATCATAGAGTATCATCTTAATGTTTGTGATTCCCCCGCCTGTCTAATTAGGCATCTCTTTAGGGAAGTCATCACGTTACTATTAGATTGATAGTTTACATGTTTCCTCCTTTTTCTTGACATTGTTTAGAGCAAAGATAAAATTAGAGATGACAATTTTTATAATATTAAACACATAAACAAGAATTCAATGACATTAATGGATTACTTATAAATTAAATTTGTTTACTTAAATTATGATTTTCTGGGATTCAATCTATACAATACCTTATATATTTCCAAAAATATATACTTATGATAATTTTTTGTTCTATTAATAATAGATTGTAATGAAATTTAAAATTAACAAAGAATATCATCCAAGAGTGTCAAATTATATGCATAGTAAGGCGTGTTTTTTTCACTTGATTACCCCGACATAGACACAAGACACCTTCTTAGAGTTTTTACTCCTAGGTACATCTATGCCAGAACCCTATCCATATATTGTATCCAGACAAGGATTTATTACCATGATAAAATTCCTACAATATACATACAACAATTTAGAGTTGTTTTTTTATAATCTGACTTATACATAAAATATTCACTCAATTTTTTGAACCGTAATCCTAAAAAAAACCAAAAATTTTCTCTAATACCAAATCTAACAACCCTTCTATTTGTTACACATTGTTATTCATTTATTTACTAAAAAATAAAATTATTAAAACCTAAATGATCGATAAATATAGTGAATTTTTGATTCAAATATATAGAATAACATATATAACATGGGACACAATAACATTATTGAAACCTTTATTAACATGTATCTAAAATTTCCATTTCATTTAAAACTGCTTGGGATAACATAAGGACAAACATAAGAAAGGTTGAACTATAAATCCTCATATGTTAATAATCCTGTAATAAAATGAAGAAAATAAAACATGTCACATATTAGAAATTTAAATAGGGAATAATAACATCATGAATCATAAGCATGACTATGATACATGATATAGAATGATAATTGTAACATGGGAAATGTGGAAACAACTTCAAACACTGAACCATAAAAATACTTCATGGAGAAACCATCCTATAAATCATGGTGTAAAATTTCCAATAAAGGAATTAGGTTTACTCCCTAACACAACGTGATGTATCATGATACTAAACATTACCCAATGCATTGGATTTCTATCTCTGTGCAACCATCATAATTATTTCATTCTAATGATTAAGAATTCTACAGAGATCATACAACATGGTCTCATTCATCATCATAATTTATTTCACATTCATGGATTTTGAAGACAAAGTATATTTATTTCATTAATAAAAAATGAATATGTGCATAAATGTGAACACTATTGATATGAAATGGTTTTGGTATTCAATACATAATTATTTTGGCATGAAAAATGGCGGTGAAATTTAAGCAACATAATGAAATCACAAAAAGATTCATAAAATTGGTCAATGAGAGAGAAAAGGGTATCTCATTGTATATACCTAACATGTAAAGTAGTGGGGAAATTGAAATTAATATCGTAATATTATAAATTTGTAATTATAATGAATAAGGTATTGATGAAACATAAATAAGAAGTCGAGGGATTTCATAAAAGGCTCCCTATAATCAATTAATCAGACCTAAGCTCAAAACCAGGTGGGGGACAATTTATACTGGTAGGAGGTGATATAGGCATGACTAAAGTTGGATGTGATTCAATAATGATATAAAAATGATATAGTCAGGACATTACATTGGTCCTTCAAGACCATTTGTGGGACGTTGTGAAATGCAATGGGATTCATGCCCACTTGGCCATTGGGATATGTACAGAATAAATAAGGATTCATGGGTGGGATATCCATTGGTGGGAATATATGGCCTTTTGTTCTATCCTATTTTTGTGGTGTATTTGTGCTTAATATGATTTTACCCCCATACACCTAATATATATAAGAATCTTGAATAATTAAAACAATCATACTATTGTTTGGCATGATGATAGGTGTATATAAAAGATCAAGAGATGCTTAATGAGAGTGAAAGGGGGATCTCATCATTTATAAATAAAATGGATTATAATTTTAATTTTTAAGAACATATTCCAATAAAAGTAAATGGAATTTAAGATTCATAACATAAACAAATATCTTAAATGGAAATGAGATGAGATAAATCTTTTGCAAAATTTCATCATGTTAATGGGAGTACATAAAGGACAATGGTATGATTAATGAGAGTAAAATTATGATCTGATTATTTATAAATAAAATTTTTAGTATGTTGAATATGTAAGAAAATATCCCATCATATGTAAAAATAAATTTTGAGACATAACATAAAAATAAGTGCTTGATAAAATGATGAGAGGGGAAGAACCCTTTCCTGAGTGTGTGATTCCAATAGATTAAGAGGGGCTTCTTGAGAGCTCAAGGGATACTTGGGAGGACTTTAGAGAGTTTAGTGTTGAGTATGGAAGGTCAATAACAAGTTTTAGTACAGTTAAATGAAGATTGGGTGGGTTTATATAGGAAATTTGGTGTATTTATTTATTATTTCTGTTTTGGACTTCACATAATAAAATATCAAAACCACAAACCATAGTATTGTTTCTCTGCAAGGATTCTTCTAAATGAGAGTGTTTTTTATAAGATTATATGTCTATATAATGAACATATTATAATAATAACTTCTTTATGTGTATGTGAGTTGCACTGTTAAATAAATAATTTTAAAACCATAAATTATATTAGAAGATTTGGAGGATACATAATTGATTTAAATATTAGGTTATATAAATATAAAATAAAATTATTTTAATTGTATGAAATATTTTTCATGATGGATCCCATTTATTTTAATTATTACCTTGCATTTATTTCATTATTATTTCAAAATATATTATTTATATTTATATAGTATTTAATTATTACCATAAAATTTTACTATTTCAGAAAATAATGAAAAAGATATAAGTGGATATTTTTCACATTCTCACCCAAAAAATAATATTCATTTTATCTAAATAATTTTATAAATATATGAATATTACCTTTTGATATAAATACATGAATTTATTATGAAGTGTTGGGTAGTTTATAAAAAACATTTTCTCAAACCCTTATAGAAATTATAGTTTACTCTATAAAAATCACATAATCAATTATATTTGATAAAATTTATTTGATAATATTAATTTTTAAATGTAATATTTCTTTTAAAAATCCATTAATTCATAAATTCATTAATTGAATTTGAATATTTACTAGAAATACAATTTTTTCATTATTTTATTAGAAAACATTCAAAAAGTAACAATAATAGGATGAAAATATATTCATTATTCTGTACAAGACAATATATACATTCATATATCTTTTATTTTGATACATATACATTTAATACACAAAGAAAATCCCTGAGTGTAAGGTGTATGATGATGGGACATTCAATGGGTGCTTATTTGAACTGATTTTGGGCCATGGTATCGATGAGATCGAACTTCACCTATAAATAGACTCACTTCTACTTTTGTTTATGAATATTATCCCTGGATTGATTAAGGGTATAGCCTAGTGATTCTGTCTCCCTTTTAATATTTAATAAGTGGGCTTTATAGGGTACTATCCTACTCGATAAGTCCATCCCTTCCTTTGTCTCTTTCAATTTGAGTTTCCAAAACCCTAAATTTATACTAATCATGGTATTATTTTTCAATAACATTATTATAAATGATAATGATACTTAAAGGTCTTTTATATCATGTAGGATATAATAAAATAAAATAATATCATCTGTTATAAATTTCTATATTACTTAATAATAAATTTAATGTAATCTTAAATGTGAAATTTATTTATAATTGTTCTAGTTGTTATAATGAATGTATCTCAAAATAATTATAAAATGATTTATTTGTGGAAAATAAGGCCATAAATAAAATATCTAGCGTGTAAAATGAAGATTTTTATGCATGCAAATAAATCTTATCATAGGTATATTTTCATAATTCATTTTCTTAAATGTGGAGAATCTTCTCATTGTCCAAGTTAATTTAATATTCTATAGAATTACCCCCAGTGTAAGGAATGACTTATTTTAAAAAATAATGGATAACGTATTTTTGTATTGGGATTGAAATGTTGAATTTTATAATTTATTTACAAATGATATTTTGGGTTTTTAAAACGTAAAACATCTATCAATTGTGTAAAATTTACAAATCGTATATGTATTAATTAACCTAAGAGTTATTGATACCATTAGGTATTTATTATTATATGATTGGTCTATTCCCATAGTTATAAAAACCCCATTTTTAGGTTTTATGTGATAGGATTCTTCCAAGATTATGGATACGTTGGGAGAAATTTATAGCAATACAACCCAATGGTTTAGTATTTTTTTTGATAACATTATTTCAGGAATAATTTAATTACATTTAATAATCAATTTTTAATGTTATTAATAACTTTTAGGGTTAATGTGATGATTAGTAAAATTTTGGTAATATAAAATTAATGTTATTAGTGGCTTTGGGAAAAAAATAATTCTTATTTAAAAGCATGGTAAAAATATTACATGATTGTTAATATTATTTCAAATATGTCTCGCAAATATAATTTGTTGAACACTCTTTCAATTGTATTAGTATTGTTTTATAAAATGGGTAACCAACATACTAGGTAATAACATGAATTTTATGGAATTTTTGTGGGTAATGAACCCATAAACGAAGGATGGTAAGGGTATAATTCCTATTATTGGACTATGTGATGTCAGGGTTAATATTTAATTTATTTTATTTAAATAAATTGATGGATAAATATTGATGTTCAATCCATAGTGTTAATGATGAGGTTTAGATATTAATGTATTATATTAGATAACTTGTTCTAACCACTATAGTATTATAAAATAGTTAGAGACAAACAAATAAGAATTTCACTCTTTTATAAATTTTATAATCAAGAATAATTAATTTTTGGTCCTTAATACATAACAAATTAATTTTGGGATATTCATTTCATTGAGTAAGTAATGAATTTCATAATAATTAATGAATAACCAATGGATGAAACTGTGATTATAAAATAAAATAGTTTTATTTATTTATATTTTTTTACAACCACAGACAGTAAAATAATCCCTATTGTTAGGTGAATTATCTTGAGAAAACATTTTTCATATTAGAATAATTTATGATGAATTCATGATCATTTAAATTATAACATATTTATGGTTTTGATATTATTTAATATTCATTGACCATTCACTTTCATGTGAAAAATTATCTCTATCACCCACTATTATTATTTAAGATTTTATTCAATTTCTATATCTCAACATTTCACTTATATTCTCCTAAATTGAACCATGTATATGTCTTATTTGAGATGAATTTATTATTTTTAATTCTCTCTTACTAGGAGGTTGTTTTATTAACAATATTAAAATGTAGGGTTTTCAGCAATTGATATTGAAAACATAGAAAAATTGATTTCAGAGATCAGGTATTTATTACGATTATGAAATTTATTTAATTTTTTTCATAATGTAACACAATTAAATTATTATAGAGCAAATTGTATTCGCTATTATATTTGGAACTCAATAGATATCATAAATAACCCATAAAATATATTTCTTTAAATTTATTCTCCTTTATAGATTGCAGAACACTCAACCATGAGTCGAAAGGAAATGCGATATAGTATACCATTATATCTTAACCATTAAATATTATGGCATGAATACTTCAAAAAATTGATGAAAATTATGGATATCTATAGATTAAAGTTAAAATAAAAATAATTTAAAATTAAATTAATTTTTTTCCAAAAAAAATTATAGAGACCCAGATTTACAATGTAATTTGTGTTTTATTATATAGAATTATTATGATTCAGTGAAAATTGACGGTGTGTGATTCCAAGTCCCGGTGGGCATGGAATGAATTTCTAAACTTTTTTTAGGTACGTTCAGTAAACGCGCGAGCGGCACTTTCTAACATCTAAACTGGTGCTCGTATTAAATATCTAAGGGCACCATTGAATCCAGAACAACGAGATTCTCTTAAGGGATTCTTCACATTGAACGTAGTAGGTATGGAGAAAAAATTATGTTTTTGGAATTTTTCAATATTAATAAAATCAACATGGTTAGTTTTTATTTTATTTAATTCCTTAAAAAAGACAAATGACAACCTGGGTCCAGCGGCATGTCAATCCAATAAATTTCTTGGACATTCAATCTTATGTAATGATTTCGTTTGGGAATTAGGAAGGTTCATAATTAATGAGCCCCCATTAATTCCAAATGTCATTACTTTACCTCACCGTTTACTATTTATATAGAGCCTAGGGAGGGGTATCGACATAGATTCACCAAGACACAAAGTTCTAGTAATGTACTGAGAAGCCAAACACTTAAAGTATGGATCTGGTCCATGTAGGAAGTGATGGAAGACACCAAACCACTAATCAAACGATGACGTAGGAGCGACGTTGTTAGAAGCTAGTTGCGGAGGACGACGAATAAAAACCCCCTTCCTCAAGCGCGGTGGCTCTCCAACAACCTCGGGTAGTGGTTTGATTCATCTTTATTTCAAGTGAATTTATTGAACCTTTAAATCCTCCCTTGTGATTACAAGCTAAAGAAGAGGGAGCATGCCTAACGAACCTGACACAAACCCTCTTCTACATTGCTAACCTTGTGCCTCTGTGGATGACTGTGAGCGTGGTGGAACTGATCGGCTATGTAGGTGGCGGCACGTAGATGTGTGCCACAAGAGGAGGTTGCGACACAAATTGGTGGCAGTCAGTGAAGTGGCTAGCACCAGATGGCCGCAGAGAAGGAGAAGCACGTCATCGTGCGCCACCGGTGAGAAAGGTGTCCCTACTCATTAGTTGCGGAATCTAGAGAAGGTGGAAAACATATAGGTTAGTCACAAAAGTAGTGCGAGGCACGACCTATGCACCATCGGTGGGTAAGAGTCCATGGTCGATGCTATGGAGGAGGAGGAACCCACTGCACGGGTTCCGCGGTGGCTGGTCTGGACCCACGTGTGGCCACCGTTTCACAAAACTGAATGGCCTATGGGTTGTTCGGGATACCATGGAAAATAATCCCCCCATTCCAGATCTATGGGACCATGGCTAGGCTTCCCCTTACAGGACGCACCTCTTGTGGTCGGGCTTCCTGCGAGTGGACTATGATGTAAGTGGTCCACGCTCCACCTCGGACTGGACCACACCCCACCTCAGGCCAGATATCCTTCCACCACAAGCGAGGTCGCGCCATCGTGCACTGGGCTATGTGAGCCTTTTGGGCTATGCTCTTGCATGATATTCCGGACTATGGCCTTGCAGGCCGAGCCCACAGTTGTATAGCCCAGCTGGGTTGGACCCAGATCGGGTCGGGTCGGGTCGGTCATCCTGTGTTAGCCCAGACCGAGAAATACATAAAGGGCCATATATTGAGGACCTAATGTCTGTTTGATAAAAGATCTATGATTTTTGGATCTTGGATCAAGATGGTCCATTGAATTTACTCAGATCCAATTTTGGATATAGATGGAGTATGGCTGGGTTGGCTCGATCCCGAATCCAACTGGGCCCCTAAAACTAAAATGCTTATTTCTCAAAGTACATGCATCTAATTTACACATCGTCTGTTGTGTTGGGACCCTCAATACATGATGGTCCTTTGGGTTACTCATTTTTATAGCATAGTGGTGGTCGAGGTACGATCGATGTCTCTAGGGGAAGATTCTATGGAACTCGAGTGCACTCGGTGAGAGGAATCCTATGGCTTACTGTAACGTGATGAAGTAACACTGATCCTATGTGGGTCAGCACTCAAAAATCCTGTGTGGGTCAGTGCATACTGGTCCTATTAGTATGAGATCCTGTGTGGGTCAGCACTCAACGATCCTATGTGGGTCAGCGCATAACGATCATATGTGGGTCAGATCTTGTGTGGGTTAGAGGGGGATAATTACCTATTGATCTTGTGTTGGTCAGTAGAGGTTAGTTACCTATTGATCCTATGTGGGTAAAAAGAAATGATACATAATAGAAAAAGATAATCTAGCCTTATGACTAATCATCTATACTCTTGAACTTAAGTTATATCTAATTGTGTGCCGAGTATTTTCACCTTTGTGGTGTTACCTTCGTGGTGTTACCTATGTGGTACTTCTATCTTCTTGGTGTTACCTATGTGGTAATTATATCTTATTGGTGTTATCTTAGTGGTGTTACTAATGTGGTACTTCTACCTTTGTGGAACTTCTATCTTCATGGTGTTACATGTGTGGTACTTCTATCTCAATGGTGTTACATATGTGTTATTTATATCGTTGTGGTGTTACCTTTGTTGTATTTTTCCCTCACGTTTGAGATGTATCTTATCTTGATAACATATGTATATGTATGGGATATACCTAAGTAGAGTTGATGTCTATTTCTTCATGTTTGAGATTTAGGTCTTTCATTTTCGTATTTTCTTTTTTGAACTCTAGGAGACCTATGAGGGACTCAGGGTCCCTTCTGAGTATCGTTATTCTCACCCCTGCACAGGCTATGCCTGCACCTTGTTGTTTCTTGTGGAGAAGACATACAACATTGATTGAGGCTGAGAGAGCCATGAGTTGATTGTACTTAGAGGTGGACCACTTGGTGTGACTTGACACAGGGACTACTGATCGTGAGTTGTACCAACCCTTCAGGTAGGATCCTAGATGGAAGATCCAGGAGTTTTATTTTACTTTTCAGTTATATTTTTACCTTTCAATTGTAATGGTACTTTCATTTGGTCTTTTATTCCGACCCCATTTACATTCATCACTCTTTTACAACATCAGTTTAATTTGTGGTTGCTTCTTATTGTTCTCATGGACAATGTTTCTATACAGTCTTAAAGGTAATGCCTTCCCATTGTAGGGATACACCATTGCGGTGCTATTCACCATCCCCTGGACAATGGAAGGAGGGATTGGGGTAGTCACAGTATGGGACCTGAAGGATTGGTAATGAAAAAGTGGTATCAAATGCTTCAATTCTACTGAAATACTAGGACTCTGATCTTTTCAATGTGGCAGTAATTTTATCTGTTATGAGTATGGTTTTAGTTTTGGGATCACATTGTAGGTGCAGCGGCCGAAATATCCATAAACCAGGACAACCATCCAGGATTCCTCAAGGAGTATGCGATGATGACCCACCGAGCAATGAGTCCCCAGTGAAGGGCCATGTGACACAGTTATCACCGTCGGGTGGTGTACCAGTGTCACCACTACCCGTTGGGAAGTCGTTGCCACCTACCCCACCAGCATAGGGTGCACACCAGCTGAGCATGTTTCACAAGTTTCAGTGGTAGAGGCCTCCAAGTTTCTATGGGGAAAAGGACCCGAAGGCGGTAGGGGACTGGCTGGAGGCCATAGTCATAGTTTTTTACTTAGTTAGGACACCAGCTGACCTTATAGTGATCATAGTAGTAGGCCATTTTCAGGAAGCAGTAGGGTGATAATGAATATTGATTCTCCAGATGCACGATGAGGTGACCCTCATATGGGAGGACATAAATGGGATTTTCAGGGAAGATATCATCCAAGAGACTACGCATGGTGTGTATATAGAAGCTACTACCCTTACAGCAGGGTAGAATGATTGTGGCCCAATACTCCGTGAGGATCACTGATCTCTCCCGCTAATCCACCGAACATAGTATGATACCCTTTCTTTAGGGCATGAAACTTTACGCATGGTTTCCGATGGGATATTAGAGTGTCGATGATATCTCTTAACATTCCGATGTAGTCAGGGGTGCTAGAGCGAGTTCTTTTGGTGGATAACATCCTAGCAGAGTAGGCACTGACAGAATGAGCCACCTCCAAGCGTCAAGTGGCAGAGTCATCTACATCACGAAGTAGACACATGACACAGGGGACCAAGCAGGCCATTCCTTCTTGTGGATGACCTCCGGATACATGGTGGGTGGTGCGGGGCTCAGGGACCAAGGAGGAAAGCTGAGGAGAAAATAGTTATACACATGCGGCTGGTAGGGTCACATGTCTCGCGACTTCCTGACGCACCATACAGACGACCATCAGATGGTTGAGGAACCACCGAGGTAGAGGCAGATATTCGATTGAGGAGGTCTTCATGTAGATAAAGGAAGTGGAAGAGGAGATGGTCGTGCAGCAGGTGGTGGGAGGCGATTTGAGGTACTACCACCACCACCTCCAGGTGGTCCACACTAATGACCGCAAGCAGGTAGACAGAGATGATCTCAGCTATATGAAGCTGATTCCTATGACCAAAGTGCTCTAAAAATGATTGGAGGTATTGTCTGTGTCTAATCCACGATAGAATTAGTGCTTATAGACACAGTTTCCTTTCACACTTTCATTTCCATGACCCACATTCAATGCTCAGAGATTTCAGTGGAGCTGTTAGCACAATCCTTAATATTAGAGTATCCTATAGGAGATGATTTGAAAATTACACACTGGTACCAACAGTGTGAGATTATTCCTGGAGGAGAGATCATTGGTTGTGATCTTATAGTAGTGGTGTCGAGGCCTTATGATGTCATCTTGTGATTGGATAGGTAATCCATAGTCTATGACCATTTTGATTGTATTATCTGCAAAATGTTCTGTGTCTGTGAGTATGGGATAGTGTTTTCCTTCACCGATGAGAAGGGAACCATTCCAGAATATAATGTTATTACCTAGTGGAGGGTTCTGTCAATCACACATCAGTTGGCTAGCCTTACCCTTGGATAAGTATATGTTGATATTCCCAGCTATCCTATAGTGTTGGACTAATAGCTGATGTCTTTCAAGATTATGTTATGGGGATACCTCCATGCAAAGAGGTATACTTTTACACCACCCTATACCCTACACAACACCAATATCTAAACCAGCATATCTGAAGGTTCCCATAGAGCTTTGTGAGTTACAGGTACAACTGTAGGACTTTAATATAAAGGGTTTCACAAGGCCATGTATTTCTCGATGGGTAGCTCTGATTTGCATCACGAAGAAGGAAGATGATATTTTGAGGCTCTGTGTAGATTATCATTGACTGAAAAAGGTGGTGATGAGGAACAAGTATCCACTTATTAGATTTGATGATCTTTTTGATCGGCTGAAGGGAGCTTGTTGGTTTTTGAAGATAGACCATAGATCAGGATGTCATCAGCTCCGAGTATGTGATACTGATGTGTAGAAGATAACATTCGAATGTCGGTATGACCACTATCAGTTCTTGGATATTCTGTTTGGTGTGACCAATGCCCCAAAAAAGTTAATGGGACTCATGAACAGGATTTTCCAGCCATTCCTTGATCACATTGTGGTGGGATTCCTCAAGGACATCTTGATATACTCAGCAATGGAGGAGTAGCATTTCTATCATCTGTAGATAGTTCTGGATATGCTCTGAGAGAACTAGATTTATGTTAAGCTCTTGATGTTCCAATTTTGGATATGATAAGGTCACTATTTCTGACACATTCTCTCGAAGGCTAGAGTTGCAGTGGATCCTGCAATGATAGAGGTTGTGCTTTCTTAGGATCCACCAAAGAGTGTGACCGAGGTGAGAAGTTTCTTAGGGTTGGCTGGATACTACCAGATATTCATGTCTGACTATTCTAGAGTTGCGTCACACTTATCTTTATTAATGAAGAACGGAAAACCCTTCATGTGGATGGAGAGATTCCAACAAATTTTTCAATAGCTGAGGTAGATACTGATGTGTTCCCCCATCATGAGGCTACCAGAAGAGTGTGACCGAGGTGAGAAGTGTCCTGATTCAAGAGCGATCAATGATCACTTATTGTTCATTACAGTTACGAAAAAATGAGAAGAACAACGCTAACCATGATCTGGAGTTAGCAGCAATGGTCTTCGCCTTAAAGATGTGGTGACATTACATGATAGGGGAATTCTTTACAGTCTACTCTGATCACAAGAGTCTCAGGTATATATTCTCCAAAAAGGACCTGAACCCGAGACAACGATGATGGATAGAGTTCTTCTAGGACTATGACATTGAGATAGTCTATACTCATGGTTAGGGGAACATAGTAGTAGATGCACTCAACAATAGTATTTCTTACAATTTCTGAGTGAGTTGACTGAGAAGATAGACGCGATGCAGATATCCTTCATGGATAGTGATGGACCAACTTACCTCAAGTATATGATAGTCACTCCCCCACTCCTTCTGCATGTCATGGAAGCACGTCTTGGGGACATTGACTGCGAGGTTCTATGTTCTCATGTATCCATAAGAGATTCACCTAATATATTTTTTTGAAGGTGGATATCACATCATATTTTTTAGAAGTCATACCACAGTATCAGTGGAGCTATAGGAGGAGGTTTTGATAGTGTTCCATACGTCCCCCTGGAAATACATCCTAGTGTAGAGAATATATACCAGGACCTTCAGCATCCTCACTGGTGGCCAGGGATGATGAAGGGAGTGGCATATTTTGATTCCTGATGCCTCAATTTTCAGCAAGTGAAGGCTGACCATCAGGTTCCAGTAAGATTAGCACAACCACTAGAGGTTATAGAGTGTAAGTGGGAAGAAATACCCATGGAATTTTTGATAGGGCTTCCACATACCTCTATGGCACATGATTACATCTAGGTGACCATTGATCGACTCACCAAGTTGGCCATCTTCGAACCTATCTGAGAGCACGGATGATTAGAGTTCATGGGAAGCCTCTATGTACAAGATATTATGGAACTTCATGGGTTACCATCAATGATCATATCTTATTTTGACAAACGTTTTACATCCCATTTGGGGAAGGGATTACAAGAGTTGTTCGAGACTCAACTACGTTTGAGCACCACCTTTCATTCTCATACGGATGGTCAGACAGAGCGGACCATACAGACAGTAGATGACATGCTTCATGCTTTCAACCTAGTTTTTTTCTGTATTTGGGAGGATCACATTCCCTTGGTGGAGTTATCAAACAAAAATATATTTCACTCCACCATCAGTATGGCACAATTTAGGGAGGATCAAAATACTTTTTCGAGTGATGACAAGATGACATGCTCCCCATATCAACGGACGAGGATGACTTATCCAACATATAATGTGATGTAGAGAATGTACCCTTATCCTGGAGCTTATATGCCCATTTATACTAGTTATAGATAAATGAGTTATGCCCTAGTCTAACCAGCTACTAGTATTCTAGCTATATGGAAACTTGTGTCCGTACCTACTTGGTTCATTTAGATGGATGAAATTTATAACTATAATATGTATATTTTATTACTATATACACTTTTTATGGATTTTATCATCATTCCTTCTAGGTTCTGATGCAATTAATGTCAACTAGGTGGCCTATTGGAACAATTGACAACTAGTATTCAATTATTTATTCATCACTTTTTATTATAATTCTACTTATACATTCATAGTACCTAATTTATATTTACAAATAATATTTAGTTGTAGAAACCATGGGTAGTAACCTATTGGGATTTATATATCAAAACCTACTTGGGACGCTATTTCACATGGGTACCTAATTAGATCTCATGTTTGTAGGACCATGATTCATTTCTTGTACCTAGGAGATAGGATCACATGACTGAGTTACGGCTCAGAATGTTCATTGTGATCTCCTTAGTGAATTTTATTTCCTTTCATTATTCATGTATCTACAGTATCCTGTAGCTTACTAAATTTATACATTTTTATTTATGTATCATTATCTAGACTTGAATACATCATTGTGCATTGGTGTTGGCTATTGTAATTCAGTTATTATTATTATTCTTCCACTAATCTATCTGTATTTTATTACACCTTCAACAATATTCAATTATTTATTCTATATTATACAATTTTTTATACTCTGATCAAGAGAGTATAGTCTCCCCATTATTACCTCAATAGACCCTAGATACATGTTCGCAGCCTCTACTGTATGGTAAGTCATTCATGAGGCCATGTGACCCACTAGAATGACTACTGTTTTTTTGTTCGGTCGGGTTAGTATGTTAAAAACTAGCATTAGAACCATTTTTCCTTTGTATTGCTATTTTGGGATTGTAGAAAAGAGACTATGAATGTGTTAGTGTTTGGAAAATGGTCATTTATGGTACTAATGTCCCCACCGATGGGGAAAAGTCTATGTGTCTAGGGTTGGGATTGTTGCTCACATTTTTCACTATTATATTTAATCGTTATTTCACCATGAGGGAGTGATGTATTTTCCACTTCTTGTTGATTTATGTAATATATGGAATTTTACCTTGGTCTTTTATGGAAATTAAGTAACATTACATGCATCATTATAGACACCTTGGAATTCATATTCCAGTAATATTCAATGAAATGTTGTTTCATTTATATGATGCTTGATGAAATTGATTATGTTCATTGAGTGTTAATCCATTCTATTTTTTCTTTTAGCGTGTCTATTTAAAAAACACATATAGGTAATTATATGGCATGGTGCCTATTTATTTATCATTTTTTGTGTTTATAACTTGGGATAACAAGATTAATTATGATTTATATATTTAATTAGATTCATTGGATGAATTTGTTGATTATGATTAAATAGAAACACATTTTTAATTGTAAGGTGTATGGGAACCTTATAGTTTATAAAAGGTAACCCGTATAGTCAAACCACCCTTTGATATTTGTATTAATTTTTATAGGCCCTTGTCAAAATTTAAGGGCTACTAGTGTTCAATTTTAATGTGTGAAGATTTTCATTAATGGCATCCATGTTTCAGACTATAATGTGTATAAGCTCTTTATGGATTTTTGGATGGGAACATATTTTAATGGTTCATTATATATGATCATGGTAAATTTTTAAATTGTTATAAATGTGAAATATATTAAAATTTTAACTCAAAGGGGATGGTTAACTATCTAATAATGCACTAGTTGGCCCTAGTTGGTTAGTTGTGGAATGTATCCCAGAAAATAACCATGTATTAGAGATTAAAATTTAAATAAATATACCACTAAAATTGTTCTTTATTCCGACAAACCCATTTTAGTATAATGAGACCCTCGTGGGTTACATTATCTTTTACCATGTGTTGTTTTTTTAATTTTTATTTGATGCTCAGTTTAAATCTATTAATGTTTAATGATTGAATGTGAATGGATTTGATGGCTTTATAAATGTAACTTTTTGGGGTTTCTTTTTTTTAATACCTCATGTAAGGATATTTTAATGTATTTCCTTTGAGTTCCCTTATAACGGAGGATTGAAAATTTTACCTAGTCCATTCACCTTTTTAGAAATGGTTTAAATGAAAGAATATTGAGCCTAGTAACATTCAGGTTAGTATGAACTAGTGATATGGTCAATGATTTTTCTTTTTTAAGGGGCTATCCCATGGTAGGTGGCACCATTATAGACTAAAATCCAAGCAGAATGTTGTGAGTTTTTTTACATCATGGACATTCTAGTGCTATTGTCCCAATAAGGGATCATAGAATATAAATGAAACCCTTTTACATATGGTTGGTTATGATATCCTTGAACCTTTTTATGGATATGAGCATCAACTAATGGTCAATTTCAAAAGGTTAGACATTCCAAGGTAATGTTTAGCTACTTAATATGTATTCTGACCTTATTTATTTATTTGAGAGACAAGGGAGGTTGTTAGTATATTTTTAAGTCATTTGTAATAATGTGTTATTGAGCTTGTTTTCACCATGAGCCATCTGATACTTGAATAAATGAGAAAGACAACCTATGTATAGTAATTAAGATGTTTCATATTCTCTTCTAAACACGAGGTAGTATGCATAAACTTATGAGATACCCATCAAAACATTAATTAATATAAAAAACCGGTTGAGTTTGGTGGAATTGATGAGCCCTAGACTATTGATTTCTGTCTCGGTACATCACTGGGGTATATTTACCCTAGTGTTAATGGATTAAAATTATTCTCAATTATGGCAAAGAGTTCCAAAAAAAGATGGTGTTTTGATACAACGATCATTTTGTTTTTGGATTTCTTACCAAATTCATAAAATTTTTATTTTTAAGGTGAATATGATATAGCATGGTTTTCAGTGGCTGGTATACCTTTTCATTCTATGACTAAGACACTGTTAAGCTAGGATGATTCATGATTGTTGTGAAAAAATCTTGGTCCTTATAGAAAGAAGGGACAAAACAATGAAATACCTTCTCAAATGGTCAGACTTTCGTAAATTCTCTTGATGCTTACCAGTATAGAATAATGTTAGTGCTTACCCGACTGTATGATGTGGTTGTGGTTGTCTATGTATGTATCCCCGGAAAATAGCATTGGTCATGGATTACATCTATGGTTAAACAAGAGAAATCATGATATGTGTCTAGTGGTGAAGGCATTGTAATATTTTAATAACGATGTCTCGACTGGAGATGTTGATCTCCTTTCAAGGTAAGTTAACCAATAGTGGATTGAATAGTCCTTTTAGAAATATTCGATATCCTCTTAGTTTACTCTGTCTAAGCAACGAGTGTGTCCCATTTCATTAAATAATCCTTTGTACACTAAGAGAGCATTGTCCTTACGCCATCCTAATGTTTTAAAAACTATTGGGATTGTCTTTTGATCCTAATCAGATATTCACAATAGATTCTTGTTTTTTACCAAGGAATGGTTAGTCTTGAATTGATCCGGGTTTCCATATGTGAACTCCTTAGATAAAATCCTAAACACCAATAATTCTCCTCTAACTTGGTTGTCTAGAAGATGTTACTCTGTTCTTATTCAATGACTTGATGTGGAAATCATGGCTTCATACATTGGTCTAACTAAAAACATGGATGGTGGACTACCATTGTTTAGTTCCTTAGACCACAGTTTTGAGAATCCAAGGTTAACCCAAAATAATTGTTATGATTTGTGGTAATTCTTAATGGGTAATGAATCTGATGGTCCAGATCTGGATTACACCCCTGTTCATGCTGATCCATGATATTTCGAATGAGAAGGTGATGGTTTGTCTAGGAAGGACCACCTGGAGTGATGTATGAGTTTTCTGGGACCTTCTCATGATAAACATGAGATTACATGGAAGAATGTGTTTTGGATGAGTTTGTAGGGAACTTTCTATCTATGTCGGGAATCATTAAGATATGTTGTATGATGTGTATTGAATTTTTATCATTTTTTTCAATGTATGAGTTCAAATAGAAATTTTTTTTAGAAAACTATAAATTAATGGTGGTTGTGGTCTAAATGTCATAAATGTATTTTAGGGAATGATTATGCGACCCACCTTGGTTAGGTAAACTGAAATTTTACTATTTCTTTGAAATGTGGTCTAGGTTATGAACACCAATGTTATTAGTTTTTCCTGGTCAATGATATCATGCAAGAATAATTACTTGAACAATTAAATATTTCATAGTATAGATATTTCACTATTGGTGGAACCATCATTTCTTTATTTTAATTGGTACAATATCATTGGGTTGGATTTTAATAGCTTATATTACATAGGATCAATTGACTCTTAAGTGATGTTTTGAGCTGCATTGGAAGTTTGTAAATGTGAGGTGGCCATTTGAAATAAAATTTCTGACCGTTTTAGGTCTAGTGATGTTTTATTTGTTCCCGTAGGCTTCTTGGGGATGGTAACCTCTATGATGGGGAGGTTTTAATGACCTATTTTGAGGAAAGGATATTCTCCAAGGGAATTTTAACATTACCATATATTGGATGGTCTATATTAAAAAACATGTTCTTAAACATAATTATAAGAGTTAGTCTATATAAAATTGATATTTTTATACTTGAATAATGGATCAAGGGATACCTAGGTTTTCTCGTTGAGTTTAGGGAGCATTGTTCACCAGAAATAACATGTTTTTGTGGTTAGAATATGAGAAATGGTTTGTCTAAAACCATGAATCCACAAAAAGAAAATTTTGCATCTAGAATCAAAGGAACATATGGTGTCACATAGGGTATGGAAGGTTTAACAAAACCATTTTCATATGCCACACATTTTGTGACTCTTAGGTAATTCCCTCGCACTACTCATCATAGTGTTGGATGATTGTTAGGTAACCTATATATGAAAACTATGAATGATGTGTTTCCTAGGTAGTGTGATCCATATAGTTAGAAAATAATTTTTCCCAACCATACATCAAACCATGCAACCTAGTTTTGAGGGTAAATTGACCAAAATGATTTTAATGATTCTTATGTTTCAATTTTTCATTCTTTATTCTCCTCCTCTAGCATGAGCATCCACCTTTGGCAATGTGGGTTCTTCTTCAAGTTGATTATAGGAATTGAGTGATATCCCATATCCGGAATCTAAATTGAATTATTCCATTCTATATGGTTCTTCATTTATAATCCCACAATTCTCATTGAATACTTTTTCCTTTCATATAATCTCAACACTGTTATCAAGGTACATGCTCAATTTCCCTATTTTGAAGTAAAATGTTCATATCGTGTATTTCTTCTAAAATGAAAAAAATAAAATCATGATATTAAATGAGTAATTCTTAATAAGAATAAGTTAGGTTGTTAATTGATTTTTCCTCAGTTTTCCATCATTTTGAAAATAGTATTGTTGCACCGCAGATTGGCCTTTTTGGTGGGTTTCCTCAAAAATATATTCTTCATTTTAAGATGGTATACATACCTCTTGTATCACTCATGGATCCTTGTTTAATAAACATAGTATGTAAAACTCTATCCCAAACACAATTTGGGTGTACCGAATTATATTTCTTTATATGAAATAAATGATTTAAATTCATTGGAATCCTTCTACTGTTTATCTTAGAGTATAAATTCCATCTCCCTTGTTTGTGATTTCCCAATTGATAATTGAACCTCTTAAGTGCCTTGTTGAAATTGATAATTGAATTTTCAGGTATGATAGTTTTCTAAAAAGATTATTTTTTTGAATTTTAAGGTGATTCATGAATTTTATTATTAATTGAATAAAATAATTTTATGATGATCAGTGTTATTTTTTTATAATAAAACCCCTTAAATGAGGAGAACACTATTCGAAATTATAAAGTAATGTTTTTAAAGAATTTCATCATGTTTAGATTTATGGAATTTTTTATTTATATTCTTTTGTTAAGGCTGAATATATGGAATGTTATGTGCATTCCCTCTTTGATTTAATAAATTTGGTATCCCTCATTTTATAAAAAATTTAATGAATCAATGCACATTCAACGTGCTTTTCCCAATTTATAAAATTGAATGGTTTGGCCTTCCATAACAAAATAATCATTGAACCCAGATCCTCATAAGGGATATTCATTATTTATTAATGGTGTTTCCCAGGTAGGTAAATTCCCATTATACCATGGTACATTAAATGTTCACCTTTAACTTTTAAAATGATTTTCCATGTTTAATAAATAAAATGGAAAGTAAAATTTTTAGTATATTTTTCATAATAGATCGCTTCTCTTGAATTAATTTAAAAGTTTATTTTAATATAATTTAATTAGTTGGATAAAATATGAATATATTTTTTAATTAAATAATATTGGAATAAATGAATTGTTAGAAATGGAAATCCCTTAACTATATAACACGGTTAATAAATATAAAACGTGAGAGGTAATCCCTATTGTATTTTATTATAAAATTGAATATGCTCTGATATATGTTGTGGAATGTTGGTAAGGGAGTTTTTTAGCATGTCTGAATCATATTCCCATATATCAATTGTTGTTTAATGGTTTCTCGCTCCATGAAAATTATTGGTTCAATGTGCATGATGCACTATGTTCCATGGTGACTGTTGTCATGACGACAGACACACAACTTTTCCTTGTTTTGACATAATGACACACTCACCATCTCCAGTGATGAGCTCAAAATATCCATCTCAATATGATATATAGTACATTCACCCTTTTTCTGGACCTTATAGGATTTATTAGACTTGTTATGGATTACTGAGTTACACACTGGTCCAGCTAGGATCTAGTATTCAAGGTATATGGCCACTTACATCCCCACATGATTGGTTAGAAAATGTGGATAAAATATATAACTATTTAATGTATATGCTATTACTATATATATTTTTTTATGGAATATACAATCAGTCCATTTGTGTGTCAAATAAGGTTGATTCGACCAGGTGTCCAATTAGGACCTGAACTGGCTAGTTTTTTATTTATTCAATTATGTTTACTATTATTCTACATTTACCTACACACTGTTAATATTATATTCACAAGATGGATTCTGTTATAGAAACAATGTTTGGTAAACTACATGGATTTATATCTCAGACACTTATCGTGCATCAATTTCCCTATAGTACCCAAGTGGATATCATATTCACCAAACCATGATTCATATCTTGTGTGGATTTTCTTGTACCTAGGTGTTAGGCATACAATACTGATATTGATATCAGGATTATCATGCTGATAACCTTAGTGTATTTTATTTATTTTATTTATTCATGTACCATAATGTATCATGTATATTATACAATGTCAAATATTTTAGTTATGCATCACCATCTAGACATGCATGCATTTTTGTCTACATGCAATGGCCATTTTGATTTAGATTTTATAATTATCATTCTACAAATCGATATATCTATTAATTCTAATTATTCTATATTCTATTATTTATTATCTAATATACCATTTTTCTACTCTGTTCATGATTGAATATTCTCCTCGGTGTCACATTCTTAGACCACCACTGAATGTTGGTAGCCTCTAGCGTACGAGGAGGCGTGATTGAGGCCATGTTTCCCACCAACCAACTACCATTTTAGTGGTCCATCAAGACAGTACATTTGTAGAGACCCTAAGCTTAACTTACATGTCTATTAAATTACTTTTGCGGAATACTTAGTACATAACAAAAACACACACACAAGGATCGTAATGGTTTAGTGTCTTTGGAAACTCGGAATATAATCTTCTAATCTTGGTGAAAGATCATCAATATCTCCCATAAAGATCTTCTTTTTTTTATACCTAAAACCATTCTTTATATCCTGGGGAAAAGAAAACATAAAAGGGTGAGCTCAAATGCTCAGTAAGGGTAAACAAAATAAATATAAATCACATCATATTCATAAGAACATAACATTTTGGAAATCTTAACCTGCAAAAGATAGCATAATTTAATAACATGGGATAAATCATAGAAGTGAAATGTAATCCCAATAATCATAAATTAAAACATGAAACTTTGTGGCATACACACATAATCATAGAGAATCATTTCTTGTTAGTCAAGACTCATTTCCAAGACAATCTTAGTGGACAAAGTCCCTTTCTGAACCGAGTCACCCTCGTTTCAGTCCTGTTTCACTGAACCTGTATAACCTACCATTCCACCCATGGCTATCTCATGAGATATAAAATCTGTACCCAATGCATTGGAGGGATATATAGGTCCCACCCATCTCATAATGATACCATTCTTATGTGTGCCACAAAATCATAAATCATACATCATAGCGTAACCCATGTAATAAAAATGGGATTCTTAAACAACATGACATCATAAAACAATTCATATAAGATAAAGGAATTGATAAAAATATTTCCATCACAACACAATCAAATCCATGAAATAATAGGGATAAAAATAGAACCCTTTTATTATCTTAGATGGAAAATAATTTTGATAAAATACTTGAACTCCATTCTTGAGGAAAATATCCTTTCTACTTTAAAAACATTTTTCCTTTCATAACATGTCATACGACATTAAAATAAAAGAATATGATTAAAAATAAACTTGAAAACTTGAAGAGGAAGCTTCTTGGAAATAATTTTTTAAAAAAACATTCATGCCGTATAAGTTAAAAAAACATTCTTCGTACTTTTGTCGGAAAAGTCAAAAAGTACATCGTACGAAAAAACGACAAAAGATTCCATTCATATTCTTTACTAAAAACTCACCAAAGGGTAAAATTGGATTTAAAAAATTTTAGGTGGATGGAAATAACATTTCATATTGAGGAAACATGGATGTGGATGATAAAATACACCCCAGTAAATTTCAATGTATAAACAATATCGGATAAAAATGAGATTGTGATATTTCCCCTTACCTTAGGTCCGATTTTCTTCGTATGTGTCCGAACCTTCTGTATAATGATTTAAATAATTTCATTGACTTTTTATAGAATCATATTCACTGTTATGATATCATATATGGTTTACTTATGACTTTATATTACCCGTTCTTTTGTAAATTCCATGTTAAAGAAGCGTTTTGGGTAAAATCGTTTCATTTATCGTAGGTGTTTTGACTTGTTGTTCATGACATTATTAATAATTATATCATGATTTAATTACTTCCAGAATATAAAATATGATTTATATATCATATATATTAAGTATATATATATATATATAATAGATAGATAAATGAAATGAAAAACACCGTTCATGGAGACGGTAGTCCGTACGTACGCATGAACGTTGTTTTCCTTTCCTTATTGTCTTGAATGGAAGTATGTAGATGACATACATATATATATACATAAATACAGTAGCTTTATAATTTCAAATATTTAATTATTATTTCTTATATATACTTTATAATCATTCTTAAATGGTTACATGGAGAATGAATCTCATCGCGTCGTGGAGACGGTAGTCCGTACGTACGCACGAGCGATGATATCGTTCCCATGGTCGTGGAATTGTGTTGAAGTGTATGTATACTATTTCAGTATCAATATCACTTTTTAATAGTCATATATATTCATTATTTACACCATTATACCCATCCAAGTAAGGTGGTGGTGGAAAATAGATTACACCACGGCGTGGAGACGGTATTCCGTACGTATGCACGCGCCGTGATTTCATTTATCCGTAGGATGGATAGAAGGTGAATTAGGGTTGATTCATATTTATAATAACATATCAGTATGTATGTAATACTGATGTTATTACTTTGTCATGAAACAACTAAATATGAAGACGTTGAAGAAGAAAGAAATTGAAAAGATCGGTAATGGATATTACCTCTTCTTTGAAACGCCTCTTTGAATCCTCCACTTAGGGAACTAAGATTGGTCTTTGAAGAAGACCAGGACCTCTAGGATTATTCTAGGGAAGTGGAGAAGGGATTTTGGCAGGGGTTGGACGAGCTTGAGTGCTCAAATTGGTGTGAGGAGGAGGGGGGAGGAGGTGTCCTTTTATAAGGGAGGAGAGGGGCACCTTAGGAATATCTCAAAATATTATTTTATATTAAAGTCAAAAACGGTTTATAATGGTTCCAAAGGGACTTATTTCGAAGATAAAGTGGGTATGGGTCGAACTCCTATCAAAAAATAGGATTTAGACAAGTTTAGGTTATTATTGTAACCTTATCAATTAGATTTAACTCTATGTTAGATAATTTAACTTTTACCGTGTCTTTTTGTTTTCTTACACTATATGGTTAATAAACTTACTATAACATGCCAAACGAACCCAAAATTGTTTATTATTAATATATATATCCTTATCTAAGTCATTTGGCCGAACCTTAGATTTTTTGGAATAAAATAACAATTAATAATATAATATTTGATTTAAATATTATTTTGTGTCAATTTTGACACTATTTGATATATGATTTTTGTGAAAGTCATAACAGAATTATATGTTCGAAAAAAGCTGAATAAATCAACAATAATATATCATAGTAACCTATAAAATTAGTGGAATTCATAAAAAGTCTTAAATTACATTTATTTGGGTATTTATAATATCAATTATGTCAATATTTCATTAATAAGATAATTACTGCATCATCTTTTTGTCATAAATAAATTAAATTATTTGATGTCTAAAAATTACAAATAAAATACCATTATGTAGGAAATCTTTTTATATTTCTAATGAATATTTAAAATCGAATTTATCTTATGTATAACACTATATTAAAAATGTTTTAGTAAATAAACTTTGATTTTAACTCTTTTAACTCTTCTTTGAATTAAATAATAATAAATGTCCAAATCTAATCCAAGTGGGCCTAAATGTTAATATTTTACACTTAAGGTTGTTTTTTGTCGAGATACACTTGTCCAATAGAATTAGGACATGTTTTAGGATAATAATAATATCATTCTTACCCTTAATTACCCTATTTACTTTTAACCGTGGTAAATAACAGTAAAAAGTTACTATTCACCAAAAACTATTTTCATCTCATTGAACCACATTTTACTTAATGACATCAACCGTGTCTCTTGGATTTTTGAAATTCCATTCACAGATGCAGTAAAATTAAGTTTTATGAAAAATTCAGTTTTTTAACTACCACTTAGTAGTTTCACTATTCATCAGAAATTGATGTTTTTCAGAACAATGCCAAAATTTCAACCTAAGCTATATTTCATATTCCGAATCCAAAAATGAAGTCCATTTTGAGAGATAAAATTTCTAAAATTTTAAAAATTGGTTATTACTATTCATAACGGCTAGTTTTAATAATATTTTAATAGCATATCGTTGTTTTGTGAAACTCAGTATTGCGTACTACACACGCTATCGAGGAAGGTTGTGATTACGTGTAATGCAAGTCAAGTCAAGGATGTGTGTTGTGCAAGCTATTTTTGGTGTAGCGTACAACACAAGACATTAATAAAATTAAAAAGAATAGTTTTCATAAAATCTCGGGCTGTTACATTCTACCCCCCTTAAAATGAATTTCGCCCTCGAAATTCGTCGGGGTTATAAATAGTTTATTATTCTAAAGTTTCTTTAATAGAAACCCATATCGTAAAAAGGAATACCAAAACTTGGCTTTAAAAACTAAAGTATGAAATGTAACGATTACCCAAATAAACTAATCACTGGGTTTCCACATATGTGAAAATATGGATATGGAAGAGAAATCTAACCATCATGTTCTGATAGTGAGTGGTAGAGAACATGGCTACGGAAAATCCAACAATCACAAACCCATAAATTTGTGAAGATCTAAGGTACCATCTGATTAATCAGATATAAGAGCACTAGGACAACATTTTTGGTTTTCAAGATCATTTCCCTAAAGTTGAAGAATTTGAATTAGAATAAATACTTACTTTATTTTGGTACAATCTCACTGTTGTTCGTGCCTTGAACAATTTCCACATCATTTCTTAAATGAAGTTGAATTTTTTATTCATGAAGTGTTAGCAGATCATGTTATAGAATGATGGTTCATTCCATCTGTCTCAAACAAAAGGTTAGGAAAAGTTATATACATAAGTCATTCTATAGTGAGATTAATCATATATGGTTCCTAAAATGGACTTATACTTCATATATCATACTGCTTAATATAATAAAACTAGTTTCTACTAAACAGGGACTTCCTGTAGGTCAGTGGTAGGCGATAAAGGCCAGTCGCACTTTGGTTGTGGGTTCGATTCCCACAGCCTTGTCTGACGCGATGGGTTGTCTCCCATCCTGCAGGTTTTCCTTTTTCTAAAACTATATTACTATAACATCTCATCAATAATATCGAAGAAACTTTTATCCTTAAACAAAACTAACTTATGTCCAACATAATCCATTCTAATATTTAGGCTTATCCATAATACTGCAGTCCACTCTCATAACATAATGAAAACGATTACCAGAGATTTAATACCATCGTTGATCCCCATAAATCATAAGATATGTTTTGTTGGTCACATTCCAAACATTCAGAGTCCTTAATCATGTAATCTCTTGAATACCCATTGAACCTTAGTGAAAACATGAATGCAGTTAAAAGTTAACACCTTCCACATACCAAAATCCTCAAAATTCTATATACTCAAACCATGATATCACATAGTCCTTACTTCAATCATGAGATCATGAATACTGTCAAACATTTCATTTTCTCTTTATCACTTCATTATGCGCATATCATCCACTTTCCAAGAAAAAAATATCTGAATTACCTTTCATTGTTACTCATACAATTCATCATAAAATTTCCAAACTTAAGGAAAGACAACAGTGTAACAATCCTTAGATGTCTTTTTATTCTATAGTACAACATTACACTTTATAAACATGTAATCATTCCACTACCTTCTTAAACCATTTGCCGAGCTTCAACAATTGTTTCATCTCACATATCAGTTGTAGTCTCTTCATCATCATCCACATAAATACTACCCATACGACCATACTGATTCTCTTCATGAGTCTTTCCCTTAGGAAATTGGTTTGCATAATGCCCATACATTCCACATTTAAAACACTTAACCATTTTTAATGTCGTAGCAATACCATTATCCTCATCCATGGTGTTAACTGAACCTTTTCTTTTTCACTTACTTACTTTGTGTCCTTCTTTTCCACACCCAAAGCATCTTCCAGATCCCTTGAAACATTCTCCTTGATGCCTCTTCCCACATGATTTACATAGGGGAAATTGAACTTTCTTTCCTCTATGATCATCATGAAACTCCATCTTTCTTTTATTAGCCGAGTCAGGAAACATACCAAATTTTACTTTATTGATCATATTATGAGATTGCTGATTTGGCATAATAAAGATGTTTGGACTTCCAAATCCCATGTCATTTGGTTTCTAATGAATAATATCATTCCATTTTCCATAATATCCTCCATTATCGTGAATCATCTTGTTTCCAGCCATTTTCTAAAACCCAAAAAGAATAGTGTTAGAGGCAAAAATCATAATAAAGGTGGAGTAACTTCAATATCTAACATCTTAGGTTTAATCTAATATCATTACCATAATTCTAGGACTATATCCTATACGTATACTTTTATTTATGGACATCCCTAGACATACCTTAGAAATGTCTCTAGGGATCACACTAACGTTTTCGCATCCTAGTTTCCAAAGGTTGACTAAACCTTTCCTCTAATACCAAATGTAGAGACCCTAAGCTTAACGTACATGTCCGTTACATTAATTTTGCGGAATACTTAGTACATAACAAAAACACACACACAAGGATCGTAATAGTTTAGTGTCTTTGGAAACTCGGAATATAATCTTCTAATCCTGGTGAAAGATCTTCAATATCTCCCATAAAGATCTTCTTTTTTTATACCTAAAACCATTATTTATTTCCTGGGGAAAAGAAAACATAAAAGGGTGGGCTCAAATTCTTAGTATGGGTAAACAAAATAAATATCAATCACATCATATTCATAAGAACATAACATTTTGGAAATCTTAACCTGCAAAAGAGAGCATAATTTCATAACATGGGATAAATCATAGAAGTGAAATGTAATCCCAATAATCATAAATTAAAACATGAAACTTTGTGGCATACACACATAATCATATAGAATCATTTCTTGTTAGTCAAGACTCATTTCCAAGACTATCTTAGTGGACAAAGTCCCTTTCTGAACCGAGTCACCCTCGTTTCAGTCCTGTTTCACTGAACCGGTATAACCTACCATTCCATCCATGTCTATCTCATGAGATATAAAATCTTTACCCAATGCATTGGAGGGAGATATAGGTCCCACCCATCTCATAATGATACCATTCTTATGTGTGACACAAAATCATAAATCATACATCATAGCGTAGCCCATGTAATAAAAATGGGATTCTTAAACAACATGACATCATAAAACAATTCATATAAGATAAAGGAATTCATAAAAATATTTCCATCACAACATAATCAAATCCATGTAATAATAGGGATAAAAATAGAACCCTTTTATTATCTTAGATGGAAAATAATTTTGATAAAATACTTGAACTCCATTCTTGAGGAAAATATCCTTTCTACTTTAAAAACATTTTTCCTTTCATAACATGTCATACGACTTTAAAATAAAAGATGTTGATTAATAATAAACTTGAAAACTTGCAGAGGAAGCTTCTTGGAAATAATGTTTTAAAAATACATTCATGTCTTATAAGTTAAAAAAACATTCTTCGTACATTTGTCGGAAAAGTCAAAAAGTACCTTGTACGAAAAAACGACAAAAGATTCCTTTCATATTCCTTACTAAAAACTCACCGAAGGGTAAAATTGGATTTAAAAAATTGTAGGTGGATAGAAATAACATTTCATATTGAGGAAACATGGATGTGGATAATAAAATACACCCCATTAAATTTCAAAGTATAAACAATCTCGGATAAAAATGAGATTGTGATATTTCCCCTTACCTTAGGTCCGATTTGCTTCGTATGTGTCCGAAACTCCTGTATAATGATTTAAATAATGTCATTGACTTATTACAGAATCATATTGACTGTTATGATATCATAAATGGTTCACTTATGACTTTATATTACCCGTTCATTTGTAAATTCCATGTTAAAGAAGCGTTTTGGGTAAAATCGTTTCATTTATCGTAGGTGTTTTGACTTGTTGTTCTTGACATTATTAATACTTATATCATGATTTAATTACTTCCATAATATAAAATATGATTTATATATCATATATATTCAGTATATATATATATATAATAGATAGATAAATGAAATGAGAAACACCGTTCATGGAGACAGTAGTCCGTACGTACACATGAACATTGTTTTCCTTTCCTTATTGTCTTGAATGGAAGTAAGTAGATGAAATAAATATATATATATACATAAATACAGTAGCTTTATAATGTAATATATTTCATTATTATTTCTTATATATACTTTATAATCATTCTTAAATGGTTACATGGAGAATGAATCTCATCGCGTCGTGGAGACGGTAGTCCGTACGTACGCACGAGCGATGATATCGTTCCCATGGTCGTGGAATTGTGTTGAAGTGTATGTATACTATTTCAGGTTCAATATAACTTTTTAATAGTCATATATATTCATTATTTACACCATTATACCCATCCAAGTAAGGTGGTGGTGGAAAATAGATTACACCACGGCGTGGAGACGGTATTCCGTACGTACGCACGCGCGGTGATTTCATTTTTCCGTAGAATGGATAGAAGGTGAATTAGGGTTGTTTCATATTTATAATAACATATCCGTATGTAAGTAATACTGATGTTATTACTTTGTCATGAAACAACTAAAGAAGAAGAAGTTTAAGAAGAAAGAAATAGAAAAGATCGGTAATGGATATTACCTCTTCTTTGAAAAACCTCTTTGAATCCTCCACTTAGGGAACTAAGATTGGTCTTTGAAGAAGACCAGGACCTCTAAGATTATTCTAGGGAAGTGGAGAAGGGATTTTGGCAGGGGTTGGCCGAGCTTGAGTGCTCAAATTGGTGTTAGGAGGAGGGGGAGTAGATGTCCTTTTATAAGGGAGGAGAGGGGCACCTTAGAAATATCTCAAAATATTATTTTATATTAAAGTCAAAATCGGTTTATAATGGTTCCAAAGGGTCTTATTTCGAAGCTAAAGTGGGGATGGGTCTAAATAATATCAACCAATAGGATTTAGACAAGTTTAGGTTATTATTCTAACCTTATCAATTAGATTTAACTCTAAGTTAGATAATTTAACTTTTACCGTTTCTTTTTGTTTTCTTACACTATATGGTTAATAAACTTACTATATCATGCCAAACGAACCCCAAATTGTTTATTATTAATATATATATCCTTATCTAAGTCATTTGGCCGATCCTTAGATAATTAGGAATAAAATAACAATTAATAATATAATATTTGATTAAAAAATTATTTTGTGTCAATTTTGACACTCTTTGATATATGATTTTTGTGAAAGTCATAACAGAATTATATGTTCAAACCAAGCTGATTAAATCAACACTAATATATCATAGTAACCTATAACATTAGTTTAATTCATAAAAAGTCTTAAATTACATTTATTTGGGTATTTATAATATCATTTATGTCAATATTTCATTAATAAGATAATTACTGCATCATCTTTTTGTCATAAATAAATTAAATTATTTGATGTCTAAAAATTACAAATAAAATACCATTATGTAGGAAATCTTTTTAGCTTTCTAATGAATATTTACAATCGAATTTATCTTATTTTTATCCTTATATTAAAAATGTTTTAGTAAATAAACTTTGATTTGAACTCTTTTAACTCTTCTTTGAATTAAATAATAATAAATGTCCTAATCTAATCCAAGTGGGCATAAATGATAATATTTTACACTTAAGGTTGTTTTTGGTCGAGATACACTTGTCCAATAGAATTAGGACATGTGTTAGGGTAATATTAATATCATTCTTACCCTTAATTACCCTATTTACTTTTAACCGTGGTAAATAACAGTAAAAAGTTACTATTCACCAAAAATTATTTTCATCTCATTGAACCACATTTTACTTACTGACATCAACCGTGTCTCTTGGATTTTTGAAATTCCATTCACAGAAGCAGTAAAATTAGGTTTTATGAAAAAATCATTTTTTTAACTACCACTTAGTAGTTTCACTATTCATCAAAAATTGATGTTTTTCAGAACAATGCAAAAATTTCATCCTAAGCTATATTTCATATTCCGAATTCAAAAATGAAGTCTATTTTACCAAATTCATAACATAGAAGTTTCATTAATTAATTTTATAATAAAATCCCACTGTTAAAACAGATAGCGTGTTTTTATGAAACAATATCTATCAAAAGATTGACACTTGTTTATGTCTGGTTTAAATGTGAAATTACATCAAATGACCAACATTGTATTAAATTGTAAATATACATTAAAACCACTCAAATTAATAATTTATCACTATTAATTATTTCGATAAAAAAAGTTGTTTTTAATTAAAATTTAGTAATTTTCACTATTCATTAGAAAATGAAAGTTATCTGAAAAGTACCAAAACTTCACCCTAAGCTAATTTCGATATTACGAATCCAAAACTAAAGTCCATTTTGAGAGCTAAAATTTCTAAAATTTTAAAAATTGGATATTACTATTCATAATGGCTAGTTTTAATAATATTTTAACAGCATATCGTTGTTTCGTGAAACTCAGTATTGCGTACTACACACGCTATCGAGGAAGGTTGTGATTGCGTGTAATGCAAGTCAAGTCAAGGATGCGTGTTGTGCAAGCTCTTTTTGGTGTAGCGTACAACACAAGACATTAATAAAATTAAAAAGAATAGTTTTCATAAAATCTAGGGCTGTTACAACGTTACATCCAAAATGATGATAATATTTTAACACCATATTTATTCATTTTTTACATCTTAACGACTACTACAGAATGTTGTACATGAATGAATAATTCCATTGCATTATGAAGATGGTAGGTTGAGAATACACAATCAGGGTGATATAATTATCTTAATGGGATAATGTCTAAGGAACTATGTTATAAATTAATTTTAAGGAATTTATATCATTTAATATGTGTCATATATATGTGTTGTATCAATCATTATTATTATACATTTGTTTTTGCGATAGAAAATGTATTAATTTTTTTGCAATATGCTAGTCCAGCGTATACTTGAACAATGGGTTTAATTCCTTTTTATGGAGGTGGAGGTCAATAAATATTAATGAATAAATATAATAATGTATCTATATACGAGATAAATTATTTTTATTATATTTTAATTTTAATTAAATTATTGAAGGTATAAAAAATAAGTAAAAAAGATGGATATCAATGAAGGTAATTTCATTCACTTAGGAGAACCACCTTTGGATCCATTTTTAATAACCCCATAGTTAGACTTTTGGGAAGAAAATAAGATATATAATTTGAATATGGATTTTTGAAAGATATTTTAGAAGTTCTATTGAAAAAATTGCTTCATATTTTTGAATAACTGATGGCAGGGGGTTCACTTTTATAATTGAGGAGGATTTTCATTTTTTAAATACAAAAATTATTGAATAATTGGAATCCAAAATCACCCCAAGTGACTCTAACATTATAAAATAATGGGTGGGATTACATTTAAGGTCCTAATACACCACAACCATAATATATAATCATTTTTAAACATTTTATTCCTTTATCCTTTAGGCTACTTTATTTTCTACCACGGTAATTAGTTTTTTAGCCGAGGAATTTGTCCCTTTATGGATAAAATAAAATGATCCTATTTAGATAATTGGGACCAAATAAATCCTAATATAAAATAATATTGATCAATGAAAAATTTCTTTTAGTGGACAAATATTTTTAACAAAATCTCTTATAACGCGCAGAACCCGATATTAACATTATTATCCCTAAACATATTTCACTATCATTACTAATTATTATGAAAAAAATGATTATTCATTATTATAAAATTTTAATTTCTCTAATTAGAAATAAATATTCAATGTTATTAAATTTTATTATTTTAATTAGAATAATTTATTTCAAAAATAATCCTACAATGTGTATCAAAAAATTGTTTTATTAAGAAACGAATTTTTCGAACATAAAATGATCTTACATTAACAATATGACTTGTGATGATCCTGATAGGGATTTAAATTATAATTTTAAGATATATAATATATAAATTTCATTTAAATAATTACTTATTAGAGGTAATTTTAATTAATTAAAATGGATGAACATTATGAAATATTAAAAAGTATTCTTAAATTTTACATTTCAGCCTAGAAATAAACATATACTAAAAATTGTATGAGGTAGATTAAAATATATTTTTATAATTTAAAATATGACTAAATAATAATTTATTTACCTTCAAATATAAATCACTAGTTAATGTTACATTTAAATTATTAATTTACTTAAAATAAATGACAGTCTTACACAATGAGGTAGTTTTCACTATCCATTAAAATATTACTCTTTTAATGATATCTCAAAATTTCACCACAACATTAGTTTTATATTTTTTTTTTTCAAAATGAGATTTCTTTTATAAATTAATATTTATTTTTTTTCAAATTAATAATATTTTCAATATATAAAATGAAAAATAAAATTATGTTTGTTGAAAATCAATTTTGAAGCATATAATGACTTTACTAAAGTTTTATTTATTGTTTACTAAAAATTTATAAATAAATGTTTATTTTATATGACCTACATATATACACAATATTTTTTTAATATTATTCATATCATTATATTCAACTGCTTAGATATAATTGTCCAGTTTTTATAATATATTTTGTGTTTCGTTAGAGCATGGTGTTTCATGTCAGATATGCTACCATGAAAAATGTGATTTTTTTAATTATCTAGATGTTACATTCACCTAAATTTAAAATGATTACATAGATGAAATTATAATTTTTTCTTGGAAATCACAGTATTGAAATTATGTTATAAATTTTTTGAAAGCACAAAACATAAAAATAGTTAATAACAATTAATCATAAAAAGGGAATGGGAAAGTGAAATATAATGATTTCTTAGAATAAAATATTACAATGTTTAAAATTAGGGGAACAATGGTGGGATGTAAAATTATGAACAAAGAATAAAATCAAAAAAATGGAGATTGATTTAGATCAGTCATTATAAAATAGTTACTGGTCAAGAGGACTCTAAGGAATATAATACAATAAATTCTTGATGAGTTAAATGACTATAGGTTTTTCAGATATAAAGGTAATAAGATTATTTTTTGATTAATTATAATTGTGCTATATTTAAGGGATTTTTTTTAATTGAGATTGAGAACACCAAAAATATTATTTATATTATATATTTTTTATTTCCATAAGAATAATTTTATATTTTTGTTGTGATCCCATCAATTTCCCCTTTACCTATTACTCCAAGTAATGAAAATCAATAATGAATTTTTATTCTTGATATACTGAAATAAATTTATAATAGATTCATTAATCCAATAAAAAGGAAGAAATTAATTCTTCTTATTTGTAATAATATCAAAATGATTAGAACATGTCATCATATATAAATAAAAATAATACATTATTCCTTATAACCTCAAATGTAATACCCAAAAATCATATTTTTTAATTCTATAACTATTCATTAATTAAATAATATAGATAAAAATTCATAATAACTATATCATCACTTAGTATAGTGGTAGGTGATATAACCTTTAAACCATTTTATTGTGGATTTAAACACCACAGCTATGCCGGATGCGATAGATTTTCCCAAGTAATACTTGTTTCACATTTTAAAAAAATATTTATATTAATCCTATAAAATTCCAAAATTATATGGAACCATAATTACTATAACATAAAAGATAATATAATCCTTACATATTTCCCATATAGTTAATATTATTTCCTCAAGATCTAAATCTATTCTTCCAAAAATAGATATTTCACAAAATGATATACTAAATCTATGTGTTTTATTTCTATTAATATATCACAATGTACTCTTTATCCTAATAAAATCTTCATCATATAAAGCATATAAATGGTTT
Source organism: Viscum album (assembly GCA_963277665.1). Taxonomy (NCBI): domain Eukaryota; kingdom Viridiplantae; phylum Streptophyta; class Magnoliopsida; order Santalales; family Viscaceae; genus Viscum; species Viscum album. The sequence goes on from OY728159.1 coordinate 1,631,662,981, forward strand.
TTATGACATTTAACTTATTATAAAAGTTGTAATAAAAAATCCATGATGTTATCCATAACACTTCTCATAATCATACGTGACATCATTAATAGATTCGATATATTTTTCATGATTCTTAAAATCTATATATGATTGAAAAAAAGATCTACAACCTAATTCTAGAACCCTAATAAATAATTACTCCATCCCTTTTAATTCATCATAGGTCCTTCTCAACTCCATAATTTCAACTTAAAATGATGTAATTGAAATAGATAATTCCCTAATTACATATATTTTAGATAAAAATATTGTATACAGTCCTCTGTGGTGAAACATATTAATATCCATTTAACTAATCACTTTTCCTATGTAATTTAGTGTTATATTCCCCTTTTTCACACACAAAATCTTCTATTTTTTCCTTTGACACATTCCCATTGGTGTCTATTTCCATATTTCTTACATGAAGGAAATGAATCCATATTTCCACCATGGTCTCCACCACTCAAAATCTAAGAGGACTCTTTATTTATTTTAATTGTGGTTACTAATATTTGGTTAAGGAATATGTTATTAATCATATTTCAGGATTACTGGCATGTCTTAATCATGATATATTACACTCTAATCGTCATCACATTTGGTTTCTCATAATAACAAAATATTGCATCCTATTCTATTATAAAATTTTCTATTAGGATCTATCCATTTACTAAATCCAAAAATAAGAGTGTGAGAAAATTGAACTTATTGGGTAACCATGTAATCATATATTTGATGTCAAAATCATGAAAATTACTTTTCAATGTAATAAACCATATGTCTAAACTTCATTATTAATTTTCTTCATCTATTCAAATCCATCATTATTTTTTTGATGAAAATTGGAAGTATTCAAATCATATCCAAGGAGGGTTTAAAACTAGGTGCCTAATATGGATCGTTGTCATGCACATAGAGATGATTGGTTCAAATTACAATGTATAATTTTTATGTTTATTACCTCTAGCATAAATTATTCCAAAACCATGTGTACATGTAGTATACATAGGGAGATGTATTGATAAAAAAACCACACAATTTATTCCTTAAAAAATAATAGGATGTTATTCATTATGTGTCCTCAATGTCTACCACTGGGTTATGATCCATAATCTATTTTTTCTGAAATCTAATTTTCAATGTTTTTACTAAAATTTTCACATATTTCAACTATATAAATCACGAACTGATTAACCTAGAATCAGTGGTTACATTATTAAAATGGATTAAAATATAAGGAAACACATCCCAAAAGATAAAAAGAGTGTATTTGTCCTAGAAGACAGGAAACATACATGAATCTCATATTAAAATTGAAAATATGAAACACAACATAGTGAGAGTAAATATTCTTCGTAATTGAACCAATTTAAAGATTCATTCATCATATCCTGGGTAAAAGAAACAAAATAAAGACGATCTAAAATTGTTATTAAGGGGTTCATATTGTATTAGTTATTATTAATCAATAATTAATAATCATTATTGAAAGGTAAATAAATCAGCAGACATTTCATTGATAAGATAACATTAATATCATGATTATAAACTAAATAATAAATATCTATGTTAAATAACTAAACATATATATCATTTAATCAATAAAGAAATCACAAAATGAATCCCTGGATAATATCTATAAAATAATCCCATGGATAATAATCACTATGTACAAAATGATTAAAATTCTAAATATTGAATCTCATGATTTTATATATAATTATATCCAAAATGTTTTAATTGATTAGTACATATAAACTAGACACTCTTTTAATGATAGATTACTGAATCACATCATTAGACTATCGATTCATTGATAGGGTATATAAATCATGTCCCCACCTATAAATTTATTAACAATGCATTCCTTTTATATCAATTTAATTTTTTATTACATAATATATGTTGTATTAATACATTTTTGTATTAAATAATTAATATAGATTTTCAATTATCTCCCTAATTAATCAAATAACATTTATAGTAAACTACTATACGTAAAAATGGTATATAGATTTGGATATAATCATATTTATGATATAAATAATATAGATACTTAGTTTAAATATAATTTCTAATGATAATAATAATGATAATGTTTTGAAGGAATATTAATGATTACAAAATGAATCATGAAAGCTAATGTAAATTATTTTCTTTATCAAAATGACTATGAACTATCAAGATAAAGAATAATGATTTTATAATTACGAAATACCCCAGTTGTGTGTTAGTAAACTAATGTTTTGTTTTTATTTTTTAATATAAATACCATAAGATCAATAAAAATTATTTTGGAAAAACAAATCATTATTTTACTAACACACAACTGGGGTATTTCGTAATTATAAAATCCTTATTCTTTATCATGATAGTTCATAATCATTTTGACAAAGAATATAATTTAAATTATCTTTCATGATTCATTTTGTAATCATTAATATTCCTTCAAAACATTATCATTATTATTATCATTAGAAATTATATTTAAACTAAATAAGAAACTAAAAACTTCTACAATAAAAGGATGAAAAATTATTTGAAAAAAATAATTGATTATTTTAAGTACTATAAAAATAAATTATCATTCATTATAAAGGAATATATTGTAGGTTTTCTATGTTAAAAAAATATTCCAATCAAATATTTTAAATTTTTTTAAAAAATACCTTAATTGTAAATGTAAAAGATGATTTATTTCAAAAAAATTAGTTAGAATAAAATCATGGGAAATAGCTATTAAAATCATTGATAATATTAAAAGTATTCTTGTAAACTTTTGTATAAAATACATATTTATATGAATGGAATTCAAACAGAAGAGAGTAAGAGTGTCATATATTCTTAAAAACACATTCAAAATCATTTTCAGTGTCAATGAGTATAAAATTGTTTTATTACCTAAAAATTAAATTAATATATAGAGAATAACAAAATTAAATTGGTTTATTACACAATAATCATATAATTTCCATCAATGGTTTTAATGACCCATCCTAGAGGGGACTATTCCATGACTACCCCCAGATCACCTTCAACAGGACAGGGGATGGTGACTAGCACTCAATAAGAATTTACCAAAAATGGGAGGCATTGTCATAAAGTAATTAGATATAGACACACATCTACAAGACAAAAAATGACTAAATGTAATATAACTGATAGAATAAATGCATACAACTAAGATCCCATAGACATAGTATAACGAGAAGTAAATGAAAGTAAACATGGCTAAATAGAAGCCCACCATAATTAATATATAACACAAGTCTAACTAAAACCCTAGAAACCAGCCTTCTCTAAGGGTGGGGACTAAGTTATTTCTATTATACTAGTAAACACCTATGTATGCCAAGATCCATTTATTCTCCAACATCTCCTAGTCCAAATTGGACTCCATCAAAAGGGCCTCCATCTGCAAAAGACATAACATGTTGTGGAAACTTCTGTGCAGGGGTGAGTATAATAATATGCAGAAAGACACCTTGATTTCATTAAACATGTTGAATTGAATATAATAATCTTAATAAAACATGTAATAATGTATAACAGATAAAAGAGGACAATAATGAACCCAAACATACATAGGAGAGACACCACACATCAGGCAGTCATAACTAACTTCCAGCCTTAGGATTATGCTTGAGGCAATGCTCATTCTAGGATATCCTACTCCACAATCCATGGTATCATCAATGATACAAAATTAAGAGGTATAAATCATTTGTCCCTACCAAAAAGAATGAATTTTTTAAGAATACCATGATATACAGAGATAGGTTCATGCCCAAAACCACTAGGTGACACCACAAACCTAATCTGGATCAAACTGCTACATAGGGGATCATATACCAGTGACTCCACAAAACATACCAATACAGACTACTAGATGGAGGATCAATTCCCTACTCATGGAGGTCACATCAATTCCAAAAACACAACTAGTGATGATAGAGTATCAGACTCTAGTCATGTAGAGGGACACCACAACTCTATAAGAGAATCATCCTCTAAAGGGGATTAAAATCCAGGGATGTTGATGTAAAGATGAACTGTACCCTCGAGGAATGGACCAAGGTAAGGAACTCAACCTATACTGGTATAAACTATAAATAAGTCATGCCACCTATTTTAAGAAGGTACCAATCATTGGTGTCATATCGACCAATATCAATAAAGGGTCACACAGCCTCTGATGAAATGTTGTTTGGATGCTTCATTTATGAGTAATGACCATTTAGGCCTATAGTCAAAAACTCATATGCAGACCATCTAGGGCTCATAGAGCGGATGCATGTAGGATGAACGCCACAGTCAATAAACCATATATGCAGACTGGATGATATGCTTGACCACCCATGGTCTGAATGCATAGTCAATATGTCGGCAGAAGATCGAGCTCTCATAGCACCATGGTTGACTATAACATGGCTCATCACCGGTTGACACAGCTCCGATCCGGGTCTGAAATGGGTCCATCACATCTGACCCAGCCAACCGTCCTACCTATCCCACTGACCCTACCTAGCACACTAAACTAGCCTGACCTACTGACCCACCTAGTCCTGATCACACATAGCCTTCATAGCTTTACCTGCTTCACATCTGCCACCACCAATCTTATCCACACCCCGTTTCTGCCACAACCACCAATCCTAGCCGCTCATGCATCCACCGCAAACACGCGCACCGCTACCGTGTTTCTCCACCAGTCACTGATCTCTGCATCAGCGCATTGGTGGTACCATCCATGGACCATCACACCTCCTATGATGCCATAAAATAGAATAGATCATATATATGAGGTCATTGGGTCACAATCTAATGTGATCCAGTAATATATGTTGATTTTTCTCAAATCAGGGGGTTCGATCAAGTTTAGAACCACCCAGAAATATCGAGTCAGGGCCATGAGAATCCAAAAAGTGAAGAATGTGAGAAAATATGTACAAATGAAAAGGGGAAAATGTTTACCATAATTTTACAACCATTCTTGTCCGATGATCATGAATAAGGGGTTTGGGATAGAAAACTGGATCAAATAAATCCAGTCGAATAAATATCATCTCACAAGACAAAAAATCTATGAGTAAATACGTTCATTGATTGACTCACACTAATCTTAGATATAAATAACATGGAATAAATCAATTAAATGAAATGAAAGAACTCGATTAAGATGTTTCACTGATGACGAATGAGGTTTTGTAGCATTCATTGTTGTGATCCTTTAAATCGATGTGAATTATCCATTGATCCTCGATCGATTTTCCTTTTTTCTAAGGATTCCCATAGCTCTCCACAATAATACCCTAGAAGTTTCAGGGTTATTTGTCTATCCCTACAATTCTGACATAATTATACATTTAATGAAAATAATTCACTGCATCAACACAATGATATAAGTTAATTTCATATCAAATATTCTTATTTATTTTACACCCGTAAATTTTTTTCCCGAAACGACCTGTGATAACAATTTTTAGGTCATTCCCAGTGTAAATCTTCTATTCTAATCTTAATAGTCCCCTCATATTTCTGATCAGGGTACCCATTTCAGAGTTATTCAGATTTTCTATAAAAAATGTGCATTTTTTCTATTTCATATTTTAATATTTTTAAAGCATTCATTTTAGGCACACATGGCCTCGGAATCGCATGGTGTATCATCCCATCATCTCAAAAATCATCCATATAATATATAAATATAAAATGGGGAAAATAAAATTTGTTACATTATCACCACCCTGGGGCCTTACCTCCTCAAAAATCCAAAATAATGGCTACCCAAAATGATTAGTGTAGTGAGAAAGAATATGAGCCTCCCACTCCCATGGGCTCCCATGGAGATTCATATTCTTTCATCAGAAACATACTAAAGAAATTGATTACCCATTTAGGATCATCTCTTACTAATAATCGACCTCCACTGGATATTGAGAAAAATTCTCTTCATCTATAATATCTAGCTCACCCTGGTTGATGATGTCTGATGGGTAATGCACGTACCTCGTCAGCAACAACACACTAAAGACATCATGTACCTGATCTAACTGTGTAGGTATATCCATGATGTATGAAACCTTTCCAGCTCTGTTTAATATTTAGAAATGTATGATGATCCTCATAGATAGCTTTTTACCCCAGTCCAATCTATATAATCCATGTCCATGTGTAACCCATTAAAGCACATGGTCTCCTTCCTCAAACTACTAAGGCCTCCAACGCCTATCAGTATAAATTTTTTGATGGATTCATAAAGTCATTATCCACTCATGTATGATCCTCACTCTCTCATTTGTATCTCACACTAACTCTGAGCACTTGATTTCAGAATCTCTTGGGCTAATCTAGTAACATGTTTATCTACAGGGCAGCAAGTAAATATCCTTGAATGGTGCAATATCGATTGGTGAATGATTTTTGTTGAATGAAATATCCACTAGCGGTAGGCGATCCTCCAAAATAAGGAAAATTTCAAACATGACGGGCTGCAACATTTCCTCTATAACTTGAATGGTTTTCTTGTCTGGCATTCAATTATTGGTGAAACAATATGCTAAAGCATAACTGTGTCCCAAAAACCTATAGAAATACATTCGAAAACTATGATTATAAATGAGAATGATGATCCAAAACAATCCTAGATGGAACTCCATATAGTCGAACTATATTATAAACATAGAGGGGTCCCAATCTCTCTACTGAACACTACTCTCAGATTGCTAGGAAGTGGGACGACATGGTAAGTTGTTCAATGATCACCAGATGGCATTGTGTTCCCTAGACGTAAGTGGTAAACCCAGCATGAAGACTATAGATATCCAATATCCATTCCATTTTAGTACCTCAATCAGTTGAAATATTTCCATTGGATCTTAGTACTCAGCATTCACTTACTAACAAGTAAGCATCCATGAAACAAACTCTACAACTCCTTTATACATCCCTAGCCACCAAAACTATTTTTGTAGGTCCTAGTACAACATTTCCACACATGGATGTAGTTACAAAGAGGTTGTTGGAAAATATATTAGAACCTCCTATTATAATATCAGTATTACTACTGTGTGTACACATAAAAATAATGGCATGATCCCCGCCTTTTGAATTTCCATTTGCAACTTGCCCTATGGATATATTAGTATGTATTGTCTCACATTTGTTATCCCTAAACTGTGCATCCCTGAATAAATATAAATGCTGAGGGGTGACAACCATAAACTGGAGGTAAGCAACTACATCTTCATCCATAATTGATAACTGCAACAATGCCAGCTACTCTGAAAGATCATTCAGAAACTACGAACTAGATTTCCTTCAAAGAGCATATTCCACCACATTTTCCATCCTAGAACTGTAGATAATATAAATATAATAGTCCTTGAGTAATAATATACATCACCTCTATCTCATTTTCAGATCATTATAAGAGATGGTATATTTGAGATTGTAGTATTCAGACTAGATGGAAAATCTCTCGCCCATCAGGTTGTGTTGCCACATCTTCAAAGAGAAGACTATTGTTGCTAACTCAATATCATTGATCATGTAATTCTTCTCATGGTTTGTCAACTAGTAAGAACCATAGGAAATCACCACATTACACTACATTAGGACACAAAAAATCCCAACTCTTGATGCATTGTAGGATACAACATACTCGACACCTTCCTTCAGTAACCGCATGATTGGATTACTCTTCAACATATGCCTCATCTCCTAAGAGAACTAAAGGCACTTTTTGGTCCATGTGAAATGCATACCCTTTTGTTCAATGCTTTCAATGGTGTTTCCTCCCAGGAAAATATTGGTATAAATGACCGATAGTATCCTACCAATCAAAGGAAACTATATACCATGATAACACTTTTGGGTGGATCCTGAGCAAGGACTTCCTTTACCATTTCTAGATCCACTTCAACCCTAGCCTCTGAGAATATGTTTATATGAAAATGGATATCTAAAATCCCTATGTTGAAATTTGAGAGTTTCTCATAAGTTTGTTTCTCTCAAAGTGTATATAGGATCATCCTCAATTATCTTGGGAGCTCCTATGTGGAAATTGAATACACTAAGATTTCATCGATGAATACTTCCACAAACTATTCCATGAAAGGTTGAAAGATCTACCACATGAGTCTCATATACACTTCGTGGGAATTTGTTAAGACAAAAAGCTCCACAAAGTAGTCATAGTGACTATAATGAAATATGAATCCCTTCTTCAGTATATCCTTATCTCATACTAATAGCTGGTGAAAACCGGATTGGATTTGAATCTTTGAAAATCATTGTGCCCCTTCAATATGATCAAAATGGTCATCAATCCTCAGTACTTGATAAATTTTCATCACCGTCACTTGGTTCAAGTGAAAATAATCCACACATTTCCTCAATATCCCCTCATCCTTTTTGGTAAACAACACTGGGGTTTCCCACAGTGAAACAATAGGTCTTAGAGTTCCCTTCTTCCACATGTCCTCCAACTATACCCAAATATAATAAAGATCTTTTCGAGCCATCTAATATGAAGGTGTTGATATTACCATCGTTCCAAGATTTAGATTAATGAATATGTCTATTTATTAGTGAGGAGTTAAACCTATAACATCTTTAGAATATATATGCTTATATTTTATCACCACTACATGAAATAGAGAACTTTGATCATCTACTCCATCATGCATGAGAATAGATAGCTGATGATTAATTAGTTGAATCCTCCTATGCATGACTCTGTCATAAAAATCCAAGATTTCCATTTCACTAGATAAGGTAATCTTGGTTCTATCAATGAAAACTCGCCACATACATTTCTTAAATTGACAATCAAAACATGAAATGGGGACAACAAGTCCATTCCAAGAATGAAAATATAAGGCCTCAACATTTCATCCAACTAATCCCAACTGAAACACTCTCCTCAATGTGTTCGGTTACACTATTGGAACAGTGTGAGATCATTGATTATTATCCTGTACAGGTCTCCATGCGTAAGGGTAAAGTCAACGATTCAACCGGAATCCTCGAGTCTCGAACAAGGTTCATGGAGAGAAAACATTGAATAGAACTTCTGTCTATCAATATTAAAACTAATGTGGAAAAGACAAAAAATGTACCTTATATCAACCATGCAGACTCAGGTTCATTATACTCTATAGCCTGCATCATGCCTCATCCCTATCCACCAGCTCCCAATGCCTGGTGTGGGTCACCTAGGGGTTGTGGTGGTAATAGTTCAAACATTCGACCACATTCTACTGCAATGTAAACCCCTCGAACATGTTTCACACCCTCTGGTCCACCATGGTCCTGTCCTTGTCTCTAACTAGGCACTCCGCCAACTATCTCTTGATTAGCTATATGACATGTTGGTCATTCTCATTCCATATGTCCCTGACCATCATATAAGGAACACCACTTGACCCATGAATCATTCAAACCACCCTATAATCCCTTCACCACTAGACGTATGTGTTGGGATCACCTCTAAAAGATCCTAATCCTCATAGATCACAGTGATTGTTCTCAGCTACCTTCTAATGAGGTCTTATACACCTAGTTCCCACTACAAGCTCCCACTACTGGTGTCTTCTCTACAAGAAAACATACCACTAATAGGGCTCCCTCAAGTACCCCTACATAGGTAGATTTTATATTAGTGACCACTAATTCCATGATATCATGGCAGAATCCCTTCTCAAAGTACTTAGGTCTGATGCAATGATCCCATGAAATATCCAAAGTGTAGCATGAAAGAACTGTAAATTTCACTGAATACTCTACCACAACTGTACTAAACAACCGACGATGTAGAAGATCCTATATGAATTCTTATCCCAACATATCTGGATATAACTCCTCCCTAAAGAGATGCTTGAATTCTATCCCGGAACGAGTTTTCTCACCATGTGTCTTAATCACCAAGCTCCACCATCGCCCTGCAGTTCCCATAATAAGAATCATTAAAAGGAAATCCATCTGGTTGGAAGGCAACATTACATGGGAAAAAACATTTATGACTACCACCATCTAATCCTCACCCATTTGGTTGTCTTGATCACCACTAAACCAAGTAGGTCACTACCACTAAAACTCATGCAATGCACGTAGCCTGCATTCATCTTTACCTGGTAGTGAAAGTAGTACATGTTGCTCGATGGGTGGTAGTATAACTATTAAGACATTTAGAGGTGATATCTCAAGTACATTCCCCTAAACCAATTCCTCTTAACATGTAAAATCATCCTTGTCATCTTGTAGAAAAATCATATCTAGTTGTCTACATAGAGGAATCCTAAAGAAACAATATTTACCAAAATCAATAAAGTATATGAGCGGAGATAACTCAAGAAGGACATAGAATACACAACCATTCCAATATGATTTTTGTACAATTGTTTTTTCCTTGAAACAAATTTTTTCATGTAACAAGTTGAAAATTAGGTTCTCAGAGTCTTAGTGTATGAATATGTTTTTCTCTACAACTACACTCAAGTCCCTGGCCTGAAATATTAACTCAAAATACATAACATTGTTCCCCCAGACCAACCTCACAGACTCCTTGTCCTAAAGTATAACATACCACTATAATAAGACTCTTTCATGACCTGCCCTAGAGAGACCCATTCCATGAATACCACATGCATACCTAGAATAGGGAACAGGATGGTGACTAGCACCAAGTACGAATCCACCACAAATGGGAGTCATTAGCCTAACATACGCATACACACTCACACATCTCAAATCCATAAAATGGGGAAATTAAAAACAACCAATATAATTCATAATTAAGACTAGGATCCCACAAAAATTGCATGACATGGGGTAAAGGAAACGAAAACAGTTCTAAATTCAACCCCACCAAAAAGAGTCTGTGACACAAGTATAACTGAAATTGTATAAGTCCAAACTACTCTAAGGGTGTGGTATAAGTCAAAGGTTCACTCTTGGTAAAAACCTCAGTCTTCAAAGCACCAGCTATGCTCGACTCATGATTGGACCTTCTAGTAAACTATTAAAATGGCCTCTGTTGGTATAAGACATGACACGTGCGAGAAAAGCCCATGCATGGGTCAGTAAAACATTACTCAGTAAGAAACCCCAATAACACTAACAATGAAGCACCAAATATATTCATCTAAATACATGATCAAAAAATTTATAATAGAAACAAGAGAACATGAATTAAACCATATATACATAGGAGATACACCACTCCATCAGGTAGTCATAACCAAATATGAACCATAGAATTCTATAAGAAGCAATGCTCGTTGTGTGAGAATACACCAAACAATACATGATATCATCGGTGACAATCGATGAAGTGGTCTAGCTCATTTATGACCCACCCAACGATAACACATTGGTTAAGAAGAATATGATACATAGAGTGGGGCAACAACTAGAACCAATATGAGAAAAAACAAACACAATCTAGTTCAAACCTCTATATAGGAGATCATATTCCAAGGCTTCCAAAAACCCAACAGATGTAGCCCGCATGATGGAAGATCAGTACCCTCCAAATGGAGGATATGATTGTTCCCAAAACTCAAAATTGGATTATATTGTATCAGACTCTAGTATCATGGAGGGAAAACACAACTCTATCAGAGACATAGTCTCTAGAGGGGATAAAAATTCATTTATGTTGATGTAAAGTTGCAATGTCCCCTCGAGGAAAGGACAAAGTGAACCTATCAAAATATAACGATCCAAAATAGGATAAAGAAGATCCTCATATATGAATAAGGTACACAAAATTGGTCTTGAATCAATTCTCTTAAAATCATGGTATCACTACCATCAATGGCACATAATTTGGATTCTCAGTTTAAGAGTTATAACTATTTGAACATATCGCTAGAGAACCAACTTATAAACCTACCCAGGTTCACAAATTGACCAGCCGTGGAATGATCACTATGGTTGATCCACTAACCTCACCGATCAACCACTAGGGTCGACCACTCAAGGTCAAACGTTGCAACCACAATGCTCATGAAATCTTGAGTTGTCACGGCACAACAGTCGACTTCCGTAGTTAACTATAGTGGGGATCCACCCTGATTTCCCCAGATCCGATCCGAGTTTTAACTAGGTCCATCTCGTGTGACAGAGCCCACCAGCCTGACCCGACCAAATTATTCGACCCGCCCACCGACCTTGAACGGACAACTGACCCACCCAGGCCCACTCACATACAGCCCACCAGGTCGACCCCACTCTATGTTTTCTATAGCCTTGGAATCCTCCATCACTCTTTCATCTTCAACCACTGATCCTAGACACAACCTGTATTTACCGCCATTATGAATACCAACTTCATGTGGTTTTTCCTTCGGTATGTATACTGCTGCTGTGTGGCACCGTGTGGTACTATAAACCACTTCCATGACCTGTTTTTCCATTTTTTATACCAATGCACTTCCTTTGATTCTTGAAAATTGATGTGATCAAATATCAAAGAATCCTGGGTATAGATCTATAGGGATCCAACCTCGATTGTCACTTTGGATCACATTCGGGGGTCTGATCGAGTTTAGAACCATCCAGGTACATAAATCCATGACCACTATGTTCAAACTGGTGATGAAGGAAATAAAATATGGTGGAATAAAAAATAAAAATGGTTCATCAACATTGTGCAAGCGTTATTGTTCAATGATTAAAAATGATGGATTAGGGTTAGTAAACTAGATCAAATAAATTTTCTAGAATAAATTTCATCTCACATTATGCATGATCTATGAATAAATACAATATTTTATTGGTTCATATTATTTATTTAAAAAAATAATATGGAATATACCAATTAAATCGCATTCCCTACTTGAAATTGTATTAATCACTGATGGGGAACAATGATTTGTGTGATTCATCAGAGAGATTCTTCAAAATCAATGTGCGTTGTTCATCGATCCTTGATCTATTTTTATTCATCAAAAAGGATTCTAAAAGATCTCTCCAACGATCCTCCAAAAGTTCCAAGGTCATGCGGCTAACCCTAGAATTCTGAAATAAGGATACATTTAAAAAGAAAAAATTTGATGCATTAACAAAAAAAGTTAAAATACATTTTTATCAAATTATTTTAGTCATTTTATGCTCGTGAGAAATTTTTCCCAAAAAAAAGTACTGAACAATGTTAGATCATGACTAGGGTGAATCCACTATTATGAAGTCAACAATGCCCTCATATTTCTGATTTGGACAAACTTTTAGTCGTTATTCTAATGTTTTTTTAAATTGTGTATACGTTCTATTAAATATTTTAAATTTTTTAAAACATTTATTTCGGGCACACTGATCCACTGAATTGCACGCCATCTTACTACATAGACTCAAATATAATCCATAAAAACATAATAATAATATATGGTAAATTCTAGATGTTACAATTATAAATTAGTCATAAAAAATCTTGAATGAAATGAGATTTATTCATAAGTCATTACCACTTGGGAAATTTTTGAATAATAATCCTCAGGAATGAAATAAATTCCAATGAAAAATATAATATCATGAACATGAATAGATTCATGATAAAAAAATATAAAATATTAATTAGACACACATACTACATATATGTAGGTTAATAATATTAAATATGTGTTAGTTGAGTGGAAATAGAGATTAAATTTCTTCAAAATGTCATACTATTGAAGTGAGAATTTATAAAATAAGTGATTATGTGTATTAAAAGTAATTCAAAATAACAAAAAGTGTAAATAATTAGAAAATAATAAAATTCTATATTAACATATTCTTAGAATATCATTTAGAATTATGATGTAATATAAACTAATTAAAATAAAATTTGTTTTGAAATTCTTTATCAAATGGTTTCCTTCAACTCAAATACGTTTGGATGAAATAATTCAAACTCTACCATGAAATAAAATTAATTATTATTTATTCATGATATTCCATTTAAAAGGGGTAGTTTATGAACCATATAAATGATATTATGTAAAAAACAATACAATATGCCTTATTTAAAGGAAATCGATTTAAAATCCATTACATTGTGTTTTCCTTTAGTTAATCATTATTTAAACTCATGTATAAGAGTTTTAAGAATATTATTTATTAACAAAATATCCTTATATATACTTATAAAATCATATATGATCTTATTATAACATATTATCACCCATTTATTAATAATATTTCATTATTATCACTATTCCATGTGTTCACTACTTCATTTTCTCATTCATATATTATCAGGGATGTTCTAGTTATCATGTGTAGGTTTTTGGTCAGTAATATTATGAATAATACTAATACATTTCATAATTTTATTTCTTAATTTGACACATTTTTTTAACCATTCTTGAAATTTAGACATTGAAAATTAATTGCTTCACTTCATAGAGTCGGTATTTCTTATGTATAATCAAATGTTGATAGAATTCCAATATTGGGAGAATGGGTATAGAAGTGGATGATATATTATTTTATAATAATTAATATGTCGTCATAATTAGAATATATATTAACTATTTCCATCATTCTGGGAATCCAAATAATTTAGTGATTAAAATAAATTACATCAGTTGTCTAGTCAGTAGTCCCCCTTACACACGAGTGATGGATTTGGTTCCAAAATGATTGAGGAGAATTTGGATAAATAATAAACCATAATTATAATTTATTTTCATTGAAAGGGAGACATTTTTTTAATTTATATTTTAATTTATATTCCATAATTTAATGAGGAAAATAAAGATGTAATAATTTGGAACATAGAGGAAGTAGTTACCTTTTCGTAGAATACCCTTATTAAGATATCATATTAAGGACCATATGTTTAGTATTTTAAAAAACCAGTAGCTCTATAATATGTATAATTATTTTGGTGATATAATATTGGATTTTTTTTCATGGCAAAAGGATTGAGTGGAGTGAATTATTTAAGGGTTGGGATTCCCTTTTATAATTGAGGATGCATGTATTTTTTGTTTGTGCCAAAAAATATTCAATAAATAGAAGTCTCTATCACACAATGTGACACAAAAATTGATACATAATAGAGTTTTATAAAGACAAGTTTGATACACACCTCTACCACAGATAAAAATGAAACATGTTTTAAGCATGTTATTCTCATGTCCTATAAGTTTACGTACTTTTACCTTATTATATTTCACCATGGAAATTATTCTTTTTAATAAATGTATTTATCATTTAGAAATTAAATAAAATAATTCATAATAGAAAACATATACACTCATACTATTATTATTAAATAATATTTAAAAAAAATCATTGTATTGGTAATTTTAATTTTAGCATAATCCCATGCGGCCCACAAACCCATTTTTTACCTTAATTTTAGTAAAAAAATGGTAATGTATTTACTAATAATTATGTTATAATTATAATTCCAAATTCAAAATCCATTTTATAAAATTCAATTCATATAAGTGGTTTAATTTTTCTTTAAAATAAACCTGTAAATCCTGTCGAAAAATTGTTTATCAAGATATTCATTTTCAAAGCATAAGATGATCTCATATTAACTATTTGACTACTGATCATCATTATATGGGTTTAAATGAATATATATTAATATATAATCAATTTATTTCATTTAATTATTTTAATATTTTCAATTATTTTATTTAATCAAAATGAATGAAATTATAAATTTTAAAACTATTTTAAAAATATTTGGTTTGAAACCTAAAAACCAATATGAAAAGAATGTTTAAGGTAGAATAAAATGTAACTAATTATTTAAAATATAACTAAATAATAATTTTGATACCATCAAATTAAATTCAAATCGTACTGTTAAATTTAAATCAAATATTTTAATGAAAATAAATATATTTTTTACAAAAACATAAAATTTCACTATTCCATTAAAAATCACTCTATTAAGATAAAACCAAAAAATTATACTTATAATAATATTGATATTATGTTTTCATAAATGATATTACTTTTATAAAATAAAATTTCTAAAAGTGGTATATATTAATTATAATTCCATAACATAAATTGAAGTATAAAACATTTTTATAGAAAATGTATTTTGATTCAAGAAATGTCTCTACTAAAAATTTTGGTTATTATTTGCTAAGAATTTATCACTAAATTTTTATTTTTTAGGACAACTATTAATATATTTCAAATTTTTTTTAACAATATTTATACTTTATAATTCATGGTCTACATTATAATGGTAACATTTAAATAATAAATATTATTGGTTTTTTAAGAACAATATTATGTGTCATATATGCTATCAAACACCATTTTATTCATTCAAAATCATAGTCTTTTACATTAATAACACCCATAATGATAAAAAAAAATTACCAAATATTTATTATCATAATGGTTTTTATAAATATTCCACAACATGATATTTTTAGAAAAAATAATCTCATAATTATATTAATATTTTGAGATACATTTTACCCAAAAACATTTGGATATGGAAAATTTATATAATCCATTACCCATTTTTGGTGACTTTATAAAACTAATTTATTATTTGAATTCCATTACATGATTATATCTTAGTTAAAATACAATTAACAGTCTTTAAATAGGTGGTAAACCAAAAAAATAAATTGTGGGTGGGGTGGGGAGGAAAGAAGTACCTAACATCTTCATATCATGTTGCTTGTTGGATCCCTAAATTCCATTTTATTCTTTTGGAAACAACATTTTCCATATAAAAATTTAATAGTTAACTAGTCCTTTTTTCAGAATAATAACATTATAAAATGGGTTTTTGGACTTTTTAACCATAAATTCATTCCTATTTTGAGTGGTTCTTGTAATTTCAACAAAATTTTATTCTAATTCACTATATCACATGCTCCACCTCTCTTCACATGCTATTTGATAGGATCCTTCCACTTCCATGGATCTAGTGGATATGGTGGGTAATGGAGCCCACATTTACCAAGATATGGAATCATCTCATTTAACCTTCCTCCAACATCTAATTTTTTATAATAGTGAATGTAATCATCAAGTACCTAAATTTTGGGATTGATAGATCACAGAAAGCTATCAAATTTATTTTTAGATAGTAATTGTGGTATAATTACTTAAATGAATATATGTTAAAATATATTTTTTATTCATAGATATACACTCCATAAAATTAAAATGGTGTCGAAATAAGTCTATTCATTGGTATTTTTATCCCTTTAATTATCAGTAATATCATGTCTCTTCCCAGGTTCCCCAATTAATTCTAGTTAATTTAATTTATATGTGTACTATATCATCATTTTTCTTTTCAATTTATCTATAATAAATATTGAGAGGCTATGATAAAGTTATAAAAACACTGTTTTTAAATTAATAGAGTGTTTATCTAAAAATGTTCATTGAAAATGATTATTATTTTCCAATACCATGATATTTTTTTATTAAGTCATCTTCTAATTTGAATAATTGTTTTCACTTTCATGATATACATATAAAGTCCAATGATTTCATAATGGTTTATATATTATAAATGAGGTGAATTAAATTATATAAAAATTATCAACAAATGAATGATGTGTGATCTTTTTGAGGGTACATTTATTAATTTCGAATTTAATCATGGTTGGTTTCTATTTAATTGCTTTTCTATATTGGAATTGAGAGTGGTTTATATATTTTTTTTATTAAATATTAATCATTTACCCCCTTAATGGAATACTTGATGGATAATGGGATTTGACCTAGAAATAATCCATTAAATTTGTCAGTGATTTGTTAAAGGCTCACAAAACTAAATCTCTTACACTATCAAAATTTTGGTAAGGTATGGCATACAAGATTAATAATACTCATTATAATTTATTCACTACACCTAGGATAGGTCACTCAGATGATGACATAATTTATACACACATATTTTTATGTGTTGTAATATATGTACATTTTTTGTATGTACACACACTAGAATTTACTCTAGTAACTGATGGACTAATATTTTCATATCATATTCTAGGTTTTTTTTCAATGAAGGTTAGTAGGTTTGGATCATCCATCCCAAGGGGTTTTCTATTCAATTTCAATGAAGATCTCAATATTTCATGTCATTATAATTTCTTGTTTTTATTGGCCTTATCTCTTTTCACTATTATTGGATAACACATTACATTATGACATCTAATTATGGGATACATTGGGATGTTATCCTAAATTTTCATACTAACTCACTATACAGTTCACATTAAATATATATTCATGCTCTATTTTATGTGATTGAGGATTAGGAAAGGTTCCAAACATGGGGGATGATTAGTTGGGGAACATGTAGGATGAGGAGAGTCCTTTTTACTGCTTTATGAATCACCCCAATAGATAGAACATGGTTTGTCTATAGAAGTTTTTTGACGTTCTAGACCCATTAGATCATTCATTTTCACACTTAGGAATTTTTTTTCATTCTTTATATATATATAATAATTTCCTGGAACCCATATAATTCATGTATCATTATCATATTAGAAGACATGTTATATATAAAAGATAATTTATATATCATGTTAATAAATATTTCATTGTCATATACATTTATAAACCACTGTTGTTAAACATTAAAATCCCAGTATTATTCCTTCCATAATAGGAAATGACTGTTCTAGGTACATACCCATTTTAATCTACTACACTCTTTAAAATAGGGAAATGACCTCTCACAAGAGTATCATCTAGACCATAGTGTTTATTCTTACCAATGGTGAATTATAGGGGGAAATTATAATAATTTTTTATTTGGGTTGTTATCATTATAAAATGGTGCCATACCACACATTAAGGGACACTGGGTAAAATTATTGTTTGTATATAGGCTAATTAGATTACAATGAATTAGAAAATGACCCATAATTATGTTCTTCTAGAATTATTTTGGTTGAGTATTGTGTTTTTTGTGATAGTTTAGGACCCCTTTCTATTTTTTCTTATATATAGCCTTTTACAATAATGTGGCATTAACCACAGTAGGAATGAATATGTGTTCTTGAGAATTTTATTTTTCTATGTTGTTTTATTTTATTTCATTTTTTACATTAATATTATTACAAATATTTGGTGATAAATATCATTGAATATATTAATAATAAAAATATAGTGATCAACCAAATATTACTAATCCATGAATTGGTTTATATGGGTATGAAACAGATTAGTTTGATAGATAAACTCTTTATTTTTTTATGGTTTCTATATTCTCATATGTTATTCTCAAATAATTTATTCACATTTCATTTGATGATTATTTTTGTAGGTGAAAATATTTTAAAATATAAATAATTTTAAATATTTTAAAATTATATGATTAATGAAATAATGTTAGAGGAGAATGAGGTTACATCTATCCATGATAGTGAAGTTAATTCCATGTTGTTCTCTCTTAGGAAGTTTATAGATAATTTTCTCTTCAAAATTATAGATGATGATGATAATTTGACCACATCATATTTTCATTTAAGGTTTTCGAGACCATGCCTATCTATCTCAACCCACATTTGATAGTTATGATTTTGTGTTACTTTAAAAAAATTATTGTGTAATTTTTAAATGAGATTAAAATATGATATTATGGTCTATTACTCTCTGATGGAATTCTATTTTGTAAATATGAATAAAACATGAGAATATCATGGTTATAATATCCACATTTATACTATAGTGGGAGGCATATAAATCATGTGATATGATGGTTGAAGGTGTGAAGCAAAAACCCATACATTGGTTGTGTTTCAGGATATATGACTCAAGCTATTTTTCCTAGAGGCCATATGCTGGGTATTGGTGATAGAGTTCATGAACTTATGGTAGTGTTTTACTTTATTTATAGAATATTACACTACTATTATATCTTTACTCAACTTATATACAATTTTTAGAAGAGATAAAAAGTTAAAATTATGTTTTTTTAGTATGGATATGAATGATCCATTACAAGAATAGATTATTCTATATACTATTCCCTTGTTCATAGATGTGTTAAAAAAGGTTTTCCTTCATAATAAAATATCAAATGGATATTAAGGTGTAGGTTTTCCACTACTTTTTCAAACACTAACAGATATCTCTTATAGTTTTCATAAATGATGATGATAATTTTTAAGCATGGGTTCGTCTAAATTGGGAAGCATTACTACATGAAATAATTTTATTCATACCATAGGATGATCATAAACTATTTTTCATCAATTCAAGTGACCAACATACAATAATATTAATAATTTCATCAAGGTTATGTAATGTGACTTGTACAGTATATATGAAAACTATTAGAAGTCATATAGATAGTCTAAAATAGATTATGTTCAAATATATCCTCAATGGATAAAGGAATACCAGGCAATTCTAGATAACAATTTTAATGGTGGAATTTAAGAACTATTGTTGACATTGTGAAAAGGAGGATAACATGTTACAACAAATGTTTTTTTATTTTATTCAAAATTTGGAGAGAAGAAAAATAGAATACTAAAAAAGTGAAATCCAGACATGCAACATGAGTATTGGGTAAATGGGCTCTAAAATAGTGAAGGCCTAGAGTATCCTTAATGACTAAATCCATGTACTCATAAGAAAGGTAGGCTATCTTCAAAACCTAATCATGGGGGTCTTGTCCCACACCAGAAAGTACATAAAAGCTGTGGTTCATCTGGTTTGTCCCTTTATAAGAGATGGGAGTCGCCCTGAAAAAGTGGAGGATAGTGCGTGTCAACCTTGAGACCACTGGATGGGAGTTGGGGCCACTCTCTTATTTAGTCCATGGAAGAATTAAACTAGTGAACATCACATATGAAGAGTTGTACGATTGATCCTCACCCGCCTTGGAGGGGGCTGGGATGCCGCACGGGCGAACTACTTTGCTGAGAAGCTCTGCCCGTGAAAAGTGGTATCAAAGGGGAATGTGCCTCATGGTGTTTAGGAATGCCACTGGATGGACCTTGGTGGTGGGAGTGGAGTCCCTGGAGGTCATGCGGAGGTGATACAACACAAAAGGTTGTGCTTGTGAGGTTTTTGAGGTAGAGACGCCACTATGAAGGGTGGGTCTCGTGGAGGTGGATTTCGACCCTGAGAGAGAGGGTGGACCACAAAGGTTTGCAACCAAAAGAGTGGATGGGCCATTGTTGCCAATGACAAGGAATGAGCAACCCCTGAGGCCATGCTTGGTAGCCGGTTAGTTGGAAGTAGTCGCGGACACAGGGAAGGCCAGAATCCTACATGCACAAAGGAATGCTTGGAATGGTGGTGGGAGAATGTCACAACCCAATCATGTGGGTCATGTCCCATAAAAGAAAGAACTTAAATGTTGTGGTTCATCTGGTTTGTCCCTATTTAAGAGATCAGTGTCGCCCTGAAAAAGAGGAGGATGGTGCTTGTAATCCTTGACACCACTGGTTGGGAGTTGGGGCCACTCTCTAGATGAGTCTATGGCAGGACGAAACCAGTGAACCTCACATATGAAGAGCTGGATGACTATGCCCCTCCTGCCTTGGAGGGGGCTGGGGTGCCGCACATGAGAACTGATGTGCTGAGATTCTCATCTCATAATACTATGAAGGTATAGAATGTGATCATGTTAGTGGAGCTAAACATTGAGGAATAAAATTAGCAACTCTATTAACCTCTTTTCGAGAGTTAATAATCTCAATCTGGGTGGTAATTAGATTGGTACACATACAGAAAATATATGAAATGCACCAGGGTGTACTACAACAACCATGCAATGCACGATGGATAGAAATGGAATCTGTTTAATTGGACGAGTGGATATTGTTCTTCTCTCTACATAGTATATGTCCAGTAAGCATTTCTTTTTCCTATACATGAAGTTAGTTTTCACTAATATTGATTTCTTAGAAGTTCATAATTGTAGAACTAGATTAATCTAAAACTATAAAACAACTGTGCATGACACCCATCCCATAGTGGTTGTTTGTGTTGAGTTTGAATATGATACTAGATAGAATACAACAAATCAAATAACCCTGAGAGACTCTAGGAGACTGAGATTTGGTCATCAAAATATATCTAAAAGTGGGGGACTCTTCCCTATTCTATATGATCCCAGAAAAATTTATGAGCATGGATCTGGTTCTAAATATGAGTTTTAACCATCAACTGATTATACCCTCATGTTGTGCTCGATTTGGAGAATGCCGAATGTATGAATATCTAACCATAAGAATATGAGCCCTTGATTTATATTTTTTGTGGTGTTATTAGCTACATGGAACCAAGTGTCAAGGAAATTTATGATTTTAATCACATGAAATGAATAATTATAAAAAACACCAATGAACATCCAAACCGATCGAGCCCATGATACCTTAAAAAATAATCGTTCCATTGATTCCTCCTAAAAATCAGAGCAAGAAACACATCTGGAATCTAGACAGATGCCTTTTCATTTCACGTTATCATCACTAGGAAGGTCATGATTACTTATAGGCCATAGGAGAAAATTAACCATGGTTGAAGCTTCATTCACTATAACTGGTTTCCCCAATCCTAGGATATTGATTCATTGACCATGATATGATGATAAACATAAAGTGTGAAGACACCGTTTAGGGAGGAATAAAAAAAGTTGTCTGGATCATTATGTAGCACAATGGATTCAAAGAAGTCCCAATGCATTCCATCCAGAATAGAATTGCTAAAACGAGGATAACTGCTCACATGCATGAAGGTGATATCAGGGATCAGACAGCCTAGGATGACTAGCTTGGAAGCCACCCAATTTTGATTCCATAAGCTAATTTCAGGCCTCTCTGTAATCTATATATTATTCACTTTAAGGGTTAAAACATGTGACTGAATAACATGCTAGAGATATGAGAATGTTCCCTTAGTATTGTCCAGATTCCTACCATATTTGGTTTCGGTAAATTGTTCCCATTGTGTATCCCCACAATATCCTCCCATGAAATAATCCGATGCATATTTTCATGGTGATAGAAAACTCTTTCACATTGATTCCCCCCTCTTGGAGAGGTCTTTCCAATCTCTTCCAGGATTCCCAATGGAATCTCCAATCTGAGTGTGTGTCCCATATGAGTGTGCTATAAATATTTTCATTATTTTGAAGGACTCCCTTTGAGTACCTATGGGTGGAGAGGAAATGTATGTGGATTTATGATAAGACATGATTCACTAATGTGATCCTACCACCAAAGGAGATGAACCTATTATTCTAGTTATTGATCTGGTTAGTGATTTTAGAACAAATATTTTCAAAATGATGAGTCTTAAGGTTATTAGAAGAGATCAGAGCACCAAGGTAGTAAAATGGAAAAAAGATTTTATGAATTCCCAGTATTTTTCCACTATACCCACATACCTGATAGAACCGTTTTTTGGATATAAAAAGAATACTCTTATCCCTATTATCAAGATATCCACCCCATTTATCATACACCTCCAATACCATGTAGATTCCATGAATTAAACTCCTAGTATCTTTGAGAACAAAAATATTTTCATTAACAACCATCTGGTGTGAAATACCATTTGAATTCAGCCTACAATGGTAAGGAAGTGTGGAACCAACACTAATACACTACTTGAAATAATGGGAAAGAGTATATTTGGAGATGATATGTAAGAATGGGGACATGGTTTTCCTTGTCTGATTCCATGCACCGATTTGAAAAATCTATAATTGATCCCCATTAATGAGTTATAATGACATAGTGATACAAATAATTAGAACAGTAAATCAATGGAAAATGAAGAGAAACCCATACAATACATCACTTTGATGATGAAATTACACTTGAGCGTATCATAGTCTTTCTCCGTATTAATCTAGAGAATCATTTTTGAACTAGTCTCTTTGACAATGATGTCATGAACCATCTCCTAAGCTAAGACAATCAATCCATATATAGCTCTTACTTTGACAACGCCATGATACTCTAAGGATATCTAGTGAGGGAGATTTCTCAAAAGCCGTATATTGATCCCCATAGAAAATACCTTATATGAAATGTTCCACAAGCTAATTGGTCTAAAATTATGGGGAAGGGATGGGTTCTTGAATTTGGTGATGAGTAAAAGCATGCTGGCACTAGCCACAGAGGGGAGATGGCCACCCAAAATGATAAAATTTACAACAATAACTATATCCACCTTCACCAAGTCCTAAGAGGAAATCTGAGGGCCTCTAATAGGCCTTCTAGGCTAGGGTAAATCTCTAGATTGAAGGATTTGATAGCCTCGAGTTTCACCTCATCATCCAAACAAGAGGAACGCCTGGAACTTTCTAGATAATAATCCTAGAAAGGTATGGCATAAAACTGATCTATATGATCCAAGGGGTATCCTTATTCCATTCTCTATTGGGGACCATTGATCAGTGTAGTCAAGTGAGCTATAGCCATGATGCCATTCACCATATGATCACCACTATAGGTCCTGTCATGTGGGGAAATATTTTGAATGATATGTCTCCATATCTGTTTAATAAAAGAATGAAAATATGTAGTATCACGGTATCCATCAGTTAACTATTTGACTCTAGCCTTATCTTATGTATGACACTCCTCTTTGAGAATAATTTCTGCCAAAAAATCCTTCTTATGAGCAACAACCCCAAACAAAGTCTCATCCTAGATATTATCCAACGAAATTTCATGCTGGTTGATATCCTTTTTGATTTCATCTAGGTCCCATGGATGTGAGGGATGGTTATTTCTCCGCTGTTTATGATCATATCTTATATTACATAGTTTGTTATGGATTTTTATCTAGTATGTACCCCTTTAATGCTTCAACCAAGATGGTTCCACTGTATGAAAGAACCCATTGAAACCCAAACACGAATGGTGGTAGATGAAATTATCTCCGCATTTTATACAAGTGGATAGAGAAAAAATAATGGGAGATTGATCTGAAATAGAATATACAAGATGAGATACCTTTGCATTTGTAAAGGTTGAGATTGCAATATAATTATACAGACAGTGATTCAGATGGAACCAAGTGAACCTATATCCCTTCTATTTTTTTCACCAAGAAAAGTGGTCCATTATATATTTCGTGTCCAGGAGACTTGAAATTGACATAAAAGATGAAAACATAATGATATCTATCAGAGGAAAGTAACTTTTACATTTCTTCTCTACCTGATCCAAAATGATGTCTAAATCATTTCCATTGATCCAAGGCTTGTATCCTAGGTCAAAGGATCAAAAAATTGTCCAATCATATTCTTCTATCCTTAGCTTCAAAATTCCGCTAAATGAATTCGATGAACAATAAATGAGGAAACGAGGTAACCATAGTAGAAATGAATTTCCTTAAATACACTATAAGTACCACACAAACATCAATCCACTAGAAGATATAGAAGTGGTTGTTATATGGTTCATCATGAATGTAAACAAAAACATTAATTTTTCGATAAAAATCCTTGATTTTAGATATAATAAACATTATTCAAGGAAACAATAGAGTAGTAATACTTAATGATTGAGATTAAATAAAATCAGTTTTAGCAAGTGTACATTGACTGCGTGAATTCCTCACAATGAAAGAGATCAACTGACATTAGATTGCCTAATTATGGAACCATGATATTTTTTACCCATTAAAATAGAATAAGAATCTAGAGAATGAAGTCTAAATTTAGATATGGTAATCACTATGATGGTAGAAAGTTAACCAATAGGTGCATGGGTTGTGGTATCATCCTTCTCCAGATATAAAATACTGATGATGTTTGTTAATAGAAGAGGAGTATTATTGAGAGAGGAATGATCATGATGATGGTCCATGAGTTCCAAGAAGTGAGGGGGAGTGGGGGTAGGGGGAGGGTTAGTGGTCCACCCATCCACAACCTGAGTCACCTCTAGAGGAACATGGTCTATTCATGAAGCTAAAGAGGACCCTGGGGATAAATGATGAGATGCCTGACCTGAATATTGCTAAGTAAGAGAGGAGCAGGGGACGATCACATCATTAAAAATAGAAGCACCTTTAGGCTCTTTCAGATATTCTTTTTTCGAATGAACCAATGTGGGGACCCCAATCATTGAAGTAGGACAAGGATCAATGCATGGAACAGGAAGGTGGATGGTGGGAGGAGGATGAAGCTTCCTACAAATTGATGGAGATTATCCATGGAGGTGACATGCTATGCAGAAGTTACCAAGCCCTAAAGAAACTATCTTCTCAAACCATTATAACAAGTCCCAAACTTTCAAAAAATATGGTCCCATTTAGGATATGAGAGATCAATTTGGAAAAAGATCATAGATGAGGTCGAATCTTGAAGATGAGATATATTTTTATCCACGTACAATAACAGATACGATGAAATCTCTTATACCATTTTTGAACCTCAGGTTGAAGAACATGAGGGGGGACCCGACAGAGAGATATTGTTAGCATCTTGGAGTGCATCAAAGCCATGATGAACCTCCTTATACCATCTAAAGAAGATAAATATCTAATGGAGCACTGACTAGACTCTCCTCGACCATGACCCGAAAAAATAGACCTTAGATGAAAGAACAATACATAAGGCCATCCTAGATTACTCCAAAACCCAAGCTACTAAAGTGTAACCGCAATAAGACTCAATATCCTAATAAAAAATAGATGGATTATCCATACCAAAATAAGCCACTGAGGTCCAATGATGATGATCTGTGACTGTTGTGGAGGGAGCATCCAAGAAAGAGGCCACTGGGAAACCCCATCATTTCCTTCATGAATGTCTCCATGGTGGATATCCAGGATGGAGGGAGAAAGTGAGGGGGCCAATGGGGGCCATAAGAGGACCTCCTTGAGTGGGGGTATAAGAGACAGATCCAATAAAACCTAAGGATCCAAGCGTAGAGATGGAGCACCATCAGGTAGAATAGAAAGATTCACCATGTTCCCCAACTAGGAGGGAACCGATGATGGAGGAGGACGATACGTCACTACTCGAATGATCTGTAAAATTATATTTTTGGTTTTTTGAATGTCGTTCATACTCATAAGATCCATGATAATTTCTCCACATGTTACCTCTACCTAAATAAATACAAAATATTATTCTTAATTGGGGTTCACTCCTTAGGGTCAGAATGAGGACGTCGACATAATGAAACTTGTGACAAGTAGATGTGTTAGTAAATCTCTTATAAGAGAGACTATTCTAGAATCCTCAACGTTATCATGTTCCTTATTTGATGTTGGTGATTCTAATTTATTTATATCTAACCATAATTTTCGTTTTCAAATGAATAATGGGTATTTCATATCAATGTATAAGAATATCGATTATCAATTAAATTGGATGATCAAACGATTGTAGTAGTTCTAATTTTGTTATTTGGTGGTGGAAAATAATGAGAATATCATGGATATTAAGGTTTTATTGTATAAATTACATTAATATAAATCTTGGTATACAATAGATGACCTAATACCCCACTTGAATAAAATACTATCATAGAAGTGTATCATTTTCATCCTATATTGTTGTTCACTACACACTTCATAGAGATTTGATGTTCTACATCGGTCAAGAAATTTTTGATCAGGGATATGATTTTCTTATTATGAAGTGAATATTGTACAAAAAACATTTTTAATAATTAATACTATAAATTAGAAATATTAAATTTGAAGCCTTTTAGAAATATTAAATGAAATACTTCCATAATATGATACAAAATTTAGTGAATTCTCATAAATTTCTTAATAACATTCTATTGAAGGAAAAAAATTATATTAATTTATTTTGACATCCATAATATAATTTAATGTTTTACTATGATTTTATACTCATGGTATCTATATATTTTTTCCTTAAATAAATACTTTCCTTTAAAAAAAAATTTAGAATGTATATATTTAATGAAAAAAAATTAACCCATGACTTTGGGGAATAGACTAATGATAAAGGCCCTAATCCATTGCTGAAGAGTATTCCAATTTAAATTTATTATTTAAATTAAATATCAGTATAATGTATCAGTTAGAAGAAGGATACCTGATTTTATGAAGAAGTTTGTTGAAGAAAATATATTAAGGAAGAAAAAGAATGAAATGGTTTCCCAATATCATAGTACCAGTTACCTGTTGGTTTCTCAATATATTGTTCATTTTATTAGATGAACTGCCTACCAGATGGCCACGAAACAGTGAAATAATAGGTTTTATGTTAGAGCTACAATAAAAATATTAGTTTATACTATTTAAAAAAAATTAATATCTTCATTGATTTGGTCCTGTAATTTTTTTTTTGAAATTTTATCTTAATTCATCACCACTCATACCATCCCACTCCACTCGATCCATATGGGAATCCATATCCTTCCATGGATCTATTCTATCAAGTGGTTTAGTGGAGCTCTCTTTTTTTGTTACGGTGTTTAATCCTATTAAATACCCTTCCCATTAATTTCATTATTTGAGAAAATTTAAATATATAGTCCCTCCATTTAGGGGTTGTGATATCATCCAAATACCTTTTATAGTTTTTATGATAGTAGTTGTGTATGATATTTTTTAGATAATCATAAGGTAAACTATGGTTTTTTGTAGTGATCCTAACCCTAGTTTCCCAGATCTGATATAATACATCATTTCATTGGAATTAAATACAATGAATAACATCACGAATAATAGAAAAGTTTAGTAATCTTCGTATACTAGATACACACTTGAGTCTTACATTAAATTTGAGTGCAAAAATTTATGACATTTTCTTTTCATTTATAATTACATAATTTCATCTATAATATTCTTACAAATTAGTAATGGTATACTTTAAATAATCCTGGGGAAAAGAAAAACATAAGGGATAGCCAAAATTATCAGTAAGGGTTATATATACTGGAATATATCATGAATAAAAAAATAATAATCAACATGAAATAGAAATTAACTGAGAAAACATTCCACAAAATGAAATAGATAATTAATAATCAAATTTGAATGTTTAGAAACTGAAAACTCGTTTCATTTAATAAATAATAAGAAAAGGAGAGGCATCCAGAGATAAAATCATTGTGAAAACCTCCTAGATATTAATAAATGAAATCATAATTAAGGGAATTTTTAATTATTTGATGACATACATCTAAGTAACATGATAGCTCCACCATCGAGAACATTTACAATATGGTTTAGAACATAATTCATTCATGACACTTCCTAAAATATATTTAAACATACCTATTATAAATGTATATGGGTTTCTCACCTTATTATGTCTAATGAGACTACTTATACATAGATGGGCTTACATTAACAGATCTGAAACTTGTTTCCCACTAGTCCAAATAAATACTCATAAATTGAATAATAAATCTCATTCATAAATAATTTTCCTTATTATATATTTATATTTTTAAAAGGATACATGTTTATCAATATTTTCCTAGTTAATCTTATAATGTCAAAGCCAAAAACTAATTGTAATAATGTAATGATGTTTATAAAAAAATATCCATAAAAATGAAATCTAATATTTTATAGAAATTTATTTTCCAGTGAAAAATTAAAATAATAAAGTCATTGTTTTATTAGAATGATAACAATTACATAAAAAAAGCGAGATTGAAGAATAGATTTTACAACATGGTAATTTTAAATGGTAAATCCCTTTGGATGAGATAATATTAATAAAATCATAAAATACTAATATGAATGATTTATTCATGATATTACATTTAAAATTGGAATTACATACACCACCTAAAATTGAATTACTGCATAATGACAAATATGACTCAGTGGAATGTAAATTGATGTGAAATCCGTAAACATACACTCCCTTTTTTGTTAAATATCCATTAACCACCTGTATTGTGGTTTTAAAACTATTATTAAATTAATAAGGGACCATGCTATTATTTATTATATAATATATGATACTTTTATAGCATCTTGACTATTATTTTTTATTTATCTTCAATTGTATTAATTCATGTGTTAATTTCCTTGTTTTCTCATGATTGTTTCGTTATGAACAATTTATTTCATGTAACTAATGTATTATTACATAATCTCAAGAATAATAAATTTTAATTATTATAAAATTTATACATCAACTATACTCTAAATACCATTCATGAAATATGGTTTTGAGAAATGAAGTATGTTGTGATCATGTAGATGGTATGTTGTATGTATGCATGAGTAATGTTCTAATTTTCCAATGATCATTATAGAAAAAAGGTAACTAATATTTTTGGAATATATAATTACCCTAATATATTATTTAATAGATTATATACTAATATACATCAACCATGGGGTGTAGTATTTATAAGGGATTCACAACTCTTTATAAAAGCAGCAGTCCACACGTATACAATCGGTGTTATCATCTTTTCATGAGTGAAATGAAATGAAATAAAATGATATATATCATCTATAGAGAATGGTAAATGTCTAATTAATATAAAAAATATGTCATATATATAATGTATAATCATTAAATTTATTGTTATTTTTTCCATGTGAATCATTAGTGAAAGAAGAATCAAATCGCTTTGTGAGGAGATAATCTATCATACAAATGATTACAATTATCGTATCTCATAAGCAATGTAATTTAAACTACATATATTATATACTGACTCCACAGTTATAAATATTTTATAAATATCCTATATGTACTTTAGAAACAAAATTATACCCAACCATGGGACGGGAAAATGAAAAAACTAAGAAAACCGATTTGTGAGGCTGTATTACAACATACTCACTAATAACAGCTTCCTAATACATTTAATTGTAGTTTTTGTGGTTGTAGGTCATACCCTTAACATGAAAACATATCTTTATATGGAATATACTGATGGGATAAATTCCTAATTTATTGTGAATAATTGAAATAGGTGGAGAAGAAAAAAAATGATGATGCTCATGGAATAAATTTCAACTTCATCAAGTATCCTCCTTAGGTGTGAACTAATTCCATAAAACGGTGTATTATATAAAAAATTATTCAAGGAATAATTTAGGGATGTTAGGAAGATATTTGGGTAGATATTGGATAATACATTGTCTTGATAGGGGTGTTGTAGTATGGGGAGTGAGTTCCCTTTTATAGTTGATAAGGAGTGACACTTTTGTAAATAACAAAAACTATTCACGATTGGGAGATCAATCTAACCTAATGTGTGTTCAAGATTGATAATTGTTTTTTCTAAGGATTAAATGATCTATAAACACATACACTATCAATGAAGACATAATTTTAAATATTTGTTCCCTAAACATCTGTGTTTTCTTATTTTTACCAATTTTCGGTTTCACTATAGTAACTAATTTTCTATCCTAGGTAATATATAAATTAATACTAAAATAAATTTAGAATTATTAGAAAAATTGGAGTCAATTATTATAATTATATAATTTATTTTTTCTATTTCATGTCCAATGGGTGTTAGAATATATGTTTAAAACATTTGAATATAGCGTCCAAAAACACTACTTTAACCTTAACATCACTAACATAGTTCTAATTATTTAAGTGCCAATATATTCATTATAAGATAATAAATGGTCTTTAAATGGAACATAGCTCATATGTATTATCATGTAAAGTTAAAATTGGCAGAGTATAATTTTTTTTATTAATTTTCAACAACTTAATATAATGTAATTTGTTATAAAATAACATTAATGAAATTTTTGAGAATAATCAATCAATATGAATTTTAAAAATATCAAGACAGTGATGGAATTAAAATATATTATTTTAAAACCTATTTTAATTATAATTTCATATAAAAAAATTATGAAAATAATAAATTCAATTTATTCACATTTAATATTTTTATTATCATATATTTTATTTAATTATTAACTAAATAAGTATTGTTTTCGATTTTATAAACATTTTACATAGTGAATACATATATAAAAATTATTGATAAATTATTATGTCTAACTATAATCAATTATATTTTAAAATAATTTCTATAATTTACCTAATTTGGTTTCCTCCATATCCCAAAGACTTATAGATATTAAAAGGAATAAAAGTATCTTATTTTTCTTTTTCTTTATTTAACGTATTATAAGGGTATAAGTAAATTAACTATTTCCAAAAAAAATATTTAAAAAATACAAATAAACTAATTATATAAAAATTAGATAATGGTATCGGTTATTTTCACTCTTATCATTATATTTAAATCCCTTGGTAAATTTATTTATACCATAACCCTGGTAATTAATTTTTACAAAATTAACTATTAAATTGGTTAAAAATTATGTCGAATATATTAGAAATTAGAAATTTTTATTATTAAAAATCTGTAATGTATATTTTATTTCAATTATTATATTTTTTACTTTTTAATTTAAAATTTATCATGCATTTGTGATGAGAAAGAGGGATTTTTATGGGAAAAGTGTCAAAAGTATACATGTTTTTATAAATAAATGCAATATAAAAATGCTTATAATGTCCTAAATTTTATTTATTTAAATAAAATTATATTAAATATAATTTAAAATATAATAGAAAATTATAAATATTTTGAACAAAAAACGCAGTTTTCAATTAAAATTAATTATTTTTCCCTATTCATCAAAAAATGAATATTTTCAGAAAGATAAAAAAAAATTACCAGAATATAATTTAGAAATTTTTATCTAAAATATGATTTATATATTAACAGATATATTTTCTCATAGTTTAAAACATTAATTTTAATCATGTTCATAATGTATGATTAATCTGTCATTTGGGAAGTAATGTTTTTATAAAAATATTTTGATTTTTTGAATGATAATTATAAATATTTATAATCTATAGATAAAAAATAAATATGTGTACTATATATAATTTCATCATATAGTTAATCCTATAAGTACCATCCAATCAAATGGATAAGAGATAACTGTCATATTTAATAATAATATTAATTGTATATTATTGTCCAATAAAATTCTTCCTTGGAAAAAACAAAATCTATTGAAAAACTCCTTGTTGTGGTTTACATAAGATAATTTATTTTTGTATGTAATTGAAGATAAACCCAATGTTGTGTTTCCAATATTATTTGCAAAAAACATTATTATTTTATAATTTCATGGTGTTACATTCTCCCCACCTACAATAAATTGTGTCCACAAAAATTGATATTGATATTTGTAGTGAAGGGTTTTATTTTTTAAAATTCCTTTATTTATGTCCCACATAATGATAAGTAATGATAAAATATTAAATTAATAATATTGGCATTTATATACAAAGGATAATGCATAATCAGGCACTTGTATAGGATGGAATTATAAAAAAATGAAGACATAGACTCTGAGGAAAAGTGTAAATAATTTTATAGAGTTGTAGAGGTCATTAATCACAAGATATTGAGTGATAAATGGAAGTTTAAAGCCTGAAAATACATAAATAATTTATTATCTAAAAGAACCAAGGATTCATTAGCTCTGAATGTAATTCATTAACATTTCTGTATCATGATTATTTTTTTAATGTTAAGGACTTATTTTACAATCAAGGAATATAAGGAAATATATTTGCTCTATATGTTTCAATATCATAATAAATGTTTCAGAATTCAGTTTTGATTCATTCTATTTTCAATTTATCCCTCTATTATAAAAAATGAATATCCACTAATGAATTTTTTATTTCTAAATAAATAGTAATCACATTTAATGGATTATAAGATTCATATTAGATTGAAACTTATTTCCTTCTATCATTAATTATATTTTAGAACCGACATTGTTCGCATAAGAAATATAATATAATTAATCTCAAAAACCCATACATAATTCCATTGGTTCGTCATTAATGTTTATTTTTAGAATATTTTAACTATTAACATATTTTATAGGACATCACATAGACCAATGGTTGGCGTGAAACCCTTTATGGTCCTTTAATCATGGTTTTAAGCACTATGATCTTACTAGACATGATGGATTGTCACCAATCATATAGGTTTTATATTTTCTAAAAAATATTAATATAATTTCTATAATGATCCCCTGATAATATTTTATAAATCCTTGAAATAAAATTAATCCTTAAAAAAAATTTCTGAGGATTTTAGTATAAATATATTTTGTATTGAAATATTATTTTATAATTATTATTATTTCATTAATAATTGTATTAAACATAAACTGTATTAATACATATAAACTCATGTCCATGAAATTGAATGGAATTATTCTTCAAATAACATCTCCACTAAAAAATATTCTCACCATAAATTCTCCAAAATGTAAATAATTTTTGTATACTCTCATCACATAAATCCTAAAAACATGTTTTTATGATTTTGAACATATGATCAATCATATACAAATTAACCCATAATGGAATGAAAAATTCTTATGTTAATAAATAGATTTTTTCTTCTAAATTGCAACACAATTAATAAGAGGTTTAGGATGTTTATAAAAAATAAAAATAGAATAATACTTCTACAATTTAATTATTGAATAATAATAATACATAATTAATTTATCCATATTATTTCCACATAGGTCCTTCCTTGGTAAAATTTTTGAAATCGGTAATTAATTTTAATTATTTATTTAATCCATTATAATTAAATGTAAATAAATAGTGAATTATAATATGCATATCTCCCATGATTTTCAAACTAGGTGCGCAGTATGGCCCACTATTTTGTAACAGTTAAAGCTGAACGTCAGCCTAATATTCCATTTCTAGTGTTATTTCACAAAGGTACATCTGTTCTATAACCAAATCCCATTGTAGTGTCCTGAGTTGGAAATATTCCAATGAAATAAAAAAAATTATATCATAAAAACACATACAGATATATTTCTATACATATCCCAAAATTCTATCATACTGTTGTGTTCAGTAGGTTTTATTTTCTTAAATCTAGTTCCCATTGATTCTAAAAAACATTCTCTGATAGAAACTATAGATACCTAGAATAATGTATCCCAGATCAGGTGTTATAATTCTTTAAATTGGCATAAGATATATAATAAATAGGATCCTAAATATTTTAATATTTTATTAATAATCATAGAAAAGATACATATATGATTCATGTATTACATTTGAATAAAAAAAATAAAACATCTATTTTTTCCATTGGAGATTAAATTAATTCTATTTAGAATATAACTACATACAAGTAATAGTAAACATCATGGAATCCTAGTGAAACGAAATTAAATAAGGTTGAGATGAAATTCTTATTATGTTTTATATATACGGTAGGATATCCTGAATCAATAAGAATAATAAACATCAGTTTACTTCGTTGATTCTTCTTATTGTGTTATTGTATTTTTTTTTGTACAATTTTAAAGTAAATTCCTTCCCGTTATAAGGATACTTCTTTCCAATACTAGTCACCAGACCCTGGCCTATGGAAGACGGTGTTGGGGTAGTCACGACATGGGCCCTGAGGGGCGGGTAATGGCATTGTGGTATTAGAGGATTTGGTTATATCGAAGAACTAGAACTATAACATTTTCAAATTTGCCAACAGTCTTAAGTGTTATGATTGTGGTTTTCAGTATAGGGAATCTAGTGTTGGTGTGGTGGTTGAGGTATCCATACACCAGGAACCGAATTTCCAATTTCAAACTAAGCGCACGAAAACAATGATTGCATGAGTTTTTGAAAAAAAAATTATATTATATTTGTGGTAGCTCACCAAGTATAACTTATTGACCTTGGTGCACCTATTTTCATTCAGGATACCACCACGTAGATAACCAGCCAGGATTACCAATAGAGTACATGATTATGGCCCACAGAGCGACGAGAAATCGTTGTAGGTCCCTCTTATGGTGTTAGCACCTTCGGGTGGTGTACTAGTAGCCCCACTACCCGTTGGGCAGCCATTTACACCAGCACCACTAGCAAAGGGCACACGCCGACTGTGCACGTTGCATGAGTTTCAGTTGCAAAGGCCTCCAAGGATCCGAGGTGAGATAGATCCGCAGGTGGCTGAAGACTGGCAGAAGCCTGTGGCTAGAGTTTTTCGCTTAGTTGGGTCACTAGCTGATATTTTGGTGATCCAAGATTCCAGTCTCTTCTAGGTAGTAGTTTAGAGATGGTAAAGTTTTAAACTCTCTATACACGATGAGGCTACCATCGCCAAGGTGGACATAGAGAGCCTTTTCAAGGCAGAGTTCATCTCAGCGACTCTACCCTCAATGCGTAAACAGGAGTCACTGCACTCATAGCAGGGAAACATGACCATGGAAAAGTACTTGGGGAGGTTTAATAATCCCTCCCACTACTCCACCAGCATTTTATGAGACCCTTCCTTCATGGCCTATATCTCTTAGAAGGGTATCTGATGGAATATCATATCATCGATGATATCTCTTAGCTTTCCGACATGGGCTGGGGTGCTAGAGCAAGAGCTTCTAGTTGAGATCTTCCTAGCTGAGAAGGTACCCACATTGAGAGCCACCACCGTACGTCAAGTAGCAGAGTTATATCTAGTTGGAAGTAGATTGAATGCGTAGGGGACCAAGAAAGAAAAACCTTCTATTGAATGACCTCAGGATATCGGGTTGGTGGTTTTGGGCTCACAGGACAGAGGATGGAAGTTGAGGAGCAGGTTGTGCTACTCGTGCAGCAGGAAGGGTCTCATGGCTCGTGACTGCCCGACTCACCATACCAAATATCAGAAAATTTTTGAGGGACCATTGATGAAGAGTTTGAGATTTGAGAAAGGAGGAAAATAGGGCGGCGTACGTGGTAGAGGATTTGACTGTTAAAGAGGTGGTGGGAGGCGATTTGAGGTTCTACCACCACAACCACCTGGTGGTCCACCCCAACTATAGGGAGAAGGTGGACAGGGTCGAGCATAGCTACATGAAATAGCGGCCTATGACCATGACACTTTGGAGATGATTAGATGTACAATCTATGTCTATTACACCCTAACTGTAGTACATATAGACACAGGTTCTAGTCACTCTTTCATTTCCATGGCTCTTGTTCGATGATCGGTGATTCTGATGGATTCATTGGCTCAATATTTGTGATTAGAGATTCCTATAGTAGAATATTCGATAACTAAATACTGGTCCAAGAAATTTGTGCTCACTCTAGGAGGTGAGAACTTCGGTGGGTATCTTCTATTAGAGGCGTCAAGTCCATAAGACATCGTCAAGGGTATGGACTGGCTATTCACAGTCTATGCTCAGATTGATTTTATTAGACATAGAGTGTGGTGTGTCCGTGAGGATGGGACCTTTTTTTCCATCATAGGCAAGAAAGAAACCATTGCAGCACAGGATGGAATTTCTCATAGGAGGGTTCAGTCGATCACACATTAGTTTGATAGCCTTAAAATCAGAGAAGTAGATGCTGATAGTCTGAGTTATCCTATTGTTGTGGACCAGTATGCCGATGTCTTTCCTAATGATGTTCTAGGAATACCTCTACGTAGAGATTTATACTTTTACATAGACATGTACCTAGGGGTAAAACTGATATCTACACCAATATATTAGAAGGCACTAGTGGAGCTTCATGATTAATATGTATAGATAGAGGACTTGCAGAAGAAGGTGTTCATAAGGCCTAATGTTTCTCTATGGGAAGCCCCGATTTTGTTCCCCAAGATGTAATATGGGAGTTTGAGGCTTTGTGTGGATTATCAGTGCTAGAACTAGGTGACTATGAATAACAATTATTAACTTTTGAGGATTTGTGATAATATTATCACCTGATGGGTGCTCAATGGTTTTTGAAGATAGACATCATATCATGCTATAATCAACACGGGGTACGGGATGAGGATATGCCAGAGACAACCTTAAAATGTCTGTATGGCCACTATGAGTTCTTGGTTATTCCATTTGGTGTGAAAAACACCCCTATAATGTTAATGGGGCACATGAATTGGATCTTTCACCCATACTTCAATTTCTTTGTGGTGGACTTCATCGACGACACATTGACACACTCGGCATCAGAGGAGGAGCATGCCTATCATCTAAAGATAGTACAGGATACCCTCCAGGAGAACTAGATTTATGATAGGATCTTGATGTCCCATTTCAAGATATGGGAGGTCCACTTTCATAGACATGTTTTATCTGAGGATGGAGTTGCGGTAGATCCAGTGAAGATAGAGGCAGTTCATTCCTTGGATCCACCCAATAGTGTGACCTAGGAGCGGAGTTCTCAGGGGTTGGATGGGTACTACAAAATATTTGTACCTAAGTTTTCTAGATTTGTGGAACCCTTGTTAGTGTAGATGAAGAAGGGGAAACCCTTCGTGTGGACATAGAGATGTCAGTGGAGTTTTAAGGAGATGAGGAAGAGACTGACGAGTGACCCCATATTGAGGCTAAAAGAAGAAGGAATTCAGTATGTAGTTTATTGTGATGCATCAGAGACAGAACATGGATTTTTCTTGATTCAAGAGAGAGTATTGGTGACATATGGTTCACAAAATCTAAGTAAATATGAGAAGAACTATGCTACCCATGACCTAGAGCTAGCAGCATTATTGTTCACCTTAAAGATGGGGAAACACTAGTTGATGGGTGAACCGTTTACTTCTTTACTCAAATCACAAGAGTATCAAGTATAAATTCTTACAGAAGGAACTGAACCTGAGGTAGTGACGATGGATATAGTTAATCCAATACTATGATTTTGAGATAGTCTATACTCAAAGGAGGGTGAACGTAGTGGTTGAAACACTCTGCAGGAGGTATGGTTTACAACTGCAGAGTGAGGTGATAGAGAAGCTAGCCACGTAATAGATATCCTTTTTTGATAGGGATGGATCATCTTACCTCTGTTCGATGACAATCACTCCACCACTTCATCAGTGAGTTTAGAAGGCATAGATTGGGGACACTGACTACAAGGCTCGACATGCCCATATATCCTCGGCATAGGCAGTTGATAGATTTTCTGAAGGTGAGGAGCATGTCATCCTCTTTAGAGGATTCACCATGGTACCAGTAGCACTATATGAGGTGGTGTTGAGGGAGTTCTATATGTCTACTCTGGCGGTACATCCTGCTGTGGCGAAGATGTACCTAGACCATTGACATCAACACTGGTGTCCTGTGATGAAGAAGGCAGTAGAAGAGTTTATTTCCTAGTGCCTCACATTTCCACACGTTTTGGTCAATAATAAGGCACCAGTAGGCTTAGCGCAACCAATAGAGGTGCCAGAGTGGACGAGGGATATGATTTCTATTTATTTCATGACAGGACTACCATATACATCTAGGGTCCATGATTCTATTTGGGGGATCATTGAATGACTCACCAAGTTGGCCCACTTCCTACCCATATGAGAGATGGGAATGATAGAGGTCATATGATGCATCTACGTACAAAAGATTTTACGACTTCATGGGGTGATATCGATGATCATATCTAACTATGACACATGTTTTACTTCCCATTTGTGGAATGGATTAAATGAGTCGTTATGGACATTTTTTTTGAGCACCACCTTTCATCCACAAATGGATGGTTAGACAGAGCAGACCATTCTGACACTAGAGGACATTCTTCGTGCTTGTGTCCTAGATTTTGGAAGCATTGGGGAAGATCAATTTCTATTGGTGGAGTTCGTGTACAACAGCAACTATCCCTCCACTATCAGTATGGAACCATTCGAGGCCTTGTACAGTTAACCTTGAATATCACCTCTATCTTTGAAAAGGGTTGCGTTGATTTGGACAAGGTGGAAAGTGATCAATGATGTTTTTTGAACCATTTTTGTTACTTCAGAAGAATGGAGAGGCGGCATACCACATGGGACTTCCAGCGTAGTTAGAGAGGGTGAACAAAGTCTTCCATGTATCCCAGCTTAGGAGAAATGTAACACCCCGATATTTTATGAAAAATATTCTTTTTAATTTCCTTAATGTCTTGTGTTATACGCTACACCAAAAGGAGCTTTCACGACACACATCTCTGACCTGGCTTGAATTACACAAAATCGCGAGTTTCCTCGATAGCTTGCGTCGTACGCAATACCGAGTTTTGCTAAACAACGATATGCTATTAAAATATTATTAAAACTAGCAGTTATGAATAGTAATAACCTCTTTTTGAAATTTTGTAAATTTTATTTTTCAAAATGGACTTCATTTTTGGATTCGGAATATCGAAATTATCTGAGGGTGAAATTTTGGTGATTTTCGGATAACTTTCATATTTTGATGAATAGTGAAAATTACTAAATTTTAATTGAAAACAACTTTTTCAATCGAGATAATGAATAGTAATAAATTTTTAATTTGAGTGGTTTTAAATTATATTTAGAATATATTTTTACAATTTAATACAATTATTTTCATTGAATGTAATTTCACATTTAAACCAGTTATAAACAAGTGTCAATCTTTTGATAGTTATTATCTCTTAAAAACACGCCATTTGTTTTGACGACCGGATTTAATTTTTAAATTAGTTAATGTAACTTATATGTTTTGAATTTGGTAAAATAGACATCATTTTTGAGTTCATAATATCAAATATAGCTTAGGCCTAATTTTTGGTATTTTTCTAGAAACTTTCATTTTTTGATGATTAGTGAAACCACTAAGTGGTAGTAAAAATAATGAATTTTTCATAAAACTTAATTTTACCGCTTCTGTGAGTGGAATTTCAAAACTCTGAGAGACACGGTTGATGTCAGTAAGTAATATTTGGTTTATTGAGATGAAAATAATTTTTGGTGAATAGTAACTTCTTACTTTTTTTTACCACGGTTAAAAGTAAATACGGTAATTAAGGGTAAAAATGATATTATTATTACCCTAAAACTTGCCCTAATTCTATTGTACAGATGTAATTAGATCAAAAACAACCATAGGAATAAAATATGACCATTTAGGCCCACTTGTATTAGATTATGACATTTATTATTAATTTATTTAAAGAAGGGTTAAAATAGTTAAAATCAAAGTTTAATAAGTAATTCATTTTTAATATGGAGTTATACATAAGTTAAATTCGACTATAAATATTAATTTGAAATATAAAAAGATTTCCTACATAATGGTATTTTATTTGTATTTTTTAGATATTAAATAATTTAATTTATTTATGACACAACGATGATGCAGTAATTATCTTATTAATGAAATATTGACATAATTGATGTTATAAATACCCAAATAAATATAATTTGAGAATTTTTATGAACTAAATAAATTTTCTAGGTTAATATGACATGTTATTGTTTATATAAGTAACTTGGTTCGAACTTATCATTCTTTAATGAATTTCATAAAAATCATGTACCAAATAGTGTCAAAATTGACAGAAATTAGTTTTTAATACAAATATTATATTATTAATTGTTATTTAATTCCTTAAAATATAAGGTTCGGCCTAATGACTTAGATAAGGTTATATATATTAATAATAAACAACTTGGGGTTCGTTTGGCTTGATATAGTAAGTTTATTAACCTTATAGTATAAGAACACAAGAAATCACCGCGTGTGCGTACGTACGAAATACCGTCTCCACGCCGTGGTGTAATCTATTTTCCACCACCACATTACTTGGATGGGTATAATGGTGTAAATAATGACTATATATGACTATTTTAACGTGATACTGATTCTGAAATAGTATACATATACTCCAATACAATTCCATGATCATATGAACGATATCATCACTCGTGCGTACGTACGGAATACCGTCTCCACGATGTGATGCGACTCGTTCTACATGATCTTCATTTCATAATGATTATATAAATGAATTGATTGAATGAATATGATATATATTACACTAATACCATTCTGTAAATTAGGTATCTATAACCTAAAGATAAGAATAAGAATTTATTCGACAAAACACACATAAGAACAAAAAGTTATAAACACCCGAATAACAAGTAGAAATGAAATATTACTACTAAGAAGCTAAGAATATGACCATATATGATATAATAACAATGAATATGATTCTGTAATAAGTAAATGACATTATTTAAATCATTATACAGGAGGTTCAGACACTTACGAAGCAAATCGGACCTAAGTTAAGGGAAATATCACAATCTCATTTTTATCTGAGATTGTTTATACTTTGGTATTTACTGGGGTGTATTTTATCATCCACATCCATGTTTCCTCGATAAGTAATATTATTTCCATCCAGATACAATTTTTTAAATCCTACTTTACCCTTCGGTGAGTTTTTAGTAAAAAATATGAAAGGAATGTTTTGATGTTTTTTATACGAGGTACTTTTTGACTTTTCCGACAAAAGTACGAGAAGAATGTTTTTTTAACATATACGACATGAATGGATTTTTAAAACATTATTTCCAAGAATATTTCTTTACAAGTTTTCATGTTTATTTTTAATCAAATT
The DNA here is from genome assembly GCA_963277665.1 of Viscum album. Taxonomy (NCBI): domain Eukaryota; kingdom Viridiplantae; phylum Streptophyta; class Magnoliopsida; order Santalales; family Viscaceae; genus Viscum; species Viscum album. The sequence continues at coordinate 1,631,705,333 of OY728159.1, forward strand.
CTTTTAGTTTATAATTGTACTACATGTTAAGAAAGGAAAAGTGTTTCTGAAGCAGAAAGGATATTTTCCTCAAGAATGGAGTTCAAGTGTTTTATCAAAATTATTTTCCATCTATGATAATGAAGGGTCCTGTTTCTATCCCTATTATTACATTTATTTGATTATGTTGTGATGAAATTATATTTATGAATTCCTTTATCTTATATGAATTGTTTTATGATGTCACGATGTTTAAGATTCCCATTTTTATTACATGGGTTATGCAATGATTTTGTGGCACACATAAGAATGGTATCATTATGAGATGGGTGGGACCTATATCTCCCTCCAATGCATTGGGTAAATATTTTATATCTCATGAGATAGACATGGCTGGAATGGTAGGTTATACCGGTTCTGTGAAACAGGACTGAAACGAGGGTGACTCCTTTCAGAAATGGACTTTGTCCACTAAGATAGTCTTGGTAATAAGTCTTGATTAACAAGAAATGATTCTCTATGATTATGTGTGTATTCCACAAAGTTTCATGTTTTATGTTATGATTATTGGGATTTCATTTCACTACTATGATTTATCCCATTTTATGAAATTATGCTCTCTTTTGCAGGTTAAGATTTCCAAAATGTTATGTTATTATAAATATGATGTGATTGATATTTCATTTGTTTACCCTTACTGAGCATTTGAGCTCACCCTTTTATGTTTTCTTTTCCCCAGGATATAAATAAAGGTTTTAGGTAAAAAAAAAGGAAGATCTTTATGGGAGATGTTGAAGATCTTTCACCACGATTAGAAGATTATATTCTGAGTTTCCAAAGACACTAAACTATTACGATCCTTGTGTGTGTGTGTTTTTGTTATGTACTATGTATTCCGCAAAAGTAATGTAATTTCCATGTACGTCAAGCTTCGGGTCTCTACAGTTGGTATCAAAGGAAAGGTTTAGTCAACCTTTGGAAACTAGGATGCGAAAACGTTAGTGAGATCCCTAGAGATATTTATGTCTAGGGATGTACCTAAGTATAAGTATACATATAGGATATGGTCCTAGAACTACGGTAACAATCTTAGAATTTAACCTAAGATGTTAGATATTAAGGGTACTCCCCCTTTACTATGTTGTTTTCCCTAGAATTATTTTTGCCTCTCACACTATTATTTTTGGGTTTTAGACAATGGCTGGAACCCGAAGGAACCGTGTTGATCACTGTAATGGACAATGCAATGATTGTCCTCCTGAACAAACAAGTGTTATGGGAGATGGAGTTCAAAATCTTATTTCTATAATTACACAAGCTATGAATAATTCTGGACTTCCAAATGAGCAGAGAAGGGAACAATATTCTATTGAGTCCTTCATGAGGCAACGTCCACCTTCTTTCAGTGGGTCTTCTGATCCACTTGTTGCTGAACAATGGATCAGTACAACTGAAAAGATATTTTCAGTTCATCAATGTTCTGAACATAATAAATTCATCTTAGCAGTATATCGTTTGGAAGGTGAAGCTGATCAATGGTGGAATCTTATCAAGAATACGAGGCCAAGAGATGAAATTGAGTCCATGGAATGGGACGAGTTCAAGAACTTGTTTTTAAGTAATTACTTCCCTCGTATTCTTCGAACAAAGTTGGAAAAGGATTTTCTTGAGCTGAAGCAGAAGGATGATGAATCTGTTGATATATACGAAGAGAATTTGACAAGACATGCGAGGTACGCATCTGGCATTATCATCCAACCTGAAAGTAAAGTTGATCGATTTTTCAGTGGCATAAAACCAAGTCTTCGAAGGGCATTCGCTATAAGAGACTTCAGTAGCTATGAAGAAATTGTGCGTTGTGCTATAAAGGTAGAAATGGAAGTTGGTGTTACATATCCATCTCATGGTTTTTACAAGAATCGAAAGATCGAGTTCAAGGAGAAATCTCAGAATAATAGAGAAAATAAGATGAATTTTTCCTTATGCTCAAAGTGTGGAAAGAAGCATGGTGGAGATTGTCTTAAAGGGACTAGAAAATGTTTTAAGTGTGGAAAATAAGGTCATCAAGAAGCTGAGTGTCGAAGTAATGGAAAAGGGGTTTCTAATGATGTGAATAAAGAAAAGACTGCAGAGAACGCACCACCAACACTTCAATGCTTCATGTGCAAGGAAATGGGGCATTATGCTAATAAATGTCCTAATCCAAGGGTTAGTGTTGATCGACATGAGCAACCAATTAAGGAAAAGGACAAAGGGAAGTCACATGCGATCAACATTGGCAATGTTGAATATGAAAATGATATGGTGGAATGATTAAGTGTTTATGTAATGGGATTCTAGAATAATGTTGTATATAGTATCGTGGAGTATTGGAATATTTATGTATTGGTCTATTGTGGTCTTTAATAATTTTATGGCATCGGTAACCATGAAAAGTGATTGAAATATTTTTAGAAAGCAGATGATAAGCTCATAATGAAGGGATAAAGAGAATCTAATATGTTTGAAAGTATTCATGATCTCATGATTGATATAAGGACTATGTGATATCACGGTTTGAGAATATAGAATTTTGAGGATTTTGGTATGTGGAAGTAGTTATCTTTTGACAGCACTCATGTTTTCACTAAGATTAAATGGGTATTAATTTTTCAATAGATTACATGATTATGGTATTTACATGACTGGGGTGTGACGAACAAGATATATGGGTGATAAATTATGGTATTCACATGCTTGGTTGATTACATTTCAAGTAATCGTTTTCGTTATACTATGCAGTTGGGCCAAAGTATTTTAGATAATCCTAAAGATTGGAAAGGATTATGTTGGACATAAGTTAGTATTGTTTAAGGACAAAAATATTTTTGATATTGTTGATGGGATGTTATAGTAATATAAAAAGGACAACCTGTAGGATGGGCGACAGCCGATCACGTCGGACAAGGCTGTGTGATTCGAACCCACAACCGAAGTGTGACTGGCCTTTATCGCCTACCACAAGCCTACAGGAAGTCCCTGTTTAGTAGAAACTAGTTTTATTATATTAAGCAGTATGATATAATTAGTATAAGTCCATTTTAGAAACTATATACGATTAATCTCACTATAGATGGACTTATGTATTTTTTGATAACTTTTCTAACCTTTTGTTTGAGACAGATGGAATGACCCATAATTCTATCACATGATCTGTTAACACATCAAAAGTGACAAACTCAACTTCATTTCATTAAGAGATGAAGTAGAAACTGTCCAAAGAACGACCAACGGTGAGACTATACCAAAATCAAAAAAGTATTTCTTCTAATTCCAATTTCATCAACTTTAGAGAAATGATCTTGAAAACCCAAAATGTTGATCTTATATTTGATGAATCAGATGGTACCTTAGATCGTCAAAAATTTATGGCTTTGTGATTGCTGGATTTTCCATAGCCATGTTCTCTACCACTCTCCATCAGAACATGATGGTTAGATTTCTCTTCCATATACATATTTTCACCTATATGGAAACCCAGTGATTAGTTTATTTGGGTAACCGTTACGTTTCATACATTTGTTTTTAAAGAATGGTTTTGGTATTCCTTTTTACGATGTGGGTTTCTATTAAAGAAACTTTCAAGTAGTAAACCATTTAAAACCCCGACGAATTTCAATGGCGAAATTCATTTTAAGGGGGTTAGAATGTAACCCCCTGATATTTTATGAAAAATATTTTTTTTAATTTCATTAATGTCTTGAGTTATACGCTACACCAAAAGGAGCTTTCATGACACACATCTCTGACCAGGCTTGAATTACACAAAATCGTGAGTTTCCTCGATAGCTTGCGTCGTACGCAATACCGAGTTTCGCTAAACAACGATATGCTATTAAAATATTATTAAAACTAGCCGTTATGAATAGTAATAACCACTTTTTGAAATTTTGTAAATTATATTTTTCAAAATGGACTTCATTTTTTGATTCAGAATATCGAAATTAGCTTAGGGTGAAATTTTGGTGATTTTCGGATAACTTTCATATTTTCATGGATAGTAAAAATTACTAAATTATAATTAAAAACAACTTTTTCAATTGAAAAAATTAGTAGTGATAAATTGTTAATTTTAGTGGTTTTAAAGTATATTTAGAATATATTTTTACAATTTAATACAATTTTGGTCATTGGATGTAATTTCACATTTAAACCATTTATAAACAAGTGTCAATCTTTTGATAGTTATTATCTCTTAAAAACACGCCATTTGTCTTGACGATGGGATTTAATTTTTAAATTAGTTAATTTAACTGGTATGTTTTGAATTTGGTAAAATAGACATCATTTTTGAGTTCATAATATCAAATGTATCTTAGGCATAATTTTTGGAATTTTTCTGGAAACTTTCATTTTTTGATGAATAGTGAAACCACTAAGTGGTAGTAAAAAAAATGAATTTTTCATAAACCATAATTTTACCGCTTCTGTAGGTGGAATTTCAAAAATCCGAGAGACACGGTTGATGTCAGTAAGTAAAATGTGGTTCATTGAGATGAAAATAATTTTTGTTGAATAGTAACTTTTTACTTTTTTTTACCATGGTTAAAAGTAAATAGGGTAATTAAGGGTAAAAATGATATTATTATTACTCTAACACATGTCCTAATTCTATTGGAAAAATGTAATTCAACCAAAACCAACCTTAGGAATACAATATGACCATTTAGGCCCACTTGGATTAGATTAGGACATTTATTATTAATTTATTTAAAGAAGGGTTAAAATAGTTAAAATCAATGTTTAATAAGTAAATCATTTTTAATACAGGGTTATACATAAGATAAATTCGACTATAAATATTCATTAGAAAGCTAAAAATATTTCATACATAATGGGAGTTTATTTTTAATTTTTAGACATTAAATAATTTAATTTATTTATGACACAACGATGATGCAGTAATTAACTTATTAATGAAATATTTACATAATTGATGTTATAAATACCCAAATAAATATAATTTGATATTTTTTATGAACTAAATACATTTTCTAGGTTAATATGACCTGTTATTGTTGATATAAGTAACATGGTTCGAACGTATCATTCTGTTATGAATTTCATAAAAATCATGTACCAAATAGTGTCAAAATTGACATAAATTAGTTTTTAAAAGAAATATTATATTATTAATTGTTATTTAATTCCTAAAAATCTATGGTTCGGACAAATTTCTTAGATAAGGTTATATATATTAATAATAAACAACTTGGGGTTCTTTTGGCTTGATATAGTAACATTATTAACCTTATAGTATAAGAAAACAAGAAGACATGGTAAAAGTAAAATTATTTAAATTAATGTTAAATCTAAATGATAAGGTTACAATAGGAACATAAACTTGTCTACATTATATTTTATGAGAGGAGTTTGACCCATACCCACCTTATCTTCGAAATATATCAATTTGGAGCTATTTAAAACCGACCTTGACTTTATAATAAAATAATATCTTTTGTTATTCCAAAGGTACCCCTCTCCACCCTTATAAAAGGGAACCTCCTCCCTCTCTTCCTCAAACAACATTTAGCCTTCAAGCTCAACCAACCCCTGCAAAATTCTCTTCTCCACTTCCCTAGTATCATCCTAGAGGTTCTGGTCTTCCCCAAAGACCAATTTTAGTGCCCTAAAAGAAGGTCTCAAAAAAGCACTTCAAAGAGGAGGTAATGTCCGTTACCAATTCTTTCATCTTTATTTCTTCTTCCATTTCTTCTTCTTTAGTTGTTTCATTATGAAGTAATTACATCAGTATCACTCATATACTGATATGTTATTATAAGTATGAAACAACCCTATTTCACAATCTATCCATCCTACAGAAAAAGAAATCACCGCGTGTGCGTACGTACGGAATACAGTCTCCACATCGTGGTCTAATCTATTTTCCACCACCACCTTACTTGGATGGGTATAATGGTGTCAATAATGACTATATATGACTATTATAAAGTGATACTGATTCTGAAATAGTATACATATACTCCAATACAATTCCACGATCATAGGCACGATATCATCACTCGTGCGTACGTACGGAATACAGCCTCCACGATGTGATGCGACTCGTTCTACATGATCTTCATTTCATAATGATTATAGAAATTAATTGAATGAATGAATATGATATTTATTACACTAATACCATTCTGTAAATGATGTATATATAACCTAAATAGAAGAATAAGAATTTATTCGACAAAACACGCATAAGAACAAAAAGATATAAACACCCGAATAACAAGTAACAATGAAATATTACTACTAATAAGCTAATAATATGACCATATATGATATAATAACAATGAATATGATTCTGTAATATGTCAATGACATTATTTAAATCATTATACAGGAGCTTCGGACATTTACGAAGCAAATCGGACCTAATATAAGGGAAATATCACAATCTCATTTTTATCTGAGATTGTTTATACTTTGGTATTTACTGGGGGGGTATTTTATCATCCACATCCATGTTTACTCAATAAGTAATATTATTTCCATCCACCTACAATTGTTTAAATCCAATTTTACACTTCGGTAAATTTTTATTAAAAGATATGAAAGGAATGTTTTGACGATTTTCATACGAGGTACTTTTTGACATTTATGACAAAAGTACGAGAAGAATGTTTTTTTAACATATACGACATTAATGGATTTTTAAAACATTATTTCAAATAAGATTCCTATACAAGTTTTCATGTTTATTTTTAATCAAATTCTTTTAGTTTATAATTGTACTACATGTTAAGAAAGGAAAAGTGTTTTTTAAGCATAAATGATATTTTCCTCAAGAATGGAGTTCAAGTGTTTTATCAAAATTATTTTCCCTCTAAGATAATGAAGGGTTCTGTTTCTGTCCCTATTATTACATTGATTTGATTATGTTGTGATGAAATTATATTTATGAATTCCTTTAACTTATATGAATTGTTTTATGATGTCACGATGTTTAAGATTCCCATTTTTATTACATGGGTTATGAAATGATTTTGCTGCACGCATAAGAATGGTATCATTATGAGATGGGTGGGACCTATATCTTCCTCCAATGCATTGGGTAAAGATTTTGTATCTCATGAGATAGACATGGCTGGAACGGTAGGTTATACCGGTTCAGTGAAACAGGACTGAAACGAGGGTGACTCCTTTCAGAAATGGACTTTGTCCACTATGATATTCTTGGCAGTGAGTCTTGACTAACAAGAAATGATTCTCTATGATTATGTTTCTATGCCACAAAGTATCATGTTTTATGTTATGATTATTGGGATTTCATTTCACTACTATGATTTATCCCATGTAATGAAATTATGCTCTCTTTTGCAGGTTATGATTTCCAAAATGTTATGTTCTTATTAATATGATGTGATTGATATTTCATTTGTTTACCCTTACTGAGAATTTGATCTCACCCTTTTATGTTTTCTTTTCCCCAGGATATAAAGAAAGGTTTTAGGAAAAAAAAGGAAGATCTTTATGGGAGATGTTGAAGATCTTTCACCATGATTAGAAGATTATATTCCGAGTTTCCAAAGACACTAAACTATTACGATCCTTGTGTGTGTGTGTTTTTGTTATGTACTAAGTATTACGCAAAAGTAATGTAATGTCCATGTACATCAAGCTTCGGGTCTCTACAAGAAACATGCATGACCATCTCACATCATTGACCATGGAAGTTGTACTTTCATGACGTGGTGATATTTACAGAGGATCGAGTAGAGATTGATGATCAAAAAGAGAGGGTCCTTCTTGGATGATTGATACCTATAGTGCGCGTTCACTGGAATCACGGGAAATTCCATGAGAGAACATGGGATATGGAGGATGGGATTCATGCCCAGTACCCCCTTTTGTTTCTTTAGTCTATGTTCTTACTTTTGGGGATAAAAATACCTATGGTGGGGAGAATGTAATGACCCAGATTATCCATGTAATTTAATTAATTTTATAGAATTTTTAAGAGTCTATGAAAATTGACAGTTCATGACTCTCAGTCCTAGTGTTCCCATAATGAATTTATGAACTTTTTTTAAGTAAATTCAGTAAATGCGTGAGCATCATTTTCTAACTTTTTAACCGGTGATCGGATTAAAAATATGAGGGAACCATTGAATCCCCATCACCAAGATTATCATATTGGAGACTTCACTTCAACTGGAGTAGGTCAGTATAAAAAGATAGTTTTTGAGAATTTTAAAAGAACAATAAAATAACGATGTTATTTTATTCATCTCATTTCTTTCCCTCCAACAGACATGATGTGGTGGCTAGACCAACAACGTGTCCATAAATAAAATGGATTGACTCCTAAATTCTTTTTAACATCACCATTGGAATTAGAAAGGATTATTAATTAATTGAATACCTTTATTTCCACAAGTGTTTCATATCCTTCCACTCTCCTATTTATATGGAACTAGGGATAGGTCTTGAATGGATTCACCAAGTGATGAGGTTCTGATAATATACCGTGACACCAATCACTTGGAGGTCAAGACCGGTTCAACGAGAAAAGTAGAGCGCAACCGAATCACGAACCAAAGAACGATGATTGAGAGGCATCATTGGAGGCTCATTATAGGAATTTTGAACAACAACTATCCTTCAAACGTGGACATTCTCCAATGACCTTGAGGTAGGGTTTATATTTGGTTTTAGTTTCAAGAGTTGTTGAATCTTATTCTACCCTCTTTCTATCAAACTAACTCATACTGCATGGCCCCAATGAACAAGGTCCGAACCCTCTGCCTATTATGGGAATTTGGTTCATTCATTATGAGAATTTTCTTCTGGTTAAATGAAACCTGGAACGCCAGGTGACAGCGGTAGCCAGAAATGGTCGACCGTAGAGGAGGTAGCGTTACGCTGTTGCACGATGCTGGTGGAGAAGACCGTGACATTAGTTGCAGCGCGTGAAGTTTGTGGCCTCCTCCTGCCGGTCGCGCTGGAGGGGGTTGTGGGCCTTTGTATTCCACCGAAGAAAGGGTATGTGACATATAGCCACAAAGGACAGTGGAGGCCGGCCATAGATGGGGATGAGCGGCACACCGTTGCATGCCACTAAAGACATCTGAGGTTCATAATCCCCAGTGGTGGACAGAGACATGCAGTAGGTCCCACGGGCAACCTGTAAGCTCTATAAGGGGCTTCCAATCCAATTTCCAAATGAGGCAAAATGGTCCCCCATACCAACTATGGCGGGACCCTCACTAGTGGGTTGCACATCTAGAAGTCCGCGCTCTCCTCGGACGGGGCCAAGGGAGCCCCTGCGGGCCGTGCTGCGCAAGCCCAGCTGGTCGTGCCCCTCTGTGGGTTGGGCCACGCTAGCCCAGCGAGCTGATCCCACCGTGACCCAGCCCATCAGTGTCAGACCTGGACTCAGTCGTACAGGACCCGAACCCTTCCTTGCCCAGTTTCGCTAAAATAGCTATAACAAGAAATCCAGGTGTCTGTTTGAATAACCCTCTATAGTGCTCAGAGCCTTAGAGCGAGAAGGTATTTTTGGTATACTCTACTTGTGTTTTGGAGAATGTTGGATTTTATCTAGGTTGGATGTAACCCAAATCCAACTGGGCCTTCAGTACTAAAATGTATATAAGTCATAGACCGAGCATCCGATTGACACACCCTTTTTTGTGTTAGATCCCTTATGACATGGCGGTCCTTTGAGATACTTCTTCGTGGGAAGTTGTACCAGTTGATATAAGACCAATGGATTGGGGAGCGGTTATAATAGAATGAATCATATAATGAGCAGGAATCGAGTGTCTAGTAGTGAGATGGAGGAGATTGTTTGTGACATGAAGTATGAATAATGTTTCTATTGTGGGTCAGTACCTATCGATTCTGTGTTGGTCAGTGCTCAATGATCTAGTTTGGGTCAGCGCATACCGATCCTATGTGGTTCAGATCCTGTGTGGGTTAGTGCTCAGTGATCTTGTGTGGGTTAGTTCATATCGATCCAATTTGGGTCAGTAGAAATACCTCTTGGTAGAATAAAATGACCTAGATTTATAAATAATCATCTATTCTTATGTTATATACATTGTGTGAGATGATTATTTCACATTCGTAGTGTTATCTTTGTGGTGGTACCTGTGGGGTACTTTTACCTTCATCATGTTACAGTTGTGGTGTTACCATTGTAGAACATTCTCCTTCGTGGTTTTACCTTTGTGATGTTACCTGTGTGGTACTTTTGCCTTTGTGGTGTTACCTTTGTGGTAATTTTACCTTCATGGTGTTTCCTTTGTGGTGTTACTTTTGTGGTACTTTTACCTTCGTGGTGTTACCTTTGTGGTGTTAACATTGTGGTACTTTCACCTTCGTGGTGTTACCGTCATGGTATTACATTTTTGGTATTCTTCCCTCATGGATCATTTGTGAAAATGACATAGAAGTTAGAACCATATGTTTATTCATGTATGGGACGATTATATTTTAATAAAATAGGTATATGTATGGATAAATACCTATGTAGATTTGTTTACTGCTCCGTGTTTTGTGGTTGAGTTCTTCCTTTGTGGTTTTCCTTTATGGAAATCTGGGAGACCTTAGGGGGACTCGGGGTACCTACTGGGTATTGTCATACTCACCCCCACATAGGCTTCACCCCCACCTTTTTGTGCCTTGTATATTCAATGAAAAACAATGATCGAGGCTGAGGGAGCCAGGACTGTACAGTGCGTAGAGGTAGATCATTTATCATGTCCTGATGCAAGGAAACTAATCATCAGATGTACCAACCCTTTAGGTAGGATCCTCAGTGGATAATCCAAGAGTTTTTTTCTATTTTTAGTTGTACATTTACTTGCTAGTTGGGCTTGTAATCCGACCCCTTTACATTCAACACTCTTTTACTACAACAGTTTTCTTCATGGTTTATTCTTCTTGATTTCTTACATTGTGTGTTTGTACAGATTTAATGGAAATTACATCCGGTTATAGGGATATGCCTTTCCAGTGGAAGTCTCCAGCCTCTAGCCTATGGAAGGTAGGCTTGGGGAAGTCTCGGAATGGGCCCCCGGGGGATGGTTCGTGACATTATGAATAAATTTAAATATTTAAAAATGACATTGTAAATGGATGTGATGGATGTGATAATTATTTTATGTCTATCACCGATAGTATAGTTAATTATTTACTGTTTCTCATGGGATGTTTTTGTTGATATTTTTTGATGTTATAATGTAGGGAGGAGAATAAGGAAGAAAAATGATGGATACCTCATGAATCCCCTTCACTGAGTCCCCCCGGCACTGCGACGCCCCACGGATCAAGGAGGTAGGACACTCCACAAATGCATTTAACATTCACAGCCCACTGTGGAGTAAGGAGGTGGGATGCTCTGTGATTTCATTTGATGTTCGCAGCACCCCACGAAGCATGTAGGTGGGACACTCCGTGATTTTATTTGATGTTCATGGAACCCCTCGGATCAAGGAGGCAGGACGCTCCGCAATAGCATTTGACGTTCAATGCACGCCGTGGAGCAAAGAAAAATAGAGCTTCGCACCAAGATTGCACAGCTTCATGGCGCCTCTCCCCTATAAATACCATCTTCCCCCAAAGTCGAACATGTGTATATTCTTACCTTTCAACTTCTAGACTCCTAAAATCCGAAGAACCTTCTTCTATATGAACCATGAGCTGCACGAGGTAATTCTTCTCGGCCAAGTGCCTCGCCTTTGCCTAGTTTTAGCCCACCTCTTTCGAGAGGGATGCCTTTCGTGCGGCCTAAGGCCCTCCATGAAGGAAGGGGATCCCCTAGGGTAACCGGGTCATTGTGAAGTGTAAATTCATCTTGAAACACCCTTCTTGTACATGAGATCCACATGCTAAGTCAGGGACCTTTTATTTCACAAAGCACATTGCTTCACAATACCTTGATTTGTGAGGAACATTTTCTCCAGAAGGCAGTGCTCCGTGAATTCCTTTCCACTTCGTGAATCACACGTTATATGAACCTCTTACCTATGGTTACTTTGGGACGCTACACCTCGCGGAGAAAACCCCTTCATATATACCCTCCACTACATAAATAACCAGAACTTCACATGGACCCGGACTATAAAACCCTCTTATTTTCAATTACATTTCCCATGTGGCCCTCCAGGCTTTCACAATGCAACTTCAATGTCAAACGGACGGTATTACCCATTACGTTTCTTGCCTCACGCTTCTTCGGATAGGCATACTAACTACTATTTCTTCTTCACATAGCCATACTAATTTGGACCATCCGATGGTTCACACCATAACACCCCCTACCCATGGCATTGCTGGTGCCATCCCTTCACCACAGTGTAGCGGATAACGGATATGTATGTTTTGGGGGTGCCGGGTTCACAAACATTGTCCGAGCTACAGGATGTTAAACTATCAAGAACCATCATCCTCAGCACATGACGTTAATCTATGACCTGGCCTCATGCCTCGCATGAGGGGTGCTTCCACCTTGGACATTCTTTGCGCCCACTGGTTCCCATGGGGATGAGATCATCCCTCATAGGGGACTATATCCTCCTTATTTAAGTGGAATTTTTCCATGGGGAAAGGGAAACCACCCTGGAGTAATCCCCTAGCATTTCTTGTAGGAGGCAGCATCCATGCCCCTCCTTCTTTCGGTGGAAAGTACCTCTTCCGCTGGGCTCTGTCACCATTGAGCCTCCATCCTGGAGTATGTCCCAACATCTTCAAGATGCTAACCACACATGATCCCTTGTTTCCTCTTTGGGACTCTAACTACGTGTACACCCCACTCCACTTCCCACATATTCATATTTCATGACGTGATAATCAACTCTCTACTGCATCTTGTTTCTCACACCGTGCATGACTCACGTGGGCTTAAAGTAAGCTCCAACCAAGAAAAACACCTTGGGTATCCTAGAGTGTTTTCCCCACACCCCCATCCCAAACTATGAGTACATTGATCCTTGCTATGGAAAGATACGTAGGAAGCCTCCACACGGTTCAAGCCCAACACCTTGGTCATTATGACCATCTTCACGTCGGTTCACCAAAACATTCGTTTTCCTTAGTGTGTAATCCCCAAATTCCTCCCTCCCGAACAATGAGGAATTTGATCCATGCCAAGGAAAGGTATGTAGGAAGCCTCCCTTATGGTTCAATCCCACCACCATCCATTGGTACTGACCATCTTCATGTTGGTGCACCAAGAACCCATACATGAACTACGTGGTCATTGATCCATTCTAAGTCGAGGTACCTAGGAAGCCTCCACGAGGTTAAAGCCCACCACCAATTGGTAACTCAGACCCCATTCGTGTCGGTTCACCATCACATTGGGTAGCCTATAGTTTAAGCCCCACACTAACTGAAATATGGGGTCTTTGATCCTCTCTAAGGCAAGGTATGTAGGAAGACTCAATGAGGTCCAATCCCAAAAACTATTCATTCCACCCCTCTTCACATCGGATCTCCCCCCAGTCCAACATGACGTTACTGTGGATCCCAGTTAGTGGTAATCCATTGTTTCCCTAGTCAAAAGTAAGTCATTGCACAAAAAACCCATCCGATCTATGTGGACATTGATCTTTTCAAAGGCAGCGTATGTAGGAGGCCTCCATGAGGTTCAAGCCCATCATCCACCAGCACCCCAGGTCCTTATTGACATTGGGTCACCAACACCTGCCCCATACATGAACTAAATGGTTTTGATCCTTCACAAGGTAAGATACGTATGAAGCCTCCCTGATTTACAAGCCCAACAACCATAGGTCCTGATCCTCTTTAATGTCGGTTACCACACCCTGAACTACGTGGTCATTGATCCTTGCCAAGGCAGAGTACGTAGGAAGCCTCCTTGAGGTTCAAGCCCACCTTCCACTGGTCGTCCCAACTATCGTCATGTTGGTTCACCCCCATCCAATGATAAATCGTTAGGATCTCATTTAATGGTAAGCTATTGTGATCCTATTCAGTGGTAATATTTTGACATTCTTATACAACAGTAAGTAGTTGTGACCCCATCCAGTGGTAAGCCATTGGAAAACCCAATTGGTTAAAATTCATCATCAGATTAACTACATAGACTTTGATTCCCTGCCATGTGCATACGTAGGAAGCCTCTTCGAGGCTCAAGACCAAAACCATTTTCATCCTCATGACAGTTCCATCCCACTCACCATCCACTTCATTCAACTTCTCCAGCATCCATCCTAATTCTCACTTGGGCCGCTACATTATGGTAGGGTCATGCCATCTCATACCCCATTCATTATAACAACAATCGGGGAGCTAGCTACCCATTGGCCCCAACATAAGTGTCCCCTCCAGTGGCAGAACCCATCTGATCTACTCTAGTCAGTGTTTTTATCAGTCTGATCCATCTCTTCTAGACGTTAAACTTGCAGCATACCCTGTGTTAAACATGGGAAGCTGTGGAAAACCTCAGATACATGCCCATGTAATATGATTCCAAATTATTGATGTGGGGTGTATCAGGCTTCCTCACCCTCTAGAAGCCATATAATAAGGGACAAAACCCAGACACACCAATGTCCCAACGTACAGACATGCTAGTGATGCCCAATATGACTAATCCCCTGACTGAAGGTTTCTACCCTCACTAGACCCCATGGAATGTCCCAACAGAATAAGTGTAATTAACTAGCATCCATGAAGATATGACACCCCAAAGAGTTTCATGAACGACGTATTAAATCGTTAAGGGAGACCAAGAGTTGGTGATGATTTCCGAGGAGGAATCCAAAAAAGGAAGAACTGTCATCCCATCATCCTATTTCGATCAAAGATCAGACATCCCTGAATAAGTGATGGATGTCACCCACATTTGGAAAGCAGGAATGCGGGGAAACAAAAATGAGCCTTTTGTCCCCAAACGAGACGGAAGCGTGCCTCGGTGAAATCGTCGAAAACCAAAATGGTGAACCCGAATTGCATTTATTTTCTTCAATATAGAGATTGGTATCACTCATGGAATCTATGAACTAGCATGTCACCAAATGCAGTTATCCAGCATCAGGTCCTATCGACAAATAGTGGGTCTAGTGTAAAACTCACTAGATTTTGGGGCAGTAGAACATTGGACATCCCGTTCGGCAACGTTGTTAGTGTGGATTCCTCTTACTGGTCATGGAAGATGGGATGGCACTGGGCCATTGGTCATCAATTCCTTTTTCTTTCAGCACTGATGGGGTAATCTCCCTACTTCTCAAGAATCAGGTTGCTACAACAGGGATGTGATCACTGCCTTCCCATCGAAGCAGGGGCAGGGGCAGTGCCAACACGGCTGTCTGACATGGTTTCACCTCATTGACGATAGCTTCCACAACTATGACTATGGGGACCCACACCCCCTTATCCTCGTCTGAGGTCATCCAATGAAGGGTGATCAATGACCACGTGCATCGTTACGAGGAGGAGGGCATAATACCAACTTGGGATATGGCCCGCCAAGACCTGGAGGCATTCACACCTCGCCGTCAATGCCACCCCCGAGGGCCACACAGGGATCCATTGCTCCCCACTCTGACATACAACTGTTTTGGGAGCCTATCCACGGAGCACTTAGATTACTCCTTACCCTACGCAGATGAGGTAGGTGAGGTCTGGACCAACCCAGACATAGTACTATTCCAGGGGCTCCCAACGAAGTCTCCCACCCGGCCACGTCAGCGCTACAACCTGGTCTTGCTGGATAAAGAGCATGTAAGCTACATACATGCTCCATTAGTTTTGGATCATCCTAACTGATGCCAACATCCCGCGCAATCTGAGGTTTCCCACCAAGGGGTGTCCACGTCAGTAGCTATTGTGGCATGAGCCACCGCAAATGTACATCATCAGTTCCCCATGTACAATGACTAGGGGTACTTATACGACCGACCATGATCAAGGCCCCAACAACCCTATGGGCATGCTGGGTCAACTCTCTTAGTCTTCGGCACTAGTAGTGGATGCCGCAAGCTAACCCACAGTGATGCCACCTGGTACGGATGTCCTCCCCATACCACTACCACAGGGAGCAAAATCCTTCCTCGCTTCAAGGCTCAACATGGAGGTTCACCCTGTGCCACCCTCAATCCTAATGAGGGCCTTCCTCGTGATATTGATACTTAGTACGAAAGCCTCTCCCATTCCCATTACACTGGGTATGGATTCATTCTTACTTCTATTGACATCTAGTTCATGGAAATTGCAGATATGGTCTCTCTTCAATACAGAGACCCTCCCATGAATATTAAGTAAACGTTGAAGGCCCTCCTCGCCTCGGCATCTATAGGGGTGAAGGCCAGCCTCACCTCAGTAGAACCCATCATGGAGGTCCTATCAGTGTGCATCTACACCGATATGAGGACCCTCCTCATACTAAGATCGCCAGGGAAAATAAGCATGGTTGTTCTCCCCATGCTTCTGCAAGTTCCAGCAGAGGTGTGGCCCGCTCCAGCGCTACCCATGGAGTTCATCCCCATGTCCCCTTTGACATATGTCCTGGTTCCCCTTGCACCCAAGTTTTCTCAGGTGGTAACACTCTCCGCCCTAGCTCTAGTGCAGCCGAAGGACCCTGTGTTAGAAATCAGCCATTTCCTGAGGAGCCACACAGGGTCAGTAAGTTGGGTCATCCCTGCAAAAAGAAGAATCCATTGAAGTTCCGGATAGTGATCAAACCATTCCACTTCTCAGACTTTGATGCGGTGTACGACTCTGCATGAGAACCCTCATCTCACACATCCAAGTCATGGGCCGGGGCAGGATTGAGGTGCATCAGCCCAGTAGTCCTGGAATGCAAGGTCCATAGGATTCTTACCTCCCTCCATAGGTATATCATGGAGGATGAATATCTGGCGACCCCGCAAGTTATGGTCATGCAATCACCACTATCATCACCGGATTCACTCTCCACCTCAACAATAGATCAAGGAGGACTATTATTGGGGCCAATGGAAAGCGATCGTCATCGCAACCTATCACCAGTAGCCCTAGACCCTGAGCCAGAAACTACGACTGTCAGCCCTTCTTTTTTGAGACATATCGGCCAGGTCGCTACACTCTTCGTAGGACAACCTGATAGTAGGCGGCCAGTCAGCCCGCTCGCTATACTCTCCACCATCTACTCTATCGTCCCAGCGGTCTGCATCAATACCGCATCCAATTCCTCAGACACCCCCAGTTGAAGAATGGGTCGATCAAAGGCCAGACTCTGAATTCAGAACAAGGATCTTGTGGAAAATCCAAGTAGAGGACTACTTCCTAGAGATGTTCTGGCTTGTGGATGCACTAAATTTTCACGCTCTGAAATCCCTCACCTTAGAAGAGTTTGAATGTTTTCTCCTAACCCTTTGGCCAAGACACTTTTTCCTTCGTCATCAGGGATTGGTTTATCCCAAGATCCAAGAAAATCAAAAATAGATCGATGTTAAATGTCGCCTAGTCTATCTAGCTATGCTCCCTATTTCCCAACACCCCGAGTCGCAAGGTCGTCATAAGGCCCTCCAACAGCAATGTGTTCAGAGTATCAAGGTACTCCGTGAGAAAATCAGGGAGGCATCCCATTTAATGCCCCAACACCAGTTACCTAGAGTTGGTGTATTATTACATAACATTGGCATGATAAAAAAAGATCAAATCTCGAAAGACCAATTAGTTTTGTAGCCTAGAAAACACTAGATATATTCATAAGTCTTACATTATATAAAAAAATGAAATATAGAACATCATCTTGTCTCAACACTCATATCCCCTCATACTATCCCTGCAGGTCATTCATACAATACTTCTTCACATCCTGGTAAAAATAATACATAGAAAGGGGTGAGCCTAAATGCCCAGTAAGCATAACAATATATGGGAAACATTTATAAATAATCAGAAACATTTATGGCAATTATAACTGAAACAAAATCCTTTTTAACATAAAGATTAGTATAATAAGGCGGAAATAAAATGAAATAATTCCATTTACTTATTCACATGGATATTCTACTAGTCTAATAATCAAATAAAATATCAATAACCACTTTCATAATATGACAACCCTGCTTTTTATTACAACATAAGCATGCTTTATTACATAAAACTTCACTTGATACAACAAAGAAGATCGAGAGGTTTAGTGTCTTTGGGGATTAGGATCATTACATAAAAACTTTAAACTTGAAATACAACATCTTTATTGAAAACTTCATTTACATGACCACTACATTCCTTCATACTTAGCATTGCATGGGATAACCTGAGGACATGCATAAGAAAAGGGTGAGCTATAAAGCCCAGTAAGGGAGTAAACAATGAATAACATGAGGAGTGAAATACATGTTAGGAAATAGGCATATCAATAGAGAATAATAGAAACATTAACATAAAGGCATGATAAAGCATGATAATCATAACATGGAAATGTGGCAACAACACTTAACATTGAATTAGAATGAGCCAAGGCTCATTGCACATGGAGCATGAGTAAACCCTCATTGCACTTGGAGCATGAGTAAACCCTCATTGAAATTGAATTAGCATGATTCAACACTCATTTCACATGACGTATCATGATACTATACTTTACCCAATGCATTGGAGCGCTATAAAGGGCGCACCCTTCTTAAACATTTCATTTCATGCATAAGTGTGCCACATGGATCATAAAGCATGGATTCATAAAACATAATCATTTCTTCCACGATAAAGGAAAGTCGAATTCATACATGAAACTTTATAATCAATATGTAAATGTGCATAAAGGTGAATACCCTTGATGGAGAAATGGGCATGGTATTCACTACACAAAGACATTGGCTTAGAAAATCGGTGCGATTTCGGCAGTGTAACGGCGTGACATAAGAATTCATAAAAAAAAGTTGATGAGAGAGAAAGGGGTTCCTCATCATATTTACATGTAATGGACAGTAAGGAGATCATATATATACATTTCCCAACAATATAAATGGAATTTAGATTCATGATACAAAATTATTGCTTGAATGTAAAAGAATAGAGAGAAGTTCCTTTCGGAATTTCGGCATAGTAACGGGTGTACATGGGAGGCATTTAATGAGAGATAAAGGGTTCTCCCATCATTCAAACAATAATAGGGCAGTATGGGGGAGGTTCGAAACCATACCCCAACATTCATAATTGAAATAAAAAGGGAAATACAACTTAAAGAAAATTGACAAAAAAATGAGAAAGGAAGAAAACCCCTTACATGGAAGTGTGCTTCCAAAGGCTAGAGAGAGGCTTGTGAGAGGCTTCTTGGGAGCTTGGGGCACCTTGGGAGGATTCTAGAGAGAGTAGGGTAGAGGTTGGACGATCTTCAAGGGCTTTGAGTGAGGAGGAAGTGGGAGCTTGGGTGGGTTTATATAGGAAAGGTGAGAGAATTCTTTATTATTTAGGTTTGGGACCCCTTATATTAAAATAGTCCAAACCACAAACCATCCCATGGTATTTGCCCATGGTTTCTGGAAAAGGAAATAGGAAAACAATATTTTACAAGGCCAAGGTCCGAACTTATTAAAAAAATTAGGGTTGCTTATGTGGAGGTGAGTCACACTCCCATGGAAATTAATTTAAAAAGGCAATGTG
Organism: Viscum album; assembly: GCA_963277665.1. NCBI lineage: Eukaryota > Viridiplantae > Streptophyta > Magnoliopsida > Santalales > Viscaceae > Viscum > Viscum album. The sequence goes on from OY728159.1 coordinate 1,631,724,929, forward strand.
TGGAATAAGTCTTGAGGGATCCGTTAATGCTTTGAAAAGTGAGTCAAACAAACCCAAAACCTCATTATTTTAATGATAAAACATATATTGGCCGAACATAAGGATTATGGTATTTTATTACATCACCATTTGGTCATTATGATGTCATAATACACATTATATATTTAAATGGTATTTAATTTTTACCCAAAAATTTGAATGCCTCAGAAAATTATGAAAAATTTACTGTTGGATAATTTCGACGTCCTGATTCCAAAAATAATATTTATTTTATCTAAATAATTTTCTAAATATGTGAATTTTCACTTTTAAAATAAAAACCGACATTTATAAAAAAAAATCACGGGTTTTGACAGAAATGGCTTTCAAACCTACATAAAAATTTTAATTGCATTCATAAAATTATAAGATCATTTATATTTAATAAAAATTAATTTAATATTAATAATAATATTTTATTAAAATATTATTTAATTCAAAAATACTTTAATTTAATAAAATATAATTCTTAATTAAATAATAACTAAAAACACCATTTGTACATTAAAAACTAATTACAAAGTATCAAAAATGACTAGAAATTATATTCATTATTATATACAAAAAAATAATGTACATGAACATGGTGCTACTTATTTGTTACATAACCCCTTAAAATAGCCGCATAAGACCTAAGGGTAAGGTGTGCGATGGTGACAGACTCTTGGGGTTGCTCGGATAACATCGCTCGAGTGGTAATCTCTATCAACTTCCATTTTTCGTGTAGACGATCATGTTCGAGCTTGACTTGATGAAGCTTAGCTTGAGCTTGGTCAAGGGAAAAGCCCAAAGATGCCACCTCCTTTCCGATCTCTGACAAATGGGCTTCGTAAGGGGCAATTCTACTGGATGAGGCCATCGCTTCCTTTGTCTGAGTAGAAAATTGGTTCGTTAAAGCCTTATATTTAAACTACCCAGATGATCACTGTTCAATGGCTATAAAAGTAACGGTCACAAATCTTAACGTTAAACTAAAGAAGTTGACATCTTATACAAACATTTTTTTTTCATAAAGAAAAATTTAACTGGATCAAGAGGGATTTTCCATTAATGAAATTTTGGGTCGTTACAACATTCCCCCCTTAAAAAATTTCACCCTCGAAATTTTCCTTTTCCCACACTAAAACAAATGTGGGTAACTTAGATTCATCATATCCTCTGACTCCCATGTTGCTTCTTAAAACTTGTGGTTTCTCCACAACACCTTGACGAGGGGCATTGTCTTATTTTGTAGAACGTTTTCTCTACGATCTAAGATCTTCACTGGTTGCTCCTCATAAGAAAGATCGTCTTCTAATTGTACCACCTCGGAAGAGAGTACATGTGAAGGGTCTGGTATGTACTTCCTTAAGAGGGATACATGGAAGACATCATGCACCTTGTCCATAGTAGGTGGAAGTGCTAGTCTATAGGCCACAGCCCCAACACGATCAAGAATCTCGAAGGGCCCGATGTACCTTGGACTTTACTTCCATTTCTTTCCAAACCTCATGACCTTCTTCCACGGAGATATGCGTAAAAACACCATGTCTCCGACTTTAAACTCAAGGTCTCGTCGACGATTATCTGCATAACTCTTCTGTCGACTTTGGGCTGCCTTGATCTGCTGCTGAATGGTTTTCAACTTCTCCACCGTTTCTTCGACCATTTCTGGTCCAAGAAGCTTACGTTCACCGACCTCATCCCAACATGCTGGTGCTCTGCACCTTTTCCCATATAGGGCATCATATGGTGCCATTTGGATGCTCGAGTGGAAACTATTATTATAAGAGAACTCAACTAGAGGAAGATGTTGATCCCATCCTCCTTTAAAGTCCATTGAGCACGCTCTCAACATATCCTCAAGTATTTGGATAGTCCGATCGGATTGGCCATCAGTTTGAGGATGATAGGCCGTACTGAAGTTCAGTTCAGTATTCAGAGCATTTTGAAGACTCTTCCAAAACTTAGAGGTAAATCTTGGATCTCGGTCCGACACAATAGATGGTGGTACTCCATGCAACCGTACCACTTCTCTGATATATATCCGTGCCAGTTGATCCAAATAGAAATCCTCTCGAATAGCAATGAAGTGTGCAGTCTTTGTAAGATGACCCACAATAACCCAGATTGCATTGATTCTTTTGGATGTCCTTGGAAGTCCAATGAAGAAGTCCATGGTGATGTTCTCCCATTTCCATTCTGGTATGGGAAATGGTTGCATCATCCCCTTAGACTTCTTCCTTTCTGCCTTCACTTGCTGACACACCAGGCACTTTGATGTATATTCAGCGATCTCCTTCTTCATATTATCCCACCAAAAGTTTTCTCGGAGATCTCGATACATCTTTGTGCTCCCTGGGTGAATAGAGAAATTTGAACTATGTGCATCATCCAAAAGTTCCTTCTTCAGCTCCGAACTTGATGGAACACTTAGTCTTTTCCCAAACCGCACAATTCCTTCTCCATTAACATTAAACTCTGAGGATTTTCCATTTTTGATAGCTTCCACTTTATCTTGGATTCTCGCATCACCCTTTTGAGAATCCTTTAACCTTTCCAAAAGATATGGTTGAGCAATCATTTGTGAAAGGATTGATGATTTTCCCTTCATTATGATTCCCACGTCCATCTTCATCAAGTCTAAGAAGATTGGATCCTTCTCAATTCTCATCATTGATAGAATTGCTGGATCCTTTCTACATAGGGCATCCGCCACCTTGTTCGCCTTCCCAGGTTGGTAATGTATTGAACAGTCATAATTCTTTTATGAGCTCTATCCATCTTCTCTGGCACGTATTAATCTCTTTCTGTGTGAATATATATTTAAGACTCTTGTGGTCAGTATATATCTCACATTTCTCTCCATAGAGATAATGCCGCCAGATTTTCAAGGCAAAGATCACCGCCGCCAACTCCAAATCATGCGTTGGATAGTTTCTCTCATGGATTTTCAACTGCCTTGAGGCATAGGATATCACTTTATCATTCTGCATCAGCACACATCCTAATCCCTTCTTCGAAGCATCACTGAATACCACAAAAAGCTCCCCACTTGTGGGTAAAGTGAGCACAGGTGCAGTGATAAGCCTCCTTTTCAACTCCTTGAAGCTTTCTTCACATTCATCACTCCAAGAAAACATTACTCCCTTTCGAGTTAGCTTGGTAAGAGGGTTGGAAAATCGTGAGAAGTTTCTCACAAATCGTCGATAATATCCAGCTAACCCCAAGAAGCTATGGATATCAGTTACCGATGTTGGCCTCGACCATCCCTCAATTGCATCTGTTTTGGAGGGGTCCACAGATATCCCATTGCATGTGATGATATGGCCCAAGAATGAGACCACCTTTAACCAGAACTCACACTTGCTGTACTTGGCATAGAGCTTCTCCTTGCGCAAAGTCTCCAGTACAGTTCTTAAATGCTCCTCATGGTCCTCCTTGGTTTTGGAGTATATTAGAATATCATCTATAAAGACTACCACAAATTTATCTAGGTAATCTCTAAAGAATCTATTCATCAAGTCCATGAATATTTCTGGAGCATTGGTGAGTCCAAAAGGCATTACTATGAATTCATAGTGCCCGTACCTTGTACGAAAAGCAGTCTTGGGGATATCTTCCTTCTTCACCCTTACTTGATAATATCCCGACCGCAAGTCGACCTTGGAGAGGTATTGTGCTCCACGTAGCTGATCAAACAAGTTATCGATTCTTGGGAGAGGATACTTGTTCTTTATCGTGATTTTGTTAAGTTCACGATAATCGATGCAAAGCCGCATTGACCCATCCTTCTTCTTGACGAAGAGGACTGGTGCACCCCATGGTGATGCACTTGGGCGTATAAACCCTTTATCCAGATTCTCCTGTAGTTGTTTCTTCAGTTCTTCAAGCTCAACCACAGCCATTCTGTATGGAGTCTTGGATATTGGTAGCGCCCCAGGTATAAGTTCAATTGAGAACTCAACATCTCTTCTTGGAGGAAGACGAGGAAGTTCCTCAGGAAATATTTCAGCGAATTCACTCACAATAGGCATTTCTTCAAGGGTGGTTTCTTCCTTGGACTCAATCATCTGAGCCAGATATGCGTGCTCATAAGTTAGTAATATACATGCTTGAGATGATGGAGCTAAAGGAGATTCATCTTCCTCCTGACACTTGTAAAGAATCGGGGGTCGATTCTCCATATGGAGTGTGATTTCCCTCTCCCGACAATTTATGTTGGCTCTATATAAGGAAAGCCAATCCATGCCAAGAATTGCATCAAATTCCACCAAAGGGAGTATGATGAGGTTCACTGGGAAATTCAATCCACATATTATAATAGGGGAGGACTTATACTCATGGGATGCAATGATTGCCCCATTTGACGTACTCACCGACATCTTTACTTCCATGATTTTTGGTGGTGCAGGGATTGTTCTACTAAACTTTTGAGATATAAAAGAATGCGTAGAACCTGAATCAAAAAGTACGTTCGCTATTCTTGAATGAATAACTAGCGTACCTGTCACCACTTCGTTGTCGGGGTTCACTTCGGCAGAAGTGATGGAAAAAGCTCTTCCTTGCTGTCTTGGAGGTTGTTGATTGCCTCCGATAACCCTTGGATTAGGGCACTGATTCGCAAAATGACCTGTTTCTTTGCATTTGAAGCATTGAACAACGCGTTGAGGTTCGAACGGAGCGTTCCTCCCCTCCGTCGCAGCCGCGGGTCCTTCTTGCTGATAGTTAACAGCTAGGTGCCCTTCTCTTCCACACTTGAATCATTTTCTTGTCCCCATAAGGAAATTTCCAGGGTCCTTCTTTCCACACTTTTGGCAAGTGGGGTGCTGGAATATCTTAGCTCCGTTGGATTTATCCATCAGACCACTAGCATTGAAGTCCACTTTCCGCTTCTTGTCCCCATGATACCCCTGTTATTCTCCGATCTCCATTTCAACCTTGAGGGCACATCGGACAATTTCCTCATAGCTGTCGAAGTCACGGATCGCTAATGCTTTCCGCAAGCTAGGCTTCAGCCCACCAAAGAAGCGGTCAACCTTGCATTCGGGGGTAACGACAAAGTCGGAAGCGTATCGTGCAAGCCTTGTGAAGTTTGCCTCGTACGCTCCCACAGATTCCTCATCTTTCTGTTTGAGGGAAAGGAAGTCCCTTTCCATCTTAAGACGGAGGGTGCGTGGAAAATATTTATCGAAAAACATCTTCCGGAATACCTTCCATTCCAAAGCCTCGATCTCCTCCTCAGGCTTCATATTTTTGATCAATGTCCACCATTGATCAGCTTCACCCTCTATAAAATAAGCTGCCAGGAGAACCTTCTCTTTTTCAGAGCATTGGAGGATGGAGAATATCTTTTCAATGGAGTTGATCCATTGTTCAGCATTTATAGAATCCAGTCTTTTTATATCATAACTTTTCATTCCATTACACGGAACTGAGGATCTTTAAGGTTTAGTGTCTTTGAAACAAGTAACATAAAACATGAAACAAAAATAACATTCTTCTTAAACAATTGAAAGGATTCTCCTCATGTTCACCCTAGGCTCATTACTGCATCTCATAACCTGGGGACATACATCAAAGGAAGGGTGAGCAGAAGGCCCAGCAAGGGAAACAAGTGAAACATTTTACATATGAACTTGAGATACATCAATAAAGTCATGACAAGAACTTTAATGCATGAAAATGAAATCATGAGGCATATCAAAATAAAAGTAAAACATTTTCATAACTTGAAGATGTGGCTACATCATTTAACATAGACAATCATGAACATATCACCAAGGTCCATCCCCAAGGTGTCATTTTAAAATTACCAAGGTTATTCACCAAGGTATCGTGAAAATTGTAATCTCTAGTGGTTACATCATTACCCAATGCATTGGAGCGCTATCAGGGCGCACCTTTAAATTTGACTTTATTATCATGTGAGCCACATATATCTTCATCAAACATTTCATAAATAACCCATATTGCATAAAGTAAATGGGTTTCATTTCATAATCATAACTTTTTAAAAACTACTTTAAAGACATGATCTTTATATCACTTTAAAACCCACAGAAAAGGAAGGTGGGTCTCATGTATGTAAATCCCAGAATTTAAAATAGAATATTTTGGAATATATGTGAATACCGCTTTAGAAGAAAGATCTTTGAGTATTCACTTAATAAAATAAAAGAACTTTAGAAAAAGAGATAGACATTTTGAGACAGAAATTCTGCAGCATAACGACAATGTTCTGAGGTTTTAGAACACATTAAAAGAGATGTAAAATGGGTCAAACATTCATAAATGACCCATAAAATAGTACATGGACAGAATAAGAAGGATAAATGATCATGGTAATGAAACTTCAAGGACATACCATTTGAAATGAAAAACATGGAAGGAATTAAAAAAATTAGATTTCTCTTATGAAAGTTCGGCAGCCTAACGGCGTTACTTAAACATCAACAAAAATGATTTGAAAAGATCAAATAGGGTCTCTCATCATGTGAACATAAGAGTTCAGTATGATAGATATAGATATAATTCACCAACATAACAAAAAGGAACTTAAAAGAATTGACATGAAAGTAGAACTTCAAAACGAGAAGGGTGAAGAACCACTTAAAAATTCGGCAGCCTAACGGCGCCACTTAAAACTTCAAAATACTGAATTGAAGAGATCAAATGGGGTCTCTCATCATATGAAAATAAGAGTCCAGTATGATATATATAGAGATCATACCCCAATATAACAAAAAGGAACTTCAAATAATTGACATGAAAGTAGAACTTCAAAACGAGAAGGGTGAAGAACCACTTAAAAATTCGGCAGCCTAACGACGCCACTTAAAACTTCAAAATACTGAATTGATGCGATCAAATGGGGTCTCTCATCATATGATCATAAAAGATCAGTATGATAATTTAGAGATCATACCCCAACATAATAAAAAGGAACATGAAAGACTTGAATGAAAATAGAACTTGAAAACGAGGAAGGTGAAAGAATCCCTTAAAAATTTGGCAGCCTAACGGCGCCACTTAAACATTCTTAAAACGAATTGATGAGAGCAAGGGGGGGTCTCTCATCATATGAACATGAAATAGGCAGTAGGATGAATATAAAATAACATCCTCCAACATAAGAACATTGAGTATAAAATAAATGACATAAAAGAGATTACTTGAAAAAAAAGAGAGAGGTCGGATCCCTTACCTTAAAATGTAACTCTTAAACCTCAAAGGTTGGGACCTTGAGGGCTTGGGGGCACCTTGGGAGGACTCCATGGGAGGTAATGAGACCAGAAATTCGTTGGGAATGAGTGGGGAGTCGAATGGATGAGAGGATGGCTTGGTATTTATAGGGAAAGTGAGGGGACAAGGCATTAATGGCCAAGGGACACCTCACATGTGCTTTTCTCAAACCCATGTGCTCTCCTTTGTCATTTATCATGGAGTTAGGCCACATGGGGCCCCCAAAACAATAATTCATCACCCTTGGCTGGCCAACCCTCAATAGATCTCATGAAATCATCATTACACCGTTATGATGTCATTAAACATACCGAAACCCTAAAACTGTATTTTTACTATTCACTAAAAATTCAACTTTCTCAGAAAAATCCCAAAATTTCACATTAACCAAATATCAATGCTCTGATTTCAAAAATGAAATCCATTTTATAAAAATAATTTTCTAAATATTTTTAATTTAATTTTTAAATAAAAACACTATTCATCGAAAATTCATTTTTTTCAGAAAAAGACCCAAATTTTACCATAACATAATATCGATGCTCTGAGTTCAAAAATAAAGTCATTTTTATAAAAATAATTTTCTAATTATTTTTAATTAAATTTTTAATTAAAAAACACTATTCACCCGAAAAAACTAATACTTGAATAATAATTAATGAAACCGTTATTTAACTATTTTATTGAATCACATTACTTAATCAAGGTGCCTAGATTATTTTAAAACTTTCTTTAAGTGAGATTACTAATCCATTTAATCATATTACTAATCCTAATCATAAAATCACTATTCATAATTTACTATTCATCAAAAATCAAGTTGATCTTATTAGACTCTAAATTTAGTACTGAACATAATTGCAGAAGACCATTTTTCGAAAATCATTACACATTTTTAATTATTTAGGGTTTACATAAACATATTTAAAATATCCTTTTTCTAAAATTCATCAAAAATATGCGTACTATATTTATCCGGTCATTTCAAAATTCATAAACCTTATCATAAGAAGAAATCCCAATTTTTATTTAAATCAAGGCTTACACAAGGTAGTTACGGTCTCGTTACATAACCCCTTATAATTCCAGCATAGGACCTAAGAGTAAGGTTTGCTAGGGTGATAGAAGCTTGGGGCGGCTCAGTCAACATTGCCCGAGTAGTAATTTCTATTACTTTGAACTTCTCACGAAGGCGATTTCGTTCCAGCTTCACATGATGAAGTTCGGCTTGGATTTGATCCAGAGCAAAGCCCAGTGGTGCTACCTCCTTCCCAAGCTCTGTTAGATGGGCTTTGATCGGTCCAAGACTACTAGGTGAGGCCATCGAATCTTCTTTCTATAATAATTATCCAAGATTACTTATATTTAGAGACAATAATCAAAACATTTTGTTCACAGCGGTCATGTTGACCGATGGTTATATAATAGTCAAAACCCACTGATCTCATTTTAATTATAATCATGTTTATCAAATAAAACATTTTTGTTGAGTATAACAATAACACATAAAATTAGGAAACAAAATTTATTTAAAAATTTCGGGTCGTTACAATCTTCCCCCCTTAAGAAATTGCGTCCTCGCAATTTTAAAATTGGGTTTTGAAATTTCATTGAAAGTCCCACATCGTAAAAGGAGTCAGTAAAACTATTACTTTAAAATAAAGAAAGGGAAGTACAAAGGTCACCCGAGTTAACCCACACTAGGGTTCCATGTAGGAAAACATGGACATGGAGGAGAAAACAAAGGGTCAAGTTCTGAGGGAGAGTGATAAAGAACACGATTAGGAGAAAGTTAACCATGAGAAAATCCCAAAACTTATGATGTGTGTAAACGGTCTTTGATTACCTAGTAAGAAACGTAAACCAACAACATTTTTGTTTTACGTTTCTTTTCATAATTTTGAGGATTTCATTTACTACATAGAACAAAAACATAAGAAAATATACCTACCTTCAAGTAGAGTTTCATCCTTTAACGAAGTCCCTACCAACACTAATCTTTTCTCCAAATGATGAGAATTCAAAAACACTTGGTCCCATAAAATCACAAGAATCATCTTATATAGAATCACATAATCTACAAAAGATTAACTATCTATTTCTTCTATCTTTAAACATTATCCTAAAAACATAAAGGTTAAGGTAAAACAACTCTTCAAAAAGAAAGAATCCCATAGGAATGGAAACTACTTTTAAATCATCAAAGTTCCATGGTACTACCCAAAGTTCATCATAGACCATTCCATAAATAACGGTCCTTAAAATTCCTCAAAACAAACCAAACTAAGATTGAAACCCAAATACAATAAGGATTTGATAACATAGTCTTCCAAAACAACTTCATTGTTCATCTCCAGACAACATCAACCACTCCTAACATCTTATAAAAAAGTAGCCAACCTAAACATATTTTACCCAAGATAGGTTAGTCATTCCCATAAGTAACCTAAATTACTATAAGTTCACCTTAAATTCATCGATTCTTAAAAATATAAGTCAACCTTACTTCTCAATGAAAATACCGTAGTAATCTATTTACCTCGATCAAATATGTTTCCCAAAATAATGAACATCTTCCAAAATAATAATCATATTTTAATCCCCTAATCATCCCTGTCATATTAATATGAAAATCGTCGCATTTCCTATCACATTGGTTGTCAGAACATGTTCTTCCATTTCCCACCATTAACTAAGAAGAGAAAGCATAATTAGGGGCTTAAGTACTTAGCTAATAATCATGAAAAGGAACTGAAAGCATATAAGGATAACTTGTATATGAAAGGTATACCCTAACTTGTGATCTCCTAGGTTCCCATCTAGGTTATGAATGATCATATATTCTTATGTGAACCTTTATTTTATTTTATCTTTGTTCCTTTAACAATGGTTCATACCAAGCATATGAATTTACCAAAGCATATCCCCCGGGAGTGTCGTAACCAAGAGTGCAGCAAGGCCCGTTGTCGTGTACCAGTTCCCGTTCGAGTCTAGCTCAAAGCGGTGTTTTCGGGTTTTACCCCTATGTACATCGGTGCCAGAGCCACCTCTACCTGCTCGTATCTAGACAGGGATGTATTTGCTTGGCAACCCCTTACTCAATACTCACCAAAATACCAGAAAGATTTCCTATATTAAACTTTTCTATAGGGTTCCTCCTAGATTTTTCATATCCTAATTTCCACAAATAACTAAACCATCCTTTGATACCAACTATAACATCCCGTCTTTTTATAACATAACTTTTCATTCCATTACACAGAACTGAGGATCTTTAAGGTTTAGTGTCTTGGAAACAAGGAACATAAAACATGAAACAAAAAAACATTATTCTTAAACACTTGAATGGATTCTCCTCATGTTCACCCTAGGCTCATTACTGCATCTCATAACCTGGGGACATAGATCAAAGGAAGGGTGAGCAGAAGGCCCAGCAAGGGAAACAAGTGAAACATTTTACATATGAACTTGAGATACATCAATAAAGTCATGAAAAGAACTTAAATGCATGAAAATGAAATCATGAGGCATATCAAAATAAAAATAAAACCTTTTCATAACTTGAATATGTGGCTACATCATTTAACATAGACAATCATGAACATATCACCAAGTTCCGTCCCCAAGGTGTCATTTTAAAATTACCAAGGTTATTCACCAAGGTATCGTGAAAATTGTAATCTCTAGTGGTTACATCATTACCCAATGCATTGGAGCGCTATCAGGGCGCACCCTTAAATTTGACTTTATTATCATGTGAGCCACATATATCTTCATCAATCATTTCATAAATAACCCATATTGCATAAAGTAAATGGGTTTCATTTCATAATCATAACTTTTTAAAAACTACTTTAAAGACTTGATCTTTATATCACTTTAAAACCCACAGAAAAGGAAGGTGGGTCTCTTGTATGTAAATCCCATAATTTAAAATAGAACATTTTGGTATATATGTGAATACCCATTTAGAAGAAAGATCTTTGAGTATTCACTTAATAAAATAAAAGAACTTTAGAAAAAGAGATAGACATTTTGAGACAGAAATTCTGCAGTATAACGACAATGTTCCGAGGTTCTAGAAGAAATTAAAAGAGATGTAAAATGGGTCAAACATTCATAAATGAACCATAAAATAGTACATGGACAGAATAAGAAGGATACATGATCATGGTAATGAAACTTCAAGGACATACCATTTGAAATGAAAAACATGGAAGGAAGAAAAAAAATTAGATTTCTCTTATGAAAGTTCGGCAGCCTAACGGCGTTACTTAAACATCAACAAAAATGATTTGAAAAGATCAAATGGGGTCTCTCATCATATGAACATAAGAGTCCAGTATGCTATATATAGAGATCATACCCCAACATAACAAAAAGGAACTTAACAGAATTGACATGAATGTAGAACTTCAAAACGAGAAGGGTGAAGAACCACTTAAAAATTCGGCAGCCTAACGGCGCCACTTAAAACTTCAAAATACTGAATTGAAGAGATCAAATGGGGTATCTCATCATATGAACATAAGAATCCAGTATTATATATATAGAGATCATACCCCAATATATCAAAAAGGAACTTGAAATAATTGACATGAAAGTAGAACGTCAAAACGAGAAGGGTGAAGAACCACTTAAAAATTCGGCAGCCTAACGACGCCACTTAAAACTTCAAAATACTGAATTGAAGCGATCAAATGGGGTCTCTCATCATATGATCATAAAAGATCAGTATGATAATTTAGAGATCATACCCCAACATAATAAAAAGGAACATGAAAGACTTGAATGAAAATAGAACTTGAAAACGAGGAAGGTGAAAGAATCCCTTAAAAATTCGGCAGCCTAACGGCGCCACTTAAACATTGTTAAAACGAAATGATGAGAGCAAGGGGGGGGGGTATCTCATCATATGAACATGAAATAGGCAGTAGGATGAATATAAAAGAACATCCTCCAACATAAGAACATGGAGTATAAAAGAAATGACATAAAAGAGATTACTTGAAAAGAAAGAGAGAGGTCGGATCCCTTACCTTAAAATGTAACTCTTAAACCTCAAAGGTTGGGACCTTGAGGGCTTGGGGGCACCTTGGGAGGACTCCTTGGGAGGTAATGAGACCAGAAATTCGTTGGGAATGAGTGGGGAGTCGAATGGATGAGAGGATGGCATGGTATTTATAGGGAAAGTGAGGGGACAAGGCATTAATGGCCAAGGGACACCTCACATGTGCTTTTCTCAAACCCATGTGCTCTCCTTTGTCATTTATCATGGAGTTAGGCCACATGGGGCCCCCAAAACAATAATTCATCACCCTTGTCTGGCCAACCCTCAAAAGATCTCATGAAATCATCATGACACCGTTATGATGTCATTAAACATACCGAAACCCTAAAACTGCATTTTTACTATTCACTGAAAATTCAACTTTCTCAGAAAAATCCCAAAATTTCACATTAACCAAATATCAATGCTCTGATTTCAAAAATGAAATCCATTTTATAAAAATAATTTTCTAAATATTTTTAATTTAATTTTTAAATAAAAACACTATTCATCGAAAATTCATTTTTTTCAGAAAAAGACCCAAATATTACCATAACATAATATCGATGCTCTGAGTTCAAAAATAAAGTCATTTTTATAAAAATAATTTTCTAATTATTTTTAATTAAATTTTTAATTAAAAAACACTATTCACCCGAAAAAACTAATACTTGAATAATAATTAATGAAACCGTTATTTAACTATTTTATTGAATCACATTACTTAATCAAGGTGCCTAGATTATTTTAAAACTTTCTTTAAGTGAGATTACTAATCCATTTAATCATATTACTAATCCTAATCATAAAATCACTATTCATAATTTACTATTCATCAAAAATCAAGTTGATCTTATTAGACTCTAAATTTAGTACTGAACATAATTGCAGAAGACCATTTTTCGAAAATCATTACACATTTTTAATTATTTAGGGTTTACATAAACATATTTAAAATATCCTTTTTCTAAAATTCATCAAAAATATGCATACTATATTTATCCGGTCATTTCAAAATTCATAAACCTCATCATAAGAAGAAATCCCAATTTTTATTTAAAACAAGGCTTACACAAGGTAGTTACGGTCTCGTTACATAACCCCTTATAATACCAGCATAGGACCTAAGAGTAAGGTTTGCTAGGGTGATAGAAGCTTGGGGCGGCTCAGTCAACATTGCCCGAGTAGTAATTTCTATTACTTTGAACTTCTCACGAAGGCGATTTCGTTCCAGCTTCACATGATGAAGTTCGGCTTGGATTTGATCCAGAGCAAAGCCCAGTGGTGCTACCTCCTTCCCAAGCTCTGTTAGATGGGCTTCGATCGGTCCAAGACTACTAGGTGAGGCCATCGAATCTTCTTTCTATAATAATTAACCAAGATTACTTATATTTAGAGACAATAATCAATACATTTTGTTCACAGCGGTCATGTTGACCGATGGTTATATAATAGTCAAAACCCACTGATCTAATTTTAATTATAATCATGTTTATCAAATAAAACATTTTTGTTGAGTATAACAATAACACATAAAATTAGGAAACAAAATTTATTTAAAAATTTCGGGTCGTTACAGCAATCGTGGGATCAGATGATCCACTAAAAGTAGGAGGCCTTTGTCTCATGAAGCTTTCAATAGCGACTTGTTCTTTCTTAGGGGGGGTTGAATGTTCCTCTTGACCAGTGTTTCTATTCAAAACTTGAGTTAGCTGAGAGAGAAGCGTGACAAAGTTCGCGATTCCCGCTCCCATTGGATTGGGCATCTCATAAGTACAATCATCACACTGATCTTCACAACGGTTGTTATCCCGAGTTCTCCTATTACCGGCCATTGGCTGGAATAAAAGGAAAGTTAGGGGTAACACATAAAGGGTAATCCAAAGAAAAATTTAATGACTTATAAATAAACTTTAATCTCTTTAACTAATGAGTCTATAGGATTCAATCCAGGATTTTCATGATCTTCCTTCTAACATATATCCTTAGGGGCATTTTTCCCTTAATAAGGGTTCATACTAAGATTTTGAATTTATCAAAACATATCCCCCGAGAGTTTCGTAACCAAGAGTGCAGCAAGGCCCATTGTCGTGCACCAGTTCCCGTTCGAGTCTAGCTCAAAGCGGTGTTTTCGGTTTTTACCCCTAGGATACATCTGTGCCAGAGCCGCCTCTACCTGCTCGTATCCAGACAGGGATGTATTTGTTTGATAAACCACTTACTTAGTATTTACCAAAAATTAGGGATGTTTTTATTATGCTTATTCTTGTATCTAAGGCTCTACTAGGGTTTCCTAATCCCAAAAATAACTAAACCTATCCTCTGATACCAACTATGACACCCCTTCTTTTTATTACAACTTAAGCATGATTTATTACATAAAACATCACTTGATACAACAAATAAGATCAAGAGGTTTAGTGTCTTTGGGGCTTAGGATCATTACATAAAAACTTTAAACTTGAAATACAACATCTTTATTGAAAACTTCCTTTACATGACCACTACATTTCTTCATACTTAGCATTGCATGGGATAACCTGAGGACATGCATAAGAAAAGGGTGAGCTATAAAGCCCAGTAAGGGAGTAAACAATGAATAACATGAGGAGTGAAATACATGTTACGAAATAGGAATATCAATAGAGAATAATAGAAACATGAACATAAAGGCATGATAAAGCATGATAATCATAACATGTAAATGTGGCAACAACACTTAACATTGAATTAGAATGATCCAAGGCTCATTGCACATGGAGCATGAGTAAACCCTCATTGCACTTGGAGCACGAGTAAACCCTCGTTGCACTTGAATTAGCATGAGTCAACACTCATTGCACATGACGTATCATGATACTATACTTTACCCAATGCATTGGAGCGCTATAAAGGGCGCACCCTTTTTAAACATTTCATTTCATGCATAAGTGTGCCACATGGATCATAAAGCATGGATTCATAAAACATAATCATTTCTTCCACGATAAAGGAAAGTGGAATTCATACATGAAACTTTATAATCAATATGTAAGTGTGCATAAAGGTGAATACCCTTTATGGAGAAATGGGCATGGTATTCACTACACAAAGACATTGGCTTAGAAAATCGGTGCGATTTCGGCAGCGTAACGGCGTGACATAAGAATTCATAAAAAAAGTTGATGAGAGAGAAAGGGGTTCCTCATCATATTTACATGTAATGGACAGTAAGGATATCATATATATACATGTCCCAACAATATAAATGGAATTTAGATTCATGATACAAAAGTATTGCTTGAATGTAAAAGAATAGAGAGAAGTTCCTTTCGGAATTTCGGCATAGTAATGGGTGTACATGGGAGGCATTTAATGAGAGAGAAAGGGTTCTCCCATCATTCAAACAATAAGAGGGCAGTATGGGGGAGGTGAGAAACCATACCCCAACATTCCTAATTGAAATAAAAAGGGAAATACAACTTAAAGAAAATTGACAAAAACATGAGAAAGGAAGAAAACCCCTTACTTGGAAGTGTGCCTCCAAAGGATAGAGAGAGGCTTGTGAGAGGCTTATTGGGAGCTTGGGGCACCTTGGGAGGATTCTAGAGAGAGTAGGGCAGAGGTTGGACGAACTTCAAGGGCTTTGAGTGAGGAGGAAGTGGGAGCTTGGGTGGGTTTATATAGGAAAGGTGAGAGAATTCTTTATTATTTAGGTTTGGGACCCCTTATATTAAAATAGTCCAAACCACAAACCATCCCATGGTATTTGCCCATGGTTTCTGGAAAAAGAAAAGAGGAAAACAATATTTTACAAGGCCAAGGTCCGAACTTATTAACAAAATTAGGGTTGCTTATGTGGAGGTGAGTCACACTCCCATGGAAATTAATTTAAAAAGGCAAAGTGTTGAATAAGTCTTGAGGGATCCATTAATGCTTTGAAAAGTGAGTCAAACAAACCCAAAACCTCATTATTTTAATGATAAAACATATATTGGCCGAACATAAGGATTATGGTATTTTATTACATCACCATTTGGTCATTATGATGTCATAAAACACATTATATATTTAAATGGTATTTAATTTTTACCCAAAAATTTGACTGTCTCAGAAAATTATTAAAAATTCACCATTGGATAATTTCGACGTCCTGATTCCAAAAATAATATTTATTTTATATAAATAATTTTATAAATATGTGAATTTTCACTTTTAAAATAAAAACCGACATTTATAAAAAAAATTCACGGGTTTTGACAGAAATGGCTTTCAAACCTACATAAAAATTTTAATTGCATTCATAAAATTATAAGATCATTTAAATTTAATAAAAATTAATTTAATATTAATAATAATATTTTATTAAAATATTATTTAATTCAAAAATCCTTTAATTTAATAAAATATAATTCTTAATTAAATAATAACTAAAAACACCATTTTTACTTTAAAAACTAATTACAAAGTATCAAAAATGACTAGAAATTATATTCATTATTATATACAAAAAAAATAATGTACATGAACATGGTGCTACTTATTTGTTACATAACCCCTTAAAATAGCCGCATAATACCTAAGGGTAAGGTGTGCGATGGTGACAGACTCTTGGGGTTGCTCGGATAACATCGCTCGAGTGGTAATCTCTATCAACTTCAATTTTTCCCGTAGACGATCACGTTCGAGCTTGACTTGATGAAGCTCAGCTTGGGCTTGGTCAAGGGCAAATCCCAAAGACGCCACCTCCTTTCCGAGCTCCGACAAATGGGCTTCGTAAGGGGCAATTCTACTGAATGAGGCCATCGCTTCCTTTATCTGAGTAGAAAATTGGTTCGTTAAAGCCTTATATTTAAACTACCCAGATGATCACTGTTCAACGGCTATAAAAGTAACGGTCACAAATCTTAACGTTAAACTAAAGAAGTTGACATCTTATAAAAACATTTTTTTTTCATAAAGAAACATTTAACTGGATCAAGAGGGATTTTCCATTAATGAAATTTTGGGTCGTTACACATAATGATGAAATGCATAATTCCACACTATCATTACCACATAGTCAAGGCATTGTCCCAAGACTACAAATAAGATTTTATCTAGGCCTTCTTCCAAGACACTAGATTGTCTCATGATACCTACTGATGCATAGAGAAGAGATATCGGGCTCCACCCATCACTTATTAAGGCCAACACATTCCACATATGAATATGTTTAAACATAACATAAACATTCGTATTAAATCTTGCATATGAAATGTCAATAGTTTCTCCAAAACCATGAATGGTATAAAAATAAAACATCCACAATCAAACATATCATAAGACCTTCAATAAAATTTGGATGTTTTGTATCATAATAAATCAACTTCAAATAATCTTAAAATCCATCAAAGGATGTTGACATTGATGAAATCAACACTATTTGAGAGAAATATCTCTTTTTTTGAGATCATTTAAAAGTCACATAATTATTACTTCAAGCATTTACATTGAAAATATAATTATAAGATTTTAAAGGAAGCTTATAAGATTTTATAACTTCGGAAAACAGCCACACCCACTGTATAAGATAAAAAAGACATTCTTAGCTTAATTCTGTCGAAAAGGTTAAAAATGACCTTATTTGGAAAATGACCAAAAGCTTCCTTTATAAACAACTTATAAAAATACAAAAAAGGGTATAAATGACATTAAACCATAATCTATAAAATATTATGAATGATTTGATATATATTTTTACGAAATATGGATGTGGATGACAAAGAGGTCCCAGTAGACAATTACGTATAAACAATCTCAAATAATGAAGAGATTGTGAAATAAAACCTTACCTTGTACTTTTGCTTGGTTGATGGTAGGTTGAACTCCTATATAATCTAGAAATATTTGTTATTGAATTATAGAGGAATCATATACAATAATATGATATCATATATTGTATTTTAACATTGCTTTCTTAATAATATCTTAGTATTATCGTCGTTTAGGGTGTTAACTTACTTGTTTTCTTTTATATGTTTTTCTACATAAGTCATATTTGTTATGGATAGGTTGTATCATATTCATATAAAAAATTATATCAATTACTTATACATTATTTATAATCATCAAATGATAATAATACATGAATGGATACGATGGGGAATTATCCTCATTGTGTTCGTGGAGACGGTAATCCGTAGGTATGCACGTGTGAAACTATCATTCTTTTGATATTAAAATAATATATAATTGGATGATATATAATATATAATGAATCATTATCATGTTATGTTTATTAATTACATTAATTAAACTTCATTATTATACCCATCCAAATAATAATGTATTGAATAAAAATTACACAACGACGTGGAGACGGTAGGTCGTACGTACGCACGTATAGTGACCAGTAATTCAAAGGATTGATAGAATAATGAATATGATTATACCATATTTATAATAACATCACATTATATATAATATAATATATTTATTATTTTATAATGAAAATAATAAATAATGAATAAGTTGAAGAAGAAAGGAACTTGAAAGAGGATGGTGAAAACGTTACCTTTTCTTCGGGTTCTTCTATTTGATTTGATCAAAAGGGCCCCAAAGGTTGGCTATCAGATCAAACTAAGGACTCTAGTTTTATGTGAGTGAAGTTGAGGGAATATTTATTTAGGGGTTCTTCAAGCCAAAAGGCTTTGATGGTGTGAATTATAGGGAAGTGGAAGTGCCCTTTTATAAGAGGGGTGAGGGGAACCTTAGGAAAAGCTAGAAATATTATTTTATAATAAATTTATATTCGGTTTCTAATGGCTCCAAAGTAGATTATTTAAAGGATAAGTTCGGGATAGGTTTAAAACCACTCAAAAAATAGGTTTTAGACAGGTTTGGGTAACTATATTAACTTTATCGTTTTTATTTAACTATTAGTTAAATAGTTTGACATTTACCATGTCTCTTTGTATTTTTATATTATATAGTCAATAAAAATACTATAAACATCAAAGAGATCCCCAAGTGGTCCATTAATAATAAAAATACCATTATATAAGTTTTTTGGTCTAACCATAGATTTTTAAGAACAGAATATCAATGAATAATATAATATTTGTTTTAAAAACTCATTTATTTCAATTTTTACTATATTTAATAATTTATTTGTGATAAAGTCCTAAGAACATTATAAATTATAAAAAAATTCATTTAATAAATCCTCAAATGTCATATTAACATATAAAATTCGTGTATGTCCTAAAAAAATTCAAATTATATTTATTTTAACATTAATAATACTAATTATTTGATTCATTAATTAATATGGAAAATATTGCATCATTATTGTGTCATAAAAAAATTTAATTATTCAGTTTCTAAAAATTATGAATATAATACCATTACGTAGAAAATATCTTTATCTTTCTAGTTAAAATTTATAGTTCAAAATATAACATATATAACCATAGGAAAAATATTGGTTTTCTAAAAGATATATGCTAATGTAATTTTTGTATTTACTTTAACTTAATTAATATAATGTTTCATTATCACTTACATATGGATCCATCGGGTCCCAAAATCGACCCAAAGATGCCAATGGTGGAAAATGTATCAACCAATAGTGTTAGGAAACGTTTTTGGGTAATTTATTATTATTCTAAAAATATTTTTACCCTTATTTACTAGATTTACCCTTTAACCATGGTAAATAAAATATTTACGGAAGTAATTATTCAAAATGACTAAAAATAAAAGATACATATTTACAAAATTTTGATCTCGTGATTCTAAATATGGATTACATTTATCTAAATTTGAAACACATAATTGGAAAAAATTAATTTAAAATTAATTCCAGCTGTCAAAACAAAAGGCGTGTTTTTAAGAAATAATAACTATCAAAAGATTGACACTTGTTTATCTCTGGTTTAAATGTGAAATTATCTCCAATGAAAAACATTGTATAAAATGGTAAAAATATTTTCTAAATAAACTTTGTAATCATTCAAATTCACAATTTATCATCATTAATTATTTCGATTAAAAATTTTTTTTTATTAAAATTTAGTAATTTTCACTATTCATCAAAATATGAAAGTTATCCTAGAAGAACCAAAAATTAACCATAAACTAATTTCAATATTCGGAATCCAAAAATGAAGTAAATTTTTAAATATAAAATGTATTAAATTTCAAAAAGAGGATATTACTATTCATAACAGCTAGTTTGATTGGTTGTGGTGTGTGTTAGAACTCGAAGTTGCGTACAACACATGCTACATTATTATTCAAAGAGAAGTGTACCATGGAAGCTTGGGGTATTACATTCTCCCCTCCTTCAAATAATTTCATCCTCAAAACTTCTAGAATACTACCTCGTGAAAATACTTGGGTGGTTCTTCATCATTAGTTCCTCGAGTTCCTACGTTGCCTCTTCCACCATATGGTTTCTCCATAGAACTTTTACTAGACGTGTCGTCCAGTTTTTCAGCACTTGTTCTCTATTATCAAGAATCCTAATAGGATCTTCATGATAAGATAGACGGGGTTCCAGTTCTAATTCCTCATTGGTGAGTACATGCATTGGGTCAGGCAAGTATTTTCTCAACAGTGATATGTGGAACACATCGTGAACTTTGAGGAGACTTGGCGGCATTGCCAAATGCTAAGATATAGCCCCAATTAGTTCTAGAATTTTGAATGGATGATGTACCTGGAAGTCAATGTTCCCTTCTTACATAAACCTATAACACCCTTCCATAGATATTCCTTCACGAAAACATGATGTCCTACCTGAAATTCCAAATCCTTCCTTCAGTTGTCAGCATAGCTCTTCTTCCTACATTGAGATGTTTTGATGTGGTTTTGGATCACCTTCACCTTTTCCATCATTTCCTCAACCATTTCTAGGCCTATGAGTTTTCTTTCACCAACATCATCTCAACAGTTTGGTTTGTGACATCTCCTTCCATATAATTCCTCATATGGTTCCATCTGAATACTCAAATGGAAGCTATTGTTATAGGAAAATTATACCGGAGGTAAATATTTACCCCACATACCCTGAATGTCGTGTGAGCATGATCTCAAAATGTCTTCCAAGTTTGAATAGCCCATCCTAATTGTCCATGTGTTTGAGGGTGGTAAGAAGTGCCCAAACGAAGTTCTATATAGATGCCTTCTGAAGACTCTTCCAGAATCTTGAATTATAACAGGGTTCATGATTCGAAACAATTGATAGGGGTACTCCATGAAGTCTCACAACATCATTAATATATATTCATTCTAGATGTTCCAATGGTAGATCCTACATTATAGAAAGAAAATGTGCTGACTTGGTAAGACTATCATCAATGACCCATATTGAATCGTTCCTTCTATGAGTCTTTGGTAGTCCCATGACAAATTCCATCATGATATTATCCCATTTCCACTCAGGTATGGGAAGAGGTTCCATGACTACTCCCAGATGTTTCTTTTAAACATTCACTTGTTGACAAACAATACATCTTGACACAAAATCATCGATCTCCCTGTTCATGTTGTCCCACAAAAAATGTTCCTTTAAATCTCTATACATTTTGGTTCTCCAAGGGTGTATAGTGAAATTGGTACTATGGGCATTGTCCAACAATTCCCTTTTTAGATCAGGTATATCGGGAAGACAATGTCTTCTCCCAAATTTCAAAATTCCATCTTCATATCTAATGTCTCTAAATCTCCCATCAATCACAGCTTTAATCTTCTTTTTAAACTCTTCATCATCAACCTGAGAACTCTTTATCCTTTCTTGTAATGATGGTTTGGAAAACATTTGATAAAAGTATTGATGTTTCACCTTCCATGGTGATTCCTATATTCATATTACTAGATCCCAAAAATAGGATCCATTTAAACTCTCATTTTGTTCGAAACTCCATGATCCTTTTTGATCAAAGCATCTGCCACCTTATTTTCCATCCACGAGTGGTAGTGTATCATGCTATCATAATCCTTCAGTAGTTCAATCCATATTCTTTTCCTCATGTTGAGTTCTTTCTGTGATATAGTATACATGAAACTCTTGTGATCAGTATAAATCTCACATTTTTCATCATAGAGGTAGTGTATCTAAATCTTCAAAGTGATGATTACAGCTGCTAACTCAATATCATGAGTAGGATAGTTTTTCTCATGAATTTTCAGCTGGCGTCATGCATAGGAAAAACTCTATCATTCTGCATAAGGACACAATGAAGTCCTTTCTTTGATGCATTACTATAAATAACAAACCCATCATTCCCCAATGGTAGAGTCAATATAAGGGAATTTACTAATCTTCTCTTCAGTTCTTCAAAACATTATTCAAACTCTTTCGTCAAAAAAAAATTTAACCCCTTTACATGTGATCTTCGTTAATGGTTTAGCCAATCGAGCAAAATTGTAATGCCCTAACCCCAGTTACACAAAGTCGGTGCATTATTTTAATACTTTGGCATGATTACCAGGAATCATGTCCTAAAGGACCGATTGGCATATCACTCTTGAAAAATAAATTACATATAGGAATGTTATATTACACTTATTAACATACAAAACAACATAAATAATCTTTCATAAACACCATTATCCCTTTTCTTAACCCTACATATCAATCCCAATACACATCTTGGACTCATTGGAAAAATAAAACATAGAAAGGGGTGAACTCAGATGCTCAGTAAGGATAACAATACATCGGACACTTTCATAAATAATCATAAACATATAATGCAATGTATAACTAAAACAAAATCCTTTTAAACATGAACTTCAACATAATATGGAAAAAATAAAATGATGTAATTCAATTTTCTTATTCACATGGATATTCTACTAGTTGAATAATCACATGTAATATCACTAACCACTTTCATATTGATGGAATACATAATGCTATACTATCATAACCACATAGTGAAGGCCCTGTGCCTAGACTAAAAATAAGATTTTGAAAAGGTCATGTGCCAAGAAACTAGTTGGTCTCATGAGACCTACCGATGCATCGAGGAGATATAGCGGGCTCCACTCGTCACTTATTAATTCCAATGCATTCCTTACATGAAAAGGTTTAAACATAACATAAATATTCGTATTAAAACTAGAATACAAAATGTAAATACTTTACTTATTAACCATGAATGGTATACAAATAACACATCCACTATACAACATTTCAAAAAACCATCAATACCATGTGGAATATTTTTATCCTAATAAATCAACATCAAAACAAGTTTAAAATTCATTAAATGATTTTGACATAGATAAAAATGATTTGTAAAACTCTTTGAGAGAAATATCCCTTTTTCATGAAAACATTTTAAAGTAAAACAATTTAAAAAGGAAATTCCATTCACAGAAGTGGTAAAATTACGTTTTATGTGAATTAAGATATTTTCCTAGGAGGTGGGTAAAAGACGGTGAAAAGTTCAATAAAATTTTTATATATATAAATTTATTATAAGATGACTCTAATGAATTGAATTTATCTTATATAGGAATTATGTATAAATTTTGACATAAATTAAATTTAAATAAAATAAATACTTATTTGAAAAAAAAATCGGTTTTTAATTATTAACCCAGTGTTTTCAATATTCATCAAAAAATTAAATTTTTCATAAAAATACCAAAATTTCACCCTAGAATAATTTTGGTATTTAGAATATAAAAATGAAGTCCATTTTGGAAAATAATATTTAAAAAATTTCAAAAAGTGGGTATTTCTATTCATAATAACTAGTTTTAATAATATTTTTATAGTATATCGTTTTTTAGTGAAACTCGGTATTGTGTACGATGCAAGCTATCGAGGAAGGTCTCTATTGCGTGGAAATCAAGCAAAGCTACTGTTGTGTGTAGTGAAGGATTCCTATGACGATTTATATAACATAAAAAATATTTCTCATTAAAGTCTCGAGTGTTACATTCTACCCCCCTTAAAATGAATTTTGCCCTCGAAATTCGTCACTTTGTAACAAACAGATGAGGATACCTCTCCCTCATCATATCATCAAGCACCCATGTAGCTTCTTCTAATTGGTGGTTCCTCCATAAAACATTCACCAAGCGAGTGGTCTTGTTCCGTAGGACTTTTTTGCTACAATCTAGAATCTCTATTGGCTGTTCTTTATAAGAAAGATCCTGCTCCAACGGTACAACTTTTGAGCTGAGTACATGTGAAGGATCAGGCATGTACATTCTTAGGAGAGATACATGGAACACATGGTGAACTTGGGAGAGATTTGGTGGAAGCACCAATCAGTAAGATACCTTCCCAACACGATCAAGTATTTCGAATGGACCGGGCTCAGCTTTCCCTTCTTTCAAAATCTCATGACCCTTTTCCTGGGAGATATTCGTAAGAACACTTTATCACCCACTTCCAACTCTATGTCTTTTCTTCAGTTATCAGCATAACTTCTTTGTCGACTCTGAGTAGCTCTAATGTGTTGTTGAATAGATCTGACATTTTCTGTCATCTCATCAACAAGATCGGGTCCTAATATCTTTCATTCCCCAACTTCATCCCATTATGTTGGAGTCCTGCATTTCCTTCCATAGAGAGCTTCATAAGAAGCCATCTGAATACTGGAGTGAAAGTTATTATTATAAAAAAATTCCACCAAAGGTAGGTGTTGATCCCAACCACCTTTGAAATCCATATAGAAAGCTCTCAACATATCTTCTAGAGTTTGAATTTTCCTCTCAGACTGACCGTCTATCAGAGGTTGATATGCAGTGCTGAAACTCAACTATGTATCCAGAGTATGCCGAAGACTTCGCCAGAACTTTGAGGTAAATCTTGGATCCTGATCAGATATAATGGAAAGTGGTACTCCATACAATCTTACTACTTATTTTAAATATATCCTGGCAAGCTGATCTAGAGAGAAATCCTCTCTAATAGCAATGAAGTGTGCAGAATTTGTAAGGCAATCAACTATGACCCAAATACTATTATTGCATTTGGATGTTTTAGGATGTCCAGTGACAAAGTCCATAGTGATGTTTTTTCATTTCCATTCTGGTATGGGTAATGGTTGTAACATCCCCATAGAATTATGTCTCTCAGCATTAACATGTTGACAAACCAAGCATCGAGAGACATATTCAACAACATACCTTTTCATGCCATCCCACCATAAGTACTCTTTCAGGTCCCTATACATCTTTGTGCTTCCAGGATGAATAGAGAATGAAGAACAATGAGCCTCATCTAGCAGCTCCTTCTTTAATTCTGGTATCGGAAGAACACAAACCCGATTCTTGAACCTTATTAATTCATCACAATCAAGGTTGAATTCAGGAACATTTCTCGCCTTCTTTTGTAACTCTACATCTTCTTTTTGTTCCTTTTTAATCATCACATGTGTAGATGGTTGAACACTCATTTGAGAAAGATATGATTTTCCGCATTCATTATAATTCCAAGATCCATCCTTTGTAAATACATAAATATTGGATCTTTTTTTCATCCTTATCATGGATAATCTAGCATGGTCTTGTCAACTTAATGCATCTACCACCTTGTTTTCTTTCCCAAGGTGGTAATGAATTGAGCAGTCGTAATCCTTAATCAGCTCCAACCATCTTCTTTGGCGCATATTCAGCTCCTTTTGTGAGAAAATATACTTTAAACTTTTATGACTAGTATATATATCACACCTTTCTCCATAAAGATAATGCCTACAAATATTCAATGCAAAGATTACAGCAGCTAACTCCAAATCATGAGTTGGGTAAGTTTACTCATGGATTTTCAACTGTCGTGAGTCATAATCTATCACCATATCGTTTTACATGAGAACACACCCCAATCCCTTCTTGGATGCATCACATTAGATCACAAACCATTCTCCACTACAAGGATGTGTGATCACAGGTGCGCTGGATAAACTTCTTTTAAACTCCTTGAAATTCTCATCACATTCCTCTATCCAAACAAACTTAACTCCTCTCTGAGTCAACATGGTTAGTGGATTAGATAATCGTGAATAATCTTTCACAAAACGTCAATAATATACAGCCAAACCAAGAAAAATTCGGATCTCAGTTACTGTTGTTGGTCTCGACCATCTCTTGATAACCTCTGTTTTTCTTGGATCCACGGATATCCCCTCTTTTAAGATCATATGACCAAAAAATGCAACTTTTTGAAGCCAAAATTCACACTTAGTAAATTTGGCATAAATCTTCTCCTTTATCAGGGTATTCAATACAATTCCCATGTGATCTCAGGTTCTTCCTTACTCTTTGAATAGACAAGAATATCTTCTATAAAGACTACCTCAAACTGATCAAGATAGTTTCTAAAGACTCTATTCATCAGATCCATGAAGATAGTAGGGTCATTTGTAAGACCAAATGGCATAACTATAAATTCATAGTGTCTATACCTTGTACGGAAAGCTATCTTTGGTATGTACTCCCTTTTTACCCTTAATTGATGATACCCTGAACAATGATCAATCTTGAAAAAGTATTGAGCTCTGCGTAGTTGGTAAAATAAGTCATCAATGCACGGAAGATGATATTTGTTCTTGATAGTGATATTATTAAGTTCTCGATAATAAATGTTGAGTCTCATTGATCCATCTTTCTTCTTAACAAACAGAACTGGTGCTCCCCAAGGTGACGCATTAGGGCGTATGAATCCTTTATAAAATTTCTCTTGAAATTTCTTCTTCAATTCCTACGACTCAATTGGGTCCATTCTATAAGGTGTCTTTGAAATAGGTAAATCACCCGGTACGAGTTATATTGAAAACTCAACTTCACGATTTGGTGGAAGACCTAGAAATTCCTCTGGAAAGACATCATCAAACTCCCATACAATAGGAATATTATTAATCATGAGTTTCTCAACAACCATTTGAGATAAATAACCTTCACTTAGTGGAATCAAGACCCATTAGATGGAAGAGATTTCCACTGGAAAGTTATGTTCATCCTTGCATCGATAGATGATCATAGATTGATCTGAAATATGAAATGTGACTTACCTTCTTTGGCAATTGATATGATCTCTATATAGAGAAAGCCAATCCATGCCAAGAATCTTATCAAATTCCACTATAGGAAGGATCATAAGATTTGCAGGAAGCACTTTCCCACAAACATCAATCGAAGAAGAATTATAAACTTTTGATGCGAATGTTGTGCCATTAAGGGTTGTCACAGCTAACTCAACATCTAATTGTTGAGGTAATACGGTGATACCCTTAGAAAATACTTCAGAAATATAAGAGTGGGTGGATCCATAATCAAATAAAACATTTTTTACTTTAGAGTGGATGGTATGTGTACCTTTCAACACATCGTTATTGTACTCCACATCGCTGATAGAAATTTTATGTGACTTTCCTTTTTCTTTATCCATAAGAGTTTGTTGATATCGATCATCATCAACAACCCTTGGATTAGGGCATTGATTGGCATAATGCCCCATTTCCTTGCACTTGTAACATTGAAGTGTAGGAGGTGAACTCTCTGTAGCCTTTTCATTGTTTGCATCACTAGACATCTTCTTCCCATCATTGCGGCATTCAAATGCCCGATGACGTTCCTTTCAACATTTGAAACATTTACTTGTCCCTTTAAGACAACTCCCTCCATGTTTCTTTCCACACTTTGAGCATAAGGGAAAAATCATCTTCTTTTCAGTGTGCTCTTTTGATTTCCCTTTGAATTCCATTTTCCTCTTCTTATCAAACCCATATGACTGATGGGTTACTTCAATATCCATCTCAACTTTGAGAGCACATCGAAGGATTTCCTCATAGCTATTGAAGTCCCTTACGGCTAACGCCCTTCGAACACTTGTTTTTAAGCCACCAATGAATCGATCGATCTTACTCTTAGGTTGGATAATAATACCAGAAGTGTACCTTACAGGTCTTGTAAAATTTTCTTCATAGGTACCAACTAATTCATCATCATTTTGCTTTAGTTCAAGAAACTCCTTCTTCATCTTTGTTTGAAGAATACGAGGGAAGTACTTATTGAAACATAAGTTCATGAACTCGCCCCATTCCATGGACTCAATTTCATATCGTTGCCTCGTACTCTTTATAATATTACACCATTGATCATCATCTCGTTCCAAACGATACACAGCTAAGATGACTTTATCATGTTCAGAACATTGAAGAACTGAAAATATCTTTTCAGTAGTACTGATCCATTTTACATCAACTAATGGATCAGTAGACCCACTGAATGAAGGTGGACGCCGCCTGATGAAGGATTCAACAGACTTTTCCTCCTTCCTTTTCTCATTAAGAATTCCTTTATGATTCAAAGTTTGAGAAAGTTGTGTGAGCATGGCTACAAGATTTTTCATTCCAGATCCCGTAATATTTGGTTTCTCAGGGGGACAATCATTGCATTTCCCGTCGCATTCCCCATTAACATGGTTCCTTCGGGTTCCAGCCATTTACTAAAACAAAGATGAATAGTGTGAGAACACTAATTATAATAGGAAAAACACATAATCGAGAATAAAATTTCACACTTAAGGTCTTATCACAGGTTGTTCATGGCCATTTTTAAAACACTATGATTTTGTTTTATGCTTAAACTTATCCTTAGGGTTCTTACTAAGGCTTTCACATACTAGTTTCAAATGGATGACTATATCTTTCTCTAATACCAACTATAACGACCCATAATTTACATACATTTTTATTACTTCAGAATTGAAGCACAATTATTACAACATATAAAAAACCAAGAAAGGACCGTATAGGTATAGTGTCTTTAGAAACTAAGAAACATAAACAACTGGTTCATAAATCATCTACAGTGTCTCCCTTTTATTTTATCATATCTAGAGTCCATTTTGGCATATATTACTTAATATCCTTCTTCCAGACCTGGGGAAATGAAAACATACAAAAGGGTGAGCTCAAATGCTCAGTAAGGGTAAACAAAAGAAATATCAATCACATCATATTCATAAGAACATATAATTTAGTAAATCATAACCTTTAAAGGATATCATAATTTAATAAAATGGGATAAATAATAGTAGTGAAATCTAATCCCAATAATCATAACATAAAACATGAAACTTTGTGGAAAACACACATAATCATAGAGAATAATTTCTTAGTAGTCAAGACACATTTCCAATAATATCTTAGCGGACAATGTCCATTTCTGAACCGAGTTCAGTCTTCGTTTTAGTCCTGTTTCACTGAAGCAGATTAGCCTGCCATTCTAGCCATGATTATCTCATGAGATATAAATCTTTACCCAATGCATTGGAGTGAGATATATGTCCCACCCATCTCATAATGAAAACATTCTTATGTGTGCCACAAAATCAATAATCATACATCATTTCATAACACATGTAATAAAAATGGGATTCTTAAACATCGTGACATCATAAAACAATTCATATAAGATAAAGGAATTCATAAAAATAATTCCATCACAACATAATCGAAACAATTTAATAACAGCGATAGAAACAGAACCCTATATTATCTTAGATGGAAAATAATTTTGATAATACACATGAACTCCATTCTTGAGGAAAATATCCTTTCTACTTCAAAAACATTTTTCCTTTCTTAACATGTCATACAATTTTAAAATAAAATATGTTGATTAAAAATAATCATTAAAACATGTAAAGGAAGCTTCTTGGAAATAATTTTTTAAAAATCCATTCATGCGGTATAAATAAAATAATACATTATTCCCGTACTATGGCCGGAAAAGTCAAAAAGTACCTCTTACGAATAACGACAAAAGATTCCATTCATATCTTTTACTAAAAACTCACCTAAGGGTAAAATTGGATTTAAAAAATTTTAGGTGGATGGAAATAATATTACATATTTAGGAAACATGGATTTGGCTGATAAATATTCCCCAGTAAATTCTGAAGTATAAACAATCTCAGATAAAAATGAGATTGTGAGATTTTCCCCTACCTTAGGTCTGATTTTCTTCGTAAGTGTCTAAACCTCCTGTATAATGATTTAAATAATGTCATTGACTTATTACAGAATCATTATCATTGTTATGATATCATATATGGTCATATACTTATCTTCTTATTAGTAATATTTCATTGCTACTTGTTATTCCGGTGTTTATTACTTTTTGTTCTTATGCGTGTTTTGTCAAATAAATTTTTATTCTTATATTTAGGTTATAGATACCTCATTTAAATCATGGTATTAGTGTACCATATAACATTTTTATTCATTAAATTTATTTATATAATCATTATGCAATGAAGATCATGTGGAACGAGTCGCATCACATCGTGGAGACGGTATTCTGTACGTACGCACGAGCGATGATATCATTCCCATGATCGTGGAATTGTATTGGAGTGTATGTATACTATTTAAGAATCCATACCACTTTACAATAATCATATATAGTTATTTAGTTGCACCATTATACCCATCCATGTAAGGTGGTGGTGTAATATAGATTACACCACGACGTGGAGACGGTATTCCGTACGTACGCACGCGCGGTGATTTCGTTTTCCGTAGGATGGATAGATGGTGAAATAGGGTTGTTTCATAATTATAATAAAATATCATTATATTAGTGATACCTATTATTATTACTTCATAATGAAAAAACTAAATAAGAAGAAGTTGAAGAAGATATAAACTTGAAAAAATCGGTAATAGACATTACTTCTTTTTTGAAGCGCCTCTTTGAGACCACCTATTAGGGCACAAAAATTGGTCTTTTAAGAAGACCAGAACCTCTAGGATGTTTCTAGGGAAGTGGATAAGAGATTTGGGCAGGGGTTGGCCGAGCATGAAGGCTCAATGTGGTGTGAGGAAGAGAGGGAGGAGGTTCCCTTTTATAAAGGCGGAGAGGGGAACCTTTGGAAAAACTAATGATATTATTTTATTATAAAGCCATTTTTGGTTTTTAATAGCTCCAAATTGATTTATTTCGAAGATAAAGTGGCTATGGGTAGAAAGCATCTCATACAATAGAATTTGGACAGGTTTATCTTTCTATTTTAATCTTATCATTTATATTTAACATTAAGATAGATAATTTAACTTTTATCGTGTCTTCTTGTTTTCTTACACTATAATGTTAATAAAACTTACTATAACAAGACAAAAGAACCCCAAGTTGTTTTTTATTAATACATATAACCATATATAATTCATTTGACCAAACCTTATATTTTTAGGAATAAAATAACAATTAGGAATATAATTTTTTTTAAAAAACTCTTTTATGTCATTTTTGACACTATTTGATAATTGATTTTTTTGAAAATCATAACAGAAATATTTATTCGAAATAAGTTAATAAAATCAATAATAAAATGTCCTATTAACTCATAAAATTAGTTTAATTCATAAAAAAACTCAAATTACATTTTTTTGGGTATTTATAACATCAATTCTGTTAATATTTCATTAATAATATATTTACTACATCATCATTGTTTCACAAATAAATTTTATTATTTAATTCCTAAAAATTACAAATAAAATTTAATTAAGTAGGAAATATTTTTAAATATATAATAACTATTTATAGTCGAATTTATCTAATGTATAACATTATATTAAAAATTATTTAGTTATTAAACTTTGATTTTAACTATTTTAACACTTTTTAAATAAATTAATAATAAATGTCCTAATCTAACCCAAGTTGGCCTAAATGGTCATATTTTATTCCTAAAGTTGTTTTTGGTCGAATTAAACTTATCCAACAGAAATAGGACATGTTTTAGGGAAATAATAATATCATTTTTACCCTTACTTAACCTATTTACTTTTAACCGTGGTAAAAAAAATATAAGGTTACTATTCACCAATAATTATTTTCATCTCATTGAACCACATTTTACATACTAACATCATATGTGTCTCTTGGATTTTTGAAATCCCATTCACAGAAGTGGTAAAATTATGTTTTATGTGAATTTGAAAATTCTCCTTGGAGGTGGGTAAAAGAAGGTAAAAATTCAATAAACTTTTTATATATCTAAAATTGATATAAAATGACTCCAATGAATTGAATTGAACTTATATAGGTATTATGTATCAATTTTGACCTAAAATAAATTTAAATAAATTAAATAATTATTTAAATAATAAGTCTGTTTTTAAAAAGTAACCCTGTGTTTTCACTATTCATCAAAAATTGAATGTTTTCAGAAAAATACCAAAATTTCACCCTAGGAAAATATCGATATTCTGAAACGAAAAATGAAGTCCATTTTGAAAAATAAAATTTACAAAATTTCAAAGAGTTGGTATTACTATTCAGTACGGCAATTTTTCATAATATTTTAATAGCAAATCGTTGTTTAGTGAAACTCAGTATTGTGTACGACGCAAGCTATTGAGGAAGGTCGCGATTGATTGTAAATCAAGCCAAGGTAGTATTGTGTGTAGTGAAAGATTCCTTTGATGGTTTATATAACATAAAAACAAAATATTTCTCATAAAAGTCTCCGGTGTTACACTTAGGTTATACACCTATCATCTTTTATGGGTTGTATTTACTTAACTTTTTATATTTTTCATTTTTAATATATTTACATTTATGGAAATTAATTTTCTGTTACATATTTTTCCACTAATGTTAATTATGATTCAAAAGTTAACAAAGATGAAATAGGTCTCTGTTACAATATCAATTTTAATTAAGATTGTTTAGGATTAATGTTTTGATGATGATATTGTATGAAATTTATATAAAAAATATTATTAATTTACTTATCCAATATTAATATATGTAAATTAGAAATATTAATTTCATTTTATTCTATTTATGTACTCAAATTTATGTAAGAATATAGTAAGGAAAACAAACCTTGTTTTTCTAGTCACATAGGATTCTCTTTATCCCTTACCCATATTGTAGTTAATAGGTTTTCAAGAATTATTTTACTATTATAAAATTATTTATTAATGAAATTTTATTGATATTTAAAAATTTACAAAATGTTTTAAAATGAGTTTTTTTCATTTTATGAAATAGTAACTCATTTCCAATAGTGTGAAAAAGATAACTATTTTAACATATATTGTATGAATTGATTTTCCTATCATCATGAATACTATTTAATTTTAATCTTCAAATTTATGTTTCCACATTTATTTTGAATCAAAATTTTTTGCTTAATATCTTCATGTGTTTTATATTTTAAATAAGTTTATTCAAAATTAAATGGGAAATCATCGGAAAAAAGGCTTCTAATAATTTTTAAAATAGATTATCATCTATAACACCATAATTTTGTTTATATTCGAATTTGATAGGAATATGATCCAATGTTATGACCCTTATTATTTCAAAATAGTTTTTATGGTTATCAATTATTGATGAAGCCCATATTCCATTATATGGGTTAAGGAATGAAAAAATTAAAAGTGATTTCATTATCAAGTAATAAATATATGAATAGATTATTATTATGTGATGGGTGGGTCTGTTATAGCCCTCTAATTCATTAATGAATATTTATTTTTATGAGGTTAAAGGGTAAAATATGATATTTCACACCACAAATGGTATATTGGGTTATTACCAATACAAACAAGGGTAAAGAGTAGGTTATCCAAAACAAAACTAAGTTTAAGGGTTCTTATCCCCAAACTAACATGTGATGAATTTCAGGGAGGGTATCATTGACATATGATTTCAATGATTATGATTATGCCACATATTATGAAAGTATTTTATGACATGATCATATGATAATGTGATCATATTTTTGATCATGTTTCTTGATTCATTTTATAATTATTGTCTTATAATCTTCCACGTATTATTCCATATCCGATGATTATGATCTACGATGTGTTGGGTATTATTTTAAATTTCTTATAACATGTTTTAATACCCATATTTCCCTGATATTTTTAAAAATTCCCATTTATTGATATCTTAAATATTTTCCATTCCATAGAATATGTTTTTTACCTTTCATAGGATTCATTTTACCTAGTATATGTTGAATGGTTTTACGTATGATTTTTCAAATATTTTATTGATTCATGAGTAAATTCGTGTATAATTATATTGATATTTTATATACATGTTGTTAATGTATGGAATTATAAAAGGAAATAAGCATTATGATTCTAACTTGTTTAACATTGTAATGTAAATAATATTAATATAAAATTATCCATTATTTATATATGTAAAATTTTGGATACCTTAGATTATATCAGAACAATATTTCATTATTTTTCAGAATTAATAATGAGTAAACAATAGGGAAAAAACATTGGGCAGGAATATGTATAGGAGAAATTCCAAACATATGGTAAATAAAGGATCTTATTTTTATTATGAAATATATCCAATTATATATAATAGCTGGTGGAAATTTTTTTTCCATTTATTCACCTATGGGTAATAAATCTAATTGGGCAGGATTGGGTATTAACTAGATCATATCTAGTCAAATATGAGTTGTCATAATTTCATACAACTATCATGAAACTCCCATGTAATTATTTCATGTTAGTTAAAAAAGTTCGTTATACACTATTATAATGTATTTTAATCATTGATGATTGTGTATAACCTTAGATAAACAATACATGTAATATATTGAGAGTAATGATTTATTACATATACATAATATGAATGATTTTTCATTATTATATTTTTACTACCTATGATTATAGTTTCATAAACAATGTTTTTTGGATTTAGGTAATGTTTGAAAACATGTATAACCAGGTTAATGTTTACAATGATAGAGAACTAAATAACTTCCCTCAAAATAAAAATAATAAAAGTGTGGATAGAATATAAAATCTTATGAATATGACTTTAAAACTAATTTAATTTATGATTTTCAACCTGAATATAGGTGAGTTTCCAAATGATCCAAATAAGAGAAAATTTAAATTTCATGAATACAACGAGCGAATGAAGTTTCAGATTCCTACATGTTATGAATATGGGAAGAATCATCCAGGGTAATATAATGATAGAATCAAAATTTATTCATGTGTGGAAAAGAAGATAATAAAGAATTAAATTGTAAAGGAAAAAAATTCTCAGTTAATGTATAGGATTGGAATAATCATTTCTATAAGGTATCATGATTAGTTGATGGATTAAAATGTTAAATTTTTTCACTATGAAAATATATTTTTTAAACAGAAAGATAATGAAGTAGATCACCAATGTTGTATGATTAATGGTTTTACTATTGATGATAATGAGAATATGAATTAAATATGAATAATATGAATTATTTTAATTGTATTTATTATGTTAAAATATAGAAACATGAATAAATCAAAGAATGATGAATCTTATTACTTGATAGATATTCAATATTGTAGGAAGGGAGTATTAAAGAATATCATAATGAATCCTATATTACTGTTTAATAAGGATTTAGATTGATTGTAGTGTTTTTTGTATTGATATTCATTAACATTGTAAAATGGTAGTTTTATCAATGATATTATGGTTATATGATTCAGGAAAATTATAATGATTTTATGTATTAATATTTCATTAACTTTTTTTTCAGGAATATGTTGGATGGTACAAATAACCGAGAAAAGTTATATATTGGTAATGTTCTAATATTTTTGAAAAAAAATTGTTCTGGATTGATAACAATTAGTATGTTACTACTGATGAGATAAGAATATTTATTTGAGATAAATAGTTTATTGATGTTGGAAAAATAATCCAGATAGTATTGGTGAGGTTGAAATTTATTAGTGATTTGATAAAAAAAATATATTTATAATGATGTTTATTGAAATTTTGGAGTTATAAAAAATATTCCAAAGTATACTATTTTATTTTTGGAATGTGGATATAGTTGAATTTTTTAATAATATATGTTTTAAATGATGATTAATGGTGATTGAGGTTATTATCATGTTTTAGGGGAATATGTGATCATGTTATTCACAAGATGATTGTGTGATATTATGATCGACATAATGTTTTTAGAATAATTGTAAATGTTCATATTGAATTAAAAAACAGGTGGTGAAATTGTTTATATTTTTTTTTGGGATTTGAACTTGGTGAGACATATTTTGGAAAGGTTTCATGGCTAACTATTTATGAAATTTTCTATGTTGATCTTTGGTTTTTCTTGTTGAAAATTTTGATCGTTTATTTATTGTTTAAAGATATCATATTGAAGTGGGAATTGATTGAAACAAAACAAATTAATTAAATTGTTCTTATGAAATGGATTATAACCAATTAAGTGTATTTTAACATGTTATTTACATAAAAAGAAAAATAATACATAAACTCTAGGAAATTGGACTTGAAATTATAAAAAAATATCCTTTTATATTCATTTCTTATTAATTGATGGCCTTCCTTATCCATTAAAAATTGTTGTATTTTTGGTAATTAACTTTCTCCTAACCATGTTCTATATCCATCTATATTAATTATTAGTCCTTTTATTTTTTTATGTCCATATTCTCACTTATCATTGATTTTCTATTTATTGGGAACCTGATTTTGAGTTATTCAAGGAAACATTTATGTTTCCAAATTCCCATTTTAAATAGATGTTTTAATATCCCATTGTATGAAGTTGTTTTTCAAAAAACGTATATTCCAATATAGAACCCATTATTCTTAATATAAAAATTGATATGTTGTAATTTATTTATAATGGGAAAATATAGAACCAAAATCATTTAGTAAAATAATATTTTTATTGATAGCTTGCTTAAGACACAACACTAAGCTTTTAGTGAATTAAAATATATAATAAATATCATATTATTTAGATGTGATTATTATAACCAAATAATTAATTTGAATTATATAAATATTAATAAAATATTTTTGAAATATATATATAAATTTTTTAAATTAATAAAATGTATTTATTAATAAATAATAAATTAATACACAATTTTTAGTAATGTAATCTTATGATTTAAAATATATATTTTCTTCAAAAATGGGATTGATTACAATTTTTGAATAGAAATTATCATTATTTATACTATTTTCAAAAAATATTATTTTTGGGAATTAATGTTGTTTTTTAGTTATCATTCTAGTATTATTTTTTGGTAAATTTTTTAGTTTTTTCTAAACGATCTAATTTTTAGTGAGAAATAAAAACTACAGTTATTTATAAATCATTAGTTTATCATAAATATAATTATTAAATATAAAAAAAATTTATCTTTTCAATATGTTTGTAGAATGAAGTAATTATCATTTAGTTATATTTAATATAAAATATTATATAGAAAGCACAATTATACTTGATTTTTGTATAAGTTTGTTTTTAGGGTAAAAAATATTTTTTTCTAAAAACTATTTTTATGCACACAATTTGTTTTATTATTAATAAATTAAATTAAACTCTATTTATTAATATTTTTATTTATATTTATATATCATATAATAATTAAAACATTTTAAAATTCATTTAATTATTTTTACAATGTTTGGAATGAATGTAAATTTAGATTTATGGTGAAAATTATTTTTTATTAAAAGGGGGTTTACTTTCAATTTATGTAATTATTTAAAATTATAATATTCCACCTATTAAAATGGAATCTTGATAAATGGATCAAATATTTTTAATCCAAATGATTAATATATCTT
Organism: Viscum album; assembly: GCA_963277665.1. NCBI lineage: Eukaryota > Viridiplantae > Streptophyta > Magnoliopsida > Santalales > Viscaceae > Viscum > Viscum album. Next base: position 1,631,762,838 of record OY728159.1, read on the forward strand.
AATAGGCTCACCTAATTTTTTTATGATTATTATTAAAATCTAAAAAAATTATCATGGTTATGGTTAAAACTGGTTTATCGAGGGTTAATCTATGAACTGAGGGTGTTATACCACCTAAACATATATAATTATTATATTTTTAAGTGAAATAAAATTAGAAAATCAAATATTAAAATAATAGACCATTTATTCCCATTTATAATTAAAAAACATATATTTTTGAAATCATTTATGTAATTTCATGTGTGTCCCTCCCCTAAATTTTTACAGTGAACCCATTCACCTCCTTAGTACCACCATTTTACTCTTCCATATATGAAAATACTGACCCTAAAAACATTATATATTAATTCCTTTTAACCTAGTCTTTAGTTTATTCCCCCATGACCGTTTTAGGAGTACTTAAGATGTATACAAATGGATGGATCTTAATGAAAAAGTGTAAATCAAAACTAATAACAATCATGTTTCTTATTCATCTATCTCTTATAAACATATTTTATATATAATAAAATTATGACACCTATGTTATAAATATATAGAAATGTTATTATGATCATGTAAAATAAATTTTGAACCTCCTTTCCATAAATTGTGAAATGAAATTTTTGCTTGTGCCTACGGGTTGGAAACCACCTTCTTGTATTATATGATTGGGATTCCATAACTAATTTTCACAATTACATATTATTATTGATTTTTAATTATATTTATTAAATAATTATTATAAATATGTTATAAAATCATATTTACCTTGTTACCTTATAATCCATTTGGAATATGATACTGCCATTCTTGCATATTTTTGGACTAGCACCTCCATGAATGACACAATTATTTTTTCATTTCTACATAACATGGAGGATAAGAGTAATTTATGTACCAAATTTATGAGATAAATATGATATTATTATGATTATGAATATTATGGATCCATCAACAAATTTTATGGATCATATCCAATGAATAAAAAAAATATATGAAAGATAAAAAAGTTGTCACATAGTAATATTGATTTCAATAAGGGATTAAGAATAAACAGTAGTTGAAAAGAATTAAATGGATACAATATTATTTTATATGTTTTAAAAAAAATCATGCTCTTGAATTATAATAAGTATATTTTTTACATAGGATGTTTGAGGACTTATGTTTAAAGTGAGACATTAGGTATTGGTTCTTCACCACAATTATTTTTCATAAAGAACTTTTTATGTTATACAACTATTTTTCAGAGGGGAATATATTGATAAAATGAAATGTTATATTATTTTTACTTCTTAATTAATGGTATTTATGTTTTATTTTTATATTAATACATCTATTGGAATTTTATTCGAATAATTCTATAGTGGTAATAGTTTAATGTCTACTTTTTTTTCTTTGGAACATGTGCTGTGTTATAAAACCATATTCATTTTTGGAGTGCGTCTAAATAAAAATTGATATGTTTTACCATGAATATCCATATGTCAATATCATTTAATTTTTCTTTTTATTTTATTCATTTCATTTTGAATATGAGTTAAATGTTTCAAAAATTTTAAGAGTTTAGAATTAAAATATCACTTTTTAGTAGATTGGTCATGAATATATTTATAATGATAAAAGTATATGACAAATGACTAAAATATAAAACGATTTTTAATATACATTATTTATATCTAAAAAATATTTTTTTTCACTTTTATCTGTCTAGGTAATAAAATTAATAAAATAATGATTTTATTGAAAAACTGACTTTTCTTGTATTCTTATGGTATTTATTTTCATACAAGTCCATATTTTATTGAAAATGTTATAAATAGTGTTTTTAATATTCTCCAACAATTTTTTAATGAAATTTTTATGCATATTTTTATTTTGATAAAATATTTAAAAATGAATATTCTAATCTTTTTACCAATGACATGCATTTTTTCAAATAATTAATCCGAATCATTGTTTTAATAAATAAATCATGAATATATTTTTCAAACATGAATTATACTCTTTTCGTTGAAGATTCACATATATTTTTATTTGGTTATTTTATAAGATAATGGTTTTTTTATTTTTTTTATATCTTAAATAAGTGATCTCAAAATTAGAAGTGTAGTTTCTTCAATAAATGTTCCAATTAAAATGTAAAGATATTTTAATCTATTAAACAATTTTGTGAATTTTTTACTCTGTATAGTTGATATGATCCAATTTTACCAACCTAATTCATTCTATGGATTATTTATTTTTATAAAATATGTTTTAATCGCATATTTTTCATGGCTTAATAAATGATGAAATGATAAATATTTCCATAATTAGAGTACATATATATAAATGAATTTTGGATATGTGATGGTGTGTCTGCTTTATCCCTAAAATGAATATGGCAAATATTAATGTCGTTCAAGCATAATAAGAACATCAGTGGTTATTATAAGCCCAAAATAGGGTATATTGGTTTTTAAACCATTCTTGAAAATTGTATACATGTGGTTACCCAGATCCTAATGTATGTACATGGGTGGTTAGCCAAAGACCAACTTATATCAAATTTATTGAGGGGTAGACTTGACGTAAGATTCATATTAGTCTGATTATTCTACAATTTATTAAACTCTTTAATTCATTATCAAATTCCATTGTCAGGCATTCATGTCTCATATTCTTTTATTAAATTATGATTCATGACTTATGAACTTCCAAACATTATTTCATGTATCATAAATATGTTTTATGAATATTTACATCTGATTTTAAAATTTTATCATCTTGTTATACCAACCTTATGATCATGATATATTTACATATTATCATTAATTAAAATATCCCACGTTTACCATTATTTTCCAACTAATATAATCCTTTATTTACATTGGTTTTAATGAAACATATAATGTAATATTCTCCTCCCTCAATTTAGTTTTCATGATATCTTCACATCTAATATATTTTTTCCACTTTTGAAGCTAGATAAGCTTAATATAAACAATAATAATGTAAACTAAATATTTATCTTCTCATTTTTATCTACCATAAATGATTTGTGTTGTCCAAAAATTTAATTACTATTTAGGTGGTCTAATTGAGCATTTATTGACTAAAATCCACTACATTAGTTATTAAAGGAATAATTTTACATTTAATATGTTCATATACCCATTTATCAATCTCTAAATTTATATTTATTATTTAAATGGATTTGGGCTTAGTGAACTTATATTAAACCATAATTTTAATTTCAAAATAATTTATGTATTCATATACATAGATAAAGTGTCTTGTTTTTTACTACTGGTTATATTTTATTATTATTCCATGTTATAATTATATTAATTGGTTTCCATTTTATATTTTTTGTTATTATCATTATAATATAGATAATGTATTATAGAATGAAATATAACTAAAATAATTATAATTGGTATTTTCCACTATTTCTAATGTATCCTAATTATTAATTTTATATATATTAGTTACTTATTATAACATCACAACTTGGGAGCCATTAAAATGGTTCCACGAATCGGTTTGTCACACGACCTCAAGCACACCTTCCACTCCGTTAGAGTATTCTAACTAGTATTGATGGTATAATGTGGTACTGTGGGGAAAATATAACCTTGTATTAGTAGAGATGAGTGAAAGTAAGAGATATAATAATTAACAGATACAAAAAAGAAACTAAAATAATAGAATAAAAGGAATAATCCAAGAATTAATAATAATCAATTCACATGATTATATATATAAAAAATGATGTCATGTCATGCTGAAATAGAAAACTGGGGAATTGGGATAATGGATGGAAAAAATATACAATAAGATTAATAAAATAATGAAAGACCAAATAATGTCTCCAATAACATTGTGAGAATATACATTATCACCTACTCCCATTCTCTCATGTGATAAGTAAATTAGATCAAGAAACCATGAGCTTATTCATTCCTTTATTCCTATATGCATCAATAAAGTCTGTATGGATATAAATTGTTGGTCTGAACAGAGTGCGAAATAATGTCAGTGGGCCACCACTTATGATATTTTTAATAATCTAGTTTATTGGTTTAGCATTGTAGTGTGGAGTTATAAGAGATTATAAAGGATGTTAAATCCTAAATACTTGTTTTCTTAGGTTCCTATAGGAACCGAAGAAAAATATTCCTAGTTCATCATACTAAAGAATAATTCTAATATTGATTTTCTAGATTCATCTATTTATATGTAACTATACATAATATTTATGCATATATATACACTATATATGTGTTGAAATATATAGGAATATATAATGATACTATGTGCTATCTGGACTCAGGGAATAACATAGGCATCCAAGAATAGTCAAATAATCCATAAGATGCAGTAAGGTTAGTAGCCTTGAATCCCATGTGAATGTGAGACATCATTATCAACACTCGAGCTAGTATGGGGAGTCTTTATATAAAATACACATTGCAAGGGAACATGGAATGTCATGACCATCGTCCAATAATATGATGTGAGATGCCCTACCAAACACCCAACACATGGGAGAATGAATCACCATTCTAAATAATTCCCTTAACCATTCCCTAATGAGAAATATATATGATCTAATTATAATAATCATAAGGTTATTCATTTTAATATTATTCAATCATTTATTCCCATATTACCATGGGTACTAGAATATATACAAATTCATTAAGATATTATAACATATTATTTGGTCTTCACACTCACATTCATTTAATTGAATATAACCATTTACCTATAAAAAAGAAACCGGGAAATTACAATTTAATGTCAAGAAAAACCCCTTAGTTGGTGGTTTGGTAAATTAATATTTATAATATTGATTGATACTGATTCAACACACCAAAAGGCATGTAAACCAATGAGTAATACATCATCTTATAATGTAGGATATGTCTAAGGGAGTATCATGACATAGTTAAAATGATCTATAATGGATGTCATGGTTTATGGAAACACATTGAATGGTTTATAATGTGTCACACTAACAAATTCCATAAAAACATCTAACCCTTTTGGTAAAATTTCTTATCCACTTACCGTACTCCTAAGGATGAATTATTATATGGAATCATTTTTACGATTGAAGTAGAACAAAATAAAATGTATTAATAAATTATATCCATGGGATTATGGAATATGAGAATGCACTAAAAAATATGCAAAATATGGGGAGATAAAATAAGAATGAACGGAAGAGGAATGTTGATCATACCATTGCAGATCCATTATGAAAATGGAAAATAGAACAAATTCAAGAGAGGATAGAACCAAAGAAATATAACTCTTTATGTGGAAGAAATCTCATGTGTGTATCCTACTATGTGATGGAGGCGAAATGAGTCATTTTCATGAAAATAATAGGCCCTACCTACTTTTTAGAAAAATTGACCCAAGGAATTCAAATGGTGTATACATTTTAAATATTGTGTACTTATCAGGTTTTCTCCTCATTAGAAAAAATAGTTTACAGTGTTGAAGTAGTCAATATGGAAAATACAATATGTGTATTATATACAGGACATGAAATGTAATAAATTCCATTAATTAGTCTTATACCAATATGTAACCACTATTAACCCTTTCTTGGAAAAACAAAACCAACACTACTTAAAGTGTGGTATTTTTATGTATTCCAAAAATAAAACATACTGAGGATTTGATCAAAATTAAATGAAACATTCCTCACTCAAAATTTATGTTGTTTATATCTCCCCTACATAAAAAAAATTATCACTGATTAGCCCTTCTAAGGGTGGTAATGAATTATATGAGAAAATTTATGGCCACGAGCCATGTACATCATCTTCGCACTCCTAGGTGTCATCATATACTGATATGGTGCCACATAACTTGTACGAAAGGAACAGAAATATTTTAGAACGACAACATTCCTCAATCAGTGATGCTCACTGGGTTCTCCTCAAGAGAATCATCCACTTATAACTCAACCTCCTCATACCATAAAACATGCATCAGGTCTAGATAATAATAATTAATGTTAGAAATGGGAATGATGTTTTGTATATACTTGTACCTATGTGGAATTTCTATTTGGTAATACAATGGTGTGTTCATCTATGATGCCTCATAGGGGTTTATAAATCAAGGGGAATTCATACTCAAAATCCAATTACATTAATGAACTAGCCTTGGTGAAACACACAAGAAAACCTGATTCCCAAATTCAAACACAATAGGCTATTAAATACAGTTCACATATAACTAGTACTTAGAATGAGTTGTCATCATGCACTTCCTGATTAGACAATCCCTTTCTAATTTTTCTTGAATGAAACATAGTCCAAGTAGTGCTACATCCTCTATCTCTAACTATCATATAGGTGAACAATATTGACATCTTTTTAAAGCCTCATAAAGATCTATCTTGATGAAAACTTGAAAAATGATATTTTTAGAGAACACAACTATAGGTATTTGTTTCTCCCATGAACCTGCAATATCAAGGACACATTCATGGAACATGTCCTATAATAGGTAAATTTTGAACTCTCTATGTCCATCAATATAAGGATGATAGGTAATGATCAAAAGACCCTATGTACCTAAAGCCTACTATTACCCTCTCTATAACAATGCTGTAAAATGATAATCCATTTTCAGTAATATAAAACGTGGATCTATGTGAAGATGTATGACCCCCTCGATGTATATCCTCTCTAACTGGTATATTAAGATTGTATTTTGAATATGTATGAAATGGTTACATTTTAGACCAATCAATGATGAAAAATATATATATTTTATCTGATATGATCTAGTAAATAGTTTCACAAAGTCCATGGTGACATCAATTAACATCCACTTTGGAATGAAAAACGGTCGTAAAAGTTCCTCTGGTCGCTGTGTTTCTTCCTTCACCTGATAATTGGAAGAGCATCAACTAAATTGTTGTCTATCTCCAAATTCATTATAGCCCACAAATACTAGTAACATAGTTCTCTATTCATATCAGTGATGCCAGGGCGCACTACCAATACTAAGGGATGAGTTTCTCCCATTGACTTCTATTGGGTGTCTGCTGGTACCTAGACATGTCCAGGTACACATTGGGTAACAATAAAGGAATGTGATTAATTCACAAATAATGGACCATACCTATAGACTAGGCCCTTGGTATTGTAATGTAATATCATCTTTACCCACTCTATATGTATATAAGTGAATATTAATTATATACCCATGATCCTCTACATGTATTTATAGAAACTGGGCCAAAAGATTCCTCTCACCACTTTCAACATAGAATTCATGAGTTTTAGTCTTTTCTATAAAATCACTATCTACAAAATTTCCCTTACTATGTGTATTGGAAATCTCAAAATATAAGGAAAATAAATATACAAACTATCTATGCTACATGGGATTTTAATCTTGCTATGTAATGATGTACCCAAGAATTTTAGGGTTGGTATACACCAAAAAATACTCTCCAAACAAGTAATGTATCCATCAAAATAAATAACTTACCAATGATATAATCTCAAGGTTATGATTTAGGTAATTCTACTCATGTGGTCTCAACTGATGAGACCCATACACTACGAATCTCTCATCCTACATTAAGACTACTCCTACCCCAATGGCTCTAGTAAAACTACTATCACACCTATAGTTATTCATCCATTAAATTTCTAAAAGTCACATTTATAAGAATAAACCCAAAAAGTCATCAAAAAATTCTTAGTCAATACAATAAGGGGTTCTACTAGTCATGAAATGTCTAAGATGAAGAATTTTTAATATGAGGCTAGCTTCAAGAAACATCATTTATCAAACATATTTTTGGGATGCTCCCAAAGAACTATAAATCTCACCATATCTTGGTAAACTAATACTCTTGACTCCAAAATGATGTGCAACATGAAGAGGAACATTTCATTCCAAAAGTGTAATTTTTTGATATTATCATAGATCTAGCACTCCTCCATGGTATTCAACATGATCTAATGATTTAAAGAAAGTTCCTGTAAAGTATGATAATAGAAAAATAATTTTTCCACATAGACTATGAAGAAACAATCTAGATATGGGTAAAAAATAGATTTATCAAATCCATGAAAACAAATGGTATTTTCATGATTTTAAACATTATAAAAAATAAACATAATATCTATAACTTCTCCAAAATGGAATTCAAGGAATGCTTGAGGATCTAACACATAGATAGAGAAATAATAACATCAAATTGATCTTCAAGAAAACATGGGATACACAAATCTAATCTAATAGGTAATATATTGTAGAAAGTGGATACTAGTTCTTAAAAAAATATAGTTTAACAATCAGTAACCCAGGAAATTTCTGATGGTAATGACAACCATTTTTTGATAAAGGACTAGTTAACCCCATGGGGAGGTGTTAGTTTTGAAAAAAACTTTTTTTATAATCCTTTTAACAACATTTTATGATCCTTAACTCAAAAAGGATACATCCATTATGAAGGAATGGACACATTTGATTCTCTTGTAGTTATATCTATAGAAACTTCATCCTCTCTCACTTGGGTCAGCCTATAAAATCCTTAATGGAAGACGTCCCTTAAATGATCAACCACATGTGGGAAAACAATAGTGTATACAGCCGAATCATCTATATAGATGGAATCGATCAGGGGTATCAATATATTAATTGGTTTATTCTTAAATTTTCCTCGACTAGTATAGGAATCACATTCCCTATGATGAATATGTAAACCACCATCTTCTTATACGAATGACACCCACTGATGATAACAATAAATACATACTCAATAGGGACTCATCCAATCTAGAAAAATAATTACATAAAACCCTATCATAATATGGATAAACACATTCCACATGAAAAAATATCCACCTACCTCTATGGGGAACTCCTTACATTGGATACCACTTTCTGACCGGACACCCAAACTAGTATCGATCTTCATTATTCCACAAATCTTATGAATCACAAGGCCCATAACTTCATGTACTTTTTTACATATAAAATAGTGTGATGAAACTATGGCAAAATAGAAGACACTAGTTTACAAGGAACTTTTATAGTACCTCAAATATTATAAGGTTCTGTGGTATTTTCCTCCAACACAGATTTCAATTCATGTAACTAAAGCATACTAAAGATTTGAGAAGCAACATGATTTCTTCAGTAGAAACTTTTTACTAACACTATGAATCCAAATTCTGGATTCCAATGGTTCAAAACCCTCCTGGCTTTGATTGAATGGTCGTATTCAAGATTCATGTCTGGAGAGATTATACTACCCCTGCTCTTGGACATCGAATCGGTGTAGATCCTATCTCAATATAAATTAGTGGATTGGTCCTATAGAAACACTAAATATGTCAAATTCTGAAGAAGCCTCTATATTCCTCTAGATGTCACCATGACTTTGGTTTCGAATGACTCGTCTACCCACGTTGATGACATATATAAAAACCTCAAGTGTAATTTTTTTATTACCACTTCCTCTATGAGAAGATTCAAAGAAAAACATCCTTCTACTAGAAGTAGTACTACCCAATCTAGGTGTTTCATACACCAAGATCTCACCTCAAATTATCATAAATTCTACTCACTCTTGAGGGACTGGTTGATTATATCGGAAACAATACATAACGAGGAAACATTAACCTATGATCAGATGGTGTATATAAAAACATACACAAATCACCACATTGTCTTGATATCATACCGTACTAGAGTATGTGTTAATCAATGAATCAATCAAAATAGGAGGAATGGTTCATTAAAGACAAAACTCACTAATACATGTTCATGAGATCTCTTGCACAGTCACCCTGAAATTTCATTATATAGAAAAGTCAGGGAAGAACATTTTGATTTCCCTCTAAATCATATCCCAATATTATTCTACCTAGGTAATGAAATCCCACAATTTCATTGTATAATCATGAAACATATAATCTATTTGATTTAAAATACTATCCATAGCCATTTATAGATTATTGAATAAACAAATAATAGCCTCCATAAATGTATTAGTGGATTGGGGGCCACAAACACCCCAAAACATTATTCGATGATACTTCTGGAATTCCAGCATCAACGTTTCCATAGATGGGGAGAGTCATGAAACTGCATACATAGACTACATTATATGATGTAAACCTCAAAAAAATAGGATCCAGTTCCCATTGTTGGAGTATGAGATGGTTCCATAATGTGCACTATTAGAGGTTACACAGGTGGATCAGGGACCCCCACCTTTGAAGAATGGTCAGAACCTCACTTATGGAATGTTCCATGAGGCCTTTGTGTATCCCAAATCATAAAATTCCAAATTTATGCATGAGAAGAGAACTTGGTATTTTTTTAAAAATTATAGGCAACTTATTAGGATAAATAAAATGTATCTATTTAGACATACACCTACCTTCCAACTTCCTAAGATGATCTAGGTGATAAGTAGAAAAATATTACAGGATATAAGGATCATTAAAGGAACACCATGATATTGACTATAAAATATAGTTTTTAACCAGGAATCATATCACATGACTAATATCCTAATATATAGAGTTTTAATTACATGTTATATAAGAAAACACCCATTAATTTTCCATAATATTCTTTATTTAATAGTAACCATTTTTTTGTTTATAAATAATAATTATTTAGTACTAAATTATATATATGTTTGTGTGTGTCATGGTCTAGATAAATACATCACCATTCAAAATTGATAAAATCTATACTCTGTATAAATTTCCATATGCATGTCATGTAACAATAACCAAGTCCTTACATCCAGTATAAGGATGTCAAATTCATATTAAATTATTTGATTAGATGACGCACTATTCATAATTTTTAAAATTACTATCTTCATAAATTTCAATTAGACATTCAACAAACAACTCAACTAATGTATCAAACCATGGAATAAGACGTTTATTAACAAATTTTTTAATAATTGGGTAATTAATGTGACATCGTAAATCTATACATTGAAAACTATATACATTGATCGAAACACATTATTTAATATAATTATTGTCTCATTTAAAGTTATTATAAAAGAATTAAAATAGATAAAAAGAATTCAAACTATATATATCATGAAAATATGAAAAGTAAATAAATGAGGCATTGAAAATTTATGGGATTTATTTAAAATAGTTATATGATAATACATGAGGTGATACGTCCTCACCATACCTGACTATGGTAGAAGAAGTAAATAATTTTAGTAATACTAAGAATAATAAAAACACAAATCATATGTCTCAACCAATAATTAAATCAATAAAAATTTAAATGGAAAAAACCAATAACAACAATATACCATCATTGGTAATTTGGGATTCCACTATACGTCAATTAATTAATCCAATGAAATTTTCCATTACCAAATTCCAACATATTCCTAATCAGTTATATAGTACATAAAAAATATGAAAAAATTAAATGAAAACTTTGATACCAGTTTTTAATGTTTATTCCTGAGAGACACAAAAAATTGTCCCTTGAGTCGGTGGGTCACTTGGCCTCAAGTGCACATCCACGTGCACTAGAGGATGTCATCTAGTATTCAGGGTCAAATGAGGTATGGTGGGGAGAAATACCATTATATCAAATTGGATCCAATGAAATTATATATATAATAAATAATAGAATCAATGTATATTATAATAACATAATGGGAAAGAAAACACCCATATATTGATAAAAATCAAACCATATTCTGGTCTTTATAAAAAATTATTTCATTTCATGAAGACATAAAAAATGGTATTGTCATGAACCAACTCAGGTTGACCTCGAACTGGTCACCCGAGAAAATCTGTGGAAATACAGGAGAGGCATTTCTGATCCTCCCAAGATGGTGACAAGATCCAAGGGAATTGAATGAGGTAATGGGAAAAATTTCTCCCTATTTAATAAATAATGAAAACAATATAAAAATAGAAGAAAACCAAAATCATGTTGATTTCAATATTTTAAATCATTTACATTTACAAATAATGAGATAAAAAACTATGTTATGGGAAATACCAGAACAGCCATGTCGATCCTCATAAGAAACAACACCTCTATGTGACCCTGAGTTTCACTCTCCACTGAAACACCAACCATCACCTGAGGTAACTAAACCAAGATGAAACCTGTAATAGAATCTAAAACAAAAACACTACTGGAATGATTATTCAAACTTGTTATTTAGGACCTACAATTCTATTCCCAATAAATATCCTTTAATTAACAAACTATTGATTTATAGGTTTTAAATAAAATTATAAAAATTTTATTCCATACTTTTCATTTCAAAAAAAATATTCACAATCCATTTCGCTCACATTTTTAAACAAGGATTTTTTATGGATGGTAAGTTGGGTTCATTGGTGAGATAGGAAAAATAGGACACAATATAAGAGTTCTATTTTCAATTAAAAAGTAAAAGCATTTATTTTCTCAAAATCTTCTTTCTTGGATCCTTTTAAAAAAAAATATAACTTTCATAATTTTCTAAAAAACCTCCCAAAACCAAGAACAAGGAAATTAGTTTATAATTAGATTAATTGCTAATGATACTCATGTCGGGTCATCACAAGAATACCTAGGAACTCATAGGAGAAATAAAACATACCATACAAGAGACTCTTGTCAAAGGGATGGCCTACTTGATGACATTATCACACCCTATCAACCGACCATCACACTACCGAGCCTAGTCACGGGGCCTGAACCCATAGATATAAACCCAAGTATCCAACTTCTGTGAGCCACTAGCAATTACAATTTCAAAGGCTAGTTCGAGAAACATTCTCAATAAACCTCTTTTCTATTCTATGCTCTCATAATATGATTGTTTGGGGGTTTCCAAATAATTAAAGTAACAAGTCATATATATATATAATCATCCACTACCCCAACTAGAACTTCCTTGGCCTCCTCAAGGAGTAGTAAATGCTTTATACAAGAATCTGTTGTGTGATATCCCAAGACAAGGAGAGTCCTACCCATTTTCAATACACAAGGTAATAGTTCCCTCCAATAAGGGGTTTTCAAATGAAATAATTCAAGATAAAAAACGGGCCTTACAAATTTTCACAAAAGAACCCATTTTATAAATAACAACACACATGCCACTTTTGCAACCAAACACACCTTGGGAAACACATTTCATCACAACAACCAACAGTTTAAATCAAAAAAAACATATAGGGGCCAAAGGGGAAGACCATTAGGTATATAATGTAAAAATCAAAGTTAATGATTCAAATCCCCATTTTTATCATTAAAGACATGTTTATAGATACCAAAACATACCCTTATAAATCACTAATCACATTGAAGATCCATCTAGGTCATTTAAAAAACACAAGTCCTTCTGAATCATTTCCAACCATTAGAACCAATCATAAAACTAGGTTAAACCAAAAAATTCTAAATGGTATAATTAATTTTACTACATTAAGTGCCAATTAATAAATTAAATTATATTTTAACATCAATCAATCAATGTAATCCAAATTTAATGTGAAATATTCAATGGGGTCATACCTCAAGGATGGAGAAACATCTAGAATCTAGTGTATAGATTTAATCGCACCACCACCACACATATGGAAGACAAGATCCAACATAAATACATAAGAAAAAAACAAAAAATTATGTATATTACCCCAAAAATTGGATCCAAAACCTTGGGGAAATGGAAACCCAAGAAAGGGAAGAAAACCCCTAGAGAAATAGGAGATATAAAAGGATTAGTAACTTACATGTATCTATTATGAATAAATTGTTCAAGAAACACCCAAATATAGCAGATACAATTAGACAATAGATGGAAAAATAAGTACCTTGGTTGATTGAACCACAAATGGGGAAGAAACTTCTGTTTTTGGGTAAAAAACAAGTATAGAAATGGGGAATTACCAATTTTTTAAACTGGGTAGGTCATAGGGACAGTCCACATGATCTATTATACTATGTGGTAGTTGTGAAACCAAGAATAACGAGGGATAAAATACCACATGATTACATGGGACTTACCACACATGAGGGTGTTAGATGTGTGGTATGTTTTGTATCCTAATGCATGGTTTAATGACCTGTGTAGTCACTATGTGGTAAACATGCCCTGAGTTTGGTTTCAAACCCCCTTAGTTTCAAAAAAAACTCAAGAAGGACCCCAAGGAGGAGACATAGGACAAGGATATAAGAGAATAACCATCCATAAAACTCAAACCTGAAATGACCCAGATTTTTATCCGGACTAAAACCTGAAGGAATTTTAACTTTTTCTATTACTGAACGAGCTGTTTTTAAAACTGAGCTTCGGAACAGAATTTTGAGAGTTGGAAAAATTTGATGTTTTGTATTTTGGCTTGGGAGAAGGCCTGTGATGTTTCCCTAGTGTCTTGACAGGTCTCAGAAGAGTGGATCCGAAGAGATAGGCTGGTTTTTAAAAGGCAGAGGAAGGTGCACGGGCTGCGCACGGTTTGACCAAACAGTATGGCCCATTGCAGGAAAACCGTGTGGCCTTATTTTAGGAGGCAGTGTCCTGGAACGGGTTGATCACAGTTTTACCAACCATTCCCCTAGACCATGTGAGGGATCTCCCTTAGTTAGATGGTGATGCACAGTTTTCACACGGTTTGGAAAACCGTGCGGATCAAACCATGTGGGCCTGTCTGTTTAATGATTTTTATTAATTTTAAAATAGAATAAAATAAAAACCTAAATTCTAAACACTCTCCCTCACCCTCACTCATCCTTCATGACACACAGGGAGTTGCTACCCAGATCCACACGTGACGCTCCACCACCAGCCACCTCCTCTTCTTCGTTTCCTCTGGTTTTTCTACCAGTTTTTGGTTCGAATAATCATGTAAAGCTTATCCCTCGCTTCTCCTTTTTTCTTCTAGCCATATTCCAGCCTCTCCATCGACCTGTGGGAGTCAGATGTACCCTAGGTATTTGGGGTTTCTTGATTCTCATTTTTCTTTCATTCTAGGGTTGCTCCAATGTTGTCTCGGAACCCGTGGGTTTGAGTTTGTGCATCTGACACTGAAGGCGAGGTGGTTTGTTGTGGTTTCGGTCTGTCAGGTTGATTCTAAGGTAAGGGTTTTATCCATGGATTGTTTTCACAACTTCAAATTTAATGCCATATTTCTTCTAAAGGGTCCTGATATATTTTAAATAGTGTGTTGGCGGGTTCGGGATGGATTTTCTTTGCATGTGCTTAGGCGGCTCACCTATGTAGGCATAGGTCGTATGTGAAACCACATATGCCTCACGGGGGAGAAGAAATGGATCTTAGTTAAAAATCATCAAGATCCAGAGTGTACAGATGGATCCACCTTGAGGTAGGGTCCATCTCTTTTCCCTTTATATTGAAGTAACGTATTAATCAATTTAATACTGTAAAGACTTAGTATTTTAATTCTGCAATCTGGTT
Organism: Viscum album; assembly: GCA_963277665.1. NCBI lineage: Eukaryota > Viridiplantae > Streptophyta > Magnoliopsida > Santalales > Viscaceae > Viscum > Viscum album. Next base: position 1,631,778,274 of record OY728159.1, read on the forward strand.
TTGACTAAACGCTGCCTGGAAAAGAGTTTGAAATGTAGGATAAGATAAAAGGGTTTATTGATGAATAAACTAATTATTTAATAATAAAACCCCTCGATTAGTGGATTTTTGTTTTCAAGTTAAAAATTAGTGATAGACTTTTTATGCTTGCCTGCTGGATTTTAGTGGTGCCTCTTTGATTATTTGTATGTGATCTTTCTATGTTGAGACAAAGGGAATGAAATTTCTATGATTCTTGTGTTTGGGTAAATTTTCCATGCCTAGGAAAATATATTAAGATGATAACCATAGTGGTATGAATTACTACTAAACGACTTGTTACCTCTAGAAGGTATGAAAGGGTTAAATAATGATAAACGTATCCTTTAAGATGGAATGGTGAGACTAGGAACAAACATACTAGGGTGGTAAAACCACACCTGTGGATAACGTAATGAGAACATCTTATGTTAGTAAATTGAATGTGTGAATGTCATGATTTAGATACTTATGTTGTGCTGCCTTAAGTATGAATGTGACTGTGTTCGCTTATGTGTATGTGGTATGATTCTTTGAATGCATATGAGGTACTGTCATAAGAAGTATATTATAGACATATTTTTATTGTTAGTGGGAACATGATGATGCCACATAATGGTAGATAACAAAGGTGAGTTCATGCTGATGCCACCTAGGGACAGATATGTGGTTGGATGGGAGGCAATTATACCCCAAGCCAGTGTGACAGTACATGTCTGGAAGGGAGGCGTTCTTAACACATTCCAGTTGACATCTAATGATGATTATATGTCTGAAAGAGTGGCATTCATACACCTCTACAGTTGAATTCTGTTGATGATTACATGTCTGAATGGGAGGCAGTTATACCCCATTCCAGTAACATTAATGTGACAGATGGGAAGTAGTTATACACCATATCGTTTGAATGAGTGTGACAGAAGGGAGGAATTATTACCCCTTTGCAGTTGAATTATAGGGAAGAGAGGCACTATTAACTCGTGTCTACTAATCTCAATTTATGGAATGGAGCCATTCTTACCCATTGACAGTTGACCTATAGGGTTGAGAGGCGTTCATACCTCGTTCCCGCTATTCTCTATACGTGTATGGAAGGGAGGCATTCTTACCCCTTGCCAGTAGACCCTTAGGGACGAGAGGAATTCTTATCTCATGTCGGATAATCTTAATAATGGGTGGGAAGAATTATTTCCCCACAATGTCTATGATCTAAATGCTTATATATATATATATATATTGTGACATGACCAGGTTACTTTATCAGCAACGAGTTGAAGCTAGTATAAGCATTTTCTTACCCTTGGGAACCTGGACGGGGGTTATTTACTTATGTAATTCTACTTACATATTTCTCCATACCTACTCACTGTTTAATTATTATACACTGTCTGGATTGGGATTGACATTGGGGGTGCTGGCCTACTAAGATTTATATCTCACACCCTACTCAGGTTTCCATTTGCACTGGGGTACTCGAGTAGACCTTCTTGCTTGCAAGACCTAGGTTGTGTGCTGTGCTATTTGTACCTGAGTGTTAGGGGATAATGAACAAGCGGGAGATTGGGATGCTTAGGGGATCACCGTCGAGCTGTGATGTCTTTTATTTTTGTATTTTTTGTAAATCATGCTGTATTTATTTCTTGCTTCCATAACTATATCTTCATATGTACATGAATGCATTCTAAATTTGCATTTTCCGCCTTTTATAAAAAAGTTATTACCTATCTTTTTCTTCTTCCCTTTAGTTTTTTACTACTTACACTTTTGAATATTGTTTCCTATGATAATACCGATGGGTTACTATGATATGAGGGTATAGTATCCCCACTATCACCTACTATGACCCTATCTACTACTCAGCAGCATTAGGAGTACAGGGAGCTGCGCTTGAGGCAATGTGACCCATCGATACGACCATCGGTTCGATGGTAAGTTGGGCCAGGACGTTACAATGTTGTATAAGAGCAGTTTTTTTCTTTTTCCTTACTATTCTGGGTTGGTATAACGGAGATTAAGAACGTTTCAGTGCTTGGCTAATAGACGTTCATGTGATTGATCACCCCATTTATGGGGAATGACCAAGTTTCCAGGGCTGGGAATTATTGTTCACGATGTTTTCAATTACAGTTGATATGATTTCACATTGAGTGACCATTGTATTTTCTGCTGCTTAAGGTCTAGGAAATTCCTTGAATTTTACCCTTGTCCTGATATGGAAAGAAAGATTCATTCCATGCATCATATTAGGCACATAATAATTAACATGTAATGCATGTTTCATGCCATGTAGTTGCATCTTAGTTGGCATATCGAATATTCTTAAGTGATTATTTTCCATGATTATGTGTTTTAACATGCTTCTGTGATATGAAATGTTCTGTGTTTACTGCTTATGATTGCATGTCTTGCATTGGTGGTACCTGTGTTGTGAATGAACGACAACCAATTTTTTATTTTAAGGTGTATGGGCGCCTTACAACCGGGAAGGGGTAACCCATATATTAAAACCTTTATGAGCAAGATATAAAAATGTTTGTAGGGAAATTGATAAAAATGTATTGCTATGGAAATTAAAATGTTAAAGTAAATTAGTTTTTATTAAGAAGGGGAGCAAAATTCTAATTTATAAGGTGTATGGGCACTTTATAGGTTGGTAAATGTCCACCCATATACATGGGTTGTTGTTTGTGAGCATGTTAAATTTTGGTTTGGATTCTGGTTTTGATAAATAGGGAAGTCAATTTTCAATCCATGAAGTGTATGGCCACTTAATGAATTGGGAAATGGAAACCTGTATTAAATATAAAGGCTTGTTGAATTGTGAAATGATTAAATGGAAAGTGTTGCCTAATTTCTAAATTGATAGGTTTTGGCTAACTGTTAAATGTAAAACCAAACCCAAGTAGGTCAGTTGGAAAGTGTTGTATGAGATAACCTGGTTGGGGTGTTTTAATTTTAAGAGCTATTGAGTAACTACTTTGGGGAAGCTTTCTGAAGATCCTAAGAGGGATAAAATGGTACCCTCACAGGTCACCCTTTTGTTTCAATGGTCTTGTTTTTCTTAATTGATTGATAAAGACAGGATGTCTGTGAATTTTTGATGTTCTTAAAAGGAAGATTTTTTTGAAACTTTCATGTTTTCTTGACGCATGCTTGATGTTTTTAAATGGTTAGAGTTTAAATGGGGTTAATTGTAAAGTGCTTGGTAATGTAAACTGTGGTTGTGTGTTGAAACCCTAGTGTAAGGGGTAGTTTTGAGTTTCTCTTTGAGATGCCTTGGAATGGGACCATAGGTGTATTCTGTGGGCGTTGTTTCCTTATCGGTGTTTTGATGATTGGATTTTGAGCCTAGTGACTTTTTTTGGGGTGACCCGTCGTTAGGTTCGACGTTTGATCTTCATAAGGGGCTAGCCCATGGTTGGTATCACCCGTAGCACTCTAATTCCTTGCTTGAACCGTGAGTTTTCTGATGTGGGGTTTCATTTGGGTGTCGTTGTCCCTTGTTTTACTCTTGTTATTCTAATGACACCATTGTTCAGATGGATGGACATTGGGTTTTGACTTTCATTGCGTCATTGGGTCATCTCTTCAATAGAGTGGCCCGACGTTAAAGAATTGTTTCGTCCCAATGTTCGGGATGGCTTTCAAATTAATCATGTGTTTTGAAAAACCTGTTCACTTGTTTTGGAACTTTTTCGTTTTTTGGTGATGTGATTGTGGTGGAGGAGAATCACATGATCGTTGCAGAGTTTGTGTAGTAGCGCGCTTGTGCTCGGCTAGGTTATCACTTTTCCCATTGGAAACTAGGACACTCCTACGGTTGGGAGCGCATCACATCACATCTGGTAAATGTTTCCTTTCACGTGGAATGTATGCTTCTTGTGTTTCCTTTACAAATGGTTTGGTCGTGTCTGAATTCTTTGAGGCATGCGAGTAGAAAACATTTGGATGTGTCGGCAGGTGAAGCCGAGTTCCTTCCTTGACATTGACCAGTTGAGGTTCAACTGTTCATCTATCCGATAGTCTGGTATGATTAGCTGGAATCCATTTCAATCCTCTTGGTGTATTCTACTTAACGATGAGCATGTACCCTATCTTAACATCATCTTAGATTCAATAAGGGAGCATCGGCCTTATCCGCGCTAATGCTTTTAAGCCGTTGGGCTTGATCAGATGGTTATATTTCAGCGTTGCGCGCGGGGTGCATGGTTTCTTATATGGATTGATCTTGGAAACATCATCGGATGTCGGTGTAGGCTTCAGTGAATGTATTTGTGATGAATGTAAGGTGCCTTGGAGAAAGGCATTGTGTTTCTGTTGGAAATACGCCGGCCGTTTAGGCCGAGCGTTCGTGTAAATAGTCAGCCAGTGAGGGCTTGACTCGGGGTTCTTGTTTACTATCTGCGGTTGGCGACATACCCTTCTCTGGAATGTTGTCAGGTAGTGGAAAGTGCGGGTTGTATTAGCCAATGCATAATGTGAATAACCATCATGACTTGGGCCTTGAGGTCAATGGGGAATCAACCGTTTGATCAGTTTCAAATCACGCTAGGAGAATTGTGGTAATGCTTGGGGTGTGATTCAAAAGTAAATTCCAACGGTGGTATGAACCGTAGTTTAGAGTTGGTTTCATAATGTTAAAAATATAAGGTGTAATGTAACTGTGGAATGACTCTTTGCGGATGAAGATGAGTTTGTCTCTCTAGGTAGATGGGCTCGAGAAGTGTCATCTTTGTGTTTCGTCCGGGAAATGAGTTTTCGATCGAGTTTTGGTGTCTTAAGCACTGTAGGTTTTAATGGATGCTTAAGGGTGTGTTGGATGTTTATGAAAACACGCGATCATTTGAACGAAGCATCACGACCCTTTTAGGTTGGGTGATGCATACATTTTTCTCGAAGGCTTCTCAGGGACGAGAAGTTCTAAGGTGGTAAGGTTGTAATGACACACATTTTAAACCAGACTAAAACCCGAAGTAAATTGAACTTTTTAGAATACTGAAAGGGTTGTTTTTAAAATAGATCATTGGAATGGAATTTTGAGAGTTTGAATGCTTTGTTGTTTTGAGTTTGTTCTTGGGAGACGACCCACAATGTTTCCCTAGTGTCTCGACAGGTCTCGGGAGCTTTGGTCTCGAGAGAGAGGAAGGTTTTTATAAGGGAGAAGAAGGAGCATGGGCTGCACACAGTTTGACCAAACCATGTCGCCCATTGCAGGAACATTTTGTGGATTTTTTTAAGGAGGCAGTAGCTTGCGCATGGGATGCACACGGTTTTCCATACCATGTCCATAGCCCATGCAAGGGATCTCCCTCATGGAGAGGGTTCCATACAGTTTGTGCACAGTTTGGAAACCCGTGTTGATCAAACTGTGCGGGATGGTCTGTTTAACGTTTTGGATTAATTTTAAAATAGAATAAAATAAAAACATAAAATCTAAACACTCTCCCTCACCCTCACTCAACCTGCATGACACACAGAGAGGGGCTCCCCTAAGCCGTGCGCGACACTCCACCACCGGCTTCCTCCTCCTCTTCATTTCCTTTGGTTTTTCTACCAGTTTTTCGTTCAAATCATCATGGTATGCTTCTCTCTCGCTTCACCTCCATTCTTCCAGCCATATTTCAGCCTATCTGTCGACCCGCGAGATTCAGCCTTACCCTAGGTATTGGGGGTTTCTTGATTCCTATTTTTCCTTCATTCTAGGGTTGTGCCAAGGTTGTCTGAAGACCCTTGGGTTCGATTTTGGGCATCCGTAGCCGAAGGCGAGGCGATTTGTGGTGGTTTCTGTCCTCCGAGTTTATTCCGAGGTAAGGGTTTTACACGTGGCTTGTTTTCGCCACTTCTAATTTAATTCATAAGTTGTTCTAATGGGTCATGGTATGTTTTTCTTAGTTTGTTGGCGGGTTCGGGTTGGATTCACTTTGCCGGAGCTTAGGCGGCTCACCTGTGTAGGCATATGCCGTCTGTGAAACCACACATGCCTCATGGGGGAGAAGCATCGACTCATAGTTATAATGCATCAAGAGCAAGAGTGTAGGAAATTGATCCACCATGAGGTAGGGTCCCTCTCCTTGGCCTTTAAATTTAAGTAAAGTATTAATCAGTTTAATACTAAAATGACATAGTATTTTAATTCTGTAATCTGGTTTTGATCAAAACGTTTCCTGGAATAGAGTGTTAAATTCAGGATAAGATAAAAGGGTTTCTTGATCACTAAAATAATGATTTAATAATAAAACCCCTCAATTAGAGGTGCGTTGTCTTCAAGATAAAAAGCAGTGATAGACGTTTTATGCTTGCCTGTAGGATTGTTGTAGTGCCTGTTTGATGCTTTGTATGTGAACTTGACTTGTTGAGACAAAGGGAATGAAATGTCTGTGATTCTTGTGTTTTGGTCAATTTTCCATGTTTAGGAAAATTGATTAATATGATAACCATAGTGGGATGACTTATGACTACATGACTTGTTACCTCTAGAAGGTATCAAAGGGTTAAATAATTATAAATGTATCCTTTAAGATGGAATAGTGAGACTAGGAAGGAACATAATAGGGTTGTACGGCCAAGCCTTGGGATAAAGTAATGAGCACGACATATGTTAGTAAAATGAATGTGTGAATATCTTGATTTAGATACCTAAGAAGGGTTTCCTTAAAAATGAACATGAATGTGTTCACTTTTGTGTATGTGGTATGATTCTTTGAATAATTATGAGGTAATTCCATAAGCAGTATATTATAGACATGTTTGTATTGTGAGTGCGCACATGCTGATGCCACATAATGAGGGATAACAAAGGTGAGTGCATGCTGAGGCCACCTAGTGACAGATACGTGGTTGGATGGGAGGCAGTTATACCCCATGCTCGTATAACAGTACATGTCTAGAAGGGAGGCATTCGTACCCCTTTCCAGTTAACTTCTGATGATGATTACATGTTTCAAAAGGAGAAATTCTTACACCATTCCAGTTTACTTATATTAATTATTACATGTATGGATAGGGGGATGTTTTACCCCATGCCAGTATAATGAATGTGACAGATGGGGAGCAGTTATACCCCATATCGATTGATTGAATGTGATGGAAGGGATGCATTCTTACCCCTTTCTAGCTGACTTATAGGGACAATAGGCATTCTTACCTCATGCCCGATAATCTCGATTTATTGAAGGGAGGCATTTTTACCACTTTCCAGTTGACCTATAGGGACAAGAGGCATTTTTATCTCGTGTCTGCTATTCTCTATACTTGTATGGAAGGGAGGCAATCTTACCCCATGACAGTTGAACTTTAGGGATGAGAGGCATTCTTACCTCTTGCACGCTATCTTACTAATGTGTGGGAGGCATTCTTATTCCAAGCCATCTACGATCTAAAAGCTTATATATATATATATATATATGGTGACATGATCAGGTTACTTTACCAGTAATGAGATGAAACTGGTATAACCGTCAGGTGTCCCTTGGGAACCTGGTCATGTGTTATATACTTTTTTAATTCTTCTTACCTATTTCTCAATACCTACTCAATGTTTAATTGTAATACACTATCTTGAATAGGTTTAACACCGGTGGTTCCGGCCTACTGAGATTTATATCTCACACCCTACTCGGGCTTCCTTTGCACTGGGGTACCCGAGTAGACCTTCTTGGTTACAGGACCTAGGTTGTTTGATGTGGTTTTTGTACCTGAGGTGTTAGGAGAAAAGGACCAAGTGGGTGCTTGGGATGCTCAGGGGATCACCGTCGGTCTTTGTAGTGTTTTATTTTTTTATTTTTTTTACAGCATTCTGTATTGATTTCCTACTTCCGTAACAGTATCGTCATATGTACATGCATGCATTGTAAACTAGCATTTTCCACCTTTAATTAAATGGATATTACTTGTATTTTCATCTTCCTTTAAATTGTTTACTACTTCCTCTATTGAATATTGTTTACTCTGATAATACCATTGTGTTACTCTGATATGAGGGTATAGTCTCCCCATTATGACCTTATGAGACCCTTGCTTCTAGTTGGCAGCCTCTGGCGTACAAGGAGACATGATTGAGCCCATGTGACCAACTGGTCCGGCCAACAGTTCGATGGTAAGCCTGATCGGGACGTTACAAAACCTGTCAAACTCGGTTCTAAATAAAAGAACCTAAAACCGAAGAAAACTAGAACCAATGATGAATTTAAAACCTGAGTATTACAATTCTCCCCACCATAAGGATTTCCACCACATGAAGGCTAACCTAGTATCCACACTAAAAGAAAAACCACCCATACCTCCATAAAATTGAAGGATATTCTCATGGAATTACTAACACAGGGATTAACAAAACATCCCCAATGAGAAAAAAAGATAACAAGAAGGTCTCAGAAGATTAAAATGGATTCCCTGCTAAGTGTCACACACCACCAATGTATAAAAACACATCTTGTAGATCGATCTAGAAGTATACCGAACTCCTACAAGATAAATTTCTTCCTTAAAACATGAACCCATCAAACACCATAAAGTGGGACTCAATCCTCCCACATGAAAAAACAATGAACGAATGAATTCAAATAGTACCACAACAAGAACTACCACATTGCTAATTAAAAGAACCCAGTTGGCATACCTCAACCTTTAAATTTTTTAAAAATAGAATCTTGGGAATAAGTAGTTCCAAAAAAACCACCAACCACTGAGAGAAATGCATGATGAAACCAGGATATGGACACAGGGGGTCCTAAATGGACTCCCCGCCATTAGAAATGAACTAATACTAGAGATAAAATAGAAATTCCAACACTTGATATGAGACTGTGTACTAAACATGATCACAAACATGGGGAGGCCCAATAAAACTCCCCTCCATAAATGACTAATGATATCTAACAACATGAGAATTTTTCCCATACGATCCAAGGACCCCCACTATGAGGTGAGAGGTGGGAGGGCCCTCCCAAAGGACCATAAACTACTCAACAATCCTAGATAACCACCATAAAACCATTCATCACATCCAGAAGTAGGGTCTAATGACCATAAAATGGAGGCCCACATTCAATAGAAGATAACCACAAGGATCTAAATAAAATTAGACAACTATGTTGGAGGCTTAAACTACCCCCGCTTCTCATGAAATGAACAGAACTTCATCCCAATCCTTTCCACACCACTGGGTTTCCTCTTACTGTGCGCCAGCTCCACCTAGAGACCTATGGTGGGAGAAATAATGATTGAAGCATCTCCTACCTATCATTCAGCCTTTAGAAACCCGTAAATAGATCATATATATCATAAACACTAGAACCACACTTCCATTTAAATAAAAGTTCAAAGGATCCAGTAAAAATCATCTATAAAAATGAAATAAAAATAACCACTATAGAACTCCACCAGAGTCCAATATTACAACGACGATAATTACAATAAGTGATACCCAATACTGAACCCAAATAGTTCCCTACTCTTGTATATGTTCTAGTTTATCCATCGAAGAGATGTTTCAAGCTTCACGGTGATTCTCGAAAACACCCCAAAAGAATTTCTTCAGGTGAACCAAGCATTCGTAGGTGTGGATTGTTCATGGAGCACATAGGCATGACAATATTCATTGAACACGATTTCCAAAGTGAATATAAATCACAACATTCTTCCTTGAAGAGGATTAAGTAAGGTTTAAAGGCCTATAAATCCCTCTCCCAACACCGCCAACATCTGAACACTTCATATTATTCTAATGGGAATCCCATTTTTCATTATCAAATACCAGAGGGAGACCGGACATCTCAAGCCATCCTCCTAGACATTCTTCATTATTAATGGCTTCACTCACTACATCGGAGAAGGAGGTTATGTTATGATCTTCAACCTTTGACACCAACATAATATGATGTCCTCTATCTAAATATTGAGCATTCATGAGATTGATTCTAATACACCTTGGTTCATACAGAGAGAGGTATGAGAAGTAATAAATAATTTCAAAAACTAATCCATCACCTTAAAAAAGAACACAATATTCTATCCTCTTCCAAACATTCTTTATCATAGAGATGTATTGTTTGATGAATGAATATTATAAGGGACCTCATTAAAGATATTTTCAAGACCTTATTAGAGATAAAAACTTCATCCATTCCCAATTTGGGGCTTTGAGCATGAATTTAGAAAACATTACCTTAAATGTCCCATGAAGTGAACGTATTATATCTCAATCTGGTAAAACCACTCATACACCTCAAGATGATATGATTGACTATAAAAAATGGAGGATTTAGCTTCTGGAACTAAATAACATAGTATATGGGTTGATCAGCTAGAACATTAACTAGATATGTACATCTCGAAGCTACACCTTTGGTATCCATCAAAACATTGTGGGGGTGGGCACTATGAAATAAGGGAATCAAGGGACTCAATCAAAAAAAATCCATCCACATAGATTATTCACATCAACCAACACAAATAAAACATCATCTTTGAATATTACAAGTAACACGACACACCAACAAAAGCTATCAAACATGAATTATTCCCTTCAAAACCTTTGAAATGAAAACAATCATAAAAGAATTACATACCCACCAATGGTGTCCCTTGGCCCTCAACCATGCACATTCGTGTACCATACATGGAACCTGACCATTTCATCCAAAACATCTAGGAATGGGGTCGCTCATAGAAATAAAAAAGGTAAACCATTTAACTAACCCCTCCATTTCAAATCCCATAATTCTCTTTTTAATACCTCTAACAAATACAATTATAAATCCCATGAATACTTCAAGAAACACAATTTCAAATAAACACCAACCATTCATTAAAAACTCATTTTCCAGATTTTCATGTCAAACCTAAAACATTTCATTTATTTCATAAAATTTAGAAAACATCATGATATCTTACCAACCACCAAATCAAAAACATTTCTATTTTATCTCAAAAATAATTTGAACAAAAACACATTTATTTTCCACATACCAAAATATAATCATTTTCATTTTAAAATTTAGTTTTTCAAAATGCCAAAAAAAATTGAAACAATTTTTAATACTAAATAGGTCCCATGAGAATAACTTATTGGAAACTAGCGCTGATGGGTGGCTCAGTCATACGGTACACATACATATGCCAATCACACCACTATCTTATAGTGAATTCCATGTAAATGTACCCATATCCACATGGCCTCCCAGGCACTGTGAACTCACAGGAGGCACATCCCAACTCCATTTTTATTTCCCAATAACATACAATCCACTAGACCCAAATACACAAAACACCCCGACATCCCATGATACCCAAGGTCTAGAATGACAGAGTGCTCGTGATGCTCTTCTTGCACCTACACCTCAGGCCTGACAATCAAACTCCTTCTACTGTGACATCCCCATGTAATAATCAGTGCTCTAATCAGAAAGATCCTTAGAAGAACCAACCCACTCTGATTCAATTTTTTCATGAACCAACACGGGTCAACCCTGAACAGCTCAACCGAGCCAATCTATGGAATTTCTTGAAAGGCATTCATGATCTTCCTAAGTAGGCGACCAGAACCAAGGGCATCGAAATATGCAATGAGAATATTTTTTCCCAATACAAAAAATAGGTAAAATAGTATAAACATAGAATCAAACCAAACTCAAATTGATTTCCAAATTTTACCTCATTTATGTTTACAAATAAAGTGACAAAAAACATAGAAATAAACAAAACAAGAACAACCATGCTAAAATTGACATAGAACAACACCTAAATGTAAACCTAAGGGTCACTCTTCACCTAATAACCAACCATCATCTACGGTGACTGAACCATGCTAGAACCTGTACGAGAAGATAAAAACAATAAAACACTATATGCATGATTATTAAAACTCGGTAGGCAGGATTGACTAATTCTATTTTCAATCAATATACATTAAATAATGAAAAATTTGTTTTCAGTTTTTAAATACTACTATAAACATTGGTATTCCATAATTATATTTTCAAAATAAACAAATCATAATCCATTTTCCACACAATTTAAAATAAGGTTCTTCCATGGAATTTATGTTGCTTTCATAGTAGAGATGTGAAAAAGATGACCAAATAAGAAACATCCATTTTCTATTAAAAATGGAAAACATTTATTTTCTCAAAAGTCCATCATTGAATTCTTTTTAAACAAATCAAAACATCTATATTTTCTAAAAGAACTCCCAAAATAGATAATATGGGATACAATTTACAATGATAGAGATGACTGAAAATACTTTTGTCGGGTCATCACAAGAATACCTAGGAACTAAGAAGATAACCGGAACATACTATATATGTGACTGATCCTAAAGGCACGCCCTACACGATGACATCATAATGCCCTAAAACCCAACAGTCGCCCTCCATGACCTAGTCGAGGGTCCTGGTCCCATAGAAATAAACCCATCTATCCACTGGTTGTGAGACAGTAGATAGTATAAAAACCTTGAATAGTGCAAAAAACGTTGTATAAAAACATATTTTCTTTTCTATGTTCCCATTCTATGTTTATAAGGGTTTGTGACAAATATTTCAATTAAAAAGTCACATATATATACAATCTTATATTACCACAACCGGTACCACCCCGACCTCCTCAAGGAGTATCCCATGCCTTGTACAAGAATCACATGGGTGAAGTCCCAATATAAGTACATTCCCACCGATTATCAACCCACAAAGAAATAAATCTATCAAATAAGTGGATTTCCAACAAACCAATTAAATATTCGAAAAGGGATTTTCAAATATTAACAAAACTACCCATTTAATTAAAATGCACAAAAAAAACTTTTTAAATAAAAAAGCATTTTAATACACATTTCATCACATAAACCCACTGTTAAATTAAAAAACACACATACAAGGGCCAAAGGGTCACAAAATTAGGAAATTAATGTGAAAATATCCTTTAAAGACAGAAATATCCATTTTGAACATCAAAAACATGTTTATAGAAACCAAAACATGCCATTATAAATCCAACATCTATTTAAATATCCTACTAGAACATTTCCAAAAAACAAGTATTACCAAGTCAATTTGATCCATTCCAAAAATCCAAAATCAAGAGAAAACCGACAAATAATACATGTTATAATTAATTTAACAACAATATGTTACTATTTCACAAGTAAAGGAGATGTCAACATCATAAAATCAACTTAAATAGAATTTAAAGGGAAACATCTGATGGGTTCCTACCTAAAGAATGGAAAATATTCTAGAATCTAGAGGGAAAATATTGTTTCACCACCACGACCATTAAGAGAGAAAATATAAAACCTAAAAAAAAATATAGAACCTAAAAATGAAGTATCAAACCCTTAATATTTGATCCCAAACATTAGATAAAACAAAACTGAATAAAGGGGATCGAAACCCCTGTAGAAATGAGAGAAATCAAAGTGGAAGGAACATAAATGGGGTTCACCTAAAGAAATAAAGCCAAAATGCCAAAATGTAAGAGATCGATGGAGATAAGAGAAGGGGGGATGAACCTAGTTTGAATGCACACAAATGGGGAAGAAAGGAAATTTTGGATTAAAAACAACGTGGAAAAATCGGATGATTCCATTTTTTAAACTCAGACGGTCGCACTATTAGTCTGGATAGTCCGACGTACCATGCAGTTTCATTGTGATTATAACTTCTGATGGATAAAATACCACTTAGTTACCTGGCATGTATCTTATAGTCTTCTAGTTGTCATGAAGTATGTTCTATAACATACTGCACCATTTGAATGCTTTTGTGGTAATTGGGCTCTAAGTTATATCTGTAAAAAACTCCCACATTCACGCAAAACTCATGGAAAATTCCCAAGGAGGAGAGTTAGGGTAAGGATAGAAGAGAATAACCATAAAAAATTCAAACCCATCACACCTGGTTCTAGAGAAAAGAACCAAAAACTAAAATGAACTAGAACCCTTGTTGAATTTCAAAACCCGGGTGTGACACGAATGGTGATACGTGATGGAATAATATTATAAATTAATTTGAAAATTATAAACAGATGAAAATACATCTCTAATAGCATTGTGAAAATATGCTCATTCCCTTGATCCCATGTGATGATAAAATTAGATCATGAGTCCAAGACATGGTTCCTTCCTTTTTCCATGTCTGCATCTATAAGGTCTTCTTAGGTGCCGATTAGCATCTCATATAGGGTGTGGGATAATCAATGTATTCCGCCCACATGGTATCTAGAACAATCAAATAGGTGTGTAAACCATAGTATTGTGAAGGTATAAAAGACAATAAAAGATGTTTGAAACTAAATACCAGTCAACACAATTTATTATAGGACACACGGTGAAGTTAATATTCATCAGCATAAATGGAATAAGTATAATCTTAGTTTACCTTATGTATCCATTTATAAGTAACTATACATAATATTTATACACATATATATACTACATATTTGTGGACATATATAGGAATATACATGGATACAAGGTACTATCTTGATTGAGGAGAAACTTAGGCATCCAATAATAGTTAATCAAGCTATAAGATTCATCCAATGTAATAATAGTATATCTCATGAGAATGAGAAACATCTTGCTCATCCCTCATGATAGTGGGGTGATTCTTCATGTCCAACCCCATGTGAAAGGGAGCATGTAACATCATTCATATCTTCCATGTAAACAATGTGAGATGTTATTCCCCACACCCAATGTAATGTATTGTGAAACATCATGCTCTACAAGTCAATTAACCATTTTCCAATGACCAATATCCATGGTCATAATATAAAAATCAAAAAAAATTTCCTTTTAATCATTTACATTCATCAGTTCCAATATAAAAATGGCTATAAAAAATTATAAAAATTTATTATCAATTTATAACATGTGTCATGTCCATTATAAAAAATCCCATTTAATAATATATAACAATTTAACATTTAATAAAAAATATGTAAATTCAATTTTAAATTCATCAAAATCCACATAGGTAGTGGGTTGGTTACTAAAAATTTTTATATGTGAGTGAATTTAATTCAACAAACCCAAAGTGGTGAAATCCAACCAAATATACATATTCTAATAATTTAAAAGTCTCTAAGTGAGTAGCATAATATTTTTTAATATATCTTGAAATGAAATAACATTTTAAAGAAAAATACAAAAAGGTCTGATATGAAACAAAATGAAATATAATAAAAAAATAACTTATCAATTTGGGAAAACTAATAGAGAACCTACCTTAGTCTCATGGATATCTCTTTTTCTTATATCAGCTCTAGGTTTGATGTATAATGTAATAAACATAAACAATAGTTTAATTTCATTATAATAGGGGATATTTGAGTGCGGCATAAATATTGGAAAATATGGAAAGACAAAACAAGAATGGATAGAAGAGGAAATAAGATATTACCATAGCTAATACAACCAGACCAACGGTGAAGTGACAGATTTCATATCATAGGGAACCAAAGGAACATAGCTCTTATTGTAGAGGAACTATGATACACGGTTCATGCTATTTGAGGGAGGAGAAATTTATTCTTGTATTTTAAAATAATAGGAATCACTTGATTTAATATAAAATGACCTCAATAATTTACTAGGAAAGTAAATTTTACATGCCATTCAATTCATGGGATTCCCCTCCTCAAAAAACAACTTCACCATGTGAATGGGATATGGACTTGAAAATACACATTGTGAATATGATAAAAAACATGTATTTAACGAAATTCCATGAATTTGGCCTATATTTAATCTCCATCCCATAAATATACTTTCCTCTAAAAAAAATTACCCACCCTAAGGTGCACTTTATTGGTTTAATCTGAAAAGAATACTACATGAGGATTTGACTAAAATTTAATGAAACCTACATCACTAAAAATGTAGTTCATTACTGTAATTTAACTATAATAGTATTTACAAAAATATTATCCATATTTCAATTATTTAATGTGAATTTTTTTTGATATTCATGATTGTGTAGGTACACACATTAATATATAAATTATGAATAACAATGATGTGTGACATGACATTGTTAAATATATAGGTTGGAATTCTTGGATGGGATGAAATCACAATGAATCATCATTCCAATTCTTTCTTTTCCACTCGAAAGGTTGTAAGGTTTACCTAAATCTTTATAATATATTCCCATTCTCTACATCATGGGCATACCCAAACTAAAAATGTGTTTTCAAATATTTAATAATATGTGGGGGAAAATATGTGTAATTTTTTAATCTATATACATATGTTATCATTTCCCATTTTAAATGATAGATTGATATTTTTATCTCTTCTCCTAACATGACACATCAAGTGGGATAGTGTGTATATATAATTACTTCATATGATATTTCAGTATACTACTAAGGAATATATATTGGTTCTTAGTTTACTATTTATGAATATTATTCTATTATTACTGTAACTATGAAATGTTTCTAGAATACACTCTTATTTTATAGGTTGTTACAAATATGATAGTGACCACGTAATATTTTTTAATAATCCTTATTTACCTAGACTATTATATGGATGTGTGCATGATTTTCTATATAAGATCCTAGTAATGTAAACATTACTTAACATGAGATATAGTTTGTTGAGGTGTGTTAATTTTTTTCAAAATTAATTTTTGGATCTTGATGTGTAGTCATATTGATGGAATAATTATTATCCATTTTACTTCCTCAAAGGGAAAATATATCTTTTATAATATCCTTTGGAACTCATGATGTTTTTAATTTAATAGCTTTCATATATGTGATTTTGTTGTCATTTAAGTCATTTATCATTTGGGATGTTTGTAGACCTGATATATGTAGAAATTAAATTACATATCATGAATGGAAATTTTGGATTATAATATTCATCGCCTGAATTCCATTATTGATCATTATATGATCAAAATTATTCCACAATAAGATAGGTGGTTCTTATTCGGAGTTTATATAATGATTCCACTATTAGTTTGTTAAACGGTGGAAACATTCACTTAAATAAGTATCATCTAACCATTAACATCTACAACAACTTCATGTGACTTGTAGGTGTGCGTGAGGTGTTGTGGAATTTTCAATTATGTTTTGTTTAGGTAATTTTAACACTATGATAACTGTACCAATATTTTAAGTGAAAATAATAACTTTTTGAAATTTATATTAAAATATTTCAATGTATATGCAGTCATCTATTTTTTTCAATAATTTAATATTTTAATCAATTAGAAGATTAAAAAATGATTCTATTGGGATATTTTGATATTATCACTTAAATAATTTATTATTGAATTAGTATGATGTAATTAAGAATGATTTTCCCCAAGCTAAATCTCTATGAATAATTTCCCATATTCATGAATATTTTCAATCAAGTAAACATGAGTACCTCCAAACAGAAAAAACTATAAATTTATCCCACTCACAGAATTTTATGATATGAATTTTGTCATCATTTATTTTATTCACCACAAGTATATTTTATTTTATTTTAATGCTAAAATTCATCATGGTATTTTACATAAGGATGAAATCAGGTATCATTTTTAGAAAATAAATTATAGAACCATTCTCATATTTACATTGATTGATGTTTCTAATATACTCAATTCTTGAACCACCTTCATATGATCATATATGTTCTATGAATTTTTATTACATCATAGAGTACTATAATTTTTCTTATTTTAAAAATTAAAAACCATAAATCATTCTATTCATTACTCTTGTTAATTATATTTCATCATTAAATTATTTCATTTTCAAATGTTTATTTCTTCAGTATCTAGTTATATTAAATGTTTTAAAAATTTATTTTTCATGTCTCATAATTATCTTATTTCTCATTAATAACATCATCTTCATCAATAAGACACTTATTTACATAATCAATTTTGAATTTTATGATTCCACTATAAAAATTAAAAAATGAATGTTTTAGAATATATTATCCAACAAATTTTCATATTATATTTATAAAATGGTTAGTGTCTCCTCATTTTTATCATTATTATAATAAAAATATTTAATATTAATATGTTGATTATATTTCATTACCTTTAGCTTATGGAAAGACCTATATGTTTAATAAATATTCATTTAAGCTTTTATAATTTTTTAAAAAATTAAATAAATATTTATATAATATGAAATATTAATCAATAAATATCAACTCGTGGTGATTCATTCGAATGTAAATCATTAAGAGATGATAAATTATCATAAAAAATCATTAATGAGTTTTGTATAGTTTAGTGGAAATTATATATTACTTAATATTTTCTCAAAAATATTTTTTATTTATTATAGTTTAATTGAATCTTATGAAATATTCAAAATATTTCCCATCGTCATTTCTTTTCAATCCTTCAAAATATTTCATTCAATTTTATATTTTCCCTAATTTACAATATAATTTATATTTTTAATATTAAGAATTTTTCATTGTTTTCATAAGTGTTCTTTTATTGCATTACATTTCATATTTAATATCACGATAGGGATTCAAATATTGAATTCATATAATATCCATATAATAAATGTTTTTATTTACATAGTGTATGTTCTTTAATCAAAATGTGTAAGCACAATGAAAGATGTATATTTCACTTCCATATATGAAGATAATAGTAAAAATTCCTTCATACTCAATAATGTATAATAATTTTTACAATCACAGATTGGAAGAAAACTATTAATTAAATATTTTAAATTTTCATCTTATATTAATGAAATTTTACATGAAAAATCAAGGTAACAGTCATGTAAAATATAATATAATAACTCTACGAGAAAATAAATATAAAACTAGATCACCTTGATTAATATAGAAAAATCATTTTTCAAATCTGTTGAGGATCCAATTAGAGGTACAATATCAGTTACCAAATTTCAACTGAAGTGTCATATTATATATTAACAACAAAAATTAGGGGATAAAATAGTGTTTAATTATTTTAAATTATCATGATTTTTATTAGATTTCCACTATTAAATTGAATATGTCACATTGAATGAAATAGGAAAATATGTATAAACATGAATAAATAAATGTAATGGTAGAAATAAAAAATATTTTTAAAATGATTTTCAATCCATTTTGATGATTTAGACCGTATTTTATATAGTAATTTTGAAGTTAATAATGCTATTATTTAAATTGTAAGGTGATTGAAATGTTATGAAGCCTTTTTACCGGCCTATTTTATCCAAATAAAGTTATAGAAATATAAACTAAATATAAAATTATAAATAGAGTGGAAATGTTTCAATTATTCCTCAATATTTTGAAACATCAATGAAGCGATTATTTTGATTGAGGATTTTTATAATTAGAGAAACAATTATAATGAATCATATAATTCATCATAGATATTACATAAAAGTATTTATTTTTTTTTCTATAAATGTTTATCCCATTATCATTGTCATATAACGTATCAATAGTTTTCTATAAGGGGATATTCAAAATATTCTTATTCAATTATCTGAATATTTTTTTAACAAAAAATAAATGATACTGATTTTAATTACTTTCATTTTCCTATTAAATAAATTTACTTATTCACAATAAATTCCCTATAAATTGGATTTTTATTATCTATAAATAATATAAACTATGTATATATATATATATGAGGAACTTTTAGATGTAATTCTATTAAACCTAAATTTTCATATGTTTTTAAAAATCATATTATTTATTAAGGTTTAGACATTAATTTAATAAAATAATATATACATTTCTTAAATGATTAAAAAATTCATATAATGATAAAAATGTAAAATATTATTTTACATTCCATTTACATTAGTACCTAATAATATAGAATCATATATAATTGATAAATTTAATTATATAATTGAATCAAACACTCACATAGATTTTTTCAATTATATTTCACAATCAAATAACTTCAGCTAAAAACTTATGCCAAATATTTTTAAACATCAATTCCCAGTTATATATTATCTTATTATCTATTCTTTGTATCAAACTACTTTTCAATAACTATACACAACCTAAATAATAATTATTTAAATATTATTTATGTAATGTGAACTATTAATTTTTTTGATTGATTGTAGAATTTAAAACATGTGACTCCGTAATACATTGTACTTCAAAAACTCTTATGTGGTTTCTTTCACCTCATATACTGATGGCAAATATCAATAACAAATTTCATCATATTCTTAAATTTTTCCTAAACAATTATGCATATAATAGGTCACTCTTAAATATATTTTTAAAATATCTTTTTTTAATATTTATTTAAATGAAATATCTGCACTTATGAAACCCCATTAAACATTCATCATCACCTAAAATCATTAATAACTCAAAAAAAATATTCTTCAATAAAATTTATATTTTCTACATCTATTTTTAAACTCAATGAATCGATACAGTAATTGTTTTGATATAAATATCCATTAAGGACAACTAATATTGTTTGTCATATTTATTAAAATAGAACCTATTTCTCTATAATAATTCACCTTCCATAGACGAATTACCGTATCTTCCTATTTTTATATTTTTATATTTTTATATCTTCTTTTGAAATAATCTTTTGAAACAGATAAAAAATGCATTGAAACACTATCAGGTTGTTTTGTTAATAATAATTATTAACCATATGTGAAAATATATATAGAAACGTGTATGAATTTAAAAAAAAAGACAAAAGAATTTTTTAATCAATCAATTTAATGAAAAATAAATAAATTCAGTAAGATGAATTTAAAAATTCCACTAGATTAATCATGTTTCTCACTGAAATAATATCACTATTTTAATGGATGAAACTTCACCCCTACATTCATAAAAATATTTTTACAATAGTATAATTTCACACTTGGAGTTTTTACCCATTGTATTTTTCAGGGATACATTTACATATCCTCTATGTTATTGGATTTTAGAAATTTATATTTCAACAAAATTATTTGCTAAATAGAATTATGAAATGGGAATCGAGTTTAATCGAATATTTCACTATAAAAATCCATAAAAAGTTTAATATCAGTTATAATGATAAAAAAAATATTTATATGACCATAAAAATAATTCAACCATATTTTATAGTGTTTCCACATTCAATAAATATAACTCATATAAACGAGATTTTAATTAAATAAAAATAATATAAAACAAGATAAATCAATATGGGAAATAATTTGAATTAACTAATTGTGAATATTTTCAATTAAATACGCTCAAATAATTTAATTCACTCTCAAAATAAAACCACCACTGAAAAACCTAAACCCTCATACATTAAATTTTATCTTCCATTATCTAATGAAATTATAGCATTAAACTTATTGATAAATCATAAATGAAATTAGTAGGGAATATATATTCATCCCTTCATTACACATGGTTGGGATTGATTTTTAATACTCTATAAATTTATATAAACATATTTATTTAATGGTTGAGTATATTCATAAAATCTATTTAGAAATTTTCCCCTAATTAATTTAAATTTACATGAATCAAAAAATATATATGACTTCATTTGATATAGTTATCACACAATCTTTTCACCGATAGATAAAAAATTCAGTTGTTCAACCCTCATAATTAAATATAAGGTAATTTAAAAACATTAAATATGATATTTTTTACCATGTTTCTTATAATTGATCAGTCAATTCATCAAAGAAATTATATAAACCAATATAGTTTAATGATTGATAGTATATTTCTTATAGTGGGATCATACCATTGTATCCCCAATAACATCTTATCGACTTCAAATTATTTTAATAGAGAACACTATTGAAAACAATAGGTTTTTCAAGTGTTACTAAATTGACATTCTATATTCTAATAATTATTTAACCATAATTACACTTTGTCATAGAAAAGTTAGACAATCTATGGAAATATATACATTTCTCAATCTGATATTTAATTAGAATCATATACGTGAGAATATTTTATAAACCATTGGAATCATTTATTCTTATAACTTTGTTTTGTAGTTCTCAATATGGAAAAATTTTATCAATCTAATAATAATATATTGTCTAAATTTTATTATAATTTACTTTCTGGAATTTTTTTTATTTTAACCTTATCAATTTTAAAAAATTCTCTCATAAAATCACTTTATGGGTTATATTATAATTAAAATTATGCTAATAAATTTTCATGGCTATCAATACAATATTAAAATTTTAAAAAAATATCCATAATACATTTGATCATATTTATATATTAAATCAATCTATTAATATAAATACATATATATTAGACAACCAACAAATTATTATAATTTTTCCCATATAATATTGAAAAATATCTTCTTTAAGTACATATTCTTAATATAATAAATGAAAAATTTAAACAACACTTCTATAAAATATTATATCATTAGATGTATACTTAAAACACCATAGATATGAGGGGTATATTCCATTATCAGTTTTTTTTTAATTTGTGGATAAAAATTTAATCTTTTAGTGGAGAATGGTGATGAATAAATTTTGGAGAAACATTATGATATCCATTTTGGAAAATTAATGGTTGCAAAAAAATCTATAAGTAGTTGATTAATTATAAAAAAATTAAATCTAACCACTTTTTATAATTTTTTAACAATTATTTTGAAATAAAAAATTTCTATATAGATAGATATATTCATTATAAATACTCTGTGTGGTAACAAACTTTTCATAGAATGGAAGAATATTTTTTTGAGAAAATTTTTCTTTTAAAACAACTATTATGATTATTCTGGAATGTTAATATATTTATAGAATTAATGGGTGTTAAATTTGTGTTTTAGAACAATATTATATAGAATTTTTAATTAGATTGATTAGAATGACATTGAATACAAGATAAGATTTCAGGTATTTATTATATTTTATAATATTACCTTATCTATCAATAGAAATAATTTTATCCTTCTTCAATCCAAACATAAGAATAATAAATTATTGAAGATATGGATTTATATTAATGATACCTATTTTTAATTGAATAAATTTATGGTTTTTAATTCAATTAAGTGAATTTAAATTTAAATATTTGGGAATTTATTCAGAAAAGGCTTGTTTATGTAAGTGTCTATAATCACTTCTATTATATTATTTTCTTAACTATAGTTATTCATTGATTAAATTGGTTAATAAACAAAAGGACATAATTTTTTATAATCAATAAAGTTTTGAAAAATATATTTTTTTGGAAGCAAATTTTTTTACTAAAATATAGAACTCTTTTCATCGTTTTTTAATTTTTTATCATAATTTAATGTGTTATTTGATCATTGGAAATGGATTTGATATTTTTTTGATATTTAAAAAATTTATTTCATACATAATTTAATATGGTTTTTTATTTTCTAGATATTTTTGATTCATCACATTATGTTGGAGCACATATAAAATTATATTTATGAAAAAAATATGTCAAAACGTAGAGTTTAATCTAGAATGGGGTGAGTGTATATCAATTTTGAATTATGGTGAGAATATATTTTCATAATTGATGCTGATTGGTGACACTCAGTACAATTTTATATTTGGATTTATGAATAGGGATTCACGATATAGTAATTTTATCCAATGATGGGTTTGAATAATAGTGAATTTTAATTAGTTCGTGGAAAACCTTGATATTTCATAATTCTTTAGAATAGATCAAAATTTGAAACACTTTTAAATAATTTTATTTCCATTCAATTTTCATTTTTATGAGTTTATTTATAAATTTTGAAATTTTTGGATTCCCCATAACCTTTAGAGAAACAATGGTTTTATTTTGGATTTTAAATTTCATATATTTTTATTTTTATTTCAATGGTAAGGATTTAATATTTAATAGAGAAATTTTTTGTTTTATTTGAATTTAAAATGATATATTTTTAAATATATTTTATAACTTTATAATTGATTTTGATAATTATTTTAAATTATTATAGGTTAGTTGTTTTCCCAAATTATAATATTATAAAACTGCTATTTATGTATGGTTTGGTATTGATTATTTACATAGAAAATTTGAATATTTTGGATTTAAACTATTTTGATAAATCATTATTTATTGGAATTATATAAAAAAATATTTCATGCATTGAATAATATTTAATTCATTTTGGAAATATTGTGGAGTTTATATCTACACATTATGTGTGTATTTTAGTTTACTTGTCATTGTGGATAAACATGATATTCAAAAGATTTAGACTACCTTTTTCATTGTTGGTACCCCAATATTTCATCTTTAAGCTAGGTTAGGGGTGGTGGTGTGTTAATTTTTTATCACATAATTTTATTATTGCTTGCGTCTCTGATGATGCCTTTTTAATGTATGTTTTTTTAATTTAGATTATTCCTATTACAGTTTTATTTTGGAAGAAAATTATGAGATAGAATTATTAATTTAATATAATTGAAATTGTTTGAGTTTGAAGGGATAATAATTCTCCATAGTTTATTTGGATCCCTTGAAACTCATTTATAGACTCTGGTGATTAGATTTTGTGATCCAATTCATATAGATTTGTACTCATGTTATTGGATTATGGATTCCTTTTCAGTTTATTACAATAAATTTCCCAATATTTTACCAGATGTATTCAAAATATAAAATTTCATTTAGTGAAAATATCTCTTATTGTGATATTTCTAGGGGGTTTAAAACATAGTGTTATGAAATTCCTATAGATTCAATATTCTTTTTTTATTGATTTATTGGAATGTAGTAAAATCATAAAATTAAATGATTTTGAGACCCCATGAGGAGAACTATAAAACCCATGAAATGGATCTATTATCTATGGGTTTTTTCTTAAAGAAATAACAATACTACCATCTTGGAGAGTAGTTTTTTTGTTACGAACATAAAGGTATCAGATAAAAGTCCACCCATAGAGATAATAAAACAAAATATAGCATATGGCTAGATTTAAAATAGGATTATGACATTGATATAATGTGTACAATATGAATGGGTAATTTAGTGGAAGATTCTATTAAAATGATGTTGTGTTCCTAGTTTCTAAGAGAGTTGTTAGAGATGATTTCATCCGTGAAATAATGATTAATAATTAAGATGGAACTTAATTCCTATGATAAATTGTTGTGACCCCTATGATTATTTATCATGATATGGTTTCCCAAAATTCAAATAGTGATTGTATGGAATTTCATTGTCATATGTCTGTATGTCATGCTCCAAATAAATTCTCTGAATGTGGGATAATTTCATTCACTTCTCAGGGTAGAATTTGGTTCCAGTCACACGTCAGGATGAGGTGATAATATAGTTCCATACACATCCCTTATTGTTAAATTAGGGTGTGGTAATAATGTAGTAGTATATTTTATGATAGTAATGGTTCCCATTAATGAAGAGAAGTGTGGTGAAGTTTCTCATTCAGTGCCTTACCTATAACTAGTTACGGGATGAACCACACATTCTCTAATGTTTTCAAAAACACCATGAGGTTCTGGAGTGGAAATGTAATATAACATCCTTGTATATCGTGATTGTAAAATATTGGTGAAAGAGAAGATCAGGAAGGATATAATCATTCAAAAAAGATGAAGACAACAAAAATTCATTAAAATTATTCAATAGATGTTTGATGGAGGCCCTTGGTGTTAGGGGAAGGTGATCACATTTTCCATGAAGGTCTCACATCAATGTTAAATATAGACATTTTTAATGAGAAACTGAAATTTTTTAACATACAATGGTCTACTCTAGATTCAACCTGAGGTTGGCATGGAGCAATAACATCAACATTTACCCCCATTACCAAACCTAGATAACAATTTCTTCTGTGTTTCAAATATAATGATATATGTACAACATGAAATTCACATTATTGACATGGGAGATATAAATACTGAAAATTGAGTAACCCTTGTAGATTCTCCAATGGTGATCAAGTAATGAAATGAGAATATACTTCGAAGGATAGAGACTAAACTAGTTCGTGTCTTGTGGATGCATTAAAATTTCAAGGACATATCATGGCTGTGTGAGAACATGACTTGAGTTCAGTACCATCACTATTTTTTGTGAGTTGTGATTTTAGAGGTGAAATATTTTGTCATTAGAATATTTTAACTATCCTTTTTCTTGGGATTGGACACCATTAAAATTATTATGAATTTCCTTGAATTGTTTATAGTGATTTCATAATTATCAACTTTCATTTGATCCATGGGGATATATATGTAAATTAATACAAATATTAATTATAATCATACATGATTTTATCAATTTATTATGTTTTAGGCCTTATATAGGGATCTTGATAGGGTTACTGATTCCATAACATGGGATTTAACAAAGGTTTAAAATGTGATTCAATCTCACTGGGGTTTGGGTTCGAAAAAAATTAACAGATAGAATAAATTAATTAAATAAAAATATTAATTTTATTTATTAATTTTGTTAATAACCTAAATGATTAATATTTATATCTCTCAGTGTTAAATCTACATGGATATCGACCAAACCCTTGAGATTTCATGAGATGGAGAAATACTGAGATTCATAAGGATTTGATGTGGGTATATGAATCAAGAACAAAGAATTATCTATGATGAAATCTTATTTCTATTCATCATAAATCAATCATGGATATTCATGAACCAAATGATCAATATAGTGAATTCTTAGATAATATCACTTGCTAATTTTTTTCATAATCAATTATTGATCCCATATAAAATATGGAATTTTTATTTTATTTTTGTGCTCATTTTTTATAATTATATGATTATGGACTACTCTCAATAAAACAAATCTAAAATCAATGTCACGCACACCATTATTTCACTTTATAAATTTGGATTTAATTATGTTAATCCGAATCATTCAACTTCAATAAATAAATATTTCAATATCTAAACATAGCCACTGATCAGTCAATATTTTGGTGGTTTGTGGTTTTATCTCTCCTTCTATGAGTGTTAATCCCCAACCATTGAATAGCTTATGCTTGAAAAAAAGACAACCCATTTTATTAAAAGTTCAATTTTTGTTCTAAGGAATGTCTTTTCAAAATTTTCACCAATGGATTATATGAAAAAATAATTTCTTTATCAATTATAGAAGCTAAAGTATTATTTTGAGATTGTATTATCTCATGGTCTAATGCACAAACTTCAAGTGAGGTAACATTGATCAATTTTATCGATGATGAATTTCCAAAAAATTAAATTCAAAATGGGTTATTTATGGTCATAAATTTTTTTACGAGTTATGGGAGTGAGTCATAGTTGAATCAATATATGGGGAATTGAAATAAATATACATGTCCTAATGGTTCGTTTCATTTTAATTCATGACATGAAGTTGTGTAATTCAGAATAACACAATGTGTGTGTATTATTGATGTGGTGGATTTGGAATTGGGTAGAGTTTAATATTATTTTGGTTTTCGATTACATCACAAATCATATGAAACCAACCATATAGGTTTGGAGTTTCCTAATGTGTACACTACCAGAGACCAATGTGGCCCAACATGACATGTGTTCTGGGGAACACCACATATACCCTTTTGAGGGACATGACTCGAGAAGATGACATATATTGTGAATAACCTATCCAACTTGATATAAAGTATTACCCATGGAGATTTTATGACACACCCTATTGAATGAATATATATAACCTTGGGGTCCATATGGGTTAACATTTTGTATACTGGACAAACACCTATTGTACTTCCCACTTTTATATGAATCCAGCTTTTGACAATGTTTTCCCAATAAAAATTCATATATTGAATTTCTATCTCACGTTTTGGGAATGGTATACACCTAAGGAGTATAATTTAATATATTTATTTATGTGTGTTTGTAGGGTTGGTATCCCACAACTACACAATCCAATAGAGTGAAATTTTTAACACATATTGTTGAAGTAGTGATCACCTATATATGGAGTAAAATTTCAACCATCATTAGTGATTGGATTGGATGGAGATACACCACCATAGAATAATTATTATTTTCTATAAAGCATAGTTGGAATAGGGTTCGTATACTAGAGTTTCTATTTAACCCATTTTGTGGGGAAAAGATACTCTTACATTATATGAGTGAATAAGTCTATATTTTTGTAATACTTTTTAATTGGAATCTTTGGATGTATATTTATTATTATTTTTTCAATGTTAATTCACACTAGGACTTGATTAATTCTATGAGTAATATCTTGGGGTTCTTGTATCCTTTACCTTCAATGTAATGGGTTTAATCTCCATTTTTTTCCTTTGATGCTTTAATTCATCGTGCCCTTCTATGTATGTCTTTACTCACCCATTTATGGGGTATTCCCACAATACTAATGTCTTATATATATGATATTTTATACAAAAGAGATGCAGGAGGACTTAGTTTGAGTGGTTCTTAGTGCTTCTTAGTAGCGATGGATGTTAGATTTTTGTTAAAACATGTGCTTGAGTGATGTGATTTTTACCACTTCTTGCCTTGTTAAATCATCTTTTTAGTCCTTAGGAATGTATTTTTTCCTATTTAATTTGACTATGTGCTTCCATACAAATTTTCATATACTAGATGTTAAAACCCCATTACTAATTCATGTTGTTTCTTTCTTCCATTACTTTGGTATGTTCATTGATGTTTTCATGTGTGTGTGAATTATGAAAAGGCATTTCATATTTGTGATATTATAAATTAGTTATAGTAACCTAGACCTAGCTTATTTTTGTCATCATGAGGTGTCACTTATAGTATGTCTCCATCATAGGAAGGAGGTGAGTTAGAATGCCAATGTGTAATAGATGGAGGTGAGTCATGGTGACGATTATAATAATGATTTGTTTAATGTGTTAATTCAAAATAAGGGTGCTTTGGTGGAGATACTTCTGGGGCATTAAATTTTGGTTCAATAGGAATCAGCGATCCAATTTCATAAGTATGGGGATAAGAACACCACATTTTCTAAGCATGCATCAAAGAATGATATGGATTTGCGAGACCAAACATTCAACTAATGTACGTGAAATTCTCCTATGAATGTTTCACAGTGGGTGGCATGGAATCTATGTTTTTCAATTATAGTATTGCTAGGTGGAATCCTAATATTCACACAGGTTACCCATCTGACCATGCCACAATTTTCCACATGATTCTTAGTCTGGTGTTTACTGAGGATAATGTGCCCCTAGAATCCATTCATAATGAACCTGAAATCAACGATGGGGTTTTTTATCATAATGGAACCATTGTTCCTTATCCCAATGGATTTCATAGATTTTATATACTCCTTCATGGGATATGATCAAGGGGAGAATCATGGAGGCTTTCTAGGATGTGTTTCAGGGTGGCAGTATCCCCGATGTGGTGTTTTCAACATATCTTGTTTTACTTTTGAAGATAAATAACCCCTCCACTCTAAAGAATCACATATCTATTAACATGATTTTCTATTATTATTTCTATAGTGGTTAATAGGTGGATCTCCAATCATATTCACCATTGGATGTCAATGGAATAACACATATTTGTTAGAGAGAGGTCTATTCAGGGGGCACTTTTATTAGTGTAGTAAATGATTAGAGACATTAGCCATGAATCACTCTGTTCCAATGTCACAATTAAGATGGATATCTATAAGGTGTATGACTGTATTGAGTGTTCCTTCATCATTCACATTTTCTCATTCATGGGATTCTATAATAATTCAACTGATATTCTGTTTAGGTGTTTCAGCTCTCTATAGATGGTTATTTCGTTCTTAGAAAAGATGTTCGGTTTCATCAAATCTATCAGGGGCCATTAGTAGGCCAACCCACTTTCCATGAATGTATATATTTTAAAGAATGATTCACTTAGAAGAGTTATCAACAAGAAAATAAATTCTAGAAAATTTATCCATTTCCTATAGAAATAACACTTCTAGGGGCTCTATCATCTTATGTTCATTAGTGACACTATAATTTTGTGAATGGAAGAAAGTGCATGATCTAGGGAATCAAGGAGGTTATTGAACAGTACTATAAATGGAGTGCCAAATGGGTGATCATAGACAAAATCAGTGTTTTCCTTCTAGAACAGTACCCTAATAAAAGAGTGATATCAATTGAATTTGTCCTCTAATTCAAGAGAATTGTCGTCCCAATATATTACCTCATTCCTCCACTTTCTTAGGGCGGTCTTCATGTGAATAACATCAACAAGATGGGGGGGAAAGTCCTCCATATGATCAAAAAATGGAAAATTCAAAATTGTTCCTTTGGGGGGATGCTTATTCTTGTCAATAATGCTTTATCCTATATTACTATACTTGTTCTATCCACTAGTAATGTTTGAATGTTGATTGTCTCTTGACTATTGAAAATTATTTCATCTTTTATTTGGATGGTCACACTGAGGGTAATCATAACTTTGAATCCTAGGTTAGTTTAGTTCATCTAGTTTGTGAGGTTGGTGTTGGTGTTAGAATTCTATTAAAGATGATACATGGATTTCATGGAAACCTATAAGGGGATGTATTGGCTGGTGAGTCCCTCTAGGGTCATTTTGATTGTAGAAAATACATGAATATTAAAGAAACACTATAGGTACTTGCTTCAGGTAACCATCATTCACCAAAAATCCACATCCTCATGCTTGAAATCCAGTCCATTTGGTTCATTGTTCAAGTTTAAATAAGCTTCTGGTTTCAAAATTTTGAAGACTCTATTCTAGGATTTCAATGTTACCCCACTCTATATTTGACCTATTTGTCAAAATTAGAACCATCTGATGAAGATTCAGGAATATTTTCACATGATCTAGTGATCGGTGTTTGAACTCATTGATCTCTCAAACCCCACTGATGTTTATACCCTCATAGGATCAGTGTTAGCATGATTTTCAATTAAAGAATACTTTTAATTGTTTCGTTCACTTCTTGGTATTATGGGGTGGAGTGAGGCGGTGCGGTTCCACGAGATACATGCTAAATAAAATTCCCTATTTTAGAGAATTTGGAACAATTATCTTCTCATGAATGAGAATATTAAAAGACATGGTATCTACATGGGTTCCTAGTGTAGCTATTGCAGGAAATTTTAGACTTTTAGGAGGAATAAAATCACCATATCTTCATTGAGGGGTAGTGGGCATGCTAGGTGTGGCCTTCTCTCGGTTCGCTTTTTGGAAATCTTCCACATTGGCCTGCATGGGTGAGTTTCCATAAATGTTGGTTCTAGGGAGTGGGGGGGAACAACACTAAGCTTAATGCAGATATTTCTGTTCCCACATTTGGTAATAAGTGTTTAGAGTAGGCTAAGAACAAGGCTATGTTCTAGTATAAATCATCCCCAAGGAAAGCCATTGTAGCCCGAGAATGGTTATTGGTATACGACAATGCTCAATATATTAACAACTACGACACCGCCCCCTCCTTTCATTTTGTTCTTGGCCCCAATCAGAGTGCTCCTACTGCACCCATTTTCTTTTCTGGCCAGTGGATCAGATGGAACACACCTAGTCTGAGGTTTAAACTTAATACTGATGGTTCATTCACATTAGGAGCTTTCTGTGGATGTGCTTTGGTTCGGGATACCAGCAGCTCAGTTATCATATAATTCTCGGAATTTTTCAGGAATGGATCCTTTGTACAGGTTGATGCTTATGCTATATTTTCTATCCATGAGTTTTGTAGAAGGGAAAAAATTTCTTTGGCATCCTTGGATGTTGACTCTACGATTATCCATAAGTCTCTTATGGGTATTGGCTCAACTCCTTGTTTTATCTTGTTTCATATTTGGAAAATTAAATGTTTTATTGGAAGTGGGATAGTGATTACTCCTAACTAGGGAGAGGGAAATAGAGTGACTGAGTACCTTTCATCTAAGGATACTCTTGATAATTGTTTCAATTGAATTTCTAGCCTATTTCTATTCCCTCAAAGGTGGTTAACATTTTTCTTGGTGATACATTTGTGATAAACTTATTTAGGCCCTCATAGTTGTTATAATAGTGTCTTGTCTCTCCCCTCATTCCAGGGGCCGTTTGAATAAAATCATTAAGGATTGTTGTTGTATGTTCTTCAAATATTCATTTGGTGATGGTGGATAATGATTTTATAGGCCAATGATATGGAAACTCCACCATAGTTTGATTTTTATAACATCTATCATCAGTAGTATATCCAAATTACTCTAATATAAGTACGCATCCAGTAACCTCCACATAATTAGAATTGAATAATTTCAATGGATGATCTAGAATAAATGATTGCATACCTTTTTTGGTGATCTCATGTAATGGGTTTTAATTAATTATTAAGGGTAATGATACTTTACAATATCCTATATAGTGATATTATATTTATAGATGTTACCCTTTTCATCCCCACATATGCTAGAGTAATAGAGAAAACATTTCTAATAGATTGATTTTTAGTGGATCAGTAATAGCCAAGTGATATCCCTCACATTATTATGTTTAATACCTAGGGAATTTTGTGAAGCTGGTAGCTTCTCTGGGGAAAACCTAGCAATGCTTACTCCCATGAAGTGAAGACGACATCCAAAGCATCGTCTCCTCACCCCTTAACGAGGAGGCAACTTCGTCTTCCCTTGGGAGAGCAGGGTTGCCTTTTGGCCCTTCTTCAACACTAATTTCCTTCCATCTTTTGTGAAAGTGTCTGTAAGTCCCAAAGTCCCATTTCTCCTTCATGGAATCTCCAACCTAAAGATTTTGACATCTGAGTGAATGGAGTCCTCGGTCCTTCTAAACATCACCTTGATTTCCCACATCAAACAGAAGAGACCTTCCATTGACACCTTTGACATATTCGTGTTTTCCTCATGGGATCTCCAGGAAAGGGCAGTTGTTGGTTTAATGGACAACCACCACATCAGGATCTGGTTTGAATCGGAGGAGGACCATAACAAAGCCAGGTCATCGACCCCTCATAACTACAATGGGATACGTTTCATCCTCTTGCACTGGTTATTCGACATTCATATGGACTAGGATCTTCCCTCAGCGTTAGTTTGGGTAAGATTTCCTAAACATCCATTATCTTTTCGAAATTAATCTATTATCAAAATGTTGGGTACCTTGTTAGGAGGATCTTATTCATAGATTTACAAATGAAGGCATTGTTCCATCCGGTTAATCCCTGGGTCTGTGTTGAAATTGATGCTTCTGGGATTCCTTTTGATTTTGTTTTGATTTCCATTGGAGAGGAATATAGCTACAAGAAAAGGTTCAATTATGATAATTGGATCGACTTTTTTTCATCATGCAACTGTCTAGGTCACTCTATGAGGGTTTTTCGAAGGAGACCTTCAACCCAAGGGGAGATTCATTGTGAGTTTTACCAAGTCTCGGCAACGAGGGAGGAAAGTTCAAAAGGCAATGCACCTGTTGTCTTCAGGGGTGGGGGGGTGTTCCAGTTCAAATGGAACATGGTTTACATAGTTATGGTGGGATTTATCCACTGCATCTGTTGGACAAGGATGTCTCAGAGGGAGTTTTCAAGGATCCAAAAGTTTGTTCTCTTGGTCCTCTCGCGATGGAAGAATTGGTTCCCAACCCAACGGTGTCCGAAGTGTTTAAAAGGCAGAGACAAGACTTGGATGGGAATTCGAGGATGTGTTCCTGGAAGGAGACCAATAGTAATCATGATAAGAGTCAAGAATAATCTCATAGGAATGGAACTATGGAAAAGATTGTATAATTGGCAGAAGGTGAAGGGGTTGTGACTTCCATGTAGGTGGCCATCAGAGTTAGGAACCGAGATGATGGAGGTCCTGCTCTACTGGTGAGGCCTCTACATCAGCTGAGAAACAGGTTCAATGGTCTCTCAGAATTAGGTTTGGTCACTGATCATGTGCAATCCAGTGGTGTGGATGGGGGATACCAGGAGAATCAAATTTATGAAGGGTGGTGTCGCGAGGATATCTCTTTGCCGGTGGAGGATATTCCTAGGCGGGACTTGGGAGATTTTCTAGACAACGAAGAGGATATTAGGATAGTGGTAGGGGTGAGGGGAAGGAATCTCCTAAAGACAATGGAGCTGTAGTTGGGTGCCTTTTGGTTATTGAATGCAACACACCTGGACCATGGAGGGGCAGGGAAAAGGGGTTCAAGGAACCTATGTTAGAGATTCATTTTGACTAGAGGGGGTATATCTCCTAGGGTGATAATGAAACTTTGAGTGAATTGGGAACTCAATCCTTTATTGTTATAGTTCTTGGTGGGAAAAAGTGGATGAATGAGGATTTTGGAACGTTGTCGGCTATAACATGAAGAAAAAAAGGAATGCATATTCTAATCTGCCGCGTTCGGTGATTACCGGAGCTTCTTATAAATGAGATCATGGGGTGATCATTTCTTTCAAAATATACAACATATCCATGAAATCATGTAAGGTCCATCCCTCTCTAAATCAAATGAGGACCTGAGTCTAAGGCAATAATATCTGGATGTAATATAAGAAAGCTTCAAAATGGGAATCGGCCACTACGGAGGACGACTCATATGTCAGGTGTGGTGATGAGTATGATTATTATGATCTTTAGTGGTTGTGATGGTATGTTCTTGTTGTTTTATATGGTGCTCTTTGGTTTTGGTTTGTATTTGTTGTGTTCTTGTTTAGTTTATTTCCCTTTGATTCTAAATTTCCCTAAAATTATAAGAAAATAGAAAATTAATTTCTAGTCAGTTAGTCAGTCCTAGCCAGTTGGTGATAACAGTAGTTTCCTTGGAGAATATACATCAGAAATCACATGAATGATTGAGGATTCAATAATACGACACATGATTAATCAGAATATTCAGCCTTAGATAAGTGGGTATTTAGCCCTGGGTTTGAAGAGTTATTCTTGACTACCAAAGGAGATGTTATTTTTTTCTAATGATCATTGAAATTGCTTCCCCTAATAATTTATGACACACTATATAGTAGTAGATAGGAAAACTATTTCTGGTTCATCGAGTTAAAGGATTTAATTTGCGAAATAGAAATCATAGGATAGAGGTCATAGTATGGATGATGGGATAGTAGCTTCAAGTGGTTTACTCTATGATTAGATACCTACAAAACCACTTCTAAGTGTACCTCATATAGTAATGTGATACCATGATTATGGATATAATCAGATTCATGTAGATGAAATATATTACCTAGAGGATCAAGGAATGATCATAGGTACAATATTTATCTTCTCTACTATTTCATTACATTTTATAGACACATGTTATATCCATTCATTCATTGAATTTAACACTGTATTAGAGTTGGATATACCATTAGATCCTCTAGACCTACCCTTATAGTATGATATTCATACTATAGGGGAGTCTACTAACCAACTCTTAAGATGATATTATGACTTGGAGCTTCATGGATAATGTTCATAATGGGACCATTTTATAGTTTTGATTAGATTATATGATGTTATTGTTGGTATGGATTTTTTTTGGAATCCATGCTCAGATTGATTTTTTATGTCAAATTATGGGCTAGACCCATGTAGGTGGGTTTAGATTTTACTTTTTTAATATTAATGAATTCCTGGTAGAGTATTATGTACTCATGTATTGAAAATTACAGCCAAACTCTCATTTTTTTTCTAGACTAACTCTTAGTGCATCATACGCAATAAATTATTCGTTTCTCATTATATTATATGATTACCTCGAAGAATTTACTAATGAAATACCTAGTTTATCATATCATTGGAAGGTTGGAATCATTATTTTCACACACCTAGAGAATTATATTATATATTTACATAGAATATCATATGGATACTTCCATGTTTCTAGAATTGAGGGTATAGTTAGATTAACTTCAATGGAATGACTTTCTCAAATCCAATGTGTCCCCCAAGGAAGCTATAATACTATTAACTAAAAATAAGGATTGATGAAATAGGTTATGTCTGGATTATAATTACTTGAATTTATTTACTATAATAATAAATGTCCACAACCATGAAAATATAAAATCATTTTTCAGATGAAATGTGTAATGTGGTTCACTAAATATTTCCTTAGGTTGAGATCTATCCTAGTATTAATACATGAAGAGAATATAATGAAACAAATATTCTAGTGTCACTATGGTAATTATCATTACCTAAATATTTCCTTTTACATGATTAAATCCTCAAACATTTTTATGGAAATATTGAATGAAATCATTTATCCTATCATAGAATAGTTTAGAGTAGTATTTAATAGTTACATTCTAATTTACTGAGTATCAGAAGTTGAGCATCAATATCATTTGAGGATAGCTATGGTCATACATCAAGTGTATCAACTATATTTAAAGATCACAAAGATTAAACTATTTATTAGATAGATTCGTATGTTTTTAAATGTTGTCTCAAAGGTGGGTGTTGATATATACCCAAGGAAGATTAAGGATGTTATTTCCTAGTATCCTTCAGAGTGTGAATGCGGTGATGAGTATTGATGTGTTGGCTAGATATAAATATATATTATCTCCATACATTAGTTGGTTTTAAACAAAATTTTCTTCCTTAAACAAAATGGGGAGTCCATTTATCTTTTCCAAGGTGTTTTAAAAGCCCTTCAATGAGTTGGAAAAACATTATTAGGCTCTCATGTTAAGAGTTTTTTTATGGGAGGGGATGGGTATATAGTGTTATTTGATACCTATGGAGCCTATCTCAGATGTGTGTTGATTTATTAGAAGGTAGTGGTATCCTACTGGTCTATGATTGCAAGACCCCATGAACCAAACAATGAATCCCATGGCCTGTAGTTGGTAGCTGTGGTGTTTCACTCATAACATGTCGACACTAGCTTCTTGGAAATTATTTTTTTTTATTTCAACCACATTTTTCATAGATAAATATTCTCCTATAGATATATTAATAATAGATAGTAGCTATGTATTGAGTTCCAGATGTATTTTGACTTTGAGATACTATATGATCCCAGAAATCAGAATGCAGTTGAAGACATTTTTATCAATAATTCTTTTTAATTATTGTTAAACAAGGCCTTAAAGAAGATTTTCTAATTGAAATTATCCTTAAAATCCATATACAATGTTTCTTACCACTAATAAATTCTTGTGATCCCTATACATATCTATCATGGAAGAAATGAACAATACTATGATGGTGTTTTTGAGGTATTTTGTGATCAAATATCGACATGATATATGACTAATGTACTCTTTTAAGATGGGGTTCATGTCGTTCTATTTTGAGTGATGACGGTTGGGCAAGTAATAATAGAAATATATTTTCCAAGATAGTTTCATGCATCTCCATTAGAGGTAAATCATTATTTGATAAATACCTACAAAGTTATTTAGTGGTTGTTTTGGTGGAAAGTAGTGAACATAAGTGTTGTAGAGTTTATCTAATGATTCCTTTCATTCTAGCAAATAAAGGCTAAAAATTTAGTTTCAGTAGGTCTAATTAAACCCATAAAATTTCCAATTTTGAAATGGAATAGATTATATATGGATTTTATTATATGAATTCATTGTTCAATGAGAGTTCATTAAAATTTCTAGGTGACTTTAAACAAATTAACTATGCTAGCTCTCTTTTATTCCACCAAGGTGAAGAATGTTGTTGATATATAGGAATTATTATATGTGTAATAGATCATCCAATTACATGGAGTACCCATAATTACTTTATTTGACATTGAATTTTATTTTTCATCCTAGTTTTGGAAAGGTCATTAGAAGTATTTCAAAACTCAATTGAGGATGATCATGTATTTTCACACATAGACTGATTTGTGAACATGGTGAAATATACATGTCTTGGAGAATATGATGAGGAATTGTGTTTACTATTTCCACAAGATCTTGGAGGATTATTTTACACTGGTGGAGTATTCATGTAATAATAACTATCACTTCACAATTGGAATGATACCATTCGAAGACATTTAAAAAATTTCATGTAGGTCACCATTATGCCTATATGAGTTATGATAGAAAATACACATGCGGAAATATTTGATGTAGGTAATGATCATGATTTTTGAAATAATTCAAGAATAATGTAGGATAGTACATATCCATAAAAATCCCTATGAATAAATTGTATTGAAGCCATTATAGTCATAGGAAGGGTATCATGCTATTTTTAAGGTCACACAATGATGTGTGTTATATATATTTTTTAATTGTGGAAATCTATCTATGAGTTATATTGGCCTGATCTATATTTTTTATTGGCATTGTAGGGTTTTTATATACCATTGAATTACCTCAGTATTTGGGAAGACAATATGATGTCATAAACTTGTCACATCTGAAGAGATATTTTGTTATTATGATGAATGTTATTGGATTGGGTGACATAAATTTTAAATAAATTAGAAACATTTTATATTACATAGCGGCGATCGAGGAACTATAATAGAAGATCCTTATGGGTTTGTGATTACCATACTATGTGCACTATAGATCCATAGAAATTTACAATAATTTTCATGAGAGTGTCAAAACTGTTTTCGATATCAATATCTTAATTTTTGTAATAAATTTTTAGTTATAGAAATAAATATGTAATGGGGGGAAGAATGTAAAAACAGTTTTTGTATTTTATAGAGCCTTTGAAAAATTATTCAAATGATATTGAATTTTTTTTCTGGTGATGCTGTAATTATAAGAGGCCATTCGAACCTAATCATTAAAAATTTAAATTCATTTAATTATTTATTAGATTCACTTGTTTCTTATTCAATATATAATAATTGGTATCATAGATTATGAAATCTAGATTTAATTTTAGTATGAATAATGTTCTTTATATAAGGCATAAGAAAAGATTTATTTGCATCGAGCTTTGACATAATGTGCAGTCACTCGATAAAATATAATAAATAAATAAATATTTTCTGATATTTTATATTATATTATTTTATATTAAATTAAACCTAGAAGATACATATTTATATATATCAATAAAAAAATCCCATGGTTTTCCTCCATATCCCTCGATATTTTGGGACATGGAGAAAGAGAGGACATATTTAGGCGTTGATATTGGTAGATGACATTTGAATAAGGAATTATTGGTGATAATAATGATTTTCAATTCTTAATCAATTGATTACTTATATTTATAGAGAGAATGAAAACAAATATTTTTATTTGGTGACATCTTAATATAACATTTTCTTCATCAAATATGGATTACCGACATAATAGTGATATTTTTTGGATTTTATCTATGGTTTCACAACAAGATGATTAAGATTATATCCTAAACAAACAAATCCAAAATTGATGCTCATCATTTCATTTTATCATGACTTTCATTTTAATTAAATTATATTGATACATATCATTAATAATCTATAAAATAATATTATACAAAGCATTAATGGCCATTAATAGTTCCTCACAATGGTGTTTCATGGTTTTCTACATATCTTCAATGTGAGTTCATCATTGTCGTTCTATTGGATTGTGGTTGATCCATTTTTTAGAACCCCTTTTCTATGTGATAAAATTGAGGGATACAATAGATGAGATTTAATGATTTACACATGTTTATTATGGAAACGGAAAATGTATAATTGATGAGGAAAATCAGTGGATATTTGGATGATGGTATTTTCATGAGGCAATGTTCATGGACAACAAGTGAGGTGATGAAAATTAGTCATTGTAATGATTAAAAGCAAGAAATTAGCTTTTAGGGGGGATTGATGATGTTCAACTCATTTTATAATAATTATATGATTGATTCAATATGGAATTGATTATGAAATCATTTAAATTAAAATTCATGTAAAAGAGATTTCATTCTACAAAATTCACAATGAAACAACATGTAGTTAAGACGAACACATGCATTGTGTCTCAGTCATTTATTGGATATGGTTTATAGGGGAGTTAAGAATCATACATCTATGTGACTATGTCTCACATTTTGTGTCCCAAACTAACTAGTATATAATTTATTTACTAGGACACTTATATTGACCCATATGGCCCTAGACCTTATGTATTTTTTTTCCTCCCCCTTATTAGAAAGTCTCTAACCCTAGAATATAATAGCCTATGGTTACTTTATTACATTGGAACATGATAAAAAAGATCTCATCCAATAGAACCAAATAGTGTAGTAGTCTTATTATACTAGATATATACATGGTTCCCATATTACATTAGAAAACATAAATGTTCCACACTATGAATGAAACCAATTTTCATCCCCAAAATAATTCAATGATTTCTTCGTCGTATATGTGGGAAAGTAAAAAAATTAAATTTGAGATCAAATTCCTTATAAAGGTTATGTACAAATAAATCTATCTTTAGTAAATAATTAATAATCAATATAGAATTAAAATTTTCTAAAAACACATTCCATTTAATAAATAATTATAATATTAAGAAAAATATTATAGGAATAAATGATGATCAAATTACCCCATATAAATAATCACATGAGCTTAAATATTATAAAGTATAATATAACTCATAAAAGAATCACTTAATTTTGAAAAATATCGATGGATAAAATAAATAATAAATTACTCACATCACCATTTATAACTAATCACATGTTTATGGAATGCATAAATATAGACATCAGAAAACATATTGTTGAGTCCACTTGCCATGAAATATTTCTTAAAGGGGTGAGGCGCCATCCAAATACCTTAACTAGATTTTCTTATGATAGATATGAATGAATATATTTTTAATAGAGGATCCCACCAATCATTTACTGTGTATAATACATTAATAATTTGAAATGGGAGAGTATTAATTCAATACTTGATCAACATAAGCATTAACATTCAAAAACTATCATAATAAATGTTAATAATTCCGCTAATAAAACAGATCATAAATCATCCATATAATTGATACGTATTTCCAGATAAAAAAATATCCCCAGTGGATCATAATTAAAATAATTGTATGTTTTAATTTATTATAAGAAATAAAAAAATATCATTAACAAACATTTTGTTGAAAATACCATTTATACTAAGAAATTCACTATTAAATACTAAGAAATAACATCATCGTAGAAAAATATTATTTCAGAAGGTCCATGTAAACATGTAATGTATTTTTCAAATCATTGGGTTGTCATAATGGTGGGAAATTACATTTTGACTGAGTATGTTAAAATAAATATTCCGTTAATATTTTTTTATAAAAACTCAACAGGTACATCTTTCAGAAAATGAAAAAACCCTTTCCTTTTATAACAATTTTTTAAAATTATAGAATTTTTAAAAATTAAATTAAAATAATAATAGTGAAATTTTATAAAACTAATTGAAACATTTTTTTTAAAATAGCGACAAGGAAGAAAAAATTTTCTCAACTAGAAAGGAAATAAAGTCTAATTTCATTAAAAATATTGTTAATTTAAATACATAAAAGATAAAAATAAATGTAAAAGAATATAAATTTAAAAACAAAATTGAGGATAATAAAATATTTTTTAAGATATAAATATCTTTTAATTGTCCTAGTAAATGCAAAAACGTAAATAGTCTCAAATAATGATGAGATTTTGAAATAATCCCTTTCTACATTGGTAACTTTCAAATCATAACACCCATGAAATAAATAATATAAAATAAAACATTAAATAAAATGAATGTGAAGATGTTAATTATATAACATATCCTAGGGTAGGTAGATACATCTTACTAAATAAAATAGTTTTATAACATAACATAGTCCCCAAAGAATAAAATTTCAGAAGAAGAACCATTATAATTATTGTATCATTGACATGATAATTAATTAATGAAGTGATTATGTGTATTAAATTGAGATAAAAAAAGTGTAAATAAAATATAAATAAATTTTTTTTGACACATAAAATTGGAAAAATATAATCAATGATGATGTTATATAACCCAATGAAATAAAATCTAGTTATAAATCAATTGGCATAAGGTAATTATCAAGTCATTTTCCCTTAGATAATTTCAAATGATTTGAAACATGAAATAACCTAAACTATGATGGATTAATGGAATAATATGAATAAAATTAAATACATACACCATGTAAATGAAATTAGGTTCATTACCAAAAATTATTCCTCAATGATTAGAAATTCAGATGAAATCTATTAAATTAATTCAGACTAGTCTAGTTTGATATTTATCTACCAAGATAATTAACATATGTCAATTATTTAATTTCGTATGAATCATTTTAAATTTTTTATACATATTATTTCATTTAATAATTTTTAATATTTAATTAAATAATAAATTAATTTCATGTCAAATGGTTGATGATATTCATTTCATATATCTCAATTGACCTAGGTAGGCTGACTATAGTAAAATATGTCATATTTCAATAATATACAGATTAATAATCCTGAAAAAAATTAGACTTTTTATATATAAATTATTTTGATTAAAGAAATCATGATATATGCTTATGAAAAATTTAAAACAATAAAATTTTGGAGATTGTAAACCACAAGTACCCTTGAGTAACATTTAAATTTTTCAATCATCATTAGGGAAATAAAATAAGGATTATTTTATTAATACACAATGATCATAACATAATAATATCCATATTATTTATCCAAATATAAATATATATGATCCATGTTATTTAGAGATATGAAAAAAATCAAAACGCTTCCTCTAGGTGGCAGTCTATATGTATACGCGTTCGGTGTTATCATAGTTCATTGAATTGAAAGGTAAGAAATTATATGAAATATTATTATTGTATAATGATAAATATTCCATGAGTATCATATATATAGATTAAATCCATTAGTAAAACTATTTTTGAGTGGTTGTTATGGGAATAAAATTATATTAGTTCGTGCAACAGTTTCCCACCATACACATGAACTACTGTTTTATTTCCAATTTGATGGAATAGAAGATAGATATATAGTGTTATTTAAACATTAAAACATATATATATATATATATATCAGAAATAATTATTTTATTTTATTATAAATATTTAATAATATTTTAGGGATGTGTAATAAGAAAAATTAATAAAAACACTCAGTTGAGATCTCTACCTCATCTTGAGACAACCGTTTTAGGTTTACTCTCAATGCCTTCCTATAAGGGTTTTCTAATCAGTCCAAGGACTTTAGGATGTGGTAAGGGTATAATTAAAGGGATTTGAGTAGGCTATGGATTAATAAAATAGTTATTTATGTCTTAGTAATAGAGAATAAGAAGTGTTACTTAATATGGGTAGGGTGGGACACTC
This sequence comes from Viscum album, assembly GCA_963277665.1. NCBI lineage: Eukaryota > Viridiplantae > Streptophyta > Magnoliopsida > Santalales > Viscaceae > Viscum > Viscum album. Next base: position 1,631,821,499 of record OY728159.1, read on the forward strand.
ATGAAATTCCTTAAATTATTTAATGACTATAAAGTAATTAACATATTAAACTACATATAAAATCATTTTTTTCTAGTTTAAAGTAATTTTTGGAACATATAAAATCATTCTATAATGTTTTCACAAGTCTATGTGAGTTTTCAGCAATATATTTTTCTCTTTACCAATTTTATCCTTTTTTAAAATAAAATTAGTAAAAATGGACTAACAATTTAGGGGATAGTAAACATCATATAAATTGATAAATGAACCAAAAAATGACCATGGAAAAATTAATGACCCCATATAATTCACCTTGAATGAAGTAAGATATTTATATTAATTTAAAATCAGTAAATAAATCATTATTTTTGATAAAATATCATTAATGTCATTTTTGACCCAATTCATTTAATATGATTCTAAAGACAAAAAACAATATATTTTTATAATATATTACATTAAAACTTGAATTAAATGTTGTATTTACCTATATAATTTATGGAATATAATAATTTATTCAAATTATATTTCTTTTAATATTTGTTGAATCATTTATTTTATTTTTCTTTTAGTTAAATAATTACTCCATCGACACAAAATATAAATTTATGATAATTATATCACCATTAATAATATTAAATAAATTAACATAAAAAAGAAAAATTATATATCCTTAAAATTATTATTTTAACTGAAAATAATTTTGTTATCCCTGTATGAAAACATAAGATATTTTTTAAAAGTGAGAGAGAGGCACATTTTTCGTTTCATTACATAAATTACTATTATGGTCATAATCATAATCATATGACAAAAAGGTCATATTTATGAATCTTGGATGATTATGGACGTCATTTACTAATAATTTAATATTATGGAATATTTTAGGGTAACATTTTAGTCCTTATCAAATGATTTTTACCCTTAATTAACCGATATTACCTTTTGAGTGGGAATAAATTTTATTATAGTTTTATATATCGTTATGACCAAAATTAAGTTGGTCATAGTAAATAAAACTAATTGTATTGATTATAGATGTGTAATAAATTTTAAAAAATCAATCCACATAAGATGATGAATTCAATTTACGATTCAAGTGGAAAAAGGTCATAAAAATAGTTTTTTTTAGATTTATGATATTTATATGAGATGAATGATCATATATTAACTCTATGAACAGAAATAATCATTATATTAATTATATTCATATATTTTTTAAAATATACTTAAAATTAGTTTAAATAATTCTTAATTTTCCATTATTTTAACTAATCAAAATGGAGAAACATTATTGACTTAAAACCATTTTCTACAAAAATGTTTTTTAGGACTAATTCCAAAAATCTACAATAGAAATGATTAAATTTTTATAAATTTAACTAAATATAAAAACTGAATAATTATTGTATATTCATATAAAATTAAAATATTAATGTGACTTTTAAATTAATTAGTATATTTAAAAAGAATTGGTTTGCTACCGTGAACATAATTTTCTCACAATTCATTAATAATAAAACTTTTTAGAAAAATAAAAAAATCACCATACGATATTTTTCTTATAATGATTTCAAAAAAAAAAATTAATTTTATCAAATTAATTTATTAACAGTTGATTTAATTAATCATATTCTATATGCACAAAAATATATAAATTTTATCTCTGATAAAAAAATAATTTTAACGCATAAATTGTATTCACTACTTATTCTTTTAAAATTTCTTAATAGTAATTCATTTTTTATTAGAACCCTGATCTTTATATTAAATAATTTCATAAATCCTATTTTAACCTCAAAATCAATGGAATTGTTTTATATTTCTATTTATAAATAATATTTATCATAGTTCTTTTAATTTTGGTGTTGTGTGCCATTTATGCTATCGAAAATATGGTCCAAATTTTAAAATCTCTTGGTACTATGTTCTGCCCACATTAAATAAATTTCATCCTTTAAATTTTAACTTGTTCTCAGAAATCAAACATTTTAAATTTTAAAATTAATTATTGAAAACCCACTTCATAAAAGTATTCATAAAACACTATATAAAAATATAAAAGGAAAAATGAATGTTCATCTAGAATAACAGATAACATTGTTTCCAAAAAGTAGAGAATTAGTGGGTAGTGAAAATATAATCATGGGGGAGAAACACATTTTATGGAAAATTTTGGATATTTTCACAGATTATTTTTCTTATTAAATGTAATGATCAAGACAATGTTAATGGACATAAATCAATGAGGTGTGAAAAAACAAATCACTTCATAAAAAAATGAATGTAATAAGAAAATATTTATGTTCTCAAATATCAATTTTCCCAGATTTTTGGATTTAATTACTATTTAGTCTATGAAAAACAATTTACATACATAAAATGTATAATTTTATCCTTTATTCAATTTCCACTACAATCTAAACTATTTATCCAATTAATGAGTTCTCAAGAGGATTTTTCATCCCTTACGGACTAAAATAAAATTCTGATGGGTAACATGATTCCACATAATGATATTAATATATTATTAATATATTTAGATATTAACCAAAAAAATGGATAACATAAGTTATAATACATTTCCAAATGAATACACCTTCATATTAATCACTAAATAGAATGTTCCATATAAATAATTCCACAAATAAATAACCCTACAGTCCAATTAACCACATCATTTAAAAAAATATATTGGATTCTTCCTAAATAATAATTCATGTTAGAAAACATGTTAAACATGAGGTTTTATATACCTGAACACAAGGAATCATTTCCAAGAATATCACTATTATCTGCAAAAATACTAAATTTTATTAAAAAATTGATCATATAATATATGTTATAAAATAAAATTAATATTTTTCTTTAAATGGATTTAAGTAAAAAATTTATTATTTACCATAAAATTGAATATGTAAGAGATATGTGCTTCACCCTTATCACACATTAGCCGTGGGTTCAAGCCTCATAGCCTTGACATATGTCAGAAGTTGTCTCCCGATACACATGTTTTCCTTTTTATGAAACCATCTTAATATAATTGTTATAACATTACAAAAATATGACTATGATCTTTGAAGATCACATTAATCAAAAAATCGATTTTTCTTCCCATGGTAATATATAGGATAAAAAATATGTTCCCATGTTTTATCAATACATAATTACCCCATCACCAAATATCATATAAATCATAATGGTTATAAGTACATTAAAAATTATTTTTTATAAAATAAAAAATAATACACCACATTAAACATTTCAATTAAAAAATATACTAAACCAAATGTTTTTATTCCATAAATTTATCCGAAAATATCCTTAAACCGTTTATTTTCCAATCAAATACATCCGAAATATGTTCATTTATGCATTTAAACATATCATAATTCTTATAATTTTCAACATTAGACACATTAGGTCTAACCAAGTACAATCATGGTCATCATTTCCTCAAATCCTTTATAATGGTTAATATGAAAATTGTGAATAACATAATAATATCTCTTATGAGTTTCAAACTTGGTGTACAGTAAGCACATACTCAAAAGTTTTCATAATGATGACTATCATAAACTCGATCAACTCATTTCACGGTTATTACCCCGGGATACATATATTCAAAAAACACAACCTTCTATTGTATCCAAATAGTGATGTATTTCTATGGAAATAACATAATACTTAGTTTTAAATAGTGATGGAATGTTATCCAATATATATAATTATCCTCAATTTCATCTATAATGTTTTCTACAATAATTTATGTTCACATTAATCTAGTTTCAATGGATTATATTAAACATGCTCTAATATCCACTATAATGACTGTAACCCCAGTAGTCCTGGGATGGTGGTTACATTATTACATTAGATCTGGATTCATGAAATCACATTCCAATGGATTGAATAGTTTATTAGTGTTGGTAAAATAGTTATACATATATATATGATTCAAATATTACTCTATAAAACATAAAAATATAAAATTAGGAATTTTGTATTCTGCATCCTTGAACTCATTCAATGATCCCATCTTCAAAACATTATGAAATGAATCTATATAAGGGTCATATAAAATTCTCAATATGGGATAATTCAATTAGAGGATATTATAATTAAATAACGTATAATCAATATTTAATGTTAAATATTTGAAAAAATATTCAATTTTGAGCACAATGAATAATAAGGAAGTAATAAATGATAATCATATAATTCCATATAAATAATCACATATATTCGAAAATAATATATTGATATGATAACTAATTAAATAATAAAATATTAATGAGTATTATACATGGATATTATAAAGAAAAAAAATAATCAAATGGATATTAATAACTAATCTCATATTGATGGAATTCATAATAATGGACATTATAAATAGTTGGTTGGGCCTCATTCCAAGGAAACATACATAAATGGGAAAAACCTCATCCAAATACAAAAAATAGATTATCTCATGAGGCCTACTGATGCATCTCAATTCTATATAGGGCCCCACCAATCACATACCATTTTAAATGAATTCATCATATGAAAGATTAGAATTGTAATGTAATACAAAATCAATGTAAAAAATTGTATTAAAAAACCAACTTTTGAAATGATAATATTTCCACCATTTAAACTATTCAAAAACCTTCTAATTAAATAATAAAGATAGAATCATTACAAAAAATCTCTAGTAGAGTATATATTAAATAATTTTTTTCGTTCATTGGTATAAATAAAACGAAATAATGATTAAAACATTCTTGAGGGAAATAAGATTTTCACCTTTTAATTAAATTATGAAAACAAATAATTTGCATAATATTAGGGAAAACATTCTTTTAAGAGGACCATATAAACTTTAAATGGACGCTTCAAATCATTGGGTGGTCCGTAATGATTGAAATTTCATTCATACCAAGTATGCTAATACAATTACGTTATTTAATTTTTAAATAAAAATTCAACAAGTACCTTAGTCAGAATGTGAGAAAAATGTTCCATTAAACACAATTGTTAAAAACTACTTCATTTTTTAAAATGATTTAAAATAATAGTACTGGAATGTTAAAAGAATTAATGAAAACATTTTTATAAAATATAAACATGCAATAAAAAATTTTATACAAAATATGAAATGAAGAATGTTTTTCATAAAAAATTTATATATTGAGAACATAATAGAGTATGATGAAAGGAATGCTTATAATTTTCTCAAATAAATAGAGAGGAAGAATATGAATTAATTTCATTGTATCATTATTTTAAAATTTTTATATTATAGGCTTAAACATTAAAATTAAAGAATAAAGATGATATTATGAAATAATCACTTAGCACATTTGTAGTTTTCAAATCAAAACTCCCTTGTAATAAATAAATTAAAATAAAACATTAAAAAAAATTTAAATATATTTATGATATAACATATAATAAGTAAATAAGATACACCACATAAATTAATATATATATATATATTAAATAATATATGTCTTAAACAATACAATTTGAGATAAATAACCATTATATTGATCATAACATTTACGGGTGAATTAATTAATGAAGTGATTGTGTGTAAAAAATTTAAATCCAATAAAAATATAAAAAAATTCCATTTAACATTTATAATGGATATAAAATAATCAATTAATAAGTAGCATCACCCAATGAAAGAAATTTTCCTTATTAAAAATATACCACTTCTGAATAGTCTTGTCCAATTCTCTTGGAAGAAGTAAAATTAATTGGAAATTGATATTCCATGAATAAAGAAGGATTAATTATATTATATGTAAAATTATTAGTATATATAGAATATAAAAGAAATTACTTTTAAAAAAAATTAAAATATATCTCAATGAAAAGAAATTTAGAAGAAAGCCATTACATTAGGCTCCACTAGTAAGGTTTTGTCTTTATTGTCATAAATATTTAATATATGTTAGTTATTTAATTTATTAAGAACGTTTTTAAGGTTTAATATTCCTTTTGTTCTATATATTACAATTCTATATGTAATTTCTTAATTAATTAGGTTCACATCAGATGCTTGACGGTATTTGATACATACGTCCAAAATTAATTTGGTAGAATGATAATTGTAAAATATTTCACTGATTCACCATTTATAGAATAATAATAATAATAAAATTTTATATATATATATTATAATTTTTTATCCAACCATGATGAATTGTTAAGAAAAATGAAAAATGTTACAATAATAGAGATTGTTAGTCATACATACGCTTGAGTAATGTTTCCCCTAACAAAATAGAAATATGGAAATAATGTCAGTATTTCATTATCCTAAAATAATGATGAAAATATAATAATTAAAATATTATTTAATTAAATATATTTATATATATCATCTGTAACAGCCCGAGATTTTATGAAAAATATTCTTTTTAATTTTATTAATGTCTTGTGTTGTACGATACACCAAAAGGAGCTTGCACAACATGCATCCTTGACTTGCCTTGCATTACACGCAATCGCAACCTTCCTCGATAGCGTGTGTAGTACGCAATACTGAGTTTCACGAAACAACGATATGCTATTAAAATATTAATAAAACTAGCCGTTATGAATAGTAATAACCACTTTTTTAAATTTTAGAAAATTTATCTCTCAAAATGGATTTCATTTTTGGATCCGGAGTATCGAATTTAGCCTAAGGTGAAATTTTGGTACTTTTCGGATAACATTCATATTCTGATGAATAGTGAAAATTACTAAATTATAATTAAAAACAACATTTTTAATCGAAATAATTAATAGTGATAAATTATTAATTTGGGTGGTTTTAAAGTATACTTAGAATATATTTTTACAATTTAATACAATGTTGGTCATTGGATGTAATTTCACATTTAAACCAGACATAAACAAGTGTCAATCTTTTGATAGATATTGTTTCTTAAAAACACGCTATTTGTTTTAACAGTGGGATTTAATTATAAAAATAATTAATGAAACTTCTATGTTATGAAATTGGTAAAATAGACTTTATTTTTGAATTCGGAATATAAAATATAGCTTAGGATGAAATTTTGGCATTGTTCTGAAAAACATCAATTTTTGATGAATAGTTAAACTACTAAGTGGTAGTTAAAAAACTGAATTTTTTCATAAAACTTAATTTTACCACTTCTGCGAATGGAATTTTAAAAATCCGAGAGACACGGTTGATGTCTGTAAGTAAAATGTGGTTCAATGAGATGAAAATAATTTTTGGTGAATAGTAACTTTTTACTTTTATTTACCACGGTTAAAAGTAAATACGGTAATTAAGGGTAAGAATGATATAAATATTACCCTAACACATGCCCTAATTCTATTGGACAAGTGTATCTCGACCAAAAACAACCTTAAGTGTAAAATATTATCATTTAGGCCCACTTGGATTAGATTAGGACATTTATTATTATTTAATTCAAAGAAGAGTTAAAAGAGTTAAAATCAAAGTATATTTACAAACACATTTTTAATATAGGGTTTTACATAAGATAAATTCGATTATAAATATTCATTAAAAATAGAAAACGATTTCCCACATGATGGTATTTTATTTTTAATTTTTAGACATCAAATAATTTAATTTATTTATGACACAAAGATGATGCAGTAATTATCTTATTAATAAAATATTGACATAATTGATGTTATAAACACCAAAATAAATGAAATTTGAGACTTTTTATGAATTCCACTAATTTTCTAGGTTACTATGATATATTATTGTTGATTTAATAAACTTGTTTCGATCATATAATTCTGTTATGATTTTCACAAAAATCATATATCAAATAGTGTCAAAATTGACACAAAATAGTTTTTAAAGAAAATAATATATTATTAATTGTTATTTTATTCCTAAAAATCAAGGGTTCGGCCAAATGACTTAGACAAGGATATATATATTAATAATAAAAAATTTGGGGTTCGTTTGGCATGTTATAGTAAGTGTATTGACCATATAGTGAAAGAAAACAAAAAGACACGGTAAAAGTTAAATTATTTAACTTAGAGTTAAATCTAATTGATAAGGTTAAAATAATACCCTAAACTTGTCTAAATCCTATTGGTTGATAGTATTGCGACCCATCCCCACTTTAGCTTCGAAATAAGACCCTTTGGAACCATTATAAACCGATTTTGACTTTAATATAAAATAATATTTTGAGATATTCCTAAGGTGCCCCTCTAATCCCTTATAAAAGGGAACCACCTTCCCCTCCTCCTCACACCAATTTGAGCACTCAAGATCGGCCAACCCCTGCGAAAATCCCTTCTCCACTTACCTAGAATAATCCTAGAGGTCCTTCTCTTCTTCAAAGACCAATCTTAGTTCCCTAAGTGGAGGATTCAAAGAGGTGTTCCAAAGAAGAGGTAATATCCATTACCGATCATTTCAATTTCTTTCTTATTCAACTTCTTCTTCATTAGTTGTTTCATGATAAATTAATAACATCAGTATTTATTATATACTGATATTTTATTATAAATATTAAACAACTCTAATTAACCTTCTATCCATCCTACGGAAAAAGGAAATCACCGCGCGTGCGTACGTACGGAATACCGTCTCCACGCCGCGGTGTAATTTATTTTCCGCCACCACCTTAATTGGACGGATATAAAAGTGTAATGAGTAACTATATATGATTATTATAAATTTATATTGATACTGAAATAGTATACATACACTTCAACACAATTCCACGACCATGGGAACGATATCATCGCTCGTGCGTACGTACGGAATACTGTCTCCACGACGCGATGAGATTCATTCTCCATGATAAACATTTAAGAATGATTAAAAAGTATATATAAGAAATAATAATGAAATATATGACATTATAAAGCTACTGGATTTATGTATTTATGTATATGTATGTCATCTACTTACTTCGATTCAAGACAATAAGGAAAGGAAAACAGCATTCATGCGTACGTACGGACTACCGTCTCCATGAACGGTGTTTTTCATTTCATTTATCTATCTATTATATATATATATATACTGAATATATATGATATATAAATCATATTTTATATTCTGGAAGTAAGTAAATCATGATATAAGTAATAATAATGTCAAGAACAACAAGTCAAAACACCTACGATAAATGAAACGATTTTACCCAAAACGCTTCTTTAACATGGAATTTACAAAAGAACGGGAAATATAAAGTCATAAGTGAACCATATATGATATCATAACAATGAATATGATTCTGTAATAAGTAAATGACATTATTTAAATCATTATACAGGAGGTTCAGACACTTACGAAGCAAATCGGACCTAAGGTAAGAGAAATATCACAATCTCATTTTTATCCGAGATTGTTTATACTTTAGTATTTACTGGGGTGTATTTTATCATCCACATCCATGTTTCCTAAATATGTAATATTATTTCCATTCTCCTACAATTTTTTAAATCCTATTTTACCCTTCAGTGAGTTTTTAGTAAAAGATATGAAATGAATCTAATGTCGTTTTTCGTATGAGGTACTTTTTGACTTTTCTGACAAAAGTACAAAGAATGTTTTTTTAACTTATACAGCATGAATGGATTTTTAAAACATTATTTCCAAGAAGATTCCTTTATATGTTTTCATGTTTATTTCTAATCAACTTCTTTTATTTTAAAGTCGTATGACATGTTATGAAAGGAAAAATGTTTTTGAAGAAGAAAGGATATTTTCCTCAAGAATGGAGTTCAAGTGTTTTATCAAAATTATTTTCCATCTATGATAATAAAGGTTTATGTTTTTATCCCTATTATTACATTGATTTGATTATGTTGTAAGGGAATTATTTTTATTAAGTCATTTACCTTATATGGTTTGTTTTATGATTTCATGATGTTTCAAGAATCCCATTTTTGTTACATGTGTTATGCGATGATGTATGGTTTATGATTATGTGGCACACATAAGAAAGGATTCATTATAAGATGGGTGGGACCTATATCTCCCTCCAATGCATTGGGTAAAGATTTTATATCTCATGAGATAGACATGGCTGGAATGGTAGGTTATACCGGTTCAGTGAAACAGGACTGAAATGAGGGTGACTCGGTTTAGAAAGGGACTTTGTCCACTAAGATAGTCTTGACAATGAGTCTTGACTAACAAGAAATGATTCTCTATGATTATGTGTGTATGCCAAAAAGTTTCATGTTTTATGTTATGATTATTGGGATTACATTTCACTTCTATGATTTATCCCATGTTATGAAATTATGCTCTCTTTTGCAGGTTAAGATTTCCAAAATGTTATGTTCTTATGAATATGATGCGATTGATATTAATTTTGTTTACCCTTACTGAGCATTTGAGCTCACCCTTTTATGTTTTCTTTTCCCCAGGATATAAAGAAAGGTTTTAGGTAAAAAAAGAAGATCTTTATGGGAGATATTGAAGATCTTTCACCAGGATTAGAAGATTATATTCCGAGTTTCCAAAGACACTAAACTATTACGATCCTTGTGTGTGTGTTTTTGTTATGTACTAAGTATTCCGCAAATGTAATGTAATGTCCATGTACGTTAAGCTTCGGGTCTCTACATTTGGTATCAGAGGAAAGGTTTAGTCAACCTTTGGAAACTAGGATGTGAGAACGTTAGTGAGATCCCTAGAGATATTTCTAAGGTATGTCTAGGGATGTATCTAAGGATAAGTATACGTATAGAATATAGTCCTAGAACTACGGTAATGATCTTAGAATTTAACCTAAGATGTTAGATATTAAGAGTACCCCCCCTTTACTATGTTGTTTTTCCTAGCATGATTTTTGTCTCTCACAAGATTCTTTTTGTGTTTTAGTTAATGGAGGGAACCAGAAGGAATTCGGTTAACATTGAATCCAATGGACAAATTGGTGACTATAAGAAAAAAAATTGTGTATTTCCTAGAGAGAAAGATATTGTGATTATGCCGAATCAGTTATCGCGATATATGATTAACATGGATAAATTTATTGGTATGCCTAATTCATCAAAGAAGAGGAAGATAAACTATTATGCATGTTTGCATGTTGAGAAGCATAAAGAAAGGAAGATTGAGATTTCTAAAGAAGGGAAGAAGAACCTTGAGGAATACCTCAAATGGAGGGACCAATGTTATCTATGTGGATAAAAGGGTCATAGAGTGACAGACTATTATGGAGTTCAATGTATTATTTGTGGAGAACATGGGCATTACCCAAATCAATGCCCTGACCTAAAAAGTTACTTCTAAATCAAGGAAGGACTTATTCCAGGATAATCAATGAAGTGGATGGACTGAAGTGTTTATGTATTGGTATTCATGAATAATGTTGTTGAGGTACTTTTATGGTGTATTCAAATATTTATGTATTGGTCTATTGTGGTTTTCAAAAATTTTATGGTACCGGTAACCATGAAAAGTGATTCAAATAGTTTGGAAAGTAGATGATATGTGCAAGGAGAAAATGAAATGTTTAAAAATATTTATGAGCTCATGATTGATATAAGGACTAAGTGATATCATGGTTTGAGGATTTTGGTATGTGGAAAATGTTAACGTTTAACTGCATTCATGTTTTCACTAAGGTTCAATGGGTATTCAAGAGAATGCATGATTAAGGCCTTTGAATGTTTGGAATGTGACCAACAAGACATATCTTATGATATATGGGGATCAATGATGGTATTAAATCTCTGGTAATTGTTTTCACTATATTATGAGAGTGGACTGCAGTATTTTGGATAAGCATAAAGATTGGAATGGACTATGTTGGACATAAATTAGTATTTTTTAAGGATAGAAGTTCTTTTTTCAATATTATTGATGGGATGTTATAGTAATGTAGTTTTAGAAAAAGGACAACCTGTAGGACGGGCGACAGCCCATCGCGTCGGACAAGGCTGTGGGAATCGAACCCACAACCGAAGTGCGACTGGCCTTTATCGCCTACCACTGGCCTATAGGAAGTCCCTGTTTAGTAGAAACTAGTTTTATTATATTAAGCAGTATGCTATATGACGTATAAGCCCATTTTAGGAACCATATATGATCAATCCCACTATAGATCGACTTATGTATATAAATTTTGCTAACCTTTTGAGATAGATGGAATGACCCGTCATTCAATCACATGATCTGCTAACACTTCACGAATAACAAATTCAACTTCATTTATTTAAGAGATGAAGTGGATATTGTTGAAGGCACGAACAACAGTGAGATTGTACAAAAATAAAGTAAGTATTTATTCTAATTCAGATTTTCAACTTTAGGGAAATGATCTTGAAAACCAAAAATGTTGTCCTAGTGATCTTATACCTAATGAATCAGATGGTACCTTATATCATCAAAAATCTATGGATTTGTGATTACTGTATTTTCCATAGCCATGTTCTCTACCACTCTCCATCAGAACACGACGGTTAGATTTCTCTTCCATATCCATATTTTCACCTATGTGGAAACCCAGTGATTAGTTTATTTGGGTAACCGTTACGTTTCATACATTTGTTTTTAAAGATTGGTTTTGATATTCCTTTTTACGATGTGGGTTTCTATTAAATAAACTTTCGAATAGTAAACCATTTATAACCCCGACGAATTTCGAGGGCGAAATTCATTTTAAGGGGGGTAGAATGTAACAGCCCGAGATTTTATGAAAAATATTTTTTTAATTTTATTAATGTCTTGTGTTGTACGCTACACCAAAAAAAGCTTGCACAACACACATCCTTGACTTGCCTTTCATTACACGCAATCGCAACCTTCCTCGATAGCGTGTGTAGTACACAATACTGAGTTTCACGAAACAACGATATGCTATTAAAATATTATTAAAACTAGCCATTATGAACAGTAATAACCACTTTTTTAATTTTAGAAAATTTAGCTCTCAAAATGGACTTCATTTTTGGATCCGGAGTATCGAATTTAGCCTAAGATGAAATTTTGGTACTTTTCGGATAACTTTCATATTCTGATGAATAGTGAAAATTACTAAATTATAATTAAAAACAACTTTTTTAATCGAAATAATTAATAGTGATAAATTATTAATTTGGGGGGTTTTAAAGTATACTTAGAATATATTTTTACAATTTAATAAAATGTTGGTCATTGGATGTAATTTCACATTTAAACCAGACATAAACAAGTGTGAATCTTTTGATAGATATTGTTTCTTAAAAACACGCTAATTGTTTTAACAGCGGGATTTAATTATAAAAATAATTAATGAAACTTCTATGTTATGGATTTGGTAAAATAGAATTTATTTTTGAATTCAGAATATAAAATATATCTTAGGATGAAATTTTGGCATTGTTCTGAAAAACATCAATTATTGATGAATAGTGAAACTACTAAGTGGTAGTTAAAAAACTGAATTTTTTCATAAAACATAATTTTACCGCTTCTGCGAATGGAATTTCAAAAATCCGAGAGACACGGTTGATGTCAGTAAGTAAAATGTGGTTCAATGTGATGAAAATAATTTTTGGTGAATAGTAACTTTTTACTTTTATTTACCACAGTTAAAAGTAAATAGGGTAATTAAGGGTAATAATGATATAAATATTACCCTAACACATGTCCTAATTCTATTGTACAAGTGTATCTCGACCAAAAACAACCTTAAGTGTAATATATTATCATTTAGGCCCACTTGGATTAGATTAGGACATTTATTATTATTTAATTCGAAGAAGAGTTAAAAGAGTTAAAATCAAAGTGTATTTACTAAAACATTTTTAATATAGGGTTTTACAGAAGATAAATTCGATTGTAAATATTCATTAGAAAGATAAAACGATTTCCCACATTATGGTATTTTATTCGTAATTTTTAGACATCAAATAATTTAATTTAGTTATGACACAAAGATGATGCAATAATTATCTTATTAATGAAATATTGACATAATTGATGTTATAAACACAAAAATAAATGTAATTTGATACTTTTTATGAAATACACTAATTTTATAGGTTAATATGATATATTAGTGTTGATTTAATATACTTGGTTCCAACATATAATTCTGTTATTATTTTCACAAAAATCATATATCAAATAGTGTCAAAATTGACACAAAATAGTTTTTAAAGCAAATATTATATTATTAATTGTTATTTTATTCCTAAAAATCTAGGGTTTGGCCAAATGACTTAGATAAGGATATATATATTAATAATAAACAATTTGGGGTTCGTTTTGCATGTTATAGTAAGTGTATTTACCATATAGTGAAAGAAAACAAAAAGACACGGTAAAAGTTAAATTATTTAACTTAGAGTTAAATCTAATTGATAAGGTTAAAATAATACCCTAAACTTGTCTAAATCCTATTGGTTGATAGGATTTCGACCCATCCCCACTTTAGCTTCGAAATAAGACCCTTTGGAACCATTATAAACAGATTTTTACTTTAATATAAAATAATATTTTGAGATATTCCTAAGGTGCCCCTCTCCTCCCTTATAAAAGGGCACCTCCTTCCCCTCCTCCTCACACCAATTTGAGCACTCAAGATCGGCCAACCCCTGCCAAAATTCCTTCTCCACTTCCCTAGAATAATCCTAGATGTCCTTATTTTCTTAAAACACCAATCTTAGTTCCCTAAGTGGAGGATTCACAGAGGTGTTCCAAAGAAGAGGTAATATCCATTACCGATCATTTCAATTTCTTTCTTCTTCAACTTCTTCTTCTTTAGTTGTTTCATGATAAATTAATAACATCTTTATTTATTATATACTGATATTTTATTATAAAAATTAAACAAATCTAATTAATCTTTTATCCATCCTACGGAAAAAGGAAATCACCGCGCGTGCGTACGTACGGAATACCGTCTCCACGCCGTGGTGTAATCTATTTTCCGCCACCACCTTAATTGGATGGGTATAAAGGTGTAATGAGTTACTATATATGATTATTATAAAGTGATATTGATACTGAAATAGTATACATACACTTCGACACAATTCCACGACCATGGGAATGATATCATCGCTCGTGCGTACGTACAGAATACCGTCTCCACGACGCGATGAGATTCATTCTCCATGTTAAACATTTAGGAATGATTAAAAAGTATATATAAGAAATAATAATAAAATATATGACATTATAAAGCTACTGGATTTATGTATGTATGTATATGTATGTCATCTACTTACTTCCATTCAAGACAATAAGGAAAGGAAAACAGCGTTCATGCGTACGTACGGACTACCGTCTCCATGAACGGTGTTTTTCATTTCATTTATCTATCTATTATATATATATACTGAATATATATGATATATAAATCATATTTTTTAATCTGGAAGTAAGTAAATCAAGATATAAGTAATAATAATTTCAAGAACAACAAGTCAAAACACCTACGATAAATGAAACGATTTTACCCAAAACGCTTCTTTAACAAGGAATTTACAAAAGAAAGGGTAATATAAAGTCATAAGTGAACCATATATGATATCATAACAATGAATATGAATCTGTAATAAGTAAATGACATTATTTAAATCATTATACAGGAGGTTCGGACACTTACGAAGAAAATCGGACCTAAGGTAAGAGAAATATCACAATCTCATTTTTATCAAAGATTTTTTATACTTTAGTATTTACTAGGGTGTATTTTATCGTCCAAATCCATGTTTCCGAAATATGTAATATTATTTCCATTGACATACAATTGTTTAAATCATATTTTACCCTTCGGTGAGTTTTTAGTAAAAGATATGATAGGAATCTCTTGTCGTTTTTCGTATGAGGTACTTTTTGACTTTTCTGACAAAAGTACAAAGAATGTTTTTTTATCTTATAGAGCATGAATGGATTTTTAAAAAATTATTTCCAAGAAGATTCCTTTACGAGTTTTCAAGTTTATTTTTAATCAACTTCTTTTATTTTAATGTCGTATGACATGTTATGAAAGGAAAAATGTTTTTGAAGAAGAAAGGATATTTTCCTCAAGAATGGAGTTCAAGTGTTTTATCAAAATTATTTTCCATCTAAGATAATAAAGGGTTCTGTTTTTATCCCTATTATTACATTGATATGATTATGTTGTGAGGGAATTATTTTTATGAAGTCATTTACCTTATATGGTTTGTTTTATGATGTCATGATGTTTCAAGAATCCCATTTTTGTTACATGTGTTATGAGATGATATATGATTTATGATTATGTGGCACACATAAGAAAGGATTCATTATAAGATGGGTGGGACCTATATCTCCCTCCAATGTTTTGGGTAAAGATTTTATATCTCATGAGATAGACATGGATGGAATGGTAGGTTATACTGGTTCAGTGAAAAAGGACTGGAACGAGGGTGACTCGGTTCAGAAAGGGTCTTTGTCCACTAAGATAGTCTTGGCAATGAGTCTTGACTAACAAGAAATGATTCTCTATGATTATGTGTGTATGCCACAAAGTTTCATGTTTTAGGTTATGATTATTGGGATTACATTTCACTTCTATGATTTATCCCATGTTATGAAATTATGCTCTCTTTTGCAGGTTAAGATTTCCAAAATGTTATGTTCTTATGAATATGATGTGATTGATATTTATTTTGTTTACCCTTACTAAGCATTTGAGCTCACCCTTTTATGTTTTCATTTCCCCAGGATATAAAGAAAGGTTTTAGGTAAAAAAAAAGAAGATCTTTATGGGAGATATTGAAGATCTTTCACCAGGATTAGAAGATTATATTACGAGTTTCCAAAGACACTAAACTATTACGATCCTTGTGTGTGTGTTTTTGTTATGTACTAAGTATTCCGCAAATGTAATGTAATGTCCATGTACGTTAAGATTTGGGTCCTTATATCATCGATCTGATGTTATGATGATAAACTAATATTAGCGTTTCTTTGATGTGGTGGTCAACACGTACGCACAAACCCGTTTACCATTTTTTAGTGAATGGATATTTAATAAAATAAATGATATATTATCATTATAGACTTTTAAATAATTAATTCATATAATATATATAAAATAAATCCAACATTAATTCTATATTTGAGGGATGGTGATGGAAAATGAATTGAATCAGTTCATAAAATTGTTGTTCGTCAAACACTCAAACGAATGTTTCATTTACCATTTGATTGTTGATAGGATAGATATAGGGAATAAAATTAAAATGAAAAAATCTATGTATATTTTATGCAATTATTTTATTATATTATCATTTTTGAATAACATTTTAAGTATGTGGAAGAAGAAATAAATTTAAAAACACTCGGTTAAGAATGAAATATCATCTTCGGAAAACCTCTTTAGGTTAACACATTTTTTGTTAAAAAAAAGGGTTTTATAGTTAATCCATGTAATCTACAATGTGGTATGGGATGTGATGAATATATTTGGGTAGCATTTACTGGAAGAAAAAAATTATTGAACTTTGAAAAATAACTAATAATATGTTCCCATTTTATAAGAGTTGAGAAGGGAACTCTTGGAATTTTGTAAAAAAATAAATAAGTAAAAATTAATTTTCAAATTATAATGACACCAAAATGATAATATTCAAATTTAATATAAATATGGGAGAAAATAATCACATAAAATCGATATAGGACGTTTTAGGAGATGGTATCACCCTTTAATTTAATTATAACTCTTTTATAAAAAGTGTCATGATAATAAAGTTTCTGTTATTTAAGGGAAATAAAACATAATATAAAAAGAAAAAGGTATCATAGGTGGAATATGGTTGTTATTAACAACTATTTAATCTTTATTTTGTGGAATATAAAATTTATAGTAGATATAAATCATTTAATCAAGAAATTATTTATTATAAAATATCATTAATGTCAATTTTTATGCTATTCAATTGTTTTTTAAACACCCAAACCATGTTTTAATATTAAAATATACCTTTAAATCTCACTAAAAATTTATATTTATTAAGTAAATATTTTTATCAATATAAATTAATAAAATTATATTACATTATAAATTTTTATATTCATCAATTTTATTTCACTTTGAATATAAAATTTACGACATCGGGGTTGCATAATAATCTAAGATAATTATATCATCACATGAAATTATAATTAAATTACCATGGAACATTAAAATTATTTATAAATAAAATGGAAATTTATTTCGGAAAATACCTCTATTTTATTCCAATTTTTACAAACAATATACTTTTAAAAGAAAAAGAGTGACATGTTTTCCTTAAATGATTAAAAAGTTCATAGACATGAACATATGTATATTAGATGTCTTATACTAGTATATGGAATTATTATAGATGAAAATTATGAATCCAATAAAAATAAATAATTTTTATGGTAGCTTTTTAGTCTTTATCAAAATGTTTTTCCATGGTTAACTCTTTTTAACGTTACTGTGGTAATAGATATTTAATTTTTACATTATTCATTATGGAAAAAAATTATGATGAAATTATAAAGTAATATTAATTATTATTCTCCCATATTCAGAAGGAATGTTTCTAAATTTAATTAACATTACCTTAATAAATAAATTTTATATTAGAACAAAAAAATGTGACAAAAATTGGTTTTCCAGTAAAATAAAACTTTCAATCAATCGATTATCTTATATTAACTGAATGATTAGTTATATTCAATATATTAATATTAATTAATATATACTAATATATATATATATATATTATTTTTATAATTAATCTTTAGTAGTTATTTTAATTAATAAAAATAAATAAACATTATTTATTGAAAAACATGATTCACTATTCACTGAAAGCCCAAATCTGTTTGAAAAATATCAGAACCTCACACTAAGATAATTTTAATATTATTATTTCAAATATAAATTTCATTAAATTAGATAAAGAATCTAATAGTGGATGAAATTAAATATATTACTCTTCTAAAAAATCAATATAATTAATTTTGGGAGAAAACATATTTTTTATGCATAAAATTTATTGGAAAAAAATTTGGAATATGAAGTAAATAGCCAGTAGCTTGGTGGATATGAAAAGTTGTGTGGACCATTTAAAAATTGTATAGTTAGGTTGAGAAACTTAATGTAAAATTAAAGTATAAGGACTAGTGTCTGACATGAGACAATATTCCATGTAACCACATAACACATAGTGTACTTCTTTTTTCAAATGATTAATACTTCAAATAATTTTCCCCCACAAAAATTTATAATTTGGAGTTTCTATAAACCCATTTTGATTGGGATCCACCTAGGGAGTAGAATTTCTCTTAGGTAACTACAAGGATGGGACCCTTAGCCTGAAATAATAGATATAAACATATATTTCACCCACATTTTATGGTTAGGGATATTATATATAGAGAGTATAATTTTTCAATTATATATAGAATTGATGAGATTTTTTATTCTATCAAAGAATATTTTTCTCATCGATATTGTAAGGACATGACATTAATCATCTATTTGGAATTCTATTTCCTCGATAGTAATGGGGAATGAATACTCTAGTATAATCTATGGGAAGGAGCATTTAAATTCTAAATACATCTTGATCGAAAGCTATGGATTATGGTTTATTCGGTTGGATGTGAGTTTTAGACTATACACTATAATGTGTATCCTTCTATGAGAATTTATTTCTTTTGATACCTTTATATTATTGTTTAGGGTTATAAGATGAATTGTTCTTTGATTCATAAATTCTCAGTTCTTCTAGGGTGTCTTACATTGTATTTATATAGTCGTGTATTTATTGTCTATACACAAGAACTTAATTTATACCATAGAAGATATGATATATGTCAGAAATCTAATACAAATTTCTATATGCAGAGATTATTGACCCTTAGAGGATGTTGTATAGGGATTTTGCGACTGACTGGTGGTTCCATGATAATATTGATTTCCCAATTCTTGACAGGTTATATCTTCTTATTGGTTAATAGTTTTATTATCTCTACATTATGTTCATTATGGGTTGAAACACTCATTGTGGGATTCTAGAGGTAGTATATGAATTTATTACTCAGTGTCTTTTTACATTAATATCATTTATTTGAATATATGTGTGTGAAATATTAAAATTAATATAAAGCCTATGATATGTGAGATATGTATACTCAATCATAGTCAATTCACCTATACTATTATATATGGGAATGATGTTTGACTTTTGGCATGTCAGCTTCCTAAAAGGATCCTCGGTAGGTCTTGGAATGGCTTCCTCATAGTATTTAGTCTAATTTATATAAAATAATTACTTTCAGTATGATTCAGGTAATTTAAGAGACGCCCGAATTATTTTAACCATATTTTAATTATTTGTAAATAAATAATATGCTAATGATTAAACTATATATTTAAAAAACCACAACACTAGTAAAACCCATTAACAATTATTTTTTCCACCCATGAGAATAAAATAATCCAAAATATGTAGTATATTATTCTGTATCCAAACATTTCTAAAATTTATAATTTATTAAATAATATTTTAATTTTTAATGTCATTAACAACTACATTTTTAATGGTTTTCCAAATAAAATCTATTTTGTTATTTTCTACAAATTAGTTTGAAATCTTATAATATTAGTCAAAATACATTTTTTATATTTATGAATATTAAAATAAAAATTTTACATTATAAAATTGTGTTTATGGATTTTCACATATCCATGGAATCCAATCCATTGTTCCCTATATTGTTATATTATTGAAATATAATAAATCACTCAAATTCTTTATTTTCATAACTCAATTATAAAAAACATTAATTTATTTAATACAAGTTTATTGATTTTTTTAGTAGCATATCCCAGAATTAGTAATATTTTTTTAGTATCTTATAATAATAGTTTTTTTACATTGATTCATTTTTTTATCAAAGTAACTATAATACTTCGTGAGAAGATTTTTTATGAGCTATTTTTTTATCCTTTTAAATATATAACCATTCAAAATTAAAATATGAAACCTGATGGAATTATGGGTCAGAAATATATTCTGTAACTAGTAGTAAAAAAATATCATAATTTTAATATTATGTAGTTTGAGTCTTCGATGCCTACACTGTATACATAATTTATAAGTGAATTTATAGAATTAAATGTGGTATCTAGAGGATTCCTTGATCAATAAATGGTCACATTAAAAGGTCATATGGTGGTGGAATCAATGAAACTACCATAATTCTATAGGATAATATCATTAAATATATGAGTGGTGTCACTATTAAGTACTCAACATGGAATATAGGGTGTTATGGGGATCTTAATGAGTCATAATCCATATGAAAATTAATTATCAATATAAGATATAAATAGTGGATATACACATACATTACTACATTTCCAGTCTAATAATACTTATTCAATAAACTTGAGAAATAGTTTAGAAGTCATCATTTCATAAAGAAAAAACATCAAAATTTAATTTATTTTAAACATTTTGGATAACTTGATTTTTTATTTACTGTTCTAGATTTTGGATCATTTTGGATTGTTTGATCTATTAGAATAAGTTTTATCAAAGATTCATTTATATTATTGATATAGAAAAAATTCATTTTAGAAATCAGTGAAACTTAATACTTTTACACATTTCTATTTTAGTTAGTTTTTTATTTTTATTTATGTATTAGGAAGAAGAAAAAATGAATCATGAAATATTTGATAGAATATAAATATTATTTAGTAGGATATTAGTTTATTATTTATTATACTACAAATATATGGGTATTCTATTTTTTGATGACATTCAAAAAAAATCCTAGTGATGAATGGGTAAGGATTTTTATGAATACAAATCGTGTGATATAGATGTTTTTGTATCAGATTATTGGATATAGTATATGTTATGTGAAGATAAATTGTAATTTAATTTCAATTATTAAGAAAATAATGAAAATAATTTTTGCTTGAGGAAGTTTTTTTTAATATAATCTATCTCTATCATAATGATTCTGTAAGGATTTTTGTGACCATTAATGTCAATGATTTTTACAGGATCTATAGATTACTATATTTTAATAGTGGGAATTTCTTAGTAGGTGTGTTGGAATTGATACTTCTATCTCCACATTAATAATAATGGGATGTGATGGTCGTTGTTGTTTGAAACTAATGTGTTAATGATGAAATGGTATTTAAGGAATTATAATATAAATTAATAAAGAAAGTTATATTGAATAAGAATTTAATTGGTGTTACAAGAAATGGTTATAGAAAATATATTTGGGAGATCCATTGAAAGAATTTATAAAAAAAGATGGGAATATTAAGGAATGGATCTATAGTAAATCCACTTGTCCTATTTACCTTTCATGATAAAACTATAAATATAAGAGAAAACTTTTGACAGTATTTTAGTAATGAATTGTTAAATTTAAATAGTATTATTCTATATCATCAAAAAATTATATTACTAATTGGGAGGATTATATTTTAATTCCATGTGTAGTGATTTTGATACAGACATTGACTGTTGAATCTAGTGTTTAGTTTAAATGATTGTATGAAATGGGATTGTTATGGAAGAATATTCTAAAATTAGTTGAAAATGATATTTATGTCACACAAATTTTATCCTTTTTGTGTTCATTTAGTTATTATTTTACTTCTATTTATTACTTTGGAGACTCACTCAGGGAATATTAATAATATTTTTAGGTTATAGGTTATGGTTACCCATCCTAAGGACTCTAAAATAACCATGTAAGGTTTAGGTGGAAGAATGTATTTTTTGGATGGTTAGAGGATGGTCATGAGGACTGTGTAAGGTGGCCATGAATACTATAAAGGGTATAGGTAATGCAGTTCAAATTGTTAGTGTATGGTTTAACCAAACCATGTGATATGGCCATGAAACCAACTTAAAATATTAATTTTAATATTTTAATATTTATTTTTTCAAGGATGCGGCTATTCCTCTTCCCCATCATCATCTTTTTGAGATTGGAATTTCAAACCAAACAACATTATATCTTTATGTATGTTAATAACATCCATCTTCTCCCTTATTTTTATCCCCTGTTTTTTATTAATATCTCTTCTCTATTTCATGGATTCTAGATCTTATTGATATCATGATACTTTGATGGGAAATGCATATGTTTAGGGTTACAAATGTTCATTTAATTATCACTCTTGATCATGTATTGAATAATAACATCATCACCCGAGGATTAAATTGAATATGGATGCTACCTTCATAAATTTCATAGTAGTCATTGAATAATGAGTAATAATATTATTTCAATACATGATTTTAATAAAAGTCATTCTATGATATTATGAATTTTAATGATCTAGTATTCTTGGTTAATCTTAATAAATTTTTATTTAAAATATTTATTTTTTATTTTTTAGTCCCTAAGAAAATGTTTTACTTAAATGAGGGCATGCAATGAGTTTTAAAAAAAAATTATAATTTATTTTTGTAATTAAATCAACTATTCTTATATGACATAATATCCTTTCATTTATAAGGAATTTTTATAATAATTACACTATAATTTTAAATTATTAAATACCTACTTTTTATTTTATATGATTAATTAATAAAATAATAAGATATAATTTTTATTATTTATTGATTTATTTGAATAATTATTTTTTATGATTCAAAAAGTATAATTGTTTTTTTCCATCACATTTTCAATGTTTCCATTATAAAATAAATTTTCTAAAAATATAATTACATTGAATATCTGTTATATCCCCTGAAGTCATTTAACATATAATTTAATGATTTTTGTTATGGAATTGTAATATATTATGAAATAATGATAAATAATGAACATCATGGTTATATTTTTATGTGTTAAATGTAATATGCATCATCTAAAAGGGTGTGTGAAGTTGTGATATAAGTTTATATATATTTTAGGTATTAGTTTAATGTTATGATGATAATATTTTATTTAAATCCCATTCCGATTAGTGTCATGGGAATTATTGAGTAATAAAGTGGGAGTTCTATGGTTGAATGCTACACTTATGTATTGTTAGGATAATACTATTGGCCCTATGTTTTCACAACTATCTTCCTAGGGTAATTTATCTGTCTATTACGACAAATAGGATAAAACTCAATATTTTATAGATGGATCCGATGGAATTAAAATTCCATTTTCTCTATTATCATGCCTTTCCAAATCATCTACCTGGTCCCTAGAAATTCCCATAATATTTTATAGATGGTTATTTCATGATAATAATAATTATTATTTATTGGTGTAGTTTTATTGATCTTCATTATTACCATTAAAATATCTTTTATATTTTCATGTATAACATTATAAATCGTAATTTATATAAAAAATATATCATCCATTAAAATGGATTGTTATCTTAATAAGGATGTATATTATTTTTTTAGAAAGAATTCATACATGATTTCTCATGATATAACATTGAATAAGAATTCTTCTAGAAAATAAGGATGTCCATAATTATCACTTTTATGTTTTCAATTCATTAAAAACAATGTGTCATAAATGTCAGATTGTATTAAATGTTTTCGACATATATGATTTATAATTTTATTTTTTTAATTAACTCATTATATTAATTAATATTAATAATTTCCAAACATTATTTAAAAATAAATTCATACTTTATTATCTTTTATGGAGACCTCTCATTACTAAGAAAGCATGTGCTTAATTTTATGATAAAATGGAATGTATATTTTTATAATATTAGTTTAAATATAAATTTCATCCATTAATCATTATCGGATTTACATTGGGTGTAGAGAGGGTACAAGATACATAATTATTATTAGATATATTATTTAATTTGGGTTCAATACAGGGATAAATAGGTTGTATAAGGTTATCAGTTGCTTTTTTTCAGATGTCATGTTGGTGATAGATGAAAAATTTTCAATTCTTTTGATGTTAGGGGTATCAATGATTCACTTTTGATACTTATTTTTTTCCATTTATTGTACCATTTCACAAAGGCCATAATTTTTTTTAAAATTTTCTTTCTTATGTCTACCATTAAATTAATTAAATGTTATATTTATTTCATGGATTTTTTTGTAATATTCTTTTGAGTTTATCTTGTATTGTTGATCCTTTTTATCATATTATGACTAAATAAGGTAAGTTTATATAAAAAATATTTACTCTAAATGGGATATTCTATCTATATAATTAAGTTGTTTTTCATTATATCTATCATAAAACCCCCTTAAAAATTCATTTAAAAATTTGTAAAATAATTTTCATACTATTAATTTTTTTTCTTGATATTAGATTCTAGTTTTTCGTTTCCATGAATGATATTTAGGCCATTTCATGATTTAGATCATCTATATGAATCTGGTGTCCATGGTCTATTCATGAATATTTTTTGTTATATCTATTTTTTAATATATTAAATTTAGGAATTCATGATACAAAGAAGGTGAGCTAATCAATAATCTTGTGGTTGGTATAATCATTCATTTATCTAACACATTCATTACATAACCATTATATAATGTGATATAGTTAATATTTAATTTATTTTTATTTTTATTTTTGGGTAAAATTATATATGAGAATAAAGTGGGAGGGGATAATTATCAACTATAACTTGTAGTGTCCATGGTACATAAATTGAGATTTCGGATTATTCATTTAGGAATGGTAGAGTTTAATTAGGTTAAACTTTTGTAATGATTCATAGATATTCATATCATTCATGTATATTTTTTATAATTACTGTAATGATTCCTCTTATTATTTATGTAGTTCATGAATTATCATATATTATCGTTTAGATGAACTAGGATGATTTATGTAAGGTAGTCGTATTAATTCATTTTTTTCTAGTCCCATTCGTTTTGTTTTGAATTTTATGGTTCAATTTTAAAAAGATGAATTTATATATTAAAAGATGTTTTTATAATGTTTTATGATATTATAAAACATATTATTCTCTTGTGTAGAGGACTCAAAAAAATTATCAGTATTTTTAAATAATACGAAGTGTTATTAACGTTTTAATGGTAAATTGAA
The DNA here is from genome assembly GCA_963277665.1 of Viscum album. Taxonomy (NCBI): domain Eukaryota; kingdom Viridiplantae; phylum Streptophyta; class Magnoliopsida; order Santalales; family Viscaceae; genus Viscum; species Viscum album. The sequence goes on from OY728159.1 coordinate 1,631,847,474, forward strand.
TAAAATCATCAATCTATTAGTAATTCATGCTAACAATAGGGATTGGAATGTATTTATTTTTTATATAGTATGATTCATGAGTTCTTTAGTACAATTAATCAATGGTATTTCATTATATAATTAGTAGTTTAATTTTAATGGTAAATTTTTCATGACTTATATAATGTATGGGTTTTGAATTTTTGACTATAATTACAATACAAATAATATTTCTATATTTTTTATGGGGTCTTATTTGTATTATTTTGTGGAATTTATAATTTTTAAATGTTTTTCAATAATTTTATTTATTATATGTTGTTTTAGGTACTTCCTCTTAGATTAATCATGATGAAATATCAATACGTAATTTGGTTTGGTTCACCATAAGGTGAACCACTGTTTGATAAGAATTTTATTGAGTCCCATATATCTATTAAGAATGTAATTGGAGTCAATTTAACTTCTAGAACATATCAAAATAGTTAATTGGATCTCATTTTTCAAATAAAAATTATAATATCATTCAGGGGATCATATAACCCATGATAAAAAGAGTTCATCATAAATATTTTTGTATTCCTTTTTATTTAATGAAAACAATTGTTTTTATGATATTTATATATTCATTAATGACTGACTGTTCAAGATGAATGTGTTAGAATTATATTAATAAGACTAAGCTAAAATTTTCCATTTATGGAATGTAATTATGATGTTGTTAATTTAATAGTATTTTCATGTAATTTCTAATGTTTAAAATGCAGTTCATATTTATTGCATCTTGTATAATGATAATTTAATATTTGTGTACACTCGTTTGTTTAGTAAGAATTATATCATCCATATTAATTATTAAACAAATCTATAATATCTATATGTTTTTAATATGGCCCTCATCCCTTTATTATGTAGGTTTTTCTCTTTCTGGTCTGACCTCTTATATGAGTGTTGTGTGGAATAATATATTAGTTAATTTAGAAAAGTTTAGATAAACTATGTTTATAAATGACTATTCTATAGCATTAACAAGATAATATAATTTTAAAGTGAAATAGAATATTAGTTGGACCATGTTATTAGAATAGAAATATTATTTTATAATCATTTATTAACACTTCAAATTCATCCTTAAATAAATATCTACAATATTATTAGTGAAAATCCATTGTTTAAAAGAACGCTTTCAATAATGTTTCTTCACATAACTATCATGATTGTGGTCATCTTAGTAACTGATTATGATTTATCAAGGGATAAATCCATATAAAAAAAATATTTTAGACATAGTATTTTATCTGAATCACTTTTAACATATTGAACTTGATTCTGATATAGATATAGATTGACGCATTTGTTTGGAACTATAAGCTTATTACCTCACTATGTATTGTATTTATCTCATGTTTGTACTCATTTATGTAGCCGTTAATTTAGATTTATTCACAAATATCTAATAATGGTATGAAATATAAAAATTTGATATGATATCTAATATGGTTCTTCATATATTCTTGATGGTGTCATTAATTCTTCAAATATGTGTTTCCTAAATTAATAGTTGGACAACCTAAATAATGGTAGTGCCTATTAGATTTCAGAATTTTCATATTATGTTTATTTAAATGGAGAAATTTGTGAGAATTATTTATATGATAGGGAATATATAGTTGAGATACCCCCTAAATAGAATCATGTCTCTTAGGTTAAGGATTTGACATGAGAACTTTTGGGGGTCATCTCTCAATATCGCTTTTGAGAGTTAGTGTACATGATATTCCATAAAATGATATTAGAAATATTTTTCATGGATTTATATGTGACCTGTTATGAACTATTTTGGGATATAGATATTTTTATCTCCCAAAACATGAATTTCAATACGAATCTTGATTGATTGGTTAACTCTAAAAATAAGGATTCATAAAATCCTTATACATTTGATGTCTCCATTAAAAAAACATGAATACTACAATTTTATTTATGTGTATATAAACCATGCTATGTATTGTTCTTTAATTTATGTACACATTAAGGTTATAAATCAATTAACATTAATGAGAAGTTTTTTACATAGGAATTATTTTTTCTATTTTTTCCAATTATTCATATATTGAAATAAAATTGTTTTCCTTTTATTGATATTCATCCATTCCTCTAATACAGATAGTAATACTTATATAATTTTTGATATAATATTTTAAAATTTAATTTCAATGGATAAAATATGATACTTGTTAGAGAATTTTTAAGCCCACACACTCACCTTAATATTTATTTTTATGAGAATTTGTTTTCCTAAAATTTTTATTTAGGATATTTTTTAAAGTGTTGAGTATATTGAACAACTATAATGACAGTAAATAGTGTTGAGTATATTAGAGTTTTCATTCATAGTGTAAGTGGAAGAATATAAAGACACAATATTTAGATTAAGGTCTTAAGGACTACTCATGTTTACTACATAGAGTTTAATGGGGTCATGTTGAGGGGTTCAAATGATCATATCACTGTTCAGGTGGAGAATAAATGCTACGTATGGAACTCAGTAAAAATGATTTTATATTTTTTAAGAGGATTCTATCATAATCATACTTTCTCTATGTGTACTCAGATACCTCATCTGAGATAATACCTTTCTCATATGCTCCTCTTCATGGATTTATACATATATTTCTCCACCAAACATCAATATCTATTCATTTAAGTCACTCATATATTATATTCATTTTCATATCCTTACCTAATTCATATTATTTGTTACAACATTATTTGAAATCTAGGGATTTATGTTTACTTTATTCTATGTTGATGGTGTCTAAATTTTAGTGTTCCAAAATTATGATAAATTTTCTCTTATTCAAAAATCATATATTGTATTCCCTGAACACCTTAGTGGGAAAAAAAATTTCCATTTTAACGTTTATCAATGTTATCATTCAGGATCTAATTTTTTTCCAATATTATTTGCTATGTTATTTATTATTATAATTTTTCTATATTATATGTATTTCACATTAAATGTTTTTAAAAAATTTAGTTCCTTCATTATTAAACGGAGGGATGTAGTTTCTCAATAAATCACACAATAAGGAAATAATAAAATTTCAAAGAATGATATTAATGGTTTAATTTTTCCCCTTTTATAAGATTTTATATTATTACATATAATGAATTTTCATCTTGAATTAATAATGGTATCAAAATATCAAGGAACTATTTAATCATTAAATAGGGGATATATTCTTATAATAAACTATATCCATGTTATATTTAAATTTATTTTTTAATTGATTTCGCAATTCTTTTAAAAACATAATTTCAATCCCTTTCCCCATTTTATTCATTGTTTAATTTTTTAAAGGTATGTTTTTTAAAATTTAAATTTCATTGATTATTTGTTTTCAAAACAATTTTTATTCAAATTATAGTTTCATTAGTATTTAACTGGATATAGATTTCATTATTAATGAATTTTGAATAACGAAACAACATATTTTTTATTGATATTGTAAAAGTATGAGAATAATTATATATAAGATTTAAATGTTTGGATATATGTATATACATTTTGTTGGTATGATTTATTTATTTATATGGCCTATATTTTATTGATACCTTACTTCTAGTTGTGTTAGGGTAATACTTGTGTAACTAGCTGATATTTTTTGGGTTTATTGCAACACCAGTGTTCAATCTCCATTTGGCGTGTATCTCAATATTTTAAATTTACATTTAATATATATTCATTCATCATGGTCGGTGAAGGATGTTTAAAAAGGAGTGTTTCAAAGATGGATCATAATGATTTACAATATTATGAGATAGAATATATATTTTTTCATGTTCATCTCCAAGGATCATAGGTTTTTCCATGACATTCTATTGGTTTTTATTTATAAATTTTTATTATCATTATAAGTTATGTTTATTTTGAATATCTATTATATTACTGTTATCTTCCATTTAATACTTTAATGAAAATAATTATTCATGATAAATTATTTAATATTTATTATCTCTATAAAATAGTTTTTCTTTAATTATAACTATAAAAACCACTTTAGGGTTTATGAAAGATAACCAAGTGGGGTAAATGAGTGATCAATATTGTTTTTAGATATATTTTGAATCAAAATTCACAACATGATAATATGTAGTGATTATTGATTTATGGACACCCAAACACACACCAACATATGTGAACAATTAATGTTTCCAGGGTTCAATATTCAAAATGGTAAGGGTTATCCATAGTGTGGTTTGGATTTCATTGAGAAAAAAATCAAATAGAATTATCATATGTATAAAATTCAGAAATTTTTATCCTTTATAACTTATTAAATGTATCTCTACTTTGTCTTGGTTATTCTAAAAAACAAATAAATCCCACAAATCCCAATGATATGAATAATAGATAAAAACTAAATAGTCTTCTATTAACTACACTTTGGTAAAGTTGTTGAGTGTGCATAGTTCCTTGTCTTCTTCTCATCTTCAATTTTAAAAATATGACACTTCATTTTTCATGCACATAAAAACATGATAAAACATATTCTATTATCTTAATTTTCATCATAAGTGGTGTCTTTTAAATAAATTATTAATCAAAAGTTCTTCTATTTCTATCTCAAGTGTCTATGGTTATACATTCTATTTTTAATCCATGAGCATCTGTTATCTTCTTCTTTATTTAAATTCATTAGTACACCAAAATATTATTCCAAATATTTACTCTTTATTTCATATTCTTCTTCTTGGAATAAAACATTAACACAATATGAAATATTAGTATGTTTTTTAAATAAATAATTTTCTTCAATAGCTTGTGCTTCATGAAACACTGAGTTTAAATAAACTATGATTAATTATTAAAATATAATTTTCTAACCATTATTACCTGGCCATAAAAATTTATATATTTGACTTGGACAAACGTATTTATTAAATTTATATGGTTTAAAAATTTATAAAATAAATGAAGACTTAATGAATAAAAAATCTTTAGAATGCAAAATGTTTTATTCTGAAACACTACATTAATGTGAACACAATGTGTTTTAATTTTTAATCAAATAATTATTAGTGTGTTATTTTCAAAAAAACCTTAATATTTGATATTTAATGAAATTTATTTCACATTAATCTTCTGTTTTAACTAGAGAATTTTAAGAATAAATCTAGTTTTATTCTTAAAACATGTTTTTATAAAGAAAAGTTTTTTTTATCAATTTTGACGCACATAATATTAAATTAATCTCTAGTATTTAGATAAAAGAAATATGAAAAATGAATTATGTTTTTCGAATCATTATGTTATAATTTGGAAAATATACCACTTTTAATTTTTTTAATATGAATTTTATATGTAGTAATATGTATCACCTTAATAAAGGGTAAATAGGGTTAATATATGGTCAAATTTTGTTATAAGGTTATAATATTTTATATTAATTAATTTATATTCATGTTAATTCAAACATTATATCACAAGGATAAAAATTGATATTTTTTAGAGATAGTTGTCAAAGAAAATGGACTATATAATACTAAAATATATTAATGTTTCAAAATATCATTATCATAGTTTTAGAAATCAATAATTTTTCCCCATTGGGAGAAAATGATGTTATAAATAAATATAAATGTCACATTTTTTAATAATGAAATTATTTTAATGAATATACTTTACTTCAAATTTTTAGTGATTATTTAATAACCGAAAATAGTTGTGCAATTCTAATACATTATTTTTTAAATAATATAAATATAAAAAATTGGTATTAAAAATTCTAAAATATATATAGCCGAAAATTTAATCTAATTTCCATTTATGATCCAATAGTTACATTATTTGTAAAATTATAACCCTTTATGAGTGAATGATATGTTATCATGGTTAATTTTAAAATAAGTTAACTATGTTGTTAAATAAAAAGATATGGATTAAAACACAACAAAAACCTATAGAAATCTTATTTTAGAGGATCTTTCTATAATTTAATACCCATTTCTATATTCATTAGATATTTTGATGCATTTTTATTATGAATTAGTTTAATAAAATTTAATACTTTATGAAATTACAAATATGCCAGTCACCACAATTATAATAGGGCACATGCTCTCTCACTTGTTTACACCATATTGATTCATAAATTTAAAAAACAAAACCTAACCATCATACGTATCAATAACCATATTTTATTTATATAGGTTTTTAACATTAAAAATCCAACCCTCGGTCTATTATGAGGAGATCTAAATAATGTCAACTGAAAAAGAGGTAATCTTCATTATTAAGTCATTATAGTTTACTTCTTATTCTAGATACTATTAACATGTTTTATCGATACTAAGATAATAAATCTCGTATCATAAACATAATGATATGTTATTATTTTTATTATGTTAGAAACATATTCCATCGATTCTCCATCATACGAAAAGAAAAACCATCACTTCTACATATATATCGATTATGGTATCCACATTGTAGTGTCATCCATTTGTTGTCACTATTTTACATGGATGGTTATGAATGTAAAATAATGATTATATGTGATATATATTAAAAAAATATAAGTATACAAATATACTATAATGTTTAACATATTTCCTTCAATCCTTAGGATAATGAAAAGGTCACTCATGTGTACATGTGAATACCACCTTCACGATGCAATGTGATCTATTTTTTATTTATTCATTAAATGAATGGTAATTAGAATAGATTAAAAGAATAAATATATGGTATATAAGATAAAAAATATTCTATAATGAATAATTATTATCCACTATTATTTAATTCAAGCTATTTAAAGGATAAAATATCATTCATGCATACATATGACAATTCATATCCATGAATGGTATCTTCATTATTCTATCTATATGTTTTATAAATGAATCTAAAAATTAATATAATGAATATTTATTATAGTTTTAAAATTAAATAATTTATGTATATTATGTTACTATAATAAATACACAAGTACTATAACAATAAAATTGAAGAATACGTGATAAATAATATTATTGGGACCCAAAATAATGATAATAGTAAAAATAATTATTAAAAAAATGGAAATAAAAATTATAAATGAATCATATTTTACATTATAAATAATTGTATGGTTCTGGTATGTATGTATAATATATCTAAAATTTTTACACATGTGGTTAAAGTGACAGATGATTCAAAATAAACATGAGGTATGAATTTCCATCTAATATTCTACACCATTGAGACATATTTTGTAATATGAAATAGTTTATTATTATGTGGCTATATACATCCACATTACGATATTAAACATGAATATTTATTTATTTTTAATTTTTAATTTTCATTTCATCTTCACTCATTAAAATAGTTTATTCTCTTTCTTCTAACATTTCTTCTATTTGGATCCTGAATCCTGCAAATAAATGTTTAAATAAAAAACTGATCTTATTTATCATTTAATATGATATATTTTTATTCAATATCCATATATATTAAATAATTAATGAAGGATTATTTAATTATCTTATGATTTTATGATGCCATGCTGACACTTTTTTACTTTTAAAAAAGGTTAAATTGGAATATTCTTATCATTTTTAGTGAGGTACTTTTTAACATTTGTTTCGATGGTTTGAATGTAATGTTTTTAACTTATAAAAAAGGGAAATATTTTTCTTCCATCATGACTAATCATTAAATTGAATATTTCTTTAAGATTATATTGGTTTCTTTTCCAATTATTTGATTTAATTTATAATTTAATCATTTAAGAAACAAATAACTCCTTTTCAATAAGAATGGTTATTTTTCTCAAGAATGTTTTTATGGTATTTATTTCATAAATTAAATCAAAGAAACATATAATTTAATCACCATTGGGTATTTATGGAAATAATTTCACCCATTGAAACATTCACTTTCTTATAATCATTGGATATTACCTTAGTCTAAAATATTAGTTTTCTTTGATTCATGTATATGATTTTTGAGTAACCTGTATACCATTTTCACAAATGGTGTTATAATTTGAAAGAATTTAGTTATATTTGAGTTATTTAATAATTAATATTATTTACTAAATCCTCATATTTATTAGTAACTATTAATTTACTCAATTAAACTGATCATTTGATATACTAGGAATTCATCATGAATTCAATGATGGGTGGGGGATATAATTACATTACCCATTGATGCATCAATATGATTAGTGAGAAAACCCATTCATCCATATGTAATTTGTATTCACTAATATTTTTAAATGTATTGGTACAAGGTCTTTAAGGTATAGAAATTATGATTTTTGAGATAATGACATCTATTATTATGCATTTTCTTCATTGATAATTGTTTTATTATTACCCATGAGATTAATACTGTGATACTATACATGGATTCATTTTGTACAAAATGTTTGAATTAAATGGAATGTGTTTTATGTTATATGCCATTTCATATTGAATATAATATATTTAATCATTATATCATCTACTATATATAACCCTTACTGAATATTTTACCTCACACTTATTTTGTTTCCTTTCCCCTGGTTATAAAAAAAATATTTAAATGGGGTTTGAGGATGATGAACATTTACTTTTGATATGTATGTATGTTATTTATAATATATAAAGGGAAGAATGTTGATATCTATTTCATCAATACTACTAAAGTATTATTTACAATGGGATACATTCTCTTTTATCTATATTGATATAATAAAGTAGACACTGACCTTTGGATATAGGATTTGTGGTTTTGGTAGTTTGTATAAAAGTAATTATAGTAGAAATCATGGGAACAATATTTTAAATAAACATATCTAACATTCCAACTATGGTAATACTTTATATTATTTTATATTTTCTACAATTTAAGGTATTTTATTTTATTTCTCAATATTCATGATGATATTGAGATAATAATGTGTATTACCTTATATAGTAATGGATCCATAATAATGAAAGAGAATCAATACCCATGAAAAATTTAGGTATTTACCTACTGAGAAGACCAAAACAATTAGTGTTAAAGATGAGTAGAGTATGACCATATTTATGAAACTTTTTGATATTATATCCTGTAAGCATTCATAGATAAAGAAACATGATGTTACTTGAAATTATATACTTATATTAGAAGGTCTCATGTGATAGAGGTATCAATATTTCATGTGGAATTATTAATGTAGTTGTATTTTATAAAAAAATGCAGTATCTCGAAAACATATTTCCCACCTTGGGATGTAATGAAATGGGTAAAATTATTTTGGAAATGTATTATCAAAGAGGTGGTGCTAAATAATCGTGTCTATTTAACCATAATAATGTGGTGTAATAAGCACTAAAATAAATTCAGTATAGATAAATTAAATTAATATTTTTCCATAAATATTTTCCTCATGTCAAAAGAACTAAAATGAGGATAAATTTACTCATCGTAAAGAAAAATGATGAATAAAGTGTTGTGCATTATGATAGTAAATTTATATGAAACTCTTCGTATGATTTGGTTAGTATACCTTACATGATAACCCGAAAGAACATTTATTTTAAGAAATTATGTAAATCCTCTAAATTTCACTGGTTTCTCAAAACTTATCATTGTACGATGGAATCATAATATTTGACATCAAAAACAAGAATTAATTTTATAGATCCTATAACATCATGGGAAATGAATAGATTAATAATTTAATATTGGACAATGAAATAAATAAAATAATAAATAACAAGCAGGGAATAAATCAACTACCATCATGTGAAAATTATTGGAAGAAACATTCTATAAAATGATTGAAGGGAATAATATTTTGTTATAAGCTTAGATATCAGGGTCATCTATCTAATGAATATAAGGGGAAGAAAAAATCACAGATGTAAAATGATAAAACTATATAGTAATGTGTATTTATTAATCATAATTCACAGGAACCAGGGGAATATACCATTGAAGAGGCTATATTGAGAATGAAAAACATATGTGTTCACTATAACTGAGGTTTAAGATCCTAATGATGTAGGGGTGGTAAATTAATTATAGCTTCAAATATCACAATTAATTATTTTATTTTGAAATGTCACACTATTTTATATCATCCTTGTTTGAAAATAAAATTAGATATCTCCACAACATCACAAGATGTGAGTAATAAGTCAAAACTCATAGTGGAAATTTTACCACAACAGGAATGTGTCAGTAAATTCCTATTATAACCCATTAATGAGCCATATTTTCCTACATGATTATTATATAAATTATTTATTTTCAAAAATAATTATGTATATATTGGATTTCAAAATATGGTGTAAAAAATGTATTATAATGAGATGAAAGTTTGAGTTCATGATGCCGTGACGAACATCCTTATATTAAGGGGTGACTTCCAACCTAATTAAAAACACGATACACCCCCATATTCAATTATAAAAAGAGTATTGGGGAATTATAGTAGGGAAAACAATCGGATTGAAAAGTTTTTCTTCAAATAGGGGAACTAACTTCTCTATAAGAATTTATTGATGTATTTCTTGAGGAATTAGTTGGAGACCCACCATAGGGATAAGTACAGTTTACCATTTATTTAATCCCGTTTGAAATAACATTATCAAAAAACATTATAGAATGTCCACTTTGGAAATAGTGGAGTTTATGAAACAACAAGAAATTTTTTCTATAAAATGATTTATAAATCCTAGAGATTCACATTGGGGATACCCTATTCTTTTTGTTTAGAATAAAGATTCATCTATGAGTTAATCAATTCAGTATAGTGAAATCAACACAAATATTATAAAGAATATGTATTATCTTCCTCCTATTCGTGACTTATTTGATCACCTTTACCAACCTTTTCATTATCAAATATTGTCATTTATTTTGGGTATCAAAAATTTTGAGTAAGGAATACATCCTAAAAAAAGAATTTTGAATGAGTTATAGACATTACGAGTTCAAATAAATTACATTTAGATTAACTAATTCACCCTCTATTATTATGGGTCTAATGAATATATTATTCAGGGAATGTCATGAATTTTTTTTCTATTTATTCTTGATATCTCGGTGTACACTGAAATAAATAAAGACAATTCGAATTACTTAAAAAATCATTCTTGATAATATTAAAATAAAATTAATATATGAAAATTTTTGAAACTATTAATTCTGGCTTCTAAATGTTTCTTTTTAGGGACATATTAACTATAATGATGTTATCTCAGTTGTTCTTATGAAAATTAAAATAGTACAAGAATGGCCTGCAATAATGAACAGAAAATAATTATGTAGTTTAATTTGTTTGGTAGGATACTATCAATAATTTGTTATAAAAATTACAGATTATTTAATACATTAATAAACCATACACATAAGAGTGTATATTTGATATGGAAAATTGAATGTGTAGAATTATCTCATGAATTTAAATGGATAATGATGAATTATTGGATTTCTAATCATCCATCATGAAATGATGTATTTTTTATTAATAGTGATGCATTTTGGAACATTCATGGTTGTGTTGATATACATAATAATGAAGTTATTACCTATGAATCACTGTAGTTAAGTACCTAAGAACAAAAATATCCAACCCATGACCCTGAATTACCAGTAATAATATTTTATCTTATTATATGGATACATTATATATTTGGTTAATGATATAATACATATATGGTTCACAGTAGTTGGAAATATATATTATCAATTATAGATCTCAACACAGGGAAATGAAAATTGATCAAGCTTGTAAATGATTATTATTACTCAATAAACTACTTTCTAGGAATATAGAATAATATATATGAAGCACTATGAACAATAGATCATAGGGGTAGGTAAAAAATCTGGATTGGAAGGGATATTATGTTAATTTATTTGGTAAATAATTATCTGATAATTATTAAGAAATGGAATGAACTAATAATTTTTTAAATTATTACAAAACCATCTTTATTGTAAATGATAAAATGTTTCCAAATAGATTAAATATATAATTATATTTGTGAATGGTAGGAAATTTTCATATTTTGTATATGAAGATGGTTCTTTAATTTTTGAAATGATGCTATGTTCTCCATTTATACATATGTAAAAAAGGATTTATTGAATGATGCTCATAGACTATTTTACTCTATACACCCTTGCAACACCAACATGTAGAGATATTATAAGGAATATTTTAGTGAGATAATATGAAGTGGGAAATTTCTGAGTACGATTCTTTAAGTTTATATTTTCAATTAATAAATGTTATGAAACAACATCGTAGAGGAGTCATGGAACCTCTACAAATTATTATATAGAAATGGGATGAGATTACTATGGATATTATCAAGGGATTACCGAAGAATTGTAGAAATAATTCTGTTATATGTTTTATTGTTGATCATTTTCCAAAATATACTCTTTCCACTCTATAAGAGATGATTTTCCTCTAGTTTATTTGAAAGAATCATTATTAAAGAAGTTATAAGACATCATATTTCACCTTTTTCAATTGTGCCTTCCCATGAGACACATTTTATATCATAATTCATGAAAATTATTCAGAAGGATCTTAATATATTGCTTTATTTGAGAATAATGTTTTATCCTAAAACTAATGGAGAGTCATAAAGGATAAATCAAACATTAGAAAACATGTTGATCTTCTTCTCATCAGACATTCAAGGTATATTAAATAAGTAATTATATTTAGTAGATATTTTATATAATAATTTCTTTCAATATAGTATTCAAATGCTGTCATAAGTATAATTTTTTGGAATTACATTTCATACTCCTTTTTTTGAATAAGTTATTGAAAGAAAATCTGATGGTCTAGATCATGTTCAAGAAATAATAGAAAAGGTAAAGGATCTTCAATCTCTTAATTAATTATGTAAATGAAGGGAAAATACTTTTATTGATAACTGAATGAATGATATAGAGTTTAATGTGGGAAATTATATTTTATTAAATGTCCCTCTTTTGAAGGGTGACAAATGATTTGGATATAAATTAATATCAATCATCTAGTACAAAATACCTTCTATAATTATAGAATGATTTTAATCTATGGAATACCATTTGTAAATTCCACACAACCACTCTAAGGTATATGATGTGTCCCATATCTATTTGTTAAGGAATTACATGAGTTACTCGATGCATGTTCTCAATTACAATGAGGTAGAATTTTCAATAATTTATATTACTATTAAGAACATTTCTAGATTCTACAAAAAATTGAATATGTTTTAGGAATCAGATGACTCAGTAAGTAAAGGTTCTTTCTAGGAATCATATGATATGAGAGGTTATGTGGGATCCTGAGAAAAATATGATGAATAAATACCCTAATCTATTCATGTGGTAAAATTATGGAAATATTTAAATTCATTTTTTTAATGAGGGAAGAATGTATCACCCCATGATTTTATGATATTCTTTATTTTTAAATACAGTTAATATATTCAATATCATGTGTTGTACATAACACTAAGATGAAGAAAACTGTGTTCTATTATTAAAATTTTAATCTTTTAGACATTATGACCTTTCATATAAAATTTGTGGATGTAAATATGACTAAATATTTTATTAAAAGTATAATTTTTCTATTTAAAAAATAAATTCTGTAGTTATTAATAAAAATGAAAACCATTTAAATGTAAAATAATATTTTTTTCAGAAAAAACCATATTTTCAGGTGTAGAAAATGTATTTTTATATTCAATAGATCACTATTTATGAATTATATTAACAAAATTTACATTATATAATCATAATTTTTTTAACATTTATCAATAGTATTTACCAGTAATTGGATAATAATATATTACGTTGTATGAAAATAGAGTATTTTATTAAAATAGAGATTTTATCAATGTTTCACACAATAATTTTATAATATAATTATGAAATTTAGAGAGATATGATTTTAAAAAATGGATTCAATTAGTAGGTTCAAAATTTTAAAATAGATTCATTTTATTTTTGGTTAATATGAATATTAAATTTTTAGACATTTATCACTTCGATAAATGGTAAATTAGGTTAATCATTATTAAAACTAATTTATTATGTCATAATATTAAATATTAATTCATCCTATTTGAGATAAATTAGATCATTATATACTGAGTATCAAAATTGATATGTTTAAGGAAGTTTGTCTATGAAAATTAAAAATCTAATATTTAAGTCAATGAAGGATACACAATGTTATGCTCTTAGTGTTAAAAATCCATTATGATTCCACATAGATTAAAAAGAATGTAATGATTGAATATAAATGTCATGTATGTGTATAATTAAATTATTTTCAAGATTAAATTTAATTTACAGTTTATTTGATTATTTATTGACCATAAATTATTGCGCAACACTAATACAATATTTTTCGAATTAATGTGAAAAAATAAATGATATTAGAAATACTATAAATGATATAATTTGAGTTATTTATACTATTAAATTAAATTTTAAAATTAATAATAAATATTTTTATTTCTATATCAATCAAATTATGAATAAAACATTTTCATGAAGTATTTTAAGTCAAAATAAATTAATACTGTCAAAATTCAAATTAATGATAACTATTAAAAATAATATTTTATTTAATTATTTTCAAATTATTAAAATCTGAAAAGAGTTCAAGGGATAATATATTGTACAAAACTACAACCCATGTCAATTTATGAGTCAATATTTTTCTTATATATAAAATTATAACCCATTATAAAAGAAATATACACAACCATTTTTAATGTTAATTAGGGTAACTTAGGGGTTACACTAAAAGATAAGGTTTAAAACACCAAAATACCTGTCAAAATTTTATTTTACATTTTTATTAAAACAATATCCTACACTATGTTGAAATACTTATCCATTTTTTTATATATTTCATGAGAATAATGTTATTATAATTTAATCTTTTCAGAAATTCCAAAAGTGCCCCTGAACATATTTATAAATTGGACTCTCCCACCATTATTATTTACACCATTTTGATCCATTAATATTTTCAAACTATTACATATTTATGTTCTTTTCATACATAGATATGTTATAGAGGTTCTTTTCTTTTTAAATTCGTAACCTATCTCTCTTATAGAAGATATCAAAATGAATTCTACCAAAGAAGAGGTAATCATCTTTACCAAGTCCCTCGAGACTATTTTTTAATCTACATCTTCATAAAGTGTTGTACCCATTCTAAGATAATAAATCAATTATCATAAATAAATTTATATATTATATTTATTATTGTATAAATAGTTTCAATCAATTTTCTATCCTATGAAATATGGATGAATCACCTATGTGTGTATATGAATTACTAAGTCTGAACATTAGTGTAATTTTTTTCATCTCCAATTTTTGGGGATAATTATAAATATCTAAGTAATGAGTATATATTATATAATTTAAATAAATATAATTCCATAATATTAATAACAAATATACCTTTTTTAATTTCTAATTATTTGGAAAACGATAATGTCGCACGTAAGTATGTGTGGACTACCATATCTATAGAGATATGTGATCCATTTTTCATTTATGGTTTATATTGATGGTAATAAGGATATAAATAATGAATATATATGTCATATATTATAATATAATTATTTTTTAATTTTTAATTTTTATCCACCATCAATTTTTTCTATCCTCTGAGATGTGTAGACAATGTTCATGAATACGTACGACCTAAAGTCTCTAGAAATGGTGTAATTATTTTATCTATCCTTATATTTTATTGATAAATATAAATATAAATATATATTTTATATAAGATTGTTATACAGTGAAAAAACAATTCCTTAGATGATTGAACAATAATAATATAACAAGGACTAGAAATATTGAATCAAAACATACATGAAAAAAGCAATTTAACACCCAAATCAATGATACTACTAAAATGATCATTCACAAATATGTGATAAAATATTATAAATAGTTAATGTAGGACCAACAATTTTATTCACTAAAATTAATTTACTGACTAGGAATTTTTTATAAATACGTATTATTTAATAAATATGGATATTTATTTATAGGTCGTATTTTTTATAATTAAATCGATCATTCAGTATGTGAGGAATGCATTTGACATGCAGTGATAGGTCAGCCAAAAATTACATACCCCTAGATTCATTGATATATCTTATGATACATATTTTTTGTCCAAATTAAATAGGTATATACCCGTAGTTTTATATTGTCTTGGTGGAAAATCAGAAAGTTAGAGATATAATAATATATGATATCATGTAATCTAATAGTATGGATTTCCTTCATTTATAATTCAACTATTATTAACCTAGATAATAGTTCATTCATACTATCAATGGATTCATTTTTTCACAATGTTTTGATTAAATGGAATTATTTTTTAGTTATTTACATTTCAATATTGATTATTCCCTATTTACTCAGGGTTGAATTTTATATATATTACCCATACTGGGTATTTGAGTAAAAATTTATTTTGATTCTTTTTCCAATGATATGAATAATAAATATTCAATGGTATTCAATGATGCTGAACATTTACATTCTATATGATTGTATTTTATTTCCAATTTAAAATTGGAAGAAAATACTTATCTAGTAATTTAAAACTACAAATCTATTCATTCCTTTATTATACGATCACCTGTAACTATTCCATAAAGGAATAATATACATACTCTTTGAGAAATGGTACACTGTATAACCTATATTTTTTTTTACAATTATATGATGGATCAATATTTTTTGTTTTTTTATTCCCCAAGAAAAAATCCTCACAGTATATCACCAGATTTTAATATTTCTTCATAAAATATCTTTCTGGAATACATGAATTATCATTTGGAAAAATTCTAAATTTTTCATAAAATGTTTGATATTACGAACACAAGTAAAAAAACCTTATAATGAAGGATTAAACAAAAATAGTCATCGTATTAGCCTTATGTGGCTCCTCAGACAACCATATAGTAATATGACCCGACCATAAAATGGTTATTCCAAACATTATGATGGATTCTACAAACCATGTGGTGGCATGTCCTTACATTATTTGTACTACCCCAACCATGTGATGGATTTTCAAAACCAAATAATGGAATATCTAAACCATAAAATAAATGATCAAAAAGATAAAATAGAATTTTTCATCCATACATGCTAGTTATTTAAATATTATGGGCGAAATGACTCACCCTTATGTGAATTCCAAGGCAGTTTTATTTTTTGGGGAGCAATTAGAAATTCTGTATTTTCATCCAAATCTCTTCAATGATCCTTATATTCATTTATAACTGTTTTAAATCTATTCTATAATTTTTATATAACATGGATATATAATGAAATATGATTTTGAATATAATTTATTAAATGAAAACAACAAACCAATAGTAAAAATCAGATCCAAATCATCATTTTCTTTTAAAAATCATTAATATATTATACAAACTAAATGAATCTTATTTTCTAAAAAAATATTCATTATTATTAAATAAATTCTAAATATCTTTTTTGCTTACCAATACCCACATTTGGATATTTCTGGAAACCATTGTATATATATCACCATCTATCTAAAAACACATAGAAACAAATCATCATTCAATAATTCTAATCCAACATAATCAAACATAGAATTGAAAAAAATATTAACAAATATTTTCTAGTTGTCTACAAATAAGTGGTTTTATGTTCATAACTTATTAAAAAAGGATAATTGTTTTTCAACAATCAATACATCATCGTCATCATCATTGATTGTTTAATCAATGCTTCATCATCAACATCATTACAATAAATATTTAAAATATCCAATCAATGATTCTTTAATCAATACGTATCATTCACCAAATTTTATCGAAGACATGAAATATATTATTTCAAAATCACATACAAATCTTCATGTAAATGATCATAAAGTAATAATATATTATCTTCTAAGAATTTACCTTTACTATTCACTTTTAAAATAATTCGGAACAATTCTATTCATCAAAACTACTTCATTTTATCATAGACGTCAATAAAACCTAAATAATAACTATTATATAATGCATCATCGAAAACTATAAAGAAAGATAAAAAATAACTCAAAAAAATACCCCTCATTGATTTTCATTTTAAATACTATATCTAAAAACAATCTCTATCTAAATTAGACAAAAATTCTAAAATAAGTAAAATAAATATTAGGGGAATAATTTTAGAATAGTTTACTCCCCTACGTAAATATAATTTTCTAATATATAAAAACAAAAATTGAATTGTTCTGTATTTTTCTAGACTAGGAAAATAATAATCTAAAGAAAGAGGAGTCTAAAATTCCAATTCTTTCCCATGAGAAGGATAGGTTTGGACACCCAAAATAAACATCACATTCTAAAAATAATCTTTTAAAAGTATCATAGAGAGGATATCGGGTGTTTCCACTTTTATAGAAAATATTATAACTTCAAATTAATTATTTCCTCATTCACCATAATAAATTCATACTTTTTATCAATGTTTATGTATCATGAATGCTGAACTATATTACTTGAAAAATTATTTAAACATTGATTATCTCTGCCAACAAGATGTGGAAAATTTACTTAAACTTTTAAAAATTCTTGTTTGGTCTTCATCCACATTAGTTGGGTTATGAAATTAGTGGAATCCCTATATTATTCCTTTTTTATTAAGGTAACTGAAATAAACTTCTGAATCATCCAACTAAAATAATTCACTATAAGTTAAATTAATCCACCTGATTTATTCCCCCCATCAATAACACAACCATCCCAATCAAAATCCATGTAACTAAAATGATCAACCTTCGCTTCCCTATCAACTTTCAAATTCAATCTTATTGTACCATTGATTTAATAATAAACCCAATTTTGATCAAAGAAATGGGACAAATTTGAGGTTGTTTTAAACCTTACACAATGTGTAACTACTTAAACTATATATTTCAATGATGCTATCAAGTAAAAAAGAAATCGAATCATCATTTAAAATTCACATAGATCCTAATTCATTTTCCTCTAAATTCCTATATCATGTTTCCAACTCATATTCCAGAAGAAACTAGCTTTCAATCATCCATACCAATCCTTTCTAGAATTTTTCTATCACAATATTATTATGAAATTAAAATATGATCTATATATTGAGACATTTGTAATCAAAGATTTACCTCGTTTCTACTAGAATTAATTGTTAAAATTCCTTGCTACATTATTTTTAAAAATAATAAAAATGTTGATCATATTTTCTAATGAATTATTATTCTATATAAACTATATCAATTGGAGATACCTCATTTTCATATTTAATGTACTGATTATCTTCCACAATCCTTTTTCAAAATTTCATCTCCATTAAAATGATGTCCAATATAGAGTACCAATTTATAGTTGATGGTTTCTAATAATATGAAAACATTTTTGACATGTAAAAAACAACAGAACATCTCAATGAAGGATACAATAATTTTTCTCAATTTATACAGCCTCTTATAACATTTCATTGATGAAGGTAGGATGAACATCTATTTGAAAAATATTATATTTCATTTGGGCTATAAGAACATAAAATAATATTATAGTATCAAGCCATGTAACTATTTAAAATCTATAATAATTTTATAATCCTTCAAACCATAAATTAACCCTTTATACATGTAATTAATTATTTTAGATAACTTCACCAGTTTCATTCAACTCATTTTTGAATAGCCTCACTACTTAGATAAATAGTATTCCTTTTGGTGTGAGTACTAATTATCATGTATCATTCATATCAATATATTAGTATTCATTATTTAATGTATAAAATGAATATATATTCTTAATATAATCTTCAAAATATATAAGTTCAACATGAGAAAAAAATGAGTTATGAGCTACTAGTCTCATGGTTCCCAAATTGTGGCATATTGTCTTTGATATTGAATGATGTTTTAGACATGTAGTTGTCTGATTGGCCTAGGATGAGGTTAAATTGGTTATTACTCATCACTTGAAATAGCATTGTATTCTTATAAAACATATATATCCTCAACATGTTCGTATAATTCTAAAATTTATTCATGTTGTTGAACATAAATTACATCATAATAACTTCTAAAAAATTCATATTCATTAGAATATTTTTTTAATGTTATAGAACCATTAAATCTATTATATCAATCTGATTTTTATAATAATTTATATAGTAATGTTATCTTCTTCAATTTGGAGTATAAACATCCATGATGACATAAACACCACTCTTCTCAAATTTCCTAAGACATTATCCTTTTACCATGATAGCATAATGGGTGTGATACTCATCAAGAGGCAGACAACATGGATATTTTTGTTATATATCCCATGGAGGGACATATCATAATTTTTCTAATATAAATAATGGTGTTGAATGTGGTACTCTACACCAATAAATTACTCAAAAATGAATCATGATGTTTAATGATAAACCAAAAATGAATGATCTATCTCCAAAAAATAGTTATTCATCTATCTAGTAACACCATTTTATTGTATTGTGTTATGTTTAATTAGTTTTTGTTGGATTCCATTATTCATTGGATATGAATCAAAATACATTATTTAAATCTAAGTTTCGTTACCTATATTAATATTATTGTGATAAAAAAATTCTTTTTCATCACATCATCTAGATAATTTAAAAATTATCAATACTTTTGACTTATGTTTCATAAATATCATTTAAGTAATATAAGTGGAGCCATTAATAAATATTATTATAGTATATATATTTATTTTTATATTTTTCATTATTTACCTATAGGCATCTTGATGAATAATATATAATTATGGAGTAGATCCCATATCCACCTTCATATGTGAAGAGTGAATAATCATCCTATTTTTCATTTTGATAACCTCCAATTACATTCTATTTTTAGAAATGGAACGCCATGAACATTATTTCCTCAAGTGATATTATTTATTATCATCTATTTTAGAATATCAATACATTAATGGAACAATTAATATCATTCTTTATTATATATATTATAGTAATTTACAATATCACCCAAATGAATGAGAATTAGGTTTAACCCATATTCTTCTTGTAACAACACTTCCATATTCCAGTTTCATTAAAAAACCCCCATCCATCAATAAATAAACATTCATCATCAATAATAAAGTAGATAATAAATTTTAGATCTTGTTTCTAACTAAAAACATTTTTTATTTAAGATTTCCTTTTTTAATCATTGCTGAAACAAATCATTTAATATTCAATTGGACATGATTTATAATGGTTACAAAGATAATGAACTAATTTTAAAGTTATTTTTGTATATTTTAATTACCTTTTATTTGTGTTTATCATTCTTCATCTATCATCCATGGACATTTCCCATAAAATAATTTCACTAAAACATCAATAAGAAAATCATTATATTTATCATTGATCTTATTATTCATTGGATATATGATATGGTGACTAAAATTATAATATCCTAGTATAAGGATAAAATAATTATTTTCAAAGTGCATTGGATAGATTCATCTTCTATATACATCTTCAATAACATGAAAAATGTTCTATTTTTTATAATTTATAATATGTTCTTGACTATTGTACATTTAAGATGGATTAGTCCCCCATGAAACTATACATTACATGACATCATGGTATGTTATATAATTTTAGTTTAAATTAAAAATATGTTATGTTTTATAAAATCATCATATAACTAGAATAATACATCAAATGAACACATACAATTGTAAGAATAATATCATCCCAAATTTTATATGTGACCTCATTTGTTATTTGATTGAAAAATCTATTATCATTTTCTGTGATAGATGTTTTTGATATAATGATATATTTATGTATATATTATGATTATTCTCATAAATTTGTGATACACCAGTTGTATAAGTTTCAAACTTCAATTAGGATTTCCAAGAACATTCATATTTTTAAGGATCCCAATATTTTAATACAATTATATCCTTACTGACAATTTTCTTATTATTTGACCCCTCTCCAAAAACATTAGTCTTGAATTATGCGTCAATAGGTGATTTGTTTTGTATTATAAAACATCAAACATCATTGAACATTATCCAACCTTGAAAATTTATTTTATTAAATTTAATTTAAATTTTTTTCTATATTGACATGTTTTTGTTTACTATAAAAAATCTATTCTTCATTTGTCTTCAAATTTTATTCAATATTCATCTTAATAGTGTTATCATAATAAATTAACATTATTTAATATTTAATATACTATGAAATTTTTAAATTTTCATCCACAATGAAAAATTCGTTTTTGATTATACATTGATTATCTTTATTTAATATTTTCAAATCCATTTTCAATTTCAAGATATCTGAGAGAAATTATTTGAAAATTTTGTTTGGCATAAATTCCATATCTTACAATTTTTTAACTTATATTATTACTATAATCATTTATGATATTTATATCACTCACATAAAAAATGAAGGATTTTTTACTAACATCATCACAGGCTGACTCAGTATCCTATTTATCTTAACTATTATCGATTTCCTTAGAAAATAATGTTTTATTTTATTGTTTTCTGAAATTGTTAAAACATTACTTTCAAGAATAATTTAAATTATAATCTTTCGTCATAGTTATTATAAAATGATTTATTCATATTATTCTATGTCTCCTTAAAAATTTTATTTTGCGATTATTTCTATTAAATTTTCAGTAACTCTATAGATAAATATTTTTATACATATATTACCACTGTATTGTCAATTTCCCATTATCAATTTTTCATAGATAAAGGAAAAAACTAAAAAATTTCTCTCCAAAATATCAATAAAAATTTTAGTTTCTCTATTCACATTCAATAATTTGTTTTTATGACCTGAATTTTTTGTTTCCGTAAAGGTAATAACCATTCAATCAATTACATTTTTCTTGAAAAAATTATCTTTTCTCACCGTGAATGATATTAAAATGTTGTGTAAGTCGTCAAGTGTAATTTTTCGTTGATATTGGAGTTCTACATATGGACGTGTTATATAAAACATTTTAGGTAGGTTTCAAAATATCTTCTCTATAAATATAGATTCTTCTATCTTCTCACCATTTCCTCCAGTCATGATCAAAATTTACTTAACTCATAATACTGATGTTTCTAACAATATAATTATCATACATATTGATTTATTCCAACATCATCCTCAAAAAATATATATTTTTGTGCATACTAATTGTGTTTCCTTCATTGATAATTTTCACCTCATCCCAAATTGTGTTTTCTATTTGGATTCATTTAACTTTTATAATCATACTCTCTAAATGAAAATAAAAATAGATACTTTTTTTCTACCCCTTTCATGGTAAAACCTTAATCATGGGGATTATATTCATTAATTGAACCATCCTAGACATCATAACCAATTAGATAATAGGTAAGGTAATGTTTTACCCATTAAAATACAAAAACATTTCCATAAAATATGTAAATCCCTTTTTCCACTAAATTTGAATTATACATTGTAAAAAATAAATTAATTGAATAAATCATCAGTCAATGAATAATTTAATAATTTTAATAGATGATAAAAAAATAAATGGAATATATTTCTTTGCTACCACTTGAAAACCCTCAAATGGGATCTAGTGAATATAACATAGATGGGTTGGTGGTGAATCAATTACATATATTTTGTTATAATTAATTTGAAAAAATTCCACATATAGAAGTATAAGTTTTTTTATACCAGAGATGAAAACAGACATAGACACATTGGAAAATTGAAAATTAACAATTTTCCCCAATATAAATTATGATTCTTTTGTTTCTATTGATTTGGATTCGGTTGATATAACACAAACCACTAAAATTATCCTATGAAGTGAGGAAGGTTTAACCATTAATATAGATCTCCCAAATTTTAGGAATGTTTTTTAATATAAGCCACACACAAGTGAATCAATGGAATTATCATGACACGAATAATAAATAACAAATGAATATAATTCTACTTGATATACTTCAATCATGTTTTTTAGTGTACGGAGTTACTTTTCTTGATTGTGGCAGTAGAGCGGCATCAATTTTTCTTCTAGTGGTTTGTGTGGCTTTAATTAGTGTGTTGTTTGATGGTTCTCCTATAAAACCCCATGGTTTTTTAAATAATTTGAAATTATATGAATGTTTTTTATGTAAATATTTATAACTATCCTTCAAAAATAATTTTTCCACTTATATGATTTGAATATCAAAAAATGGTCATCTACAATTGTGTTCATTATGTTATTTGGAGTCTGATGGAACCACACTATGTTTTTGGAAAATAGTAATATACCATTATAAATAGTAATATGAATTTAAATATGACCCTAATGAATTTTAAATTGTATTATTATTTTATTTTCTTATGGATTTAAGATAATGATATCTTGTTTAATTTTTCAATGTGATATAAAAGCAATTATAGATTTAAAATTATTAGTTTTTGAATTAAGTATGATTTTATTTAAAAATTAATTTAATAATATTTACAAATTTATTTTCAAAAAATGGAGTTCATTATTAAATTTTACATGTAAATAAATTATTAGGGTAATTTTTCGGAATTTTTCAGAAATTCTTGATTTTTTTATGAATAGTGAAATACGGTAAAATACCGTATATTCAAATTATCAGTAAAATACACAATTTTTAACATCATAAGTGATGTAAGGAAACATGGTTCGAACTCACATTCAATTATTACTGTTTTGGGTCCCATAAACTAAAACTATTCAAAATATTGGAAAAAATATTATAATAATGATTAAAATTATGTAAAATACATATTCTCCTCCACTATAAATGCCACCCTCATTTCTATCTTCCTCCCACACCTATCAAGTCTTTATTATTACCTATGTTCTGCCCCATAAAACTCCAATGGAACTTCACCACGTCCTAGAGATTATGGTCTCACCAAAAGCCCAAAAACCAAGGCCTTATGAAGGATTTCAAGGAGAAGTGTAAAAGAGTTATACATAGTTTTTTGTTTTCTTTGTTTTCTTTCATTTTATGTCATTATATTAATTACATATGGAAATGGTTGGGATATTCCATTCCATATACCCCTTAAATTCCATATTATTTAATAATGTTGAGGGACCCCTTTTCTCTCATCAATATATTTTATGAAATTTTAAGCAACGTCATTAGGTTGCCGAATTATTATAATGGATTTCTCAACTCTTCTTTTATTTAGAGTTCCTTTAATTTCATATTTTATTCTAAAATCCTATAATCCAAGAAAAAAGGAAGATCAAGAATATTTCATATTCTGGATGTTTTCATGTTCATGTAAATTCATCATCATTCTTCTTCTATTCTCCGACATATTCAAGGAATAAAAACATTTTATGTGATGTGTCGAATTACAAAAATCATTGATGTTGTCATTTCAATTTGTTTTAATTTTTTAAAGGCTGGTAATGAAACCATTTTTATAGTTTATCCAAGTTATGATATATATTATGACTTATTAATGGTTTTGGAATCATTTTATACACATGTTTTTAATTTATGAAGCAAAATGAATTCTTTACGATCGAAGAATCGCTAAAATGACCTAAACATATAACGACAATGATTTAACTCATGAAACATCCTCATGTCAGAATTCAAACTATCAAATGATATAATTTATGGTAATGGAAATATGTAAATACCACTCCATTCCAAATCTTGTGTTTCAATTCCTATGGACAAGTAGATCCATCCTGAACCGATCATGGAAAACTTGTAAAGAACTCACCAAAAAAACAGTGCAAGGAACAAAATACTAACAATTAAAGGGTAAAATGATGTAATTAATTGATAATATAAGGTATTATAATTAGGGATATGTTCATTTAATATATTAATAACACTATTTTACCAATTATACAGGAGGTTTAAATGATATATATGTATGAAAAACATGAGGTAAGGGAATTATTAACCCGATTTGCATTCTCTGGGATAACATTATACATAGTTATTTATGTGATATTATAATTGTATGTGTGATGGGTTCTATTTATATTTGGTTATATTTGGTTTATTTTTAGTTTATATTCAAATTCCACCCGCTCTATTAAATATCACATTAATTAGATTACATTTTTAAGGACCTTTTCTTTTAAAATCATCTTTTAAAATTTTCTTTTATAAACGTCAAACGTAATGTTTTTATATAATTATTCAGGTTTTATGATAATGTTCTTGTCATAGTTAATTGATTACAATGAAGTGTGGGACCTATATATCCGTCCATTTCATTAGGTATGCATATGTTGAAGGTGAGATATACGGTTACTCCAAGTGTAACTGCGATTCTTACCCATATTGTAAGGTAGCTATGAGAGTTACAAATTATAAGGTAGCTAAGAAGGTAACATGTTTATATATGAAATTCCCCAATATAACTTTATAGTGATATTAATGTTCTTATTTATGTTTATATTGTTTAAATCTCATTCTTCACAAAGTATGTATATATGGGTGACAATTATTTTATTTGAAAATTATTTCATACGTTACAATTGTTCATAGAATATTGTGTACATAACTTCTTTTTATATACCTTACTGAGATTTGTTTGTTCATACAATGTTTTCAAATTATTTTCAAAGGTTTTAAGGATGTGTAAGACAATGAAGGAATCAATGTTAAATGTTTGATGATTTTTCAAAGAAATCGTGTTTTATGTTAAAATATTTACAATTTGTATGAAATGAATATTGTTTTTATGGTATCCACTATATTATAATGTGTAATTTTATTAATATTTTATGTACTTTTTCCCTAAATCTATAAACATGAAATGATACTCAGTGTGAAAAGCGGTGATTTCTTTACTAAATTCATGATTATGTATTGTAATAAGGTCTGTTCCATATAGTTTGTATTAGAGAATGGTTTAGATAACATTAGGGGTTAGGATGATGTTAAAAAATATAATAAATGATTTTTAGTCTATGATTAATTTGATATGTCATCGTATTTTGAGATTTTAGTTTTGATTCATTTAAGATATGTTTCTTCAGAATGGTTATCCGTAGAAGAAACATAGAAGGTGGAGTGGAGATGCACTGAAATAATGACATCCTTATGAATCTACAGTCAGGAATGGGAGGTATTGGATCTTGGCAGTTTTTCACAATAATGGGTCAGCTAACGTAAGAAATAAATGGAGGTCACATCCATAAAAGATAAAAACTAGAGGTACCACAACAAAACATGACAATAGTGGAACATTTTATGATACAACACCTTCCTTATTTTAATGGATCTTATGACCTCGTAGCAGTTGAAGGATTGATTAAATCACATGAAAAGATATTCGATGTTATGGGGTGCTTATATAATCCAAAGGTATGTAATGGAGTTTATCATTTGAAGGTGATGTTGATTAGTGGTGGTCAATGGTAAGTAACATTATGGATAGAATAGATATTGATTCCTTAGAGTGGGATGAATTTAAAATTATTTTCCTTGAAAAATATTTTCCTAAGGTGGTGGGCCTTTGGATAGAGAAGAAATTCCCTGAATTGAATAAAATGGAGGAGAATTTAGTGGCTATGTATGAAGCGATCATCACCCGACCAGCGAGGTATGAAAAAAATCATATTCTAGATCATGATTCCTATATCAACCGCTTTTACTCAGGACTGAAGCAATGGTATCGAAGGGAGTTAGAATACTTTGAATTCAAAAGTTATGAGAAACTTTACCGTTGTGTTGAGATAGTAGAGATTGAGTTTTTTGTTGATCATGTGAATTTTGGTAAAAAGGAGAATAACATGACCATATGAAAAGTGATGAGTATGAATCATCTAAAGAAATGTGATAGTAAGAAAATACAGTTTCCAGTTTGTGAATGTGTGGCAAGAAGCTCGCTGGGGAATGGCATACCAAAACCTGGATGTGTTTTAAATATCATAAATTCAGACATGAGGCCCAATATTGTAATGAAAAAGATCCAAAGACTAATCCAGATAAGAAAACTGTAATGTGTTTTAAATGTGTTTATATGGGTCATTATGCAAAGTCGACCCATATAGAGATTCAAATGAAGCAAAAAAGCCAAACTACGAGCAAAAGGTTACAGTGAGGACATTTTCGACAATGCCAATAGATGTCGAGCCTTCTAATGAAGTAATATCAGGAAGATTGTTTGTTTACTCAGATTTCACTAATTTTTTTTTTGATAAAAAGTCTACACATTCCTTCATGTCTGAGAAATTATTGGGTGTATTAGAAATATAACCTCAAAAAATGATACCAGAATTTTTTGTTGAAACACTTTGGGAAATATTATAGAAAATATGAATTATAAGAAACATTCTATTATGGTCTGTGGAAGGAATTGACCTATGAACCTTGTTGTTTTTTATGTAGTCAAGGTTGATGTGATTCTAGGAATGGATTTATTTTCTATTTATCGTTCTAAGTTTGTCCGTAGAGCTAATGAAGTAGTTTTTTCCACAAAGAATTTCAGTTTGTATATAATAATGAACCCATACAATTAATAACATATCAGGAAGCTGATGAACTATAGAAATAAGGAAATGGACTTTATCATTCTCATATTGTTGAAAACAAGGGAACTGTTTAGGTTAATGATGTTCCAATGATAATTTAATACATTAATGATCTTCCTGAGGAGTTATCTGGTGTCATACATGTTCGGGATGTTGATTTCACAAAATACATAGTTCCTGATGCTAATCCAATTTCAAAACGCCCATATCATGTGTCTCAAATAGAACTTCTTGATTTGAAATAGCATTTAAGGTATTTTTCTAATAAAACATTCATTCATCATATAGCATCACCCTGGGGTGCGCCTATTTTGTTTGTCAAAAATAAACATAGTTCCATGAGACTTTTCATTGATTATAGAGTATTGAATAACATCAATATTAAAATTAGTATCGTTTTCCTCATATCAATGACTTGTTATATTAGCTCCAGGGAGCTCAGAACTTTTCCATGTTTGACTTCAGATCTGTTTACCATCAGTTAAAGGTGATGGAGGAAGTCATCCCAAAAACAACTTTTCATAGTAGACATGGGAATTATGATTTTGTTGTTATGCTATTTGGGTTAACTAATGCTCCCACTGTATTTATGAAGCTTATGAATAGAATATTTCATGAATTCATAGACATGTTTTTGGTTTGGATTATGAATTTCATTCTGGTATTTTCTAAGAGTAAATATGTACACGAAATAACTAAGGGTTGTTTTAAAAACCATAAAGGAAAAGAAACTGTATGGATAATTCTGAAAATGTGATTTTTGGTTGCAACAAATTTATTTTTGTGGGAACATTGTAAATAATGTATGAATAGGATTTGATACTACCAAAACAAAGGTCGTAAATGAATGTCTAAGACCTAAAAATGTTATAGAGATTTGTAGTTTTTCTGGATTAGTAGGTTAATACTGATGGTTTGTTAGGAATATTCCATGGTTATATAGCCCAATAATTAATTTAATATGAAAAAGGGGTAAATTTATTTGGACAGAATAATGTGATGTTTTTTATGAACTTAAGAAGAGATTGGTGAATGCTCTAGTTTTGTCCTTTCCTTCCTAAAACAATGAGTTTTTCATATACATTGATTCTTTGTTGAATGGGCAAGGTTGTGTTTTGTTCAATAATGATCAGGTAATTGCTTATGCTTCCAGACAACTAAAACATCATGAGTTAAATTATCCAACATATGATTTGGATTTTTCAGTTTTCGTTTTTTCTTTAAATATTTGGAGTCATCATTTATATGGAGCCAAATGTCAAATATATACTGACCATAAATGTCTAAAGTATATATTCACTCAAAAAGAATTAAACATGAGGCATAGAAGATCAACTGAAAAAATAAATTATTATGATGGCATCATCAATTACAATCCCAGAAATAAAAACAATGTGGTGGATTACATGAGTCAAAAACATCATGCATCATTAACCATGTTATGTTTGCAACATGATCCCATGATGAATTATTTAATGAAGTTTGGTTTAGAAGTTGTTGGTGCAGGAATTATCCTTGTTTTGTTTCATGTTTAAATGTAGTCATCGTTGTCATCTAGAATTCAGAAAGTGTAGAGGAATACTGTGAGCTACAAAAAATGTAGAGATGGCTAAAATTGGTTATTCTCCCGAATATAACATCTATAAACATTGTGTTTTAAATTTTTATAAAAGGTTGTGTGTGCCTTGTGATACTCATTTGATGAAATATTTGCAGTGTGAAGCTCATAGTTCACTATTTTCAGTTCATTCTTGATCTATTAATATTTAAAGTGACCTTCGAAAGTATTACTTGTGGGATATTTTGATAAGGGATATTGCTGATTTTACCATGAAATGATTGAAATGTCAATAGGATAAATTAGAGTGAAAGTTACCTAAGGGGATGCTTCATCCTTTTCCAATGCCAGATTAGAAATGCGAGAATATATCCTAGGAATTTATGGTGGGACTAAATTATACTTATCAAGGTAATAATGTGATTTGGGTTGTTATTTATTGACTAAAAAAATCTGAATATTTTCATTCTATTTGAGATACATTGTATTTGGACCTGAATTCTCGACTGTACCATAAAGAGATTGTCAGGATACATGTAGTTCCTCATTACATTATATTGGACTGAGATCCCAAAATCACTTTTATCTTTTGGAAGGGGCTTCAAATGTTGTTAGGCACAAAATTTAATTTCTTTACATCTTTTCATCCTCAATCGGATGTGAAATCTGAATGGAAAATTCAGAAATTAGAGGATATTCTTTGAGCTTGTTCAACGGAACACCCAAGGTTTTGGGATCATCATCTTTATGAAGTTGAGTTTTCTTATAATAACTATTTTTCAATCTAGTATATAGGTATCAAATTTTGAGGAATTGTATGGGAAGAAGTGTCAGAATCCATCATTTTGGGATGAAATCGGTGAAAGAAAGTTTGTGGGTCCATAATTAGTAAATGAAGTGGTTGAAAAAGCGAACATGATCCTACAACACATGAGGAAACTCATAGCAGGTAGAAGAGTTATGCAGATAACAGAAGGAAAGACTTCTATTATGAGGCAGGTGACCATGTTTTCCTTAAAATCTATCGTTCAAAATTTGTGATGTGTTTTTTTTAAGAAAGGGAAGATTAGTCCTCCATTCGTCGGTCCATTTGAAATCCGAGAAAATGTTGGACTAGTTGCTCAGTGGGTAGCTTGGCCTTCTAGTTAATCTAATGTAAATAATGTTTTTGATGTATTGATGTTGATAATGTATGTTCTAGATTCATCACATTTCATGACCCCAGAAGTTGTTCTGCATTAAGAGACCCTTTATTATGAATAGAAAATAGTTCAGATTCTTGATCAAAAGGAACAGGTAATGCAGAATAGGTTAATCTACTAGGTTAAGGTTTTGTGGAGAAACCACATGGTAGAAGAAGCACCATTGGAGTTTGAAAATTATATGAATGAAAGGTAACGTTACTTGTTTAACAAGTAAATGAAATTTCTAGGATGTAATTTTTATTTGGTAGAGATAATGTAACACCCCAAGGTTTTTAAAATAATTTGAAATTCATGAAACATTTCTTTATGTAGATATTTACAACTATCCAATAAAAATATTTCTTCCACTACTATGTTTTGAATTTTGAAAAATTATCATCTATAATTGAGTTTAGTAACCTTTTTCGAGTCTAATGGATCCAACTAGTGTTTTTGGTGAATAGTAACATACCCTTATGAATAGTATATATAAATAGTGATATGACCCTAATAAATAGTAAGTTAAATTATTTTTTTATTTTTTAAGGCATTAAGATAATGAAACCATCATTAATTTTTCAATGTGATATAAAAGTCATTTTACTTTTTAAATAATTAATTTTTGAATTAAGTATGATTTTATTTAAAAATTAAAATAATAATATTTAGTAAATTATTATCAAAAAATGGAGGATATTTGTAATTCTACGAATCGAGAAATTGTTAGTATAAATTTTTGGTATTTTTTTATAATTATTAAATTTTCGTTGAATATTAAAATACTGTAAAATATCATATATTAAAATTATCAGTAAATTACACTATTTATGGCATCATAAGTGATGTAAGGCCACATTGTTAGAACTAAAAATCCTTTATTACTATTTTGGGTAACATTAACAAGTTCTATTCACAGTCTTGGGAAAAAATATTATAATTATGATTAAAATAATGTAAAATACCTCCTCTCCTCCACTATAAATCCCACCCTCATTTACCTCATCCTCACACACATTTCAAGCCATGAGCCTTACCTATGATCTTCCCATTAATCCTAACAAGGATCTTCCCCATGTCCTGGAGTTATTGGTCTCACCAAAAGGCCAAAACCCGAGGCATTAAAAAGGATCTCAATGAGAAGAGATCAAGAGGTAAACATCATCTTTTTATTTCCTTATTTTCATCCTTTTTATGTTATTATATAAATTCCATTTGTCTTATGTTGGGATATTCCCTTACATATCCCCATTACTACCCATATAATTTATGAATGATGAGGGACCTCTTTTTCCCTCATCAAAATTATTCATGAAATTTTAAGCGACCCTGTTAGGCTACCAAATTTTTATATGGGATCTCTAAACTCTTCATTAATTTTTAGTTCTTTTATTTTTTATTATTTCCCAACCTCATCTTATCCAAGAGGCATGGATGATCTATAATATTTTATAATCTTGGTGTTCTCATGCTCATGGAATATTCATCATCATTCTTCTTCTCTTCACTTACTTTTTAAAGGAATAATAACCTTGTATTTGATGTGCCAAATTACCGAGATAGTTGACGGTGCGATTTCAATTAGTTTTAATTCTTTCAAGGCTAGCCATGAAACAATTTTTTGGATGAACCATGTTATGATATATATATATATATATATATATATTGTCTCATCAATGGTTCTGGAATCTTTTTATAGACATGTTTTTTATTTATGAAACAAAATGAGTTCTTTTTGATCGAGGAATTTGTAAAATAACCTAAACAAATATCAATATTGTTTCAACTCATGAATCATCCTCATGTCAGAATTACAAATGATAAATGATATAATTTATGGAACTTCATGTTTTCAAATACCACTCATTCCAATTTGGGATTTTCACATTCAATCGACAAGAACATCTATCATGGAACAAAATAATAACAATTAAAGGGTGAAATGATTCAATGAAATGATAATATAAGATATAATAATGATGGATAGGTTTCTTCATGATATTAATAATACTCTTTTAATCATTATACAGGAGGTTAAAATGTGTTTTATGTAAGAAAACCCCGAGTAAAGAGAATTCTTAACCTGATTTCTATTCTTTGGGTTAACCTTCTACTTCATTATTTATGTTGTATTATAATTTTTTGTGTGATGGGGTCTATTTATATTATGACTTATTATTTTCATATGATGTTTCTTTAAATATTCCATCCACACTATTAAATCTTACATAAATTATATGATATTTTTAAAGAGTTATTCTTTTAAAATCCATTTTTAAAAAAATATTGTTAAATGTTTAAAGGTAATGTTTTAATATAGTTATTCATGTTGTATGATTATGTTTTGGTTGTTGTAAATTGATTATGATGAATGGTTGTATCTATATCACCCTCAAATGCATTGGTTATATGTCTGTTGGAGGTCGGTCGTATGGTTACTCCAAGTGTAACTGTAATGGTTACAAAAATTGTAAGGTAGCTGTGAGGGTTACAAATTATAAAGTAGTAGAGATGGTTACAAGCTTATGCAAGTAATTCTGCAATATTCCTTTATGATTATATTTAAGTTATTATGTTTTCTTGGATCTTGGGAAAATCTCATGCTTCAAAAATTATGTAAATATGGTTGACAAGTATGTATTTGGAAAATGATTTCATAGGTTACAAGTGTTCCTGGACAATTGTGTTCATTATTTCTATTTATATCCATTACTGAGATTTTTGTGTTCATCCTATGTTTTTAAATGATTATCATTGTTTATAAGGATGCATAAGAAAATAAAGGAAGAATCTTTAAATGATTTAATTTTTTATAAATAAATCATGTTTTATGTGAAAAGATTTATATTTTTCATGAAATGAATACTATTTTTATTGTGTCCACACTGTAATAATGTGTAATTTTATGAATTTATTATGTCCCTATTCTTAAAATATATAAACATGAAAGGATAATCCATGGGAATATAATTTGTTTCTTGAATAAATTTAATATTATGTAATGTAATAAGGCCATGTCTGTATATCCTCAATGAGAAGGTTTCTTTCGGGTTGTAAACTCTCTTCGGCAACATGTTGTATCTAAGAAGATCATTTTTGGGTAGGGTACACATTTTAAGGCGGCTCATCATCTACGTCTGTGATTATGGATTTTCAGTATCATTTGAATTTTAAAAATTGATCCACTACATTTTTCACATTTTTTTGTGATGGGGATGAAATTGACTTTAGGACTAGACGTGTGGGTCATGATGATGATTAGGATACAAATCATCCTTGCATCCTCTCTCTTGATTTTTTTTATTTTCGTTCCTATGTGTTGAAGTTTGTTGTGCTCTATTTTGAATTTT
Organism: Viscum album; assembly: GCA_963277665.1. Classification (NCBI taxonomy): domain Eukaryota; kingdom Viridiplantae; phylum Streptophyta; class Magnoliopsida; order Santalales; family Viscaceae; genus Viscum; species Viscum album. The sequence continues at coordinate 1,631,882,119 of OY728159.1, forward strand.
GTAATCTATAAAATTATATGGTTACCACTTACCCTGATGTGTCTTTATAAAATCAAAAAAATCATTTTGAGTAACATAGTCGTTGTAGCGACCTGAAGCTTGACGTACATGGACATTACATTACTTTTTCGGAATACTTAGTACATAACAAAACACACACAAGGGTCGTAATAGTTTAGTTTCTTTGGAAACTCGGAACTTAATCTTCTAATCATGGTAAAAGATCATCAACATCTCCCATAAAGATCTTCCCTTTTTTTCCTTACCTAAAACCTTTCTTTATATCCCAGGGAAAAGAAAACATAAAAGGGTGATTTTAAATGCTCAGTAAGGGTAAACAAATGAAATATCAATCACATCATATTCATAAGAACATATCTTTTGGAAATCTTAACCTGCAAAAGAGATCATAATTTCATAACATGTGTAAGTCATAGTAGTGAAATTAAATCCCAATAATCATAAACTAAAACATGAAAATTTGTGGCATATACACATAATCATATAGAATCAATTCTTATTAGTCAAGACTCATTGACAAGACTATCTTAGTGGACAAAGTCCATTTCTTAACCGAGTTCATTCCTCGTTTCAGTCCTGTTTCACTGAACCGGTATAACCTACCGTTCCAGCCATGTCTATCTCATGAGATATAAAATCTTTACCCAATGCATTGGAGGGAGATATACGTCCCGGCCATCTCATAATGATACCATTCTTATGTGTGCCACAAAATCATAAACCATACATTATAGCATAACCCATGTAATAAAAATGGGAATCTTAAACATCGTGACATCATAAAACAACTTATATAAGATAAAGGAATTGCATAAAAATAATTCCATCACAACATAATCAAATCAATGTAATAATAGGGATAGAAACAGAACCCTTTATTATCGTAGATGGAAAATAATTTTGATTAAACACTTGAACTCCATTCTTGAGGAAAATATCCTTTCAAATTCAAAAACATTTTCCTTTCTTAACATGTCATAAAATTTTAAACTAAAAGAAGTTGATTAAAAATAAACATGGAAACATGTAAAGGAAGTTTCTTGGAAATAATGTTTTAAAAATCCATTCATTCCGTATAAGTTAAAAAATCAATCTTCCCGTACTTTTATCAAAAAAGTCAAAAAGTACCTCGTATGAAAAAAAGATTCCTTTCATATCTTTTACTAAAAACTCAATGAAGGGTAAAATTGGATATAAAATATTGTAGAAGTATATAAATATTACATATTGAGGAAACATGGATGTGGATGATAAAATACACCCCTGTAAATACTAAAGTATAAACAATCTCGGATAAAAATGAGATTGTGATATTTTCCGTTACCTTAGGTCCAATTTGCTTCGTAAGTGTCCAAAACTCTTGTATAATGATTTAAATAATGTCATTTACTTATTCCAGAATCATACGTATTGTTATGATATCATATATGGTTCACTTATGACTTTATATTACCCGTTATTTTGTAAATTCCATGTTAAATGCGTTTTGGGTAAAATCGTCTCATTTATCGTTCGTGTATTAACTTGTAATTATTCATATGATTACATAGATCATGATTACTTAAATCCAGAATGTAAAACATGATTTATATATAATATATATTCAGAATATGCATATATATAATAGATCAGTAAATGGGAAGAAATACGCCGTTCATGGAGACGGTAGGCCTGTAAGGGTTGGTGTCCTCAGAACCAACTGTTTTGTACTTTGATTACATAAATGTTCACTTATTATATATTGTTCATTGTTCTGCATGACTATAATATAATAATGTCCTGAAATATTTGTTGCATTAATAAGGTCATAGCAGATCCCCGCTATGATGAGAACCTTGAAATGCTATAACAATATTCTTAAATAAAGTTCTGCGGTTGGATGACATACTATGATAGGACACATAGTATACAGACCGTCATGTGCGAGTACTCATAAGAAGACGAGACTCTCTCTCATGGAGTTCGCACTTGGTAATCTCCAAGATGGGAGATTATGAGAATAGACCCGCTAGTAGTAATTCTGCATGTCTTGGTGTCATCGGATATTGCTATCTACGAGCGTGTGTAATGGTCCTTGGACTGGAAGATTATCATTAACTCATGTCATGACTCGCGCACTTAGATTTACTGATGAAAACTGTCACGCAGATAGTTGGCGGGAAGTAGGGTACGTTGGGTGCGTCACGAGTGACATGTTGTTAATGGATAAGTCAAGGAAGGATTTGTCCCTTCCATTTATGGAAGTTGATATCTCGGCCCTTTGATTGAAATAGAACCGTCACATTAAATTCCATGGCCATGGTGTAAACGATGAGTTTATTTCAGGTAGTCAAAGAACGACATATCAAGCATATAGGTTTATGACACTGCCATGAAACCTGCTTGATGAGATATTGAGACAAAGGGATTAAATTACATAGTAAGCGCTCGTATGAGGTGATACGTCAATGCGGCGTCAACTTCTTTCTCTTGGGTGCCTTGACCCGTTGCTAGACAGTAATCTTGGACTTTAGGCAAGCCCGCCTAATGCCAACGAGAAAGAGGCCTAGAGGGTCACACACTAAGTGTATCCAAGTATCTCAAGTTGAATAATGATTATTCTCGTACATGGTTTAATAATTATTCAAGGAAGCCTAAGTTGTTTTAAATGATGGAGGAAAAAGAAAATAAAACAAGTACATGTCGTGTATTATTATTACATGCCGTGTAGTTTTATTTTGGAAAGGAAATGAATAAATGAAAACAAGATATACACGCCGTGTACATTTAATGTACACACCGTGTAGTTTTCAATGAAAAACAAGTACACGCCGTGTATTTATTAATACACTCCGTGTAGTTTTTTTTTAGTTGGGATTTTGAGGATATAATATTGTTTTAAATGATATTTATTATAATCAGCGTGGGCGCATGTCAAGGAATTATTTATTCGACATGGGGTTTTAAATAAAGAGTCAATGAAATAAATAAAACGCGTAACGCGTTTATTTATTGTCATAACTCTATAACCCCACACACCCGATTATAAATATCCTCACAACCCCAACTCTTTTCTGATACAAGAGAATCGTTGTGCACAACATCTCTGGAGAATTCTTTCAAGGCCGAAAGAACCTCTTCCTCCAAGAACGCTCTCAAGACCGAGAGAGATCCTCTTCCATCGGATCAAGACAATCTAAGGCGGACAACGCAAGCAAAGGCTTCTCCACGCCAGCACCTGGAGAATCTTTTGGCGACATCCAGTGATACGAGGTACACGTGTGGATCACCGCTAGAGGGAGTCTACACTTGGCTTCTGCGACGCAACGACGGATCACATTAACAACGTGATTGAGAACATCAACGAAGAAAGAACACCCAAAAGGTATTTCTTTATAATTAATTAAATTAATTATAATCAACCTGTAACGATCCTTGTTTGTGGTTCCGAGAAAAACCATCTTCTTTGTCTTTTTCTGTGATTCGATCCGTGGAGACTGGCGTTTATCGTCGTATTGATCCCGGATTGATCATTGCTAATGACAAAAAGCCAAGTGGGCACATCCACCCACGCGCTTCCACTGCGCCCGGAACCTTCAAATGGTATCAAAGGGAGGTTACAACGTTGATTATAGTTATTTAATTTTCGTTGATAATTTACGCATTCATATTTGATTCAATTCGAAATAAATCGTTCTATAAATCTGAATTAACGAGATCTATTCTTCCTCCTTCGTTTCTCGATTCATATCACAGAAACGACCTTTTAATTTTAATTATGATTAAAATAAAAACGAGGAACTCATCCGGAGGAGCCGCTCTTTCTGTCTGTACAACATGGGATTACACGGCATGTAATTAAAACTACACGCCGTGTACTTAGGTTCAACGAACCGGCACTGGTCCGCCAAACCACGTCATGTGAATTGATTATTCCTAAGTTTTAATCACGCCGTGTTGACCAGAATAGAACGGCGCGTGGAAACAGGAATACACGACGTGTATGTTGGAACAACACGCCGTGTAGTCCGTTCCGACCCAGGTGAAACCGTGTACAAAGATAAGTCGCGTACCGCGTATACGGGATCACCAGGCCGGTTACCGCATAACAAGGAAGTACACGCCGTGTATGATTCATCTACATGCCATGTACTCTAAAATTTCCAAAGTACAGAAAAAACACGCCAAAGCCCCGGCGTGTACTTTGGACAAAGGGTGAAAAGAAAAATACACGCCGTGTAATTATAAACTACACGCCGTGTACTTTCCAGAAATGGAATTTCACCAGGTTTCCTCCAATGTACAAAGACCCGTACAAGGAATATGGATGAGAAGAATCTCAAGGAAATTCAGAAAAGAATTTAAGATAAATAATTGATTAATTATAAGATCATAATTAATTGAATTCGAGCGCGTCTTATCTTAAATAAAACGATTAAAAGAATTTGAATTCTAAATATGCGTAAATGCCGTTGCATACTATGGATGATCATGAGCTAGACCAAAGACCCTTTGTATGTGTATGGTTTCATTTAAATTTATTTAATTTAAATTTGTTGGCCTGCGAGCCTTCTTCCAATAAAATGTAGGGCCTGCATGCCCATGGTTACTTTAATGTAAACCCATGTAATGGAGGATCTCCCAAGCCAGAGGAGACGGTTCAAATCCCGAAGCCAAGGCAAAAACAACACAAGAAGATACAAAGGTGGACAGGTGGGAGCTGCAAAACATGAACCATCAGGTTCAAGGTGTTTTCCCTAGGTCAGGGTAAGCTTATCAAAACCGCTAGATAAGCTAACCAAATAGAAGCTCATGATCATGCCATCTTATTTTATTTCTGTCTGATTGCATGGTTTATATATTATGCATGTGTTGTCGCGATCACATAATTAATAAAATGAACAAGCATGCAAAGATGGAATAAAATAAAAACCGGTCTATGCGTATACATTATCGGAACATGGTTAATCACTTAAGAAAGCATCACTTAATATTAACAAGCATGTGATAATGCAAAGATACGCATAAAGAATAAAATCCCTCAAATACCATATTATGTCAGACCAAGCCTTCCGTTACTTGATTAAGGGAAAGACTCAATAAAACTATGTGTTTGACCAACCCTTTTTGGGACACTTACTTTTATAAAGGAAGCCCTTATGAAAGGTTTCGGGTTGACTTAACCATATTACATCAAGAGAAGTAGCCCTTGCTAGACTTGATGTAATATTGGAGGCAAGAGTTGAGGAAATCCAAGTCAGGATTTCAGGATTGGGGAGTCCACTCAACAGATCAAGGAACTGTAAGCTCACAGTTGGCAAAGACCCGCCTACCTAAATACCTTTAAATAGCTTGACCAACCCTTGTTGGGGTTATGCGAAGGGAAATTTGGATCCTTGCCATTAGAATGTCAAAGCAACTAGACATTCCGAGTTCAATGGTGAGGGCCATTGGGAATTGATAAAATAGTGGGAGACTTAATAAAATTTATTATTTCTCATAAAATGTAATCAAGAAAGTACTGATGAATCTGCTCTTTTAAATTGTAGAATCAAAATGACAAACACATCAACCACATTTTCTCTGCGATCAATTCTGGATAAAGACAACATCCTCACCGGCAGTAACTTTCAGGAATGGTTTAGGCGCCTTCGGGTTATCCTGCGCCATGAACGGAAGTTTTATGTGCTGGAGTCCTCACTTCCTGATTCTCCTGCCCCAGGGGCAAGTGATGAAGATTTCCTAGTCTATGATCAACATTTGAACGATGCTCTCGACGTTCAATGTTTGATGCTGTCATCTATGTCTAGTGAGCTCATGAAGTCTCATGAAGACATGGATGCCTACAGCATGCTTGAGCACCTCCGTGGTTTATACCAGGAGAGAGCAAGACAGGAAAGGTTTGAGATCTCCAAGGCTCTGTTTCAGAGCAAGCTTGGAGAGGGTGCCCCAGCTGGGCCTCATGTAGTCAAGCTCATTGGCTACATTGAGCGCTTGGAGGTTCTAGGGTTTAAACTCCCTGAAGAACTGGGTACCGATCTCATTCTCGCATCACTCCCCCAGAGCTTCTCAAACTTTGTTGTTAATTTCAACATGAACAATATTGAGAAGTCTCTATCTGATCTTCTTATCCTCATTCGCCAAGTGGACAATGACATGAAGCGTGAAAAACCTTCTGTCCTTATGGTGAATAAAAGGAAAGGGAAGGCGAAGAGATTTAAGCCCAAAGCTTCTTCAAGGCCTTCCAAGAAAAGGAAGATCAAAGGGGAGGCAAAGGAACAGGATGCTGTTTGTTTCGCATGTGGCAAGAAGGGTCACTGGAAGAAAAACTGCACCCAGCCGAGGAAGCAAGGGGAAGCTTCAGGTGCGTTTGTTATCGAATGCAATATATCTGTTTCTACTAATTGGGTATTAGATACTGCTTGTGGTGCTCACATCTGTATCCAAATACAGGAACCAAGTAGAATCAGGAAGATTGATCGAGGGGAGATAGATCTACGAGCAGCCAACGGAGCCAGACTTGCTGCTGTAGCTGTCGGGGACTACCACCTCACATTGCCTACCGGGATGGTCTTGGTTTTGAAAGGATGTTATTATGTACCCTCTGTAACCAAAAACATTATTTCAGTATCCAGATTAGATACTGATGGATTCATATTCAAGTTTGGAAATGAATGTTGCTACTTTTATAAAGATAGCATTTGTTTTGGTAGGGCACATTTATATAACGGCCTTTATGTGTTATACTACACAAACCAAGTAATGGCAATTGATAACAAAGTTAATTTACATGACTCATACCACACCCAACTTTGGCATCACCGGCTAGGTCATGTCAATGAGAAACGTTTGACAAAATTACATCAAGATGGGTATTTAGATTCTTTCGAACTAAAACCACTTGGTGTATGTCATGCGTGTCTACAAGGAAAAATGACCAAATCCCCATTTAGTGGGAAAGGTGAAAGAGCTAAAGAGCTTCTAGAATTAGTTCACACAGATGTGTGTGGACCATTTCCAGTTGAAGCAAGGGGTGGGTTCTCGTACTTCATAACTTTTACTGATGATTTTAGTAGATATGGATATATCTATTTAATGAGGTATAAGTCAGATTCTTTTGATCGGTTCAAAGAATACAAGAATGAAGTTGAGAACCAGCTTGGTAAGAAGATTAAGAAACTCCGCTCAGACAGAGTAGGAGAATATCTTAATCAAGACTTCATTGATTTCTTACGGGAGTTTGGGATTCTATCTCAACTCACTCCTCCTTACACACCGCAGTGGAATGGTGTAAGTGAAAGGAGGAACCGCACCCTGTTGGACATGGTGAGATCAATGATGAGTCATGCGAGTCTTCCATTATCCTTTTGGGGATATGCATTAAAAACAGCAGCACACATACTAAACCAAGTACCAACTAAATCGATAAATGGTATTCCATACGAGTTATGGAGTGGACGCAAAGCCATGTTATCGAATTTACACGTGTGGGGTAGCGAAGCATTTGTTAAGGCCTCTTCAGGTAACAAACTTGCACCCCGAGGCACAAAGTGTATCTTTATAGGATATCCCAAGGAAACAAGGGGATATTACCTATACAACCCCTCAGACAAAAAGGTTACAGTGGCAAGACACGCCATATTCCTTGAGAGGGAGCACATCTCCAGAAGAGATAGTGGGAGCGAGATAGACTTCGATGAAGTCGAGGCTCAAGATACACATGAGTTGGTACAAGAAAAGATTCCACAAAGCCCCGTGGAAGAACAATCTGTTCCAGAGACACAAGAACTGCGTAGGAGCACGAGAGAGGTGAGAGAACCAGAACGATATGGTTTTCTTGTCACTGAGGATGGTGACTCATTATTGGTTGACAGTGATGATCCTCTTTCCTACAAGGAAGCAGTTGAAGGCACAGACGTTGCCAAGTGGCAAGAAGCCATGAATTCTGAAATGGATTCCATGTACCAAAACCAAGTCTGGATTTTGGTAGATCCTCCAGTTGATGTAAAGCCTATTGGTAATAAATGGGTATTCAAGAAGAAACTGGACATGGAGGGGCAAGTCAGCACCTACAAGGCACGACTGGTTGCAAAAGGTTTTAGACAGCGTCAAGGAATTGACTATGATGAAACCTTTTCACCGGTTGCAATGCTGAAGTCTATCAGAATCCTATTGGCCATTGCTACTTACCATGACTATGAAATTTGGCAAATGGATGTCAAAACAGTTTTCCTTAACGGGAACCTCCAGGAAGATGTCTACATGACACAACCTGAAGGGTTTGTGACTTCAAAGGATGCCAACAAGGTATGCAAGTTGCAAAAATCCATTTATGGATTAAAGCAAGCATCAAGGTCATGGAACATTCGTTTTGATGAAGCTGTTACAGAATTTGGCTTTGTTAAGAACGAATGTGAGCCTTGTGTCTACAAAAGGTTTAGTGGAAGTGCAGTCGTTTTCCTAATAGTATATGTCGATGACATATTGCTAATTGGAAACGAAGTACCTGTCTTACAGTCAGTTAAGACATGGTTGAATAAATGCTTCTCCATGAAAGACTTGGGCGAGGCGGCATATATTCTTGGGATCAAGATCCATCGTGATAGATCCAAGAAAATGTTGGGCCTAAGTCAAAGTACATACATTGACAAGATACTGAAGAGATTCAGTATGGAACAGTCCAAGAGGGGATTGTTGCCAGTGTCACATGGCATTCATCTTTCCAAGAAAATGTGTCCTCATACACATGAGGAAAGAAAGAGAATGGCAAGGATCCCTTATGCATCCGCGATTGGGTCAGTCATGTATGCTATGCTATGTACGAGGCTAGATGTTGCTTATGCATTAAGTGCGGTAGGCAGATATCAAGCTGATCCAGGAGACCGCCACTGGATGGCAGTCAAGACTATCCTTAAGTATCTGAGGCGTACTAGGGATATGTTCTTGGTTTATGGAGGAGATGAGGAACTAGTCATCAGAGGACATGTAGATTCTAGTTTCTAGACTGATCAAGATGACATGAAGTCGCAGACTGGATACATCTTCAGTTTGAATGGAGGTGCAGTGATCTGGAAGAGCTCAAAACAAAGTGTGGTGGCAGATTCTACAGCGGAGTCCGAGTATATCGCAGCTTCTGAGGCAGCTAAAGAAGCAGTATGGATGCGAATCTTCGTCCAAGAGTTGGATGTTGTACCGAGCAGTAAAGATCCTATCACACTCTATTGTGATAATACTGCAGTGGTGGCACTTGAAAAAGAGCCAAGGTCACATCAGCGGACAAAGCACATACTTCGGAAGTATCATCTCTTGAGGGATTTTTCTCAGAGAGGTGAAGTTGCAGTGAGCAGTATTTCCACGGAAGACAACGTGACGGACCCATTGACTAAAGCCTTGACTCAGCAGAAACATGATCATCATGTGAGGTCTAGCGGACTAAAAGTCGTAGGCAGTTGGCTCTAGTCCAAGTGGGAGTTTGTAAGGGTTGGTGTCCTCAGAACCAACTGTTTTGTACTTTGATTACATAAATGTTCACTTATTATATATTGTTCATTGTTCTGCATGACTATAATATAATAATGTCCTGAAATATTTGTTGCATTAATAAGGTCATAGCAGATCCCCGCTATGATGAGAACCTTGAAATGCTATAACAATATTCTTAAATAAAGTTCTGCGGTTGGATGACATACTATGATAGGACACATAGTATACAGACCGTCATGTGCGAGTACTCATAAGAAGACGAGACTCTCTCTCATGGAGTTCGCACTTGGTAATATCCAAGATGGGAGATTATGAGAATAGACCCGCTAGTAGTAATTCTGCATGTCTTGGTGTCATCGGATATTGCTATCTACGAGCGTGTGTAATGGTCCTTGGACTGGAAGATTATCATTAACTCATGTCATGACTCGCGCACTTAGATTTACTGACGAAAACTGTCACGCAGATAGTTGGCGGGAAGTAGGGTACGTTGGGTGCGTCACGAGTGACATGTTGTTAATGGATAAGTCAAGGAAGGATTTGTCCCTTCCATTTATGGAAGTTGATATCTCGGCCCTTTGATTGAAATAGAACCGTCGCATTAAATTCCATGGCCATGGTGTAAACGATGAGTTTATTTCAGGTAGTCAAAGAACGACATATCAAGCATATAGGTTTATGACACTGCCATGAAACCTGCTTGATGAGATATTGAGACAAAGGGATTAAATTACATAGTAAGCGCTCGTATGAGGTGATACGTCAATGCGGCGTCAACTTCTTTCTCTTGGGTGCCTTGACCCGTTGCTAGACAGTAATCTTGGACTTTAGGCAAGCCCGCCTAATGCCAACGAGAAAGAGGCCTAGAGGGTCACACACTAAGTGTATCCAAGTATCTCAAGTTGAATAAAGATTATTCTCGTACATGGTTTAATAATTATTCAAGGAAGCCTAAGTTGTTTTAAATGATGGAGGAAAAAGAAAATAAAACAAGTACACGTCGTGTATTATTATTACATGCCGTGTAGTTTTATTTTGGAAAGGAAATGAATAAATGAAAACAAGATATACACGCCGTGTACATTTAATGTACACACCGTGTAGTTTTCAATGAAAAACAAGTACACGCCGTGTATTTATTAATACACTCCGTGTAGTTTTTTTTTAGTTGGGATTTTGAGGATATAATATTGTTTTAAATGATATTTATTATAATCAGCGTGGGCGCATGTCAAGGAATTATTTATTCGACATGGGGTTTTAAATAAAGAGTCAATGAAATAAATAAAACGCGTAACGCGTTTATTTATTGTCATAACTCTATAACCCCACACACCCGATTATAAATATCCTCACAACCCCAACTCTTTTCTGATACAAGAGAATCGTTGTGCACAACATCTCTGGAGAATTCTTTCAAGGCCGAAAGAACCTCTTCCTCCAAGAACGCTCTCAAGACCGAGAGAGATCCTCTTCCATCGGATCAAGACAATCTAAGGCGGACAACGCAAGCAAAGGCTTCTCCACGCTAGCACCCGGAGAATCTTTTGGCGACATCCAGTGATACGAGGTACACGTGTGGATCACCGCTAGAGGGAGTCTACACTTGGCTTCTGCGACGCAACGACGGATCACATTAACAACGTGATTGAGAACATCAACGAAGAAAGAACACCCAAAAGGTATTTCTTTATAATTAATTAAATTAATTATAATCAACCTGTAACGATCCTTGTTTGTGGTTCCGAGAAAAACCATCTTCTTTGCCTTTTTCTGTGATTCGATCCGTGGAGACTGGCGTTTATCGTCGTATTGATCCCGGATTGATCATTGCTAATGACAAAAAGCCAAGTGGGCACATCCACCCACGCGCTTCCACTGCGCCCGGAACCTTCAAGGTCGTACGTACGCATGAACGCTGTTTTCGTTTCCTTATTGAGTTGAATGGAATCAAGTAGATGACATACATATATATAAACATAAATCCAGTATTATTATGTCATAAATTTCATGATTACTTATTATATATACTTTATAATCATTCATGAATGGTTAACGGGGAGAATGGATCTCATCGCGTCGTGGAGACGTTAGTTTGTACGTACGCACGAGCGATGATATCGATCTCATGATCGTGGGACTGTATTGGAGTGTAAGTATACTATCTCAGAATAAATATCACTTTAAAATAATCATATATAGTTATTATTTACAGCATTATACCCAACCATGTAAGGTGGTGGTGGAAAATAGTTTACACCACGGCGTGGAGAGGGTATTCCATACGTACGCACGCGCGGTGATTTCCTTTTTCCGTAGGATGAATAGAAGGTAAATTAGATTTGTTTAATATTTATATTAACAAATTAGTATACAAGAAATACTGATGTTATTACTTTATCATGAAACAATTTAAGAAGAAGAAGTTGAAGAAGAAAGAAATTGAAAAAGATCAGTAATGGATATTACCTCTTTTTGACGTGCCTTTTCTTATCCTCCACTTAAAGAACTAAGGATGGTCTTTTAAGAAGACCAGGACCTCTAGGGTGATACTAGGGAAGTGTAGAAGAGGTTTTGGCAGGGTTTGGCCGAGCATGAAGGCTCAAAGTTGTGTGAGGAGGAGGGGGAGGAGGTGCCCTTTTATAAGGGAGGAGATGGGCACCTTAGGAAAATCTCAAAATATTATTTTATATTAAGATCAAATTCGGTTTATAATGGTTACAAAGGGTCTTATTTCGAATATAAAGTGAGGATGGGTAGCAATCCTCTAATCCAATAGGATTTAGACAAGTTTAGGTTATTATTTTGACCTTATCAATTAGATTTAACTCAAAGTTAAATAATTTAACTTTTACTGTGTCTTTTTGTTTTCTTACACTATATGTTTAATAAACATACCATGACAAGCCAAACGAACCCCAAGTTGTTTATTATTAATATATCTATCCTTATATAAGTCATTTGGCTGTTCCTTAGATTTTTATGAATTAAATAACAATTAATAATATAATATTTGTTTTAAAAACTAATTTATGTCAATTTTGACACTATTTGGTACATGATTTTTATGAAATTCATTAAAGAATTATAAGTTCGAACCAAGTTACATATATCAACAATCACATGTCATATTAACCTATAAAATTAATTTAAGTCATATAAAGTCTCAAATTACATTTATTTGGTCATTTATAACATCAATTATGTCAATATTTCGTTAATAAGACAATTACTGCATCATGTTTGTGTCATAATAAATGATAATTATTTAATCTCTAAAAATTCTAAATAAATTTCTATGATTTAGATAATTGTATTATATTTCTGGATACTATTCATTTTCGATGTTTCATGAAGTTTATCACTAAATTAAAATTATTATACTTATAAGATTTATAAAAGTGACATGTTGTCACATTCTTTGGTTTTAATAATAATTAAATTATTTTCATGGACAAAAGTCCATAAAATGAATCTAATACAACCCTTAGGTTATATGGGTCTACTTTTATCCATCAAATAGGATTTTTCCAAGTGTTAGGGTAATTTTATAATATTATATTTACGCTTAATTACCCGATTTACCTTTTACTATAGTAAATAAAATTTACCGTAGTTACTATTCACAATGCCCAAAAATAAAAAGTAGCTTATTAACATAATTTTGACCCACTGATTCCAAATATGGAATCCATTTTTCCAAATTCAATACACAAAAGATGCATAAATTAAATTAAAATTAATCCCGTTGTCGAAAGAAAACGGGTTTTTCATTAAAACATTGCAAAAGATTGAATTGATTTAACCTACGAATTCCAGGTAAAATCAATGCTAATGGTATACATTATATTAAATGGTAAAAATATATTCTATTTATACCTTAAAACCATTAAATATTATAATTTAACCACAAAAATATTATGATAAAAAAATTTGTTTTTTATTAAAATATAGCGTGTTTTTACTATTCATTAAAATATGAAAGTTATCGGAAAAATATCAAAACTTTATCTAATGTAAAATTTTATATCCTGATTCTAAAAAAGAATTTTATTTTGTCAAATTGAACATATAAACATGTAAAAAAACTAGATTTAATGTGGGTGCGCCATCAAAAGGCGGCAAAACTACATTTTTTGAAAAATACTTATTTTACCCGAAAAATTTATTTTGTTCTTATACCATGTTCTAAAGAATGTGTAAGATGAATAATAATGTTATAAAATTCAAAATTTATTTAATACTATTCTTAATGGCTAGTTCATGAAAATATTATAATAATATATCGTTGTTTATTAAAACTCGGTATTGCGTACAACACACGCTATCGAGGAAGGTCGCGATTGCGTGTAATGCAAGCCAAGTTAGGGTTGCGTGTTGTGAAAGAATCCTTCGTTGTTTCGTATAATAGAATCCAACCATATTTCATTTATACATTGAATATATATATATATACTCAATGTTGCGTAGAATAACTATTATCAAAATTGTGTGCAACACGATCCAAGAATAGTGTTGCGTATACTAAAAGCTAATACGGTGTTGCGTATAGCGCAAGGTAATCTTGATGTAGAATACAACACAAGACATTAATCAAATTAAATGAATATTTTTCATAAAATCTAGGGGTGTTACATTCTACCCCCATTAAAATGAATTTCGCCCTCGAAATTCTTCGGGGTTATAAATGGTTTACTACTCGAAAGTTTGTTTAATAGAAACCCACATCGTAAAAAGGAATAAAACAACATGGCTTTAAAAACTAAAGTATGAAATGTAACTGTTACCCAAATTTACTCATCACTGGGTTTCCACATAGGAGAACATAGGTGAAAATATGGATATGGAAGAAAAATCTAACCATCAAGTCTTGATGGAGAGTGGTAGAGAACATGGCTTTGAAAAAACCAGCAATCGCAAAGCCATAAATTTGTGATGATCTAGGGTACCATCTGAGTCATCAGATATAAGATCACTAGGACAACATTTTTGGTTTTCAATATCATTTCCCTAAAGTTGAAAATTTTGAATTAGAAGAAATACTTACTTGATTTTGGTACAATCTCACTATTGTTCGTGCTTTGAACAATTTCCACTTCATCTCTTAAAGAAATGAAGTTGAATTTGTTATTCGTGAAGTGTTAACAGACCATGTGATAGAATGATGGGTCATTCCATCTGTTTTAAACAAATGTTTATCAATAGTTATCAAATATACATAAGTCTGTCTTTGGTGAGATTAATCATATACGATTCCAAAAATGAACTTATACTTCATATATCATACCGCTTAATAAAATAAAACTAGTTTCTACTAACCAGGGACTTTCTGTAGGCCAGTGGTATGCGATAAAGGCCTGTCGCACTTTAGTTGTGGGTTCGATTCCCACAGCCTTGGCCGACGCGATGGGTTGTCGCACATCCTGCAGGTTGTCCTTTTTCTAAAACTACATTATTATAACATCCCATAAACAATAACAAAAAATGTTTTATTCTTAAACAATACTAACTTATGTCCAACATAATCCATTCCAATATTTAGGCTTATCTAAAATACTTCGGTCCAAGCTCATAGTATACAGAAAATGATCACGTGAATGCCATCATTTATCCTTCATATATCTTGTTCGTCACATTCTAGTCATGTGAATACCATAATCATGTAATCTCTTGAAAAATGAAAACCCATTGAATCTTAGTGAAAACTTGAGTGGTGACAAAAGATCACTCTTTCCACATACCAACATCTTCAAAATTATATATACTCAGACCATGATATCACTTATGCCTTATATCAATCATGAGCTCATGAATACTGTCAAATATGTCATTTTATCGTTTTCCATTCATTATGCGCATATCACCTTTTTTTCCAAAAATATCTCAATCACATTCCATGGTTACCGGTACCATAAAATTTTTGAAGACCACAATAGACCAATACATAAATATTCCAATATTCCACGATAATATATACAACATTTTTCTGGAATCCCATTACACAAACACTTAATCATTCCACCACATCGTTTTCATATTCAACATCGCCAATGGTGATCGCATGTGACTTCCCATTGTCCTTTGCTTTAAGTGGTTGCTCACGTTGATCATCACTAACCCTTGGATTAGGGAATTTATTAGAATAATGCCCCATTTCCTTGCACATTATGCATTAAAGTGTTATTGGTGCGTTCTCTATAGTCTTTTAATTATTCACATCACTAGAAAACTTTTTTCCATTACTTCAACACTCAGCTTCTTGATGACCTTATTTTCCACACTTAAAAAATTTTCTAGTCCCTTTAAGACAATCTCCACCATGCTTCTTTCCACACTTTGAGCATAAGGAAACATTCATCTTCTTTTCACCATTATTTTGAGATTTCTCCTTGAACTCCATATTTCGTTTCTTGTCAAAACCTTGAGATGGATATGTAACACAAACTTCCATTTCTACCTTGATAGAACAACGCACAATTTCTTTATAGCTACTGAAGTCTCTTATAGCTAATTCGCTTCGAAGACTTGGTTTTAAGCCACTGAAAAATCGATCAACATTAATTTCTGGTTGGATGATAATGCCAGATGCATACCTTGCAAGTCATGTAAAATTCGCTTCGTATATACCAACAAATTCATCATCCTTCTGCTTCAGCTCAAGAAACTTATTTTCCATCTTTGTTTGAAGAATACGAGGGAAGTACTTACTGAAAAACATGTTCTTGAACTCGTCCCATTCCATTGACTCAATTTCATCTCTTGGCCTCATATTCTTGATAATATTCCACCATTGATCAGCTTCACCTTCCACGTGATAATTTTACATATCATTTAATGGGAATGATGGTCTAAAATGGTATTATAAAACAAATTCCATCAATTTTTTCTATCCTCTGAGATGTGTAGACAATGTTCATGAATACGTACGACCTAAAGTCTCTAGAAATGGTGTAATTATTTTATCTATCCTTATATTTTATTGATAAATATAAATATAAATATATATTTTATATAAGATTGTTATACAATTAAAAAACAATTCATTAGATGATTGAACAATAATAATATAACAAGGACTAGAAATATTGAATCAAAACATACATGAAAAAAGAAATTTAACACCCAAATCAATGATACTACTAAAATGATCATTCACAAATATGTGATAAAATATTATAAATAGTTAATGTAGGACCAACAATTTTATTCACTAAAATTAATTTACTGACTAGGAATTTTTTATAAATACGTATTATTTAATAAATATGGATATTTATTTATAGGTCGTATTTTTTATAATTAAATCGATCATTCAGTATGTGAGGAATTCATTTGACATGCAGTGATAGGTCATCCAAAAATTACATACCCCTAGATTTATTGATATATCTTATGATACATATTTTTTGTCCAAATTAAATAGGTATATACCCGTAGTTTTATATTGTCTTGGTGGAAAATCAGAAAGTTAGAGATATAATAATATATGATATCATGTAATCTAATAGTATGGATTTCCTTCATTTATAATTCAATTATTATTAACCTAGATAATAGTTCATTTATACTATCAATGGATTCATTTTTTCACAATGTTTTGATTAAATGGAATTATTTTTTAGTTATTTACAGTTCAATATTGATTATTCCCTATTTACTCAGTGTTGAATTTTATATATATTACCCATTCTGGGTATTTGAGTAAAAATTTATTTTGATTCTTTTTCCAATGTTATGAATAATAAATATTCAATGGTATTCAATGATGCTGAACATTTACATTCTATATGATTGTATTTTATTTCCAATTTAAAATTGGAAGAAAATACTTATCTAGTAATTTAAAACTACAAATCTATTCATTCCTTTATTATACGATCACTTGTAACTATTCCATAAAGGAATAATATACATACTCTTTGAGAAATGGTACACTGTATAACCTATATTTTTTTTACAATTATATGATAGATCAATATTTTTTATTTTTTTATTCCCTAAGAAAAAATCCTCACAGTATATCACCAGATTTTAATATTTCTTCATAAAATATCTTTATGGAATACATGGATTATCATTTGGAAAAATTCTAAATTTTTCATAAAATGTTTGATATTACGAACACAAGTAAAAAAACCTTATAATGAAGGATTAAACAAAAATAGTCATCGTATTAGCCTTATGTGGCTCCTCAGACAACCATATAGTAATATGACCCGACCATAAAATGGTTATTCCAAACATTATGATGGATTCTACAAACCATGTGGTGGCATGTCCTTACATTATTTGTACTACCCCAACCATGTGATGGATTTTCAAAACCAAATAATGGAATATCTAAACCATAAAATAAATGATCAAAAAGATAAAATAGAATTTTTCATCCATACATGCTAGTTATTTAAATATTATGGGCGAAATGACTCACCCTTATGTGAATTCCAAGGCAGTTTTATTTTTTGGGGAGCAATTAGAAATTCTGTATTTTCATCCAAATCTCTTCAATGATCCTTATATTCATTTATAACTGTTTTAAATCTATTCTATAATTTTTATATAACATGTATATATAATGAAATCTGATTTTGAATATAATTTATTAAATGAAAACAACAAACCAATAGTAAAAATCAGATCCAAATCATCATTTTCTTTTAAAAATTATTAATAAATTATACAAACTAAATGAATCTTATTTTCTAAAAAAATATTCATTATTATTAAATAAATTCTAAATATATTTTTTGCTTACCAATACCCACATTTGGATATTTCTGGAAACCATTGTATATATATCACCATCTATCTAAAAACACATAGAAACAAATCATCATTCAATAATTCTAATCCAACATAATCAAACATAGAATTGAAAAAAATA
This sequence comes from Viscum album, assembly GCA_963277665.1. Taxonomy (NCBI): domain Eukaryota; kingdom Viridiplantae; phylum Streptophyta; class Magnoliopsida; order Santalales; family Viscaceae; genus Viscum; species Viscum album. The sequence continues at coordinate 1,631,900,486 of OY728159.1, forward strand.
TTAAAAAATATTTTCTAGTAGTCTACAAATAAGTGGTTTTATGTTCATAACTTATTAAAAAAGGATAATTGTTTTTCAACAATCAATACATCATCGTCATCATCATTGATTGTTTAATCAATGCTTCATCATCAACATCATTACAATAAATATTTAAAATATCCAATAAATGATTCTTTAATCAATACGTATCATTCACCAAATTTTATCGAAGACATGAAATATATTATTTCAAAATCACATACAAATCTTCATGTAAATGATCATAAAGTAATAATATATTATCTTCTAAGAATTTACCTTTACTATTCACTTTTAAAATAATTCGGAACAATTCTATTCATCAAAACTACTTCATTTCATCATAGACGTCAATAAAACCTAAAAAATAACTATTATATAATACATCATCAAAAACTATAATGAAAGATAAAAAAATAACTCAAAAAAATACCCCTCGTTGATTTTCATTTTAAATACTATATCTAAAAACAATCTCTATCTAAATTAGACAAAAATTCTAAAATAAGTAAAATAAATATTAGGGGAATAATTTTAGAATAGTTTACTCCCCTACGTAAATATAATTTTCTAATATATAAAAACAAAAATTGAATTGTTCTGTATTTTTCTAGCCTAGGAAAATAATAATCTAAAGAAAGAGGAGACTAAAATTCCAATTCTTTCCCATGAGAAGGATAGGTTTGGACACCCAAAATAAACATCACATTCTAAAAATAATCTTTTAAAAGTATCATAGAGAGGATATAGGGTGTTTCCACTTTTATAGAAAATATTATAACTTCAAATTAATTATTTCCTCATTCACCATAATAAATTCATACTTTTTATCAATGTTTATGTATCATGAATGCTGAACTATATTACTTGAAAAATTAATTAAACATTGATTATCTCAGCCAACAAGATGTGGAAAATTTACTTAAACTTTTAAACATTCTTGTTTGGTCTTCATCCACATTAGTTGGGTTATGAAATTAGTGGAATCCCTATATTATTCCTTTTTTATTAAGGTAACTGAAATAAACTTCTGAATCATCCAACTAAAATAATTCACTATAAGTTAAATTAATCCACCTGATTTATTCCCCCATCAATAACACAACCATCCCAATCAAAATCCATGTAACTAAAATGATCAACCTTCGCTTCCCTATCAACTTTCAAATTCAATCTTATTGTACCATTGATTTAATAATAAACCAAATTTTGATCAAAGAAATGGGACCAATTTGAGGTTGTTTTAAACCTTACACAATGTGTAACTACTTAAACTATATATTTCAATGAAGCTATCAAGTAAAAAAGAAATCGAATCATCATTTAAAATTCACATAGATCCTAATTCATTTTCCTCTAAATTCCTATATCATGTTTCCAACTCATATTCCAGAAGAAACTAGCTTTCAATCATCCATACCAATCCTTTCTAGAATTTTTCTATCACAATATTATTATGAAATTAAAATATGATCTATATATTGAGACATTTGTAATCAAAGATTTACCTCGTTTCTACTAGAATTAATTGTTAAAATTCTTTGCTACATTATTTTTAAAAATAATAAAAATGTTGATCATATTTTCTAATGAATTATTATTATATATAAACTATATCAATTGGAGATACCTCATTTTCAGATTTAATGTACTGATTATCTTCCACAATCCTTTTTCAAAATTTCATTTCCATTAAAATGATGTCCAATATAGAGTACCAATTTACAGTTGATGGTTTCTAATAATATGAAAACATTTTTGACATGTAAAAAACAACAGAACATCTCAATGAAGGATACAATAATTTTTCTCAATTTATACAGCCTCTTATAACATTTCATTGATGAAGGTAGGATGAACATCTATTTGAAAAATATTTTATTTCATTTGGGCTATAAGAACATCAAATAATATTATAGTATCAATACATGTAACTATTTAAAATCTATAATAATTTTATAATCCTTCAAACCATAAATTAACCCTTTATACATGTAATTAATTATTTTAGATAACTTCACCAGTTTCATTCAACTCATTTGTGAATAGCCTCACTACTTAGATAAATAGTATTCCTTTTGGTGTGAGTACTAATTATCATGTATCATTCATATCAATATATTAGTATTCATTATTTAATGTATCAAATGAATATATATTCTTAATATAAACTTCAATATATATAAGTTCAACATGAGAAAAAAATGAGTTATGAGCTACTAGTCTCATAGTTCCCAAATTGTGGCATATTGTCTTTGATATTGAATGATGTTTTAGACATGTAGTTGTCTGATTGGCCTAGGATGAGGTTAAATTGGTTATTACTCATCACTTGAAATAGCATTGTATTCTTATAAAACATATATATCCTCAACATGTTCGTATAATTCTAAAATTTATTCATGTTGTTGAACATAAATTACATCATAATAACTTCTAAAAAATTCATATTCATTAGAATATTTTTTTAATGTTATAGAACCATTAAATCTATTATATCAATCTGATTTTTATAATAATTTATATAGTAATGGTATATTCTTCAATTTGGAGTATAAACATCTATGATGACATAAACACCACTCTTCTCAAATTTCCTAAGACATTATCCTTTTACCATGATAGCATAATGGTTGTGATACTCATCAAGAGACAGACAACATGGATATTTTTGTTATATATCCCATGGAGGGACATATCATAATTTTTCTAATCTAAATAATGGTGTTGAATGTGGTAATCTAAACCAATAAATTACTCAAAAATGAATCATGATGTTTAATGATAAACCAAAAATGAATGATCTATCTCCAAAAAATAGTTATTCATCTATCTAGTCACACCATTTTATTGTATTGTGTTATGTTTAATTAGTTTTTGTTGGATTCCATTATTCATTGGATATGCATCAAAATACATTATTTCAATCTATGTTTTGTTACCTATATTAATATTATTGTGATAAAAAAATTCTTTTTCATCACATCATCTAGATAATTTAAAAATTATCAATACTTTTGACTTATGTTTCATAAATATCATTTAAGTAATATAAGTGGAGCCATTAATAAATATTATTATAGTATATATATTTATTTTTATATTTTTCATTATTTACCTATAGGCATCTTGATGAATAATATATAATTATGGAGTAAATCCCATATCCACCTTCTTATGTGAAGAGTGAATAATCATCCTATTTTTCATTTTGATAACCTCCAATTACATTCTATTTTTAGAAATGGAACACCATGAACATTATTTCCTCAAGTGATATTATTTATTATCATCTATTTTAGAATATCAATACATTAATGGAACAATTAATATCATTCTTTATTATATATATTATATTAATTTACAATATCATCCAAATGAATGAGAATTAGGTTTAACCCATATTCTTCTTGTAACAACACTTCCATATTCAAGTTTCATGAAAAAACCCCCATCCATCCATAAATAAACATTCATCATCAATAATAAAGTAGATAATAAATTTTAGATCTTGTTTCTAACTAAAAACATTTTTTTATTTAATATTTCCTTTTTTAATCTTTGCTGAAACAAATCATTTAATATTCAATTGGACATGATTTATAATGGTTACAAAGATAATGATTTAATTTTAATGTTATTTTTGTATATTTTAATTACCTTTTATTTGTGTTTATCATTCTTCATCTATCATCCATGGACATTTCCCATAAAATAATTTCACTAAAAAATCATTAACAAAATCATTATATTTATCATTGATCTTATTATTCATTGGATATAAGATATGGTGACTAAAATTATAATATCCTAGTATAAGGATAAAATAATTATTTTCAAAGTGCATTGGATAGATTCATCTTCTATATACATCTTCAATAACATAAAAAATGTTCTATTTTTTATAATTTATAATATGTTCTTGACTATTGTACATTTAAGATGGATCAGTCCCCCATGAAACTATACATTACATGACATCATGGTATGTTATATAATTTTAATTTAAATTAAAAATCTGTTATGTTTTATAAAATCATCATATAACTAGAATAATACATCAAATGAACACATACAATTGTAAGAATAATATCATCCCAAATTTTATATGTGACCTCATTTGTTATTTGATTGAAAAATCTATTATCATTTTCTGTGATAGATGTTTTTGATATAATGATATATTTATGTATATATTATGATTATTCTCATAAATTTGTGATACACCAGTTGTAGAAGTTTCAAACTTCAATTAGGATTTCCAAGAACATTCATATTTTTAAGGATCCCAATATTTTAATACAATTATATCCTTAAAGACAATTTTCTTATTATTTGACCCCTCTCCAAAAACATTAGTCTTGAATTATGCGACAATAAGTGATTTGTTTTGTATTATAAAACATCAAACATCATTGAACATTATCCAACCTTGAAAATTTATTTTATTAAATTTAATTTAAATTTTTTTCTATATTGACATGTTTTTGTTTACTATAAAAAATCTATTCTTCATTTGTCTTCAAATTTTATTCAATATTCATCTTAATAGTGTTATCCTAATAAATTAACATTATTTAATATTTAATATACTATGAAATTTTTAAATTTTCATCCACAGCGACAAATTCTTTTTTGATTATACATTGATTATCTTTATTTAATATTTTCAAATCCATTTTCAATTTCAAGATATCTGAGAGAAATTATTTGAAAATTTTGTTTGGCATAAATTCCATATCTTACAATTTTTTAACTTATATTATTACTATAATCATTGATGATATTTATATCACTCACATAAAAAATGAAGGATTTTTTACTAACATCATCACAGGATGACTCAGTATCCTATTTATCTTAACTATTATCGATTTACTTAGAAAATAATGTTTTATTTTATTGTTTTCTGAAATTGTTAAAACATTACTTTCAAGAATAATTTAAATTATAATCTTTCCTCATAGTTATTATAAAATGATTTATTCATCTTATTCTATGTCTCCTTAAAAATTTTATTTTGCGATTATTTCTATTAAATTTTCAGTAACTCTATAGATAAATATTTTTATACATATATTACCACTGTATTTTCAATTTCCCATTATCAATTTTTCATAGATAAAGGAAAAAACTAAAAAATTTCTCTCCAAAATATCAATAAAAATTTTAGTTTCTCTATTCTTATTCAATAATTTGTTTTTATGACCTGAATTTTTTGTTTCCGTAAAGGTAATAACCATTCAATCAATTCCATTTTTCTTGAAAAATTTATCTTTTCTCACCGTGAATGATATTAAAATGTTGTGTAAGTCGTCAAGTGTAATTTTTCGTTGATATTGGAGTTCTACATATGGATGTGTTATATAAAACATTTTAGGTAGGTTTCAAAATATCTTCTCTATAAATATAGATTCTTCTATCTTCTCACCATTTCCTCCAGTCATGATCAAAAGTTACTTAACTCAAAATACTGATGTTTTTAACAATACAATTATCATACATATTGAGTTATTCCTACATCATCCTCAAAAAATATATATTTTTGTGCATACTAATTGTGTTTCCTTCATTGATAATTTTCACCTCATCCCAAATTGTGTTTTCTATTTTGATTCATTTAACTTTTATAATCATACTCTCTAAATGAAAAAAAATAGATACTTTTTTTCTACCCCTTTCATGGTAAAACCTTAATCATGGGGATTATATTCATTAATTGAACCTTCCTAGACATCATAACCAATTAGATAATAGGTAAGGTAATGTTTTACCCATTAAAATACAATAACATTTCCCATAAAATATGTGAATCCCCTTTTCCACTAAATTTGAATTATACATTGTAAAAAATAAATTAATTGAATAAATCATCAGTCAATGAATAATTTAATAATTTTAATAGATGATAAAAAAATAAATGGAATATATTTCTTTGTTACCACTTGAAAACCCTCAAATGGGATCTAGTGAATATAACATAGATGGGTTGGTGGTGAATCAATTACATATATTTTGTTATAATTAATTTGAAAAAATTCCACATATAGAAGTATAAGTTTTTTTATACCAGAGATGAAAACACACATAGACACATTGGAAAATTGAAAATTAACAATTTTCCCCAATATAAATTATGATTCTTGTGTTTCTATTGATTTGGATTCGGTTGATATAACACAAACCACTAAAATTATCCTATGAATTGAGGAAGGTTTAACCATTAATATAGATCTCCCACATTTTAGGAATGTTTTTTAATATAAGCCACACACAAGTGTATCAATGGAATTATCATGACACGAATAATAAATAACAAATGAATATAATTCTACTTGATATACTTCAATCATGTTTTTTAGTGTACGGAGTTACTTTTCTTGATTGTGGCAGTAGAGCGGCATCAATTATTCTTCTAGTGGTTTGTGTGGCTTTAATTAGTGTGTTGTTTGATGGTTCTCCTATAAAAACCCATGGTTTTTTAAATAATTTGAAATTATATGAACGTTTTTTTATGTAAGTATTTATAACTATCCTTCAAAAATAATTTTTTCACTTCTATGATTTAAATATCAAAAAATGGTCATCTACAATTGTGTTCATTATGTTATTTGGAGTCTGATGGAACCACACTATGTTTTTGGCAAATAGTAATATACCATTATAAATAGTAATATGAATTTAAATATGACCCTAATGGATTTTAAATTGTATTATTATTTTATTTTCTTATGGATTTAAGATAATGATATCTTGTTTAATTTTTCAATGTGATATAAAAGCAATTATAGATTTAAAATTATTAGTTTTTGAATTAAGTATGATTTTATTTAAAAATTAATTTAATAATATTTACAAATTTATTTTCAAAAAATGGAGTTCATTTTTAAATTTTACATGTAAATAAATTATTAGGGGAATTTTTCGGATTTTTTCGGAAATTCTTGATTTTTTTTATGAATAGTGAAATACGGTAAAATACCGTATATTCAAATTATCAGTAAAATACACAATTTTTAACATCTTAAGTGATGTAAGGAAACTTGGTTCGAACTCACATTCAATTATTACAATTTGGGTCCCATAAACTAAAACTATTCAAAATATTGGAAAAAATATTATAATAATGATTAAAATTATGTAAAATACATATTCTCCTCCACTATAAATGCCACCCTCATTTCTATCTTCCTCCCACACCTATCAAGTCTTTATTATTACCTATGTTCTGACCCATAAAACTCCAATGGAACTTCACCACGTCCTAGAGATTATGGTCTCACCAAAAGCCCAAAAACCAAGGCCTTATGAAGGATTTCAAGGAGAAGTGTAAAAGAGCTATACATAGTTTTTTGTTTTCTTTGTTTTCTTTCATTTTATGTTATTATATTAATTACATATGGAAATGGTTGGGATATTCCATTCCATATACCCCTTAAATTCCATATTATTTAATAATTTTGAGGGAACCCTTTTCTCTCATCAATATATTTTATGAAATTTTAAGCAACGTCATTAGGTTGCCAAATTATTATAATGGATTTCTCAACTCTTCTTTTATTTAGAGTTCCTTTAATTTCATATTTTATTCTAAAATCCTATAATCCAAGTAAAAAGGAAGATCAAGAATATTGCATATTCTGGATGTTTTCATGTTCATGTAAATTCATCATCATTCTTCTTCTATTCTCCGACATATTCAAGGAATAAAAACATTTTATGTGATGTGTCGAATTACAAAAATCATTGATGTTGTCATTTCAATTTGTTTTAATTTTTTCAAGGCCGGTAATGAAACCATTTTTATAGTTGATCCAAGTTATGATATATATTATGACTTATTAATGGTTTTGGAATCATTTTATACACATGTTATTAATTTATGAAGCAAAATGAATTCTTTACGATCGAAGAATCGCTAAATTGACCTAAAATATAACGACAATGATTTAACTCATGAAACATCCTCATGTAAGAATTAAAACTATCAAATGATATAATTTATGGTAATGGAAATATGTAAATACCACTCCATTACAAATCTTGTGTTTCAATTCCTATGGACAAGTAGATCCATCCTGAACCGATCATGGAAAACTTGTAAAGAACTCACCAAAAAAACAGTGCAAGGAACAAAATACTAACAATTAAAGGGTAAAATGATGTAATTAATTGATTATATAAGGTATTATAATTATGGATATGTTCATTTAATATATTAATAACACTCTTTTACCAATTATACAGGAGGTTTAAATGATATATATGTATGAAAAACTTGACGTAAGGGAATTCTTAACCCGATTTTCATTCTCTGGGATAACATTATACATAGTTATTTATGGGATATTATAATTGTATGTGTGATGGGTTCTATTTATATTTGGTTATATTTGGTTTATTTTTAGTTTATATTCAAATTCCACCCACTCTATTAAATATCACATTAATTAGATTACATTTTTAAGGACCTTTTCTTTTAAAATCCTCTTTTAAAATTTTCTTTTATAAACGTCAAAAGTAATGTTTTTATATAATTATTCAGGTTTTATGATAATGTTATTGTCATAGTTAATTGATTACAATGAAGTGTGGGACCTGTATATCCCTCCATTTCATTAGGTATGCATATGTTGAAGGTGAGATATATGGTTACTCCAAGTGTAACTGCGCTTCTTACCCATATTGTAAGGTAGCTATGAGAGTTACAAATTATAAGGTTGCTAAGAAGGTAACATGTTTATATATGAAATTCCCCAATATAACTTTATAGTGATATTAATGTTCTTATTTATGTTTATAATGTTTAAATCTCATTCTTCACAAAGTATGTATATATGGGTGACAATTATTTTATTTGAAAATTATTTCATACGTTACAATTGTTTATAGAATATTGTGTACATAACTTCTTTTTATATACCTTAATGAGATTTGTTTATTCATACAATGTTTTCAAATTATTTTCAAAGGTTTTAAGGATGTGTAAGACAATGAAGGAATCAATGTAAAATGTTTGATGATTTTTCAAAGAAATCGTGTTTTATGTTAAAAGATTTACAATTTGTATGAAATGAATATTATTTTTATGGTATCCACTCTATTATAATATGTAATTTTACTAATATTTTAGGTACTTTTTCCCTAAATCTATAAACATGAAAATATACTCAGTGTGAAAAGTGGTGATTTCTTTACTAAATTCATGATTATGTATTGTAATAAGGTCTGTTCCATATGGTTTGTATCAGAGAATGGTTTAGATAACATTAAGGGTTAGGATGATGTTAAAAAATATAATAAATTATTTTTACTCTATGATTAATTTGATATGTCATCGTATTTTGAGATTTTAGTTTTGATTCATTTAAGATATGTTTCTTCAGAATGGTTATCCGTAGAAGAAACATAGAAGGTGGAGTGGAGATGCACTGAAATAATGACATCCTTATGAATCAACAGTCAGGAATGGGAGGTATTGGATCTTGGCAGTTTTTCACAATAATGGGTCAGCTAACACAACAAATAAATGGAGGTCACATCCATAAAAGATAAAAACTAGAGGTACCACAACAAAACATGACAATAGTGGAACATTTTATGATACAACACCTTCCTTATTTTAATGGATCTTATGACCTCGTAGCAGTTGAAGGATTGATTAAATCACATGAAAAGATATTCGATGTTATGGGGTGCTTATATAATCCAAAGGTATGTAATGGAGTTTATCATTTGAAGGTGATGTTGATTAGTGGTGGTCAATGGTAAGTAACATTAGGGATAGAATAGATATTGATTCCTTAGAGTGGGATGAATTTAAAATTATTTTCCTTGAAAAATATTTTCCTAAGGTGGTGGGCCTTTGGATAGAGAAGAAATTCCCTGAATTGAAGAAAATGGAGGAGAATTTAGTGGCTATGTATGAAGTGATCATCACCCGAACAGCGAGGTATGAAACAAATCATATTCTAGATCATGATTCCTATATCAACCGCTTTTACTCAGGACTGAAGAAATGGTATCGAAGGGCGTTAGAATACTGTGAATTCAAAAGTTATGAGAAACTTTACCGTTGTGTTAAGAGAGTAGAGATTTAGTTTTCTGTTGATCAAGTGAATTTTGGTAAAAAGGAGAATAACAGGACCATATGAAAAGTGATGAGTATGAATCATCTAAAGAAATGTGATAGTAAGAAAATACAGTTTCCAGTTTGTGAATGTGTGGCAAGAAGCACGCTGGGGAATGGCATACCAAAACATGGATGTGTTTTAAATATCATAAATTCAGACATGAGGCCCAATATTGTAATGAAAAAGATCCAAAGACTAATCCAAATAAGAAAACTGTAATGTGTTTTAAATGTGTTTATATGGGTCATTATGCAAAGTCGACCCATATAGAGATTCAAATGAAGCAAAAAAGCCAAACTACGAGCAAAAGGTTGCAGTGAGGACTTTTTCGACAATGCCAGCAGATGTCGAGCCTTCTAATGAAGTAATATCAGGAAGATCGTTTGTTTACTCAGATTTCACTAATTTTTTTTTGATAAAAAGTCTACACATTCCTTCATGTCTGAGAAATTATTGGGTGTATTAGAAATATAACCTCAAAAAATGATACCAGAATTTTTTGTTGAAACACTTTGGGAAATATTATAGCAAATATGAATTATAAGAAACATTCTATTATGGTCTGTGGAAGGAATTGACCTATGAACCTTGTTGTTTTTTATGTAGTCAAGTTTGATGTGATTCTAGGAATGGATTTATTTTCTATTTATCATTCTAAGTTTGTCCGTAGAGCTAATGAAGTATTTTTTTCCACAAAGAGTTTCAGTTTGTATATAATAATGAACCCATACAATTAATAACATATCAGGAAGCTGATGAACTATAGAAATAAGGAAATGGACTTTATCATTCTCATATTGTTGAAAACAAGGGAACTGTTTAGGTTAATGATGTTCCAATGATAATTTAATACATTAATGATTTTCCTGAGGAGTTATCTGGTGTCATACATGTTCGGGATGTTGATTTCACAAAATACATAGTTCCTGATGCTAATCCAATTTCAAAACGCCCATATCATGTGGCTCAAATAGAACTTCTTGATTTGAAATAGCATTTAAGGTATTTTTCTAATAAAACATTCATTCATCATATAGCATCACCCTGGGGTGTGCCTATTTTGTTTGTCAAAAAGAAAGATAGTTCCATGAGACTTTTCATTGATTATAGAGTATTGAATAATATCAATATTAAAATTAGTAATTTTTTCCTCATATCAATGACTTGTTATATTAGCTCCAGGGAGCTCAGAACTTTTCCATGTTTGACTTCAGATCTGTTTACCATCAGTTAAAGGTGATGGAGGAAGTCATCCCAAAAACAACTTTTCATAGTAGACAAGGGAATTATGATTTTGTTGTTATGCTATTTGGGTTAACTAATGCTCCCACTGTATTTATGAAGCTTATGAATAGAATATTTCATGAATTCATAGACAAGTTTTTGGTTTGGTTTATGGATTTCATTCTGGTATTTTCTAAGAGTAGATATGTACACGAAATAACTAAGGGTTGTTTTAAAAACCATAAAGAAAAAGAAACTGTATGGATAATTCTGACAATGTGATTTTTGGTTGCAACAGATTTATTTTTGTGGGAACATTGTAAATAATGTATGAATAGGATTTGATACTACCAAAACAAAGCTCGTAAATGAATGTCTAAGACCTAAAAATGTTATAGAGATTTGTAGTTTTTCTGGATTAGTAGGTTAATACTGATGGTTTGTTAGGAATATTCCATGGTTATATAGCCCAATAATTAATTTAATATGAAAAAGGGGTAAATTTATTTGGACAGAATAATGTGATGTTTTTTATGAACTTAAGAAGAGATTGGTGAATGCTCTAGTTTTGTCCTTTCCTTCCTAAAACAATGAGTTTTTCATATACATTGATTCTTTGTTGAAGGGACAAGGTTGTGTTTTGTTCAATAATGATCAGGTAATTACTTATGATTCCAGACAACTAAAACATCATGAGTTAAATTATCCAACATATGATTTAGATTTTTCAGTTGTCGTTTTTTCTTTAAATATTTGGAGTCATCATTTATATGGAGCCAAATGTCAAATATATACTGACCATAAATGTCTAAAGTATATTTTCACTCAAAAGGAATTAAACATGAGGCATAGAAGATCAACTGAAAAAATAAATTATTATGATGGCATGATCAATTAAAATCCCAGAAATAAAAACAATGTGGTGGATTACATGAGTCAAAAACATCATGCATCATTAACCATGTTATGTTTGCAACATGATCCCATGATGAATTATTTTATGAAGTTTGGTTTAGAAGTTGTTGGTGCAGGAATTATCCTTGTTTTGTTTCATGTTTAAATGTAGTCATCGTTGTCATCTAGAATTCAGAAAGTGTAGAGGAATACTGTGAGCTACAAAAAAGGTAGAGATGGCTAAAATTGGTTATTCTCCCGAATATAACATCTATAAACATCGTGTTTTAAATTTTTATAAAAGGTTGTGTGTGCCTTGTGATACTCATTTGAAGAAATATTTGCAGTGTGAAGCTCATAGTTCACTATTTTCAGTTCATTCTTGATGTATTAATATTTAAAGTGACCTTCGAAAGTATTACTTGTGGGATATTTTGATAAGGGATATTGCTGATTTTACCATGAAATGATTGAAATGTCAATAGGATAAATTAGAGTGAAAGTTACCTAAGGGGATGCTTCATCCTTTTCCAATGCCAGATTAGAAATGGGAGAATATATCCTATGAATTTATGGTGGGACTAAATTATACTTATCAAGGTAATAATGTGATTTGGGTTGTTATTTATTGACTAAAAAATTCTGAATATTTTCATTCTATTTGAGATACATTGTATTTGGACCTGAATTCTCGATTGTACCATAAAGAGATTGCTAGGATACATGTAGTTCCTCATTACATTATATTGGGCTGAGATCCCAAAATCACTTTTATCTTTTGGAAGGGGCTTCAAATGTTGTTAGGCACAAAATTTAATTTCTTTACATCTTTTCATCCTCAATCGGATGTGAAATTCGAATGGAAAATTCAGAAATTGGAGGATATTCTTTGAGCTTGTTCAACGGAACACCCAAGGTTTTGGGATCATCATCTTTATGAATTTGAGTTTTCTTATAATAACTATTTTTCAATCTAGTATTCAGGTATCAAATTTTGAAGAATTGTATGGGAAGAGGTGTCAGACTCCATCATTTTGGGATGAAGTCGGTGAAAGAAAGTTTGTGTGTCCATAATTAGTAAATGAAGTGGTTGAAAAAGCGAACATGATCCTACAACACATGAGGAAACTCATAGCAGGTAGAAGAGTTATGCAGATAACAGAAGGAAAGACTTCTATTATGAGGCAGGTGACCATGTTTTCCTTAAAATATATCGTTCAAAATTTGTGATGTGTTTTTTTAAGAAAGGGAAGATTAGTCCTCCATTCGTCGGTCCATTTGAAATCCGAGAAAATGTTGGACTAGTTGCTCAGCGGGTAGCTTGGCCTTCTAGTTAATCTAATGTAAATAATGTTTTTGATGTATTGATGTTGATAATGTATGTTCTAGATTCATCACATTTCATGACCCCAGAAGTTGTTCTGCATTAAGAGACCCTTTATTATGAATAGAAAATAGTTCAGATTCTTGATCAAAAGGAACAGGTAATGCAGAATAGGTTAATCTACTAGGTTAAGGTTTTGTGGAGAAACCACATGGTAGAAGAAGCAGCATTGGAGTTTGAAAATTATATGAATGAAAGGTAACGTTACTTGTTTAACAAGTAAATGAAATTTCTAGGATGTAATTTTTATTTGGTAGAGATAATGTAACACCCCAAGGTTTTTAAAATAATTTGAAATTCATGAAACATTTCTTTATGTAGATATTTACAACTATCCAATAAAAATATTTCTTCCACTACTATGTTTTGAATTTTGAAAAATTATCATCTATAATTGAGTTTAGTAACTTTTTTTGAGTCTAATGGATCCAACTAGTGTTTTTGGTGAATAGTAACATACCCTTATGAATAGTATATATAAATAGTGATATGACCCTAATAAATAGTAAGTTAAATTATTTTTTATTTTTTAAGGCATTAAGATAATGAAATCATCATTAATTTTTCAATGTGATATAAAAGTCATTATAGTTTTTAAATAATTAATTTTTGAATTAAGTATGATTTTATTTAAAAATTAAAATAATAATATTTAGTAAATTATTATCAAAAAATGGAGGAGATTTGTAATTCTACGAATCGAGAAATTGTTAGTATAAATTTTTGGTATTTTTTTATAATTATTAAATTTTCGTTGAATAGTAAAATACTGTAAAATATCATATATTAAAATTATCAGTAAATTACACTATTTATGGCATCATAAGTGATGTAAGGCCACATTGTTAGAACTAAAAATCCTTTATTACTATTTTGGGTAACATTAACAAGGTCTATTCACAGTCTTGGGAAAAAATATTATAATTATGATTAAAATAATGTAAAATACCTCCTCTCCTCCACTATAAATCCCACCCTCATTTACCTCATCCTCACACACATTTCAAGCCATGAGCCTTACCTATGATCTTCCCATTAATCCTAACAAGGATCTTCCCCATGTCCTAGAGTTATTGGTCTCACCAAAAGGCCAAAACCCGAGGCATTAAGAAGGATCTCAATGAGAAGAGATCAAGAGGTAAACATCATCTTTTTATTTCCTTATTTTCATCCTTTTTATGTTATTCTATAAATTCCATTTGTCTTATGTTGGGATATTCCCTTACATATCCCCATTACTACCCATATAATTTATGAATGATGAGGGACCTCTTTTTCCCTCATCAAAATTATTCATGAAATTTTAAGCGACCCCGTTAGGCTACCAAATTTTTATATGGGATCTCTAAACTCTTCATTAATTTTTAGTTCTTTTATTTTTTATTATTTCCCAACCTCATCTTATCCAAGAGGCATGGATGATCTATAATATTTTATAATCTTGGTGTTCTCATGCTCATGGAATATTCATCATCATTCTTCTTCTCTTCACTTACTTTTTAAAGGAATAAAAACCTTGTATTTGATGTGCCAAATTACCGAGATAGTTGACGGTGCGATTTCAATTTGTTTTAATTCCTTCAAGGCTGGCCATGAATCAATTTTTATGGATGAACCATGTTATGATATATATATATATATTATGTCTCATCAATGGTTCTGGAATCTTTTTATAGACATGTTATTTATTTATGAAACAAAATGAGTTCTTTATGATCGAAGAATTTGTAAAATAACCTAAACAAATATCAATACTGTTTCAACTCATGAATCATCCTCATGTCAGAATTACAAATGATAAATGATATAATTTATGGAACTTCATGTTTTTAAATACCACTCATTCCAATTTGGGATTTTCACATTCAATCGACAAGAACATCTATCATGGAACAAAATAATAACAATTAAAGGGTGATATGATTCAATGAAATGATAATATAATATATAATAATGATGGATAGGTTTCTTCATGATATTAATAACACTCTTTTAATCATTATACAGGAGGTTAAAATGTCTTTTATGTATGAAAACCCCGAGTAAAGTGAATTCTTAACCTGATTTCTATTCTTTGGGTTAACCTTCTACTTCATTATTTATGTTGTATTATAATTTTTTGTGTGATGGGTTCTATTTATATTATGATTTATTATTTTCATATGATGTTTATTTAAATATTCCATCCACACTATTAAATCTTACATGAATTATATGATATTTTTAAAGAGTTATTCTTTTAAAATCCTTTTTTAAAAAAATATTGTTAAATGTTTAAAGGTAATGTTTTAATATAGTTATTCATGTTGTATGATTATGTTTTGGTTGTTGTAAATTGATTATGATGAATGGTTGTATCTATATCACCCTCAAATGCATTGGTTATATGTCTGTTGGAGGTCGGTCGTATGGTTACTCCAAGTGTAACTGTAATGGTTACAAAAATTGTAAGGTAGCTGTGAGGGTTACAAATTATAATGTAGTTGAGATGGTTACAAGCTTATGCAAGTAATTCTGCAATATTCCTTTATGAATATATTTAAGTTATTATGTTTTCTTGGATATTGGTAAAATCTCATGCTTCAAAAATTATGTAAATATGGTTGACAAGTATGTCATTGGAAAATGATTTCATAGGTTACAAGTGTTCCTGGACAATTGTGTTCATTATTTCTATTTATATCCCTTACTGAGATTTTTGTGTTCATCCTATATTTTTAAATGATTATCATTGTTTATAAGGATGCATAAGAAAATAAAGGAAGAATCTTTAAATGATTTAATTTTTTATAAATAAATCATGTTTTATGTGAAAAGATTTATATTTTTCATGAAATGAATACTATTTTTATTGTGTCCACACTGTATTAATGTGTAATTTTATGAATTTATTATGTCCCTATTCTTTAATTATATAAACATGAAAGGATAATCCATGGGAATATAATTTGTTTCTGGAATAAATTTAATATTATGTAATGTAATAAGGCCATGTCTGTATATCCTCAATGAGAAGGTTTCTTTTGGGTTGTAAACTCTCTTCGGCAACATGTTGTATCTAAGAAGATGATTTTTGGGTAGGGTACACATTTTAAGGAGGCTCGTCATCTAAGTCTGTGATTATGGATTTTCAGTATCATTTGAATTTTAAAAATTGATCCACTACATTTTTCACATTTTTTGTGATGTGGATGAAATTGACTTTAGGACTAGACGTGTGGGTCATGATGATGATTAGGATACAAATCATCCTTGCATCCTCTCTCTTGATTTTTTTTATTTTTGTTCCTATGTGTTGAAGTTTGTTGTGCTCTATTTTGAATTTTGTAATCTATAAAATTATATGGTTACCACTTACCCTGATGTGTCTTTATAAAATCAAAAAAATCATTTTGAGTAACATAGTCATTGTAGCGACCTGAAGCTTGACGTACATGGACATTACATAACTTTTTCGGAATACTTAGTACATAACAAAAACACACACAAGGGTCGTAATAGTTTAGTTTCTTTGGAAACTCGGAACGTAATCTTCTAATCATGGTAAAAGATCATCAACATCTCCCATAAAGATCTTCCCTTTTTTTTCCTTACCTAAAACCATTCTTTATATCCCGGGGAAAAGAAAACATAAAAGGGTGATCTCAAATGCTCAGTAAGGGTAAACAAATGAAATATCAATCACATCATATTCATAAGAACATATCTTTTGGAAATTATAACCTGCAAAAGAGATCATAATTTCATAACATGTGTAAGTCATGGTAGTGAAATGCAATCCCAATAATCATAAACTAAAATATGAAAATTTGTGGCATATACACATAATCATATAGAATCATTTCTTATTAGTCAAGACTCATTGCCAAGACTATATTAGTGGACAAAGTCCCTTTCTGAACCGAGTTCATTCCTCGTTTCAGTCCTGTTTCACTGAACCGGTATAACCTACCGTTCCAGCCATGTCTATCTCATGAGATATAAAATCTTTACCCAATGCATTAGAGGGAGATATACTTCCCAGCCATCTCATAATGATACCATTCTTATGTGTGCCACAAAATCATAAACCATACATCATAGCATAACCCATGTAATAAAAATGGGAATCTTAAACATCGTGACATCATAAAAAAACTTATATAAGATAAAGGAATTGCATAAAAATAATTCCATCACAACATAATCAAATCAATGTAATAATAGGGATAGAAACAGAACCCTTTATTATCGTAGATGGAAAATAATTTTGATAAAACACATGAACTCCATTCTTGAGGAAAATATCATTTCAAATTCAAAAACATTTTCCTTTCTTAACATGTCATACAATTTTAAACTAAAAGAAGTTGATTAAAAATAAACATGAAAACATGTAAAGGAAGCTTCTTGGAAATAATGTTTTAAAAATCCATTCATTCCTTATAAGTTAAAAAATCATTCTTCCCGTACTTTTATCAAAAAAGTCAAAATGTACCTCGTATGAAAAAAAAGATTCCTTTCATATCTTTTACTAAAAACTCAACGAAGGGTAAAATTGGATATAAAATATTGTAGAAGTATATAAATATTACATATTGAGGAAACATGGATGTGGATGATAAAATACACCCCTATAAATACTAAAGTATAAACAATCTCGGATAAAAATGAGATTGTGATATTTTTTGTTACCTTAGGTCCAATTTGCTTCGTAAGTGTCAAAAACTCCTGTATAATGATTTAAATAATGTCATTTACTTATTCCAGAATCATACGCATTGTTATGATATCATATATGGTTCACTTATGACTTTATATTACCCGTTATTTTGTAAATTCCATGTTAAATGCGTTTTGGGTAAAATCGTCTCATTTATCGTTCGTGTTTTAACTTGTAATTATTCATATGATTACATAGATCATGATTACTTAAATCCAGAATGTAAAACATGATTTATATATAATATATATTCAGAATATGCATATATATAATAGATCAGTAAATGGAAAGAAATACGCCGTTCATGGAGCTGGTAGGCCGTACGTACGCATGAACGCTGTTTTCGTTTCCTTATTGATTTGAATGGAATCAAGTAGATGACATACATATATATACACATAAATCCAGTATTATTATGTCATAAATTTCATGATTACTTATTATATATACTTTATAATCATTCATGAATGGTTAACGGGGAGAATGAATCTAATCGCGTCGTGGAGACGGTAGTCCGTACGTATGCACGAGCGATGATATCGATCTCATGATCGTGGGACTGTATTGGAGTGTAAGTATACTATCTCAGAATAAATATCACTTTAAAATAATCATATATAGTTATTATTTACACCATTATACCCAACCATGTATGGTGGTGGTGGAAAATAGTTTACACCACGGCGTGGAGACGGTATTCCGTACGTACGCACGCGCGGTGATTTCCTTTTTCCGTAGGATGGATAGAAGGTAAATTAGAGTTGTTTAATATTTATATTAACAAATTAGTATACAAGAAATAATGATGTTATTACTTTATCATGAAACAATTTAAGAAGAAGAAGTTGAAGAAGAAAGAAATTGAAAAAGATCAGTAATGGATATTACCTCTTTTTGACGTGCCTTTTCTTATCCTCCACTTAAAGAACTAAGGATGGTCTTTTAAGAAGACCAGGACCTCTAGGGTGATACTAGGGAAGTGTAGAAGAGTTTTTGTCAGGGTTTGGCCGAGCTTGAAGGCTCAAAGTTGTATGAGGAAGAGGGGGAGGAGGTGCCCTTTTATAAGGGAGGAGATGGGCACCTTAGGAAAATCTCAAAATATTATTTTATATTAAGATCAAATTCGGTTTATAATGGTTAAAAAGGGTCTTATTTCGAATATAAAGTGAGTATGGGTAGCAATCCTCTAATCCAATAGTATTTAGACAAGTTTAGGTTATTATTTTGACCTTATCAATTAGATTTAACTCTAAGTTAAATAATTTATCTTTTACTGTGTCTTTTTGTTTTCTTACACTATATGGTTAATAAACATACCATAACAAGCCAAACAAACCCCAAGTTGTTTATTATTAATATATCTATCCTTATATAAGTCATTTTGCTGAACCTTAGATTTTTATGAATTAAATAACAATTAATAATATAATATTTGTTTTAAAAACTAATTTATGTCAATTTTGACACTATTTGGTACATGATTTTTATGAAATTCATTACAGAATTATAAGTTCGAACCAAGTTACTTATATCAACAATAACATGTCATATTAACCTATAAAATTAATTTAAGTCATAAAAAGTCTCAAATTACATTTATTTGGTCATTTATAACATCAATTATGTCAATATTTCATTAATAAGACAATTACTGCATCATGTTTGTGTCATAATAAATGATAATTATTTAATCTCTAAAAATTCTAAATAAATTTCTATGATTTAGATAATTGTATTAGATTTCTGTATACTTTTCATTTTTGATGTTTCATGAAGTTTATCACTAAATTAAAATTATTATACTTATAAGATTTAAAAAAGTGACATGTTGTCACATTCTTTGGTTTTAATAATAATTAAATTATTTTCATGGAAAAAAGTCCATAAAATGAATCTAATACAACCCTTAGGTTATATGGGTCTACTTTTATCCCTCAAATAGGATTTTTCCAAGTTTTAGGGTAATTTTATAATATTATATTTACGCTTAATTACCCGATTTACCTTTTACTATAGTAAATAAAATTTACCGTAGTTACTATTCACAATGCCCAAAAATAAAAAGTAGCTTATTAACATAATTTTGACCCACTGATTCCAAATTTGGAATCCATTTTTCAAAATTCAATACACAAAATATGCATAAATTAAATTAAAATTAATCCCGTTGTCGAAAGAAAACGGGTTTTTCATTAAAACATTGCAAAAGATTGAATTGATTTAACCTACGAATTCAAGGTAAAATCAATGCTAATGATATACATTATATTAAATGGTAAAAATATATTCTATTTATACCTTAAAACCATTAAATATTATAATTTAACCACATAAGATATTATGATAAAAAAATTTGTTTTTTATTAAAATATAGCGTGTTTTTACTATTCATTAAAATATGAAAGTTATCGGAAAAATATCAAAACTTTATCTAATGTAAAATTTTATATCCTGATTCAAAAAAAGAATTTTATTTTGTCAAATTGAACATATAAACATGTAAAAAACTATATTTAAAGTGGGTGCTCCATCAAAAGGCGGCAAAACTACTTTTTTTGAAAAATACTTATTTTACCCGAAAAATTTATTTTGTTCTTATACCATGTTCTAAAGAATGTGTAAGATGAATAATAATGTTATAAAATTCAAAATTTATTTAATACTATTCTTAATGGGTAGTTCATTAAAATATTATAATAATATATCGTTGTTTATTAAAACCCGGTATTGCGTACAACACACGCTATCGAGGAAGGTCGCGATTGCGTGTAATGCAAGCCAAGTTAGGGTTGCGTGTTGTGAAAGAATCCTTCGTTGTTTCGTATAACATAATCCAACCATATTTCATTTATACATTGAATATATATATATATACTCAATGTTTCGTAGAATAACTATTATCAAAATTGTGTGCAACACGATCCAAGAATAGTGTTGCGTATACTACAAGCTAATACGGTGTTGCGTATAGCGCAAGGTAATCTTGCTGTAGAATACAACACAAGACATTAATCAAATTAAATGAATATTTTTCATAAAATCTAGGGGTGTTACATTCTACCCCCATTAAAATGAATTTCGCCCTCGAAATTCTTCGGGGTTATAAATGGTTTACTACTCGAAAGTTTGTTTAATAGAAACCCACATCGTAAAAAGGAATAAAACAACATGGTTTTAAAAACTAAAGTATGAAATGTAACTGTTACCCAAATTTACTCATCACTGGGTTTCCACATAGGAGAACATAGGTGAAAATATGGATATGGAAGAAAAATCTAACCATCAAGTCTTGATGGAGAGTGGTAGAGAACATGGCTATGAAAAAACCAGCAATCGCAAAGCCATAAATTTGTGATGATCTAGGGTACCATCTGAGTCATCAGATATAAGATCACTAGGACAACATTTTTGGTTTTCAATATCATTTCCCTAAAGTTGAAAATTTTGAATTAGAAGAAATACTTACTTGATTTTGTTACAATCTCACTATTGTTCGTGCTTTGAACAATTTCTACTTCATCTCTTAAAGAAATGAAGTTGAATTTGTTATTCGTGAAGTGTTAACAGACCATGTGATAGAATGATGGGTCATTCCATCTGTTTTAAACAAAAGTTTATCAATAGTTATCAAATATACATAAGTCTGTCTTTGGTGAGGTTAATCATATACGATTCCAAAAATGAACTTATACTTCATATATCATACCGCTTAATAAAATAAAACTAGTTTCTACTAACCAGGGACTTTCTGTAGGCCAGTGGTATGCGATAAAGGCATGTCGCACTTTAGTTGTGGGTTCGATTCCCACAGCCTTGGCCGACGCGATGGGTTGTCGCACATCCTGCAGGTTGTCCTTTTTCTAAAACTACATTATTATAACATCCCATAAACAATAACAAAAAGTGTTTTATTCTTAAACAATACTAACTTATGTCCAACATAATCGATTCCAATATTTAGGCTTATCTAAAATACTTCGGTCCAAGCTCATAGTATACAGAAAATGATCACGTGAATGCCATCATTTATCCTTCATATATCTTGTTCGTCACATTCCAGTCATGTGAATACCATAATCATGTAATCTCTTGAAAAATGAAAACCCATTGAATCTTAGTGAAAACATGAGTGGTGACAAAAGATCACTCTTTCCACATACCGACATCCTCAAAATTCTATATACTCAGACCATGATATCACTTATGCCTTATATCAATCATGAGCTCATGAATACTGTCAAATATGTCATTTTCTCGTTTTCCTTTCATTATGCGCATATCATATTTTTTTCCAAAAATATCTCAATCACATTCCATGGTTACCGGTACCATAAAATTTTTGAAGACCACAATAGACCAATACATAAATATTCCAATATTCCATAATAATATATACAACATTTTTCTGGAATCCCATTACACAAACACTTAATCATTCCACCACATCGTTGTCATATTCAACATCGCCAATGGTGATCGCATGTGACTTCCCTTTGTCCTTTGCCTTAAGTGGTTGCTCACGTTGATCATCACTAACCCTTGGATTAGGTCATTTATTAGAATAATGCCCCATTTCCTTGCACATTATGCATTGAAGTGTTGTTGGTGCGTTCTCTATAGTCTTTTCATTATTCACACCACTAGAAAACTTTTTTCCATTACTTCAACACTCAGCTTCTCGATGGCCTTCTTTTCCACACTTAAAAAATTTTCTAGTCCCTTTAAGACAATCTCCACCATTCTTCTTTCCACACTTTGAGCATAAGGAAACATTCATCTTCTTTTCACAATTATTTTGAGATTTCTCCTTGAACTCCATATTTCGTTTCTTGTCAAAACCATGAGATGGATTTGTAACACAAACTTCCATTTCTACCGTGATAGAACAACGCACAATTTCTTTATAGCTACTGAAGTCTCTTATAGCTAATTCCCTTCGAAGACTTGGTTTTAAGCCACTGAAAAATCGATCAACATTAATTTCTGGTTGGATGATAATGCCAGATGCATACATTGCAAGTCATGTAAAATTCGCTTCGTATATACCAACAAATTCATCATCCTTCTGCTTCAGCTCAAGAAACTTATTTTCCATCTTTGTTTGAAGAATACGAGGGAAGTACTTACTGAAAAACAAGTTCTTGAACACGTCCCATTCCATTGACTCAATTTCATCTCTTGGCCTCATATTCTTGATAAGATTCCACCATTGATCAGCTTCACCTTCCAAACGATATACTGCTAAGATGACTTTATCATGTTCAGAACATTAGAACAATATCCATTTATTTGAAGAATACGAGGGAAGTACTTATACGAACAAGTGATAATTTTACATATCATTTAATGGGAATGATGGTCTAAAATGGTATTATAAAACAAATTCCATTTAATTATATTTATTTTACAAAATATAAATTATATGATAAATAACGTTGACTTTGATGATTGAATGAGGTGTACAAAAATAAGTTATTAGTCAATGAGATTACTTTTTCATTAAATTTAATCCTTAATATCTGGTCTTACGAGATATAAGAATGGTATTTTTAGAATACCAATACCTCTATAATATGTATATCATTTATTAGTATATAATTTTTTTTATTTTGGTTTATCTAAAATGGAAATTCCCAAGTAGAAAAGTGATGCACAATAAGGCGGGCGTCAGATGAATGGTGTCGGGCCATGCGGCGGGATATGTGGGGGTCAGCGCACTCAATAGAAGTGGGATATGCGCAGAAGGGGCCAGGAATGACTCATCTTTCTTATTGTCTGGAAGGGATGTGAGGTTTGGGGGGACGTGAAGATGGGGAAGAGGAACAGGACTCCATGCGAGGGGTCAGGGATAAAAGTTGGGTGTGAGCGGATGGAAGATTCAGACGTGGCTTAAGGCTTTCATCCAAATTCACAGCACTTTCATATTATGACAATCGAGTGGGTATGAATTTTTTTATCAGGACTAGGAATTTTGAATATGGCATGGGGTATTTCTACTTATGTGCTTTGCAATTTTTGGGATTTTTGAAATATATATATGCTACCAGGTGGACTTTCACAAGTGGTATATAATATTAGGGGCCCTGATCATATGTATCATGGAATATAAGCCTCCATGTTCTATGGGTCATGTAAAGTTTCACCCTCAACATATAAAAGGGTATTATCCAACATATAAATAATACATATGGGAAATAAAAATTTAATCAATATGACATATTTTCCAGAAATAAATGATGGAAACTAATACTTATATGGAGAAAATTTATCCATAAATTGTATTTTTATGAAATTTTAGACCATATAATATCCAGGTTATTTAATTTCAATATTTTTGTATTTTTAAAAAAATTAATAAAATTATATTTTTATAAAATATTATTAGTGAATTTTTAATACTATTCATTTAAATTGTCTTAGAATACATAATTACAAAGGTACAATTAGAATATAATATTCCTAAAACAACACTAATATGTCATATAAAACTATAAAATTCATGTAATAATATAACTTAATCAAATCATATTTCTTTTAATATTTTTAAAATTATTTATTTTATTTATAATATTTTTTAGACTGTCTAATATATCAATATCCATTTACTTTTTCGATTAGGTAGATTCATTCCCTTATACTCAATTAGTAGGATTCATAGCTTAAAATGGTTTATCTATTATTTAATCTATCCCTATGGAATCTATATTGAACCAAGATATCTTTTCAAATCATGATTTTTAGCATTTTCATAATTTATATATAATATTCTCAGGTTATAATGTTTCAAATAATCATATCAACAATTGTTATATAAAAAATTTATAGGGGTCTTAAATAACATAATCATCCAACATGTTTTGTTTTATTGAAATAAATGTTACCAAACACACATTAGAACAATAATCATCCCCTATTTTTTATTTTTAAATTAAATATACAACTACAAACATAATTGATGTCAATATGTGTCCTAAATACTTTTATCCATATGATATTTTCATTTTCATTATCCCCCAACATTATACCCCCACTGCCTATTTATAATCAAATGTAAAGGGTAACATTTGGATAATCTCAAATCATATTCATTCATCTAAAATTCAAGAAATATTTCCACATGGGACGATTTGTATTACATGAATAACTTAATAAATATCCACTAATTAAACAACTATAAATCTATGTGGGAAATCCAAATAAATAAAATAATTGTGTATAATCAATGTTATCATATTTTTTTATATGACTTATTCAATGTAATATTTTCATTAGTATAATTCATTCGGCATTACATTATCGGTAATCGTAAAAAAATTGTTAAGATAAATTGTACATCGATCCCAGAAAACATATCAAATGAGTTCATGTGTATAAAAATAACTCCCATTATATCTTAGCTTTCTTATATTCCCATTTTAGCTGTAATAAATGTGTGATTCAGATATTTAAACATCATTTGTTCTCCCTATTAATGGTAGAACTTGATAATTTTTCATGGTAATCATAATGTATCCATGATTTATTTATCATATTTATGTAATAATACAATATCCAAAAACATATTCTCCACTTATTGTCCTTTAATTCCCTATATGTTATTTAAAAAAATTTGTATATTGAGAATATTGATGAACCTAAATGTATCTGATAATAAATGTTCAGACCTTGAATACTCTATTAGTATTGAAATAGTATTCTTATTATTATATTTATCTTAGTATGTGCTTTCTACCTTATGATTAACCATCACATACATTGTAATGAATTTTACCTCAACTATTGAATTTTTAGATAATGCAATCATATTCCCTTAAACTTCAATGAAATATTTGTTTCCTAGATCTTGTAAAATCCAATTCATTATATCTTAATAGGTTTTTATGTTAGTGATGATTTACTCAATACCATTCACCTCATTATTACATATCTTGAAATTATTCTAAATCAACACATCACTATTTGTTCAAAAAATTATGTCAATATTAATATTACATTTTGAATATTGTTTCATCCCATTTTATTTAGTAAACTTTTGATCTTCCTCCATATTTATTAAAGTCACTTTTTCCTAGATAAATGATAAGAAATTTTTCTTTCCCATCTCAACCTCCTTAATCTCTTTTATCAGGGTCTAAAATCATTAGTATCATTTATTTCTCAAAATTCATGACATTGTTTTTAAACGACATAGAATTTATCAAATGAATTTATATTTTTAATATATATTTATTTAATATTTAGTAATATAAAAACATATAATGGGCATGAACCACATGAAAAAAAACAAAAAAAAATTACTTTTTTATAAAAATTATATTTTGATAATAAATTTGGACATATTAATTGAATGTATTAAAATGGGATAAAAAAACTGAAATCCCAAAAATTGGAAAATTTCAATCCTATTGACCTATTAGAATAATTTCAATCATGAACAACAATTTATAAATGAATCATCATATAAGTAATGAAATATCCATTTTGAAAAAAAGTATCAAATTGACTGGAAATATATGTGAATCAAGAATGAATCATATCATTGGTGTTTATATAATTTAGAGATCCCATATGACCATTACTAATCTGATTTTTTGAATATTAATATGAAAATAAGAATAGAAATATGAACACTAGGAATAATAAACTAACTATTAGAATACAATCCTCACTTATATAATAGTAAAATAATTTTTTTTTCTTATAAAGTGAAAATATTGATTATGTATATCGTGAAACAATAAAATAATTGATTTGAAAATGATAAAATAAGTGTTCACATTTTTTAAAAATGTATTTCTTTTATTTTTATTTTTATAAAAAAATAAATAAATATTTCAATGAATTAATATTTTGAAAAAATGTGTTCCTAAATTAATTTCATATTTTATTATAATCATAATATAATTTTATGTAACCCTATGTAGATTTAAATGGGTTAGAAAATTAAACAAGATAAATAAATTGGTATTATTAAAATAAATATTGATTTGGTAAAAAAATTTAATTTTCATGGAATGAAATTTATTTTAATTTAATGGATTTTATTTTTAGATTATACTTGTCGAAAACGGTTTCTGGTCAGTTTTGTTACTTCTCCAAAAAAGATCAATTTATGGTGAACAATGAAATACTGTAAAATATGATATTTAAAATTATAAAAAAAATTAAATGCAGTATTGATTAATGTATTATGTATATATTTACTTGGGATTTTCAAACATGGATATTAAATCTTTTTAGATGAATATTCATTTCATTAAAAAAGCTCATGCGTGAGGACTGTAATAGTTTATTCCCTTTGGCATCTTGGGAATCGTTATTCTAATATGGAGATAGACCATCAATATTTCTCATAAATATATTCCCCATTAGTTCTCTAAATTATAAACATTATTTATATCTTGAGGAATGTAATCAAAATAAATGTGGAGATTAGATGATTTGTAAGGATATACATGGAATAAATGTACGAATAACATGAGAATAAATGTATGAAAACATGATCATATGATCTAAAAATCATAAACAACATATCAAACACAAAATACATGATTTATGGTTCAAATATTATCACTTCATACGACATGAATCATAATATAATCAAATAAAATGATCCATGAATATATAACAATGACAGAAGGCACAAAATTTGTTGCAGCCACATAAACATATAACATCATTCCCAATGAGTGAAGGCACAACACCCAATTTAAAAGTGCCATTAATGGGGGAAAAAACTCATAGGTGGTACACACCACCATCCCATATCATTTTCCTTTACCTATAAGGGATCAGGGTCCCCCATTGTCACATAGTGGATGGGGTCCCCTAATCCCATAGGGGACCGAGTTTCCCTACCTTCCCATAGTGGATGGGGTCCCCAACTACAATTGGGGAACAATTTCCCCAATATTTTGTAGTAGACCACACATGTTAACTTGTTTCCATCATTATATATTGAGACATAAATATTTTCCAATTTCACTAGAGGGAGATAATGGTCTCAACCATAAAATAATGAAAACAATATATATTTTTGATGAAAGTGAATAAATAATTCATCATATCCTAACACATGAAATGATATGGGTTTTATAATCATCATTCAATCATAACATAACCCATGGAAAAGAAATATGTTGTATAAATATCATTTCATCTTGAAAATAAAGAATTCAAAGAGAGAATATTAATGTCAGAATCAAATTATACACCATGTGAAATATACGTAACACCAAATAATGTTATCTTATAAGGATTTTGTTGATAAATCGATATAAAATAAATTTTTACGATAAAAACCATTATATTTGGATAACATTTTATTTTCTTAAAATGATGTGCAATTTTAAACAAAAAAATATAATATGAAAATAATCCTAGAAACATATAATAAAAAATTAAAATAATTATTGTGTCATGATGGAATAAAATTTCATTAATTCCATATCATTTAGAAAAAAAATTCCTTTCATTATTTTGTATAAAAAATCATTATATACTTCATTTGAAAAATTATAAAAATATTCTTTTCAAACGGTGTAGTAAAAGGTAAAAATGGTTAAAATTGAGTTTAAAAATTTACAGGATAATAGTAAAAACATTTATTCAAATTTCTTTTAGAACAAATGGTGCATGAGAGATAAATATTCTCTAACAAATACTTAAAATTAAACATTTTCAAATACTTATGATTTTGTGAAATGAACACTCATCACTTTGTAATCCGTAGGATCACATAACCCATGAATGAAATAAAATTATATGGATATTAAATTATGATAATATTATGGATAAGACTAATAAAATAAAATCATTGGTA
This sequence comes from Viscum album, assembly GCA_963277665.1. Taxonomy (NCBI): domain Eukaryota; kingdom Viridiplantae; phylum Streptophyta; class Magnoliopsida; order Santalales; family Viscaceae; genus Viscum; species Viscum album. Next base: position 1,631,929,666 of record OY728159.1, read on the forward strand.
GTATTAACAACATTTATAAGGAACAAGAACTGTATAAGGAATGTGTCCCACAAAAATAAAAGTAAGACATAAATTCCTTACCATATGTATCGAATCTCATCATACACATGAAAAGCTCATGAATAATAAAAATAAGATTATTATAAATTTATTAAAGAATCATATTTATATATATATTACTATATATGATTTACATATTACATTATATTACCCCTTATTATCAATTCCATGTTTAAGTTATGTTTTGGATAATAACTACATTGTTTCTCATATGAATTTGGCTTTTTATTCTTGGCTCACTTACATAGATCATGATTTAATTATCTCCAAACATTTAAAAATGATATAAACATATCATATATTCATTATATATGTATTTATTGTTTTCTATAAAATTTAGAAATATAAAATCTAATACACTATTCACGGAGATGGTAGAACGTACGTACACATGAACGTTGCTTCCATTTCTTGTCATATTGAGAGAAATAATGCAAATGACATATATGTATACATATATAATATCAATAAATAATAATAATTATTTCATATATATCATATAATTCACTAAACTCAAACATAATACATTTTATGTAAAGTCTGAAAAATCACTTCTCTTTGAGGAGGGGATGTCCACACATCCACAAACAAAGTTATCATATTTACACAAAAGAAAATGAATGATGTTATGTGTCATATATTAATCAAAAAATCATAAATTCATAATAAATATCATATATATCATTTATAAATATAAATTACATCATTATTTCCAGACATGAAAGTTAGAAGTGGAAGAATGAATAACATCAATTTTCGATGTGGTAGTCTTCCATACACAAAAATGTTGATAGTGTATCCAATTTGATGAAGGTGTTTGTGACTGTCATGATAAACTATAATATAAATAATTATAATATTATTTAGGATAATTATTATATTATATAAACATGAATAAAAATTAATGTGTTCCAGAATGAAATAAAACAACAACATTTTATGATAAATGTTCCATCCTCATTGGGTTACTCATTTTGATTTCCATAAAAGGTCATATTTAGATGGATTTATGAGGAAATTAATGTTTCTTGGATTAAGGGAGGAATTTTTCAAGGTTTTTTGGACATATTTTTTCCCATCCATATAGTTTTTGATGTGTGAGTAATAAATAAGAAGAGGTTCTATTTTATAAGATAGAGAAGGGGGACTCTTAGAAATCATTACAATATTAAATTAGTAAAAAATTATTTTCTAATAAAAATGTATAAAAACATTTTAATTTATAATATAAGAATATTTTATGATTAAATATGTTTATCCAGTCTAATTTACATATGTTTTGAATATTTTTTAACCGATATGTTTTATCATTAAACCATTTTTAACATTTTAAATTCTTATTGTGATATCATGTAAATTATATTTTCACGGTTAATATAATTACTATAAAATAAAAAATGACCAATAAACGTGTCAAATATGACATTTTAATACTCATTCTAATCATTTTTGTAAATTTTTTATTTTAATTAATTTTATTTCATTTGATTAATTATTTTTTAGTTTAACATATCATTAATTTCTATTTTGAATCAATTAATTAGTAGAACTTTATAAAATATCATAAATATATGACATCTTTGAATGAAATAATTTAAACCAACAATAACATGTCCAATTAATCTATAATTTTTTATGATATTAATAATTTAAATTATATTTATTTTATAATTTATACAGTCATTTATTTGATTCATACACTAATTGAACAATTACTACATCATCATTGTCTCAACATTTAAGGTAATTATTTTACCACTAAAAATTATTAATAAATTAATATGATGAAGATAATCATTTTAAATTATACTATACAATATATAGTTGTAATGCCCGTACCCTGGTTACCTAGAGTCAGTGAATTATTACATAAAATTGGCATGATAAAAAAGATCAAGTCTCTAAAGAACGATTAGTTTAGTATCCTTTGAATCACTAGATACATTCATAATGTTTACATTACATCATAAAGTTAAAAACTACAACAATGAATTTTCTCCATAGAGCACACTCATATCTACTCATACTATCCCTATAGGTCATTCATGAAATAGTTCTTCACATCCTGGAAAAAATAAAACATTGAATGTGGTGATCTCAAATGCCCAGTAAGAATAACAATATAGAAGAAATTTCCATAAATAGGCATAAACATTTAAGGAAATGTATAACTAAAACAAAAGCCTTTTAAACTAGAACTTCAGAATAATATGGAATAAATAAATTGAAATAATTCCATTTACATATTCACATGGATATTCTTCAAGTTGAATAATCACATGCAATATCAATAACCATTTTCATAATGATGGAATGCATAATACCAGAATATCATAACCACTAGTCATGGATTTGTGATAGGACTACAAATATGATTCTGTCAAGGCCTTGGGCCAAGACACTAGTTTGTCTCATGAGACCTACCGATTCATCACGGAGCTATAGCGGGCTCCACTCGTCACTTTCTAAGTCCAATGCATTCCTCGTACGGACATGTTTAAACAACACATAAACATTCGTATTAAAACTAGCATACGAAATGTCGATACTTTCTCTATAAAATCATGAATGGTATAAAAATAACACATCCATAGTCAAACATGTCAAAAAACCTTAAATATAATATGGATGTTTTGTATCATAATAAATCAACTTCAAATAATCTTAAAATCAATCAAAGGATGTTGACATAGATGAAATCAAAACTATTTGAGAGAAATATATCTTTTTGAAATAATTTAAAATCCACGTACTTTTAAAATAAAACATTAACTTTGAAAATATTCTTATAAGCTTTTAAAGGTAGCGTCGATGATTTTATAATTATGGAAAATAGCCACACACACCATATATGTTAAAAAAATACATTCTTACCTTAATTCCGTTGAAAATGTTAAAAAGGACCTTGTTTGGAAAAAATTAAAAAATTCCTTTATAAACTTCATATAAAAATTCAAAAAAGGGTATAAATGACATTAACCCATATTCTATAAAATAGTAATAATGATTTGAAATACATTTTTAAGAAACATGGATGTTGAAGATAAAGTCGTCCCAGTATATAATTACGAATAAACAACCTCAGATAATGAAGATATTGTGAAATAAACCCTTACCTTGTAATTTTCCTTGGTCGAGGGTAGGTTAACCTCATGTATAATGGTAAAATAAATCCTATTAAATTATAAAGTAATCATTTACATTAATATGATATCAAAAATGATCTTTTAACATTGCTTTGTTAATAATATATTACTATTATCATCTTTTTGGGTTTTAACTAACTCGTTTTATTTTATATGTTTTGTTACATAAATCATGTTTGTTATGGATCGGTTGTATCATATACATATCCTTAATGATATCAAGTCCTGAAACATTATTTTTAATCATCAAATGAGAATTTGACTTGAATGGACATGATGGGGAATGAATCCCCTTAGGTTTTTGGAGACAGTAGTCTATACGTACGCATGAGCGACAATATCATTCTTTTGATATTGAAATAATATATAATTGGATGTTGTATCATATATACAAAATCATTATCATGTTATATTTATAATTTACATGAATTAGACATCATTATTATATCCATCCAAATAATAATCTATTGAATAACAATTACACCACGACGTGGAGACAATAAGTCGTACATACGCTCGTATGGTGACATGTAATTCAAATGATGGATATAATACTAAATATGGTTATACAATATTTATAATAACATCACAGTATATAGAATATTCTTGAGTTGATATTTTATAATGGAAAAAACAAATAAAGAAGAAGTTGAAAAGGAAAAGAACTTGAAAGATGGTGGTGAAAACATTACCTCTTCTTTGGGTTCTTCCATTTGATTTGATCAAAAGGGATCCATAAGATGGATTTATGATCAAACTAATTCCTCTAGGTTGAAGTGAGGGAGGTTTTTAAAATATTTGGGTAGGGTTTGGACGAACCAAAAGGCTTTTATGGTATGAATTAGAGAGAAGGGGGAGTTCCCTTTTATAATTTGGGTGAGGGGCACCTTAGAAAAAACTTAAAATATTATTTAATAATAAATTCATATTCGGTTTATAATAGCTCCAAAGTGACTTATTTCAAGGATAATATGGGGATGGGTGTAAATCCTTTCAACTGATATATTTTTGACAGGTTTGGGTCACTATATTAACCTTATAATTTATATTTAACTATTAGTTAAATAGTTTGACATTTACCATGTTCTTTTGTATTTTTATATTATATGGTTAATAAAGATAATATATACTTCCATGAGAACCCCACGTAGTTCACTAATTATGAACCTATAATTATATAATTCCTTTGGCCGAAACATAGAGTTTTATGCATAGAATATGAATTAATAATATAATATTTTATTTAAAAACTCTTTTATGACAATTTTGACACTATTTGGTATTTTGTTTTTGCTAAATTCATAACAACATTATTACTTCGAAAAAAATTCATTTACAAACCCTATTATGTTATATTAACCTATAAAATTAGCGTAATTCATAAAAAGTATAAAATTACATTTATTTTTATATTTATAATATCAAGTATTCGAATACTTCATTAATTAGATAATTACTACATCAATATTGTGTCATAAATAAATTAAATTATTTAATGTCTAAAAATGATAAATAAAATATGATTATTTAGGAAATATTTTTATCTTTCTATGGAATATTTATTACGGAGTCATTTTTCCTCATACGACCATTTTACAGGACGAAGGAATAACCCGACAACCATTACTAAGAAGAAAGGGTCAATCGAACAACAATGAAGCCAACCATGCCCAAGGAACATCTAAATAGCTGACAAAGAGCATTAATTGATTCTAAAGCCCACAAAAAGATCAAGAAACACATCACCACCCATTCTAACAAGGTTGTCATCGGAAACTGGATGTCCTACCTAGGACAACGACGCCCAAAAACTCCAACGAGTGGGAAAATTCATAGCGCTACCAAGGAATTTATCTTCTAAGAGTGCTACCGGCCGCAGGATAGCCCCTTGCAAAGAAAAAGTGTCAACCATAAACCTTGTCACTTCAAAAAATTCACTAGGATCAAAATCCAAACATAAGGCTATTGCTAAGGAGAAGAACACGTACAGAAAGTACTCACACTTCTTTTCCAAGGAAACTCAAGAAAAGTCTGAACTACCCTTTAAACGAGGGTTTTAAACAGTGGACACCACTATATGTTCCATTTTCATGCCTCATATATTTAATCATAGTAAATATTTTTAATCATCAAACGATTAAATCAAATAATCATAGTACCATTTTCAAAACAGCCCTAGATTAAATAAGAATGTTTCATAAAACCCCATTTTTAAAACAGTTAGGTTACTTGACAGCCTATCATTTTTAGGAAATTTACAAAAATAAATTTCTTTTAAGAAGATAATCTGACCTACAAGGATCCCATTTTAACCAACCTGGGTTCTCTATAAAGCAACCCAATAGAAAACACACAGTTATTAAAATTTTTAAACACCCAAATGGGCTATCTCATAAAATCACTCCCCAACTAACCTACTTTGGTCCAGTTGCATTTTATTAAGTATACATTTGATTTCATATCAACATCAAACATCCTTCACATTTAAAATCATTTCACAAGGCATCGGTTCATCGCATTTAATATGAGTCATAATTTCCCATTTCATGAAGTGCCCATACACTCTATGGAATGAAAATGTGCTCTCATTAATCGATAACAATGTCCATTAAGAAATTAACTTGATCAACCTAATAATCCAAATTATATGGGTGACAATCTATTAATCGATAAGGAACCCCTACACCTTATCGCTAGATTTTGGATCCCATTTAACACAATCAACATTTATTTATCATTTTATCTTTTTCACCCCATTCACATATCAAAACTCCTCTAACCTGTTAGCATAAGATGTAACACAACAACATCCTATAACATGTAATCATGACACAACAAAAAAACATGCTAATAAGAATGGAAGTATGGAATATAATCACTTAAGAATGTTAAATCTACCACTGTAACATGCTATCTAGAGGGGAATGCTAAAGCAGATCAAACATGGAACAACACCCAGGGAACACAATCAAAATAAAACAAATCCTACTACTACAACTACATGGCATGTTATATGCATAACATGTGAATCTCTATGTTCCTAAGATGATGCATGAATGAATCTTCTATTCCATATCACCAAGAAAATTATTCTTTTCAAAATTCTCAAAATCAATAAACAGTCGAAAATACACCAGTCACTCAAGGTGAAATCCATTCGACTTTAACCTTTAATAGTACAAATATCAATTCCCATCCCTGGCACCTATTTCATTTCCCGTACATGAGGTGATCAGTCCCAAACACAACTATTTACCCAAGTGCTGCCACATTCCTAGTCTTCTGTCTACCAACCCCAAAATAGTAAGGAAAGTGAAAATAAATAATCCTAAACATATGATACCACTTTGTAACATCCCGAACCAGGTCACTCCTGAACGGGTGGCCGTACCGGTCACCACAAGACCTCAAGTGTATCTCCCCATACACCATAGGCTATCGACTAGCATCGAGGGTCTAAGGATAGTCTGTGGGGAGACTATACCCTCTGGTCAGAGTTGCACAGTGGTATATCCGTGTGGATAACAAAAAAAAGAGGAAGAAGTAACTCATAAATGACAAACAACAGAAGACAAATAAAACTCATTTTATAAAAATGGTCAATTCTAAATTATACAACATATTCATGCCTAACAAGCTAAAGATTCAATAGTAGGAAACAATGAACATAATAGCAAGCTTTACAATCCAATAGAGAAATAGATAAATAATGACTCAAATCCCCAAGGGCTATTTCCTCAAGCATCCCGAGCCTCCATTCGATCCTCTACTTCTAACTCCCAGGTAAATGAAATCATTATCATTCTGCAAGAAAATAGAGTCTACTCGGGTACCCAGTGCAATGATGGCCGATTAGGGTGTGAGATATAAATCTCAGTATGTCGGGAACACCACTGTCTACACCAAATCCATACATTTAATAAATAATTTAAAACACTTGAAGGCATGAATAAAATAAAGTAAGCACTAGAAAGTCACTATATACTCAAGTACCTACTTCATCCCTCAGTGGGTGTCTAAACCTGCACTATTCATTTGTCATGTGAACTCAACAATGATTACGTAATCATTTTTCATTTATCAATTACTCAATTATTATTATGAAAGTCTAGAGATTCGACCTATACCCGACCTCTCCCATATAAGTCACTCACCACATTTTTCTCTGAAGACCATCTAAATAATAAAGTAAAGATTGAATCCAAGCTTGTGCTTTGGCATGGATAACACATCATAAGTTATTCAATTTAATTTGTCGTATACTAATTCTGATTCCGTAAACTAAAATTGGTTCACCCAATTCATGAATAAGTCTGATCCCTTTCTCATAATCAATTCAAAAGTCAGCATGTCACAAAATCCAACAATAACCATTAATCTCATTTCATGTAAGAACAATTGGACCCACAGTTCAATGATAATTAATAGGTGTAGATCATCCTGTCTAGCACCCTCGTGAGTATTTGGAGCATATGTCCATGTCTCACAACCCATGGGTATTTGTAGCATTAGTCCATGTCCCATAAAAGAATATTTTCTTTTATGCTAGGTGTTGAATATTATGTCTAACACACCATGAGTATTTGGAAGATCAGTCCATTTCTCACAACCCATTTATCAGCCATACATATACATCTATCATTGGTGTAGAATTCCATTTCTAACACCATGTGAGTGTTTGGAGCATCAGTCCCTGTCTCAAAGCCTAATCATCAATCACACATATACATTTATCATGGGCGTAGAATACCATTCCTAGCACCACAAAACCAATCCATTAATTAATTAAATAATAAACTAACAGCACAAATCACTCTTTAGATAACTCAACACTTAATTAACAAATCAACATATCATTAATTAATAATTAATTAAAAATTAACTATTCTTAGCTAGACAACTAAATAATTAACTCAGCACTTAATTATCCAAATTCATTAACTGGTATGAACCCGCCCATTCATACAATGGTTCGTCCCTGAATTTTACAATATACAATCACACCATAATCATCTCAGAACATGTAGAAAAAAGACAAAATATTTAGTGACCATCTCACACAATATTTCATATCTCTAAACAATTCTATCCAAGACATCTTAAGGCATGGAAAACTAATACACATCAAAATGTACTCCTCACCAACAATCATAACAAACAATAAATTCACAGTCTTAATTTAATGCATGAAAAGTAATTAATTCAACAATTAATTAATCAAATGTTATCTCTTTAACAAATAATCAATTAGTTAACCATTTACCATTTAACATGTTATAATTAATCCCTCCATTAATTATTATCAGTTTCCATTTATGTTCCCAACATGTCAAATATTCAATATTCCCAATAATCAGTAAAATCCAAAATTTCATTCCAAATCATGACCAGATAATTAATTCTACCATTAATTATCCTATTACTCATTCTTACCATTCAAATCATTCATCTATTTAATCATATCACTTTAACTAAACTAGTAAACCATGCTTATAATCAATACATGTTCCAGTCCTCATTTATCTCATTTGGGGGGCATTATTTCATTCAATCAAAAGTGTCATGAATCGACATAATATCATAAAGGAAACTCACATTATCAACTTATAAAAAGGAGATCAAATTCACATATAAATTGTTAATGTTTTCGGACCCTACCTCGGGTTTTTGACGGAAACCACAATGAACAAAGAACCTTCAAGAGAAACGGGTTAATTCTTCAAGGACCCACCTTAGATCACTTCTCCTAAGAAGACCAATACCAAAACATGTCATACTGGTCATCCACACAGTTATATTTACCCATAACGGGTGTAGATATAAGAATCCCTGAGAAGGGAGGTGTATATCAATGTAGATATAAGAAAACAAACAAGAATGAAAAAGAAAATCTACCAACCTCAATAAATCACCTTTGATTCGCCAAGAAAAGTCTTCGTATAACCTCGGTAATGATAGGAGAACCTTCTCTGACCTATAGAAAAGCAAAATCTCATGTTATGGCCACATAAAAGGAAAAATGAGGAACTTAGAGGAAAAAACGAGTAAGATCCATAATTTAAGGATCTAATTTAAGTGCCTGCATGGTTTGTTCACACAGTTTGACAAACCGTGTGCTGACCATGCGTTAGCTACTGCCTTATCCACCCTTCTCGCATGGTTTCTCCACACGGTTTGACAAACCGTGCGCTACCCATGTGGAAGATACTGTCTCCAATACCAACTTCACATGGTTTGGCCGCACGGTTTGGCCGCATGGTTTGACAAATCATGCACCACTCGTGTGACATCCTCAGTTCCTCAATACTTCTATAAAAGTTTAGAAAACGACATCATTAGGTGTTCCAACACTCGGAATAAAATTCTGCAGATCAGTTTAAAAAGAATGACACATTGATAAACTGATAAATAATTTCAGAAACATTATTAAATTTAACCTAGTTCAAAACAAGGGATCGTACAATCAAATTACATGGATGGATTCATGGAAAAGGGAAAGGTATAATGTTGTTCATTTTGTTTCATTATCTAATGGATGATATTTGGAAAGGGGAACAAAATGGGTTTTGTGACTAGGGTATTTGGGTTTATTTATGTCATATGAATCTATTATTTGTATTTTTTGGGTTTTACATTTATCAGTATATCATCATTTCATTACATGGATCATAATTATTTAATTATATGATTCTTCTTTTTAATTTAATGTTATATAATATTTTGTTTCCTCTGTTATTTCTTACTCAAATAACGATTATAATTTTCTATTTTTTTGATACGTTGTAACTCTGTTCCTAGGTTTATAGTCTCCCAACTATATCCATCCTACCCCTACTTCTAGTCAGCCGCCACTTGTATATAGGGAGGCATTCATTAAGTCTCATTATGAACCCATTATATCCATGTGATAGAGTGTCTAATCAAGGATGATAAAACTGAATGTCAATTGGTTCCATGACATTCATGAAGATTAATTTAATATTTTTATCCCATAATTTGATGGTGAGACCTCTCGAAATTTTTCCGGCATCCTTTACGAGCATGAATGGGTTGTATGAGTTTATAGTGATTCTTTTTGTCTTGATAATTGTGCCGGTTTTATTAATAACCTTGATGAATCAGATATTTCATCTTCTTTTCTAGACCACTTTTGGATTATTTTTTAGGACATCAAATTATACTCCCATGAATAATATTATGATCCCAAACACCTTCAAATAGTTTCATGTTATTTGAGAGAGAATAAAATTTATTCTAAGATATACCAAACCAGTTTCTTTTTTTATAATATGTAATTCTTGGGCCATGTTATTTCAGATTATGGACTTTTATTCGAACTAAATAAGTTTATAACTTTTGTATCTTTTGAGTGACCCTATAATTTCTTCTAGAATAATTTATATTTTTTTTAGAAGGTTATTATCAATGCATTATCTGGGAAATCTTTTTTTTTGAAAGCAATGATTTCATGGTTGAACAATAATGGAGTGACATTTTTTCAATAAGATTCATATAGAAGATCAATTTAGGAGATGAAATTTAGGTTAAACTCACCACATCTCCTATCAGTACCCACACTGATTAAATCATATATTTTGTAAATTGGTGCATCTAGAGATGGACTTCAAGCAATACAAATGTATGAATATTGAGTGTATTCCTAAGTATTTAGAAAGTTGAGACTTCATTAAATGAATTACCGTAATCATGACATGGTATCTTTAGAAGTGGTACATACCCAATGATATTGGATTTATTTTCTCTTGGGTGAGAGGTTTGTTGTATACATGAACAACAAGAGCCACTGTACATATTTTTTTAGTGGAACTAGAACATTCTCCAGTAGAGGTTGCTCTAGTATCTGTAGTATTTTGAGTTCAATATTTCTTATTCCATATGAAATGGAATCATATTTTTCAATGGTTTGAGAGAGAATACACATATAGGTGTTGTTTAGGAGTTTAGTGAAGAGTGGTGGATGATGGATCCCTTTTCATACATGCATCAACATGTTCAAGAGTCTCACAAATGATTATATATTGATTTGAAAATTATTTTAAATATTATTTTGGACCAGATCAAGAGAGAGAAATTTTCTAATCTAGAGGGATTAGTAAAATTTGATAGGTTATGTGGTGGGGATATATAATCATGATGTTTTAATAGTTGTGGAAATTTTCATCAAATTTGTGGTCATGATTGTGTTCTTATGGGCTTTTGTAACAAGATAAAGAGATATTTTACTACATATATATGGGATGTCTCTCATGGTTTGACAATAATATATTGTGATCCTAATAAAAAATATGATTGGTCAATAATGAAGAAGGATAGTAGAATTTGTAGAGGAATTTTTCATCTGTCAATAGGTGAAAGAGATGCATCATACGCCAGTTGAGATTTTTCTTCCCCTTCAGATTCTTGAGGGGAAATGGGAAGATGTCACATTGGATTTTTTGATAACATTACCCATGAAAACCATTATGAATGATACATTTTGAGTGATCATTCATCGACTGGTGAATGTATCACACTTTTTTCCTATTAGATAGATCTCCACCATTAAATATCTAGGAAGTCCTTAGGTGTTTGAGATAGTATTGTTTCATGGTGTTTTGAGGAGAATCGTTTTAGTCCGAGGTCCTAATTTCACATCCCGGTTATGGAGGGGAATTCCAAAGGCTCTATGAATGCATGTTCTTTTTAGAATAATGTATTATGGATACAATAATGGCCAATATGAATACACTATTTAGGTTATAGATGATATGAAATTAGAACATTATTTGGAATTTTTTGGTTTATGTGAGAAGCATATGGAACTCATAGTTCTTGAATATAATAACAGATTCCATGAATCGATCTGGATTGAACCTATTGAGGCCATGTGTTGAAGGCAGTTTCATCCACCTATTTTTTTCTAGTGTTGTTGAATCAATATTTGTTGGACCCAGTCTCCTGGATGATCCTTTTTACTATTTTTTTTATATTAGGATGTGGATGGTGACCTCACAAAGAATGAATAAATTCTACATTGATCATCAACATTGAACATAAAAATTTGAGTTTGGTCACTATATTTTCATTTGGGATTCAATTAGTTTGGATTAATTTTATGCTAGAAAATATGGTGTCACAAACCAAGACGAGATTCTATCTAGCAGAACACCCGACATGATTCGAGGCATGGCCCAAAGGGCCTTACTGATCCCCATAGGTAGGAAACAAGTGACATGCATCAATTTAATCTTAATTTGAATTATTTTTCTCAAACCAAATTGGATCAAAATAAAAAAAAATTGGGAACATAAATAAACAAATTACAAATGAATCCCAATAAATATAAAAAAAATTTCTAAATAAAAATATTGATGTACTAATAGAATCTTGATTGAAAATTGAATCCTAAAACACGCTAACACATCTCCATGTGACATCTAGGAAAACACCAACTATAAGACCCACCATCTACAAATGAAAAATGAACTAGAAACCTAAAACCCCAAAATATATTCGGTCTACCAACAACGAGTGACACAAGTAGGGTGTGAGATTAAACATCTCAATAGGTAATCCACAAATATTCCCTGAATTTAAATTCTCTAAATTTTCCAGATCATTGGTTTAAAATAAATTTATGAAATAGAAATTTAAATCATTCAAAGAAAGTAAACATATCTCTCCACAAATTAAATTTTTTAAACAACACATGTAGCTTTAATTTTTAAATATTTCAAATTTTTATAACCTATTACATAGTCAATGCTAAATTTAATACAATTAACATGTTACCAAATATGGGTTTTGTATAAATTAATGAAAATATTTCAAGAATGAAATATTAATAAATCCAATATTAAAAAATTAATAGAAATAAATAGAACTTATTTATAGCGGATCATGGGTATTTCCTAAACATCTATAGAGGAAATAACTAGACAGACTCAATTCAGACTCACTAGCTAGAATATGGTGGAGCTCTGTATTCTATAACCCCTAGCATTTCAAAACTAGGCTTACTATTGCAACATCCAATCTAGCCTCTCAGAAAATCCATGGTGGACCAACATGTCTAATCGGGGTAGAAATCAACTCTAACCCTACCGAAGAAGATGCTCGAGAATTCCATGGTAATTATAATAATACTCAGAATAACATTGTATAGAGAATAGACCCCATTGGGTTATCATGCACGATCCACTATAGGGGACCACTTCCCATGGTCTAGTAGTCTCTATAAAAATAGCATTCCCATACAGGATCCACTAGATGAGATTTCATCAAAAAAATCTAGTATTCTCCAATCATAATTCAATTCATCATGAACATACAATGAATGACATTTCATTGAAGATGATGGTCATTTAAAATTATGGATTCCATGGAAACTACTATTTTCCATAATCAAAACCACTTTACAAATCAGATTAAAATACCTATTGGGCCTTCACACAACCCATGTTTTTAATCCATTTTAAAAAACATGCTAAGATTCTAACAAGGCCCACATATCACTTCATTTCAAAAAACTATTTTCCAAAATATCACGACGTGAAAATCGTGATATCAAATCACATTCCATTAAAAACAACTCTATAAAATCATCACAAAGTACCAAAAAATATTTCATTACATATGATTTGTAATACAAAACACTAAAATTATCTCAATTTGAAATATGGAAACAAATTTTGAAAACCAATTCTGGTTCACACACCATTACAAAACCATGCCAAAAATATGAATCATAGACATGTTTATAAACGGATATTTATAAATCAAAAAAATTTAAAAGTTTCTAAAGATACATAAATTCACACACCACTTAATTTCCAAGTCTTTTCATTAATTCCATAATGTTAATTTTATCCAATTATTCTCTAAAACATGTCTTATAATGAAAATTGAGTCATTTTTCAAAGAAAAAATTCGAGTACAAAATTTTTACTCAGTTGTAGAAATGAATCACCATTATTAAATCCAGGAATAGTATTTAGAAAAGGGGAAGAGGGAAGAAATAAAAAATATTTTAAAAATATGAAGCTCATGAAAAAAAACTTTTTTATATGTCATCATCATTTAAATGACCATCTATGTGTGCACCCCGTGCACCACTAGATGTTTCCACATCAAATGAAAGACTTAATGTGTCCATGAAATAATCTAAAACCAATTTTCTGGAAATACCACATGCCTCTAAACCAAAAAACCATTCATATGATGAAATGATCACCAACAAAATTTTAAAAATGTGAGAATGACTTTTCAATTTTTTCCACACGTTAATAATCCATGAACAAAAACCAAAACCCCATATCATGCCCAATTTATCATTTCAACAATGAAATAGAAAAAAAAACCACAAAAAAATTACACCAAAATTTCTAAATTTCAATTTTGAAAATAATAGGAATTTTATAAAACACTTCTCATGCATTTAATTATCAGAACCATTAGTGAGACCATTTGGAAAACCATTTCACACATATTTGCCATCCCAAAAATACCATTACACATTATGTTAGACTGTCAACATTATTATTATAAATCTCGTATAGAATTAAATTAATGCTAAAGTATCAATAGAATGTTTTAGATGGTAATTGAAAAAAAAACACCTACCACAATGATGTGTGAACAAAACAAAATGTTGGTAAAATGATTAATGTAGATAGGGAGACAATCTGCAACCCATAACATCCATGGAAAACAACCAACACATCAACCATATCTCTTATAGTTTGGAAAAATTTAATATCCTTAGGGTACAACCAATAAATCATTATAGAAAATAGAAAATAAGAGGATATTGACCAATAACCTAGAAAAAATAACATTAGATCATTCAAAATGCAACCGTGAGAGAAAAGAGGGAAAAAGGAGTGAGTATTGGAAGCTCCCATATTGCGCCTATATTAAGAAAGGGAGGAGAACCCCAAAATAAGGATTCAATAGATGATAGTAAAATAGTTAATTTCTCACTTTTAATGACCTGGGGAACTAACATGGTTTGGATGCAATGTTTGAAAAACTGTACACCAACCATAGACCCCTCACTATTTAATAGGACAATATCGCAGAGTTATCAAACAATATTTTCAAAAATATGTGATAACTGTGCAGTCACCACTATGAAAAATGATCATTTGTAGCACAATTTCTGCTTTGAGGCCAAACGGTTTCCCCAAACCATGCCCCAAATTTTCATCACCTTCTTTTTATCCCAGAATCCCCATTTTCCAATGCAGATTCAACCAAAAACATCTAAAACTCAAAAAATAAAATTGGAATCTCAACCCAAACCTCATCCAAAAGATCTAGATCCATGAATAGAATAAAATATATGATTCCAAAGGTTAGGGTATGACAATTATCACCACCAAAACACTTTCA
The DNA here is from genome assembly GCA_963277665.1 of Viscum album. NCBI lineage: Eukaryota > Viridiplantae > Streptophyta > Magnoliopsida > Santalales > Viscaceae > Viscum > Viscum album. The sequence continues at coordinate 1,631,945,265 of OY728159.1, forward strand.
TTCCATAAAAAGTCACCTAGTTGGATGATAATCAAAAATCATTCATGAAACTGAATAAACCAAAACAAAACCCCAAGCTTCAGAGTGACCATTCAATTTATGAGTCCAACCAAAATATTTCAAGAGGAAACTAAAATATGATGAAATATGGGAGAACATGAGAGGGTTCTCCCAAACAAAATATCGTAACTAACATGAACATCATTAAAACACCCAACAAAACTACCTCGAGGAGACCATCACAAGAACACCCAACATGAATTAAACTAAACATATTTGTCCAGATAAAAAAAACTACATCAAGGAATGGGAATTTTCCATATATATTAGTCCCCCAAAATAAAGGGAAACACATGAAAAGAACCCGAACAAAATAGAAATCCCAAAAAAACTAAAAACATCGATTTGAAAGATAACATATTTCTCTAATCAGGAAAAATAGAAAAATAAAATTGATTCATGAAATGGTAACCATTTAAATATCCACATCCATAAAGTCAAAAACATGATAAAATGAGAAAAAACCATGAATTTTTATCTATATTGGAGTTTAACATTCAACGTTAGAAAAACTACATGATAGAAACATCTACCATCTCCACTCAACAATTTGAGACAAATGCAGGGACAAAAACTCCAACCCACCAACATATCTTGACTGTGTGAAAAGATTCACACTAAGGGCAATTTCAAGAACCCTGATGTATTTAATCACCTACATCCCCAATATTAAGAGCTGAAATACTCCAATGCAGACTTCTAATTTGGGTAATGTGTCTTAAAAAATCTATCTATATTACCCACGTATCCAAAATAATGACTTGTTTTTGGAGAATTGTGATAATGTAATTTTGAATGCACAAAAAGGCTACATTGAAAACATACTAGTGATAGATATGATTAATGGGAATCCATAAAAATGATAGAGACTATGCAATAGTAGGTTCCTCTAACATACCCCTCCCTCTTGATGGGGAACTTTCATGAGTGGTCAGAGATACTAGACTTACAACAACCTAATCTTTAGAAACAAACTCAGCTAATAAAGATTCAATCATCAACTTCTCTAAATGAATATTCTAGTAAGAGAGGGATGAGTCCATGATTTTAGGGTTATGAATCCAAAAAAATAGGATATTTGAACTGATCCTATGATGATACCTCTTCAGAAAAGAAATCCATTTCCTTCATGTATAAAAAATAGGCATTCATTATCCTATAGTCTTATTGGATACTTTTGATCTCTTAAACATTCTTCTTCATCACTGATTAAGGAATATATAATCAGAAAAACGTATATGTAAACAATAACCACATCATCCCAGCATTAAATTATTATATAGAAACAACCTTCCACTAATCCATAGATAGACCCTAAAATAAACCCAAAAAATCATGCACACTCAAAAATTTGGGAGATCCCAACTATTCGAAGAGAAAATCACCTTCTTCAAGCTATTAACCTTCCTCTAAGAGACCTCAATCATCCCAAAAAACATAAAACAACAGAGAAGAACTAGAAACTAGAAAATACCCACAAGAAATTTGGTGGACCTTTCTGGGTGGCATACTTTAATCAAAAGAAGGTCCACAAAACTAAAATAAACATCAACCATAAACATAATAAAAAAATATCAAGAATGAATCAATATTCTCATAATCAAATTATTTCATGATAAAAATACTATTTCCAGAAATCTCATTAGATCCAAAATCTAAATGACCTTCTTCTAGTCCACTATATAAATACTTAAATTCATTTTTTCACAAAACAAGATTTCAGTTTTTAAAGGAAAACCAACCCTAAAATCATTTCCCCTTTCAAAAACCACTTGGGAAAATCCATGACAATCCTTTGATTTTAAATAAACAATAAAAAAAATAATATGAACACCAAATATGTGTTAAACCCACATCTTCTTATATCATCCATAAAGACATACCAGTATGAAAATTCTATACATTCTCACACATATTTGAATACCAATAAGGATTACAAAGGGTCACATATAAAAAATTTATCCCCATTCCCAATAATCCAGTAAATTTTTAATCCCAATAATGTTCAATTTTAGAACCTATTTTTCAATACGATAACATTTGAAGAAAAAATATTTCATTCATAAAAATTATTTCATCTTAAAATCCCACTAACAAAAACCAATACAAAAAAACACAAATCACACCAAACTGCTGGATTGAGGAACCAGTGGTCATGCCTAACCCGACAACATGGTTAGTGGGCCATTCTGCATTGAATAATTAACAACATAGAATACCTTTTTCTATGTAATTAGACTCTCTATGGTTCAATTTTTTGTGAGATCATCCCATTTGATCATATTTATTGTACTGTAATTCCTGATCAACACATCCAAAGGCCAAAAAAATGTTCTAAAATCATGGACTACCCCTAAAAACATAAGGGTCAAAATGATCAAGGGATCATGAATTCCACCCAATAACTGTAAAGACCCGTAAATTTCAAGGATTTTTTTTAATTTTCTTTTCAATTTTACATGAACGCAGTTTCTGACTACACCTGATTCCAAGGCCCGTTGTGCTCGGAAGCATTTTCCGAAGTTTGGCTCAGGTACGTTCAGTGAACGAATGAGCGGGTTTTTCTAACATTTGAACCGGTTCTCGGAATCAAATTCTGAGGGCACCGATGGAATCGCAGTGCTGGTATTTTCTTAGAAACGTTTTTTCCGAAGTTGCGTTTGCTCGGGTGTGGTTTTTAAATTTTTGGGGTTAAGTTAAGAAATAAAATAAAGTAGTGTGACAAATTTATTTTTATTTCACTTAAAGCCACTTAAAATCCACTTAATTCCACATGAGATAAGTTAAAGTGGATAGGGTACAATCCAAAATATCCTACCCTCTTGGTAGGATATTTGTGAGGTGGGGCCCACATGAGCCCCACTGTTTATTTTCCTCTAAGTAACGCACCAGCAAAAACTCCTCTTTAATGAAAGTCAACTGGTGCGTCTTCTTAAACTCTTAAATGATCCTATTAATTGGGCGGTTTATTCGTTGAAATTAATTCTATGAATTAATGGGTCGTTAGATAGTTTTCTTTTCAATTTGATGGCATGTTAATAAAATAAGACCAATGCTTGTTTTCTCTTAAGGGTTGCTTGTTGAGAGAGTTGGGAGAGGCTTGAGATCTTCATCCTCCATCGCGAAGAACGAGAATAACATGAAGAACGTGAAGAATGAGAAGAACCCGAAGAACGCGAATAACGCGAAGAACGCCGAAACCTCAGAGATCGACGACACGAAGTCGTGTTCCGCAACGCCGATGATTCTTCTCCCGCGACGTTCTTCTGCGACGTTTCTCCTCCCGTGACAAATCGTCGATCAACTGCTTGAGGTAGGAGATTTAGGAACTTTTAATTTCCTTTTTGGATTTTATCCTTAACACAGATTTTATTCATGAAATAATAATCTGTGTGTTTTTCTTTAAACCTCGGAGATCGTCGACGCGACGCCATATACCACGACGACGTGACGCCCTTCCGCGACCCGACGATCATCTTCTTCCACGACTGTCAATTCCGTGAAGAACTCGTCCGACGACTACGACGAGGTAAGGGTTTTACATGATTTTTCCTTACGTGATTCTCTTCCATATTTTATCTGCGTTTATTTGGACCGCATGATATCAGTTAACAGGAGGAGGCCGGACTGCACAAACACGGCCGCCCCCCTCCCTATTGTTTTTCTTGTTATTGCGGATCGAATGAAAGTGACGCAGTGTCGTCGCACCGCGTGGGATTGAGCGGCAAGAAATGCGCGATGTCGTCATGCCACGCATTCAAATTCTTGAACCAATTCCATGGCACCATCGTGTCGTGCCGAAGAACCGCAAAGGAACCGCGGCCGGAGTCAGGCCACGGCGAAGGGGCGCGACGCCATAGCGTCGCGCCGAAAAACCACAAAGACGGTACGTTTTGTTAATTGACATGCGGATCAACGAACGACGACGAAGTAGGACGCTATGGCGTTTGAATCCCTTTGCAGTGAAGGTCGGGTCCCGGGTGGACCGTTCGCGAAGACGACAGGAGAAACGAACAACCGGAGCGTGTCCGGTGGTCCGCGGAAGGCGGGGCCAGCGCGCCGCCGGAGGGCTGGCGGAGGCGGTTGCCGCTGGCCTCAATTAGCGGTGAGGGTGGGGGAGCAGCGCACCCCACCCACAGCTTCTGCTCGGCTGCGTTGGCCGAGCCGCTTCTGACCGGTCGGGCCGGACCGAGCCGGCCAGGCTGGGCCGCACCGGCCTGGCCGAGCCCAGACCCCCCGTTTTCGGACCCCTCATGGTATTTTGCCCATATCTTGAGCTGTAGACCTCCGATCAATGCACCGTTAGTGGTGATGCGATACTTGGATCGAGCCGGTCGTTTTGGTTTATCTCACTTAATGTTTCGAAACACTTTGGGTTCGACCGGGTTGGTTCAGATACAAAACCAACCGGGCCCTCGGAGCAGAAACGCTCATATCTTGATCTCTGGATATCCGATTGATGTGTCGTCGACTTTGATGGATTCCTCTAAGTGAGATGAATATTTTGGCTTACTCCTCTTGAGGTTTAGATGTCGTCGGAGTGCGGTTGGGTTGGTTTGCTCACGAAATCCAACCGGGCCCCTGGAACAGAAAAGACAATAACTCACAGACCGGGCGTCCGATTGATGTGTCGTCTGTCTCGTTGATTTCCTCTTGATGAGACATAACTTTTGGCATACTTCGCCAGAGTTTTGGTTGCTGTTGGATAGTGGCCGGGTTGGATTGTACCTGAAATCCAACAGGTCCCATAGAACGGAAAAACATATATCTTTCAGACCAGACGTCTGTTTGACGAACAGTCTGCGGTGTTGGTGATCACGTTGAGAAACGGTCCCTTTAAGTTTACACTATTAGAGTTGGGGTACAGATGAGATATGGCCGGGTTGGTTCGTACACGAGACCAACCGGGACCCTGGGATGAAAGGGCTAATAACTCAGAGACCGGGCGTCCGATTGATGCGCCGTCCGTTGTGTTAAGACCCCTGTGACGAGGCGGTCCTTTGAGACACTTCTTCATGGGACTTTGTGATACATGGGGTATAGAACATTAGCTCGTGGAGCGGACCCTCCTAGAGATGAGTGTGCGGAGTACAGAGACCGTGTAGCCTGCTGAGACCTGAAGACTGCTTGACCGATCGATTCGGTGTGTTTCGGATAGCCCAGTGGGGAGCGCTTAGTTGTATCAGCAGACCCACGACGGATGAGTGCTTGGTTGTAGAGGCAGACCCACGGTACTCAACTGAAGGAGTACCTATGGAGGCTATGAGGGGGAGCGCTTGGTTGTAGCGGCATACCCACGGCGGATGAGCACTTGGTTGTAGCGGCAGACCCGCGGTACTCAACAGAAGGAGTACCTCTTGAGGCTATGAGGGGGAGCGCATGGTTGTAGCGGCAGACCCATGGTGGGAAGCGCTTGGTTGTAGCAGCAGGCCCATAGTACTTGACAAGAGGAGTACCTCAGCAGTCTTAGGTTAGTGAGCAGTACCTCGGAGTCGTGACAGGACCACTGTACACTCCAGAGACGGGGCTCCTCAGCAGTTACAGTTTCGATAACGAAAATACTGGTTTGAGCTGAGACTTTTTACCTTGGTTTTTACCTCATGATAGATATGGGTCACTTGATAACATAGGTATATTTATGGACATATACCTGGGTAGTGGTTATCTGTTGAGATCTTTTTTGTGGTTATCCTTGTTGGTTTTTAGTGAGACCATGAGGGTCTCGGGGTCCCTACTGAGTATCGTTATACTCACCCCTGCATGGGCTATGCCCGCACCTCGTTGTGTTGGTTGCAGATGACGGGCAGTGCTGACGGAGGCCGAGTGTTCGAGGATTGGATGGTACCTAGAGGTGGACTACACGACGAGTCAGTACCCAGAGGTGGACTACACAACGAGTCAGTATCTGGAGGTGGACTTCACTGCGAGAGGACACTCGGAGGAGGTTGATGGGCGAGAGCGTTTTTGAGGCTATCTGTACCTACCCTTCAGGTAGGATCCGTGGTGGACGATCAAGGAGTTGCGCCATCTGTACCTATCCTTCAGTTAGGATCCGTGGAGGAAGACCCAGGAGCCGCTTCCATCCTTCCAGTTGTTGTCTTTTTCTGTTATGCTTTGTTAATTTATAGTTGTACTTTCTTTTGGGTTTGTATTCTGGCCCATTTACCTTCAGCACGTCTCTTTGTACTTAGTGTTTTACTTCGGCTTGTACTATATGGTGTTTTGTTTACTTTTATAAAAGCAATACCTTCCCTGTTATCGGGATTTATGCCTTTGGTGCTTGTCGTCATCCCCTGGCCTATGGAAGGTGGGCTTGGGGTAGTCACGGCATGGGCCCCGAGGACGGGTCGTGACAAATTGGTACCAGAGGAGTCAGTTCTACCACAGAACTTATAACTCTGATATTTTCTTTCTGTGAAGCAATAGTGTTAAGAGCACCGAGTGTGTTTTTCAGTTCAGAGAGTCCAGTGTTGGTGCGAGTGGCCGACGTATCCATACACCAGGACCCTGACAACTGATTTCCAACTTTGTGCACGAAAACACTGATTGCGTGTGTGTTTCGAGAAGGTTTTAAATGTCAGCTAAAACCAGGTCAACTCACCAGGTATAATCATTTGACCGTGTCACGTTTTTTCTTTCATGATGCCTTTTCATGGATGACCAACTAGGGCCTAGAGGGATGTGCGTACTGTCATCCTGCCGAGCGACGAGGCTTTGGTACAGGTCCCTCTTACAGTTGAGGCACTAGCAGAGGCACCAGCAGTACTACCATACATTGGGCCACTGATGCCACCAGCCCCAGCAGTAGGCGATGCCCGCCACATGAGTGCGCTGCACGAGTTCCAGCGCTAGAGGCCACCCAGGTTCCGGGGAGAGATGGACCCGCAGACGGCTGGGGATTGGCTAGAGGCAGTGGTGAGAGTCTTCAGGCTAGTGGGGACGCCTGCAGACTTCATGGTGATCTTTGCTACCATCCTTCTTCAGGAAGCAGCAGGTAGGTGATGGGGCCACTTGTTCTAGTTTTGTGACGAGATGACCTTTACATGGGAAGACATCGATACCTTCTTCAGGGTGGAGTTTGTGCCAGTATCTCTACACCCCGAGCGTGTAAAGGAGCTTCTGCCTTTTCCGCAGGGTTTTCGATCAGTAGCCGAGTCATCTGTGGGCAGTAGACAGATGATGCAGAGGTCCAAGAGGACTAGAGCCAGCTGTACGAGGAGTATGAAGTGTTATGAATGCGGCAGGAAGGGTCACCTGGAACGTGACTATCCGACTCCTCGTACAGATGATCCGCAGGCTTTGGAGGAGCCACCGAGGAAGAAGCAGCGGCGGGTGCTTGAGCAATAGCCGAGCAGTGGACAAGGCAGTAGAGCTCCGGGAGCAGGTGGACAGGAGAGGAACTAGTGGATACGTCCCTTGTACTTCTAGTTCCATGTTGCTATTGTATTAGTGTCTTTGTACTATGAGCATCAACAATTAAAAGACACTTATCTTTGTGATGTTTTCTTTCCAGTCCTTTTTTTTGGTTGATACTGAGTGGTCCTGGTTACGACTATTGACTTGACCCTCACTTTCGAGATTTCTACTGGAGGAGACCCAGTGTCCTCACACTGATGCCGACAGTGTGACTCGACCCTTGGAGGTGAGAGTGACAGTTGGATCATTTGGTAGTTACGTCGAGGCTTTATGACGTCATCCATGGCATGAATACATCATTCATGTCAGGATTTACTGGATTAGGCAATGGGCATGGTTCATCTAAGGGATGAGACCGAGTTTCTCTTTTCGGCAAAGGAAAAATTTTAGCAGCTCTTTCAAATCGTAGGCATAGAAGGTGTAGATCATCCAGGAGTGGAAAAATACTGCACAGTGCAGTAAGAAACAGGAAACTGGCACCAGTCTTGGAGACTCGGGCTTGTTAAAAGTTTCCATAAGAGAAATCGTAAAGGAGAGATGAGTCTGCGAAGCAGCAGACATGGAGGCAGAGCTAGGAGAGAAGCATGAGGTGGTGTACATCTTAACATGCTACAACCACCTGTCTTAGTTATCCCCACCAGGTTCAGGGAGATGGAGGGCGGAGGAAGAGTGATGCTGCATGCGGTCAAGGAGAGTGACCCGATGGCTCTAAGAATGATTCAAGGGACAGTCTGTGTCCACTACTAGCTGCTGTAGTAATGGATGTTGATATGAATCATTCCTTCCGTCCACAAATCTTATCCCAGACCTAGAGTTTCCAGTAAGCCATAGACTTGACCCTCACATTTGGGGATACCTTGGGAAAAGACTCGATAATCACACTTACTCCGACGGTGTGGTCAGACCCTCGAGGTGAGAGTTTCGGTTGGAATCTCTTGGTGGCAGCGTCGAGGCCTTATAACGTTGGTTTGAGTATGGACTGGGAAATCACAGTTCAGACACAAATGGACAGTATTAGGCAAAAAGGTTATGGTTTAACTATGACGTTGGGATGGGATTTCCTTGGTCGCTGAAAAGGAACCCCAGTTAGCACAAGATAAACTCAGGCACAGGAGGGTGCGACCGATCACTCTTGAGTTGGTCAACCATACCCTCGTGGCAGCAGTCGTTTTGAGTTTCAATAGGAATTAGAGACCTCTATAGTTTGAGGATGACGATCACATATTTATATGGGTCTCACCTCGATGTAGTTTATGGAGATGTGGCCAAGGCGGAAAGTTATCTCCGAGGTTCAGCGGACCTTCTTAGGTCCTCAGCTGGGTAGGTGGGGTGGTTTACCTCTTGACCCATCTACCTCATTTGCACCAGGTTCACGACAATTTCCACATATCTCAACTGAGGAGATATGTGCTCAACCCTTCGCATATCCTCGACCATGAGGAGCTGGACGATGGCGATGAGGTGAATTCCACGGAGGTTCCAGTGGGGATCAAGGATCAACAAGAGAGGATCCTAGGATGACGGTCGATTCCTCTTGTGCACTTTCTTTAGTAGCACGTGAACCTCTAGGTGAGCACATGGGAGCGGAAGGCTCATATGCGTGCTCAGTACCACTTTTGTAACCCTAGTTTGTGTTAAAGCATTATGAGGACGTAAAGCCATGAGGTGGGAGTGATGTAAAGACCCATAAATTTCATGGATTTTTTTTTAATATTCTTTGGAATTTTTCAAGAATGCTGTTTTTGACGGCACCTGATTCCGAGGCCCGGTGTGCCTGGAATCATTTTTCGAAGTTTGGCTCGGGTACGTTCAGTGAATGAATGAACGGGATTTTCTAACTTTTGAACCGGTCCTCGGAATCAAATTCAGAGGGCACCGATGGAATTGCAGCGCTGGTATTTGCTTAGAAACTCCTTTTTCGGAGTTGTGTTTGCTCAGGTGTGGTTTTTAAATTTTTGGGGTTAAGTTAAGAAATAAAATAAAGTATTGCGACAACTTTATTTTTCATTCACTTAAAGCCACATAAAATCCACTTAAATCCACTTGAGCCAAGTTAAAGAGGATAGGGTGCAATCCAAAATATCCTACCCTCTTGGTAGGATATTTGTGAGGTGGGGCTCGCACGAGCCCCACCGTTTATTTTCCTCTATGTAACGCACCCGCGAAAACTACTCTTTAATGAAAGTCAACTACTGCGTTTTCTTAAACTCTTAAACGCTCCTATTAATTGGGCGGTTTATTCGTTGAAATTAATTATATGAATTAATGGGTCGTCACTTAGTTTGTTTTTCAATTTGTTGGCAGGTTAATAAAATAAGACCAATGCTTGTTTTCTCTTAAGGGTTGCTTGTGGAGAGAGTTGGGAGAGGCTTGAGATCTTCATACTCCTTCGCGAAGAACGTGAATAATGCAAAAAAACGCGAAGAACACGAAGAACACGACAAATGTGAAGAACGTCGAACCCTCGGAGATCGACGACGCGACATCATGTTCCACGGCGCTAATGATTCTTCTCCCGCGATGTTATTCTACGGCGTTTCTCCTCCCGCGACAAATCTTCGATCAATTTATTATATACTTATATTATATTACAAATATGAAAAAACTCTAATTAACCTTCTATCCATCCTACGGAAAAAGGAAATCACCACGCGTGCGTACGTACCGAATACCGTCTCCACGACGCGATGAGATTCATTATCCATGTTAACCATTAAAGAATGATTATAAAGTATATATAATGAATAATAATGAAGTATATGACATGGTAAATCTACTGGATTTATGTATATATATATATATGTCATCTACTTAATTCCATTCAAGACAATAAGGAAAGGAAAACAGCGTTCATGCATACGTACGGACTACCGTCTCCATGAACGGTGTGTTTCATTTCATTTATCTATCTATTATATATATATATACTGAATATATATGATATATAAATCATATTTTATATTCTGGAAGTATGTAAATCAGGATATAAGTAATAATAATGTCAAGAACAACAAGTCCAAACACCTACGATAAATGAAACGATTTTACCCAAAACGCTTCTTTAACATCGAATTTACAAAAGAACGGGTAATATAAAGTCATAAGTGAACCATATATGATATAATAACAATGAATATGATTCTGTAATAAGTTAATGAAATTATTTAAATCACTATATAGGAGGTTCGGATACGTACAAAGCATATCAGACATAAGGTAAATGAAATATCACAATCTCATTTTTATCCGAGATTGCTTATACTTTGGTATTTAATGGGGTGTATTTTATAATCCACATCCATGTTACCTCAATATTTAATATTATTTTCATCCACCTACAATTGTTTAAAACCTATTTTAACCTTTGTTGAGTTTTTAGTAAAAGATATGAAAGGAATATTTTGTCGTTTTTCATACGAGGTACTTTTTTTAACTTTTCCGACAAAAGTACGAGAAGAATGTTTTTTTAACATATATGGAATGAATGGATTTTTAAAAAATTATTTCCAAGAATCTTACATTACAAGTATTCATGTTTATTTTTAATCAAATTCTTTTAGTTTAAATTTTTATGACATGTTAAGAAAGGAAAATGTTTTTGAAGTAGAAAGAATATTTTCCTCAAGAATGTAGTTCAAGTTTTTTATCAAAATTATTTTACATCTAAGATAATATAGGGTTCTGTTTATATCCCTACTATTACATTGATTTGATTATGTTTTGTTGGAATTATTTTTATAAATTCCTTTATCTTATATGAATTGTTTGATTATGTCACGATGTTTATGATTCCCATTTTTTTACATGTGTTATGCAATGATGGATGATTTATGATTTTGTGGCACACATAAGAATGGTATAATTATGAGATGGGCGGGACCTACATATCCCTCTAATGCATTGGGTAAAGATTTTATATCTCTTGATATAGACATGGCTGGAACGGTAGGTTATACCGGTTCAGTGAAACAGGACTGAAACGAGGGTGTCTCGATTCAGAAATGGACTTTGTCCACTAAGATAGTCTTGGAAATGAGTCTTGACTAATAATATATGATTCTCTATGATTATGTGTGTATGCCACAAAGTTTCATGTTTTATGTTATGATTAATGGGATTTCATTTCACTACTATGATTTATCCCATGTTATGAAATTATGCTCTCTTTTGCAGGTTAAGATTTCCAAAATGTTATGTCCTTATGAATATGATGTGATTGATATTTCTTTTGTTTACCCTTACTGAGCATTTGAGCTCAACCTTTTATGTTTTCTTTTCCCCAGGATATAAAGAAAGGTTTTAGGTAAAAAAAAGGAAAGATCTTTATGGGAGATGTTGAAGAATTTTCACCACGATTAGAAGATTATATTCCAAGTTTCCAAAGACACTAAACTATTACGATCCTTGTGTGTGTGTTTTTGTTATGTAATAAGTATTCCGCAAAAGTAATGTAATGTCCATGTACGTCAAGATTCGGGTCTCTACAGTTGGTATTAGAGGAATGGTTTAGTCAACCTTTGGAATCTAGGATGTGTGAATGTTAGTGAGATCCCTAGAGATATTTCTAAGGTATGTCTAGGGATGCCCCTAAGGTTAAGTATACATATATGATATAGTCCTAGAACTATGGTAATGATATTAGATTAAACGAAAGATGTTAGATATTGAAGTTACTCCCCCTTTATTATGATTTTTTTCCTCTCACACTATTCTTTTTGGGTTTTAGAAAATGGCTGGAAACAAGATGATTCACGATAATGGAGGATATGATAGACAATGGAATGATATTCATCATGAGAAACCAAATGAAATGGGATTTGGAAGTCCAAACATCATTATTATGACGAATCAGCAATCTCATAATATGATCAATAATGTAAAATTTGGTAAGTTTCCTGACTCAGCTAATAAGATAAAGATGGAGTTTCATGATGATCATAGAGGAAAGAAAGTTCAATTTCCCCTATGAAAATCATGTGGGAAGAGACATCAAGGATAATGTTTCAAAGGAAATGGAAGATTCTTTGGGTGTGGAAAAGAATGACACAAATCCAATAAGTGCAAAGCAAAAGGTTCAGTTAACACCAAGAATGAGGATAATGGTATTGCTACGACATCAACAATGGTTAAATGTTTAAAATGTGGAATGTACGGGCATTATGCAAAACAATGCCCTTAGGGAATGTCTCATGAAGAGAATCAGTATGGTCGTATGGGTAGTATTTATGTTGATTATGATGAAGAGACTACAAATGATATGTTAGATGAATGAATTGTTGATGCTCGATCAATGGTTTATGAATGTAGTGGAATGATTACATGTTTATCATGTGTAATGTTGTATAAGTAATCTCATGGTACTATGGAATAAAAAGACATCTAAGGATTGTTACATAGTTGTCTTTCCTTGAGTTTTGAAAGTGTATGATTAATGGTACCAGTATCCATAAATGGTTATTCAGATATTTTTGGAATGTAGATGATATGCGCACAATGAAGGGATAAGGAGAAAAGTAAATGTTTTATAGTATTCATGAGCTCATGACTAATATAAGGAGAAGGTTATATCATGGTTTGAGTATATGGAATTTTTGGATTTTGGTATGTGGAAAGAGTTAACTTTTGACTGCATTCATGTTTTCACTAAGGTTCAATGGGTATTCATTCTTCAAGAGAATACATGATTAAGGTATTAAGATGTTTGCAATTTGACCAACATGATATATCTTATGATATATGGGGGATAAATGATGGCATTCACGTGATTGTTATGTGACATTTCAAGTAATAATTTTTATACTATGAGCTTGGACCGATGTATTTTGGATAAGACTAAATATTGGGATGGATTATGATGGATATAAGATAGTATTGTTTAAGGATAGAAGTTGTTTCGATATTATTGATGGGATGTTATAGTTATATAGCTTTAGAAAAAGGACAACCTGCAGGACGGCCGACAGCCCATCGCGTCGGACAAGGCTGTGGGAATCAAACCCACAACTGAAGTGTGACTGGACTTTATCGCCTATCACTGGGCTATAGGAAGTCCCCGTTTAGTAGAAACTAGTTTTATTATAATAAGCAGTATGATATATGAAGTATAAGTCCATTTTAAGAACCATATATGATTAATCTCACTATAGATGGACTTACCTATTTTTTTGATAACTTTTCTAACCTTTTGTTTGAGAGAGATGAAATGACCCATCATTCTATCACATGATCTTCTAACACATCACGAATGACAAATTCAACTTCATTTCTTTAAGAGATGAAGTGGAAATTTTCCATAGAACGACCAACGGTGAGACTATACCAAAATCACAAAAGTATTTCTTCTAATTCCAATTTCATCAACTTTAGGGAAATGATATTGAAAACCAAAAATGTTGTCCTAGTGCTCTTATATCTGATGAATCAGATGGTACCTTATATCGTCACAAATTTATGGCTTTGTGATTGCTGGATTTTCCATAGCCATGTTCTCTACCACTCTCCATCAGAACATGGTGATTAGATTTGTCTTCCATATCCATATTTTCACCTATGTGGAAACCCAGTGATTAGTTTATTTGGGTAACCATTACGTTTCATACTTTTGTTTTTAAATATTGGTTTTGGTATTCCTTTTTACGATGTGGGTTTCTATTAATGAAACTTTTGAATAGTAAAACATTTATAACCTCAATGAATTTCGAGGGCGAAATTCATTTTAAGGGGGTAGAATGTAACAACCCGAGATTTTATAAGATACATTCTTTTTAATTTCATTCATATCTTCTATTGTATGACACACCAAGATTATCTTGCGCTATACGCAACACTGTATTAGCATGCAGTATACGCAACACTTTTCTTGGCTCTTGTTACACAAAATTTGAAGTTCGTTTGATAGAAGTTATTCTATGAAACATTGAGTGTGTGTATATATATATATATATATTCAATGTATAAATAAAATATGGTTGGATTCTGTTATATGCAATAACAAAGGAGTTGTTCACAACACGCAACCCTGACTTGGCTTACATTACACGCAATCACAACCTTCCTCGATAGCGTGTGTTGTACGAAATATCGGATTTTACTAAACAAAAATATATTATTAAAATATTGTTATGAATAGTGTTAACTAAAATTTGAATTTTATAACATTATTATTCATCTTACACAATTCTATAACATGGTATAAGAACAAAATAAATATTTCGGGTAAGATAAGTATTTTTCAAAAAATGCAGTTTTGCCGCCTTTTGATGGCGCACCCAATTTAAATCTAGTTTTTTACATGTTTATAAGTTCAATTTGACAAAATAAAATTCTTATTTTGAATCAGGATATAAAAATTTACATTAGATAAAGTTTTGATATTTTTTCCGATAACTTTCTTATTTTAATGAATAGTAAAAACATGCTATATTTTAATTAAAAACAACTTTTTCATCATAATATCTTATGTGGTTAAATTATAATATTGAATGGTTTTAAAGTATAAATGAAATAAATTTTTACCATTTAATATAATGTATGTCATTAGCATTGATTTTACCTTGAATTTGTAGGTTCAATCAATTCAATCTTTTGCAATGTTTTAAAGAAAAACCTGTTTTCTTTCGACAACAAGATTAATTTTAATTTAATTTATGCATCTTTTGTGTATTGAATTTGAAAAAATGGATTCCATATTTCGAATCAGTGGGTCCAAATTATGTTAATAAGCTACTTTTTATTTTTGGGCATTGTGAATAGTAACTACGGTAAATTTTATTTACTATAGTTAAAGGTAAATCTGGTAATTAAGGGTAAATATAAGATTATAAAATTACCCTAACTCTTAAAGAAATCCTATTGTATGGATAAAAGTAGACACATATAACCTAATGGTCGGATTAGATTCATTTAATGGACTTTTGTCAATGAAAATAATTTATTTATTATTAACCAAAGAATGTGACAACATGTCACATTCTTAAATATTATAAGTATAATAATTTTAATTTAGTGATAAACATCATGAAACTTCGAAAATGAATAGTCTCCAGAAATCTAATACAATTATCTACATAATAGGAATTTATTTATAATTTTTAGGGATTATATAATTATCATTTATTATGACACAAAGATGATGCAGTAATTGTCTTATTTATGAAATATTGACATAATTGATGTCATAAATGCCCAAATAAATGTAATTTGAGACTTTTTATGACTTAAATTAATTTTCTAGGTTAATATGACATAATATTGTTCATATAAGAAACTTGGTTAGAACTTATCATTCTTTTATGAATTTCATAAAAATCATGTACCAAATAGTGTCAAAATTGACATAAATTTGTTTTTAAAACAAATATTATATTATTAATTGTTATTTAATTCCTAAAAATCTAAGGTTCGGCCAAATGACTTAGATAAGGATATATATATTAATAATAAACAACTTGAAGTTCGTTTGGCTTGTTATGGTAAGCTTATTAACCATATAGTGTAAGAAAACAAAAAGACATGGTAAAAGTTAAATTATTTAACTTAGAGTTAAATCTAATTGATAAGGTTAAAATAATAACCTAAATTTGTCTAAATTCTATTGGATGAGAGGCTTTCGACCCATCCCCCCTTGATCTTCGAAATAAGACCCTTTAGAACCATTATAAACCGAATTTTACCTTAATATAAAATAATATTTTGAGATTTTCCTAAGGTGCCCCTCTCCTCCCTTATAAAAGGGCACCTCCACCCTCTCCTCCTCACACCAATTTGAGCATTCAAGCTCGGGAAACCCCTGAAAAAAATCTCTTCTACCCTTCCCTAGTATCATCCTAGAGGTACTGGTATTATTCAAAGACCATCCTTAGTTCTTTAAGTGGAGGTTAAGTGAAGGCGCGTCAAAAAGAGGTAATATCCATTACCGATCTTTTTCAATTTCTTTCTTCTTCAGCTTCTTCTTATTTAGTTGTTTCATGATAAAGTAATAACATCAGTATTTATTATATACTTATATTTTATTATAAATATGAAGAAACTCTAATTAACCTTCTATCCATCCTACGGAAAAAGGAAATCACCGCACGTGCGTACGTACGGAATACCGTCTCCATGACGCGATGAGATTCATTATCCATGTTAACCATTCCAAAATGATTATAAAGTATATATAATGAATAATAATGAAATATATGACATGGTAAATCTACTGTATTTATGTATATATATATATTTCATCTACTTACTTCCATTCAAGACAATAAGGAAAGGAAAACAGCGTTCATGCGTACGTACGGACTACCGTCTCCATGAACGGTGTGTTTCATTTCATTTATCTATCTATTATATATATATATATACTGAATATATATGATATATAAATCATATTTTATATTCTGGATGTAAGTAAATCATTATATAAGTAAAAATAATGTCAAGAACAACAAGTCCAAACACCTACGATAAATGAAACGATTTTACCCAAAACGCTTCTTTTACATGGAATTTACAAAAGAACGGGTAATATAAAGTCATAAGTGAACCATATATGATATCATAACAATTAATATGATTCTATAATAATTTAATGACATTATTTAAATCATTATACAGGAGGTTCGGATACGTACAAATTATATCAAACATAAGGTAAGGGAAATATCACAATCTCATTTTTATCCGAGATTGCTTATACTTTGGTATTTACTGGGGTGTATTTTATCATCCACATCCATGTTACCTCAATATGTAATATTATTTCCATCCTCCTACAATTTTTTAAAACCTATTTTACACTTTTTTGAGTTTTTAGTAAAAGATATGAAAGGAATATTTTGTCGTTTTTCGTACGAGGTACTTTTTTTGACTTTTCCGACAAAAGTACGAGAGGAATGTTTTTTTAACTTATACGGCATGAATGGATTTTAAAAAAATTATTTCTAAGAAGCTTAGCTTACAATTTTTCAAGTTTATTTTTAATCAACTTCTTTTAGTTTAAATTTTTATGACATGTTAAGAAATGAAAATGTTTTTGAAGTAGAAAGGATAATTTCCTCAAGAATTGAGTTCAAGTGTTTTATCAAAATTATTTTCCATATAAGATAATATAGGGTTCTGTTTATATCCCTATTATTACATTGATTTGATTATTTTGTGATTGAATTATTTTTATGAATTCCTTTATCTTATATGAATTGTTTGATGATGTCACGATGTTTAAGATTCCCATTTTTATTACATGTGTTATGCAATGATGTATGATTTATGATTTTGTGGAACACATAAGAATGGTATCATTATGATATGGGTGGTACCTACATCTCCCTCCAATGCATTGGGTAAAGATTTTATATCTCATGAGATAGAAATGGCTGGAATGGTAGGTTATACCGGTTCAGTGAAACAGGACTGAAACAAGGGTGACTCGGTTCAGAAATGGACTTTGTCCACTAAGATAATCTTGGTAATGAGTCTTGACTAATAAGATATGATTCTCTATGATTATGTGTGTATTTCACAAAGTTTCATGTTTTATGTTATGATTATTGGGATTTCATTTCACTACTATGATTTATCCCATGTTATGAAATTATGCTATCTTTTGCAGGTTAAGATTTCCAAAATGTTATGTTCTTATGAATATGATGTGATTGATTTTTCTTTTGTTTACCCTTACTGAGCATTTGAGCTCACCCTTTTATGTTTTCTTTTCCCCAGGATATAAAGAAATGTTTTAGGTAAAAAACAAGATATTTGTGGGATATGTTGAAGATTTTTCACCACGATTAGAAGATTATATTCCGAGTTTCCAAAGACACTAAACTATTACGATCCTTGTGTGTGTGTTTTTGTTATGTACTAAGTATTCCGCAAAAGTAATGTAATGTCCATGTACGTCAAGATTCGGGTCTCTACAATTATGTTTATATTTCAAATATTATTCTTATTTTCAAATACAAAATCCATAAATTTTTTAAAAATTGTTTTAAATTATTTTCTCCATTAATAGGTGGTAAAATTCCTTAATAAAAATATAATATATTTTCCGTATAATTGGGTTATTTTATATCTTGATCCAATATAAAATAGTTGATGAATATCAAAAATATTAAATTGAATATATAATTTTCATATCACATTAATTTCACTCAATATTTTTAATTAATTAAGGTAAAAAATCTTTGTGAGAATAAAAGTAAAAATATTTTCATTTATATTCAATCATTATTAGTATTCATTTTTAATTACTTTATTACAAATGAATTAATTTTTTTTATATAAATAATTTATTTTAATATGTTTTTAATAATCATTATAACCATTGATTTTTCATCTAGGTTATGTCTTATTATGTTCAATAATAGTATATTAATAATATATTTTTCTTCATTAAAACTTAGTTTTGTGTGCAATGTGATATTTTGAAGAAAGTATATCTTGCGTGTAACACAAGACAACATGGGGTTTCATGTATTTAAAAACACAAAATACATCGAATCAATTTATAATAGTAAACATATTTTATTGAATCAAGGTATTATATTCCCTTATGCAATTGGTTTCTTTTGTTATGCACACAATCGAATATAATGTTCTTACATTAAAATTATGGGGAGACCCATGATGGACATTGTATGCGGTTGGAATCATCCCCATTTTTTCCTTTATTAGAATAGTCCCTAGATAGTAAGGATTATTGGATACATGACATGATATGTTTGGTTGGGCATTCAATCAAATCTAGATGAAGATATTGATTTGATATGGAATGTTATCAATATCCAAATACTGATGTGTATGTGGCATTTCCCTTGTGAAAACCTTTTTTTGAGTTGCTCCCATGTAGCATAGGAGAATGCGTAATATTAGAGACTTTATTGTGTGAGTTTGTTTTACCCTCAGAGACAATTTTTTGAATGGGGATCCCAGGTTGGATGCCTTTAGCAATGATCAAATAAAATAGGTGCCCTATAGAATGCATATAATTTTATAATCGTTCTATGAATACCATATGGGAGTCCACTAATTATGTTCCAATATATTGGATCCCATATATGATTCCTCCTATTACTTTTTCCTAGGATATTTTGTATGATTCCTCCACTTTTGTTGTATTTTCTAGGAACCCAAGTAGGATTTCATTATATACATGCTAACATAGAGGACCCCAAGATGAATAATATTTATTTTCCATTCACTCTTAGATCCTAAGTTGGGATGCACTTCTATTTTTGGCCTAGGGGAACTCCATTGAGGCCTAGTTCATAGCCGACCCTACGACTGTGTGTTATGTGTTTCAGGAGATATTGTAAAATTATTTAACATTGAGCGAATTGAAAATATGTTATCCCAAGGGGAAATGGGATTAGGGTTGGGTTTATATATATAGCCACTCATACTCTTTTATTCATGATTTTATCAAGTAAGTATTTATGAACCTATGATTTCCATAGGTGCTTCTTAGATTTTAGACAATGATCCCAATGCAGTATGTTTTATGATAGGGATGCCCAGACAATATTATTTGGGTCAATTTTTTTATTCCATTTGATTTAATATTACTTAATCTAGATACCCTGTGTTACTTTTGGGAATAAAACTTGCGACACCTTGAGAAACACAAGATTTTATAATATAAAGTGACTTGGATTAGATCATATGCTATATGAAGGTATGTTGTACCTTGAGTGATGATTGTGTTCATTATAAATATTTATTTGGATGAGCTTATTAGTCAAATGATTTTATATTATTCCTTTAATGATTTTGTTGTTTCTCATATAGATGTAATTGGATTGAATCATTGGTTATGTGAATTTATGTAACACCTTGAGTGATACTGAAGTTCCTTATATGGAATTCTGTGGATAGTATCATTGTGATATATATTGTATTACCCCATGATTGATAGATAGAGTCCTTATATTTTAGGCATTTGATAGGATTATATGGATAATTAAATTACATTCCACAAGGGATACCTGAATTACTATAAGGAATTCCATGGAAGGGATCATAAGGCATATGAGATTATATTGTTCTATGGGTGATACATGTGTTCCTAAAATGAATTATGAGTATGTGACCATTAGTTAAATGGATTATATTATTCCCTATATAATCTCATAGGATAAACCTAGTTATATAATGCTTGATGGTTATGCGGGTCCTTATATGAGTGTCATTATAAATAGATGTATTGGTTAAATTCCTCAGGTCCAGACACTAATTATAAATTTTTAAAAGGTCAATTATATTCTCATGCTATGAGAAAAATATATGGTCGATCAGGATCACAAACCAAGGGATATAATATTGGATTATAGTATTTATTTTATTCCAGTATTTCCTCATCTAGGATGATAATATTGCATGAAACAACAGTTATGAAATTATATTATAGGTTCAACATTGGGGTGGCCTTTTAAGGTGTATGTATCACCCCCTATACAATAAAATCAGTGAACATGCGTAACAAATTTAAAATATTGGTATACCATAGAGGATTGATGGATACGACTGTGGCCCAATCCTTTATGATTGAGAAAGTCCACTCATGTTTATTCTTAAGATTAGGTTAGAGTAGTTCATCATTATCTTGGAGACAAATAATGTAGTCAGTCATGGAGTTAGTAATAAAAAATATTACATTTATTATAGTTTCTATTACATACTAATGTAAATGTGATTGACAGAGTGGATGATCAGTTTTGTATGTATACAATAGTTTTTCTGGATCCTATAACATTCTATTCATTTATTAAAACCATTTTTTAATTATTTTTTTCTAAACACTATTTTATAACAATCACAGATGGTGTTTGGTTATTTGTAATTTTTTAAAAATAATATGAGGGAATTTTCTCTCCACTAACACACCCTTGTCCATAACTATTGGTCGAAACCACTAGCATATGTGGGGGAATTCATGAGGCCTTGTCCGTAATCGATTCTATTATTGTTTGTAGAGTGAAGTTGTCTTGGATGTGACTATGTGTTATCAAATAATTTTATTACCTATTGTATTACAAATTATTAATGGTAGAAACTATTATTATTAATGTTTTGGAGCCAATGAAAGATATCGGACTTATTCATACAGAACAATTATTCATATGAGATATTAGGGTTAACAGGATTAAGGGATTGTTGTTCTTGATATTTGATGTTACTGTTGTATATGATTATTTCCTTGAAAATTTAACATGTTGTGTAATGATTCTGATTTCATGTGGATTTATGGTTTTTTACCATTAGAATGAATATAGTAATTCACTTTGACACTTGTTCAGAAGAATAAATTGGGGTTCCATGCATGTTATATGGAGCATAAGGTCTGAAATTTATTGGTCTTCTATTTTGTAATTTAATACAAAAAATAAGATATAATTGTTTAATGAGTCTACAAAAAATGAAAAGGTGTTTTTACTTATATGTTCTTGGTGGCATGGTACTCAATTTCAGTGACTTATATGTGTATTTGCATTTTATATAAGGGATTGTGGATCATTGGTGAGACTTTAACGATGATGCTAATGGATCATTCTTTAAGAACAAGTGGTGTGACTGTAACAACCAAAATATCCATTAATTAAAAATCCATTTAATCTAATTAAATGTCTTATTATGGTGATCTTCATTGGTTTTATGTTTCTGAATTATATAATACCACTATGAATTGTGACCATTTTCAATATAGTCGTTGAACAGTGATGACATGATTAGTATAAATGTAGGGCTTTAAAAAATCCAATTTACTCGGACAAAGGAAGTGATGAAATCATATATTAGACTTTCTCCATATGAATCCCATTGGTAAGATCTGGTAAATGAGGTGGAATCATTGGGCTTTTCTCTTGACCAAGCCTAAGCCGAGCTTGAACACAATAATCTTGAGTGGAACCGACTACGGGAGAAGTGGAAGTTAATAGAGATTACCACCTATGTGATGTTATCTGATCCACCCTAAGAGTCTGTAACCATCGCACACATTACCCTTTGGTATTATGTGATTGTTTTAAGGGGTTATGTAACAAGAATCTAGCACTATGACTATGAACATTATTTTTTATAAATAATGTGCAGTCATTTTATTATTGTTACTTTGTCAATAGTTTTTAAAGCACAAATATTATTTTTAGTTATCATTCATCAATGAAATATATTTTTATGAAATAATTTATTTTTTATTTAAATAAAATTTTGATTATATATTATTATAATTTCTTTTTATTAAATATAAATTATAATATAATTTTATGAATGCAATTGTAATTTTTATTATGGTTTGAAAACTGTTTATGTCAAACCCCATGAATTTTCGGTAAATGTATGTTTATATTTTAAAGTAAAAAATTACATATTAATAAAATTAGTAAGATAAAATGAATAGTAATTTTGATATTAGGATGTTGAAATTTTCCAATAGTGAATTTTTTATAATTTTACGAGATTATCGAATTTGTAAGTAAAAATTAAATACCCTTTAAATATATTATGTGTTTTATGAAATCATAATGGCCCAATAGTAATGTAATAAAATAATATAAACATTATTTTCAGCAAATATATGTTTTAGCATTAAAATTATGTGATTTTAGATTTGTTTGATTTATTTTACAAAGTATTTTTGGACCCTCAAAGAATTCTAAAACATTTTGTTTTTTAAATTGTTTTCCTTGAATGTGTGACTCACCTCCTCATAAGAAACCCTCTTATTTAAAGAAGTTCGATCATTATCCTAATAAAATATTTTTTCCACTCCCCTTTTCCAAAAACCAAGGGAAAACCACGTTATCGTTTGTGGTATTGATTAGTTTAACGTGAGGTGTCCCAATTCTAAATAATAATGAATTCCCTCTTCTATCCTATATAATCCACCCAAGCTCCCACTTCCTCTTCCATCAACACCATAAAATTTTTACCAAAACTTGAAATACTCCATATAGAATCCTCCCAAGGTGCCCAATCTCCCATGAATCCTATCTCAATCCTCTCTAAAGCCTTTGGGATGACACTTCCATGTAAGGGATTTATTCCTATCTCATTTTTGTTTAATTTTCTTTAAGATGTTATGACCTTTTTGTTCAATTAAAAATTATGGGGTATGATTTTGCATCTCCCCCATATTTTACTCTTTATTTTAAATTGATGTGAGACCCATTTCTCTCTCATTAATGTTTTTCATTTACACCCATTTCCATTCCAAAATATTGTGATGGATTCTTCTCTCCTCTTTTACATCCAAGTAATTATTTGGTATTCTTCATCTAAATTAAATTATGTTTGTTTGGAAATGTATCATTATGACCCCCTAATTGTCAATTTCATTTAAATATTATGAGACACAATTTTCTATCTCATCAACTATTTTCATGAATCCTTATGTCACATCGTTATGCTGCCGAAACGACACCGCGTTTTTCCAAGACATGATCTTTGTATAGTGAATACCATACAAATGTTTCTATTAAGGTTATTCACGTTTATACAGAACTAAATATTGAATGGTACATTCATGTTTTTATTCCACATTACTTTTTAGTGGAATGACTTATGATGTTGATTGATTCTTAATTATATGATACATGTGCAACTCTTATAAGGGTAATGAAATGTTTAATAAGGGTGCACCCTGATAGCACTCCACTGCATTGGGTAAAGTATAGTATCATGATACGTCATGTGAAATGGGTGTTGACTCATTATAATTCATGTGCAACGAGGTTTTGCTCTTGCTTCATGTTCAGTGAGGGTTACTCCGGCTCCATCTTCCAGGATCCTTGGCTCTGCTAAATTCAAAGTTAAGTGTTGTTATTATATTTCCATTTTATGATTATCTTGATTTATCATGTCTTTATGTTAATTTTTCTCTTATTCTCTAATGATATGTCTATTTTCTAACATATATTGTATTCCTCATGTTATTCCAGGTTTATTCCCTTACTTGTCTTTATAGCTCACCATTTTCTTATGCATGCCTTCAGGTTATTCCATGTAATTCCATGTACGAGGGAATGTAGTGGTCATGTAAAGGATGTTTTCAATAAAAATGTGGTGTATTTTATGTTCTAAACTTTTATGTAATGTTCCTAATACGAAAAGAAACTAGACCACTTGATCTCTTATATTGTATCAAGTGAATATTTTATGTAATAAATTATATTTAAAAGTGTAATAATAAGTAGGATTTTTATATTTGGGATGAGAGTATAGGTTTGGTCATTATTTTGATTAGGTTTAGAAAAACCTAGTGAAGAACTAGAGACAAGATTAAGTATAATATAATCATACCTATGTTTTTTTTGAGAATTGAGTAAGTGATTTATCATGAAAATACATCCTTGTCTTGATACAAACAGGTAGAGGCAGCTCTGGCCTAGATGTATTTTAGGGGCAAATCCCGAAAACACCACTTTGAGCAAAACTCGAACGAGAACTGGGGCATGACAACTAGCCTTGCTACACTCTTGGTTACGACACTCCCGATGAATATTATTTTTTAAATTCATAAGATTAGTATGGACCCTTATTAAGGAAATTAATAAAATGCACCTAATAATACATTTTAGAAAGTAGATTATGAATAGCATAGATTGAGGCCTATGGGTTCATAAGATAAGAAAACACATTTTATTTATAATTCATTAGTTTTTCACTGGATTAACCTTTATTTCTTACCACTAACTTTCATTTTATTCCATCCAATGGCTTGTAATAGGTGAACTCGGGCTAACAACTAATGTGAAGATCATTGTGATGATTGTGCAAATGAAATCCCTAATCCATTAGGAACTAGAATCACAAACTTTATCATGATTTTATCTTAGTTAACTCAATATTTTAATAGAAACATGGGTCAAGAGGAAGGTTTAACCCCCCCCCCCCCTAAGAAAGAACATGTCTCTATCAAGAGCATCATGAGGCAATGGTCTCCTAATATTAATGGATCATCTGATCCCTCAATTGCAGAAAATTAGATCAACTCCATTGAAAATATCTTATCCATCCTCCAATGTTTTGAACAAGATAAGTTTCTTATGGATGCTTATCGTATGTACGGTGAAGCCGATAAATGGTGGTTGCTGATCAAAAATATGAAGCCTGAGGAACAGATCAAGCCGTTGGAATAGAAGGATTTCTGGAAGATGTGTTTCGATAAATATTTTCCACCACCATCCAACGTTTGATGAAAATGGAATTCATTGACCTTATGAAAAAAGATGAAGAATCTGTCAGAGTGTATGAAGAAAAAATCACAAGGCATTCACGATAAGCATCTATCTTTGTCGTTACCCACAAATGCAACTTTTATTGCTTCTATGGTGGACTAAAACATAGCCTACAGAAAGCGTTTGTGATCCATGACTTCAACAACTATGAGGAAATTGTTCGACGTGCCCTCAAGGTCGAAATGGAGATCGTAGAATCTCAAGGGTATCATACGGATAATATGAATAATGTGGACTTTAATGTCGGTGGTTCGATGGAAAAATCCAAAAATTCTATGAAGATACAACACCCCACTTTCCAAAGGTGTGGAAAGAAGTACCCTTAAAATTGCCTGAAGGGGACGTGGAAAAGATTTAGGTGTGGAAGAGAGGGGCACCTTGGTACTAACTGCCGAAAAGATAAACCTGCAGCTGCAAAAGAGGAGAGGAATGCTCCATTTGAACCTCAACATGTTATTCATTGCTACAACTGCAAAGAACCAAGGAATCTTGTAAATCAGTTCCCTAAGCCAAGGAATTTATGAGGAAACCAACAACTTCCAAGGCACCAAGGGAGAGCTTTTTCCATTACTACTTCTAAAGTAAACCCTGACAACGAAGGGGTGACAGGTACACTAGATATTCATTAAATAATAGTGAATGTTTTTTTATTCAGGTTATTCACATTCTTTTATATCCCAATAGTATAGTAGAACAATCCCAGCACAACCACAAATCATGGGAGTAAAGATGTCATTGAGTAAAGAAAATGGGGAAATAATTTCATCCCATGAATATAACACCCCCCCCATCATAATCGATGGATTGAATTTCCCAGTGAACCTTATCATACTCCCTCTGGTGTAATTTGATGGAATTCCTGGCATGGATTGGCTTTCCTTGTATAGATCCAACATAAATTGATGTGAGAGGGAAATGAATCTCAATGTGGGAAATCGACCCCCAATTATATACAAGTGAAAGGAAGAAGATGAATCTTATATACCTCCATAATCTCAATCATGGATATTATTGGCCTATTATCATGCAAATATGGCTTAGATGATTGAGTCTAAGGAGGCAAGCATCCTGTATGACATGACTATTATGAGGTAATTTGCTGATGTGTTTTCAGAGGAATTGTCTGGTCTTCCTCCTAGAAGAGATGTTGAATTCTCAATTGATCTTATACCTGAGGAATTGAAAATATCCATGACACTATATATAATGGATATTTTTGAGCATGAGGAGCTGAAGAAATACCTACAACAGAATTTGAATAAAGGGTATATATGCCCAAGAGCTTCTCCATGGGGTGCACCAGTCCTCTTCGTCAAGAAGTAGGATGGGTTAGTGCGCTTTTTCATCGATTATCGTGAGTTGAATGAAATCATGATAAATAACAATTATCCTCTCCACCTAATATATGACTTTTCCGATCAGCTATGTGGAGAAAAATACTTCTCCAAGGTGGATTTGGGTTCAAGATATTATCAAGTATGGGTGAAGGAGGAAGATAACCCCAAGACTTCTTTTCGTACAAGATACAGGCACTATGAATTCATAGTAATGCCTTTCAGAATCACTAATTCACCATAAATATTCATGTATTTTATTAATAGAGTCTTTAGGGATTACCTCGACAAATTTTTGGTATTAATTATTGATTATATTTTGATGTACTCCAAAACAAAGGAGAATCATGTGGAGTATCTAAGAACTGTACAAGAGACATTGCGGAAGGAGAATCTCAATGAAATGTACAACAAGTGTGGGTTTTGTATAAAGAAGGTCTCATTATTGGGCCACAATATCACAAGCAATGGGATATATGTGGATCCCTCTAAAACAGATGCAATTGAGGGATGGCCGAGACCAACATTGGTAATAGATATCTGTAGCTTTTTTGGCATAGCTGGATATTATCGATGATTTTTGAGAAATTTCTCATGATTATCCAACCCTATTACCATGCTAACTTAGAAGGGAGTAATGTTTTCATGAAGCGATGAATGTGAGAAAGATTCAAGGTGTTAAAAAATGAGTCTTATCACTGCACCTATGCTCACATTACCCACAAGTGGAGAACCTTTTGTTGTATTTAGTGATGCTCTGAAGAAGGGAATGGGCTATGTGTTAATGCAAAATGACAAAGTCATTGCATATCATTCAAGGAAATGGAATGTTCATGATAAAAATTATCCAACATATGATTTCTAGTTGGATGCGTTGATCTTTGATTTAAAAATTTTGTGGAATTATCTCATTGGGGAGAAGCATGAAATATATACGTACCAGAAAATCCCCAAGTATATATTCACAAAGAAAGAGATAAACATGCTCCAACAAAGATGGTTAGAGTTGATCAATGAATATGACTTCTCAATCCATTACCACCTTAGAAAATCGAACAAGGTGGTAGATGTGCTATGTATAAAGGACACCGAAATTTTATCATTAAAGAGAATTGATAAGGAGCCAATCTTATTAGATTTGATGAATATGGAAATGGTAATCACAATGAAGGGATCATCATCAATCCTTTCATGAATTATTTTTCAACCATCTCTTTTGGAATGGTTAAATGATGATGAAAAGGATGATGTGGGAATTCATTAGAGTGTGGAACCTATTAGAAAAGGGAAATCCTATGAGTTCAATTTTAATGAAGAAGGAATTGTGAGATTTTAGAAAAGAAAATGGGTTCCATCAAGTCTGGAGCTGATGAAGGATCTTTTGGATGATGCGCATAGTTCAATTTTTTCTATTCACCTAGTAAACACAAAGATGTTTCGAGATCTCTAAGAGCATTATTGTTGAAATAATATAAAGAAGGAGATCTTTGAGTATACATAAAAGTGTCTGGGTGTCCGCAAGTTAATTCATAGAAGCATATGTCTAAAGGGATGATGAAACCATTGCCCATACCAGCATGGAAATGGAAGAACATCACTATAGTCTTTTTCACTAGACATTTAAAACATCCAAAGGTAATGATGCAATCTGGGTTTTTGTGAATAATCTTTCAATGTATACACACATAATTGAAATTATGGAGGATTTCTCATTGGATCTACCAGCATAGATACATATCATGGAAATGGTAAAGATTCATTGAGTACCACTATCTATTATATCTGATCGAGATCTAAGATTCATATCTTTGTTTTGGAAGCGTCTTCAACATGCTATGGATACTGAACAGAACTTCAGTATGTCCTATCATCCTCAAAATGATGTCCAATATAATAAAACTATTCATGCACTGAATGATATGTTATGATCATCTTATATTGACTTCAATGGAGGGTGCTAGCAACCTCTTCCACCGGTTGAATTCTCCTACAATAAAAATTTCCACTCGAGCATCCAAAATGCACCTTATGAATCCCTATATTCAAATAGGTGTAGAACCTGAGCATGTTGGGATGAATTCGATGAATATAAGATGCTAGGACAAGAAATAGTTGATGAAATAGTAGAGAAGGTGAAAACCATACAACAGTATATCAAGGCAGCCCAATGTCAATAGAAGAACTATAAAAATAATCATTGAAGAGACAGTGAGTTTAATGTTGGAGACATGGTATTTCTATGAATATCTCCATGGAAGAAGGTCATGAGGTTTGGAAAGAATGTGATTTTATGTCCTAGGTACATCGACCACTTCAAGATTCTTGATCGTGTTGGGGTTGTGTCCTATCAGCTAGCACTTATACCTACCATGGAAAAATTACATGATGTCTTTCATGTATCCCACTTAAGGAAGAAAATACCAGAACCTTCACATGTACTCTCTTTAGAGGTAGTAGAACAATAGGTTGATCCATCTTATGAGGAGAAACCATTGAAGATCATAGAACATAGAGAAAAATTTCTATGAAATAAGACAATGCCCCTTATAAAGGTGTTGCAAAAAAACCACATGTTTGAAGAAGTGATGTGGGAATTGGAGGAAGTGATGAAGAAAAGTCACCCACATCAATTATAGTGTGGAAAACTAAAATTTCTTGGGTGAACTTTCTTAATGGGAAAGATTGTAATGACCCAAACATTCATTAATGAGAATTCCTATTGTTTTAATTAAATGTTTTATTATGGTGAAATTCATTGGATTTATGTTTCTGGATTTCAAAATACCGTTATGAATTTTGACCATTGAAAATATTTCTATTTAAGAGGGATTACATGAATAGTATAAATATAGGGCTTTAACAAATACAATTTACTCAGACAAAGGAAGTGATGTCCTCATCCTATAGACTTTCCTCGTACGAATCTTATTGGTCGGAGCTAAAAAACGAGGGGTTTCATTGGGAATTTCTCTAGACCAATCTCAAGACGTGATTGAAAACATTATGCATGATAGGAACAAACTATGGGAGAAGTGGATGTTAATTGTTACACCCGAGACTTTTATGAGAAATATTTTATATTTATGTTATATACATCATCAAATGAATCTTTCACTACACACAACACTAGATTGGCTTGCTTTACACACAATCGCGACCTTCCTCGATAGCTTGCGTTGTACGCAATACCGAGTTTACTAAACAATGATATGCTGTTAAAATATTATTAAAACTTGCTGTTATAAATAGTAATACCCACTTTTTGAAATCTTAAAAATTGTATCCTTCAAAATGGACTTCATTTTTCGATTTGGAATATTGAAATTAGCATAGGGTGAAATTTTGTTATTTTTCTGAAAACTTTCTATTTTTGATGAATAGTGAAAACACTGGGTTACTATTTAAAAATAGAATTTTTATTTAATTAATTATTTAT
This sequence comes from Viscum album, assembly GCA_963277665.1. Classification (NCBI taxonomy): domain Eukaryota; kingdom Viridiplantae; phylum Streptophyta; class Magnoliopsida; order Santalales; family Viscaceae; genus Viscum; species Viscum album. The sequence goes on from OY728159.1 coordinate 1,631,975,732, forward strand.
TTTATTCAAATTTATTTTAGGTCAAAATTGATACGTAAAACCTATATAATTTCAATGTAATTCATTGGAGTCATTTTATAATAATTTTAGATATATAATAATTTTATTCAACTTTTCATCGTCTTTAACCCACCTCGTTGGAGAATTTGAAAATTCACATAAATCTTAATTTTACAGCTTCTCTGAGTGGAATTTAGAAAATCCAAGAGACATAGATAATATCAAGGACTAAAATGTGGTTCAATAAGATGAATATTATTTTTGATGAATAGTAACTTTTTACTTTTTTTAACCACTGTTAAAAGTAAATAGGGTAACTATGGGTAAAACTGATATTATTATTACCCAAACACATGTCCTAATTCTATTGGATAAGTGTAATTCGACCAAAAACAACCATAGGAATAAAATATGACCATTTAGGTCTACATGGATTAGATTAGGTAATTTAAGATTATTTTATTTAATGAATAGTTAAAATAGTGAAAATCAATGTTTAATAACTAAACAAACTTTTAATATTGGGTTATTTATAAGATAAATTAGACTATATATATTCATTAGAAGGATAAAAACAATTCCTACATAATGTTATTTTATTTATAATTTTTATTCATTAATTAATTTAATTTATTTATGACATAATGATGATGCAATAATTACCTTATTAATGAAATATTAACACAATTGATGTTATAAATACTCAAATAAATGTAATTTGAGACTTTTTATGAATTAAACAAATTTTATAGGTTAATAGGACATATTTTATTGATTTAATTAACTTTTTTCGAACTAATCATACTGTTATGATTTAAAAAAAATCATGTAACAAATAGAGTCAAAATTGACATAAAATAGTTTTTAAAAACAAATATTATATTATTAAATGTTATATTATTCGTAAAAATATATGGTTCAGACAAATGACATAGATAAGGTTATATATATTTATAATAAACAACATGGGGTTCTTTGGGCTTGTTATAGTATGTTTACTAACCATATAGTGTAAGAAAACAAGAAAACACGGTAAAAGTAAAATTATTTAACATACAGTTAAATCTAAATGATAAGGTTAAAATAGAAACCTAAAATTGTATAAATTTTATTGGATAAGAGGATTTAGACCCATACCCAACTTAGATTTGAAATAACTCAATTTGGTCCAATTAAAAACTAAATATGACTTTATAATAAAATAATATTCTATGTTTTCCTATGGTTCCCCTCTCATCCCATATAAAAGGAAACCTCATCCCTCTCTTCCTCACACCAATTTGATCCTTCAAGCTTGGAAAAACCCTTCCAATATCTCTTCTCCACTTCCTTAGAAACATCCAAGATGTCCTGTTCTTCTTCAAAGACCATCTTTAGTGCCTTAAAAAGAGGTTAAGAAGAGGCGGTTAAAAGAAGAGGTAATGTCTGTTACCGATTCATTCAACTTTAATTATTCTTCTACTTCTTATTATTTAGTTTTTTAATTATGAAGTAATAAAATCAGTATCACTATTATACTTATATTTTATTATAAATATGAAACAACCATCTTTCACCTTCTATCCATCCTACGGAAAACCAATTCACCGCACATGCGTACGTACGGAATACCGTCTCCACGCCGTGGTGTAATCTTTTTTCCACCACCACCTTACTTGGATGGGTATAATGGTGTAGATAATAACTATATATGATTATATTAAAGTGATATTTATTCTTAAATAGTATACATACACTCCAATACAATTCCACGATCATGGGACGATATCATCGCTCGAGCGTACATATAGAATACCGTCTCCACGATGTGATGTGACTCGTTCTACATGATCTTTCATTTCATAATGATTATATAAACGAATTGAATGAATAAATATGATATATATTACAATAATACCATTCTTTAAATGAGGTATCTATAACCTAAAAATACGAATAAGAATTTATTCGGCAAAACACACAAAACAACAAAAATTAATAAACACCCGAATAACAAGTAGTAATGAAATATTACTAATAACAAGCTAAAAATATGACCATATATGATATCATAACAATACGTATGATTCTTTAATTAATCAATGACATCCTTTAAATCATTATGCAGGAGTTTCAGACACTTACCAAGCAAATCAGACCTAAGGTATGGGAAAATCTCACAATCTGAATTTTTATCCGAGAATGTTTATACTTCAGAATTTATTGGGGAATATTTATCATCCACATTTTTTTCCTCAATATGTAATATTATATCTATCATCCTGCAATTTTTTAATCCAATTTTACCCTTCAGTGTGTTTTTAGTAAAAGATTTTAAAGGAATCTTTTGTCTTTTTTCGTACGAGGTACTTTATTGACTTTTCCAGCAAAAGTATGAGAAGAATGTTTTTTTAACATATATGGCATGAATGGATTTTTAGAAGATTATTTCCATGAAGCTTCCTTTATATGTTTTCAAGTATATTTTTAATCATCTTCTTTTAGATTAAAATTATAAGAAATTTTAAGAAAGGAAATAAAATTTGAGGTAGAAAGGATATTTTCCTCAATAAAGATGTTCAAGTGTTTTATCAAAATTATTTTCCATCTATGATAATATAGGGTTCTTTTTCTATCCATATTTTTTTACATTTATTTGATTATGTTATGATGGAATTATTTTTATGATGTCATTTTATCTTATATGGATTATGTTTTGATGTCATTATGTTTAAGAATCCCATTTTTTTAAATGGGTTATGCTATGATATATGATTTATAATTTGGTGGCGCACAGAAAAATGGTTTCATTATGAGATGGGTGGGACATATATCTCCCTCCAATTCATTGGGTAAATATTTATATCTCATGAGATAGACATGGCTGGAATGGTAGTTTAATCTAGTTCAGTGAAAAAGGACTGAAACGAGGAGTGAACTTGGTTCAGAAATGAACTTTGTCCGCTAAGATAGTCTTGGATATGAGTCATGACTACTAAGAAATGATTTTATATGATAATTTGTGTATGCCACAGTGTTTCACGTTTCATGTTATTATTATTGGGATTACATTTCACTACTATGATTTATCCCATGTTATGAAATTATGATCTCTTTTGCAGGTTATGATTTCCAAAATGTTATGATCTTATGAATATGATGTGATTGAATTTTCTTTTTTTTACCCTTACTGAGCATTTGAGTTCACCCTTTTTTATTTTTTCTTTCCCCAGGTCAGGAAGAATGTTATTAAGTAGGATATGCCAAAAGGTACTATAGATATGATGAAATAAATGGGAGACAATGTAGATGCTTTATGAAGTAGTTGTTTATGTTTCCCAGTTTCTAAAGACACTATACCTATATGGTCCTTTCATGGTTTTGTTATATGTTTTAATAAGTGTGCTTCAATTTTGAAGCAATAATAGTGTATGTATTATGTGGGTCATTATAGTTGGTATCAGAGGAAAGGAATAGTCAACCTTTGGAAACTATGATGTTAAAGCCTTATTAAGAACCCTAAGGATAAGTCTAGGCATAGAACACAATTTTAGTGTTTTAGAAATGGCCTTGAACAACCTATGATAAGACCTTATGTGTGAAATTTTATTCTTGATTATGTTGTTTTCCTTTTATAATTAGTGTTTCTCAAACTATTCTTCTTGGTTTTAGTCAATGGCTAGAACCCGAAACAACCTTGTTAATGTAGAATGCGACAGGAAATGCAATGATTGTCCCCCTAAGCAACCAAACGTTATGGGAGATGGAATGAAAAATCTTGTAGCCATGCTCAGACAACTTTCTCACGCTATGAATCATGCAAGAATTACAAACGAGCAATGGAAGAAGAAACATTTTGTTGATTCCTTCATGAGGCAGCTTCCACCCTCATTCAGCGGGTCTACTGATCCATTAGATGCTGAAAAATGGATCAGTACCACTGAAAAGTTATTTTCAGTTCTCCAATGTTCTGAACATGACAAGTTCATCTTAATAGTATATTGTTTGGAAGGTGAAGCTGATCAATGGTGGAATCTTGTCAAGAATACGAGGCCAAGAGATGATATTCAGTCCATGGAATAGGACGAGTTGAAGAACTTATTTTTCAATAAGTACTTCCCTCATATTCATCAAACAAAGATGGAGAAAGAGTTTCTTGATCTAAAGCTAATGGATGATGAATCAGCTGGTACCTATGAATCAAATTTGACAAGACTTGCATGGTAAGATTCTGGGATTATTATCCAACCTGAGAGTAAAATCGATTGATTCTTTAGTGGCATAAAACCAAGTCTTAAATGGGTGTAAGCCATAAGGGACATCAATATCTACATAGAAATTGTTCTATATGCTCTCAAGGTTGATATGGAGATTGGAATAACCCGTCATTCATATGGGTTTGATAAGAAGTGGAAAATGGAATTCAAAGTAAAATCTAAAGACCACACTGAAAGGAAGATGAGTTTTCCCTTATGCTCAATGTGTGGAAAGAAACATGGAGGGAGTTTTCTTAAAGGGACAAGTAAATGTTTCAAATGTGGAAAGGAAGTTCATCGAGCATGTGAATGCCGCAATGAAGGGAAGAAGATGTCTAGTGATGCGAACAAAGAAAAGGCTACACAGAGTTCACCTCCTACACTTCAATGTTTCAAGTGCATGGAAATGGGGAATTATGCCAATCAATTCCTTAAACCAAGGGTTATTGATGATGAAGGACATCAAAAAAATCTTAAGGCTAAAGACAAAGGAAAGTCACATGCAATTTCTATCAGAGATGTGGAGTATGAGAATGAAGTGGTGAAAGGTACACTTACCATCCACTCTAAAGTAGGAAATGTTTTATTTGATTCTGGATCCACCCACACTTTTATTTCTGAAGAATATTCTAAGGGTATCGTCGTATTACCTCAATAATTAGATGATGAGTTAGCTATGACAACCCCTAATGGCACAACAGTCGCATAAGAAGTTTATAATTCTTCTCTGATTCAAGTTTGTGGGAAAGTGCTTCCTACAAATCTTGTGATCCTTCTTATAGTATAATTTGATGTGATTCATGTCATGGATTGGATTTCTTTATATGGATCTCATATCAATTTCCAAGTATGGGAAGTCACATTTCATATTCCCGATCAATCTATGATCGTCTATCAATGCAAGGATGAACATAACCTTCCAGTGGAAATTTATTCCATCTTATGGGTCTTGATTCCACTAAATGAAGGTTATTTATCTCAAAGGGATGGTGAGAAACTCTTGATTATGAATATTACCATTGTACAAGAGTTTTATGATGTCTTTCCAGAAGAATTGTCGGGTCTTCCACCAAATTGTGAAGTTGAGTTTTCAATAGAACTCGTACTAGGTGATTTTCCTATTTCAAAGACACCTTATAGAATGGCCCCAATTGAGTTGCAGGAATTGAAGATGAAACTGAAAGAGAATATTGATAAAGGATTCATACGCCCTAGTGAGTCACCTTGGGGAGCACCTGTTCTTCTTGTTAAGAATAAAGATGGATCAATGAGACTCGGCATTGATTATCGAAAACTTATCAAGATCACTATCAAGAAAAAATATCCTCTCCCACACATTGATGAATGATTTTACCAACTTGGAAGAGCTCAATAAATTTCCAAGATTGATCTTCATTCAGAGTATCATCAATTAAGGGTTAAATGGGCGGATATAGCAAAGACGACTTTCTGTACAAGGTATGGACACTATGAATTTATAGTGATGCCATTTGGTCTTAATAATGCCCTTACTATCTTCATGTATCTAATTAATAGAGTCTTTAGAGACTATCTTGATTAGTTTGTGGTAGTCTTTATAGATGATATTATTTTCTATTCAAAGGGCAAGGATGAACATGAAGACCAATTGAGAATTGTATTGAAGATCCAGAGAAAGGAGAAGCTTTATTCCAAATTTACCAAGTGTGAATTTTGGTTCAAAAAGATACATTTTTGGGTCACATAATCTCAAAATAGGGGATATATGTAGATCCAGCAAAAACAGAGGTTATTGAAAGATGTTCTATACCAACAACAGTAACCGAGATCTGAAGTTTTCTTGGTTTGACTGGATATTATCATCATTTTGTGAATGATTTTTCACAGTTATTTAACCCACTCACTAGTTTGACTCGAAAAGGAGTTAATTTCGTGTGGACAGAGGAATGTGAAGAGAATTTCAAAGAGTTGAAAAGAAAGTTATCCAGTGCTCTTGTACTCACACTTCCTTATAGTAGATCAAGGATTGTGATCTACTGTGATTCATCCAAGAAGGGGTTGTGGTGTGTTCTTATGAAAAATGATATGGTGATAGCTTCTGCCTCACGATAGTTGAAAATCCATGAGAAAAATTACCCAACACATGATTTAGAGTTTTCTATGGAAATATTTGCATTAATGATTTGGAGGCATTATCTTTATGGAGAGAGGTGTTATTATTATACTGATCATAAAAGATTAAAGTATATTTTCACACAAAAGGAGCTGAATATGCTCCAAAGAAGATGGTTGGAGCTGATTAAGGATTACGACTGCTCAATTCATTACCACACTAGGAAATCAAACAAGGTGGTAGATGCATTAAGTCGACAAGACCATGCTAGCTTATCCCTGATGAGGATCACAAATGATCCAATATTGAAGAATTTACAAAGGATGGATCCTGGAATTATAATGGAAGGGTAGAAATATTATCTTTCTCAAATGAATGTTCAACCATCTATACATGTGAAGATTAAAGAGGCACAAAAAGAAGATGTAGAGTTACAAAAGAAGGTGAGAAATGTTGCTAAATTCAACATTTATTGTGATGGGATAATAAGGTTCATGAATTGGGGTTGTGTTCCCTCCATCCGAGAATTAATGAAGGAGCTGTTGGATGAGTCTCATAGTTCTTCATTCTCTATTAATCCTAGAATTATGGAGATGTATAAGGACCTGAAAGTGTACTTCTGGTGGGATGGAATGAAAAGAGATGTTGCTGAATATGTCACTCGATGCTTGCTTTGTCAGCAAGTTAAATCTGAGAGACAGAAGTCTAATGGGATGTTACAACCATTACCCATACCTGAATAGAAATGGGAAAACATCACTATGGACTTTTTCACTGGACTTCCTACAACATCCAAAGGCAATAATGCTCTCTGGGTCATAGTTGATCATCTTACAGTGTCTGCACACTTCATTTCTATTAGAGAAGATTTATCTATAGATCAGCTTTCCAGGATATATTTAAAGGAGTGGTATGATTTTATGGAGTACCACTTTCCATTATATGTGATCGGGATCTGAGGTTTACATCAATGTTTTGGTGAAGTCTTCAGCATACTCTGGATACAGAGTTGAGTTTCAGCACTACTTATCACCCTCAGACAGATGGTCAGTCTGAGAGTAAAATTCAAACTCTAGAAGATATGTTGAGATATTTCTTTATGGATTTCAAAGGTGGTTGGGATCAACACAAACCATTGGTTGAATTTTCTTATAATAATAGCTTTCACTCTAGTATTCATATGGATCCCTATAAAGCTCTCTATGGAAATAAATTTCGAACACCAACTTGCAGGGATGAAGTTAAGGAAATAAATCTATTAGGACCTGATCTTGTTGATGAGATAGCAGAAAAGTTCAAATCTATTCAACAACACATTAGAGCATCCCATATTCGACAAAAAAGTTATGCCGACAACTGAAGAAAAGCCCTAAATTTTGAAGTTGGTGATAATGTTTTCTTACAAATATCTCCTTGGAAGAGAGTAATGAGATTTAGAAAGAAGGGAATGTTGACACCTATGTATATCGGTCCTTTAGAAATACTGGATCATGTTTGGAAGTTATCTTACCAATTGGAACATTCACAGAATCTCTCTCAAGTTCATGATGTGTTCCATGTATCACTCCTGATGAAGTAAATACCCAATCCTTCACATGTACTCAGCTCAGAAGTTGTACCACTGGAGCAAGATCTTTCTTATGAAGAACAACCGAAAGAGATTCTAGATCATACTGAAAAAGTCCTACGAAACAAGACCACTCGCTTGGTGAATTTTTTATAGAGGAACCAAAAATTAGAAGAAGCTACATGGGAGCTTAAGGATATGATGAGGGAGAGGTATCCTCATCTGTTTTTTACAAAGTGACAAATATCGAAGGCGAATTTATTTTTAAAGGGGTAGAATGTAACACCCGATACTTTAATGAGAAATATTATGTTTTTATGTTATATGCATCACCAGAAGAATATTTCACTACACACAACACTAGCTTGAGTTTCTTTACACGCAATCACAACCTTCCTCGATATCTTGCATTGTACGCAATACCAAGTTTTACTAAACAACGATATGCTATTAAAATATTATTAACACTAGCTGTTATGAATAGTAATACCCACTTTTTGAAATTTTAAAAATTTTATCTTTCAAAATGGAATTCATTTTTGGATTCAGATTATCAAAATTAGCCTAGGGTGAAATTTTGGTATTTTTCTGAAAACATTCAATTTTTGATGAATAGTGAAAACACGAGGTTGCTATTTAAAAACAGACTTTTTAATTAAATAATTATTTATTTAATCTAAATTTGTTTTAGGTAAAAATTGATACAAAAAACCTATATAAGTTCAATGTAATTCATTGGTGACATTTTATAATAATTTTAGATATATAAAAATGTTATTGAACCTTTCACCGTCTTTTACCCACCTCTTAAGAGAATTTACAAATTCACATAAAACATAATTTTAACACTTCTGTGAGTGGAATATCAAAAATATGAGAGAAACGTTTAATATCAAGGAATAAAATGTGGTTCAATGAGATGAAAATAAGTTTTGGTGAATAGTAGATTTTTACATTTTTTTACCACGGTTAAAAGTAAATAGTGTAATTAAGGGTAAAAATGATATTATTATTACCCTAACACATGTCCTAATTCTATTTGATAAGTTTAATTCCACAAATAGAACCATAGGAATAAAATATGACCATTTAGGTCCACTTGGATTAGATTAGGACATTTAATGTTATTTTATTTAAAGAATAGTTAAAATAGTTAAAATAAAAGTTTAATAAAAAAAAATTAATATAGGGTTATATATAAGATAAATTTGACTATAAATATTCATTAGAAAGCTAATACGATTTCCTACATAATGGTATTTTATTTATAATTTTCAGTCATTAAATAATTTAATTGATTTCGGACACAGTGATGGTGCAGTAATTTCCCTATTAATGAAATATTAATATAATTAATGTTATAAATAATCAAATAAATGTAATTTGAAATTTTTTTTGAATTAAAATAATTTTCTAGGTTACTATGACATATTAGTATTTATTTAATTAACTATTTTGAAATTAATCATGCTGTTATGATTTTCAAAAAAAAATCATGTACCCAATAGTGTCAAAATTGACAAAAAAATAGTTTTTAAAACAAATATTTCATTATTAATTGTTGTTTTATTCCTAAAAATATATCTTTCAGCCATATGACTTATATAAGGTTATATATTTTAATAATAAACAAGATGTGGTTCATTGGGCTTATTATAGTATGTGTATTTACCATATAGTGTAAGAGAACAAGAAGACATAGTAAAAGTAAAATTATTTAACATAAAGTTAAATCTAAATGATATGGTTATAATAGAAGACAAAAATTGTATAAATTATATTTTATGAGATAATTTCAACCCATACCCACCATATATTTGATATAAATAAATTTTGAGCTATTAAAAACTAAATATTACTTTATAATAAAATTATATTTTAAGTTTTCTTAAGGTGCCCCTCTCCTCCCTTATAAATGTGAACCTACTCCCTCTCTTTCTCACACCACATTGTGCCTTCATGAACGGCCAACACCTTCCAATTTCACTTCTCCACTTCCGTAGAAACATCCTAGATGTCGTGGGATTCTTCAAAGACCATCTTTAGAGCCTTAATAAGAGGTTAGGAAGAGGCGTTTCAAAGAAGAGGTAATGTCTGTTACCGATTCTTTCAACTTTATTTCTTCTTCTACATCTTCTTAATTAGTTTTTTCATTATGAAGTAATAAAATCAGTATCACTCATATACAGATATGTTATTATAAATATGAAACTACCCTATTTCACCTTCTATCCATCCTACAGAAAATGAAATCACCACGCGTGTGTACGTACGGAATACCGTCTCCACGTCGAGGTGTAATCTTTTTTCCACCACCACCATACTTGGATGAGTATAATGGTGTAGAGAATAACTATATATTATTATATTAAAGTGATATTGATTCTGAAATAGTAAACAAACACTCCAATAAAATTCCATGATCTTTGGAACGATATCATCGCTCGTGCGTGCGTACAGAATACCGTCTCCACGATGTGATGCAACTCGTTCAACATGATCTTCATTCCATAATGATTATATAAATAAATTGAATTAATTGAATGAATAAATATGATATATATTACCCTAATACCATTCTGGAAATGAGGTATCTATAACCTAAAAATAAGAATAAGAATTTATTCGACAAAACACGAATAAGAACAAAAAGTAATAAACACCAGAATAATAAGTAATAATGAAATATTACTAATAAGAAGCTAAGAATATGACCATACATGATATCATAACATTAATTATGATCTTGTAATAAGTCAATGACATCATTTAAATCATTATACTGGAGGTTCAGGCACTTATGAAGCAAATCGAACCTATGGTAAGGGAAAATCTCGCAATCTCTATTTTTATCTGAGATTGTTTATACTTCAGAATTTACGTTGGAATATTTATCATCTACATCCATGTTTCCTCAATATGTAATATTATTTCTATCGTCCAACAATTCTTTTAATCCAATTTGACCCTTCGGTGATTTTTTAGTAAATTATATGAAAGGAATCTTGTGTCGTTTTTTCGTACAAGGTACTTTATTGACTTTTCTGGAAAAGTACTTGATGAATTTTTTTTATCTTATACAAGATGAATGGATTTTTAGAACATTATTTCCATGATGATTCATTTACATGTTTTCAAGATTATATTTAATAGACATCCTTTAGTTTAAAATTATATGACATTTCAAGAAAGGAAAAAAAATTAAAGTAGAAAGGATATTTTCCTCAAGAATGATGTTCAAGTGTTTTATCAAAATTATTTTACATCTTAGATAATATAGAATTATGTTTCTATAACTATTTTGTTTTACATTTATTTGATTATGTTATGATGGAATTATTTTTATTATGTCCTTTTATCTTATATGGATTATATTTTGATGGCATGATGTTTAAGAATCCCATTTTTATTACATGGGTTATGCTATGATGTATGATTTATTATTTTGTGGAACACATAAGAATAGTTTCATTATGAGATGGGTGGGACCTATATATCCCTCAAATTAATTGGGTAAATAATAATATCTCATGAGATAGACATGGATGGAACGATAGTTTAATCCGGTTCAGTGAAATAGGACTAAAACGAGGAGTGAAATCTGTTCAGAAATGGACTTTGTCCACTAAGATAGTATTGGCTATGAGTCTTGAATACTAAGAAATGATTCTCTATGATTATGAGTGTATGAGACATATTTTCATGTTTTATGTTATGATTATTGGGATTACATTTCACTACTATGATTTATCTCATGTTATAAAATTATGATCTCTTTTACAGGTTAAGATTTCCAAAATGTTATGTTCTTATGAATATGATGTGACTGACATTTCTTTTATATAACCTTATTGATCATTTGAGATCACCATTTTGTATGTTTTCTTTCCCCAGTCCAGGAAGAAGGTTATTAAGTAATATATTTCAAATGGGACTCTAGATATGATGAAATAAATGAGAGACAATGTAGATGCTTTAAGAACCATTTGTTTATGCTTCCCAGTTTCTAAAGACACTATACTTATACGGTCCATTCATGGTTTTTTTATATTTTGTAATAAGTGTGCTTTAATTTTGAAGTAATAACAATCTATGTAAAGTGTGGGCATTATATTAATAGTTATTACCACCCGAGAGATGTTATCTGAGCCACCCCATGAGTATGTCACCATCGCACACCTTCCATATCCAATGGGCCAAAGGCCTCCATTTTTTATTGATTATTGACAATACACCTTTCAAGGGTTGAGGTGGAATCCTTACAAGGCCTGTAGGTGTATGTATTACATGGACCATATAACATAGAAAAATTCATTGCTCTTAGGCTTCAAACATTACATAGAATCCAGACTAATAACATCAAACTGTTCCTCCCTAGCATCTTTATCATGAAATCAGCTCTCCACATTTTATTGGTTGTTCGTCAAGGCTATCTCATATATTCACATTCTTTCCTCGATGGCAAGTGACATACTCTCTCATTCTTGAAATCTATGTATCTTCTACTATGCTGAAAGCTCCTTGCTTGTCCTATTTATAGAGATTGTTCATTGTAGGTTTTCTAGATTACATCTGCACTTAAAGTGGCCCGAAGGCCTTGAGGTGGACCAAAGTCCTTACTGTCCTGAAGTCTTGGGGGGCTCAAAGGCCTTAAAGCACCCGAGAACCAAATAAGTGTCCCGAAGGCACAAATGTGTGAAACTTCTCGGCTGTTACAATGCCAAATAGTGCCTTCTACAGTTCTTACTGTAGTACATTCTACAATACTGCATAGTTACTGCTACCGTACCTAATACAGTACTGTTACATTACTACTACAGTACCCTTGAAAAATGTGCCTCCGCCTGGATTTGATCCTAGGTCGCCTGGATGCACTTAAGAGTCCTCACCAATCGGGCTGAGGCTCAAGTGCCATCGCATATCCTAACCTTCTGTATTAATGGTGTGTTATAAGGGGTTATGTAACAAGACCCCAAAACATTGACTTTTTACATTATTTTTATATAAAGAATGTGCATTCATTTTATTATTGTTACTTTGTAAATAGTTTTTAAAGCACCAATATTATTTATTGTTCATATTCAAATATGAAATCTATCTGAAGGGATTAATGGAATTTTGAATTAAATAATATTTTAATAATATATAATAATAATTAATTTTGATTAAATATAAATTATCATATAATTTTATGAATGCACTTCTAATTTTTATTTTTTTTTGAAAGCTGTTTTTGTCAAAAAAATGTGAATTTTTGGTAAATCTCAGTTATTATTTTAAAACTAAAAATTCACATATTTATAAAATTATTTAAAGAAAATGAACATTATTTTTGGTGTGATGATGTTGATATTATCCTATGATGAATTTTTCATAATTATATGAGATAGTCCAATTTTTGGGTAAAATTTAAATTCTGTTTAAATATATAAGTGTTTTATGACATCATAATGACCCGATAGTGATGTAATAAATTAATATAAACAGTATTTTAGGAAAATATATATTTTATCATTAATATAATGTGATTTTATATTTGTTTTATTTATTTTATAAATATTTTTTGGACCCTCCATGACTTATAAAACATTTTTCCTATTTAAATTGTTTTTTTGAGAGTGTGACTCACCACTACATAAGAAACCATATTATTTTAATAAGTTCGGCCATGGGACTTATAAAATATTTCTTTTCTAATCTTATTTAGCATAAACCATGGGAAAAAACCATGTTTGGGATTTTGGTATTGATTAGTTTAATGTGAGGTGTCCCAAACCAAAATAATAAAGAATTCTCTCTCCTTTCCAAATAAACCCACCCAAGATCTCACATCATCTTCACTCAAAGCCATTTGAGTTTGACCAACCCCATCCCACCTCTCTCTAAAATCATCCCAAGGTGCCCCATGCTCCCAAGAAGCCTCTCATAAGCATCTATCAAGCCTTTGGGATCACACTTCCAAGTAAGGTATTTCTTCTTTTCTCATTTATTCTAATTTAATTTAAGTTGTTATGAAATTTTGTATAAAATTAAAAATGTTGGGGTGTGATTTTCATACTCCCTCATACCTTTATTTATTATTGTTGGATGATAGTGTACACCTTTTAATCTCATTAAATCCTCCCATATACACCCATTAACATGCGGAAATTCCATGAGGGATTTATCTCTCCTCTTTTACATCCAAGTAATTCTTTTGTATTATACATCTATATATCAGTATATTTTTTTAGAAAATGTATCTATATGACCCCCTTAATGTCCATTTCATGTATATATTATGAGACACCATTTTATTTATCATAAAATATTTTACTGAATCCTTATGTCATGTTGTTATGCTACCGAAATTGGACAGCATTTTTCAATGCCAATACTAGTGTGTAGTGAATACCATACCCATATCTTTATCAAGGGTATTCACATTTATGAATATATACATATTGAATGGTACATTATTTTATTTATTTCACATTACTTAAATTGGGAATAACTTATGAGGTCGATTTATTCCATGTTATATGATCCATGTGGCACACTAATGCATGAAATGAAACGTTTTAAATAGGGTGCACCCTGATAGCGCTTCAATGCATTGGGTAAAGTATATTATCATGATATATCACACTCAATGGGTTTTGAATCATTATAATTCATGTGAAATGATATTTTTCTCATGTTTCATGTGAAATGAGGTTTTACTCATGCTTTATGTGGAATGATCCATGGCTCATGTTAAATTCCTAGTTAAGTGTTGTTTCTAAATTTCCATGTTATGATTATAATTATTTATCATGACTTTATTATCAGGTTTCTCTTATGCTACATTGATATAACTATTGTCAAAAATGTATTGTTTTATTCATGTTATTCCATGTTTATTCCCTTGCTGGGCTTTATAGATCACACTTTTCTTATGCAGGTTCTCAGGTTATCCCATGCAATGCTATGCAAAAGGGAATTTAGTGGTCATATAAATGATGTTTTCAATAAAGGTGTTGGGAGTTTTATGTTCTAAACTATTATGTAATTTTATTAACCCCAAATACACTATACCTATCGATCTTGAATGGTGTATCAAATGAAGATTTTATGTAATAAATCTGGTTTAAGTGTGTAATAAAAAGTAGTGTAGTTATAGTGATGACCCTAGTAGGTAGAAATGGCACATGATTTCCAAGTGTTTCACCCTTATTATGGTGATTTGGACTAGGTTCAGAAATTTGATATTACATTAATAACCAATATGGAGTATTCATGTATATCATTTAATCAAATTCTGATTAACTGAAATGTGTGTGTATTGTATTACATATATCATTTAGATAATTTCATGTTTGTACTAATAAACCATCAATGTCAGTGTCTGTGATAATTTACATTTTAGATGACCCTTTATGGTTGTATTTATTTTAAGATGTGGTAATATAGTGACTTGAAAAAACCTAATTTGAGATTTGATTTCAAAATTATTTAAACAATTTACTTAACCAAACTATTTTCATGGTCATCTTGTTAGATTGTTTAACCTAGTATCGATAAATACCTTGGTGTTTCTGATAGATTTTTACCTCGAGGATGTATTACTTTATAAAAATTCTCTTTGAGGATCAGTTATTTTTCCTTTTACATAATATTTTGACCCTTCTAGGATAACCCCCTTATAAGGATTCTGATAAAGGATATGTCTCACTTATCCATGTTGAATTTTTTTTACCCTTATAAGATGATGTATTTATTACCACCCATCGAGTGGGGTGACAGGTGTGATAGATTTCGTCAATTATGACATTTGTGTGGCTAGAAATAGTGTGATGTGACCTCATGAAATTTTTTACCAATGTGATTGGTGGTAGGAACTAGTGACCCATAATAAGACATAATTCTAAGGGATATGTGGTAGACCTTAAGGCCCTTACATTTTACTCAAACCCTTTATGGTTGATGTTTTGTTGGTTGAGAGAAACCCGTGAAGGGTGTTTTTTCAGGTTTTGGATACCATTTTATGCAGTGAAATTGTATATACCATCATTTTGATATAGATGCATGGTAGTTATGGAGATTATTGATATAGGAATGATGATGAATTTGTTTTATAAGAATAACCTAAGGAGTAATGACCCAAGAATCATGAAATTTTTCATATAAATAAATCATCTATTTATATTTACTGATCCTGAGATTGCAAAGGTATAGATGTTTAGAGAGCCCGGATACATTTGGAGAATCGTCATTACACAACCCATAATGGAAGAGACCAAAAAATAAATTTTACAAGGAATAGACACCATAGTGGGACATTGTCCACTATCTCACTTCTACACATCCTTAAGCCTTGTGAAATGAGATTTTTAAAACATATTGTAAGAGAAAATAGCTCAGTATGGGTTTTCAAAACGAAGAGTAAACCAAAAATAGTATTTCAATTAAATATAAAAATAAAAAACATATTACCAAAATTCATTAAATGAAAGCTTATGAATACATGTGAAAAGAAAGTACATCTAAGTGAAAGAGGCATTTAATTTATAAACCATTGGTAAAATATGCTTCGATAATTTATAAGGAAATATTAACATTACTTTGAAACTTTTATAAGCATCCAATATTAATTCTCAAAGGAATATTGAATCCTGACATGGATTCTCGATTCACTCCTGAGACAAGAAACATGCCATAAACAAGGGTCGAGGTTCAATACACATTTAGAAGCATGTGTAAACCATCATTGCTCATTATATAGTAAGAGTAAACCCTCATTGAACATAGATTAACAAAATTAAACCCTAATTACACCTGAATTAACATGAGTAAACCCCCATTGAACGTGAATTATCATGATTAAACCCCTATTTCACATTAATTAGCATGAGTAACCCCTCATTGCACATGACATATCATGGTATTTTAAAAAAAATTAATAAGTTGTGTTTTGAAAAACAATTCATAAAAATAAATTTCATGATTATTCATATATCATGATGAACATAGTTTCCCATTTGAATACATAACAATATATGTGGATGTTTCTCATAACAAATACATATATATTAATTAATTAATATAAATATGATTATATCCTCTTACACACACACACACACACACATATATATATATATATATTGACTAAATATAATCACAACTCTTTGAAAATTCTTTTATACATGTATCCTGAAAAAGTACATTGTTATGTATGAAATATTTTTTCATAATAGATACATGTATATAAATTTATTAACATAAAAATTATTATTTAATAAAAACATTATCACCTACTAAGTAATATACCCATTGATTATAAACAATCATAACACTTTTACATAAAATGACATAAACACATTCATTCAAATAATAAGTAATATATATAAGTAAAAATATATGTATGTGTGTGTATAACTATGTAATAAAACATGTCTTAATTAAGACACTTTCATATAAAATGATATATATATATATATATATATTATTTTCATAAATCAGTTTGTTTGAATGAAAACAATAACCCAATAACCTCACTTGAAATATTTGGACTTATTTAAAACATAAATAAGCGATACATTAATTTTCATAGATCCAACTCACCATCGCTAAATGTATAAATAATATTATTTTGAAAATATAATTGCAATGCATGTATTTATAAGATTCCAACTAATTTTCATTAATCATTCCAAATAATTATTAAAAAATAAGTCAAATTACCCAAAATAGATAAAGTACTCCATAAAAAATGAGATAATTTAAAACATAACATAAAAGGGATCATAATTATATTTCAAAAACAGAAAATTCACTATTATAAATACATTGTTCACGGAGTAAAAAACTTTTGAATACTATGATATCAAGGTTATATAAAAAAAATATCAACATAATTCCTTTTGTTATCATAATTAATTGGTATACATTTATTTAACGGACACGAGGTAAACAATATGAATTGATCAACAAAAAATGGTGATAAATCTCAAGGATTTCATATAACACCAAATTATATTTCAAAAAATGCCACTACTTCGTAATAGAGAATAGAGTCATGTAGAAATTAAAATTCATTAACACTGTTAATTTTTAAAATAAATGAAGTGATTCATAAAATAGAACCCACTTACCACCATAAACATAAATATTGTTTGAAAATTCATGTTGGAAATACAAAAAATCTAAAAAAACCATTTATCATATAATAAATGATACACAAAACATGTTTACAAATTAAAATCTCTTACACTTAAGATGTTTTCACTACTGAATCGTAAGGATAATTAAATACCACTAATCGGTAAGAAATAATGATTGTGCAGAAATAATTTTTTCTTATTCAAACATATTTTACAAAAATGAAACTCTATTTACATGATTAATAATTATGAATGATTAATATAACATAATAATAAGAAGAAAAAAACAATGTTACATTCAAGAATAATGATTGAAGAAATTTCTTTAAACACTTAATAGACAATTAATAATATCTCCCTTGCCATGAAAAATGTATAAGGACAATCATAATACCGGGATAATAAGAGGATGAAGCATGTTATCAATATTGAAGGTACAAAACAAATAATATTTTTAAAATTCATAAAATTTACCTTACAATAAGAATCGATGAATCAACTCCAAGGTCTCAAATCACAATGAACAAGAGGGAAAACCCTAATAAGTAAATGAAGTAATTGTGTCCCTAGGATCATCCTAACATGTCCTTAAAAACCCAAATATCAAACCCCGCAATTATTAACTCATACCCCGATGAGTGTGAACCCCGTGATTCTATCACCGACATAAAATACTAAACATCCGTAGAAAATTACCCTAAATCGGGTCGAAAGGGTACCTAATATGGAAAGAAAATTAAAAATTAAACTCAAAAACATCGCCACATTTCCATAGATCCAACTCACCATCGCAAAATGGGATTATCTATGGGATGAATCCATGAGAAACACAATATATTGGGTCGTTACATATTACTGGTGAGTGTTTCAGACTGATTGAATGCTGGTGGGGGTGTGTCACCTTCCTTTGTGCACGCCCATCCCAAGTCACATGATCCTAAAAGGGGAGCCTCTATAATGGAAAAAGACACTTGTAGTCTATCTTTATCGAGTTTTCGCAATAGTAGGGCACATCCAATAGTTGGAAGTCCTTCTATGCCTTCAAGAGGTTGTAGATGATAATGGGGGAGGGTTTCACAAAAAATTACTAAAATGAGGTTCCCTTTCATTTTTTTATTCCATGCGTTATAATAATTATTACATAATTATATTATTATAGAAACTCTATTTTCATAATATTTTCACATATTAACTTTATTATATATATAATTATATATAATATAGTTTATTAGGGTTGATACACATATATTAGTATGTTAATTTGAATAATTGTCCACTTAATGTTTATTATTATTAAAATTATTTAAACATAATTATACTACCCCTATAATAAATATTAATAATAATTTATAAAACCATGGGTCATTAAAAAAATATATGTTAGGTATTTACCTTGTTCATTATAATAATTTTATAATTATAAAGACCAATTTTATAAAAAATACTATTAAAGACAACAAAAATTATAAACCCATGGGTATATTAGTATTTTTTTCAAAATTAGAAAAACATTTAGTGGAAAAATTTAATAATATATTTATATGTTTTAAAATTACATTCTATTTATAAGAAATTATATTGAATTAAAAAAATATATAACTAAAATATTATTTAATATGATTAACATAAAACTAATATTTAAACTAAATACTTATTCATAGAACATTTATGTATGGATTCACTTGAATAAACTATTTCTAATCTTAATTTTTCACTAATTAGTATATATATATACAAATATAAGTGTGTAAAAATTTATTTTTTGTTTAATTTACTATCATTTAATTTTTACGAAATCAAATACATCAACAACTATATGAAACATTCATTTTATGTATAATTATAAAACATGACTAATAAAATTTATAGATTCTTTGTCTGTCAAGATGAGGCCTATTTTTACTTTCTTCTGTGATCTTAACCTTATTATCATTGTTGGATTTCTACTCCAGGAAGATTCCAAAATCTTGGGATACAATATCATCATCATCATGTTTGTTATGAGTTGCCCTTATATGTTGTTAATGATTGTTATAAGTTTTATATTACCATCTAATGAGTACGATGTGATACTTATTGTATGTTCTAAATGTATTTCTTTAATTAAAAATGAATTATTTTTATTAATGAATTATTTATTGCATTTTACTAATAGTAAAAATTTATATGAGTTATTGTGGAATTATATAGGGTGGTTGTGTGTCAATATTGGATTCAAGATACAAGATTTTTTATATACCTAGTCCAATTGTCCAGTTATTATATGGATTTCAACATAGACAAATGACTGGTAGACGTAGTAGGTGGAGAAGATATCAGTTGAATGGTGGTCATGTAATAATATGATGTATAGTTGAGAAGCATGATTTTGAAGTGGAGTTCTAGGGGATCTCCTATCATTTTAAAAATAATATACCATATTTCACAGGAATATTAAATTTTATTATGTGTATAACACGAGAGAATGAGTTGGGTGATGATAATATTTTTATTAGTTTATACACCTTCTATGATGGGAAAGCTTTTAATGGTACACATTGGTTATGCATGAAAGAATTCAAATAGTAACATAGTCAGTGGTAATGTGTGAGGTATGTACTGATGGTTTGAAAGATATTTTTTTGACATGGGTTATTAAGAGTTTATATAAAATTATAAATGTGTCTACGTGGTGGATAATACATAGATAATGATATGAATGTATTATGATAATTGATCGGGCATAATCATAGCACGTTGTGATTAGCTGGTGAGTGTGGGCTGTTAAGAGTGACATGTGATGGAACCTATAGAGGTTGTGCTCAAGGTTAGGTATAAGGTAAGCCATATTTTGGGGAGTTTAACATTAGATGTTTGATGGTGGTGACCTATTTTATATCATAAAATTAACTATTTCTCAAGGAAATAATACATAGAAAGTGTGAATGGGTGATGTTTTTAGATGATTCTCAGTAGTGCGAGGTTTTGTCCATGCTAGAACTTGTGTTCAATGATGGCATGATCATGGACTATTAAGCTTTTCTTATATTTAGAAATGAATTTTAGGGTATTTCTATGGCTGGTAGTACTTGATCGGACAAGTTATAAATTTTCAAGGTCGGGAATGTTTTGGTTTTGGTGAGACTGGTCATTAGAGACTCAATATAGCATAGTTATGGAAATACATGGGATGGGATCATGATTTTATTTACCACAATGGATTTTTTCAAGAAGAGATGGGTTGTGGTTGGTAGGATATAAAGACCCATGTTTTTTCAATATGATAAATTCATAATGTACTTGAATTTTTTCAATAAAAATATCATTAGGGGTGAGCTAGTTTTTTTCATAATTAATTAACCTCAGATAAATTTTCAATCCATCAGATTGGTACAAGAATATTCTGTTTAACCTTAGACAAGAGTTTGGTGGATATCTGGGTAGCATGAATTTTCATGGAATAATTAATAAATAATAATAATTTATGTAAATATTAATATATTTTCACATATTTTTAGGTGTATATGTTGAATTTATTTTCAAACAGACAATCCATTTAAATAGTTGAGTATGAATCATGGGATTTTTCTTCAGATGAGGAGCAACCCAATGTAGGGTGTCATGGCCAGACACCAGACATATTCGCCTTTTTATTTTTCTATTCTTTTATTTTATTTTATATTCCAACATTAATTTAGTTTAATCACCTTATATTCTTGTTTAATCCCCTTGGTGTTTCACATACTAAGACATAGAGGGTTAAATGATAGGGAGATATTTAGTGATATATATAGGGATTGGGAAGAAGGGAGGTTCCACTGTGGGGATCAAGATGAGATGAATCATCATGCGATAGTGATGGAATTCCAATCGATGTGATGCTTTGGTTGATTCTACCAAATTGTAGTTTTTTAATATAATTCAATAGATCCTCTTATATTTATCAATCTCATTTTTTAAGAACCTATTATCATTTATAAAGTACCATAGTGGGTTTATTTATCCATTAAGTGGGAATATGGGTGTTTTGGTCCAATTGCAGGGGAGTCTAATTGGGATATCCTAATTACAAACTGTGTGGTTCCAGGATGACAAACCATGTGTTCTTCATATTTAAGGAAGTTAAAATTTTAGAACTACATTTTTTTAACTAGATTACATTCCATGTAAGTGTACATGACCATGTAGTTGTGTGGATGGCCAAACAGCTCGTATGGGGCACATGGCCATATAGGGCACACGAACAGACATCATGTGGGTCATATGACATGTAAAAATACATGACTAGGCTAAGAAACATGACCAAGACATGTTAGTATGGGGAATGTACCCCTTGTAGGGTACAGACTGTATATAAGATAGACACACCAAGTACAAGGGTTTTACACACTATGTTAGGCTTAATTTGATACCAAGGGTCACATTTGAGACTACACATAATTTAATCGAGTATACATGTTGTGTACTTACACCTTCTTAAGCATTATGGTTTTTAGTGTTTTTATGCCATTGATTCATAATTTAATGCATGATTAGTATATTCTGAGATTTATTTTGTTATATTTTGATGGTTTAACCCTTGGGTTTCTTATTTTTCTCCTTAGTGGGGTATTAGGGAATGTGAACTATAATTAAGAGGTTATTCAACCTGTAAATTAATACAAATACCTCATATGAGTTATAAATGTGATGAGCCACAGATGGGGGTGTAGTAAATGGTTGAGGGATATGGAACTTGACCCCCAATGACCATATTTTGTTTTTAATGGGATAATAACTTGTTAGTGAGATAAAGATGCAATGTGACGGGAAATATTTCATCAGTCATTCCTACCAACCAATAGTGATACCTTGATCTGAGATTGGTCATGTCCAATCTCCCTAGAACAATTCTATTTGTGAAAAATCCATTGAATAAATAACTATTATCATGTGTTTCCTTTTGTACTAGGAGATCATTATATGATAGATATGATGTTGTTGTATGTGTTTACCATGAGTGACTCATTTGTAATAGAGTATCCCCAATGGGATGCCTCCTCCAATGATTTTATCTAAATTATTATCAATAGAATTAATCTTCTTTCTTATTCTATCTAAGGATTCAAAATGGGATTTGTCTTTTTACATTCAATCCAAGAGGATTATTCTTTTCTTCTTCTCATGGCTCTTCCTTAATTCATACTACATTAGACTATACATGAATACTACAATATACTAGTAGTGGATAGAAAATATTGATCTTCTATAGAAAAAATAGTTCCTCCCAAAATAATTCCTTTATTTTTGTTATTATACAAACTATAAATGTCTATGTTCAAGGGGTAGTATTCATGAATTATTCCATGATTATTTATTTGATGATAATTTCTCACAAATTTTCTTGGTCGTAGTGGATTATATATTTTAATCAAAACCTTTATTGTTAGTTAATATATAATGATTTTGTGATCATTTAGTGATAGAATCAATATTATTTCATAGAACCTTATTTTCACCACATTGAGAATATTCATCTTTAACGTTAACTAATTTAATGAGGTGATATATCATCATTCTTAACTCACATTATATTTTATTGAAAAAAAGATTGTTTCTTAAAAACATCATTATTTTAAGTTAATCATTCTTTAAGACACATTAATAATATTCTTGAATATAGACTACTTCAACTTATTGTACTTACTTTTCTAAAAAACAATTGTTTATTCCTTGTTATGATTCCAATTTTCCTCTAGTGATTATTCTCATCATTTTAGACTCCTCTCTAACTCATCCACTTAAATTTTTTATTCAATAATCTCATTAAGGAATCTAACTTCTATTTTTAGGATCTCACTATTTTCAAATTTTTTACATTAACATCTTTCTTCAGATACTTCCTTTCAATGTTTAATTTTTCATTTTTCTAAATAATTTATTTACAATGATATTTGAAATAACCACTAATGTTCTACTCTAATTTCTCTATCATTTTCTCAACATGATAGTGTATTTTTTCTAGGAATATGAGATATGAATGTGAAATTAAAATAATATTAATTTTCATATACAAAATCATCGTATCCTCTTCTTCGTAATAATCATTTCTTTTTTCTTCTAGGAAACGTTTTATTTTATTTCATACACTTATATTTTTATGAAATATTTTCTTTATATTCTAACAGAGAACCATAAATAGTTTTCATATGAAATCTAATAAGAAATTATCACTATTATAAGAATTATTTAATTTATGATATTGTTTATATTTTATTTTAAAATTTTAATTTTTGAATCTTTCTAAAATAAGAGAAATTATTTTTTGGTATATTATTCTTACTCCACCGAATCATAATTTCATAATTATTCTTATTCAATTTACATATATATAAACATCCCTTTTATCAAATCCTCCAAATCCATTTCTACAGTTTCCTTCTCCTTAAAGGTTATTTCATATTTCATTTCATATACAATAAGAATATTTTGATGGTTAACTATATATATTTTTTTTTTCAAAAAGCCATATAAAGGTAAGATAAATATTTTTAACATCTTTTTAATATTAATTAATTATATTTAATTATTTTATATTAACTATAATAATATTATTAAATTTTTTAGTAATAAGTAAAATGATATGTTTCTAAAAATATTTGGTTTTCAGGACTTATATGGTTTGACTTAAAATATTCAATTTAAAATTATAGTACATTAATTTGAAAAAATGAACATAACTATTGACTTCACCATGTAAAAATTTTCTTAGATATAATTTTTCATAATTTTTCTAAAAGTTTAATTCTTCAATGAATTATGAATGAAAATGAATTTTAACAAAAACCATCATTTCATATTTGGAAGTTAAAATTTAAATTTTATTAATAAATGTGGAAGATGTAAATTATTTGAAAAATAATACTGATAATCTAATTATTGTCTTCCTAAATAATTTTATAGTTGACATTGGTCAGTAAATATGTTTATACATTAAATGAAATTTTCTTAAAACTCGCCATTCGTTACAATTTTTTGGTAGAATTTTAAATAAAATTAATCTAGTTATTTTATATGAAATTAATAAAATTGATAGCTTATATTTAATCAAAATTATTAATATTGGGTAAAAATATAAACACAGTTATTTTTTATAATGAATAGAAAAAAAATCAACCTATGTTAACATGATTAAAGTTAAAATATGTTTCAAAGGCTGTCAAACATATGTAATAATGGTTAAAATGACCATAATAATATATAAATTATAATATATAGACATTAATATACCCTATATCATCTAATAATATTAAATGGTCAATTTTGGATATTTTTTTTTTTGCGAATAATACATTAATATATTTTAATATTTAGGAAAATTTCAGGTCTGTCATCTCCCTCACTTATAAAAGGGCACCACTTATCCTCTCCCCTATACACTTAGTAAGATTTTTTCTTATAAAATCTCATAATAAATACACTCCCAATATCCCTCCATAGTCAGATAGGAATTGGATTGATCAACAAATAAATTTAGGAAGGACTTGATATAAACCTAAATTTCTCATTTAAATAAGAGGTATAATTCATAATCGACCTTTTTAATTTTATTTTTCAGTATACCAATTTAAAATATTACTAAAAATTTTTAGAATAATAACTTAAATATCTTAATTATAATTATATTTTTTTATGTAAATGTATTATCACATATCTATCTCCACTTCCATTGAACGGAAGATGAAACTGTTGTTTATGTGTTTATCAGTCTACCTCCTTACATACCAATGTAACTCATTTTCCATCATTTTTCATTGTAAATGGTTATAATATGGATTTAATTTATATGTATGATAATAATTAAATATTAATCATTAACTAAATATTATATATCACCATTTTTCTTACATGCTATATTCATTGAAAAATAATAATGAGGTTCAAACGCAAATGTGTACTACCACCTATACAAAATGATGTTATTCTTTTTTCATCACCACAACACAAGGATGATATATATAATTTTATTTAGATATATCATATAATTTTATTTATATAATCACCAACCTTAATAGGTAAATTATTACTTGCCTTTTTCAAGTAATAAAAGTTGAAAAATGGAAATACAATTCTCTTTATGTATGACCTACTGTCTGTATTATTTTAATGTAATATATTATTTATAAACATCAATCATAGTGAATTTTAAAATTATTATTAATTTATTAAAATGATTAATTTTATTATTATTATTTGTGAGATTCTTTTTAATAAAATCTAGACCCTAGTCAACCTATCGAAGTGATTTTGGATACATGAGATAAATATCATTAAAACAACCAAAGTGAACATAATTAGTTATGTAATTATATATAACAAGGTAATAAATAAAATAAATGTAATAATAAAAATTTAAAATGATTTTACAAAATTAAATTTTAAATATAATTACATTTTTCATGAATATTTATAACATATGTGATGTGTCGAAATCGAGGTAAGGGATGCATTTACATAAAACCTCGTTTTAAATTATTTGTGCATTATTTTCTATATCCTCTCCAACCATGTCCATATTCATTACAAATATTCAATAAATGTATTATTTATACATTTTTGTAAATTAAATTTTCAACCATATTTTACATTATTTACAATGGTTTAAAAAAGAGTGTGTTTTATGTTTTCCATAAATGTCACTTTTGAGAATTTTTATCAAAGTGTAAAAGAATGGTTTTCTTTAGCATATTTAGAATGAATAAAATTTCTATGCATCCTGATTTTTTGTTGATTTTAATATTCATTTAAAATTTACCATTTTTATATTCAAAATAAATAATTTCCATTATATTTTTGGAATTTTTGATTTTAACTAGTATTCACGAGAATGAAGAATTTATATATATTTTTATATGATATTGAATTGTGTTTTCATTGTATATTAAAAAGTGTTTCAAGGTTTTATGATAAAACATTTCAAGAATAAATTTTTTATTATATGATACTGTATTATTATAAATGAAAAAGGGTGATCTAAATATAGCTTATACAATAGTTGAGGCTGATACAAACTTATATGACAGGTTAAATGATATAACTTATATAATGTGTGAGAAAAATGTTTTTGACAAATGCATTGGGTAATATTAAATTTAATCAGATGGAAAAAAGGTTATAATTTTTTAATGATGTTTCTTCAATTGATTTAATTGTTATTGAGTTAATTTTTATATGATTTTAATGAAGCTTATGAATATAATGCTTTATGATTCCTACATAGGGGTTTATGTTTTCTTTTTTTTTTTGCACTTTTAAGGTTTTCTTAATAAAAATATTTTATGTTAATGATAAGGTTATGAATTATTTATCACACACAATGAATACTCTGATAAAGTAAAATATTTTACTGATTTTTATGTTTTTCAGAAGGCTAATGGATTTTACTCTTTTATGTACAATCCAAATATTTTTGTTCTAATATAATTTTTAAATTTTTTCCTAATGGATTAATGATGGATATAAATAATTAATATTCCGTCATTAAATTCATGACATTTTATCTTGAATGAAAAAAAATTAATGTTATTTAATATGGGAAAAATTGATACAGAGTATATGTATCTACATTATAATATGTGGTTTCCTTATGTTATATTTATTAAATAATTATCTAAAACACTAAAAATAAAATTTTAAGGAATTAATGAAAATGAATTGTTGTCTGAAGGAATATTTTTATGTAATATATCTGGATAGGTATTTATAGTTGGTTTCATAAGAAATGTTTACATAACATTAGATGTTAGGATAATGTTAACCAAATACTCTGGAAATATCCAACATTATGATTAGGTTGAAATGATATTGAATTTGAAGATTACCAAGTTGATTTTTCTAATTTATGTAGGTTCAAAAAAAATTCAACAGAGGATATATGAAATATGATGTATGAAGGTATCAAGAGGAAAATATATTTCCACATTAGTATCTAAAAATTGTTCAAATAAAAAGAGGTGTTTTTTCTGTATTGATTTATTATTTGATATAGGATCTAAAGAGAAGTGGCCGGAAATATATAGAAAATTTATATTTAAAAAAGAGAAATTTCTTGATAATTAGGAATTTTATGAAATAGAAGCATCAGTATTTTGATTGAAATCATATCCATTTGTAGTGTAATGATGGATTAATGCTTTAGAAAATATAATTTCATGTCATTGGATGACCCAAAAGTCAAAAGGTGACTCATTCTATTTAATATTTTCAAGGTGATGTTGATCTATGGGGGTATTTTGTTAAGAATTCCAGATGGATATAATATATTTATTTCATGTAATGGGATTCATTTTAAAATATCTTCCCCCATAAATTATTTCCCTGGGTATTCTGACTCAGGAAGGAAAAAAATTTCTTGAATAGATGTTTAAACAATAAATATTTAGTATCTATGTATACGAATTTTTTTGAATATTATCCGGATATGTAAAATATTTTATTTAGGACATTAACAGTAAAATAAATAGGTTTTACACATTATTGAAACCATGATTAAGAAGAGAATTGTCCTCAAGAAAATTTAATTATTTTGATAAAGAAGAGTGTTATGCTGGGAATATTGAGATAGAGCTTGTCGACAGTTATTTCCATTGTGATGATAAGATTAAAATGTGGTCAATGTGGAAAAAATGGCAATGAATTAAATAGTTAGAGAATATTTAATACCTTAATTAATAATTATTATAATAAAACAATGTCAAAAAATTTTATGGGATTTCAAAAAGGTATTCAGTTTTGCATGTTTCTCCATAGGGAATTTATCAATAAGGAGAATTGTTTTAGTAAATCAAATAATGGTGTTGATAATATCCACCTAATTGTTATATGTTTAAAATTTCATGAGTTGGGGTTCTACTATAATCTGTATATGAAATTAGTTGCTTATGGTGAAAATCATCGTGTTCAAAAGAAATATTTTTTTTGAAAATAATTTTATTCTACAAAAATTGATGTTGTGAAATCAAATAAAGTAGTGATAGTTTGGTTATATCATTTCTAAAATTATTTTTGATCCCATTTTTGACTCCAAATCATAACGTTCCATCATTTATAAGAAATTTTCAAATAATATTATAATACGACCTCATGAAAAGTATCCATAACTTTTGGTGGAATCTCTCAGAGTAAATATTAAAACAACAATGATTTATTAGAATATCAATATGTTTATCTATTAAATGGTATTTCCTATTAATTTAATTTAATTTGTCATAGAAGTGTTCTAAAACAACCCATGATTATATGGTACTTATCTTTTTAAATACGATTTCTTTGATAACATTGGTTTTATAAAACAAAAAGCTTAAATAAATAATGTTATAAAATAAAATTTCATTATTTTAAAATGACCATTATAACCTAACTATTATATTTTCATGAAAGAATCGTATTAAAAAAATTATTAAATTTATATTAAATCAATTGTTTTTACGATCATCAAAATGATTTTATAGGCATAAGATACAAATTAATCCAATTTCACGCATTTAAAAGATGTATTTTTATAACGGAAGTTTTACCTTCTAGAATAGTTGTTTTAAAAATAAATCTTGAATTTGTTTGAAATTATATATGATTAAATAATAATCCATTTTTAAATAGTGATGTCAAAATTTTCATTGGTTAAATGTTTTATATTTTTCTGATAACTTCCATTGTTGATGAATTGTAAAATGACTCTTAGAATAATAATGCGACTCTAATGATTTGAAAATCGTCTAATAGAATAATCACCAATCCTATGAATTTATAAAAAAATTAGGAATCTAACAATTGAAAATAGTATTTTATTATATATTCATTTAGTTGAATATATATTTTTAAAAAGATTAATTAAATTTTGGTATTTTAATAAAAACATAACTATTTACTAATAAATTTATAATTATTATATTAATTTAAATTAAAATTTATTTTTATAAAATATAATCATAAATTAATATTTTATTTTTTATTAATTTTATAAAATTTTATGAGAGCTTAATTAATTTTTCAAAGTGTCATAAAATATTTTAAATATTAAAATTAGTATTTTTGTAAGTAAATTATTATTTTAATTAAACATTAATTAATAGTATTAAGAAAATTATATCCATAAAATGGATTTTATTTATGAATTCTTTATTCTGAATAAATTTTTTTTAGGATTTATTCTTAATTTTCTTAAACGGTTTTTTTAGGCAACTGAAATACAGTTATTTAGGGTATGAATAAAATACAAGGATTATTTGGTCATAGATGAAAATTAGATGATTTAAACACATTGTTTTTGGAAAAAAACGAACCAATTATATTTTTTAGACACAATAATAATCACTACATATTTTCTTATTTAAAAATATTTAAAAAATGAAAAAAATAATAAAAATTAGCATTCTCCTCCCCCAATAAATACCACCCTCAACACCTCTTCTCATCACAACATAAAATATTTGATAATTGTCTAAGATCAACCCAATACTCATAAAAATCCCCTCCCCCATTTACATGATCCATTTGACTCATCATAAGACCAAATATGAAGTCACTTATAGGGTTTCTCACAAATGAGAATTCAAGTGTTAAAACCCCTTTTCTTTTCTTTTAATTTCTTCTCAATTCATATTATCTACACACCTCCTCTATCCAAAAAATTTCATAATAACTACAGAATCATATATATATATATATATATAAATTAATTTAATTTTGATAATAATAAATAAACCATCAAACACTGTTCCTCTTCAATTCATTCTAAAAGTGAAAACATCATCTGTGATATGCTAATTTACATTATTTGTGGATGAAGAGACTTTGTTTTTTAGTTAATCCTTCATGTTAGGTCATAAAAAACTTTTTTTGGTTAGAAAAACATTAATTTTTTTAATACAATTTATTTATTGTTCTATAACTAGAATATATTCATAATTTTAATTCATACGAAAAAAAATTTTCTATGTTAAAAAACATCAAAATAATAAAAACTATTATCACTAATTATTTGTCTAATGATTAATCCTAATAACAAATAACTGAATTGAATATATCACCATATAATATTCTATAATTATATTATTTAATAAAATTTCAATTATAGTAAACTATTCTTATATTACTTGATTTTCAGTACATGTAAACAAGTAAACTGATCTTGAAAACTTATGAAATGAATGCTCTTAAATGATAAACATGTATGTTATAACTCATCAAAAGGAAAGAAATTAACATAATAAAATTATAATAATTAAAATAATTGTAGAAAAGTTACATGAATAATTAATTAATGTATTTAATCTGATTATATTGGACGTTATTTAAAGTGTATAATTATTTGGTAAATAAGGTGACATGCTTCTCATCTCACTATTGTTTCCATTACATTTTCATTATTCACCAGTTATTTCTTCAATGTGATACATAAATTTGATATTTAATATCATAAATGTCTTCATTTTCGTGATATTAAATGATTCAATTGATGATTATAATTTTTTCAGTCATAAGATTCGATTCATTACTAAGAGGTAAGTGATTTTACCCGAACCAACATTTTTCCTTCGAGTTACTCTTCAACACTTCTTACTCCAATGTAATTATTATTTAATTTTACATAATTCTTTTAAATTATGTGAATATATTCCTAAATCATGTATTCATGTCATTTCATATTTCATTGATGGGAAAAAATATGTTTCATATGACTCCCTACTCAATTCTTCCTGATAGGCATTCCTAATTAAACAGAATGTCTATATTTCTCACCCAATTTGAGTACACTAGACAATATTTTTTCAGACACCATTGTTTTTCTAAAAACACTGATGTTAAAATTAAAAATATTTCTTTGTTTGTATATAGTTTTATGGAAAAATTATTCCTTTTTTTAAATAATCATTAAAAATATCCCTTTAATAGAAATTTAGTGAAACATTTCAAAATTTTCTTAAAAACTATTTTTACATTTTTTAAATTTCATTTGGACATAATTTATGCCACAAACAATATTTATTTTCCATTCCATTCCATTTACAGTATATATATCTTTTCATTATTATTTAATGATAAATATATAAGGCTTTTTTATATGATCACATCTTTCAATGTTAAAGGGGTTTTCTATCATGAATTTGTTAATTATTTTATTAGAGTATTTTCATATATGATTAAGAATAAAATATTTTAATATAGTATGGAACAAATATTTTTAAATATATATTTTTAAATTTACCAAATTCATCAATATTTATTGGATGGGTGGGGCTCTTTTTCACCCCATGATGCATCGAAAGGTTTCGCGAGAAAAAACAGTTGACATCAAACCCTTCATGTTTGTTTCCAATCAAAATCAGACATGTTTTACCCATTAATATAATTCTTATTGATGATTTGATGATTCATTTTCTAGATACCTGGCATCCAATTATTATGTATCTCTTAATTTTTTATTTTTTTATTATTATCCAAAGTATTTTCCTTACGAAAAAATCTATTTATGCATTTCTATACCCCGTTATTTTATTAGAATGTGTTTTTTAGTTACTCACCCTGCCATATTGATTATAATTATTCAATCAAGATATATTATATTGTATATTACCCATACTAAGCATTCAATATCAACCCTTTATTTTTCCTTTTCATAGGTTATAAAGATGAAATATTTGTATAAGTTTCAAGGAGGCAGTTTACTTTCATCATTTTTGTTCTATGTTTTCTTACCATTGCAATAATTCAACCATGTATGTATCTATTTTATATAATGCATATAAACTAGTAGATTCTTGTTTATGTGATATCTTTTACCAATTCTATTTCAGTAAAATGGCTACTAACACAGTGATACTGGGGTCAGGGTTGTTGTAGTTATTATCAGAGAAAGTGGGGTAGAATAATTATGAACTAGATTTAGAAATTTTTTTTGGGACATAAGACTAATATAATCATTGATGATATTCATAAAAAAATATCCTATAATTTGATAACATAATGATTACCTGGTTCTTCCTAGAAATACATCCATTTCTATATACTACAATTGCACATGGTTCTGGAACATATATACCTAGGGGTAAAAACACCGACAAGGTTTATTGGGATTGAATCAGTGTAACCAGGTACATGAAAATGGGACTTACATCGCACATGGATTAAAAATCTCATGAGAATGTCATTAGGATAATTCACATTTCCTTTACAAACCATTATGAAGTATTTAAATGTAAATATATTCCTAATGAAACAATTTTTATTATTATAAGAATAACTATTCATAAATTTTCAATTTATGTTATGTATTTTACTTGTTCTGGGATTTTAAATTATGTTTTATAATATTATGATATAATCTAGTGTACATCATCATTTTGAAATGAAACCAAGAAGAATTCCGGAGAACTTCATCAATGCACATTATCCAGATACTAAGAAAGATCAGAACTTTTATGGTATTATGACAATATTTTTATGGGAACAAGTCTCCCAAATAATCTTATAATATGACCACATAGTATCATATGGAAAATAGATACATAAATAATGGTTAGGTAATTGGAATTTGGAGGGATGAATGAGAAAAAGAGTATAACTTGAAAAATTATGGACCAAGAAAACAAGAAAAATGATATATTTTTCCACATGTGATAATTTTTGAAGGAAATTACTATGTGATTTCTTAAATGTGATGAGATTTTTCTACATGTTTGGAGTGAAAAGACATCATGGTTGTTGTAACAAGGGTAATAAAAAGTATTCCAATGTTACATTCTTCAAATACAAGGAGATTTTATAATACAAAAGTCAATGTATGAATTGTCAAAGGAATATAAACTAAAGGGGGAAAAGATCATAATCAAGATTACATTACTAACTCATACGAGGAGAAATGATTTATATATTTTTGTTTTTGGAATCAATAATTATGTTTTGATATTATAGATTTAATTATCATGAAATATATAAGTGTTGTACTACTATACTTTTTATTGAATTAAATGAAATCCTATGTTTATTGGTACTAAAAAATTTGATTTAGTGGAAAGTGGATCATTTTGGAAAATACAGGGTTTAGGGAAAGATATCCCTAATCATGTTACTAATCTTGAATGAACAACGATTAAGTGATTTTTATTGGAATGTAATGGTGGAAAAGAAATTTGTTATTAATTTTATGGTTTATTCTATTTTTACAATGATTATAACATGTTTGGATTTAATGAATTTATTTGACTACCTGTGATTTATCTCTTGGTACAAAACATGTTTTCATAATGGTTTAAATGATTTTAACGTATTAATATAATATTTATGTTATAATAATTTCTATATTATTTGTTAAATCTTATTTAATATTGATTTTGTAAATTCATTGATCTTTATTCAATATTATTGGTCATTGAATTTGGAAAGGCATATTTTGGATGAGTCTTATTTTTAACTACGTATGGATTAGATTAACAATATTATTGATTATGATTAAAGAATTATTTATCATATTGGATAACATAACCTGACCATTCATGTTTCAATAAACTCTTAAATTTAGAAGAAATTAATTTTGGACCTTATGATTTAGAAATGTTCCTCAGAAATAATTTTTATTTCTTCAATATCTATGTTTTGGTTTAAGTTAATCAGTGGAAATATATTTAATTACAACCAAAGGATGAAATTATGCTTCTAACATGGAAATTAATCAAGTAAGGTTATATAATAATGTAATTATTTTGATATTTAATTAATACCAAAACTCTTGGAAAAATATTTTGGAACAAAAATAATATAAATTTAATTTTCAATCTTAAAAATCAAAGTACTTTTAACCAATCACTAGATTTATGGTTTTGAGATGGTTAACATTCTAATGACCATGTTCTCTATCACTCGCCATCTCAACTTGATGGTTAGTTAATTCTTCCATCTCCATATTTTTACTTCACACTAATGCTATCCTTTTTGAATTCCTAGTTATTTGGTGACCTATTCATTTCACTTTCCATCTTATTAAGAGGATATTTTATTAATCCATATTTACTAGGTAGGTTTAGCACAAATGAACTTATATGTTTCAACATTTTATTTTCAAATTAAAATTTCAAATTAAGTGGGTTCGAATTATATAAGGAGGGGAGAATGTGACACCCCAATATTTTAGGGTATTTATAACATTAAATTTAATTAAGTAGACTACATAGGTTTGACACATCAAAAAGATTAAATGACCAATGATATAAAATTAAATATCATTATATTTAAATGAAAATAATTACAAAACCATTAAATTAGTAGTAATAAAAATTATTAAAAATGTTATGAAAATTAAATTTAATCAAATGTTTTGACATTCATACAGATTATTTTATAGGCATAAGATAAGAATGAATTCAATATTATGTATTAATAGATATAATTTTATAAAGGTAGTTTTACAGCATTATAATGGACCACTTCTTGGAAAACTAAAATTTGACACTTTTATAAATTATAATTTAAAAAATAAATATTATTTATGAATGATTTGTATCAAATTATACTTAGGTTAAATTTTCGATATTCTTCAGATTACTTTTATTCTTATAAATAGTAATGGGACCATTGGAACAGTAATGTGACCCTTCCGAATAATAATTATGTCAATAGAATAGTGACCACAAATATTAAATTATAATTAATGTTAAGTATCTTTAAATTTTAAAATATGATATAATTATATAATAGTATAAGTAAATTACTATTTTTAAAATAATAAATAAAGTGTTGGTATTTTTATAAAACATAATTGTTTATTTAAAATTTTATAATTAATATAATGATTTAAAAAATATTTTCAAAAAAAATAATTATAAATTAATATTTTACTATCTTATGATTATAATATATTTCTATGATACTTTAATTAATTTTTCAATGTGTCATAAAAACAGTTATAATATTAAAATATGTATTTTTGAGTAAATTATTATTTCAATTAAAAAAATTCTTATTTTTTAAAGAATTATTTTCCTAAAATGGAGTTAATTTTAAAATTTTTCATATTGAAAAATGGTAATGTTAATGTTTTAGGATTTTTCTAAAATAGTAATATTTTTGGTGAATAGTGAAATTCGGTAATTTATTGTACAAGATAAATACATGAATTATTGAGTCATAAATTATGTATAAATTATTTAATAACCATTATATAGAACTAAAATTCACTATTAACTTTATTTTGTTTCAATAATCACCAATATTTATAGTCTTAATCCGAAATATTAAACAAATGAATAAAATAATCCAAAACACCTCCCTCTGCCCACTATAAATTCTAGCCCTCACCGTATCTTATCCTAAAACCTTTCAAGTTTTAATACTTGTCTATATTCATCTAAATAATCCTCCCAAGAAACTCCCCCATGACCAGGATACATTGGTCTCATAAAAATACCAAAACCAAAGTCCCATATTGAGGGTCTCATGGAGAGGAATTAAAGAGGTAATAACCTCTTTCATTTTCTTTTTATTTCTTTTAAATTTCATTTATTTTCTCATTCCCTCATCACCTCCCAAATCCAAAGAATACATATTACTAAAATATCATATATATACTATAAAATTATTATTTAAATGGAAAATTCATGATTAAGATACTTCACATCTTGTATTCATTTTAAAAATGAACACTTTGTCTTTGATGTGATGATTTACAGCTTGTGGACAGTGAGTTTTCATTTTTCAATTCTGCTTCATGTCTTGACATAAGTTATTTATGGTTCATAAATTCTTTAAAATATGTTACAAAACTAATTTAATGTTTATTAGCCAGTATATAAATATATATATTATTAATTCATATGAAAAATCCAGTTTGTGATGATCAAAAATCCGCCAAAATAACTAAATGGTTATCACAAATATTTTATATATTGATTTATCCTCATAACATATAACTGAATAAAATATATAACCATTTAATAATATTTATGTAGATTAATAACATATAATTTCAATTCTGTTTGAGTATTCTCATTTTACATGATATCCTATACATGTATACAATAAACTGATCCTGAAAACCAATGAAAACAACTCGCCCAAATGATAAAATTGAATGTTATAACTCATAAAAAAGACCTCAAATGAATATATTAAAATTTTAATAAATTTAATAAATGTTTAACATGTTCTTAAAAAATTAAATAATATATTTAATATGATTATAAATGTTGTTTTGTAGAAGTGTATAATGCCTTCAGACATAAGGTAAGGGGTTTCCCCCTCTCACTTTTGATTATGTGAGATTTACC
The DNA here is from genome assembly GCA_963277665.1 of Viscum album. Classification (NCBI taxonomy): domain Eukaryota; kingdom Viridiplantae; phylum Streptophyta; class Magnoliopsida; order Santalales; family Viscaceae; genus Viscum; species Viscum album. The sequence continues at coordinate 1,632,013,024 of OY728159.1, forward strand.
TTATTCCCCAAATATTATCCTATATGTGGTACTTATATTTTATATATAATATCATGAATCGATTAATCTTTTTGTTATTAAATGACTCATTGGGTTACTCTACTTCTCTATTTACACCAATTTAATTTTTATTTGTTTTTATATAAATCGTATAATTTTTTTATCTAGTATAAAACCATATTGCTAGATCATTTTATCTTTTTTTTTATGGGGAAAGAAATTTTTTATATGGTTCCCTTATCATTTCTTCCTAATACTCATACTAGTTTATAGAGAACTTCTCGATTACTCACCCATTTTCGAATGCACTTCGTAATATATTTTATGTGGCCATTATTTATAAAATAGAACACATTTTATCATTAGAAATATTAGTTGATAATTTTTTGTTTTATAAAAACATATATTCCATTTCTCTTTTAAATAATCATTATAATATTCCATTAAACCAAAATGAACTGTCCCATTTCAAAATTTTCATAAAAAACATTATTAAATGTTTTCACTTTAGTTGTAAATAGTTTATTCCCAAAAAATAGATTCATTGTGCATCCATTTTCATTTATAGTATATACTAGATTTCAATTTTTCTATTTTGATAAATTGAAATGATTTTTCTAGTAGAACTCCCATTTATAAATAAAAAGTTCATTTCTCTCAAAAATGTTTCTATGATTTTGTTATAGTATTTACATCTATCATTATGAATCAAATATTTCAAAGTGTTAAGGGAAACATTTATTTAATGAATTTTTTTATATATGAATATTGATTTGGACTTATAGTGATGTGTGGGGACTATTATTTCCTGTTGATTCATTGATAGGTCTCATGAGAAAAGGTAGTTGTTAAAAACCCATTATATTAGTTTATAAATATAATTAAATAGGTTTTTACCCTCATACGTAAACTATATTGAAGGTATTTTGTTTGATGTTCTAGATTGATAATGTCTGATGATTAATAATTCCCTTCATTCAGTATTTATTTTTTATTTTATATTGTATTTTCACTATTACACAATCTATGGAAGCATTTTCATTCATAGTTTATTTATTGGCACATGTTTGTCAGTTATTAACCTTTTCATATTGATTATAATTACTAATTCAAGTTATATTCCATGTTACCTAACATTTACATACTTTTTAAACTCACCATTTTATTTCTTTCCTTTCCTAGGTTAATTATTATTATGTATTGAATAAGTTTTATGAAGGAAATTTACATTCCTCCCTTTTTTCCTATGTTAATTTATTAATGTAATATGTAAACCATGTATGTATCATTTTATTTCAATTATAATAAACTTATCAATCCTTAGTGATGTTATATCTTGTATATATACAATTTTAATATATGAACCACTTACTCTGGGCTTCATGGGTTGGGGTTATTACATGTTTGATTTTATTTTTTAGTGTGGAATGGATTTAAATATTTCCTACTATGAAAGATTTTAGATTTAATAAATTTAAATTATTTAATTTGAATCCATTGATAAAATATCAATAAATTGATAAATTGGTTGTGTGTGGTAGTGAATGTTACCTAACTCATGATGATGAAAATGAATAATTTTTTTTGATTAATGATGTTCATATAGTGAACGAATATATATATGTTTTTTCCAAGTGGTTTGTCTTCTTTTATTCTAGATAGGTATTTTGAGTTAATTTTTGAAACTTTTTTTTATTGTAATCGAATTTTAAAACCCCCTTTTCAAATTCATCAAATATAAATTTATATATTGAAAAAGAATTTGAAGGAGTTTCTATATAATGGTTTCATTAATCTAATTACTTCACCTTAGGTTTACACTTTCATTTTTATTAAAAAATATGGTTTAATGAGGCTTTTAAGTAATTATAGATCCTTTAATAAAATCTATTTGTAAACCATGTATCATTGTCGTCATAATGGTGAGTAATTTGATCAGCTTTAGGGAGCACATTATTTTTCAAAGTCTGATCATAGGTCTGGGTACCATTGGTTGAAGATGATGGAGGAATATGCTTCAATGATGACTTTCCAATCTATATATGAGAATTACGAGTTATTAGTTTTTTCATTTTTGGTTTACAACTATATTTATTGATCTAAAAAATTTATTTTTAAATTTATATTTATAGAATTATGTCACTATATTTATTGATTATATTTTTTATATATTTTATAATTCGAGAGGATCATGAATTAAAAATAATGAATGCTTTAATAACCACAAATAAATATAATCTAACTGTAAAATTTAGTATGTGTGAATTTTTGTTTTGAATTTTTATTTCATTAATAATATTGTTTCAAAATATTGAATAACTATTAACCTAATTAAAAATAGTTTTTTTTATGAATTAAAATGTCCGACAAATTTCATATAGATTTATAGTTTTTATGGATAATCATGATAATATCAATGGTATTTTAAAAATATTCTCAATTTTCTCTCCCACATACTATGTGAACTAAAAAAGAATGAAGCATCATATAGTTGAATGGTTGTTTTGATATTTTATAGTAACTTAAAAGAATATCAGTGAATGGTTGTTTTTTCCATTCCCTCTATAAATATCAAATTTAAAATATATAGTGATTGTCTATTGAGGAGAATTATTTTTTATTTAGAATGAGAATGTAATTTTTTATGGAATATGTCAACTAAAACATCATGAGTTAAATAATATTCAAAATTATCAAGAATTTTCTTCTAATATTTATTCATTGAAAAATTGGAGGCATCATTTATATATAGTAATGTTTGAAATATTACTTAATAATAATGTTTAAATTAAAATAATAATCGTTGAAGGTTTTGAGAATTAGAAAGATAAAATAGTTGGAGCTATGTAATTTTCATTGATTAATGATTTACTATCATCATATAAATAAAAATAAATTATATAATGATTTGATCATAATAAATATCGTAAATTAACCATGTTGTGATTATAACATTAAACATTTCTTAATAAATGATGAATTTGGACTGATTTTTTTTAGTATAAGTGAAACCATGCTAATATTTCATGTCTTATTGTAGTTGACATTGTTAGAAAAAATAAGCAATCTAACAATTAGGAAGATGTTTCATATTAAAATGTAAAATATATTAAGAATGGAGAGTTGATATAGTTTTATATTGATTAATAATGTTTTAACATATTTGAAAAGTTATTATGTGTTACTTGGGATTCCTAATTGAATAGGGAATTTCTGAGTGAAGCTCATAGATCCTCAATTTCTGTTAATCCTAGAATTACAACGATGTACAGAGACCATTAAGAGTATTACTGGTTGGATGGAATAAAAATATATATTATTTACTTTAAGATAATGTTCTTAAATTTTTAATAGGTTAATGTAAAAGAAAAATTACCAATGGGGATGTTTCATTCATTTCTCATAATGGATTAGAAACAGTAAATTACATCCATCAATTTTTGTGGTTAGATTAAAAAAGGCATATCAAGGTAATAATGTAATTTTGGTTATTATTTATAATCTAACTAAATATAAACATTTATTTTTGATTTTATATAATATGAATTAAAATAAAATTTCCCAATGTTATATCAAGGAAATAATCAAGTAACATGATGTTTCTATCTCTAATTATTCTGACCATGATCTGAGGTTTACATTTATTTTTTGGAATGGCATTCATTAGTCGTTGGGTACTGAATTCTTGTTCATTATATACTTTCATCCCCAATCTAATGATCTATTAGAGAGAATAATTTAGATGGTAAATACCATTCTAAAATAATTTCTAATAGATTACAACGGGTTTTGGTATTAATATTCATAATTATTTGTGTTTTCTTATAATAAAAGTTTTTATTCATATATACATATAGCCCGATTTTTGTATTTATATTCAAATAGTTTCTAGAATCCCACTTTTTTATAATGTAGGAAAAAGAATTTTTTTTGGACTAGAATTGACATATGAAATGGTTTTTTAGGTGAAAATTATTGAAAAACACATGAGAATGGATTAGAGATTTCATAAAATTATGTGGATAGTCTGAGGAAAGATCATTCATTTGAGGTTTGTGATCATGTTTTCCTTAAATTAACTCCATTAGGAAGTGTTTTATTTATTTGTAAAAAATTAAGATAAATCCACAGATCATTGGACCATATAAGATCCTAGAGGAAATTATTTTAGATTACTTCAAATTTTTCTTTCCACTTATTTTATTTTATTTAGATTATATATTTTATGTTTCTTTTTTTAAAAAACATGTGTCGAATGCATATTATGATTCAAGAACTGATGTAGTTCAGTTTGATGAATACCATTCTTTGGAAGAACATTTAATGTAGATTTAAAAATATATATATAATTTATTTCTAAATATAGTAATTAATCACAAAATTGTTATTTATGAAAACCATACAATTGATGAAGTAACATTATAATTATAAACTTCAATGGAGGAAAAAAGTCCCAATGTGTTTATGTAATGAATAAAATTTAAAACATCAAATTTATAAAAGGGGATAAATGTAAAAACCTAGGTAACATTTTGATAAGTTATTTTCATGACATATAAAATTTTAATATTCAGATTTTTATTGAGTATAATTATTATAAAAATATTTTGTAAAATTTCAATCTGAAATAAAAATGCATTATTTATAACCAAATACATTTTTCATGTGTTATATGGTTTATTTGAAATATATGTTTTTAAATTATTGCATTTTAATTTGAAAAAAATGAAATTGATATTTCAATTTATGATTTCAAAACTATATTGGGATGAATTACAAATAATTATTAAAAAATAATAAATTTAAATGAATAGTAAAAATTACTGATTTTTACTATTTTTTTTTGTTTCTTTAATTTACACATAAACAATTTTTTTTAAAAATTTTTAGTGAAATTTTATTTCACTAATATCATTTATAATCCCATCATTATCTTTTGAATCAATTTTATACTTGAAATTTTAATAAAAAATATCGTATACATTAAAATATAATTCCCTAAAAAACAGATCTTCATCTTGTTTGTGAGGATTAATTTTATAATAAATTCTAAAACATTGGATAATTTAACATTAAATATGGATTTCATTATTAAAATCATGATTATTAATATGAGTAAATAATTTCATAATATTTTTTCACAACGACTAGTAAAAACAATGAAAATTTATTTCTATGATTAATGTTCAAATAGTTTTACCTAAGGAAACAATTTAGTTATAAATGTTTAAATTACAATGAAAAATATCCAAAATCTATTCTTTTTCCATATTCCAACCACATATATTCTAAAATTGATAATTAGTATATTTATTATCTATTTGGATTGAATAATAATTTAATATATGTAAATATTTTTAAAATTTTGAAGTGTGTCACCTTCCCTAATGAAAAAATTAACCCCGCAAACATATCAAATACACAAATAATATGTATTTTGGTTCTAATAATAAAAACCAAGTATAATATCTCATTTTTTGGAGTTTATCATGATAATTTTTTTGAACCATTTTCATTTTTTATACCTTGGATAGGTATTGTTTTGAGATTATTTGTCATCAAATTGGGGGAATATGGAATCCCATGGTGATGTGTATGGTTGTTTCATTGTAATATAATCTTATGTTGTTTTCTATAAGAAACAATGCACCCAATTTTGGAGGCACGAGAGGTGGTGTACATTTGTCCCACGGTTTTTCCAAACCATACAGCCTTTATCCCTAAATATTAAACCCTCATACATAGGGGGGTATTTTTGGTTAGTTCATAGATTATCAAATCAAGCACCGACCATGGAGTAATAGTGAACTACATAAGTATATGATCATGGTTAAGGCACATGGTTTCGAAAATTGTGTTCCTCAACTCAATAAACAATGAACATTTTTATTAATCCCCAAAAAAATATATTTAAAATTATGAAACACTGGATTTTTAACCCAAAATCACTCATCCCATCACTAAGATAATTCCATTGATCATTGTAGATATTTGAAGGATTACAAGGCTCCCCAACACTATTTCTTGACTAATCAGTGATATGATTTAAGAATAATATCATATATGCTATATAATTTATAATGATTTTGTTTTACCATATCTCTTACATCTCTATCACATTGAAGAGGGATTATTTTTCCTTCATTGAAAATGGTTAATATATACGTTATAGCGTATATAAATATTTGGTATATTGATCTTAGTTATTGGTATTAGATCTTCACTATCATTGTGGTCTTGATTTTTTTGTTTCAATCTATGGATTTTGGTTTTTTGATCATCCATAAAAAACCTTGAGGTAGGTGGTCTATTTTTCCACTCTTATAGTCCTTATGAAATTTGTGTAGATATAATTGTGAATTTTCAATTACCACAATAATAAATTTAATTCCAATTTTAAATAATCAATTATTTCAACATGAGATTATAAAATTTTGGGATCAATGATTTTATGCAATTAAATGATTAATGGGATTATGAAATTGATGGAGACCAATGGGGTGTTCAAGTTTGATAGAATTGACCATTTATAAATTATTCATGGTTGATAAATAATTTTATTATATGGGTTGAATATAAAATTATGGGAATGGTTGATAAATGGTTGAGAAATTGTAACCATGACATTTGATATTTGAGACTGAGTTATAGGGATAATATTTTTTATCTAAATACCCACATTGTATAGGATTGATGCTATAGGACACCAATATATAAACGTATTTCATGAGATAACTGATTTGTGGGACATGGATTACTGCTCCAAATAACCATGGGGTGCCAGAATACTTCTCTAGGACTCTATAATTTGAATTTTGATTTTGGAATAAATGGTAAATTGAAAACATGGATGGAATGAAATTTGAAATACCTTAGTGGATAGTTCAGACTCTATCATGGGCTAATGAATGTATTTTTTCTTAGGGGGTCATTATGAACCATGGTGATTAACATTTTTTTAAATAATTTATTAATGGAAAATTTTTATTGGGTTTGTAATTATAATTAATTCTTTACAAATTATCATAAACAATTACACACTGGATATTGTTTTTTAAATAATTGGTTATGGCCTATTGTGTTATCTAAAATCCCCACTCAGGCTTCCTGATCGGTACCTAAATAGAATTAAACATTCAATCATAAGATACGGGTAAAAGCCTAATGTTATATGGATGAGTTTGGAAACGGAATGTATCGTGATGATGGAACAAAACATTTTTGTATGCAACTACTTGGTAGATCACAATATCATTATTTTTGGTTTTCATATGACACATCACAAGTATTTGAGATACATATTTACTATGTTGGTTTTGGATATTGTTTTCTTGATTTGGGATTATCATTTGATTTTATCCTCTAATTATTAAAGTAATTTTTTTATTATGCTTGATACTATTTGAAAATTGGATATTATTTCTCCTAGAATGCTACCTTAATAAGAGTGTATATTCTCCCCCAGTTACGTATTATATCTTCACTGCTAGTCAGTATCCACTAGAATATGGGGAGGAACACCTTATGTCTTTTAACCAACTATCTTATGGAATCAAATTTTTGGACCCTTTGAAGGACATTAACAAGCCGTATCAGAGAAAATATATTTTCTTTTCTATTGTATTACTATATAGGAATGATAGAAAAGGCAATAGAATGATTCATTCTATGGTCATGAGGTCATGCATGGGAGTAACTAACCCATATATAGGGTAAAACCCATTCTCCAAGGGTGGGATGGATGTTTGTGATGTTGATTGTTATAGTTGAATGTTAATTCACTATGAGTGATGAAAATTGTTTTCATTTTTTTATTTTATATGGTTTTAATCATGAATTTTAAAGGCATCGGAGTTGGGTATACATGAATAATTCTAGGAACTAATTATTTTATGTTACATGAATCATTTTTGGAATTTATGGAAAAGAATGTTTTTGATGTGTTGTTAAAGTGAATTGCTCTTCAATTTTGTTTAATTTCAGAAAACAGGTTCCTAATATAAAAATTAAAAACTATAAATGATTCTAAATGTCTTAAATTCAAATAGATAAATTGTTTTATAATGAGAAACTTTGTAATATGAAACTATTTACCATATGTTAACCATGCCATAGGAGATGAATTCTCATGGGTTGCGATAGTGCCCTAGGATTGAACATGTGGCGGGGTATGTTGGTTGAATTATTGTTGATTAAGTGAAATTATAATTTCAATATGTCTTAATTATGTTTTTTGTCTCCTAAGATGTGTGTTTGGAATTATAGAGATATTTCTCCATGATGATGTTTTTTGATCGGATGATAGGAGGACATGGATGGAAATGACCCCTAGCAGTGGAACTGAAGACCCTGATAGATCCATCTGAATTCCCAAGAGAATAGTTCTATAAAAACATTTATTACATTATTATGTTTACGGAATGAGACCCATTAATGGTTGTGAAAAATAGGTTTTACAGGAAATGGGAGTTATAGTTGTGGAACCCTAAAAAATTAAATCTATATGGGAGACCTAAGAAAGACTATTTTTCTATTGATTCTATAAAAATTATTCTTAACAAATTAGGGACTCATTTGTAGCAAAGTGTCAAATTGGAAACTTATATTCTGCACAGATCCACAAAATTCTGGTCGAATATAAAATCTTTCGATGATCAGTTGGATAATATTGCATCGAAGGACTTTAAAGATAATTTTATCAAATGATTTTACGTAGAGAAGTTCATTTATGAGAAATAATATTTGTTTACAAAATTTATCCAATGGAGTATTAATGTGATAATGTATGATGGTATCATCACTATATGATATTGGGTTTTTCTATAATTGGTAGGAGATGAGGCTACTAAAGATAAACATTTCCATTTTTGTCATTAATGTGAGATTAAATCCTAGGTTAACATCATTATGATGAAAAATTAAGTTTATCTAGTGAATCAGGTTCTCATTTCATAGGGGAACCAGAAGGAGGATTCTAGTGTAATAAATTTGGTTTCTATTGGATGTCTAGGAGGTATATCTTCTGAGAGTAGGAAGATTCAGTGTTTGAAAGTCAACCATGGGAATATCAACCATTGTATCCTGAGGTAATGATAAATTTCTCAATGTAGTTACCAAATATTCAACCACTGGTGTGTATGGTTGGAACATATTTGTAGACAATGTCCCAAACCACTACTGTAATGTTGATCCTACAATAGGATGGGTCATTATAGAGGTATTTCAGAAACATCAACTTATGGGTAGTGAAAGTAGATCCAAGGAGAGTCATTGTATTGTAAGAGGTTATTCTTACACATATTTTTCGTAATATGGAGTTCTTCTGGTCATCGTGGTCGATTATGTAGATGTGGTACATCAAGGAAAGTGTTCCAGTATCATTATAGTGGGGATTATTAAGGGACATAGAAAACAATACATAGTAGAGTGGATGGATTGTTTCATGCAGTTCGACCTCCAATTATGGATTGAGAGGTTAAATTATTGATAGTCATATATGATATTCTTGTAGATTCTATACATTCTTCTCCCTTATTTGATACAAGAGAAACAATTTTTTTTATATTTAAATTTTTGAATATTTAAGTCTAGATGTGGAGTTTTTTACTTGGGTTTAGATGATGGACACATAACTAGTAGTACAATTGAGGGACATCAGTTTATAAAATGTGTGTTCAACTGTGTTTGGTGAGTATAATTTCATTTGGGGACATTACGTAAATGAAATGAATTTATTTAACATGATTTTTGATATGTATTGGTTGATAGGATACAAATGCAAAATTTATTGTACTAATGTTGATTGGCATTTACATCTCATAAGGGTAATAATTATGTTCATCATAGAGAGTGGGATATCAAGGAAGGTCATGAATATCTAGATAATCAGAAAATTTGGGAGCCCAATACCACAGTTTCAAGACTTTTTCTTGGTGAGGAGGGTGTGAATAACAGTTTCCATCCTCCATAGTAGACCAGTTCTAGTACGTGTTTCCTAGGAACTCAGGTATTCCAACTAAAAGAGATGATGAGTTCCCAATTGATATCATTCCTAGAGGAGAACTTTTTTACATTCCATTATAAATAATAGATCCCATAATGATTTTTGAACTCAAGACTAAGATGTAATATTTTATGGATAAGTGATTTATACAACTTATCATTTCAACATAGGGTTATCTTGTCATGTTTTAAAAGAAGGAACATGGGACCTAGTGTATATGTATTGATTACTAGAATTTTTAATGAATGGTAGTGATGAACCGATACCCTCTTCCATGCATCAAGTTAATATTTGATTATTTTAAGGGTTCTTGTGTTTTCATCATGATTTATGTGAGGTCGGGGTATCGTTAGTTGAGAGTTAGACCATATGATATAATATAAAAATATTTCCAAAATATGTTCATCCTATATTATTTCATTCTGATGATGTTAGGATTAATGAATGATCCATTTGTATTTGTGACCTAGATAAACCTAATATTCCTTCAATACCTAGAAAACATTTGTGATGGATTTGTGGATGAAAACATGGTGTACTACAAGACTCATGAAAATGATGACCTACATTGTAACATCATCTTGAGTAAACTGAGAGAGAATCAGTTACCATCCAATATATATTGGTGTAAATTTTTTATCAACTTGGTAAATTTCATGGTCACATCCTCTTAGAGGATGGTGTGTTTGCAGACCAAGAGTAGGTCCATGCAGTGGTTAAATGGGAGATGAATAATAATTTTTTTTATCTGAATCTTCCTAGGTTTAGCATTTTATTATTGAATGTTCATCCTATAATTTTCCCATAGGGAATCACCAATTTTGGGCTTGAATGCGGAAGGGATCATGTATTAATTGTATGGGTAATATGATAATTCTTTCTTGGAGTTAAAGAATCATTTCAGAACTAAAATAATTTTGAACCGACCTTAGACAAGTGAGAAGAGTTGCATGTTTTATGTTGTGTTTGGGGATGGACATGGATTAATGTTGATGCAGGGAGATTGGGTTGTGGTGTACGTGTCATAACAGTTGAGACCACATAATCAAAATTACAATATGCATGATATCATGTTGTTTACGGGGGTTTATTCGTTGAGGAATTGGTGGTATTATCTATTGGTTGAAAATATTACTATATATACCAAATAGAAAATAATATAGTATATATTTTTACATGGATATTTGAACCTCTAGAAAAAGTGGGGGGTTGATGATATGTAGTCATTTTATTATCATATATCATATATAACCTGGAAGGAAATAGTGTTGTTTAGTCTTTGAGAAGGAAGAAATTGAAATTGGACGTTTTGGATTATAGTTATGATTATAAAATGAGGATATTGAAAGCTGATAAAAATATTGTAGTTTTGGAGGGCCAGGAAAAGATGACCCTCATATTAGTAGAGTATACACTTTTGATCCGGATAAGGGAGAGACCATCTGAAGACCCATATTATATAGCCTTCAGGAAACATTATATGGTGAGGAATCACATTCTAGTTGGAATATAGATGAAGATGAGAAAATATAGGTATGAGGTTAGTTTTCAATGCATATTTGTATACACAAGGAAGTCCTGTGTGTATTTCATTCCATGAAATAATGGTGCATCCTAGTTTGACCAAAATGTATAGTGACCTATGCTGATAATATTGGTGGTTAAGTATAAAAAGGAGATCATAATGTTCATGTCACGATGCTATAGTTGTGAATAGGTGAAGGATGAATATAAATGACCTGGTGGTATACTACTTCAATTACCCATTATATATGAAAATTTGGATAATGTTTCTATGGATTTTTTTGTGATTTATTTAAGGATTCAATTAATAATGACACTATAAGGGTTTTTGGACCTATTGAAGAACATATCTCATATATTGTATATTCAAGAGACAATATTAGAGGATTAGTTGAAAAAAATACTTTTGTGAGATAGTCCATCTATTTGGGGTGCAATAGATCTTAGTTTTTGACTATTACACACTTTTGAAATCTTGCTTCTGGTAAGGCATAAAAAATTATCTTGGTACTCCTTTTTTCTATGTACAACTTTTCACATGTAGATATCAGAACATTAAGAATTTACTATACATGTATTGGAGTATATGCTACGATTGTGCATCCTAGACTTTGGTGTGTCTTCGGAGAAGAACCAATAACAATAAGAGTTCACTTGTAACAAAATTTAACAGGGGCCTTTTCAGAAGGATCCATATGTTGAACATCAGTGTAGGCCATGCATATTACATCTATTCGGGATGAAAAAAGGTGTTTTCGAGTTATTGGGATCAAGTATCGTGTATGAGAGATCAGAGTAGGTCTAGTTGGTTAAGAAACATATATCAATAGAATAGAGTATGTCAAATTCTTATGATTATCGTTGTCAATGACCCCTCTAGTTTATAATGGGTGATCATGTATTCCATCATGTAAAGCCTAGAATGGTACATTATATGATTTGGAGGAAGGTAATACTGGAGTACCTATTTGTGGGTTCTTTGGAGAATGTTGAGAGTGTAAGACCACTTGAAAACTTGTTCACTCTTCCATATAATAATATTCCTATAAATTATGTTTTTCTTATGTCCTGGATTCATTTTTATCTCCCCCAACCCTTCTCATGGGATTGATGTTATTGATATGGAGTTTAAGGATAATGTGTCCTTTAAATATCTTCTGTTTTACATTTTGGATCATAGTGACAAAGTGTCGTGAGGAAAGAAAATTATGATTGTCCGAGTTTTGGGTCAATATGGCCATTTCAAGGAGGAAACATGGTATATGGAAGCATATATATGGTCATAATGGACAAACTATTCCCCTTTGATATCATATATCTTCTTTGGAGTACAACTTGATTATGTCCTGTTAAAATGTTGGGATATTATAATGATTCTACAATTTCTCAAGATGCCTCATTCTAGTATTAATGTACTCTTTTACCTTGATTTGGTTATACCATTATTTGTTTTTTGGATTGATTCTGGTGAAGTTAAATAAAATTATAATCCCATGGGTTTTCAAATGGTTCACACATAATTTGGGTAAAATACTAGGTTTTCCTTAGGAAACCATATCCCAATTTTGGAGGGACATGTGGTGGAACATTATTGGTGTATTGATTGGCCACACTATTCAAGATCCATCCCAAAACTATGCACCATCATACATAAGAGGTTTTCATGGATGGGGAGTGGGTTTTCTAACATTTCACTAGCTTAGGAGATACTTTTAAACCCTAATTAAAGTATCATGGTAAATGAACTTGGTTTGGATAATTGTATACCTCAACCCAACATGTTGTGCATGTGAGTTTTCATTCCCTAAATGTTTATTAAAAATTCTTGAACCCACTGTTTTTTACCCCAAATTATACTATCTCTGAGATAACAATATTCCATTGATTTTGGAAGCTATTGGGAGTATTCCAAATCTACTCAATGATCTATCTTGAAAAATTGATGATATGATTGAAGGATTTTATCCTCTACAAGATATAATATCTTCCCCATTTGGTTTCCCCTCTCTATCCTTTAGCTTCCTCGATATAGAGGGATACTTTTCCTCTATTTTATATGCTTTAGATATTGGTATTAATGAATCATAATCCATTAGATCTTGATCATAGGTATGGGACCATGATCATTTTTTTCGTTTTGGTTTTGATTTTTCTACCTCAATTTTCCTATTTGAGTATGATGAATGGCCATCAACAACCTTTTGGTAGGGGGTCTATTTGTAAATTCCCCTACACATGATTAAAATAAAATGTATGTAATTCTCACATTTTAGTTTCCATGTTGGGAAATTTAATTCTAATTTTAATTATAAAATTGTTTTTAAATGGGATTTGGAAGGTGATAGTATTAAGGGGTTATGAAATTGATTGACTAATATGATTATTAATTTGATGGTAAGCCATCGGGTGTTCTGGTATGATAGAATGAATGATTTATAAATTATTCATGGTTTGTAAATGACTTTATAAAATGGTTTCAATAATGAATTATGGGAATAGTTGAAAAATGGGAGAGAATGTGAAATTGAGATATTATTGACTAAGTTATTTGATAAGAACAGCTACATCAAATAACAATGGGGTTATAGAATATAAATCTAGGCCCCTAATATATATATATATATATATATATTTATATATATATATCATGTGAACATTCAGTTGTGGGATAATGGTTTCTGCTCAAAATACCCATGGGGGAATGAAATGTGATAACCATTGGTGGATGGTTCAACACCCATCATGGGCATATGATGGTATTGTTGGTTCAGGTGTTATCATGTACATAGGTATTTAAGTGGTAAATTAAAGAATAATTTATTTTAATTTATTTTAATTTTTCTTTAAAATATTTCATTATATAACATTATAAACTATTATGTACTAGATATTAGTATAGACACCATTTTTATTAGCCTAATGAGTTGTACTGACACCCTACTCAAGCTTCCATATCATTACCAAAATAGACATCATGTTTGTAGGACATGATTAAGGAAATATAGATTTGTTAGATTTCTGAGTCGGGATAACTAATTGATTATGATGAGGAAACTATAAATGATTTTAAGACTCTATTGGGTGTTTTCAGTGTCTTTATTTTAGTATTTTGTTTGAAAAATGACATATATACAAAATGACATATTTCCTGCATTCGATTTGATTATTATTTTCCATTTTGGGATTATAATTTTATGATTTTATATTTTCATGCTATATTTTTTTTCTTATTATAATTTGGATATTTTTTATTATTTCCACTATCGTCTGACATTGAAAAGTGGGTATATTCTCTAATATTTACATATTATTCCCTCAGTAATATATCGTAGACTCTAGCATATGGGGAAGAAAATTTGAAGTCACGTTACCAAATGGCTCAAGGCATAAGTGTGTGGAACCTAGTTCAAGAAATTGCATCAAATATATTACTTACAACCCTCCCCACTTATTATTGGCCATCGTTTGATATGAAAACCAACATAGGTTGTCTTTTTGATGAACTAAAAGGGGTTGTTAGATGAATATATGTAGTTGTTAATTGATATTTTTCATTTTTTTCTTATAATATATCCATAAAATATTTATCACACATGATGAAAAGTGAAAAAATAGTATATTATATATAATTATATTTTTTTAGGATAATGTAATATCCATAATACATCTCATATTCTATAAAATAGGAAAAAACCCATAATTTGTGCTTATAGTGGACTATCACCTTTTGAACAAATGTAATTCAATTCCCATCACCACCCCTCATGGATTTTTATGATTTTCTCTTACCTTTAAATTTATTAAAAATGATAATGTTGACTTTGATTACTATTGGACAACATCTTCCATGAAGTAATGTGATTTATTTTTAATCGACATATCAAATAGAATATATATATATGTTTATTTTTATATATAAATTGATATTTATGATATAACTAACCATATGGTATTATAAAATGTTACATTTCTTCTCCTAATAATTATCACTGTAAAATGAAAACATTATTCATGTGTGTATATGACTTACCATCTCCATGATTATAATTTTACACATTTATCAAGAACAACATTCATTATTGCTATTAAAATATTAATTTAATTATATAAATAATAAATTATTTTGCGATTGTTATTCAGGATATGAAGGGATAATAAAATCATTAACCATATAAAACCAACCAATGCCATTTTTGATATATGATTGACATTGCGTCAAAACAATATACATTAACATTATTGGTTTTTTAATTTTATATAATAATAAATGAAATAAAAGCATTAATAAATTTGAATTAGGTTATATATATGGTAATTAATCAGAATAAATTTATTACAAAGAATATTATGAACATACATGATAATTCACACATAAGGGAGGGGACACATTAATATAAAACCAAGTTATAAATGATTTAATTTTTTTTCATAAAAATTTTCTTCCATCTCTAAATTGTTATAAATTATTCATGAAATAATTATTTATACATAGATGGTTGTTCAAAGTCATTTCTAACAATATTATAACTTATTCATTGTGGTTTAGAAAAGAATATTTGTAACTCATTCTAGTGGGTCACTTTTTTTCTCTTTTTTAAAAAGTGTAAAAGATTGTTTTTTTAACATTAAAAGAGCAGATTTTCCCAACTCGTAATTTTTTATTGAATTGATGCATCTTGTAAAATATTCCATGAATATATTTAAATGAAGTTATTAACACAATATTTTTTAAATATTTCATTTTAAATATTTTTTCATGATAAATGGGTTAATTTATCCCTATTTTTATTTACAAAATTATACTGTATCGATTAGGGGTTAAAAATACTTTTTAAGTGTTTTAAGCGGAAATGGTGAATGAATATAATTTTTTTTTCATGAAATGATACATTAAATTTTTAAATGATTATCAGAGACACCCATACAACTTGTATAAAGGTGGATTCTAATACAGCTTATGCGTTCTGTGAGAATGATTCAAATTATATGATGATTAATCTCAATATTTCCGACTAATAAATTGTATAATGTTCTTTTCCCTAACAAATTATAATGTAGGAGTTAAAATGGATGATTTCTTTAATATATTTAACTATTCTATAGTTATTTACAACAAGTCATTAATACATATTTTGAAGGAAATTTTCCATGTCTCCTAGGAATTGGTTTTTTTCTTACTATCGGTTTTAAATTTTTCTTTGAGAAAAATTGTATATTTCATAAGCTTCTATTTTATTTCATATGATCATTGAATATAGGTATATTGGTAAATGTTTTATTAGTTTTTATTTTTCATACCAGACTATAAAATATATTTATTTTATATCCCTTACTTATCTTTTTTATCATCCCATGTTTTTAAATGAATATCTTAGGGTGTATAGATGAGAAGGAACAAACATGAAGCCAATTTAAATTTTGGGATGTTTTTTTTCAGAAAAAACATGATTCATTTGTGAATATTTTTTTAGGGGTAAAATGGAAACTTATTGGATGTCTCTAATTTATAAAATATAGATTTTTGAAGTAAGGGTTACGACTTAATTATCTAAAAATATATACCTAATATATATAGGAATGTAAGAATGTGAATTGTACTCTAAAAGAACTATATTATATAATATTTAAGGGTTAGTCCTTACATTATCTATATTTTAGATCCAATTCATTTCCATCAAATCTATGTATAACTTTTCTCAATAGTTTCATTACTGTATTATAATCTTATAGCTCGTCACTGAATCATCTAATATTACTAAATTTTCATTAAATCTCGTAAAGTATTCGTGAAAACTTATTCATAATCCTTATTTATATCTTGAAATTTTCTTCTCTAAAATTCAATCACAACCTCATTTTCATTCAAAATTCATTTAAAAATTCTTCTCAACATATCCATCATTTGACGAATCTTAAACATCAACATAATCCTTATATAAAATCCCTCAAAGTGATCCATGAAAATGGTATTTAGTTTATTACCCTAAAATTCAATATTTCTTGTATTCATAGATGTCAACGAATACTAATTAATATTATTAAATCCCACTATCACACCATTTAACTCTTATATTTCAATATATATAATATATATTTTCATATAATTCTTTAACATTATAGTACCTATTTATAAATTTAGGAAGAACCCTTATATTCACTATGTTACTATTTTAAATCCTCACTAAATCATTTAATCTTTTAGAGGTATCCTATGATTGGATACCAATTGATGTTCCTAGATCATTGTGAGAACACTGGGTATTAGATGGGTTGAATCATTGATCACTTTAAATTTTGAATTATTCATATAATTCTACCTCTATGTTTCATATAGTATATATCCTCTCAACGATATATATGAACCTCACATTGTATAAACTAATATAAAGAGGGAGATTAACACATGTTTCTAAATGGTTTAGTATAAATTTGTACTCCCTTCCTTGTTGGATATCTGTGGCAACATATATCATTTTACAAATTTATTTTAGGATTATATTGTCACATACATCAATTTATTATAAACCCCAATAATCATTCCTCTACATAACCTAGTTTTATATCCTTTTAATTAACTATTCTATTTTTTTTGATACACCCCTAATTTTTCTTATGGAATCAACTTCTTTCGTGACAAGTTATATTCCCATGCCATAATCCTATTCTGTAATTGGTTCTACACTATTCTTATAAGTTCTAACATTTGTGTTTCTTATCCTGTGAATAATTATATTTTATTTAATATTATCTTCTAGAAATGAAATTTGGATCACCATCAATATGGTAAAACTTATTCATGATCTTCATCGAATATATTTTTATTTTTTTATTTGTTGATAATTATTACTGATCTTAGAAATATATAGATAAAATCTAACTCACCATTGTAAATTTATTTCTACAAAATATTTCTCATAAAAATTATATCCATTAAAACTCCATCCGATATTCCTTATCCTTTTCACCTCAGTCTAGTTAGATTTTTTCGATAAACTCGGTCAGATATACATTTTTATTTGGAGATCATTCGTTATCAAATTATAAAATAATTCAGAAACATCAAAATTTCACATTCTTCTCAAAGGAAACTAAGTCTTATATGCCTCTTTCATCCTCTCACGAAACATAGATTAATTATTATTTAAATTAAGAAACAGTTTCCTTAGTTTGAAACACATGTTGGGATCCCATAAAAACTATAGTGCTTATGATCCTTCTTGATCATAAACAGTGTGAAATATTATTGTAATTTATAAAATTTATATTATAACTATTCATTGTAAAGAACATGATAATACTATGGATCTAAAATTAATTTTTCCACTCAACTTAAATATAAATTTTAAATATTCTCAATTAACCCAGCTTCCATTGGACACCTTCTAGATTTATAGAAGAGTATTAATATTTCCATAAAATTTATCATCCAAAAATTTCATTGAATTCAAAACTAAAATAGAATATTTTATGAACATTGAATGAAAACTAAGGATAAAAATATTAATGATGTTATAATATTTTTTAATAATATGAAGACATATTATTGTTTTATAAGAATTAATCAAGATTTATCTGAAATAAATTTGTAAGAACTCCTCCTTGTGATGGAATATTCATTATACACATAATTCACACATCGTCCAGTGGACTCGTGAATCTATTATAGTTCTGAAGGAACAACATTTGGTTCCACTATTTTATGAATCTTATACCTAAAAGAATCAAAATATCTCTTCTTGATGAATTTTATGCTCTATATCTGATGAAATTTCATTTATCAGGGTCCATAATGACTTTAAATTTATTTTCCAATTTCACGTCTATTAGATGATATGTTTAAGAGTATATCCATTGGAAAATCATTAATCAATAATTATTTCAATGAAGAAGATATAATATTGGTCTCCATCTCTTTGGACTTCATATTTTATTTCTGGATCAACTCAAGTTCATCTCACACTTTCTACAATATTTCTATTTTTGGAGAAACCACATATTTATACATTAATGTCATCAAAAATATATATTTGATGACAATATATGTATTAAATTATGATTCATCTTCAAAACATTTCCCTATATCATAGACTATATAATGATCCATCAGATCATAATATATCTGAACATTTTATCTCAGTATTTCTATATAATCCATAACATGGACCTCTATAATGTCATCAACTTTGTAAATTTACATTTGACCTTTTTATAAGGTATGTATAAAAGCCTTAGCCTACTCATTATCTTGTAAATAAGTGTATGTGTTACATGGAATCGAGTGACATATCCATGTCACTAAGGGCTAGAAATAAATTCCATTGGCTTCATTATAGTTAGGAACATTTTCCCATAAAAAATAAAACAACCAAATCTAGTGTAAAATAACCAAAAAATTTATATATTTTATGAGAAAATTTTAATAAATGTAAAAGTATAATTCTCTATAACAAAACCAAACTATAATAGGAACAACACCATAGTAGAAAGAAGAAACTAAAACCTATAAAACCCAAATACAACAAGATGAATAACACGACATCTCCAAATATGCTACAAGATTCATCTCCAAAATTAATGAAAATATTGTCCTAAATAATCACTAATGAATTGTTATACCTTTCCATTACCTATTTCCCAATAGTCAATGTCATCAAATGCACCAATGATACGAAGTAGGGGTGAGTGTAACACTCAATTGTATTTCCCCAAATGACTTCCCAACTCATGACCCTTGGATAAAATATGTTAAAATATTTATATTTAAAAAATTTAATAAATAAATTTAAAATAGTTGATCTAAAAAAAAGCATTTTGAAGAAAAAAAATTTCCAAAATAAAACAATTTTCCAAGGAAAGTAACTAAGAAAATCCTTGAAAAACATTTCTCAAATCTCATTTGGCATAACCCATTCCATTACTCTTGTCCAAACATAATCAAATGATTGCTCAAGTGACAGTCCCATACACATTAGTGGTATCATATCTTATTATGAAGTCATAAAAAGGTAATCATATACCATGTGACCAATGGATCACACCCATTCCACAATGTCACGTCAATGAAAATGAAGATATTCCATATGTTTTTGCCAAATAAAATTCCATGTATACCATTTAAATAAATTTAATGAAATCATTTATTTTGTTGAATAAATATCTATCAAACCATTTACATGAAAAAAATTCATATTTAAATATCATCATAATAAAAAAAATGAATACATGAACTTTTCAAAACAATCAATTTCCACAATTTCACAAACCATTACCAAAGTTGGTTTTTACCTAGTTTATTACATTAATTTATAAAAAATGACAATTAATTTAATCATTTATTAAAAAATCTTGTAGTTATAATCCATATGAGTGCATTTTTAATCCAACTTCCTTATATCTTTTATAAAAATTGAATGAAATAGGTTTCTAGAAAAAATAGAATGAAATATCCAATCCTTACCTTATATCTTGTTATATATTGCCCAAAACATCATATATCAATATTATGGGTATTAACCAACATAAATAAATACAAAATGTATTATGTTTATATATCCATGAGAGTGAATAAGAATAAACAATGGGAAACCAATAATAATGAGAACTTCCTCAGGAATCTGGGCCACTAAAACACCATGATTAACCAATGTATTGCTATTGAGTCAAGGGGAAGTGTCTCAATAGCCACTGTGAGGGGATTAAATAGAGAAAGGGTTAGTTTAATTATACAACAATTGGTTGAGGTTCTAAACCGAGTTAGATCCAAAAAAATCGGTTCTTATTTTTTAACACCGAATGGATTATGTACACAGTTAAGAAAACCATGACCAAATCATAAACTAGCCACCGTGACAAAAAATTAATCATCTTATTGGATCACATATTTATACAAACCAATAATCAAACATGATCATCCGATGTATTCAAAAAATCACAGTTTCACCTCAGTGGATACATGGTTTGGCCAAACCGTGCAATAAATTGTGCACTGACCTAGTGACATTTTACCCCTCAGACAGTTTCCTGGTGGTGTTTCATGATTTCTACTATCTATTATAAAATTTCTCAACTCAATAAATTCCTAAAAAGCATCCAAAACTCCACAAATACTTCCCACACTTAAACCAATAACATTATACATATATATATATGATATAGATAAATAAATTATTATTTACCTGAAATGATGGATTTGAAATTATCCCAACCATTGGTATTTTGTTCCTTGTAAAGGAGAAACCCACTATTTTCATGAAAGAATATGGGCCATTTCTTGAGAATTTCCTTCTCCTACTACCATATTTCATACTAAATCCAACAATGTCTTCAAATAATGTACACTTGGCCTATTAATTTCCCAAGAACAACTTTCTCTTGCCCATAAAAAATTTATATTAGAATGTGTACCAATAATGAATCCATCTCAAGGTAAATTTGATCCCATAAAATCACACTATAATGATCAGGATAATACATATACAACAGAGATACATGAAATAAATTATTAACTGAAATGAACCTTGGTGAAAAATCCAAATTATATTCCACCTCAACAACCCATTAAAGAATTTTAAAATGGACTATATATCATGTAAATAACATTCTATGACTCCCAAAAAAGTTGACTCCAAATCCTTGTTGATATTCTCACGAACAAATGATCATTAACCATGATAATGGTCATCAATGTTGATTTTTATATGATTTTTTATGACTCTGATCCATATCTATCATTTTCTTAATCAACTAAATTTTTTGTTAACACTTAGAGATGTCATGGTCCAAATATTGATTCCTCACATATTTACACTCTAAAAAGTAGTGAACCAAAAGGGCTCTCGTACCATTATTCAAAATGAGTAATATGTATTGATCCCTAATAGTTTTTTTATATGATAACTCCAATATTGTTATGTGATCCTCCCACAATCCTCTAAAATCCATTACAAATGCCCAAATCATGACTTTGAAAATTTTTATATTCATTTTGGATTTTTCATACGTTTGAGGATGAAACAACGTAGTCATTGATTACTATATCCAAGGGGATTTTTGTATTGACTTTTAAAAAATTGGGATGTAAAACATAGATATTGTTTTGATACTATCTAAAATGTTACTTCACACCCCTTTACTACTAGATAGATATAGATTTTAGACAAGTCCCGCAACACATGAGATTCATTAATAGGGATGAAATAGGATTATCTTGTGAGATGATCCACTATCACCAAAATGGAATCATGTTTCTGAACATTCATTGGGTGAACTATCACAAAATTCAATTCTATATACACCAATATCAAAACTATAATAGGTAAAGACTCTAATATACCAACTTTCTACTGGTGTTCTAAATTAAAATTATGACTAGTGATGCATCTCATAAAAAACTCAACCACCTTTATTTTTTTCTCAACCCAATAAATATTTTATTTTATGACCTTATACTTAATTTTTATTCCATAATGACTATCCCATATTTAATGGTGGAAAACATAAATATTTAGTTCATGAATAGAAATATGTAAGACCATATGATATCTAAATCAAAAAAATGATCTCACGTCCAACATCCATCCAACAATAGTCTCCCTGCCATTGACTTTTTACCACAAAGCCACGCATTTTGAATCAGATTTATATCCCTCTTTAACAATCACTACCAAATAAAGAAAAAAATAAATAGTAAATAAAACCAAAACACTTCCTCGGCCTTCACACTACATGTTCATGTAAGCTATCACTAACATCAACTACCCCTAATTTGCTGCCTCTTTTTCCAAATAACTATATGATTGTCTCATATTCAAATATAATTGTGATAAAATGATCTATAATCTTGTATGTTCTGTGTAGACAATGAATTTCACACTAAAGAGGAAATGACACCATGTTTTGAAATCATGGACTACATCAACTAATTAAAAAACATATTTGGGTACCTTTTCTCATGTAACCCAAACGACCTTAATACAAAAGAAACAACTTGATATCCATGAATGAGAACAAATACCAATCCGTATCCCAGAGAATCACAATTTTCCACATTACCTTGTCGTGATTCTAGGAATATCAATATTGGTGTTGATATAAGTTGAACATCAAGCTCATGATATGACATCTAAAATTTATCATTCCATTAAAATCGAATGTTCTCCCTTGTGAAAGAGCTCATTGATTATTCTAGACCTGAAAAACCAAGATAAAGTCGATACAAAGCATTAATACTAGGGAAACTGTGTATCTAAAAAACATTCATTGGTGAAATCAAAAATATCACAAACTTTATCTTTTTTTGGATCAATAGAAATACATTTTTCAGATATTACATGGACATGGAAATGTATCATTTATATCCAAAAATCTCACTTTGATAATTTGGAATAGATAATGGCCTCGTAATATACCCAAACTATCTCCATTTGTTTCCCAAGATCAACCCTTCTCCTTGAAAACTCCAATATGTCATCCACAAAAACCCCATCAATAGAATATATATGACTTTGAAATATCAGGTTCATCAATTCTGTAATCATATTTTGTGTGTTTTTGACAGCTAAAGGCATAACAAGATACTCGTGATGGTCATATCTACTCATGAATGATGTTTTTGGAATATCCATCATTCAAACCAGCAAGTATTGATATCTCAATCGCATGTGAATTTTACAGAAGCATTGGGCTCCCCTAAATTTGATGAACATATTGTCGATTTTTGGAATCAGATACTTATTCTTTATCATAAATTGGTTATGGTTATGATAATCATCTTAAAGGAAAAGGGTTTCATCCACATGTTCAAAATTAAAATTGGCACAACCCATGGAGACATACTAAGAGTATGAACCCATTATTTTTCATGTCATCCAACTGGATTTTCAATTCCATTATTTCAATTTGTGCTATCCAAAAATAAGGAAGCGAGTTAAAACTATTCAATGGAAGGAGATAAATCATAAATCCACTTCTCTTTTGGGTGAAAATGTACAGAAATGTTCTGAAAAAAACATCAGGAAATTGATCAGTAATTTTGGGAAAACATCTATTATTGATATCATAAACCAATTCCAAATTCAAAGATTCAATCTATTTATAAATAGTACTAACATCTAGTTTCGAAAAGCCTATTGTACATAAAATTACATTATAGAACCTCAAAAGAGATTCTTGACACCATCATCAATTGTAAAACTATCATTTTGGGTATACCAATTGATGTGATCTTTTAATGTTTTCAACCAATCCAAACACATGATTATTTTATTGAAAATTATCTCATGCATAGAGAAGTCCCAAATCAAATTATGTCCATAAAATTTCTATTTCATAGAAAGGATTGTCATTTCATTGTTAAATAGGAGTTTTATGTTTTAAAATATATCGTATCATCTCTACATGCATTCTTGGAAGATAAATAACATGAGAAAAAATAAATGATTGGGAAAACCATATTTTAAAAAAATCATATGTTAGGGTATAACTATAAAGAGTCATACTTATCACCATTAATTTCCCATTTTGACTATACAAAATTAGTAGCTCAGCTCTATACAACTGTTTACTCACCACACATTTCTCTTTATTACCCCATTGAGATCACCCTTTCTAAGGAGTCATGCTATTTCTAGAATCATTGTGGCCATCGTGGCTCTTCTGATGAGAACTATTTTACTTCCCTTATCCCATAAAATCATATAATATCAATGAAACATTAGACATTTCCCTAGAACCAGAGATTAGAGCACCATAGAGATTGTGATAAAGATTCCCTATTTTTTAAAATTGGGACATTCCCTGGGTGGTGTCATAAAATCCTATATGATGTGATCAAAGAACCAAATTGAAAGCATATAACATTACTATTGCTCATTGGGTGGAGATTAACCAATATTTCCATCTGATTCTATGTCATTCCACTTCCCTAGAAATAGGTGTCCCTCATCAACTTAATCCTAGCATCCTAAATACCATCATTTCCCACAGGTATCAACATTCTTTGGCCACCCATAGTTCTTGTGATATCTCTTTCAGACACCATTTATCAATTGAACATAT
This sequence comes from Viscum album, assembly GCA_963277665.1. Taxonomy (NCBI): domain Eukaryota; kingdom Viridiplantae; phylum Streptophyta; class Magnoliopsida; order Santalales; family Viscaceae; genus Viscum; species Viscum album. The sequence continues at coordinate 1,632,038,606 of OY728159.1, forward strand.
CTTTATAATTCAATATAAAATGTACACCAATTTTTTAAGACATATATGGCCTTAATCATGATTCAGAATTGTGTTCCTTCAGGATATACATGAAATAATTTCAAAAGAGTTCAGAAAAAAATTAATAAACTTATATGCATACTATGTCACTAAGAGGTTATATTGCATCATGTTGAAAAATTTAATCATTCTAGAAATATTTAATATGAGAGGATAGTATAGTTCATTGAAAAATTCATCAAAATCCTCAAATGAAATGACATGGTCTAATTTACTATGATCTTTTAAATCACACAACCATTGTGAACAATCTTCCAAAATATACATTTCCAAGAAGATATACAAATCATATAGTGTGCCTAGGAAATTTATGATTCGATTCATCTTATTCAAACATAACTGATCTTTCTATAATTCTGATTCATCTTGAAAAATTGGTGGATTGTGCTTCTAGAACTGAATTCAAGGATCCACTTTCCTTTATACATAAAATTTGTTGCATCTTTCCGTATATTGACAAGATGGCTAATAATATAAACCATATATTGGTTCAACTATGGCTCTGGTGAAACCAACTTTTCTGTAGACACTTCTGGTTGGTTTATTTTATGCCTAACTAGTTCTGTTTTCTATTAACATAATACAAAACCATTTAGTTTCACTCCCTAGAAACCGAAGGCTTAACAATTTCAAATTCTACCTCATCACTACTATTCCAATAAGGATTCTCCAAATTCCACATTTTTTCAATTTCAAAACATTTTTAAAATACCACCATTTATTTTGAAATCAAATCATTTTAAAAATACCACAACTATAAATTATAAAAATCTTACATTTTAAATTATTTTCAACACATTTATGATAAACATTCTTTTACCCAACTCATAAATCATAACTAAATATGAAATATTTACTTTCATGTGTATGAAATTTCTATTAATGCATATCATTCTCTTGTAATTAGTTAAACCCATGATAATGGCATTACAACACCTAAAAGATCCTTGAAAAAATTTATTTTCCCAATTACCTAGTAACTTAATGTTCGACATAAATATGTTAGCTACACCTCTTTAAGCCCTATATTTCATGTTCCTACAATATTACTCCATTCCACCATCCCTGATCATGGATCAATCAAGAATGGTGTTCCAAATAAATATCAATACAAATTAACACTATTTCCCCAAAATAAGAAGGAATTTAAAAGAATGATACAATTTGTAAAATTCCATTCCTCCTCATTCCTATAGAAAGAGGAGGATGTTTAACATGTACATAGGGTACATCCCCAAGACACCATAGGTTGGTAATAAATGCCATGGGATTCATAAATGTTGGGGGATGATTTCCCATAAAGAATAAATCAACCAGACCATGGTGAAAGTAACCAAACAACGTTTACATGATTCATGATAATAATGTAATAAAACTAAGAGTATTACTCACTCGCAAAAAATCCAAACTACAACAAGAATAATATCATAGTATAATGAAGAAACTAAAACAAAAAAAATCAATTCCAACCATATATATAACATTATAGCTACAAACATCTTTCACACAGCAGCTCCACAACCCATGCCCAAGGGTTCAAGAAAAATCAAAAAATAAATGTGACACCATTCCTTTACCATCGTTCTGAAAAGCAATATCTACAAACACAACAATTTTCCCAAGAAGGGGGTGATTATTATTATCAAAAAAAATTTCCCAAATGACATCCCTACCCATGACAATAGGATAAAACATGATATCAAATTTATATCAAATAATTAATACAAAAATTTAAAACATTTCATCTCAAAACCGGAACTATTTTTATGGAAAATATTTTCCAAACCCAACCCATTTTATGGGGAAATAAATAAATATAACCCTTAAAAACCATATCTCAAATATTATTTTAGATAACTCATTCCATTACACATGTCCACACAACTACATATTCATTCCCATGTGATATTTTCATACTCAAGAGATGTATCTTATTGATCAACTTAGTTGTCAGAAGGTAATCATATTCCAAGTTCCCCAATTGCACAAACTCCATCCACATTGTCACATCAATGAAAATAAACACACAGAAACCATTTATGTCAAATCTAATTCCAACAAAACCATTCCTAGACATTTCAATAATAATTTTCATTTTTTTAAAACTAATCTATCAAAAAAAATTCATGAATCAAAAAAATGTTCTATTTTAGAATATTCATTTAAAAATAATCAAACAAAATACTTTTTGGAATAACTAATTTCCACAATTTCACAAACAATCACAATATAGGGTTTCCACCAATATCATCACATCAATTTTGAATTAATTTCTAGAAATTCAATCCATTTGAAATCAAGTCTTTTAGTTATAATCAAGAGGATTAAAGTGTGAATATAAATTTCATACAACTGAGGAGAAAATGATAACCAACACAAATTCTTCAACAAACTAGTCACGAAACCCCAAAAAACCATCTTATATCTTGTTACCTGTCACAATAAAATCATATATCAACATGATTATCATTGACTAGCATAGATTTATCCCAAAACTAATATGTATATAAATCCAAGAGAGTGATTAATAATAATATAAGGAATACCACTGAGAACAATCACTTACCAATGAATTTGTGCTTCCAAGGCAAAAAAGATTCGCCCACGAATTTTTCCTGGATCAAGGGGACAGGTATCCAAAACAATTGGGATGAGTGCAAATAAAGTTATAATATTATTAAGAGACAAATTATTGGTTACGACTCTAACCTAAGTTAGATATACAAAATGGGGATCTCATTTTTAACATTGCATGGTTTAGGAACATAGTGTGGAAAATTGTACACCAGCCACTCCCTCAAGACTTACCTTTTATAGTTTTATAGAATTTTTAGAAAAATCATGAACCAACCATGATAATCCCATCTTTTTTAAAAATTATTTTTTCACATCGGTGGATTCATGGTTTGCCTAATCAATGCACCAATAGTGCGCCTAACATGTGACTTCTATTTTCCATTGCATAGTTTTCTAGAGGATTATAACATTTTCTACTAACTGTACTCAAACATTGAACCACATTAAGATCTCAAAAAAACATTAAAAAAGTCCTTAAAACCTTCCCACAATTAATCCAATAGATTTATAAACCAAAAGTACACAAATACATGGTAAATTACCTGAAACTATGGGTGTTACACTATATCGGTCCTATCAAAAACAATTTTTTATATTTAATAATGCTATGTTTGATGATCTCCAATATTTTAATCTATCTAGTATATCTTTGTATATTTATCTATTAGATAATATTTGTAAATTATTCCCCCATCTATGATATTCTTAGTCTTTCCTTTTATGGTTCATATAATCATAACATGAATGTTCATATTTTGTAACATAACAACTTTCTTTGACAATATCATTATAGAAAACACATTATGTTAAACTCAATTTGGTAGTATAATCATTTTTTACGTTTTTTAGTTATATAATATTCTATCCATTTATTCTCATGATATAGCCATGATATTCGTTAGTAATAATGTTTTTTAGTACTTTTAAAATAAACAAAAAGACATCTAATTTATTATGCTTCCACAAAAAATATAAATAAATATTCTATCATACATCACAATGTTTTTTTATAATCATTATTATTAAAACAAATATTGAAATATTGAAAAAAAATGAAACAAAATACACATTTTGAAAACAAAATGTTGTATTATAACTTCGTCCAAAAAAATTAATCAACTAAAACAATAATATGAAGAATAGAAAAATAACATGATACTAAGCTCACTTATTTGAATCATGTTCTTATAAACACTTCAATACCAAGAATCCTAAAAACATTGGAACTAGTGGTACATATTATCCCCAATGAACCATATCTTTATTTATCATGGATCACAATAGGAAACTTTAATACCATATTTCAATATTTGATATCTATTTATACCTACTCAATGACATGGTAGCCATTGTAATGATTCCAAAAATTTTAATATAGGATGATGATGTAATGAAATCTATCAAATCATATATGAATCTCCGATTGATATACCACAATCACCATATAATCCATCAAAACAAAATTTATAACAAAATTTGGATACAACTTTCTCCCTTGATAGAACCACCACAGTACACAATGAATGGAAACAATCATGAATTTTTGGACTCCATCCTCAAACTCAATTGGTGTCTACATATAATTTTCATATGAATTATAATGGTCTTGAAACACTTGTATCCATACTTAAACAAGATATATATTATCATTAATACTCCACACCATATCAAATGAAATTACAGTTAACATTGTAACCTCGTCCCATTATGAAGAAGATGAGCATGACCTCCCATATAACACCTTAAAAGGATCCATGCTGATGGAAGTGTTCTATTTTTTTTATATGAACACTCTTCCAGTGTAATGATCATTATCATTGATCCTAAAAAATAAATCATTCTATACCATGACATATCCTATAATTATTTTATGGTCCATTCAGTCTACCCATCTATTTGGGAGAGGAATGCACTGTGAAGGAGTAACTGGGATTAAAATGCATGTTGAAATCCCTTCAAAATGTATCACAGTAAAAAGTGTTTTTATCATATAATATGGTATCTATATCTCTCAAAAGTAATTAAACGTCAACATCATATTTCATCACTAAATCATTCACTAAACTCAACTACTAGACAAAAAAATCACCTTTTGACTCATTTAGTTAGTACACAACCACCCTAATGGAATCAAAACCATATTACACCTAAGGCATAAAAATAAAAAAAATCCATCAATATGTTCACCAACTTATATGAGGAGAAGTATAACAGATATAAAAATTCTCCCCTAACATGATGGTTAGCCTTTAGTTTCTGAATAATGAAACATTGCACAACAAAATCTTCTACAAATTACATTATCCTAGGCCATCAGAACTAACTCTAAAAGACATGATATATCTATCCACACACATATAAAATATTAATGGTGAGTTATTAAAGTAAATACGAACCTATAATTATTGTTTCCATTGATACGTACACCCTTACCTAGAACAATCTCCAATTCTGATCATCATCTGACAATCTCTATTGGGAATCTCCAAAAAGCATACTATCTAAAATCACCTCTAACTCCATGTATAACAAATAAGAATCACAATAAATCTATAGTTAGAGTAATTTTACTATCACATGAAATATTAAAGGAATATTTCCATCCCCTTTTACAATCTGTTGAATATCTAATTGTGCCTCTATCACTCTCCATGTATCTCCAAATTCAAAAGTAATATCACCCCGCTACTTCCTACACTGTGTTTCTTTTAAAACATTCAACCCTAGGGTATAAAATACCTCAAAAACATAGAAATATGAAATACTTCTCAAATATAACTATAAAATATCAATATTTCATTACAAGAAGAAACATTTTAGACTATTATTTTCTATGAAGACTACAATGCTCTCATCAATGAAGTAATATGACCTCAATTTCTAGAAAATCACCACTACCACTGATACCAAATCATGGGTGGATTAGTTAAAAATATGAGGAAATAAATTATTGGATAGATAATGTATATATTCTTATATTTTCATCATGAAACACCCCAATCTATAATAGGACTCATCGAATAAATACCATGAACGTCACATCCTCCTCGTGAAACCAATGAACTCGGTAAGTGATCAACTTCCCCTTTGGATTGTTGAACACAATATTTATTTAATTAAAAAAACAAAATCCTTGCATTTAATAATAAAAAATATCACTAATTATTTTATCCATTATATAAATGATAAAAAAATACTAATAGTAGCCCACTAGAAAATGAATATTGTGAACCTCTGCTACATTCTTGGGGGTTTCCCAAGACACTTCCACATTAATCATTGTTATATCCATTGAAACTCAAAATGATGTCATTAAATTTTGAAAGAAGTTTTCCTAACTTGACCAAAACCTGAACTACGATATATTCTATTAAATTTTATGTTTTGAAAGGATCTAAGAAAATGTCTATGATTCTCTACATGATCCTCTTGTGAATTCAAATAGATGAGGATATCATTGATAACCATGAAATTTAAATGATCTAGAAACTCATAGAGAACTAATTGATTATACCCATTAACATATATAGTGTATTTGTGGAAACTAACAGCATGAATATGAACTCAAAGATTCAATGTTGACATATAAAGGTAGTCATCATAATATCTTCTTTATTTACGCAAATCTTTTGATATTGAGACAACAAAATGATTGTATAAAACTGATTGTCACTCCATAAATGGTAAAATAGACCATTTATCCTTAAGAGGATATAATATTTCTTAATTATTACCTAGTTTAATCCACAATGGTCTATGTAAAACTTTGTACTACCACTTTCCTTCTTGGATGATTATTCAGAACACTCCTTGGAAACACACTAGGCTAAATGAAACCTCAATAAATAAAATTATCAACGTTGATCCTCAAATCACATATATCTAAATGAGGTATCTGATAAGGATAAATAATAAAATTTATTTCATTGATCATTAACTTTATTTTTAACTCAATTTCACGTCTATTTTTTAAGGGTACAACCTCCTTGACAAAATACCTGGGAACTCAATAATAACTCTTGGAAACCGTATTATATGAATCATTTCTACACCCAATGAAAAATAAAACTGTTAGAAGAAAAATGGTTCCAATAAAACTAGAAAAATTAATAATATAAACACAACAATTATGACTATAGACATTCCCTTCTCATCACATAACCCAACCATCCCCAAAAATAGTGGATAATTGTGCACGTGGAATAGAACCAGTCGATGGTAGGAATGTCATAGTTAGGTAGTAACTATTATATAATGAAATTAAAAACCAACTACTGATTCCTAATCACCATAAAATATCTCAATACAAATCAAAAATGAAATAGAAAAATCCATATAGTGTGTCTATCACAAGGTTAATGAGAAGCTTATCCACCTTAAACAACAAGGATGCTACCATGGGGAGAGAAAAAAGGAGTCTGATTCTCTAATATTGAAAAGAGAAAAAGTCATAGTAAAGTATAATCATATAGTAAATTATATGATCTCTGGTCCCTATGGAATTGGAAAATATATAACATATGGCTTCCCACATCTGGATTCCTGCCTCACTAATAAATACCACCACCATGTTCATATGTAGGCCTAGAACCCTAGTGATGAGGGATATCTTTGGGAAGATGTCTACTAACCCAATATACTCCCAATATATAAGGATGTTAGTAAGAATAAATTGAAAGCTCTAACTGGGGATGATAAGGGATATAACGACCTACTCCAAGATGATATATTAGAAGGGTTGTTTATCGAAACCTATGGTGATTGAGCTTTAAACAAGAATTACACACCCTCTTAGAGCACCCATTCTGTTCATGTTATGTGAAAGCTTATAAATAATAATGAAATAAATGATGAGATGGATTCCATTTGGAATTAAAAATCAATATTCTAGCTACCCAATGTCTTATATTTGAATATTTTCTCCCCTAAAGTCTCTATTGGACTCCCTCATGAGGTGGTAATCCTAGAAAATCATCCTATCCAAAAACCTCATATTTTTTCTGTACCTCTAAACGCATTGGAAATGTAATATGAGTTACAAAATATCAGATAGACAATAAATATTTCTCCTAAATCCATCACACTCTGGACACCATAAATGGGAATAAGTCAAGGGTGATTTGAAGGAGGTCCTTATACTGTATTTCGATGTATCACCATATCAAGCTCCCCAATTGAATGGAGTGTATCTTATACCACTTCATAGCTCATGTTTTTGAAAATATAAAAATTGAATATAAGTATTCAAGAAAAATAATCATGTAAAAATCCACCTCTATCCTAGGTTCTAGATACTGAATCCACTATTTATGGGATGCCACTCTCATCTGACACATTTCCCTTGGAACCTGGTACTTAGGTAATTCCCTATTGAGACTAAATATTATCTTCAATATCATTATACAATTCTCTATATCTAGATCATAGTTATCCCCATAATACATTCCCAAGAACTAATTATAGAAATGTTATAGTTTTCATTACCACTACTCTTACTCATCTATAAGAGTTAGTTTTTTATTGTCAAATGGGTCTACTTGTTGATTCTTGAATGAATAAACATAACATGGTAGGTTCCCAAGATAAATATCTATAGACTTGGAGGAAAATTCTATGTTCAGTATCATGTAATACATCAATATTTATTGAATTATTATTTTTTTATTTATTCCGGAGTTAACCCATTAAAAATGTAATAAAAAATTACTGAATTTACCAATCATAGATCTATAACCTAAACACAATACCTCTTTAATTATCACATTCATAAATATTAAGATCTTTGTGTCAGATCAGAAGGGGGCTCTAAATCATTTTTCTTAAATAGTAACCCTTTATTACATGAAATATTAAGTATAGGGACATTTTTACCTACAAACCCATGTCTCCCTCATTATTTCCTAACATTAATCTAAATTCTGCCTATCAAAAATCACTCGAGGTAATAATCCGTCACAAGAACCTTTAACCACTAGTACTCATCCTTAGACTGATAGTGAAAAAATGAGATTATTACCCCTGAAACCTTCCTAAAATAGGTTATGAGGTGGATAATAAAACAATGGTTATAAAAAACGTCATTTAAAAAGAATTATACTTATAAAGAAGAATGTATTGAGAGATAAGATTAATATACACCAACCAATGATATTCCATGATTATAAATAAAATCGTCAATATAACCCACCATTCATTTGAAAGTCGAATAGAAATAAAGAACTCTAAAATTAAACCATATTAGAAAATTACTGAATTTAATCCTTAGAAAATATAACCTAAGATAGTGATGGATGGACGAGTCAATATATCTCTCCTAAAAACATGATAAATACACACACACACACACATATATATATATATATATGTGGTGATAATAATAGTTATACTAATTATTATCATACTAAATTCCTCTCATTCAAATGTGTAAGAATAATAATAATTATCTGGTGAATAAAAAATATAAAAACAAGGAACTACAAGGTAAAAATATCCCCTCGGTATTTTTTGGGATCACTCACTAAATATTTCATCCATGGTATAAAAATAATATAAATATGTGTAGGTGCGGAACACCACAACCACTTCAACTAGGGGACTTCACTTTCACTCCCGAACATAAAACTTCCTATTTCTACTCATCTCTTCTATAGTTATTCTGTAACAAAATAATTATATTGAACTACATTTGGGGTAATAATTAGTCATGAATAAGTAGGAAATCATATTTGTTCCATATTCCTTCTATTAAAAAACTACTTAATATATCATTATATATCAATCACTACATCTCATATTAGCAATACCCATTAGGGTATGTCGGTTCCCCATATTATAACAATTCTCATATGGTCTTTTGATACCTCAATGCAAGTCAACACCCTATGGGGTCATCCAATGAATGAAGTACCACTCCATACCTAATAGGGTTTACTATTGAACCACATGTTATCCATATATACACCATGAAGACTATTAGTACAGGTTGTAGTAATACCCCATAGGGTCTACCGAAAACAAAAACCCATTAGGATTTTCTAGCATTCCATAAGAGGTCATACCAATCCTTTAACCCATATGGGATAGTAGGAGAGGTGGATATGAGAGGCATCCATTAAATTACAAACCTAGATGTTGGGGAATTCACATGATGCCCATTTTTTCAAGTATCCACATTTTTATCCATCTATAAAGGGTTGTTAATAGAGAACTAAAATATTTAAATATAAAAACCCAAATATAAACCAATACATGGGGATTCTAATCAAAATGCCCTTTATATTGAATGCACAGTCTTAGAACATCTCTAACATCCACTTATCAACTATTGTCTCATACCACAACCACTTTCATTTACTACCCACAACCATTAGTCATTTATCTTTATAAAATAATTCATTTTTCATTCAATTACTGTGATTTCAATTAATTATTTTCAATACTCATCCATAAATACAAGGCCACTACAATATCTTCAATTATCTAGATATTCCTCTTTCTCACCAAATAAATGTAGCCACACCCTATACTATACAATGAACTCACAAAATCATATCTCATTTCATCCAATACATACCACACAATGCCTGCTAAACTAGTATATCAATCATCAAGGGTTTTCACAACATTAACCATGCCTATAACATATGACAGAATATTTATAAGGAAATAATAATTTTAATAAATGACACATTTAGAATCTATTGCCAAATCAACTATGGATTAAATATTTCATAATAAAGGCAGCTCACTCGACCATAATAAAATATAATTTCAAATAAATTTATTTATCATATTGAATTACTTGACTATTTATACATAATTATATTGTAGATAAAAAACATACAATGAATAGGTACAGGAATGGATTCCTTCAATCCGGAATGGGAGAGGACTTTCACAAAGGCCTCTAATGGAGTCGCTGCTTCATCAAGAAAGGTTTTCCCCTTTGAGGAGGTGTTGATGGGAGGTGAAAATGATTTGTTGCCTATGAATACGCCGACACTCAAATGAGCAGGGTATGGATCTCACACGGTGGAGGTGGATCAAGTTGCACAGCAGTATCGAATGGAGATGTGACAATTTTCAATGCTAGGGAGACCATATTTTGAAAAAGGTACAAGGCCTTGGTCTCTTCTTGATCTATAGTTCAGAATCTCAAAATGATAGGGCTTATCATGGTGGAGGATTATTCCGATTTTAAAGGGGTACTATCATATTATTTTGGACAGTAAGGAGGATCTTGACAGATTCTGTAGGATCGGGAATTTAAGTCTAAAACCAGGTTTCCTTAGACTGTAGGAATGGGATGTAAATTTCAACCCATTTAATGAATGACTCACGACGGAACAAGTTTGGACAAGGATCCATGGGTTACGATGGGTTTATTGGCATCCAAAGATTCTAAATGACATTGCTTCAGAAATAGGAACTCATCTTAAGATTGATCAATGCACTATAAATGGATACTTGGGCTTTTATGCGAGATTCCTAATTGAAATTGACATTGAATTGATGCCACCTGAGCAAATTTTTTTTTGGATTTGAAATGTCACAAATTGGAGGTAAATTTTGAGTTTGATAATTTTCCTCAATTTTGTAATCAATGTAAAATAGTTGGTCATGACTTCTAAGCCTGTCGTGTGGTTAAATAAACTAGTAATACTGACTTAATCTGTATCAGTCTAGAATGAGGTGCCAAAGATCAGAGGTTCTCTAGGGGCATGGGAAAAAGGAAAGAAGTCTGTCAAGGAGGCAGGTGTATTGAAAATAGTGGTAACGTCTTGGGCCGATATGGTGGAAGAAGAGGAGACGCAACAAGAAAAAATTGAACCTCACTATTCTATCGGGGTTAACAGGCCTTTAGAAAGAACAAATGAATAGATTTTTGCATTCTCCTCAAATGTGTGAAACATGGTTTAGGAGATACAAATTAAGGAATTCACTATCAGTATAATTAAGGCTTAATTAGAGGTTCAGTTGCCTCTACCTGATAACCACCCAAAAGGGAAGATGGAATATGCAGTTAATGAGGGAGGGTCGACCAAAAAACATGTCCACTTCAAAGATAATAGTGAGGCAGGGGGTAATGGAAGGGAATAACAAAGAGGTAAAAAGAAATCCTTAGAAGTAGTATGGTATGGACAACAGGGAGAACGATTTTGGGGATATTGCTTTTCAAGTAGATTTAACAAGATAATCACCCAGAAACCCTGGGGAAAAAGGAGGTCTGGCCTCCAAATCAACACCAAAATGGGGTAGGAATGTTGCTTTGAAGCATGACATAATAAATCATTTTGATACAATGGACATGGGCTTTATTAAACAAATTATCTTCAGATTCGGATTCAGTGAGGTTTTTGTTCAATGGACTACAAGTGTAATGTAATCATTCTACATCCCAATTATGGTAAATGGGACACCGACATGATATTTCACTTTTTCAAGGGGGGTGAGACAGGGTTATCCACTCTCTGTAATTATTTTTTCAATTTTTGAGGATTATCTTAGCAGAATCCTTACCAACATGGTGGAAAATGGGAAACTTGAAACCATCCAAGCGTCTAGAGGTCTCTCTACTCCCTCTCATTTATTTTTTGCTGATTATATTGTCATTTTTATTCAGGGGGGATATAAATAACATCACTCATTTGATAGAATAACTCTTACATTATGAGAAGGTGTAAGGGAAAGAAATAAACTGGAACAAAGACTTTATTTACTTTGAAAAAAATATTACAGCGACAAGGAAGACCCAGCTAATTAATTACCTTGGCCTCAGAGATGGAGAACTAACTTTTATGTATCTTGATATTCTTATGTTTTGGGGAAATACTCAGGCCTCCCACATTGCACAGGAATTATCACAAATAAGGAGAACTCTTGTATCTTGAATAGGAAATTCCCTATCAATGGAAGGACGATTATGTTTTGTCAAACATGTGGTAATCTCAAAACATGATTACTCTCTCTTGGTTCATATATTGCCTATTTATGTTGTGAAAAAAATCAATTCCATGATGACGAACTTTGTATGGAGTGGAAATGTGGGGGAAAATAAACTCATCACTGCTAAATGGAGCACATGATGCCTACCTATCATGAAGAGATGGCTGGGAATTAAGCATCTAAACTGCTTTAATCAAGCGCTACAAGCTAAATTCATTTAGAATCTTTTCCACAACAACTCTACCTCTCTTGATTTCCTGAGGATAAGAATTATTTCAAGGCTTATTAATGGGAAGCATGAATACATGGACTCTTCAATCTAGCCTAGCCTGAAAATGGTGTTCAACACAATCATGAAGCACTCATGATGGGTGGTCAATTCACACTCAAGTCTAAAATTTTGGACCACCAACTGTATGGGCACATCACTTATGGAAATACTAAACAAAGAAAAACTTATCATTGATAGAAATAGATCCATCAAATACCAGCTCCAACACAGGTGTGAAATTATTGAAGAAATTTCTTCCATTATTGATAAATACAACTTTATAAAACATGAGGGCATGCTACTCTGGGATGGGTCTAAAGATGGACAGCTGAACTCCAAAAATTTCTACAGACACATGATGTAGGGGGAGACAAGTTGGATTGGTGCACTGGATAATAAATTGATGATTCCCTCGAGATTTTCACTAATCATGAGACTTTATCACAATAAAAATCCAATGGAGGTGATCATTCAGAGGCTCAAAATTTATTTATGCTTGAGATGCGCTCTATGTGGTCAGCAAGGATAAGATTTAGACCACTTGTTTTTGTCTTGCTACATGACGTCAATATTGTGGAACATGGCTCTAAATACATTTGATCTAGAACCCCCAAAAACCCACTCTGTTACACTGTTTATACAAAATCTTCTTGAATTCCAACAATCCAAATAAGTTAATGCTCTGTTGTAGGTTGCATGTGCTAAACTTTTACATGTTATTTGGAGGGATTGAAACAACTCTGTTCATAGGCATGCAAACTTTAATGAAGCCACTGCAATTAGAATTATTTTTGTGGCCATCCAAAATGCCAATTCACTGATTAATGAGAATTTTAATACCTTGGTCCGGGAGTTTATGATTTTCAGGAACATAAAGGTAGCAGGTTACTATTTGTTGGTTGGAGTGGATACTCAAGAGGGGGTGAATTTAGTTCCAAAAACAAAATTTTTGTTAAAAAAATTCCTCTTAAAATCCCCAATTTATAAAAAAATTTAAACTGTAGTGAATTTGTAATACTGTAAATGTTCAACTATGTTCTAAAAAGATTGATTAGGTCTCAGTTAATTTAATCTGAATATTTAATTAGCTTTTGAAACTCATATATTGATTTACAATAGTTACAAATACATTCTATATTAACTATCAAAGTATCTTAAAAATATGTTGGTATTTCAAAGTAATTAGCAGCGGAATAAAAAATATATAGTATATTTTAAACATAATCTAATAGTGCACAACATATGTAAAACAAGTGGTTTAGTCTCAAGACAAGACCTAATCCACTCCACTTGGTGATCACCTCCATGAAGTAGTTTATATAAATTAACATCTGATACACACCTTGGATCGAGGTTAACAACAATTCACACTATCTAGGCCACACAGGGACCTCTACCACAATTGTCGTTGGAAAACAAATAATGACCAGGACACACAGGTACCTCTTCCACAATAGTCGTGGGTAAGAAAGGTAATGAATATGGTGTGTTGATTTTAGAATCCTCCAGTTCAGCGCCAGAGATAGTATGTGTGTAAGATATACAGTGTACACACAGTGCTCTAAAGTAAAAAAAACGAATCATTGAGAGTATGTATAAAAGAGTTTAGAATGCTCTTGTGATTATCGGTGCAGCTCCGGACTCATTGGATTCAGTAGAAATGTTTCTGAGTCCTTATTTGGTTTTTCTATTGAAAAATAGAGTGTTGTGGGTCAGCTAGTGTTCTTATCAAGTGAATATATTCTCTAGATTCCAATGTACTTCGTGAGTTCTTCTGTAGTGTTGTATTGCATGTATGGGACAAATCTTTTCTTGAAGATATTTCAATATGCTCTTAACTGTTGTGCTCAGTATTGTCTTTCTGTTCAATCCAAAGCACTTGAATTTCATGCTTTTCACTATTTTCCTCTATTGTGGACACTTCTCTTTATCTTCGAATGCATGAGGTTGAGCCAACAGGTTCCATGTATTTTGTGCCTTGAACCTCATACTATGTCTACAAATAAACATTAATTATGTCAGTGCATTAAAGTCATCAAATATGACCGTTAACAACTTAAATAGTAAAATGACAAAAGAGTTTACGAAATGGTGTCATGGTAGCTACGTAGATAGTGTCCCCTTCACGGTATGTCCTTCACGGTGTGTAATTCAAGGTGTGTCGTTCACGGTGTGTCATTCACGGTGTGTCCTTCACAATGTGTCCTTCATGGTGTGTCCTTCACGGTGTGTCCTTCATGGTGTTTCCTTCATAGTGAGTCATTCACGGTGTGTCCTTCATGGTGTGTCCTTCATGGTGTCTTCTTCATGGTGTCAACCTTATTATTTTACAGTGTATTGTGGTCAAATTATCTCACTGGTCATAGTGTATGTGTCTTGTACTTAGCTAAATAACTGTATCTGCACTTAAAATTTAATATTCATAAAATTAATTGATCTATACCATTATAAAGTAATGGATAACATGAGACATAAATAACCATGATTAATATTATTTGTGATATTTGAGATCATTAATGAGATTTGTAATTATTATTGCGATTTGTGATAATTAAAACATGATTAATACATGAGGTGTCAAAAAATCATACCATTTTTGATGATCACAAATCATATTTAGGTAAAGTATAAATGAGATTCAACTATAGAATATTATAAAATAACTCATAACTTTTTCTACCCCTTTTTGGATTATCAAAAAGTAGAAAGGGTAGAGGGAAAACAGTGCATATGTCGTTAAAAAATGATCAGAATACAACATTCTATAGAAATACAAAAATCAAATACATCCCCATCAAAAAGAAAGTAGTCACTGGGCCTCTTTAGGATATGGTATTTTCTTTTCCTTTATCAGTAGTAGATGAGGAAGCTATAGTGGCGGTTGCTGATGTGGAAGAAGGCATAGAGGTGGTAGAAAAAGTAGGTAATGGTAGACCTTTGAATACAGAGGGAGACAAAGTGGGAGTTGTAGAAGATATATTCTATGGCTGATCAAGAATCACTGGCCTGATCTGAGTAAGAGCTTGGCTAACTGACATGATAGTTGAGGCTAAAGAAGGCAGTCCAGGTCTGAGAGGAGCAGAAGTTGGAGTAACTATAGATGTGCTCTGGACATGAAGTTAAGTCTTCATAAGATTTATGAAATCTGTAATAATTTCCCCACCATATTGCATTGCCTTTTCAAAATCATCTTTATTTTCCATGAACATATCAAACAGTCTGGTAAACTAAGTGTGTTTCTAAACATGAGTTTTGAAAGCCTGAGTCACAGTATGTATTATAAAATTATTGATAAGATACATAAAGTTATTGGTCATATCAGATTTGGAGAAAATACAGGTGAGATAGAAATATATCTTTTTAGTGATCTACTACAGAGCCTCATTGGAAATCTTGGAATGAATTAGACCATGTCAAGTTCTCGATCACTATTCATAACAACATCAGATAAAAGAGTCAAATCCAAACCACTGAAGGAATTTTTAATTTCTTCCTTGATTATATATCTGAGCATAGAATGATCCAATGAAGGAATAGAGGATTGAACAGAGGGAGGAGAAGCCTTGACTGCTATGGTTAGAGCTTTGAGCTGTTTTAGGACTTTTTGAAGATAGCCATTGTATTCTTCTATAAGTTTGTTCAGGTTCTCCAGAAGCTCTCTCATGCATTGAAACATCATTGTGTGCCTTTATACAATATTTTCATCAAATGATAATAGGTAGGGATGTATCTAGGAAACAATATCTTGAGAAAATTGTGAAATAGAAGGTTCAGGAAAAGCAACAACTACTGCAGGCTCTGATCTGGAATGTAGTTCTTTCTTGGGGGTTTCAAACATACCATTCAAAGTTGCAACATTAGTACTAAGCATATTGTTTTCAACCCTTACTTCTTGAATTTAACTGATCATCCTTGGTTGAATGTGCAGAATAATGTTTTATAAAAGCAGTGATGCATCTTCATGACTTAGTTTTGTCACATTAAGATGATTAGAGGACATAATTTTCTCAACTCCAGCTAAGATAGACTCTCCATACACATTCAGATCATCGTTGTTGACAGAAAATTGATGATCATTTAAATTTTCAAGGTTAGGAAGTGGTAAAAGGGCAAGTTCAGGGTCTAGTTGAGGTTCAGATTCAGTTTCAGGTTCAGTTTCAGATCCTGTTTCAGGTTGAGGTTCAGGGTGTGTGACTGACTTCAATTGAAATAGATAAGAAAGGTCAATCCCAGTTGTAGTTACCTGCTATGATTCAGTCACATTATAGAATCTAGGGAATTCATACCTAGTGTACACAGAAAAAGACTTAGTTGGTTGAGATGCTTTAATAGACTCTTATTCACAAGTTTCAGTAATCTCAAGATTTTGAGGTTCATCCCCCTCAACATAGGCATCCTTCTAAGGAACTAGAAGCTCAGCAACTTGTTCTAGATTCACAGGATCAGCTCTGATTTTCTCAGCCATTTCTTGCATAGCCAACTGAAAGGCAATTTCCATCCTCTCTTAATCAGAGAGAATTATCTCAGGAGAAGATTGTTCTTTTGGGAGTTTTGCCAAAGTATCTTCTTGAAAATAATGGATATTTTCTACTACAGGATCTTCCATGACAGAGAGTTGTTTAAAAATTGTTTCTTCCATTACATGATGCTCAGGTTCTGGGATAACTAAATCTCTTGTAGCCTCAGGTTGGGTTTCCAACTTTATATCTTCTCTAGGTACATTAGGTTCTTCTTCATGATCAACAGGAGGAGTAATAGGTATTCCTTACTAAACAACAACTTCTTCTCTATGTTGTATATCATCAAAAATAAAAGTAGTGGAAATAGTCTTTTATTTCTCAACAGGAACTGCTTTCTTATAAAGTACATTAGCTACCTATTCATATTATTCTTCATCTTCTGAAAACTCAGCCATTTAATCTGGTTCTAAACCATAATCAGAAATTTATTTTATCCTTGTTAATTAATCAAAAGGATTGATCTTTTCATAAATGTTTTCATTATTTTCAACCCACTCCTTCTTCTAGGGGTTCCAATTTATTTTCATCCTCTTGATGGTAGGTTTGGATAGAAAGAAATAAAAATACATTAGATCATCTTCATTTGGTCCAACTACTCCTTTGGAAACAACCATAGTTGAGATCATCCAAGAATAAAACAAAGATGTGGATTTGGATGTTACCGTGATCAGTTCACACATATGGTGAATGATGTATTTTCACAGATTTATCTTGTGTCCATTCTTCATCAGGTGAATCATAAAAAAATCCTAATACTTCAATAAAACAAAGTCTCCCTTCCTCAGGATAATAAAATTATAAACTAACTTAAACATTAGTCTTTTCTTCCCATCAAGTTCTATAGTTATGGCCCTCCTCTTGGTGTTATTTCTAGTTAAGGGTTCTAGAGAATTTTCTAGGTCAAATATAACGTTTGTAGAAGGGGGGTCTCTTTGATAATCCTCAAAAATCCCTTCGCGAGGAATCCTTAGGCATGCAGCCCATAGCCTCGATGATTATGATCATCTTTGTTAAATGACCCAGCTTCTTACAACAAAGCATTCTTCATCATCAAAAAAAAATTGAGCATACTGATAAAACTGAGATACAAACAACAGCTAAATTGTTCTATCCTTTCTAGAGAACGATTCTAGCCAGCCTTGTTCTATCAGAAATTTTAAAATCAATTATTTTCTAGACATTAGCCTCTCAGGGAAGATTTCTTTCTTAGGAACAACAGTACGGTTTACCAGATTTGGATTTAGGGGTCCTTCAGGTGAAAGCATCGGTGTTCTCTTTTGTTTCTTCAAGCGGTGCTTCTAAGATGAAGATGAAGATGGATGCCTCATCCTTGGCATCCACTGAAGGTTCAGGCAAGAGAGGAGAGAAGGGTTGCAAGCTTAAGAGGGTTTGGAAAAAGTGAGCAAGAGAGAGTTTCGGTGAGGAATCGAGTGAAAACCCTTTTGTTTAATCATTTGGGAATGTCAAACATCACCAAAATAAAAAATTTGGAATGAAAATAGCGGGGAAATAAAAATTACCTCGATACAGGTTAAAATAAATGCATAATTAAGGTTCACCGTGAGGCCGTGAATATTCATTACGGTGCGATGGTGGATGGTCATCACGGTGAGACAGTCAGTTGTCGTCACTGTGAGACAGTGAGTAAATTGTTTACTCATGGTGAGATAGTCAGGAAACTATTCAGTCATAGAGAGACAGTCAGTGACAGAGCATGAACACGAAGTGTTAACTATGAGACTGTAAGCATGAGATAGTAACTGAGAAACCATGAACACAAAATATTAAAGCAAAAATTATCAAAGTATTAAACAATAAGACCAATAACTTATTTATTTATTATTGATCATGACAAGATCATTTATAATGTAATCAAATATCTCAGAATTTAATTTTTTAGTTAATATATCAGCAAGTTGATATTCAGTGCCAATGAATTCCAATGTTATATCACCTTTTTGATAATGATCCCTCAAAAAGTGATGTCTTACATCCATATGTTTTGTCCTAGAATGTGAAACATGATTTTTTGAAATGTTAATAGCACTTGTGTTGTCACAATTTATCAGTACATGTCTCAATTGATATCCATAGTCTATTAAAGTGTGTTTCATCCACAAAATATGTGCACAACAACTTCTAGCAGCTATGTATTCATCTTCTGTAGTAGATAATGCAACAAAATTTTGTTTCTTACTATGCCATAATACTAGTTACTTGCCTAAAAGGATATATGTTCCAGAGGTGCTTTTTCTATCTAAATTACAGCCAACAATGTTAGCATCAGAATAACTAACTAGTTCAAATGATTGTCCTTTAGGATAAAATAGTCTTAGAGTGGGTGTATGCTTAAGGTATTTGAAAATTCTCTTTACATTATTTAAATGTGATTCTTTAGGGTTTGCTTGAAATCGATCACACATATACACACTAAACATTATATCAGGGAGTCTAGCAGTTAAGTAGAGTAGAATTCCAATCATTTTTCTATAAGTGGTTTGATTAACAGATTTTCCATCTTCATCAAGATCCAACTTATAGGTGGTACTCATGGGAGTGTCATTACATTTAGTGATATCCAATCCAAAATGTTTTAAAAGACATATAGTATATTTACATTGAGTTAAAACAATCCCATCAATATTTTGAATGATTTGCAATCAAAGAATGAATTTTATTTTACACATTAAACTCATTTCAAAAAAATTTTGCATCATTTTAGAAAAATCAATACATAATGAATTTTTTGAATATCAAAAATTAATATCATCTACATAAATTTGAACAACTAACACATCATTATAAATTGGTTTTATAAAGAGGGTAGGATCATCTATTCCTTTTGTAAAACCCTTAAAAATAAGAAAAGTAATTAATCTATCATACCATGATCTTGGATCTTGTTTAAACCATATAATGCTTTTGATAAAATGATGATATGATTTAAAAAAGGAGGGTTTGTAAATCTAGGGGATTGTTCAACCAAAACATCCTCACCTATATACACATTTAAGAATTCACTCTTGAAATCCAATTTATATAGTTTGAAATTCATATGTGAAACATAAGTAAGTAGAATTCTAATGGCTTCATGTCTTGCTACTAGTGAAAAATTCTCCTCATAGTCAATTCCTTCTTCTTGACTGTAGCCTTGTGCAACTAATCTATCATTATTTCTAACTATGTTAACAGCATCATCTACATTATTTCTAAACACCCATTTAGTGACTATGATAAAATTGTACTTTGGCCTTTCAATTAATTCCTAGACTTTGTTTCTGTGAACTTTATTAAGTTCTTCGTGCATTGCCTTTACCCAAAATTCATCATTGATTGCATCATTAATGTTTTTAGGATCATGTTGTGACAAAAAGGATTGATGTTCAACCTAATTTCTAAGAGAAGCTCTAGTATGTGTCCCTCTATCATGATTACAAACAACAGCATCTAAAAGATGATTATTTAGGATCCTAGTTGATCAAGTAAAGGAAGGACTAGAAATTTAAGGTTCTTCTCTATTTTTGTGTTCATTAGGAGCATATTATGAAATATTTCCAGAACTGGTTGTCTTTACATTAGGTTCATTGATTTTATCATTGAGGTTCAAAATAGAAAAATCTTATTCAAGATTTTCATGAGATGCCTTTGGTTCATGTGGATAAGTTTAATCAAATTTGATGTGAACAGATTCTTCCACGGACATGATTTTTTCATTAAACACTCTATATGTTTTTCTTGTTACAAAATATCCTAAGAAGATTTATTCATCACTTTTAGAGGCAAACTTGTCAAGATTATCCTTGGTATTGGGAATAAAAACTTTACAAACAAAGACTCTAATGTAACTAACCTTATGTTTCCTATTGTTCCACAACACATAAGGGGTCTTATTAAGAACAGGTCTAATCAAGACTCTATTTATGAAATAACAAGTTGTATTCACAGCTTCATCCCAAAAGTAAATAGGCAGGTCATACTCATTAAGCATTGTTCTGGCAATTTCTTGAAGGGTTCTATTCTTTATCTCTACTACACCATTCGGTTGAGGTGTTCTAGAGGCAGAAAAGTTATAATTATAGCCATTGTTTGAGCAATAAGACTCAAACTCATGATTTTCAAACTCAGGTTCATGATCACTTCTCAGTGCCATAATATTAAGTCCACTAAGGTTCACTATATATTTGGATTATTTAATAACATAAAAACATGCTTCACTTTTGTGAGCTAAGAAGTATACCCATATATATATAGAAAAGTCATCTACTAATACATATTCATAGTGCTTCGCATTTAAACTAGATACTCTAGAAGGTCGAAACATGTCTATGTGAACCAACACAAGAGGTTGAGAAGTTGAAACTTTTTTCATTGATTTAAAATAAGCTTTGTGTTTCTTTCCCTTTTGACAGTGATTACAAACATTTTCTTATGGGAATTCAAGTTTGGGTAAGTATCTAACTATGTTCTTCCTAGTCAGTTTCGTATGTGAATGAATGTTGCAGTGTCCTAATCATTTGTGCCACATCAAAGATTCTTTATGAGAAGTATTTAAACAGGAAACATTTTGTTTAGCTAAAGAATTCAAATTAACAGCATACAAATTTTCATATCTCAAGCCACAAAATAAAAAAACATTTTTACAATTTAAGACATTACAAGAATCATTTTCAAACATAATATTAAATCCATCATAACATAAATAGTAAATACTTAACAAGTTGTATTTTAATCCATCACCAAATAAAACATTAGAAATTAAAACTGAGTTATTGATAACAATTTGGCCTAGGCTGATGATATTTCCTTTAGAATTATCACCAAAGGTGACATAGCCTCCATCATCCTTTATTAGTCTTTTAAATCATGAGAATTATCCTATCATGTGTCTTGAACATCCGTTGTATAAGTACTATGTCATCCTATAAGAACTCTTTAAACAGTTTTCCTACAAAACAGATTTATATGGAAAATGATTTTTGTACCCAAATCTTCTTGGGTCCAGACAGGTAAGAAAGTAAAGATTTAGGTACCCAAATTTGTATTATGGGTCTCATATAATTTACAGAATCAAATGATTTTTAAATATAATTTTTTTGATCTATAACAATGTGAATAAATAGTAGATGCATATGAATATCAAGAACTGGAACTAGCAGAATTTTGTCCATATTTAGGAATAAATATATTTTTAGTAAACTGTCTCTGTCCAGGTTGGTATCCCAAACCAGTAGTATACTTTGGAACCACTTGTTTACCTAGAATTTTAGTTACATTGTCTTTTCATTTGAGGTCTTTTCTATGTCTTTCCTTAGTTTCTCATTAGAAATTTTCAGTTCAATATTTTCTTTTAACAATTGGGCATTCTTTTTGATTTCAATCTCAAGGGAAGATTTAACAGTGCTAGATAAAACATGCTGTTTCTTTAAGGCTTCTTACTTGTCCTTATGATCATTATAGATCTCTTCTATCATATTACAATATTTTATTAGTTCTTCAATAGACATGTTTTCAGATTCAAAATCTAAATCATAATCAACTCCAGAATAGTATGAATTTAAAGCAGGAGGGTCCAGTGTGATCTTAGATGTGTTTGTCATAAAACAGATGTTAGCTTTATGAGGATCATCATCCTTAGCAGAATCAGAATCACTTGTAGTGTCTTCTGAAGCACTCCAAGTTTCTTTCATTTCATTCTTATACATCTTTCCATTATTGTCATGTTTCTTCTTGAACTTCAATTTTGGACAGTCAGTTTAATGTGACCTTTTCTCTTGCATTCATACCAGATTACATCATCACTCTTATCATATATATTCCTGTCTTTTTTCTAATGATATTTGTTGTCATATTTACCTTTGTAGTTTAATTTTATGAAGAACTTATTCTTCCTATATAAATTATTAAATCTTATTACTATTTGAGCCATCTCAGAATCACTATCAGATTCTAAACTTTCACTTGTTTAGATTTCAGTTGGTATGTGAACATTCTCCTTATCCTTGCTCTTTGAGGAAGTAGACATAAATTCCATTGACTTCCTTTTAGGTTCATCATCTTCTTCCTTATTTAGGTTGAGTTATTCCTCATGCATCATAAGCATACCAATTAGCTCCTTGACAGGAAGACCACCAATGTCACATGATTCTCTTATTGAAACAGATGTGCCACTCCATTAGTCTGGTAGATATCTCTATATTCTCATTATTTGCTCCTTTACTGGGACAACCTTTCCAAGGGAGCTCATAGTGTTGACAATCTCATTGAAACTGAGATACATGTTAGAGATAGGTTCATTATTGTACATTTTAAAATTATCTTATTTGATAGTATAAGTGTTCAATCTCATTTCATTAACATTGGGTGTTCCTTCCTGAGAAACACCCAAAGTATCCCCTATTTCATAAGCAGTTTTACAAGAAGATATTCTATTAAACTCTTCATATCCTAGAGAACAATACAGGTCATTCATAGATTTACAGTTATTATTGTAAGCTGTTTTAGTAGGTTCATCCCAAGTAGATTTTTCAGTTTCTGGAATCTTATATTGAGTCTCTATAGGAGTCTAGATATAAAGAACCATACTCTCTAAGTGAATTTAATGTTATGTTTCCACTGGTCATAATCTGTACCATTATAGAAAGGTGGACTTTTGGTAGCAAAACCTTCTAGTCTATTGTCTATAACTAGATTTTAGAAAATATATTTAATGAGTTAAAATTTATAACTAACAGAAATTTAAGATCAATAAATATGCAACTAAATTCACATTTTCAAAACGGAGTGTTTTGAAATCATGTATTAATAAAAACATCCTATGATACCAAATGTTGGTTGGAGTGGAAACTCAAGAGGTGGGTCAATTGACTTCCAAATTAAAATTTCTGTTAAGAATATTTCTCTTAAAATCTCTAATTTATAAAACAAGTTAAACTGTAATGAATTTGTAAAACTGTAAAGGTACAACTAGGTTCTCAAAGGATTGATTAGTTCTCAGTTAATTTAATCTGAAGATTAAATTATATTTTGAAACAAATCTAATGATTTATAATAGTTACAAAAACATTCTCGATTAACATTTGATGTTACTTTAAAATAATTTTTTATTTCAAAGTAATTAGCAGTAGAAAAAATATTATATAGTATATTTTAAACTTAATATATGAGTGCACAGTAGATGTAAAACATGTGGTTTAGTCTCAAGCTGAGACCCAATCCACTCCACATTGTGATCACCGGCCACCAAGCAGTTTATATAAATAATCTTCTTATCCACACTCTGGATCAGGGTTAACAATAGTTCACACTATCCATGCCATGCAGGAACCTCTACCACAATTGTTGTGGGAAAAAAATAATTATCAGGATACACATGGACCTCTTCCAAAATTTCCATGGGTAAGAAAGGGTAAAACATATGGTGTGATGATTTTAGAATCCTCCTGTTCAGTGCAGGAGAAAGTGTTTGTAAGATATACAGAGTACACACACTACTCAAAAGTAAACAAAAAAATCACTGAGAGTAAGTAAAAAAGTGTTTAGAAAGATCTAGTGATTAACAGTGCATCTGTCGACTCGTTGGATTCTGAAGATATGCTTTAGAGTCCTTCTCTGGTTATTCTGTTGAAAAATAGAGTGACAT
Organism: Viscum album; assembly: GCA_963277665.1. NCBI lineage: Eukaryota > Viridiplantae > Streptophyta > Magnoliopsida > Santalales > Viscaceae > Viscum > Viscum album. The sequence continues at coordinate 1,632,063,618 of OY728159.1, forward strand.
GGGTCATCTTGTGTTCTTCTCGAGTGTAGATATTATCTTGATTCCAATGTACTTCATGTGTTATTTAGTAGGGTTGGATTGCATGTATTGGACAAAGTTTTTCTTGAACATCTTGCAATATGTTCTTCCCTGTTGTGCTCAGGATTGTCTTTTTGTTCATTACAGAGCCCTCGAGTTTCTTGATTTTTCTTTATTTTCCTCTGGTGTGCACACTTATCTTTATCTTCGAATGCATGAGGTTGAGCCGACAAGTTCCATGTATTTTTTTCCTAGTACCTTTTACTATGTCTACAAATAAACATTAATTATGTTAGTGCATTAAATTCTCCAAATTTGACTATTAAAAACATAAATTGTAAAACAAAAAAGGGTTTAAGAAACAGTGTCACAGTAGTTATGCAAATGGTGTCGCCTTCATGGTATTTCCTTCGCAGTGTGTCTTTCACGGTGTGTCTTCCATGGTGTGTCCTTCACAGTGTTTCCATCACGGTGTCTCATTCACAGTGTGTCCTTCACAGTGTGCCCTTCACAGTGTGTCCTTCACGGTGTGTCCTTCACGGTGTGTCCTTCATGGTGTCTTCTTCACGGTGTCAAGATTATTGTGTCATAGAGTGTTGTGGTCACTGTGTCTTACAGGTGATGGTGCATGTGTCTTGTACTTATCTAAATAACTGTATTCAAACTTAAACAGTAATATGAAAAAAATAAACTGAGATTAAGTATTATAAAGTATACGATATCTTGAGACCTAAATAGACACGATTAATATGATTTGTGAGATTTGAGATCATTAATAAGATTTGTAATTATTATTCAGATTTGTGATCATTAAAACATGATTAATAGATGATATGTCCAACATTATCCCACCCCAAGGGGTATGATGGAGGTGATTTGGACTACTCCCATCACTAGATGGTTAAAATGAAACACGGATGGGGCTTCCAAAGGAAACCCGGGACCCTCAGGTTTTGGGGTTATTATCAGGGATCAAGATTGGAAGGTTGTGACATGTAGTTATGGTCCTTGTGGGCATGCTACAACATTGGAAGCTGAAATGATGGCACTAATAAGTGTGGTGTACATCGCTTGTTGATGACATTGGAGAAACATTTGGTTTGAATGTGACTCATCCATGGTGGTTCATGCAATAAAGATGGGTCAAACAAGAATATCATGGAAACTGGTAGGTAAGTGGATAAATTGTATTAACAAGATCTCCTCTCTAATCCACTTTATCAAACACACCTTCCGGGAGGACAATCAAATTGCAGATGGAATTGCAAACAAAGGGGTGTTGGAAGAAGGGGAATACACACCAACACTATTCCTAATAAAATGGATCCTATTCTTACGAGGAACAAATGTAAAATTAATTTATTCATACTTGTGTAATGTTTTTTGTTTCTCAATTTAAGATCATCTGCAATCAATTTTCTAAAAAAAATATTCCCTAACATATGAACAATTTAACATAATATTATCATAATTTTGATTTTTATTATTTTAATAAGTGATAAAATATATCATAATAATCAATGATATTATATCAAACCTCTTTGCATATCAAGAGGAAAAACTATGCATAACCACCTGTGATTGCAAATCCCCACATGGTTCACTCTTAATTCCATTGGTGGTCATTAATTGTTTTTTCTATACAATCCACCCAATGGAGACAAAACTATATTAATCTGACACTATAATAGTAAAAAATATATTAAGAAAATAACCTTCTAGGATTGTTGTTTTTAAACCACTAGAATATTAAATTGTGAGAAAAGACTGTCATTAAATCATTTCTCCACCAACACCACTTAGATTGACCAAGATCATATCAATGTATCATAAAAAATAAAAAATAAACATACAATATTTGAAATTACACAACCATAGAGGATTACGAAGTGGTGAATGGGATGAAATAAAATGTAAAAGATAAGAACTGAAAACATATTTTTGACATCAACCTACCAAAATAAAATGTTAAATATAATAAATGTATGGTGGGAAGTGCTCAAAAAATCACATAGTGTTCTCTCAAGTTTTATATAAATGAGAGTGGAATATAGGAAAAAAATGTGTTTTAACACATATAGTAGTGATACAAACACATAATTTATAAAAAGATAGTGTAATTCATGCTATGGAAAATCTATATGGGAACTCATTCATGTTGCGAATCCAATAAATCTTGTGAATTTTCTCAAGTCATCATTTTATGAAAAACCACATAAATTCATATTTCCACAATCATTACTAATCAATTTACTGATTTCATTGTAATACATATTAATGAATCATATAGAAAACAATTGAATTATAAAAAAATACCCACAAAAAAATCCAAGTAGTTGATTCCCTTTAGGCCATAAATCTCTCTATGTTAGAGCTCATAAACAAAATTAATTTGACAGTCCTTCCATGAACATGCTCTACATCTAGAATTCTATATCAAACTAATAACATTCATCCAAAAAATCTATATAAACATGCCCATTTATCCAAAATCCCACAATGGAATATTCCATGAATGTCCATATCATTACAACAAACATGAATATGATAAAAATTTTATGCTCCCTTTATATCAAGGGTCCATATCATTATGATACCCATGAAATCTCCATTGGTGCATTATGATCATCTTTAATACCTAGTAGTCTATTATCCTTTGGAAATCATCTCAGGGAGACATGTATCAATATATATTACACTTTCTATGTGTATTCACCTATTGATTCTTTATCATTATATATTTTCCATGAGTCCAATCACTCTTTTTGGTTTATTTATCAATTGATAGTAGTTGGACACATATATGGGCATTCAATATGGTGTAATTTCAAAAACCATTCTTTTTATAAGTCTCTTACAAGGTTGAATGACATGTTCCTTCAATCTATTATATGACCTTACCATTACCTCGTTAATTATTTCATCACTGTGGTCCTTTAATGAGTTATACACATAATTGAACCCCCACATTTAAGACAAAAAAATCCTCCAAAATGGGATATATTCTATGTATGTCATAATTAATTAATTGGCCATATTCCTTGTGAATAAACATTATTAAATTGGAAATAATGATTTCAAGTAATCATTTATCAATGAAAAATATTCATATTAAGCTATCATTCAATAATATAAATTATCCATTGTGAGTCAATTATTATTCAAATGTATATATCCCATGAGATCCACCACATCCATGATGGTTCATATCCAATCCACTTCATTCAATTATAATGTAATATATCCTAATAATCCTGAATTATTATGTTTTCCAAATTCTCTAAACTCATAATTCATCAATGGGACATAATCCATGTGAGTAACATTCCATCATTATGCCATATCTTCTATGATTCCATCCATATCCTCTATAACTATTTAACATATAAGAAAGATCATCCAGAATTGGGAACTCATGAATATTCCCCACTGTATCTCTAATAATCATCACTTTAATGAAACAAAAATCCTTTTCATGCAATTTATAACTGAGTAGACCAGTCCTTTAAGATCCCTTAAAAACATGATACTTGATCTATATTGGATATTATTCTTCTTAATTATGACAAGTGTTTCACCTCATTGTTGTTAAATCCAATAATTCAATACCTATGTGATGGTTGAAATTTTAAATAACTAAAATGGTTCTAATAAATGAAAATAAAATGTATCAGGTAGGATCATCTTTCCATGACCATAAAAGGCGGGTCATCAGTACTTGTCACAAGAATAGAAAATGTGATTCTTTTGGTACTAATTGGAAGAAACCTATATGAATTTGGATCCCCTTAGATATATATATATATATATATATGTATTTATATATATATATAGTCACAATACAAACTCTATAACACCTATCACCACCATGACTGACGGAAAATTAATTTTCTATTGAATCATAAGCCCCTTTTAACTGGGAGGGGGAACCCAACAAGACTTTAGGACATAAAAACCATCAAACCTCCACGATAAAAAATCCAAAGTCCCATTCCAAATCAATAAAAAAAAGAAACACTACTACCCAACATGAAAAAACATAGTACCAGTTTCTATCATCTCATTACTGTTAGGTAAGCTGTCCCGTGCAAGGATGAACGGGCCTAGTATCGATGCAAGATTCCATACCGTCTCAAACACCCAAATCCTAAAGTAATTATTATATGAAAACTCATTGCTCTGAACCTCTTATGAAGAATCCCCTTGAATTTGAACAATAATATCCCCTTAAATCACAAACCACAGGGCTACAAAACTCAATATCTTCAAGTCATCAATGGAATAATTCAATAAAAACCAACAAAACAACCCATTAGAGAACCTAAATCATACACTGCACTCCAAAGAGGATGAACCACTGTTGCAACTGAAGCAACCCCACAACACCCAATTGCACACCCGAACAACATAGCTGGAGAAAATCGAAAAGCAAGACGAGCCAAGGAGTGTGAATCCAAGTCAATGTCACCCAAGACTAGATGACCTGAAAGCACGTCGAGGGACCGTTGTCGTTGAAGGGATCTGATCTAGACTGAGCCAGCAATGCCGCTCTAGGATGGATCCTGACAAAACCACATCAGGGAAGAACCCCCACATGTTTCCAAAACAGGAGAACCACGGGAAGCGAGAGGTACCAAGGAGGGATACAGAAACTCCACAAATAGTGATGCCCCTATTACACAAATGATTTCTTTTTTATTCCATCCAAATGCTGAAATCAACCATTCAAATTTGACCAAATCTACTGCAAGAGATCCAAATCACCAGCAATATCAAGGAAAAACAAACCCGACACCATAGATACTAACAAATTCTATATTTTATTGTATATGTTATGTTATAATATACTATATTCATAGGTAAAATAACGATATATAACCTATAATACACATAAAAGTTCAGATATATGCATGTTTTTTGATCAATTTCATTCATGATAGTTTTGATTAGTAATACTATTACAAAAATGATTCATGAATAAAACATAATTATATAAGAGATTCATATAATAATCATTAAAACAAATAAGGGAAAATATAGTATCCCATCCTCTTAACCAAATCAAATCTAAAATCATCAATAGAATGTCCCAAAAACTCATGTATTTTGAAAATAGGTCCAAAACTAATAAAAAAATATGCACTCAGGAGATCTCAATGAAAATTATATGGTTAACCAAATGTGAATCCTTTAGACATGAATACTATCAATTGACCATTAATTAATTATTATTCTACATAAATGTGTTTCTTATTAGTGTTTTCCCATATATTAAAATAGATTCACCAAGAACATCGTTGAATTCTAGTCTCTTTGAATAAGCTAATGGTAGTCTAAGGCAACCACATGTTTCTATAAACAACAATATGATTCACTATATTTTTCTTCCACTACCATGAGGGTTGGGTCTTTGTATCCCCGATGTAGGCTATGACTTACCAAGTACATTTAGAGTATATTTTAGAATATATTAGATAAGGTTTTATAAATCAATGGATTAATATTTAATCTTGATTTGGATAGATATATCCATCAAAATATTATGACTAACTATCTATCTAGTACGTTATGGGTCTTGGAAATGAATATTACAGCTACTTTTACCTCCAACGATTTTAGAATCTTGTACCTAGATCAACACAATTCTTTCCTCCCTTATATTAGGGATACATTAGAGAATATAAATAATGACCTTATGGTAACTAATGTGATTCCAATTATGTATCTATATTACTATAGTCACCACCAAAATTTTACATCCCTAAATTATTTTGATTATACACAAAACACCACCACATAACTAGAATCCATAGTTATTTCATTCATAGAACTGAATAAAAGTTCTCATTAGGGATGTGAAGCATTGATTCATAGTAATAATATCCTACAATATTTATTCTTCCTAGAATAAATCATGTCAGAATGGAATGATAAAAACTCAGTAATATGGGTAAAACTCTAATCCCTCCCTAATTCATGAACATATTTTCCATGTCTTGGTGGAGGCCAAAGAGTTTTATTATATCACATATCTCACAAATGAATCATGTGATAATATTATTACAAAAACCCATAAGAATTAATAGGATAAAAAATTCATATTAAACAAACATTGTATATAATTTTACATGAATATTTTATACATCTGAAAACAAATCATAATTGTTAACCAAAATGTCTTGTGTATAAGTAGATTGTATACATGATCACTATATTATATTATCATTCTTACTCATATAACTTATTTAAATTTCAGATATGAAACCCATATAGAAATATGATAATTAATATCCATATACATAACAAGGGAAATGGAATCATATGAAAATGTGAAATTGAATTTTTTATAAGGGTTATCATAATAGATTTCAATAAAAACCTATAATTGATAATTATATGAGAATACATGTATGAGAACCTAATCAAGGTGAATGTTCGTAACAAAAGGGTATCATATCTAGTGAAAATTAATTAAAATGTAGAATTATGTCATAATAAATTTGTAATTACATAATACCTGAGTCACATGAGTGTAGAAATATGAGTCAATTAACATGATTCATAAAAACATGACATAGGTACATTACATAACTAAAAATTATTTCATAAGAGTTTGGATTATGTATAAGAATATAAATAATAACATATGTCCCTAATAACCATAAAGACACTTATTTAATAATATATAGGGTTGTCTACCTACCCATAACATTCTGGACATGGGTTAACAACACATATCACGTAACATTTTTAAGTTGGGCTGGCCACCCCTGATTCATTCTGATATCATGAGATAAAAAAACATTACCCAATCGAATCTAGATCTATATTAGACCCACCCATCACATAATGATAATACATATATATGGTTTTTGTGATAATGTAGAGGTTATCATAATTCCATCCTAATTTAATTGACCCATTGCATAGAATTAGGTATCTGAAAAAATTTCATAAAGATTTATCATATGACATGAACAGATATAAGGTGGACGTTATAATTATATAATATCCATTGGGAATTATATAAGGAATTAAATAATATCTACATTTATTAATAACACATTATAAAACCTTTATAATTTTATTTTAAAATGTATTCAATAATATTTATAACATTTTTTCAATTAAATATATTTTAGAAAACATATGGAGTAATCATTACATTTGAAAACCATGAAAACATACACAGAAATAATCATTAAGAAAAATAGTTATAATTATTGAAAATTTTGAAAAGGAGGATCAATTTAAAAATAATATTATGTTCATACTTTTTTTAATAGATTCACATAATAAAAACGACTAATATTGACATATTAGAAATGATTTGTTTCAAAATTTTGTATATAAAGTCCAATATAACTGTAAATGATCATGAAGAATTATTTATTCATATATAAGAATATTTATTAGATAATATATATTATATGGGAATGAATTGGAATGATTTTCTACTAAAAATAAGAGATAAGGTAGCGTCAACTTATATGGATCATTTGGGTTGAATTGTAAATCCAATGGTACTAATATGATAAAAAAACTTGTAAATCATAGTTATAATTAGATGAGAATAAAAATGATTGGGATTTCAATATTAATAATATATTATTCCCTTAAAATGTAATTTAGAGATACAAAATGATGAATTAAATTTGGGATTATAAAAGAAACTCATACCTCATAATTCCTCTTGGTTGGATCACTCTAACTACTATTTAATAAAATTTTATTTATCAGACATATATATGAAAAATTTTAATTTTACATGATAACATTTGTTAATAATTGTATGAAACCCATTTAATATTCATAATTTTAAAAGATTAATATTGTTTTGAAAGTGTTCAATTATCTGTAAATGCATTAGTTTAGAGATTCATGTCCTTTCCCATTGGTCAAGGTTTCATCACATACATAATGTTCATTTTAGTTCAATAAATTAGTTATATATATATAATAGAGTCACATTGTTATCTGATATAACTTATAGGGAAGGTTCTAATGAAATTTTTTAAAATATATATTTTTGTAATTTCGATTCAATTAAAAGAAATCAATTTATTGATGAGTATAAATATGTATTAAAATTTAAAATTTTATAAATATCATAAATTAATCATGTTTCAACTTTTTAACTATTACTTATTCATAAATTGTGGAATCATTATATAATCATTCATATATTTTGTAAAACCTACCAAAACAAGAATATGTTTTAATTATTTAATGAGTATAAACATGTTATTGTATATTAATAATAAAAATTTTACAAAATATTATAGTTACAAAATAATTTTATAAATGTTATAAATTATATTATTTAATATTTGGATAATGTTGCTACAGAATATTTATTAGGGAGAAGATAATACAAACCTTGAAGACTTGAATCTCCTATTAAATAACCTCATGAAAATTATAGATTTGGGATTCATTTCAAGTACACGAGGTTAAGAAAAATGAGATTTTTTGAGGGAGATAATTTATTATTTTATTTAAAATAATTTAAATTGAATGGTATGTATCGATTTTTGATGATGAGGGATGGATTTATATATAATAAGGTGATTCATTTTTATAAATACACATTCCACATTAATAAATAGATTTTCATGTTAATAGAAAGTGGATAATAAATTGGAAATTATTGATTAAATGATAATTTGAGTTTAATAAATACCTCATCCACCCATTTAGAGAAAATATGTTAGGAAATTTTATGTTTTAACCATGTAATTAAACCCTATTAACTCTTCTTATCCCTTACTGTGATGACAAAGTTTTATCATAATAACTCATTTTGAAAACTAAATATTTATCATAATATTTTACCTAATATTAACATGCATATTAAAAATATGATAATGGTTTTTTTCGATAAATATTTTATATGATATGAAAAATTATTTTCATATAACATCATTAATGCTTAAAGTATATTTTTTTTAAAAATGAGTCTTTAATTACTAAATGAGTTCCTTAAAAATATTTATCACATAATAATCATTAGATAATTTAAAGTATAGTTTACTTATATAATTCTTTTCATTAATAATAATCCTCATAATATGATACATTATAAATTAAATAAAATCATATAGTATATAATTGATGTAATGTTTTTAAGAAATCCATCTGAATTTATCCAGGAGTAATTAAATTATCATTTTTACAATTTTTTATTTATTTCATTTAAGATGTTAATTTATTTTACAAATAATTCCTAATATTTTATTTTATTTATATAATCCATTAAAATTTATTAATTTTACCAATGGATGTAATTCATAAAAAAAATATCTATATAATCCACTATATTATCCTATATCAAATATATCATTATAATTATATTATAATATCATTTAATTGATAATAATATTTCATTTATCTATATTGTAATGTATTTTATTTAGTATTATAATATAGAGTTATTTAAATAAGTTAAGTAGTACATCTATCTTAATCTATTAAACATCCATGATTTATTTAATTGGAACCAAAAAATAAAATCATGGGTTATTATATTATCTCCCTTCATAAATTGTCTCCCCATAATTTTTTTCTCCTCACCAATTAAAATAGATAAGGAATTTATATGCACAGTCACGACTCAAGATATAATTTAAAATTAGTTATATACCTAAATATATTTGTTAAGACCAATAAAATTATTTTTCTATCAGAATATGAGTTTGTTAATTTTTTGATTTTTCATAACAACTTGTGATAATAATTAACAATTGTTTGTTGTAGGATTTTTGGGAAACATACATTCTACTGCTCCTTTTTCATTATCAAATTATCAAAGAAATACTAAAACTAAATTGATTATTAAAAAAATTACTATCATATTAATATGGAAAATAAATCATAAATGTGTTATCGTATGAAACATTCATGTCTACTAAATATATATTGTCAAATTATGAAACTATAACTCTTTCAATTTAACATATATTTCATTATGATTTATCATCCTAATATAAATAATTAAATTCTTTAAAAAATACTATCCAAAATATTTCTGCAATTGTCTCACTATATTCTAATTAAAATTATAATTAAAACCCATGCTACCAAAAATAAAACATCACATATATCCCTAAAACAATATTAAACTATATAGAAATCAATATCGACCTCCATTATATATACACCCAAAAAATTTAATCTTTTCCCAGAATAATCTAAATTACATGGTTATCAAATTACATAACGACCATAAATGGTATTCATACCACAATCACACAATCTTCCTAAATCCCAATAAGCATATACCAAAATATAAATAATTACCTTACAATCTTATATTATAATACCCCAAATATGTATCTATATGTTTGAACATATCATCAGTCCTAAAAAAATTAACCAATTTTGGTTTCTACAAATGTTTATTTATATTAATTTGATAGCATCCTAACATCTCATATTATATTTCTCTATACCAATAGTAACATAAATTATCTAACTTTATCATATAAACATTTGATATAATTTGACATCAATATTCCATAAACATCAGAACAAATAATACCACAACACATATAACATTTTTTACCCTAGAGGTTATTTGTAGAAAAATCATAATCCTCGTGTATTCATTAACATCAACTGTAAATATTCTTCACACATGATACCCTTCTTAACATATCACACTTTATATCAATATTCATTATCTAGGGAAATGGAAACATAATAATGGGTGGGATCAGATGCTCAGTAAGTGGTGAATATAAGTTATGTTAATCAGGAATCAAAATTTATTCTTATATAATAATATTGGTATGAGAACATAATATTAATATGTGGTCATATTATAACAATATAAGTCATATTAAAATAGCGAAACTAAATTAAGAATAATGTAATGATAATTTTTGAATAACATAACACATGAGACAAAAGTTTTTGGAAGCATGAGTAAATAAATTAATTACATGAGAACATTACATTGTTACATTAGAAAATATTTTGGAATAAGATTGTGTAATACAAATAACTAAAGATCTCGAAAAAAAATTAATGAAAAATACCTTGCGGACATTTTTAAAAATAGAATTGGCCATCCACATTCATATAACATAGTAGACATTAAAAACCTACAATAATCCCAAAATTTTATGTCATGGGAAACACCACATGTCCCATTCTAATATCAAGAGATATAAATAATTACCCATTTTGGTTATGGTTTCTATGACTTCCACCAATCAATAATGATAAAATATAAATATGTGTACCAAAATAATGTAAAAGCAATCATTGTACCATAATAACATAAATAACACATGGAAAATTAAAACTATTAATGAAAACATCCTTGAGAAATTATCAAAATCCATACAAAGAAATAATTTATACAGTATCGCTTGTGCATATCCCTAGTAACCCATAAAAACCATTGAAAGATGTTTTGATAGATATGAGTGTCTTTATAAAATAATTAAAATGTAACATTAAAAATAATCTATTACTTTTTTGATAAAATTTACCAAAAAGTAATAAATCATTATTGAAATGATAGTATTTTCTAAAAACTATTAAAACATGTATTAAACAATTCATTAAGGAAAATGGTTATAATAGTAATAATATGAATTTCAATTGAAAATTTAAAAAATTAAACTATTTGTATATTTCATTAAGGAGAGTAAAATTCAATTGAAAATGATTCATGTGAAAAACATTACAAAATATTATTTTCACACAGTTGTAAAGAAAGTAAAAGATAAAATAGAATTTACACAAAATGTCCGTAATGTGTTGATATGAAAACTCATGAAATAATATAATGTGTATGGACAAAAATGAAAGTGATTATCAACTAAAAATAAGATATATTGTTTGTTCCACTTACAAGAATGTGCTTAATTGAATTGTGAACATAATGGAGATGAAATTAAGATAAAGAATTTAAACCCTTTTAAAAATAATAGAAAAAGAATATAAATTAGTTTTTAGTATGAATTTAAATTCAATTTCCATTAATATATTATTATTGATAATAATAAAAATTCAGAGTAAAATTTGAATATAAATATTTTCCTCAAACTTAATATTTTTTCAACATGTTCTAAATCACTATATTATAATATATGGTTATTTATTTTTCCAAATCAAACAATATATTTTATTTATTTTCCAATATAACATCCATTTATAGTTTTCATTAAAATTTTATTATTTTTAATTTTAAAATTAATATTCTAGTTTTTCATGCATGCTATTGTTTTGTAGTTATAATGCATACTTCTCGGTCAATGATTCGTCACCAACCTAATATAAATGTCGGTGTAGAATATGCAATTTTTTTCATGATTTAATGATTTTATCATCATATATCAATAATTATTATTTTTTATTACTATTATGTAATTTTTTTTATTCATTCATGATTTAATGATTTTATCATCATCTATGATGGTTGTTCTAGAACCCTCTAGTAATTCCTTCCTAGCATTTTATAATATAATCAGTAGCTTGTTACTGATTTCGGGTTTTTCCTCTATAGAAGAGGTTGTTCTCGTCTCTCTAGTTAATGGAGTGCCCACTTGAGCTCCTGCTAAGCTCTCTCAGGGTGTTCCTCCCAGTAATACAAATATCTAGGTGTTGTCTAGGTTCCAAATCTAAGGGATCTACGTATAAATGATATCATTATTTCATTGAAATGTTCAGGGACTGGGAGCATGGGAAAAGTCAGTTTTTTTGTTTCTGAGCATCGATGTTCAAAGGAATTTGTGGTTGTGATTCTTGAGCATAAGAAATAATGTTATAAAATTTCCATCTTTGCTGTGAGACTATGAATGATGTGATCTTTTAATGGAGATCCAGTTAACAAGTATATTTGATTCTTTTGGAAGGGAAATATTATGGTTGACCTGCTGGAGTCATCTAATCAGCACATTTCCCTGAAAATCAGTGATGGTCATCAGGGCTATCTTTTCCCTTTTGTATACTCCATTTGTGATGCCAAGTAGAGTGAAGTATTGAGGGAGAGTCTGTAAAATTTTGACCAAGGTAATGAAGAATGGTTTGTTGGGGGGCAAGGGATTTTAATATCATTATGGATCCATCGGATAATAAATGAGGCGTAAGGGTTTCTAGAATTGATCGGCTTGCCTTTGCCTCTTATTCTTCTCGGAATGGTTTTCTATACTTGCTATTTGTGGGAATTAAATTTGCGTGGAGAAATAATCAAAGAGGTCCTTGACTCACTTGGTGTAGGCTGGATTAGTGTATTTCTAACCTACATATATTATCATCATTTTCGGAAAACATGGGTGGAGAATTCATTGCAAGATTTATCAGAACATGCTCATTTTATTACTAGATTGAATCATAGGACGATGGACAATAAATTCTTCTTCTACTCCATAAATTGGAAAACAGATTCCAACATCCATTGAACGGTGCTTTCTCCTTGTTCAAAACCCTTTCATGATGGACAATTGATGAAATTTCATAACAAACTATGGTGGATAGGAGTATATTTATAGCACTGGAATTCTAAATAACCCATTATTTTTGGATGATTTTTTGAATTTGAACAATGAAATTGAACAATTTGAGAGAAGGATGAAAGATAGAAGTGATGCGGAATGTTTTGGTGGAAAGGTAGGAAAGAAAAACGACCTTAATATGTCAAACATGGATTAAGAGAGTATTTTTCGTGAGAGTTCCCGAGCTACATGGATTAGAAAGAGAGATCTAAATACAGCTTACATTCAGGCTTGTATCAATTAAAGGAGGCACAATCTTATACCTAATATTTGAATGGAAGATGGGTCTTTTATTCATGAGATTGGGGTTGTGGGAGTTACGTCCATAAATATTTTTTTTAAAAAAAATTGGTTGATACTAATATATATGTATAAGAGGGAAATCTGTCAGAGAAAACTGACCTGGTTAATTTTATACCATTGGTGGTGTCCAATGAAGTTACACTCTCTCTTGGAAGAATAATTGATGAAGATGAGATTTGGGAGGCAGTGAAGGATATAAATTTCGAGAGTGCTTTGGATTTGGATGGATTTTTAGTTTCACTCTACATTTTCTAATTGGAATTCGTTAAAGGGGATCTGGCGGAGTTCATCCATGACTTCTTTATAGGGGTTCATTTTCCTTTAGTTTCTTGTGCATCGAATGTGATCCTCATTCAGAAACTGAAAGACCGAACTTCTCCCAATTAATACAGGTCAACTTTTATGTCTAATTTCCCCTTCATAGCCCTTGCAAACATTCTCACCAGATGACTTGTATATCATCTAACTCAATTGGTCCTCGACAACTAGTAGGGATTTATCAAATTGAGGCCACTCAATCAGTCGTTTCCATTGTTCATGAGTTGCTAGGGGATTTCAAGCTTAATATGCCTAGGTCCAATGTGGTGATAAATATGATCATTAAAGTGTTAGCTCACATGGTTTTTTACAAAGTGTCTATGGGTCTCTTCTTTATAATTTTTAACTCATCCTAGATTTTTATTTCATTTATGGGGAATTGGTGTTGGTTTTTCAAACCTGATAGTGGACTATGACAGGGAGGCCCTCTTTCTCCCAGTATTTTTATCCTCATTAAGGATACTCTTAGTAGTTATACTAATGGGTAAATCCTTAGTGGGAGGCTTCACGCATATTGTGGAAGAGGGAACTCTAGTTATGTTTCATGTATATTCTTTTATGATTACATGTTATTCTTCTTGAATTGTAATAAGAGGAATAATAGAGAATTTAATATGATCATGGAAACCTATTGTAAGTGGAGGGGTCCGTCCATCAATAGGGATAAAAGTAGTGTGTTTATCTCGAAATTTTGTTTTTAATGAAGGAGGAAAAGATTGTGGTGGTGTTGGGAAGATATAAAAAATATTTTCCCATTGGAATATATTGGAGAAATGATTGCGTCAAGTAGAGTCCATATTCGTCAAATTGACCAGATTGTGAGGAAAATAACAAATCTCATTACAAATAGGAATATTAGTTCCTGTGTTTTGGGGGGAATAATACTTTTTTTAATTGTGTTCTTTCATCGATTACCATGCATGTTCTTTCATTATTTGATGTTCCAATAGCTATTCTAAATATTTTTGAAAAATTGTTTACAAGATACATATGGGATTCACATAATGAAGTATGAATACACTGAACCTAATGGGAATGGATGGCCATATAGGTTTCTATTGGCGGCGTTAATGTTTAATTTGTATGAGGGGGAATGCAAGGCATGCACGATAACAATGATTCGGAATTTCTGATGAACACATCGTTGTGGAAATGTTTTATTAATAATCAATACATAATGAAATTAACTAGTGGAAGAGGATTTGTTTCTTGTCATTTCCTTGCGATCACTAGTTACTTATCAGTGGTTCATACTCAATCTAAATGGATGGTTATTTGTGGGAATATTAATTTCTAGAATGATAATTGGATAGGTTCAACACTTGGATTCCCAAGTTGTCTGACTCTGGAAATTTACTTTTCATAGTCTTGCAATTTTTGGCCCTTTATTCAGGCCATTGTAACACACAATCTATTGATGGTTTTAGAGGGAATCACCTTGAAAAATGAACATGATAAACATATTTTCACAGGGTTGGCCTCAGAGATGTTATCATCCAAGGGGTATCATTCTCAGACTCAGTTGAATGGTTTAACAAATATCATGAGTGAATGATTTGGTGTAATAATCTTCAGGTGAAATTTAATTTTCTTATTTGGTGTCTTTAGAATCATGTTTTTCCTACGGATAATAAAGGTAAGCGCAATGGTGTTTCAAATGCGTCTAAATTATTTTGTTTCATGATTCCCATATAAGAGTTGATGTATCACCTTTTCCTCACCAGTGATTAGGCATCCACTGTTTGGGGTTTTCTTTTGTAATGTATTAGGATGAGGAGGTCGGGTGGTCTCGACTGTTTATTTTCATCAATCATGGTTCTCGGGAACTCAAAACAGCATCTCTGAGAACAATTTGAAGGTGGTGTTTCTTATTCTAGGATTATGGAGTCTTTTGAGCACTCACATCCATATACGACTAGGGGGTACGAGCTGTTCACACCTAGCACTAGTGGTTCGTGCAGAGAGTACCCAGATCAATTTAAGCCCACATGTTATGAGTTGGGAGACTATCTCCTTGTTAATTATTTACATGGAATGTAATTATATTACCCCCATATTCATGGTTGTGAATAGGAAGGGATGTTGGGTGCAGTGGAAAAATCCAGAGAATGGTTTGAAGGTCAATGTGGATTTGTCTTGTGTGTCTGGTTTTATTAATGTGGGATTGGTTTGCAACTCTAGGGGGTAGTGATATTAGATTTCAGTGTTTTATTTTGAGTGGCATACTCTCTTATGGTAGAGGTGTATACAATGATGAATAGTATCGAGCTATTCTATTCCCATATCCTTATTATTTATTAGGTTTAATATGACTCAGCTATTCTTCATGGATTAATGCAAGGGACGCTCCACATTCCTTGGAAAATTGTCTAAATTATTTTCATATGAAAGCATCTTCTGGATTCATAGGTGATTCATAGTCACACATGGGGCGAGGGGAATAAGGTGGATGATATTTTGGCCTCTGAGATTTCTACCAACGAATAATGTCTTATTTCACAATGGGAACTCTTCCATAGGTGTGCAGTAACATTTTTAGGTCATATTCTTCCAGAATCTGTTATATTAGACCTCCTTAGTCTTTTGTTAATGGGTCACTTCCCATATATTATTTTTAATAAAAAGATAATGTTGGATGTGATATTTTATTGTATAGTAATGATATAAATTATATATATGATTAATGGTTCTAAAAACGATTCTTAATCTGATAAATAATATTTTAAAATCAATGGATCATGAAGATGTATAAGAATTGTTTATGAGAAAACATGTCTTACTTTTAATATTTTAAACTTCTCTTAAAGATATTCTTGGAAATAGGGTATTTGGGAATCTTTCATATGACTAATGGTTCCCAAAAGTGAGAGAGGGTTGTGAAGGAAATATTTTTATATGAGAATAAACTGAAATTTTATTGAGATATGTATTTGGAAAAAGGTATAAAATGAATAATTTAATAGAAAATTACATTTCAAAATTTATAAAACACTCATTTCAAAATATAAAATGAATATCAGTTCAAGGAGAAAGGATAAATAATTAAAAATTAATGAGGATAAAAATCTTATTGGTTGTGAAATCACACATAATCCAATTTAATTTTATTTGTAATCATTTTTATTTTTTATTTCCTTACATAAACCATTTTACATACTTTTAGATTTTTCCATGAAGATGATATTTTATCTTAATAACTCATTATATGCATAAAAATATCTTTTATTAATTATTTTTTAAATATAAATTCAAAATATATTAATATTTGAATATAAATTCAAAATTAGATAATAATTTTTTTAAATGTAGTTGTGAATAATTCCTGAAAAACGTTTTTAGAAAAAATAATAATTAACAAATATTAATGAATTTGTTCATATTCAATAATAAGTTATAATAATTAGATAACTATATCATTTTACCTATATATATATTGACAATTCATTACGTTAATTATCATTCCTTAAATACATGAAGTATATCCTTTAAATAAAAACATATATAATATAATATAATCAGTATCTCTAAATATAACACTTATGTATTTCCAGAAGTAATTAAATTAGCATCCCCTATAATTTATAATTTATTTTACTTTACTATTTTATTTCTTTGATGATTATAAATAATATATTTTATTAATACCATTCTTCAGAAATAATAAATTTTAAAAAAATAAGTTATTCCAAAAAATTGTCTCAAAATAACTGTATTTTACTAATTTTATTAGAATATTTTTTATTTAATTATAGAATTATTTATTTTTAAAATAATGTATCATTTAACCATATTTTCATGTTTTTCATTTTCTATAATAATATATAATTATTCTAATTAGTTTGGTATTACATGTAGCATATGTTATCCAAAACACAAGATTTAATTAAAAGGAAACACTTACAATTTTTTTTGGGTTTTATGGGTTCTATAGTCCACGTATTGTTAACACATAGAAAATTATTTGATATATCATATTAGATATGGATGAATTGGTTTATGGTCTTGTCACAAATCCAATACATATATCATACTAACATAGCCCAATAAAGATCAATATGTTTTTCCATATTTCTTATGGAACATATATTGCACATGGGAAAACATTGGTGGAAATTGATGATCATTTACATGACCCTAAATATACTTAATAATCTTATATATATATATATATATATATTCTAGGGTAAACATTGGAAATTCCCTGGATGTGTATCACTAATAATGGTTACTATCCACAATTTTTGATCTAAATTTTTATCAAGATTCAAACATTAGACATCAAATTGAGGATGTCTATTGGAAAATAACATAAATGGGAATATATACTTCATGAAAAAATAACCCTTCCCTATCAACAATGATATTTATGAGCCTATTATAATATTTTGATAGAGTTTAAATAATATTTCTTCTCTCTATCAATAACAGGATGTAATTATAGACATAGTGGTATTATCCATGGTACATTGAATAATCACTCTAGAGGTTCTCACTAGAGTACCGAGCAGTAAGGTGAATCCCATGGTAAATTAGTGATCTGTCATAATGGGATTCTTTTTATAACAATTTTATTTGACCTCTGTATATCACAAAGACCAACCTGTATGTGGATCATTCCCTTTCTAACTCAGAAATAGCCAATTACCCCATATGACCTCCCCATTGAGGCTAAGAAGATAACCTTAAAGTTAATCCCTAGGTTGTATCTTATATAAATCATCCCTATGAAAAATTAAACAATGAACGATGTGTTCTTTATAATAATAGTATACATGAAATAGTAAAACTCATTTTTACTCCCTATAGTTCCTCAAAAAATTATTTTCAATTATGATTTCAGTGTTACCTCATATAAAGGGGAACTTTATAGATCGAGGAAATATACCCTTAGAACCTCACCCCTAATTTTTGAAATATCACTACAATATAATGATGGATTTAGGTGATAATAATCATCGAGAACTCAATCATATCAATTAACTTGTTTTAGAAATCATGATATTCTGATCAATCCAACTCTGTTTGATAAAGAAGTGGAGAAAAAACCATTGTTGTTAGGTCAGATCATGAAATAAAAAAAATAAGGATAGTGGGAACTCCATTATCATGTGGGAAGTTCTGGACAAGGATATTATAGTAGTTCTGTTCGGTCGCATCACCAATCCAAAAATATACTCTAGAAACATTGAAATTGTTGTATGTTCCATATAATAATGGAAATAAATATGAGACTAATTATCATCTCAAGATCGTATACTAGTCTTTTAAAAGGTATTCTAAGTACATGAAGATGATAAAACATTTCTACCAATAAGTTAACCTTGATACTTATTAGGTGGCCCAAAACCATAATTTAGGCAACATACATGAGGATATTCAACATTCGATCATAAATATTGTGATGCAACATCTCCAAATACTCACGTAAACTCTAATTAGTTTTCATATTAAAGGGTGAGTAAAATATGGATCTTTATATTTCAGTGTGCTCATGTCACGAACTGAACCAGGTCTTCATCTTTACCTACAAAAAACCGAACAATGGAAAGTCCCTAAGGGCATTCTCTATCACCATGGTTCGGCACAAGTTTCTGAGTATCATGTATTATTGTTTGCGAATGATTTACCCATGTTTAGAATCATTTGACATCTAGAAATAATCAATTAACCAAATATGAAAATATATGACAAAAATGACATGAATAAAATCCAGAACTAAATACATAGGATTAATCACGAAACAATATGTACAAATATATATAAAAGTAGCATCAGAATTTCATAAGGGACTCCATATGATAAAGAGTTATCTCCTACAAGTTGTCTGTACAACACCGCACAGACGGATGAAACTAGAATCTCGAACCACTATCTAACATGGATTTTCCTTTACCTGCATCAAACATGATCAACTATACAAACACACAAGTGGTGTAATTTGGTTGTGAGCCTTATATCAATATTATTATACCCAAATGATTCCATTTAGTATGCAATACAAGATGAAAATCATAGATTATTTTGATAATAAACAAATGGTGGCATCAAATTCTAAAAAATGAATCTTTTGAAGGTAAAAAATTTAGAAATGGAAATTTCAAAAATTGAACACATTTAATTACAACATGTATGTTACTACATTTTTTTAGCCAAACACACCCTAATCTTATGATAAATACAAAACATCCAATGAGAACTAATAATAGGAACACTCTTTGGCACTAGTTATTTTTGGTCCCCATGTACCTCATATCTTAGTGTAAAGTAACCATAGTAATATACATTATCATTAACAATACACTAGTAGGGATGATTCCAATAATATAGTGGTTCCCAAACATCATCAATATAGTTTTTTTAGTTTATTTAATGTCCAACATGCTATGTGAAGTAGGGAAAAAACCACTTGGAATCACTCGTGTACAAGTACACATTCGCCCACCTAGATACGCAGTTATCCTCCATTGTTATTAAATGAATTCCTCATGTTTACAAAATTCAATTTTGCATAAAATTATTAGTTTTGAAAACCCATATAAAAAATCAATATATGCTTTTCACCACATATATCACTAAATTAAAAAAATTAGATTTTCCATATAAATATATCACTACATATAACAATGCTTTTCACATAAAATCCATTTAAAAACAAACATTGAACACCATGTTCATGTCAATATTTCACCGAAAAAAATTTTATATCACCAATTCATTTTAATAAAACCATTTAATCAGTTAAAAAACAACCCAAAATGATCCAACACGAGATATCCATGAAATACAACTATTTTCACAAAAAAAATACCATTTTAGTATCTTCGCATAAGACAATCCACCAAAAATAGATTTCGCACTAATTAAAAAGGAATATGAACATGAAAAAATTATAATATCTGGAATGAAAAATAATCCACAAGTGTTTACACATGAAATCTCCTACCAAAAGTGTCAAAACATCGAATCCTTGGGAGAAAGTTCACATTCACCAATGCCGCCCCACAAGGGAGTTCAATTAAACTTAAAACCACAATATGAGACCCCAAAACCAAAGATCAAACCCTATTATAGAATCTCTACTTGTTGGACAAAAGGAACTTCTAGATGAAATAGAAGAAACCCTATGAAAATCATAGGATGATAGAAAGCCACTTACTTGAGAGATCATGAATATATCACTCCAAATCCCACAAAATTTTAATCTCTAAGCATCCAAAACTAATATTGATGCATTAAAGATATTGTAACGGTAATGTGGGGACTAAAATTGTTGAAAGAATGTAAAAATCGAATGATTTATGGATAAAACTAATTAACTTATCAAATATGGACTTTTTGAGAAAGGGTATGACATTTAAATCCAATCAGCGATACAAATGAGCTCCAATAAGGAAAAATAGATATTGGTGGAGGGACTAGGGATTTTGGATTCGAGTGGGAGGTGAAACCACTAAAAAATATTAATAACTGAATGAGATGTTAATGGAATATTTTTTTATAGAATGAAATGGGCTCACGGGTTGGCCAAATGCCTAAATAAATCACCCAAATCCCAAATGAGAATGAGTTTATAAGGGATATAAATGGTCACGGTGGTTTGAAAAGATTAGTATAGGCCATGTGGTAAGTGGAATTGGTTAAAAATAATGATAAATGGAGGAGGTATAAAAGAAACAATATTTATTTTTAAATCTGGAAATGGGCTCAAGGTTGGGCCCAAATCATTAAAACCCACCCTTTCCTCCAAAAATGAACTGGAAACCCCTGAAAAAATAGTTAATTGAAATAAAATGTAATATAACATCAATTTATGTCATTTATGTGAAAATTCATTACACAATGAATGAGTTTCTACCCTAGAAAGTGAAACTAAAGCATGATCAGAAATCAAGAATGTGTACTCGTTGTCAACACACTACTTCTGCTCCCATGTTTCGTGACATCATTACCATTCTTCTATGGAATCCCAGTCAATAGCATATACATTACAAGAGGAAATTTATTTTAGGAATCAATTATATGCACCAAAAACTCAAAAAAAAAAGACAAATCAAGCTCTATATCCATGTCTCCCCAAATAAGCACATGGGATAGATCCAGGTTGTACATTTTCAACTGGGAGACATGGAAGGCATCATTAATGGATTCCAATTGAGAAGTAAAATCCAACCTATATTACACCTATCCAATATGATCTATTATTTCAATAGGTATGACATACTGTGTAATCTTCATGCCTTGCTATCCCAAATGATGATGGCCCATCTGATGGGCCACATTGAAGAATACCTAATCAATCCTAGAAAAGGCTATGTCTCAATGCATCTGGTCTGCATAAGATTTATTTTTACACTGAGCTATCAATAAGTGTTTCATGATCAACATGACCTTCTCTGAGTTCTCTTGTACATGGTTTGGCCCTAAAAGTAATGTCTCACCTATCCTAGTGAAACATAGGGGGGACCGACAAGGCCGAACATAGAATGCCTCAAATAAAGCCACTAAAATCAAGGAATGGTAACTGTTATTATAGGAAACTTCAACCAATCCCAAATTCCTATAAAAAAAAACAAATTCCAAAAAACATGCATAGAGAATGTCCCCTGGTATCTTGTTCTATTTCTTTGTTTGACTATCTGTTTGAGGATGGTACGTCCTGGTCATCTTAATCTATGACCACAAGTCCTTCTAAAGTCTTTCCCAATACTGAGATGTGAATCATGGGTCTCTGTCTCAGAAAACGACTAATGTTACACCATAAATCCTTACTGCCTCCTAGAGATACAAACAGCCTAACTCATCCACATTAGAGGTATCTTTGATCGGAATGATATGTGTTGATTCTTTTAGAAGATAAATTACCACCCAAATAGAATTCTTACCCCATGTTGTATGAGGTAATACAACAATTAATTCCATGGAGACCTCTCCCCACTTCCCAGAAGGAATGGGTAACAGATGGAATAAACTGGAGGTCCTTCCATTCTCCGTATTCACCTACAGACATGTGTATCATCTCAACACAAAGTCAGATATGTTCTATCTCATACCTCACAATAAAAAATGTCATCTCACATCATAATACATCTTGGTGGAACCTGGATGTACAATCCTTCCTCACCAACTTCTACAGATATGAAAAAACTACTAAATATCCCTTGAAGAACAATATGCCCTTAGGATACAATGACCAATATAAATAAATCTCCCCAACATTAGGAAACACCCTTTACCACTAGAAAATACCATCACTAAGTTTTTATTGTTGAATAATTTCCAATAGAGAAGGAGTCAAATGAATGATCCTCAAAAACCACACCTTCACTATGATCCTTGGTCTCTATATGCATCTAAGAAACGATCCCCATCAGATTCTACTAATCACTGGAATTCCTCAAGTCTTTCATTGGTATTATTCTACTAAAAGAATTTACAAACACATTACCCTTTCCCGGTGTATAGAAAATGTGAGAGTCGAACCCCCGTAAGTACTCTATCCAAGGATGCTGCCTCAAATTGAAATCATTATACGAGAAGATATAGGCTATTGTTTTTAGATGAATATAGACTATAAACATCTTCCGAAAGAGGTAGTAATTACAAGTCTTCAATGAATGCATCACAATTTCTAACTCGTAGTCATGGGTTAGATAATTCTTTTCATGTGGTCTGAGTTAGTGAGAACCATACAACACCAAATGATCACCCTTCATAAGCACACACTTCATACCCATTACTAATGTCTCAAAATACACAACATACCCCTTTCCAGACCCCATAAAAATCTGAATGGGGGTGGTATTCAACCGCCACTTCAGCTCTTTGAAGGATCCCTACCATTCATGGTCCCAAAAAAACTTCACCCCTTTCTGGGTGAGCACTGTCTTGGGTGAAGAAAGCCGAGAATAATCCTTATCAAATCGGCTGTAGTAACCATACAGGTTGAGAAAATTCATAATATTTAACAATATATTTGGTATCCCCCATGAAATAACCACACTAATATTGTCGGCGTTCAACAAATCCCCCTTCATTGAGATCACATGACCTAGAAATATCACCTCCCTGATCCAGAAAGTGAACTTTCATAACTTAGCATAGAGGTGGTGCTCTCACAAGGTTCCCGACACAATCCAAAAATGATGTTTGTGATCCAATTTATACACATAGAAAAATTGGATGTCATCCACCAATACCATGAAATAATAGTCGAGATACTGGGGGAACACCCTATTCATGAGTGCTATGAAGACCACTGGATACTTGACCAATATAAAGGGCATGTCAAGGTACTCAATGTTCATGTACCTTCTTCAGAAGGCTATCTCTATGATATCCTCCTCTTTCACCTTGATTTGATGGAAACCAAAATACAAGTCTATTTTATAAAAACACTTCTCCCCCTTAAACTGACCATACACATCATCTATTTGGGTTAAAGGATATTTTTTCCTAATGGTTACCTTATTCCACTTCTAATAATCAATACATAACTCGATGGATCCTTTGGCCTTCTTTGCAAGAAGAATAGGAGAGGCCCAATGAGAGATGCTTAGGAGAATGAATCCTTTAGATTTTTAATCATCCAGTTGTATCTTTAATTCTATCATCTTGGTAGGGTCCATACAATAGGAGGAAAGTGATATTGGTTGTGTTCCCATAACCAAATCAATCGAGAAATCCACGCCCTGCTCTAGGAGGAGGCCTAAAATATCATCTCAGAATACCATTTGGAACTCATCCAATACATGAGGAAAACCACCATCAAGATCATGGATGTCATCCTCTACCATGAGAGATGATAATTGGAAGATAAAATACCCCAACTATGGGAGTGTAGGTCCTTCGTGACCCAACCAAGGAACCTATTCCCCATGAAAACTGTGACGACTCCCATCAGGTGTGGTGAAACTCAACCCAGAAAATAGAAATCAATTTGTTATTGAAAGTGTACGCACCAATATATGACATGTATCACATCCAAAAGATACATATCAAGGACTAGGAGGTCCCAGTCCATATCATCCCATGACACAGAAATAACACATGATTGGCACCTGTGACCTTGTTCTTTCTTCATTATCAGCAGCGTCACCACTTCCATCACAAAGGAAAATTGCTCGATTGGGAAATTAAGATTGTTCTTAGTATGAAAGTATATGAATGATATATATGAACCAGTATCAATTAGAGTAGATGTTATATAAGTGGAAATGAAAAAGATACCTCGTAAAATTGACAGTGCCTCCTTTGATCCCGCTAGTACATGATCCACCACATAATGATTCATAGTCTCTGCCTAATAATGGACATTATCCTATGTCTCTAACCAAAATCAACTCTACCAATAAAATTATATATCCATGCCACCATGGACACCAAACCAATATCCCCTTGTCCTCAACGGCTCTGATTGAGCTGGAACTCCCTAGGAAGCCATTGATCCTAGCCCACATTGGATTGGACCTCCCATCCTACAAAAAAACTACATGTGTCCCATACAATAACACTGATTATAAGGCTTTGGAGGAGTTGTTAATAATGGTATGATCTACCCTATCCTCCCATAATGGTGGCACCAGATAGACCTCACATCATAATCCACTGAAGAAAAGTTCCCGTAAGGATGGCCTAAGCTTCCACCCCTTTCTTTCTCTACTCCTCCCACTTTATTTACTTCTCAGATGAGATGCCACATAAAATACCAGATATCATCTGATAGAAACCATCCCTCCCCTTGTGGTCTATCTCCACCATACAAACCCAACAAAACACCTCTGCATTCATGCATGCAAAACTGGCATGGGGTGTTCTATAAAACCTCACACTTTGTAGAAGATCAATGAACACATGTTATGAAAAGGTTTGGGTTGACATGGACTTCTACACGTCTCCATTTTGTCATGAGATTTCTCCCCTCACCACCTATATCATGAACCTTTCCTGATGGATTGTCAGATCATGGTATATTTTCTTCTAGCATGACAACTGTTGCAGGGGAATTATCAAGTACCCTAGTTTTCCAGCCACGAGCATCTCCTTCAAGGAGGCCAACAGTTATCTATCCTTTATCAATGAAGGTCTTAACAAATACCAACATGACGTTATCCATCTCATCATGATGTCCTTTCTCCCAGAACTATTTGTCTTCACCCCATTCCCTTCTGGATCCTTCTCGTCTAAGGATTATTGTCGTATCACCAACATGTAGGGGTAGGAGGATGAATGGAATGACGTTTTTTGGGATCATGACCTTCCAAAAAAGCCCAACATCCTCAGATGGAGGATACGTCATAGATCCCTCCCCAAAGACGAGAACATCAAGCGATGAGGAATGTACATGGACTCACGTTGTGTCTGCAGTAAAGAGCACAAAGAGGAGGGGAAATAACCTTTGTTTTTCAAAAGTGACTGGGAAAAAGTCCTCTGGTCTACTCTTGGTGAATTTACTGGTATTTCGTTTCCTGGACTGGTAGGGGAACCCTTCCTTGTATGTTCGTTCCATGGATCGGGGCCCCAAAGGTCGGAGGGGAAATCTTGAGAACTGGTTCTCGA
Organism: Viscum album; assembly: GCA_963277665.1. Classification (NCBI taxonomy): domain Eukaryota; kingdom Viridiplantae; phylum Streptophyta; class Magnoliopsida; order Santalales; family Viscaceae; genus Viscum; species Viscum album. The sequence continues at coordinate 1,632,090,317 of OY728159.1, forward strand.
AGAAGGCTGTTAGTGTTTTTTGTAGGAAAGGAACAATATTCTTCATGATGGGGTATCCTACTCTAGTCGTGAGATCGCGATCAAAACCAAAAACCATCTACTAGACCTGGTTAGAGCGGTGGACAACAGAAGGGATTCCTCCACTATGAAACAAATCATGCACTCCAACGGTTCGGTCATTCTTTCCTTCTCCATCCCTTTGGGAAATGGCTCATCGCTTATTGCAGAGGAAAACACTAATCCTACATGCCTCTCAGTTTTCCAGCAGAAGGGTTCATCCTTTCGATGGTTGAAACAGATTCTCTCATCATTCATAATGCCCTAAAGGGTATGGGTGACACCCCGTGGTCTATATATTACACTATCCGGAAATTCTATTATCTCATTGACAGCAACATCAATACATACCACACTTTACAAGATGGTAATAAGGCAGCATATTTTTTGGCCTCCTACGACATTCATGGGATAAATATCCTCTTCATACATGACCTTTATAGTTTGACTCCATCCTGAATTAACATTATCATATGGGAACCCCTTGTAATTCACCATTTTTGACCAACATAGACATATCCCCCCAAGCCCTAGTTTGCACCATTTCGTAATAAAAATATAGACGATCATAATGATGATGACAAAGATGAGGACATGGACCAACTGGATTGTATATTTTTAAATTTTTATAGTAAGAATATTTTTTTAAAAAACTCATATTAAAAAAGTATATATGATAGAAGGATATTGTTGAAGAAATTTGATTCATTTTGTTAGGATACATGTTATGGGTGAAAAGAGAAGGGTATATCATGTATAACTATCCAAAGATGAAATAAAAAAGAAATAAAATTATAAATTATAATAACCCAAAATATTAATGAAGGAAAACTATTTTTCATTAGAGGGTATCTCCGGTGACTATGACTGAGGGAAAAAATTACAAATAAGGCTAATCACTTTTTATGGTTATTTCACAAAAGGTAACAAATTATTATTCGAAATTATCAAAATTTTAGTTTATCATTAAATAACAGTATAAAAAATAAAATAATAAGGATAAACAACATGAATTAAATATTTCTATAAATTCTAATATGTGAAGTAAAAAGGTAAATAATATCATACTATAAAAAATAATGATTTAAAATTATTTAATGAATAACCTAGAAATGATATTAAAGGATTCAACAAAATATATGAAATGCTCAATAAAACAATATGTAGTCAGGTTTCACCTAATATTAGGGATATATTTTGTTATTGACCAAGATATATATATATATATATATATATATTCCAATTGTAATCATGTAAATAGACTCATTGTTTGTAATAAGATAGGAAAACTATGGATGGGGTAATCCACTTTTGACCGTAAAAACCATATTTTTTAAATTATATGAATTAAGTTAATCAAACTATTAACATGGATGTTAACCATATATTGAATCCTAATGAACTGATTAGTAAAATCTCTAGATCAAAGAAGATCTACGTACCAAAATAACATCATGTAAAAATAATTATAGAAACCTTTTGAAAAATCTCCAACAAGGGATTTTATCATCAAGATAGTGGATGATCTAAACACCTTAACTATCAATTTTTATGAATCTAATAAAATTAGATGGTGGGAATGTCACATTATTTTAGATAATATAAATTTAAATATAAGTTCTATTGGTTAAATTGGAATCTTTGAATCTATTCATATTTAAACAATTTTACTTATTGATTATTTAATGTAAAATTTTCATTGATTTTAATCATTTCATATATATTATTGATAAGCTTAACAATAATTCCTATAAAATATATTATTCTAAATATATTTTTTTACTAAATTATGAAATGAAATTATTTTTTCTATGGATATAATATCAATATTTTAACAATATTTCTCTTGGATGAATTACTTCCATCAAATATATTTTCTATTTACAATGATTCTAAGCATGTATAATTTATAACCATAATAAGAAAATAATTTTAAATCTTTTAGTCATGGACCTACTAGAGTTTTATTTCCAAAAACATAACCTATAAAATCCTCAAAAAATTTGAATGCATCATAAATTTTTATTCAAACGAGAGAAATAGGTCTGTAAATCTAAACTCCATGAATTTCCCCAAATAGACTAATTTTAACCATATTTATTTTCTAGACTATTATGAATGTATTTTCATTTTTTAATTGTTTATGTCTAGTAAATATTCACATGGGTATATTTATAATCATATAAATAGAATCATGTAAATATTATGAAAAATATAAAAAATATATTGAAAAATATTTAAACATACAATTAAAATTTGAATTGTTTTCATGATGACAAATTTGAAAATTAATATTTTGAGGCATTATGCCCACAACATGTCTATAATAATAATCGATTTTCTCTATGAAATCCACATCCGAATAGGGTTTCACATTCAAAATATGGGACCCTATATGAAATATTCTAGAATAAACATAGTGAATATTCTTGAACCAGGTATTTTTGGGATGTATTTTAACATAATGCTTTTTATGTAATTTATGAAGTCATAATATGACAAATATTTAAGAAATATACTTTTGAGTGATGAAATGGAAGATATTATAATGTTAAGTATTCCAATTTTTATTATTTTAAATCCTTCATTCATAATTAATAAGGAATCATAGTCAAATGATCTTTAAATATTAATGGAAGAATTTTCATTCATTATTAAACCACCAATAAAACCAAATAGTTTTCAAAAAAATAAACAATGTGGTGGAATAACTTTTTAATGCCTTATTTGATGAAACAAATCCACCTGATCAAAATGTTTCCATATAAATTACAAAAAATTAATTTTATAATTTATATATTAATTAAAATTTTAAAAATATTTACCACGCTTTTGATTATCTAAAAAATCAACCAATGTAAACAAAACTAAAAAACATAACCCTAAATGAGAAATTGAAAATCAATGTATATAAATTAACTATGCTATTAGAACCTTAATTACCATCCAATAGATAATGCCTTATTTGATCTATAAAAGGGAATCTCAATCCCAATATGCAATAAGAAAAATAGTTGACATCAAGCCTTCTTTTCTCTGTGTAATCCTATAAGCATCAATAATGATAAAATGATGAACATTGGGTAATTTCTATGAAATAAGAGTTGAATAAATTTTAATGGGATAAAGAATGAGATAAATTTGAGAGACCAAATGAGTATCTAACTATTGTAACTAAATTTTTATATAAAGGTTAGGTTGATGAATCATTCATAATTGTTAAAAATGAGGATTAATTGTTTCCATAAGGGTATATCCATGAATAAATTATTTTCTATATATAGATTATTTCCGCCCAAATCTACACATGAATTCATTCAAATTCGTTTAGCGTATTCTATAGATCTAAATTTCATTCCATATCAAATGGACGTTGAGAGTTAATTATTGAATGGTTCTATTACTAAGGATGTTTATATTAGACAATCCCATTTATTTTCAAACCCTTATTTCTCTAATATTTTTTTAAAACTGTAAAAATAATATGATGGTTTAAAATATGTATCTAGAGCATGGTATGATATCATATGTCCTTGTTTAGTTAAAAAAAAATTAAATGGTGTGGTTGATTATATTATATTTATTAAATTAATTTCAAATAATTTTTAAGTAATAAATATTTATATTAATGAAATTATATTTAGTCCACCCAAAATATCTCTTCTTATAGGATTTTCAAAATTAAAACAAAATTCTTTTGGAAATTAGTTTGATATGTGAATGAATGTTCTTTCTTGGTATTCAAATTCACCCAAATTAGGATAGAATTATTTTAAACCATAATAAATATACAAAAAAAATAAATTTTTTTGGATGGGATAAAAATAAATAAAGTAATTATCTAAGTGTACCACCTATGAACTATATTTGTATTTAACTAGGAAACAGGGTTATTATAATATTTACAGTGGTATAATTGGTTGGTTTATACATTTAACTACAAGTGGTATTAAATAATTTCTAATACATGTATGTTTTCTCATATTTCAGAAAATATCAATGGTTCCCATCTAAATTAGATTTAATTAATTTTTAAAAACCTCAAAATTAAAAAACATTAGATTTTTTTATTCTATATAAAATACCATTGAAAAATGTTTTTATTTAGATGCTTATGTTTTGGTGTTATGTTTGAATGAAAAAAAAACCTCCAAGATATGTCACCTTTTGGGATGTCTGAGGTGTAATGGTGTAGTATGAACCAAATTTTTTTCTTTTTCTACTCCTGAAGCCTATTTTATAGTTGTAAGACATTTGATGCACAAATTTAAAGGATAAAACACTCCTTTTGAGAATACAGAAATCAATTTATTCTTATACGTACAAGATTTGAGAATAAAAAATCAATTAACATCTCTAAAAATCATATATGACATTATAGGAAAAATAATGTGACTAAATGATATTACATTATAGATATAATTTTCACAAAGGTGATATATTACTTGACTTCATAACTACAAATCATGATCTTGCTGGTATTTTAATAATGACTCTAATTACTAAGAGATAAAGTTAGAATAGATATGAATTAAAAAATTACCAATTATTCTAGAACCATTATTATTTTATTATAATTTTGACATTATAAAATGTTTGGATATAATTATATACATCCATGAATTAAATTTGGAAATTTTTCAATAACTTTTTTTATTATTATCTTATTTTTTTAACACACTGACTTTATACTTATGTTCACCTAATATAAGTCACATGAGTTTTAATATATTCTATCCTTGACTTCCATTTATATAATATTCTTGATTTTTACATATGTGAAATATAGATTCTATTAAATAAGATCTTCCTGAGACTTTCAACTTCCACGAAATAACTATCCTCCTCAAATTCACTTCTATAAATGTGCTTTTGTGATTTTCCTTCCATGATTCCATGTACATTATCATTATGACCCTGTCCTTACCTCGAAAATTAGCTTCCACATCTAATTTTTTAATTAGTTTTTTTATTCCTTAAACGTATTTTTAATTGAATAATTTATTAAATTATTTTTTAATTTTCCATAAATTTTTTAAAACCCCCAAATTTTTTTTGGAAACATACATTAAAAAATATAAATTCTCCCACAAGTCCTATTATTTCTCTATTTTAAATATTTCACCCCAATCATATCAATATATTATTTAAAACTATAAAAATACTTTATTTTTGAAAAATATTATATTATTTACTTATGCTATAGAATATAGATTTAGTAATATGTAAAGGGATGTCTTAATAATTTATGTTACTCTTTAAAAACCTCATTTAGAAAGATGAGAAATTGTTCCATAGAATGAGATGAATAGAACATGGTTTTTTTCTAGTAGACTTTTTTTCTTAAATGCTATTCAAGAATAAATATTTATTGAGTGATTAATAAAAAATGTTAATATTTTTATCAAGGGTCATAAAAATAATTCTTCTTCATTATATGGTTTGAGATGGGTAAAAACAAAAATTTATGGGAACTAATATTTATGGTGAAGAATTTTTCATTCTTCAATGAAGTGGGATGAATTCTTGAAGGTATATCATAAGGGAATGACCATAAAATATTATATTTATTACTCAATATCAAACCTATTTTTGGAAATTTAAAATACACTCATTCTCTAAATGGATCTAAAAACTCACGAAGAGACAATATTATAGAGGTAAATGGTGAATTCAAGATGATATCAATTCTCATTCAACCCAATATTTTTTACAGGGAAGAGGAAATTTTTATATTATGTAATTATGAAGAATTAATATTATATTTCATGAATAATTATATAATGGTGAGATTGGGTAGATATCCAGTGTGGTATGATTTGGATCTGAGTAAGTCTTCATCTATGTTTAATTATATAGCTTACCCTATGTTTATATCTACATTATTGGATTATAAATAACAGTTTTTGGGGAATATATTTCTACCTCTACTTTTGGATTCTGTATAAGACCATCCGAATGAAAATTCATGTAGATAAACACTAATCTCATGAGAAACCGATGGGTTAAAGATAATTGGAATCATTATAATGATTTAAATTCTTTTAAAAACATATTTGACCATGAGGTTTAATTGTTATCTGTAGGGAACATGGTGAAATTATAGATAATCCTTACGAATACTAATTTGTCTCACATAGTGTTGTAAATGATGATATACATGATAATTTTTATTAAGAGGCATAGAGATTCATAAAATGTTATGAGATGACCATTTCTAAACTAATGGGAGACTATACTGTTTCTTATAGCCCTCACGCATCCCTTTTCTCCATGGATACGAATTACAAGTAATTGTGTGATGATTAGTTAAAAGATATTGATCTTTTTCTCTCTAATATATATAAAAAATATGATTCAAAATTTTATGATTATGTTATGATTTATGTTAATGAATCTAAGTATTTTTCAATTGATTATACTTAAAAAAACAATGAACATTTAGAAAACATATATTTATGTATATATATTGGATGTACCCCTAGAATATCAAAAATTAGAGAATGACATGTGGAGAAAACTTCAAGATTTATTATACATGGGTTTGATTAGTAAATTTATGATCTATTTGATGATAATAATATTTTCAATCCACATGAACATGTTGGTGGTGCAATCAAAAATTTACAAACAGTTTCTATGAGATCTCTTGTTTTCTAGAATTTATTTGGATAAAATGATGAACCCATGATTTTTACATTCCACATTATGTTGATGAGAATAAAAGTTAATATCTTTCAAATAAAGTAGTTATATCTCCACTAAAATATTCCACCACTTCTCAACATTTTACAACTACCTATGATACTAAATTATATTTGAGTGATTTTAATGATTCCATGTTATCAATGATAAGAAAAATAAAACTTGGATCTCAACTTAAAGATGATAATTCCTTGAATAAAGAAACATAGTTTATTAATTCTATATTTGTTTAACACATAATAAGAAATTTGTATCAAAAAATGATATTTTTTTATAGTATTTCAAGATGCTTCATGAACTGGTTAGATTTAATCATTCCCATTTTCATGACATGATACTACACATATATGGTAGTGATTTGAGTAGATTTTCTTATTTTCCATCTATTTAATATAATCTGTAGTAGGCTCGACAACTATTGTACTTGTCCTTATTCAACATAAATATAATCATGTTATACATGTTGTGAGAGATAAATTATAGTATTTCAAGATGGTAATTTAACATCCCATGACAGTTCTATTATATATATAAACACTCTTGGGGGAAAGAATCAATTATTTATTAAAGTAAGCCATTAATTTAAAGACCCTGACCCTTATAGACAATTTTGTGTGGTTACTATATTAAATTAGTTATATATAAAATAAATCACATCCAAAAGAAAAAAATAGTATATTAGTATTGGAAAACTATATACATACATGAATTTTAAATAAAATTTCAGAAGAACAATTTAAAAATATAATTTCCAATGTTAAAACCATTATTACAATTAGTATATCCTCTCATATATATCATAACATAATTCCTAGACTAATAGAAAATGTAATCACAATAAAAGAGTGGGCTAAGATGCTTTATAGGGGTATGAATATAGATGAAGCTAATAAGGCTTGAAAAATATGAACATGATAAATGATGACCAAATAATTCCATCAAAATAATCACATCAGTTAGAAACATATCCCTAGATATAGTACATATAAGGACCCTTCCTTAAACAATACATAATATACAAAATTAAACTATATTTAACTTCATTACATTACCAAAGTACATTTTATTTTATATTATTGGAATGTTATGATATACATTACACATATAAACCCACAATATTAAAATGTGGGTTCCACTAAAACAACATCCATTTCATTCAAAATGTAGATTTTTCAAACAAGACAACAATGGGATTTCTTTTACAAAACATAATAACATTTAACACGACTTTCATATTTATTTTACACTTCCTTATAACCTATGAATAACATTAAAAACATGGAATGATCATAAAAATATCAATAAGGTATATAAAATTATAGAAAGAACCCATTAGTCCATGAATACTTATAATCAAATGAAATCATTTTCATAAAGACCAACTCATCACATTTATATACATACATATTGAAAATAAATATTTCTATAACACATAGAAAAAATAAATAAAACCATAAAGGTATCTTGTGGGATTAATTAATTATATTATAACTCTCACGTCTACCTTATGATCTATAACTCTCAAAGAAACCTTACAATGTAACCCTCAGAACTTCATTATGGTCTAACCCTCAGAGTTACACTTATAGTAACCATATGGGTGACCTCCCACATAAAATACACAATGAATTTGAGAGATATATAGTTTCCAATAACCATCATAATCAATTCCCATGATCCATAACATAATCATCAAACAATAATACTTTCATAAAAACATTCATTTTGAATATTGTTAAACTAGAAGATTGAAAGAATATTTTTTAAGAGAAGCCCCTTAAAAATAAAATATAATTGTTTTGATATTCAATAAATGAATTCAATATGTTTATACACTATAATTATAGAAAATAAAACATAATAAAAATATAATTCATTGCACAAAATAATTATTGTGACACATAATCAATGATGTAAATGGTGGAAATTGTGTTACAAATTTCCCTACCTCGGGTTTGTATTACATAAATCATGTTTATTCATCTTGTATAATGGTAAATGTAGTTTTATTAATATTTTATAGAAACTTATTGATGTTTTTAACACCTTATATGATCATTATATAAAATCATTCAACCAATTAATTAATAATATTTTTTTAACATTAATTCGGGTGCGTTCTTTACGTGATTCCAAGATCATTTTGTAATGGATTTCCTTATCGAATGCAATCAAAACTCCATAAGTGGAATGACATGGTATTAATATGTTTATAAAATATTAAATATTTCCATAAATTATTTGGTTAATTTGGAATGAGGATGAATCATTAGATAATTCATTCGTGATATCTCTTTAGATCATTTTTCGGTTCTTTGATAATCACAATCTAATTTCATTATATAACAAAATATTATGTATATATGTCAACTAAAAAATATAAAATATGTCATATAATACACTTTAAAATATTTTTCAACCAATAAAATGATTTTATGAACATATTTTAAGGACATAAAGGTAATTTAAAACACATCGTCAATGATTTTGGTAAATCGGAACATCACAGATGGTGTTTTTTATTTTTTAGAATATGTGGTAGAGGATATGAAGAATGATGATGAATTTTTCAATAAACATTATAAAATCATAAATATATATTATTCCAGAGCTTTCATGAATCTTGGATATGTGTAGGGGAAGAGAGTATATGAAAAAAAATTGAAAATAAAAATAACAATTGAAAATGAATTTTTACTACTTGATCTCTTCTCATTGAGACCCTCCATAAGTCCATTGGTTTTGGAATTTTGGTGAGACCAGAAGGTCATGGACATGGGTAATAGCCTTGTTAATTGGTTTTAGAATAATTAAGAAAATTTCCAAATCTTGAGAGGTGTAAGAGGAAGACGGGGTGAGGGTTTTATTTACAGTGGTGGAGAAGATGAGTTTTCCATTATTTTAATAATTATTTTAATATTGTTCCTCAAGAATATTAATTATTGTGGTTCATGTTACCAATAATAGTAAATAAAGGTTGTGATTCCGAATTGAGGGTGATTAATTCACATGAGTTCATGAATAGATTATTTAACTAATAATGTATATATACAGTATCTCTATTTTTTGAAATTCAAAACATAGATGTTGTAAAATTGTGTTTAACAGATAGTTTATAACTATATCCTTAAAAAATTGTCATGATATAGATAATATGTGTTTCATGGATTTTAATTTATTTTAAAATTCTCGGTGTTTTACATTCTCCCAAACTCCATGAAATTATGTCACTTTAGTTTTATTTATTTATTAATGAATTGACGGTACCTTTCCCTCATAACATTTTTAGATTCCAATGTTGCTTCTTAAACTGGGTGTTTTCTCCAATAATCCATTTTTGGTGGATTACCTTATTCCTCAGTACTTGTTCTCTTTGATCAAGGATCTAAACCAGTTTCTATTCAAAAGAAAGGCTCTCTTTCAGCTGAACTACTTTTTGGTACAAAACATGTGATTAATCTATCACATACTTTCTCTACATCGAAACATGTGATACATAGTGTAACTAAGATAAATTTTTAGGAAAATATACTCAGTAGGGAACTAGTCCAAATTTTACCAGGATTTGATAAGATATAATGAACTGTGGGATCAGTCTTATTTTCATACCAAAATGCATAATAATTTTCCATGGTGAGATTCTAAGAAAAAAATGATCACCTACGTTGAATGACAATTCCTTCCTCCTATTATCGGAATTTCTTTTTTTTCATACTCTAAGATAACCTCATTTGTTGTTGAATCATATTCAATTTCTCGGCCACTTCATCAATTGATTCTGGTCCCATCATCTTCCTTTCCCTAACAACATCCCAAAAATCTGGAATTTGACTTCACTTCCAGTATAATGCCTTAAAAGGTTCCATCTGTATACTAAAATGAAAAATTTTTTGTATAAAAAATCATCTAAATAAAGATATCGATTCTAACATCCCTGGTAGTCAGTTGAGCAAATATTATAATACATGTCAGAATTGTTCTCGCAGTCTGTCAATCAGATTGAGAATGAAACAAAGTGCTAAAATTTAATTCTGTGGCCAAGTACTTTGGATGGTCTTTCAAAACGTTATAATTGAACCTATTATCTTAGTCAGATACAATGGAAAGAGGAACTCCTTCTTACCTTAAAATTTCATTGAGTAAAATTTTGGACACTGTAACACATGGAATGGTATCTCGGATAGGAAAGAAATGTGATGATTTAGTCATAACATCAATAATAACCCACATCACGTTGTTACCTTGAGAAGAATTTAGTAGTATAACAACGATGTCTAGGGATATATTATAAAATTTTCACTCTGGAACTGGAAATGGATGAAGTATCCCAAAAGTAAATACCATTCTGCTTTTACTTGTTGACATGTCATACATTTCGCAGTAAAATTATCATGATCTCTTATCATTATATCCCACCAATAATACTCTTGATTTTCTCGATTCATCATATTAAACCAAGGATGAACTGAAAATAGAGATCTATAATATACACAGAACAATTATTTCTTCAACTAGGAATCACAAGGCACACACAATCTCTATCTAAATCTAAAAACACCATCTTTATCAATGTTAAATTCTAAAAACTTATCAATTTTAATAAATTGTAATTTTTCTATAGAACATATTCTTCCTTATGTTCTTTAATTATTCTATCTGATAGAGTTGGCTAAACTGACACATGAAACAAAATAGAGGAATATCTTGCACAAAAACATCCAAGCCAAATTTCCAAAAATGATTCATGAAAGATTCATGTTCCATAAATTACATAGATAATTATGTGTGATTTTTCAAACTAAAGGAATCTGCCACATTATTTTCAGGATTGTAGATGATCATTCAATTATAATCAATTATCAAATCAATTAATCATTTATGAATCATGTTTAATTCTTTCTTAGTGAATATATACCTCATACTTTTTGGTCTGTATATATTTTACATTTGGATGTATATAAATGATACTTGAAATTTTCAATGAAAAAAATAACAGATGATAATTCATAATTAAGATTCAAATAATTTAACTCATCATGTTTCAATTTTCATGAAGCATAAGCGGTAAACTGATCATTTTGCATCCGAAAAAAACCATGTCCCTTTAATGAAGAGTCGCATTAGATGATAAACCCACCATTTTTGGAAACCAGGGGCCGAAACTGGATCATTCACCATTATAATATTCAGTTCCTTAAAACAAACATCATATTCATTTATCCACATAAATTTAATACCATTTCACGTTAACTTTGTGAGCAGAATTGGTAACCACAAAAATATTTTAACAACTCATTAGTATAAACTAGCTAATCCATTCAAACTACAAATCTCTATAACATTTTTAGGTCTTGACCATTCATCATACACTTTTTTTGGTAGGATCAACTATTATTCGATTAATATTTATAATTTTCCCATTAACAAAAATTTACTACAACAAAAAAACCCAATTTCAAAATTTTAAATAAATTTCCTTTTTTTAATGTTTGCAAACCCCCCTATATGTTTTTCATGATCCTATTTTATTTAAAATAAAAAAAAATCATCAATAAACACAACAAAAAACATAGCTACAATCTCATGAAATATTATATTCATTAGATCTAAGAATATAGCAACGTAATAAGTTAATCCAAATGTCATGTAACTCAATCATAATACCCATATATAGTGTGAAATAAAGTCTTCACGATGTCTATTTACATTAATTTGAACTATCATTCCCCCGACCTCAGGTCGACATTCAAAAAATACCATGCTCCCTGGAGTTATTAAAAAAATCATTGATATGAGGAAAATGATACTTTTCATAAAAATGATCTTATTCAAGTCCCTATATTCAATGAAAAGTCTTATGAAACTATAATTCTTTTTAACGAACAATACAAGAACACGCCATTGTGATGTTCTATAATGAATAATTCCTTTTTCAAGAAAATCATGAATCTAGTTTTTCAATTCAAGAAGTTACAATTGATCCCTTATATAAGGGGGTTTTGAAATAGGATTAACATCATGAAATAATTCAATTGTGAATTAAACATACTAATCAGGGATAACACAGGGTAACTCATCAGCAAAAACATGAAGTCATTCATTTACCACCAGATCATAATTAATCTAAAAGTTACAATATTCTCATCAATATTATCATGAAAACCTTCATTTAATATTTTATCATTTTCTCACCTTTTGATATGTTATAAATTGTATGTTTTCATTCTTGTTTACAAATTGAAACACTTTCTAGAAAATAACTACTTTAGTTCTAAAATAAATCACGGCATGATAGAAAAAAAAAGCCAATACATTCTCAGAAAAATATCAATCTCTAATAAGGGTAAAACAACAAGTTTTTTTGTAATTACATTTAATAGGAAAAAACATAAATATTATTATAATACATTTTTTCTATAATATTTATTTATGGTATTTTTACCATATCTTCTAATATCATTTCATGAGATAAAATTTCCAAATTCATAGAATATTTTTTAGAATATAAATAAATTGTAGACATTTTATCAAACTAGTCATTAGAAAAATCTTATTAAAAAACAATGATCCTTGGTGGAGATCACCAGATAGCTCAAAATATGATTAAATAGACATAAAAGATCTCACGTCACCATTATAACAACCCATATATTTATTACATAGTTAAACATGGTGTGTTACATAAAATTTCCAATAAATAAAACTCAATGGTTATAAAGGTCTTATGTATTGGGTAATTAGGGTCATTACATAACAACTTAAAACAAAAAAAATGACATCTTTATTGAAAACCTTTTTTTCATGACCACATAATTCGATCATCCTTAGCATTGCATGGGATAACCTGGGTGAAATCATGTGAAGAGGGTGAGATATAAATACCAATAAAAGAGTAAACATGGATAACATGAATAATAAAGTATATGTTAGACAATATTCATATCAATGGAGCCGAATAGAAACATGAACACCATGGAATCATATAGAAAGATTATCATTACTTGGAAATGTGCCTACTACATTTAACATGACATCAGCATGATCCAATGATCATTGCACATAAAGTATGAGTAAACCCTCATTGAACGTGAATTACCATGATTATACCCTCATTTAACTTGACTTATCCTTGTTCTAATCTTCACCCAATGCATTGGAGCGCTATCAGCGAGCACCCTTCAAAATCATCTCATTTCATGCATAAATTTTCCACATGGATCATATAACATTGAATCATTCAACACCATCATTTATTCTACAATAAAGGAATATAGAATTCATAAAGGAAACTCTATAATAAATATGTAAATGTTAATATAGGTGAATACCCTTGATAGATAAATGGGCATGGTATTCACTACATAATTACTTTGGCTTGGAAGATCGTGGTTGAATTTCGACAGCATAACAAAGTGACACAAGAATTTATAAAATTAAATGATGAGAGAGATAGGGGTGTCTCATACTATGTACATGAAATGGATAATAAGGGAATCATATAGATAATTGTCCTCACATATGTAATATAATTTAGATTTGTAAAACAAAAAAAATATCTTGAATGTAAATGAAGAGAGAGAAATCCCTTACCGAATTTCAGCTTGGTAACAGGTGTACATGAGAGGAATTAATGAGAGAGAAAGGGTTATATCATAATTAAAACATAAGTAGGGAAATATTTGTGAGGTTAAAAATCATACAACATCATTTTTAATAGAATATACAAGGGTATATAATCATAAAGAAACTTGGACAAAAATGAAAGACGAAGAAGTCCATTACTTGAAAGTGTGGTCCCAAAGGCTTGGAACATGCTTGAGAGCAACTTATTGGGAGCATGGTGAACCATGGTATGATTTTAGAGAGAGGAGTGAAAATGGATAGTCATTATTTAAAGGCCATTAGTTAAGAGGATGTGGGAGCTTGGGTTGGTTTATATAGGAAAAGGGACGTAATTCAATATTATTTAGGTTTTAGTCACCACACATGAAACTAATAAAAATACCAAACCAACCCATGGTTTTTACCCATATATTCATCCAAAAGGAGATTTGAAAATTTTATTTTATATGGTAAATAAAAGAACATATTAAAATATTATCCTTGATTATGTGGAGTTGAGTCATTCTCTCAAGTTAATCAATTTAAAAGGTTAATATTTATTATAAGTATTGGAGGGTCCACTAAGGCCCCATAAAACTATTAAATGAAATCTAAAGTAAAATTATTTTAAATATAAAACATATATTGGCCTAAATAACCATTTATAGTATTTTATTACATCACTTTTGGGTCATTATGATGTCAATAAACACATTATAAAATTAAACAGGTTTTTAATTTTAACCAAAAAAATCGATTGTCTTAGAAAATTATGAAAAATTCACAAAAGGATTATTTTGACATCTTGATTCTAAAAATAAAATTAATTTTATCTTAATAATTTTCTAAATATTTTACTTTTTACTTTTAATATAAAAACTGACATTTATCGAAAATGTATTTGTCTTGAAAAAAACAACTTTCAAACCCTAATAAAAAACACAATTGTATTTATAAAAATTCTTTTATAATTTCTATATAATGAAATGTAATTTACTTATAATATTTTATTAAAATGTTATTTAATTAATAAATACATCAATTAATCAAAATAGTTTCCTTAATTCAATATTAAGAAAATTACTATTTGTGATTTAAAATTTATAAACGAAGTAACAAAAATAAAATTAATATATATTATTTGTTATGTATATAATTAATGAACATAAACATAGTTATATGTGCTTATTAGTAATCCATTATAATACACACATATGACCTAAGGGTAAGGTTGGAGATAGTGATATAATCTTGTGGTGGCTCAGATAACATCGCTCAGGTGGTAATCTATGTCTACTTCCACTTCTGTCATGGGTGATTCTGTTTGATCATAACATGTTGATGTCCGGCATGGGCTTGGTCATTAGTGAAACATAGTGATTCCAAATCCTATAAATGTTTTGAAAATGTAATTATTATGGGGAAATTATATTAATGAGGCCTTAATTTTTTTTGAGTAAATTGGTTTTGTTAAAGCCCCATATTTATACAGATCTTGTGACCATTGTTCAATGACTATATTAGAAATAGTTACAATTACAAATGTATTTTTGATATCCAAAAATAAATAACCAAGGATTTTATTATTTCATATCACCACTTTACATAATAATAGATATAATTAGATCAGGAAGAATTTTCATTGATAGATGTTTGCATCCTTATAGTTTTCCCACATTAAAAAAATTTTCACTCGAAATTTTATTTTTCCACACAAAAATAAATGAGGGTAACTATGCTTCATTACACCTTCAGATTCCCATGTTTTTTCATTATAGTTTTTATTTATCAAAATCACTTTCAGGAGTATAATTTTCTTATTTCATTGAAATGATACCCAATGAGCTAAGATCTTTTCCAAATTTTCTTCATAGGAGAGTTCATTATCCAATGGTACCACCTATGGATTGAGTACATGTGATAGGTCATGTACGTACTTTCTCAATAGTTATACATGGAATATATCCTGTACTTGAGATAAGATTGGTGAAAGTTATAGTCGAAAAGACACTACTCCAATGTGATCAAGGATCTCAAAAGGGTCGATGTACCATGGAATAAGATTTCCCTTCATCCAAAATCTCACAACTTTATTCGACAGTGATATGTAGAGGAATACCAAACCTTTGAAATCAAACATTAGGTCTCGTCAATAATTATCATCATAGCTCTTTTGTCAACTCTGACCAGCTATAATGTACTACTGGATGGTCTTAACCATATCCACCATCTCCTCGACCATTTATGGTCCTCTGAGTTTTTTCTCCCCAACTTCATACCATCATGTTGGTGCAGACACCTCTTCCAAAAAAGGGATTCATAAGGAGCCATTTTGATACTTGAGTGGAATCTGTTGTTGTAAGATAACTCAATTAGCGGAAGATATTGATCACATCATCTATTGATGTCCATTGAATATTGTCTCAACATATAGAAAATTTCTTGGATATTCCACTCATATTGTACTTCCATTTGAGGATGGCAATCCTTACTAATGTTTACCTCAGTATTCACAGCATGTGAAGGTGCTTCCAAAACCTATAGGTGAATGTTGTATCTCAACCAGATAAAATCTATAGTGGTACTCCATGCGACCTTACCACATATTTGATGTATATCTGTGCCATTTGATCTAATGAGAAAAACACACAAAATGCAATGAGGTGTGCAGTCTTTGTATGATTATCCACAACAACCCAGATTTCATTTTCCCTTGGTGTTTCTTTGGATGTCTGGTGAAAAATTCCATAGTTTTGTTCTCCTATTTCCAAGATAGTATGTGTAATGGTTGCATCATCACTTTATAATTCTGCCTCTCAGCCCCCACTTGCTGAAAAAGCAGGCACATTGAGGAATACTCCTCGATCTCCTTTTAATAATATCCCATCAATAATGCTCTTTGAGATCTTGATACATATTTTTGTTTCTTGGGTAAATTGAGAAATATGAACTATGTGAATTATCCCAATGTTATTTCTTTAACTCCCAGATTAATGGAACACATAGTCTTGACCCAAATCTCACAATTCCTTATTCATTAACATTGAAATCAAATGATTTCCCTTTTTCTGATAATTTCCAAATTCTTTTGAATTTTCACATCTTCCTTTTGATAATTCTTTAACATTTCCAAAAGATACGGTTGAGAAATTATTTGTGAAATCATTGATGATGTTCCCTTCATTATGATTCCCATGTCCGTATTCATCAAATCCCATAAGATTGTATCTTTTTCAATTTTCTTCAATGGTATAATTGCAGGATCCATTCTACTTAGAGCATCTTCCACATTATTCTCTTTCCCAATGAGGTAATGGATTTAGTAGTCATAGTATCTGATCAGCTCTAACTATATTCATTGGAGCATGTTCAACTCTTTCTATGGGAAAATATACATGAGGCTTTTGTAATCTGTGTATATTTCACACTTCTCCCAAAAAGGTTATGTCTCAAAATTTTTACAGTGAATATTACTCTAGACAACTATAGATCCTGTTATGGATAGTTACTCTTATGATATTTCAATTTCCGTGAAGCATAAGAAATGGATTTTTCATTCTGCATCAACACACAACTGAGGAAAATCTTCGAATCATAACTAAATACCACAAAAATTTCTCCACATGTGGGTAATGTGAGTAAGGTTATAGTGATAGGACATTTTTCAACTCCTTATATCTCTCTTCACATTCATCACACTATGAAAATTGACTCCGTTATGAGTTATTTAGTATAAGGGTTTAACATTCCTGAGAAATCTCTAAAAAACTGATGATTATATCCAGCTAACCCCAAAAATCTATAGATATCTATTACCAATGTTGAGCTCATCCATCACTTAATTACAGTTGTCTTTGAGGGATCCACACATTTCCCATTTCTTATTATGATATGACCCAAGAATGAGAATTCCTTCAACTAGTACTCACACTTTCGGTAGTTTGCAAATATATTCTCCTTTCACAAGGTCTCCAGTATTGTGCATTGATTATCCTGATGATCTTACATTATTTTGAAGTATATTATAATATAATCTATAAATACGAACACAAATTTGTTGAGGTAATATTTAAATACATTATTCATCAAGTCTATGTAGAATACCAGAGAATTAGTGAGTCTGAATGACATTATTTGGACTTCATATTGCCTGTATCTTGAATGAAAAGCAATCTAGGAGATATCCTCCATCTTCACCCTTAATTGATAATATCCTGAAAGAAAATCCACAATAGAAAAGTATTTTTACCCACATATATGATCAAATAAGTCATCAATTCGGGGATGAGGGTACTTGTTCTTTATCGTGATTTTGTTGAGATCACGATAATCAATGTGAAGGCGCATTCACGCATCCTTATTTTCTATGTAGACGACTGATGTACCCCATGTTGAGGCACTTGGGTGTATAAACCCTTTATCCAGGTTCTTCTGTGGTTGTTTCTTCCTCTCATCAACTCCAAAATAACAATTCTATATGGTTTCATGGAAGTTAGAAATTCCCTACGTATAATATCAATTGAGAATTATACATCTACTCTAGGTATAAGACCATGAAATTCCTCAAGAAATACTTTTGTGAATTCCCTCACAATATTAATGTATTAAAGGATGGGATATTCCTCTGAATCAATTATCTGAGAAACATACGCATGCTTATGGGGTTGTAATATCCATGCTTGAGATGATGGTGATAATGAAGATTCATCCTCCATCATTCACATATACAAAATTGGTGGAGAATTCTCTATATAGAGAGTTATTTCCCTCTCATGGGAATTTATGTTTGATCTATATAATTATAGAAAATCAATTCCAAGAAACTCATCATAGTCCACTACGGAAAGTATGGAAAGGTTACATGGAAAGTTAAATACACAAATTATGACCCGGGGGGAGTTATATTCATCACTTAAAATGTTTTCCCCATTTTCCATTCTCATCAACATCTTTACTTCCATGATTTTTTATGGTGTTGGGATTCTTCTACTAATAATTTAGGATATAAATGTCTTCATAAAACCAAAATCAGACATTACATTTACTATTATTGAATGAATATCTAACGTACCTGTCACCACTTTATTTTATGTGTTCACATCAATTGTAGTGATTGGAAATGATCATTGATACTTACTTGGAAGTTGTTGGTTGCCTCCAAAACCCTTGGGTTATGGAAATGGTTTTCAATGTTATTTGATTCAATGTAGTTGAAGGAATAAACAATGCATTGATGGTCAAACTGAGTGTTCCTCTCGTCTGTCATAGATGTTGCTTTTTGTTGTCATTAGTTATCGGATCTGTGCCCTTTTCTTTCACACCTAAATCATTTCCTCATCCCCTTAATAAAATTTCTAGCGTTCTCTTTTTTGAACAATTGGCAAGTGGGTGATGGATTTTCTTAGCACTGATTGATTTTTCCATCAGACATCCATAATTAAAGTCCACCTCATGATTCTTATCCCCACGATGCCCATGAGATGATTCAATCTCCATCTCAACATTGAGGGCACATTGGACAATTTTCTCATAGCTCTCGAAGTCACATATCTTTAGGGCTTTCCGTTGGCTGGGTTTTAGCCGACCAAAGGAGTGTTCATCCTTGCATTCAGGGGAAACTACATTTCTGAGGCATATCATGAAAGACATATAAAGATTTCATGTACACTCTAATGGATTTGTTTTATTTTTATTGAGGTCAAAGATATCCCTTTCTATCTTAATTCTTAGGGTGTGACAGAAATATTTGTTGAAAATTATTTTTTGAAAATTATTCAATTACATCACCTTCATATCTTTCGTTAACTGAAAGAGTATCATGATAATGCTCATGATTTCTTCTCTCATCGGAATGGGAATATCATTAGAGTAATCATCACATTGATCATCACATATATTTTTTCTTGATTCCTCTAATTACCGACCTTTGCCTAGAATAAAAGTAAATTTAGAGGTAACACATAAAAGGTGATTCCAAATAAGAAAATGGTTAACATATAATTTACTTTTATTTTCATAACCTATGAATTTATAGGCTTCATTCTATGTTATCCATCATCTAATTCCAAGCATATATTATTGGTGTCATTTTTTTATTCCCATAATAATAGTTCATTCTAATATTATTACTTTACCAAAGAATACCCCATGGGAGTGTTGTAAATAAGAGCATAGAGAGGCTCATTGTTTTTCACCAGTTCCTATTCGATTCTAGCTCAAAGCGGTGTTTTTGGGTTTTACACTTAGATATATTTGTTCCAGATCCTACCCTACCTGAACCTATCTAGAAAGAGATTTATTTTCATGATAAACCACTTAATAAATACTCACAAAAATTTAGGGATGTTTTTATTATACTAATTTTTATCCCTAAGGCTTTCACTAGGGTTTTTTAATCCAAATCCCAAAATTAACTAAACCAATCCCCTAATTTAATTTATAACAACCCTTATTGTTCATACATACATAAACAAGATTAATTACATAAACAAGTACATATAAAAATTCTTAGGATCGAGAGGTATTATATCTTGGGAAATTAGGTACATTACATATCCACTAAAAAAATAAAACAAAACATAATTATTGAAAAATTCATTTACATGACCACATCATTCATTCATACTTAGCATTGTATAAGATAACCTGAGGACATATGTGTGAAAAGGGTGAGTTATAATGCCTAGTAAGGGAGTAAAAATATATTTACAAGAAGAATAAAATACATGTTATGAAATAGGAATATAAATAGAGGATAAGAGAAACATGAACATAAAGGCATGATATAACATGATTATCATAACATATAAATGTGGCACAAAGAATTTACTTGATATTAGCATAAGTGAAAGATAATTTCACATGGAGAATGAGTAAACCCTCATTGCAGTTGAATTATCATGAGTAATACATCATTCTACATGTTGTATCATGATTCAAATCATTAACCAATACATTGGAGAACTATCCAAAAACACCTTTTGTAATCATTTCATTTCATGCATAAGTGTTCCACATGGATAATATAAAATTGAATCATTCAACACCATATATTTTTACCGAATAAATAGGTTTTTTAAAGTGACTCATTTATGGAGAAACTATGAATCCAAATAGTATGACATATCCATTAGACACTATGGCACATAACAAAGTTATTAAAGACCAGACAGAACCCATTTGACTTGACTTCATAGAAAAATTTCTCAAAATTATTTGTTACCTTTTTTTCAGGGTCCTCTCACATAATGTCTTCAAAATGAGAAGCCACCTTAAGCAACACTCACACGAACTCCTCTTCAACTATCTTATTGTTATTGAAACCTTTGACTAGGATAAGGTGTTTTTTGTTGATCCACTCACTTTGGTCCTTATTTTTGTGAACTTGAATAATTCTTTCTTTCACCCTTTCCACAACCTCAGTAAAAGAACGTAATGAAACCACATTCTCTGCCACCTCTTCCTCAGATTATAACATAATCTCTCATGGATATTCCCTAATAATCGCTTCTCCTTCCAACTCCACAGATGTCCCCCATGCTCCCACCTTAGTAGTTGAAACTAATACTATCTCATGAACCTCTATTTCCTATTCACCAACCATATTGGTTCTTACCCCAAACAGTGGACATGGGGTAACTGCCTTAGTCACCTCCTCTGTATGTAGGTGTAGATCCTTCTATTGATCTCTTTATGTTGAGGGTTCAGTCTCTAGAATTTGAGATTAACAGACCAAGGTTTTCTTTCCTTCCTCTCCCTACACTGGCTAAATCTCACGCACCTTGAAAATACCCCCTTTTTTTCCAACCAAGTCTCCATATATTTTGGAAGGTAGTAGTAGTCTTTTCCCCCTTCATATCTGTCTTCCCCAAAACAACACAGTACCCGGGGTACCTGTTCTATTTGTTCCCTTTCTTCCTTATTTGGATGTGCATGTTTTTTTAAACTCCTCCCAAGCCATTATCATAAAAAATCAGCTCATCACTCTCAGACTCTGCCTGTGATTGAGAATTTGAATTTTCCACAAACTCTCCATCATTTTTCAAGCCTCTAAATCTATATATGAGGTCAATGCAGGATAGGGTGCCTCTCATGTTGGTGCCATTCTTGGTATCCAGTCTCCTGCCTACCCCATGTGAAGATTTCTCCCCCTTAATGCTTGACATGGATTAAATCTCACCAGTAGACACACTACAAATTTTACTATAACTTCTAGTGTTCACCAATATAGCATATGTGTATAGAGACACTACCCGATGGGATTGTCCATCAGCTCTAGAAAATCCAAAATACACTCCCTGAGTCTGAGTAGGCGATTTAAGGGTGTCTAGAAATGATTCCTTTACTACATTGGCATGGGTTCCCCCAACTATAATGCTACTAGGAATGCCATACAGATAATTCCAAAGCCTTTTGAAAAAATCCACTACACTCGGCCCTGGAGGGGTGGCCGTAGTAGGTTTATGGATACTAAATCCACCTGATCACCGGGTGTCCTCTATATCAACATTTTCTTGACCAAAACCAGCAGACCAGGCACCTGTCTCAATAAAAGGATAACCACCCATACATTCCACCTCTAAAACGACTCCATGTGGACTCTCCCTTCACCTGTAGATCTCCAGATTATGTACCAACCACATGCACAACGAAAAATAATCACTCCATGATTCAATGTTGACAGACAGCTTGTATCAGTATTCCTCTCCCATGAAAATCCAAAAAGATTCAACATGTGCCATACAGACATCCCCATCAACACACACCCTCGGATAAATTGTGTGGCACACCACGTGGGTCTGGAAATCAGTACGTAGGAATCACCCAACCAAATTTATAAGAAACCAAAGGATATAATGATTTTTAAAGGGATGTGGGAGTTGATGAAAAAATACTGAAATATCTAGCTTATAAGGTTCTTGTTTCATGTTAATGTTGTATGTCCATCTGAAGAGGAAGATTTGAGTTCCATCAAAGGAGTGAGGAAGGCATGCCCACGCATGAATCTGATCATTTTGGATGTAAAGCAGATCATAATGTTTCTGGAATCAAGAAGACAAATCATGAGTTGATCCTAAAAATATATAATTAATAAGTAAGTCTACATAAAATTAAATAACCATGATAGAGAAATGTGCATTGTATTCACTACACAATGACATTTTCTTGGAAAACCACAATGTAATTTCGATAACATAATAGCATGACATAAGACTTCAAAAAAAATTTGATGGGAAAGAAATGGGTGAATCATCATATTTCTATGAAATTGAATGTAAGGGGGTAATATAGATAAATTTCCCAACATATGTAATGTAATTTATATTCATAAAGCAAAATAATTTCATGAATGTAAATGAAGAGATAAATATCCCTTAAAGAATTTCATCATGGCAATAGGAGTACATGGGAGGCATTAATGAGAGATAAAGGTGTCTCTTATCATTAAAAATTAAGGTGGTCAGCATAGGGGTGGTTCAAAATCATACACCAAAATTTTTAATTGAAAAGACAAGTGTATATCAATAAAATGAATCTTGGACAAAAATGAGAGGGTAAGAAGACCATTACTTGGATGTTTGATCCAAACAGCCTGGGAGAGGCTTGAGAGAGGCTTATTTGGAGCTTGTGGTGCCTTGATAGGATTATAGAGAGAGGAAAGTAGTGGTTGGTTGAGCTCCAAATGATTTTTTTGATTGGTGAGTGCGATATTAGGTGGTTTTATATTGGAAAAGAGAAGGAATTATATATTATTTAGGTTTTGAACAACACATATTATACTAATAAAACCCACAAAAAAACCCATGGTTTTTCCCTTATTTATTAACAAAGGGGAGTGGAAAAAATTATTTTATAAGTCCAATTGACAAACATATTAAACTATTAGGTTTTCTTATGTGGTGGTGAGACATACTATCAAGAAAATAAATTTAAAATGCTAAAATGTTTTATAAGTCTTGGAGGGTCCACTAAGGCATCATAAAATTAATCAAAAAAGTATAAAATAAAATTATAATAAATATAAAACATATATTGGCCGAAAAATCCATCGATATTTTTTTACATCACTAATGGTTCATTATGAGGTTATAAAACACATTATATAATTAAACAATAATTAATTTTTACCGGAAAAATCAAATGTATTAGATAATTAAGAAAAAATCACCATTGGATAATTTCAACATCCCGATTCAAAAAATAATATTCATTTTATCTATATAATTTTTAAATATATGAATTATTATTTTTATAATAAAAACAATAATTTATCAGAAATTCTTGGGGTTTGATAAAAACAAATTACAAAACATAAAAAATTACAATTGTATTCATAAAAATTATACTATAATTTATATTTAAAAATAATTAATTTATTATTAATATTTTATTAATATATTATTTACTTTTAAAATCCAATAATTCATCAAAATTGATTTCTAAACTGAAAATTAACAAATATTACTATTTGTGATTTAAATAATATTTAAAATTTAACAATAATAAAATGAATTTATATTCATTGTTCTATACAAAAATAATCCACATAAACATAATGATAGGGTATTGTTACATAACCCTTTATAACAGCCCCATATGACTTAAGCGTATGGTGTGTGATGGTGAGAGACTCTTGGGGTGGCTTGGATAATATCCCTCGAGTGGTAATCTCTATCAAAATACACTTCTCTTTTAGGTGGTTCTATTCGAGCTTAAAGTGTCGAAAATCTTATTGAGCATGATCATGAGCAAAACCTAGTGAATCCACCGTCTTTTCGAGCTCTGAAAAGTAGTCTTTGTATGGAGAAATTAAACTGGATGAGGCCATCTCTTTCATTGTCTAAGTAAATTAGATTTCTTAAATCCCTATATTTATATTAATCTTGTGATCAGTCTTCAACATCTATATTAGCAACAATAACAATTCTTAATGGTATTTTGAAATCCAAAATCATAAAACCATGGAAGTTCATATTTTATGTAACCATTTTACATAATAAGACATTTAATTAAATCATGATGAATTTTCATTGATAAAGGTTTGGGTTGTTACAACCTTTTTGCTTATAGTATGTTTTATTTCCATCATTTGGATGATTCTTTGAGAAGAAATTTGTATAATGACCCATCTCAACACATATAAACCACTTAATAGTTTTCTTTTCAGGAATTATCATAGGATTATTTTTATTACAATCTTGGGACATATGTATAAACTTATGACATCAAAGAATCCTCCCCATTTTAGTAAGGCATTCCCCATGGTGATTTTTACAACACTTTTCACAAACTAGAAACTGAATATTCTTACCATATAATTTAATAGATTTCTTCTTACCCATATCATTCAATCTAGGCCACTTATTATGTTTTTTTTTCAAAGTACAAACCGTCATCATAAAAATCAATTTGTACAATCTCATCACATTAAAAATGTTTCTCAAATCATTTTAATTATCAAGAGGCCAATACCCTTCGTTATATTGGCTTCAATCCAAAGTAAAAGATATTGAATTTTACATCGAGATCTAGAATATGATTTGGGGTGTACCATGCCAATAAAGAAAAGTAT
Organism: Viscum album; assembly: GCA_963277665.1. Lineage (NCBI taxonomy): Eukaryota > Viridiplantae > Streptophyta > Magnoliopsida > Santalales > Viscaceae > Viscum > Viscum album. The sequence continues at coordinate 1,632,116,253 of OY728159.1, forward strand.
TCTTCTTACACATCCAAAGAAGCATCCTCCATCGTCATCAATTAATGAAATTTATTTTCCATCCTAAGTCAAACCTCCTTAGGAAAATATTTTTCAAGGAACATATTTTCAAATTCATTGCATTCCAAAGCATCAACCTCCTCACTATCCCTAATATTCATGATCGTTAACCAAAAAAGCACATATTTAATTTCAAAAATATAAATGCAAACTCAAATCATTTTATTATCTAAACACACAATTACATTGAATATATTTTCTAGTTCATTAATCCATTCATTAGCTAACACTAGGTTAGATGATCCACTAAATCCTGGAGGGTGTTTCTTCATAAAAAATTACACTATCATCTTTTTTATTATTGGTATATTTGGTTTTTTTTTCTATCATGGAAGCCAAAACCATTTATTACCTTTTTAGATGATCCACTACTATCACAAACTAATCAGTTCCAATCCCTACCATTCCAGGTAGTGGATTCGGAAAGATATCAGCCTATCTACTCCTTCCATCATCAGCTTCTCTACTTCTATAGTAAACCATTCTGAACAGATATAACATAGAAGAATAAACATGGAAATATTTAAATTATATATAATTATATCATAAAAATATGGTAAAAAATATTTATAATAATCTATTATTAGATTACTAACTCTTAATGTTATATAAAATATGGTCTGACAACAACAATAAGCCCCCAACCATAAACATTACATAATCTAAAAAATTTAACTAGATTTCCCTTTTTTTACATTCATAATGATCATTTTGGTTTAGAGTATTATAATTTGATGACATAACTCATACATATCGACCCATAGTCGTAAAAGTGGTTACCATTAAAACATTTTCCATTTCTTTTAAATCCTTGAATTTTTATATCAAAACAACTCATGATTTCTTTGATGAAACATCATATCATTTAATATGACTTTTTTATTTCTATTACATACAATAATAACTTGTGAAAACATTCAAAAACATGTTATGAAAATAAATATATTAGTACATGATATAAATTAGATGGAATGAAACCAGTAGTACATGAATACCTATAATAATTTGAAATCATTTTCACAAAGACAAACGTCTCACTCATATATACTTACATTGTAAAAAATGAGATTTACAAAAAAAACATATAGAACATAAACAGAAACATAATGGTGTCATGGTACATAACAAAGTTATATTTTGAACCTCTAGGATACCTTATAATTTTCAAGCCCCATAACTACCTAATAATGTAACCCTAATGACTTCCTTATGGTGTAACAATTACAGTTACACTTTGAGTAACTATACATATGACATCCAACATACACATAAAAAATGCATTGGAGGTACATATAGGCCCCAAAATTCATTAAAAAAAGATTCCCAAGAACCATAAAAAATCATCATACAATAATACTTCAATAAAAATATTAATTTTTAATTTTTTTGAACTGGCAATTTAAAAGAGGATTTTAAAAGACAAGTCCTTTACAAATGTCATAAAATTGATATGATAAAAAATAAAATGTAATGAATATGTGTATACACTATAAATACACATAATAAAACATAATAAAAACAACATTTAATATCCAAATAATCTTAGTGACATATAATCGATGAAGTATAATTTTAACCCAAAGAATGGAAATTAGGATAATAATTCCATTACCTTGGGTTTGTATTACATAAAACTTGTTTAATAATCATTTATAATGGTTAAAAGAGTATTATAAATATTTTAAAAAACATATCTATGTTTATAAGACATTCTATGATCATTTTATAACATCATTCCACCAATTAATTAATAATATTTAGTTTTTTCCATTTCTTTGGATCGTTCTTTACGTGATTTCCATGGTCGATTTATAAAGGGTTTTCGTGTCAAATGGAAACTAAACTCTGGAAGTGGAATGAAATAAAATAAAATTATATTAATTGTATTAGATTATTCTATTAATCATTTTAATTTATGTTATTGAGATGATTCATTAGATAAATCATTTGGGATATTTGATTAGATCATTGTGGTGGTTCTTTAACTATCACGAACTAGTTTTATTATAAAACATAATATTATGTATTTATCTTAACTAAATAATATAAAATAGGTTATATCATTCAATTTATAATTTTTTCAACAATTAAAATGGTTTATGAGTAGCTTTTATGGAATTAATGGAAATTTAAAAAACATCAACCATGGTTTTGGTAAATCAGCACATCACAGATGGTGATTTTATTTTTAGAATAAGTGGGAGAGAATAAAAAGTATGAGGAGGAATTTTTCCTTAAACATGATAATATCTATAATATATAAAATTATGTAGCATTCATTATTCTTGGATAAGGGTAGGGGAGAGAGTATAAGAAAAAAATGACTTGAAATGAAAATATGAAAATGAAGATGAATTATTACACGTTGATCTCTTCTCCTCGAGAACTCTTTATGGCCTTTAGTTTTTTCTTTTTGTGAGACCAGAAGGTTATGGAAGTGCAGAAGATCCTTGGGATGTTTATTTGGTTGAATTTAGATATTTCTAAATTCTTGAGAGGTTTGATATAATGACAGGGTGAGGGAGGTATTTATAGTGGAGGAGAGGAGGGGTTTTCCATTATTTTAATCATGAGTGTAATATTTTTTCTCATGACAATGAATAGTCATGATTTTGTGAAAAAAATAGTAAAGAGAGGATGTGAGTTTGAACCAATGGTGCTTACATTATTCATGATGTCAAGAATGTTGTATTTAATTTATAATGTATATATATTATAAATAACAATATTTTACTATTCATAAAAAATTCAAGTATTTCAGAAAAATCCCAAAAATTAACCCCAACTATTTTTCGATGTGTCGAATTGAAAACTATAATCTATTTTAGAAAAAATAATTATGAATTTTATTAATTTAATTTTAAAAAAAATCAAAATTTATTTGAAAAATCGTAATTTTAAACTATAAGTGATTTTATAACACCTTGAAAAATTAATCATGGTTTCATTAACCTATCTTATAACTATAAGACAATAATTTATGATAAATATTTTCAAAAATACATTATAATTTAAATTATTCAATTAATCATAACATTATAATTTTATATTTATTACATACAAAAATATCAACACTTATATAATTATCACACTATCAGTTATAAGATGCCTTTTCATCATACAGTAATTAGAGAGGATACTATTCATTTTCCTGATTTACTATTCAGAAGGGTTATATAATTATTCATAATAAACATATCTTATAAACATATGACAATATTTTAAGATAAATTTTTTTCAAAACATTCTATTTTAAATTATTAAAATAATCATAAAAATTTAATTAAATATTTATGATATACAAAAATATCAACACTTATATAATGATCATATTTTCACTTATAATATTCCTTTTTATTATACATTAATTAGTTAGGATACTATCCATTTGTCCAATTTACTATTTATAAGGGTTATATTACCATTCATAAGGGTAATATTATTATTCATAATGATATGTTACTATTCAACTAAAATTAATTTTATCATATTATACTCAAAATAACATATAGATCAAAACCATGTATGTCTATTTTTCGAAATTCAAAACATTAAAGTAGTAAAATTATGTTCAACTACTAGTTTATAACTATCTCTTGAAAAAGTGTCATGATATATAGAATCAGTGTTTCAGGCATTTCAATTATTATTTAAATTTTTGTGGTGTTATATTATCTTTTCAAAATAATGAAACGATTAAAAATAATTGATTTCATAGTGATGTAATTCATAATGATATAAATTTGAAACATACATTTCGAGGCCATACAATAAGAAATATATATCATCAATGAAATGTTCCATGACATCTTAAATAAATGTGTAAGGCCAGAAGAAAATTTCAAATCAATTTTGTATAATGAAAGCTATCAGTGAATCGAGGGGATATGTAATTTTGGGGCCCACCCAACACATAATATGTAAAATTTAAAAATAATATTAATAAACAACACAACTTAATAAACATACAATAAAAATAAATAATTTTTAGTTTTAGAATAACTCTTATAATGAATTTCAATACATTACCCATGGAACTGATAATAAAATATTAATAGAATATAATGGATAGTATCATTAGAGTATATCATTAGCCTAAAAGTCATCAAATTATGTTAAAATATATTAAAATGTGTCTTAATGATCAAACAGAGTTCCCTATGAAGAAAATACCGTTTTCAATTTAATATTACATAAATAAAAAATATTAATTCAAAAATTTGAAATAAAAAAATTCTCTGAAAATATATTTTATGAACCATAATAGATTCATAAAATCATTTAGATTTCATAATGAATATAATTCTACTCATTTAGTATAAGTTAAAACGAAACATTCCTTTCATGAAGTAGTAAAAAGGTGAATAGGTACATTTATCAGAATATGATAAGAATATTTATTTTATTTTTTCAGTAAGTAATTTGTTGAAATATATTTTATAAATAATTTTAAAATATTAAAAACAAAATTTAAAAAAATTTAAATAAAAATAGTTACCTTTAAGAAAACTATTCTTTATTATTTAGAAAACAATGTGTGTTTTCCTAAAAAAAATCCACTTTTCTATGTTCTTAATGTTATTAAATTTAAATTAAAACATGTGATTTAAAAATATAAATAGAATATAATTAAATATATTGAATTTATGATAAGAATATAAAATAATTCCTCCAATAGATACTTAATGCTAAAAAATCATAAATACTGAGGATATTGTGAAATAATCCTTTACCACAACTATGGCACCATTCATATGTGTTAGATCATCCTATATGATAAATATAAATTTAATATTTATCTGCTATAAAACCATAATAATAAATATCATATATTATATTATTTACATATAACCTTTTATGACAAATTTATTAATAATTTATTATTAAAATTAAATTATTTTTGTTATAATTTCCCAGTTTTTCATTTTTGTTTGGGATTGGTAGATTCAGTCCTCGAACATTTATTGTGGTTCAATCATCATCTTAATTTTAATAATGATTTAAATATAAAATATATTAATTATAAATTTATTTAATTTAATATATAAATTATATAGATAAAAATGAAATACATCGTTCATAGAGACGGTAGGATGTACATACTCATACATGATGTTTTTACTTTTCCAATAATATAAAAAAATAAATGTAAATAATAATTCACATGTATAGAGTAATAATTTTATCATATAAATCATATAAATTTATCAAAATCACCCTTATTACAATCTATATAAATTGGAAGGGAAAATTCAAATCATAACGCTTTGTGGGGGTGGTAGTCCACACATATGCATGACGGACAATATCATTTTCCAACATATCATAAGGTAAGGGAGTAAATATGATATTATCATCAAAAAAAATATAATTATTTCCTAAATATAATATAAAAAACTAAATCACTAGATACCATATCTTCTCATATATGGATATTACGTCCTTTTCGATGGATATGCAATACATTACACAAACACACTCCTATGAACAAAAATATTTTAGTGATATTGGAATCATGGAACAAAATAATATTAATTCATGAATGATCAAGAATTTATCCAATAAATATCATCACATTTAGTAATAAAAATTTATAAACATTATTCATAACTAGGGTAAATGATACAAATGAAGGCGAAATCCCATTTTGATAGTAAAGATAAACAGCGGAGATATAAAAGCATAACATGATCAAAGGTGTTTTTGGACATGGGAAAATAATTTTAAAACCGTACTCCAAATATGAAATATTATAATTTCAACTCCTGGAAATATGTTTATCTATACATAAGACATAAATAACATGGAAATAAATGAATTTAATGAACCAGAGTATAAAATTTCTATTAGAAAATGATATTCGACATACACATCAAATTATAACACAATAAATGTGTATAAATAAAAAACAAAAATCACTCATTATGTTATGGACATAAAATTATGCACTGAAAAGAACTTATTGACATGAAAAAAGGTCCAATAATAACATTATTGATATAAAATATTATTCCACGAAAAATATTTCCATGTTGTAATCAAGTTCTTGAATAAAATTATGAACATTTTAAAAGTATCATGTATAAAATTATGGACATGAAAGGCTTGTCCATGAATAACATCATATTAGTCAAGGATAAATACATATTCCATCATAGAAGACAGAATCTCATACTAAACTAGGTTCACTCCATGATCCAATACTGTCTACCTCATGAGATATAAATCGATACCCAATGTATTGAAGGGATATATATGTACTATCTATATTTGGTTATAATCTAACCACCATCCTCAATTATAATACAATCACAACCCCATATTATAATTTAACTACTAGCACATATTTAAAATCATACATATGTCATCCTTCTGATCATAAAACATTCATCATATTAGAACCCATGATATTAAATGGGTTTTATAGACACTAAATAAATACATACCCTTTGAAAAAAAATATGTTTGATAATAAATTCTTCATTTCATCAAAGAAAAACCCATAGATAAAGATTCAGATTTGAAATGCATTTTATCAAGGTTTAACCCATGGAAGATAATAAGCTTCATAAGAATATTATCATAAAGAAAAAATTAAAATAAAGAATATGAATGGTATAAATGGGTCATATATCTAGTAAATCATAAGTAACCTCAATTAAATTCATCATATATAGAAAATAATAATGAATGACTACTTGGGAAATTTCTTGAGGAATATAGAATTTTTTTTAAAATAAATTATTTGACCATAAAACGTTATGAAAATTATTTTCATTGAAAATAATTTTCAAATTTTATAAATTAATCTTTGAAAAATCATTCAAAACATTTCATTAGTAAAACATTCTTCCCTCATTGAGAAACTTTTATAAAACATAAAATACTATCAAAATCCGTTTTGATCTGAAATTTTCTAATTCAAATATTAAAAAATCCCAAATATAAAAAAATGATTTTTCATGTAAAATAACATTGAAAACATATAAAGGTATAATGTAATCGTTTAATTATCATGAATATTTTAAATACTATTTATGTCATTCATGTTAAAAATAAAGTTATGTTTCACATTATTAGAAAAATAAAATTAAAACATTCTTTGGAAAAACCATAAATATTCTTATAGAAACTATTGGAAAAATTTCAAACATGGGTAAAAATTTATTTTAAAAATAAAGGGATAATCATATAAAATATAATTTTTTAGAAAGTATTATTTTAGAAGAAATCAGATTTCTGACCGAAGAGAGATATAATTTCATGTTTTAATAAAAATATTTTTTCAACTATATTAAGTACTAGTGGGAATAGAAATTTAAAATTAATGTTATGATTTACAATAGGAGAATTAAATTAATGAGTTTTATCTGATGTGTTTCATAATATTTTATCATCATAAATATATTCATAAAAATTCCTTATAAAAGATGAGATTGTAACATATAATCATTGCCACATTAACAACATTGAATCATAATTACCATGACGGAATAAAATTAAATGGAACATAAAATAAAATTTTGATAACATATTTGTGATATTTGACCTCTAAGGGGTTTTACATACCCCTCATAAAATAATATAGGTGCATAATATAACTTACAAATCAAAGATGGAAAATTGATAAAGAACCCCATAGCAATTTAATAAAATTTGGATCATAAGACATGGGAAAGAATAACATAAATGGAATCATTAATTATAATAAATTAGGAAGAATAAATTTATATAATTTTATATGGTGGAATATACACCACATAGAATAAATTAGTGGGGAATATAGAATAAGTCTCCCCTAAATAAAAGTGAGACTAGAAATCAATTTAACATAATTCTAAACTTTCATTACACAAATTCAATATTTTCATGTAATTAATATTAATTTATTACGTATCTAGTATAGAACAAAAAATATATATTTCCTACCTATTATTATTTTCTTATAACCTTTTCTTACCCATTTATTAATAATTTCATGTTAACGTCACGTTTTAGATAATAAATTCTTTGTTTTTTTAATAAATTTGGACGTCTTATTTTGGTTCCAATTACATTGATCATGATTTCATCATATACAGAATTTATACCATGATATAAATATATTATATATATATTATATTTTTTTAGTTATTCCAAAAATTTAGTGATTAGAAAGAAATTACACTGTTCGTAAAGAAGTTAGGTCGTATGTATGCATGAAAGTTGTTTACATTTTTTTGTGGGATTTAAATGAAGAAGATGTAGGATCGAAATATAGTATGAGATGCTCAATATACAAGAGGGGGGTGAATTGTATACTTTAAAAATTCCTTTGGAACCTTTAATGTTAGTTAAGATTAACTCTGTTTTCCTTAAGCAAAGGAAAAGGCTATGTTTAACAAAGTTAAACTAAGAAAATTCACAACACCTCTTAACACCGAATGCAAAATAGGAAAGATATTCCGAATGAGGATTCCGGAAATATGGTTCCGGAAATTGAATCTTAACAAAAGATTTCAATATGAGATTCTACCTTAAAGCGTATAGAATCTAAATGAATCAGAGTACAAGTAAGGAAGTATAAGAAAGTTATACTTTCCTTATGATATAAAATGCAGCGGAATAAGAACAAGTAGTAGAACTACTTAGTAACAAGATATAGGTCTTTTAACCCAAAGAGAAGGGTATCCAACAACCTTGGATAAAGGTCCCTTGATTTATACTTTCAGGCAAGTCTGTCTTACCCACACCAGGGTAAGCCCTCGATACTATGATCGGAGACTCTGTCTTGCTATCCCCGCAAGCCCTCAACTTCAAGGTAGTTGGCAACCTCTGTCTTCCTCAGCAAGGAAGCCCTCGAACTTCAAGGTAGTCGGCACCTCTGTCTTCCTATCCCCGGAAGCCCTCGAATGTAATCACCAACATTCGGAGTTGCACGAAGCATTGAGAGTTAATAAGAGCCTCTCTCTCTCTAGAAATCACTTCAATAGCATATATGCACAAAATCAAATTGTTCATCTGTCATCAGTTACGAGCTCTTTCAAATGAGCTCCTATTTATAGGTAAGGTCGGCTCCTTCTCCAACGGTCATATTTTCCTTACAGATCGGAGGGACCTGTACACGTGTCACTTAGACAACGGTTAATAAGAAATAGAATGGACGACATTGTTTTATAACAAAACAAGTGTAACAGAATGTACGACATCGTTTAAACTCTAACATAAAAGTTCGGAATGAACGCTTCGGAGTGAAGGTTCGGAGTGTAAGGAACAATAGTAAAGAGTAGACAAAATATAGAGATGTATGCAATATAAAAGTTCGGAGTCTAACAAAGATATTTTTCGGATTCTGAATTAAATCAGAGTGTATAAAACAAATATACTCAAATTCTGGTTAATAGGTGAATTCGGAATGAGAATTCTGAATAGGAATTCGTCATCCGAAATCGTAATGAGAATTCATCATCAGGATTCGTAATGAGAATTCTTCATCAGAATTCGTAATGGTAATTCGGAATGAGATTTCTTCATAGAATTATTAATGAGAATTTTTCATTAGAATTCGTAATGAGAATTCTTCTTCAGAATTCGTAACTTGAATCTGGAATAGAACTTAGTCAGAGTTCATATTCTGAAATCGAAATGAGACTTCCTTATAGTTCTTATCTAGAATTCGAATCCTAAAACCGAATGCTTTATATCAAAGTTTCAATGATTCCGAGAAAATGAATCCGAATCTCATACTTAACAAAAATATGGATAAAATATGATAAGGATAATTTTACTTATAAAAGAAAATTTCCTTAAGAAAAAAATTTTTCTTATAAAAACGATTTTCCTTAAGAAAGCAATTTTCATAAAGATAAGGTGTTTGTGATTTTCAAAACAAGAAGGAATGGAAAATTCATAAGGAAAACCTTATTTACTATACAATCTCCCCCTTTTTGGAAAGCACAAACATCCTTATGAAAAAGTTATTCTAAGAAAAATAAAGTAAGGCTTATCTCCCTTTTCATTAAGGATATTGATGAATACGAATATCTCCCCCTTAGGCTTTGAAACTCTAAGGATCGTATTCAGATTTCCGGAGTTAAAAATAAGAATGTATTCTTTAATGAAAAATATCCCCCTTAAACAAACTCTTATTAGAGTTTTTTTTCTTAAAGATCTTTTTCTTCTCCCCCTTTGATAAACTCTTATTAGAGTTCTTCTTTTTCAGAAGGATCTTTTCCTTCTCCCCCTTTGTGATTTTCAAAAATAATTGGAGGAAATTGAAAAACTTAACAAAGTACATGTGATATTAGTAATGACAAAAAACGAAACAAGAAGTACAACTTTCATTAAATTTGAAATCTCGACAACAAAGAAAAAATTACAACAAAAAAATAGGATTGGGTTATTTCGGATCTTTTACCTTTGACATGAGCCCCTTTATAATAGTCTTGATCTTATTTAGGTCTTTATGATCTTCTTTAGCTTGTTTCTCTAAGACAACTATTCTAGAGGATTGAGATTCAATATTTTCTTCCTGGGCTTTCAGCTTTTCTTCCTAATTCTTGATCTTTTCTTCCTGATCCTTCATCTTTTCTTCCTGAGCCTTCATCCTTTCTTCAAAATTAATCCGATGATCCCTTTCAAATTTCCAATTCTGAGAAACAGAATTCAGTTTCCCATTCAGATCCCTGACTTCTTGGATCCGGAAGTTCTTTTCCTCTATCATCTTTTCTTCAAAGGAGGAAGTCAGCTCGTTTATCTTCTTGTCCTCGGTCTCAAAGGCATCATTAACATTTTCTTGAAACTCATCGAACATCATCATTTCTTCCACAATCTTATTTGACCAGCTTGTCGTCCTTTTACAAGACCTTTAACAAAAATAACATTTGAAATCAAGGTTTTACCTAAAAGAACAATATTACCAATACCAACAATCTCTCCCTTAGCATTGTCTCTGAAAGTTACCTTTCCTCCTTTCGTTTTGATAATCTTTTCAAAATAACTTCTGTTACCAGTCATGTGCCGGGAACATCCACTATCCGTGTAAAATATATTGTTGCTGGTACTTTCTTTATTATCCTGAAATCAAGAAGAAAATTAGACTTTCGGAATCCAAACTTGTTTGGATCCGAGATTTCCAGACAATAAAATTTTAGGTACCCACATCTTCTTAGAAAAGTAGGCTTTGTGAAATCCTAGGGATTGGGTTTTGTTTAAAGAACAATTCTTTTCCCAGTGACCACCACATTGACACTTGGTACAAAATGGGTCACTTTGAGGAACAAAATAATTGTTACTGAAAATAGGTGTTGCATGGGTATAACCAAATCCAGATTTATTTCTTAAAGGTCGTATTTGAGAATAAAACTTATCAAAATTTTCCTTACCATGGGTAAAGTTTGATAAACAGTTATTTAAGGAGAAAATTTCGGACTTGAGTTTCACAACCAAGTTTTTATCCTCAAAATCCTTAGTTTTAGAACTAGAGTTAGGCTCGAAAACATTTTTCCTAGAAATTACTTTTTCTAATTCTTTAGAAAGTTTATTCTTCTCAGAACTTACTTCCTCAATATTTTTTGAAATACTTTCAAAATCAGCATTTTTCTTATCAATATCTTTAAAAAGATCTGATATCTCTTTAGTAAGAATAGAATTCCTAGAGTTTTCCTTATCAAGTCTCTTGTTGTGTTTGGAGTTGTCAATCTCAAGAAGTTCAGCAAACCTAGAGACTTCTTCATAAGTAGGTAAAGTATTTTCCTCATCAGAAGATGATTCTTCATCAGAAGAGTTATAATACTTACTATCATTAGAATTTAAAGAAACATTGGTCAAAGATTCAGCATTTCGTACCTTAGCCATAAAACAATGATTATCAATAGGTAATCTGGCTATAAGACCAAGATTCTCCTGTCCTGAAGATTCATAATCAGAAGATTCATCTGAAGAGTCACCACCACTAGCACTCCATGTATCATTAGCTTTTAGGACTTTCTTAGCTTTGAATTTATAATACTTCTTCTTGTTCCGGTGTGAATTCCTTTCTTTTCATTCTTTCTTTTTGAGCATTGGGAAATCTGGTCTAATATGTCCAGCTCTTTTGCATTCATAACAAATAACTTCTCCTTCTTTCTTATCATTCCTATCCTTTTTCTTATACTTAGATTTAAAGATTCTCTGTCCAGCTATCTTGTTCATCCTTCGAGCAAGATTTGCTAATTCATTTTCTGAAACTTCACTCTCACTGGATTCGGATTGGAAAATAACTTTCTTAGACTTGGATCTGGTTACTCTTTCAGGAGTCTTAGCTTTCATCTGATTTGATGTAGTAGTAAAAGCAACAGTACCATTTCCATTCTTTTTCTTGATTTTGTCAGCATCTCTCTTCATTCTGGTTTCATGTTGTAGAAGAGTTCCAAATAATTCATCAAGAGTAATTTGAGTGACCTTCTTGTTCTCATATATAGCTGATCTCTTGGATTCCCACTCATTGGGCATAATATCAATTATCTTGTCCACAAGAGCTTCATCATCTAAACCTTTCTCTCCCATAGACTGTAGACTGTTGACGATAGTCATAAATCTTTGTTGAACTTTACAGATAGGTTCACCATAAGGAAAGTTGAATCCATGATATTCAGCTCTAAGCATAGCTCTTCTAGTCTCAATCACCTTAGAAGTTCCAAAGTGTGTAACCTATAACTTCTTCCATATACAGTTAGCTGCTTCACAAGAAGAAATTTGGCTATATATATTTCTGTTCATTGAACATAATAATGTATTGCGAACCTTATAGTTGAGTTGATATTCTTTCTTTTCCTGGTTAGTAAAAGTTCTGACATCCTTGTCAGGAATTTTGTAATCACTAGAAAGCATAACAAAGTTATCTACACCGGTATTGATAACAAAAGTCTTCATTCGATCTCTCCAGTATTCATAGTCATTACCATCAAATATTGGTGGTCTTGTCGGATTTAGATTGTCAATTGAACCAACATTAATTCCTGCCATACTAAAAATAACTTTGCAAACAAACTTGTTAGTATCAAAGATTCGTAATCACAAAGTTCGGAATGGGAAAGTTCGAAATGGATAAATCGGAATGACAAAGTTCGAAAAGATAAAGTGAGCAAGAAAAACTTATTCGTGAGTATAAGAATTTCAGAGACCTCCTCTGATACCAATTGTAGGATCGAAATATAGTATGATATGCTCAATATACAAGAGGGGGGTGAATTGTATACTTTAAAAATTCCTTTGGAACCTTTAATGTTAGTTAAGATTAACTCTGTTTTCCTTAAGAAAAGGAAAAGGCTAAGTTTAACAAAGTTAAACTAAACAAATTCACAACACCTCTTAACACCGAATGCAAACTAGGAAAGAGATTCCGAATGAGGATTCCGGAAAAATGGTTCTGGAAATTGAATCTTAACAAAATATTACAATATGAGATTCTACCTTAAAACGTATAGAATCTAAATGAATCAGAGTCAAGTAAGGATGTATAAGAAAGTTATACTTTCCTTATGATACAAAATGCAGCGGAATAAGAACAAGTAGTAGAACTACTTAGTAACAAGATATAAGTCTTTTAACCCAAAGAGAAGGGTATCCAACAACCTTGGATAAAAGTCCCTTAATTTATACTTTCAAGCAAGTCTGTCTTACCCACACCAGGGTAAGCCCTCGATACTAAGATCGGAGACCCTGTCTTGCTATCCCCGCAAGCCCTCAACTTCAAGGTAGTTGGCAACCTATGTCTTCCTCAGCAAGGAAGCCCTCGAACTTCAAGGTAGTCGGAACCTCTGTCTTCCTATCCCCGGAAGCCCTCGAATGTAATCACCAACATTCGGAGTCGCATGAAGCTTTGAGAGTTAATAAGAGACTCTCTCTCTAGAAATCACTTAAACAACATATATGCACAAAATCACATTGTTCATCTGTCATCAGTTACGAGCTCTTTCAAATGAGCTCCTATTTATATGTAAGGTCGGCTCCTTCTCAAACGGTCATATTTTCCTTACAGATCGGAGGGACCTGTACACGTGTGTAACGCCCCGACCCCAGCTACCCAGAGTCGGTGCATTAATTACATAACATTGGCATGATCACAAGAAAGATCAAATCTCGAAAGACCGATTGGTTTAGTAGCCTTGGAAACACTAGATATATTCATAAGTTTTACATTACATCATAAAATGAAAAACTAATACAACAACATAATGTTTCCACAATCCACACTATTAACCCCTCATAAAATCCCTGCAGGTCATTCATAACTTACTTCTTCACATCCTGGGAAAAATAACACATAAAAAAGGGGTGAGCTCAAATGCCCAGTAAGGATAACAATAAAGTGGAAACTTTCATAAATAAGAATAAACATTTAAGGCAATGTATAACTAAAACAAAAGCCTTTTAAAATTGAACTTCAACATAGTATGGCAAAAGTAAAATGAAATAATGCCATTTACTTGTTCACATGGATATTCTACTAATCGAATAATCACTAGCAATATCAATAACCACTTTCATAATGTTGGAATGCATAATGCCAGACTATCATAACCACATAGCCAAGGCCTCGTGCCAAGACTACAAATAAGATTTTGTCAAGGCCTTGTGCCAAGACACTAGTTTGTCTCATGAGACCTACCGATGCATCGAAGAGCTATAGCGGGCTCCACCCGTCACTTATTAAGTCCAATGCATTCCCATATGAAAAGGTTTAAACATAACATAAACATTCGTATTAAAACTAGCATACGAAATGTCAATAATTTCACCATAAACTATGAATGGTATAAAAATAGCACATCCACAGTCAAACATATCACAAAACCTTCAATACAATATAGAAGTTTTGTATCATAATAAATCAACTTCAAATAATCTTAAAATCCATCAAAGGAAGTTGACATAGATGAAATCAAAATTCTTTTTAAAGAAGTATCTCCTTTTATTTTGAAATCATTTAAGATCCATATAAAATAAAACATTTTCTTTGAAAATATTCTTATAAGCTTGTATGGAAAGCTTCGACGATTTTATAACGGCGGAAAATAACCTCACCCGCCGTATAAGTTAAAAAAAACATTCTTACCTCAATTCTGTCGAAAAGGTTAAAAAGGACCTTGTTTTGAAAACGACGGAAAGATTCCTTTATAAACCTCTAATAAAAAGTCAAACAAGGGTATAAATGACTTTAACCCATATTCTTGTAAATAGTAAAAATGTTTTGAAATACATTTTTAAGAAACATGGATGTGGATGATAAAGAGATCCCAGTAGATTATTACGTATAAACAACCTCGAATAATGAAGAGATTGTGAAATAACCCTTACCTTGTACTTTTCCTTGGTTGGGGTAGGTTAACCTCCTGTATAATGGTGAAATAATTGTTATTAAATTATACAAGAATCATATATATTAATATGATATCATATATGATCTTTTAACATTGATTTATTAATAATATCTTAGAATTATCATCGTTTCGGGTGTTAACTTACTCATTTTCTTTTATATGTTTTGTTACATAAGACATGTTTGTTGTATCTTATTCATATCCAGAATGATATCAAGTCCTTAAACATCATTTTAAAATCATAAAATGATAATTATACTTGAATGGATACGATGGAGAATGAATCTCATCGCGTTCGTGGAGACGGTAGTCCGTACGTACGCACGAGCGACAATATCATTCTTTTGATATTAAAATAATATATAAATGAATGGTATATCATATATACAGAATCATTAACATGTTATATTTATTATTTACATTAGTTACACATCATTATTATACCCATCCAAATAATATTATATTGAATAACAATTACACCACGACGTGGAGACGGTAAGCCGTACGTACGCACGTATGGTGACATGTTATTCAAAGGGTGGATAGAATACTGAATATGGTTGTACCATACTTATAATAACATCACATTATATGTGAGATACTGGAGTTATTATTTTAGAATGGTAAGAACAAAGGAAGAAGAAGTGGAAGAAGAAATGAACTTAGAAAAGGGTGGTGAAATCATTACCTCTTCTTCGGGTTCTTCCTTTTGATTTGATCAAAAGGGCTCCTTAGGTTGGCTTTCTGATCAAACTAAGGCCTCTAGGTTGTAGTGAGGGATGTTGGGAGATTATTTGGGCAGAGTGTGGCCGAACCAAAAGGCTTTGAAGGTGTGAAGAAATGAGAAGGAGGAGTGCCCTTTTATAAGAGGGGTGAGGGGCACCTTTGGAAAAGCTAGAAATATTAATTTATAATAAATTCATATTCGGTTTCTAATGGCTCCAAAGCTTATTATTCAAAGGTTAAGGTGGGGATAGGTCGAAAACCACTCAACCAATAGAATTTAGACAGGTTTGGGTACTTATATTAACCTTATCTTTAAGTATTAACTCTAAGTTAATTAGTTTCACTTTCACAATGTCTCTTTGTATTTTTATATAATATGGTTAATAAACTTACTATATACATCCAAGCGACCCCCAAGTGGTCCATTAATAATTAACCTATCATAATATAAGTCTCTTGGCCGAACCTTAGATTTTTAGGAATTTAATATCAATTAATAATATAATATTTGTTTTAAGAACTCTTTTATGTCAATTTTGACGCTATTCAATAGTTGATTTTTGTGAAACTCATAACAGATTGATTACTTCGAGAAAAGTACATTAAATCAATCCTAATATATCATATTAGCCTAGAAAATTAGTTTAATTCATTAAAAGTTTCATATTATATTTATTTAGGTATTTATAATATCAATTATTTTAATTTTTCACTATTATTGTAATTACTGTATCATCATTGTGTCATAAATAAAATAAATTATTTAATGTCTAAAAATTATAAATAAAATATCATTATGTATGAAATCTTTTTAGCTTTCTAATGAATATTTATAATCTAAAATCCAACATATATAACCCTATGTAAAAATTTTTGTTCTAAAAGATATATGCTTGTGTCATTTTTGTATTCATTTTAACTAAATTAAAATAAAGTGTCATTATCACTTACAAGTGGATCCATGGGGTCCCAAAATTGACACAAAGATGTCCATGGTCGACCATCTATCAACCAATAGGGTTAAGACACGTTTTTAGGGTAATTTAGTATTATTATAATATTATTTTTTAACCCTTATTTACCGGATTTACCCTTAACCATGGTAAATAAAATATTTACCGCAGTAATTATTCAAAATGTCTAAAAATAAAAGTTACCTATTTACACAATTTGAACATCCTGATTCCAAATATGGAATCCATTTTCCTAAATTCAAAACACAGAAGTGGCAGAAATTAATTTAAAATTAATTCCCGCTGTCAAAACAAAAAGCGTGTTTTTAAGAGATAATAACTATCAAAAGATTGACACTTGTTTATGTTCGGTTTAATTGTAAAATTTTGTCCAATGACCAAAATTATATTAAATGGTAAAAATATATTCTAAATATACTTTAAAACTACTAAAATTCATAATTTATCACTATTAATTATTTTGATTAAAAAATTTGTTTTTAATTAAAATTTAGTAATTTTCACTATTCATCAAAATATGAAAGTTATCCGAAAAGTACCAAAATTTCACCTTAGGCTAAATTCGATATTCCGAGTCCAAAAATGAAGTCCATTTTCAAATATAAAATATATATAATTTCAAAAATTAGGTATTACTATTCACAACGGCTAGTTTAATTAGTTGTGGTGTGTGTTAGAACTCAAGGTTGCGTACAACACACGCTATCGCATTATTCAAAGGGAAACGTACCGTAGAAGCTTGGTGTGTTACATTCTCCCCTCCTTCAAATAATTGCGTCCTCGCAATTTCTAGGGTATTACTGCATAAAAAGACTCGGGTGGTTCTTCATCATAAGTTCCTCGGGTTCCCACGTTGCCTCTTCCATCTTATGATTCCTCCACAAAACTTTTACCAGACGCGTCGTCCGGTTTCTCAGCACTTGTTCTCTCGTATCAAGAATCTTGATGGGCTCTTCGCAATAAGACAGATCGGGTTCCAGTTCTAAATCTTCATAGGTGAGTACATGCGTTGGGTCAGGCATGCATTTCCTCAACAGAGATACGTGGAACACATCGTGAATTTTGGAGAGACTTGGCGGCATTGCCAATCGGTAAGCTACAGCCCCAATTCGTTTTAGAATTTCGAAAGGTCCGATGTACCTGGGACTCAATTTACCTTTCTTACCAAAACGTATGACTCCCTTCCACGGAGATACCTTCAGGAAAACATGATCACCGACTTGAAATTCCAAATCCTTCCTTCGATTATCGGCATAGCTCTTCTGCCTACTTTGAGCTGCTTTAATGTGTTTTTGGATTACCTTCACCTTTTCCACCGTTTCCTCCACCAGTTCTGGGCCTACAAGTTTTCTTTCACCAACGTCATCCCAACAGGTTGGTGTACGACATCTCTTTCCGTATAACGCTTCATATGGTGCCATCTGAATACTCGAATGGAAGCTATTGTTATAGGAAAATTCTACTAGTGGTAAATATTGATCCCACATACCCTGAAAATCAAGTGAGCAAGATCTCAACATGTCTTCTAAGGTCTGAATAGTCCGTTCTGATTGTCCGTCTGTCTGAGGGTGGTAAGCAGTGCTCAAATGAAGTTCAGTATCCAGGGATTTCTGAAGACTTTTCCAAAATCTTGAAGTAAAACGGGGATCACGATCAGAAACAATCGATAGGGGTACTCCATGAAGTCTCACAACTTCATTAATGTATAGTCTTGCTAGACGTTCCAGGGGTAGATCTTCTCTTATAGCAAGAAAATGTGCTGACTTGGTAAGACGATCAACAATAACCCATATTGCATCGTTCCTTCTAGGAGTCTTTGGTATCCCCATGACAAAGTCCATTGTAATATTGTCCCATTTCCACTCTGGTATGGGAAGAGGTTGCATGACTCCTCCAGGCTGTTGCCTTCCAGCTTTCACTTGTTGACAAACCATACATCTTGACACAAAATCAGCAATCTCCCTCTTCATGTTGTCCCACCAAAAATGTTCCTTCAAATCTCTATACATTTTGGTGCTCCCAGGGTGTATAGAGAAATTGGAACTATGAGCATCATCCAGCAATTCCCTTTTTAGATCAGGTATATTGGGAACACAAAGTCTCTTCCCGAATTTCAAAATTCCACCTTCATACGCAAAGTCTCTCAATCTCCCATCATTCACAGCTTTAATCTTCTTTTGGAATTCTTCATCATCAGTCTGAGAACTCTTAATCCTTTATAGTAAAGATGGTTTGGCAACCATTTGAAAAAGCATTGATGTTTCACCTTCCCTGGTTATTCCCATGTCCATCTTCACTAGCTCCATGAAAATTGGATCCCTTTCAATTCTCATATTGTTCAAAACTCCATGGTCTTTTCTACTCAAAGCATCTGCCACCTTGTTTGCCTTCCCTGGGTGGTAGTGTATCGTGCAATCATAATCCTTGAGTAATTCAAGCCATCTCCTTTGCCTCATGTTGAGTTCTTTTTGTGAGAAAATATACTTCAAACTCTTGTGATCAGTATAAATCTCACATTTTTCACCATAGAGGTAGTGCCTCCATATCTTCAAAGAAAAGATCACAGCTGCTAACTCAAGATCATGAGTAGGATAGTTTTGTTCATGAATTTTCAACTGTCGTGATGCATAGGCAATAACTCTATCATTCTGCATAAGGACACAGCCAAGTCCTTTCTTTGATGCATCACTATAAATAACGAACCCATCATTCCCCGATGGTAGAGTCAATATAGGAGCATTGACTAATCTTCTCTACAGTTCTTCGAAACATTCGTCACACTCTTTTGTCCAAACAAATTTAACCCCTTTACGTGTGAGCTTCGTTAATGGGTTAGCCAATCGGGCAAAATTCTGGACGAAACGTCGATAATAACCTGCCAAACCTATAAAACTATGTACCTCAGTTATACTCGTAGGTGCTGGCCATTCTTGGATTGCCTTTGTCTTAGAAGGATCAACAGAGATTCCATCTTTAGAGACAATATGGCCAAGAAAAGAAATCACCTGAAGCCAGAATTCACACTTG
Source organism: Viscum album (assembly GCA_963277665.1). Classification (NCBI taxonomy): domain Eukaryota; kingdom Viridiplantae; phylum Streptophyta; class Magnoliopsida; order Santalales; family Viscaceae; genus Viscum; species Viscum album. The sequence continues at coordinate 1,632,136,381 of OY728159.1, forward strand.
CTGAACTTTCCATATAATTCATGCCTCCTCAGAGTCTTCAAGATAATGCGCAAGTGATTTTCATGATCTTTGTAGGTTTTGGAGTATACCAAGATATCATCAATAAATACCACCACAAATTCATCGAGATACTCCTTGAATACTCTATTCATTAGATCCATGAATACAGAGGGTGCATTAGTCAATCCAAACGGCATTACAGTAAACTCGTAATGCCCGTACCTGGTTCGAAATGCTGTCTTCAGAATGTCTTCTTTCTTTACACACAACTGATGGTATCCAGACCGAAGGTCAATCTTTGAAAAGTATTGAGCTCCATGCAGTTGGTCAAATAAATCATCAATACGAGGTAGGGGATACTTTTTCTTTATTGTTATAGCATTGATCTCCCTGTAGTCGATACATAACCTCATAGATCCATCTTTCTTTTTAACAAAAAGAACAGGGGCTCCCCATGGAGAAACACTAGGGTGAATAAATCCCTTATTACTCAATTCCTCTAGTTGTTTCTTTAGTTCGACTAACTCTACAATGGCCATTCTATAAGGGGTCTTCGATATAGGCCTTGATCCAGGAATCAAATCAATGGAAAACTCAACTTCTCATTCTGGAGGATGTCCAGGTAAATCTTCTGGAAATACATCTACAAATTCTTTCACAACAGGTACATCCTCTATTTGAACATTCCTTTCCTCACCGACAGTTATTTCATTCTCTTCCTCCCCAATAATTGAATTAAGTTGAGCTACTGGGGGTGGATCTAAATAAGAATTAGGTGGTGACGATTCTGCTCTAAAAATAAGGTGCTCCTTATCATTATCATCAAAAATCGTAACCTCTTTCTTCTTACAATAAATCTTCGCATCATAGTCCGAAAGCCAGTCCATACCGAGGATTATATCAAACTCAATCATAGGTATGACGATGATGTCAGCAGATAAAGAAAATTTATGTGCTCTAATGGGGACTGATTCACAAAACTTTGTTGCAACGATACTTCCCTTAGGAGTTTTAACTGACAACTCCCTTATTAAATCAAATTGGAAATATCTAATTTTCTTAGCAAACTGGGAAGATATGAAACAATGCGATGATCCAGAATCAAATAATGCATTTGCTAAACTTGAGGAAACCATTAAATTACCTGCCACCACATCTTTCGGAGCTTCTACCTCAGCAGTAGTGATAGCATAAGCCTGGCCTTGATCCCTTGGCCTTTTCTGAGATAAGTTCTCCTGACGCTTAGGACATGCATTTGCATAATGCCCCATCTCCCTGCAATTGTAGCACTGAACGTTGGTAGCTTCCTTCTTCCCCTTGCAATCATGAGCTTGGTGGCCTTTTTCACCACACTTGTAACAGACTCCCATTCCCTTCAAGCAAGTACCAGGATGTTTCTTCCCGCATTTACCACAATATGGATATTCAACCTTTCCCTTCTTCCCCTTATTTCCATTCCCAGATTGATCAGAAGGTCTCTTCTTCTCTTGCTTCGCATTAAAGTCATAAGACTTAGAGAATTCTTTTTCGGTCTTGATAGCACATGAGACAATGTCTTCGTACGACGAAAAGGATTGTGAGACTAATGCTCGACGGAGAAATGGTTTTAACCCATCAAAGAAACGATCAATCTTACTTCTTGGGTTGAGAATATAATCTCCAGCATACCTCGCTAACCTTGTAAAGTTAGCCTCATACTTTGTGACATTCTCATCCTCCTTTTGTCTCAGACTCAGAAATTGTCTTTCCATATCTGCTCGATGGTCGCGAGGAAAGTATATTTCTAAAAACAGATCTTTGAACTCCCTCCATTCCATGTTTGATACTTCATCATCTTCCTTCATGTTTTGAATCAATGACCACCATTGATCAGCATCTCCAGTGAGGCGGTAAACTGCCATGGTAACATTTTCCCTTTCACTACTCCCCAAAGCCTGAAATATTTTCTCTAGGGAAAATATCCATTCCTCATCTACTAAGGGATTTGTACTCCCATTGAACGTTGGTGGTTGTTGTCTCATGAATCGATCTAACATTGATCCTCCACGCTGCGGATCAGGGTGCTCCATACGGGTAAGGTTATTATTCATAACCTGAGTAAGTTGTCCCAGTACGGTGATTAGCTGATCAGCACCAGTTGCATCACCAGCCCCACTATAATTATCTTGAGCAGGAGGGCAATCCCTACATGGAGTGCGTGCATTGATACGGTTTCCATTTCTTCCACTAGGCGCCATTTCTAAAAAAATGGCATAAACTAGATCAGTTTATGCATCAAAATACATAATCCCATACTTATAAAACACTAAACATAAATTGAACTATCTATGGATATAATCCATAATCATAAATATGTTTTCTTTGAGAAGTATATACTCATAAACCCTTCATAATGATTTGTAAAGAAATTGAGAGTTATCCTAAGCATATCCCCCGGGAGTGTCGTAACCAAGAGTGCAGCAAGGCCCGTTGTCGTGCACCAGTTCCTGTTCGAGTCTAGCTCAAAGCGGTGTTTTCGGGTTTTACCCCTAGGTACATCTGTGCCAGAGCCGCCTCTACCTGCTCGTATCCAGACAGGGATGTATTGCTCGGAAAACTCACAAAGTCTCTACAATACAAAAATTCTAGGAAGTTCTTCTATACTAATCCTCAAAGTTCATCTTAGGTCTATGTGCTCTAATTAGAGTTTATCTAAATCTAGCTTTCAAGGTTTGTACTAAACTTCCTCTGATACCAACTGTAACGCCCCGACCCCAGCTACCCAGAGTCGGTGCATTAATTACATAACATTGGCATGATCACAAGAAAGATCAAATCTCGAAAGACCGATTGGTTTAGTAGCCTTGGAAACACTAGATATATTCATAAGTTTTACATTACATCATAAAATGAAAAACTAATACAACAACATAATGTTTCCACAATCCACACTATTAACCCCTCATAAAATCCCTACAGGTCATTCATAACTTACTTCTTCACATCCTGGGAAAAATAAAACATAAAAAAAGGGGTGAGCTCAAATGCCCAGTAAGGATAACAATAAAGTGGAAACTTTCATAAATAAGAATAAACATTTAAGGAAATGTATAACTAAAACAAAAGCCTTTTAAAATTGAACTTCAACATAGTATGGCAAAAGTAAAATGAAATAATTCCATTTACTTGTTCACATGGATATTCTACTAATCGAATAATCACATGCAATATCAATAACCACTTTCATAATGTTGGAATTCATAATGCCAGACTATCATAACCACATAGCCAAGGCCTCGTGCCAAGACTACAAATAAGATTTTGTCAAGGCCTTGTGCCAAGACACTAGTTTGTCTCATGAGACCTACCGATGCATCGAAGAGCTATAGCGGGCTCCACCCGTCACTTATTAAGTCCAATGCATTCCCATATGAAAAGGTTTAAACATAACATAAACATTCGTATTAAAACTAGCATACGAAATGTCAATAATTTCACCATAAACTATGAATGGTATAAAAATAGCACATCCATAGTCAAACATATCACAAAACCTTCAATACAATATAGAAGTTTTGTATCATAATAAATCAACTTCAAATAATCTTAAAATCCATCAAAGGATGTTGACATAGATGAAATCAAAATTCTTTTTAAAGAAGTATCTCCTTTTATTTTGAAATCATTTAAGATCCATATAAAATAAAACATTTTCTTTGAAAATATTCTTATAAGCTTGTATGGAAAGCTTCGACGATTTTATAACGGCGGAAAATAACCGCACCCGCCGTATAAGTTAAAAAAAATTCTTACCTCAATTCTGTCGAAAAGGTTAAAAGGGACCTTGTTTTGAAAACGACGGAAAGATTCCTTTATAACCCTCTAATAAAAAGTCAAACAAGGGTATAAATGACTTTAACCCATATTCTTGTAAATAGTAAAAATGTTTTGAAATACATTTTTAAGAAACATGGATGTGGATGATAAAGAGATCCCAGTAGATTATTACGTATAAACAACCTCGAATAATGAAGAGATTGTGAAATAACCCTTACCTTGTACTTTTCCTTGGTTGGGGTAGGTTAACCTCCTGTATAATGGTGAAATAATTGTTATTAAATTATACAAGAATCATATATATTAATATGATATCATATATGATCTTTTAACATTGATTTATTAATAATATCTTAGAATTATCATCGTTTCGGGTGTTAACTTACTCATTTTCTTTTATATGTTTTGTTACATAAGCCATGTTTGTTGTATATTATTCATATCCAGAATGATATCAAGTCCTTAAACATCATTTTTAAATCATAAAATGATAATTATAATTGAATGGATACGATGGAGAATGAATCTCATCGCGTTCGTGGAGACGGTAGTCCGTACGTACGCACGAGCGACAATATCATTCTTTTGATATTAAAATAATATATAAATGATTGGTATATCATATATACAGAATCATTAACATGTTATATTTATTATTTACATGAGCTACACATCATTATTATACCCATCCAAATAATATTATATTGAATAACAATTACACCACGACGTGGAGACGGTAAGCCGTACGTACGCACGTATGGTGACATGTTATTCAAAGGGTGGATAGAATACTGAATATGGTTGTACCATACTTATAATAACATCACAGTATATGTGAGATACTGGAGTTATTATTTTAGAATGGTAAGAACAAAGGAAGAAGAAGTGGAAGAAGAAATGAACTTAGAAAAGGGTGGTGAAATCATTACCTCTTCTTCGGGTTCTTCCTTTTGATTTGATCAAAAGGGCTCCTTAGGTTGGCTTTCTAATCAAACTAAGGCCTCTAGGTTGCAGTGAGGGATGTTGGGAGATTATTTGGGCAGAGTTTGGCCGAACCAAAAGGCTTTGAAGGTGTGAAGAAATGAGAAGGAGGAGTTCCCTTTTATAAGAGGGGTGAGGGGCACCTTTGGAAAAGCTAGAAATATTAATTTATAATAAATTCATATTCGGTTTCTAATGGCTCCAAAGCTTATTATTCAAAGGTTAAGGTGGGGATAGGTCGAAAACCACTCAAACAATAGAATTTAGACAGGTTTGGGTACTTATATTAACCTTATCTTTAAGTATTAACTCTAAGTTAATTAGTTTCACTTTTACAATGTCTCTTTGTATTTTTATATAATATGGTTAATAAACTTACTATATACATCCAAGCGACCCCCAAGTGGTCCATTAATGATTAAACTATCATAATATAAGTCTCTTGGCCGAACCTTAGATTTTTAGGAATTTAATATCAATTAATAATATAATATTTGTTTTAAGAACCCTTTTATGTCAATTTTGACACTATTCAATAGTTGATTTTTGTGAAACTCATAAAAGATTGATTACTTCGAAAAAAGTCCATTAAATCAATCCTAATATATCATATTAGCCTAGAAAATTATTTTAATTCATTAAAAGTTTCATATTATATTTATTTGGGTATTTATAATATCAATTATTTTAATTTTTCACTATTATTGTAATTATTGCATCATCATTGTGTCATAAATAAAATAAATTATTTAATGTCTAAAAATTATAAATAAAATATGATTATGTAGAAAATATTTTTATCTTTCTAATGAATATTTATAATCTAAAATCCAACATATATAACCCTATGTAAAAATTGTTGTTCTAAAAGATATATGCTTGTGTCATTTTTGTATTCATTTTAACTAAATTAAAATAAAGTGTCATTATCACTTACAAGTGGATCCATGGGGTCCCAAAATTGACACAAAGATGTCCATGGTCGACCATCTATCAACCAATAGGGTTAAGACACGTTTTTAGGGTAATTTAGTATTATTATAATATTATTTTTTAACCCTTATTTACCGGATTTACCCTTAACCATGGTAAATAAAATATTTACCGCAGTAATTATTCAAAATGTCTAAAAATAAAAGTTACCTATTTACACAATTTGAACATCCTGATTCCAAATATGGAATCCATTTTCCTAAATTCAAAACACAGAAGTGGCAGAAATTAATTTAAAATTAATTCCCGCTGTCAAAACAAAAAGCGTGTTTTTAAGAGATAATAACTATCAAAAGATTGACACTTGTTTATGTTCGGTTTAATTGTAAAATTATGTCCAATGACCAAAATTATATTAAATGGTAAAAATATATTATAAATATACTTTAAAACTACTAAAATTAATAATTTATCACTATTAATTATTTTGATTAAAAAAGTTGTTTTTAATTAAAATTTAGTAATTTTCACTATTCATCAAAATATGAAAGTTATCCAGAAAGTACCAAAATTTCATCTTAGGCTAAATTTGATATTCCGAGTCCAAAAATGAAGTCCATTTTCTAATATAAAATATATATAATTTCAAAAATTAGGTATTACTATTCACAACGGCTAGTTTAATTAGTTGTGGTGTGTGTTAGAACTCGAGGTTGCGTACAACACACGCTATCGCATTATTCAAAGGAAACGTACCGTAGAAGCTTGGGGTGTTACAACGTGTCACTTAGACAACGGTTAATAAGAAACAGAATGGACGACATCGTTTTATAACAAAACAAGTGTAACAGAATGTACGACATCGTTTTAAACTCTAACATAAAAGTTCGGAATGAACGCTTCAGAGTGAAGGTTCAGAGTGTAAGGAACAATAGTAAAGAGTAGAAAAAATATAGAGATGTAAGAAATATAAAAGTTCGGAGTCTAACAAAGATATTTGTCGGATTATGAATTAAATCAGAGTGTATAAAACCAAGATACTCAAATTCTGATTAATAGGTGAATTCGGAATGAGAATTCGGAATAGGAATTCGTCATCAGAAATCGTAATGAGAATTCATCATCGGGATTCGTAATGAGAATTCTTTATCAGAATTCGTAATGGGAATTCGGAATGATATTTCTTCATTAAAATTAGTAATGAGAATTTTTCATTAGAATTCGTAATGAGAATTCTTCTTCAGAATTCGTAACCTGAATCTGGAATAGAACTTAGTCAGAGTTCATATTCTGAATTCGGAATGAGACTTCCTTATAGTTCTTATCCAGAATCCGAATCCTAAAACCGAATGCTTTATATCAATGTTTCAATGATTCCGAGAAAATGAATCTGAATCTCATACTTAAGAAAAATATGGATAAAATATGATAAGGATAATTTTACTTATAATAGCGAATTTCCTTAAGAAAACAATTTTTCATATAAAAAAGATTTTCCTTAAAAAAGCTATTTTCTTAAAGATAAGGTGTTTGTGATTTTCAAAAAAAGAAGGAATGGAAAAGTCATAAGGAAAACCTTATTGACTCAACAGAATGTAAAACAAGAAGTTAACAATAAAAATTAAATTTTACATAAAATATATAAAATATATTCATAAAACCCATCCATAATATACTATATTTGTGCTATGAATGAATCACATCGCATCGTGAGGTGGAAGTGCGTTGTACACATGAGCGACGTTATTATACACCCAGAAAATGGAAATAATTACAGTTAGTGTTTAATAATAATTTTATAAGAATTATAATCTCATAAATAAAACATATAAACAATCAATCCATCATTTTTTTATACTGTGATAGTTGTAAATTCAAAAACAAACGAATTGGTTTGTGAGATGATAATTTTCCCTACATAGGAATGATGATTTCTTAAACCACTTAATGCAAGTAGAGATCTTTTTAGGAAATGAACATAAGATAAAAATATCTAATTATATGTAAGATATTGATGTTATTTTTTATGGATTTTATTACAATATTATTATTTAGTGTAAGAAAAAACAAAACAAAAATGCATGTTGATGAACACTACCTCTTCTTCAAGTATCCTTCGGAGGATTTCACTAAAAACCTTCATATGATCGATTTCTACCCTAAATAAAGGTTATAGGAGGAGGGGATAAAAGTTAGGATGTTATTTTCATTTGTTTAATCCAATGAAAATATGTTTTATGGTGTGATGAATAATGGATGTGGTGACCCTTTTTAAGTGGGTAGAGGACACACAAGGAATATTTGAAAAGGATAGAATGCTACCATGTTTTTATATGTCAAAATGGTCTTAAATGGACCATTATCGAACCTTAATGTTTGAGTGGTCAGAATATGGATAGAAAAAAGTTTAGAGACTAATTAATAGGTTATGTTTACCATTAAATTTTTAATTTAACCCTGATTAATCCCATTATTACCCTAACCACAGTCCTTAATTTTTAAAGAGAAAAAAATTCAAAAAGTTTGAAATGATTTTATACCAAAAGAAAATATGAAATTATTTAAAATAAAAAAATAAATCAATTTATTAAGGTAAAGACCCGGAGATTTCAAGGAATTTTTTTTTTAATTTTCTTTGGAATTTTACAAGAACGCAGTTTCTGACGGCGCCTGATTCTGAGGCCCGGTGTGCCCAGAATCAATTTCTGAAGTTTGGCTCGGGTACGTTCAGTGAACGAACGAGCGGTAATTTCTAACTTTTGAACCGGTGCCCGGAATCAAATTCCGAGGGCACCGATGGAACCGTAGCGCCGGTTTTGGCTTAGGAATTCCTTTCCTGGCGTTGCGTTTGCTTGGGAGAAGTTGTTTAATAAGGTTGTGGTTTAAGTGTAAAGAAAAATAAAATTTGTGTTACAAATTTTATTTATCTTCTTAAGTGGTTATATCCTAAGTGTGGAAGTTGGGGTGGAATCACAAGTTCCTAACTAACCAAGTGAGGATTAAGGTGAGGTGGGGCCCACACGAGCCCCAACCCTTCACCTTCCCCTTAACTCTCTCCTACCCCCTTAAACTCCCTTGCTCTTAATGTGCCAAATCCCCTCAAATTCCTAACTCCTTAAACTCCTTAACTCCCTTGAACCCCCCCAATTAAATGTGACTCTTCACTTCCACCTTCATTAATTTTGGAGCCTCTCCACCCATTAATGAAGGATGTAACTTAATGAATTTGAATTATTTTGAATTCATTAAGCTAACACTATAATAAGGTGTGTTGTTTTATTGTTTGGGGTTGGCTAAATCATTGTGATAGAGTCATGGAAGGATTGAAGAGAATTCCACCCTCGACGAAGAACACGAAGGACATCTCCAAACATGGAACAACGTCTTCTCGACGAAGAATGCCTTTTCCAAAGAGGAACGTGAAGTTTCCAACGTCGATCCCTTCTTGGATGCCTCCTTCCCACTCCTTCTAGAATAAAGAAGGGAGCACCTTTCACGAAGAACGCTGACGTCGTCAACGGCTTCTCTTTTCCGATGTCGACGAATCGCCGCCACCTTTCCGCGACTTCGTCAACACATAAGGAAAAGCGAGGTAGGGGTTTGTTGTTGCTTTATTTAATTATTTTCTGTTCTTGGTTCTAGCATGACAAACTTGAGGATGAACGTTTAAGTGTTATCATCTAACGAGAGGGGGACCGGACTGCACAAACACGGCCGAACCCCCCTCCTTTGTTCTTGAATGTTTCTTGCGGATGAAACGAGATAGCGTGGTGCCGTCGCACCACGCGGGAATCACACGGAAATTATTGCGCGGCGCCGTCGCGCCGCACCGTGGAAAGAATTATCATGAACGCGACGCCGTCGCGCCGCGTCGAAGGAAACCGAAGACGCCGCGGCCGGAGCGGGGCCGCGGCGGAGGGGCGCGGTGCCGTCGCACCGCGCCAGATGACGAAGGCCGCTGACGGTTCCGGGCCGCGGCAGATCGTGATGACCGGCGGCCAGCCGGGCCGCCGGTGCCGGAAGACGGAAGAGGACCGGCCCTTGCCGGTCCTGTTGACAAGAAGCCGGTCGACCAGGTCGGGCCGGCCGGGTTGGTGGAAACCGGGGGAATTTAATTCCCCCGGGCAGTTATTTGGCCCCCCATTATGAGGGGGGCTGGTTTCACAAAGGGGGGGCAGGCGACCCCCCCGTTTCCAGCAAGCTCGGCCTTCGGCCAAGCTGGCAGCGCGCCCAGCACGCTGCCTTGCGCCGAACCGGCGCGCCAGGCCGGTTCGCCGAGCCGGGCCGGGCCGGGCCGGGCTATGCCGGGCCGGGTCGACCCCGTCCGGGGCGGGGCGGGTCGACCCGGTTCGGGCCATCCGGGGGGTCTCGGGCTGGGACGGCCCGGGCCCGAAACCCCCGTTACCGAGCAGTTTGGTCAAATGCCTGTATCTTGGGCTACGGGCCTCCAAACGACTCGTCGTTAGCGGCAACGCGATCCTTGGATCGAGACGGTCGTTTCGGTATACTATACTCAAGGTGCACCTTCCTTTTTGGGAGCCTACATGGTTAAAACTCCGTAGTTAAGCGTGCTTGGCCTAGAGTAGTGATCAGGATGGGTGACCTCTTGGGAAGTTTCCCAAGGTGACTGTGAGACGAAAAAGCCAATAACTCTCAGACCGGGCGTCCGATTGACGCGCCGTCTGTTGCGTTGAGTTCCTGTTGACGATACGGAACTTTTGGAATCCTCCGCCCGAGTTTTGGATGCAGATGGATAGTGGCCGGGTTGGATCGCACCGAAATCCAACCGGGCCCCTGGAACGGAAAAGCGGATATCTTTCTAACAGAACGTCCGTTTGACGAACCGTGAGCGGCGTTGGTGATCGCGTTGGGAAACGGTCCCTATGAGTTTACCCTATGAGAGTTCGGGGTACATTTGAGATACGGCCGGGTTTGGTTTGCTCACGAAACCAACCGGGCCCCTGGGACGAAAAGGCTAATAACTCACAGACCGGGCGTCCGATTGACGCGCCGTCTGTTGCGTTGAGTCCCCTATGACGTGGCGGTCCATTGAGATAATTCTTCATGGGACTTTGAGATACTTGGAGTATCGACCTGTAGCTCGTGGAGCGGACCCTCCCAGTGACGAGCGTACGGAGTACAGAGACCGGGTAGCTGGCTGAGACCCGATGACTGCTGATCGAACGACTCAGAGTGTTACAGAGGTGCACTTGGTTGTAGCGGAACATGAGAGCACTTGGTTGTAGCGGCATACCCATGACAGAGGTGCTCTTTGATGTAGCGGCACATGGGAGCGCTTGGTTGTAGCGGCAGACCCACGACAGAGTTGCGCTTGGTTGTAGCGGCACATGGGAGCGCTTGGTTGTAGCGGCATACCCACGACAGAGGTGCGCTTGGTTGTAGCCGCACATGGGAGCGCTTGGTTGTAGCGGCAGACCCACGACAGAGGTGCCCTTGGTTGTAGCGGCACATGTGAGCGCTTGGTTGTAGCAGCTGGCCCGCAGTACTCGATGGGTGGAGTTTTTCAGCAGTCTTAGGTTAGTGAGCAGTACCTCGGAGTCGTGACATGACCACTGTACACTCCAGAGACGGAGCTCTTCAGCAGTTACGGTTTCGATAATGAAAATCATGGTTTGAGCTGAGACTTTTGACCTTGTGTTTACCTCATGATTGAGATGGGTCACTTGCTAACTTAGGTATATGTATGGGCATATACCCGGGTAGTGGATATCTGTTGATTTCACAATCCTTGTGTTTCCTTATGATTGAGATGGGTTACTTGATAACTTAGGTATATGTATGGGCATATATCTAAGTAGAGGTTATCTGTTGAGATCTTATTTGTTGTTATCCTAGTTGGTTTAGTGAGACCTTGAGGGTCTCGGGTCCCTACTGAGTATCGTTAAGCTCACCCCTGCACGGGCTATGCCCACACCTCGTTGTGTTGGTTGCAGACGACGGGCAGTGCTGACAGAAGCCGAGTGTTCAAGGACTGGACATTACCTGGAGGTGGACTATAAGAAGAGATGGTACTCGGAGGAGGACCTCACGACGAGGCGGTACCCAGAGGTGGACGTGACGACGAGGCGGTACTCGGAGGTGGACCACTGGGCGAGACATACTCGGAGCGGACGGTGGGACCTGAGGAGCAGAGGAGCTATCTGTACCCACCCTTCAGGTGGGATTTCTAATGGACAGCTCGGCGTAGCAGCTTTACTTTTCAGTTGTTGTTTTCCCTTTTGAGTTGTACTTTACAGTTGGGCTTGTATTTCCGGCCCCTTTTTACTTTCCGCACTTACTGTTGTACTCAGTTTTTACTTAGTGTTTACTTCTTCCGCTTGTACTCTGTGGTGCTTGTTTTCTTTTATAAAGGAAATGCCTTCCCAGTTATCGGGATTTTATGCCATTGGTGCTAGTCGCCATCCCCTGGCCTATGGAAGGCGGGCTTGGGGTAGTCACGGCACGGGCCCCGTGGATGGGTCGTGACAAATTGGTATCAAAGGAGTTCGGTTCTACCGCAGAACTTATAACTCTGATGTTTCTTTCTGTGAAGCAATAGTGTTAAGGGTACCGAGTGTGGTTTTCAGTTCAGGGAGTCCAGTGTTGGTGCGGCGGCCGACGTATCCGTACACCAGGACCCTGCCTACTAATTTCCGACTTTGTACACAAAAACACTGATTGCGTGTGTGTTTCCAAAGTTTTAATGTCAGCTCAAACCAGGTCAGCTCACCAGGTATAAGACGTTGACCGTGTCACATCTGTTCAGGATGTCTCCACGCAGACAGTCAGTTGGAGTTCCGAGAGAGTACTCGATGACGGCTCACCGAGCGACGAGGCTCTGGTGCAGGGCCCTTTTTACTATGTTGGAACCCTCGGGTGGTGTACCAGTACATCACCACCTGTTGGGAAGCAGATGCCAACGGCTATACTAGCAAACTGTGCACGCTGGCGGAGCGCATTGCACGAGTTCCAGCATTAGAGGCCTCAGAAGTAACGAGGCGAGGTAGATTTCCAGAAAGCAGAGCAGTGGCTGGTGGCGATTGCTAGAGTTTTCCGCCTAGCTAAGACATCAGTAGAGTGGATGGTGGAATTGGCCACTAGTGCTTTCCAGTGAATGACCATGAGGATGGTCCTTATATTGATGAGGCTTCGGTACGGGAACCGATTCCTGAGATAGTGCCTTTGGGTAGTGTGTCAGCTATACATCACTACCTGTTGGTCAGCAGTTACAACCGGCGGTACCGGTAGGTGACACATGTAAGTTTACTGCCTTACATGTGTTCTAACTTCAGATACCCTCATGTTCCGAGGTGAACCTGAATCATAGGCGGCTGAGGACTGGCTTGAGGAGGTGGCCGAGAATTTTCTAGAACTTTTACAGTTTCGGCGGGACGACGTGTTGATAGCTGAGAATTCATCGAGGCGTACCGAACAAATCGGGTACTCGATGGAAGTGTTTCGATCAGTGCAATATAGGTCGGACCTATGAGCATTGTATGTTTAAAGGCTTCCGAGCCAGAACCTTTTCTCTATGCATTTCTACATAGGCTAGAGTGCTAGAAGGAACCTTTGTGGTTGAGAATTCTTTGCTGATCGAATACAGCCAGAGAATGTTAGAAGTTTGGAAAGCAGGAAACTGACACCAGTCTCGGAGACTTGGGCATGTAAAATGTTTCAAGAATAGGAAATGTTAAGGACAGATGAATCTGCAGAGCAGCAGACATGGAGGCAGAGCTTGGAGAGCATCTCGTGGTGGTGTACATTTCAACATGTTACCATCACCCGCCTTTGTATTCCCCGCTAGACTTAGGGAGTTGGAGAGCAGGGAAAGAGGGTAGCTGCTTGCGGTCATGGAGTGCGACCAAAAAGGGGCTCTAAGGATGATTCGAAGTGCAGAATTTATCTTCTACTAGCTGCCGTAGCCACATGCATCGAAACGAATCATCCCTTCCTTCCATGAATCTAGTCCCAGACCTAGAGATTCCGGTTAAGCCGTTGACTTGACCCTCACGTTTGGAGATACCTTTGGGAGGAGACTCGATAGTCACACATATGCCGACGGTGTGATCTGACCCTTGAGGCGAGAGTCTCGGTTAGGACCTCTTGGTGGCAGCGTTGAGGCATTACGACGTTAGTTTGAGTATGTATTTGGCCATCACTGTTCATACTCAAATTGATGGTATTAGGCAAACTTTGGGATGGGTTTTCCTTGGTCGGTGAAAAGGAAACCCTGGGCAGCACAAGATAAACTCGTGCATGGGAGGGTGTAGCCGATCATTCTTGGGTCGGCCAACCTTACCCTCGTGGCAGCAAGAGTTTTGAGATTCAGTTCTAACCTAAAAAGGGAGACCTTTAGAGTTCGAGGATGGCGACCACATTCTTATAAAGGTCACACCTCGACGAGGTTTACGAAGATGTAGCCGAGGCGGCAAGAGATCTCCGAGGTTCAATAGACCTTTCTAGGTCCCCAGCAAAGTAGGCGAGGTGGTTTATCGCTTGACCCATCCACCTCAGTGGCACCAGGTGCACGATGACTTTCAAGTAACTCAATTGAGGAGATATGTGCTTGATCCTTCGCACATCATCGACCTCAGGGAGTTGGACGTCGATGATAGAGAGACATGCACGAAGGTTCCAGTGGGGATCAAGGATAGACAGGAGAAGATCCTACGAGGATGATTGATTCCTTGGGTGCACTTCCTTTGACAGTACGGGAACCTCCAGGTGAGAACATGGGAGCGGAAGGCTCAGATGCGTGCTCTGTACCGGTTTTGTGACCCTAGTTTGTGATGAAGCTTTACGGGGACGTAAAGCCCTGAGGTGGGAGTAATGTAAAGACCCGGAAATTTCAAGGAATTTTTTTTAATTTTCTTTGGAATTTTACAAGAACGCAGTTTCTGACGGCGCCGGATTCTGAGGCCCGGTGTGCCCAGAATCAATTTCCGATGTTTGGCTCGGGTACGTTCAGTGAACGAACGAACGAGAATTTCTAACTTTTGAACCGGTGCCCGGAATCAAATTCCGAGGGCACCGATGGAACCGTAGCGTCGGTTTTTGCTTAGGAATGACTTTCCTGGAGTTGCGTTTTCTTGGGAGCAGTTGTTTAATAAGGTTGTGGTTTAAGTGTAAAGAAAAATAAAAATTGTGTTACAAATTTTATTTATGATCTTAAGTGGTTATATCCTAAGTGTGGAAGTTGGGGTGGAATCACAAGTTCTTAACTAATCAAGTGAGGATTAAGGTGAGGTGGGGCCCACATGAGCCCCAACCCTTCACCTTCCCCTTAACTCTCTTCTACCCCCTTAAACTCCCTTGCTCTTAATGTGCCAAAACCCCTCAAATTCCTAACTCCTTAAACTCCTTAACTCCCTTGAACCCCCCCAATTAAATGTGACTCTTCACTTCCACCTTCATTAATTTTGGAGCCTCTCCACCCATTAATGAAGGATGTAAATTAATGAATTTGAATTATTTTGAATTCATTAAACTAACACTATAATAAGGTGTGTTGGTTTATTGTTTGGGGTTGGCTAAATTTTTGTGATAGAGTCATGGAAGGATTGAAGAGAATTCCACCCTCGACGAAGAACACGAAGGACATCTCCAAACATGGAACAACGTCTTCTCGACGAAGAATGCCTTTTCCAAAGAAGAACATGAAGTTTCCAACGTTGATCCCCTCTTGGATGCCTCCTTCCCACTCCTTCTAGAATAAAGAAGGGAGCGCCTTTCACGAAGAACGCTGACGTCGTCAACGGCTTTTCTTTTCCGATGTCGACGAATCACCGCTGCCTTTCCGCGACTTCGTCAACACATAACGAAAAGCGAGGTAGGGGTTTGTTGATGCTTTATTTAATTGTTTTCCGTTCTTGGTTCTAGCATGACAAACTTGAGGATGAACGTTTAAGTGTTATCGTCTAACGAGAGGGGGACCGGACTGCACAAACACGGCCGAACCCCCCCTCCTTTGTTCTTGAATGTTTCTTGCGGATGAAACGAGATAGCGTGGTGCCATCGCACCACACGGGAATCACACGGAAATTATTGCGCGGCGCCGTCGCGCCGCGCCGTGGATAGAATTATCATGAACGCGACGCCGTCGCGCCACGTCGAAGGAAACCGAAGACGCCGCGGCCGGAGCGGGGCCACGGCGGAGGGGCGCGGTGCCGTCGCACCGCGCCAGATGACGAAGGCCGCTGCCGGTTCCGGGCCACGGCGGATCGTGATGACCGGCGGCCAGCCGGGCCGCCGGTGCCGGAAGACGGAAGAGGACCGGCCCTTGCCGGTCCTGTTGACAAGAAGCCGGTCGACCAGGTTGGGTCGGCCGGGTTAGTGGAAACCGGGGGAATTTAATTCCCCCGAGCAGTTATTTGGCCCCCCATTATGAGGGGGGCCGGTTTCACAAAGGGCGGGCAGGCGACCCCCCCCCCCCCCCGTTTCCAGCAAGCTCGGCCTTCGGCCAAGCTGGCAGCGCGCCCAGCACGCTGCCTTGCGCCGAACCGGCGCGCCAGGCCGGTTCGCCGCGCCGGGCCGGGCCGGGTCGACCCCGTCCGGGGCGGGTCGACCGGGTTCGGGCCATCCGGGGGGTCTCGGGCTGGGACGGCCCGGACCCGAAACCCTCGTTACCGAGCGGTTTGGTCAAATGCCCGTATCTTGGGCTACGGGCCTCCAAACGACTCGTCGTTAGCGGCAACACGATCCTTGGATCGAGACGGTCGTTTCGGTATAATATACTCAAGGTGCACCTTCCTTTTCGGGAGCCTACGTGGTTAAAACTCTGTAGTTAAGCGTGCTTGGCCTAGAGTAGTGATCAGGATGGGTGACCTCCTGGGACGTTTCCCAAGGTGAGTGTGAGACAAAAAAGCCAATAACTCTCAGATCGGGCATCCGATTGACGCGCCGTCTGTTGCGTTGAGTTCCTGTTGACGATACGGAACTTTTGGAATCCTCCGCCCGAGTTTTGGATGCAGATGGATAGTGGCCGGGTTGGATCGCACCGAAATCCAACCGGGCCCCTGGAACGGAAAAGCTAATATCTTTCTGACAGAACGTCCGTTTGACGAACCGTGAGCGACGTTGGTGATCGCGTTGAGAAATGGTCCCTATGAGTTTACCCTATGAGAGTTCGGGGTACATTTGAGATACGGTCGGGTTTGGTTTGCTCACGAAACCAACCGGGCCCCTGGGACGAAAAGGCTAATAACTCACAGACCGGGCGTCCGATTGACGCGCCGTCTATTGCGTTGAGACCCCTATGATGTGGCGGTACTTTGAGATACTTCTTCATGGGACTTTGAGATACTTGTAGTATCTAACTGTAGCTCGTGGAGCGGACCCTCCCAGTGACAAGCGTACGGAGTACAGAGACCGTGTAGCTGGCTGAGACCCGACGACTGCTGATCGAACGACTCGGAGTGTTACAGAGGTGCGCTTGGTTGTAGCGGCACATGGGAGCGCTTGGTTGTAGCGGCATACCCATGACAGAGGTGCGCTTGGTTGTAGCAGCACATGGGAGCGCTTGGTTGTAGCGGCAGACCCACGACAGAGTTGCGCTTGGTTGTAGCGGCATATGGGAGCTCTTGGTTGTAGCGGCATACCCACGACAGAGGTGCGCTAGGTTGTAGCCGCACATGGGAGCGCTTGGTTGTAGCGGCAGACCCACGACAATGGTGCGCTTGGTTGTAGCGGCACATGAGAGCGCTTGGTTGTAGCAGCTGGCCTGCAGTACTCGATGGGTGGAGTTCTTCAGCAGTCTTAGGTTAGTGAGCAGTACCTCGGAGTCGTGACAGGACCACTATACACTCCAGAGATGGAGCTCTTCAGCAGTTATGGTTTCGATAATGAAAATCCTGGTTTGAGCTGAGACTTTTGACCTTGTGTTTACCTCATGATTGAGATGGGTCACTTGCTAACTTAGGTATATGTATGGGCATATACCCGGGTAGTGGTTATCCGTTGATTTCACAATCCTTGTGTTTCCTCATGATTGAGATGGGTTACTTGATAACTTAGGTATATGTATGGGCATATATATAAGTAGAGGTTATCTGTTGAGATCTTATTTGTGGTTATCCTTGTTGGTTTAGTGAGACCTTGAGGGTACCGGGGTCCCTAATGAGTATCGTTATACTCACCCATGCACGGGCTATGCCCGCACCTCGTTGTGTTGGTTGCAGACGACGGGCAGTGCTGACAGAAGCCGAGTGTTCGAGGACTGGACATTACCTGGAGGTGGACTATAAGAAGAGATGGTACTCGGAGGAGGACCTCACGACGAGGCGGTACCCAGAGGTGGACGTGATGACGAGGCGGTACCCGGAGGTGGACCACTGGGCGAGACATACTCGGAGCGGACGGTGGGACCTGAGGAGCAGAGGAGCTATCTGTACCCACCCTTCAGGTGGGATTTCCAGTGGACAGCTCGACGTAGCAGCTTTACTTTTCAGTTGCTGTTTTCCCTTTTGAGTTGTACTTTACAGTTGGGCTTGTATTTCCGGCCCCTTTTTACTTTCCGCACTTACTTTTGTACTCATTTTTTACTTAGTGTTTACTTCTTCCGCTTGTACTCTGTGGTGCTTGTTTTCTTTTATAAAGGCAATGCCTTCCCAGTTATCGGGATTTTACGCCTTTGGTGCTAGTTGCCATCCCCAGGCCTATGGAAGGCGGGCTTGGGGTAGTCACGGCACGGGCCCCGAGGACGGGTCGTGACAATTAAAAATTGGAGATTTTTTAAATTAAATTTAAATTAATAATATAATTTTATGTAATAAAAATTTTAAACGAAATGTCAATTTTTAATTAAAATTCAATATTTTTTAACTATTTATCAAAAAATTAAACATTTTAGAAAAATACGAAAAATTATCCCTATGATAATTTTGAAATTATTAATAAAAATTAATTTTATTTTATGAAATTAATTTCTTGAAAAGTTAAAAATCAATTGTATTACAAGTATAGACAAA
The DNA here is from genome assembly GCA_963277665.1 of Viscum album. NCBI lineage: Eukaryota > Viridiplantae > Streptophyta > Magnoliopsida > Santalales > Viscaceae > Viscum > Viscum album. Next base: position 1,632,155,076 of record OY728159.1, read on the forward strand.
GGGGAAAATACCCATTTTTAGAAAAAACACTGTTTTTAAGCATAAAACAATATTCATTAATATTTCATATCACTAAACATATAATATGAATGTTACAAATTTTATTGAAAATGAAATATATTAATTTCACTAAAATAATAAATAAAATTTTTTTTGGCGAATTTATTGATATAATAAACACTTATGCACGAAAAAAATTTTCCTGAGAAAATTCCATTTTATTTTCAAAAGAGTTTTATTTTACTTTCTAATAAATTAGTTATAAAAAAATTCATTTCACAAAATATTTAAACCGACTTCAAAAATGTAGTTAATTTTATTCATAACCTATATTCCGAAAACTAGTTAAAATCTATAATATTATATAATAATATTTCAATAATATGTCATATTTTATTAAAACACTAGTTTCTGTGAAATGAATGCTATTCTCAATGTTTTGTGTAATGAAAGATAAATATAGTGTTTCAAGAAAAAGAAAATATAAAAATGATTAAATTAATTTTAAAAAATTATATCACAAAGTATTAGTTTGTTATATTCTACCTACCATAAAATGAATTTTACCCTCAAAATTCATCTCAATCATCAAAAGTTTTACATTTGAAAAATTTCTTCACATAAACCCACATCATTAAAATGAATGATAAAACATCCAGAAAAAAGGAAAATATATAAGCATAACGGTAACATAAGGTAAATTATAAATAGTGTTTCACATAGAAGAACATTGTTTGGCTGTAAAGAATTAGACATGGAAGAGAATGTTAAATAATTATTGATAGTGGTAAACATCATTGAACATACGAATGAAGGTGATCAAAATAAGTTACATCACCATTAAAATATATACCAAAGAGGCATGTGAAATGTCATTTATGTCATCAAAATTTGTGATAACATGATAATATGTTATTTTAATATACCTTTATTAATTTTGAATAATTTTTAAGCAAATATGCACTTACTCAATTTTATACAATTTCATAAGCATAATATTTTCATTTGGTTTTCCTTGATCAAATTACACATTATATAATACCTCAAGAAATGAAGGTGATTTTTTTATTATTTAAGCACTAATGTATCATAATATCCATTGATTTAATGATAATTCAATACATCCATCTTAAGTTATCATCCAAAAAATGGTTAGCACATCTTATCCAATTTTCATTAATCATTATATGGGGAAATAACACATTAATCTCTAAAAACTCAATCAAATTTCGTATTAAAACATTTCATAAATGTTTAACCTTATAAATCTTCAGAATGAGTAAAATCAATCAAATAATAAATGTCACTAAATTTACAAAATTAACTTATGATTAATCCCTAAACCACATCAAATAAATCATAACAGTCACATACCAAACATGTGAATACCTATATCATGTATTCTCTTAAAGTGAAATTTACTATAACACCTTGTGGGAAAAATACATGATTCCATATTCTTTACATAATACCAACACTATTGTATGTATTATATAAATATATAATTGTTGTAACCTCCATTCATGATAGCATAAACCAATTTTTCAATGAATCATTATTTAGTTCCTAGGTAATTTTTACTATACTATTTATGTTATTCTAATCCAATATCTCTTTATCCACACTAAACACTGTTTTATTAAAATTTGGAACATATTAAGGGTTACCTTGCCTTAATCATGAATTTTACATAAAATATATTACTTCCATTAAATAATTTTTCTTGTACATCAGTATAATTCAACATACTCTTTAAAATATATAATGAAAAACATATATTTGAAAATAATTATATATTTTATAATTCATGAATCCTTATGCAAAAATATTTTAAAAATATCACTTCCATTTCAAACTATGAACAACAATTCATCATGTTAATCCTTAACACATCAATCCTTTCATAAGTCTTTTTTAGTCTCTTTATCACCAACTTTGAAAACCATTACCCATACAACCTTATTGATTACTTTCACAAGATTTGCCATTAGGAAATTGTTTCAAAGAATATCAAAACCTCATTCACATGAATCAACTGATCGTTAGTGGTGAATTAGTTGGCATCCTCTTTTCTCCTTTACAATTAACTGGAATATTAATCACAATTTGACATTGTCCTAAATTATAATCTTCCCTTGCATAATTGAATGACAACTTAGTACCATTCAAAAAATTTCACTAATACTTATATACACATTTTTGGTATATTAGAAATGGAATTGTCATTCTTCTATGGTCTCCATTACACAAACTCTCATAAAACTATATCCTTCTCTTGTTTGGTGAGTCTATGATTCGGTTAAGGTGCACATTGTTAGTCATGTTAAATGAAAATTGATTTTAAATAAACCCAGTATCCTTATCTCGTATAATAATCCCAATTGGATTATCATTAAATGATTTTCCATAATATTAAATGTTATCCCACTTCCATTGAGTTCACACCATTGAAAAAAAAATCATTGTGGGATAAACACTAATAATAGCATAAAATCCGAAATTCCTAAAAAAACATATATGATGTCTAAATCATGACATATTCATTAATCCATGAAATCATGGGTTTATCCCAGTTCATTCATAGTCATATTAAATTTGAATCATTCATGGTAGAATATAATGTGTTTTCAATTTTCTTAATCACATATCCTATGTGTGTTAAAATAGGTTCATACTAATGCTCATTGTCATGTACAAGATCCGTCTAGAGTCTACCTCAATACAATGTTTTTGGGTTGTTACCCCTATGTTCATATATTCCAGATCCAAATACACTGGTAGTATCAAAACATGGATGTGTTTTATGGAATATAATCACTATATCCTTTACCTAAATTAGTAGACATTTTCATATACATTGAATTTCCCTTAAACGTATCCTTAGACATGTCCTTAGGGATATCACTAAGGTTATATAATCATAGTTTCCAACTAACATCTAAACTAATCCTATAATACCAACTATATAGAACAATGATTCTCGTACATGGAATTTAAATCTACATAGATGAATATTCATTACATTATTAAAACACATGACCGAAGATTGTAATAGTTTAGTTCTTTTGGAAAATCAGAACACAAACTTCTTAATTAAGGAATGATATTTAATTTCTCCCCTATAAATCATCCCCTTTAGTAATCCAACTTAAATAATATTCATTATAACCGTTTTAATAGAATCCTAAGGAAGGGTGGGAATTGATTCTCAACAAGGGTAAACAAGGGAGATAAGTAACAATAACATGAGTATAGGAATATCAGAACATGATAATTTCATTTGAAAACCATACTTTTCCTATAAATTATCAAAATATTGAGTCTCAGAATAAAAATTTCTAGTTAATAATACATGAATCCTAAAAAAATCAAATAACACAATCCATGAGAAACTAATATTGGAAAAATGAATATATTTTTTTCTTACAAAATGAATTTTAACTATAAGAACATATATTAATTGAAATATGTTCACAATTTATGTTAAGGACATGAAAATAAGACCTCATATAAACTTATAGACACGTAACCTAGAAAAATTTAATATATGATGACACATAATATTTTGAACACATAATTAGCTTCACACATCACACAATGAATATTTAATTTGTATCACACATTACATTATTGACGTGAAATACTAGTTTATAAATTACATCAATGTAGTTAAGGTTCACTCTCTGTAAACTCCTCATGGAAAAATACCCTTACTAAACTAGTTTCACTCCCCATTCTCATCCAATCCATCTCACGAGAACTAAATCATTACCCAATACATTAGATTGAGATATAGGTCCAACCATAATTTGGTTATGGTGTAACCACTGTCCTTGGTTATAATATAAACAGTGTCATTGGTTATAATAAACCATTTTTCATATAATTAAATCATACATATGTGTACCATGAGATCATAAATTATTCATCCTATCAGAACCCATGAAATGAAGTGGGTTTCATAAGCATTGCATCATAACATATCCTATGGATAATATATAGTTTCATAATATATTCATCATTTCAACAGAGCATAAACTGTGGAAAAATAAATTATTTTCCAAAGCATTTCATCATGGTCTAACTCATTTTAGGGTGTTGGGTTTCATAAAAATATTTTCATCATAAATGTAAAAAATTTATAGAATGATTCATAATAGTATCCTTGGATGATATCACTAATAAATAATATATAACCTCAATGAATGTCATGTTATGTGGAAAATAATTTTCAAATAATAATTGGGAAATCTCTTGAGGAAAATATATTTTCATTGAAAATAAATTTTAAAAACATTAAAAATTATGAAAATACTTTTCATTAAAAATATCATTAAAAAATTATAAATATATCTTTTAAAAAGTAATTTAAAATATTTATTGATGAAAATATTATTTGGATCTAATAAAATTTAATACATAAATATTTTAAAAATAATTCTCAGTTTAAAATAATTTATTTAAAATATAAATTACTCTAGATATTAGTCAAATAATTTCTAAAAATTATCATTGAAGAATTATAATGGAATCATTAAATCATTGGGTTGTTATGATAGAGAGAAATATTGTTCTTGTCAAGCATGTTTAAAATATTATTTTGACACATTTTGGGTAATATCCAAATAGTCATTGATTTGGAAAAGGTCATGAATATTCATTTCAAAACATCTATGTGAAAATAAAACCTCGGTAAAAATTTATTTGAAAAATAATAGGAGAATAATAAAACATTTTTGAAAACATATTTAGAAAACATGTTTAGAAAACATGGTTTTGGAAGAAAATGGAGTTCTGATCAAAGAGAGAAATAATGATGTGGTTTATTAAAGAAGTCACAGTTATAATAAGTACCAATTGGTAGAAGATGGTACTATTAATATCACAAATTACCATATGTTAATAAAACTCATGGATTTATTGATATATGTATCATAAGATTATTTCAACAAAAATATATCAATAATAAATCCTGATAAATGATGAAATTGTAACATCAATTCATTACCACTTTGATAACATTGAATCTGAAGAAACATGAAGGAATGATATAAAATGAAACCGAAAATGTAATTATGGTAATAAATTTATTATATCACTTGTAAAATGTGATTTATATACACCTCATGAAAGAATATTGGTTCATAATTTATTGTACATATCAAATATGGAATATTGAGACAAAACCTTCTTACTGCTTGAGTAAATCTTGAATCTTATAAACCGTGAAATAATAAAATCAATAAAAAATTTAATTATCATCAAATTAGTTATATTAATGACATATCATGTCTTATTTCGGTATATATACTATAAAAAACCAGTGGTGAATATGACATAACTATCTCTTAAATAAATGAGTGGTATTAAATTCCTTTACCTTAAATGATAGATTTCATAGTACTGATTAAAAAATCATATATAATAAATATAAGTTTATTATACATGTTTTTCGTAACTATATTTATATATATCATACCATATATTATTTTTATGTCCTTTGATTACCCATTTATTAACAATTTCATGTTAAAGTAGTGTTTCAAACATTAAATGCTTTGTTTTGGAGTATGTATTCACTTGTTATTTATGTTCCTCATAATTTGATCATAAATTATTAATATCATGAATATAGAAAATTATATAAATATAATATTTATTTATTATATATATATATATTATAATATATTAAATTTAGTGATTGGAAAATAATTCATCGTTTATTGAAATGGAAGGTTGTACTTGCGCATTAACAGTATTTCAATTTTATTATTAGATTTAAGTAATGAAAACAAAATAATATATTCTCATTAAGAAATGATTTTTATTTAAAATATATTACAAATTTGGATTACAAAAATCCTTCATAAATTCCATGTAAATCACGAATGAATCACATTACTCTACGAGGCAGTAGTCCTCGGTACACACAAGCAATGTTTGCGTACTCCCAGAAAATGGAAAAAAATATGTCATGTGTGATATAATAATTAAATTGAAATATAAATATCATATGTATCTTATATAAATAATATAACAATAATTTCTTCCAACTGTGATAGGTGGTAATGGAAAAATGAATAACAACAGTTTGTATGTTGATAGTCTTCCATACACACGAACAATTACTTTGTAAACCCTTAAAGGAATAAGAGGTGATTGTATATTATTTCATAAATATAAAAATATAAAAATATATATTTAATTCAATAATTATTTTATATAATGATGGTATTAGAATAATTTAAGTTTCTTGAGGAAGGCATAAAACAAGAACCCATGATGATGAATACTACTTCTTCATCTGAAATCCTCCTTAGGTTTTCAATATAAGACTTAAAAGTATGGATTCACAGATTTATAGGATGATTGGAGGTAATATTTTAATTTATTTTGGAATTTTTTTAATTAAGAAAATATGTTTTAATGTGTGAGGAATAAAAATGTGGGGTAGCCTTTTATAAGTTGAGGAGAGGCGACACTTGGTATTTTTTAAAATAAATGAGTGCTCCCACTTTTTTAATGTGTCACAAGGGTCCAAAATGGAAACTTAATGATCCTTATAGGTATAATGTTTGTAATATGAACTGAAAATGATATCTATACAATTTATAAGTTATATTTAACCTTACATTTTTAGTTTAAACCATTGGTAAAACCTTTTTACTTTAACAATGAAATTTAGTTTTTAATGAAGTCACTATTCATTTAGGTAAAAAATATTTTGAACTTATATGAAAATATAATTTCTGATGATTGAAATTATGAAATCAATAGTGTAATTTTTTAATTTAATATTAATCTGATAGACATGACAATAATGTGGTTTTTTAAAGAGAAAATGACCCAATGTTTGAAAAAAGATTATATCAGAACTCAATATAAAATTGATTAAAATGACCATAATTAGATTAATTTATATAAAATTTAAAAACCTATTCATTAAAGATAATTAAAAAAATTATTTAACATTGTAAATAATTTAAACTAAAATGCATTTTTCAATTTAAATTGTGTATTTTCACTATTCATTAAAAATGATACTTTTCTGAAAAATACCTAAAATTCACCCTTGATAAATTTTTAAATTATGACTTCAAAAATTAAGTTTATTTTATAATCTATTATTTATAAAAGTGTAAAAAAATAAATGTTATTTTTGGTATATAAAAATTTTAAAAACTACATTTTAAATTAATAGTGTTTGAAAGTGTAATGTTAGATTAATTCTTATTTAAGGTCTAGAAAACATAAAAGTTGAATGATAAAAATTTAGTTAAATATATTGTATATAAATTTACTTAAAATCAATAAAAACTGTAATTGGTTAATTTATGGATGTAAAATACACTTGTGAACATAAAATAGTTTTTAAATTAATCCTTTTATTTTCAAAATAGGTTTGTTTTAATTTATAATTATATAAAAACCATGAAATTAATTTTAAATAAATGTGTAAACCATAATTTCATAATTTATTTTATCATATTCATAACCATCATTCCATAATCTATGTGAATACTATTATATTATATAATAATATTTTTATATCATGTTAAGTTTCATTCAAACTCAGTGATACATATAATGAAATATAAGATCATTGTTATAGGTAAACCAAGCTAAAAATAATATTGTGTCTAAAAATTATATTAAAAATACTAAAAAAATTTTCAAAAACTATTTCAAAAAATCTCAGTATATTAAAACAATTATCATAATACACATTTATTAAATAACATGATGGAAAATTAATTGTATTTCAATTTTGAGGCAGTATGTCATACACAAACATGATACACAATTTCTCATTATATTTGATTGAAAATATAGAGGATAATTTGGGATTTTGTAAGATCCCAACCTTTATGGAAATGAATCATGCTCATTTTCATGTAATATTTATTCCTTTGATAGGATGATATATTGTATGGGATTTTCATAGGGGTTTTTAGGTGGAATTGGAGAAATTTGGAAGCCCATGTGAATGTCCATGTTTAGTGCTTGGTTAGGGAAAACTGTATGGCTTGACCCAAAAAAGCATGCACTCTCTGTGGGTGAGATAGGTGGTGTCACATGATTGGTGCTCAGTTTGGGAAAACCTTGTGGCCTCCTTCCCAATGTCTACACCCATAGATAGATGGGATATGGAGGGTTGGTTCACGATTATTCAAACTATTCACCACTTATGAGAAACTATGCACCCCCTAAGAGGAGGTTCATGTTAAAGGTACACCATTTAAAAAATTGTGTTCCCCTACCGAGGAAACATTGTACTTGGGATTTTTTTCTCCATATATTTTAAAAATTTTGAAACCCTCAATTTTAACCCATAATCACCCCAGATCAACTTTAATATCATTCCTCTATTTTTGGAATCTAACGATAGGATTCTAACTCTCCTCAACCACTTTTGTGATTAATTGAATATTCGATTAAATTATAATATCCAACACAGTAAGTGTTTTCATCAAAAAATAATTTATTTATCTCCCTCATCTCTTTTAATCGATGAATATTGGTGTTTTCCTCTATTAGTTAGGTTTTCATCGAGGTTTTTCTAGATATTAGTCAATTATATCTTGATCTTTTCTGTTTTTCCAAGATCGTTCACAACATTTTGATTTCAATATTTCAACAAAAAATTGGTTTTTTTGGTTGGGAGAACTTCCATTATCAATATTTTTGTGGGTGCAACAATTGTCAAATCCAATAGTCGATATTATAATCATTTTAGTGTAATTGTTCATCCATAATTTCAATGTTGGGAAATTTCATTATTAATTAAATTTATTAATTGATTTCCAATTTGATAATAAAATAATTTTAACATGTAATATTTAAATTGTCCAATAATTTTATTATGTAATTTTGAAATGAATGGTGAATGAAATCATTGTGTAATGTTATTAACAAAATTATAGTGACCCCTATGGTGTACCTATATGATTGAAATATTTTTTGATGGAAATTAATGATAAATAGATAGAAATATAGAACCATGTGGTGCAATATTTGATACTGAGTTTACGGACAAGGAAAACTAATATAAATACCCCCATGGTCCCAAAATTCCACTATATCCCCCAATAATATATATATGATACATGTGATAAGTTAGTTATGGGGTAGAGAGCACTCCAAATAGTAATGGGGTGATAGAGTGTTGTTTTAGGCCCACATAGTTTGAAATGTGAAATTGAGATTAATTTAATAATGAAGAATCATTACAGTATGAAATGTGTTATCCCTTTATAAATGGTTTGGACTTTGTCCAGGGTTGAGATAGGTTTGGTTGGGTTTGGTTTCTTTATGAACCCATTATTTTATATATTTAATTATTGAATAATTTAACATGAAAACAATTTACTTAATCTTTTCTATTTTATTATTTATAGAAATATGTAAACTTTTATTTTTTGGGTATTTATTTAGATTCCATGGGTGGTGGCCTATTGAGTTGTACTCACACCCAACTCATGTTTCCCGATCAGTACACAAATAGACATTATTTTTATAGGAATGGATAACATAATGATCTCTATGTTAGATTGAAGAGATGGGAATGAACATGGTTAAGGGAACCAGAAATGTTGTCAAGGTCCACTTGGGGAGTTTTCACTATTTCCTGATTTTTTTATTTTTATATGACACTTGACACCTATATCGGATGCCTTTTTAAAACATTTGTTCATAGTGGTTTATCCAGGTTTTGGGATTATCATGTAGTGTTTGTTTTTATTGGTGATATATTATTTCCGGTTATTGTTTATTATTGTTTATCTATTAATTATTTAATTATACTATTTTCTACATTGATAAAGAGGGTATTTTCTTCCCAATATATATTTCATAGACACATGATGTTAGTTATTATCATTTTTCATAATGAGTGGAATTCTAATGGTCATGTAACTAACCAGCTTGAAGAATCAATTTGTGAAACCTAGTTTGGGACGTTACCAAGTTGTTACAGAAGGTATTTTCATTTTTCAAATTGTCCTACTATTTGAGAATGGTATATAGTGGACTAGGATGAGTCAAGACTTATTCATTAACATATTTATGGGAGTAGTAACCTATGTATATGGAAACCCATGTACCCAGGGTGGGATTGATGTTCTTCATGGTTATTATTATAGTTGAATATTATTTCACCTTGACTGATGCAATTTCAATGTGATGTTATTTTTTCTAAATTTTTTATTTGTGGCCCATTATGGAATGAGAGTATTGTAAACATGCATCATTATAGGAACTTAGGGTTCATTGTGACATGAATCATTTTTGGCATGTATTTTTGGTGCGAGTTGGATAAGCCCGTAAGGTGTGATGGATGTAAGGTTTTCCCCTCGTATTTGCCTCCTCCCTTTATATTGAGTCATCTTTCATTCTTGGACTTGGTGATCTTGTGGAGGTGGCTTCTCTATCATGGTGGTGTCGTGCAACTCATGGGAACGACCATCTAGTAACTCACATCATTTTTATCCCCATTCTCACACAATTACACCTTCTTCAGATTGGATTCCCATGGTGGTGCAGTGATGGTCCAGTGACCAAGACCTAGCTTCTATGATCTGAGGTTAGCCGCTACTTATTTGGATGTGTGTGTTGGATGGTTTGTCATGGTCTCTATAAGTGTCCTGGATAATGACGACGAGATCTTTATTGTTGGTGGATTTCTTCCAGCATGTTAGTGATGGTTCATTGTTGCTCGTTTTTTTCATTCGTTTTATGGTATTTATTTTTTTCCTACATGGAATGTTGGGTTTGTGACATGGTTTTCTAGTTCGGTGGCATTTTTGATGTTCCTTTCACTCCACACATATATTTGTTCGACATTTACATTATTTAATTTCATGAAGTATCGATTCATGATATTGTTATGTTCTTGGTTCTTGAAATTAATGGTCATTGTTTCAATTTTCTATTTTGATTGAAGATCTGTTTTATGGTTATTTTATTTGCATTTTTTCTAGATATGGAGTCTTCAATCCGGTTTGGTACACTCCGAAGAATGTTGTTGGTGATTTCTTTTCACCAGATGTGAATTCTTGACAACATTCATCTTGAGATCTGTTCACGTTGTCATTCCATAATGGTTTGGGTGTAGTTTTAAATTGTTATGTGATATTTGTGGTTCTGTTGAAAAGGGGAATCATTTCAGGATAATTTATTCTTTTGACATGAAGGAGGACAGGGTGTTTTTCTAGTGGTGAACTGATGTAAGTGAATTGGTTTGTGGAATCTGAAAGGGTGTGACTTGTGGAATCATTTTAGAATTTTGTTTATTTTGTACTTTGTGTGTGAATTCCACCATCATGCTTCAAGGTACAATTCCATATGGGGATCAGAGCAGTAATAATTCACCAAATCATTTCCATTTGGATTTGTAAGTTTGATATGGTATGACTATTCCATCTGTACCATGACCTTTCAACCTTGTACATGACATCTAGCCGAGTGGTCATGAAAAGTTGAATGCTTGACATCATGATTTAGTCAATGGGGAGGGGTTGTTTCTATAGTTTTAATCTGGGTTAACTTCATTTATGGTTTTATTTGGATGCATTGTATGTTACATGGTTTCTCAATTTTTTTCAAAAGTGATTTGATATTAAAATAATTAGGTTTCAGCTAGTAATTTTAGAAATTCATTGAAAATGAGGTATTCAGTGTCATGTTAAACTAAAATTATTTTCCTTATTTGAGTAATTTAAGATGAAAAGTGAATAATATGTAATTAAAAATTTTATGTGATTTTAAATATGTTAAATTGATGACGTTAATTTGGTTTTTAATGGGAAACTATAAAATTTGAATGTTTTTATCCTCTGTTAACCATGAACCAACCAATGGATTTTTTAGGGTTGTGTTGGTGCCTCATTTTTTATCATGTGGTGGACTATGATGGATGAATTTTTATGATTTTATGTGAATCCATATTGTTAAAATGTAATATTGATGTGTAATATTTCCGAATTTGTGAATTTGGAATTCTAAAAATATTCATCTGGGATGACACTTTTTGATACAATGGTGGGAGGACAAGGCTAAAAATGTTCCTCTAGTCATGGAATCAAAAGTTTTGAATATTCCATGGGAAGAAATTGGAGTGATGTTTGATGAGAAAATTTAAATCTATATTCAATTAATAGTAAAAAAACTAGGATATGTTATGAAAAATATAACGAACATGACATAGGAATTCTAGCCACAGTTCCCTTCAACATTCACACGAGAGGGTGGAACTGAGGAATCGTAGCTCTAGATTGATTCAATCCAAATAATCTTTGACCACATTGAGACTTCTGTTGATTAGAGTTTCAAAATAAATGCTTACATTTTACATGGTTATGTGTAGAGTTTGTGAGACATCCAAAATTTGGATAATAATCTAGAGAATATGAAATGTAATGACTTTGATGAGATGTTTTTGATGAACTATTACCCTGAGACTCTAATGTAGGAGAGGGAACTGGAGTTTATACAGTTAGCCAAATAATGTATTCCTATAAAGGACCATGATAATGATTTTATTAATTTACATCACGTTTTCTTGGCGATGTCATGAGATGAGGATATTTGGAAGAATTATTTTTAGGACATGCTTAAATGTGAGATTAGGTCCCATGTAGAAGATCTCGAAATTGGAGGACATCATAATCTAAGGAGGAGGAATTTTTGTAGTGGAAAATGTAAGGGTCAAATACCAATGGAGGGAAGATGTACCTAATGGTTATAATTTGAGGTGATAGAAGATTAAATCCCTGGTTGGGTAGAGGATATAGTTGATGGGGAAATTACACACAAGGTGGTTCTACATGGATTGTAGTGATAGAAATATGTGGTTTTGGATACAAGTTTAGAGATGATCACTGAATCAAAAGAATAAATAGTGGAGGAGTTTTCGGTGATTAATTCCACAATATAGGATGATGATATGATGATGGTAATATTTCTACACGTGGACACAAATCATATGCTATGTGGAAGGATTGAAAAGAATGATTGAATATTGATAAGAGTCTTCAATGAAATAAAGATAAAAAAATACAAATAAATGAAAACATTTAAAAACATCATGTATCACTCTGAAAATATTATTATGGATGATCCGTTCATATATGTATCCTTTATCTCCTTGAAATTATTTATGTAGAACACTTCCAGAAGGCTAAAACTATCCTTCAATTATTTTGTGGTTTCATTTATTGTTTTCTCTGGTTAAAATCTGTGGTTTCTCACTTTTCAATTAAAAGGGGTTTTTGAAAATAAAAATGTTAAATTTCTATAAGATTATTTCTCAATTTAACATCTAATGGTTAAATAATTTCTTTGTAATGGTGAATAAGGCTCTCATTTTTTAGGATAATATTAAGGAGGATTCCCGTGGAATGCATTTTGTTCTAATGGGACAAACAAAACATATGTGTTCTATGAGTAGGAAGCATCACTATGAGAATTTCAATAAGGTAAATATAAACTAGATTGTCTAGGGTGAGGTATTAGTTACTCATATTAGTAACAGAATATACTACCACCATTGTGGTTGGTTGGGTCTCAATTGAATCTAGTTTCCCAAACCACCAAGGGAGTTCGATATTGTGGTAGGATGGGTCACTTACATAATTATGGAAGAATAACTTGACGATGGGTGGGTATAGAGGATCTAGAAAGTGTAATAGTATTAGAATGGGGTCTTTTACGACATATCTTTTTGGAAGGTGGAGTTATTTTGGCTGAGGAGTTCAAGGTGATGTATGCGGTACATTAGAGAAAGAGAACCCATATCAGATGAGTGATGAATATAAGTGAACATAGAATGCATCACCAGGAAGAGACACAAGATAATTTCATGCAGTTCATCCTACACTTGTAGATAGTGAGGCTTTACCACCGACAATAATATGTACAATTATTGTAACTTATATTATCACTGGTGCATTATTTGATACATGAGCCTCTCATTCATTTATGTCTTCACAATATGATAATGTATATATATTTGTTGGTGGAGTTTTTCAGTGGAGTTATGATGATAAATAGAGAATTTAGGGTGTGGTTGAGGGACACTTTTTTATGTAAGGGGGTTTCCCTTGATGATGGGCAGTCTTATTTTTCATGGTATAATTATATACTCAACATATCAATGATTTAAATTATTAATGCTATCGATTAGATAGTGTATCATTATGATTACATAGATTCTTAACATAGGGGAGTGACCTTCACTTATCCAAGGGGTAAAAATTGTGGTCATAGAGGAGAGAGGGGTTTCTAGACAGACCATATAGGGCCAGTACATCGAAAATTTGGAGAGATCACATCTTCAGATTCCATTATTTTCCTAGATGACAGGGGTGTCAAACAAGATGTCTTTACAATATTATTTGACTGGTTTTAGGATGTTTTTCCTGATGAATTTTCATGGAAACCACCAGAAATGGATATTGATTTTATAATTTAGAACACTTCGAGAGATGAATCAGTTTCTATTACACCATGGATAATAACACCAAAATAGATTCAGGAACATATGACTCTACTAGAAGAGTTAATTTGGGAGGTAATTATCCATATGATTACATCATAATGGGGTTTTCCGGTTTTTTCAAAAAGGGGTGATATAACCATTCACTTTTGTGTATATTACTTAATGTTAAACAAGATGAATGTGAATAATCGATATCCACTCTTGTGTATTATTGATTTGTTTTCCTAACTGATGGGAGCTTCTGTATTCTCCAAGATTGACTTGACATTGTGGTATAGTCGGTAGTTATTTGGAAATTATAGTATACCATACATGTCATTCAGAATTAGGTATATCCTATATGAGTTCTTCATATTTAGTTTTAGTTTGTTTAATGCTCTAGGTTTTTTATGGCCTTGATCATCCAAATCATCCACCCATGCCCGGATCAATTGGTGGTTGTTTTCACGAATAAAATTTTTGTGTGCTCTAAGACTCATAATGATCCTACCTAACATCTTTACATCCTTCTAACTAAACAAAAAATATTGAATATAAACCATGCTATCCAACATTCTGTTCTAATTTAATCTACATTTCCTGAGTCACATCTTCTCAGAGGAAGGTATGTTAGTAGACCCGTAGAATGTTTAGGATGTGGTTTCGTAAGAAAATCACAACATTTTTTTTCTAAATGGTTCAAGGATTTGGGGATTATTATTAGAGTCCCATTATTGAATATTCCTACATGGAATCACCACATTAAGGATTTCAAAAGAAGGTCATTAAATTTGATTGGTCTGGATCATGTGACAATGATTTCCAAGCGTCGATGATGCGTTCAAATACCCCACAGATCATAATACTTCTCAGGAAATGTGAGGAGTATAAATTCCTGAATGATGCATGTGGGATATAACATAGAGTATTATTGATGCAGGGAGAATGATATGTGGCATATGGATCAGATATTTTGAGACAACATTAATAGAAATATCTTCTGATTGAGCTTGAGTTTGCTTCAATGGGTGTTGCATAAATTGTTGTTGGAATTTTCTATTGGGAAAATGTTTTCTATTGATACATCAAGAAAATTATAAATTATATATATTCACAATGATATTTGAATCTCTGGATGCGTATGTGGGATGATTATATACAATATTATTATATTGAGCTAGCATATTTTCCAGTAAAGGGAAATAGTATTGATGGAACTTTGAGCCAGAGGACAGATGTCATGCTATTGAGGATTCCAGTTCTGAGTTGATGAAGATGCCCTTAATTAGAAGAGGAATATCGTGGTTTGAGATGGTAGGATTAGACGACCCTCGCATTGGTATCAGTGGATTCCACACTTTTTGAGCTAGATTAGGGTGATACAATATAAGGATCTAAACTGTTTGGACTTGAGGGAAATCCCTAATTGTGTGGAGTCACATTCTGATTGTACTATAGAAGAATATGTGTTATCTATGTAAGGAACCAATTTTTTGTACCTATGCTTATACGAGAATATATGATGCATGAGAATCAATACATGAAGGGGATGGTTCATGTAACACCCGAGACTTTTATGTTATATAAATCATCAAAGGAATCTTTTTCTACACAACACTTGCTTGGCTTGCTTTACACGCAATCGCGACCTTCCTCGATAGCTTGCGTCGTACGCAATACCGAGTTTCACCAAACAACAATATGCTATTGAAACTAGCCGATATGAATAGTAATAACCACTTTTGGAAAATTTATAAATTTTATTTTTCAAAATGGACTTCATTTTTGGACTCAGAATATCGAAATTAGCCTAGGGTGAAATTTTGGTATTTTTCTGAAAACTTTCAATTTTTGATGAATAGTGAAACCACTAAGTGGTAGGTTAAAAACTGAATTTTGCATAAAACTTAATTTTACCGCTTCTGTGAATGGAATTTCGAAAATCCGAGAGACACAGTTAATATCAAGGACTAAAATGTGGTTCAATGAGATGAAAATAATTTTTTGGTGAATAGTAACTTTTTACTTTTTTTTACCGCGGTTAATAGTAAATAGGGTAACTAAGGGTAAATATGATATTACTATTACCCTAACACATGTCCTAATTCTATTGGACAAGTGTAATTCGACCAAAAACAAACTTAGGAATAAAATATGACCATTTAGGCCCACTTGGATTAGATTAGGACATTTATTATTAATTTATTTAAAGAAGGGTTAAAATAGTTAAAATCAAAGTTTAATAAGTAAATCATTTTTAATATGGGGTTATACATAAGATAAATTCGATTGTAAATATTCATTAGAAATCTAAAAAGATTTCCTACATGATGGTATTTTATTTGTAATTTTTAGACATCAAATAATTTAATTTATTTATGATGCAGTAATTATCTTATTAATGAAATATTGACAGAATTGATAATATAAATACCAAAATAAATGTAATTTAAGACTTTTTATGAATTACACTAATTTTCTAGGTTACTATGATATATTATTGTTGATTTAATCAACTTGGATCGAACATATAATTCTGTTATGACTTTCACAAAAATCATATATCAAATAGTGTCAAAATTGACACAAAATAGTTTTTAAATCAAATATTATATTATTAATTGTTATTTTATTCCTAAAAATCTAAGGATCGGCCAAATGACTTAGATAAGGATATATATATTAATAATAAACAATTTGGGGTTCGTTTGGCATGTTATAGTAAGTGTATTAACCATATAGTGAAAGAAAACAAAAAGACACGGTAAAAGTTAAATTAATTAACTTAGAGTTAAATCTAATTGATAAGGTTAAAATAATACCCTAAACTTGTCTAAATCCTATTGGTTGATAGGTTTTCGACCCATCCCCAGTTTAGCTTCGAAATAAGACCTTTTGGAACCATTATAAACCGATTTTGACTTTAATATAAAATAATATTTTGAGATATTCCTAAGGTGCCCCTCTCCTCCCTTATAAAAGGGCACCTCCTCCCCCTCCTCCTCACACCAATTTGAGCACTCAAGCTCGGCCAACCCCTGAAATTTTCCCTTCTCCACTTCCCTAGAATAATCCTAGAGGTCCTGGTCTTCTTCAAAGTCCAATCTTAGTTCCCTAAATGAAGGATTCAAAGAGGCGTTTCAAAGAAGAGGTAATAACCATTACCGATCTTTTCAATTTCTTTCTTCTTCAACTTCTTCTTCTTTAGTTGTTTCATGATAAAGTAATAACATCAGTATTACTTACATACTGATATGTTATTATAAATATGAAACAACCCTAATTAACCTTCTATCCATCCTACGGAAAAATGAAATCACCGCGCGTGCGTACGTACGGAATACCGTCTCCACGCCGTGGTGTAATCTATTTTCCACCATAACCTTACAAGGATGGGTATAATGGTGTAATGTGTAACTATATATGATTATTATGAAGTAATATTGATACTGAAATAATATATATATATACTCCAATACAATTCCATGATCATAGGAACGATATCATCACTCGTGCGTACGTACGGAATACCGTCTCCACGATGTGATGCGACTCGTTCTACATGATCTTCATTTAATAATGATTATATAAATGAATTGAATGAATGAATATGGTATATACGACACTAATACCATTCTGGAAATGAATTATCTATAACCTAAAGATAAGAATAAGAATTTACTCGACAAAACATGCATAAGAACAAAAAGTTATAATGACCCGAGTAACAAGTAACAATGAAATATTACTAACAAGAAGCTAATAATATGACCATATATGATATCATATAAATATGTATGATTCTGGAATAAGTCAATAACATTATTTAAACCATTATACAGGATCTTCGGACACGTACAAAGCTAATCGGACCTAAGGTAAGGGAATTATCACAATCTCATTTTTATCCGAGATTGTTTATTCGTAAGTATTTACTGGGGTGTATTTTATCATCCACATCCATGTTCCCTCAATATGTAATATTGTTTCCATCCACTTGAAATAGTTTAAATCCAATTTTACCCTTAGGTGAGTTTTTAGTAAAGAATATGAAAGGAATCTTTGGTCGTTTTTCCGTACGAGGTACTTTTTGACTTTTCCGACAAGAGTACGAAGAATGTTTTTTAACTTATACGGCATGAATGGATTTTTAAAACATTACTTCAAAGAAGCTTCCTTTACGAGTTTTCAAGTTTATTTTTAATCAAATTCTTTTATTTTAAAGTTGTATGACATGTTATGAAAGGAAGAATGTTTTTGAAGAAGAAAGGATATTTTCCTCAAGAATTCAATTCAAGTGTTTTATCAAAATTATTTTCCATATAAGATAATAAAGGGTTCTGTTTCTATCCATATTTTTACATTGGTTTGACTATGTTGTGATGGAATTATGTTTATGAATTCCTTTATCATATATGAATTGATTTATGATGTCATGATGTTTCAAGAATCCCATTTTTGTTATATGTGTTATGCGATGATGTATGTTTTATGATTATGTGGCACACATAAGAAAGGATTCATTATAAGATGGGTGGGACCTATATCTCCCTCCAATGCATTGGGTAATGATTTTATATCTCATGGGATAGACATGGCTGGAACGGATGGTTATTTCGGTTCAGTGATACAGGACTGAAACGAGGAGTGAACTCGGTTCAGAAAGGGACTTTGTCCACTAAGATAGTCTTGGCAATGAGTCATGACTAACAAGAAATGATTTTCCATGATTATGTGTGCATGCCACAAAGTTTCAAGTTTTATGTTATGGGGATATCATTTTCACTTCTATGATTTATTCCATGTTAAGATATTATGATCTCTTTTGCAGGTTTTGATTTTAAAAAAGATATGATATGATTTTTATTTCCTTTATTTGCCCTTGCTGAGCATTTGAGCTCACCCTTTTATGTTTTCTTTTCCCCAGGTCAGGAAGATGGATATTAAGTAGAATATGCTAAAAGGGACCCTAGATATGATGAAATAAATGGGAGACACTGTAGAAGATTTATGAACCAGTTGTTTATGTTTCCCAGTTTCTAAAGACACTATACCTATACGGTCCTTTATGGTTTTGTCATATGTTGTAATAAGTGTGCTTCAATTTTGAAGTATTAACAATGTATGTAAAGTATGGGTCGTTATAGTTGGTATCAGAGGAAAGGTATAGTCAACCTTTGGAAACTAGGATGTGAAAGCCTTAGTAAGAACCCTAAGGATAAGTCTAAGCATAGAACACAATCTTAGTGTTTTAGAAATGGCCTTGAATAACCTAGGATAAGACCTTAAGCATGAAAATTTTATTCTTGAATTATGTGGTTTCCTATTATAATTAGTGTTGCTCACACTATTCTTCTTGGTTTTAGTCAATGGCTGGAACCCGAAGGAACCGTGTTAATGCGGAATGCGATGGGCAATGCAATGATTGTCCCCCTGAGCAACCAAACGATATGGGAGCTGGAATGCAAAATCTTGTAGCCATGCTCACACAACTTTCTCAAGCTATGAATCATGCAGGATTTCCAAACGAACAAAGGAGGGAGCAACATTCTGTTGAATCCTTCATGAGGCAGCGTCCACCTTCTTTCAGCGGGTCTACTGATCCATTAGTTGCTGAACAATGGATTAGTACTACTGAAAAGATATTTTCAGTTCTTCAATGTTCTGAGCATGATAAAGTCATCCTAGCAATGTATCGTTTGGAAGGAGATTCTGATCAATGGTGGAATCTTGTTAAGAATACAAGGCAAAGAGATGAAATTGAGTCCATGGAATGGGATGAGTTCAAGAACTTGTTTTTCAATAAGTACTTCCCTCGTATTCTCAGAACAAAGATGGAGAAAGTGTTCCTTGAACTGAAGAAAAGGGATGATGAATCTGTTAGTACCTATGAAGCAAATTTTACAAGACTTGCAAGGTAAGCTTCTGGTATTATTATCCAACCTGAGAGTAAGATCGATCGATTCTTTAGTGGCTTAAAACCAAGTCTTCGAAGGGCGTTAGCCATAAGGGACTTCAATAGCTATGAGGAAATCGTTCGATGTTCTCTCAAAGTCGAGATGGAGATTGGAGTAACCCATCAGTTACATGGGTTTGATAAGAAGAGGAAGATGGAATTCAAAGAAAAATCTAAAGAGCACACGGAAAAGAAGATGAGCTTTTCCTTATGCTCAAAGTGTGGAAAGAAACATGGAGGGAGTTGTCTTAAAGGGACAAGTAAATGTTTTAAATGTGGAAAGGAAGACCATCGGGCATTTGAATGCCGTGATAATGGGAAGAAGATGTCTAACGATGCAAACAAAGGAAGGGATACACAGAATGAACCTACTACACTTCAATGTTTCAAGTGCAAGGAGATGGGGAATTATGCCAATCAATGCCCAAATCCAAGGGTTGATGATGATGGTCGACGTCAACAAACTCTTAAGGCTAAAGACAAAGGAAAGTCACATGCAATTTCTATCAGCGATGTGGAGTACGATAACGATGTGGTGAAAGGTACACTTACCATCCACTCTAAAGTAGCAAATGTTTTATTTGATTCTGGATCCACCCACTCTTTTATTTCTGAAGACTTTTCTAAGGGTATCACCGTATTACCTCAACAATTAGATGTTGAGTTAGCTGTGACAACACCTAATGGCACATCAATCGCATCAAAAGTTTATAATTCTTCTCCGATCGAAGTTTGTGGGAAAGTGCTTCCTGCAAATCTTGTGATCCTTCCTTTAGTGGAATTTGATGTGATTCTTGGCATGGATTGGCTTTCTCTACATGGAGCTCATATCAATTGCCAAAGAAGGGAAGTCACATTTCATATTCCAGATCAATCTACGATCGTCTATCGATGCAAGGATGAATATAACCTTCCAGTGGAAATTTCTTCCATCTTATGGGTCTTGATACCACTAAATGAAGGTTATTTATCTCAAATGGTTGGTGAGAAACTCACGATTAAGAATATGCCCATTGTACGGGAGTTTGATGATGTCTTTCCGGAGGAATTGCCGGGTCTTCCACCAAATCGTGAAGTTGAGTTTTCAATAGAACTCGTACCGGGTGCTTTGCCTATTTCAAAGACACCTTATAGAATGGCCCCAATTGAGTTGCAGGAATTGAAGAAGCAACTCCAAGAGAATCTTGATAAGGGATTCATATGCCCTAGTGCGTCACCTTGGGGAGCACCTGTTCTATTTGTTAAGAAGAAAGATGGATCAATGAGACTTTGCATTGATTATCGAGAACTTAACAAGATCACTATCAAGAACAAATATCCTCTCCCACGCATTGATGACTTATTTGACCAGCTACGCGGAGCTCAATACTTTTCCAAGATTGATCTTCGTTCAGGGTATCATCAATTAAGGGTCAAAAGGGAGGATATACCAAAGACGGCTTTCCGTACAAGGTATGGACACTATGAATTTATAGTGATGCCATTTGGTCTTACTAATGCCCCTGCTATCTTCATGGATCTAATGAATAGAGTCTTTAGAGACTATCTTGATCAATTTGTGGTAGTCTTTATAGACGATATTCTTGTCTATTCAAAGAGCAAGGAAGAGCATGAAGATCACTTGATAATTATATTGAAGACCCTGAGAAAGGAGAAGCTTTATGCCAAATTTACCAAGTGTGAATTTTGGCTTCAAAAAGTTGCATTTTTGGGTCATATAATCTCAAAAGAGGGGATATCTGTGGATCCAGCAAAAACAGAGGTTATCGAAAGATGGTCAAGACCAACAACAGTAACTGAGATCCGAAGTTTTCTTGGTTTGGCTGGATATTATCGACGTTTTGTAAAAGATTTTTCACGATTATCTAATCCACTCACCAAGTTGACTCGAAAAGGAGTTAAGTTTGTCTGGACAGAGGAATGTGAAGAGAATTTCAAGGAGTTGAAAAGAAGGTTATCTAGTGCACCAGTGCTCACACTACCTTGTAGTGGAGAAAGGTTTGTGATCTACAGTGATGCATCCAAGAAGGGATTGGGGTGTGTTCTTATGCAAAATGATATGGTAATAGCTTATGCCTCACGACAGTTGAAAATCCATGAGCAAAATTACCCAACACATGATTTGGAGTTGGCTGCGGTAATCTTTGCATTAAATATTTGGAGGCATTACCTTTATGGTGAAAGGTGTGATATTTATACTGATCATAAAAGTTTAAAGTATATTTTCACACAAAAGGAGCTGAATATGCGCCAAAGAAGATGGTTGGAGCTGATTAAGGATTATGACTGCTCAATCCATTACCACCCTGGGAAAGCAAACAAGGTGGCAGATGCATTAAGTCGACAAGACCATGCTAGTTTATCCATGATGAGGATCACAAAAGATCCAATATTTATGGATTTACAAAGGATGGATCTTGGAATTATAATGGAAGGGGAAAAATCTTATCTTTCTCAAATGAATGTTCAACCATCTATACATGTGAAGATTAAAGAGGCACAGAAAGAAGATGTCGAGTTACAAAAGCAGGTGAGAAATGTTCCTGAATTCAACCTTGATTGTGATGGGATAATAAAGTTCAAGAATCGGGTTTGCGTTCCTCCCATCCCCGAATTAAAGAATGAGCTGCTGGATGAGGCTCATAGTTCATCATTTTCTATTCATCCTGGAAGCACGAAGATGTATAGGGACCTGAAAGAGTACTTCTGGTGGGATGGCATGAAAAGAGATGTTGCTGAATATGTCTCTCGATGCTTGGTTTGTCAACAAGTTAATGCTGAGAGATAGAAGTCTAAGGGGATGTTACAACCATTACCCATACCCGAATGGAAATGGGAAAACATCACTATGGACTTTGTCACAGGACTTCCTAAAACATCCAAAGGCAATATTGCTATCTGGGTCATAGTTGATCGTCTTACAAAGTCTGCACACTTCATTGCTATTAGAGAGGATTTCTCTCTAGATCAGATTGCCAAGATATATGTAAAGGAAGTGGTGAGATTGCATGGAGTACCACTTTCTATTATATCTGATCGAGATCCGAGATTTACCTCGAAGTTCTGGCGAAGTCTTCAGCATACTCTGGATACAGAGTTGAGTTTCAGCACTGCTTATCATCCCCAGACAGACGGTCAGTCTGAGAGAACAATTCAAACCCTAGAAGATATGTTGAGAGCTTGCTCTATGGATTTCAAAGGAGGTTGGGATCAACACCTACCTTTGGTGGAATTTTCTTATAATAATAGCTTTCACTCCAGTATTCAGATGGCTCTTTATGAAGCTCTCTATGGAAAGAAATGCAGGACTCCAACTTGCTGGGATGAAGTTGGGGAATGAAAGCTATTAGGACCTGATCTCGTTGATGAAATGGCAGAAAAGGTCAGATCTATTCAACAACACATAAGAGCAGCTCAGAGTCGAAAGAAAAGTTATGCCGACAACCGAAGAAAAGACCTAGAGTTTGAAGTGGGTGATAAAGTGTTCTTACGAATATCTCCCTGGAAGAGGGTTATGAGATTTGGGAAGAAGGGGAAGTTGAGCCCTAGATATATCGGTCCTTTCGAAATACTGGATCGTGTTGGGAAGGTAGCTTACCGATTGGCGCTTCCACCGAATCTCTCTCAAGTTCACGATGTGTTCCATGTATCTCTCCTGAGAAAGTACATACCAGATCCTTCACATGTACTCAGCTCAGAAGTTGTACCGCTGGAGCAAGATCTTTCTTATGAAGAACAGCCGATAGAGATTCCGGATCGTAGCGAAAAAGTCCTACGAAACAAGACCACTCGCTTGGTGAATGTTTTATGGAGGAACCACCAACTTGAAGAAGCTACATGGGAGCTTGAGGATATGATGAGGGAGAAGTATCCTCGTCTGTTTGTTACAAAGTGACGAATTTCGAGGGCGAAATTCTTTTTAAGGGGGGTAGAATGTAACACTCGAGACTTTTATGTTATATAAATCATCAAAGGAATATTTTTCTACACAACACTTGCTTGGCTTTCTTTACACGCAATCGCGACCTTCCTCGATAGCTTGCGTCGTACGCAATACCGAGTTTCACTAAACAACAATATGCTATTGAAACTAGCCGTTATGAATAGTAATAACCACTTTTTGAAAATTTATAAATTTTATTTTTCAAAATGGACTTCATTTTTGGACTCAGAATATCGAAATAAGCCTAGGGTGAAATTTTGGTATTTTTCTGAAAACTTTCAATTTTTGATGAATAGTGAAACCACTAAGTGGTAGGTTAAAAACTGAATTTTTCATAAAACTTAATTTTACCGCTTCTGTGAATGGAATTTCGAAAATCCAAGAGACACGGTTAATATCAAGGACTAAAATGTGGTTCAATGAGATGAAAATAATTTTTTGGTGAATAGTAACTTTTTACTTTTTTTACCGCGGTTAATAGTAAATAGGGTAACTAAGGGTAAATATGATATTACTATTACCCTAACACATGTTCTAATTCTATTGGACAAGTGTAATTCGACCAAAAACAAACTTAGGAATAAAATATGACCATTTAGGCCCACTTGGATTAGATTAGGACATTTATTATTAATTTATTTAAAGAAGGGTTAAAATAGTTAAAATCAATGTTTAATAAGTAAATCATTTTTAATATGGGGTTATACATAAGATAAATTCGATTGTAAATATTCATTAGAAAGCTAAAAAGATTTCCTACATGATGGTATTTTATTTGTAATTTTTAGACATCAAATAATTTAATTTATTTATGATGCAGTAATTATCTTATTAATGAAATATTGACAAAATTGATAATATAAATACCAAAATAAATGTAATTTAAGACTTTTTATGAATTACACTAATTTTATAGGTTACTATGATATATTATTGTTGATTTAATCAACTTGGTTCGAACATATAATTCTGTTATGACTTTCACAAAAATCATATATCAAATAGTGTCAAAATTGACACAAAATAGTTTTTAAATCAAATATTATATTATTAATTGTTATTTTATTCCTAAAAATCTAAGGTTCGGCCAAATGACTTAGATAAGGATATATATATTAATAATAAACAATTTGGGGTTCGTTTGGCATGTTATAGTAAGTGTATTAACCATATAGTGAAAGAAAACAAAAAGACACGGTAAAAGTTAAATTAATTAACTTAGAGTTAAATCTAATTGATAAGGTTAAAATAATACCCTAAACTTGTCTAAATCCTGTTGGTTGATAGGATTTCGACCCATCCCCACTTTAGCTTCGAAATAAGACCCTTTGGAACCATTATAAACCGATTTTGACTTTAATATAAAATAATATTTTGAGATATTCCTTAGGTGCCCCTCTCCTCCCTTATAAAAGGGCACCTCCTCCCCCTCCTCCTCACACCAATTTGAGCACTCAAGCTCGGCCAACCCCTGCCATTTTCCCTTCTACACTTCCCTAGAATAATCCTAGAGGTCCTGGTCTTCTTCAAAGACCAATCTTAGTTCCCTAAGTGAAGGATTCAAAGAGGCGTTTCAAAGAAGAGGTAATAACCATTACCGATCTTTTCAATTTCTTTCTTCTTAAACTTCTTCCTATTTAGTTGTTTCATGATAAAGTAATAACATCAGTATTACTTACATACTTATATGTTATTATAAATATGAAACAACCCTAATTAACCTTCTATCCATCCTACGGAAAAATGAAATCACCGCGCGTGCGTACGTACGGAATACCGTCTCCACGCCGTGGTGTAATCTATTTTCCACCATAACCTTACAAGGATGGGTATAATGGTGTAATGAGTAACTATATATGATTATTATGAAGTAATATTGATACTGAAATAATATATATATATACTCCAATACAATTCCACGATCATAGGAACGATATCATCACTCGTGCGTACCTACGGGATACCGTCTCCACGATGTGATGCGACTCGTTCTACATGATCTTCATTTAATAATGATTATATAAATGAATTGAATGAATGAATATGGTATATACTACACTAATACCATTCTGGAAATGAATTATCTATAACCTAAAGATAAGAATAAGAATTTACTCGACAAAACACGCATAAGAACAAAAAGTTATAAAGACCCGAGTAACAAGTAACAATGAAATATTACTAACAAGAAGCTAATAATATGACCATATATGATATCATATAAATATGTATGATTCTGGAATAAGTCAATAACATTATTTAAACCATTATACAGGAGCTTCGGACACGTACAAAGCTAATCGGACCTAAGGTAAGGGAAATATCACAATCTCATTTTTATCCAAGATTGTTTATTCGTAAGTATTTACTGGGGTGTATTTTATCATCCACATCCATGTTCCCTCAATATGTAATATTGTTTCCATCCACTTGAAATAGTTTAAATCCAATTTTACCCTTAGGTGAGTTTTTAGTAAAGAATATGAAAGGAATCTTTTGTCGTTTTTCCGTACGAGGTACTTTTTGACTTTTCCGACAAAAGTACGAAGAATGTTTTTTTAACTTATACGGCATGAATGGATTTTTAAAACATTACTTCAAAGAAGCTTCCTTTACAAGTTTTCAATTTTATTTTTAATCAACTTCTTTTATTTTAAAGTTGTTGACATGTTATGAAAGGAAGAATGTTTTTGAAGAAGAAAGGATATTTTCCTCAAGAATTCAATTCAAGTGTTTTATCAAAATTATTTTCCATCTAAGATAATAAAGGGTTATGTTTCTATCAATATTTTTACATTGGTTTGACTATGTTGTGATGGAATTATGTTTATGAATTCCTTTATCATATATGAATTGATTTATGATGTCATGATGTTTCAAGAATCCCATTTTTGTTATATGTGTTATGCGATGATGTATGTTTTATGATTATGTGGCACACATAAGAAAGGATTCATTATAAGATGGGTGGGACCTATATCTCCCTCCAATGCATTGGGTAATGATTTTATATCTCATGAGATAGACATGGCTGGAACGGAAGGTTATTTCGGTTCAGTGATACAGGACTGAAACGAGGAGTGAACTCGGTTCAGAAAGGGACTTTGTCCACTAAGATAGTCTTGGCAATGAGTCATGACTAACAAGAAATGATTTTCCATGATTATGTGTGCATGCCACAAAGTTTCAAGTTTTATTTTATGGGGATATCATTTTCACTTCTATGATTTATTCCATGTTAAGATATTATGATCTCTTTTGCAGGTTTTGATTTTCAAAAAGATATGATATGATTTTTATTTCCTTTATTTTCCCTTGCTGAGCATTTGAGCTCACCCTTTTATGTTTTCTTTTCCCCAGGTCAGGAAGATGGATATTAAGTAGAATATGCTAAAAGGGACCCTAGATATGATGAAATAAATGGGAGACACTGTAGAAGATTTATGAACCAGTTGTTTATGTTTCCCAGTTTCTAAAGACACTATACCTATACGGTCCTTTGTGGTTTTGTCATATGTTGTAATACGTGTGCTTCAATTTTGAAGTATTAACAATGTATGTAAAGTATGGGTCGTTATAGTTCATCCAGGTTTGACAAAAAATTATCATGTCCTACATCGATAGAATTGGTGGCTGAGAGTGGAAAAACAGATTTTGAGGTTTGTGACACAATGATATGCTTATCAGCTAGTAAAGGCTGAAAATCAATGACTTGGTGGCTTACAATAGACTTTTACCATTCTATAATGGAAATGGGCTGGGGTTACCATTGAACTCATGTTGGTTATTCAATGGACGCCTCATTATATTGCATCTATATGGGTGATTGGGGACCGATTGAAAAAGGCATCTAATTCAATACAAATTTGGGAGAATCATTCTCTATTATTATTTGGGATACATGTTTGTTCTAGAGATAGTCCATCTCCATGGAGTTTCATGGAGTACAGTTTCAGAATGCAACTCATGTTTCACTTTATACTTCTGGAAATTATTGTAGAATGTACATGGTACAAAAGCTTTTTTATGTATAGATTTCCTCCTTTATATGGACGGGATGTCAATGCATACTATAAAAACATTAGAGGATATTATATACGCATGGATCCTTTAATTTTATTGTTTGTGGGAGAATAACTGAGCATTCATTGAGTTCTCTAATAAATATTGGTATTAGACAACTTTTAATATGAAAAAATATGAGGCACTTTATAGAAGTAAATGAAAATTAAATCTATGTGGGATGAAGGTAGCTGTGTTTGAATTTTTGGGACCAATTATCATATTAGTGACATCATAGAAGGTTTAGATGATTCAAAAACATCTAGGTATGGATCATAGTAAGGAGAAGTTTTTTCTTGATTGTTGTCATAAACACTAAGATTTAATAGTGGTTGATGATGAGTTTCACATCGATTTAGTCATTATATGATTCAAAGGATGGTCATTTTCACACCTGGATTTGTTGTAATTTTTATATAATATATGGATTTTATCTGGTGGTAAACTGAATGGATCTTCTATATTGTTTTGGTGTTAGGCCTAATGTTATTCATGTGTAATTAAATTAGTAGTATCACTATGACCCTTCCTATATGATCAATGATGTAGATGTTGACCCTTAAGCAGAGGATTCCTTTTAGGAGCATCTGATTCCAATTATGCATTATAGTGAGAAATTGTTCTGGGGAAAGACAATGATAATAGTATTAGTATTTTGGAAACATTTATATGCTATGTAGGAAACATGAGTGAAGGGAATAGATATATGGGCTTAGTGGATTGATCCTTTTCCCTCATAATATTATGGATTATTGAGAATATACCTTGAGGATGAGCTCTTATAAGTCGGGAAGACTATAAGATCTAAACATTTCTAGATTTTCCACTTATGAATTTCTAGGTAATCATTTAATATTGTGTTGAACATATCCTAGATATTCTTTTTAATGGGGTTTATTAGGTGAAATTGTAGAAATTTAGATGCCATAGCGGCTATTCATGGTTGGCACACATTTAGGGAAAATTGTGTAGCTTTTTCCCAGGAAACCATGCACCCTATTTTTCAGAGGCAAGTGGTGGTGCACTATTAGTTTACGGTTTTCCTAAATAATCAATCCCCCATCCCAAACAATGAACCCTCAATAAGAGGTGATATGCATGGATGGGGTATGGTTTGTCAAAATGAGGACCAACTGGTAGTTCACCCCCTCCAAGATGGAACATAGTTAATGTAATTCCTTGAACCCAGAACCCAAGAGCCAATGCATTTTTTCATTACATTGTCATGATTTGATGGAATCAAATCCTAAAGGACTAAGTAGTTTAGTAGTTTTTCAAATCCATATTATATATATGATACCCATAATATAATGAGAAATAAAATATAAAACATAATAATTTAAAATTACTAATAAAATTCATCCTTGAAACTCTATTAAATGATTCATCTTCATAATGTGGGGAATAAAACCCGAATAATTATAAGATCAAATGGTCAGTAAAGGTACGTAAATAGGGAAAAATGTATCAATTACAGTAAATAACATGGAATGGTAAATAAATAATAAAAAACTCAACTCAAATAGCTAAATTAGAAAAATTAATTTGGCAAGGTAAGAAATAGAAACACAATCCATCTAGTCATAAAATTGAGAAAGAACTATATCCATAGAGATGGCGATTAAGAATATCCTGCATAAATAATAACTCAAATATCTATGAAGAAAATTCTTAATTATTTGATGTTATATATATAGAACTTTAAAAAATATATATTTTTGACATTTAACAATATGGTTAATACTATGGATTGAAACTCATTTCATTTGGACAACTTATTTGTCTCATGAGAACCTATTGATGAATTGAGGGCCTATGTAATGTTTGGACCCCACCCGTTATTTATTGTCCAAAGCATTCTCCATATCTATTAATTAGAGAAAATATTATTTCATATTAATTATTCATTCTGAATAAATAATACAGACTTATCAATAATTCATCAGTAAATGATAAATAACAACAAGGGTTGTTGATGATTACCCATGGAAATACCACATTAATATCATAAAAACATTCATAACGAAAATAATCATTAAACATTCCAAATCATCTGATACCCATTTAAGACATGTAAATCATATTATACTATAAAGGAATAATATAAAATGAATCTTATAATATCATGATAGTAAGGATATTCATGATATACCATGAGTCTAACTTGTCATGTGTTTCTTTTTCTTCTTGAATAATAAATTTTTGATAATTATTTACTTTCTTCACAATATATATAAAGTTTACTATTAATTTTAAATCTTTTATTACTATGTTCTATATAATTAATTAAACAATTATGTTTACTTCGATTGTTTGGACCATATTGGGTTCATGTGCTAAAATGACTTTGGTAGGTGGACTATTATAAATTGGGTCATTAAATAAATAAAACAGAAATATGTTCTAGAAATATTTATCATATTTTTAAATTAACTGTACAATTAAAACCAATCATGATATATTAGTATAAAAAATGAACCAATTACATAGTCATAGGGATAGTAGAATGTTTGTATGCATGAGTAATGTTCCCATTTTTCAAGAATGAATATAAGTAACAATATATATTTAAAAAAAGATAAATATATAAGTAATAATAGTTTATTTATTCACATATGCATAAATATATTGGATTAATGTGACGTAAAAGGAATCACATTGTGTTGAGGAGGCAGAAGTCCATACTTCTATGAACAATGTTATCACTTTTTCAGTGTGTGAAAGAGAAATAAAGAAAATGGTATATTATGTTTTTAAAAAATTAGTTATGTATTTAATACCATTTATATATGCTTTTTACCAATATTTTTAAATAATACCATCCTTTATTCATTCCATGTATCATGTTAACAAACAACATTTCTTTATATGTTCGGTAGTCTACACATTCACAAATGATGTAATCATTTTTATGAAAAATGAAATGCATAATGATATTTCTTTTAAATGAAATAATTAAAAAAACAAAATAAATATAATAATTAAAATATATAAATAGTGTTTTTATCATAATAGTCACCATGAAAGTTGGTAAATAAAAAAATGAACAATCATGGTGTTGTGAGGTGGTAATTCTTTGTACACGTAAATAGTATATATTTTACTCATTTGTCGGAGGTGTGTGTAAGTGTAGATAATAAAATTAGTATATATACATCCAAGAATATTATGGAAACAATATATTCCATATAAACATGAATTAATAAGAGTAGAGGGAGTCGATAATTGAAATGAATTTAAAGAACTTTAGGAAAGATGTTACCTCTTAATTGGGTTACACTTTTTGGTTTTCATCAAAAGGATTCCATGGATTTATTTATTCCCAAAGTGATGATTCAAGGATAAAGGGATGGATTTTGAGGAGTGAAATGGGAATATATTTTCTGAACCTATTTTGTTTGATATTTTTGAGGAGTTGGGAGGTAATGAGACACTTTTATAGTGCAGGAGTGGCCTTATTGTAATATTTTGGACGAAAGGAACCCCACCCATGTTTGTTTTAAATCAAGTGGATAAATAATGATCCAAAGTATATCCATGTTAAGAAAGTATTGACATATGGCACTTAAAATAGATTTTTAAAATGTTTCAAGGTAATATTAAGCCTTAAGTATTGGGTTTAATCCTTGGATATGCTTAATTTTATCTTAATCATTATAATTAATGTTATTGACATTCATTATTTTTTTTGGTCAAAACCAAAGTTGATCTAATTAGTAATTATAAATTAATCTGATTCTAAATACATAGTCTATATTTCTATATTTCAATCAATGAAGTTGGAGAATGAAATTACATTTCATCCTGGAGACGAGATCACAATACAGATTTTTCAAATAAAAACATTCAAAACATTGGATGTAAAATATATATAATTTCAATGTGAAATAGATTTTAATAAAAACAATGGGTAAAATGTTAAAAAGTTATTTAATTAAACATTAAAACCCATTGTATATATAATTTATCATTATAAATATATTAGATGAAAAATTAGTGTTGAACTAAAATTCTGTATTTTTCACTTTTAATTATATAATGAAACATCAATGTAAAATAGCAAAACATCACCAGGGGATAATTTTTAGGGATTTTATCTAAATATTGTGTTTATATTGAATTATTATGTTTATTAATGGTTGAAAAAATATATTAAAAAGGGTTCTCCGTAAAAAGGTGATAAAACTACCTTTATAAAAATGATATAATTCTATGCATTTTATATAGTTTTTTCTTATCCAATTATTATAAAATATATTATAATAATGTAAAAATAATTCAGTGGATATATAATATATAAATTTACTATATAAACTCTCTTGAATTTTCATTATTTAATTTTTTGTTGAAAATATAACTAAATACTATTTTTTATAAATTAGGTGTTGTATGTATTGAATGTCTATCAGTAAAATTAAATTTATTCTAAAAGGAAAATACGGTAATGTGTTTTGGTGATACATATTCCCTCCTAAAAAAATTCCAACGTCATTATTTTAGGGTTGTTACCTTCAAAAATATTTGGATGCCTCTCATTCATAGAATATTTTAGTTTCCTTGTTGCTTCTTCTATTTTTTTTCTCCTAAGTACCATTACCATACAAGTCGTCTTATTCCTCAATACTTGCACTCTTATATAAATATTTAGGAAGGACTCTTCACTATAAGAAAGTCCATTTTCTAAATATACCTCATCAGAGGTGATGACATTTTATTGGTCATTTATGTATCTACACAGTAGATATATATGGAACACATCATGTACC
Source organism: Viscum album (assembly GCA_963277665.1). Classification (NCBI taxonomy): domain Eukaryota; kingdom Viridiplantae; phylum Streptophyta; class Magnoliopsida; order Santalales; family Viscaceae; genus Viscum; species Viscum album. The sequence goes on from OY728159.1 coordinate 1,632,188,279, forward strand.
GTTGCAGGATTTGGAAGCATTTCTAAATGGTAAGAAAAGATCCCAAATCATTCAATAATTTCAAAGGGTATAATGTACATGGTACTTAGCTTCTATTTCTTACGAAATATGATAACGCCCTTCCTAGGAGTAATCTTCATGAAAACATGATCTCCAACTAGGAACTCTAAATATTTCCTATGATTATCATCATAACTATGTTTCCTAAATTGAGTTAATTTAATAAGATTTTGAATTTCCTTTTCCATTGTAATTTTTCCTTCAACAGGTTCTAGGCCTATGAATTTCCTTTCACTATCATCATATGAACATGTTGGAGTTTGAATCCTCTTACCATATAATGATTCATATTGTTACATTTGAATACTTTAATGGATATTATTAGGATACTAAAACTATTCCAAAGTAATGTACTAATCAAACATACAAAGAATATAGAGTGAGAATATCCTAAACATGATTACAATTTATGGATTGTTCTTTTAGACATTCGATCAGGTTGAGGACGCTATGAAATACTCAAATGAATCTCAGTATCACAAGCCTTCAAAAGGCTATTCATGAATTTTAAGGTAAAGAAGTGATATTTATTAGAATAAACTGATAGAAATGCACCATGATGTCTTCCAACATCATCAATGTATATCCCTATTTGGAACTCATGTGATAGTTCTTCACTTATGGAATAGAAATGTGCAGATTTGGTTTGGTGTTCAATAATAACCCATATCGAATCATTCTTTATAGTTGTATTTTTTAGTCCAGTGAAAATGTTCATATTAATTTCATACCTTTTCCACAATGGAATGGGAATAGGTTACAGGATTCCTTTTGGATGTTTCATCAATTCTTTTCCCTTTTTTATAAAAAAACATTGTTAAACATGGTCATCAATTTCCCACATCAATTTATCCCACCAAAATGTTCTTTCAAATACTTTCAAAACTTTTTTCCCTCCAAGGATTAAGGATAAATTTGATCCATGGGAATCCTCTAGAAATTACCTTATTAGATCATGTATTGATGGAATTTATAAAATCTTTCCAAACATTATAACCCAATCTTGACAAACTAATTATGATAATTATCCATCATACAAAAATAAATTTTCATAAAAAAAGTCCCCATTATCATATTGAAATTTTATTATCCTCTATAATTATGATGGTTTTCCAATCATTTGAAAATAAATGATGTATCCCCTTAAATTGAAATCCCCATATCCAACTTTACAATATCCTTGAACATAAGATCCTTCTCAGTTCTCATTTGGGTAAAAAATCCAAGACCATTTCTACTCTATACATATGTTACCTCATTTTCTTTTCTTGGGAGGTAGTGTAGTGAGAAATCATAATTCATGAGTATATAAAGGCAATTCATTTGTCTCATGTTGATAAGTTTCTATAAGAAGACGTATTTGAAGATTTAATAATTCGTGTATATATCATATCTTTTACCATTGAGGTAATGTCTCAATATTTTTAGAGTGAAGATTACAAAAAAAATCAAGATCATTAGTTTGAAATTTCTATTCCCAAGTCCCCAATTAACATTATGAATATTTACTAACATTTTCATTTTTCATAAATATATAACTGAATAACATCTTTGATGCATCACCATATATGAAAAAACCCATCACTACCAGATGGTAGAGAAAAAATAAGAGAATTGAATAATCATCTCTTTAGTTATTCATATCATTCTTTACATTTCATTTTCCAGCAAAACATAACCTCATTATGTGGAAGCTTGGTTAAGAGGTTACCAAATCAGGAAAAATTAAGAATTAATCACCGATATTAACCAATAAAACCAAGGAGACTATATAAATAAGTTATTTTTGTTGGTATATGCCATTATTTGAATGCATTTTTCTTTGTAGGATCAAATGAAATCGAATACTTGGGGAAAATATAACAATGAAAAGAAACATCATGAATCATGAAATGAAATTTTCTAAATTTCACATATAAATATGTTTTAATAGCTTTATTAATGTTTATCAAATTATTTTCATGGTCCTATTAGATTTTTTAATAAACCAGAATATCATTAATGAATACCAGAATAAAAGAATCAGGATATTCCCAGAATACTCTTTTCATTCAGCCCATAAAAATAGTGGGTGTGTTAGTTAAACCAAATACAATTATTGTAAACTCATAATGTTCATAACTCATTTGAATGTATGTCTTAAAAATGAAATCCATCTTCACTCACAATTGGTGGTACCCATAATGAGGATTAATATTTGAATTTTTTTTGGCTCTGTGAAGTTTATCAAACAATTCATCCATGTGAGGTATAGGATACTTGTACATTGTTTAAATAGCATTAATTTCCAAATAATCAATGCACAACTTCATGGATACATACTTATTCTTAAAAAATCGGGCAAGGGATCCCTATAGTGAAATAGTAGGTAAAATAAATATCTTATTAACAAAATAATTTAGATGTTTCATTAACACTACCAATTCCATAATGACTATTCTATAATTATTTTTTGATATTTTCCATGCATCGGGGATTAAATAAATGGAAAACTAAAGTTCATTATCTAGACGAAGTCGAGGTAATTATTCAAGAAATACATCAAGGTATTTTTTAACAACAGGTACATTATATATTTGATGTCATAATTCTTCATCACTTGATGTTTTTTAGCTTCATCCATAATAATTTCATTTAATAGATATACTACGGTGGATCTAGATATGAATCGAGTAAAGAGGATTCTTCTCTATATATGATGGATTCTACATCTACCTCTCAAATCATAATTTCTTTATTCTTAAAATAGATTTTTGTATCAAATTTTGAGATCATGTCCATACTGATTATTATATAAAATCCAACCATATCCATGATAACCATGTCAGCACATAAAGCAGGTTTATGTGCCATAATTGGAACTTCATAAAAAATTATGCGTTGCAATGGTACTTCTCTTAGGGGTTTTGACTAACATCTCCCATTTTAAATGAAAAGGTAAATATCTTAATTTCATAAAAACATTGTGTAGATATAAAATAGTTTTAAGGTCAATAATAAAATAAGGAATTATACTAATCTAATGATAGGATTAATGTACGTACCTCAACATCATTGGGTACTTACACCTCCACTGTAATGATTTCATATGCCTGTCCATCTCCCCATGGCCTCTTCTATAGTTGATTACATTTGTGATTGGGGAGTTCACATGTACATTATCCCATCTATTTAAAATTTTATCTTTGGACTTCATTGATATTTTTATTTCCCATTAATTTATGAGCCTGGTGACCCCTATCTCTGCAATTACGAAAAACTCCTAGTCCCTTTAAATATTTCCCAGGGTGTATTTTCCTGTAGTTTTTACAACATGGGAAATGATAAAAGATAATCATTTTCATGGATACAATACCTTTTTCATGGTTATTAGATGTAATTTTATTGACTTGGTTTCCCATCAATATAAAGAATCTTGTTAATTCATTCTCTTTCATGATGGAACATTTAACTATTTCATCAAATTATGAAAAATTCTGATAAACTAGTTCCTTTCCATGAATTGGATTAAGTCCATCAATGATGTAGTCAATTTTTCACTCAATGTTGAGTATATAATCCATAGAATACCTGGTTATTATATTAAATATAGCTTTAAAATATGTAACAATCTTTTCTTAATTTTTCATTAAGCCAAATAACATTCTCTTCATCAAAATTGTTGATAATGATCGAAGTATTTATCAAAGAATTTCTCTTTAAAGGAACTCCATTATTTTATTTATATTTCATAATTGTACTTAAAATTTTGAATCAATATCCACTATTGAATAGTATAACCTTGGAGATGTTACACAACCACTGATTTCATTTCCATTTCACTAATTTACATGGATAAAATTATCTTCTCTTGAGAAATACTAAGTTTTTTACCTAAAATTGGTTTAATAGTCCTATAAAACAATGGGAGATTTATTCATATAATGAAATCCATCATAGGGGTAACTCTCTATTGAATAGGTTTCTCTATTTGGGAATGTTTATTTTTATAACTTCATTAATTGATCCCAATATTTATATAATTTTCTACGTACTAATACTTCATATATTAGTTTCCAAAATAGTAAAATATCTACATTTTTCACATGTATTAATTCCATTCTTCCATCGATGAAAAATTCTTAAAAAATTTATTATACTGGTTTAGATCCTAAAATCTTGAATTTTATATATAGTATAACACTCAACATAAAATTGAAATTTATTTATCATAATTCATAACATTGGTTATTTTGAGGACATGTTTACTTTTAAATCCATTATAATGTTTTGTAAATAGAATGTAAATTATCTTATGCATATCCACTTGGAGTGTTAAAACAATTTAGCAATAAGGCCATTTTTCATGTACTAGGATATCCTGAGTGAGGATCGAGACAACTTGTCAGAGTTTGTAATGGCCCAGACCTCTCTTGCCCTTTCCCTTTGTCAAAAAAAGGTCAAGAAGTGTTCTGGAGGGTAAAATGGACTTTTCCACACTTTCCAGAATTTTGAAACTACACGCCGTGTAGTTTTAGTACACACCGTGTACCCCCCTTCCCGGGTATACCCCATGTTGCAGACTGTGTCCTTGCTGTGTGGAATAATGGGTGCATGCCGTGTGTCTAGTTCTACACGCCGTGTAGTCATTCCTCGCGTACGCGTTACCATTCAACGGCCGTGTACTGTGTTGGAGCCTTGTCCTTGCCGTGTGCAATAAATGAGTACATGCCTTGTGTCCAAAATACACGCCGTGTAGTCCTTCCCCGTATATGCGTTACCCATAAACCGTGTGTTGACCAGTCAACGACAGCAGAGCCGTGTTGGAAGACGCATGGAGACCGTGTGAAAGAACCAAGTACACACCGTGTATTATAAAGTAAAAACTGTGTACTTTTGCTTTTCACGTCTATAAATGGATGGATCCCCTCCTCCTTTCAACTCACCCCTCCCCTCTTCTCTCCTCTGAGCAGAGCTCTCTCAAGAGACTCGAAGGATCTTCATTCCATAACATTTCGTCTGAGCTCCAATTTACAATCCGTCGTCGACCACAGGATCGTAACGACGAGGAGGAGCTTCCGAGCCTGGGTCCGTTGTCTTTCCTTCGTCCTTTACTATCTGACTTCCACCCAAGGAGGTTTTTCTGGGACCTGACAGAGGTGAAGGATGCCTACGGACGTCTTCTAAGGTTTATCTGGGGGAGTGTTGCGATCAAGAACCTGTTGAGGTAGGTATCTTACCTTCGTCACTCTATTTTGTGCATCATGAGGGGTAGGTGTCCTATTATTTACGTGAAACACTATTGAACCAGTTTAATGAAGATAATAACTGGCTTATATAATGGGGATTAGACATTGTGATTTCTGTTACATTATATCCTGTGATATTATGTTGTGAATTAAATGAGATTCTTCCTACTGAAAATCACGGTCTTTGGGGGCCTTTGCTTACGCAATTAAATGTTGCCCTCTCCTTCTGGATTTCCATATGGATGGAAACATTGTGGAATGTGGAATTAGTTAATCACGTAAAGTTGGCTGTTAAAATTTGGAACCCTTGTGTGATCACCCCGGTTAATCAAAATGGAATAATGAACATGTGGGTGTTGGCTTGGTTACGTGGCATGTATTGGGGTGTTTTTGTGGGTTGTTGTGGATCGGTTGAGCAGCGGGGCTGCGGTTGACTTGGTTGTGGGTTGGTGTGAATTTTGTGTTGGTAATAGACAATGGGGATGCAATAAATGGTATTAAATGGATATTGATGTATGGGTTTCAGTGTAGTAGTGGTTATGGCAGTCGGTAGCGGGGCTGCAGGGTTGGGTTTTAATGTGAACGGGTTATGGGTTGTGATTAATAAATAAAAGTGGAAGAGTTAATGAATGGTGGGGAGTGGTAATGAAATGGAAATAATAATCAATGGGGTTGGTTGGATGATAAGAGGGACTTTGTTTTTCTCCTTATGTTTTTTCTAACTTGTTTTGTGGATGGCAGGGATATGTTTTACGAACAATCGATGTGGCTTGGTTGTGGATAGTTGTCCAGTAGTTAAGGAACTAATAAACTAATTCTGCTGAACATGAAAACCTAAACGGGGTTGGGATTGTTTGTTGTATGCATACTTTGTGGTAACAGTGCCGAGTCACGTGCTCAGTTTTTCTATTTAGAAGCCATAAGTTGGGCTGTGTTTTTGGAATATATGTATATAACTGTATCTTTTGTGTTTTACCGCACCCCACCCATGTTGAGCACTTAGTGCCGAACACTCCCATTTCCTGGGAGAGGGTGTTTTTCCCTTACTTACTAGCTTCTTCCTGCTCCTCCTCCCCTAGGTTGTGATGGCTTGAGGCGACCTTACACCTAAGACTCTTCGGGTAGTTTTCAATTGGGGTGGCATAGGCCCAAGACTCTTCGGGCAGGTTCTACTTTTTCCCAAGAATCTTCGGGATGAGGCCCATGTGTTTGTGGGTGGGATACGTGGTTGTGAGGCCCAGGTGTGTGTGGGTGGGATACATGGTTTGGAGGCCCAGGTTTGTGCGGGCGGGATACGTGGTTGTGAGGCCCAGGTGTGTGCGGGCGGTATACGTGGTTGTGAGGCCCAGGTTTGTGCGGGCGGGATACGTGGTTGTGAGGCCCAGGTGTGTGCGGGCAGGGAGAGTGTGGCAACGTCATGATGTTTGTCGTTAGGATGAGAATTTAACTAAAGTTAAATGGTGCAGGGTACCCAATACTCTTGTTTCTAATATACTCCTTCCTGTTGTGCTTGTGTTTTTGGTGAGTGTGGCTGGTGAGGTTGGGTGGATAAAATTCCTTATTAGGTTTCTTCTGTTGTTTTCACGGGACATTAGGATGTCTCCACACTTGTGCAAGAGATCATTAGGTTTCCCTACTGAGTATACGTGTATGCTCACCCTAAATTTACTTTCAGGTTTCCAGGAGGACTACGAGGGCCGTGTGAGACCCTACTAGTTGGACAGTTGGAGTTTTTTCTGTTGTTGTACCTTTTTTTTCTTTTCCTATTGTACTTTGTGTTTTCTCGTACTTGTACATTGTTATAAAATTTTTTAAACATGCACGTGGAATGGTTTGGGTTTATTTCTATACACTTTCCCTTTTCCCTTTTTAGTGGTTGAATTGTCCTATTTCCGAATCTTTAAAAATAAAAAGGGTAATTCCTCCCATATTTTTGAAAAACTCATACCCTTGGTGCTAGTCGCCACCCTAGGGCCTACTGGAGGCGGGACTCGGGGGGGTATTATCTCCCTTTCTCCATTGCCATCTCAGGAGGGGCATCTTTGGTGGGAGGGGGTCATGACCGAATGGTATCATAGGTGATGGTTGAGAGATAGGATGGAGTCTGGAGTTAGGCACAGTGAGGATTGCATGGGATGGTAGGAAAACAATGTTAGTTAATCATGGTGCGTGACATAGGCTATAGAAGACCGGCTAGGACACGGTATTTTAGTGCCCTCCATGATTCGATGCAAGGACCCTGAGCCTACTGAATGACCAAGTGAGAATACATTGATTGTAGGGTAGAGACCTTATGGAAGGTACATGCATCATCATGATTGTGTTTTACTTTATTTGGGTGTTATGGGAAATAAATTGAAATAAAATGATAAAAAAACTAAAACTTTGAGTTTCCTTACTACTTGGTCTTAGGAGATCCTTGTTTACCATACAACTATGGCACCTGGACGTCGTCCCCGGGTGGCTCAGACGGCCAAGGCCCATCAGATTCAGGCGGTCGATCAGTTGAGGATTGACCGAGAGGAGGAAGATAGCCAGTGGCAGAAGACTCTCCATTCTTTCTAGTAGTATACCCTCAAGAAGTACGAGGGTAGTACTTTGGATACGGATATAGAGGGGTGTCTTGAGGAGCTAGGGGTCACTTTTACCTTGATCTATGCTCCAAGAGAGTACTGGGTCCCCCTAGCAGTCAGTCATCTGAGAGGTGCGGCACGATAGTGGTGGAAGCTCTACCTCGGAGAGAGGATATAGGCAGAGGTACCATGGGCTGACTTTGAGAAAGAATTTTGAGAGGAATTCCATTATTCAATGATCAAGTCGGAGAGGCAGCATGAGTTACTCTCCCTTCAGGATCGGAGTTTTTCAGTACGAGATCTGGGGATCAAGTTCAAGGATCTCCTGCACTTTTCTCCGGATCTCATTCCGGATGAGGAGTCTCGGGCGAGACGTTTGGAGGAGGTGCTTCGTCCTTCGCTCCAGTATGTTGTAACCCCCTTCACCCTTCCGACGTACATGGCGGTACACAAGAAGGCATAGGTTGTAGAGAGGATGCACTCGCTGGGAGGTGCACCCCGAGAGGAGATCCAGCCAGGCTCGTCGAATGGGAAGGCAGTCAGCAGCAGGGCTCCTGCGACGGGACCTTCCAGGTTCAGGCCAGTGGGGAGCAGTCCCCAGCAGTTCCGGTTCAGATCTTCGGGTCCTCGCCCATTTTTCACGAGCCAGTGAATGAGGTGTTATTCATGTGGAGGTTTCGGGAACGTTCAGAATCAGTGCCTAACCTGAGGTCAGTACGGTTGAGGTGGGCAGGTTCAGCGCCCACCTCAGCAGCACTAGTTTCCAGCGAGGCCCTTCCCACAGCAGCAGGACCATGCTCCTCCGAGGGAAGACTTTGTGGGAGGGATCCGACCTCAGTGTTCTCCTCAGGGACCTCAATCAGGGCGTGGTCGAGGAGGTGGACGACATCATAGAGGCAGAGGAGCTGGGCGTGGACAGTTGCACGCGGCAGAGTTGGCAGCTCCAGTAGGACCAGAGGTGGTACGAGGTACGATTTGTTTTTTCAGCACTCTTGTTTCTTCTTTGTTCGATTCGGGAGCCTCTCACTCATTTTTTGCACCTAGTCTCTCCCATGCTTTGGGATTAGACGTAGAGAGACTTTCCGTGCCACTGGTACTGAGTAGACATGTTGGAGGCCAGACCAGCGTATCTTGTGTTTGTTGCGGATGTGGGCTGACGTTGGGACCACATCGATCTAGTGGGGACCTTCTTATGTTACAGATGCAGCCATACGATGTCATCCTAGGCATCGACTGGTTGTTTTCTGTTATTTCCGGTATCGACTACTTCCGGAGAAGAGTCGTGTTCTCCGATGTGGATGGGCAGCGCGTATCTTTTGTTGGTGAGAGGAGCTATCAGGCTGGAAGCTGGTGTGTGGATCCTCTCCTTTCCTTTTTGAGCGGGTTATCAGTGTTTCCAAATGATATAGATATGATGGATTTCCTAGAGGTTGTTGGGGAGTTCCTCGATGTTTTTTCTAAGGAGTTTGTAACTCTACCCCCCCCCCCCCCCAAATTGACGGTTAGTTCGTGATAGACTTACAGCCTGGTGCCCGTCCGATTTCGATGGCCCATTATCGGGTTTCACCTTCGGAGTTGCAGGATTTGCGGATTTAGATTGACGATCTGATGGAGAAGGTTTTTGTTCAACCCAGCGTGTCACCATGGGGTGGTCCAGTTTTTTTCGTGAAGAAGGCAGATGGTGATCTATGGCTATGCATAGACTACTGAAGGTTGAATTATGTAACGATCAAGAACTGTTACCCCCTCCCAATGATAGATGATCTCTTCGACCAGCTAAGGGGAGCAGGTTGGTTATCTAGGATTGATCTATGATCGGGATATCATCAGCTGAGGTGAAGGACAGTGACATCTTGAAGACAGCTTTCAGGTGCTGGTATGGGCACTTCGAGTTTATAGTGATTCCGATTGGAGTTACGAATGCACCGGCTGTGTTCATGGGACTTATGTACATTGTCTTCAAAGAGTTTCTGGACCCGTTCGTCATTGTGTTTATCGATGACATCCTGATCTACTCATGATCAGAGGTGGAGCATGTTGAGCATCTCAGGGCAGTCTTGGAAGTCCTTCGACACCACCAGCATTACTGAAATTTGTCTAAGTGTAAGTACTTGACACAAGAAGTACACTTCCTTGGGCACGTGGTCTCTCAGCACAGAGTGTCAATGGACTTGTCGAAGGTGGAATTTGTTGTTTATTGGGCATCAACCAAGAGCATGGTAGTAGTTCGTAGTTTACTGGGGTTAGCAGGTTACTATCGGAGGTTCGTTTCGGACTTCTCTCGAGTTGGTGCTCCTTTGACAACTTTGATGAGCAAGAACCAGTTCTTCCTGTGGAGCGAGCAGTGCCAGAAATCTTTTGACTACCTGAAAAAGAAGTTGGTCAGTGCTCCCGTACTCAGGTTTCCAGAGTAAGGGTTGTGGTATGAAGTGTTTTGTGATGCTTATGTCCTTGGTCTGGGGTGCGTGATGATGCAGAAGAAGGGTGTGAATTGTTATGAGTCTACGCAGTTGTGCCCTCACGAGTGTAACTATGCCACCCAGGACCTGGAGCTTGCAGCAGTAGTGTTCGCACAGAAGTTATGGCGACATTACCTCTTTGGGGAGTGCTTTGTGGTCTTATCAGATCACAAGAGCATGTGTTATATCTTCTCCCATCATGACCTGAACTTACGACAGTGGAGATGGGTCGAGTTTATCCTAGACTATGACTTTGAGATCTCTTACACTGAAGGTAAGGGTAACGTTGTGGCTGATGCCCTGAGCAGGAAGTCGCATCAGGAAGTGGTTCGGGAATCTGTTGATGCTTGTAAGGCAATGGGAGAGTTGGTTGGCTTGCACTTGGATTCCAGGGCAGAAGGTGTTAGAGGCTGTTTGTTTCAGATGACAGTGCAGTCCTCCTTGTTGCAGCAGGTGGAAGAGTCTCAGTGGGGTGACTCCGAGGCGGAAGTGATGCCGGATCGTGTCGATCAGGGGAATGCTCTAGAAGGATGGTCAAAGGATAGCTGACATCAGATGCTTTTCAATGGAAGGTTGTTTGTTCTGGAGGCGATGTGTGAGGGAGTTCTCCGTGAGTTCCATAGCTTAGCCTTAGCTGTACATCCAGGAGTTTCAAAAATGTACCAAGGCTTGAGGGATCAGTTTTGGTGGCCCAGGGTCACTACTGGAAAATGGACCTATACCCACGGTTTTCAAAAACCGTGGGGATAGGCTGTTTTCCAGAACCTATACCCACAGTTTAAGAAAGTCGTGGGTATAGGGTACCCTATACGCACGGTTTGGGAAAACTGTGGGTATAGGTTATCAAAAACATGCTTATACCCACGGTTTGGCCATAAACCGTGGGTATAGGTGAGCTCTATCCCCACGGTTTTCTCAAAACCGTGGGTATATCCTTTGGTTAAAAACCTATACCCACGGTTTTGACAAACCCTTGGTATAGGTTTCCCACGTTTGCGCGGGAATTTTTTTTTCCCGCAGGAAATTTGTTTTTGCGGGAGTTCTATACCCACGGTTCATCCCTCTATACCCAGGGTTTAAATAAATATATTTAACAAAATATATATACATATAAGTAAATTCGACATTGGGGCAGTGGTAAAGTGGTTCGTTAGCGGCGAAGAGGTCACAGGATCGAATCCGGACACCTGCTATTTTATAAAACCTATACCCACGGTTTGAAAACCGTGGGTATAGAGTATTGACACGGTGAAAAAAACCTATACCCACGGTTGGACCAAAACTGTGGGTATAGGTCAGGGACCTATACCGACGCCGTTCAGCCGCACGGTTCCCAGAACCGTGGGTATAGCCTATACCCATAGTTTTGGGAGCTATACCCATGGTTTTGAACCGTGGGTATAGGTATATTTTCCAGTAGTGGGTGAAACGGGTAGTGGCGGAGTTTGTGGCTAAATTCCTAGTGTGTCAGCAAGTGAAGGTTGAACAGTGTGTTCCCAGTGGTTTGTTGCATCCTTTAGATGTCCCTGAGTGGAAGTGGTATGACATCTCAATGGACTTCGTCACAGGACTACCCAGAGCTCTGGGTGGTTATAATGCTATCTGGGTAGTGGTGGATCGACTGACGAAATCGGCTCACTTCAAAGCAATCAAGGAGTCGGGCCCAGTGAGTACCTTAGAACAAAGTTATGTAGACGAGGTGGTGCACTTTCATGGAGTTCTATGGAATATCATCTCATATTGGGATACTCGGTTTACCTCATGAGTCTGGAGGGGGATACAACATGCTTTTGGCACCCAGCTACGCCTTAGCACTGCTTTCCACCCCCAGACCAATGGGCAGACAGAGCGGACTATCCAGAAATAGGAGGACATGCTGCGAGCATGTGTTCTGGATTTCGGAGGATCATGGGAATGACAATTGCCTCTATTATAGTTTTCCTATAACAATAACTTCCACTCTACTATTGGCATGTCACCGTATGAGGATTTGTATGGAAGGCCATTTCGTTCACCCATTTTCTTGGCAGAGGTTGGTGAGATAGGTGCACTTGGGCCAGAGGTAGTGCAAAGCACCACAGAGAAAGTGCATCTTTTACGTGAGAGGATGAAAGCGGCTCAAGACTGACAGAAGTCTTATGTTGATCGATGAGGGAGGCCCTTGGAGTTCGAGGTGGGGGATCATGTGTTCTTGAAGGTTTCCCCTTGACGGGGGTAGCGGAGGTTTGGTAAGGGGAGCAAGCTCTCACCCAGGTTCATTGGACATTTTGAGGTGTTGAGGCGAGTCGGCGAGGTGGCATATCAGCTGGCTCTTCCACCTCAGTTAGAGAAGGTTCATGATCTCTTCCACGTCTCCCAGCTTTGTCGGTACTTACACGACAACTCCCACGTTATCGACTTGGGAGAGTTAGATATGGGAGATGACACGACCTTTGAGGAACAACCAGTCAGAATCGAAGATCGTAAAGAGAATGTGCTCTGTGGAAGAACCATTCCCTTGGTTCGTGTGTTGTGGAGGCATGGCGGCCTCGAGGAGAGCACTTGGGAGCAGGAGACCCAGATGCACGCTCAGTACCCAGAGTTGTTTTGTTTGGTGTTTTTCCCTTGTTCTTCTCCACTTTGTGTTGATGTTGTACTTTGTACCCTTGTTATATGGAATGCATGTCTTTTCAGTTGTGAGCCCTTTTGTTTACTTGTTCCCTGGTAATGTGTAACATGTCTGGATGTGTGGGAATGGGAAAAACCAGAACCTTAATTGAGACGCATTAATACGGATGCGATTAAACCCGTGCAGGAAAGTCAGTGCCGCCTAAAGAAGATAATATCTCATCATAGGTGAACGAATTTTCCAAACCCACGTGTTCGGGTAGTGTGTTGGTTTTGTGGTGTTGGGGTTAGTACGAGTTGAGGAATCCTAATGTATGAAAGTGGGAAGACCTAATTCTTAATCAAGACGCATTAATGAGGATGCAATTAAACTCGTGTAGGTGAGTCAGTTCCGCCTAAAGCGGATAATATCTCAACATAGGAGAAGGAATTCTTAACACATATGATTAGGGTTGTTGGTTGGGTTCCTATTATAACGACAACCCTAAGAGGTATCTTTTTGGGTTCCTCTGGGTTAGTTTTTGAAATATTGGGAACGAGAATGTTTTAAGAGGTATCTGATGTAATGGTATGGACCTCTCTGACCCTTTCCCTTTGACAAAAAGAAGGTCAAGAAGTGTTCTGGAGGGTAAAATGGACTTTTCCACACTTTCCATAATTTTGAAACTACATGGAGGGTAGTTTTAGTACAGGCTGTGTACCCCCCTTCCTTGGTATACGCCATGTTGTAGACTGTGCCCTTGTTGTGTGGAATAATGGGTGCATGTCGTGTGTCCAGTTTTACATGTCGTGTAGTCCTTCCCCACGTACGTGTTACCAGTCAACGGCCGTGTACTGTGTTGGATATGTGTCCTTTCCATGTGAAAATAAATGAGTAAAAGCCGTGTGTCCAAACTACACACCGTGTAGACCTTCCCCACGTATGTGTTACCCTCAAACCGTGTGTTGACCAGTCAACGGCCGCGGAGCTGTGTTGGAAGCCGCGTGGAGACCATGTGAAAGAACCGAGTACACGCTGTGTACCATAAAGTACACTCCGTGTACTTTTTCTTTTCACGACTACAAAAGGAGGGGTCCCCTCCTCCATTCAACTCACCCCTCTCCTCTCCTCTCCTCTGAGAAGAGCTCTCTCAAGAGACTCTAAGGCTCTTCATTCTATAACTTCTTCGTCCGAGCTCTGATTTACGATCCATCAGCAACCACGGGATCGTAACGACGAGGCGGAGCTTCCAAGCCTGGGTCCGTTGTCTTTCTATCGGCCTTTCCTTTCTGACTTCCACCAAAGGAGGTTTTGTCGGGACACGACAGAGGTGACGGACGCCGATGGACTTCTTCTAAGGTTGATCTGAGGGAGCGTTGCAATCAAGAACATGTTGAGGTAGTGATATTACCTTCGTCTCTCTATTTTGTGCATCATGAGTGGTAGGTGTCCTCTTGTTTACGTGAAACACTTTTGAACCAGTTTAAGGAATATAATAACTAGCTTATATAATGGGGATGGGAAGTTGTGATTGTTGTTACGTTATATCCTGTGATTTTATGTTGTGAATTGAATGAGAATATACCTACTGAAAATCACGGTCGTTTGGGGCCTTTTCATACACAATTAAATGTTTCCCTCTCCATCTGGATTTTCTTATGGATGGAATCTTTGTGGAATGTGGAATTGGTTAATCATGTAAAGTTGGCTGTTAAAATATGGAACCCTTGTGTGATCACCCCGATTAAACAAAATGGAATAATGAACATGTGGGTGTTGTCTTGGTTACGTGTCTTGTGTTGGGGGTGTTTTTGTGGGTTGTTGTGGATCGGGTGAGCAGCGGGGATGCGGTTGACTTGGTTGTGGGTTTGTGAGAATGTTGTGTTGGTAACAGACAGTGGGGCTGCAATAAATGGTATTAAAGGGATATTGATGTATGAGTTTCAGTGCGGTTGTGGTTATGGATGTTCGAATCGGGGCTGCAGGGTTGGGTTTTAATGTGAACAGGTTATGGGTTGTGATTAATAAATAAAAGTTGGAGAGTAAATGAATGGTGGGGCGTGGTAATGAAACGGAATTAATAATCAATGGGGTTGGTTGGTTGATAAGAGGGACTTTGTTGTGTTGCTTATGTTTTTCCTAACTTGTTTTGTGGATGGAAGGGATATGTTTTACGAACGATCGATGTGGCTTGGTTGTGGATAGTTTCCCAGTAGTTAAGGAACTAATAAACTAATTCTTCTGAACGTGAAAACCTAAATGGGGTTGGGATTGTTTGTTGTATGCATAATTCGTGGTAGCAGTTCCGAGTCACGTGCTCAGTTTTTCTGTTTAGATGCCATAGGTTGGGCTATGTGTTTGGTATATATGTATATAACTGTATCTTTTGTGTTTTATCACACCCCACCCATGTTGAGAACTTAGTGCCGAACACTCCCTTTTCACGGGAGAGGGTGTTTCTCCCATAGTTACTAGATCCTTCCTTCTCCTCCTCCACTAGGATGTGATGGATTGAGGCGACCTTACACCTAAGACTCTTCAGGTAGGTTTCGATTGGGGTGGCTTAGGCCCAAGACTCTTCGGCCAGGTTATACTTATACCCATGAATCTTCGGGATGAGGCCTAGGTGTGTGTGGGCGTGATACATGGTTGTGAGGCCTAGGTGTGTGTAGGCGGGATACGTGGTTGTGAGGCCCAGGTGTGTGCGGGCGGGATACGTGGTTGTGAGGCCCAGGTGTGTGCGGGCGGGGAGAGTGTGGCAGCGTCAGGACGTTCGTCGTTAGGAAGAGTAGCTAACTAAAGGGAAATGGTGTGGGGTACCCAATACTCTTGTTTCTAATATAATACTACCTGTTGTGATTATGTTTTTAGTGAGATTGGCTGGTGAGGTTGGGTGGATAGAATTCCTTGTTAGATTTCTTCTGTTGTTATCACGGGACATTAGGATGTCTCCCCACTTGTGAACGAGTGCTTTAGGTTTCCCTATTGAGTATACTTGTATGATCACCCTACGTTTACTTTCAGGTTTCCAGGAGGAATACCAGGGTCGTGCGGGACCCTACTAGTTGGACAGTTGGAGTTGTTGGTGTTGTTGTACCTTTGTTTTTTTGGTATTGTACTTTGAGTTTTCTTGTACTTGTACCTCGTTATAAAATTGTTTAAACATGTATGTGGGAATGTTTTGGGTTTATTTCTATACACTTTCCCTTTTTCCATTTTGGTGGTTGACTTGTCCTATTTCCCGATATTTAAAAATAAATAGGGTAATGCCTCCCATATTTGTGAAAAACTCATACCCTTGGTGCTAGTCGCCACCCCGGGGCCTACTGAAGGAGGGACTCGGGTGTCATTATCTCCCTATCGCCATTGCCAGCTCAGGAGGGGCATCTTTGGTGGGAGAGGGTCGTGACAGAGTTGTTACCCCTATATACATTTTTTTCTAGAACCATGTCCACGTGTTTTCTCCACACATGTGTGTATTTATAGTGGTACCCACATAATGTCTTCCTTAAAAAAAATCTATGATATTATTTTATATTTATCAAAAATGTATATCATTGTGTTGAGATCCCTAATCTTCTTTTTCTAAATATAATTTCTTGTTTTTTCCATAAACATCCTTTGATTCCTTCTGTAACACCCCAACCTTATAAGCCTGATGTCGGAGCATGATTTTATTACATAGGCATGATTACAAGGAATCAAATCATGATGGATTTATCAGTTTAGTAGTTTCAGAAATCCACATTACTTCAATGAAACCCATAATACATCGGGAAATAGAAAATACAACATTATACATATAAAATACTAATAAACTACATCCATGAAACTCATTCAAGGTATTTCTACTCCAAACCTAGGGAAAGGAAACTAAATAAGGGTGAGGTAAAATGATCTATAAGGGTATATAAAGTGCAAGAAAAAAATAATCAATGAAAACAATTAAAATGTAAAGGTAAAAAAAAAGATAACACATTGCATTCATATAACTTGAAAAAACTCAATTTAATATGGAAATGTAAGAAATTGAAATACATTTCTTCTAGTCAATAAACTGATAAAGAACAATATCCACACAATTTTTGATGAAAAATATAATACCACAAGCTTAAAAAATACATAATATATTTTTATTTCATGAATTATAATTAGGGATCATTTCAGTTTTATAGTTCTAGAGAATTATTCACATACTATTACATAACCACTGCAAATATTATACACTTCTACTAACTATCATTTTTGTCAAAAATTAATACAGTTTAATATAAAATAATATTTTTATTATTGATAAAAATATTCAATAATTATTTCATTCTACAAACCATCCATATACCCTATGGAAAACATTTTAAAATATAGGATGAGAACAAAAATATTACTAATGGAAATAAAATAATTAATTAAACCGTTAATCGGTGAATATTTAAAACTCCTATAATTTATTTCAAAAAATCATACTTTTCCACCATAGAAAATAAACTCTTTAACATAGCTCATGAAATAATAAGATTCTAAAAAAACATATTCTAAATAAAAAATGTTAAAGGTATCCTATGGAATCCATATAATACTAAGACTATATATTTAACAACTACATAGGGAGTAACATAATTGGTTATATTTTGAATGCCCATTATAGTATATTCCCTAAATATCATAATAGAAACCCAAACACCAACTTTCTATCATTACCCAATTCATTGAGAGCTTTCTCGGTCTCACCCAGTATCAGTTCATCATATAACAACATGTATACATCAATAATTACGAATATCAATAAATTAGTCATATTATATAAAACAAGTATAATAAAAAAAACATTTTCATTTTGTAATAAAATTTCATTTTTTAGAAATTCATTCACTCATAAATGGAAACACCTTATTTGAAAATAATTTTCTAAACATATAAATGAATAATAAAAAATTTAATGTGATATAAAAGTGAATAATTCTAATCAAGGTGTACATGTTAACAAAACATTCCATGTTATTGAAATAATATATCCATTTTAAAAAACCATTTTAAACAATTAAAAATAATATTATTGAATCAAAATTTTCCATACTATTTTGAAACATTTGAAAGGAAACAATGTCCTAAAACATTTGTTTATATTTAAATACATTCATAAAAACCATTTGGAAAACATGTACACGGAAGATATGGATTAAGACGATTATGTATTTAAAACATTTATAAAAATGATTTAGTTTAAGTGTCCCTTACAACTTGAGAAACACATGAATAAAAATCATTAATGATTAAAATTTAAAAAACATTAAATATCATTAGAATATATTAATTAATTATATAACAAGTCAAAATGGATTAATATACACCATAGAGGATCATAAAGGTACATAACATCATGATATGCATCAATGAACGACGATTGAGACGAACTCCCTTGCCTTGAGTCTGACTTGTCTCGTATGTTAAATATAATCTTAAATAAAAAAATATGTTAATTTCTAATTTATTCATAACCATTATAATTTTTATTATTCCTTTTATATCACTGAGTATTTTTTTATATTAATTAAAAAATTATTTATGTTCTTATTGATATTTGAAACTTGAGTCGAAAATGAACTTGGTACGATGTCAACAGTACATCTGGTCATACTTTAATCATATATATAACAATAATAATGACATAAGGTTCAGGATTATATGTCCATTATAATATTAATGAATCCTATTAACTATACTAATGAAAAATAAATAGTTTTATAATCATAGAGATGGTAGGTCGTGCGTACAAATGAGTAATATTTTCATTTTTGATTGATCATTATGTAAATATGGAATTATATTTTTTCAAATTACATAATTATAATTTTTTTTATTAACATCATAATAATAATTTATATATAATTAAATTTTTCATACATGTTATGTGGTGAATAAAAATTATTCAAATTGATTTATGTAGGTGATAGTTTGCACGTACGCATGAACGACGTTTTCATTTTTATATGAAGAGAAATTAGGAAAATAATTGATATTTTATTCCCTTATAATTTTAAATACTTAATTATAATATTTTATAGATATTATTTCCTTAATTATTAATTTTCTTGAGACTTGTTAATGAAAAATCAATCTATATAGGTTCGCGAGGCAGCAGTACACCGTACACACGATCTAAAAGTTCTTTTCCCCTTTGATGAAATTAAAGATGAATTCTGGTGATGATATTAAAATAATAAAATATAAGTATATTTATAAAAAAAATTATTATCTCATCATGGTTTGATGTGATTTGAAAGATGTTGAAGAATAAATAAAATAGAAATACTTAATGAAAATATTTCCTCTTCCTTGGTTGATTACATTTGAAGAACACCTTTACTCCTCTAAAGAGGGTGTTCTACTGACACTAAGGACTCAGTAATGTTTTATAGGATTCTATGTAGGTTATTGGTTAGTAAGTTTATGAACAAAATGGTTTTGGATGTGTGAGTAATAGATAGGAATGGGTGTCATTTTATAGGTGAGGGGTGGGTTTCCATTGGAATTATTAAAATTATTAAAATATTTTTAAATCAATTTTGATTCTAAATGGTACTAATTATATTTATTTCGAATATAGGATTAGTATATGTCTAAATATAAGAATATTCCAATAATTTGACACATATTTTATATTTTTTAACTGTTATATATTTGTTTTAACACCTTTTAACTCTTAATATTTTATAATATAATTTACATTTTGAGAGTTAAAATAATTAACTAAACCAGCCAAACAACATATGAATGAGTCATTAATGAAATATATGGATTTATCTTAACATTATTCCAAATAAAATATTTTTATAAATTTTATTTCATTAATTAAATATTTTTTATTTTAAGTAATATATTATGTGAATTTTGATACAATTCATCACATGAATTTTTTAGAAAATCATGACAGAATTATTCCTTAAATAAATAATTAACGCATCTATAAAAAGTCCAAACCATTTATAAAATTCTTGGATGGAATAAAATATTTAAAATTATATTTATTTTAATATCAACAATGTAATTTATTTGATTCTTTCTTTAATAAATCTGTTATTTCATTATCTTTGTGTCAAAAATAAATTTAACTATTAAATTTCTAAAAATTATAAAAAATTAACATGATGTAGGAAATAATTTTTTATATATATGTACTATTTGTAGTCGAATATATCATGTATATATACCATATTAATTTTTTTAATAAGAATAGACTTATTTTTGACATATTTTTCATTACATTAAATTAAATGTTATAAATGTCAAAATCACACCCATAAGGCTTCCAAATGTTAAAACACCATCCAAAATATATTCTAGGTCAAAAATAACTCATTCAATAAGTTTAAAAAAGCAATAGGGAATTGTGATATTATTATAATATTATTTTTACCTTTAACTGCAATATTTATCTTCAATCGATGTAATAAAAATATTTACTAAAATTACTATTCATAATGTCCAACAATAAAAGAAAACTATTTTCTTAATTTGAATATTTTTATTAAAAATATGTATTCTTTCATCCCATATTCAAAACAGATCGTTGAGATAAAATAATTAAATGTTAATCCCAATGACGGAATAAAAAAATGAGTTTTTATAAGTAACATTGCCAATGTTCCCATAGATTTTATATTTAATTCCATTTTGAAATGGATAACAATGTCCAAAAATGTATTATATTATAAAAAAATTATTTAATTTTACTTTAAAAAAAATTAAAATTATAATATAAGTACATGAATTAATTTTAAGAAATAATAGTTTTGAACTAAAATGCAGTATTGTTCAATATACAATAAAAATGAATATTTTATGAAAAATTCCAAAAAAAAATAAACCTAAGTAAAATTTTATTCCCCACATTAAAATATGAAGTTTATTGTTTCAAATATAATTTATTAAATCAACATAAACTTGATTTGAAATGGGTTCTCCATAAAAAGGCATAAAAATACCTTTTTGAAAATTATGCCATATATGGATTAAATTTAATTTGTTCTTATATAATGTTTATAAAATATATAAGTTGAATATTAATATATAAACTAAATATATTTAATATATATGTCATTAATATATTCCAATAAGTTAGATTTAATAATATATTGGTATAAAAAACACTTTTTCACATATGAATAACTTTTTAGTAAAAAAATTCTATTTAATTTGAAAATAATCATTCATTTATAATTAATTGTACAAAAACCAATTAATTATATATACATGTGTAAAACATAGTAATAAAATTATGTTAATACTATTCATTTTATAATTTATAATTTCTAGTGTATAACAATAAAATTTAAATGAAAATATGATGTTGTTTGTTTAATCCCAATGTTGTGTATCATGTAAGTTATCAGACATCATGTTTCCATTTTAGAACCTCGAGAAGTTACCAAAAATATCACAGATAATTAATAAATGAAATATCATTAAAGGAAATGAAAATATATTTGAATTCATGTCTAAGGCACATAAAAACCTATACCTCTAACAAATTTCAAAGGATGGTTAAAACTACAGATAGAAACCTGTTTAACTTGGTCAATAAATTTGTCCCATAAGAACCTCTCGATGCATCGAGGTGCTATATAAAGTCTAATCCCCATCCATCGTTTCTTGTCGAAATAATTCCTCAAATTGAATAATTGAAATAGATAATATGACTTATCAATTATCTACTTTGAATAAAGAATAACAACTTATCAATAATTCCTCAGTGGAGGATAACTTACAACAAGGGTTGTTGATATTTATGAATTTAAATATTACCTAAATACCATCAAAACAATATTGAGGAAAATAATCATTAAATATTCTAGAGCATCCCATATAACATTGAAACATTTAAATCATATTTTCATATGAAGGAATAAAGAAAAATAAAACATAGAAAATAATGACTATAAGGTGACTCATGATATAACATGTTAAAGGGGTTTATATATAAAAAAATAATCGGTCTATTATAATAAATAAGTCTCAATAGAATGTAAATTGAGATGAAATCCCTTAACATGACACAGAATTGTCATTCGTTTATTTATATTCTTGAATAATAAACAAATGTTTATTATTTATGTAATTATGATCCATTTTCATGTTAATTATTTATTTTACATTACTTATTATGATGTTTTATACAATTACTTAATTAAATATGTTTAAGTCAGGTTTCCAGACCAAATTTGGTTCATATTCTAAAAAGACACTACTAGGTCGACTATTGTATAATGGGTCATTATATAAACATATATAGAATAATAGTCATGAAATAATTATCATATATTTAAAGAAATTATTCTTTTAAAACTTATAATGAAATATAGTTATGAAAAATGAACCTACATTACAATCATAGAGACTGTTATTTGTACGTATGCACGAGTAACGTTCTAATTTTTCAATGATCATTATTGAAAGATGTTATGAAAAAATACTGAATTAATGAATGTTAATTAAATAATAAATACAATTTTATTTATCCTTATATACATAAATATTGGATTATTGTGATTTAAAGGGAATCACATTGTGTCTTGGAGGTGGTTGTCAACACATCCTTAAATTATGTTATCACATATTAAGTGTGTTATAGGGTATTAAAGAAAATGATATGTTATATTTAAATAATGATAATAATATATTATAAAGTTAGGTAATTCCATTTATTTTTAATTAAAACCATCATTTATACATTCCATATTTCTTGAGAATGAATCACATCGCTTTGAGGGGGATATAGTCTACATTCTTCAAATGATATTATAATTTTTAAACAAAATGGAATGTATAAATATATGTGTTGTAAAATAATTAAAAAATATTAATGAATATATAAATATCATATAAAACATATATAAATTTATTTCCCATCATAATATCCAACATGATAGGGTTTCAAGGAAAAATAAACTATCATCATTTCGTGAGGTGGTAGTTCACCGTATAAGTAAATAATATGTTGATTGTTGTTTGATAGAGGTATGTGTACGTGTTGGTTGAACCCATATAATTAAAAATTAATTTTATATTGAAGATATTTTAGTTTCAATATATTCATGGAATAATAATATTAGGCGGAATTAATAATGGAAATATAATTAATGAGCTATAGGAAAGATGTTACCTATTAATCAGGTAACTCCTTAGAGTTTTCACTAAAAGGATTACATTAATTTAATTCTTACAAAATTCAGGATTAAATGAATAATGGATCTATTATTTTATATAATTGGTTAGATAAAGTACATGGCTATGTGGATTTAGTGGTGTTAGGATGATGGGGGGAAAATAATCCTTTTAATATTGGAGGAGTAGTGTCAATCTTTTAATATTTTAGAAGAAAGGAACCACACCAACGTTTATTTATTTAAAATGGATAAATTATGTTAGAAATTAAATAATAGGGAATATAAGTTCCAAATATGTTCTGAAAATGGATTTTTGACATGTTTTTATTTCATATTAGACATTTAGTATAGGGTTTAGTTTGTTGTTAAGCTTAATTTCACCTTAATTGTTGTAATTAATTTTAATTGCGTTCCCTAATTCATTTTTTCAAAAAATAATTTGAATATAATAAAAATTAAATATCATTATTATTCATAATATTTTAATATTTTTTCAAAATTCTTTTCATGTAAGTGGATAAATTAAATTAAATTTAATCATGTAGAAGGGATTAAAATGCGGGATTTTAGTGTAAAAATGTTCAAAAGTATTCTATCATTTTATATGTAATTTCATAGTTAAATATATTATATTTACCTAAATAAGATAAATTGATAAAAATATGACATAATTAAATTAAAATATAATTGATAATAATATTTTACCTTAAAAATAAATTAGATGAAAAAGAAGTTTTTAGGTTGGTTGTATAATTTTCAAATCCCATAATATTGATGGTAATTTCATGTTTGTAATTGTTCAATTTAAATTCATATGTTGTGAATAATAATTCTAAATTAAATTTTTAATTTAAATCCCTGGTGATAATGAAATTGGTCTAACTTGTGAACATTAAATTAGTGAATAATGTTATCATGAAATTGATGGAGGATGGGCTATTAAAATTTATGGATTAATGGGATTATGAAATTTATAGAGGTCCTTGGGGTGTTTCGATAAGATTTTAAAAATGATCCATGGAAATTTTATATAATTATTATGAAGTATGAACCATGGGATGTGATATTTAAAACTGAGTTGTGGAACCTGGAATGCTAATCAAAAATACCCATTCTATAACGATCTATTCTGGAAATATATAGACATGACATCACTAATTTGGAAAACATAAATCATTAGAAAAACAATTTCCCAAAAACAGTATTAGTCTAGTGTTATTGGAAATATTTAAACAAAAACACTGATAAATATGTGATCTACAATATCTCCCAATAGGTTCTTATTGACTAGTATCCTTCACACACCAATCCAAAATAATAAGTATCATTATAAATTATGGGAAAAGGAAACATAAAATATGGTGATATCAGATGATGTATATGTTTAAAAAATAGAAACATATAAACATAAAAACTATAAAAGGGGTATGAGAAAGTGATCATAACATTAAAATATATCCCCTGTATATCAAAGATCATAAATAGGAATCCTGTTATAAGGCTTAACAGTTTACAAGAAATGATAAATAAAGAAATAAATAACATAATCCCTGAATGCGTAAAATGGGAATAAAAATGGAAATGTGGAAAACATAAAATCATATAATTTAATTTCTCTACTTTTAAAGGCATCACTTTGAATTCCATCATAGTTGAAGAAGTCGATTACTGGACCAGGTTAACACCCTTATCTAGCCCAATATTTCTAAACATAGTTCACTCCTCTTTCCTAACCAATATTACTAAAATGATTTCATTTCTCTTCCCATCCTTGTATTACTAAATCGAGTTCAATCCTCACTCCTTCCCTATATTAATGAATCATGATCATTTTTTGTTCTAGACATGCCTATCTCACGAGATATAAATTTTTACCTAATGAATTGGATTGAGATATAGGACGCACCCATCCCATAATAAAATTATACGTACATGTGACACATGATTATAAATAATCATATCATCACCCATGAAGTCAAATGGGTATAAAAAATATCTTATAATGCCATATCCTTTTGAAAAAATAAACATGCTTCTTAACTATTTCATGAAAATCATAAATCATGAAACAGAAATAGATCTCATAAACATAATATCAATGAAATAGAATGGGATTTTTTAAATTCCAAGAGAATAAGAATAAACCACTCATTTGGAAAATATTAATGAGACCATTTGATCATATACTGTAAAAGAATGAGTAACAACAATAAATGTCATATTAGATGAAAAATAATTTATAAATGATATTGAAAAATTATTCTGAGTAAAATATCCTTTCTTCTTCAAAAAATCATTTTTAAAACATAAATCCTTTTGAAAACCGATTTCAAGAAAATAAAATTTAAACATTATTAATGAATCAATGAAATCATTGGGTAATCCAATTTCCATTGAAAACATATAGATGGTATTGAAGAAAATTTGAAATTTTTTTTCCTTGAGTACATAAAAGAAAATATTGAGAAAAAAATTCGTTGAAAATATCATTTAAAACATATTAAGGATTAATTGAAAACCATAATGTAACACCCCGAGATTTTATGAAAATTAATCTTTTTAATTTCATTAATGTCTTTTGTTATACGTTACCCCAAAAGGAGCTTTCACAACACACATCCTTGACTTTCCTTGTATTACACGCAATCGCGACCTTCCTCGATAGCGTGTGTAGTATGTAATAACGTGTTTCACTAAACAACAATATGATATTAAAATATTATTAAAAATAGCCGTTATGAATAGTAATAACCACTTTTTGAAATTTTGTAAATTTTATTTTTCAAAATGGACTTCATTTTTGGATTTGGAATATTGAAATTAGCTTAGGGTGAAATTTTGGTAATTTTCGGATAACTTTCATATTTTGATGAATAGTGAAAATTACTAAATTCTATTTAAAAAAAACTTGTTTAATCGAAATAATTAATAGTGATAAATTATTAATTTGAGCGGTTTTAAAGTATATTTAGAATATATTTTTACAATTTTATACAATTTTGGTAATTGGATGTAATTTCACATTTAAACCAGACATAAACAAGTGTCAATCTTTTGATAGTTATTATCTCTTAAGAACACGCTATTTGTTTTGATGACAGGAATTAATTTTTAAATTAATTAATGAAATTTATATGTTTGTAATTTGGTAAAATAGAAATCATTTTTGGGTTCATAATATCAAAAAATCTTAGGCCTAATTTCTGGTATATTTCTGGAAACTTTCATTTTTTATGAATAGTGAAACCACTAAGTGGTAGTTAAAAAATGCATTTTTCATAAAAATTAGTTTTACCACATCTGTGAGTGGAATTTCAAAATTCCGAGAGCAACGGTTGATGTTAGTAAGTAAAATGTGGTTCAATGAGATGAAAATAATTTTTTGTGAATAGTAACTTTTTACTTTTATTTACCACGGTTAAAAATAAATATGGTAATTAAGGGTAAAAATGATATTATTATTACCCTAACACATGTCCTAACTCTATTGAACAAGTGTAATTCGACCAAAAACAACCTTAGGAATAAACTATGACCATTTAGGCCCACTTGGATTAGATTAGAACATTTATTATTAATTTATTTAAAGAAGGGTGAAAATAGTTAAAATCAATGTTTAATAAGTATATAATTTTTAATATAGGGCCATTAATTAGATAAATTTGACTATAAATATTCATTATAAATATAAAATGATTTCCTACATAATGATATTTTATTTGTAATTTTTAGACGTTATATAATATAATTTATTTATGACACAAATATGATGTAGTAATTATCTTATTAATGAAATATTGACATAATTGATGTTATAAATACCCAAATAAAAATAATTTGAGACTTTTAATTAATTACACAAATTTTATAGGTTAATATGACAATTTAGTATTGATTTAGGTAAATTTATTCGAACTAATCATACTATTATAATTTTCAAAAAAATAAATTGCTAAATAGTGTCAAAATTGACATAAAATAGTTTTTAAAACAAATATTATATTATTAATTGTTATTTATTCCTAAAAATATATGGTTCGGCAAAATGAATTTTATAAGGTTATATATATTAATAATAAATAACATGGGATTCTTTTGGCTTGTTATAGTAAGTTTATTAACCTTATAGTGTAAGAAAACAAAAAGACATGGTAAAAGTAAAATTATCTAACTTAAAGTTAAATATAAATGATAATGTTAAAATAGAAACTTAAACTTGTCTAAATTATATTGTATGAGATTATTGCGACCCATCCCCACCTTATCTTCCAAATAAATCCATTTGGATCTATTTAAAACCGAATTTGTCTTTATAATAAAATAATATTTTTAGTTTTCCAAAGGTGCCCCTCTCCTCCCTTATAAAAAGGAACCTCCTCCCCCACTTCCTCACACCACATTGAGCATTCAAGATTGGCCAACCCCATCCAATTTTCCCTTTCCACTTCCATAGAAACATCCTAGATGTCCTGCTCTTCTTCAAAGACGAATTTTAGTGTCCTAAAAGGAGATCTCAAAGAGGCGTTTCAAAGAAGAGGTAATGTCTGTTACCAATTCTTTCAACTTTATTTCTTCTTACACTTCTTATTCTCTAGTTGTTTCATTATGAAGTAATAACATCAGTATCATTAATATACTGATATGTTATTATATGTATGAAACAACCCTACTTCACCATCTATCCATCCTAGGGAAAATGAAATCACCGCGCGTGCGTACGTACGGAATACCGTCTCCACGCCGTGGTGTAATCTATTTTCAACCACCACCTTACTTGGATGGGTATAATGGTGTAAATATAGAATATATATGATTATTGTAAAGAGATATTGATTCTGAACTAGTATAAATACACTCCAATACAATTCCTCGATCATGAGAACGATTTCATCGCTCGTGCGTACGTACGGACTACCCTCTCCACGACGTGATGAGATTCATTCTCCACGTTAACCATTCATGAATGATTATAAAGTATATATAATATATAATCACGAAATATATGACATAATAATTATACTGGATTTATGTGTATATATATGTATTTCACCTACTTAATTCCATTCAACTCAATAAGGAAACGACAGCAGCGTTCATGCGTACGTACGGCCTACCGTCTCCATAAATGGTGTATTTATTTCCATTTACTGATATATTATATATATGTATACTCTAAATATATATTATATATAAATAATGTTTTATATTATGTTATTAAGTGACCATGATCTAAGTAATCATATGAATAATTACTAGTCAAAACACGGACGACAAATGAAACGATTTTACCCAAAACGCTCTTTAACATGGAATTTACAAAAGAACGGGTAATATAAAGTCGTAAGTGAACCATATATGATATCATAACAATGAGTATGATTCTGTAATAACTCAATGACATTATTTAAATCCTTATACAGGAGGTTCGGACACTTACGAAGAAAATCGGACCTAAGGTAAGGGAAATATCGCAATCTCATTTTTATCCGAGATTATTTATACTTTGGAATTTACTGGGGTGTATTTTGTCACCCACATCCATGTTTACTCAATATGTAATATTTATATCCTTATATAATAGTTTATAACCATTTTTACCCTTCGGTGTGATTTAAGTAAAATATATCAAAGGAATCATTTGTCGTTTTTCATACGAGGTACTTTTTGACTTTTCCGACAAAAGTACGAGAATAATGTTTTTTTAACTTATATGGCATGAATGGATTTTTAAAACATTATTTCCAAGAATCATCCTTTACATGTTTTCATGTATATTTTTAATCAACTTATTTGAGTTTAAAATTGTATGACATGTTAAGAAAAGAAAAATTTTTTGAAGTAGAAAGGATATTTTCCTCAAGAATAGAGTTCAAGTGTTTTAAGCAATTATTTTCCATATAAGATAATATAGGGTTTTGTTTCTATCCATATTATTACATTGATTTGATTATGATGGGATGGGAATATTTTTATTAATTCCTTTATCTTATATGATTTGTTTTATGATTTAATGATGTTTAAGAATCCCATTTTTTTATTACATGGGTTATGCAATGATGAATGAATTATGATTTTGTGGCACACATAAGAATGGTATAATTATGAGATGGATGGGACCTATATGTACCTCCAATGCATTGGGTAAAGATTTTATATCTCATGAGATAGACATGGCTGTAACGGAAGGTTAAACCGGTTAAGTGAAACAGGACTGAAACGAGGAATGAACTCGGTTCAGAAATGGACTTTGTCCACAAAGATAGTCGTGGAAAATGAGTCTTGACTTACAAGAAATGATTCTCTATGATTATGTGTGTATGCCACAATGTTTCATGTTTTATGTTATGATTATTGGGATTATATTTCACTACTATGATTTACCCATGTTATGATATTATGATCTCTTTTGCATGTTAAGATTTCCAAAATGTTATGTTCTTATGAATATGATGTGATTGATATTTCTTTTGTTTACCCTTACTAAGCATTTGATCTCACCCATTTATGTTTTCTTTTCCCCAGGATATAAAGAAAGGTTTTAGGTAGAAAAAAAGGAAGATCTTTATGGGAGATGTTGAATATCTTTCACAACGATTAGAAGATTGTATTCCCAGTTTCCAAAGACACTAAACTATTACTGTCCTTGTTTGTGTGTTTTTGTTATGTACTAAGTATTCCGAAAAAGTAATGTATTGTCCATGTACGTTAAGCTTCGGGTCTCTACAGTTGGTATCAGAGGAAAGGTTTAGTCAACCTTTGAAAAGTAGGATGCGATAACTTTAGTGAGATCCCTATAGATATTTCTAAGGTATGTATAGGGATGTACCTAAGGTAAAGTATAAGTATAGGTTATAGTGCTATAATTACGGTAACCAAAGATGTTAGATATTGAAGGTACTCCTCCTTTATTATGTTGTTTTCTCTAGCATGATTTTTGCCTCTCACACTTTTCTTTTTGGGTGTTAGGCGATGTCTGGAACCAGAAGGAACCGTGTTGATCAATGTAATGGACAATGCAATGATTGTCCTCATGAACAAACAAATGTTATGGGAGATGGAGTGAAAAATATTATTGCTATACTTACACAAGATATGAATCATTTTGGACTTCCAAGTGAGTAGAGAAGGGAACAATATTCTATTGAGTCCTTCATGAGGCAATGTCCACCTTCTTTTAGTGGGTATTCTGATCCACTTGTTGCTGAACAATGGATCATTACCACTGAAAAGATATTTTCAGTCCATCAATGTTATGAACATGATAAAGTAATCTTAGTAGTATATCATTTTGAAGGTGATGCTGATCAATGGAGGAATCTGATCAAGAATATGAGGCCATGATATGAAATTGAGTCCATAGAATGGGACGAGTACATGAACTTATTTTTCAATAAGTAATTCCCTCGTATTCTTCAAATAAAGATGGAGAAGGAATTTCTTGAACTAAAGTAAAAGAATGATGAATCTGTTGGTATATACGAAGCAAATTTTACAAGGCTTGCAAGGTATGCATCTGGCATTATCATCCAACCTAAAAGTAAAGTTGATCGATTCTTCAGTGGCGTAATACCAAGTCATTGAAGGGAATTATCTATAAGAAACTTCAGTAGCTATGAAGAAATTCTGTGTTGTACTATCAATGTTGAAATGGAAGTTGGTGTTACTTATCCATCTCAAAGTTTTGACAAGAAACGAAAGGTGGAGTTCAAGGAGAAATATCCGAATAATGGTGAAAAGAAGATGAATGTTTCCTTATGCTCAAAGTGTTGAAAGAAGCATGGTGGAGATTTCTTAAAGGGACTAGATAACGTTTTTAGTGTGGAAAATAAAGTCATTGAGTAGCTGAGTGTCGAAGTAATGGAAAGAGGGTTTCTAATGATGTGAATAACGAAAATACTGCAGAGAACGCACCACCAACACTTCAATTATTCAAGTGCAAGGAAATGGGGAATTATGCTAATAATTTCCCTAATCCAAGGGTTAGTGATGATCGACATGAGAAACCGCTTAAGGTATAGGACAAATGGAAGTCACATGCGATCACTATTGGTGATGTTGAATATGACAACGATGTGGTGGAATGATTAAGTGTTTATGTAACAGGATTCCAAAATAATCGTGTATATAGTATCATGTAATATTGGAATATTTATGTATTGGTCTATTGTGGTATTCAATAATTTTATGGTATCTGTAACCATGGATAGTGATTTAGATATTTTTGGAAATAAGATGATATGCGCATAATGAAGGGAAAACGAGAAAATGAAATGTTTAACAGTATTCATGAGATCATGATTGATATAAGGACTAAGTGATATCATGGTTTGATTATAATGAATTTTAAGGATTTTGGTTTGTGGAAAGTGTTAACTTTGAACTGAATTCATGTTTTCACTATGGTTTAATGGGTATTCATTCATCAAGAGAATACATGATTAAGGTATTCACATGTTTGTAATTTGACCAACAACATATATCTTATGATATATGGGGATAAATTATGGCATTCACGTTATTGTTATGTGACATTTCAAGTAATCATTTTCTTTATACTATGAGCTTGGACTGAAGTATTTTAGATAAGCCTAAAGATTGGAATAGATTATGTAGGACATAAGATAGTATTTTTCAATATTATTGGTGGGATGTTATAGTACTATAGTTTTAGAAAAAGGACAACCTGCAGGACGGGCGACATCCCATCGCGTCGGACAAGGCTGTGGGAATCGAACCCACAACCGAAGTGCGACTGGCCTTTATCGCCTAACACTGGCCTATAGGAAGTCCCTGTTTATTAGAAACTAGTTTTATTATATTATGCAGTATAATATAAGAAGTATAAGTCCATTTTAGAAACTATATATGATTAATCTCACTATAGAAGGACTTACGTATTTTTTGATAACTTGTCTAACCTTTTGTTTGAGATAGATGGAATGACCCCTCATTCTATCACATGATCTGCTAACACATCACGAATGACAAATTCAACTTCCTTTCTTTAATAGATGAAGTGGATATTGTCCAAAGAATGACTGACGGTGAGACTACACCAAAATCACGAAAGTATTTATTATAATTCCAATTTCATCAACTTTAGGGGAAATGATCTTGAAAAGCAAAAATGTTGTCCTAGTGCTCTTATATCTGATGAATCAGATAGTACCATAGATCATCACAAATTTATGGCATTGTGATTGCTGGATTTTCTATAGCCATGTTCTCTACCACTCTCCATTAGAACATGATGGTTAGGTTTCTCTTCCATATCCATATTTTCACCAATGTAAAAACCCAGTGATTAGTTTATTTGGGTAACTATTACGTTTCATACATTTGTTTTTAAAGATTGGTTTTGGTATTCCTTTTTACGATGTGGGTTTCTATTAAAGAATCTTTCGAGTAGTAAACCATTTATAACCCCTACGAATTTTGAGTGAAAAAATCATTTTAAAGGGGGTAGAATGTAACACCCCGAGATTTTATGAAAATTATTCTTTTTAATTTCATTAATGTCTTGTGTTGTACGCTACACCAAAAGGAGCTTGCACAACAAGCATCCTTGACTTGCCTTGTATTAAATGCAATTGTAACCTTCGTCGATAGCGTGTGTAGTACGCAATAACGAGTTTCACTAAACAAGAATATGATATTAAAATATTATTAAAACTAGCCGTTATGAATAGTAATAACCAATTTTTGAAATTCTGTAAATTTTATTTTTCAAAATGGACTTCATTTATGGATTCGAAATATCGAATTTAGCATAGGGTGAAATTTTGGTAATTTTCGGATAACTTTCATATTTTGATGAATTGTGAATATTACTAAATTTTAATTAAAAACAAATTTTTCAATCGAAATAATTAATAGTGATAAATTATTAATTTGAGTGGTTTTAAAGTATATTTAGAATATATTTTTACAATTTAACTCAATGTTGGTCATTGGATGTAATTTCACTTTTAAACCACACATAAACAAGTGTCAATCTTTTGATAGTTATTATCTCTTAAGAACATGCTATTTGTTTTAACGACGGAAATTAATTTTTAAATTAATTAATGCAACTGATATGTTTTTAATTTGGTAAAACAGATATCATTTTTGAGTTCATAATATCAAATATAGCTTAGGCCTAATTTCTGATATTTTTTTGGAAACTTTCATTTTTTTGATGAATAGTGAAACCAATAAGTGGTAGTTAAAAAATAAATTATTCATAAAACTTAATTTTACCGCTTCTGTGAGTGGAATTTCAAAAATCCTAGATACACGGTTGATGTCATTAAATAAAATTTGGTTCAATGAGATTAAAATAATTTTTGGTTAATAGTATCTTTTTACTTTTATTTACCACGGTTAAAAGTATATAGGGTAATTAAGGGTAAAAAATGATATTATTATTACCCTAGCATATGTCATAATTCTATTGGACAAGTTTAATTCGACCCAAAACAACCTTAGGAATAAAATATGACCATTTAGGCCCACTTGGATTAGATAAGGATTTTTATTATTATTTTATTTAAAGAAGGGTTAAAATAGTTAAAATCAATGATTAATAAGTATATCATTTTTAATATAGGGTTATACATAAGATAAATTCGACTATAAATATTCATTAGAAAGCTAAAAATATTTTCTACATAATGATAGTTTATTTATAATTTTTAGACGTTATATAATTTAATTTATTTGTGACACAAATATGATGCAGTAATTATCTTATTAATGAAATATTGACATAATTGATGTTATAAATACCCAAATAAATAAAATACGAGAGTTTTAATGAATTAAAATAATTTTCTAGGTTAATATGACATGTTATTAATGAGTTAATAATTTATTTCGAACTAATAATTCTGTTATGAGTTTCACAAAAATCAATTTCTAAATAGTGTCAAAATTGACATATAATTGTTATTAAAACAAATATTATATTATTAATTGATATTTATTCCTAAAAATCTAAGGTTCGGCCAAATGACTTAGATAAGGTTATATATATTAATAATAAACAACTTGGGGTTCTTTTGGCTTGTTATAGTAAGTTTATTAACCTTATAGTGTAAGAACACAAAAAGACACGGTAAATGTAAAATTATCTATCTTAAAGTTAAATATAAATGAAATGTTAAAATAGGAACCTAAACTTGTCTAAATTCTATTTTATGAGATTCTTTCGACCCATCCCCACATTAGATTCTAAATAAATCAATTTACAGCTATTTAAAACCGAATTTGGCTTTATAATAAAATAATATTTTTAGTTTTCCAAAGGTTCCCCTCTCCTCCCTTATAAAAGGGCACCCCTCCCCCTCTTCCTCACACCACATTGAGCCTTCAAGCTCGGAAAAACCCTGAGATTTTCTCCTCTCCATTTCCCTAGAAAAATCTTAGAGGTCTTGGTCTTCTTCAAAGACCAAATTTAGTGCCCTAGAAGGAGATCTCAAAGAGGCGTTTCAAAGAAGAGGTAATGTATGTTACCAATTCATTCACCTTTATTTCTTCTTCCACTTCTTCTTATTTAGTTGTTCCATTATGAAGTAATAACATCATTATCAATCATAAACTGATATGTTATTATAAGTATTAAACAACCCTATTTCACCATCTATCTTTCCTACGGAAAATGAAATCACCGCGCGTGCGTACATACGGAATACCGTCTCCACGCCGTGGTGTAATCTATTTTACACCACCTCCTTACTTGGATGGGTTTAATGGTGTAAAGAATTTATATATATGATTATTGTAATGTGATACTGATTATGAAATAGTATACATTCACTCCAATACAATTCCACGAGCATGATAATGATATCATCGCTCGTGCGTACGTACGGACTACCGTCTCCACGACCCGATGAGATTCATTCTCCACGTTAACCATTCATGAATGATAATAATGTATTTATAATAAGTAATCATGAAATATATTAAATAATAATGATTCTGTATTTATGTGTATATATATGTATTTCACCTACTTAATTACATTCAACTCAATAAGGAAACGAAATCAGCGTTCATGCGTACGTACGACCTACCGTCTCCACGAACAGTGTATTTCTTTCAATATAATGATCTATTATATATATGTATATTATAAATATATATTATATATAAATAATGTTTTATATTCTGGAATTAAGTAACCATGATCTATGTAATCATATGAATAATTACATGACATAACACGGACAAAAAATGAAACGATTTTACCCAAAACGCTCTTTAACATGGAATTTACAAAAGAACGGGTAATATAAAGTCGTAAGTGAACCATATATGATATCATAACAATGATTATGATTCTGGAATAATTCAATGAAATTATTTAAATCATTATACTGGAGGTTCGGACACTTACGAAGCAAATCAGACCTAAGGTAAGGGAAATATCATAATCTCATTTTTATCTGAGATTGTTTATTCTTTGGAATTTACTAGGGTGTATTTTTTCATCCACATCCATGTTTCCTCAATATGTAATATTTATATTATTATATAATAGTTTATATCCAATTTTACTCTTCGGTGCGTTTTATGTAAAATATATGAGAGGAATCTTTTGTCATTTTTCGTACGAGGTACTTTTTGACTTTTCTGACAAAATTACGAGATGAATGTTTTTTAACTTATACGGCATGAATGGATTTTTAAAACATTATTTCCAAGAATCTTCCTTTACATGTTTTCAAGTTTATTTTTAATCAACTTATTTTAGTTTAAAATTGTATGACATGTTAAGAAAGGAAAATTTTTTTGAAGTAGAAAGGATATTTTCTTCAAGAATGGAGTTCAAGTGTTTTATCAAAATTATTTTCCATCTAAGATAATATAGGGATTTGTTTATATCCCTATTATTACATAGATTTGATTATGTTGTGATGGGAATATTTTTATGAATTCCTTTATCTTATATGAATTGTTTTATGATGTCATGATCTTTAAGAATCCCATTTTTTTATTACATGGGTTATGCAATGATGTAAGATTTATGATTTTGTGGCACACATAAGAATGGTATCATTATGAGATGGGTGGGACCTATATCTCTCTCCAATGCATTGTGTAAATATTTTATATCTCATGAGATAGACATGGTTGGAACGGCAGGTTAAACCAGTTCAGTGAAACAGGACTGAAACAAGGAATGAACTCGGTTCAGAAATGGACTTTGTCCACTAAGAAAGTCTTGGAAAATGAGTCTTGACTAACAAGAAATGATTCTCTATGATTATGTGTGTACGCCAAAAAGTTTCCTGTTTTATGTTGTGTTTATTGGGATTACATTTCACTACTATGATTTATCCCATGTTATGATATTATGATCTCTTTTGCAGGTTAAGATTTCCAATATGTTATGTTCTTATGAATATGATGTGATGGATATTTATTGTATTTACTCTTACTGTGCATTTGAGATCACCCTTTTATGTTTTCTTTTCCCCAAGATATAAATAAAAGTTTTAGGTAGAAAAAAAAGGAAGATATTTATGGGAGATGTTGAATATCTTTCACCAATATTAGAAGATTATATTCCGAGTTTCCAAAGACACTAAACTATTACGGTCCTTGTGTGTGTGTTTTGGTTATGTAGTATGTATTCTGCAAAAGTAATGTAATTTCCATGTACGTTAAGCTTCGGGTCTCTACACATAATATGTTTTTAACAACATTTTTCTTGAAAATTGGCTTCAAATATCTTTGGAATTGTTTTCTGAAAACATAGTTTTTAAATGTAATAAATTTACAACTGAAGAGAGAAACAATAATGTTTTATATAAAGTCATTATCCTATGTAAAAAAGAGAGGAATAAATGGTACTAATAAATGAGGATATCTATAAATAATCAAGGATAAGGAATATAAATAATAATCATGAGATATGGATCATATAATTTCATCAATTACACATAATTATTAACAATATCAAATAGAAATGATATTATTTAAAAAAACTCCTTCCACTTTGTTACATGGGATCATAATCATCATGTGAGAAAAAATTTACATAAATCTTAAAATAACATGAAAAATATTTAGATTGATGACATAAAATTTAAAATCATTTTATACACACCTTGAAAAAGAGTATAGGTTTATAACAAAACATGAGTATTAAAGAAAATAATTTGTGGAAAAATATTTTTAACAATTTGATATCATTTGAAACTTTATCCTCGTGAAAGAAAGATAATAAATTTGATATGAAAATAAACATAAATTTATGTATAATAATCACTGAATAAAATCAATGGAATTACATAAACCACAAAAAAATAATGACTGAAAACATTTCATGTATTTTAAAGAAACAAAAAGGGAGATAAAATCCCTTTACCTTGTGTCTTGAATATCTTAATAATCATTCATAGATCTTGTATAATAAAAATGAATTTATTATAAATCTATAAAAGAACCATATTCATACATATAATACTATATTTGGCTTGATTATCAAATTTTATTACCATCTTGTTAACAATTCTATATTAACGTTCAACTTTGCCTAATATCAGTAATGTTTTGAATGTGTGTGAATTTTATATCTCATTGGTCCTTATATTTATATCCTGATTTACAGAATGTAAACCATGATTTAAATATATTTTAATATCAGTATATTTTTATTATCATAATAAATAGAATATAGAATTTTTTAGAGGAATACACCATTCATGGAGACGAAAAGTCGTACGTATGCATGAATTCTATTTCTGATTAATTGTCATGTTGAATGAAATAATGTAAAAGAAATATATATTAATATATATCCATATATAACATTATTAAATGAGATTTATTATACCAGATATATCATATGTATTCAATAAATTCATTTTAAATACATTCAATGTTGTTTATGAATGAATCACATCGCTTTGAAGGGGAGGTAGAATGCACTTGCTCAAATGAATATATCATATTAAAAAAAATGGAAAGTACAAAGATATTTGTTATAAAAGTATTTATGATTATTAATATATAATAAATATTATATATAAATTATATATATAGTTTTTATATCATAATTTCCACCATGAGAGGCGATAAAGTAAGAAATACCAGTCATTATTTGAAGAGGTGGTTGTCGACCATACATGTAAACAGAACAATCGTTACCCATTAGATGGAAGAGTGTGTGGGTGTAGGTAGAAAACATAACATGACAAAACAATAGTATATTTATTATTATTGTGTTACTATACTATAATGTAATAAAAATATTTGAGGGAATAGAAAATGAAAATAAATGAAAGGAGTATGAGAAAAGGTGTTACCTCTTATTCATTTAACTCTTATTGGTTTAGGCCAAAAGGCTTCCATGGAAGACATTCAACCCAAGTTAAGATTCATGTAAGATGTGATGGATTTTGGGGATACATTTTTTAGATTTTGGTAAATAAAAAGTGGTTATATAGGTGTAAGAATGTGGGAGGAGTGGAGGGCATTTATAATAGAGTAGTGGTGGAACTCTTGTAATATTTTAAAACAATGGAATCCCACTAATATTTTTTATTCAATATTGTTCTATAATGGTACCAAATCGATAAAATGGAGTATCGGTTCGAAATAATTCCAGAACCTGGATTTTGAAAAGTCTTATAGATCATTTTTAACATTAATGTTATGGTTTAGTTGCTAATTAAACTTAATTTAACCTTTGTCGTTGTAATTAATTTTAATTACATCACTAATAATTTAGGTAAAAAACAAAGTTGAAATTATTAGACTTGATAAATTATGTTGATTTAAATATGTAATCCATTTTTCTAGATTAAAACCACATAACAGTCATTAATAAATCTCAATATAATTTCATAGTCGGTTTGGCAATGCAGTTTTTTAATGTAAAAATGTTCATAATGATGCTCTGTTTTTATATTAAATTTAAATGTGTAATTGATTTTAATGACCCAAATTAGATTTATTTAAAAAAATGTTATCTAATTAAAATTCTAAATCACTTTGTAATATAATTTTACCATATAAATAAATTAGATGAAATAGAAGTTTTTAATTTAAATCTTGTATTTTTTACTATTCATTAAAAAACTAATCATTAAAAAATTACAAAAAAATATCCTAACCTAATTTTTGTTTTATTCTTCCAAATATGATGTTATATTGAAATATTAAATTTACATAATTACCAAAATTTTATTTAAAATGGAATTTCTATAAAAATTCTTTAAAACTACCTTAATAAAAATATTGGGTTTTTTGTGTTAAATTGGATTTAATCTAAAATTTTTATTATAAAATTTATTGGATGAATATAAAATATGTTTACATGTATATATAAAATTTATATTAAATTATAATTACTTACTAATATTAGTTGATTTATTTTATTAGTATTAAAACATATTTGTCATTATAATAATAGTTTTCTAAAAAAAATAAACCCTTTATATTCAATTTCGTCCCTATGTTTGATTATAAATGATTTGTATCTAATTAATTCATTTTATATTTTTTTTAAACCATATATTTTCTCAATTTAGATAATAATATTCTTAAAAAATAATTTCATTATGAGGTTATATGTATATAATTA
Organism: Viscum album; assembly: GCA_963277665.1. Classification (NCBI taxonomy): domain Eukaryota; kingdom Viridiplantae; phylum Streptophyta; class Magnoliopsida; order Santalales; family Viscaceae; genus Viscum; species Viscum album. The sequence goes on from OY728159.1 coordinate 1,632,227,928, forward strand.
TATATTATTGTTCAGTAACACTCAGTCTTGCATATTACACAATCTATAGAAGAAAGGCATTTCTACCTGTAACGCAAGATATCCTCAGTCTTCCATGTAAAGAAATCTCAATATTGATTTTACTTTTTTTTAATAAAACACAGTAATCTAATAAAAAATAATTTATTTTTAGTGTGTCAAGGAAAAAAATTATCACAAATATTAAATTACATTGAAAATAATAATTCACAAAATATAGTAGTGTTACATTGTACACCCTTATAACAAATTTCACCCTCAAAATTAAAATGGAGTATCAAAGGATTAATACTTTTAAAATATTATTTACTTACACCCAAAATGTAAACATAATTTATAAAATTTCCCTTAAAAAAGAAATTTTTTAATATTAATTGTTACTCAAAATAACATATAACTCGGTTTCTACATTGAAGAACATATGTTGGGACTGAATATTTAAAATTAAGTAAAAGAGTGAATATTTATCGAGATTCCTTGAGATCATTAATCAGAAATAAGTGTTTTATCATAGAAATTTTAATGGCTTCAAATCCTTAAATCTATGACCACTTCAAAGGCCATCAGTTTAAAAAAAAATATAGGATACTCTGAAACCAATTTTTTGATCCCATTCATAACATTAATTAATTTTTTTTAATATTTCTATAATAAAATTCCATAATTCTGTTTTGCATTGATAAATTTCTTTTACATCAATTACCTTATGTAATGAATGACCAGAAATTATCTTTAAAGAATGAAGCACTAAATTACACTTTTAGCAGATCATATGCCCCCTAAAAGAATGATAAGTATAACTATTTGACTCTTAAAAATCAATATGAATTAATCTATAAACATAAAAAGTAAAAGTATAAATTCATAAAAAATATTATATTTATAATGAATATATATATATTAATTAATCCATCGTGTTTTCCAATGGTAGGCATGAAGATCTTATCCGTCAACGATTATGGGTCCAAGCCCTGGGGCCTTTTCATACATGTATGGTCTTCACCGGATATACATGATTTTTTTTCAAAAACCACACTAATATAATTCCAAAAATAATATTATATGGGAATATTTCAAATAGGTTTAATCACTAAATATCATTATAACTAAGCTTATCAATACAACTTTAATACATAAATATTTCACCGAATATTTAAGTTAAACTTTCCATAATTTTTTATCCTTATGACCCTGCGAATAAAAATCCAAAACATTAGAAATAAATTCATAAAATAAAATAAAAATTGATACCCCATATATTAAAAAGATTCTATCTATTTTCACATTGAAAACAAGTGAATACCCTCATTATCTATTCTTCTGGAATATTTTAATCACCTGAATAACAATAAATAATTATAGAAAACATGATTGGTTACTTATTACAATGGTAACTAGATATATTCCTTTGATCCAAGATGTTGTAAACTTTGTCCATTAATACCAAGATCACTTTTACAAACAATCAATAATCATATCCTTGGTAATAAGTGTTATCCAATTTACTTTATCAAAATCAATAATCACTTTTTCTAGGAGAAACACAATTTTCTTAACATCTTAATCACAATAATTTCTATCTTCCCTTTATCAAAATATAACATTTATAAGTCATCATATCCATTAAAAAATACATTTCAATCCTTAATGAGAACTTAAATTGAAAATAATTATAAATTTCATGATTCATATAACATAATATTTGAATACCAAAACAAAAGTACATCATTCATCGAACATTATTCATAAACAATTACTAAGGTGTTATTAATTTTTTTTCATAATACATCTATCATAGAATTTAAAATTTGAATCATATCCAATGGTTCCTAAATCTAAATCTAATCGTGCTTATTATGATTAATGTATAAAATTCTAGAAGAACATTGCATAGCTTTCCAATATCATTTCTGATCTCTTTATCATCTAATGTATAACCAATACTCATAAAAACATCATGAATATCTCTAGGATATTTCCACTTGGGAAATTGATTTTCATAGATCATTTAATTTATACTTATAAAAAATACAATTACAATAATGTTTCTTCTAGTTTCCTCCTTTGACATAAACAACCAAGCGTGGGTTGAGAAACATATATCATAGAATAAAACCAAATAATAATGAAAAATTTTGTATAGGATGTCTAAATAAGGACACATACCCTTTAATCAAAATAACCTTAGGTTTATAATTTTTTATTCATATTCATATTCTATTCAAATCCATCATAATGGTTTATGAAGAATTTGTGAATTTCCCATGAATATCACCTGAGAGTGTCAAACTAGGCGTGTAGTAAGACTCGTTATTGTGTACCTGATTACATTGTGTAAGGCCTGAAAAATCATGGAAGGGATGTTAATATAATGGACTTATGTTCTAGAGCCACATTAACTTGTATTATCCAGACATGTCTATATTTCTAGGAATCCACTTACTCTATCATTTATAGAAATTCATGGAAATTTTCCTCTATGGTAACTCATCCTAAAACTTATCCTTAGAGAAATCCCTAGATATAACATTTAAACTGATCCTAGGGATATCAATAATGTTTTCTCCGCCTAGTTTCCAAAGGGTAACTAATAATTCTATCTTATATAATCTAAGACGGCCTAGTATTGTAATACATATACATTACATCAATTTTGAATAATACATAAAACATTACAATAAGAGATTACCAAACAGTGTTTTAGTCTAGTGACATTGAAAACATGGAAACATAAAAGCTAATACAGAAGTTGTCTACATAGATTCAGCTAGGTTCTTTTTGACTTGAACCCTTCTTGGTCACATCAAACATAATATGTTTCTTCATAAACTGGTTGAATGGAAACAAAAAATTAGGTGAGCTCATAGGCTCAGTAAGGGTAAAAATTGGAAACATATAAACATAAACAAGATAATAGGGGTTTGAGAATGTGATCATAATATTAAAAGATAATACCCTACATATTATAGATAATAAAAATGAATCAGGTAATAATGATTTTTAGTTTATAAGACAAGAATAATAATTAAATAATAGACATAAGTCATTAAATCATAAAAAAAGAAAAAATACATTAAATTTTGTGAGACTTATAATCATATAATATGATTTCCCTAGAAGTAAAGGCATCACATCTAAGGCCATATTTCTCAATTAAGTATTTTACTAAAATGGGTTTATAACTCATTAGAGAATTATATTACTGGACATTTTCACTCCTCATTTTGACCCTGAATTACATAACTGAGCTCATTTCTTGTTCCAGCCCTGTATTTTTGAACTGAGTTCACTCTTTCCAGCCTGGTATTACTGATACAACATTATTTCTCATTCAATCCATGTCTATCTTAAGAGGTATATATCACTACCCAATGCATTAGAGAGAGATATAGGTCTCACCCATCAAATTTGGAAATCATAAATACATGTGCAACAATATCATAAATAATAACATCATAAACCCATGTAATTAAATAAGTATCATAAACATATAATAATATCATAACCATTGGAAAATAAAACAATTTTTATTATCATATAATCAATATCATAACCTATGATAAAAATTTATACCTTAAAAATATAACTCATGCAATAGAAAGGGGTTTCATAAAAACCGTCACATTAAGAATAACCCATTTATAGGAATAATATGAATCAAATCATTGGATAATATCCTATAATTTCAGGATTAACGTCAAAATAGTTCATCATATATATAAAATAATCTTGAAATATCATTGAAAAAAATTTCTTGAGGAAAATATCCATTATTCTTAGAAAAAGTATTTTAAAAAAATAATTCTTTCTGACAACTTTTTAATTGATTATAAACATTAAAACTTATTAATGAAGAATATAATAAATTTTAAATCATTTTTCTTTTAAAACATATAGAGGTGATTAAAAAGCATTTTTAATTATTTTTTCCCTCAGAATATAAAAAAATAATCTTAAAAACCGTCTTTTTTTGAAAATATCCATGAAAACATATAATAGAAGAATTAAAAACTACAAAACGTGTTTAACAACATTTTTCATTGAAAATGGGCTTAAAATAAATTCTTAAAAAATTTTGTAAACATTTCTGAGAATAAGGTTTTCGAAAGCAATGGATTTACGACCGAAAAAAAAATTGTCAAAGAAATTATCTAAAGTACAAAAGAGTGAAAAAATAGTACCATTACATTAGGATATCATGATAAAATTTAGGAGAACGATAATAATGGATATTAATGAGATATGGGTTATAATATTTCATCAAAGGCACATCATTATTAACAATCTGGTAAAGCGATTTGATTGTTTCAATAAACTCTTACCACTTGTTTTCATGGGATCATACTATTCTTATAAAAAAATGAAATTAAATGATGCTTAAAATATCACTAAAATAAGGAGACTTATTATATAAGATGTGAAGTGTAATTACATAAACCTTGAAAAAGAGTTTATGTGTATAGTAGCATATGAGTCTCAATGTAGGAAAATTGAGACAAAACATTTTTTCAGATTTGGTAACTTTTCAAACATAAACACTATGAAAGAAATATCATAAAATAGATAAGTAATACCCATATATTTAACTACAATAAATAATTAATACAATCATGGTATGTACATGTACCACAAAAAAATGTTTGGCGAACATTATGTTGAGCAATGTATTGTTTTCAAACAATTCAAAATAATGTTTTTTAAAGGGGGAGATTATTTTAAATAATACTCTGTCTCTTTATGATGATTTTGATGTTCACAAATACCCTTAATTATTTACTAATAATTTCGTTGAGTATTTTGCAGGAATTTATTTTATTTATTTATTTCATATAACGAGATTTCATACTTCATTTATTCCGAGATCAATTTTAGCGCGTTCTGGAATCACTGTAGTGCGAGATCAGTTTTAACGCATACTGGAATCACTGTTCATACCCTACGTTGATGAACGTAACGTATGGATGAAAAGTTTTCTTGTTATGTTAAAAGAAACGTATGGTTAAGGAACCTTACGTTATTTTGAAACGTATGGTTAATGAACCTTACGTTGTTGAAAAGTATGGAAGAAGAACATTACATTTGGAAGGAACCTTACGTTTTTGTTGTTGGACAAGTATGGAAGAGAAACCGTATGTTAGTTTTCAGTGTTGAGTTTGTTTCTCAAAAGTATGGATCATCAACCTTACTTTTTTAATCAACCGTACGTTCTTTGGAGAGTTGAAGCAAGACAAAGTATGGATGATCAACCCTACGTTGGAATGCTGAAGAGAAAATATGTTTGTGAACCTTACGTTTGTGAACCTTACATTTGTAAACCTTACGTTTGTGAACCCTACGTTTGGAGCCACGTCATCAACCCTACGTTTGGCGTCGGGATATTTTTGACAGACGATATTTCCTTTTGCATTGGTCAAACAGGCGGATTATAAAGCGGATTTTGAGCCGATTCTTAAGTACGACTTTGACGGAATCAAAGATGATTTTCAACGGATTAATGATTGATTTAAAACAGAGCTTTTTATGCCGATTCTTCAGGGGAGATACAACGGCTCTATTATATCTTTTTAATATCGCGAATCTAAAGGAGATTTTTATGGATCTATTTATGCGGAAGATTTTCTCAGATTTGAATATATATGTTCTATCTTGGAAACTTCGGATATATATATACACAGGAAAGTTTATGAAATAGATAGATTGATCTTTTAACGAGCAAGAAACAGAGACTGTGTAAAGGCGTTCTTTTCTGGTGATCGTGAAGAAGTGTAAAACCCTTTTTTTTACCGAAGGAAGATCTTGATAGCAGATTCACGTGTTCTACATCGCCTATCTGTTGTGAATCTACTGCTGCTGAAGTTGTGAAGTTTCTTGTAATATCTATTGCAACTGGATCGACTCAAAACTGTTTTGATTACAGATCTTTATTTTCTGAAGACGATGATCTATCTACTGTCAATTGCATTCTGTTGCAATTGTGAAGAACAACTGGAGAAGTGTTTTCTTTATCGAAACCCTTTTTATCTTTGGGTGATCAGCTTCTCGTTCTAAGCTGTGTGGGTTCGTGTTTGAACCAGGAAGGCTGTGTTTGCCTGAAACTTGTAAAGGTGTCAACTGCCTGTACTCAGTTGTGGACAGGTCTGTGGAAATGAGGACCAGATAGTGAAAATCGCCAAGCTCGTGGATTTGAGCGTTGGTGGAGTGGACTAGGGGCCTTCTGTTCCCCGAACCACTATACATCCGTGTGTTCATGCTTTTACTTTTTCCGCTGCATATTTAATCGTGCTAAAGCAAAGTGGACAGAATTTTTCTAAATTGAAGAGATTGTAATAATTTTGAAAAGACACAATTCACCCCCCCTCTTGTGTGTAATCCATAGATTCAGATCCAACAATTGGTATCAGAGGAGGAGCTTCTTATTTTTTTAAAGTCTTGTCAAGCTAGAAGTATTTAAAGATTATACATAGTGTATCATGGCTGATACGAGAGAGGGAATGTCAATGGTCAGAGCACCTTACTTTAATGGAGATAATTATGGCTGTTGGAAATCACGTATGATTATTTATCTGAAAAATCTTGGTTACAGAGTCTATTCAAAGATTCTGACTCCCTATGAAATTCCTAAAAATCCCGATACATGGAGTGCTGCTACAGAGGCTGAGTATGACATGAATTCAAAAGCTATGAATGCAATCATCTGTGGTTTAGGACCGGATGAATTTAACAGAGTATCTCAATGCCCGACTGCATATGAAATGTGGCAAACAATAGCTATTGCTTATGAAGGAACAGATAATGTAAGACAGATGAGATATGCAACTGCTAAATTAAAATTCGATACTTTCAGAATGATTGAAGGAGAGAGCATCACTCAGATGAATGGAAGATTGACAGAAATTGTCAATAATATAACAGCTCTAGGAGAACCAATCAAGCAGGCTGATCCAGCATTAAAGGTACTGAGAGTACTTCCTACTCGATGGAATGGAATCTCTGCAGCAATCAGACAATCAACTTCTGTTAAAGATCTAACTATGAGAGAGCTGATTGGTACATTGATGATGTACGAGGCTGAAATGAAAGATGAGGTAAATGAGCATAAAGTCTATATAAAAAGGGAAACTACTGCTTTGAAAGTAACTTCTCAACAAAAGGATAGAAATATGAAGAACAGAGAAGTAAGTGCTAAATCAGAAAGCTCTGATTCTTCAAATTCGGATGAAGAACTGGCTCAGCTAGCCAGAAAATTCAAAAAGTTCTACAGTAAGAAGAAAGACTTCAAGAAATACTTCAAGAAGGATAGAAAGGAAGTGAGATGTTATGAATGCAAAAAGATGGGACATATCAGACCAGATTGCCCAAAATTGAAAGATACAAAGAAGAAGAAATTCTTCAAAAGATATGATTATGAGAAGAAAGACAAGAAAGCTATGAAAGATACGTGGAGTGTTTCTGAAGACTCAAGTAATTCTTCTGAATCAAGCTCAGAGAAGGAGGAAGCCAATTTAAAAGAAAATATGTGTTTCATGGCTGAAACTGATGAGGTACACTCATACTACTCCTCTGACTCAAATAATGAATCAAACTCTGAAAAAGGTTTCTCAAATAAAAAACTTGCAGCTTACTGCAATATGCTTGAAGAAAGGTATGACTCATTAATTAAAAAATATAAATCTATAAAGAACTTGCATAAAGCTATTTCAGATGAGAGAAATACTTTGCTAAAACAACATAAGGAATTAATTGACAAATACAACTCTGCTGACTCAAATAAAATTAATTTTGAATCAAAAATAAAAACTCTACAGGATGAAGTAGAATCTTATAAAAACGCTGCATTAGTTTTTACAAAAGGAGAAAACAACTTAAATGAGATACTTGGAAAAACTGTAATTAAAAAGGAAAGGTTTGGAATTGGAAGTAAAGGAGAAAAACCTAAGTTATACAAAAATTATTTTGTTCCTAGCATTAAACAGGTTATTTGTAACTTCTGTGGAACAAAAGGTCATATAGCTAAAAACTGTTTTCTAAGACAACCTCAAATATGTGGAATTAAGAAAGCTTATATTTCCAATGATCTATATGATTCAATCAATTTTAATAAAACAAAGCAAATCTGGATACCCAGATCACTGCTTGCTAACACTTCTGGACCCAACAAAATATGGGTACCAAAGCAATTTGTTTGAATGTCTTTGCAGGTAGCAGGTCACCAAAGAAAGTAAGAAATATGGTATATGGACAGTGGCTGCTCAAGACACATGAGTGGAACTTCAGCTAATTTCTCTTCTCTTACTCGAAAGGAAGGAGGACTTGTCACCTTTGGAGACAATGCCAAAGGAAAGATTATTGGTATTGGAACAGTTGGAGATCTAGAGACAGTCTCAATCAACAAAGTACTTTATGTACAAGGGTTAAAACACAATCTGATAAGTATCTCTCAACTCTGTGATGATGGATACACTGTTGATTTTACTAACAATAGTTGTATTGTTTCTAAAGATAAACTGTTTAAGTTTAGAGCACCCAGAACTGATAATGTTTATACTTTGGATTTGTATTCCTTGTGTAAACAACAAGTAAACTTCTTAACTGCTAATATAATTGAATCCTGGATCTGGCATAGAAGACTTGGTCATTGCAATATATATGCATTACATAAATTATCTAAGAAACATCTAGTTTCTGATTTGCCTAGTCTCAAATTTGAAAATGACAGATTCTGTGATGCATGTCAGCTTGGCAAGCAACACAAATCATCATTCAAATCTGTTAATAAAGTTGCTACAACTAAACCGCTAGAACTTATCCATATGGATTTGTTTGGACCTTCAAGAGTAGCAAGTTTAGCTGGTAAATTATATGTTTATGTATTAGTTGATGATTATTCTAGATTTACTTGGATTTTCTTTTTGAAATTTAAAAGTGAAGCTTTTAGTTTATTTGAAGGTTTTTGTAAATCTATTCAAAATGAAAAAGGTTTTAATATAATCTCATTGAGAAGTGATCATGGTGGAGAATTTGAGAACCAGGAATATAATTCCTTTTGCTCAAACATGGGTATTAAACACACCTTCTCTGCTCCAAGAACACCTCAACATAATGGGATTGTAGAAAAAAGAAATAGAACTATTCAAGAAATGGCTTGAACTATGTTAAATGAATATAGCCTACCTATATATTTCCGGGCAGAAGCTGTTAATACAGCTTGTTATATAATGAATAGAATTTTAATAAGACCTATTTTGAAAAAGACACCCTATGAACTATGGAATAACAGAAAACCTAAAGTAAATTACTTTAAAGTTTTTGGATGCAAGGTTTACATCTTGAATACCAAAGATAATCTTGGTAAATTTGATCCAAAATCTGATAAAGGTATTTTCTTAGGATATTCTGCAACCTCCAATGCTTATAGAGTCTATAATAAAAAGTCAAGGATTGTTGAAGAATCAGTTCATGTGAAATTTGATGAATCTGATCCTTTTGAGAAAAGGATAGAACTAATAGATGAACCTGATTCTAATGAAAACATGAGACTTGAGAATTTAAAGAATGATTTTGAAAATGATATAAAAGAAATTCAGTCCAGTTCAGAAGAACATGACACTAAAGAACCCTTGAATGTAATGCCTAGACAGTCTAGAACCTTAAAGAATCACCCTTTAGAATCTGTGATAGGTGACTTAGAGACTGGTATTCAAACTAGAAGAAACCTTGGAAACATAGTTGAATTATCTGCTTTCCTATCCCAACAAGAACCTAAGACCATAGAAGAAGCCTTAGATGATGAGAGATGGGTAATAGCAATGCAGGATGAATTGAACCAGTTCAAGAGAAATAAGGTTTGGGAATTAGTTGAAAGACCACATGATTATCCAGTAATAGGAACTAAATGGGTCTTTATGAATAAACAGGATGATCAAGGGATAATAACTAGAAATAAAGCAAGATTAGTAGCTAAAGGATATAATCAAGACGAAGGAATAGATTATGATGAGACCTTTGCACCTGTAGCCAGGTTAGAAGCCATTAGAATTCTTTTAGCCTATGCATCTTATATGAATTTTAAATTATTTCAGATGGATGTTAAATCTGCCTTTTTAAATTATTATTTAATGGAGGAAGTTTATGTTGAGCAACCTCCTGGTTTTGAAAATTCTCAAAAACCAGATTCTGTTTTCAAACTTACTAAAGCTCTTTATGGCCTTAAACAAGCACCTAGAGCTTGGTATGAAAGACTAAGTTCTTTTCTTTTGAAAAATGATTTTACTGTTGGACTGGCAGATCCAACACTCTTTAAGAAAACTGTGAAAAATAATGTCTTGTTGGTACAAATTTATGTTGATGATGTAATTTTTGGATCAACCAATAAAATTCTTTGTCATGAATTTTCAGAATTAATGCAAAAAGAATTTGAAATGAGTATGATGGGAGAATTAAATTTCTTTTTGGGTCTTCAAATATTTCAAAAAGATTTTGGAAATGTTTTAAATCAATGCAAATACATTACTGATTTACTTAAGAAATTTGGACTTGAAAACAGCAAGCCATTTACAACTCCTATGTGTACTAATATAAAACTTGATTTGGATGAAACTGGAAAATCAGTGGACAACAAGTTATATAGAGGTATGATTGGTAGTTTGTTATATCTTACTGCTAGTAGACCAGATATAATGTATTCAGTATGTGTTTGTGCTCGATTTCAATCAAATCCTAAAGAATCCCATTTAACTGATGTTAAAAGAATTTTTAGATATTTAAAAGGTACTATTTATCAATCTCTGCTTTATCCAAAAACCTCTGATTTTAATTTAATTTCATATTCAGATGCTGACTTTGGAAGCTGTAGATTAGATAGGAAGAGTACTTCAGGAACATGTCACTTTTTAGGGAAGTCTTTAGTATCATGATCTAGTAAGAAACAACACTCAGTTGCCCTGTCAACAGCCGAGGCAGAATATGTGTCTGCAGGTAGTTGCTGTGCAAAGGTGTTGTGGATGAAAAACACTGTTATGGACTTTGGATTAAATTTCAATAATACACCTATTTTATGTGATATTACTAGTGTAATTAATATTTCAAAAAATCCTGTTAGTCATTCTAGAACTAAGCACATTGATATAAGACATCACTTTTTAAGAGATCATGTATTTAAAAAAGATATATTTTTAGAATTTGTAAAAACATAAAATCAATTAGCAGATATTTTTACTAAACCACTTCCCACGGCAAGGTTTGAATTTATTAAGGGGGAGTTAGGTTTATTTAATTTTAAATAATTTTTTTTATCTTATTCTGTTTTCGAATTCTGCTTAATTTCTGTTTCCCGCTATAAGTAATTTTATTTTGTTTTAAATAAAAGTAATGATTAGTGATTACACGGGAATCAAGGCTGTCAGAACCGTTTCACCTTCTAAACTGCTTCACCTTTTTCAGAAACCCTTTCGAAAACCTAAAACCACACATCTGCTCCAAAACCCTTTTCTGAATCTTCAAACCCTAATCTTACGAACCTTCAGAAATCGTTGTTGGAATGGCAAAGACTAAGCGTCCAGATGAAGCCAAGAGCAGTGCTGCAAAGAAACCTAAGGTAGTAGGTCGGAAAATACTGCAAGGTAAAGTCATAGATTTAGAGTGGCTGTTTGAAACTAATTTACTGTTGAAGAAAGCGTTGTCGTTTCAAAGCCTTGAGCAAGATTTTAATAGTGCAAATTCTGAGATTCTATATGAGGCAGAAATGAGACATTTCTTTAGAACTGTTCAGTTTAGCCTTGGAGATACGGAGGATAGTTTATTGGCTCAAATAGAGGATAAGGACTTTTCAATATCATCTGTAGAGATAAGTCAAATTCTTAACTGCCCTCATGAAGGAGTTTTTCATTTCGATTTACGGAATATTGGAGATTCTGTACATAATTCTGAAGACATTATGTCTTTTCTGTTTGGAACCAGAGTGATAAAGAAGATGTTTATTAAGGATTTGGAGCCCGATCAGAAGATTTTGGTAAAATTTGTTCAGACTGGTTTAGCACCAAGAATGGCTGAGATGGAGAAAATCCTATACCCTGACATGTACATAATGTATCTTCTGATGTGTGATATTAAGTTTAATTTTCCTCGGTTTATGATAAGATATCTGAGTTACTGTTGTCAGAGTGAAGTAAGAATGACCTTTTTCCCTTATGGAAGGTTCATTTCTTTGTTTTTGTTTAAAAGAGGAATGATCAGATTGGTAGATGCTGGGGTGAAATGTCACCATAGTAATGTTTTCAATGCTGGAACTTTAAGGAATGTAGGATACTTCTGGAGCACAATTAAAGGTAAACTCTTACCTGTTGGAGCTGAGGAAAACTCGGAGAGTGCTCAGGCTCAACCGGCTAAGTCCAAGGAGGGACAAGCAGAATCAAGAGTTAGTACAGTGGAAAGGAGAATTCGTTTTGAGATGGAGGAAGTTGAGGATGAGAGAAGTCAAGAAGGACTTCAATCTAGAAGGAAGAGGTCAATTGATGAAGAAGTTATCTCTCCTGCCTTGAAATCCTCTGAACCGGTAATTTCTTATTCATTTGTGAGAGAAGCTGTTGTGGAGCAGACTGCACCGATAGAGGAACCAGCAGCTCAAACAGAAACTCAAGAAGCACCTCAATCTGCTGCTGTGGCTGTTGAAAAAGTAATTCAACAAGAACAACTTATGGAGGCAGTGCCTGGTGAAGAAGTGGCCGGACCTCAAGATTTACATGAAAATATTGTTCTTGACCAATCAGTAGAAGTCAGAGAGACTACTGTTCGTGATGAACATACTTCTGAAGCTCATACAGAGGTACTTCATGATGATTTTTCAGTGGAAGAGTTACAGGCTTCAAAAGATAGTTCAGTGGATCAACTTTGTCAGGACAAGGACAAAGAACAGTCAGATGCAGATTCTTTACCACTTGCCCTGCTTCATCAACCTAATTCTGGACATGAGAATCGAGCACAGGGTGCCCCTAGTTCGAGAAAAGAAGAAGTTGTTGAGTTGTACAAGCGTATCTCTCAGTTAGAATCTGAGAATGTTAGTCTCAGAAATTCTCTGAACTTAGAGCAGTTGAAGTTTCAGAAGCTGAAAGAATGTACTGTTTCAAGACAGGAAGTAGATTTGTTTAAGATTGATATGCTGCATGTTGTTGATCAGTTAAAATCAGAGATGGTAAAGAAAGATGATTTATCTGAGTTGAAGATTTACATAGAGAATAAATTTGAGTTTGTTGCAAACAGTGCTGTGAGTGGATCTGGCTCTTCACCTGATTTGATTCGGAGATTTCAAGCAATTACTGGAGCACTGAGCAATATGAGTGACAGATTACACGATCTTCAGTGTAATAGTTCCCCTTTGTCAGTTTTGCTAGATAATCAGAAATTTTTAGTGGATCAGTTGACATCTGGAGAGCAACCGATTAGGATTCTTTTGAATCAGTTATCAGAAAAACTGGCTCTTTTTGTTGAAAAAGAAGAAAGAATGCATGAGTTTTTCAGAGTTAATTTGATTGAAGATATTCATATGACTCAAGAGAACAGAGATCTTATCATCAAGTTAGGAGATGGGATGAGGAAGAGGCTCAGGGAACAGTTTACAGAGATAAAGACCGCGATTCAAAGGAAATAGACACCTTTTTCCCTGTCTTATCTATGAACCTTGATTCCTCTGTATATCACAATCGTTTATATATAACTGCTTGTGAATGACAATTTTTTTTTTGTTTATTGATTTATGATTGAGTTAGCCAGTATAACAAATTCACTTATTCATACACAGTTAACTATAGCATTTACTTATAGTTCAGTGCAATATTGAATGTGTTCAAATCCGTAATTTTTTCATTCTTTTTGATATCACAAAAAGGGGGAGAATTTGGATAAACACAACATTTAAATTCATTTGTTTCCTATGAAGAAATTTGGATATATGGGAGAATTTGGATATATATGATATTTATCTTTTATCTATTTTTAGCTGAAAATTTATTTTTATGGAGAAGAAATTTTATTATAGTTAAATATTGTTTTAATCCTTTCAAAATTCAAAAAAATTATAAAACTAATTTTTCAATGAAGATTGGAATTAAATTAGTTCTATTATTTTAATGGGTTTTGTGATCATCAAAAAGGGGGAGATTGTTGAGCAATGTATTGTTTTCAAACAATTCAAAATAATGTTTTTTAAAGGGGGAGATTATTTTAAATAATACTCTGTCTCTTTATGATGATTTTGATGTTCACAAATACCCTTAATTATTTACTAATAATTTCGTTGAGAATTTTGCAGGAATTTATTTTATTTATTTATTTCATATAATGAGATTTCATACTTCATTTATTCCGAAATCAATTTTAGCGCGTTCTGGAATCACTGTAGTGCGAGATCAGTTTTAGCGCGTACTGGAATCACTGTTCATACCCTACGTTGATGAACGTAACGTATGGATGAAAAGTTTTCTTTTTATGTTAAAAGAAACGTATGGTTAAGGAACCTTATGTTATTTTGAAACGTATGGTTAATGAACCTTACGTTGTTGAAAAGTATGGAAGAAGAACTTTACGTTTGGAAGGAACCTTACGTTTTTGTTGTTGGACAAGTATGGAAGAGAAACCGTACGTTAGTTTTCAGTGTTGAGTTTGTTTCTCAAAAGTATGGATCATCAACCTTACTTTTATAATCAACCGTACGTTCTTTGGAGAGTTGAAGCAAGACAAAGTATGGATGATCAACCCTACGTTTGAATGCTGATGAGAAAATATGTTTGTGAACCTTACGTTTGTGAACCTTACGTTTGTAAACCTTACGTTTGTGAACCCTACGTTTGGAGCCACGTCATCAACCCTACGTTTGGCGTCGGGATATTTTTGACAGACGATATTTCCTTTTGCATTGGTCAAACAGGCGGATTATTAAGCGGATTTCGAGCCGATTCTTAAGTACGACTTTGACGGAATCAAAGACGATTTTCAACGGATTAATGATTGATTTAAAACGGAGCTTTTTATGCCGATTCTTCAGGGGAGTTACAACGGCTCTGTTATTTCTTTTTAATATCGCGAATCTAAAGGATATTTTTATGGATCTATTTATGTGGAAGATTTTCTCAGATTTGAATATATATGTTCTATCTTGGAAACTTCGGATATATATATACACAGGAAAGTGTATGAAATAGATAGATTGATCTTTTAACGAGCAAGAAACAGAGACTGTGTAAAGGCGTTCTTTTCTGGTGATCGAGAAGAAGTGTAAAACCCTTTTTTTTACCGAAGGAAGATCTTGATAGCAGATTCACGTGTTCTACATCGACTATCTGTTGTGAATCTACTGCTGCTAAAGTTGTGAAGTTTCTTGTAATATCTATTGCAACTGGATCGACTCAGAACTGTTTTGATTACAGATCTTTATTTTCTGAAGACGACGATCTATCTACTGTCAATTGCATTCTGTTGCATTTGTGAAGAACAATTGGAGAAGTGTTTTCTTTATCGAAACCCTTTTTATCTTTGAGTGATCAGCTTCTCGTTCTAAGCTGTGTGGGTTCGTGTTTGAACCAAGAAGGCTGTGTTTGCCTGAAACTTGTAAAGGTGTCAACTGCCTGTACTCAGTTGTGGACAGGTATGTGGAAACGAGGACCAGATAGTGAAAATCACCAAGCTCGTGGATTTGAGCGTTGGTGGAGTGGACTAGGGGCCTTCTGTTCCCCGAACCACTATACATCCGTGTGTTCATGCTTTTACTTTTTCCGCTGCATATTTAATCGTGCTAAAGCATAGTGGACATAATTTGTCTAAATTGAAGAGATTGTAATAATTTTGAAAAGACACAATTCACCCCCCCTCTTGTGTGTAATCCGTAGATTCAGATCCAACACATTACATTTATCTCAAAAAAATAAAATGTGAGAGGAAATCCCCTACCATGTGACATCAGTCACATAGTAATCAAACCTACTGTGTAATAGACATAAATTTATTATAAATATATAAAAACACATATTCTAAACTATAATACCATATATGGTTCGATTATGTATTTATATTACCAATATTAAAACAATTCTATGTTAAGTAATCACTTTAGGTAATATCCTCTTGTTTTTCGCAGTTTTATTAATTTGTTATATCATTGGTCATTATATTTATAACCTGATTCGTTGAATGTAATCCATGATTTAAATATATTTTATTTTCATTATATTAGTATTATAATATTCTATAGAATATATATGTATGAAATTTAATACAACGTTCATGGATACTTTAATCCATATATTCGAATGAATGTTTAACAATTGAATTTTTGTGTTTAAAGAAATAGTGTAAAAGAAAAATAAATGAATATATATGAATACATATCATTATTAACATATCTTTATCATTTAATATGTGCCATATGTAATCACTAAATATATCTTTAATATATACTATATATGGTATTAACGAATCACGTCGTTTTGAGGGGGCAACAGACTACAATTCTTCGAACAAAATTACAGTATTAAAAAAAATCAATAATATAAATATATGTGTTGTAATAGAATTAAATAATCCTAAATACATAATAATTATTATATATAAAATATATAAATATCGTTCCAATAATAATTTCCAACATGATATGGATTAATATAAATAATTAACAATCATCATTTAATGAGGTGGTAGTCTGCCGTACATATAAATAGTATGTTCTTTACCCATTAGTGGGATGGAGGTGTATGAATTTGTGGAACCCTCATCATAACAAAATCCTAGTTTATTGAAGATACTGGTGTTTCTATAGATATTATAATATGATTATTTGGTAGATAGGATAATGAAAATAATAGAAAGTATCTTGAGAAAAGGTGTTACCTCTTAATAAGGTAACTCCTTTTGGTTTGTGCTAAAAGGCTTCTTGTAGGACTTTCCTTCCCTAGAAGGATTCAAGGAGGAATAGAGGGATTATGGGGTTATATTTTGGAAGAGTTTTTCCATGATAATGGGGATTGAGAGGTGTGAGCAAGTGGTGGGAGTTGAGGCCTTTTATAATGGAGGAGGGCTGACACTCAAGTAATATTTTAAAATAACGAAACACACCCACGTTTTTTTATTAAAAGTGGTAAAATAATGGTAAATATTTGAGTAAAGGGATTATATGGTCAGAATATGGCTATCCAATGTCTTATGTAAATGTCTATATGTTGTTTTGGGACATATGGTTATAGTTAAGTCCCGTATTATGATTAATTTACCCATAATCGTTGTAATTAATTTTAATTACATCACTAATTTTTTTAGTAAAAAACAATGTTTTCCCTATTTTAAATTATAAATTATTCAGATTCAAAATATGGAATCAATTTTTCGAAATTCGAAACACATATGTTGAAATAATTTATTTAAATATAATCCCATAATCATGTTGACAATGATTGTTTTTAAAGTAAAAAACCTTCAATAGTTTTCTATGTTTTTATATTCAATTTCAAATTGAATATGATTATAATGAAATAAATTAGAATTATTTATGTAAAAATATCTAAATAAACATTTCATGTTATTTAAATATAATTTAAACTTATAAATCGATTAGATGAAAAATTGGGTTTGAATTAAAATCCTGTTTTTTAAATATTCATTAACAATGAAATATTACATAAAATAATAAAAAATTATCCTCACCTAATTATTTTGATTTATTTCCGAAGAATATGATTATTTTAACATATATAATCGATAAATGTTCCTAAACTATATAAAAATTGGGTTTTCAATTGAAAGGTGGTAAAACTGCCTTAATAAACATATTGGGATGTGCTAAACTTGGTTTATTCTTATCTTATGTTTATAAACTATATTAAATGTATATAAAAAATATTTACTCGAATATATAACGAATATATTAAATTAAAATTACTTACGAATTTTAATTAATTTACTTTATTGAGATAAAACAACATTGTGATCATAACCAACGTTTTCTATAAAAATACTCCATTTATATTCAATTTTATTTTTATATTCATTCTCAAATAATTTGAAAATAATTAAATTATTTTATATTTTTTTAATAATTTACTGACATATGTTAGTTTATAATATACATTAAAAGTAATTTAACATTTAGGATATATATTATTATATAAATTTAAAGTAAATATTTTTGTTCGGTAACACTATTTCTCATGTGTAACACAATCCATTGAGGAATGTTATTATGGCTTATAATACAATATATCATTAGTGTTCCATGTAGAGAAAGATAATATTTATGGTCTTTTAAGCACACATAATCCATAAATAGTTTTTTAATACGAAATTTACTATTTACAGTTTTGTGTGAAATGATAATTCTAAAAATGTTTAAATTAATTCAACAAAAATTCACAAAATATCATTCTATAACAAATAGGGTTCTAGAATACCACTCTAGGCCATCAGAATGTATATATACTATGAAATTAATGAGATATATGAGTTATTGGACAAGTATTGTTACTCTAAATAACCACATAGTTTGTGAAAACTATTATAGCCTACAATTATTTTTATGTGAAATTGATATTAATTGAATAAACAAAAATAATAATGGTAGGTAATATGTCATCCCTTTCTGAATGGTTTAGACTTCATAATGGGCCAATGAAGGTATTGTTGGTTCGGGTGTCAATATGAACCCAATGTTTTATGTTGATAATTAAAGAGTAATTTTGTGTAAAAATTGATTACATTGTATTCTATATTTTCATTTTTATACCACTACAAACACTATTATATACATGATATTGATTTAGATTCCATTGATGGTGGCCTACTATGTTGAACTCACACCGAACTCAGGTTCTTGATTAGTAGATGAATAGACTTTTTTTTCATGATAGTATAAGGGAAAGATCACAATGTTAGATGGATGAGTTAGGATGGAGAATGGATCAGGAAAAAATACAAGAATTTGGGACCCACTCAAGGAATTCTTAGTGTTTTATTATTTTGGTTTATCATTTTATACTTTACCCGTATTTGTAATGACATGTTTACGACATTAGTTCATATTAGTTTATCCATGTTTTTATCAACATATGATGTTGAAATTTATTAACTCTATGTAGTTTATGGTTAATATTTATGATAATTTGGATATTTGTAATTTACATTTTATTTTATTGTGATTTCATGAAGAGTGTATTATCTCGAAATTAATTATTTATTAGACCCTCACTACAACTCTGCAAACTCTAGCATGCGAGGAGGCATGGATGAGGTAATGATACTAACATATCAGGGCCCTAGTGAGTGGCACCTTGGTAAGGATGTTGTAGTTTCATATTCAAAATTACATTTAAGTATATTTAATATATTGAAGCAATTATATTAGGACAAATAAATTATATTTTTGGTATGTAATTGATTATTTAAAATGAGATAGATTGGTTAATGAGATTACATGTTATTTGAAAAAACTCATTATGATATTCTCTTGTGTATTATAGGGTTGTTCACTTGGGAAGACTAGAACAATTTGAATGCGAATAATAATTTTGGAAATATAAATGGGATTGTATTAAAAAATCTGGTTATTTCAATGTGGTGTTAAGTAGATAGGGATGATGCATCATTTTATATGGGAGGGAACAGACACACATGGAATCTCACAAATGATTACAACATAACAAATTCATTCTCAAAAAAATTATTCCAAATCAAATGTTTTTTTAATAAATATATGATGTGGTTAAAATATAATTATAAAATGATATTTAGTTTGATTCTTGGGTCTTTTTTAACCTTTTCTTTTTCTTTAATACTTTGGTTAACCAATTTGGATTTTAACCATGCTAATGGGTTTTCTAATATTAAAGGGTCAAAATATTACATATAAGATAAAAATTTAGATCATAAATGGAATATTTGTGAATTTTTTTCATATTTTTTTTTCTATTTTTCTATTTCAATATTTTATGTATTTTAAATATTTTAGTAAAATAGTTTTTTAGAAAATATCATTTTGGTCATTTTCCACCCAATTAATTTAATTTGACGATTAATAACATTATTGAAAACATTGATTTTTAATATTATACATTCATATATCCATAGTATAAAACATTCATATATAAAATTTTAGAAACATAATAAATCATCCAAATTGGGTTACATTTATTATTTTTATAATATTTTATTTTATATTCCCATTAATCGAATAAGTACGATATTATGATTTTCGAAGAATTTAGGGTAATCATATAATAAGTAAAATTTATAAATAAATTACCATAAATTATAATTTCATTATGAAAATTATAACCTTTAATATTAATTAATTTTTTTTATCCCTATGTAAAAATTAAAGGGAATTCTAAAGTCAAGACAGTGTATTTTTTCATTTTTATATACATAAAATTATTTAGTGGCCAATATTAAATAAAAATGGCCCCAATTCGAAATGTTTTGCAGTATAGGATGTAAATAAAAAAACATTACTCACCCAAAATGATAAAAGAATGTTTTAGATAAATTTTAAATCCCTATCCTTGAATTTTAAACAAAATTTTATGTTTTTACCCTTGCTGAAATGACACAAATTTACCAAGGTTAATACTCATAGTGAAGAAAAATAAAAGAGACTTATCTACCAAATTTTTTCCTCCTGATTCCATGAATTGAATCCATTTTTCATGATTCAATTTCTATTATTTGATTAAATTATTAATAAAATATTTATTCAAAAATAAATGGCATATATTTTTTGAAACATATAGTTTCATATATAGAACTACATTTATTATTATCCCAATCCAAGAAAAATAATTATGTAAATGTTAATATTTTTATTGGAAATGTGATATATAAATTTAATTAACTTATGTCACTAATATTGATTAATTTAATTTATTCTGACCAAAACCACATAGCATACAAACAAATAGGTTCTCTAAAAACTAAAATTTTATGATCAAATGATTATTATTTCCATTTATAATCAATAGTTAAATATTAATGTAATTATAGACCATAAAATTTTTATAATTGGTTTTTACTTATTAATACCCACTAGTTTTAATGGTTTTCATATAACACTCACATTTAAATAATTTTTAGTATTAGTTCATGGTTTTTATACACCTTTTTTGCACATAACAAAAAAATATTAATGTTTTTCAAATTATTTAAAATGAAATATATCACAAAATAGATGGATGTTACATTCTAACACAATTATATTAATTTCACATAACAAGTTCTGTCACACTGATACATAAAAATGGTGATAATTTTCCCCCAAAAATCTTTAGGTTTCCACAATGATTTATCAGTTTTATTATATCACCATAAATAATTGACATGGTGGGTGGTATTTTTTAATAAAACATTTCCTCTAAAATATATATTTTCCACTAGTTATTATTCATTATATAGATCATGATTCAATGGTATAAACCATTATTTATGTACATGTGATGTATTGGGTACGTACATCCTCATGATAGATATATGAAACACATTGTGAACTTAAGGGAGATTGGATGGAACATCCAAATCATAAAACACCATCCCGAAATGATATATAATCCATAATGGGATAATATTACTAGGGATCAACATTACCTTACGTATGAATCTCATTATCTTCATCATTGGATATATTCATAGGAAAACATTTTCAACAATTTAAAACTATATATATAGTTGATAATAAGAAGAAAAATATAATTTTTCAGCTCTGAGATACCCTTATGTGTTATTGAATGAACATAACCTTATTTACGTTTTCTTTATAATGATCTAGTCAAATAGCTTTCTTTACCCATTTATATTCCATCCCATCAGTGGTTTTTAATTTTTATCTATAGGGGGATTTATAAGGAACCACCTAAATATTCGTTTAAGGGATACTGTTGGAAAACAATTCCATTAATGAAATGTTTTGGTCCCAACCACCATTGAAATCCATCAAAACATCTCTTAAAAAATAATCTATAGTTATTATGTCCCTATTAGGATTAAAATAATGTTATGGATGATAAAAAATTCTGAGACTCAACATCGACTCTATAGGTTGCTGACAGCCCTTCCAAAATGTCATGATAAACCTTAGATCCTAATCATATACAGTAAAACATGGTATTAAATGAAACATTAATACTTCTTTAATGCGTATTATATAAATTTGATCAAGGGATAAATATTATCTAATATATATCAAATGAATTTATTAGCAATGTTCCCATTATACTTTTTAGCGAGACTGACAATGAAATCCCTAGAGATGTTTTCCAATCTCAAATATTATATGTGAAATGGTTGTAATATACATGACGCACGCCTGTCGTAGGGCGTGGCAAAAGAAATTTAATTTTCCTAGTGTAGCATAGAAGCTGACCAGGGTCGTCTCACTTAAGGATCATTCTCAATCGTTTACTTACTTAATCTAATTTAACTAAACTAATTCTTTTTGGTTGTTTTTATTTATGAATGTAATGCAATTTAATAAAAGATAAAACTAACATGCAATGACAAAATGCAATTAATTGAGAAAGAACTTGGCCTTTAGGGGTTGGTATGTGGGTTTCATCATTCTCCTTATTGATATTTGAATTAAGTTTGATAATTCAATTATGAGATCTCATTCATGAATTACTATTCTTTTATTTGTTGGTGTGAAATCTTGAATGCATTTTGCAGTCTTAACTTCACCTCCTCCTATAATCAAGGTTGATGGCACACCTCGATCGAGAGTGTGTCATCTTCCAAGACCTGGCTCCATCGTATGCCATTTCAACCACTGAATGGCTCAACTCCATCGTATGAAGAGCTTGTATCCAGTAGAAGGGAGGGAAAATATTTAATAGAAGAATAGAAATGAGTTTGAGATCAGTGTCGTGGTGGACGATCGCCACACCCGTGCACATCACTCTTACTCATCACAAACTTAATAAAATATAGGAATTTAAGCACCGAATTAATGAAATTTCCACATACCTCCCCCGGGCCAAGTCTCGGGTTAACCCCTCATATTTGAGGGTAAGAGGTCACGGTGGATAATATGAGAATAATAAAAGAAGAAAAGAAGGAGAAAAGATGAAGAAGAAACCAGGGAGGATGGGTGGACACAAAAATAAAAACAATGCATGAATTTTATTAGAAATATGAATTACAAATTAAAACTAAAATAAAGATAATAAATGAAATGGGGAAGATTTCTGGTCGGCCTCCCTCGGTGGAGATCTCCTCCTTGGTGCCTTGAAGGAATGGATGGAGAATGGCGATGGTTTGAGGGGGAGGAGCTCTCCTCCTTTTATAGGCAGAATTCGACCCCCGAAAGTTGTCGCGTTTTTGACCCCATAAATGACCTCTTCACGCGTTGAGGCCTTCTTCAATGTTGTTCATAATTGTCTTGGCAGTGTCCCCTCAAAATCGCAGCGGATTTGGATAGGTATTCCGAGAGTTTTGGCCAATTGCCTCTGACAATTTATTCTGTCCAGTCAGAATCATCAAACCGAAAAACACCGTTTTGTACTGAATTAATGTCCCTGAACACGGCCATTTCAGGCGTGGCCTCCTTAATTAAACTTGTTCAAAATCTTCTTAACCGTCTATCCACAAAAGTTCAGCTCCATTAAAGTCGTTTTGAGCGAGTTATGGATATTTCACTGAACCTTTATTTTTCTGGAAGAAATTTCCTGGAAGCTTCCTTGGTGTTCCTCAATAATCTTCAACTTCATTGAATTGTTTGGACCTCAAGATGGTAGAATCAGATCCTGGTCCACAAGACAAAGTTGAAGGAAATTAAATTAAGATTCTAAAGAAATTATAATCATAAAATTTGGATTTATATTTTTTTGTAAATGACCAAAATACCCTTGTAGTGAAAATCTGTCCAAAATGCAGAATTTGGTCATTTTTGCATTTAAACTTAAAATACTTCTTAAATCCAAAATTGTTACATATAAGCTCAAAATGTTATCTTGGGATGTTTAAAACAATAGAAATGCATTAAAAAATGTGCAAATTATAAGCCTTGTCAATTCCCCCACACTTAAACTATGATTGTCCTCAAGCATAAAATCTCAACATGGAATTCAAAGGGCACTAATGTCACCAATATTTAAATTTCAAATGAAATAAAATCAAATGATTTTCAATGTTCAATCAAATTTTCCAGTTCCACAAAAATACTAATTTAATTTCCCATTTTTCAAAGAAACAATCAATTCATGCATTTTACTTTTCCCCTTTGAAAAAAAAATGAAGCTTCTCCTTTCATTCATTCAAGATTCTCAATTTATTATTATTAAACATGCCAAATCATGACCTACCTCACTTTTGAATCTTTTCTCTCATCACTCATGATACAATTAATAGTGGAGTTATGCTCATATCATGAGAACATGCTCCTTACCCATAGGCTTGTAAAGTAACTACTTTCTCCACTTTGTAAAGACAAAACACACATAAAATCATGAGGACTTGCAATAAAGGTTCAAATGACTCTATGGCTTAGGGTTGGTGGGTAAATGATTGAAATAATTTAAGGCCAGAAGTAGGAGGTTTGACTCTTAAGTACAATGCATGATTAATCAAGTGAAAACACAAGATGAACCTCACTCAAATCCCCTTGAAATGTGAATCACAACACCACTCCCCTTTCAATGACATGGGTCATGAGTCAATAAATGATTACAAAGAATGATATCATCCAAGTTCTCCCTGTTTTTTTTTGTAAAGCTCCAGAAAGGCACAACTTTATTTTCTTTTTTTTCTTTTTTTTTCTGGAGAACCGGATGAAATGATAGAAGCATAATGAAATGATGACTCATGCCCAATTTTCTAATAATACATTGCCCAAAATGATGACGCACACATTACACCACCCAAAAATGATACATATCCCAAGGAACGCACACGAAAGGCCCTTCCCCCACACTCAAACTTGAAATAATCATGCAAAAATACTAAAAGTGCAGGTAGGTAAGGAAAAATTGGATTGTAATGTGGCTTAAACCTATAAGGCAATTCATGGCATCTAAGGGCTTATGAAGGATAAATGTAAAGGTGGTTCTTAGGATAAAATGTGGCTAACCAAAGATATGCCTCAATCATTTTAAATGTGGTTTTGTACAGTCATAGCTTTGACAAGATTCAATACAAGTTCTAGCAGGTGGCACGTCCCAAGATCACTCAAGAAATATGCTCAAGATAAAATAGGAAATATTTGGTCTAGAAATCCTCTCAGGAATGAGAATATGATATTGGACAATCACTCATGGCATGATTAATAATAACAAATTAATTCACATGAATTTCAGAAATTCAAAGAATGAAAAATGGAAGGGAAATTTCATTTACATGAATCAATTAATTCCCTTAAATCATGAGTCCTTATTTCAATATCCTTGATTCAATTTAATCATCCAATTATCCATTTTAATCATTCAATCTCATTAAAATTGAAATCTAAAACATGGCATCACAAGATTCCTAAGAAACTCATGTCTCCTAGATAAGTTGAGTACATCATTAATTCAAGTGTGGGTATGCAATTCTTATCATTAATGCTTAAAACATGTTTTGGAAAAAAATTTTAAGGAGTTTAAAATTTAAAATTTAAAAATGAAATCCCTTTTGAAATAAAGATTCAATCCCCTTTGACAAATTTTTGGGGCTTCCTTCTTCCATCATGATCCTACAAAAGAAAATTTCAAAATTAAGAACAAGTATCATGTCATTAAAGCTCAAAATGATAAGGGGGAAAGGGATGAATGCGAAACTACTTCTAATAAATGAAATTGAAATCTAAATTCCTATAAAGCAAAGGATAAGTCTTGGTACGATCCCCCAAGTGGGCCCTGAATTTTTACTGCCTCCAGTGGGCAGTACCAGCTGTTATCCAAAGTCTGATGGTGGATGTAGCTTCTTTGATTTGAACCACCACATGTGGCTTTTCCCAGCTTGTGCTTCATTATCCTTGTTGAGGAGGATTCCATGTATAGAGTACACCAGATCCACCCCCTTCGCAATATAGTACAACTTGCATGGTGGGGGTATGAGGAAGTATGAAACCTCCTCCTTCTTTGTTGATTCTTGTGCAACATCTTCTTCTATTTCCAGTGGTTGCTTCAGATGTGAAGCAACATGTGTCTCTGGTTCATCAGTCAGAGCCACTAGAATCTCTTCATGATGGGGCTCATCCAGTAGATGTTCAATGACTTCAGGGAGCTCTAGGTGTTCCTAAACAGGTGCATCTTCTTTTTCCACATCATCCTCCAAGGCATAATATGATTCACACAATTCTGAAAATTCAAAAAAGTTGGGAGTTATACTCAAATCAGATTCAATAAATTTAAAAGAGTTTGAGTTCAAGATTGTATCATCTCCCTGATTCGGTTTGGCTTGAATATCTTCTTCAATAGAAAATTCCACTTGGAGTTGATCTTTGATAGATGAAGATTGATAGTCAGACTCCTCCACCTTGAGTTTGTCTTCAACATCATGGATGTCTTCAATGAAATTTGGGAAGACCAGTGGAACATCCTTGTTGGCCTTGAATCTTTGAATGTCTTTTTGGAGTTCATCGGCCAAGACCATCAAATCTTCCAATGAGATCCATGTTGCTAATCATTTTTCCTTTTGTTTGAGCCTTATCATTAGAGCATCAGCTCTTCGTTGGAGGGCCTCCTCGGTATAGTCTGTTTCTTCCTCCTGCACCTGTGAGTAATTGTTCCATGCAGAATAATTTGAATTTCAATCGATCATGGAAAAAAGTTTTTTTTTTCAATTTTTTTTTTAAAATTGGAAAAAAAATATAAAATTTGAAATTAGAAAATGTAAAGTAAACAATCGATTAGCTCCCCGGCAACGGCGCCAGTTTTGACGCACGCCTGTCGTAGGGCGTGGCAAAAGAAATTTAATTTTCCTAGTGTAGCATAGAAGCTGACCAGGGTCGTCTCACTTAAGGAGCATTCTCAATCGTTTACTTACTTAATCTAATTTAACTAAACTAATTCTTTTTGGTTGTTTTTATTTATGAATGTAATGCAATTTAATAAAAGATAAAACTAACATGCAATGACAAAATGCAATTAATTGAGAAAGAACTTGGCCTTTATGGGTTTGTATGTGGGTTTCATCATTCTCCTTGTTGATATTTGAATTAAGTTTGATAATTCAATTATGAGATCTCATTCATGAATTACTATTCTTTTATTTGTTGGTGTGAAATCTTGAATGCATTTTGCAATCTTAACTTCACCTCCTCCTATAATCAAGGTTGATGGCACACCTCGATCGAGAGTGTGTCATCTTCCAAGACCTGGCTCCATCGTATGCCATTTCAACCACTGAATGGCTCAACTCCATCGTATGAAGAGCATGTATCCAGTAGAAGGGAGGGAAAATATTTAATAGAATAATAGAAATGAGTTTGAGATCAGTGTCGTGGTGGACGATCGCCACACCCGTGCACATCACTCTTACTCATCACAAACTTAATAAAATATAGGAATTTAAGCACCGAATTAATGAAATTTCCACATACCTCCCCCGGGCCAAGTCTCGGGTTAACCCCTCATATTTGAGGGTAAGAGGTCACGGTGGATAATATGAGAATAATAAAAGAAGAAAAGAAGGAGAAAAGATGAAGAAGAAAACAGGGAGGATGGGTGGACACAAAAATAAAAACAATGCATGAATTTTATTAGAAATATGAATTACAAATTAAAACTAAAATAAAGAAAATAAATGAAATGGGGATGATTTCTGGTCGGCCTCCCTCGGTGTAGATCTCCTCCTTGGTGCCTTGAAGGAATGGATGGAGAATGGGGATGGTTTGAGGGGGAGAAGCTCTCCTCCTTTTATAGGCAGAATTCGACCCCCGAAAGTTGTCGCGTTTTGGACCCCATAAATGACCTCTTCACGCGTTGAGTCCTTCTTCAATGTTGTTCATAATTGTCTTGGCCGTGTCCCCTCAAAATCGCAGCGGATTTGGATAGGTATTCCGAGAGTTATGGCCAATTTCCTCTGACAATTTATTCTGTCCAGTCAGAATCATCAATTCGAAAAACACCGTTTTGTACTGAATTAATGTCCCTGAAAACGGCCATTTCAGGCGTGTCCTCCTTAATGAAACTTGTTCAAAATCTTCTTAACCGTCTATCCACAAAATTTCAGCTCCATTAAAGTCGTTTTGAGCGAGTTATGGATATTTCACTGAACCTTTATTTTTCTGGAAGAAATTTCCTGGAAGCTTCCTTGGTGTTCCTCAATAATCTTCAACTTCATTGAATTGTTTGGACCTCAAGATGGTAGAATCAGATCCTGGTCCAGAAGACAAAGTTGAAGGAAATTAAATTACGATTCTAAAGAAATTATAATCATAAAATTTGGATTTATATTTTTTTTGTAAATGACCAAAATACCCTTGTAGTGAAAATCTTTCCAAAATGCAGAATTTGGTCATTTTTGCATTTAAACTTAAAATACTTCTTAAATCCAATATTGTTACATATAAGCTCAAAATGTTATCTTGGGATGTTTAAAACAATAGAAATGCATTAAAAAATGTGCAAATTATAAGCCTTGTCAATTCCCCCACACTTAAACTATGATTGTCCTCAAGCATAAAATCTCAACATGGAATTCAAAGGGCACTAATGTCACCAATATTTAAATTTCAAATGAAATAAAATCAAATGATTTTCAATGTCCAATCAAATTTTCCAGTTCCACAAAAATACTTATTTAATTTCCCATTTTTCAAAGAAACAATCAATTCATGCATTTTACTTTTCCCCTTTGAAAAAAAAATGAAGCTTCTCCTTTCATTCATTCAAGATTCTCAATTTATTATTATTAAACATGCCAAATCATGACCTACCTCACTTTTGAATCTTTTCTCTCATCACTCATGATACAATTAATAGTGGAGTTATGCTCATATCATGAGAACATGCTCCTTACCCATAGGCTTGTAATGTAACTACTTTCTCCACTTTGTAAAGACAAAACACACATAAAATCATGAGGACTTGCAATAAAGGTTCAAATGACTCTGTGGCTTAGGGTTGGTGGGTAAATTATTGAAATAATTTAAGGCCAGAAGTAGGAGGTTTGACTCTTAAGTACAATGCATGATTAATCAAGTGAAAACACAAGATGAACCTCACTCAAATCCCCTTGAAATGTGAATCACAACACCACTCCCCTTTCAATGACATGGGTCATGAGTCAATAAATGATTACAAAGAATGATATCATCCAAGTTCTCCCTGTTTTTTTTTGTAAAGCTCCAGAAAGGCACAGCTTTATTTTCTTTTTTTTCTTTTTTTTTCTGGAGAACCGGATGAAATGATAGAAGCATAATGAAATGATGACTCATGCCCAATTTTCTAATAATACATTGCCCAAAATGATGACGCACACATTACAACACCCAAAAATGATACATATCCCAAGGAACACACACGAAAGGCCCTTCCCCCACACTCAAACTTGAAATAAGCATGCAAAAATACTAAAAGTGCAGGTAGGTAAGGAAAAATTGGATTGTAATGTGGCTTAAACCTATAAGGCAATTCATGGCATCTAAGGGCTTACGAAGGATAAATGTAAAGGTGGTTCTTAGGATAAAATGTGGCTAACCAAAGATATGCCTCAATCATTTTAAATGTGGTTTTGTACAGTCATAGCTTTGACAAGTTTCAATACAAGTTCTAGCAGGTGGCACGTCCCAAGATCACTCAAGAAATATGCTCAAGATAAAATAGGAAATATTTGGTCTTGAAATCCTCTCAGGAATGAGAATATGATATTGGACAATCACTCATGGCATGATTAATAATAACAAATTAATTCACATGAATTTCAGAAATTCAAAGAATGAAAAATGGAAGGGAAATTTCATTTACATGAATCAATTAATTCCCTTAAATCATGAGTCCTTATTTCAATATCCTTGATTCACTTTAATCATCCAATTATCCATTTTAATCATTCAATCTCATTAACATTGAAATCTAAAACATGGCATCACAAGATTCCTAAGAAACTCATGTCTCCTAGATAAGTTGAGTACATCATTAATTCAAGTGTGGGTATGCAATTCTTATCATTAATGCTTAAAACATGTTTTGGACAAAAAATTTAAGGAGTTTAAAATTTAAAATTTAAAAATGAACTCCCTTTTGAAATAAAGATTCAATCCCCTTTGACAAATTTTTGGGGCTTCCTTCTTCCATCATGATCCTACAAAAGAAAATTTCAAAATTAAGAACAAGTATCATGTCATTAAAGATCAAAATGATAAGGGGAAAGGGATGAATGCTAAACTACATTCTTAAGAAATGAAATTGAAATCTAAATTCCTATAAAGCAAAGGATAAGTCTTGGTACGATCCCCCAAGTGGGCCCTGAATTTTTACTGCCTCCAGTGGGCAGTACCAGCTGTTATCCAAAGTCTGATGGTGGATGTAGCTTCTTTGATTTGAACCACCACATGTGGCTTTTCCCAGCTTGTGCTTCATTATCCTTGTTGAGGAGGATTCCATGTATAGAGTACACCAGATCCACCCCCTTCGCAATATAGTACAACTTGCATGGTGGGGGTATGATGAAGTATGAAACTTCCTCCTTCTTCGTTGATTCTTGTGCAACATCTTCTTCTATTTCCAGTGGTTGCTTCAGATGTGAAGCAACATGTTTCTCTGGTTCATAAGGCAGATCCACTAGAATCTCTTCATGATGGGGCTCCTCCAGTAGATGTTCAATGACTTCAGGGAGCTCTAGGTGTTCCTCAACAGGTGCATCTTCTTTTTCCACATCATCATCCAAGGCATAATATGATTCACACAATTCTGAAAATTCAAAAAAGTTGGGAGTTATACTCAAATCAGATTCAATAAATTTAAAAGAGTTTGAGTTCAAGATTGTATCATCTCCCTGATTCGGTTTGGCTTGAATATCTTCTTCAATAGAAAATGCCACTTGGAGTTGATCTTTGATAGATGAAGATTGATAGTCAGACTCCTCCACCTTGAGTTTGTCTTCAACATCATGGATGTCTTCAATGAAATTTGGGAAGACCAGTGGAACATCCTTGTTGGCCTTGAATCTTTGAATGTCTTTTTGGAGTTCATCGGCCAAGACCATCAAATCTTCCAGTGAGATCCATGTTGCTAATCCTTTTTCCTTTTGTTTGAGCCTTATCATTAGAGCATCAGCTCTTCGTTGGAGGGCCTCCTCGGTATAGTCTGTTTCTTCCTCCTGCACCTGTGAGTAATTGTTCCATGCAGAATAATTTGAATTTGAATCGATCATGGAAAAAAGTTTTTTTTTCAATTTTTTTTTAAATGGAAAAAAAATATAAAATTTGAAATTAGAAAATGTAAAGTAAACAACCGATTAGCTCCCCGGCAACGGCGCCAGTTTTGACGCACGCCTGTCGTAGGGCGTGGCAAAAGAAATTTAATTTTCCTAGTGTAGCATAGAAGCTGACCAGGGTCGTCTCACTTAAGGAGAATTCTCAATCGTTTACTTACTTAATCTAATTTAACTAAACTAATTATTTTTGGTTGTTTTTATTTATGAATGTAATGCAATTTAATAAAAGATAAAACTAACATGCAATGACAAAATGCAATTAATTGAGAAAGAACTTGGCCTTTATGGGTTGGTATGTGGGTTTCATCATTCTCCTTGTTGATATTTGAATTAAGTTTGATAATTCAATTATGAGATCTCATTCATGAATTACTATTCTTTTATTTGTTGGTGTGAAATCTTGAATGCATTTTGCAATCTTAACTTCACCTCCTCCTATAATCAAGGTTGATGGCACACCTCGATCGAGAGTGTGTCATCTTCCAAGACCTGGCTCCATTGTATGCCATTTCAACCACTGAATGGCTCAACTCCATCGTATGAAGAGCTTGTATCCAGTAGAAGGGAGGGAAAATATTTAATAGAAGAATAGAAATGAGTTTGAGATCAGTGTCGTGGTGGACGATCGCCACACCCGTGCACATCACTCTTACTCATCAAAAACATAATAAAATATAGGAATTTAAGCACCGAATTAATGAAATTTCCACATACCTCCCCCGGGCCAAGTCTCGGGTTAACCCGTCATATTTGAGGGTAAGAGGTCACGGTGGATAATATGAGAATAATAAAAGAAGAAAAGAAGGAGAAAAGATGGAGAAGAAAACAGGGAGGATGGGTGGACACAAAAATAAAAACAATGCATGAATTTTATTAGAAATATGAATTACAAATTAAAACTAAAATAAAGAAAATAAATGAAATGGGGAAGATTTCTGGTCGGCCTCCCTCGGTGGAGATCTCCTCCTTGGTGCCTTGAAGGAATGGATGGAGAATGGGGATGGTTTGAGGGGAGGAGCTCTCCTCCTTTTATAGGCAGAATTCGACCCCCGAAAGTTGTCGCGTTTTGGACCCCATAAATGACCTCTTAAAGCGTTTAGGCCTTCTTCAATGTTGTTCATAATTGTCTTGGCCGTGTCCCCTCAAAATCTCAGCGGATTTGGATAGGTATTACGAGAGTTATTGCCAATTTCCTCTGACAATTTATTCTGTCCAGTCAGAATCATCAAACCGAAAAACACCGTTTTGTACTGAATTAATGTCCCTGAACACGGCCATTTCAGGCGTGTCATCCTTAATGGAACTTGTTCAAAATCTTCTTAACCGTCTATCCACAAAATTGCAGCTCCATTAAAGTCGTTTTGAGAGAGTTATGGATATTTCACTGAACCTTTATTGTTCTGGAAGAAATTTCCTGGAAGCTTCCTTGGTGTTCCTCAATAATCTTCAACTTCATTGAATTGTTTGGACCTCAAGATGGTAGAATCAGATCCTGGTCCAGAAGACAAAGTTGAAGGAAATTAAATTACGATTCTAAAGAAATTATAATCATAAAATTTGGATTTATATTTTTTTGTAAATGACCAAAATACCCTTGTAGTGAAAATCTGTCCAAAATGCAGAATTTGGTCATTTTTTCATTTAAACTTAAAATACTTCTTAAATCCAAAATTGTTACATATAAGCTCAAAATGTTATCTTGGGATGTTTAAAACAATAGAAATGCATTAAAAAATGTGCAAATTATAAGTCTTGTCAATACACATAACTCACAGGATTAATTTGAAGATAAACATGGAATTATGACAAATACTCTTCAATATATATTTTCATACTATCTATATAGAAACACTCATTTCAATGTTTATACATCATTTTTACTAGCAAGATGAAAATAGAATGATGTAATATGAGTTTAATAAAAAAGATCCTTCTCCAAGACTTTTATATATGGGACCCATACTTTGTTCCTAAACATTATTATTCTACAATGATAATTATTGATCTTAAGAATATTTTTCACCCTATTTTAAAATTCCTCATCACCCTTCTATACATGCTTAGTCCTCTTATGGATGCATGTTTTAACATTAAATTGATGAAGAAAATATCCTTACCATTTCATTATGTTTTAAAGATCAATCTTCTATAAATCAATGCATATTTGATCTCTTTAAATCAATATCCTGGTCAAACTATCATGTTATTTACAACTCAGAGAATTATTATCCTTATGTTCCTTCATTGGGTGATAATGTATTGAGATATTATAGTCATTGATCAACTCTGACCATATTCTATGGATAATATTAAACTCTTTCTATGTAAATATATAATTTGTGATTTAATTTTTTATATATATATATATATATATATATATATATATATATATATATGAACCCATTCACAATAAACATGATTCCTTCATATTTTCAATGAAAAATCTACCAATTCCAACCCAAAATCTTTAGTCATATAATTTTTATCATGATTTTTTTAATGGTGAGTGGAATATGTCATCACCATGTAATATTGAATGCGTACGATTCATAGTCCCTTATTTTATGCATCACTGTAGATTAAGAAACTGTCTCCACTGATGGTTAGTGTATAGATAGAAGCACTAACCAGCCATATCTTTAGTTCTCTGAAATTATATTTACATTAATTTCTCTATATGAACTTAAAACCCTTCATAGCCAACATGATGAGTGGAGTTTTTCTGGCATGATATGTCTCTATTATATTCTTGGTAGTATCTTACCATCAAGAGAAAAATATCTCTTTTACTGACAATGTGTTTTCTAGAAAATATATAAATAACATTATTATTTGAATCATCAACTAATATACCCTCACATTAAATTATATAATCCAATAATGAATATTTCTCTAGAAAAAATTCTTACATTTTAAATTTTGTATACAATTTATCCTTCCTTAGGGTCCTTAGAAAAATTATCAAGTTTTCTTCTAGTAATTCATTTCCCCTTTTATTATATAATAATTTCATCTATAATGACTACCACAGATAGATCATGGTATTCCTTGATGATTTTAATCACTATATATAGTGAATTGGAAAGTATAAATTGAATTAATATAAATTTATAAAGGTCATAACATGTACCAAATGTTATCATACCTATATGTCCATTCTTTATCCATATCATGTTATGTCCTAAATAATTATAAATATTGGAAAAGTATATAGCTCCTCATAATCTATCAAAAAGATCATCAATATGGTGTAGATGATACCTTTTCATAATAGTGATCTTATTATATCCACAATAATAAATGAATCTATTATTGACCAACCTTTCCAAACTACAAATGGAATAGGTGCACCACATAATGAAGAACGTGGCCTGGTGAATCCATTTTCCATAACATCCTAAATTTTCTTCCCTAATTCCTATAACCCAATCAGGTCCATTATATATGGATTATTTTTAGTAGTAATATAACATATTATGAGTTATATTAAAACTTTAACTACATGATTCAAGGGAATACTAGAAAAATAAATCAATAATTACACGTATGTATTCTCAAAATATATGAACATTTTCAATATTGATTTTCTCCCAAACCATTAGAAATAACTATTCCTCAAGAATAGATCGGAAAATCAAATATTATGTAATTTATTTCCATTATGTGTTCATGTTCATAGATACACAAATAGATAATCCTTGGTTGATACAAAATTTCAAATGTAAACTATCTTCCTCAAAAATTAATATGTAAACTATATTGAGATAGCCAATCTGTACTAAAAAGAACATCAAATTAAAATTGAGAAAGAATAATATGTTTTACAAGAACAAAAGTCCCAAAATGATCTATCAGATATGAGATTAGAATTAATAAGCAATCATCCTACCATTATGAGTTTCTACTGATAACTCAATATAGTGTTTGTTAGTTCATGAAGTGATAAACTTACAAAATTATTAAAATATAAAATAATTTCTATAAAAAGAAAAAAATAAAACATTTTCAATACTAGAGACAATGATATGTGTACCTTCCACAACATCTATAGAAACATCTATTTTGTAAATAGTAATTTAATGAGTTTGTAATTCTTCCCATGGATTAATTTATTACATGTTCCCTTTGTGTTTAGGAATTTTATATAATAATTTCCCATCTCTTTATAGTTAACCACTTCACCATGTTGGATTCTCCCTTTCTTTTTTCCTTCATGAGCACAGTGGAAATTTTCTCCACAATTGAAACAAACTCCTCTTACTTTTAAACATATACCAATGTGATTCCTCCCACATGTATAACATATTTGGAAATTAAACTCTCTCTTCATCCCCTAATTTATTTTTTCAATTTTAGCATAAAGTTCTCTTGATTTCATTCACAACTATAATACATGGATAATTATTTCTCTATCTTGATAGAACAAGAGAAAATGTACTCATTTGATGAGAATGTTATGGAGAGTAGTTCTATTAGAATGATTATCTTAATATAATCCAATAAAGGATCAATATTACAATTTTTATTATGAACATTGTATGCAACATAATGTGATATGATAAAATTTTTGTCATTATACATTGTGAAAAAAATTCTTCCTATTTCCTTATAGTCAATAATTAACACTCAATATCCACTCACAATTTTCCTATAAATTGTTTTCAAAAAAAGTTCCATAAAATATTTCAATTCCATTCCCATAAATTTATCCACATCCATTGTGTTTTTATAAAATGATTTTCGTTTATTCACATCCCTTGAGAGATGAAAAACAACAATTACAATTGTATCCCATTCATTACATCCCAATGTGATAAATATATTCTCTGTGGAACATAACAATATCTCATCATTAAAAGTATTTTTCGTCTTATTGAGTGATATGGATTTCTAACACATAAAGTGGTTTGACATTATATCACTAATTATGGATAGGTAGGTTTCTCTATAAAGGAATTTTTATTCGAAATAACCTATGGTAGATTCCCCAATAACGTTATAATCTTTTGAACGCTAGCTATAAAACTACCTCCAACTTAATTTTCTTTACAAGAAGTGAAATCCCAAAATGGATTATGTTTATTGATATAGTTCCCATTATTTCATCTTTAACCCATAATGGAATAAAGGGGTATAATAAATTAGACCATATCATTAAGAATCATAATATTTAATTTTAAAAATAGTGAAACACTTCAAAAAAAGTTATATTTTTTGTATAAATAATCTCAAAATCATAAAAAAATGTTTCACTAAGAATATTCTCCTATAATAAAAATATATTGAATTCATCCATAATTTTTTTGAAAAAAATATAGATTAACTCAAGAATGTCCTCGGAGTGTCAAAAAAGGTGTACCATATAGGAGCACTCACTGTGTACTAGAATAATAGAAAAAATACATTTCGTTAACACTTTTTTGTGTTATTACCCTTATAGTAGACTTTTGAAAAAACAAAACCCACTTCTAGTATCAAAACATGAATATATTTTTTTAGAATAAAAAATATTACTTACCTTACCATAATAGTAGTATGATTCTTATACATAGATTATTCCTCAATATAATTAATATGGATATGTTTACTAGTCAATGTTTTAAAAAAACTAGTTACCATGGTTTTATATATACATTCCTATGATACTAATAGTAAAGACCCAGACCCTAGTATCCTTCATTCAATAAATACTTTACTATATAGGAACAAGATATTTTTGATCCCATAGAAATGGACTAAATAATCTTGTAATAATGTAAAAATCCATACTTTAATCTCACTTTAATTTTTACGACATAAAATACAACATTTTGTTTTCACTGAGAACACCATTATTACCTTTAGAATATCCCTTATTATTAGTCATAATACACTTCATTGAATATTTGAGAAAGAAAAAAATTGGTGAGCTCAAATTCTCAGTATGGGTATGAATGAAATTATTTATAACAATGAATGATTATTATGTAAATAATAAACAATGATACAATTATTCCATATAAATTATCACATCTCTAGAAACTTATTCATAGATATCATAAATAATCAAATAATCACTTCAAAATAAATAAATGGTTTCATAGTTCCATAATTCATAATGTTGGACATCTAAAACAAACAATAAAAGCCACATATCAAGACATATATACCATCAAGGGATGATACCGAGACTAGTTACATAAATGGTTGATACCTTATAAAAATAGCCAATCTAGTTTTTCACATGAGACGTACTAAACCATTGAAGGGATATGTAATTCTAGGACATAAACTACACTTATTAAGTCCAATTAATTCATCATATTAATAAAAAATATAACATAATCAACATAAATAATAAATTTATAGTTTTATGTATTGAGGGAAATAGAATATATAATGTCAAAAACATTATAGTGAAACTATTCAAAACCCATCTAATGAAATATGGTTGATGGTATCATTAGTAAATTTCTTTATTATATGAATCAAAAAATGGTGTTTAAATATATGAATATAATTTCAAATGGTCACTTGGAAACCTTCAAGGGATAATATCCTTTTAAATTTGAAAAATTACCTAAAATATATAAAATGTAACATCTCAACCCAATATATATTTAATTCTGGCCCTATGAAAGGAGGTCACATGTCCTCAAGTACACCTAACCATATTCTAGAGGATTCTAAATAATAGAGATATTATAATGGTGTTATAGTAGGAAAACTATACCCTAATATAACAGTATAACAACAGATACAATAATGAAAAACAACATCTGATGCATTATATAAGAATACCCTAAATGATAAGACAAGTAAACCGTTATAGTAGAAATAAAAATATAACAATAAAAATATAAACTAAAGAATCATAAATAAAAAAACAAGTAAATAATAATAAAAATTCAATAGGCAGTGTCATATACATGAATTCATGGCATGCTTGTGTAAAGAAAGGGAATAATAGAAAAACATATAAAATTAAGCTATAAAAAAAGAAAAAAAGTAAAAGGGTGCTCCACTAGCATCTTAAGAAAAGTATCGATCTTTTTTTCCCTGTGATCCATCTATATGAAAATCATATCATATATTTGTAGCATGGAGATTGTCGTTTTCCAAAACTAAAGAAAAATAATCTACTTAGGTTCCAACGGTGGCCCATGTATTGTGAGATAAAATCCCATTAGGATAACACCAACACTATTAATAAGTAATATAACAAGTTATCATATCTAAACAGTGTGTAGGTAAAAATAAATTTGAAAATTGAGGAATAAATAACTGGATACTTATTTTCCTCAAGGACATGTGGAGGCTCTCACTGATTTAGCTCTAGGAGGAAATGAGTGTCTGATTAGTAATTATATACATATAGAAATGATATATATATATATATAGTATAGTTATGTATGGAATTTATCTATATGGACAATGGTTTCAAGGATGTATGTGGCCATATATCTGGAATACATGGTGATGGATGTATCTAAGCGTAATTCAATCATCCATGACCAGACTGGATGAGCCTATAAGATCAATAAGTTGGGCGTATTCCCTATATATCATGATGAATTAGAGAATTCATGGTTTTCAATTAATATGGTGGGTGAGTTATCATGTCAACAGTCGAAGAAAGTGATGTGATGCATCATGAACATCAACCAAATATTGTAAATGGTGTGAGATGCCATGCTCAACACCTGATATATGGGTTTTTTGAAATGTCATGAAAAAAACCCATAACCGTCATCCACATCCTATATCTAAAGAATAACCATATTTATAATAATATCGTAGGAGAATTACCTGTCAATAATTATTCTTATCAATCCCAATTATAACCATGGGAAATGAAATTCATATAAGACCATTTATTAAAGAATTTAACAAATAGTGTGGAATTCCCACCCTTTATAATTCATTTTATCCAATACATTAAATTCATTCCATGATGGGAAACCACCATGAAGCATGCCATTCAATTTATTCAAACCAAATCAATAACAAAAACATGTCATCTCAAATTCAAGGTTCCACTAAGCCATTTCAATTTGATAATATCATTTAGGAATGTACCTAATAGGGGTAAATTCTAATAATAATACAAGTAATGATATTTGGAGGTTCCTTGGGATCAATCAACAATTTTTTATTAGTGGTTATTTTCATTTGTAATCCAAGATGACCTCATAGAAGGAAATCCCAATATTTAAATGTTTAGTTTAAAAAGGGAAATTCATGTCCTCACACAAAAATATTGTTCATGTTCATGGTTATAATCCTCTATTTACATAAAAAAGATCTTTGGGAATATATGAATCTGTGTAAATCATTTTAAAATGAGAAAATCAATTTTAATGCGATGTGTGGAAAAGGAAGGTGTGTGTGACAATTGTGTGGCTATGAGAAAAAAAACAGTTGGTGAAAATGATTATTCTACCAACCATAGGGTCGTTGAAGACTCCTCGACTGATGAAGGTCCCATATTCAATGTAGATTTGTGGAGTTAGATGAAATGTCCTAAACACCCTGAAAATAAGACAGAAAATTTTTCACAGAAATAGTGAAACATATCTAAAGATAAACATATAATAGAAGGGAGATGAATGTAGATCATACTAAGATATATTTAATACTTTTTACTGTTCTTTATTTGGACTTCCATATTGTGAATACATCTCAATACATAAGAGCACTTCAGGGAGATCCATGGGAGAAGAGAAACCCAGCCATCCACTGGAGAAATCAAGGAAGAAAAATATTTTAGGATTATAATTACATTAACAGAAAAATGTCATCTAACCTAGAAAATATGGGGCACACAGCTTAGACTCATAGTTTGGTCAAACCATACACAACATGTTCTATGATCACTACTTAAAGAAGGACCCCACCCAATTAAGGTGCATATTTTCCTTAACCATGCACAACCTGTGTAAAAAGACTCTATCTAACCTCTATAGTTTTTCACATGTGCATGTGTCTATGACAATAAGGTTTCAAAAAACAATGTGGCCCCCATTTCTCCTATTTCTTACCCCACATGGTAAGTATGGATCATTTGGGATGGGATGGATGTCATTCACTAACCATGTAGCCCAGTCCATTTTCCTTATTTTTGGGGTTATATACACTAAAAAATCCCTAGACACCCTCATAACATCCACAAGTCTTTTAGAAAAAATAATAAGTTTAGTTTAAATTAATTTAAACCAAAACAAAAATAATCCAAACATTCATGAGATGGTGGATCATTACAACCTCCCCTTCATAAAACAATTATTCCATGATTGGGATTTCTGATGGAAAATAGGTATCATTAGTGAAGAGTTCTGGAAACTATTCTCATATGTCAACTTCACATTCCTAGGCCTCCACTTGTACTCGACCATGATTCTATATCATCCAACCCAAATGAATTTTCTTACATTATAATGTCTTCATGATTTGATCCATGAAATGAAATGGATACAGCTCAAAGGAAGTGTCCATATCTAGCTCATTATAATTATGTTGAATGATATGTGATGGGTTTGGATAATATGTGTGAAGTGTATATATGTGAAATACATCATGAATTAACTGATATCTCTTATGAAGTGCTATTAGTTAAGTCCAATATAATTTAAATACTCGAAGGGTCCAACAAACCTATGTGAGAGCTTACTCTACCTCCAAATACAACTATGGAAAATCCTTGATGAGAATCTAAAGAACATGCAACCACAACCTATAACCCAAGAGGTCATATTCATGAGTTTATATATGAATGATGTTTAGAATATGCTATCATCACCGGATTTCTAATCATTTGGTCATGATATGTAGTCCCCTAAATGATATGTGGTCTATGCATAACATCATCCACACCCTCTTTCTAGTGTATAGATTTGT
This sequence comes from Viscum album, assembly GCA_963277665.1. Lineage (NCBI taxonomy): Eukaryota > Viridiplantae > Streptophyta > Magnoliopsida > Santalales > Viscaceae > Viscum > Viscum album. Next base: position 1,632,269,196 of record OY728159.1, read on the forward strand.
AGAAATAACCACCATATAAGTCTTTATAAGGAGTCATCTTGATGGTAACCTTAAAGCTATTATTATAAGAGAAATAAATAAGTGGAATGTATTTCTAGGAAAAATCCACAATGATAAGGATACATGAAAAGAAATTTATCTATAACACATGCATCATACACTCTGTCAATCCATATGTCAATTGTTGATATGCCTTAATTATAAACACCTTCATACCCAATGCCTTCTATAAACCATTCTTGAATCATTACGTAAATATAGTGTCTCTATCCTGAATAATAGAATAAGGATCTGCATGACGATGTATGACCTCCATGACAAATAACCTCTCAATATCATCTGTACATAAGGACTATCACATGGGTAATAAGTGTGAAACCTTCTTTAAATGATCCATGAAAACCCACACTCTATCATTTCCATGAGGTGGTATGGGTATACTAGTAAAAGAATACATCAAAAAACCATCCCATCTCCACTTGGTAATGGATAATGATGTTAAATTCCCTATTGGATGATGATATTCTTCTTTAACCTGATAATAGGTGGAACACTAAGTGATAAGTACAGTATTCTTTTATTTCGTACAAGGCCACTAATACTCATGAAATAGATCCATATAAATATTAGTGTCGCCAAAATGAAATACACATGATAAGGCATGAAATTCATTTATCATCTCCTCTATGATCCCGATTGAATCCCACACACATCTATTGAATAATATATTATTATCCTCATCCACATTCTAACAAGAAGATGTATAATCATATGATATTATTTACCATAGGATAAGGCCTCTGGGATTAGAAAGTTTCCTTAATTATACCTGTTAATGAAAAATATAATTCATTTTAGTCGTTATGATGATAGTATTACCATGATCCTCATGAAAATAAATGTGAATATATGATAATGAGACCAAAATTTAACATATTCCTCTTGCGTCCTAAAATTCATGTATCTGTGACATCTAGTTCATATAATAGCCCACTAAATTTCTCTATCAGGCATGTAGACAAGCTCTAAATCAATCGATTGTGGGTACTCATCCAACCCACACTGCTAGATATTCAGATCCCTCTGTGTAAAAATGTACTTGAGGATTTTGAGATTATTTTACACTAATAGAGACTCTCCAAGTAGATAGTGTCTCCAATAACATGAGGCATGAACAACTATAGGTAGCTCAAGTTTGTGCATTGGGTAATCTTGCTAGTGAGGCATCAAATGACGAGACTTCTAAATTATTACTCACTCGCTCAGTATGATAACAGCTTCACGACCAAAACATGATGCATAAAATTAAACCATATAACTAATTCTTCTTCTGGATGTATCGCTATCAGTGCTAAAGTCAATCTTCTCTTCATATCCTAACAGGCTTCTTCAAAATTTTCAGAGAATAAAAAATATACACCATTCCTTGTGATGCCCATAAGCATCACATCAATAAGTGAGAAATCCTTGATGAATTGTTGTAATACATAGTTAACCCCAAGATAATCTGTATTCAAAAAGTTTTATTTGGCTGCTCATAAGAAACTACAAATCTCACCTTCAGTGTGTCTAAGGAAAGTCCAGAATCTGAGATGATGTGACCCACAAAGTGTACTTTGACAATCCATAAGTGTAATTTACTGAGCGTAGCAAAAAACTGGTGTTCTATAAATGTATTTAGCATGATATCAATACTATTTTCATGTTAATGTCTAGAACATAAAATCAATAAGATATCACCAATAATGACTACAATGAATGAATTTAGATTTGAGTGAAAACCCTGTTCATTATTGCCATAAAAACAAGAGGTGTGTTCATGAGATAGAACAACATGAATAGGTATTCAAATAAACCATACCAGATACTAAATATTATGTGAGGTATATTTGATAACCTTAAATGGACATGATGATAGACCGACCTCAAATAGTCATTGAACATATATTCAATCATTTGAGATAATAAATGATGTATTCTATTCTATGTAAAGGATGGAAATTATTTACTATGTTCTATTTCAAACAACACTAACCAATGCAATTATTTACGATACTATCCTCTATCGTGGATGAAAGTAATGTATAACTTAAAGGATAAGTACTTGGATGTAAAAATCCTTTATCCTATAGATCCTCCAACTGTTTCTTGATTTTGAAAAGCTCATTAGGTTCAATTTGAAAAGGAGGAATGGTCACTAGTGCTTCACCTGCACTAAATTAGTAGTGGAATATACATATAACAATGGAGGTAGACTAATTTATTAGTTAGGTAATATGTTTCAGAACCACTCCACCACATAATGATAAATAGTGGATTATAACCCCTGATCATCCAATAAAGGACTGGTGATCTAAGCTATCACATTACCCATCCTTTGTTGCTCGGTACTCTCCCATGTCGTATGAACATCCCATTCTCCCTTATTCACATCCTTATCTCCCTTTAGTGATGTAAAAAATTACACTTCAATGTGATGCGACAAGATGTTATAAATAGAGAACTAACCAGACCATCCTGATGATTACATCAAATATCATCATGTGAAGGATTAAAATATTCTGTACAAAGATTTATCTGCCTTTCTCAATTGGAATAATCCATAAAAAAAGAAGTTCCCCCTTATTGGATACCTGAAGGGGTATCAAGCGTTATAACACAATTAAAGTGTTTGATATTGAGGCTAAAATTTCCATAACAACCTTAAATATAAAAAAAGTTATACATGACTCTTCCAAATAAACAAGAAAATAAAGTTACGTATAATATAGTAGTACCCTAAACTACCGATGTTCTTGTGCTATGCTCCTCTGGCATTGGTTGGAGTGCATGTAACATTCTTTTATCGCGACCCTTATTTACATCATGACCTCCATGAGAAATCCCACTCCACTGGAACATAAAATCATTTTTCTATGTTCATTTTCCACTATGTCAACATCTTCTTGTGTGGACTGTGGTATTATAGCTACATTCCTAGAGATATCCTACCAGACCCACTTCAGAAGGTGGGGTAGGAGTAGATCATCTATTTCTATACATTTATTGAATAGTCCTATAGAAACAATGAATATATCCCATCATACCGAAACCGCTATATTAAATAGTATCTTATATGAACTGAGGTTTAATATTTCATGGCTTCCCACACTGGTGAAATATTAATAAACTGTCTACATGATGAGACTGACTATTTATACCCCCATGAGAAACCTCAAAAATGTAAATGCATCCACTAGAAGGACAACTAATAGAATTATGTGTCGAAAATCCATTATTCACACAATCATCCTCAGTAAAATTTCTCTTTTTAATAATTAAATAGTTTATAATTTTAGTAATATTGTTTATCGTGAATAGATTTGTGAGAAAATTGTGTATAATAGCATATCCTTGAATCTCTTGGGAATCATAAGATCATCACCTGCTAGAGTCTATGAGAACCATTGCAACATAATAAATTTATAATAATACTCCGTTATATACATAGATCCCTATTTTGGTTTTAATCACTTTAACTCAATCATCTTTCTGATATTTTTGAAATAATTAGTTTGATACGAGAGTTAGGAAATCTACCTATATAAGGCCCCAACCTTAAACCTTACATAATCTTGAGATATTTCAAGAATACACCTTGAGGATATTTTCAGGTTTAGAGTTTTAGAGAATTAGATCATAAAACTTTCATTACATTCCACATTTAAACAAAGTGGTTACATAAATGATACTACTCATTTTTCTCATCAATGGAAACATATTTAAAATAAAACATGGATTATTTCTTGGCACTTCCTTGACACTATCATCATATCAAGTACCCTTCCCTTGACCTGTGAAAAACATTTCAAAAACATGGGATGAGCATAAAAATCTCAGTAAGGGATATAAAAATATGGAAAGGAATCATGAGTACATGTATGCATTAGAATCAATGAAATCATACTCTACTCATAAAACACATGTTCTTAATCATACCTCATAAAATCAAGAATAAATCATAAAAAGAATAAGAAATAAAGGTTACTTGAGCCATTCATAACATTCTTACATAGGGATTAACCCTCTTGGTTACATTTGTAATACCCATCACAGTATATTCCCTAAATCTCTTCGGAGAAACCTTAACGTTTAACTGCTTCGCGTTACCCAATGCATTGGAGAGATATATCGGGCTCATCCACCCTTAGTTTTTCCCGGAACCACCCGTCTTCATAACAATTCCCAAGAACAATAACATAATTGTATCACATAAAACATGCATAAAGGAAACATAACATTTCCACTTTTCAATCAGAAGATATCAATAAAAAACATTGATATAAACACATTATGAAGACCATTTTCAATACCAAAATAAATGAAAGTAAAACATGGTATTTATTTTTCTTTTAAAAGAAGTTATGGCTTGTAGAGGAAGCCGAAACTGAAATAATGGTCACGACGGCGGAGAATTCGTTGTCTCCACATACCTATGACAAAAAAACATTACTTTTGTCGTTTAGTAAAACTCTTTGTATAAAAAAGACTCCTTTTGAATAAGAATAAATGTCGAAGGGGTTTATACACCGTATAAAAGAACGTTGTCTATAAAAAAATATGCCTCAATGAAAGGAGATTGAGATGGATTCCCTTAAAATGATCATTTTTTAAATAATGTAGATCTATTATGTGTATTAACTATATTCAAAAATAAAGAATGTATAAATAAAAGATATTACATAATAATATCATGAGATTATTTGAAAGCAGTAGATTAACCCAAAGAACAGAAATTTGGTTTAAGAAGTTCCATTACCTCGGGTCTGACATGACTTGATCGTTCTTTAATGTCCTGAATAATAAACTTGAGTTAATTTCTACTTGCTTAAGAACCTTTTTCAAGTTCATTATTCCTTTTATATCACTTATTACCATGTTATGAACATTATTTAAACATTTATGTTAATAACGGTCGTTTTGTCGATATTTGGTACTTGAGTCAAAAGTGAACTTCTTATATTTACAAGCTGTTCACGTTGTCAAATATTGATTATCTCAAGAATGATATTCATGATGTAGATGCCATATATATCATATATATCCATTATATACATGCATTTATAATATTACATAATCATTTAGAGGTAAGAAATTAAATGCACCGTTCATGGAGACGGTAAGCCGTACGTACGCATGAACGCTACTTTCATTTCTATGTCATATTAATGGAATTAAAACTAAATGAGCGATATATATATTTTAATTCCATATTTATATTCATCATTTATTTGTAACATACATCATATATATGCATTATATATATGTACTTATAATTGTACATTACATTTGGGGATAAGAAATGATAAGCACCGTTCATGGAGACGGTAAGTTGTACGTACGCATGAACGCTACTTCTATTTATATCTCATACATTAATGGAATTAAAACATAGTTATACATAATAGTATTATAATTCCAGTATGGTATCATATATAATATCATTAAATCTATCCTTTATATGTACCACATACGGTATTAACAAATCAAATCACTTTGACGGGGCGGTAGTCCGCACTTCCTAAAATAAAGATATCGCATTTACCCATAATGGAAACCATAAAGGTATGCCATAAATGAAAAATAAAGAAGTTTAATTAAAACATAATCATATTATATATTATATAAAAATATAGTTTCATATTAATGGCCACCTTTGAATGTGTTAGAAGAATATTGAAAAATCATCGTTTCGTGAGGCAGGAATTCGCCATCCACGGAACTAGTATGCTCTTTAACCATTAGATGAAGGTTTCTATAAGTGTAGCTAGAATCCTTCTTATAACAAAATACTAGTATATTTATGATACTGTTTTTGTTACAAAATAAATGAATAAAAATGGTACAGGGGGTTGGAGATGCAAAATAAAAAATAAGAACACAAGAGAAGACACTACCTTTAAATCGGGTAACTCCCTTTGGTTTGAGTTCAAAGGCTTCCATGGGAAGAATTCTTCCCAAATTGAAGCTTCTAAGAGTTATAGAGGGATATGGACAGACAAAATGGGCCGTGGTTGGCCAAGCCAAAGTCTTTGGATGTGTGGGTAAGGAGGTAGAGGTGGGGGCCTTTTATAAGATGATAGGAGGGGCACTCTTAGAAAGTAGAAATGTTACTTTATTTTAAAATGAGTATCGGATTTAGAAGGTCCTAAATTGATATAATATTAGGATAAGGTGGTAAGGGTTCGAAATATAACCATCTAATAGGTTTTTTACAAGTTTAGGTCTTAGATTTTGCATTATATTTTCAGTTTATTTAAATTATTAAATAATGAGGTCATCACTGCATCATCATGGTGTCATTAATAATTTAATTTATATAATGTATAAAAATTATAAAAAATATATCATGATGTATGAAATATTTTTATATTTCTAATGAATACTTATAGTAAAAAATATTACTTGTATAGCCCCATTTAAAACTTTTTTTAGTAAAACAACTCATGTTTGTGACATTTTAATTTTAACATTAAATAAAAAGATATTAATGTAATTTTCCTACCAAAGTGGCTCCATGGGGTCCCCAAGTTTACGTATGGATTTTCTTGGTCGGCCATGACATATCAAATAAGGGTAGGACATGTTTCTAGGCCATTTCATAATATTAAAACATTATTTTTACCTTAAATTACACTAATTTCCTCTAATCGCGATTAAAATCATAAAAGTTACTATTCACCAAAAAACTTATTTTAATCCCATTGAACAACATTTTAATTCTTTAATGACAACCATGTATGTTGGATTTTTGAAATTCAAAACACATAAGTGGTAAAGATTCATTTAAACGAAAAATCAGTTTTTTAAGTACCACTAAGTGGTTTCACTATTCATCAAAAATTGAAGTTTTTCAGAAAAATAACAAAACTTCACCCTAAGCTATATTTGCTATTCTGAATTAAAAAATGATTTATATTTTAAAAAATTAAAAACGTATAAGTTTCATTAATTAATTTAATAATTAATTCTCGCTGTTAGAGAAAATAGGGTGTTTTTTATGAAATAATAAGTATCAAAAGATTGACACTAGTTTAAGTCCAATTTCAAAGTGAAATTAATTCCAACGACCAATATTGGATTACATGGTAAAAATATATTCTACTTTAACTTTAAAAAAATTCAAAAGATAAACTAATCTTATAAATAAATTAGATTAAAAAGTGGTTTTGATTTAAAATACAACATTTTTCATTATTCATTAAAAAATGAACTTTATCGGAAAAATTCCAAACATTTACCCAAAGTAAATTTCAATGACCCAATCATAAATAAAAAGTTTATTTCGACAAATCGGGTTTATAAAATTGTAAAAAGTTTGATTTAAAAATGGTTTTCCATCAAAAGGTAGTAAAAAAATCTTTTAAAAATATTAGTGTATTCCATGCTTAAGGTTGGATTTATTCACATTTTAAGCCCACAAAACACTATCTAATTCAAAAATTGACATAGCTAAAAATATATATTATTCATTACTTACTTGGGATGTTACATCCTTCCCCCCTTTATAAAATTTTGTCCCCACAATTTATTTACTTATTGAATAAGTGGGGGTATTTAGCCCTCATTTCAGGTTCAGATTTTCATGTTGCCTCTTAAATCATGTGGTTTTGTCACAAAACCTTTACCTGATGAATCACCTTATTTCGTAACAAATGCTCTCTGTGGTCATGAATATGGACCGGTTGTTCCTCATAAGATAGATTCTCTTCCAACTGAACTATCTCTGGACTCAAAACATGAGATGGATCTGGCATATACTTTCTCAACAACAAAACATGAAAAACATTATGTACCTGACATAAACTCGGAGGTAAATACACTCTGTAAGCAACTGATCCAACTCTGTCCAGAATTTCATATGGTCCAATGAACCTTGGACTCATCTTTCCTTTTTTACCAAATCGCATAACACATTTCCATGGTGAGACTTCGAGAGAAACATGATCACCTACCTCGAAAGATAGATCCTTCCTCCTATTGTCTGCATAACTCTTCTTCCTTCTCTGAGCTGTTCTCATGTGTTTTTGTATCAACTGATCTTTTTCTTCCAACTCATCCACCAATTCTGGTCCCATCATCTTCGTTTCACCCACTTCATCGCAGAAAGATGGAGTTCGACACCGCTTCCCATATAACACCTCAAATGGTTCCATCTGTATACTGGAATGAAACCTGTTATTATAAGAAAACACAACCAAAGAAAGATGTCGGTCCCAACTTCCTTGATAATCCATCGAACAAGCACGTAGCATATCCTCCAATTTCTGGATCGTTTGTTCTGACTGCCCATCAGATTGAAGATGAAAAGCTGTACTAAAATGTAATTCAGTACCCAACGACTTCTGAAAGCCTTTCAAAAAGTTAGAAGAAAACCTAGGATCACGATCAGAAACAATGGAGAGGGTAACACCATGTAACCTGACTATCTCTTTAAGATACAAACAAGAAAGTTGGTCTAGGGAAAATGTATCTCGAATAGGAAGGAAATGAGCAGATTTGTTCAAGTGATCAACAATAACCCAGATTGCATTATTACCTCGAGGTGTATTCGACAATCCCACAACAAAGTCCATGGATATATTTTCCCATTTCTACTCTGGCACTGGTAATGGCTGAAGCATCCCTTTCGGTAACTGCCGCTCTACATTAACCTGCTGACAAGCCAAACACTTCACAGTAAAATCAGCAATATCTCTTTTCATTCCATCCCACTAGTATTACTCCCGCAGATCTCCGTACATCTTAATACTGCCAGGATGAACTGAAAATGGAGAACTATGATCTTCACATAACAAATCTCTCTTCAACTGTGAATCACAGGGCACACACAATCTCTTCCCAAATCTCAAAACACAATCATTATCAATGTTGAATTCAGGAAACTTACCGTTCTGAACCAGCTCTACCTTTTTCTGCAACTCACTATCTTGCTTCTGTGCTTCCTTGATTCTGTTTGCTAGGGATGATTTCACTGATACCTAAAACAAAACAGAAGGAAATCCTGCACCAAAAACTTCTATGCCAAAGTTCATCAAATCCTTAACCAATAGATCACATTCCAAATGCAACATTGTTAATGAAGCATTAATTTTTGAGTCAATGCATCAGCGACATTATTTTATTTTCCCGGATGGTAATGAATTGTACAATCAAAATCCTTGATTAATTCCAGCCATCTCCTTTGTCTCATGTCAATTCATTCTGAGTGAATGTATACTTTATACTTTTGTGATCTGTATATATTTCACACTTTACTCCATACAAATGATGCCTCCAAATTTTTAAAGAGAAAACTACAGCTTCAAATTCCAAATCATGTGTAGGATAATTTACCTCGTGAAGCATAAGCAATTACCCGATTATTCTGCATTAGGATAAAACAAAGTCCATTCAATGATGCATCGTTGTAGATAACAAACTCACCATTCTTGAAAGGTAGTGCCAAAACAAGAGCATTCATCAATCTTCTTTTCAATTTTTGAAAACAATCATCACATTCTTTTTTCCAGATAAACATAACACCCTCCCGAGTTAGCTTAGTCATTGGACTAGATAAATTTGAAAAATTTCTAATAAAACTTATATAATATCCTCCCAAACCATGGAAACTATGAATATCTTTTACATTTGTGGGTCTTCTCCATCATTCAACATCCATTGTTTTTGCAGGATCAGCAGTTATCCCATCTTTAGAAACAATGTGACCAAGGAAAGAAATTTGTTGCAACCAATACTCACACTTGATAAATTTCTTATACAATATCTTTTCTTTTATGTTTTTCAAAATAACCCTTAAATGACTTTCATGTTCCTATTAACTTTTAGAAAACACAAAAATATCATCAATAAAAACAACCAACATTTTTCACCTGAGTCAACTGAGACATCACTTCAACAAACTGTTTAGTTCTGATTCTGACCATCTCAGGATACTGATTTGAATGCTCATTTCCCTCTATATGCCTTCCCATAAAATATGTTCTGTTTCCTCTATGAAAAACCATTCTTAACATAGAAATATCTTAGGAGAAGAAACATGGTAATCTTCAAATGCTATATCATTTCAATTTGACCATAAAAAATATTTTTGGATAATCATTTAATAGAATTTATAACTCCTAAATTTATCTAAACCGACCACTGATACCAACTATAAGGCCCCAGCCTTAAACCTTACTTAATCTTGAGATATTTCAAGAATACACCTTGAGTATCTTTTCAGGTTTATAGTTTTAGATAATTAGATCATAAAAAATGAATTACATTCCACATTTAAACAAAGTGTTTACATAAAATATAGTTCTCATTTTCCCATCAACGTAAACATATTTAAAATAAAACATGGATTCTATCTTGACACATCCTTGACACTATCATCATTTCAAGTACCCTTCCCTTGACCTATGAAAAACATTTAAAAAACTTGGGATGAGAATAAAAAGATCAGTAAGGGATATAAAAATATGGAAAGGAAACATGAGTACATGTATACATTAAAATCAATGAAATCATACTCTACTCAAAAAACATAAGCACTCAAACATACCTCACCACATCATGAATAAATCATCGAAATCATAAGACATAAAGGTAACTTGAGGCATTCATAACATTCTTACATAGGGAGTAAACCACTTGGTTACGTTTGGATTAACCATCACATTATATTCCCTAATTCTCCTCAGAGAAACCTTAACGTTTAACTCCTTCGCATTAACCAATGCATTGGAGAGCTATATCGGGCTCACCCTCCCTTTGTTTATCACAGAACCACCCGTCTTCATAACAATGCCCAAGAACGATAACATAATCGAATCACATAAAACATGCATAAAAGAAACATAACACTTCCTATTTTCAATCACAAGATATCAATAAAACACATTGATATAAAAACATTATTAAAACCATTTTCAATACCAAAATAAAAGAAAATTAAAAAATGGTATTTATTTTTATTTTAAAAAAGGTATGGCTTGTAGAGGAAGCCGAAACTCAAATAATGGTCACGACGGCAGAGAAGTCGTTGTCGTTGCATACGTATGACAAAAAAACATTCATTTTGTCGTTTATTAAAACTCTTTGTATAAAAAATATTCCTTTTGAATAAGCATAAAATTCAAAGGGTTTATACACCGTATAAATGAATGTTGTCTATAAAACAAAATATGCTTTAATGAAAAGAGATTGAGACAGATTCCCTTAGAAAGATCATTTTTTAAATAAAGTAGAACTATTATGTGTATTCACTATATTCACACATAAATAAAGTATAAATAAAATATAGTACATAATAATATCATGACATAATTTGAAAGTAGGAGATTAACCCAAAGAACAGAAATTGGGTTATGAAGTTCCCTTACCTCGGGTCTGACTTGACTCGATCGTTCTTTAATGTCTTGAATAATAAACTTGAGTTAATTTCAACTTGCTTAAGAACCTTTTTCTAGTTCATTAATAATTTTATATAACTTATTACCATGTTATGAACATTATTTAATCATTTAATTAAATAACGGTTGTTTTGTCGATATTTGGTACTTGATTCAAAAGTGAACTTCTTATATTTAATAGTTGTTCACGTAGTAAAATATCCATTATCTCAAGAATGATATTCATGATGTAGATGCCATATATATCAAATATATCCAGTATATACATGCATTTATAATATTAAATAATCATTTAGAGGTAAGAAATTAAATTCACCATTCATGGAGACGGTAAGTCGTACGTACGCATGAACGCTACTTTAATTTCTATGTCATATTAATGGAATTAAAACTAAATGAGAGATAAGTATATTTTAATTCCAGAATTATATTCATCATTTAGATTTAAAATAAATCATATATATCCATTATATTAATGTTCTTATAGTAGTACATTACATTTGGGGATATGAAATGAAATGCACCGTTAGTAGAGACAGTAAGTCGTACGTACGCATGAACACTACTTCCATTTCTATCTCATACATTAATTGAATTAAAACATAGTGATATATAATAGTATTATAATTACAGTATGGTATCATATAAAATATCATTAAATATATCCTTTATACGTACCACATATGGTATTAACGAATCAAATCACTTTGAGGGGGCGGTAGTCCGCACTTCCGAAAATGAAGATCTCGCGTTTACCCATAATGGAATCCATAAAGGTATACCATAAATGAAAAATACAGAAGCTTAAGTAAAAAATAATAATATTATATATCATATATAAATATATTGTCATCTTAATGTCCATCTTTGAAGTTGTTAGAAGAATACTGAACAATCATCATTTCGTGAGGCAGGAATTCACGATCCACGGAAAAAGTATGCTCTTTAACCATTAGATGAAGGTGTGTGTAAGTGTAGCTATAATATTTATTATAAAAAAATCCTAGTATATTGATGATACTATTGTTGTTACAGAAGAAATGAATAAGAAAGGGTTTAGGGGGTTGGAGAAGCAAAATAAAACATAAGAACACAACAGAGGACACTACCTTTAAATTCGGTAACTCCCTTTCGTTTGAGCTCAAATGCTTCCTTGGGAAGACTTCGGCCCAAATTGACGATTCTAAGAGTTAGAGAGGGATTTGGAGAGAAAAAATGGTCAGGTTTTGGCTGAGCCAAATGCTTTGGATGTGTGGGTAAGGAGGTAGAGGTGGGGTCCTTTTATAAGAGGAGAGGAGGGGCACTCTTGGAAAGTAAAGAAATGATACTTTATTTTAAAATGAGTTTCGCATTTAAAAGGTCCCACATTGATATAATTAGAGGATAACATGATAAAGTTTTGAAATATACCCATCAAAAAGGTTTTTGACAAGTTTAGGGCTTATATTTTACATTTTATTTTCATTTTATTTAAATTGTTAAATAATGAGGTTACCACTGCATCATCATGGTGTCATAAATAATTTAATTTATTTAATGTCTAAAAATTATAAAAAAATTATAAAGATATAGGAAATAATTTTAGATTTCTAATGAATATTTATAGTAAAAAATATGACTTGTATAACCCCATTTAAAAATTGTTTTAGTAAAACAACTCATGTTTGTGACATTTTAATTTTAACATTAAATTAAAATATATTAATGTCATTTTCCGACCAAAGTGGCTCCATGGGGTCCCCAAGTTGACCCATGGATTTTAATGGTCGTCCATGACACATCCAATATGGGTAGGACATGTGTCTAGGTCATTAAATATTATTAAAACATTATTTTTACCTTAAATTACACTAATTACCACTAATCGCGATTAAAAACATAAAAGTTACTATTCACCAAAAAATTATTTTAATCCCATTGAACCACATTTTACATCTTAATGAAAACCATGTATGTATGATTTTATAAATTCAAAACATAGATGTGGTAAAGTTTCATTTAAATGAAAAATCAGTTTTTTAAGTACCACTTAGTGGTTTCACTATTCATAAAAATTTACATTTTTCAGAAAAATACTAAAACTTCACCCTAAGATATATTTGATATTCCGAATTCAAAAATGATGTATATTTGAAAAAATTCAAAACACATAATTTTCATTCATTAATTTAATATTTAATTTCCGCTGTCAAAGCAAATATCGTGTTTTTTATGAAATAATAAGTATCAAAAGATTGACACTAGTTTAAGTCCAATTTCAAAGTGAAATTAATTATAATGACCACTATTGGATTAAATGGTAAAAATATATTATAATTTAACTTTAAAACCAATTCAAAAGATAATCTAATCATATAAAAAATTTAGATTAAAAACTGGTTTTGAATTAAAATACAACATTTTTCACTATTCATTAAAAAATGAACTTTATTAGAAAAATACCAAAAATTACCCAAAGTAAATTTCAATGTCCCAATAATAAAGAATAAGTTTTTTTAAAAAAATAGGATTATAAAATTTTCAAATTTTTGATTTAAAAATCGTTTTCCATCAAAATACAGTAAAACAATATTTTAAAAATATTAGTATATTCCATGCTTAAGATTGGATTTATTCTCATTTTAAGCCTCTAAAACACTATATAATTCTTAAGTAGACATAGATAAAAATAAATAGTATTCATTACTTACTTGGAATGTTACAACATAGGCCATGTAACAATATTGATCTTCTTGTGTAATAACATCCCTCCATCACTTGGAATAATTTATTAGAATATATGTAATATTATAGACTGTCTAATCATGAGGAATCTTTGAATTTTCAAATGTATAATGAATATATTCATGCCAAGACTCATCTTCCTGAGGTCATCTATCCCCCAAAAAGGTGTGAGGATGCTTCTATAGGAATTACCATGTTAACACTTGCATAGTCTGGGCAGGTTATGAAACACCTTGCATAGGTTACATTAAACTAAAGAAGTACTCATATAACAGGTCATCAATTCCCATATCAAGACTTAGAATTTGTTCTATAGGTGGCACTGTAAGTGTAATGAATGGAAGATTAAGGCCCAAAATCTCCAGTGCATGATATTCAGCGCCTTTAGAGAATATAGTTGGAGTACATTGTGGTGGAATGATAATACAATTCTAAACACACTCCATAGATGAGATATGAGTAATTGAAAATATTACAGATATATAACTAGAAAATGTGCATAGACTTCTTATAAACAGATCATTCCCCTTTGCCTATTATGAAAGCCCAAACTAGGTAATAGAGAAAGACAATAGAAGACCATAAAAATTTAAGAGGCACAACAACTACCCACTATTAAGTCTGGGTTTTGGTCTAGGTCTTTGTTTCACATGTATAAGATGGATTTTTTCACTTTAAAAATCCTATTCATTGTAAATTTGTGGTTATAAATTTTTCTCAATATCATTAAATGGTCAAATTAGATAGATCACCATTTCTAATCTATAAGGGGACACACCCATTAAGAACCAAAGTATGGTTTCCATGTAACCCATACTATAACACATTCCATCCCATCTGACCAATGGTCCATGGATCAACATGCCATAATTGACTGATTACAATGTCTACATTTACAATTGTAAGAATAAAGAATTTGGTTAATGTTGACACTTTAAGTGTTAATTATTTTTTCCAACCCCCTGTAATAAATTCTAGTATAATTGAATACATAATAATCATGTAACTAATAATATGAAACTAGATAATGTACACTGAAAAATTACATGGCCTGGATAAATTCATGGAATATTAGGCCTATTCTTCCTATAACAATGCATGCAATGAAATTGCCTCATTTTATTAGGCCTAGGTAAATGTAAATCATTATTTCCATAATAGAAATATCAATAATATCATTATGAACATTCATTGCCCTATAGCGAATTCATATCAACCATAAAAGTAATAATCAATAACAACAATTACCCCTCCAATGTAATTTGGTATTCCCTTGTACATGGGATAGCTATGTCCCATAATAGGGTTACTCCCACATTCCATTAACTACTAGTATCATTTATAATAAAAAATAGAAAGACAATATAAAAATTAGACTATGATATTTATTTTTAATATCCCGACACAGTGTCCAGTTAACTGGGGCTCCATGATGGTGGGTCACATGGCCCCAATCATGCCTTCTCATATACTAGAGGCTGCTGACTAGTTGCGAGGGTGTAAATGTTGTACTATATGGAGACTATACCCCCAACCCAAATTGTCATAATAGATTTTGTAATGAAAAACTACTATTGAAGAATGATATAAGAAGGCACTAAATAAATTGACCAGTAACATGCCCTAGCGGAAAGTAGAAAATTATAGCTATAATAATAAAATAGGAAATCACAAATAAATATAAAACTAATCAATTGTAAATATCAACTGATAAGTCTCATAAACATGAATTTATAGAATTATGGTGTAAAAAAGGGGATCATCGTATAGGCATATACAATCATGATATTTAAAAAGGATAAAAACAAATAAATGGTGTTCAACTAGCATCTCAAGAATATCCGATGTCCTCTACATCTATTCTCAAAATAAAAGTAAATCATGTAAAATATATGTAGTATAGTGATTTCCCATATTCATACCTATATAAAAGTAATCTACTCATGTTCCAAAGCTGCAATGAGTAGGGTGTGAGATAAAATCCTCATTGGACACCCCAATAACTTCTATATGTAATCCTAAATGTGATCATAGTCTAATCATGTGAATTTATAAATAAATAAGAAACAATTATAAATAAATAAATTGAATTATCAGGTTTTTCGTTGACACAAGGTTGCTCTACCTACTTGGAATACTTTATAGAATGTTTATTGACTAGTAACTATATATATAGAGTAACTGTATATATATATATATATACTATAGTCATATATCTCATCCATATATAAGGATGAAGTATGTGAATATGTAAGTGTCCATATAACTATAATACTATGTGCTAGATGGACTGGGATGAAACCCGGTCTTCCATAACTTGTATGAATAATCCTTTATGATCTAGTAAAAGGTTATATTACCAACAACTCATGGTTGATTAGAGAAATCATGCTAATCACTTGGTTGGTGTGTTATTCTTCATGTTAACACCCAAAACAAGAGACATTTTTCATCATTCCCACCATCCAAACATTGTCAATGGTGTGAGGCATCATGCTCAACACCCAATGTAAAGTACTCTGAAACTTCCTGCCCAACAAAACCCTTTACCATTATACCGAACCAATCTCAAAGGTTTAATCATTTTTATAATAATATCCTTTAGGAATTACATCCCATGAATTTTTCTTATTAATCCCTATTATATTCAAGATCACTAAAATTAATATTAGATAATTTACTAAATTTGATAAGAATCAGTGTGGCCATTCCACCCTTTATAAATCATTTCAAGTAAGCTAGTATGTTCAGTTAAGGATAGATGAACACAATGATGAAATCAATTCAATTTAATCAATCTAATTAATTATTAAAAACATGTAAAATCAAATTCAAGGTTTAAATAATTCCATATATGGTGAAAATATCATTTAGTAGATTACCTACAATGGGTAAAATCCATTTATAATTGATGCCATGAAATTAAAAAGAGCCTTTGGTTCGATAAATTTTTCATTAATAATGTGAAATTCCATTAATAATCCATGATACACACTTAGAATATATTAAAGGGAATTTAATTATTTAATTATAATGGGTAAATTCAAGTCGACACACCCTAAAGGTGTCCATGCTGAGGTTAGAATATTCTATTTACAATATGATAGTCTTCAAGAGTATATCAAGGATAGTATATCTATATGAAATTATGTAATAAATTTTAATGCTTTGTGTGGAAAAGGATTACATGTGTTACAACAGTGTGGCTATGAAAATGGTAATACATATAGGGAAAAATATGAAACCACTTGACATAGTGATTTTGATGATTCCTCATCCGATGTCGGTCTTATATTTGAGGTAGATTAGATGAGATCAAAGATATGATACAACGATTTAAAAATAGGGTAAAATTGTTTTAACCTAAATAGAAAAACAGATTTGAAGATAAACATAGATTGTAAGGGAGAAGAATGTAGATCTTATAGAGATGGATCTGACACTTATTACGATGAATGATTTAGACTCTCCATTGAGAAGATATCTCAATACAAAACAGTTCTTGAGTGAGAGCCAAAGATAATAGAACCCAATAAATCCACTAGAAAAATGGAGGAAGAAGGATAAATAAGGTTTATTGTTTCATTAAGGGAAAAATATCATTTCACCCTCAAAATAAGGGTCACATGGTTGGGTTACACGCTTACACCAAAAAATATTGAAATCGTGCTAGCCTCACTACAAAAATAAGTACCCCACATTGGTTTCCATAATTTTGTGAAATCCATAAAAAGCCTCAATTTAAGCTATAAATGATTCTAATTGGATGCACCTGGGGTCATAATATTTTATATAAACTGTGTGTCCCACATTTCTCCTCTATATCACCCCGCACTGTTAGTAGAGACTGTGTGGGTTGGGCAGTACAATCTCTACTAACCATGTGAACAATTTTCTTTTATACATTTATGGTGTTCTATGCTACAAAGAATACACTAACACCCTGATATCCTTTATGAATCATTTAATTAACATAATGTGGTCAATTTAAAGTAATTTAAACCCAAAAAATTATCCTTACCTTTATGAAAATATGATCCATTACAAATAATTTTGAAAATATTAATTTTCCTTGAAAAGGGCATCATAAAAATATAGAGGAGGCTTAAAATACTTTATTTTTTTAAGATGGTGGGAAGTATTGTTCATTTCTTATAAGTTAAAACAAAACATGCCATTCCCACTTTAGTAAAAATTTCAAAAAGTACATTGTTTAGAGAATAATAAGAATATTAATTTAAAAAATTTATAGAAAATAAATAATGAGAAATAATTAAATTATTAATTAATTATATAATAGTTAAATCAATATTGAATACATTTTATTGAAATTATGTATAAGTAAGAAAAATATTCTCGGTTGAGTATTAAAAATATTGGTTTTCCATAAAACATTATTTTGGTATCTTAAATACCTAAAAATAGTAAAATTAAAGGGAATATTTAATTTCAAGAAATAAAAAAGTATAATAAAATATATTTTTATTGGGATTGATATATACAATAATTATTCTAATAGTGACTTAAACATAATAAATCCTGAATATCAATGAGATTGTGAAATAAACACTTAACTCAGGTCCCATATCCTTAATAATTATTCAAATATAATTTATAATAAATATATATTTATTATAATTATTTTCTAGAACCATATTCCAATATATGTTTCAATAAATTCTTTATTTATAGCCTATTATCACATGTCTATTTATATCTCTTTGTTAAAATTAATGTTCTTGTTGATAACTACATCATTTTTCAAGAATTTTTTGGTTTGGTAGATTTCGTCCTTCAACATTGATCATTGTCCCATCATATCCAAAATTATAATAATGATTTAAATATTACATATATTCAATATATGCATATTTATAGTAATAAATAATATATTGACATAGAAAAATTAATTACACCATTCGTTGGGATGGTAGGTCGTATGTATTCATTAACACTATTTTCAATTTTAAAATGATTGAAATAAATTAATGTAAATAATAATCGATAATTAAAAATAAATTATTATATCATATAATCATTTATATTCATCAATTATTTTGGACTAATCTTGTTTTTATCATGTTTTATTGATAACAAATCCTATACATCGTGTAAATACTTTTTAATCCTATTTAAATATGTCTCAAATCATGTGTACAGATGGTTGGTTTTTTATGCTTTAAATAAACCTACCCAAGATCATCATTTTTATATATGATGTATGATTATTAGAAACTACATTTAACTTTGGTCTCTATCTATTTATTTTATGAATTATTACATTTAATTCATTTGGTGAATATTACAGCTTAAGTCTATATAGAGATATTTGGCTATGACTGAGAAACCGTGAGTTTTCCACCGGTTTTTGCTTTCTAGAAAAGTGACATAGACACCTCGACTCAAACACCGTGAACAAGACATTGTGACTCATACACCATAACCAATATCATATCTCATGATGTTTGTGACATCGGTTCCTTTCCAAGACATTGTTCGATGTTTGGAAAAGGACCAGATAGTATGATTCTAACACCACATTTGTGGTACCGGTTCTTGATCTAAATACAATTTTACTACCATGAAAATCTCACAGCTCAATGTTAAAGAAGAAGACACCATTTCTTGGTGAAACCGTTTATATAAAGACTGTGACACCATTCTTTAATATGTTTTTTTTATTTTTCTAATGGTCATATTTGAGTCCTTTAAATGCATTGGAATATTTAATGCTTCTTTGTAGACATGTCACCTAACAGTATGAAGTATGAGGTGCAGGATACATGCATCCTATCACCTCCAAAACATGCACTCTACGAATAAAAAAATCTTGGCCCTAAAATAATGGTGTGCAGTAGGTTGTAACAGACGCACGAGCATTCTTGAAATTTAGACAGATACATGAAAAAAGATACATCTGAAGAACACATGAAGGATTATCAAATAAAAAATCTCGAATAACACTGATCTTTACCAAATCATATTCTCAACACAAACTCCACGAAGAACACAATCTATATTTAATTTGAAATCAGTTCACAAGACTTGTGATACTCTATTTCTCATAAGATGAATCAATACTAGCATCTGCATCAACAAAGATGTTCAAAGTTGCATAGAATAACACTCAGAGCACTTCTAACCTTATCTCATCATAATTTCACTATTTCATATTTTTTTATCATTTTATTAGTGTGTGTGTTGAATTAATAACACACACTATCTCATGTAGAAACTAAAGGATGCAAGATATCCTTCATCTCATACTTTTTACAGTTGTTTACTCCCACAGATAATTGTGGAATAGGTCCTTGTGTTAGCCGGTAATTTTTACCCATGGAGAACTGTGGAAGAAGTCTTGGGACCAGGATAGTACTATTTAGTGTAGTTTACCCCGATCTAGGGTGATGATCATGTTTATTAATATAAAATTTTTGGTGCTAGGTGATCACCAAGTGGAGTGGATTAGGCCTCGTCTTGAAATGAACCACTTGTTTTATCTACTGTGTTGTTTAATTTAGACTTTCCCTATTTTACTATATAATTCATATATCAAAAGATTTTCTTTGATAGTTAATCTTGGATAGAATTTACAGGTATTATTCATTAAAATAATAGCTTCAAAAGTTATATCAATAACTAATTCTTATATTACTGATAATTAATCAATCTTCAGGGAGGTTATTTGAATAGTAAAACTTTTATAATTGTACAACCTTGATTGACTAGGCTATATTTATTAATATCGGGTAACCTTTATAATAACACTTTTCAACCAAAATTTTTATTAATACTCAATTCACTCCCTCTTGAGTACTCTAATCTGACAAACATTTGGTATCAGATGATTTATTAAGACTCTATGTTTAAATTATTAAACATTGATTTCAGTTTCACTTTAAAGATCTATATGTTTTTATTAATTCTAAATTTAAACCTCTTTAAAAGTATATCTTTAATATAGATAACGTACTGGAAGGTGTTGTAACAAACAGACCACTATTCTTTAGTGGAACTAATTATTCCCAATATTAAATTAAAACGGAAATGCATTTAGAAACTATGGGTTTTGAAATTTGGTATTCAATTATAGATTAGTATAAGACATCTTCTACTGATTGAATTATATGGGAAGACCCAATCAACACTACCTACAATAAAAATTCCAAGGCCAAGAATGATTTATATTTCTCTTTAGGCAGTGAGGAATTTAACAGAATTTCTTTATATAAAACTACACATGAAATTTGGGATACTTTTTTTGTTTCACATAAAGGAACTTATAGAGTGAAACAAATGAGGCTTATTACTTATACTATTAAATACGATAACTTTAAAATGATTCATAATGTGCCTATTTCTGACATGAATCTCAGTTTCAATGAAATTTTCAACACAATGGTTTCTCTTGGAAGAGAAGTTACTGTTAATGAAATAATCATGAAGATTCTCATATTCATACTTGATAGATGGAGAGGAACCTCTATCCTTATTAGAGAGTAATGTGACATCAGTAAATTACATATTGAAGAACTCATTTGGAAACTAATGATTAATCCATATTATCTATAAATTAATAAAAAATAGAAAGATGAACCCAAAAGTAATCAATTTAATTTAAACCACCTCCTCTAAAAAAATGAAAAATGGAAATTGGAAGCATTTGTAGAATGTTGCAGCGGTGAACAATCATCACCTAATAGTGATGAGGAGATGGCTCAATTGGCCAGAAGATTTAACAAATTTTACAAGAAGAAAAAAAAATTCAGAATGCCTAACTTCAAAGGAAGATATGATCAGATGGGAAGCTAGATAAATGATTGGAAAAGAAGTGACAAGTCTGATGAGATAGTATGCTATGAATGTAATTGAAAGAGAATTGTAAAGGTTGTATGTACCAAAATCATGTATAAAAATAATTATGAAGGAAAAGGTTGAATTTATAAAAAGGCAATGATAGAAACTTTGAGTACTTATAAGGATAGTTCAAGTTACTCAAAGTATTCTCATGATGTAGAGGATAACAAATGCAATATCTGTTTCATGACAAACACATCAGAGGTAACACTGAAATCTCCTTTACAAGATTTATATTATTCTAGATATCAACGTGATTCTAAAAATATGTCTGAAGAAGAAATTTTTTTGTATTTAAATATGCTTCATGAGACATGTAATAAACTAAAAGTCAAATATAAGTCTTTAAAAAACCCCCATGATTTTACCTCAATTGTAAAATATGAAATTACTGTATAAAATGACAAAAATGATTAACTACTAAAACAATATAGTGAAATGAATCTATCTAATGAGAAACGGAAGAAGGAATTTGAAATGATTACAAATGGTATTGGTTCTTCGGTATAAATGATTAGTAAACAGATTTCTCCTAAATATACTATTGTTATTGGCTATTAACCTTATAAAAGATATTTTCTGACAACCAATTTTTTTTCTAAATCAAGGTCATATGACTATACCCCTTGTTCTGGAAAACATTCTGCTAGTTGAAATTATGATACACTATCAACTGTTTCAAGTCTTTCTGCACCAAATAGAGTTTTTTTTCAAGCACATTACATATTGATTATAGGAAACCTATGAGGAAGATGAGGGATCCTAAAGCACTTGTCACTAATATTACTATACCCAAAAAATATGGGTACCAATGTATGTTTTTAGTTGAATATTTTGTAGGAAAATTATATAAGGAGCTCCTGTAAAAGCGTATGTAACGTGGAAAGTGGGTGTTAACGACACATTATGGAAGACTATTCATGTTTCAAGTACATAATAAAAATTGGTGGTTTACACGTCACTTTTGGTTTTAATTCAGAGAAAAATCATTGGCCTTTGCCAAATTGGTAGCTCTAACTCAGTTTAAATTTCCAAAGTAAAATTTGTTGATGGATTGAAATATAATATTTTTAGTATTTCAAAATTATGTGACGATGTATTTAATGTTAAATTTGATAATGATTCATGAAATATCATTAATTCTAAAATTTAATTGGTGTTTTCTGCATTAATAAATGGAAATGTATACCATGTTAACATAAATTCTTAGTTTCGCAAAATGTATCATGTTTATGTGTATTTAAAAAAATTCTTTTCATTGGAATAGAATACTAGGACCCTGTAATATTCACACCCTTAAAAATATAACTAAAAAAAGTTCAATCAAAGACCTATGGAAAATTTATTTTCCAAATTATAAAGTATCTAATCCTTGTCAAAAGGGAATGCAATAAAAATGTCGAATAAACCATTGAAATAAGTGACAACTTCTGAACCTCTTGATCTGCTTCACATGGATTTGATTGTAAAATATTGATTTTTTAGTTTAAATGGGAATAAATATGTTTATATTCTTATATTTTACTTTTCTAGATATATGTGAACATTCATTTTCACTCACAAAAGTGAAGCCTTCTCTCATTTCACCAAATATGATAAAACTTTAGAAAATCATAATGGACTAAAAAATAAATCCTTTAGAATTGATCATGGCCTTGAGTTTTAAAATAAAGTGTTTGAATAATTTTTCTCGAAATATTTCTATAGTCATAACTTTTATGACCCTAGAAAACCTCATCAAAATGGAGTTGCAGATAGAAGAAGTTGAACCATGAAAGAGATTGTTTCAACCATGCATAGAGAATATGATTTACCAATATATTTCTAGGCTGATGTAGTAAATACAACATGATATATCATTAACAGAGTGTTGATTAGACCCATTTATTATATGAACACCATATGACTTATAGAAAAATAAAAACCCCAAAGTAATCTAATTCAATGTTTTTGGTTGTAGAGTTTATATCCATTATTTTAAGTTTAATCATGACAAGTTTTCATCAACAAGTGGTGATGTAATAATTCTTGGATATTCAATATCTAGTAAAAACTATAGAATGTTAAAAAAAGAACTAAATGTGTTAAAGAATCTGTCCATATCATGTTTGATGAGACAAATCCACATGAGCTAAAGACTACACTAGAGAACCTGGAGGATGATATATAAAATCTAGACATTAATGATAATTCCTCTTACCACCATATTAAGGAATGTATGAAAACATTAAATTTTGTAAATTCTCCAGATTCAAGTCATAATAAATCTGAACCTTCTAATGAACCTGAAATCAGTAGTCCAACTATTTATTGAGCAGTTAGAACACTAAAGAACCATCCTTTGGATGCGGTTGTATGATATTTAGATAAAGGAACTCAAAATAGAGCTTCTCTTAAAAATCTGGTTGAACATCAAGTCTTATTGTAACAATAGGAACATAAAAACATTAACGATTCTATCATTGATGAATTTTGGGTGATGTCTATTCGAGAAGAACAGAATCGGTTTGAAAGAAACAATGATTGGAAACATGTTGACAGAACTAAATACACATTTAACAAAGGCACTATGTGGGTTTTTAGAAATAAGGTAGAAGAAACGCGTAAAATAGTTAGAAACAAGGCCAGATTGGTTGCACAAGGCTATAGTCAATAAGAATAATTGACTATGAGGAGATATTTTCACCAGTAGCTAGAATTGAAGACATCAGAATCCTACTTTCTCATACTGAACATCTTAATTTCAAACTGTATCAAGTGTATGTTAAGAGGGAATTCATAAATGGGTATATAGTTGAGGATGTATTTATTGAACAACCCCATGGTCTCACAAATTAACACTTTCAAAATCATGATTTAAAATTATTAAAATATTTTAATTGTTTAAAACATTCTCTAGGAGCTCGGTATGATAGATTAAGTACTTTTCCTATTTCAAATGGTTTTATCATAGGAATAGTTTATCCTACTCTTTTTATAATAATAATTTTCAAAGACGTATTAGTAGTTCAAATTTATTTACATGATATTGATTTTGGATCCTCAAAAACTTATATATGTATTGAGTTCTATAAAATGATGAAAAATGAATATGAAATGATTTTAATGGGTGAACTAAAATTATTTCTTTGATTTCAAATCATTCAAAAAATGATGGTATTATATTAAATCAAATAAATTATACTAAAGATCAACTAAAACGTTTTGTCTTTGATAATGAAAAAAGTAGTAATACTCGAATGAGTACTACTTATATGTTTGATTTTGATGAAGTTGTAAAATCTATAGATCCAACCACTTATAGATGAATTAGTGGAAGAATACTTTATATAACTACTAAACCACCTGATATTATGTTTAGTGTATGTATGTGAGATCTTTTTCAAGCTAACCATAAGGAATTTTATTTCAATATTGTTAAAAGGATTTTCAAATACCTCAAATATACAACCAATCTAGGATTGTTTCACCATAGAGGAAAATCATTTGGGTTAGTTAGTTATTCTGATGCTGATTTCAGTGGTTTTAAATTATATTGAAAGAGCACCTCTGGAACATGTCACTTTTTAGGCATGTCTATAGTATCATAATGTAGTAATAAACAAAAATATGTTGCATTATCTACTGCATAAGATGAAGACATAGCTACTAGTAGTTTTTGTGGACAATTTTTGTGGTTGAAACACACAGTAATAGATTATGGATATCTCATCATTTAGGTTAAAATAATTTATGAAAATACATGTTTAATTAACATTATAAAAATCTTCTTTCAAACTCTCGTTCAAAACATATTTATGTATTAAATCAATTTTTAAGATACCATTATAAAAATGTAATATCACTTTGGAATAAATTGAAACTGAATATTAGCTTGCTGATATATTCACCAAACCATGAAATTATGAATGAATAGATTACATCATACAAGAACTGAGAATGATAACTCTCTAGTAGGAAGTATACTGTTTCAATGATTATGGTTTCACGAGTTAATTTCTTCGAATTACTGTCTCACTCTCACATATCTATTTCGGTTATAAAGTTATTGTCTCATATTTACGGTCTCACTGTTACTATCTCTTGGTTACTGTTATGCACGTACTATTTAAAATAATACAATTGCACCATTTTGAGGTCACATTGTATAGATGAGATTGTGAACACCAGTTGTGGTCTCACCGTGAATACTTGTTACGGTCTAACTGTGAATGTCGGTATTGATTTCACCGTAATAACGCTTTTTGTTATATTTATATATTATTACCTGTATTTCTGTAATTTATTAATTTATTTGTTTTATTTCCCACAATTTTGAATTTGTGACACATGATATCCCTAAATGAGAAAAATGAAATAATTTTCACACTTCTCTTCACTTGATATGTCTTCTCTCAGACTATAAGTCCATCAACCCTTCATCTCTATCTCTCTCTCTCAAATACTCAATTGGATGCCCAAAAAGAAACCCCCATCATCATCACCTCTTTAGAAGTGATCAATGAAGTTGAAAACAACTCCGATTATAGCACCCAAAGTTCCTTTGAATCCAAATCTGGTTGTTAGAATAGTCATACCAAAAAAGGATAACTTCTCTAAGTGGTTATTGTTAAGTATGTCGTTAGTGTTGAAAAAAATAAAATAGTGGGGATGGTGGGCTTAGGATAACCAATAGTGAATTTTGGTTTATTCAAAGAATGTTTCGCAGTTCAATTAGTTCATTCAATTCTCTTTCAATACAGAAGATGATTTAGTTGTGCATAGCTGGATTAATGGCTAAAGAAGCACATTTTCATCAAGGTTATGGGATACATTCCTTGGGATACCACGTGAGGTATTTTTTAGGAATACCCAAGAGGTCCTTCTCCTCCCAGTTATATATTTGTTTTAGAAGAATCCTTGGAAAGATTAACTGGAAATAATACAAAGAGAAGAGTTATTGATGCAGAGAAAGATGGTGAAACCCTATTGTTGTTTATGTTTATTCAGATTCTGATTCGTCTGATAAAAGGATTATTTGGTACCCTCAAATATCAAGATATAGTTTTGATACATATTATAATGAATGGAAAAAATATTAACATATTAAAGTATGTTATACATCATATGTGTGAGTTGATTAACGAAACCTCAAAGTCATCCTCCTTGTTCTAATCAAGGTTAATCTCTTATATTCTATTTTTTAAAGGGGTGGTTGGACCAAATGAATATGTCATTAATGAATGTGAATTTTGTATCTCAATTGTTATATTTAAAAAAAGAAAATAAATTAGAATCCATGGAGAAAGGCTAGGGTGGGGTGTATTAAAAGGGTATATGAAATGTTTAACCCTGTTGAGCATCCTTCAATACCTAAGAAAATTTCTAATCCTGGTTTGTAAACCAAAGAAATTGTTGACTATTGTGTTGTAGAAGAAGAAGAAGAGGTTGTTTCCCCTCCAGGGGAAACTGTCTTAGAAAAGGAAGTCAGTGGAGCTATTCCTTATGACATAGTCAAGAAGTAAGTACATGTTCCTAGTGAAACGTTTAATTGGGTAGAAGAACCATATTATAATAAAAATTATGTTTCTAATGAAAGGAAATATTCTGTTTTGAAAAATCATCTAGAAGACGAAATTTCTCTTGATAATGAAGCTTCTTTTGAGGAACACTTAGAAGAACAAAATGACCCTCAAATTATCTTATCTTCTGAGGAATAAATGGAGAAATCTTCTTAGTTTCCTTGTAATGAAATGGGTGAAGCTATTGGAGGAGAAATCATGGAAGCAGATCGAAGAACTGAATCTCTTAGTCTTATGAGAGATGCTCTTTTTGAGGGGGAGCAGCACCCTAGACTAGAGAGTGTTGAAATTCCTAATCTAGTTATTCCTGCAATGTGGATACATTGTATATGTTACATAGCTACTATGACATTAATGATACCCAAGAAGCCTTAGTTAATGGTATAGACATTTATACTATATTTCAACTGATATTGGTCTCTTCTCTAGTCTCTGTAAAGAAACCAGAGCCTTTCTCTGCTCATGTTCCTAACCCTTCAAACGAACCTCCTACTTTTGTGAGTCAAAACGATTTGAATCCCTTGGGAGCAATGTTATTTGCTACAGTCGAAAAGCTAATGAAAACCCAACCTATTCCTATGAAATATTTGAGTGAATGGGATGTTTCCCTACTATTTGAAAAGATCATATGACAGATTCAGCCAAAAATGCTTCATGAAATTCAAGAGGTCAGAATTGAGATAACAAATATAAGTGATAAAATGAGGTCTGTTCTAACTATGCTTGATGATATTCATAAAGTGTTTAAATCAAGACTAGATCCTATTACTCATCCTATTAATGATGTTAGTGGTCATATTCCACAGGAAGTTACCTCTATAATTCAACAAAACTGAACTTCCATAGCTGAAAAGGTGGCTGATAGAAATAGACATATAGTTCAAGAAATGCATGATCATGTTATTGGTATCAGCAAATTGACTGATGAATAAAAGGGTTTTCTGTAGAAAGTTCGAAATCAGATCAAGTCCCCCTCTGTTGTTGTTGAAACCTCTAATACCTATGTATCATCATCTCAACCCTTTGAAAGTGAATTTCTCAGAACTATTGTTAAAGAGGAACTTTTTATCTTTGCTAAGTGGAATTGACAAGGAGAGACTGTCATTAGCTTTTAGAAATAGTGATAGAGTCCTTGATATGGTAAGGATTTATTCGAAGATTGCAAATGATGATCGAGAATAAATTACAAAGAATGTGGGGTTATACTTCAATAGGATTTTCTCTATGCATGTTATGAAAAACCATTTCATGTACCCTGTAGTCAATTTTAAGGTTCCTCCTCTCACTCATGGTCTCACATATCAAGTTCAAAATATAAAATATTTTACTCCTTTGTTTGACAAGTTCATTGAGAACAAATATGATTTTGAGAAAGTGATGTAGTATGGTGGTGATATTATTGCTGACATTATCATGTTTTTGAGGCCTTATCTTCATGTGTAGAGCACTGTTATTTTGGCTCTTATAGATAACCCTTGTGGCCTATTTTCCCTACTTTCATATCCAATTCCTTTGTATATACCTTTATGTCTATCTCCCAAGCTCTGAGTTAGATTAGACCTGTTATCCTTGACCAACAATTACCTTGGTCTTCCTCAAAACCTACTTTAGAACCCACTTTTTTAATGAAATACCTATTCCTTCTCTATGAGTTGGTTTAATACCTTATTCAACTTTTAACTGTGCACTTGTGGATCCTCCTAATTTTTCTTCCAAGGGAAATGGGAAGATATCCAGTGCTAAATAAATGTGAACACTATCTTCTAATAGGGATATATTATATTTTTGTTTCCTACTGCTTGTAATTCAACATCTTTCTACATCCATTTAACTATGAGCTCATATTTTCTATTTTCATAATTACTTTTGTACTCATTTTGGTAATCTCAAATGGTGGAGATACACGTACACTAAGGGGGAGAAGAACAGGCATGATTTGTGATCAAAAAAATATGAGGGATTGTTTGACTCCTCATGTTTTAATCAAGTTTTTACGATCACAAATCCTATAAATCTTGTAAATACTTGTTAATACTATTTAAATCTGCCTCAAATCTGGTATATAAATGGTTTGTTTCTTTATGCTTTAAATAGACACAAAAAATATCTTAATTTCTAAAAACAATGTCTGAATATTTTATACTTTATTTAACTTTGGTATATAATTATTCCTTTTTTGAATGATTATGTCTAATTAATTGGGTGAATATTACTTCTTATATCTATATACAGATATTTTTCTAACTCTGAAAAACCGTGAGTCTTCCATTGGTTTTATTTTTCTAGGAAAGTGACACTGAAGCTATGACCCAGAAACTAGGACCCAAACACAGTGACCCAGACACCATGTCCTAGACATCATGACCCAGACATCATAACCAGTTTCAAGTCTCATGAAGCATGTGACACCAGTTCCTTGCTAAGATGACGTTCAATGTTTGGAAAAGAATCAAACACCATGATCCTAAACCCTCATATGTGATACTGGTTCTTGATCTGTATACAATTATTCCATTGTGACTATCTCACTGCTCAAAATAAGAGAAGACTACATTGTTTCATGGTGACATTGTTTCCATGTGACACCATTTGTAGATAGATTGTGACACCGTTCTTTAATCTATTTTTTCAATTTTACAACGGTCTTATTTGAGTCTTTTAAATGAATTAAAATAATTAATTCCTCTTTATAGAAAACTGACATGGAAGTATGAGGTACGAGGTGGAGGTTGAATGCATCATGTCGGCTATAACACATGCACTCCAAAAATAAAAATAACAAGCATGGTCCAGAAACAAGGGTGTGCAATAGTGTGTAGAAAAAGTGCGAGCATTCATGAGATGTGGATGGATACATGAATCAAGATACATCTGAAGAACACATGAAGCATTACTGAATAAAAAATATGGAATACTACTGATCAGAACCAAATAAACATCGCAATAACAACTCCACAAAGGACACAAGATAGATCTAACTAGAAACTAGATCTCAAGACTTGTGATACACTTTTTCTCGCAAGAGGACTTGATACATGGATATAATTCATAAATTATGTCTAGAGCTACATATAATAACACTCAGATCACTTATAACCTTATCTCGTCATCTTTTCATTGTTGTGTATTGTTTTTTGCTTCCGATTAGCATGTGTGTGTTGTATTAAGAAAAAACACTATCTCATGTATTAAACTGAATGACACAACATATCCTTCCTCTCATATTTTTTTACACTTTTTTACTCCCATGGATAAGGGTGGAAGAGGTCCTTGTGTAGCTTGATAGTTTTCACCCATGAAGAAATGTGGAAGAGGTCGTGGGACATGGACAGTCTTGTGCACTATTGTTTACCCTGATTTCGGGTGTGGATCATGTTTATTAATATAAACTACATGGTATCATGTGATCATCTGGTGGTGTGAAATGGGCCTCTTCTTGATACTATACCACACATTTTATACCCTATGTTGTTTAATTTATTATTTCCTTATTTTACTTTATAATTTAGAAATCACTTGATTTACTTTTATAGTTAATCATGGATAGAAGTTATAATGGTTTTTCCTTATTAGAATAGCTTCAAATGTAAATAGAATAACTCATCTAGATATTGCTTAGAATTAATTTATCTTCTGAGAGGTTATTTGATCCTTCAAACATTTATAACCATATTACCTTGATTAACTGGGCTATATTTTTTTATATTGGGATCATTTATAAGAAAAAAATTTAACAGACATTTTTATAGATAATGAATTAACCCCCCTATAGAGTACTCTACTCCAACCAAAAAAACACATACAATTACCCTCCATTTAATTCATAAATATGGATGAATCACATTTATTCATAGAGGTGGTAGTGCACTTATAAGCATGAGAAATGTTACCATTTTCCAACAGATTGGAATTTTGGATGGTATATTTTATATTATCATTCCATAAGAATAATTTTGAAATAAATATAATATATAATCATTTAAAGAACCATATTACCAATCTATGAAATATGGTTTTGAAATATGAATTTTATTTTTATATGGAGAAGATATGTCATACATACCTACGGGTGATAATTTCACATCCCATTTGATGGAAAAGAGGGTTGAAATCGATTGTTTCATAATAGAAATAACATTTCTTTATATTTAAGGTACTAAATTTAGTACTTTATGATAAATACCACAAATTTCGGTGAGGTTAAATTAGTATCAAAATAGAAAGTGATCTGTTATGGAGATTCCCTCTTCATTGAAACATCTAATTTAGATCTCCTATCTTAGATTCCATGTTTGGGATTTTGGGTAGAAAAGAACATATAAAACATTTCTAAAGATTTTGGGAATATAAATGTGAAAGTATTAGTAAATAATGGATTTTAAAATTCATGTAATGGTGATAGGGAAATGGTTTCTTTTTATAAGGGAGTGAACGGAAACAATGGAATTATAAAAATGATTAAAATATAACAAATTTATTCTCAATAAAAATACTTCAGAATGAACATATATTATAATAAATATAGTATACGGTTGAAATAAAATCATCTATTAAAATTTATAATGGGTCTGGTGTCATTTTAGTCATAATACTTTAGTTTAACCCCCTCGTAAACTTATTTTAATCCTAACCATGGTAATGACGTTTTTAATATTAATGGTGTCTAATTATTCTTATAAGGTGAAAATTAGATCATTAATGTAAAAAGGTTTACATTTTTTACCATATATTATCCCCTTTGTCCTCATTAATGATTTTGAATATTTTTAAATTTTTTATAAATATATTATATTTAGAAAATATCATTAATTTAATTGTTCAAACTATTCAATATATATAACTATAAAACATTGATAAAATGTATAATTAATATCAAATAATTTAACACATCCCATTATTACATATGCATCTATGAAATATTTGGTCCAAAATAATTAATCCAAATTGAATTAAATTTAATATTTTAAATATCAATTATTTCATTTTTCCTTTATTTAAATAATTATTGTTTTTACATTGTGTGTAATAGCCCATGATCTTATGGTATGTATCTTTTAAAATTTAGCATCATTGATACTTTATTCTTCACGCAACACCAAGTTTAAAACTGTAATTTACTTTCATGTTTGTCCATGGAAATGGAGATGTGTCAATTAGGAATATTTATATGAAAAATATAATAGTAACATAAACTATGAAATTATAAATAAATCATAGTTATCTTATAAATGATAATATGAAATAATTATATCATATTACATGTAAATTATGATTTTGAAAATTATAAATAATGTTTCATTATTTATTTGAATCCAAAATGTTAATTTAAAATTTAACAATTAATATATTGATTTAAAAAAAATTATTTTCATAAAATATATTCATAAATTAATATATTTTTCGTAATATTATAATATAATTTCACGAGACCTTAATTAATTTTTCAAAGTGTGCGAAAACTAGTTATAATTTTTAAATTTTTATTTTTTTAAGATATCATGATTTAATGTAAAAATTAAATTATATATATATAGAAAAATATTTTAATAAAATTTCATTCATTTTGTAGTTTTACAAGTCAAAAATTGGTTGTTGTGAATTTTTGAGAATTTTCTAATATAGTTGAATTTTTTATGCATAGTGAATACAGTAATTTATGGTTCATAATAAATTCATGATTTATTGAGTAATATTTTATGTATAGTAGATGTAATCTTCTAATCTAAATCAATTATTCACTATTTTAATATATTTAGTTATAAATCTCAATATATTAGCATTCTTCAGCTAATATAATAAACATAGGAATATATAATGGAATAACACCACTCCCCTCCAATATAAATACCACCCCTCCCCACATATTATCCTTAAAACTCATAAGACTTGATGAATGATGATTTTCAGACCAATAATCATCCATAGTATCTTCCCCACCAACAAGAGGTTCTACGTTCAAAAAAATACCAAAACAAATTTCCCGATGATGATTCCCAAGGGGAAGAAGTCTAGTGGTAAAATCCTTATTTTTCTAACATTATTTAATTATAACATTATTTTATTTCCTTACACTCTTTTCATCTTCCATTTATTCAAAAATTTAAATGGGTGAAGTTAATGTTAATTTTATAACATCAAGCTCCAATTACAAAGATTCAATGGAAAAATAATGTTTCCACAAGTAGTATTATAACCGTAATTGATAGCGTACTTAATATTTTTATGTTTTTCTCAACTTAAATATATTCCACCATAAGAATTTATGGGACCCTAATTATATTGAATAAGTGATTAATACTCAAGTTGATTTATCCTCATATCTGAGATCATGAGTTTTTCTGAATAATATAAATCGTATAATTGTTTAAATAAAATAATAAAATGAACAAAATTGGAAATATTAAGGTGGGAAGTGTTTGTTTCATCCATGACATGGTAAAAATAATTGGAAATTAATTATCTATCCAGATCCTCCAATTTATCTCACTTGGATGGAATACACAGACACACATGTTGGTATTTTTAATGACATGGTTTAATAAATTTGTTAGATTAAGTAAATATTGTGAAATCATATATTTAATTAATAAATAAATTAAAATTCCTATTTTTTAAAAAAAAATATATTGTAGTAATCGTTATGAATATAGTTCTCCTTAAAATAATTATTGTGGTTTTTTAACTTACTATACACGTTCTATTTCCCTGTAATGATATATTCGGAACCAAAAATTATATAATGTAAATTGTTGTTAGAATGGTGAATAGATATTCAAGTGTGAAGAAATATTCTTGTATCCATTAATAATATATGTTCAATATAGTTTTTAAAAAACACATTGATCTTGGTAGTGATATTAATTATGTATTTATAAAAAAACTTATGTTTTATGAAGACAAAATAATAATAGAACTCAACAATGATTAATAAATAAAAATAAAATTGAATTTATTGATCTTGATAATATATTTTATTCTAAAGAATTTGGATGGATTTATAAACTGTGTATGGTAAAAATGTATCCCTTTGAGGTTTTGTTGAGGAATAATAATGTAAAGAATTTTATATTTTATATGTTGTATTATAGGAAGGTGGGATTGGTGATGAGGATTATGTGATATATCGATAATTTTGGATAGGTATTTGGGAATGAATTTTTTTATGTGATAAAAATGTTTTTTATCATATCCTACTCATAAATCGGATCCAAGATAGCATGTTTAATAAAAACTATATTTAAATTGTTATCTATATTGAGAAACAATGACATTTTATGTGACATTGCCCAAACCTCATCTAAAATAGAACTGTCAGTAATAGGAAGGATGTTAGAATACTACATGAAATCCTTTATTGGGAAACCATTTAATTTCAATGATTTAAAAATCATGTAATATAGGTAAAGTTATTCCAGAAGAAAGATCAAAATAAAAAGATGATTAGGATTGGGAAATCATATATTGATACAATCAATGGATTAAATGGATATCCTAATAATTATGATATTATATATAACAACATTTATTTTTATAATATTATTAAATTTATATTTATTGTCTTGGTTTTTCACCTATTACTCATTGAGATATGTAAAAATTATACATTTATTTCATTATCTAAAATTATTACTGAGCTCATAGCCTACCGAGAGTTTTCAATAATAGGTGTTGAATTTTTTTAAACATCAATGAATAGATCAGTAATAATAATCTTGGGGATGAGAAATTTATATATTAATATTAATGGTGGATGAGTACTAGTATATTTAATAGGGTATAATACCTCATTCGGTTGGATAATTCTCATTTTAAAATTTTTAAATGACCATCGTAATTTTATTTGAGTTTTTTTAACATATATATGATACATATTGACATGTATTACTCAATAAATCCATAAACAAGTTCTTTAATAGTATCGATAGGTTTAACATAGTTATCTATAAATTTTTAGTTGAACTATTTTTTTTTATAATAATCATGTAATAATTAACATTGATTCTCATTAAGTATATTCATTAGTTTTGACCTAGAAGAATGCTTTATATTTTATATTTTTTTATTAAATGTATCATCTATGACCGTTTAAATATTAGTTTTAGTGTATTGATAAAAAATAAGTTTCACTAAATACAAGAATAAATTTTATTTTAAATTTTTACTAAAAATATAATTTAGATATATTTGGTAGATGATTTTATCAATTTATATGTTTCCTCTAAGATTTATTAGAGATATCACATTCATAATTTTATCTAAATACAAAAGAAATTGGAAGAGCCTCTAATGTTTAAATACTAATAATTAAGTGACTTAACAAATTGGTAATCATAAAGATCTAAATTTATATTATTTTAATATATATGGATCTTTAAATAAATTTTTAGAGATCTCACGAAAACAATATTTTATCCAATGTGTTGTATTTTTGAAAAAAAAACTCACAGAGGGGGTCTTCCTTGATTATTTTTCTATGGAATTTAGTCATTAGATATAATATATTTTTCATGTATTATATATTTAAAATATCACAATAGATGAGTTATTATTTGGTTTTTAATTGGATAAAATTAATGGAAATAATATTTCATGAGCTACATAATAGATAATCACAATGTGGTCTTCATTACATTTTATTAGTATGAAGGAAGAAACAAATATCACTTATGAGAAAATAATATTATAATATATTATCATTTAATCCTTGTTAGTTATATAGCTATTATACCATTAATATTTTTTAGATGTAACAAGGATAAGATGGGCCATGGTGTGTATAGTATAATGAATCTACGGATTAGTATATTATATATCATTATAGACTAGAAGTTAAACTACAATTTCAAGGGTTATTCAATAATAATAAATATTATCCCAATACCTTTAGGTAGTATAATTAGGACACCACTATGTGAATTTGTACATAATATTTTATTCCATAGTTTTTAATATTCATTATATAGTTAATTTTAAGACTTACAGATGATTTCTCTTAATGATAAAAATTGGTTACTTTATATAAAATTGTGTCATAATGTGATCAATGTATTTGTGAATTTTTTTTAATATTTAAAGGATATTAACATGATATTTGATTCCTTAATTTTTAGATATGATACTGGAAAAAATTTATTCCATAACCTAGTGCAATTTTTAAAAATTTTAAAATCTCTATAAAAGAAATTTTCCATTGGAGTTATGTGATGAAACATTATGATAGATACCCAAATATTACATGGATATTTCCCAAGTTAATTTTTTTATATATTAGGATAAGAATAAAGTTGAACTCCTGATTCCTCATAGGATGAAATTGAGGAATATTATATAAGATAGATTGAAATTATTTTACACATATATTTACTGATTTTATATTAGAGTTTATAATATATTATTACTCTATATATTGGGTTCATTGTTGATAATAAATAAAATATTGGGGAAGATATATTTCTTTTCTGATTACAGAGGATGGTTCCATTCAATATGAAGTGTATGTAAACCCTAAAAAATTCATCTTATAACATGTGTTGTTAATTCAGGCTCTATATCTCTCATTATGAAATTTTGTATTCTTTGATTATCGATCTTATGATTTAACTGACATAATATTATTGTTATAAATTTTTTTGGGCCATTTATTCCCCCCACATAGTGGTTATGAATTTTTTAACAATCGCTTTTAATCAGTGTTTGAGAAATGAATTTCATTGTGGATAATATTTTATAGTTATTCAATATCTATATTTTTAGGAGTTACATATGATATTCCATATGTTATTAAATATTTTTATTGTTATATTTCAAAATAAGTATAGAAACAACTATTCACTTAAAACAGAACCACTTAATAAAAATATTTTTTAATCCATGAAAAATTACCTTGCATATTGTGTAATGGATTCTCACTCATTATCCCTCATAACCATATTATCATTTGATTATTCATGGATCCAATACATTAAGAATTATAAGGATAATTATAAGAATTTGTTTTGGAGTAAACATTTTCAAACCCTCTTAGTGTATAGGAATCATCCACCATGACTATTAAAAAAGTGATAAAATTCCAATATCATTCATATAATAGAACTGATATCATGGACTATAATTTTTAATGAAATTTATCTCATATATTTATATAAGAATATTTTTTGAATGTATGATTCAACATACAATTTTTCTATGATTGATGTACATTTTAAATTTCATATGAACCGTGTTGCCTTATGGATGATTTTAGTATACATACCATAAAATTGTATTTCATATATAAGTAATTGTAATTTTGTTCAATGTTTGAATATATGTATGATACTTTTTTCCTATTTTCTCAATTTTTTTTATAAATAATTTTAATTTTATCCTACATAAAAATCATTTAATACATATTGTTAAAAATTAATTATCATTATATATATTTGTGTGGAAACACACACACAAACACATTATTTCTGGTTTGTTTATTCCATATTAGTTTTATATTGAGTTATAATTTCTTATAAATATTATTTTAATGGAATATAAAAATCATGGAATGTGGATTTTGAAAAATTAGTAACACACACATATATATATATATATATATATATATTGGAAAAATTTTATTTGTGCATTCCAATTTAACATTCCACAATTTGATAAATTGCATTTATATTTGAGCATTCCACTTCAATATCATGGAAATACTTTTTTTTTCTCCTAGTTTTATTAAAAATTAATATAAAAGTCATATATTCATATAGAAAATATAATATATCATATATTTTCTTTAATTTTTATAAAAATGATACATATACAAAATCATTGAGAACCTCATGGAGAAATAAATACTGGTTTGGATTAATTTTTTCAAATAAATAATTTTGAAGAAATAAATATCCTATGGAATAAGAGTTTTTGGAATTTCAAAAAGTGAGGGGAAAGAATTAATAGAAGAAAAAAATCATAGTAGAAATGAATTTTTTTTAGAATGATTTGATCTAACATTAATAGAAGGACCACCACAATGAAAGGTTTAATCATTTATCTATAATAGGAACAAAAATTAAATCAATTCAAAAAAATAGATATATTTAGATGAAAGGAAAACAAAAACTCAAAAACTCAAAATAGATAGAATGAACCTTTACAAACCAATCACATTAGCCAATATACTGGTTCATAGTTTGAAATTAATAGAGGTGTTTTTAGTTAATATTTACGGCGATCTATAATGTTAACAATTTCTGATAAGTGAGATCCTCTAATGGTACTATCCATAAATATCCTCCAAACAATAGTGCTAGGATCAGTTTCAAATGAAACATAGTGGCTTCAAGTACAATCCTCCATGGATGTTGAACTCAAAATTGGGTGATATTTATATATATATCTACATTTTTCTTCAAAATAAATTTAATGGAGTGGGGACTAGAAAATTAATTAATGATATTCTATAGATAAATTGTAATAATATAAGAAAAAAGTCGAGGTAGAAATGTATCAACCTCAGGGGATAAAAAATTGGTTGTCATTCATGATTAAAATTTCTAAAACAACTTCTCATCCAATGGAAATTGTGGTTGGACATGAGGTGGATATATAAAAAATGGTCATCAATACCATGGATCTAGATAATAATTAATTACAATTAAAAGAATATAGGGTCATCAAATTTATTTTTATTGATAAATGAGACAAATTCCACAAGTAATGAAATATGAATACGTTCATGTATGTAAAAGACCAATCCAATTCTCTTGTTATATATATATATATATAAATCAATGTAAATGGTTCTAGATACATAAAAGATAATTTAAAATAATAAAATCGACTGAAAATATTAATTAATTTATTTTTATTCAAAACATAATAGTTATTCAGAATTACTATAAATCAAACCAAAAATCATTTATATTAATTTTTAAGTAAATTAAAAATCATATAAATTACTCAGACCTAACTATTTATCAAATAATATAATGGATTAATATTTTAACATAGTGTTATTAATGTGGAACCACATTTTTTATATTTCTGTATTATTTAAATTTTGATAAATGTATAGCCATAGTCAAACAATCAATTTGGATGTCATTGTTTTTCAAGAATATTGAAACACACTATGCCATATTTAATAAATTATCCAATATAATGAATCATATTTTCATTATGTATAGACATAAAATGGAGTAATAATTTTTTATATAATATAAATGTAAATTCTGATTCTGGATAGGTAGTAATATTATAATTTATTTATTCATGTTCAAAAATAAAACATTTGTGTCGCATATCATTATAAAAAAAATAAATCAATGAAATATATTAAACTATAGTGTTTTAAAGAGATATAACCTACTTTTTGATTAATTTATAGAATATATTCACCCAATAGGAAGTGAAATTATAACCATGTAGTTACTTTCTTATTTAACAAATTCTAGATTATTCAAAATATTCCTAACCTGTCACAGTGCAATCAAGAATAACATTTATACAATAATAATGTTATAGAGATGGAGTATTTGAAAAAAAAACTCAGAATAAATCTTATATATTGATACTTTGGATTACATAGATTTCATATAAACCATTTAAACATGAAAATATAAAATGAAACATTCAGTCTCGTATAGATTATAGAATAAATTATGCTTCAAATAACATTACTTTGTGTAATTCTATTGATTAATTCAATATCAATAGTTGTTTTTGGAGATACTGAATGTTAAACCATGGAATATATGTAATATAGTGTTCTATAAAGAATTACCAAGTAACATATGGATAAAATTATGAAAAAATGTTATGATACAAATAAATAAATTTATGTTTTATATCCTTTGATATTTAAATATGAAAAATTCATTTTTATAAAAATATAGTTCCTAACAAAATCCACTTCAATTACAGTTTACAATTGGTGATATTTTTTTTATGCTCATAATACTAAGCATATCGCATTAATGTAGAAACAAGTATTGAATGAAATATTGATTACATTTTAAGTATTCACTTTCAACAAAAAATCTTCTACAAAATTTATTCTATAACATTAAAGAATATAATTTTTAGACTATTGTGTTGAGGCCATCATTGGACATTATTAAGGTACATTAATCAAAAAAAAATTACGTGAATTTAATAAATATAAAACCCCACAAAAATATACATTTAATAATTTAAATTGGGATCATTTTGAAGGAATCTATATTAAAATTATGTTTTTAAATATATAAATCATGGTTAAATGAAAAAAATATAAAAGATTAATTACATAATTTTGAGAAATGGGATAATAATTTTTAGAGAAATCACTACCTTATCTTTGATGTAATTCAATTTCTTGATATATTTCCTTTTTTAGTTTTTCTTATATATTTTTATCTTATTACATTTCTCATACCCATATAAATTAAATGACCACAATAATAGGTGGTGTTTATATAATAGGACATGTATGGTTTTTTATTTTGGAATTCATTTCTTCAAGAATATAAGACATACAATTATTTAAATCACTACTATTAATATACTATATTGGTGTCTTTCTAGTATATTAGTTGGGGTTGTTACATTAGCGAACCATAGTAATATGATCCTTATAAAAATTAAAATAAAAGTAAAACATATAAATTCAGGGGAATCGATATAGAGGGTTAATGACCCTTTTAACATTGTCTATAGTGAGATGATAATCATAGATAGAAACGTGAGATTCGTAGTCTTTCTAATTATGAGTCACATAGTGGGATTGAACATATAGTTGAGGTTTAGGTAGATTACACGAAATATTAAACTAGGGATCATTTTTCGAATCAACATGAACATCCACATTTTGGTGTGTGTCATTGGTACCATCATAACGAGGCATCAGTTTATAAGTAGATGATTCGTGGATCTCAAAACCCTAACCAATGATATATTTCTATAAACAAGGTTTTTTAACCCATAACATATGAACATCGAACTATTATGGATATCATATATAGAAAAAATTGATAAATATTGATTTAATATTTTCAGTTTTAACATGTGATTGAGTAGTTCATGTATATACTCTCATGTGAGGAAAAGAAATATCTATAATGTTACAATGTTTTATTTAGTTCTTAATGCTATTCATATTAAAAGGTAACTGGTTATCAGGTTTATTTTCATAGTGGTAACCCTGAACGATAATTATTTCTCATGAATAAAACATTCCATCATGATCTGAATTGACTTCAAAATAGTATTGTTCATATGTTATATTATACCATTTTATTTTTGAGTGTGGCTAAATGTATAGTTACAAATAATTCCCATAGACTCATAGAAATTTTTGAAGTCATTTTATATGTATTATAAAAAATTATCGATTCTCATTTATTTATTTTTTCATAATCTAAAATTTTTAATATTGGAAACATATATTTTCAAAAGATCATGGTCATCAAACATATACTTTAAAATTTAATTCAAAACCCTTTTGAAAAGTATTTTCAGTAATTGTGGAAAATTATAAGCCTCTACGGTGTGGGGTAATCTTATAATTTCCCAACAAATCAGTGTATATGTAATTTATAATAAGAATTACCTTATTGTTAAACCTACTCAAGTTGGATCCTCTACACATACCCAAAACTCATTCATTTATGGATATTATATTACTATGTGTAATTTTTAATGAGTCATCTATATTAATATATAATAAAATCCATTATCACTTGTTATCCCTGTTGTATTATTTCATAA
Organism: Viscum album; assembly: GCA_963277665.1. Taxonomy (NCBI): domain Eukaryota; kingdom Viridiplantae; phylum Streptophyta; class Magnoliopsida; order Santalales; family Viscaceae; genus Viscum; species Viscum album. The sequence continues at coordinate 1,632,311,500 of OY728159.1, forward strand.
CATATTTCTTTCACCATCAGTGAGACAGTTACCAATCAACTAAATAACACGTTTCTTTCCGAAAAAACCTAATGTCCATTAACAAAATATACATTAACTTTTGTTAATATCCCTGTAAAAATTATAAACAACCCAAATTCAAAATTGAGGTTAAATACATTCTAATTTTAAGATCCTATCATAATTGAATTAATTTTTATATTATGAACCAACCTTGAATATTCCCATTATAAAAATTATATTTATTTCACCTCATATTCATATGATAAATATTGTATATCGAAAATAATCACACAATCCCAAAAAATGGAAGGTCTGGTGTCTTTAATGATCACCTACATAAGAAACATAATTTTTGATAATTGTAAAAATTTCTCCAAAATAAAACTATAGCAGACTAAAATTTGTAATTTTCATATGTTATACTCATCCTCTATACATGGGTAAGGGAATAATAATAAATTGTTGATCTAAAATGAATATAAAGGAAAAAATATCAAAATTTCATCAAGGTATATATCATAAACATATGAAGAAACTATAGAATGAGAGAAGTATATTACCACTAGAAAATGAAAAAAAATATTATTTACCATTATTAAATATATAATGACATGTGATCTCAAAATAAAAAACATGTACAATAGAAAATGTATCTACAATCATGATAAATTAAACTTATTTCATGGATAATAACAGAAGGTACAAAATCATTACATAATAATGTTCCACAAATATAATTTTAGAAACCACGTGTTAAAGATACTCTTGAAGACATTCATCACAAAGTATGATTGGGAGAATCACCCAGGTATCTTTTTAGATTTTTGATGTAATGTCCCAAAATTTAAATGTAATTTTTTTTTAAAATAAATGGTAATTTTACGAGTCTTCCAAAATTGATGGTGTGTGATTCCAAGGCCCGGTGTGCCAGGAATAATTTTTTGATGTTTTTTTCGTGTATATTTAGTAAACATACTAGAGTTTTTTTTTATATCATTTGAACTGGTGCTTAGAATTGAAATCTGAGGGCAACATTGAACTCGTAGCGCCAGTATTCTCTTAAGGAGACTTTCACCTCAACGACATATGGTTGAGGTCGAATGTTACATTTTGGGTTTTTTTTGTGGAAATAATAAAATAAAATTTACTTTATTTTATTTTATTTTGAACATCCATGGGGATATTTTAGGTGGAGTCCATCAGAAATAAACATCCGTGTGGAAGTTCGAAGTGGGGACCACAAGACCTTAACCTACCATGAGAGGTTAAGGTGGTGGGGAACACCCGAACCATAACCTCCCATGAGAGGTTATGGTGGTGGGGACAACCCGGGATGAACCCCCCCACCCCTCTTAATTGGGAGAAATACTCAACAGTCACAATTAATAAAGGAGAGCCTCTTGACCTCCTCTACCTTAATGGTGCCACCACCTCCAAAAATTTATTACCCCACAACCCTAATTAATTAGGATGTTTGAATTTTTGCCAACAAAATAATAGATGGTTTAATATATTATTTTGAAACAGCATTCATTTTGGGTGGAATTTGGGGAGAGGATGAGCTCTTGGGAGAATGTTTCTCTAACCAAGAACGTAGAACATCCTCCATGATGAATGCCGTCAAGGAGAGTCTTCAACTTCTTCCACGGAAGAACCTTGTGGAGGCGACTGACGTGGGGCATCTTCGATGACCAACCTTCCCTCCTCATCATCGTCAATGAACTGACACACGATCTTGGGATTAGATTTGTGTATCGGACACGACGAACTATAACAACTCCGTCATCTTCCATGAGACTCCATCGACAAACAAAGATCAAGGTATATAATTTTTGGTATTGATTTTATTTTCCCGTGATTCATTCCTTATAAAACACAGAACGTGGATCAACTTCTTACTAGTTGATCCTTGTATGTTTTTCTTTTCGTGAGTTTTGTGATTAATCATTATGGGAGGGTATTTTGTGCTTTGTTATTTTGATCCAAATGCTACCACCCTAAACGTGGAGGGTGCGGAATATACCAACATGGACTGACCCCTCTGCCATTCTCTTTTGCGGTGTCCAGAAAAAATGAGGAAGGTGACAAGGACGAAGAAGGCGACGAAGGCGACGAAGGCAACATTCGTGCCACCTGTGACCTCCATGAACTGTGCCGCCCCCACGGCGTCTCATGCCACCACCGGACAAACAAGCTGCACCCGCTCGTGGTGCCCCAGCCGAACCACCCCCAGAGTCTCTGCCTTTCTGGATGGGCCACCCTCGGTTGGGCGAAGCTTCCTTGGTAGCACCGTCCACTGGCCGAACTGGCCCTAAACACCCCAACCTCCTTTCTGAACTGGCTCCAGTCCATTCCGGTCTCCCGGTCCACCCCTGTCGCACCGGCATGTCTTCCCCATGCCGCCACCGTCCAAATCGGCCCTGGTCACACCTCCTCTGCCCTCCAGATTCTCAAACCCCCAACTGAACCAGCCCCGGCCGCGCCACTGTGGCCCCGGGCTGAGCCGCGCCATGCCATGCTCCGTGACACTCAGGGCCGACCCGGCCCCTCACACTACCCTCTAGGTCGAGCTGCCCTCGTGGTTCCCTCCAGGCTGAGAAAACCTCATGCCAACCCATGTTTGGTCTGCATCCTCGCGGCCCTCCATGACCCCTCACGTCCTGTTGGGCTGGGCCCAGCAGTGTGGACCGAATCTAACGGGCTATCCCACACAACGGGCTGGGCTAGACATAATGGGTCTGTCCTAGTCAACCCAAACCGGGTCGGCCTAGACTGGGTCAGGCCTGGTGGGTCTGACGGGGTCGGACTGGACCCGGGCCTACTACGACCCATTAAATTCTATTGGCCATAACATTAGCAACAGAGGTCCATTTGATGAACCGTTAGTGGCCCAAGAAATCTAGGAGCATGAAGTTCATTTAGAGTATCCCCCAATGGTATTTGTGGTATATTTGTGATATGGTCAGGTTGGATCGTGCAAGAATCCAATCGGGCCCCCAAGACTAAAAGGCTAAAAACACACAGATCGGGCGTCCGATAGACGCACCGTCCATTGTGTGGAGACTCCTATGACATGGAGGACCCTTTATATACTTCATTGTGGGACTTAGTGACAGTTGGAACATTGACAACTAGCTCGTGGTTTGTATCCTTCTAGAGACGAGCGAGCAGAGAATGGATACCTATTAGCTGGATGAGACCTCATGACTACTGACCGTTTGACTCGGAGTGAATCTAGTAGCCAAGTGGGGAGCACCTAGGTGTGGCGGTAGAACCACGGTGGAGGATCTCAATTTGTGACATCGAAAATCCATGGTACTTGACAGAAGGAGTACCTCAGTAGGCTACAAGGGGGAGTGTCTGGGTGTTCCAGCAGACCCCTGGTGTGAAGCACATGTGTGTGACACAGCAGACCCATAGTACACGATAGGATGAGTACCTGAGCAGTCCAAGGTTAGTGGGAAGTTCCTATGTGTGACGTGACAGGACCACTATATTTGATATAGGAGGAGTTCCCCGTCATCCTAGGATTCAATAATGTGAATAAAATCCTTGTTGAGCTGAGTTTATAAATTTTTTCTTTCCTGATGATTGAGATGGATCACTTGATAACTTATGTATATGTATGGGAATATACCTAAGTAAGGTTATTTGTGGATTTGATACTTTTCGGTTAATTCTTGTTGGATTTTGTGAGACCATGAGCGTATCAGGGCCCTACGGAGTATCATTATACTCACCCCTACACGGGCTATGCCCTCATCTTGTTGTGTTGGATACAGATGATAGACTGCGCTTACTAAGGCTAAGAGTACCTGGGTTGGACGGTACCCGGAGGTGGACCATATAGCATTTCGGCACATGGAGGAGACAGACAAATGTGGAGTGATGAGGAGGCGATATTTACCTACCCTTCTAGTAGGAACCTCAGAGGATGACCCAGTAGCTGTTTTTCATTTTTCCTCATCTGTACTTGTACTTTCAACTTCTTGTACTTTCCAGTTGGGCTTTTATTTTGGCCCCTTTTTACATACTGTTTTCACTTGTTGGTTATTCAGTTTACTCGTGATCATGTCTGATGTGTGTGTTTACAGGTTATAAAGGCAATGTCTTCCTAGTTTTAGGGAATTATGTCTTTGGTTCTAGTCGCCAACCCCTGGCCTATGGAAGGCAGGCTTGAGGTAGTCATGACACAGGCCCTAGGGGACGGGTCATGACATTTGATAATACTATCTTGTACCATTATCCTTGGAAGAAATCCTCATGTTTACCCTTTGGCATGAGTTAAATCCTCAAATGTACCAGTTGAATCAGGATAAATCATCTTTTCAAACCATTGTCTTGGTATATATTCTATTTTTCATCATTTGGATTAAAATAAATCGTCATTTATACATGTTTCTATTAAATAAAACCCCATATATACACATCCTATTGGGATATATCATCTCATATACCATTTGGTGTGGGATAAAAAAGCACATGTATCCTTTTGAGATCATGAGATATAAAATTTACCCTTGAATTAGATGGTGTTTTAAGACCCCACCAATAATAATAATAACAATACATATATCTCTTGTTAGGATATGAAATCATTCATACATCAATCATCACTTAATTTATATATGTAAAATATAATACTTTCAATAAAAACATCCTGATACCATTATATAATCCATCCACTAAACAAATATGGATGGGGTCATAAAAACATATCCTTAGTGTAATAATAATATTGTCAAAGGATATTGAGAGTGGGGAATTTTTTTATGATATTGGAGAAATAAATATATAAAAATGAAGAAAATTCACATATATAAATACACAAAAATTTCATATAAAATATCACTAGAACTATAATGTTTTAAATTGATAGAACATATTAATGTTTGACAATTAAAACCAAAATTATTTTTTAAAATAAAAATTTTATAAAATAATTTTTTTTTAAAAAATATTCAATAACAATTACTTAAAAACATGTATATTTAATATCTCTTTCTAAAAGTCAAGAATTTATTCAGAAATTAAAATTTTACAAATTATAAATATAATAATTGTTTCTCATTTTAAAATTATCAAGAAATAATATCATTTGGAAAAAAATTTAAAAACATATAAACGATTCTTCATAACCAAGAATTTTCAAACATCAAGAGAATGAAAAAAAGAAATTTTTTTGATAATGAATTTACATTTGTCTTCCAAGAAGATGATTTACAAAATTTGAAAATAAATTGTTGAAAATTTTAAGTGAAAACTATTTAGAAGTTAATTTAAAAATAATATTTAGTAATATATATTTTAAAACACATGAACTATTTCTATATAAAATGATGAAAAGATGATAAAACATTTTATATTGAAAGTATATAATAACATTTGAATATTTTAACATATCATTATTGAAAACCCAAATCATTTCACGGGATAATAAAATTCACATTTAAGAATATGATAATGGAAAGATAAAGGTCACATGAGATAACAAACTATTATGTTTCAAAATATAGGTGATGTCATTCATGAGAAAGATAATTATTGAAATTGAAAGAAAATCATCATTAAAGAACATGTGAATTATTTATAAAGATGATATACATTATTGGGGTAGAAATTCACTATAGTGGAAAATTTTGATGAAAAGTTTAAAATTTCACAAATATAAGGAGAAATATTATAATAAAATCAAGGTTTTGATGAAATGAAACATTTGAAAATGAAGCTAATGATGATACCTTATAACTAAAGGAAGTGTATCTTAAGTGATCAATCTCCTTTATGACATAAGAAATATTTTAATGAAAATACCATGAAAGAGAGGACATGGAATTTAATTGAAAATGCCAGGAATATAATATAATCTATTATATGATATATCCAATATGTAGTATATATAAAATTTAAATAAAATTAGGTTCATAGATGTAGAATTTCTCAAAAAAAATTTAGATAAAACACCCTTATCTTATTTCGATTTTCCTTTTCTCATATGCCAAAATTATCAAAAATGTAGAATAAAAGTTTTAATAACATACATAATAACAATATTCCCACCTATACAATTTTATTAACTTTTTTTATAAACAATTATTGTTAATATATTAGTCAGTTATGGTTTATTTCAATCATTAAATAGGAGAAACTCTATTTCCTTATTGCATGATTTTTTTGTAGAATAATTTTTTATTTATGTTTATTAAAATCATTTTTTTCATTCCATGATTTCAAATATTAACAAAATCATACTTTTTCAGGGATTCATAATATATTTTTTTCATTTGGTAAATTAAAAAGGTATGGTTTGGTAAAATGAAATTTGTAAAGAATTTATTTCGATGTGTTTAATGATCAAAATGAGATATACACATAAATATATTTAATATATCTAAAAAAGTTAAAAACAATTAAAAATATTAATATAATTTTTAAAACATGATATATCTATTATAAATTTTCTCATAACCATTAATGATGATAACATTATAACATTATTTAGATAGGTTATAAAACCACCCCAAACTAGAGCAATCAATAATTATTTTATGAGTAATGATATGATTATTATACAATGAAAATATAAATTTTTTTAAGAATAAATATTTAATAAATTTAATAAATAATAATATATATTAATTAACAGATCCATCACTAATGCTTTGTTATGAAAAATGATATTTTCCATTCATAGAGTCGGTATTAATCCATATGTATTATTAATGATTGCAATTCTCAAAAAATTGGATATAATAATGGTATATGATAAATTAAAATTTATAAATTATCGTTGAGAAATAAAAATAATATAAAATAATAAATTCATTATTTTTAATGAAAATAAAATAATTTGATGAAAAAATGGAAGACGTCTTTTAATAGAGGGGATAATCATCTTATATTTACGATAACTTATATTTTAATTTTATAGTTGTATTGAGAGGAATAAATAATAATTATTACATTAATATAATAACACTTCATTATAATAATTATACTTAGTTCATTATTTTACAATGGTAGGGATATGACTGAATTTGAACAATATAAGAAGAAACATTAATGGAAATTTAATACTCATGTTATAACAATGGACATTTTCTAGAAGTGAGATAATATTCTCGGAGGATAAAAATGGTATTTTTCATTTATTAAATTTTAAGGAATACATTTTTAATGAATAGGCATAACTGATCCCTTTTTATTATTGATTAAAAGTGTACTCTTGTGAATACATGTAAATTTTTAGCAATTATATAACACTATTCTATGTATAATGGCTCCAAATAATTTAACTAATGTAGTGTGGTGTGATATATGTTGTATTAATCATCCAAAAAAGATTACCCTACTTATTACAAACATGTTTTAAGCCATTTACTACATGATTTCAAAATTTTATCATTTGATCATAAACATGGTAAGTAATCTTCAAACATGTTATTACCAATTCATGATGTTTTATACCTAAATTTATCATATATATATATATATATCATAAAATTCCATTTTTACATTATTGAAAATATTATTTCATTTTAAAATATTTAATATATTGAATAATATTTTCATAGAGATTTTTTATTTTACATTTATATATGGTTGATATTATTTAGCATTGAATTGAAATTAAAACTGTTTTAATGGATAAATATATATGATTGAACAATATATATGAGTGAATTCTTGAAGAGAATAATTTATTTGATTATATAAATAATACACAATGCTAATGAAACAATTCTTTTAAAATAAAATAATTACCATTATTGTGTTCATTAATTTAAATATGAGTAATCATAAATTTTTTTCAAAAAATGAAATTAACCTTATTTAAATATATTATCACTATGATATAAAATTTAAAATAAATTTTAAGATATTTATTTTATATAATTTAGGACAATGAATTTTTTATATATGTGATTGAAAACAGTTTCATTAGTGAAATTTTACTTTAGTTTCTATAACAATAAACATGGATTTTATAAATTCCATATAGTTTATGAAATTGTTTTTTAAAATTATAAATTTATTTTAAAAGAAAAAATGTTATAATTAATTTGAAGATGTTATTTTCTTATGAATATTCAATAAATTTTTTTTCATTATCAAAATTGATATTTTTAACTATTCAATTAGAAACCAATTATATTTGAAAAATATTAAAAATTCCACTTATGATAATTTTTTTTTATGGAATTTATATGCGAAGTTCATTTTCTGAAAGTAACATTCCAAAATTTAGAAATTTTTATATAAAATTACCATTAAAGATATATATATATATAGAAAAAATACGTTTATTCATGAATAAAATTTTAAAACATTATGTGTTATTAATAATATTCTGAATTCATTTTCGAATTCATTATAATATTTTGTTGTAAGGTATATTATTATTATTATATATTTTTATTATTAAACAACATGCATCACTTTTTAGTTAATTTTTTATTGTAGATAAATCTATCAAAAATAATATTAATTTAGAAAAATATATATTCCATAATATTTGGGTGTTACATTCTTCCGCCTTAAATAAATTGGGTCAAAAATATTTTAATTATCACTCACCAAAGAATGAAGATAATGTATCTATAAAAAACTCAGGATATATGTTATAATGAAATATACACCTCTAAATACTAGGTATGGATAAGAAATTATATGTTCCAAATATACTTATTTAGGATATCATATGGACATACATTTAATAGAATAATTTCCTTTATCCCATTCCAAAATAAATACAAAAACCAAAATTTTTATGACGGTATCCAGTATAATAAGTGTAAAATTTCTAATGAATTTTAAAATGAAATACAATGATTTATTCTCCATTGAGACTATTATTTCAACCAATGATACTTTTGGTTCAACATTGATATAACTTAACCAACCAATAACTCCTTTATTTTAACCTAGTTTGTTTATTGTCATATTCATATTAGCGTCTCCATCCTAACTAATCATTTAATTATATTTTTTTAATTTATTCTCATTATATTGTAAATAGAATTTTATTATCCAGTGAATATTATCTGGGAGTTTCTACCCATATGTATGATTTTTGGCCCACTCATCATACACCAGAATGAAGATCGAATTGATACTTGACTAGAAATTAATACTGTTATTAACGGTAGTTGTATTAGTTCAATAGGTAGTCCTCCTTCAAGTACCCATATAAGGATTTATTTTATAATAGAACAAAAGAATATCTATTATTCAAAAACATCAGGATGTTGTCATATACACAGTTATAACCTTACAGTTTTCAATAATTTTAAATCATCCTAATCCGTAAAATAGAAAAAATAGATGTTAAAAATGAAAAAATCATTCTCTAATATGAACTGAAGAGACCGTATATTAAAATATCATTATTTTACATTTTTTCTGAAAGTGAAACATTACATCTAAAAAATAAACACACAATCCCACAAATTTATGGTTTAGTTTCTTTGAGGATCAACTGTATAAGAATCTTTATTTATGATACTTCTAAATTTCATCCATAATTGAATAATAATAAACTCCATTCTATACTTCTCATAAGTCATAATCATAATCAAAACTAGGAAAATGGAATCATACGAAAGGGGTGTAATAAAATTCTTATTAAGGGAAATAATTTCAACTTTTAATTATGTATATAATCATAAGGCTATAAGGAAAAAAGATAATGGGGGAAATATGTTATTAAAATAGAAGGGATGAATAAGAATTTATTATACATTTATATCAATGGATAATGGATCTAAAGTGAATAAACATATTCTATGGATCATTTTTATTGAAATCATGTGACAATTAAAATGATCCCAAGAGAGTAAACATTGGAACAATATTAACATATAAGGGTGTGGTGTAAACATACACATCGAAATAAAATGTCATGACTACCCACTGATGCCACCCTAACATAGTAGGACTGGTCCATTCACTCTCGTATCTTTTTTCTCTTAAGATAACTATCTTGTGTGCCTTTGGTATTTGGAAAATTCCAATATTACACCCTTTATCTTGAGGTTAATCCAATTATTCTCATGTTTTGTTTGGATAAATCCACATGTGTACCCTCTAGATCGGAATGAATCTACCCATTTACCCTTTTCTAGAAATATATTTTCTTATATTATGTTAATCCCAGGATAAATCCTCTCTTGTTCCCTCTATATTAGGTTAAATCCTTCATTATTGACTTTGGTTTAGGGTAAATCCCCATCTGTACCCATTTGAGATCATGAGAGATAATCATAAAAAATTCATGTAAGAGTGATATAGAAATACTTCAATCATAACAATAATAATCATATATATTTCATCCATTATAAAAAATAATCAATCATAATTTTAATATCATTTATTTAAATTGTAGAAAATAGATGGGTATCATTGGAAAGCATAACTAGAATATTCAACATGCCATCCAGAGAAAGAAAATGGATGGTGGAATAAAAATATATCCCCAATGTTATAAATATATGTATATTTCCTTTTTTCAAAATATTTTACATTTTAAATAATATTAGAAAATAGTTAGAAGAATATATAGGATTCATCATAAATAATAATTATTATACATTAAAAAAACTAAAAATCATTATTTAAAAAATTATTTTATCTTTTGTGCAATTAATGATGTTATGGACAACTAGAATAATTGATATTGATATGATAAAATAAAAAAAAATTATTTCTTTAATATAAAATGAGTATTAAATAAATGTTTATAGAAAATGGAAAAATTATTTCTAATTAAAATTTAGAGTAGATGATAAAACATTTGGTTTTTAAAGGATAAAAACCCTTTTCAATATGAAAAATTATTTCTTTTGTAATTAATTATATTTAAATAGTTAGTGACATATAATTTTGAAAACTAGTGAATGGAAATGTTACTGTTAGATGATATTATGTATAATTATGTTCTAAAGTACATAGTATATCATTATCTAGAATGAAAAATATAGGCATTGAAAAACATTCATCCTTAAACAGAATACGAATTATTCATAATAGTGTCAATATTTTATAGAGATGAGATTAATCAAGGGGTAATTGAATTAAATGATTTATTTTATATAGATAGAAGGAAAAAAATTTATATATAATATTTGGTTGGAAAAATAGAATAATATAAGAATGAATATCCATAAGAAAAATTTAAACTCAATGAAAGAAGAATTATTTAACAATATCATTTATAGCATAAGAAACACATTAATAGGAATCCCTTGAATGTGAATCATTTAAATAAAATCTTAAAATAAAATGAATGAGTTATAATTCATTATATGATTTATTAAAAATGGAGTATACACATAATTTAAATTAAATTAGTTAAATATATAGAACATGTCTCAATGAATGGAAATTGAGATGAAAAAGACTGACATTGGTCCTGGTTGGCCCTATATATGCACCATTAAAAAATTAGTAAACGTCTCTTAATCACCTATTTCACAACATTATTCAAACCTATAAACTTGTATAAACCACATCTATATTCAATTATTAGAAATATATTATTTGGTTATAGTTTTTTTTCATCAACAAGTACAAGAAACTCTTACTGCTTGTTGGGTACAATTTTGGTACTGGGGGTGTTTATTATTGTTTCATAAAAAAGGATAATAATTCCTAGAATATCAGTGATACTTAAATGATGTTGTTAAAATGATTCATTATAACCCATTTCCATTTTGGGATCGACAATCGTATGGTTTCTGAAAATGAAAATTATAAAGAATAGGTTTCAGTATGTTTATGTTCGAGTGGTTCTATGTTAATATATATATTAAATACCAATAAAAACTATAATAAATCAATATAAATTAATACACACATTATAATAACATGATATATCCTTTATGTATAATTTTATAATGATTTGTGATGTAAAAATCAAAACATCTTCCAATTATGTTGTAAAATTGACCGAAATAAGAGTATATTATAGTGATTTTCCGAGTTATGATATATTTTTATATATTTTTAATATAAAATTTATTGTAGATTAAAATTTTCATAGATATAGTATTTCATCGTTTTATTTATTCTTATTACCATTGATGAAAGGTGGTTATGATAAAAAAAATTCATCACTCATGGATTTGGTAGTTCTCTATACAAACGATTAATGATTCTATATCTCAACAGATGGGATAGATCAATGGTATGTTATAAATTATAAAATATTAAAAATTATTATTGAATATTCCAAACATCAATTTATTAAAGAAAAAATTGTAACCAGTAATTAATTTTAGATAAGAAAGAAAATTGAAGACTTCATTTCATGGGGGCGTTAATCAGCTTAAATTCATAGTCGATGACCATTTGTTTGTATTAGTTGAGAGGAAGTAATAAATAATTTTTGTGCCACTAATATAATGAAACTTTTATATAGGAAATATCTGGATTTTATGTAGTACTTATGTTGATAGTTTTGGATATGAAATAAATAAGAATAATATTATATTGATTTTGTAATACTCACGTTGAGACAGTGAACAATAACTTGAATGTATCGTTGGAATTTAAGGGCATATTATATCTCCTAATGTCCTCACCCAAACCACTAGGCCTAAAATTGGGCGACACGTGACCTGGTTCATTCCTCCTCATATAAAAGATTATACCTACTAGGAATGAGTGTCCAAGTCTGTCATTGAGGAGACAATACTATAAGAATCTTCCCATTATACAAATATTCTACAAAAATATGATAAATAAATAATTTATAAAAATTATTGTAAACAATCCGCATCTATATTGATTGAATACCTATCATACATAAAAATAAATACACTCTCAAAGTGGAAGGAATAAAAAAAATGTACAATAGGTAAGAAATTAATAAAACTACTATAATCCAATGAAGTCAGTCCTAATACTATTTTTAGGTCCATACTCCTCTAAACAGCCATAATCCTTGGGACCCATTCCCCAACATGGATTCCTAAAATATATTTTCCACATGAAACTAAATTCTCATGAAGGGTTTAAAGAATAAACACACTACAACACCTCCAATTCCCCATTAAAAAAATGAGCACATGTTCAACATGTGTATTTCATAATAATAAAAAATGGAAATTTAAGATCAAAAAACACAGAATCATTTACTAAGTGGTTGTATGCTAACCCTTCAGTTACAAACCACCCATTTTAACTATTTATTCTCCATTATAATATGATAAACATGGTCATCATATAATATTATCAACCCACCACAATGTTGTTGAACATGGTACTTTTTATAATCAAGGCATTGATTCGTAGGTGGGACACAAGGATATCTCATAACCTTGTACTAGGAATCCATAAGGCATTGATTTTTGTAACATTACTTAATATACTCAGGAAATCACATTTTCACATGTTAGTCAATATCTACTAGAAATTATGTTCGATCATGGACACAATGCTATATTACACTTACCCAATATAGTTTTCCACAATTTCCATCATCACATGTCCTAAACATACTCTAATAATGGGTATTGATACTACTTATCACGTACAAAAAAAATCCTAAAATGGTTAGATAATAATTAACAAGGAAGTTAGTGTAAATAGAATTATATCATGTAATAGAGAGAAATATAACATCCTCAAAAAAACTTTTGTATCAACATCAATCATAGCAAAAAGATACTATAGAAATTATCATGTATAAAAGTTGAATATATGGGTATCATGAAAATAAACACACCCACACGAAATCATTGTCAATAGTAGGACACAAACCATTCCAATAAATAAAGCATACCCTGAAAAAAAAATATATGAGAGCCCGAAATCATATGAAACAACCTACCTCAAAGGAATTGACAAATAAATATAATGTTCATCAACAAAACAATGACTGAACATGTTTTACACTATCAAGATGAAGATCACATTAGTATGGTGAACCATACTATTAAAAATCATCATGATAAAACAATATAATATTGACTCAATATAGATAAATTTCATGAATTTCATTCTAGAATTTCAAACCATATATAGTCTATAAAGGGTGTCAAATATGTGGTTTATCAATGGAATGAATGAAAAATCACTGATTCTATCATTGATCAAAGAATGAAGAATTAATTCATTTTTAGTTGTGTAATAAAGATTTTATTTTAGGAAATGATCATTGATTCACTATTATTAATTGATTTGATAAAATATTCAAGGAGAAGGATGTCTTATAATGATCATTATAAAGAATCCTTTCCCAAAAAGTCAATTTCTATGGGAATTACGCTCCTCCAAGAGTATATTTAAACAACCCATCAATTTCACCACTAATATAATAATAATTCATTCATTCATTAATGTTCTATAGTAATTATATTTTCAAAAATATTTCATGGATAAAAATTCAAGAATACTTACCCAATGAACACTTTTTTCCAAACATACATTATGGTTTTATCAAAAAATGTAGTCATCTCTCTAGATGATTAAATACACTATTCTGAATTAATTGATTTATCAATATATAATCATGGAAGTAATATATTTAAAATAAATCCATGATTCATTAATTGGAAGAATTTCATGAAAAATATGTTGAGAAAAATTCATCATTTAGCATCACTAGATCATTCCTGTAATGGTGGGGAAAGGGGACAATAATATGAGTGAAATGATTAATGATATGATATAAAAAAATTTAAAAAGTCCAGTATTTTAGGATTTGTATGTTAAAGGAAATCTGAAATGTTTTTACAATATTCCCATGGGGTGTATTAATTCCTTCCCTGCACTAGGTGCACCAGAAGCATATTGGTTGCTTTACATCCCACATCAAAGCCACTCCTTATTCAACTCATTTTCCATAGATTCTTAGACAATTAGTCACTAAAACCCATCCACTTCACAACCCAAAATAACGATAATTAAAATGTGAATATATAATATAAACCTTTTGGTATCTTATTAATTGATTTAAAATGTAAAAATTATAATTATCCCCCTATAACTAAAATGTATCCTTATAAGGTACCATGAAATTTTATACATGAAAAACTAAGGAAACTAAGACTATACATAATCGTCTCATTACCTAATCTCCTCGTTGATCCATCCATGGTTTAATAGAAACCAAAATAGAAGTATAGTCATTCATCTATGTAATTTCACAATGTGGTCTACACTTTACATTTTTTTCCCCATGTATGATGTGCAGTGATCTAACTATTTATTCTCATAATCAATGACACATGTTAAAAAAGATTGCACCTATAGAGCTATGATAGATGAAAAACATGGTTCATGCCTCGGTAGTGGCACAGATGTAATTGATAATATTCCACTATCTGGATGTGATTTATGATCTCAAATTGTTCAACATAGCATGTGGCTAGAATCTCTTACTTCTTCATTCATTGATTATCTAAATAAGGATCCAATCACAGTATGACGTGATCACCAACAAAAAACTCCAAGTTTTTTCTCATGTATTTACCATATTATGTTTTTTCTAACACTCACCTATGATAAACCTATTATAGATATCTTGTACTCACCCGGAGGTCTCCTGAACTTGAATTGTCCCCTCAAATTCTACCTTTCCATGTTAATTAATACATATAGGTGAATGATAGGACCCTATGTAAGGATTCAAATAAGGTGAAATTTAAATCAATAGTTGGTAATGAAAAATAATCTAGGGATTGGTGATGATCCAAAGCTACACTGATGTCTAAGGAAGAAAGATGTAGTATATAATTATGTATGTGAATCATCCACTCAAATTGTATATTAGTTTAGGGATGGAATGTTATGATAAATCTTTATTGAGTTCATAGGGCCTTGTTCATGCCCTCAAATAATCTGATGTGAAATAGTCATCTCTATCATTTAATATTCTGAATAATACACCATGTAAGCACACTATCTCATTGACATATATATTCCCTATATCATCTACTATGTGTTGGATATATAATAATTGAGATACATTCTTCAACTGATCAATAGTCCCCAAGGAAGATTAAAGACTCATCAAGGTCCTAGGTAACCCTATAAATGATCACATCATTATGTGCAACCACTATGATAAGGCCATAATGAGTGTCTAATGTAAACTACAAAGATGTGGGTTCACAAAAAAAAATTTAGAGGTAATAAATAGAAAAATTATAGAAATAGTGTCCATATTCATCCATGGAACCAGAATAGTATCCTTATGTCATAATACAACCTTATCACGCGAGGATGTACTCTCCATCTTGAGTTATTGAGAATCTCAACAACACATCCCTGACATAAGAATGGAATAAAACTGTCTAATTTTTATAGACCTCTTACTTTCCATCCATAGTCAAACAAGGTAAAAATCATTACCATCAAGTCATTCCCTTGTACGGACAGAGTCAGGGTCAGATTCTAGACATATTTTTTTCCAAACAGAAATATGATTTGATTATCTATAGACCACAATACTTCATTATTATATCCATAAATTATCCATACTCATTTTATCCAACATGTAGATAAATAATCACATCACCTCAAAAGGGTACATACCAATCCCCTACAAAATAAGTGACTTACAGTTAAGTGAAACAACAATGAAGTTACTTTTACTAGGTTTATTTCCCATCTTGATGTATAATTTTTTTAGATTCTCTACCGAGTACCATAATCTCAGGTTCATATCCCACTCTATAAACAAATAAAAATGTATCTATAAATATTTGTATAAAAAACTCTCACTTAAGAAATAATTTCACAAAGACATGAAATAATATTCCATGGATATTATCCCCCTTCTAAGACAAGGATTTGTTTTTTAATTAGGTCATATATGATTTTCCAAATATGATACTACTAAATCAATCTGAATCATTACAAATCATAGAAATAACACATGATGAATTCTAGTATATAGCATAAAAGAACCTCGGATGAGGTATGACCAAAAAAGGATCTATAGTCAACCTTATTTCCAGGTTAGTAAATTCTTATTCATAGTTATTAGACAACTAAATCATCACTCCCATCGTTATTAATGTATTTATGGGTTCTTATATATATTAGATAAGTCATTTATAAATTTATTTATAGAGTCCAACTAAACCTAGTAGTCTCCCAATATTCAACACAATTCATGGACCTTTCTAGAACATCATCGATGAAACTTTAAATTGGAAACGTTTATACCTATTTCAGGTAACACTTGATCAAAAAACATAATTTAATGAATCTAAATTTATCACTTGGATTTCATGCAGTAAAGTTAGTGTTCTAAATGGATACTAAAAACTACCACAATAATTCTTACATTGTATTATGGTGTTGGTGACTTTATGAAGATGAAATTCATGAAAACCGTGAAGAATGAGTCTAGTTATGGGTTGATGATCATGTTCCCAAGGTCCATGGACAATCTTAAAAGGCTATTCGATCCAATGAAAATCACCAAGTACTCTTATAACCCATTTCTGATATAAAATTCTATCTTTGATATCCCATCCACTCTTAGACATATATGTTGGTATCTTGTGTGAATATCAATCATAGAGAACCAATATGATCCATATAACTAATTGAAATGTTTTTTGATCCTAGGAAAAAGATATATTTTCATCACATTCACCATGTTCCACATTTTGGAATCATCACAGAGTTGATTAATACAACATATCTTCTTGGAGAACAAGACAAAAAAACCACATGGTCAAGATTTCGGCTATATAAATGACTTTCACTCCATGCCCTCAAGATTCAAATTATGATTCAGCAACACCATTTTCACAATATGATAAAGGGTATCTAAATGGATTATACACATAACATGATCTATAATAAATTTTTACTACACTATATGGGTATGTCCCATGATATTTTCAATAAAGACATCCTCATATATTTCCATGAATAGAAGAAACTATAAGGAGGATACCACTGATCCAAATGAAAGAGCATTTCCTACTATCAACATCATGATCCTCCAAACATGACTCAATTATGGACCCAATCCACCTACTCTTATTTACCATTATATGGTTATCCCTATCTTCTCTCCCACTGTTTATTTAAAGAACACCATCCCTTGAAAGTAGATAATGAGATCGTGGATTCTTGAAATTGATTCCATGTTGAGAATCATTCAAAATGTCAACTTCTCTTGTGTCATAACGTCCCACAAAAGTCCATAACTATAAAATATTATTGGTAAGTGAAGTCATTGCTGAAGAAAGTCCAAATTCATTCCGAATAGTGGATCATGGGAAAATAACTGATAGGATAAATTCACCGATAAGTCATGTTCGAAAAAAACTTCTGTATATATAACGGGATGGAAATCTACAGTATTAAGTAGGTGGGTGGAAAATGAAGTTGTCATCAAAACTGTATGATGAAATTTATATGTTCCAACACCCCCATATAATAGATTATTGTTTACTACAAAAACATGACTGTCTATATCTCTGCAATCATATCCAAATTTCACATTACCCATATGAGTCATCATATTTTATTCTACTTCTATGAACCCTGTCCTGATCCCTAGGTCAATTATTTTTTTAGTCTAAAGGACACCCCTATGGAACCACATCCTCAAATATCATGACTAAATCATTGGATGATTCCCAAACATTCTACATTAACAACATTATCTCAAGGGTTCTATGAAGAACTTGTGATATTGTGTAACCTTACAAAATTTTAAACACTATGGTACTCCTATTAATATGTCTAATGGATCCATTCTCTCTAGTGCATCCCGTAAAAATTCTTCATCTAGAACCTAAAGGTGACACATAGGGAAGAAATAGGATGTCCACTTATATATGTAATGAATGATAATATAATTACAGCTACATGATCATCCTACAGACCCTTTCCTACCATCACGTCCTTGGGAATCCCTAGAGTACAAGTCATTAGATCAAAGTTCCTACCATTCATATTAACTCTAAATTAATCTCAATCATCAAAATTTTGGCATTATTTGCCTCATCCATATCCAAGAGTGTAGTGTAGAGTGGCAGCTCCATGATAGGATGTGTTTACATAGACACAATAATAATCCCTTAATGAAAAACCATGAAATCCTACACAAGTTCACACATCATCATACGTAGAAATACAACCTCAAATAATAAGACCATTAAATTCACCCATTTGTGACCCTCACATCTTCAAGCATAAAGCATAATGACCATGTAGCATAAAACATTATCCTAAATGTCATGACATGTCATAGTGGTTCCCATTTTGTGACTCCACAATCCCACCTATAATAGAATAGTGGATAACAACTAGCACGGAGTAGGCATATCACTAACATGGGAGACCTTAAACTAAGTATCTGCACACACACTAACATATCCAAGCCCATAAATATGATAAAATGTAATAAAATCTAACATTTATTCATAGATTCATCTAATTCTCATAACCAGTGTGTCAATGGAGTAAAGTTAAGTATTTAGGGACAAATACAATCCCACCAAAAAAGAGTATGAAACACAAGTCCCGCATGAATGTATAGGTATGACTCTCTAATGTCGTAGAAACATACCTTGGTTTGTCTGATATAACTATGTACCACTTGGTTCTTGTCTATTTAAGACACTGTCAGAAGGTAATTCATCAAAAAAAACTTGAAAATTATAATAAAATAACGTTCATGGGTGAGCATAACAATACTCAGTATGACCCGACAAAACAAGAAGGTATAAAAAATGTAAAATAATGTTAGATATATATAGCTATATTTATAAAACACATATAACAAAAATTTCCAAACATACTCATCAAATAAAAAATTTATAATGGTAATTCACAACCGTAGAATTCTAGCCTTAGGAATCCAGCTCAAAGATTTCATGAATAAATCATCTAAATGAACCGACTCTTGAGTCTAATAACACAAATCACATGCATCTGAGAGGCACTGGTGACCAAGTATCATCATGAAAAAGAACCCACTGATAGGCTAATGATAATATGATAATCAAATATGTATCATAACTTGGTCCATGGGGAGATACCAATATATAAATTTGGATTAACCCTCCATATGTATTACTGACCTCACATATTTTTGGTCACATTGATAGAAAGAAATCCTCATATGGTACGAAGATGGACTAAGGATCGCACTTCGGGCCTCTAGGAGGGATTCTAATGACTATATACAGGAGGTCCTTCAGAAGGGATCATTTTCCAATTTGTAAAGGATTCTACTATACCAAAATTTAAGGAAATGATATGGGGAATGAACCCTAACGAATATCTATAAATATATGGAGGATTAGAGATTCATTCCTTGTTAAAAAGAATACATGACATGTAAAAGGGTTTCACGCCATGTCCCTTGACCCCATTTATTTTCCAAGTAAACAAACTATGTCATCAATACAAGTTCATGTTGGTATACATGCAGTGTAGGAATCCAATTTACTATAACCATGTTTTATTACTTGTCTCATGCCACGTACTAATAAAACCCATGTCTATATAGTGGAGTACACATTGTGTAGGTAGTCCATTAAATCCAACATGTGTCTAGGTACCTTATGAAGTATACACCATGTAACTAGGGAGAGGTCACATTCCATGTTGGTAGAACCATATTCCATTGTATACTTATCTCACACCCAGAACCATCATTTCGACTAAGGGTCCCCACAATGTGTGTAGACCAGGTATACGTTCTTTGTTGATTGGCATTTTACAAAATGACTATTTCCACTCATGGGTTCAATCTAGAACCTCTATAATTATATCAAGAGTTTTTTAGGGAAATTACATATTTGTTATCATGTTTTCCTTTATTTCAATAAACAATGAATTCCACTGATTGATCTACTCAGAATATGGATCAAATCCTTATTCTTCTTTGTGCTCCAAAGATCACAGAACAACATGATTTTTTTTTCATCCATTATCTGAATCACTATGTATCTATCATCAAACCTCTACCATCTAGTTCTAATCCCATATCTGTGATATCGTATCATTGTACCATGAAATTGGTATACAATAATAGATTGATCAGGATAGGTTGAGCCATGGGCCAAACAAATAATGATTGTGAAAAATGATTAATGGGGGAGAAAAGTACAAGAATATACATGCGGAATGAACCTTCATCGATGTTTCTATTGATCTCAATCAATATTCATTATTATTAAAAACAAATAAAAAAATAATCTTCAGAAAATATCTTATCAAAACCATGAAATTATGCCCATCCTCCATAATGATTGAACCACATATCAATCTGTTTGTTGACTAGTCAATAATCATCAACAATATCAAGAACATGGAATAAAAAGAATAAAAATGCATGCCCTATATTGATTTTGATCGATAGTTGATGAATAGTTGTTGTTGTGTTACTGTTATATGGATGAACTTTAAAAAATCAATGTTCATCAATCGCTGTTCCATTATCCATCATCATTATCCAGGGAGAGAATTCTTGAATATCTGTCTAAGGGTTCTATTTAGGTTCCAGGTATTTGTGGATAACCCTAAAATTATAACCTAATATACTTTGTAAAATATAAATAGGAAAAACACCATGAATATATAAATAAATTAATTTATTAAATTAATTTATTTATTTTTACAACCATGGATACTTTCTAACAAATAAACCATGCCTACTAATGATATGTATCATCTAGGGAAAAACCCGCGTTATAAGCCCAAAATTTCCATCATATTTCTAATCTAGACACCCATTCATATGTAATTCCACTTTTTTTTTGAAAAAGTGCATGCCTATGCTATTTATTATATTTAATATGTTTGAAACATTAATTCCCAGAACATCATGTGTCAGAATCACACACCATCTCAGCACATGGTCTTGATCATAATTCATATAATATCATAAAATAATACACAAAAATTAATGATATTATATTCTCCACATCATTGGATATTACATCCCCAAAATTCCAAAACAAATTCAACTAAAAATGATGTGGGTTCTGAGCCTAAATGAAATCCTCTCGCTTCCATGTGATCTCATGGAGATTCTCGTGCAACCACCAGAGAAGCACCAAAGGAATTGATCACCCATTAAGTGTAGAGGCCCTAAGCCTGATGTACATGGACATTACATTACATTTGTGGAATACTTAGTACATAACAAAGACACACAAACAAGGATCGTAATAGTTTAGTGTCTTTGGAAACTCAGAATATAATCTTCTAATTGTGGTGAAGGATCTTCAACATCTCCCATAAAGATCTTAATTTTTTTTACCTAAAACCTTTCATTATATCCTGGGGAAAAGAAACCATAAAAGGGTGAGCTCAAATTCTCAGTAAAGGTAAACAATAGAAATATCAATCACATCATATTCATAAGAACATAACATTTTGGAAATCTTAACCTGCAAAAGAGAGCATAATTTCATAACAAGGGATAAATCATAGTAGTGAAATGAAATCATAACATTAAACATGAAACTTTGTGGAATACACACATAATCATAGAGAATCATTTTTTACTAGTCAAGACTCATTTCCATGACTATCTTAGTGGACAAAGACCATTTCGGAACTGAGTCACCCTCGTTTCAGTCATGTTTCACTGAACCGGTATAACCTACCATTCCAGCCATGTCTATCTCATGTGATATAAAATCTTTACCCAATGCATTGGAGGGAGATATAGGTACCACCCGTCTCATAATGATACCATTCTTATGTGTGCCACAAAATCATAAATCATCCATCATTTCAGAACCCATGTAATAAAAATGGGATTCTTAAACATCGTGACATCATAAAACATTTCATATAAGATAACAGAATTCATAAAAATAATTCCATCACAAAATAATCAAATCAAGGTAATAATAGGGATAAAAACAGAACCATTTATTATCTTAGATGGAAAATAATTTTGATAAAACACTTGAACTTCATTCTTGAGGAAAATATCTTTTCTACTTCAAAAACACTTTTCCTTTCTGAACATGTCATACAATTTTAAACTAAAAGAAGTTGATTAAAAATAAACTTGAAAACATGTAAAGGAATCTTCTTGGAAATAATGTTTTAAAATTATATTCATTCCGTATAAGTTAAAAAAATATTCTTCTCGTACTTTTTTTGGAAAAGTCAAAAAGTACCTCGTATGAGAAACGACAAAATATTCCTTTCATATCCTTTACTAAAAACTCACTGAAGGGTAAAATAGGATTTAAACAATTGTTGGTGGTAGGAAATCATATTACATATTGAAGAAACATGGATGTGGATGATAAAATACACCCCAGTAAATACCAAAGTATAAAAAAACTCAGATAAAAATGAGATTGTGATATTTCCCTTACCTTATGTCCGATATGCTTTGTACGTATCCGAACCTCCTCTTTTTGACGCGCCTTCACTTAACCTACACTTAAAGAACTAAGGATGGTCTTGGAAGAAGACCAGCACCTCTAGGATGATACTTGGGATGTGGAGAAGAGATTTTGGCAGGGATTGGCCGAGCTTGAAGGCTCAAAGTGGTGTGAGGAAGAGGGGGAGGACGTGCCCTTTTATAAGGGAGGAGAGGGGCATCTTAGGAAAATCTCAAAATATTATTTTATATTAAAGTCTAATTCGGTATATAATGGTTCCAAAGGGTCTAATTTCAAAGATAAAGTGGGTATGGGTCGAAATCCTCTCATAAAATAGGATTTAGACAAGTTTAGGTTATTATTTTAACCTTATCAATTAGATTTAACTCTAAGTTAAATAATTTAACTTTTACCATGCCTTTTTGTTTTCTTACACTATATGGTTACTAAACTTACCATA
Source organism: Viscum album (assembly GCA_963277665.1). Taxonomy (NCBI): domain Eukaryota; kingdom Viridiplantae; phylum Streptophyta; class Magnoliopsida; order Santalales; family Viscaceae; genus Viscum; species Viscum album. The sequence continues at coordinate 1,632,335,296 of OY728159.1, forward strand.
ACAAGACAAATGAAACCCAAGTTGTTTATTATTAATATATCTATCCTTATCTATGTCATTTTGCTGAACCTTAGATTTTTAGGAATTAAATAAAAATTAATAATATAATATTGGTTTAAAAAACAAATTTATGTCAATTTTGACACTATTTGGTACATGATTTTTATGAAATTCATAACAGAATGATCAGTTCAAACAAAGTTACTACAATAAACAATAACATGTCATATTAACCTATAAAATTATTTTAAGTCATAAAAAGTCTCAAATTACATTTATTTGGGCATTTATAACATCAATTATGTCAATATTTCATTAATAAGACAATTACAACATCATCTTTGTGTCATAATGAATGATAATTATTTAATCCCTAAAATTTTTAAATAAATTCCTATGATTTAGATAATTGTATTAGTTTTCTGGATACTATTCATGTTCGATGTTTCATGAAGTTTATCACTAGATTAAAATTATTATACTTATAAGATTTAAGAAAGTGACATGTTGTCACATTCTTTGGTTTTAATAATAATTATTCTATTTTCATTGACAAAATTTAATTAAAAGAATATAATCCGACCCTTAGGTGTTATGGGTCGACTTTTAGTCATCCAATAGTATTTTTACATTTGTTAGGGTAATTTTAAAATATTATATTTACCCTTAATTACCCGATTTACCATTAACTATGGTAAATAAAATTTACCGTAGTTACTATTCACAATTCCCAAAAATAAAAAGTAGCTTATTAACATAATTTGTATCCAATGATTCCAAATATGGAATCCATTTTTCCAAATTCAATACACAAAAGTTGCAGAAATTAAATTAAAATTAATCCCGTTTTCAAATGAAAACGGGTTTTTCTTTAAAACATTGTAAAAGATTGAATTGATTTAACCTACGAATTCAAAGTAAAATCAATGCTAATGACATACATTATATTAAATGGTAAAAATATATTATATTTATACTTTAAAACCATTCAATATTATAATTTACCCACATATGATATTACGATGAAAAAAGTTGTTTTTAATTCAAATATATCGTGTTTTTACTATTCATTTAAATATGAAAGTTATCAGAAAAATATCAAAACTTTATCTAATGTAAATTTTTATATCCTGATTCAAAAGAAGAATTTTATTTTGTCAAATTGAACTTATAAACATGTCAAAAACTAGATTTAAATTGGGTGCGCCATCAAAAGGCGGAAAAACTACATTTTTTGAAAAATACTTATTTTACCCGAAAATTTTATTTTGTTCTTATACCATGTTCTAGAAATGTGTAAGATGAATAATAATGTTATAAAATTCAAAATTTAGTTAACACTATTCATAAAGGATATTTCATGACAATATTATAATAATATATCATTGTTTATTAAAACCCGGTATTGCGTACAACACACGCTATCGAGGAAGGTCGTGATTGCGTGTAATGCAAGCCAAGTCAAGGTTGTGTGTTGTGAAAGAATCCTTAGTTGTTTTGTATAACATAATCCAACCATATTTCATTTATACATTTAATATATATATATATATATTCTCAATGTTGCGTAGAATAACTATTATCAAAATTGTGTGTAACACGATCCATGAATAGTGTTGCGTATACTGCAAGCTAATACGGTGTTGCATATAACGCAAGGTAATCTTGGGGTAGAATACAACACAAGACATTAATGAAATTAAAAGAATATTTTTCATAAAATCTCGGGGTGTTACATTAAGGATGTTATCATATTGATTTTTAATAGACATGGGGTAGTTAGTAATAGTTTCTCTATCCTCGATGTTCATATTTTCCCAGTTTATAATGTGTGACGGGTCATGCATGTACCACTTTACCTAGGACACATGAAAGATGTCATATACCTGATCTAACTATGGAGGTAGAGATATGAGAAAGGACACCTCCCCATCTATAAGAAATATAAAGTAAGGGCCGGTGAAACTCAGAGATAGCATACTTCCCTAACCAAATCACTTTAATCCACGTCAAGGTAAATCATGTAGGAATATGTAGTCTCCTTTCTCAAACTCCAAAGGAAATATTTTCCAGTCAGTATATAAATTTTTATAGCTCTATGTGGTCTACATACATTCATATATGATATTTACATTTTCTTTTGTAGCTTTCATAAACATTGTTCCCAAGAGTGATGACTCTCATGGGCCAGTCCATTAAAGTGGGGACCTACAATTTCACACATACAATACATCAAAGTGTACCATATCCATGGTGGAATGATAATAGTTTTTGTATGAAAACAATATGAGTTTTAGGTGATCCTCCCAACAATAGAAAAAGTACAACATGTAATCTCCTGACATTTCCTCTAGAACCTGAATGGTTTGCTTAATCTAGATATCATTTTGAGGGTGAAATGCTATAGTAAAGCATAACCGGGTCCCATACTCCTTCAGTAATCCCTTCCACAATCAGGATATAATGCGAGCATCATTATAAAAAATAATCATCTATGAACACTATGGATTCAGACTATCTCATGCACATAGAGGATTCCCATGGTCTTTATAAAACATGTATATCATACAGCTATGAAGTGTGCATACATGGTGAGACAATATATGCTCATTGAGATGGCCTTGTTTCCCCTGGATATATATGGTAAGACCATCAAGAAGTATATAGATATCACATACATTTCTATTCTAACACCTCAAGGGGTTGATCCACACCTGCTGGAAAAATGTTCCCAACCTTTTCTTGCTGACAAGAATAGAGAGAAAAAATCTGAAACACTTTTCTTCATACCAGACCACATAAACTGACATCAGAGGTTATGGTAACACTTTTCCACACTAGGATGCACCACCAATGGATATGTGTGAAAATATCGCATAACCTCTTCTCTCAACGTCACTGGTATCATTGTGAATCCGTTGAAATAAATATCATGCTTCCCACCTTTAGAAAATCCATCAGGAGAATTCTCTATGGTTATTTAAGCACATAGTGTAATTTAATCAGTATGCCCTAGTTGTTCCTCCATTACTCTCTATAAGATTATATGGGTGACAACCATCAACTAGAGGTAATATTCTCACACTCTATCCACATAGGATAATTGAAATTGGGAAAATTGACTTAATGCCCCATTCATCCCCAATGAACAAGATCTCTTTCTAAGAGAATATTCCACGATATTTCCCTTCCCAAGAGTATAGAAAATCATAATGTCATAATCCTAGAGTAACTCTAGAAATCATAACTATATCAAGTAGATATCCTTATGAGATAAGGTATAATTGAGGCTCCCATGATCAAAATAGATGATAAACCGCTCTACCATCATGTGGTTTTTCCACAAATACCACCACTAATAATTCAAATATCGTGTGTCATGTAGGTCTATTTATGTTGTCTAAAATGGAAATAATGGTTTTAAATCACTTCCTGCCACTTAATGAGAACAAAAACATGACTAGTTCTTGATGCATCACATGAAACAACATACTCGACATCCTCCTCCCAAAATTTCAAGATTGGAGAACTCTTAACACTACCTCAACTGACAATAAATGTACTTTAAATTCTTGGTCCATAAAAAATGCTTCCCCTTTCTATTAAATGGTGTCATGGGTAATTATCTATTGAAAATTTAGCAACGAATCTCTAGTAATATTATACTAACCCATGGAACATTCACACATATATCATGCTCTTTGGTGGCTCCTAAAATGACAATTCCATTACCATAGCTAGGTCCACTACCACCCCATTGACTGAGATAATACGTCCCAGAATGGGGACCACATAAATAAAAAATTGTCATCTTAAGAGCTTTCCATAATTTTGGTTCTCTAAGAATACGTCAATAACTATTTGAATGTGTCTCACGTGATCCTCCTCAGATGGAAGGTACATATTAATATAATCTATAAAGACTACAAAAAACCGTTCTATTAAAGGATTGAAGATCTGGTTCATGAGTCAAATACACAATGTTGGGGAATTATTCAAGACAAAATGCCTCGAAAAGTACTCATAGAGACTGTAATGTCATATGAATGCCATATTTGGTATATCATTGTCTCGTACTCAAAACTGCTGACAACCTAACCTAATATCAATCTTTGAGAACCATCATGCACTTCCGAACTAATCAAAGAGTCCACTGGTCATCAATAGTGAATAGTTTTTCTTCACACACTCTTGTTTGAAGCACTATTAGACTACAAAAAACTTCATTCTCATGTCTTATTCCATGGAAAACAAGTCCATGGATCCCCTTTTTGAAAAACTAGGTCACACAAATCCCTTACTATGTAATACATCCAACTGCATCATAAGATCAAAAATCATTGTAGGACCTGTTATATATGCTGGAGCAGATATCAGTTTAGTCCTAGGGTTTAGATAAATATAGGAGGATATATATTGTTTGGGAAGTAAACCAGGAACATATTCAGGATAGAAATCCTTGTACTCTTCTACCACTATAGGAAGCTAGGAACTCATAAAATCCACTACAGAATGGGTTAGACTATCAAACTAATGAGTAATCAGCTACAACCTACTACGTAGGAGGTCATCTTATACTTCCTGGTTTTTCTATACACTGAAAAATGAAAACCTAGTTCTATCAATTTTGACACACCGCATCCTTCACATAAAATAAGTGATCTAGGCATGAACATTAGATAAAAATTCCATAACAAGAATGACATCATAAGGCCTCAATGATATTACCAAGAGATTCCAACAAAAACTCTCACCTCTATGAGTTAGGTCACACTACCAGCACAACAGCGTGATCACTAAGTCTTCTCCAGTAGGGTCCTCTTACACTATGTGTCGAATCAACGGTTCAACCTGAAACTCTAAGCATCATATATGGTATGTGTAAATAAAGGAATGGATAGAAACTATGTCTAACAGTACCGTAGAAAATTTATAAAAGGCATATCTTTTAACATTAATCATTTATAGTGCCTCTGGGTTGTATGTCTTGATGCCTACATTTGTTCCCACCCCTATCCTCTATCTCCCTGAGCCTAGTGTGGACCACCTAGGGGTATTGGTAACAAGTATAAATGTTTACCACCTATTTATTCTCTCCCTATCCTCTACCATGTCCTCTACCATACAAACATTTCTATTCCATCCACTATCCCCACCTCAATGTCACATCTACAGTATCTCTGTAAATTTTATGGTGGGCCAGGAAATATCAGGTGGCATGCCCCCTCTTGTAACATGAGTTTCACCACGTCTCTTTTAGTTGAATGGACCCACCCTATTATGCTTGATATAAAGATACCCTATCTTGGGACAACAACATAAAATTTCTCCCACATCGAGGTCCTTGATACTGATGTCAGATCTCTAATGCGGAGGTACATAATCCGTCTTACCCACTACTGACAATAACTAGATGTATATGCTATGCTAAGTAACTATTGACCACCAAAGTTCTAAATAGAAACCAAATTTATGTATGAATTCATATAAAGATAAAAATGTCTCATATGTCTCTACACATACCTCAATAAATGTTCTAATACATGAAAAATTGTCTCATAGTATATCCAACTATTACCTGGAGAGGATGGTAAACCTCGATAAATACTCAGCTACTGTCATGTTGCACAGTTGGATCTATAAAAGCACAATGATACATAAAACCCTAAACATAGATGGTGATAAATTCAATATAATAATGAACTAAATATTTTCCAGAAAAGAGTTACCTTATCACAATACTGGGTATATAAACCCTGCCATCACGCTTCTGATCCATGAAGAATGCTTTCCACCAAGGCCAACATCTTTTATATAGGTGTCTTGACTAGAAGGAAAACTAATGTCACTGCCTCATGTTATTACTCATCTTCCTATGGGTTGGTATTTCCATATAACCTAATGGGTCACTATTGTTTAAACGTGAAATGTGTTCTTGGCATACACTCTACATTTTCTTGTACCATAGGTACCACATTCAACTCTACAGGTTGTAGTATGACTGGTACACCACCTAGATGTAACATCTTTGTAAGTGGTCCCTAAATCAAAGCATCATAATTTATGGGATCATACTCATGATAATGATGTTAAGCCCTAGATTTAATACCTTGTGTAGTCATTCTAAAACAAACATGATGTACAAAAAACTATGATTATATCTAGAGAGGTGACTCATGTAGGACATGGAATCCACAACGCATTCTTATATGATTCAGGTACAATTTTTTTCTCTACAACATGTGTTCTCATGTACCTAATTACAAATTATCTGATCTTTTTACTCATGTATAGAAGCCCCCCCCCCACACCAATATAAGAATCCCTAGCCGAAAATCCAAACTCAAAACCCTTAATATTTTTTACCCAAACAAATCTAATAGAATGTTGGTTCTAATGTAGAACCGAAATACATTGATACCACTCTGTTACAACACATCCCTGTGGGACCCTCAACATGATTCCACAATCCTACCACCAATATGCTAGGGCTAGAGACTAGCACTCTGTAGTTATATCACTAACATGGGAGGCCTTAGCCTATGTACCTGTACAAATGCACACATCTCTAGGACTCTACAAATGATGGATTGTAATACGAACTAAAAAATATTCATGGATGAATCTAAATATTATATCTATAGTATGAGAGGTTGTAATGGAAAGTAAACAGGGCCAAATAAAATGACACCACAAATATTTTGAAACAGAAGTACAACCAAAATGTAAAGGGACTACTCTATGAATCCATAGGAACACACCTCGTTCTGTCCGGTCTCACTATGTATCATCAGGTCCTAGACCATCCATGATTTTTTCATCGGCATGTTCATCTCCACATGAAACCACATGTTCTTGAAAATCCCATACAGGGTTGGGTATAACCATACTCATTTGGACAACCAAAAACCACAATCCATACAACATTGAAAATATAGTCAAATCTACATAGGTAAATTTATAGATCTTGTATAACAAGAATATCTAGATATACTCAACATAGAAACAAAATATAGGGGTAGGTCACAACTATAATATACTAGAAATTGGATTCCAGATCAATGATTCCATGAAGAACTCATCTTAGGGAATATACTCTTGAGTCTGATAGCACTGATGAAATCCATCCAAGAGGTACTGCTCATCGGGTACCATCATGAGAAAGATCATGTTGATAGAGTAATGATAATAAGTTACATAGATGTGGATCCCTATCAAGGCCACATGGTGATAATAAAAAACTCAATTTTGATTAACCCAACATGTATAGGATTGAATCTCACGTAGTGTTGGTCATGTCAAATCCATGAACTCCACTTAGGGTATGAAGATGAATAGAGTATCTCACTACAGTCCTCTCAGAGGGATTCCAAAAACTCTATATAGGATTTCATGCTAACCAAACAATTTTCCTATAATAAGAACAGGATACTATATAATCATTTGGATTCTAGATAAAGGGAACACACCCTAATGAATCATGTCCAATATAATGATGACAAGGTGTTGAAGCCATGTAGAAAATAGTTCATGGTTTGTAGTAGGGTTACACACCATGTCCCTTAACTATGATTCCTTCCCATCGAAATGGACCATGTGTTCAAAAACATTATGTATAGTAGTACTGTAACACCCCGATCTTCCATGGTACGCTTCTCTTTGAATAATACATTAGCATGTGTTGTACATAATTTTGAGTTCTAACACACACCACGACCAATCAAAGTAGTTGTTATGAATAGAAATACCTACTATTTGAAATTTTAGAAATTTTATCTCTCAAAATGGACATCATTTTTTGATTCGGAGTATTGAATTTAGCCTAAGGTGAAATTTTGGTACTTTTCAGATAACTTTAATATTTTGATGAATAGTGAAAATGACTATATTTTAATTAAAAACAACTTTTTTAATCAAAATAATTAACATTGATAAATTGTTAATTTGAGTGGGTTTAAAGTATATTCAGAATATATTTTTACCATTTAATACAATTTTGGTCATTGGACATAATTTCACAATTAATCCGGACATATACAATATCAATCTTTTGAAAGTTATTATATCTTAAAAACACGGTTTTTGTTTTGACAGCGGAAATTAATATTAAATTAATTTCTTCAACTTCTGTGTTTTGATTTTTTAAAAATAGATTCCATATTTGGAATCAGGATGTTCAAATTGTGTAAATGGGTTACTTTCATTTTTAGACATTTTGAATAATTATTTCGGTAAATATTTTATTTACCATGGTTAAAGGGTATATCCGGTAAATAAGGGTTAAAAAAATAATATTATAATAATAAAAAATCACCATAAAACATGTCCTAACCTTATTGGTTGATACATGTCCGACCATGGTAATCTTTGGGTCGATTTTGGGACCCCATGGTGCCACTTGTAAGTGATAGGGACACTTTATTTTAATTTAGTTAAAATGAATACAAAAATGACACAAACATATATCTTTTAGAAAAACAATTTTTACATAGGGTTATATATGGTATAATTTCGACTATAAATATTAATTATAAAGCTAAAACTATTTCCTACATAATATTATTTTATTTACAATTTTTTGACATTAAATTATTTAATTTATTTATGACACAATGGTGATGCAGTAATTACAATAATATTGAAAAATTGAAATCATTGATATTGTAGATACCCAAATAAATATAATTTTAGACTTTTTATGAATTAAACTAATTTTATAGGTTAATATGTAATTTTATTATTGATTTAATTAACTTTTTTTGAAGTAATAATTCTGTTATGAGTTTTTAAAAATAAATTATTGAATAGTGTCAAAATTGACATAAAAGAGTTTTTAAAACAAATATTATATTATTATTTGATATTAAATTCCTAAAAATCTAAGGTTCAGCAAAGAGACTTATATCATGATATTTGTATCATTTATGGACCACTTGAGGGTCTCTTGGATGTATATTGTATGTTTATTAACTATATAATATAAAAATACAAAGTGACATGGTAAGTGTCAAACTAATTAACTAAGTGTTAAAACTAAAAGATAAGGTTAGTATAATGAACCAAACCTGTATAAATTATATTGGTTGGGTAGTTTTAGACCCATCACCACCTTAACTTTTAAATAATCCACTTTTTAGCCATTATAATCCGAATATAAATTTATTATAAAATAATATTTCTAGCTTTTCCCAAGGTGCCCCTCACCCCTCTTATAAAGGACACTCACCCTTATCATTAATTCACACCTTCAAAGCCTTTTGGTTCGGCCAACCCATACCGAAATACTCGCTCAACTTCACTAAATTCATCCTAGAGCCCTTACTTTAGTCAGAAAGACATTTTATGGAGCCCTTTTGATCAAATCAAAAGGAATCACCCAAAGAAGATTTAATGATTTCACCACCCTTTTTCAAGTTCCTTTCATCTTCCACTTCTTCCTTCTTGGTTATTACCATTTCAAAATAATGAATCATGTATCTCTTATATACTGTAATATTATTATAAATATGTTACATCCATATTCAGTATTCTATCTATCCTTTGAATGACATTTCACCATACGTGCGTACGTATAGATTACCGTCTCCACGTCGTGGTGTAATTATTATTCAATATATTATTATTTGGATGGATATAATAATGACTTGTAATTCATGTAAATAATAAATATAACATGACAATTATTCTTTATATATATGATATACCATCCAATTATATATTATTTTAATATCAAAAGAATGATATTTTCGCTCGTGCGTACGTACGGATTACCGTCTCCACGACGCGATGAGATTCATTTCCAAGTTCACCATTCATCAACGATTATAAAAATATATATTACTAATAAGTATGTAATATATGACATAATAATGATACTGGATATATATATATATATAAAGATTTATGTACTTACATATATCTTATTCACTTACTTCCGTTCAATACTATATGAAAACAGAAACAACGTTTATGCGTACGTACAGTCTACCGTCTCCATAAACGGTGTTTTCCATTTCATATATATGTCTATTATACATATTTATATTCTTAATATATATGATATATTTATCATGTTTTATATTCTGGAAGTATTTAAATTATAATCTAAGTGATACATACAAGAATGACAAGTTAAAATACGTACGATAAAGAAAGTGATTATTACCCGAAATGTTAACATAACATGGAAATTATTATTAAATGGGTAATATAAAGTCATAAATGAATCTTGTATGATATCATAAATATTAATATGGTTATGGTATAATTTAATAACATACTACGATCTTCATACAGGAGGTTAAACGTACCCTCGACTAAAGGAAAGTGCAAGGTAAGGGGTTTTCATCTCACTCCATATTCCCGTGAGATTCATGCCATATTGCCACCATTACCTTTTTTTTGGTGTATGTACTAACCATAATTATATTCTTTGTGTAATAAAATATAATTTATTTGTATTTACATCATCATTTTATGATACCTCTTTCATGGGTTGTACGTTTCGTAAGTTACCAAATCGGTAAGGGTTTATTTCACAATCTCTTCATTATCCGAGGTTGTTTATACGTAATAATCTACTGGGATCTCTTTATCATCCACATCCATGTTTCTTAAAAATGAATTTCAAAACATTTTTACTATTTACAATAATATTGGTTAAAAACATTTATACCCCTGTTTGACTTTTTATAAGAGGTTAATAAATGAATCTTATCGGCGTTTTCCAAACAAGGTCCTTGTAACCTTTTGACAAAATTAAGGTAATAATGTCTTTTTTAACTTATACGGAGGGTGCGGTTATTCTGCGCCATTATTACACCTTTGAAGCTTCCTTCACCAGATTATATTGATATTTTCAAAATAAAGGTTTTATCTATAATTATGCGACTTATAAATGATTTCAAAAAAGAGATATTTCTCTCAAATAGTATTGATTTCATCTATGTCAACATCATTTGATAAATTTTAAACTTGTTTCAAGTTGATTTATTATGATACAAATCATCCATATTGTATTTAAGGTTTTGTGATATTTTTTACTATGGATGAGTTATTTTTATGCCATTAATGGTTTATGATTAATGTTTTGACATTTTGTATGTTAGTTTTAATACGAATGTTTATGTTATATTTCATCATTTTCTTAAGATGAATGTGTTGGACTAGTATGTTCCAGGTTGGGGACCGGTAAATGTATGCCCTCTAGGTTGGTGTCTGGTTATTAGAGGCACTCCGTGTTGGTGTCCGGTTATTAGAGGCACTCCGGGTTGGTGTCTGGTTAATAGAGGCACTCTGGGTTAGTGTCCGGGTATTGGAGGCACTCCGGGTTGGTGTTCGGTTATTAGAGGCACTCCAGGATGGAGTCCGGTTACAAAGGCTGTCCAGGTTGGGTTCTAGTTACAGTTATCCCTTAGGTCTTGGCACGAGGCCTCGACATAGAAATTAATGTTCAACATCATGAATTCCATCATTATGAAAGTGGTTACTGATATTACATGTGATTATTCGATTAGTAGAATATCCATGTGAATAAGTAAATGGAATTATTTTATTTTATTTTTTCCATACTATGTTTATGTTCATGTTTAAAAGGCTTTTTTTAGTTATACACTGCCTTAAATGTTTATTCTTTTTTATGAATGTTTCTGCTATATTGTTATCCTTACTAGGCATTTGAGCTCACCCCTTTTCTATGTTTTATTTTTCCCAAGATGTGAATATTTAAATTATGAATGACCTACAAGGATATTATGAGCGGATAATAGTGTGGACTATGGAGACAATATGTTGATGTAGTAGTTTTTCACTATATGAAGTGTAATGTAAAACGTTATGAATATATCTAGTGTTTCCAAGGCTACTAAACTAATTGGTCTTTCGAGATTTGATCTTTCTTGTGATCATTCCAATGTTATGTAATAATGTACTGACTCTGGGTCACTGGGGTTGGGGTGTTACAAGTACATTTAATGTAAGCATCCCATGTATTCTACCTGTGTGTCATCACATGTATCATCCCATTTAGAAATCCATCCAGTGTGTGTGTAGTGGAGGACATGTCGTTTAAGCTATCTTTGTAGTTCACCCCATGGCTGTGTACCATCCAATGTACATGAAACGTCAATGGGGATAACTCACACAACAGGTAGGAAGAACCACACACTGAGTGGTACTTATCTCATACCTAGAAAACTATTCTATACTAATGGTACCCTACATGACATGTAGATTAGGTATACATGCCATGTTGTTCTGGAATTTTTAGAATCACAGGTACCACTCCCATGTTCATTCCAATTCCATCGTACACCAATACAGATATCATTTAGCCACAAAATCAATGATCCAATCTCAAAAAATCCCTTGCTTCATCAAATAATGAATACCATTGGCATATCTACTTAAAAAATTGATCAAATAACCATTAATTATTGTGTGTCGAAGATCACCAAAGATCCTGACTTTAGGTATACTCCATACTCTAAATAGATTATTCTCTATCATCTAACACTCATCATTCCATGTTGATCCTATATATGTGATATTATATTGTTTCACCATGAACTGTGTGTGAAATAATCAATCGATCAAGATAAGTCAAGCCATGGGACAATCAAAGAATGTATGCGAAGAAAAATGAATGGGGGGAAGTAATCAACAGATCATCATTAAGGAAGGAAACTCGATTGACGTTCATTTAAATATTTATACATTTACATTAGAATGAAAATTTAGGAAATGAAAACTCATAAAAAAATATCCTATAAAATCCCTGTAATTATTCCCTTCCCACATGATGATCGAACCGTGGATCATTCTGTTTTTTATTGGTGAACGTTTGTCATAGAAATCAAGAATAAAGTATAAAAAAATTGAAACACATACCATACCTTAATTTGTATTTATCCCTAATATATAACTATTGTTTTTTCACTATAATAAATAAGATTCATCAAAAATTGATGTGAATCGATTGTATATACAAGATCCCTCTTCATCCTCATGAGATAGAATTCTCAAATCTCCATACAATGGTTCTCTAGATGTTACCAAGTTATGAAGCTAACCCTAGAATTTTCACATAATATGATTTTTCAATACTAACCAGTGATTACATTATGAATTCAAAAATAAAATAATTTATTCAACTATTTTATTCACTATCACCCCTAGGAAGGCTTTTCCACAAACGACCTGCGCTAACTACTGTTATGTTGGGCCAAGGGGAAAATATTCTTTCTTAGCACAATAGGGTCCTCTATATTTTTGATCTGGACAACCATTTAGAAGTTATTCCACTTTTTAAACAAAACCATGAACATGTTCTATTTAATATTATTATGTGATTTTGAACATTTATTTCGGGCACAGTATGCCTTGGAATAACACACCATCTCATCACCTAGCCTTCAAAAAAATCCATAAAATAATAATAAATAATATGCGGATAAATCAGGAACAATACACTAAAGCCTAAAGGTACCATGATCTAGTATTACATAATTTTCGGTCTATACCATGTCTAATATACTCTTGATATATAAATAAATTCATCCTCATCATGAGGGACCCGAGTGCACATGAAATATAAAGGGAAATGACTCTAAAATCATTATAAATATGTAAATATTGTCTTGGAAAATAACCAGATTTAAAAGGGAACTAGAAGATAACTCTTATATAATGTGGTCCTTCCACATTAACTATCAGAGAAGAGGTTGGAGGATTATTTGAAAAACTATCCACTATTTCTAGTGGTATGACCATTGATGGCCATTGAATTATCCTTTAAAAACAAACATAAAATTTAAAATAATTATGATAGATCGTAACAATTATGTTGTATCATACATATGTCCTCCAATCATTACACCAACATCCTATGTATATTACTGCAAGTACTAACAGTGGTCTTTATCCCACTATATGAAATATAGTCACATATATACACAAACACAATGAAATGATCAGGTTCAATTATTTAATTCAAAAAATATATATTGTATCATCTGGAAAAAACAGATATATCCCACAATCATAATTATAAGACCATCCCAAATATATAGTGCATGAAAATTCATTAAATTATTGAACTATAATGCAACACATAAACATATTCAATTTTTCATGTGATATTATTTACCTACTCATAATGCATGAATTCATACTAAATCTCATAAAAACACTACGTAAATCCCATAAATGGTAAAATAGTGGTCCATTACACCTATGATGGATACGCGGGTGGAAAACCACTACCCAAGTTTTACAGAAATATTTACATTATATAATGTCATATGTTCATTAAAAATAATGGAAGAACAATTCTGCTCTAATTCCATTTCAAAACACACAGAATCAAACCACATGGTCCCGAATCGGAGTGCCCCATGTCCTCATGTATTCCTCCCCACACATTAGAGGCTGTTGAAGTTACATTATTTTATATGTACCATTATATGGATGATATAACAAAAGTATAATTCCCCTTAAAAAATATTATAATAGGATATAATATTTAAATAATAAATAATAACAAGAGTAAACATTGTTAAACTATGTTAATGGAATACTAGTAATAAAATAAATAAACAGGCTCCCATAGGGGAAATAAAAACTCGAAATAAATATTTGTTATGTAGTAAATAAATAATACTATGGAAATACTCTTGAGTAAGTCCCAATACCACTACCAGATCAACACCCATTTGTTCAGCCATCATCCATGGGCCCCTTGACATTTCTTAGATTCATAAACATGTAGTCTTAAGACACATTAGAATAAACGTGTAGGATTTTTGTGTAAATCCCAGATATTTAATGAAATATTTTGTTTCAAGTAAATATAATTTCATCAATATCATCCATTACAAAAAATGTCCTGTTAAGATGAACTAAAATATACTATTAAATATATTATTATTTAAACATGGAAATTCTAACTTATTGGTCATATTTTAAAGTTTGAATATGAAAAAAATATATTTTTTATATTTTCTATGAATATTATAGATAATGAAAATATATTGATCGAAAAATTACTTATTTCAATTTGTAGTTGAATGATTCAAAAAAATATTTTTCAAAAAAAAAAATATTTTCATTTCATTTTTAGAAATAAATAATAAAATAGTTTTCCCAATATTATAAAAATTATTTGAAAAATTGAACTTCATTTTAAAAATTAGAATATCAAAATTAATATATATTTAATATTTTATAATTTTATAAAATGATTATTTTTTATGAATAGTGAAAATAAGGTTTTTTTAAAAAAACTACCTCTATATTTAAATAATTTACTACTTATATTTTTTAAGATGTTTTTAAATGTTAAATTAGTTCTATTATATTATTTTTAATCAAATTAACTTCATTGAGATCAATTTTATGATCAATATTTATATAAAAAAGTTTATACTTATGGAAATTTGTTTTTGGAAAACCGCACTTTCATCGCATCAGTGTGTTTATTTTTTAATTAAATTCATCCACCTATTTGAATAGAATATGGTAAAATTTATTAAATATTTTGAATTATAATAAATAATATTATCTAATAATTTCAACTAATATTTGGGTCAAACTGAACATTTAAAAATAGTAAAAATTAATTTATGTTGTTATGGTTAAAACGGTTTTCCAAAGGGTTAAACAAATAGGATAAGAGTTAAAATGACATAAAAACTATTATAATTCCGATTTTATGTCCATATTTTGATCTTATATATTATTAGGTGAAAAGATGAAATTGTTTTTTGTGTTTTGGTGTCTGTAAAATGTGGGTATGTCTTCTTATTTTCAGAACCCCCATGTGTGTTGTCTCCCCCACTTAAAAAAGTGAACACCAACTCATCTCCACTTAACATTAATAGAGACATTTAATTCAGTATTGACCAGCCAAAATCACTTCATTACATCCCACCCCATATATTATAATAATTGTTATGATTAGGATCTACCCTATAAATGATTTTAGTGTTAACCTATATAGGTTGCCTAAAGAAAGAGGTATTGTTTTTAACTGAGGGTTTTTATTTCATTTCTTATTCCACTAACTTATAATAAACTTAAAATATTATAATATAATAACATAATTAACTAACATATAAAAATATATTATTATTTTAATTGAATAACCTATATCTATATCCTCCCCTATCAAACATGAAATAGAATTTTAAATCGTGTGTATAGTGGACTGGAGCCTCATAAACAGATGTATTTCATTTACCATAAAAAACCTCTCACGGTCGGATATAATGATGTATTTAATGTATATAGATTATATTTATTACATTATTATACTTATTTAATTATAATATCCTTAATACCTTCCTAAAAGAAAATTTATTACACAATGATAATGATGCTCGTGCGTATGTGTGGACAACTGCCTCCATGAAGCAATGTGAATCATTTTTTAATTTTTAATTCTATAATGATTGTATTTAGTACATATTTAAGGAAAATATATTATATTAATATTATATTTTAATGGAGATAAAAAACTTACTCTTCACCAATTCCTTCTATCAAAAAAATGAAACCTACATTAAAGTGTATGTACATCCCACCGTCTCCATGAACATGGTAATTAATTTTCGCTCCATTAAATATACGGATTAATATCAACACATACATTGTTAATATAAATGAAATTAATTTTACACCCATATTTTCTTATTTTATGGTAATATAATTATTGTATAATGAACACGACTTATAAACCAAGACCTTAATTAAAAAATAAGTTGTTATCATTTAGAATATTGATATTAATAATGAATTATTAATACACAAGAGATAAAAGGATATTGATAAAAAATAAAATTGTAATATATAAATGACTATAATTCAATAATATATTAATAATAAACCAATATTTATTACATAGGTTGTTAGAATTTGTATGATGAATGTAGAGACATTATGATAAAAAAATTTGTCCCCATTTTATCTCTGTAAGACAAAACCCATATTCACCAAATGTTTCAGTCATTTGATATCTTCCATGCCCATGAATTTATTTTTCGAATATTATTATGGAAATTATTTTAAACAAATATCCATATAAATTTATTTCTTTCATAGGGATTGTGGCCCAAAAGTTACCAAAGTGTTAATGGTTTTATGTTACAATATCTTTATTTATGATAATGTTTTCCATAAAGAAATATTTTGATATATCTCTCATGAAACTCAATTATTTTATTATCATATGATTATTTCATAAAATTGTATTTTTTTCATTTTCCTATATTTATTTACTAATTTTTTCTAATTTTTTTTTTAATAAAACAATCATAATATCTCTCTTCATTATAAAATTACTTTTCTTCCATATCAATTTTTATAAACAAAATATATAATATTTTAGTATTATCCAATGATTTTTTTAATGTTATTTTTATAGATGATTCAATTTATATAAACTGTTTTGAAATTATTCTTCTCTTCACTTTACATAAAGTGGTACATTTTATTTTTTACTAATAATTTCATAAAAATACTTGTTTAAATGTGTACGACAGGATTAATATTTTCCACCTTCAACAATTTTTACGATATAAAGATTAAATTACAATATTCTATGGTTATTCTGAGATAAAATTCTTTCTTAAATATTAGAAATTATTTTATTATAAATAATTAATTTCAATGTGGAAATTAATTTTACACAATAATTCTTTTAAGTGATCCTTTAATAACATTTTATATCTAAGATACCATCCTTTAATGTAACTTAATATTTTATAGAGATATGATCCAATGATAAAATACTTATTCATTTCTTATATTTTTTATTATTTTGATAAGATTATATTTATTAAAATCATACCATTCCAACATGTTATTATCTCTTGAATTAATGAAATATTTATGAAAACTATTTATTTTCTACTATTTATGTATTGAAGAGATTCTTTTGAAACTTATTTCTCATCACAGTTTATTATAATATGATTCTTTTATGTTCTTTTTAAATACATATATATAAATTACATTATATTAAATGATGTAATGTAATTGTATATCCCTCCAATGATTTATGTAAAAATGTATATCTCATGAGATAAACCAGAATGGAATTGGACGTGTACCCAGTTCTGTGAGGAACTATATCTACTATATTAGTATTGAGAGTGATCTATGACTAATAAAATGGTTGGGGAGAACCCATTCCGCTATGAACATTTTATTATTGATCCTTTACTACTAAAATTATTTTCTATTCTTATGTGAATTATAAAACACTATGTCTTACACCATTTTTATTCTATACTGGATCGTGTTCTCTGATTCCATTATGACTCATATCAAATAAACTACCAAACAATATTCCATAAATCTTGATTTTCATTTCTAATATGCATGGTGTGGTCATCAATTGTTACGATCATGTTCTCATAAACTTATTGGCATGTTACTCTTATGTAATAATTGATATCACACTTGTTTCCTTTATTGGCCCTTTCTCTCACCAATTAATATGTTTAAATTCTCATGGTTATGTATAATGGTGTTAGTTTTGATATATTTAAAAATTTTATAGTTATAATGAACTAATTGGGGGATAATTTAGTTCACTTATGGAGAATTTTTTAGTTATACATGTTTTTTAATGCACTAGACGTATGCGATTCTTATATTGATATTTATATTATGTAATGAGTATTCATATATTAATATGTAGTATCTTTGTATGAATATTTTTCATATCTATATTTCGTAATAAATTAGTTAGTTACCCCTAATATGTAAATAAATATTGTGCACATATATAGTAGTTTTTTTGTCAAATAAATAAATAGTTTGAAAGGAGGAGCAAAAAAACAATAATGTACTGAGTGGTTGTGTTCTAATCTAGCCACCAAAAACTCATTGTCATAGCATCTTTGTTTATATTATGGAGGGATGAAAATTTTCATTAGAAAATATTGGTAACTATACACAAGAATTTTAAACATGCTACTTAATATACTCATGGAATTAAGTCTAAGTCGACCCATAAGGATGACAAGTAAACATTTATTGAGAATCTATAAGGCATCAAGTATCAGTATCTAAATTAGTATTTACATGGTAGAGAGTTATATCATAAAAACAAGGATATCATGTTATGAACCAATATAGGGTTCCACTACTTCCATCATCGCATGTTACGTGAAACCCATCTCTATGGGGTAATCATACATTTTTTTCATAGTACACATACACCAAGAACCAACCAATATATAGATAAAAAACTATAAGGAATACCATGGAATCATATGAATATCTTAATAGATGGAGAATTATAATTTCCACCTATTAGAAACATTTGATTCAATATTAAGTATAGATAAACTAGATACTATAAATTGTCCTAGAAAATGGATCATATATTAGAATCATGCAACATACACACCCAGATGAAATCGTCATCAACTGATGGAAATAAACCACACAAAGAGATACATTGGAAAAAAATTAAATGAGGGAACTAGATGATACAAAACATCCTATATCAATTTTTTTTACGAAGAATTCCAATGTTCATAATTTAAACAATGATAGAACAAGTTTCACACCACTGAGAAAAATATCACCTTCCAAGGGTGCCTAAATTAATTTTTGATCTAAAAGAAGATTTTTATAATATAGACTGAAGATAAATCCATGTCAAGAATATATTTTTTAGAATCAAAAGCCCATGGATTCTATCAATAGAGTCAACTAATAGGTATGTAAAAGGAAGGAATGTCAATTCACTAAATCCATTATCAATTGAAGTAGAAATTGTGAAATAATATTCTATTTTAAAGGAGGGACTCAAGTATAAAATAATATCATGGATCTAATATAATTATATTGAAAGAAAACTAATTCATGGATAAATAAGTAACAAAATGATAATTCTAAATAATATTACCCAAAAACATCACCGTTCTTGAGGTAATATCCTCCAATTATGAGGGTTTTTTAGGGACATGTTATTGTCACCACTAATATACAATGAATTTATCATGTGTTAAGGATCCATAAATATTACATTATTAATAAGCGATATGTGATTATGTGTCAAGAATAATTAAATGTACAAATCTATTTGTCAATGTTAACGCTTATTTGGATTTTGAAACATCATCAACTCTAAGGATCTTCTGAACATCTATAAAGAAATGATGAATTAATATATTTATCATCAAGGAAATAAAACATAAAACATAGATCTATGATCTATACATAATTATTAAGATATATTTAGAATATATCTATAGAAATTTTACCCAATTAGGATCACCAGATCATTCAAATGATAGAGAATAAAGTGGAGAAGGATGAGAGAGTCATGTTTAGAAGTGGAGGAGTAAAATTCTATTTATATCCCATATGTTTGTATTCAAGAGTTTAATGTGTTAAAAAATGAGTTATATTAAATTAAAATATTATTAGAATTAATTTCAAAAAATGAATAGGAGCACCGTCATGTTGGGGGCACCACCATCTGGTTGGTGATATTACATTAGTGGTACAAAGTACCTAGAAGGATTCCATGAATTCTGCCTCTACCACCAACTAGCTAGATGGGTTTATTGTACCCATAGGACACCCAATCACACCATATACTAACAAATAGAATTTTTCTAGAAGCCATAAAACAATTCCCTCTCCATGTATTACACCATTTATTCATGAACCATTAGTCAATAAAATTCATCCTTTCTATAGACCAAAATAGAAAGAATAAAAGATTAAATAAGAATTTAATAATCCCAAAGTATCTTATATATTAACATAAAATTATGGTGTGAATAATATAATAGAAACCGAGGTCCTATGATAATGATATATGATTATTTTAAGAAAAAATGATTGAATTTCTAGATTAAATTCAACCAAATAATTGGGTACTAAATAGGGTTATGTTCTCCCCTTTTATATATGATGAAAAATGATATTTTATAAATAACCCTAATTATTAAATAATAGAATACCATTATTCTATGGATTATGGCCCGAATTATTTTCAATACTGCATTTTTATATGATACGAGGACTATAAATCATCCACCACTGATTTTACCATAATTTTTAAACATGTTTTTCCTCTTACAACTAGATTTTTATTTTTTAACCTTTGGTGATTTTACCTTAGTATGTATTTTTTTCCTAGTAGTTCATTTTAGATTAAACATATAAAGAAAACCTTCTGAAAATTGATTTTATACAATAAATTAGGATATATATTGTCTAATTTAGTGTGTATATAATATATAATTATCTTGAAAAATCACAATATTAATATATTGAAAACCTGTCTAGTAGAAAAATATTGTTTTTATCATCAAGTTTTATTAATATTATTTAGTATATATAACCAGATGAATGAGCTTTAATATATTTATACATAAGAATAAAAATTATGTCATATTCAATTATTATAGGTGATTGTTTTATTTTAATAGAAACAAATTTCACAATGTTAAAAATTTATTATTATCAAATAATAGATTTATGAAAATCAAAGATATTAACATTAAACTTAATAATCACGCATTTATTCGAAAAAAATTTATAATTTTAAATTATATTATTGTTGATATCAAAAATATGAAATACATTTCTATATCATTAATTTTTACAAGTGATGAAAAATAATTTTTAATATAAGTGAATAAAAATAGTGTTAGTATAATATATTACTCCCATTTCAAAAAACATGGGGATGGGTTTTATAAATCGAACATAATGTTTTGAAATATTTTAATTTACATTATAAATATATATTTTTATATAACAAAATATTAAATAACATTTATGAAATTATTGTATTAAGATAATTTCATAAAAGTGATGGTAGTATAAAATTTGGTATATCTTTATTCACACAAAAAATAAATAATTTATTAAAATATATAATAATTAAAATTTTATATCTTTTACAAGGGAAATTAATATTTTTTTATTTTTTATAATTGAAATTATAATTTTTTTAAATTAAAATTCAATATAAAAAATTAAAAACTTGTTTTTATTGAAGAGATCATTTTAAAAAAATATACTTTTGTAATTATATTTTATAATAATTTTATAAAAGATTGTAATATTTTTTTACTATTGGTTATATTATTATTAAATTATATTAATAAAAGATGTTTTTTTTCAATGTTTCATTTGGAACAACATAATGAATATATTTATAATTTAGAAAAAATATTCCAAAACACAAGGAGTTATGAACCTTTCATATTCAGACATGAAGATATTGTATTAATCTATCTCAAATCACACTGATCATATTCCCTAAACCATAAATATAATATTTTCATTGAATGAACTCACCTTCAAATCCAAAAGTGATTTCTTTAATGGAAAATATTTCAACACACATATATATTAGCTCGTAGATTAATGGACAGAGTCATCATATATAGTTTTTTGGAGTAAATAATGAACTATTTAATATTATATAATATATTAGAATATAATGTTTCATTCTTATAATCCAGTGGATTTTAACTAGATTTTAATTTAACAAAATTACGCTCAATATATCCATGTTTAATATAGTGGAAACATTTAACATCTCGAGTTTTAAACATAGACCACTTATATCTATATTGATATTTATTTATATTTTTTATTTTTCTATTTTAGGTTTATTAATTATTCTATATTCAGAATTTTCACTAACAATGAGCCCCTCAACCTCCTCCTTATGTTATGATTGTTTTGTAACTATTTTTAATGTTGGGAACATTTATCCACAACTAATGAAAGGGATCCATTCCCATATATCATAGTATCTAAAAAAGTGTTCTAAGAAGAATTATTATATATATTTAGTATAATGACCTAATAAACATCATTAATAATAAAATAATTTTTTTCTAAATTAAGATAATTTGTATCTAATTCATCAGAATTCAATTTGATTGATGTAATATAAGGAATTAAAAAAATAAATACTATATGATTCTTATATAAAAGAGAAAAAAGTTATGCAGTGATCTATTTATTATCTAATTTAGACCAAATAAAAATGGTTTAAATTTCACAAGAATCTCCATGCGGAATATTATCACTAAAATATAGAAAAGTAAAACTATTTTCATTCTGTAAAAGATCAGAAAAAATTAATCATATTTAAAAATAGATTATCCATTAGTGTTGCAACTTTAAAAAAACAATTCGTTGGTTCATAAATCACATTGTCAAGTCTTTATTTTAAAATTATTTCACTCATTTTGATTAATTGAAATATAATCCCATTTCCATATTGAGATTCCAGATTTCATTTTTTTAATATGTCATTGAAATATTTGGTATGTTCTAATACAAATATAGGAGGAAAATATTAGTCATGAACACTTTTGTAATGTACTAAGGATTAATGAATATATATTTGGTTCATTATAGTTGAATAATAAATTAAAAAAAGTAAAAGAACTACAGAAGAATCACTTACTGTGATCTGATAAATATATAATAAGAAAGAGTGAAAGAATAAAATGGAATGTATATATAACATGGTTTGTCACGACCACCTCCCCACAAAGTGTACCCCTCCTGGGCCGGCAATGTGAGAAGGGAGATAATGACCCCCGAGTCCCGCCTCCAGTAGGCCCCGGGATGGCGACTAGCACCGAGGGTATAATACACACTCAAATGGGAGGCATTACCCTCTAAGAGAACACATGCAGAAGAGAGAGATAGAATAGACTCCAACCAACTCCAACTCATAACTGAAATATAAAAGAAACCCTAAGTACATATATGAAATGTCATGAAAAATTACTACAACTGAAAGGGAAAACTAAAAGTACCCAAAAGAAAGTAAAATGGAAGCGACCACAAGCCCGAACAGCTCCTCCTCCAACCACAAGCTAGTAGTCACCAGCTTGATCTCCAACTTGCTCCAAGTGACCTGAAAAAAAGTTTATATATACATAGGGTGAGTATAACAGTATACTCAGTAGGATACTCCCCAAACCTCTCGTGCAAAAGTAAAGAAAGCATGCTAAAGCCCAGTGAACAACAAGTGAAACTAACTCGTTATCTAAACATGTATACTATGTTCCCAACCTCACCATGGCTACTCTCACCAAGTAACACATACAAGAATATGGAATATAGTAAAGAATATCAAGGGTACCCCGCTACTACTTCCCCACTGGTTTGCCGCTTTTCCCCAACGACATACGTCCTGTGCATCTCTCTCCAAAGGCTTTCCCGTATCAACATGGGTCAAGCTCCCCAATCTGCACCTCGTGCACCACAAAGGCTTTCCCGCAGACACCTGGGTGAAGCACCACACAATCCTCACAACCAAAAGTAACCAGTTAGTTTTCAGGATCCACCACAGCTCGCATAACGTGTATCATACATCGGGTATAATACCTCAAGACATTACAGCCCATACTCCGAGTAAGGATCCTCAAGCCATTATATCCTATACACGTTACACCTATAGTAGTCCATAGGATACTATATCCAGAATATATGTGTGTGAAATAACCACAAGCCATTACAGCCCTCTAAACACATATATGGGTAAAACTAACCACTGTGCCTACCAGCACAAAGATCTACGAAGAGAAGAGAGAGGGGCCAAAGGGGGTAGTCATCCATTCAACCTCCCATCAGAATGTTGGGGAAAACACCCCCCAGGGCTCAGAATCCCCGGGGTGTCAGTTTCCCGTACCAACAGGGTAGAGTAGCGTATAGAAACACAAACAGTACAGAACATATATATATCTCACATCCACACTATGGGCATTACCTAGTCTTAGATACAACTGCAGCTAACGTCTCTCAGACTCCAGGCTGCTACTTCAAAGACTAGGTATCCTATAAGCACACAACTAATTGAAGAGATTTATTAGATTACTCCATTCTTATTTATCAGTTCCATTGTACAATAATTAAATCTTTAAACATTAATTAAGAATGAACAATTCCTCATTAAACTGATTTGGCATCACTTTCAAAAACAACTGCTCCTTTTTAAGATTCATATCACCTTTAAATTCCAGCATCTCCATCCCCGTGGATTTTCACCATTTAATCAAACATTCATTACCGAATTACTTTTCCACATTCCAAGGAATTCTAGAAAAACACCCTATGCTTCTAAACACAAATGAGGCACAACACGGTGAGTAGATATACTACCCATCGAGTCTTTACCCCCTATAGAAAGAGCATATACCCATTCTCCCTCGAGAGGCTAAACACGGAAAGCATGTGGCATACCCCGCGCGTCTTCGCCTCCTTCGGAAGAATGGTCGCAAGACCAGCTGCCTTGAGCAGTGGGGAAAAGCAAAGCAGATTAACATTAAAGAAAACCACAAGCAACCAGCAACCACATCCATTCCATTCCATCACCCCTAGTGTCCTCCCTGACACCCATATGCATAAACCGATGCATCTCGCCACACTAGGCATCATCCGCTGCCACCACCACAAGGCCTCCATGCCTCCACATTTCACAACAACCATCCAGGCTCACATCAGAGAACAAGCAGTAGGAAAAAAAACATCACAAAATGGGCTCTCGGCCCTTTAACAAGGCATTCAGCCTTCAAACACAATGGGCACTCAGAGCTCCAAACCACAAGGCATTCAACATTACAAGAAAGCGGGTAACTCAGAACCCTTTTGATGTTCCCACATAATCTGTTCTCTAATCCATATTGAATTGGCAGATTTGTTATTCGTAGGTTCCAATCATGAATACCTAATCAGAAAGCTATCACAATTAAACAACCATGCTTACTTCCCTAATTTGATTACCCTCAAATTAGAACTACAACAACGGCAACAACCAGATTAATTTACATGCCTCTTTATCTTTAGCCAATTAGTTAATAATTAATTCCGGCTTTACGTTCATTATCAATTTCAATCATGAACGAGCAACAAATTAAATAAAATCATATATATCACTCTATCTAGGAAAACATGAGGCAAACCGTTATCACGGTACAAAGTAACAACATGCGATCAACCAATTCTATTAATCCGGTTCAATTATTTAATTAGGTAAATTTCATTGTGATCCAAAGGACTAAATCATGCTAATTCTATGATTGCACATACACAATTAGAGAAGCCATGAATCCCCTACCTCAAACAGTTCCTCACGTTCTTTATCCACACAACAGGTCACGATCCTTCCCTCGCGACAACTGCATCCACCGGAGGATGCTGCGGTACGATAGTACCAACCAACCCCAAGAAAACCCATTAGAATCTTGGAAATTACATGGTATAATTATGGAAAGGAGGATAGGAGAAGATGAACCTCAAAGAACGACGATACAACATACCTTATATCGAAGATTGATCGACCGGGCTCGGTTGTATCCAAAACAGAGAAAAACCAATCCTCGTTGTAAAGATTGATTGTGCAACTCCTACGGAAAGTATTGAAAGGTTCTAGCGTCTCTTAGCCGAGAAAAAATGGAAAGAACAAGGGAGAATGATATCTCGTCCCTTTATATGATTTAATGGGGCGACGATTTAAGATCCGGTTAATTCTCCATTAAAAACGGATCGCATTAACCCACACGGTTTGACCATGTAAAACATTCCAAGCCTTAGGAATAATTAATATAGGATTTATGGAATTTGAATCGGCCTTAAGAGCCCTTAAAAAATAAGGCTTTAAAAGTATTTTACGTCAAAGGAAACGTCAAAAGGGAAAAACTGTAGGAGTCTGGAAACACTGTTCACCCACCGTTACGGTACACCTACCGATCTGTGCTACCGATCTGTGCTACCGATCAGTGCTACCGATCAGTGCTACCGATCCGTGCTACCGATCAGTTCTACTGATCAGTGCTACCGATCTGTGCTACCGATCTGTGCTACCGATCTGTGATACCGATCAGTGCTACCGATCTGTGCTACCGATCAGTGCTACCGATCAGTGCTACCGATCTGTGCTACCGATCTCTGCTACCGATCAGTGCTACCGATCTGTGCTACCGATCGGTGCTACCGATCAGTGCTACCGATCAGTGCTACCGATCTGTGAAACCGATCTGTCAGACCGATCTGTCAGACTGATCGGTGAGACCGATCTGTCACACCGATCGGTGAGACCGATCTGTCAGACCAATCGGTGAGACTGATCTGTCACACCGATCTGTGAAACCGATCTGTCACACCGATCTGTGAAACCGATCTGTTACTGTTCATAAAACTGGAAAGACTGTTCACAGAACTGGAAAATTGGCATAGTGTTGGGGATAAGTTCTCTTGACCTCCCAGAACACCTCCAACACCAACATTTCACAAAGTAATGGACCGTAGAGGTCCGGGTCATTACATTAGATACCTCTCAAAACATTCTCGTCCTCGATAATTAAAAACCAACCCAGAAGGGAAGAGGGGTCCGAACAACCACCCCATAAGATACCTCTCAGGGGAAAACCACCATGAGTTGTTCAAAATCTAGGACAAAACTATGACATCCGAGAGTATGGAAACAAATAATCCATAACCAAACAATTCAAACATAACATCACATCAAAGGTATATAAATAAAACATGAAAGGTCTAACCATAATGGAAACGTCATTACATGGAAAGAGTTAAACATTAAACAACTCTGGGTACTGAGCACGTATCTGTGACTCACGCTCCCAGGTACTCTCCTCCATGCCACCGTGTCGCCACAGGACACGAACTAAGGGGATAGAATGCCCACGCAACACCTTCTCCTTGCGGTCTTGGATCTCCACAGGTCGCTCCTCGAAGGTTGCATCATCATCAATATCGATCTCTCCCCAATCGATAACATGAGATTCATCATGAAGATAACGACGGAGATGTGATACATGGACAACATCATGTATTCGACTAATCTGAGGGGGGAGTGCTACTCGATAAGCCACAGCTCCAACACGAGCTAACACCTCGAAAGGCCCAACAAAACGGGGAGAAATCTTACTCCCACGTCCAAACCTTCACTGCCCACGACGGGGAGTCACCTTCAGAAACACATGATCCCCAACATTAAACTCTAATGGTCTCCTTCTTTGATCAGCATAAGATTTCTGACGATCTTGTGCTGTCTTCATCCTCTCACGAATCACCTGAACCATCTCGGTTGTATTCTGCACTAGTTCTGGTCTGAGAATTGCGGACTCTCCGACCCCAGTCTAGCACAACGGAGAATGGCATGGCCGACCATACAAGGCTTCAAACGGCGCCATACCGATGATAGAGTGAAAACTATTATTGTAAGCGAACTCTACCAAGGGTAAGTGCTTCACCCATGAACCTCCAAAATCAAGAACACAGGAGTGCAACATGTCTTCAAGAGTCCGGATTGTTCACTCTGTCTGACCATCCATTTGAGGATGAAAAGTAGTGCTAAGGCACAGTTGAGAGCCAAAAGAATGTTGGAGACCTCTCCACACACTAGAGGTAAAACGAGGATCTCGATCAGAAATGATCGTCCTAGGTAATCCATAAAGCCTCACCACCTCCTCCAGATACTGCCTCGACAAAACCTCCACTGAGCTCGACTCCTTGATTGCTATGAACTGGGGCGATTTAGTTAAATGGTACACTATCACCCATATAGCATCATGTCCTCCCGGAGCTCGAGGTAAACCTGTAACAAAGTCCATTGAGATGTCCTCCCACTTCCACTGAGGAATCTCTAAGTGCTGGAGAAGACCACCAGGAACACGGTGTTCGGCCTTCACCTTCTGGAAGACTAAACATCGAGACACACATTCTGCAACTGTACGCTTCAGCCCAGGCCACCAAAACTGACTCCTCAAGGATCGGTACATCGAGACACACCAGGATGTACCGCCAAGGGTGAACTATGGAACTCTCGTAGAACCGTTTCGCACATCGCCAAGGGAACAAAAAGCCTGCCATGATACAACACTCGCTGTTGTTCATCCTCCGACCAACCATCAGGGGCCTCACCACATACAACTCTGTCTCTCCAACTTCCACCTCTAGATCACCCAACTGAGACTCTTCCACCTTCTGTATCAGGGATGACTGCACCGTCATCTGCAAAAGACAACCTCTACCCCCAACTTCTCCCATATCAAGATGCAAAGCTGACAGTTCCTTCATTACTCTCCAAGAATCACCGAATTCACGCACAGCCTCACTACGTGACTTTCGGCTCAACGCATCAGCAACAACATTTCCCTTCCCAGGTGTATATGATATTTCAAAGTCGTATTCTTCCAAGAACTCCATCCACCGACGTTGCCTCAAGTTCAAGTCGCGTTGGGAGAAAACATACCTCAAACTCTTATGATCGGTGAAAACCACAAAGCGCTCTCCAATGAGGTAATGTCTCCACAACATCAGCGCAAACACCACGACTGCCAACTCAAGATCATGGGTGGCATAGTTGCATTCATGGGGACGCAACTGCCGAGACCAATAAGAAACAACAGACCTCTGCTGCATGAGGATGCAGCCTAGCCCCAGATGTGAAGCATCACAGAAAACATCAAACTGGACTCCCTCCGCTGGAAGACAAAGGACTGGAGCACTTACCAACTTCTCCTTTAGATACTCGAAAGCTTCCTGACACTGATCAGTCCATATGAACGCTTGATCCTTCTTGGTCAAAGCTGTCAGAGGAGTCACAACTCGGGAGAAATTAGCCACAAATCTCCTATAATAGCCTGCGAGACCAAGGAAACTTCTCACCTCTGACACGGTCTTGGGGGCTGGCCAAGACACCACTGCTTCTATCTTCGAAGGATCCACATCTACTCCCTGTTGGGACACAACATGTCCCAAGGAACGAACTTCTCGAGCCCAGAACTCACACTTGGACAACTTCCCAAACAACCGATGTTGGCAAAGAACTCCCAAAACGGCTCGTAGATGCTTTGCATGCTCCTCTGCAGACGTGGAGTACACAAGGATGTCGTCAATGAAAACCACAACAAACTTGTCCCGGAATTCACGGAACACAGCATTCATCAACCCCATGAAAACAGCTGGAGCATTTGTCACACCAAATGGCATTACAACAAACTCATAATGCCCATGACGACAGCGGAAAGCAGTCTTCGGGATATCCTCATCCTTTACACGCATATGATGATATCCTGACCGCAAGTCGATCTTTGAGAACCAGCTTGCACCCTTCAGTTGATCGAATAGGTCATCAATCCGTGGAAGAGGATAGCGGTTCTTTATTGTCACTTTGTTTAAGCGACGATACTCGACGCACAACCGCAAACTGCCATCAGCCTTTTTCACAAATAGAACTGGTGCAACCCAAGGTGACACACTTGGCCGAAAAAAAACCACACTGCAATAGACCATCGAGATGAATACGTAGATCTCGTAACTCAGAAGGGGCCATCCTATACGGAGACATAGAGATAGGAGATGCTCCTGGCTGTAGCTCGATCCCAAACTCGATCTCCCGTCGAGGGGGTAAGGATACAACCTCTTCTGGAAAGATGTCAGGGTACTCCTCTACGACCCTAGGAAAAGTCAACTGTTGAACCTCTGAAGAACTCAACATCATCCCAACCATCATGGATGACAAGGATGGAACTCGTCTATGACTCATCCGAGGATATCTCTCACCAACAAACACCACTTCCTCTCCATCTTTGTCAAAGAAAACGACCTTCTTCCTGTAGCAATCCACAATAGCCTGCACCGAATACAACAAATCCATGCCGAGTATGACATCATATGGTTGTATTCGTAAACATTGTAAATCTCCCCAATAGCGGTGATGCCCCAACACTAGCTCGCAGTCTCTATATACTTCAAACAAGTAAGCTCGACCTCCAACTGGCGTAGTCAACGCCAAGGGCACTGGAAGCCTCTCTACCTCAAGTCCCAAAGCATGGACTAGGGTAGGTGATATAAAGGAGTGGGTCGCTCCTGAATCAAACAAGGCATACACCAAGGTAGAAAACAAGCAAAGGGTACCTCGGACGACGTCTGGCTCACCTGGAGCTGGCAACGCTAGAGCATGAAGCTGACCACGACCACCTCGACGGCCTCTCTGACCCTGATGACGACCACCACCACGGCCACGCTCTGCTCTATGAGGACGGGGAGCATCATGGGGTTGTCCTCTGCCTGCTACATCTACCCTCTGGTGATCTAAAGCTGGTGCAACCTGCTGCTGCTGCCTCGGCTGGAACTGCCTCAACGGAGGAACCTGGAGTGGAGGGCCTGGTGCACGATGACTGCTCTGAAAAGTTGGGCACTCCCGCTGCTGATGACCACGTCCACCACAAGAAAAGAAAGTGCCTAATCCCTTGGCATAGATCTGAGAGTTGCTACCTCTAGAGAAACGAGATGGAAAGGGCTGGGACCAACCCCCAGGTGAACCGAAACTCTTCTGTCCTGAAAACCGGGAACCCCGGACCACAGCTCTGCTTCGTGAGGAATCATGACGATTCCCCTCTCGTGATGATCCGTTCCTAGCCAAAGTCCTCTCGACAACCTCTGCCCTTGCCAGCACCTCTAGATATGTCTTCAGCATAAATGGGGTGACCTGGCGCTGGATCTCTGGACGCAAAGCCTCCTCGAAATGCCTCGCCCTGGCCTCGTCATCTGGTAACAGGTCTGAAGCATATCGTAGATTGTTCCTGAAACGGATTCCAAACTCCCGAACACTGGAGCTCCCCTGTCGAAGGGTAAGAAGCTCCTGGCGACTGGATTCCTTCACAGTCGATGAAAGAAACTCGTCTCTAAACCTATCTCGAAACTCCTCCCATGAGATCACTGACTCCTCACAATCCCCGAGGAACAAGAACCACCACTGTCTCACTGCTCCACGCAACATCGTCACAACCAAGGACACCCAGTGTTCCTTCCGAGCACGAATCGAACTGAAGACTATCTCAACCTCCTCTAACCAGCCTTCTGTGACTGCATCTGAAACAGAGCCCTCATACTTCTGTAGACTCTAGCACTGAAACTCTCGGAGTGTCTTCCTCCAAGTGTCATCGTCGTCAACCTCTACCCGGCGGCGATCTGCTGGAACAGCCTGCTGGGCATCGTCTGCGCAAACCTGACGAGGACGTCGACCTGGATCCATACCTGTAAAATAACAACTGTCAGAGCTCCTAAGCCTGGAATATGGAAGACTCAACATTAATTAATTAATTATTTTGTTTTATTAATTTCAGGTTACCTATCCCAAGGTCTACCCATTCAAACAAAAGCGCAAAGAATAATGATGCATGATCCATTCCTAGGTCTCTACCCTGCAACCAGTATCACTTTGTTTAGTAGCCATTGTAAACTTAAAGGTCCGTGCAATAGATCATAGGGGGCCCTGAACGCCTATGTCTCTGTCGGTCTCCAGTGTTTACCCCACTTGCTAAACATGAATGACACCGTTGCCCTACCATCCCATGCATCCTCACATGTTCCTAACTCCAAACTCCATCCTATCCCTTAACCATACCTCTTATACCATTCTGTCATGACCCCCTCCCCACAAAGTGTACCCCTCCTGGGCCGGCAATGTGAGAAGGGAGATAATGACCCCCCGAGTCCCGCCTCCAGTAGGCCCCGGGTTGGCGACTAGCACTGAGGGTATAATACACACACAAATGGGAGGCATTACCCTCTAAGAGAACACATGAAGAAGAGAGAGATAGAATAGACTCCAACCAACTCCAACTCAAAACTGAAATATAAAATAAACCCAAGTACATATATGAAATGTCATGCAAAAGTACTACAACTGAAAGGAAAAACTAAAAGTACCCAAAAGAAAGTAAAGCGGAAGCGACCTGTAAAGACCCGAAGCCTGATGTAAAATGACATTAAATTACTTTTGTGGAATACTTAGTACATAACAAAAACACACACACAAGGACCGTAATAGTTTAGTGTCTTTGGAAACTCGGAACGTAATCTTCTAATCGTGGTGAAAGATCTTCAATATCTTCCATAAAGATCTTCCCTTTTTTTACCTGAAACCTTTCTTTATATCCTGGGGAAAAGAAAACATAAATGGGTGAGCTCAAATGCTCAGTAAGGGTAAAAAAAATAAATATCAATCACATCATATTCAAAAGAACATAACATTTCGGAAATCTTAACCTGCAAAAGAGAGCATATTTTCATAACATGGGATAAATCATAGAAGGGAAATGTAATCCCGATAATCATAACTTAAAACATGAATCTTTGTGGCATATACACATAATCATAGAGAATCATTTCTTGTTAGTCAAGACTAATTGCCAAGACTATCTTAGTGGACAAAGTCCCTTTCTGAATCGAGTAACCCTGGTTTCAGTCCTGTTTCACTGGACCGGTATAACCTACCATTCCAGCCATGTCTATCTCATGAGATATAAAATCTTTACCCAATGCATTGGAGGGAGATATAGGTCCCACCCATATTATAATGAATCCTTTCTTATGTGTGCCACATAATCCTAAATCATACATCATCGCATAACACATGTAAAAAAATGGGATTCTTGAAACATCATGACATCATAAAACAAACCATATAAGGTAAATGACTTCATAAAAATAATTCCCTCACAACATAATCAAATCAATGAAATAATAGGGATAAAAATATAACCCTATATTTTCATAGATGGAAAATAATTTTGATAAAACATTTGAACTCCATTCTTGAGGAAAATATCCTTTCTACTTCAAAAAACACTTTTCTTTTCTTAACATGTCATACAATTATAAACTAAATGAAGTTGATTAAAAATAAACTTGAAAACTTATAAAGGAAGATTCTTGGAAATAATGTTTTAAAAATCCATTGATTCCGTATAAGTTAAAAAAACATTCTTCGTACTTTTTTCGGAAAAGTCAAAAAGTACCTCGTACGAAAAAAAACGACAAAAGATTCCTTTCATATTCTTTACTAAAAACTCACCGAAGAGTAAAATTGGATTTAAACTATGGTAAGTGGATGGAAACAATATTACATATTGAGGGAACATGGATGTGGATGATAAAATACACCCCAGTAAATACCAAATTATAAACAATCTCGGATAAAAATGAGATTGTGATATTTCCCCTTACCTTAGGTCCGATTTGCTTTGTACGTGTCCGAAGCTCCTCTTCTTTGAAACGCCTCTTTGAATCCTCCACTTAGGGAACTAAGATTGGTCTTTGAAGAAGACCAGGACCTCTAGGATTATTCTAGGGAAGTGGAGAATGGAATTTGTTAGGGGTTGGCCAAGCTTGAGTGCTCAAATTGGTGTGAGGAGAAGGGGGAGGAGGTGCCCTTTTATAAGGGAGGAGAGGGGCACCTTAGGAATATCTCAAAATATTATTTTATATTAAAGTCAAAATCGGTTTATAATGGTTCCAAAGGGTCTTATTTCGAAGCTAATGTGGGGATGGGTCGAAATCCTATCAACAAATAGGATTTAGACAATTTACGTTTTTATTCTAACCTTATCAATTATATTTAACTCTAAGTTAAATAATTTAACTTTTACCGTGTCTTTTTGTTTTCTTACACTATATGGTTAATAAACTTACTATAACATTCCAAACGAACCCCAAAATGTTTATTATTAATACATATATCCTTATCTAAGTCATTTGTCCGAACCTTAGATTTTTAGGAATAAAATAACAATTAATAATATAATATTTGATTTAAAAACTATTTTGTGTCAATTTTGACACAATTTGATATATGATTTTTGTGAAAGTCATAACAGAATTATATGTTCGAACCAAGTTGATTAAATAAACACTAATATATCATAGTAACCTATAAAATTAGTTTAATTCATAAAAAGTCTTTAATTACATTTATTTTTGTATTTATAATATTAATTATGTCAATATTTCATTAATAAGATAATTACTGCATCATCGTTGTGTCATAAATAAATTAAATTATTTGATGTCTAAAAATTAGAAATAAAATACCATCATATAGTAAATCTTTTGAGCTTTCTAATGAATATTTACAATCGAATTTATCTTATGTATAACCCTTTATTAAAAATGTTTTAGTAAATAAACTTTGATTTTAACTCTTTTAACTCTTTTTTGAATTAAATAATAATAAAGGTCCTAATCTAATCCAAGGGGGCCTAAATGATAATATTTTACACTTAAGGTTGTTTTTGGTAGAGATACACTTGTCAAATAGAATTAGGACATGTGTTAGGGTAATATCAATATCATTCTTACCCTTAATTACCCTATTTACTTTTAACCGTGGTAAATAAAAGTAAAAAGTTACTATTCACCAAAAATTATTTTCATCTCATTGAACCACATTTTACTTACTGACATCAACCGTGTCTCTCGGATTTTTAAAATTCCATTCACAGAAGCGGTAAAATTAAGTTTTATGAAAAATTCAGTTTTTTTAACTACCACTTAGTAGTTTCACTATTCATCAAAAAATCATGTTTTTCAGAACAATGCCAAAATTTTATCCTAAGCTATATTTCATATTCCGAATTCAAAAATGAAGTCTATTTTACAAAATTCATAACATAGAAGTTTCATTAATTAATTTTATAATTAAATCCCGTTGTTAAAACAAATAGCGTGTTTTTTTAAGAAACAATTTCTATCAAAAGATTGACATTTGATTATGTCTGGTTTAAATGTGAAATTACATCCAATGACTAACATTATATTAAATTGTAAAAAGATATTCTAAATATACTTTAAAATCAATAAAATTAATAATTTATCACTATTAATTATTTTGATTAAAAAAGTTGTTTTTAATTATAATTTAGTGATTTTCACTATTCATCAGAATATGAAAGTTATCCGAAAAGTACCAAAATTTCACCTTAGGCTAAATTTGATACTCCGAATCCAAAAATGAAGTCCATTTTGAGAGCTAAAAATTTTAAAAAGTGGTTATTACTATTCATAACGGCTAGTTTTAATAATATTTTAATAGGATATTGTTGTTTCGTGAAACTCAGTATTGCGTACTATACACGCTATCAAGGAAGGTTGCGATTGCGTGTAATGCAAATAAAGTCAAAGATGCGTGTTGTGCAAGTTCCTTTTGGTGTAGCGTACAACACAAGATATTAATAAAATTAAAAAGAATATTTTTCATAAAATCTCGGGCTATTACATTCTACCCCCCTTAAAATGAATTTCGCCCTCGAAATTCGTCGGGGTTATAAATGGTTTACTATTCGAAAGTTTCTTTAATATAAACCCACATCGTAAAAAGGAATACCAAAACTTGGCTTTAAAAACTGATGTATTAAATGTAACGATTACCCAAATAAAATAATCACTGGGTTTCCACATAGGTGAAAATATGGATAAGGAAGAGAAATCTAACCATCATGTTCTGATGGAGAGTGGTAGAGAACATGGCTATGGAAAATATAGTAATCACACATCCATAGATTTGTGATGATATAAGGTACCATCTGATTCATCAGGTATAAGATAACTAGGACAACATTTTTGGTTTTCAAGATCGTTTCCCTAAAGTTAAAGAATTTGAATTAGAATAAATACTTACTTTATTTTGGTATAATCTCACTGTTGTTCGTGCCTTTAACAATTTCCACTTCATCTCTTAAATAAATGAAGTTGAATTTTTTATTCGTGAAGTGTTAGCAGATCATGTGATAGAATGACGAGTCATTCCATCTGTCTCAAACAAAAGGTTAGCAAAAAATTATATACATAAGTCGATCTATAGTGAGATTAATCATATATGGTTCCTAAAATGGACTTATACATCATATGTCATATATCTTAATATAATAAAACTAGTTTCTACTAAACAGGGACTTCGTGTAGGCCAGTGGTAGGCAATAAAGGCCAGTCGCACTTCGGTTGTGGGTTCGATCCCCATAGCCTTGTCTGACGCGATGGGCTGTCGCCCGTCCTGTAGGTTTTCCATTTTCTAAAACTCTATTACTATAACAACCCATCAATAATATCGAAAAAAAATTATATCCTTAAACAATAATAACATATGTCCAACATAATCCATTCCAATCTTTAGGCTTCTCCATAATACTGTAATCCACTCTCATAACATAGTGAAAACGATTACCAGAGATTTAATACCATCGTCGATCCCCATATATCATAAGATATGTTTATTTCTGGTCCAATTCCAAACATTAAAAGTTCTTAATCATGTATTCTCTTGAATACCTTAGTGAAAACATGAATGCAGTTAAAAGTTAACACCTTCCACATACCAAAATCCTCAAAATTCTATATACTCAAACCATGATATCACTTAGTCCTTATATCAATCATGAGATCATGAATACTGTTAAACATTTTGTTTTCTCATTTTCCCTTCATTATGCTCATATCATCTTATTTCAAAAAATATCTCAATCACTTTGAATACCACATTAGACCAATACATAAATATTCCAATACTACATGATACAACATTATTTTGGAATCCCATTACATAAAAACTTAATCATTCCACCACATTGTTGTCATATTCAACATCACCAATAGTGATCGCATGTGACTTTCCTTTGTCCTTTTCCTTCAGTTGTTGCTCATGTTGATCATCACTAACCCTTGGATTAGGGCATTTATTAGCATAATGCCCCATTTCCTTTCACTTGAAGCATTGAAGTGTTGGTGGTGCGTTCTCTGCAGTGTTTGCTTTATTCACATCATTAGAATCCCTTTTTCCATTACTTCGACACTCAGCTGCTCGATGACCTTCTTTTCCACACTTAAAACATTTTCTAGTCCCTTTAAGACAATCTACACCATGCTTTTTTCCACACTTTGTGCATAAGGAAACATTCATCTTCTTTTCACCATTATTCTGAGATTTCTCCTTGAACTCCATCATTCGTTTCTTGTCAAAACCATGAGATGGATATGTAACACCAACTTCCATTTCTACCTTGATAGCCCAACGAACAATTTCTTCATAGCTACTGAAGACTCTTATAGCTAATGCCCTTCGAAGACTTGGTTTTAAGCCACTGAAAAATCGATCAACTTTACTTTCAGGTTGGATGATAATGCCAGATGCATACCTTGCAAGTCTTGTAAAATTTGCTTCGTGTATACCAACAGATTCATCATCCTTTTTCTTTAGTTCATGAAACTCCTTCTCCATCTTTGTTCGAAGAATACGAGGGAAGTACTTATTGAAAAATATGTTCTTGAACTCGTCCCATTCCATGGACTCAATTTCATCTCTTGGCCTCGTATTCTTGATAAGATTCCACCATTGATCAACTTCACCTTCCAAACGATATACTGCTAAGATGACTTTATCATGCTCAGAACATTGAATAACTGAAAATATCTTTTCAGTGGTACTGATCCATTGTTCAGCAACAAGTGGATCAGAAGTCCCACTGAAAGAAGGTGGACGTTGCCTCATGAAGGACTCTATAGAATATTGTTCCCTTCTCTGCTCATTTGGAAGTCCAGAATGATTCATAGCTTGTGTAAGTATAGCAATAAGATTTTTCACTCCATCTACCATAACATTTGTTTGTTCAGGATGGCAATCATTGCATTGTCCATTGCATTGATCAACACATTTCCTTCGGGTTCCGGCCATCGTCTAAAACCCAAAAAGAATAGTGCGAGAGGCAAAAATCATAATAAAGGGGGAGTCACCTCAATATATAACTTCATAGGTTTAATTCTATGATCGTTAGCGTAATTCTAGTACTATAACCTATACGTATACTTAATCTTAGGGACATCCCTAGACATTCCTTAGAAATATCTCTAGGGATCTCACTAAAGTTTTCGCATCCTAGTTTCCAAAGGTTGACTAAACCTTTCCTCTGATACCAACTGTAAAGACCCGAAGCCTGACGTACATTGACATTACATTTCTTTTGCGGAATACTTAGTACATAACAAAAACACACACACAAGGACCGTAATAGTTTAGTGTCTTTGGAAACTTGGAACGTAATCTTCTAATCGTGGTGAAAGATCTTCAATATCTTCCATAAAGATCTTCCCTTTTTTTACCTAAAACCTTTCTTTATATCCTGGGGAAAAGAAAACATAAAAGGGTGAGCTCAAATTCTCAGTAAGGGTAAACAAAATAAATATCAATCACATCATATTCATAAGAACATAAAATTTTGGAAATCTTAACCTGCAAAAGAGAGCATAATTTCATAACATGGGATACATCATAGAAGTGAAATGTAATCCCAATAATCATAACTTAAAACATGAAACATTGTGGCATACACACATAATCATAGAGAATCATTTCTTGTTAGTCAAGACTAATTTCCAAGACTATCTTAGTGGAAAAAGTCCCTTTCTGAATCGAGTAACCCTCGTTTCAGTCCTGTTTCACTGGACCAGTATAACCTACCATTCCATCCATGTCTATCTCATGAGATATAAAATCTTTACCCAATGCATTGGAGGGAGATATAGGTCTCACCCATCTTATAATGAATCCTTTCTTATGTGTGCCACATAATCATAAATCATATATCATCGCATAACACATGTAAAAAAAATGGGATTCTTGAAACATCATGACATCATAAAACAACCCATATAAGGTAAATGACTTCATAAAAATAATTCCCTCACAACATAATCAAATCAATGTAATAATAGAGATAAAAACAGAACCCTATATTTTCGTAGATGGAAAATAATTTTGATAAAACATTTGATCTCCATTCTTGAGGAAAATATCCTTTCTACTTCAAAAAACACTTTTCTTTTCTTAATATGTCATACAATTATAAACTAAAAGAAGTTGGATTAAAAATAAACTTGAAAACTTATAAAGGAATATTCTTGGAAATAATTTTTTAAAAATACATTGATGCCGTATAAGTTTAAAAAAACATTCTTCGTACTTTTGTCGGAAAAGTCAAAAAGTACCTCGTACGAAAAAAAACGACAAAAGATTCCTTTCATATTCTTTACTAAAAACTCACCGAAGGGTAAAATTGGATTTAAACTATGGTAAGTGGATGTAGACAATATTACATATTGAGGGAACATGGATGTGGATGATAAAATACACCCCAGTAAATACCAAAGTATAAACAATCTCGAATAAAAATGAGATTGTGATATTTCCCCTTACCTTAGGTCCGATTTGCTTTGTACGTGTCCGAAGCTCCTCTTCTTTGAAACGCCTCTTTGAATCCTCCACTTAGGGAACTAAGATTGGTCTTTGAAGAAGACCAGGACCTCTAGGATTATTCTAGGGAAGTGGAGAAGGGATTTTGGCAGGGGTTGGCCGAGCTTGAGTGCTCAAATTGGTGTGAGGAGAAGGGGGAGGAGGTGCCCTTTTATAAGGGAGGAGAGGGGCACCTTGGGAATATCTCAAAATATTATTTTATATTAAAGTCAAAATCGGTTTATAATGGTTCCAAAGGCTCTTATTTCGAAGCTAAAGTGGTGATGGGTATAAATCCTATCAACCAATAGGATTTAGAAAAGTTTAGGTTTTTATTTTAACCTTATGAATTAGATTTAACTCTAAGTTAAATAATTTAACTTTTACCGTGTCTTTTTGTTTTCATACACTATAAGGTTAATAAACTTACTATAACATGCCAAACGAACCCCAAATTGTTTATTATTAATACATATATCCTTATCTAAGTCATTTGTCCTAACCTTAGATTTTTAGGAATAAAATAACAATTAATAATATAATATTTGATTTAAAAACTATTTTGTGTCAATTTTGACACTATTTGATATATGATTTTTGTGAAAGTCATAACAGAATTATATGTTCGAACCAAGTTGATTACATCAACACTAATATATCATAGTAACCTAGAAAATTAGTGGAATTCATAAAAAGTCTTAAATTACATTTATTTTGGTATTTATAATATTAATTATGTCAATATTTCATTAATAAGATAATTACTGCATCATCTTTGTGTCATAAATAAATTACATTATGTGATGTCTAAAAATTAGAAATAAAATACCCTCATGTAGGAAATCTTTTTATCTTTCTAATGAATATTTAAAATCGAATTTATCTTATGTATAACCCTATATTAAAAATGATTTAGTAAATAATCTTTGATTTTAACTCTTTTAACTCTTCTTTGAATTAAATAATAATAAAGGTCCTAATCTAATCCAAGTGGGCCTAAATGATAATATTTTACATTTAAGGTTGTTTTTGGTCGAGATACACTTTTCCAATAGAATTAGGACATGTGTTAGGGTAATATTAATATCACTCTCACCCTTAATTACCATATTTACTTTTAACCGTGGTAAATAAAAGTAAAAGTTACTATTCACCAAACATTATTTTCATCTCCTTGAACCACATTTTACTTACTGACATCAACTGTGTCTCTCGGATTTTTGAAATTCCATTCACAGAAGTGGTAAAATTAAGTTTTATGAAAAATTCAGTTTTTTTAACTACCACTTAGTAGTTTCACTATTCATCAAAAATTGATGTTTTTCAGAACAATGCCAAAATTTCATCCTAAGCTATATTTCATATTCCGAATTCAAAAATGAAGTCTATTTTACCAAATTCATAACATAGAAGTTGCATTAATTAATTTTATAATTAAATCCCGCTATTATAACAAATAGCGTGTTTTTTTAAGAAACAATTTCTATCAAAAGATTGACACTTGATTATGTCTGGTTTAAATGTGAAATTACATCCAATGACCAAAATTGTATTAAATTGTAAAAATATATTCTAAATATACTTTAAAATCACTCAAATTAATAATTTATCACTATTAATTATTTTGATTAAAAAAGTTGTTTTTAATTATAATTTAGTAATTTTCACTATTCATGAGAATATGAAAGTTATCCGAAAATTACCAAAATTTCACCTTAGGCTAAATTCGATACTCCAAATCCAAAAATGAAGTCCATTTTGAGAGATAAAAATTTTAAAAAGTGGTTATTAATATTCATAACGGCTAGTTTTAATAATATTTTAATAGGATATCGTTGTTTCGTGAAACTCAGTATTGCGTACTATACACGCTATCGAGGAAGGTTGCGATTGCGTGTAATGCAAGGAAAGTCAAAGATGCGTGTTGTGTAAGTTACTTTTGGTGTAGCGTACAACAGAAGACATTAATAAAATTAAAAAGAATATTTTTCATAAAATCTCGGGCTGTTACACGACCACTAGCCCGAACAACTCCTCCTCCAACCACAAGCTAGTAGTCACCAGCTTGATCTCCAACCTGCTCCAAGTGACCTGAAAAACAGTTTATATATACATAGGGTGAGTTTAACAGTATACTCAGTAGGATCCTCCCCAAACCTCTCGTGCAAAAGTAAAGAATGCATGCTAAAGCCCAGAGAACAACAAGTGAAACTAACTCGTTATCTAAACAGGTATACTAAGTTCCCAACCTAACCATGGCTACTCTCACCAAGTAACGCATACAAGAATATGGAATATAGTAAAGAATATCAAGGGTACCCCGCAACTACTTCCCCACTGGTTTGATGCTTTTCCCCAAGGACATACGTCATGTGCATCTCTGTCCAAAGGCTTGCCCGTATCAACATGGATCAAGCTCCCCAATATGCACCTCGTGCACCACAAAGGCTTGCCCGCAGACACCTGGGCGAATCACCACAAAATCCTCACAACCAAAAGTAACCAGGTAGTTTCCGGGAGCCACCACAGATCGCATAACGTGTATCATACATCGGGTATAATACCTCAAGCCATTACAGCTCATACTCCGAGTAAGGATCCTCAAGCCATTATAGCCTATACACGTTACACCTATAGTAGTCCATAGGATACTATATCCAGAATATATGTGTGTGAAATAACCACAAGCCATTACATCCCTCTACACACATATATGGGTAAAACTAACAACTGTGCCTACCAGCAAAAAGATCTACCAAGTGAAGAGAGCGAGGCCAAAGGGGGTAGTCAGCCATTCAACATCCCATCAGAATGTTGGGGAAAACACCCCCCCAGGGCTTAGAATCCCCGGGGTGTCAGTTCCCCGTACCGACAGGGTGGATTAGCGTATAGAAACACAAAAAGTACAGAACATATATATATCTCACATCCACACTATGGGCATTACCTAGTCTTAGATACAACTGCAGCTAACGTCTCTCAGACTCCAGGCTGCTACTTCAAAGACTAGGTATCCTATAAGCACACAACCAAGTGAAGAGCTTTATTAGATTACTCCATTTTTATTTATCAGTTCCACTGTACATTAATTAACTCTTTAAACATTAATTAAGAATGAACAATTCCTCATTAAACTGATTTGGCATCACTTTCAAAAACAACTACTCCTTTTTAAGATTCACATCACCTTTAAATTCCATCATCTCCATCCCCATGGATTTTCACCATTTAATCAAACATTCATTACCGAATTACTTTTCCTCATTCCCAGGCATTCTAGAAAAACATCTTATGATTCTAAACACAAAGGAGGCTCAACACGGTGAGTAGATATACTACCCGTTGAGTCTTTTCCGCATAGAGAAAGATCATATACCCATTCTCCCTCGAGAGGCTAAACACGGAAAGCACGTGGCATACCCCGCGCGTCTTCGCCTCCTTTGGAAGAATGGTAGCAAGACCAGCTGCCTTGAGTAGTGGGGAAAAGCAAAGCAGATTAACATTCAAGAAAACCACAAGCAACTAGAAACCACATCCATCACATTCCATCACCCCTGGTGTCCTCCCTGACACCCATATGCATAAACCGATGCATCTCGCCACACTAGGCGTCATCCGCTGCCACCACCACAAGGCCTCCATGCCTCCACATATCACAACAACCATCCAGGCTCACATCAAAGCACAAGCAGCAGGAAAAAAAACATCACAAAATGGGATCTCGGCCCTTTAACAAGGCATTCAGCCTTCAAACACAATGAGCACTCAGAGCTCCAAACCACAAGGCATTCGGCCTTACAAGCAAGCGGGTAACTCAGAACCCTTTTGAAGTTCCCACATAATCTATTCTCTAATCCATATTGAATTGTCAGATTTTTTATTCGTAGGTTCCAATCATGGATACCTAATCAGCAAGCTATCACAATTAAAAAACCATGCTTACTTCCCTAAATTGATTACCCTCAAATTAGAACTACAACAACGACAACAACCAGATTAATTTACATGCCTCTTTATCTTTAGCCAATTAATTAATAATTAATTCCGGCATTACGTTCATTATCAATTTCAGTCATGAACGAGCAAAAAATTAATGAAAATCATATATATCACTCTATCTAGGAAAACATGAGGCAAACCGTTATCACGGTACAAAGTAACAACATGCGATCAACCAATTCTATTAATCCGGTTCAATTATTTAATTAGGTCAATTTCATTGTGATCCAAAGGACTAAATCATGCTAATTCTACGATTGCACATACAAAATTAGAGAAGCCATGAATCCCCTACCTCAAACAGTTCCTCACGTTCTTTATCCACACAACAGGTCACGATCCTTCCCTCGCGACAACTGCATCCACCGGAGGATGATGCGGTACGACAGTACCAACCAACCCCAAGAAAACCCATTAGAATCTTTGAAATTACATGGTATAATTATGGAAAGGAGGATAGGATAAGATGAACCTCAATGAACGACGATACAATATACCTTAAATCGAAGATTGATCGACATGGCTCGGTTGTATCCAAAACAATGCAAAACCAATCCTCGGGGTAAAGATTGATTGTGAAACTCTTATGGAAAGGATTGAAAGGTTCTAGCATCTCTTAGCCGAGAACAAATGGAAAGAACAAGGGAGAATGATATCTCGTCCCGTTCTAAGATTTAATGGGGCGACGGTTTAAGATCCTGTTAATTCTCCATTAAAAACGGATCGCATTAACCCACGCGGTTT
This sequence comes from Viscum album, assembly GCA_963277665.1. Taxonomy (NCBI): domain Eukaryota; kingdom Viridiplantae; phylum Streptophyta; class Magnoliopsida; order Santalales; family Viscaceae; genus Viscum; species Viscum album. Next base: position 1,632,380,126 of record OY728159.1, read on the forward strand.
GACCAAGTAAAACATTCCAAGCCTTAGGAATAATTAATATAGGATTTATGGCATTTGAATCGGCCTTAAGAGCCCTTAAAAAATAAGGCTTTAATAGTATTTTACGTCAAAGGAAACGTCAAAATGGAAAAACTGTAGGATTCTGGAAACATTGTTCACATACCGTTACTATACACCTACCGATCTGTGCTACCGATCTGTGCTACCGATCAGTGCTATCGATCAGTGCTACCGATTAGTGCTACTGATCAGTGCTACCGATCTGTGCTACCGATCTGTGCTACCGATCTGTGCTACGGATCAGTGCTACCGATCAGTGCTACCAATCAGTGCTACCGATCTGTGCTACCGATCTGTGCTACTGATCTGTGCTACCGATCAGTGCTACCGATCAGTGCTACCGATCAGTGCTACCGATCTGTGCTACCGATCTGTGAAACGGATCTGTGAGACCGATCTGTCAGACCGATCGGTGAGACCGATCTGTCACACCGATCTGTGAGACCGATCTGTCAGACCGATCGGTGAGACCAATCTGTCACACCGATCTGTGACACCGATCTGTCACACCGATCTGTGAAACTGATCTGTGAGACCGATCTGTCAGACCGATCGGTGAGACCGATCTCTCAGACCGATCTGTTACTGTTCATAAAACTGGAAACACTGTTCATAGAACTGGAAAATTGGCAAAGTGTTGGGGATAAGTCCTCTTGACCTCCCAGAACACCTCCAACACCAACATTTCACAAAGTAATGGACCGTAGAGGTTCGGGCCATTACATGGTTTATACCAATTTTATTTTACATCCCTATAAAGGGAACCAATCTACCAATGTTTTAATAATTCTTAAAAAAAATGTACAATAATGAGAGTATAATTAATAAAACAATTATATTAAAAAATATATAAAAACTAACATTCAAAATATTTATATAAGGAGGAATAACACTTAAAATACTATTTTATTTAGTCTATAGTTAATTATTTGGTTACTCGTTAGGGATAGGTTATCAATGAAGCATCAAGGTCTTCAGTTATGTTGAAAATAAATTATAAGGAAGATCCATGCATGTTAACATGCTAAGATATTGTATGAATAAATATTTGAATTTAATTTATATATTTAAAATGTGTTTCCAAATTTTTACTCATTCATATATATATTAATTAATTTAAATATCAAAATTAATTGATTTGTTTTTTAATTAATCATTTTTTGAAGAATTTTGGGGAATTTTGGAATAATATTTCAATAGAACATAAATTTGGAAAGTATAAGAGATTTTTTATGGTTGTTTAACCAAGAATAGAGAACTGTGTTTAATTTAAAAATATAATGTTACTTTTAGTGTGGTCCATATATAATATCTTATTTTTATGACGAAATATTAATTAAGAAAATTTAAGAGAGGGGTTCTCTGAGATATATCTTTAATTCTTTTTGAATTATTGATCATTTATAAGTATTTTATTATTATGCTTGTTTATTTGAAATTTATAACAAATGGATTGATAATGAATGATATCCAATCATGTCATGACCAAGGATATCATCTAATGTGAACCTAAATATAAAAATGCATAAGAGTATATCAAAGTGACACAGTGATTACATAAAGGAACCTTCCATTGATAAATTTGGTTATTGGATGGAGCATGTGTCACATCCTCTTCATTTACACCCTATTTATTAATAATAGTTCACAATGAAATGAATTTTTAAAAGTGATATTACACAATTGTGATATATCAAAGTACATTTAATAGAAAAGTGACACGTAAAATTGATTCGTTTTCTATTTGAACTTGGAGAGAATTGTCTAGATTGTACTAATCTAACACGGTATTGAGGCTTGTGAAAAAAAAATAACTACCAGAATTAGGACTTCAAGACATCCATTCCACATTAGATTTCTAATGATATAGAGGGTCATAAAATAAATGTATCTCATGATTCATTTGACTAATCTCCATGTTTCATAACATTATTTAGTACATGATATGCTCGAGGGTTTTTCAAAGATAGAAAATAAATAATTTAAAATCTAATAAAGAATGCCGAATGAAATTTATAAGGTTTAAAATAAAAATGGAGAAGTATTGTATCCATGATAAAGCAACCTATTCACAATATGTAGTTGGTCAAACCCTCCTAGAAAATTCATATTTTTATTACATCATGTTAAAATCAGATTTTTTGAACTATGGTGAGAACTAGACTATTTATTTTATAGTTTATCAAAATTTCATGTTATATGGATTTGTAAACTTTTTTAGAGACAATTGGATCAATGGATAATGGAATAGGGAAAGGTTACATTCAAGCGATAACATAAAAATACATTTGATACATTGATATACTAGTCCGTACTTGTGGATTTATATTTTAATGTGCTAATAATTGATTTTTTATTCTGGAATTTATATTCATTTGATTATGATTCATTTATACCTAAATTTTAAGATTTTATATGTGATCTATGAAAAAAAATATAAATAACATTTACCTGTCTAGGAGATGGGTGATCGACAGTAAGAGACTTGTGATTTAACATAAATAATTAATTCAATTTCCAAACTAAATATATTATATTGATAAAAAAGAAGACTAATTTGAATATATCCTTTATTCACCTAGTTTGAGTGATGGAGATTGGGGAAGAAACCCGAAGTGATAAAGTGGAATTTTTTAGTGGTGGATAACATGAATTCTCTTTTTGTTTTATTTTGAAATTTATCCTAATAGATCCTGGTCATACCAGGATACATTATATACAGTAATCAATCGACATAAGATTTTAAAATTAATAATGACATTATATAATTAATTTCATTTGGAAATTTTCAATTAATAATCATTATTGATTCACAATTTGAAAAAAAATTATTTTAGGAAACATCAATTGAAATCAATCCATCACCCCATACATCATATGATGTTATAATAAAAAATTTATTTCACTCTATAATTCTTCATTACTTAATCTGGTTCATACTAAAAATATTTATTGTTTAGTCATTTATTCTATTAATGTTCAAAATTAATTAATTTGGAACACTTCAGAAGGTTATGATTGACACGTATTAGTTGGTCAACCTTAGGAATCATAATTCTTATACTACATGTTTGTAGTCTATGTTATTAAAAACTATATAAAAATTATAAACATTGAAAAAACCGCCTCAGGAGGCACTGATACCCAGGGATGTGTTATGTTTCTATCATCATAAATGGTACATGAAAATATAAATAACATAAAAATATATTTTAGATTGATTAGTTATTTATTTTAGTTTCTATTTATATTTTTACATTGTGTTTAATTTTACAAGTGTATGTGATTGTGGTTATACTATAAAAATAATGTGTAGGAGAAACTCTCCCTATATGAGATCAAGGAGTTTAGATTTCAAAGATCCCTCTGAATTAAACCCAATGATCAAAGATTATATATTGCATAAATAGGGAGAAGTAATGGAAGACCATGCAGCCTCAAAAAACATGATGTGATTTACAACAAGTACAATGAAATATTACATTGATATACTTCAATATAACATCTATATATTTTGATTGTTTATGCATTTTAACTTTAAAAATTTAGGAAATGAATATAAATATCATGTTTACTATGTTATTGATGATTCCTAACATTTGGAAATTCAGGGGAATACAGAATGGTGATAGCTACTATAAATTTTTAAATTTAATTAGTTTTTTAGACACATTCATAAAGAAAATGTCTCAAATGACATAATATGACATCATTCCTTCAAATTTTCCATCTTTAATTGTTACATATAGTGGTTTAAATTGAAGCCTCAAAGAATTATCATGACATGTAAAGAGTTATCCAGGAAATTTATGGAATGTTATATTCTACAGAATATGATGGAGAAGCAAATGAGTGGGATCCAAAATATCAGAAATTAATATTGTGAATATACCTATACGGTATGTTTGTTTATAAATTAGATTCAATGGAGATATATGTATAATTTATTTACCCTACGAATGTATCTCGAGTTATTTTATTTAGAGAAGTGAAACAACTCTTGAGTTATAATAAATTCATCTATGGGATTTGGAATAATGGGGAAGACAATGACTAAATCTAAATACATTCTATATGTCCTAATGGGTAATATTTCATATTTACAATTGTGTAGAGGACCATTTAAGCAAGGTTTGTACCAGATTCAAGGGGAGACCCAATCAATTTCTCAAATGGAGGCCACTTCCTAGAAGATCTAGTCATTATTGGTTATCGATAAGAAAGTGGTACCCTACAATCATCCTCATTTTCATTCAAGTTAGATATGTAATGGTCCCATTCTCATATAATAATTTGATTTTGGAGAATAAGATAACTCATTATAGGAGATAAAAATTTTGAATAATAAATAGACTCAGTTATATTATTATAATGAGTTTAGAGAAGGGGTGACATATGTTGTTTAAAAACAAAGATGGATAATATGAATTGAAAACAATCCATAGTGGAGTCAAGTTCCCCTTGTGTTTCCCTAGGTATAGAAATAAAATATAACTAAATGTAAAAAGTATTATAATAGATGTCCATAGTATGATCATCATCAGTAGTAACTCCAACTATAATGTCATAGAAAACTTAGATACGTATATACAATTTCATTCCCAAAAGATGATGGAGGGGCCACATTATGTAATATCCAGAATCAACAATGTCATTATATTATAGTTGTAATCGATAACATTATTGATTATAAAAAATTATGAAAAGGACGGTTCAATTTATAATAATTAAAATATAGCGAATTACATAAACTTGATGAATTGACCATGAATTGGAATGAATTAAAGAAAATAAAATGAAATAGAGTGGGCTACGATAACTATAAAACAAATAATATGTAAGTTTATATGTATCATCCACCACTTCATTACCTATTAAGGTTATTACATCAAAAGAAAAAATTATATATCAACAACATTGTGGAGATATTAATGTATCTATACATTAGTATTCCATTGATGGAGTCTATTTTAAAGATATTGGAATACACCATGTTACTCAAGTAACCTCTCTCTAATAAAAAACATGTGGTTTGTATTGGGATTAATTTCATTATAAAAATAATATGATGAATTTGTATAATATTTTATAACCACAAATAACCAAGCTTTAATATGTTTTTATATTCCCTTTATGATTGGATAATTGTTGGTAATAAAGTCACTTTTTTATCTTGTAGTTTGTGTAAATTCAACACCACTAAATAGATTATTGAATTATGGATTAATAATTAGAAAACCAACAAGAGTTTAACGATAGTTATTCAATAGTATGGTGATGTATCCTTCTGGTATTATTAATTATTTCATTGTAAATGTATAAAATTCCAACTTTTATATCATCATTGTGATTTTATAGATGCAATAGGATAAAGATGTTTTTAACTTTCTTTCATAGCATTTCATGGATTATGGGAAATATATTATCAAAATTATCATAGAATATTTTTGTTTATTAATGCAAGATTAATAAGTTCAATTTTATCCATCAAATCGCATTAATCATATATATTATTCAGTTGACGGTCAACTATCACTACCATTGAGGAATGTTATGGATTAATCTAAACCAAAGTTTGGGAATATGTCCCACATTATACAACTATTTTTGAGAATGATGGGGACAATTATGGATAGTACATGGTGGAGAATAATTTTTAGCTTAATGAAAATATTTTGAAGGAGAAAATAACTAAATTATATCCATTAATTGTTATAAACTGATACCAAACGAATATAACTCCATAAAAATATTTTCTAAATTTTTTGAAAAAAAGTTGAGTCATTCCCATAGAATATGAGTGTGTCCCTCCAAAAATATTTAGATAAAAAATTGACTTTTTTGTTAAATATAATGATGATGATGATTACATGGATTATTACATATATCCAATGAATTATACCATCTATTTTCACCCATAAAAACACTAAAATACACAATGAAAAAAATATATCAAAAATAAATTCAATATAAAAAACCTAATAGAGAAAAACTTGATAATAACATCACAATGAAATTCCCCGAACTTTTCTACAAATATATTCTATACAAACGATTAAGATCCTAGGATAACTCTAATTTTTTTTAATATATTAAAGGAATAAATACGGAGTAAATTAGTGTACCAAACATAAGAATGTGGGGTAAAAAATTAAATCATATGAAAAAAATAAATCATAGCCATTAAAAATCAATAACTTAACCCACTACAAAAGGAAACCCAAACATTGAACACAACTCTCATAGAAAGAAAAAATATCATTAAACTAGAAAAAATCCAACAAATATAATTGAAATTAATGAAATGAGACCACATAAGATGGATATCTATATGATAATAAAAGAGATAGGGAATATTTACAAAACATTCATAACTTATAAACATTCTTTATTTTTTATGACATGGACATTAATACTAGATATTTTGAGATAAATACATTTTAAAAAATCTATATCAATTATATTTCACTTGATTAAAAAGAATTTAAATTCTAATTTTTTAAAATTAGTAATTATATAACAATTTTCCAATATATTTTCATTATTAGTAAATCACTTGTGTGGAAGGATTAATTATTGAATGTTTTAATATTGGTTAGTAAATAACCATATTTGGACCCATCATTATATTATGTGTCTTTTAGAACATTTTTATAATAAAAAACCTAATTGTAATATAATCCAAGATCTAAACATTTAGTATGTTAGAAAAATTATGTTATTAATTCACTTATACATAATAAATAATAAAAAAAATTAAATCGTTATGTTTGATCCTCCTAAAATCTCTCAGATTATACTAAGAATATGAATATACATGGGTATGTCAATCAATGAAAGTAGAGATTTAAATCCCATTAAGGTAAGGGATACCATAAATGGAATAATAAGCATGGATCAGTAATATAAAAGTTAGAATTGATAAAATCATCATATCAAAAGCATACAATCATAATGATAATCCTGAGTGAAAAATTTGATTTATCAAGAATATATAATATGAGTAATAACGAAATATCATATCATAGTGGTCAAATACCACAAATAGTTCAATATAAAGCTAACACCATGTTCATGAATAACATATAACAATGAATCATAACATCCCAATTGAAAAAAAATATAGAGTCATGTTCTAGCGTAAGACACATAATATCATAAAATATATCATATTAAACAATACATTTTATGGCGAGATATTTTCAATACCACTTTTCTCATCATAACATTAACAAAATCATGCATGTCATGACGAAAGAGAAAATATAATAATAATAGTGAAGTAATATAAACATGGAGAGGAATGGTTTTCGTAATGGTGTTATAAATTATACATTATGTAATAAACTTTTGGTATTCATAAATAAAAATTGGGTTTATATTTTTGTATAATTTTTATAAAGAATAAATTCCTTAGTATGAATAAGCGTGATATGTGAAAAAATAATTATAGTTTTCAAAAAGACATTATAATTTTCAAAAATGTACTTTTGATAATATGGAAAACACATATCCCTTGTAATAAAAGGTAATAAATAATGAAAGGAATCTTTATGGACAGTAGAGAAACATGAATACTAATAAAGAAGTGAAATTGAAGATAACCCAAAAAAGGAATTGGGTTTGAGGGTATCCCTACATTTAATACCACATTATTTCATCTCTTTTATTCCTCATTAATAATAAAATTAGATTTATTAAATCATTGAATTAGAATTTAATTATTTTTATTATTTTTCTCTTGATAAATTATAATCGTTCAATAACATTTATTGATTTACATTTTTAAGGTCTTAACTTCTTGACATTCTATTTTCCATCAACTCTCCAATATAGGTTCGATTAAATGATCATAAATTATTACTATTAATAAATTATCTCTATTAATTCCATGATTTTAGAAATCATTATCTATTAAAAATAATATTGTATAAATAATTTATGATAATAACATGTAAGGGTGGTAATATGAAATAAATTAGAAACGTCCTCTTTAGTAATTAATCTATTATTAACAAAACATTGCCCCAAGAGAATATATGAGATAAAAAATATATTATTTTATTAAAAATAACATTTTAATTATATATTAACATATTTGGACCATGATAAAATAATATTTATTTTATTAATAAGGATTTTATTATAAAAGAAAAGTGGGATATGATATTTGGAAAGGAAAACAAAATAAAAAGGATAAAAGGACATTAAATCTTTCATGGACTTGTTTTGTTTCTATGACCATTAACATCATGAAAAAAAAGATTTTTATCACTCCATAATGTACCTATGGATGATAATGGATAAATATTTCTAAATGGGATAAATGATTACCTTATTTATATGAGGGATATGTTTTTCCCAAATGTGTTTTATGATTTTATTTATAAATGAGGAGATGTCCATTTTAATGAAACGATAATAAATCAAATACATATCCTTATAAATTCATATAATAATGACATTGTTTAAATTACAAATCATATATCAACAAAATAATTTGTTTTTAGGACTTTAATCAATATTATAAATCTAATTCACTAATTTAATAAAATGAAAATTTGGAAAATAATTATTTATGTACTAATTTTGGTTTTAGTCTTCTAAAAATACTTTTTAGTTTTTGAAATAAAGATTTTTAATATTAAATGTCCCATTTGTCTTTCTAAATTCATTTATATCTAAAATAACTAATTAAAAATTAATTAATCCATTATTACAACATCATTGTGTCCTCAAAAAAGTGTTATTTGAATGAATAATATTATTTGTAATTCATTTAAAAAGATGATGTTTCTCTAAAAAAATACCAAATATAATCCTTATAAATGTTTTATGTGATTATTGTAAAAAATAGGTTCATTTTATGAAAAATTCATAACATATGAAATATTAATTATTAATATATTAAATATTATTTTTTTGAACTACCATGAATACATTATTCTAAAAAATAACTTATAGTATTATTATTTTTTTCATAATATTTCGTTTATGGAATTAAAATATTTTGATTTTCATAAATAACTCATGATAAATATTATCTATAAAAAATATTTTTATTTAGAGGAAAACGTATTATACCCAACAGGTAGGTTTCTATTTATAATGGTTAAATCATAATTTCATTGGTCATATTAATATTCGTATGGTAATATTACTATTTCAGTGTTAATATTACCATAAATTAATACATATTCCTTATTGAATAATTCCCTATAATTCCTCCCCAAGGATATATATTTTTATTTTCAATGATTTTTATTGGTTTAATAATGTTTTATTTATATTCTATATTTTTGTTCATGTGAGTGATAATTCTAGATGATTGTAATGATCTATGTTATACCTATCTACATTTTTTTAATATTTCTCAACATTTTAATATTTAATACTTTAATTGGTTTTGTTTCGGACTAGTGTAATAATAAATATTATTGAAATTAAGTGTTTTCATTTTCTCTATTTTTTATGTGTATAATAATATATAATATAGAAAAACGTTATTTAGGAAACAAATGTCACTTATGATTTCTAAGAATTTACATTATTCCCCATTTAGAATTTTTTCCCTAAAACATCAACTCATATGATTTATTAAGAATAGATGATGGTACATTTACTTTATTGTTTTCACTATTTCCCACTACACCACTTCAAATTTACTACTCTCCACATCACATTTACATGTTGTGTTTTCTTATGGAATAAAAAATGTACTCTATGGTCCACGATATTCGCTAAATTATTCGCATTAGTGAGTCCATTCTGTAGTTGTATGAGCCCCATAATCATTATGTGGGAGGGATTTGACATGTACCTCTTTAAGAGAGATATGTGGAAGACATAATGATATTGATCTATATGTAGTGTATGTTTTTAAGTGATTGGACACCACTCTTATATAATAAATGATAAAAAATAGTTCAATGTACCAAAGGCAATTGATCATTTTCATTCCATACCACATGACTATCTTACATGCTAATAGTCAATGGAAAACAAATTCTCCATAATCAAACATCATGTTTCGAATTTTTCATTGTATGAGTGCTAAAAAAATTAGATATGTTGATCACATCCAACATTATGTTCCTTAAATTTGGCTCCTAGAATGAATTTGATTTTATTAATGGTCAATTTTTTCTCTAATATATTAGGGATTATAGGTAATACTAAAATTTAGATCAATATTAATAGTTTATTGAATAGTTATCCTGAAATTAGAAGTTATCCCATGATCATGAAAAAAAAAATTAAAATTTGTTCCCTATAAAAACACTTTAATTCCATAAAAAATTTGTTAACATGTTTCTCAACAGAGAATTCATCTCAAATATATATAAAGTGGGTTGTCATGGTGATTCAATCCACCATAACCTGTATCACATTTCGTCAATTGCATGTTTTTGGGTGATTTGTGAAAAATACCATGTTGATATTTTCTCATTTCATTGTTGTTGTGGGAATTTATTACATAATTTTCTTGCACTTCTGTCAATATTCTATAACTCAATGGCATCCCCAGAACATTAATTTATTTTCCATGACCTATTTCTTCATGTTTTCTGATGAAATCTGCACTGAATGATCATGGTATATATTTTTACTTCCAGTGTAAATGGAGGAGGTGTATCAACTTTCATTATCCAATAGCTCTTTCTTTTACTCATGTGATATAAGAAAAAAACTTTGTCTTACAAACTGAATAACATTGTATTCATTAATGTGAAATTCATTATTTTTATCATCCTTTACTACACTAACCATATTTTTAAGCTCCAAGTCATCCATTTTTTTCTCCTTGTTATTCTCTTTGATAAATTGTTAGAAAATTATTTTATAAAGGGATAATTTATTACTTTATATTATGATTTCTAGATACAACCTTCACATGTTAATCAATATTGGGTACTTATCAATTAGTATCATGTATGGAATAGTATTTTCTTTTCTTCTATTCACATCCGCTGAAATTTTCTCCATTCAATGATGGTAGTGAATAATGCATTCCTAATCCTTGATTGACTCAAATAAAATTTTTTAATGGATATTCATCACATTCAGACTAAATATATTATATAGTCTATTATGTTCTAGATATTGTTCACAGTTCTAATCATAGACGTATTTACAAAAAATCCTAAAGGAGAACATAATAGCATCTAACTCAGGATCACGCATCGATTAGTTTTTCCCATGCATCATAAAATATTTTGATTCCTAGTATATCACATTTTAATTTCTCATAATTAAAAAAATCAATAATTACATTGAAGAGTTTCTATATATCACCAAAACATTTCCACATCATTTATGTGTGATTATAGGTTGAATTATTTTCTTGTTCTTATTTTCGTTAATTCTTTCCTCACATTTTCATATCAAAACATACTTAACAGTATTCTAAGTTAACATAGTTTGTGGATGAGAAAATCATGAAATATTCCTCCCAAATATTCATTAGTACCCGACTAAGAAATATATGGATACATATTGCCATAATAGTAGAGGTACTGGGAAATTCTTTAGCTTCCTATATATTTAATGGGTGCATAATAATTCAAAATCTTCGGATCACATGCCATAATAATGTTACTTGTTGCATAAAAAATTCACACATGAAAAACATACGATATAATTTATCCATTCATAATGTCTCCAACAAAATACTTTTATACTCTTGAGGTTTCTCCTTTCACTTGAATTAAATTAGAATATGATTAATAAATACAACTACAAAAATTTCATGAAAATATATTGATAATTTATTCATCTAATCTACGAATAATGAACTGATATTTGTAAGTCTGAAAGTAATCAATATGATATCATAACATACGTAAATTTTAGGGAAGTTTTTATTCTAAATTTAATCAATATTTTCCATTAATTGATGATATCCACAATGAATATCATCCTTATTGAATAACTGAGATCCTCAAATTTTGTTAAAAAATTCATCAATCCTTGGTACTGGTAACTAATTTATTATAGTAATCTTGTTTAGGTCTAGATAATTGATATATTATTTCACTCATCTATGCATTTTGATTTAAAAAAACTAACCCAAATATTCTCCAGTAATTTCTTCTTTAACTCCTCATATTTGACCAAGGACATCCTATAGGGGATTTTGAAAATATGCATTGTGTGGAGTAATTTTTATATTGAGAAATCTTCCTTGAATTCTGTGGGAAGGGTGATTAAATCATAAATAAATACTTCATCTTATTGAATTAAAATAGTAATTTCCTCATGGTTGATAATTTTCATTGACTCAACCATTTGAGAATGATATTTTCTTTACTGAGTATCATTTCCCACGTCGTTGACAGATATTCTAAAAAATATTTCTGATCTTCCTTTAATTTGTATATGATTATGGGATATTTGATAATATATAAAGAGAATTCATTTTATAGAAACATGATGTGATATCTATATATTTAGAGCTATTACAGTCTATGTATAAATTAAGATTACACATAGGAACAGATTTTGATATTCTTATGAAGAATCTACCCATATATTTAAACTGGTATGATTACAATAATTGGGTTGGATTAATCTCAACACTATGGGTTTTCATGGATATATCTACCTCAAGGTATCAATGATTTGATTCAATTTTTTTAAAACCTTGACAATATAATTTTATTCCTAGAATAAGAATCAAATAAATCAACTCAGACACTTTAATGAATAGTAATTATATCATTAACAACATCATTTTCATTTTCCACCTTATTGGTAGTGATAATATAATATTTCTCATACTTCTTTGGATTTAGTGGTTATAGATATTAATTATCATTTATGTCCCATGGTTTAGTGCATAGGATTTCATAATTCCATTACTGCCTATAGTTGAAGCATTGAACATGGGTGGTTCCTTCAATTCCTCCATAACATTGGAAGTATTTTTAATATCTCTTCAATAATAATTATGTTGACGGACTTCCCCCCACACATGAATCATTTTACTTTTCCGTTGAGTAAATTACCCTTATTCTACTACAAACATTTTTGTTATATGGGTGGTTGAATCTTATTTTCTCATTTTTTCCTTAGATCTATGAGCCGATAATTTAATTCATCTCTTATTTTCTCTGGGTATGTTGGTAATTATGAGAACTCCATCTCACCATTGAGATAACAACAAATAAATTTACCATAACTCCCAATGTTTCAGATTGATGTATCCTTTCAGATGTGTGGTTTTAAACAACTAAAAATAAATAAAATATTCTATCAATTTTGATTACAAATCATGGGTCATATCATGTATTCATAATTAATGATTCATTATAATAAATGATAAACTCACCCTTAATTTCCATAATCACTATAGATTATCTATCCATATTTGTCTTAAAAATTCTAGGGAAATACATTTCATGAAATAACATCATAATGTCTTCCCACTATAATTTATCTCTTTCATCTACCAACGTCATATACTTTCTTATCTTCCAAAATTAATCATCTTATGCTACTAAATGGTTCACGTCTGGAGTAACCTTCTCTTTCATAGAATAAAGGATCAAAGAATATATCTTAAACTTCGAGTTAACCAAAATTTCTTTGATAAATGGATTGGAAGATCCAATATTTGTTAGTGGTCATAATCTCATAAAATAATCTATGGACTGTTGAAACCTCTTGGGTTAGGTGGAAATTTTATATAATTCATGTTATTGTTCATAGCATAAGGAATCATGGTAATAATTACATTGAATACTTTAACTACACCTCCAATTACATTTGTGATGTCATTTATGAAACAATTACATAATCCCTCATATGGGATATAGGTCTAGTTTCTCATGGTTCCCACTATTTCTAAATATTGAACGTGTTTTAATAAACTATGAATCAAAAATTTATTATAATATGTCAATTAATTCTAAATTCATATCACATGAGAACACTTGGATTATCAATTTTATCAAATAATTCATTAAAATTCATATAAATTACTTTTGATTGTTTTTAAACAAAATAATTACTATAGCTATATATCCATAAAAATCTTTTTTATAGTGTTTTTGATTAATATGTGCATATATCAAAGGATTGTCTATCCAAGTGTGTAGTAAGACCTGTTTTTCATGAACCAGGGGATGATAGAGTTAATACCTGGTCCTCCCCTTTTAGGGTTATTCCCCTTGGTACAATTGGTTAGGGCCATGTCAACTTATAGTATTCATATAGAATCTCCACATCTCAAAAATGAGAGGCTCATATATAGGACCAAAATATGTCTTTTACCTATACATAGACACATCCTTGTGATTTACACATACATTTTATAATCCTAATTTCCAATTTAAGTAAACATAGTTCTAATAATAACTATAGTGACCAATAGTTATCTTGCATGACTATTTATCATTTTATTGATAATCCACGAAACAATAATATAATCTTGGATTTAAAGGATTCGTATTATTTCAATAAAATGCTCATAAATCACAGTAAAATAAAAAACATATGAATTATTTAAATCAATATTCTATATCCTCTTGATATCTATAAAATTATCCTTATTACATGTCTTAACCTAAGAAATATAAATCAAGTAAATGGTTGATCTATGATCTTATTGATGAGAGTGATTCCATAGAAAGAATAAAAGACATCGATCAATAGACCATGGGTGAGAATAATCAACATCATCATTTCATAAGCATAGAATTATCATTATAATCATGAGGCAATAATTTGATAAAGGCATTGAATGTGGAATATTGCTAACAATGAAGAATTTTAACATAGTGGTCAAATACCACGTATATTTGAACAAATCACACATCATGTTCATGAAAAATAAATGTTCTAAAATAATAAACTCATAAATTTGTACCAAAATATCATCATGTTCATGCATAATACACACAATACCTTGAGATATATAACATTAACCAATTAATTGAAGGGTTATTTAATAATGGGCCCATATATCTCACCATAAAATGATAATAATACAAAATTCTCAATGGAAAGATAATATAAAACAATCATAGCCATAAATTAAACCCATATAAAGGAATGTGATTTTAAGGGTATCAAAATTCATATTTTCTAGTATAAACTATGGGGTTACCAAATTAATAAGTGAGATCTTGTTTTCATATAACATATAATTTTTTATTGATTATTAAAAAACTCAATAAGTGTCAATGAGACATTTTCATTAAATGAAGACATTTTGGAAAAATATTTTTAATAATATTAGAAGTCATTTCAACAATGTAAAAACATGTATATCTTTACAAATAAATAATAATTAATTTTTATGTAAGTTAATATGAAAAATATTGGAACCTCCATACTAAGAATTTTGTGAATTACAAGATAATCCAAAAATAAGTGACTGTGTTTGAGAATGTTTTTACATTAAATCCAATCCATTTCGATACTTTTCCCCTACTATATAAATAATAAAGGATTTCTGAAACATAAAACCAGAGGAGAATTATTTAAATATTTCTCACACATGATAAACTAATATCATTGGATTTAATTTCATAATCAATATTGTTAATGGTGAAGTTTTTTTGTATCATAATTTTTTTTAAATCTCTCACCATTCTTCGATTAAATGTTCTTGATTAATTATTATTTATAAATTATTTAGATTATTTATATAACTTTATAATCACTTATTTTTATAAATTTATATATTATAATCAATTTATATCAATCATCCAGTAGTGTTCTTATATGAAACAAATTGGAAACATCATTGTTGAGGCGTAACATACTTTTATAAAGGTATTATTCGAATATAAAGTGTGAGATATACATTCTTTGATTGCATTAAAAATAAAATTCTCACCGTATTTTAAATTTATAATGAATTTTTTAAATTATGTTTAATTGATCTATTATGGGTTGGATTAGAAAACCAGATGATATAAAATTAAAATAGGAAGAAAACCTATGAAGGATGAATGTACATTACCTATTTTTAGATGCCGTTACTTTTAAATGATCTTAAAAATCTTGAATGCATGATATTTGATAACTATAAAACATATGTATGGATTATAATTATATAAATATTGGGTTTTTTAATGTTTTTTATTTAGTAAAATAGGGAGGAGTGGTCTCTCTAGGGGTGGTTGAGGTGTTATTTATACATGAGGACATAGAAATTTTAAGGATAAAATATTGAATAAAATACTATATACCAGGAAAACTATGTAGTAGTGATAGTTTTCACATTATGAATCATATATAAATAAAATAGAATTGTTTTAGTACCCAAATAACATTTATATAGAAAATTTACATGTTTACTAAAACTGAATATTGAAAAATTGAAAAATTGTTATTTTAAGGGAATACTCTTGAATTTATAATTGGGAAATACCCTTTTGGTTTTGAATTTATGTTTACTTTATAAAATTACCCAATTATATTACTAAAATTATTTTTTTCTAAAATAACCAATTTATCAGTTATAAAGTAATGATTACATCAAAATATTATCATAAAACATGTGGTATTTGAAAAACATTATTTTTACAATTTATTTAAAAGTAGATGTTTCTGAAAATATTATCCAAAATTCAATTGTATATAAATTTAATGAGATAATTATAATTATAAATATAACACTATCAAGTAATTTTTTGACATAGTTAATTTTAATTGGTTACATTAAATTATCATTCTGCTAAGATGAATGAAAAAAAATTCTCAAAAAAATATAATAGATTCTTTGAATTAAAAGGATTCATAGCTATGAGATTGTGGGTTTGATAGAAATATTCATTCTATGGGTTCAAGATAAAAACCAATGTCTCAAATTTTCATGGTATTTTGTTGGGATGAGGGGTCATTCAATAATCAATTAGCCCAATATTTATTTCCACTAGTTGGTTTTTTTTGTCATGGTGACTCTCTCTTACAGTGGGATGGGCACTTCATAATGGGATTGACTGTCTCTCTCCTAATATCATATTATAAGTTATTTATTCTAACTCCATGGCCATGATAAACTCTATTTAGGATAAATTAATCATCCCTTGGTCTGGTTTTTAACATTCTCAAAGTTGAAAAAGTCTTATAAATCCGGAATCCTTGACACACACATGTTGTGGATGGAACAAAGTGGTGGAATACATAGATTATATTGGTATATAAGATAATCCTTGTATGATTATTCTTGCATAATATCAATTTCAAATATGTTTTTAACCTAGTGCATTTAGATTCCCAAAAGTTACATTACATTATGCATCCTTGAACATATAGTTCTTCATATCTCTTTAAAAAGTCATCTAACTTAGGATGGATGTCAATAGTTTATTTCAGTTTTCCATCATAATAATTTTTTAACGACATTATTATATTTTTATTATTTTTTATTATTTTTTAAACCATATTATTATTTCTAATAGTCAGGCTACTATTCTTAATGGTCACGTTAATATTCCAATTGTCATATTATTAATCCAACATTCATATTACTATTCCAATGACCATATTAACAATCATATATACCACTTTATGCACTATTCACTATAATTACTCACTATGTTTGATAATATCCTTCTCAATGATATTTATTAGTATACTAATATTATATCTCTTTTTTATAGTGTTGTTCATAGGGAGATAATACTAGATGATTGGATTGATTCATTTTTCCATTATAATTTATATTTTATTTTTTCCTACCATTTTAATATTTAGAATCTCCTTGGGTTTTGTAATTGTAAAATGTAACAATAGCTATTAAACAAACAATCTGTTGTATTAGTACTATACTATATAATATAACACATTTTTATTATGAAATAAATATCACCTATAATGATTTCCTCATTAAATACAATCACTAAAAAATTATTTTAATATAACTTAATTATATAATGGATAAAATTACATTGATATTAAATTCAGAAACAAAATAAAATTATTTAATTCTTTCATAACACAGATCTTATCCCTCAATCCCCGAAATCATTTATCATTTATCTCTTTTCCCCATTTATCCACAAAACACTAGACTCTGTCATTGTTTATTTAAGATCATTCCATTTTTTATTAACACCATTCAAAGTCATTTATATCCACTATCATTTCTGGTTCCCTCAAATCATAGCCTCCTCATTCCTTTTATCATATTAAGTAAATATGTACTCATATTTTAAATTTTTATATTTACTAATTTTATTGCTAGGAGTTTCAATAAATGGTTATAAGATATGTTGTTTTTTATAAAAAATTAGTTGATATTTTTATGAATAAATTATTGGAATAATTTAATCCATTCAGATATTTTAAAATTATTTATTATATAATATCAAATTCATATAAATCTATTAAGATTTATTCCTAATAAAAATTAATGTTAACTTTCATATTTGTGCTTTTTAACATCAAAGAGCTATTTATTTGGTGTATATATGTTGAGAATTTAATTGTATTTATAATATTATATTTCTAATAATATTTTAATTTTATATATTTAATTATGATCTTTTTTATCATGATAATTCTCAGTTTTATGCATCATTCATTCCATCATTTAGGGATTTTGAAAATAATTCCAAATGGTATTATAGAAAATAATATGTGTGGTTGACCCATAATATAAATCCTTATGAAAATAGAGTCAAATAATAAAATTTAACATGTGAATAAACGATTATAAATAGTTGAAAATTTATAAATTAAATATTCATGATGTCCACTACATCATACAGATATACCATATAATCCCTGAAAAATCCTAAATATTGTGTTCTATCTTGAACTATAATACTTAAAATGAACATTTATCAATAATGAATGATGAAAATGAAAGTCAGCAGTGATAAACTACAATATAGTTCAGATCTATAATGATTAAGGTATATGTAAAATGATTAATCACAAACTCATTAATGTAATTCCATTATTATTAATTAGTTGTATGACTTAGATGTATAATGTTTTATCTACTGACCATGTCATCCCTGAATCATTACTATCAGATCTATTTAGTTTTAAAAAATAATCCTTCACCCATAGGATTTGCTGAGGAAATAGGTAAAGAGAAATAAATTTAGTTCATCTTGGTGTCGAATTTATTTTCTAAAATCATAATATTTTTTTATGTTAACTCAAATACTAAAATAATTATCTAAAAATATCAAATCAGAATCAATAATCAACTGATAATAAATGTTACTATTTTAATACTGCTGAATATGAAGATAATAAAGAGTCTATATATGTATAATATTTTTAACCATAATTACATTCATCGAAATATATTTCTTCTTTCCTTGATTATTATAATATACCACAGACAAATGAGGTTATTATAAGTAGCATGAATAATTAACCATGTTCTTAAATTTCTTCACAGGGTGTTGGGGTGAATCCATGATATAAAATTTCAAATTAGGGATGTATGAAAAATATATAAAACATGAAATTTAGATACATCTATAAGAAAAAATTATTTTTTTATTAATTAAGATGTTATTAGAGATAAAAGACATGTTAAGTGATTTTAGTATCCCAAAATATTTTAATGTAACTCTATTATGAATAAGGATGTTATGGATGTTTCTTAACTTTATGAAAATCATAACTAAAATATTTTAAAATAGCACCATCCAGATTATAACATCATGGTTGTACTATCATTGATTACATAATTTATTTCAATTCATTGAAATATATATGATTGGTTTTGGATAATATGATAAAAAACTATTATATATTTTAGGAATTCACATATTGAAGGAATTAATGCTTTTAAATTTCAAAATTCTTACAAAATAAAAAACATATTGATGGAAAATTAAAATAAAAATTTCCTAAATTATTAATAATTGGAATAGATCTATTGATTATAGTTTTTAAAAAATATAAACAGTTTTCATGGTAGATAATTGTATTATATAATAATGAATTCTAATTGAGCATTATTTCATTGGAAATTAACATTTTAAATTATTTTGAAATCGTTTTTCCTGTAATGTAACATTAAGAATGTATTGATTTAATCAAATATCATAAAAATTTCTATCCAATAGCCTTATAGTGGGGTATTTATTTTTGGATTGTAAAATTACATAACCCACCATTATAAAACAATCCCATGTGTTTGATATTTTGATAATCCAATTACAAATATTAATATATTAAGTCTTTGAAATATATAAGATCCCTATAATCACTGAGAAATTCATTGAGGTAAGATAATATAATTTTCCCTAGTAATCATGTTTATTTTTATACTATTATCTATTTCCATTAAGATATTAGATATTTTTCATTACTGATTTTTTATTTTGGTATATGATATTTGATTCGCAACATAGTAATGATAATTCAATGATTATGGTACATGATTAATAAGATATTGGTTTCTTTCCACGGTGATAAAATGACTTTTTTATTTATTTTTAGTTTAAATCAAAATAATTAATATGATGAATAATTTGAGAGTGCCAATAATTTATTAATTGAGTGAGCATTGGGTATGATATGTTAATGTGTTCTTGTATCATGTCAATATTATGATTAATAATTCTAATATCTTTTGTAAGAAAGTTTTTGTAAAAAATGAATTTACACATAATATTACTGAAAAATGTCCCATATATTATTTATTTGTTAAAAACAGTTTTTTTTATTATATATCCTCAAAATAATTCAAATTACCATTATCCATGGTTATGAGAGAAATTAAATTTTAGTTTAGAGGGATTGAAAAGAACATAATTCTTTCTTAAATTAGTATTTCACGGTCAAGTTAACTAGAGAATAAATGTAAATAATTAGGATATGTAGATAATAAGGGTTACATTGTTTAAATACATTTTATTTTGAAAATAATTTAATTGGGGAGACATTAATTTGTTGAAATTGTCGATAGTATGAAAATAATAATCTCAAAATACTGATAATGTGAAATTAAAATAAAACTTCTCTGTAATTGAAAAAATAAATTTCTATGAATGAATTTCTAAATATTTTGGAATATGATGTTTAATGATTTATTTATGATCAATCCTATTATAATTAATAATATGTATCAATTATCTAGTAATGTTAATAATTATATAAATATTTATATTTAATATAATCTCATATTTTTATTAATATGTTATAATATTAAGTGGATAAAAATTATGGATGTAACAATAAGGGTGTAAATCATAATTATAAATATGAAAGAGAAATAGTGAAATGATTATCAATGATACGACCTTTCTCGTTTATAATGATAAAAAATTGGGCACTGTTAATAGAATATACAATGTGAGAAAAATTAATAAATTCATTAACATAACCAAGTATATATTAGATCATAATTTCACAAAGGTGTCTGAAATATTTTCTAAAACCCCACTAGGGCCAAAATTACGCATAGAGTGAGCATCCCAAATAAATAATTTAAATATTCCATACTTGTAAGGGAATATAACTTTTTATTAATATATTTTTTATATTAAAGTAGAGATTTTAATTAATCTCATAATCTCTATAGATTTTATTACACTTGAAAATCATAATAAAGTGACTAATAGAATGGTTTTGGTGGTGATTAGAGACCTTATTGTGAATACCATAATAGATTTTACTCTTATTAAAATAATAAATTATATTCTTATATTTATCAGGGTGATGGATTTTTTTGGTGTTAAGGTCGCCATCATTGATCCATTTAATTATATATTTTTTTCATACATCTCTTTATTTTGAAGTAATTTATGAAGGATATTTTATGTTATTTGAAATTTCCCCAGGTTAGTATATGAAAGGGTGGAGAAAATTAGTCATTTTATAAATTTTAACCTCCTCTCACAAGGAATAAATGGAATAAAATTGTTTCAAAAATTGTTATGATTATACTATAAGGGAACATACTTAATCATTTTTTGTTGGTTACAAAAGAAAAAAATTACCCCATAGGAGAAGGGAGGAGCCAAATATGTTGAAATTAGGAATTAAAATAAGCTATATTTAAAAAAATATCTATGAACATGATTTAATTAGGTTATTAAAAAAGGGATAACTTTTTAAATAAAATAGTAAAATGGTTAAAATTTACATGATTAGGGTGGAAAATATTTGTGTCATCCATGAAATTCTAAATCATATCAGAAAATAAGTATCAATTTTAATCTCTATTTTTTCATAAGAGCTATCCCTTAACTAGATGTAGGTGTTTATAGTTATGAATGTTTATAAGGTCATTATATTTATTTAAATTATTTACATAATATACAGAAACAGTCAATAAAAATTATACCATAAAAATTAGATTGATTTTTAAAATATCTTATTGTGACCACTGAGAACACAATTTACCTTTACATTCAAACTAATTTTGTAAAATTATATAATCTATTCTATCAATAATATATGGTATATCTGGAAAAAAAATTCATGTTGGAAATTTTTATTAAAAGAAATTTTGAGATATTCGATTTTGATAAAGGTGAGTGAACCCCATTAGAAAAATAATGTCAACCAAGTTATTAAAAAACATATAACATATTATTAATATTTATTATATAATAATATAACTCAATATTCTTATATAAATATGAAATATTAATAAAACTCATCATAATTTCAATAATAAAAATAATAAGAAATTTATTTCTCTCATGCATATATTTTAGATAAATCAAAGAGGATTTGAATCATATAATATTATTGGTATGAAACACAATCATTATATATTCTCATCAGGATTAATAGTGCATGATTTTTATTTATTTAACAATTTCAGAAGAATATAAAGTATTCGGTGAAGAGGATTTAGGGATATAATGATTAGTTTTTAATAAAAAGGTAGAATAAGTGGGTTTTAGTGAGAAAAAATGTGTCATCATTTTCTCACACATGAAGGAGATCATCAGTCGATGATTTAATGAGATATTTCTTTGAATGGTTATTCGTAATTCTAATCTATGATATATAATGGGATACTGGATGATCCTACTCCAAATAAGAGGAGTAAAACACAGTCACATGTATTAAATATGGTGAAATATCATTCTTATATATCAAAATATATCTTATAGGTGGAGAGTATAATCTGTATGTTTGGGGTGATAATATAAAAATTCCTTATAATTATTTTCTTTGGAAACAAGATTATGAAAATAAATGTCAATGGCCCATACATATGACCCTATGAGAGGATCAAAAATGGTTGATTATCAATTAATGACATCCAATATTTTTTATGTTAAGGTATTTTCAAGATTTTCATATTATTCGTCTCATAATATAGGTTATAATAATAATAATAATCACTATGTAGTGCTTGAACATAAGATGATATGTAGTGACAATGGGGGTTCACATAGTACTCCTATTAATAAAATACCCTCGTAACATTTTTAATTAATAAGGAACATAGTAATGGTAATAAAATAAGAAATTCAACAAATTTCATTGAAATAGAAGGTCATGCTCTTTATTTAATAGGTTTATCTACAATAATAGGTCAGTGGAAGTCACGAACCGAATAGATCGCCACCAAAAAATGGCACCAAAACCAGTCCATGACAAGGCCCGAAGGGCGTTCTTGATCCCCACGGGCTGGAACAAGTGGCCAGGTATCATAAAATGAAAATTGGGAACGATTTACCCAAGTTTATAAACATAAAACAACAAAATAATCCAATGAAACAAATCATTATTTTTCAAACCAAACAATGTTTTACAGAAAATCAGAACTGAATTACATAGTCCAAAAAAATCAACAAGACAATAACAAAGGAACAAAACAAAAAAAATGAACATCCCAAGAACCTCAACATGGAAAGAGGAATTTCCCTCCAGCCATCTCCACAACACCGCATCATGAATGTCCGGTGAAAACCCGAACTGTTTGCACAAATGTTATACCCAAACCCGCGACAACAAAAATAACCAAGTATACTTACACCCAAGGGTGTAAGTAGGGTGTGAGACAATCCCAATAGGATACTATCACTAAGATATTCCATGTGACAAACATTAAAAGATGAAAAGCATGCATGTTTTCAAAAACATGTAATTTAGAGTTATAATTTATAAAATATGAAACTTAAAAAAACAGTTTTCAAGTGGGATAATTTAAAGAATCAACACTTTTAAAATAAATACAAAAGCTACTGAATTTTCCAGCCAAATATACTGTATGCTGACGGTAAGTATAAAGGATATAATGAGCACAAGCAATAGGAAATAACCCCTAGGCACTAGCTAGCTGTGCGTCCCAGGTACCTTGTGTCTCGGTGAGAGTAACCACAAAAATTATCTGTTCTCATGCATGAGCCACTAGTCGGGAACATACCCATAACCTAGTGGTCCCCAATCATCATCATCATAGTTTAGTTAGAGTTGTAAGCATCAATCCTGCTAAGTGAAACTGAGGCCAAACCCCACGGATTCACTAGCATACTAGTACAAGTCCACCCACCTAGATACCCGTGTTTTCCCTTTGTTCTCAAACAAGTTCAACAAGCCAAGAAATATACTTTTTACATGGAAATATCACTTCCACATCACACATTGTCCAAACAGCCCCATGCACATCACACAAGTCACAAATTCCACTTTTCATTCAAATTCATTTTGAAAACAAACTCACACCAAAATAGCCCACATCACTTTTTTCATATCTTTAACAATCCAACACATCCTTTAACAATTTTATGAAGTCTCTACAAATATGATAAACATCACATAACAGGACTATTCAGATTTTAAATATTTCATTTGTAAGTATAAACAATCCAAAATAGTTTTCCAATATGGTTTCACCTCTTACCTAAATCATTAAACCACTCAAACCTTTCATAAAACAATTCTAAATACTGTACCAAAGATTTTCAAATAAAACCCATTTCAAAACCATATTTCAAGGAAAAAATCACATCAATAAAAATTCAAAACAGAATTGGAAGCCCCAAAAACATTTTTTAAACAACCCCTATGTGTTATACAAACACCTGAAACAATAGCACAAAAGATCCACATGAAACAGACATGCTTTTAAAATCACTTTCAAGATGTACTATAATGTTTTACACCTTAAACCATTAATAAAACCTCTTTAAGACCTATTTGCAGACCAATACCCCACCAAATCATAATATTCATCCCAAACAATATTTATTAAATAAAATTCATATGTTCTAAAACAATCCCAAATAATACCCATAGGGTTGCACATGAAAACACCAAATTTTATGCTAAAATGAAACTATAAAAAAAATGATTTACCAAATCCAACATAAACTGTTCACGCACCACACACAGAATATTATGAACATGAATAATAAGTAATTCAAGCAAACTAACTCATCTATAAATGTTTACACATGGAATCACCTACCTTTTATAACGAAACCCTCTAAACATGGTGCGAAACATCAACCGCACAACCGCCGCACCAAAAGAAAGATAAATTCAGACCTAGATTACAATATTTGACCAAAAATATACCAAATTAAACCCTAGGATCGAACCCTAACTTTTGGAAATTTTTTAACATAATGAAAGAAGGAGGAAACCCTAATGGAAAAGGAAGAAACCAATAAGGAATCACTTACCAATAACAATCCAGAAGAAAACGACCCAAAAACGACCAGAATATGAATTTTAAAATAGATAAAAATCTAATGGGGTTTAGAAAAATAATGATGAGGTCATGTAGGAACTGGAATGGGTGGAAAATAATAAAAATTGAAGTAGTTATGAAAGGATTAATTTACCTCCTCAAATCTGGCCTATTTGTAAAATCCATAGAAGTTTCTCCCATTTTCGCGATGAAACCGAGCTCAAAATAGAGGGATGAGAGTTTGGGGTCTCGCCTTAGGTATTTGGTCTCGAGGGAGAGATGAAATCACCGAAACAACGCATAATATTGAAGGTGATATTAAAAAATTAAAAGTTATTTTTAATGCAGGAAATGAGCTTTCAGGTAGGCCCAATATCTTAAATAAAAACCCATATCCATCATGATTATGGATTACTAAATGGTCCAAATTAATTTTTTTGTGTTAATATGTCAGCGTATGACAATTAGGAATTATAATGGATGAAATATGATGAAAAATGAGGGTGTTATAAAGGAATAAAAATTTATTTTTAAATCTGGAATTGGGCTCACAGTTTGACGCAATTCATGAAAACTCACTCATTTCTCCATTAATGCTTAGTAACCCCAAAAAACAAGGCATGTATGGAAATTAAATGAAATATGAAATTAAAATAAGTCATGTATGTGATAATTCTCCCCACCATGAAATCTTTATGACCCGTAAAGTCACAACAAGGCCAAAACAACAACCAAACCCAACTGAGAAACCAAGAGGTACACCCTTTCTAGGTTTCTCCCCCAAAATCCAAAACACCTCCAGTGATCAATGAAGTAAGGAATACTCTCACAATCCAAACTTACACCACTTTCCTGAAATAATCAATCACATTATGTTTTTATCCCAAATGAAAACTCCTCAAACACAATCTGAACAATACTCAATCAATTTACCCAAATAAAAAACAACATCGAACAAGGATACACGTACCCTACTATAACTAAACCATTGGGCACTCTACAATATAAATGTTTACCCAAGAACGATGTAGGTAGTTAGATATCTCCAAATGATAATACTTACTTCCCAGAAAATACCATGGAAAAAATATGAGTTACTCATGCGAAAAGACACAAATGAGCTCCCCACCTAAGAGACAACTTAATTTTTTTCCCCGAGACAGAATAAAGACACTAATAGGGGGAGGCCCAAAAAGACTCCCTAGAACAAGGGGTATACATCTATTAGAAATTTAAAAAATAATATGCAGGATACCCAAGGTGGTTCTTCCCACCAGAAGAACAAACAATCTCAATCGATCATCGTGGGCCGACACGAAAAGACCCCAAAATTATGGAGTTGGGACGGTCGCACAGTTAGTCTGCATAGTTTGGAAAACTGTGAGATACTATGTGGATCCTTATATCTGCATGGTTATTTTTTTGTTCATGGTTAGAACTAACCATGTGAAAACCGTGTGCTCAACTTTTCTAGCCAAATTTCCAACCATTCTCCAAAGACTCAATGGAAACCAAAGGGGGGGGGGAATAACATTGTGTGATGACATGGGTACAAGACCCTCCACCTATTTCCACCGAATGGGAACAATAGATGAAATATGATGACACCATAGGTTTAAACTCTTCCTATCTCTCATACTGAGGATTGGACATTGTAAAAGGGTTTAAATGACACTAGGGTTTCCCCTGACATCGTGCCGGCTTCTCTCCAGGACCTATGGCTGGAGCTCAAAATATTGAACCATCTTCAGCCTCACAATTAGGCTGTGGAAACCCCTATATGGAACTTCTTCTTTAGATTCCACAAACAACTACACCGCATACCCCGATTGGTTCATCAAGACATAAAACACTCCATAACTCACTTTACCAAAACTAGAAATTTCACTGAAACAAGGGATCAGAAGATGCACACACATTGCACCTTGTTTCTTTGTGTGAGAAACAACAGAAGGGTAGGACACGTATAAACACCTTCCTCTAAGACAGAGGATTTGATGTTTTTTCCAAGGGAGAAATACTACCAACATAACATAGAACCTATGAGGATTGTGTCAACTTCACCTTTATAGTCAAAAGAGCACAAAACATCACAATGAATCACCAAACCTGACCCTTGCGATTTATAGAAACAATACATGGACAGGAACATATCCCAAGTCCCTAAACAACAGACAAGTCCTAAAATTGGACACAATATCCTATCATGACCAAAATCTCAAAATTGGTGGTTTAATAATAACTCTTACTTCTAGGAAACTATGAAGAACCCAGAGGCCCTCTTAGACACCATCATGACACTCATCCACACTAACAACCAAAGAACACTTCCACCTTCGATGAATCATGAAACATAAGAAACTAAGGTCTCTTTCAACCTTCCACAAGCACTATCCCACTATAAGATGATCCAAAAATCAACTAAATGAATGGTTGTAGACTCAATCAACAATGATCGATAAAATATACCTTATATTGATCAACTGGAGGATATTTTAATGGAGAAACAATACAGGTTGCACATCAGTTCCGCATTAACCCTTAATGGGGGGCATACCTTATCCAATGAGAGAACCCAAGGACCCAACCAAGCTATTCCATTTGTCAAAACTTTCCATTAACCAGATCCAAACACATGAAGGGAACCACCGTAAAGGCATCCCAATTTTTTTTTGAAAAGAGACCACTAACCATCCCTACAACACAGCTTATCGACCAAACACAATCCCAAAACATAGTTCAAACAGAAGGGGTTCTTGGACTCAAAACATCCCACAAAATCAACATTTTCAAAAACCCATAATACAATCCATACCAAACTATTCATCAAGACATCTTGTTTTTCTTTAAAACCAATTCTTTGAAAAAAAAATGTTTTAGCAGTAAGTGTATCCACCAGTGGTACCCCATGGGCCTCACACATGCATGTTTTTGTGCCACACCAGGCACCCTCCTCATATCTATCCCGGTACTCATCCAGTCATTCCATAAACCATCCATCATCTCATATAAACCCATGCATGTGGTCACTCATGTAAATTTCAATGGTTAAAACAAATATTCTTTCCACTTTTCAAAACTAAAATGGTTAACCAACACATCCTTTTTCTCAAAACTGCTAACCAGGAGATCCAAATCCCAATTATAATATTACTAAAATTTTCATAAAGACACAAACATTTATACAAGAACTCAATTTCATTTTATTCACATCAATTTCATAAAATCTCATCCCAACAAAACACCATATGATAGTTTAGAAAAATCTATTGGAAACCCTTTTTCAAAACCAACTTCAGTATAGTTTCTGCTTTCAAAAGAGGTGTAAGAACACCATTTTCCATTTCAAAATAATTATGAATATTTAGTTCCACTATTTAATAAATCTAACCATTCCATATTTATTTGAAAATTATTTCACTAAAACTTTACACTTCTTAAAACCAAGTCACATTAAAACCAAAGTTCCATGATTACAAAACTAATGCACAAGACAACGTGAGAGGAAACTAGTTGTAGTGGGTGACTTGGAAATATTGTTGGCAGCCATATTCCAATCACATAACCATCAAAGAGAGTGTTCTAGGGAATATCCCCAGCTCCACATGGCTTCCCAGACCCTGCAAGCTCACTGAGACCATTAACCCAACTTTTTTTTCATTTCCCCTAATCATCATCAGAACAAGAAAACCAAAAGACAGATAAATCCCAACTTCCCCTGGTGACTTGAATCCCATAATGAGGTGTGGTGATCTGCCACAATACTCATAACATAAATTCCATGTCCCAACAATCCTAAATCCAGACTATCCGGACGGTTCCCCAAATAACATGACCCAAAGAGAGCGAACCTGCTCTGATACCATTTTTTCACAAACCGAATAGATCGCCACCAAAAATGGCACCAAACCCAGCCCATGATAAGGCTCAATGGTCGTTTCCGATCCCCACAGGCTGGCACAAGTTCCCGGGTATCATAAAATGAAAATTGGGAATGATTTACCCGAGTTTATAAACATAAAACTACAAAAGAATCCAATGAACCAAATCTGGATTTTTCAAACCAAACAATGTTTTACAAAAAATCATAACTGAATTACATAGTCCAAAAAAATCCACAAGACTATAACAAAGGAACAAAACAAAAAAAATGAACAGCCCAAGAACCTTATCATGGAAAGATGCATTTCCATCAAGCCATCTCCACAACACCGTATCATGAATGACCGGTGAAAACCCGAACTGTTGGCACAAATTTTATACCCAAACCTACGACAACAAAAATAACCAAGTCTACTTACACCCAAGGGTGTAAGTAGGGTGTGAGCCAATCCCAATAGGATACTAGCACTAAGATATTACATGTTATAAACATTCAATGACGAAAATCATTCAAGTTTTCAAAAACATGTAATTTCTAGTTACAATTTCTAAAAGATGCAACTTAAGAAAACAGATTTCAATTGGGCTAATTTAAAGAATAAACACTTTTAAAATAAATTAAAAAGATACTGAATTTTCCATCCAAATATTCTGTATGACGATGGTATGTATAAAGGATCTAATGAGCACAAGAAATAGGAAATTACCCCTAGGCACTAGCTAGGTGTGGGTCCCAGGTACCTTGCATCTCGATGAGAGTAACCACAAAAATTATCCATTATCGTGCACGAGCCACTAGTATGGAACATACACATATCCTAGAAGTCCCAAATCATCATAATCGTAGTTTAGTTAGTGTTTTAAGCGTCAATCCTTCTATGTGAAACTGAGGCCAAACCATACAGATTCACTAGCATACTAGTACAAGTCCTCCCACCTAGATACCAAGGTTTTCCCTTTGTGCTCAAACAAGTTCAACAAGCCAAGAAATATACTTTTCACATGGAAATATCACTTCCACATCAAAAATTATCCAAAAATCCCCATGCACATCACACAAGTCACAAATTCCACTTTTCGTTCAAATTCATTTTGAAAACAAAATCACACCAAAATATCCCACAACACTTTTTTCATAACTTTCACAATCCAACACATCCTCTAACAATTTTATGAAGTCCCTACAAATCTGATAAACGTCACATAACAGGAATATTCAGATTTAATAAGGTTCATTTGAAAGTATAAACAATCCAAAATAGTTTTCCAATATGGTATCACCTCTTACCTAAATCATTAAACCACTTAAAACTTTCATAAAACTATTCTAAATAGTGTACCAAAGATTTTCAAATAAAACCCATTTAAAAAACATATTTCAAGGACAAAATCACATCAATACAAATTCAAAAGAGAATTGGAAGCCCCAAAAACATTTATTAAACAACCCCCATGTGTTATAGAAACACCTCAAACAATAGAACAA
Source organism: Viscum album (assembly GCA_963277665.1). Taxonomy (NCBI): domain Eukaryota; kingdom Viridiplantae; phylum Streptophyta; class Magnoliopsida; order Santalales; family Viscaceae; genus Viscum; species Viscum album. Next base: position 1,632,411,139 of record OY728159.1, read on the forward strand.
AATATCCACATGAAACACACATGTTTTTGAAATCACTTTCAAGAATTACTATAATGTTTTATACCTTAAACCCATAATAAAACCTCTTTAAGACATATTGGAACACCAATAACCCACCAAATCATAATTTTAATCCAAAACAATATTTATTAATCCAAAATCATATGTTAAAAAACAATCCCGAACAATACCCAAAGGGTTTCACATGAAAACATCGAATTTTATGCTAAAATGAAACTATAAAAACAAATGATTTACCAAATCCAACATAAAAAGTTCACACACCATAAAAAAATATTATGAACATGAATAATAAGTAATTAAATCAAAATAACTCATCTAGAAATGTTTACACATGGAATCACCTTCCTTTTATGACGAAACCCTCAAAACATGGTGCGGAACATCAACCACACAACCGCCGCACCACAAGGAAGATAAATTCAGACCTAGATCACAATATTTGACCACAAATACACCAAAGTAAACCCTAGGATCGAACCCTAACCTCTGGAAATTTTAGAACATAATGAAAGAGGGAGGAACCCCTAAGGGAAAAGGAAAAAACCAAGAAGGAATCACTTACCTAAAACAATCCTGAAGAAAACGACCCAAAAATGACAAGAATCTGAATCTTATAACACATATAAATTTAATGGAGTTTAGAAAAATAATGATGAGTTCATGTAGGAACTTGAATGGGTGGAAAATATTAAAAATAGAAGGATTTATGAAAAGATCAATTTACCCTCTCAAATCTGGGAGATTTGTGCAATCCAGAGACGTTTCTCCCAATATCGTGATGAAACCGAGCTCAAAATAGGGGGATGAGAGTTTGGAGTCGTGCCTTAGCTATTTGGTCTCTAGGGTGAGTTGAAATCGCTGAAAAACACAGATAGTGAAGGAGATATTAAAAAATTAAAAATATTTTTAATGCAGGAAATGGGATTTTGGGCAGGCCCAATATCTTAAATAAAAACCCATATCCACCATGATTATGGATTCCTAAATGGTCCAAATTAATATTGGGGTGTTAATATGTCAGGGTATGACAAGTATGAATTATAATGGATAAATGTTTTTAAAAAATTAAGGAGTTATAAAGGAATAAAAATTTATTTTTAAATCTGGAATTGGGCTCACAGTTTTACCCAATTCATGAAAACTCACTCATTTCTCCATTAAAGATTGCTAACCCCAAAAAAAGGCATGAATGGAAATTAAATGAAATATGAAATTAAAATAAGTCATGTATGTGATATTGAATGATTTATGAGTGACTATAATGGTTAATTCATCTATGTGACACATGACCTGTGAGAAGGAAAACCTCAATCCAAAAATTGGTGATAAAAAATAAAGAGAAGGCCATAAAACTATTTGAAAACCACTGTTGGTAGAATATTAATGTAAAAAATTTTAAAATTTAAAATAATATGTATTAATCCTCTGAACAAAATATTAAATTTACATTATTAGTATTGATATTTCATATGGTGAAAGAATTTATGGATTCAATGTCATTATTAATAATCATGATACTAGATATCACAAAATGGATTTTTATAATAATATTAAAAATATATTCAGAGGCTTGGGATTGAAAGTATACTTCATTTAATTCATTAATGGTCATACCATTATTTAAAAATAGAAAATTAATAGATACATTATTTATAACATAGATTTATCAAAAAATGGTGTTGTCATATTTTGTTCCTTCTTTAATGAGATTTGTAATTAGAATCTTTTTAGAGGATTCATTGATGTAAGAATGTTAATGGTGGAAGTTCTAATGGTATATAAACTTGCATAATATATCTTCTAAAATGGGTATTTCTCATTTGGATCTCTCTAAATGGCTATTGTTACATTTTTGGAGTTTTTCAATATTCAAAATATAATAATTTCATATATCATTAATTACATCATCAACAAATTTATTTCATAATAATATCATGTGTTACTTAGATCTATGAAAATAGTTAGCTACAAATATTTGTTTTAATATTTGGAAGATTCAATTCATGAAATTGGTTATCCTTATATTATTTCTATGTATTTAATCTATAATAATACTTTTCATTATGTAGCAAATTATTAGATTTAATATTTTCCCATATTCAAAGATTTGTTTAACTGTGTTTTTGTTGAATAAATTTAAAAAACATGATAATGAATTATTTTTTTTAGTTTTTTATGAAACAATATTTTACTTTCAAGTTATATAAGGTTTTTTACATATATCCCATACTTTTGATCTTTGATAGGAATACCCTTTTAAATATTAATAGTAATTCTTGAATGAAAGTGAAGATCCCATGGTATTTTTTGAACACTAATGAAGTGAATTTACAATAGTTTAATTTTAAATAAATTAATTGATAATTTTTTAATATAGTATTGACCTTTATACTATAGGTTTTAGAACCCTAAAAAAATCAATCTAGTTGTTCGGTATTTAGATAACTCTCACATATGGCTCATGCATTGATAATTTTCTTGAGTACAATAAAACAAGATAGTTGACGTTTTTTCATGTATTATTTATATAAAATATTCTCATGGATGAGTTGATGACTTATTAGAGATGGTAATAACCAAAGGAATCAATATTTCATATCTTTTAGAAAATCCCACCATAATGAGGTGTTCATTGTGTCTAAATTGTATAATAGATAAATAAAATTTCACATGAGTTAAATTCATACATTAATTCGTTACAGTTTTATCATGGTATATTCTTGAGTTATTATGTACTCATTCATAAATTTATGTCAGAAAAAATAGATATCCATGATTATTCAAATACAACTCTATAAGAATATTGTTGGTAGTTTCTGTTAGTCTAATTGATTGATGGATTCTGTTGGTTTCAATGATATGGTCAATACATCATGCATGGATCCCATGAAATGTCATTTATGGTTGGTTCTATTGAAAAAACCCATGAGATTTAATGGTGAAATAATAGACAGAAGAAACAATATATCTATCTATGAAATCTACATTTGAAGGATCTAAAATGATATCAATCAATAGGATATACATCTACAAGATTAATGGGATGATAACACCATTCATCTCATATCTCTCATTATCAACCATCTAGAAAATGATATTTTGTATATGAAAATTTGGATAAAGTGAGATCTACAGAAATGTGGATATGGTATAATTCTAAAAACATGTCCTACATCCATGATTTCATAATGTGTAAGAATTTTAATGGGAAAGTCAATATAATTCTGGAGGGTAGCATTGTTTCTAGTGTTGATAGTGCTACTCAATCTATTGTAGTTACCCACATCATAGATTAGATTATTTGTCCACATCAGGTTTTGGGTCAGAATTATAACATATTGGAATCATTTGAAAAAACCAACATAAATATTTTAAGAACTATTATTAAATATCTCTAGTATCTCTTTTGAGTAAATAATAATTTACGCTGGTTGATTAATGTTTCAATAGAAATAATTCTCTATGTCATGAAAAATTTCACTTCTTATTCCATTTAGTTTCATGCGATATGATTTAAAAAAATTCATTGATGTAGTTTATAAATATTTTAAGTGAGGTTATATTTGAAAAGTTACAATGATGACTCTCTAGATTATTCTTCCCATGGTTAGGCATATAAATAGTTTTGTGAAATTTTGGCCCCTAAATGTGTATACTCATTCTTATAGTGTGAGTAATACTATTTTGAACCAAAGGATTTCCCCCCAACTAGAAAACCAAAAATATGATGAAAAATATTAAATTATCATAGGAAGAAGCATTGATTGATCCATTGGATAGAACCATGAAATGAAATTTGACCTTCATAGGATAGTTTTTGTTCTAATAAAATTATTTAAACAATCATGGAAAAGTTTTTTGTTCGGTTGGAGTATAACATCATCCTCATAGTTTTGATACAATGTGGTTTTTCTATGTGGGTGTATGAATATAAATTTTAATACTTACCCTCTAAATGAATCATGATATTCCTCATGGGAATAAAATTTGGTGTTTCTATTTCAGTCATGTATCTTCATCAAGGAGATCCCCTATCCTCATCTATCTTTGTATTGGCACAAATTTTCTTCCCTTGAATTCAAATAACAGAATTTTCATTCAAGTGGTTCTCCCTATTATATGTCAGTATGATCTCAATGGAATTTAAAATTAATTATATATTGATTCAATTATTTTATTTATTACTTTTAGAAGCAACTCGATTAAAAATTTGAAGCTGATATTGAGTTATTATTGTATTTGGAGTCGGAAATACTAAAATGTTATCAAATGATATTTTGATAACTATGAACACCTACATAAATAAAAGATCAATTATAAATTATGGGTTATTTTGAATTAATAATGTTCATTTTACTATAAGTTAACTAGTTTCCCAATAATCTAATTGATGGATTTGAATAAATCACATTGATGGTATAAAAAACAATCATAGTATTTTTCTCCTATTTGAAGAGATGATTTTGTTATTTTACATGCATGATGACATTGTTTAGTAATGTGTATTCATTTATTAAAATGGAAATTCTATTAGCCTTTATGAATCTGAATATATTTATTTATCACATTGATAATTCCCATAAAAAAAATCGACTAGGATTCTAATCATGAAGGTTTCCATCACTGGGATAGCTGGTCTATATTTTCCAAACTAATTGAACAAGGTGGTATTAACCTCAGGATCCTGAATGAATCATTGATTTTTCTATAGTATAAGATTTATTAGGTGGTTATTTTAAAGAAATATCTACGGTACAAATTCATCCAGAGGAATCAAGGGATATCCATTGTCAACTATATTAAGGGTTCTACTAAATCCCAATAATGGAACAACTTTCATAATAAAAAAACATTATATATGAAAAATATATTTGGGTTATCAGTAGAGGTAAATTTATATTTTTATTGATAATTTCCTTTTTTATCACCACTTAATCCAATGGTTTCCAATAATTTTCAAAACATTTAGTAAATACAATGAATATACATAATTTTTGGATTCAACTCTCAATAAAAAAAAGAGGTTTGATAATTGGGATTAATTTAGTCAATGGGATAGATTAATCAATCATCACTACTTCCCAATCATGAAATTTCAATATCACAATTCAATATAATCATATTAATGTCCATCAAGAGTTAAATTCTCTAGCATTGTGACACATTGTATATACAAATCCCCATTGAAATAAACTATTTGGTGTGGTATTGTTTGAACCAGGATCATCCAATAGAAATATATATCTAAAATATTGGTATACAAATGAACTCCATATATACATCTTGTGAAAATTAAAATAATGAATCATGGTTGCACATTTTTAATAATGTAGTTCATGAGACAATCATATAGTCCAGTCAAAGAGGTCTTGGGGGAACTATTGTTCACATTAGAACTCCAAACAACATTCTTGATTTTTTTAATTAGAGTTCATGTATATAGGGAAATAAATTATCAAGTTCATATAATCAATTTACCTATTAGATGATCAAGGATCTTGGAAACTAACAATGTGTATTGATATCAAGATATGATTCCTAGTGATGGATACCTCAACGTAGGGTTCCTCTTTATGGTTATTTCTATGAGATCATTATGAAAAGCGGATTGGGGTCCTCAAGAGCATTTATATCAGATATCATTATATTTCACAAATAGGTTTGTGTCTGGAATATTGAGAAATTAAAATTTAGTTAACTTGAAGGAACCTAGCTAAGGGTTTATGCTCAATTATTATGTTTCATTCATTTATTGAATCATTCTATAAGGTGGAACTATCTATGACTATTAGAGATCAATCATTACATTTTATATTCTTTTTATGTGTTTGGAATTCCAATTAAATTGTATGATCATTCTAGATTAACTTCTAATAATGTGTAAATGTTAAGAGAAATTAATATATCTTTTATTGAATTCGACTCATCTATATCGGTTAACTCATTGATGGACCACTCTCCTCGACACTAGAGCATTTCCTATACTTTTGAGACTAGTATGATCATGGTTCATCTAGAAATATATATTTTTCATAAAATACATGATGGGAATATGTAATATTATCTACATACATACAATGTTATATTGGAAGAGGGTTTGGTTACTTAATACTTTGTAGTATCCCTACCACTAGACTATACTAAGATGATTAATAAGATTCCCTTGGGATTCACCATTTTTTCACTCATTAAACATTTTTGATCGCCAATATTTCCATTCCTTTCTTAAAAAATATAAAATTAAATTTTTATTCATTGTATTTTTTTAAATGAAAATATTATTACATTTTATATAGTATCAGTTCTGAATTAAATAATTATATTTAATATTGTTTCAATCAAACTAACTTGTTTTAAGTGTTTATTATTATTTCATATTCCATTATTTATGTATGTGAGTTTATCAGTAAATTATTCCACAATACATACAATTATATTATAATTTTTAAAACACTATAAAAGAATATTTTTTTAGGGATGATTTTGATTAAACATTGATAGATCTGGTAAAACACTCTATAGTGACTTCCAATTTGACTGTTTTATTATTTTAATAGAAGAATAAATGTTCAAACATGATCCAAAATAAGTGGTATGTGACAAATATTTAAAATTATATATAGATATTGTTGAAAAGTATTTTGATCAATATTATATTGGAGTTCAATAATATATTCTTACTCTATATAAATGGTTTATTTACAGAAAAAATTCATGATACAATATGAAATAGTTCAACCACTAAGAACCGAAGATGTATTCACTTAATAAAAATGATAAGTAATCCTTGAAAAATTATCTTCTATTGTTTATTTTTCTTCCATTTTTTCTTCTAAAATTTTTTATATTTTATTGGTATTTATTATAGATCCAATGACATAAAAAATATAGGATTAATGGATATAAATTTTTTAATGATAATTAATCACCTATTTAGTGGCATGGAATCATACACATGGGTCTTTTAATGGTTATCTATGAAATGGTTTTCACTATACATCAATAAATATAGTTTCTCATGAACTATAATTTTACATAATCTTAATGATATTTAGTTAATTTAAATCTAAAATATTTATTAAAAATGGGATTTTAATAGAAAAGATAAATTCCTTTAAGAAAATTATTGTTGATATGTTCTATGGAAATATTTTCTCTTGAGGAAATAGTAAGTCATTAAATAAATTTTATCACTTATTGTGGAAATTACTAATATTATAAAAAGATGTGTGAAACATTATGTTCTTGTGATAAAATTTTCATTATAGGAAATGAATGATATTGTGTATAATAGTAGAAATTATAATTATTTACAATGATACTTCTTGATGAATTAATTGAAATGAGATATGGGTTCCAAACTGCAAAAATTATATCGAGTAAAGACGATAATTTTTATACAAGTGATAGGAAAGTGAAATCGTCCTAACATTGAAAATGTCATGTCTAATTTTAGGATATTTAGATAGAAAAAAGAAGAGTTGATGAATGATTTTTTTTATTCAATTAAACAAAATATTATGTTCAATCCATACATATGTAGTAGTTCTTTAAGACTCCACCATTATGGAGAACTGAATTTGAAATTTACTAGACAAGTTTGATTAAAAAATCTATACAATATATTATCAAGACTAGCATGACATTACCATTTACAAATAAATTATAATTCTTGTAGCCAATGAGATGATAATAAGATATTATTTGATGTTGAAATGTAAATATAAAAAAGGTAGACTGATTTTAGGACCTTCAATGGATCAAATAGAAAAAAATAAAAAGGTCTCATGAAGATTAATACAATGCTAAATATTTCTCCAATAATCTAGATGAATTAATATATTCTTAAATTCAAGAAATATAAGGGAAAAATAAAAAGACACTTAAAATCATTCTTTTAGGTATTTTAGTTGTATAAATATTGGATAATTTTTAAATATTTTTTCCACATTGATTATAAAAGAAAAAAATGGATTATCATTATTATGGGTCAAAAATTAGGAAAAATGTGTCATGTGGTTATAATGGACTAAAATTAATTAATGAAAGTAGAAAGGATATATCATTATAGAAGATAAATGTTCTATAAAAAAATTAATAACCTCCAGTAATAGTGAATACAAAATGGATATTTTAGATCTAGATAATTTGGTAAGTCAATATTTGTTTGTATAATAAAATTATTCTAATGAATCATCTAGTGAAAAAATTGAATATTTTATGGGGATAAAAATAGATAAAAAATAGTTTAGATATATTCTAAAAGAGATATACTTTAAATTTAAATTTATATGAAGTAGTTTTAATGGAAAAAATAAATCATGAATAAGGAAAATTAACTAATAAAGAAGAACCTTGTTAGGAAAATTATCAAGAAAATTTTAAATATAGAAAATAATATTATTATAAGGATAAGTTATCTCAATATGTTTTTGAGTTATGTTAAAATATATACAAAAAATAATATTTAATTTTAACATAAAGAAAACTACGACTAACCGATTGAGGAAATGTCATATGAATCTAAGAATTTGGTGAATAAATTATACTTTGAGATTAAATAATATCTATTGAGATGATCAATTCTTAAGAATATATAAATGAATTTATCAATTCCATAATGTTTTATTATTATTATTATTCTTAGAAGAAAATTATAATTAAATTTTACAATAATTATTGTATAAAAATATTTTTCAATTATTAAATGATGTGTAAGGATGTTGTTGAATAAACTAAAAGAAATTTTACACACAATATTTCATCATCTCTTTGTATAAATATTCATAATTATTGTGTGGTATTTAAAAATTAAGAGGTTCATTTTATGTTTAATGAAATAGTAAAAGTGAATGAATGTACTTCAATGAATGTGGATATTCAAAAAAGAAACATAATACTCAATTAAATTAACATATTGTGGAAAGATACGAGAAACTAAAATTCGAAATTAATTAGGTGATTTTGTATTGAAGGGATATATTTTTTATTCAATGATTAACTATATACATCATATGTGTTGTGGTATAACATGAATATTCCTATATAAAATATTTTTTATTACTTTATGGGTAATATTAATAATTTATGGGTAAAATAAAGAAATATCATTCCAAAAAGGTAGAACTACAAAATTATTTTTCCACATTTGACAAAAAATTTAAATGATTTGAAAAACCAAGAAGTACTTCCCATTACAATCCTACAATACTTGTTAATAAACTAACTATAAATTAAAAAACTAAATATATCAATATTAAAAATGATTATAGATTAAAAATGTTTTTGTTGGCTTATATACCATCAAATTTTACGAAACCTAGTGTCTTGTATTACAATTACTCATCATGCATTAACAAATATTGAATATATTGAAGAATATTATTATATATAAATGAATATATTTCAGTTATTAATTGATGGGTTTTTAAATATGTAAATAAGTATAATTAATAAAATTTAGAATGACATTTAATTAAATTTCATTCTCTTTTTTGAAAAATAGAGATATTTTTTAGTGTAGTTCAACATTTTAATAATTGAAATGTGGTAATTTTAAAAAATAATGGAATCTTTATTTATAGATTATTGGATTATATGGTAATAATGAATGTTTTGTGAAAGTGTATAAATTTATTTCACATTTTCATTGATGGAAACTATTGTTTTCTGATTGTAGAGAAATACAATAAGTTATAACATAAATGGATATGATATTTAGCTTAATAGAATATAAGAAAAAATTTCATGTATGATGTTATTAAAAATATACCAATGGTGATCCATGTATGGAAGCACTCTTTTGATTTTATTCACAATAGAATTATGGTGAACATGATTCGGGATTGTGTGAAGGGTTTTCAGTATTGTGGTATTCCATCTTAAGTAATTCAATTGTGTTTCCTACATAGTTTCATTTGTGGAATGAATCCTCATCATGGAACATTTTTTTCAACAAGATCTATCTTCTATTTGTTTTAGTTTATTTATATTCATTTTATACTTCATGTGTGGGTCTCATAAAATTTTATTCCTTATAGTCCCTCTATTTAGGCATGCTTTTATTGATTCATACATGCCAACATAGAAAATCACTTGTGTATTCATGAAATTCTTCTTCTTATAGATTCATCTGACATCTTGTTTTGATTCACTCATATAGAAGAAAGATGAATGGTGGTATAAAAAATATTATATTAGAAAAAAATTATTGGTATGAATTTCCCCAACCATACCTTCCTTTATTTCAATCAAATAGAACCATCAGTGTTTAATCCCAAAAATATTAGATGTCTATGCTTAGATATGAGCATTGTGGAATGGTACACAAACCCTATTTTTATAGTCTCGGTGGGAGGAGTCCATGTTTAAAAAAAACTCTAACATATCATCCAAACACCTTCATGAAATAAGACTTAAAACATGACATCCGACAGATTCATCATGTGCATAATCATATGCTAAAGAAACCAAGGGTCTGGTGGGTTGGCGAACTATCCAATGACCAATGATACTATACCCCTTTTATTCACCCACTCTCACTATAATTTTCTAGTTCATATGCAATGTCATAGATTCTCTTGAGTAAACATATTTAAAAAATTTAATAATTGGTACTACCTCATATGGATCAGCAAATGTATAAATAGTTTTTAGTACATCAATACACATATCCAATGATTGTGAATGTCGATATGCTTTATCTCAGAATGGTATATAGAGATTTTGGTCAATTCCAATACATGTTGTCTATTAGAATGAACCATCTACTCATTCAAGAAAAATCTATGGTCCAAGATAAAACATGTTATAAAAAACATATCCATTCTATCGTGAGGTTGAAATTTACTCTTCTTCTTTCATTATTAAAGAGATACACCTCTAAAATATTTACATCCATTATGTAGATACACATTTATAGGTATACATGTATATTGGTGTAGAAATATGACTCTTAGGATATAAAAACTTTCCTACATTTGTAACGCTCTTCAAGAGAAGTTTAGAACCCCCGTAGTAAAAACATATATTTTAGTCACTATTTTGATACATCAAAATAAACCTGACTACATATCAATGTTGCATCCTAATATTTAAGATAAATCATCTCATGATTTCAACTATACAGGTAATGTCTCACCATGTACTCACCATTGTGGACATCAATCATCCAAATACTATGGATTATGTTATAATCCACATTATTATGATATATTCCTTTAATTTTGAACATGAAATCATACCATACATTCATTGACCATGAAAAAGAATGCTCACTGGCTTTCCATTTTCCATGTTGAAATAAGTTAGAAAATTTTCATCATATATCTCTTTAGAGATCCATATGAACCAAAAATTTCTTTCATGAAAGATTTAAATCCCAAAAATCTATAGAGAGGCTTCCAATTTCATCAAATGAAATGAAATGGATAAATCTGTCATCAACTAGATGATCTTTCTTGCATATGTCACATTGATCAATATATCATCAACATTATGTAGGATATAAAAACATTATATCCTAAAATCTATAAGAGTAATTAAATTATTTTTCTTATGTTTGTTTTAATCACGAATCTCTATGCATAAGTCTAAAATATTTTAGAAATGTTTCTTTGCTTGTTTTAGTTCATAAAATATATTCTGTGATTTACAAATAATATTTTTTTCTCACATGAGCCTTACCATGATTAGTGAGGAATCTTAAGTGCATACAGGTGACCTGAGATCAAATACAGGAAGAGGAAAAATTTCCAAGGGTACTGTAGTAGTACTATAGTAGAACTGTGGAAGTACTATAGGAAATGTCACAAAAACTATGCAGTATTGTAGTAGCGCTGCAGCGGGAACTCTAGTATGCACTGTTTGGAACTGTAGCAGCCATGAATGTGCCCCCGTTTGGGCCTTCGGACCACCGATTTGGCCCCTGAGTACATTAAGGCCTTCGAGCCACCGAAGCCTTTGTGCCAGAAAGGCCTTAGTGAAAACTCAAGGCCATCAGACCACCTTAAGTGTAGATGAAAACCAGACAACCTACAATGAACATGCTCCATAAAGAGGATGAACAAGGAGATTTCAAAATAGAAGAATCTACATGGATTACAAGAATGAGAGCGTATGACACCTGCCATTGGAACAAGCCTGTGCATTCAATGCATTGCCTAGCCGAACAGCCATACGAAGGTGGAGAGTTTATTTCATGATGAAGATGTTGGGGAAGTGCAGTTCCAAGTAGTTAGTCTAGGTAGTATGTAATGTTTGAATCTTATTTGAAATTAATTCTTCTAAGGACTATAGGCCATGTAATACTTATGCCTACAGGCCTTGTAAGGGTTCCACCTCACTCTTTGAAAGGTGGATTATAAAAAATATATAAAAAATGAAGGCCTTCGAGCCTTTGGATGGATAGATATTTTCTTTTCCAGAATCCTAAAATTGATTCAGATGATCGAGTAGATCTCCTCAGAGAGGCCTCCTAGAATAAATTTTTTCATCAAGTCCATATTTTCAGGCTCTAGGTCCAAGGAATTCATGATTAAAAAAAATCTTATTAAATCCATCATAATCATGGGTGAATAAATCTAATCAATGTCAACTCTTTACTTTTGAAGGAATTAATGGACGACTAACAATACATTGTGATATAAATCCAATCTAAATAAATCAATTTTCATCCCAAACAGAAACTATTTTTTTCATTCATAACATACGATGGTTCCACCAAATTGTATGTCTGGTTCATCACCAAAGATGCTATCACAAAATCCATTTCATAAATTCAAGTTAGTTTCTTTTGTATGAGTAATTACATCATCAATCCATCCACGATGTCCTAATTAATAAATAATGGATAATTAAATATTGGATATTTTGAGATTGAATCACTCCTTGTGAATATAATCAAACCTATGAAATTTTATGCTCAGGAAGCATTACATTATCTACCTTCTATAATGGTTATGAAACTTATTAGAGAGAGGATTCATTCTCCACTGGTCATCATTCTCTTCCACTACCTCTTGATACACTATTGATGATTCTACCTACACCTCTTTGTTTTTATTTATAGGTGAAACTGGTATAGTTTTGGATGATAAATTTACTCCTTGAAACTTTTCCTTTGAGATATATTGGAATTTGTAATGTGCTGGATCTTCTGGTTCTCATGGAACATTACATATCCCCCTCTAGTCACCTTCTTCTATTTTGGGATCCCAAAAATGTATATGAAATCTTTCTATCCATATATAATTAATATTATTGGAGTACATATAATACATATATTATTCTTAAGTTCATTGGTAAAATGAGATAAATCCATAGAACCAAATACTCATCAATGATAATATGGGAGATGATTACTAGAGAGAATATTATATGGAATATCAAACGTTAGTCGTACTAATGGTGATTTATTTATTAAGTAACATGAAATCTGAATAGCAGCCCTATAAAGGATTTATAATGTTAAAAAAATTATCATGATTATAACATTACCCATGGTGTTTTTATTCATCCTTTCAAAAAATATATTTTATTCTGAGTTACTGGGATCGCTATCTAATGTTGGATAGCTTAACGTCTTCAATAGACATCACATTCCCTATAAGTATACTCTCATATATTATCTCAATAATGACCCTCCATCTTCCTCCTCATTTTACAATCAACCATGTCATAAAAATTCATTAGTTAGTCAATTTTTGCTCATTTATCTTTATGAAAAACAAAATCACCTTTTGAAATTCATCATTGATAATAGAAAGAAAATATTTATGACCACCTAGTAATTCCAAATTCATGGGGACACATACATTAGAGTGAAAAAAATATAGAAATTTTGACATCCTTGAATAATTAGAATTTAATGAGTCTCTATACTACATAACTTGCACGAATTACATATAATGATCGAGTGATTCATCTTTCTCACTATTGATATATGTTTTCCTCATCTTTATATATAACTCTTTCACTCTCATGTGGATTAGTCTATTTTGTATAAAATTTAATGATGTGATCTTTTAATAATGTTGAATCTATCTTTATATATTTTCACTGGTGATTTGAACAGAAGAACACTTCTCAGACCTCCGCCCTCCAATGATACACTAGTGCAGGGAGAGATTTAATAACCCCCATTTCCTACCTCCAATAGGCCTCTGGTTGGGGACAAGCACTGAGGTTATAAAAATATCCTAAATTGAATACATTAACCTCTATAATTATATAGGATCACGAATTTGGGTGAATCAACCCAAATAAGCCCATGAAATAATATAAACAGAATGACATAAACACACCACAGTAACTGTATAAATAATATAGTTATCAAAAATTTCAATAGTATATACTGCAAAGTGAAAAACTAGAAAACCTCCATAATAGTTTTCTATGATTGAATACTAGTACTATCCATTATGGTTCATGTGATCCTTCTGGAAACCAAAAAATTAGTCTATATACATAGGCTGAGAATAATGTATACTAATTAGGGAAAACCAAAGTCTCTCAACCACATGTGGAAAAAGAATACTTATGAACATGTAAGAATATAACATAATTTATATCACCTACAGAGGTAAAATATCAAAACAAAACTTCATCATGGAATGATCATCTAATAACATAAACCAATTATAATAGAATAATTTAAATAACATTGATAAAGGTTAACATACACCACCTTCCCAAAAATTATCCCCTCTCTCACCCTACTACATATTCCCTAGAACAACCACCTCTTTTATATAACATCCCATCCCATCACATCACCTCAGATATCATCCCACCCATTGACACCTGGGTTGTCACATCACATGACATCAATAACCACAACAGTAAGGGTATTAGTAACTTGAAGGACATCATCCTAATCCTCTCATCACACCATTCATCCCCCCACCATAATCCATCTCATTATCTCTACCAAATCGCATGGGTCATCACATGACACCTCACCCGAAGGCACAATTTCCACCACATTGAATCTCAACATTTCATTATTTAATTTTCCCCCCACAACCCATGAATGTCATTATCACCTAGAAGAGGGAGAGAAGAAATGTGGATGGTCTTCCATCTATCCCCACAACTTGGATGTTGTAAAAAAACTCCACAAGGATATTTTTTTCACGATGTGATCGATATGGGTGGGGAGCACATCGAAAATTAAAAGACAATATAATATATTTATATAATATCAAAGCACAGAATCCCAACCAACATGTTCTTAGAAACAAATTTATCCCAACTCAAAACATCACCACATAACCTCACAACCATTACCACATTCACCGCTATCACTAAATGCATAAAACACCATAAAAAACCTAAACCACATTTCTTCTTCTTATTAATTAATGAAATTTCTATAGATTTCACATTTCTAGTGAGATTCCTTTTAAACATTCCATTTATTTCATATTTATACTCAAATAATTCCCCATTTTCCAGAACATTAATTTATTTATAAACATTAAATGTTTAAACTATACATCCCACGTCAATTTAAGTGTCCATTTTTTATTTTATCTTGTATTCCAACCAATCCCACACCATTTCAATTTAAAATTTAACATTATTTTAATTATATTACTTCTTGGGAAAAAAAGACTAACACTACCCATCATAAAAATATAAGATCATATTCTTGCCAACAATCCCATATAGACACCTCCCTATCACTTCTTCCACATCACCACCGCATTCCCACAGAAACGCCCATAGCACGACATGACTACATGGAACACATTCACACAACACATAACCTTTCAAAACAAAACACTTAACATTTTTTATTTTTTGAGGTATATTCCATAAATAAACATTTACATTTAAGGTAATTGTCATAGAAACATAAATATTAAGTGGAATGAATTTCAATAACTTGATAAAAGTGATTATCATGTTTTGTTCACGGTGACAACAAAAAATAGAAAAAACAAGGGATCCAGAAGTCCACAATTAAAAAATAAACAAAGGATTCCAAAATCCATGATTTTCAGTGGCAGAACAATTATAGATAATCACAATATAAAAAAAAGAAAAATCAATAATATAATGTGTATCATTCTCTTTCCCTTCAAATTCAATTAAACTAGTTATTAACACTCATTATGATAGATGAAAAACATCATTACATGGATAATAAACATATATTTTTCACATAACAATACATAGAGAGAGAGATGAACTATCGCATACTTGGAAGTAAGAATCATCATGATATTTTCCTCTACAAAATAAGAGGGTTGTATATATAGGATGGAACCGCTAATTGATGTACGTGAATCAACAATGAGGATCAGGTTCCATGAATCCAAGGGATTGGCTTTGGAACCTCAATTCTTGATAGAAATCAAGAAGTCCAGAGTGAATGGAATATATTCATTTTATAATATAAAAAAATATGGAACAATTAGTATTTTAGATCATAAATATGAATTTAATTGACCATTGATGTTGATATCATTAAATTCTAAATGGATGATCCTTTTAAAAGCTCCATAGTTTTAAGAAAATGATGATATACGTATAACCATTTAAAAAACCTCTCAATTACCTTAATTAAGGCATTAAAACATGTTTACATCTATGATAATGTAAAAATGAAATAGGTATATATTTTTTGGTAAATAGGAACAATGTACTACCTTAAGATAAAATATGATATAATGTATGGAACTACCAAAATGATGTACTTACAAAAGATATCCTTATTAATAACTAGCAAAAGCTACCATCAAAAGATATTTCAAGAATAAGTATACGACTATTAGGAGCTACAAGCAAAAGCTACCAATAAAATCTAATGCCAAACTAAATCTTCTACTGTAAAAGGCTTTTATCATGTCCTAAATTTAGAAGCTATAGTGAGAATAATTATACTACAACAAGAAGATACCATTAAGAGGTACTATCAAAAGCTACTATTGGGAGCTACGATCTAGAACATACATCAAGAGATACTACCAGATGATACCACCAAACGGTACCACCAACCTATATCTACAACTTGAAGAGGCTTCCATCAGAAGCTACCATCAGGATCCACATTAATGAGATACTATAAGAGTATGTATATTTCCACAAAGAGATATAATCTCATTATACCCACAAAATATACCTTCAGAATCTATATTAATCATTTCAAAAACTTGTTCTTCCTCAAAAACACATTGATGCCCTATGGGACATCCTCCTAGCACCTCTACCAGCAGATTTCCCACAATGTAACAGGTCGGATGGTCTGGGGAATTGAACTATTTATCTATAAAACTATTAGAACCCTGAATAATCCATAATGATCTAGATGGAAGATAGAAAAATTCAAAAAATACATCCAACAAGATACCCAACAAGGATATCATTACATTTTAAACATTACCCCTAACAATAAACAGCAACCAAATACAATCATATGAAACATACCTTACCAAAAAATACATCTATATTAAATATTACCACATGAATAACCACAAAAAAACATCATATAACCTGTCAAAAAATATACAAAACCAAAACATAGCAGATACACATGTACAAAAATCAATGAATTTCATCTCCCATGTCAATAAACTATCAGATTTGGGTGAAACTGGCTCACCAACATAGTTTTAATCACATCAATGTATACCATGTGTGTATTGAAGATTTTGTTTCTCCATTATTCGTATTAATTACGGAAATAGAGAAATATCAAAAAGAAATTATAACATCTAATAAAAATAATAATTTACAAGAATTATATGATAAAAACATTAAAAACAAGAAAATATCAACAACAAAAATTGGGGACTACAATCATATATGTCTCTCATTCTCCCAGTAACTCCATTCTAGGACACTAGACATCTACAACACATGAAACAATGAAATAGTTCATTCACGTACCATTTTACCTCAATGTATTAGTATATCAATGGGTTACATAATTAATGTCTAGTTATCCTGAAATCCCACCCCTACAGTCAATGATGTGGGAGTGATTGTGCAGATAATGATGGAGATGGGAGACATGGAAGAAGTTGTGAATCTGATACAGTCATTGAAGAAGTGGAAAAAGATAATCCACCTCTATAATATTCCCCAACACCTCAAAATGGCCAAAAAAATGGAGCGAGAGCATACCCCCATGACAAATCATTGTTTCCCAAGTTGAGGGGGGGCCGTTAAGAACACTTGGTCTTCATTCTCAAACTTCAAGGTCCTACTATTAGGATTTTTATATGACTTATTCTTATAAAATTCGTCTCTAAATCATTCAGGAATGAGATGAACCTTCCCAATCATTATCCACATCAAATTGGGATAATGAAATGATAACACCCCAACCTTGATCCAATACAACGGAGAATTAAATGGCCACACATACAAATCCTATAATAGGGACATGTAACTAGATTAGTGATATAAATTCTAATAATAATAATACTAAAAAAATGTAAAGTGATGTACCTGAATCTCATTGATTTATGTTATGTATACTCACAATATATCTTCTTACATCTGCATAATCCAATGTATTTTCCCATCTTTATATGGTTGGAAATAAGTGATAACATGTAACTCAGTTCTACAAGTATCTTATAATCTCCTACAGACCCATGATATAAAAAATGAATCCTAGTATCGTGTAATGAACCTTATCATTCAATTAAATCACACCAAATAATCCATATACCTCCTCACTAAAATATCCAAAAAACCTGACTCCCTGATCGGTATGAAGTCTTCAAATTCGATCAACTGATCTATGATTACATATATAGAATCACAACCTCCCATATATTTGGGAAAGCACGTGATACCATATATAGATCATTAATCCCATTTATACAGTGGAATCTACTAGGGATATCAAAAACAACCTAGAACGTGATGCATTACCATTACATGCCAGAAAACCATACATTGATCCAAAAACTCTTTCACATATTTTCATATTGGAATGCAAAAACTACACCCTCCAGGGTTAGTAAATCTTGGATACCTCCATATGTACCACCAATGGTGAAAAATGATACTCATGATGGACTCCCTCATACATCTCTACTAAAAAAGATACAACCCATGGAATAACATTGGGTTTCCAAAAACCTCTGACCGTACCCCGAGGATAATTTCGATGGACAACATGATCAGGTGCTGCCTCTGCCTTTATGTTTCTCCATTTAAAATACCCCACTTTAGACATAAAATAATACTATATAGTTATATTAAATATCAAAACTACACCATTAATCACTATGAAATCTATGTGTTGGGATGAAAAATCCTTCATCTACCTCCAAGAATATAAAAACTCTCAAACCACATACCTCTATGAATTACATATCAATGAAACGTCCATAACATATAAATTTTCTGAGGTTTAGAATTTATAAAAATAATAATCTTGAAGAAACAATATCAACCTCCATTGAAGGGAGATCCAAATCATGCAGGATAATGATATAACACAAACTCTTGTGAACTATGAAAAAACAAAATCTATCCCTTCTGAGGTAATGTCACTATAAATTCAACGAAAACACAACATCTATAAACTCAAGATCATATTTGGAATAGATATTCCCATGGGAGTGTAATGATATAAACCCAAAATATATATTTACCTTATTATGCATCAATATGAATTGTGGTCCTATATTTTAGGAATCACAAAACACCTCAAAAGACACCCTCTACAATGGAAACTAAAGTAGTTAAGCATTGACCAAATTCCCTATTAGATAGATGACCACATACCGACACTGACCAGTCAAGATGAATCACTAGTCCCACCTGGTCAAGGATGTCAATTCTTTAATAATCCTTGGGAAGTCAGATACAAACCTCCAATAATATCATGAAATACCAATTAAGCTATGAGCCTCACTAGATTAATGTGTTTTATGAATGAAACAACCACCATGGACTTTGATGGGTCCAGTAATACACCATTTTGTGACACTAAATGACCATGTATGTGAAAAAATCACGTCTAAAAACATTACTTTAAAAACTTCTTATAGTGTCGGTGGTGTCAAAGTACCAGAAAAATAAATGTAATAAAATTGTAATGCTCCTCCTCTAACTTCAAGTATATCAGGATGTCATCAATAAAAATGACTAAGAACTTGTTTAATATTTGGCGTAACAGGAATTCCATGATCTCTAAAAACACAACTAGTTCTCCTGTAACACAAAATTCTTGAACAATATCACGATGGTCTTATGCCAACATCTGAAGTTTGTCTCCATGAAATCATTTTCTTCCTCCCTCAACTAGAGATATCTACATTGTATATTGATCATAAAATCCCATGTATACCCTCTTAGAAAGTTTAAAGAATCCTTTTACATTATAGGAGGGTAACGATTCTTGATTTCACCCAATTGAACTTCTGGTAGTCGATGAACAACCTTTGAATACCATCCACATTCTTAGAGAATAACACTGGGTAACCCCATTGAGACAAATTGGGTAAGATAAATCTGTTCTACATCAAGTCTTGCATCAAAATACTCATCCCCCACAACTCTGAGGGTTCTATCTGATAAGGATCCATAGAAATATGAAAATGACTCGGCTATAAATCTATGTAAAAATCCACATTATGTGGACATGATATTGTCAAAACCTCCTCAGAGAAAATATCCATAATATAATTGAAAAACCTTTGAGCCACATCCAATATAGTGCCCAATAAATCATTGGAGAATCCATATATCATGTTATAAAAGTTCTCAACATGTATACATCCCACATGAGAACACCCCTTACGAAAAAAACCATACATGATATCTATATCTGAGAACAAGAATATCCTATAAATGAATATGATAGAATCACAACCAAAATATACTGAGATGGTGTTGAGGATGTAATCATACTATTAGATCTAATTCTTGTCTATGTCCCCACAAGACAAATATGGACCCATAATCAATCTATACCCTAGAAAACATCAGAAAAGTTGGTCAAGAACCAAAAGTATAATATTAAACCTAGGAGGAATCAGATGCCTCTCTACATATATTCTCAGATTATGGACTATAGTGGGTGCATCAAAGGTGTTTGACTCCCCTAAATCATTCACTGTACAAAAAAGATTAGATTGAAGATAAGTGTAAATTAAATGACATATTTCCCCTGGAGAACTACCACATCCACTACATGAGACCAAACACTCCCAACTCCTCCATCAATATTATGATGGCCACCACCATGAATACAACCTAGTTGAGGAACATAAACTCACGGAACATCCTCATGTTGACAACTACCTTCTCCATCTCTGATAATAAGAGAATATGACTATGTCCCCTATTTCTAAAATGGACTCAATAGGAACTTGTTTAGAGGTTGATGTTGAACACGTCCACCTCTACCATGTTGATCTTGAGTAGCTACTGGATAATAATTTAAATAATAGAAACATAACCCTCATATGAAATGAAATTCCTCAAAGTTCCAAGTGAAATCATAGAATCGTCTAGACCTAGAAGTCATGAATGAGAATATTTGGAGGTTGAATCATTATAAGTTGAAACATCGATGGGCCCAAAGATAGTACTAAAAACTCTAATCATTAGGGAACCCTATTGAATCCACTACTGTAGTAAAACAACTCATAGTGCATCCAATCATTCACCATTTCCCACTTGTAAACCACCATAATACATCAGAAAGATAAAAGGAATAACCACATATTAGATTTAAGGATGAATTCCCTCCTCAAGATTCCTCCCATGAGACTCCTCATGTAGAAAATTTTATGGGGAAAATAATATCGATCCTCAAACATTACCCCCATGATCTTTTATAGGAATACTCCCCTACTGAAGGGAAATAACTTACTACCTCTGCAATTACATTATAGCTCATGAATGGAACTCATCCCAAAATTCAATCTATAAATAAACCTATGGATATTTTTCCTCTTTCTTCACATTAAGGAACAAATTACACCCCTAACGTGTATGCCCTCACATATAATTACTATTACTATAACATATTAATCTAATGGAACCTAAATCAAACTGAAAATGATATCAAGTTCCTCCATTGAGATATCTGTGTCATGTTAAGAAATTATTCCATTGTAATTATCTAAATCCTTATATTTAAAGGAGTATAATTCCCTCTTCCATTATTAGTCCTCCAGAATTGGGTCAACCCTCTAGTGATCGACTAACCAGCCTATTGATCCTCCATTGGATAATCAACCTACATAAAATTACTAGGATCTAATGTAGAATGGAAATGAAATAATCAATAGCCTAGTAGTATGAAACAATATTATCACTTACATAATAAAATTTAAATTATCTAATATTTTTGAGAAACAAAATCACAAAATTCCAAAAAGAACACATGTCATCATGATATATATAACTATCATAGTTATCTATCCTATAAGAAATTCCACCTCAGAGGGTCATTCAACAATATAAGATTAAATGAAGAAGATCATATGGGGGGATATAATCCTATTTCCAAGCCCGTTTAACTTGCCCGTGTCATGTAACTTTGTCAATTGACACATTTTTTATACCATCCTGCTAAATCCTCATGATTGTTAAATTAAAAATCCATTTGATCGATCAACAACTAGCGTCTTATACCACACATTCACATCCCCTACCTCTAAAAATATTATATTGATGGGAGGATTTTAATGAACCTCAAGCCCTACATTTATTATGTTATAGGATGGAGACTAAGACCAAGTGTATAAAAATCAAATAAATGCGAGTAATTACCCTCTCTAATAATATAGGATTGGAATATATGGTGAATCAACTATAAGAAAATCCATTATATAATATAAAAAAATCTGAAACCTATTCCAAAATTCTTTTATAAATAAAAAATGTATAGGTAAAATACTCTAAATTAAATAAACAATACTAGAAAAGATAATGCAAGAACACAATAGTGGTATATGATTCCAACATAATAATTTTAATGAAGGTTTAAATAATCCTCATAAAAACATGAAAATAAGTTTTTATATCAATAGTAACAATACATGTATCTTTTTTAGGGAAAATCAATGTATCTTGTGTGCATATGAAAAGAGAACACCAATGCACCCATGAGAAAACAAACGAAACAACATTACTTAGACACGTCAACTGTCCAACCAAAACATCACCAAGGAACTCAAACAAAATAACAACTGCATATATAATATCATAATATAAAGAACATTAATAATGTATTCCCCACATAAATTTCCCATTGATTAGCTTCTCTCACACGCCGATGTAGAATATCCTAGAACTCCCACGACTTCCATATAACATCTCATCACATCACCCAACATCACATCCAATTCTGTCTGTGGACCCCTGAGCTATCAGATATTATCACAATAATAACTAAAAAATAGGGTGTCATGAATATTATGGACATTAATTTCATACCCTCCACATACCAAACATGTGACCTACCATATTCCATCTCATTTCCTCCCCAAAAATACATTGCTCATCACATGATACCTCAAAAAAATTGACATGGGCCACCAAATCACATCTCAACATTTTACTTTTTTCATCTAACCATCACACCCATTCCTTTCGACATTGCATGGAATAAAGAGTGGGAAAGAGATGGTGACTATCCATATATCCTTACCAATAGGATATTAGAAAAAACATCCCCAAAATTGTTGGTTATTGGATCAAAAGGCTAGATAGGGGTGGGGTGCGTATTTAAAACTAGAAGAAAAGACAATATATATATTTTCATAAAACACAAGACTAGACTATGGGTTCACAACAAGAACATAATCCCAACTCATAAAATTGTCACAACAACACACAACCTCCACTATATTCTCTTCAAACACTCAATACTTTCACCACCCCACAAAACACAATGATAATTTATCAACATTCTCAATTAATGAAAATTTTAAATATTCCACATTACTAGTCCATTATTATTGAAAATCCCCAATTATTTTACATTTCAAACCATTTTATTCCAAATTTTCAATCCAATTAATTCTCGTATAAGCATTAACCAATAATATTATATATCCCACGTTAATTAAGGTGTTCATTATTGTTTTTAACCTATATTATGATGTATCCCATAAAATTAGAATGTCAAATATATTCATCGTTTCATTTCATTACTACTAAAGAAACTAGAATAACGCATAACAAAATAAAAAATATAAAACTCATTTACTTAATTCCCATAGTTCCTCACATCCACCTCCTCATCAAATCCATCAAATCACCACCAATTTACATTAATACCACAACATATCACAGTCACAAAAGACTAAACACATTCACATATCACATAACATTACCCAAAAAGTCATATATAATTTTTCATATTTTTATTGGGTCTTTCAATCACATCCAAATTACTTTTATGGTTATTCACACACAAGTATAATCTTCCATGCAAAAATACTTCATTAAGTAGATATATGTGATTAACCAACTCTATTTAGCATAATATCAAGAAAAAAATAGGGGGAATCAAACAAAACAACAATATTGAAAGAAGGCCCCCAAACATCATTATTTTTAATGGAAAAATATCATATATTATGTCTGTTTCAAAATATCAAAAATCTACAAAAACATGTGATTCAATCCCTCAACCATAAATTTCAATTTAAATATTTAAATATCTTTATTAGTCTCGATGAAAAAAATATTCCCATGGATAAAAAATATAAAATTACTACATGATACAATATATATAGAGAGAAAGAGATAAAGGATCCCATACCTAGAAGTAAGATGTTTCACGCAATTCAATGGACCATAAATAGGGGTTGCATGAATTGGATTAAAACACCTATAACAAGATCTCGAACCAATAATGGAAATAGGGTTCCAAAATACTAAGGGAAAATATTTTTATCCTCCAGTCCGGAGAGAAAAAAATATAGAAATTATGATGGATAGATCTTCATTTTAGATTCATAAGATATGAAACAATACTCATTTAGCTCACAAATATGACTTAAATTGTCCACTGTTGTAGATGTCAATAAATTCCATGGAGAATAGTGACTTAAAATCACAAATTTTTTTATAAAAAATTGATAAAAATATCATATTTTGAAAATATCTATCAATTATTTTAACTAAGAATTTAAAACCATTTTATGGAAATGAAAATGTCAAAAATTAAAAGAATGTAAATTCAAGAAATTCTCGAACATGTTATTTCTGAGGTTCTACTGTGAGGAACAACAGTTAGATGAAACCATTAGACGATACCATTATAATTTACAATCATTATACTCCACTAGAACTGTCTTCCAAAAGCTATCGTCATAACTTAGCATTAGAAGGTACCACAAGACTAAGTTTATACCATCATGTGTTACTATCTGGATCTAATGTTAGAAGTTACCAACTAAAGATTACTCCAAAAGAAAATGCAAGAATAATTCTATAACCACTTGAAGATAACATCAAGGGATACCATCAGAATCTACCTCTAGATTATGTATGTTAAACCTAGGAGGTACCATCCTGAGCTACATGAAGGAGATAATTATAGTAGTTACTGCCATAATCTATCACCTGACTAATTCTTATACCACTAGAAGCTACCATCAAGAGATACCATTTGGTACTATAGTTATCAAATACCATCAGTATATACCAGAAGACTAATTCATATACTTATAGGTTATATTTTATGGATCTATATCTTGGAGATACTTTAAGGAGCTACCATCATGGGATATCATCATCTTATAAAAATCCACCTTTTCATCCTTAATCTTCCAAACTCCATACAACCTCCTATTGGAAACATTAGAACTAGATTTCATAAAATGTATTAGGCTAGAAAGACTAGGAATACACACCACATATGATTAATTCAATAATTATGATTATGGGTCATTTATTTCATATTCAATGATCAATTATAGATGATGTTGTCATAGATTTGTAGATTTAAGGCAATAGAAAATTCTAGGTTAAGAAAAAGGATTAAAACATGAAAAACAACCTTATATGTTATTTTTTATCTAATATTAATCTTGATTTTTTATTATCCATTATAAAATCACTAAAACAATGTTATTCAACTTCTTTTATACACCAAAAGTCTAAACAAATTGAATATTAAAAATGTACTCACGATATAGAGTGATATGGCATGACATTGTTGTCTCAATTAACCATTATGTTGCACATGAGTCTCTTCCCAGTTGGTGAGGTATCCTTAATTGAATCTATGATACCCAGGCTCGAAACCATTAAGAGGCATATTTCTATGGATATTGTAGTAGTGTAGTGGTAGTCATGTAGTAGGCACTAAGCAGGTACTATAGCATAACAATACACTGTGCAGGTACTATAGCAGAACTGTACATTGTACGTGTACTATAGTAGAATGGTACACTATGCTGGTACAATAGAAGAACTGTACACATTGTGGGTATTGTAGTAGTTACTATGGCAGGTAATGTTCGTTACTGTAGTAGCTGGAACTATTCACATTGGGCCATCAGCTTGGGTTTGGAGTCTTTAAGGACTTCGGGCCACCAAGGCCTTTAGGTTAGTACAGATTTCGAGCCACCTTTAATGCATTTAGATCACCTCAAGGCCTTCGGGCCACATGTTGTTTCCCCAGAAAGAATCCTCTAAAAAGGAGAAGCCCTAGATGAGGATTCAGAGTAGAGCCAAACAGATTCTCAGAATGAGAAGGTATGGTTATTCCATCGGGACCGGCCTATGCTTGCATGTGAAGCCTAGAAAGATGGCCATATGAAGGTGGAGAGCTAAATTCACGATGAATATTTTGGGGAGGGGAAGTTCCTTGTAGATAGTCTGGTTGAATTCCCTAAGACCTTCGGGTCATGTATTATCCTAAACCTATAGGCCTTGTAAGGGTTCTCCCTCATCCCTTGAAAGGGGTGTTATCAAAAATCGATAAAAAAATAAGGCCTTCGGGCCATTCTGGTAAATAACCCATTCTTTATGTTGGAGTGATGTGTAAATGAAAGTAACTTTTTCATATTTGGAGACAATTAGAAATTATCCAGTTTCATTCACATCTGAATGGCCATTTCATATTTTTAGATTTATACTTTGGCCCTATTTTGGTAGAATATATCAATAGTTCTTCTGCATGTGTCCCCACATGCCATAATGGTACCATTTTTATATTATAATCCTTCCTTATATGGATGTTCCTCTACACCTCTATCAATGCTCAATTCATTCCCCCTGACCACCTTCTTTTAATCTTTCTAGATTCTCTAGGATAATAGCCCATGTTAGATAATATCTTGTATGCATCCTTTTTGCCTCTTCATTGAGTAGTTCATCATTTTATCATTTCCATGATATGTGTTCCTCTTAGTACCATATTGATAAGGGATACCAACAATATATCTAAACAATTGGGGATTGTTTAAATTAGTTTTTTCCTTACCATCAATAATTAGAGTCTTAGCTAAAACCAAAAGTTTATTTTACTATTCTTTAGAACTCACATGTGTTTTTAGCTATATATAATCTACTATATATTCAAAAAATAAATAACCAATTTTACAATATAATCTTGTTTCATGAATTCCTTGAATAATATGTTTTTTATAGCACCATCCAATGTTCATAAGTATTAACCTCTTAAGAAAAATAATGGTGGACGATGTGATCAATCCATTAGTTAAATTGAATCCTCATTTTTTCATTCAACTACGTATACACTACATCATTAGTGGAATCAGTTTTGAATACCTTGATCTAAATATTGTTAAAGAGGTACTTTGAAATAAGGATATATTATATTTGAGATATTCATGTTCTATTGTTCACTGAATTTTACATGATCATACCTCCCATGGATGGTCCATTATTTGAATTTCAATTATATAAATGTTTGATTATAATTTAAATAAATGGAGTTTACCATTGCATCTGTAATTGATGAAAATGGAGTAATAAACTTTTGGAACATAAATATAAAATTTTAGTTGATCATAAAATGATAAAATCAATTTCAATGGTACATATCAACCAATGAAGTTACTAAAACATGGTGATGATGTGGTGTTATTGTGTCACATAAAAGGAACTACTAGAATCTCACTAAAAATATCTTTGGTTCCAGAATAATGGAATATTATCAAGAATGTGGGGGGGGGGTTTATAGAATCCCAAAATTTGATAAAACATTTACAAAACATAAGGTTTACATTTAAAATTCATCTTCATTGTCATTTTCATAATTTTAATATCTGCAAAAAGAATATTTAGAATCTAGATTAAAAACATTAATACTAAGAACATGAATTTTACAATCACCAGAAAATATCAACTCATCATCATTGTATCTCTACAAATCAATATGATTACATTTGATAAGATTCGGTATTCATGAAGATAGATGAATGGATGAGGATAATACTTTATTTAACAAGTAACAAATAATAGAATAATTCCCAACAAAACACCTCTGTTTATTTATCACATAGGGAACACTCTATGATATCTCACAAAAAAAGGCCTCTCTTGCTTCAAATCTGATCATTGTGGATGGATCCCCATGATCTCCTTTTATAGCCACGGGTAATGGAGTCGATATTTGAGACAACTCAAAAAACATCCATATTTATCCACTAAACATTAAAATTAATCCATGGAAGCCTACACATTCGAATTGTGTAGTAACTTATGTTGAAGAAACGTAGGGTTTAGTGGGGTTAGTGCACCAACCAATAACTAAATTAACTGGACACATTCAATTCTGTATTCATGTTTTATAATTCTTTCTATTTTCTCGACGTTGAAGATTGTATAATTTATGACGGTGAATTTTATTCTCTATATAACCATTTGTTCATTTTCTCGGTGTCTACTCTTTTAGTAGTCCATGCCATGTAATGTATGATTAAGTCTTGGTTGACCTAGATCCTATACATGGTGGTAGAATTCATCTTTCTAATTGTTCTCCAACCCCATTTTGGTGTTTATATATCACATTAGGCCATTATTCAGGTTATAATATTATTTCCCCTTGTGTATTAGTATAATTAATTTTTGTAATTTGATTATCATGTCATGAGGAAGGAAAAGGTGGTTTTATGATTTTCAGAGTATTTTATCTGATCCATTGTGGTGTTTGTGCTTAGGTGCCTCTTCCATGTTTCATGTGGATTTATTCTATGTAATTTTCATGGTAAATTATGTTGGTTTTCATTTATTACCCATCTATAAAAATCAAAATTTTCCCTACCAATTTTAATTATTTGGCATTTTTATGTAGAGGTGGACACATATTTTTTCATCTATTTATAAAAATTAAATTTGGTCTCTTCAAATTTATGAATTAAATCACGATATAACTAGTTTTACTCGTTCAAGAGGATGTTTTTTAATTCTACGTATTTATCTTTAACAGTTATCCTAATATGGGTGGAGTTTCTTAGTGGAATTAATTTGTAGATACCATCCTCTATCGTTAAATGGAATGTATAGAATTCATGGGGTCTTGTGGAACTCATATGTTGTGGATCACGGATCACATGTTATGGAGTTCTACCATGTGATAGGGGTGACTATCCAATACTATTTATTATTTGATGATTATCATTTTATTCATTTGGGTTGATTTTGTTTGTGATGTGGCCTAAATGATTTTGGGTCTTGTTTTGTAGCTTGAGTTTTAATTATGTTTCACATTCCAATTTCTGATTATTTCATAATTTAGTTTTTTATATAAAAACTAAAAATAAGTTTCAGATAATTAAATTAATATTAAAAGAAAAAGAATCAAAATCTATTAGAGATTAAAAAATATGAAACATAATGTGATTCCTTTTTGATATCAATGTATTGTTGAAGTTGAAATCAACCAATAGAAAAATGTACTTTGTTATTAATTTATTAAATTTTCACATGTGGTCACTATTAATTTAATTTCATGTAACACGCAATATCATTAAATATATAGCTACGTAAATTGATAATATGAACACCACATATGTTATTTTATTAATTGGATCCAATCTTATTATGGATTTAATAATAATATTAATCAATATAAGGAATATCATGAGAATTATATTATAAGGAATTAATCTGTTTCTCCATAAATTCCTTATCATTATGGAATGGATAAAAATAACTACCAATGATAGATTAACTTGGGATGACCCATGTTATCATAGAAAGAATTTTATTATTATTAAATATACTCTATGTCAGTGGAATTACTCGTGTTTGGAAAAATATAAACAAAGTCAATAATCTTTTCGATGAAAAATTCATTGAAATTTATTCTAATTCAATATAATAATTGTTTTCGTATGATTAAATTGATGGTGTATTTAGAAAATGTTTTGGAAAAATTGGGATAGAATCAATTTAATCAATTTATCTTTAAAAATTCCAATAATAATTCAAATCCTTCTAGAAATAAAGAAGGCCCATAAAAATATAGATTTGAATTCAAAACAAATATAATAAATAATTATCCTAAAAAATATAAAATCATCATTTCTATTATAAAGACAATGAGAATTATATAGAATTCCAATTATACAAGATATGATTCACAGTATAAACTAATTACTATTGATGAATTCTTTGAATATGAGGATTGAACCACAACTATAGATAATGAATTAAATTTATTTTTTTACGAATGTATCATAAATTTTAAATTTATATCTATTTCAAAACAATATAATTGTGAAATATGTGATTGTAAAATAAAACCAATGTTAAATTAGAAGTTAAATTTAACAATGATCATATAGTTTGTAATTATTACCCTAAAATTGTTTGTATTGATATTTATGAGAATCATAATCCATTTAAAATAATAAAATAAATATTTTCTATATGATAATTTTCAATGAAACTAATCTTCTTAATGGATTTGAAGATAGAATTATTATATTTAGAATTCAAGGAGTATTCATATATTAAAAAATATTATGTAGGTACCATTGATAAAAATGAATTTTAAGATTAAAGGTCGATTAAATCACTTTATAGGGATAAATAAGAAGACCATGAAATTTATTATAAGTTGTAAAATATCTTGAATTGCATGAAATTATTGAATGTTTGGGTGGACATAAATCATTATCTTATGGTTTAAAATCTATCACATTCTATATTTGTACGTTGACATTATTATTTTTATTGTGAATGTCATTGATACTAGAATATGAATATTTTTAAGAAAATAAAAAATTATTTTGAGAAATTTATAACGGGTTGGCTGTAATTCTATTTGGGGTCTCTAGTTATGAATATTGTGGATGAAATATTTCATACACGTGAAAAAAATCATAATCTGTTTTTCAATTGTTTTGTAATTAATTTTTCAATAGATATTTAATATACTATTAAAAATGGGACATGATTATCCATGGATAGAGATGGATGGTCTGTATAACATAAGGATTTTTAATGGATAATAAGATTCCTATATAACATGAAAACATCATGAATAAAATTAGGATTATTGGAACAAATTTTTCTTTATTCGAATGTAACTTAAAGGAGTAAAATCATATGGAGGTGAAAAATAATCATGTATTAATTAAAAGTATCTCATGATTATGGATTTATATATAATAATGATAAAACATTCTATGCAAAATAATTTTTCATTTTTGATTGGACATATGATATGGGGGATTATAAATCCTTTTCTAAAGGAGCATCCTTCATTATTAAGTTATGTGTTTATCACTCTATGTTACAATTTCAAAACATTAAGAACAATAAATTGTGAGTATATTGTTTCCTCAAAACCTATAAATAATTTGTTTGGGTGGAATTCACTACTCAGAAACATGTGGGTGCATGTAACTAATATATTTATGAATGGATGTGATAAGAAAAAATTAATCTACCTATAAAAGAATCTACTGAAAAATTTATGGAAATAACATATTGATATTATATACCGATTCATCAATATAAATAACTGTAAATTAGTATATCACCATTTATTATGATTCATCAAATGATAAATTAATAGATATATTTATGAAGTTTTAATTTTAATATATTTGTGTTTATATAGGAATTTTGGCCCTTCTGCATGACATTATTAGTAATTCCAAGTGATGACCAGAATAAAATTTATATTTCAAAAAATACTGATAGCTAAAAATGCATAGTAATGTGGTAGTGTTGGGTTGAACCCATTGGGATAACTTGAAAAAAGGAGACCTAGTGTTAAGGATAAATTTGTAGGTGTTCTCAAAATTATTCTTGAGGTTAGGATTTATATAAATATATTCATTGGCTTCTAATTAAGTTTAAAAGAATGGTTTGGGATGAATTTTGGGATAAGTAAAATAATATCGTATGTCTTTCTCAGGATTGTCACATGGATTTAGATTTGTGGTGTTTCAAAGGTAACCAATTATTATTAGTCTATCCAATTTTATCAACCAAATATGTATCTATATCTTAGTATATATATATTGTCAAAAACCTCGGTGAAATAAGCATTATTTCATGTCATAAATTCTAACTGGATATTATACCCTAACTATAAAACTCTAAACATTCTAGGGTCCTTATATTGCATCTCATAGTGTCAGTGTATATGAAAAACAATGATATTAAAATTTTTAACCAAATTAGTTTCAATATGATCACTTTGTTTTGATCTTGGGGTTCATAATATTAAACTATACCCCAACTCTCGACCCCAAAACCTCAGTGGATTAGTCACACATGATTTTATTCATTGAAAGAAAGGAAAGAAATTGAATTCTGGGAAAAAAATTCCAAATTATGCAATCCATGTTTGAAAAAAAATTATAATCAATCCAATGATAATAAGAATGGAGAAATAAATATTACAAATTAAGTTGAGAGTGTATGAAAATTTCTACTAAAATCATAATGTTGTAATAAAAATGAACAATAAATGAGCCTTGATTTTGAAATCAATAAAAAAGATATTATTAAAATTATAAAGAAGGCAACATAAAAAAACTTTTACATAAATAATTAAAAAAACTAAAAAGAAAATGAAAATTTTCTAATGTTGTTCATGTCCCTCTATCTAACAGAGGCACTCAAATATATATAATCCAATCCTCTAAAGTAAATGTAACTATTTCCCATAGTTTACAACTTTATGTAGTTTCCTCATAGAAATTTTAGATATAGTGTACATGATTATTGGGTTGTGTACTTTAGATTCTAAAAAGTATCTGAATATTTTGGATCTCACATATTTCACAGGATGTATCTTTGGTGGGATTTATGTTTTGAACTTTTCATGTCATGTATTTCATTTACGTCATGTATCTTACTCATGTTCTGACATTGATGATTTCAAGTTGTTTAATATAGATTCACATTGTGTACATATTTTTCATCATGTAATTGAGATTCAATACTTTAAAATGTATTGTATGTAGTATTCTTGGGGAATACACATTTTATACTTAGGATTCCGGATGGGTAATGTTAAATTTTTCTATTTTTCTAGCAGTCCTCCTTTGAGTCATGAATTCCTAATTCATATGATAACACCTCATAACAAATTCATTATCATGTAAAGTAGGATTAATTATTAAATAAATGTATCCAATATGTATATAGAAATTCATATTTTCAATTTCTCCCTCACTCGAAAATTGTTTTGTCTTCAATAACATGCATCTCAATCGGTATTGCAAATTAACCAATTTTTAAATAAGAAACAAGCATTAAATTTATGAAAAAAACTAATGAATATTGAAAAAATCATCTAGAATCAATCATATCAAAATACTTATTCATGTCTCATAGTAAAGTTCTTTTTTTCATATTATTTATTATTCTAATTAAAATTTCCAAATTATTACTCAGATGATTTACCCATTATTAAATTTACCCCACTATAATTTCTCTCTCATCACACGAGGTATAATAAAAGTGTATTTATTATACAACACAAAATTAATGTTCCCATACATTATATTTCATTGGTTTTATAATATCTAATCCATACAAGAAAATATAAAATAATTAATGTGTGATTAATAAATGCGGATAAAATGACTATGAGGCTATCATTAGGTAGGTAGATAGTAAAAATAAAGGTAAAAAAGGAAGGGTAATAACTATAGTATAATTTATGGTAATCATGAATATTTCAATGTAGCGTCTCCAACAAGAAAAAAATGCATTCATACTCCAAACTCCTCAAAAAGATGTCTGAATATTTCATGAAATCATAAAAAATATTCCATGTTCATTTATAATTAAAATTTTATTTATTTTTTGAAAATAATGCCTATGGTACATCTCAAATCCATCATCTAACATCATCGGATCCATCAAAATATTATTTAGTTTGGTAATGTTAATTTATGAACATCCTATTACAGAACCCATTTATTATATTTTTTTTCAATGGAATAGGGTAATTATAGGAAATTAAAAAATTAATCATGAGACATATATAAATTATGTTGTGAAAATACCACTACACATTTCCATATCAATGAACATCCCATATATGGAATGGATGAAAAATCCCATAGTAATATTCAAATGAAATTCATGAATGGTACTAAGAGTATGGTAGGAAAAGATTAGAGGAATGGAACGGGTTCTTCCTAACAGGGTTTTTCTATTGATAATACTTTCCAAATATGGAAATATAAATATTTTTTTCAAATTAACTAGCATGATGATGATATCCGTGAGAATTTTAATAGTTTATTTTCACAATCATGTTCTTGATTAGACCTC
Source organism: Viscum album (assembly GCA_963277665.1). Lineage (NCBI taxonomy): Eukaryota > Viridiplantae > Streptophyta > Magnoliopsida > Santalales > Viscaceae > Viscum > Viscum album. The sequence goes on from OY728159.1 coordinate 1,632,445,879, forward strand.
AATTACTATTCTGATAGGATCACATTCCCTATGATTCTCTTAATAAAAATTCCCAAATTAGATTATGATTCTGAATTTCAAGATTCTTCTTGAGAATGGGAGTACAAAATAACTAGTAATAACTTGTGTAATAGTATCTAGAATTAATAAAATCTTTAGAAATTTCAATAATCTATTAATATAATTAAATTAATCATCTTAGAAATACTGTTAAAAATTCAACAAGAATAAAAAATGTATTACAATATTCTAGAACCAACATTTTCTTTCTTTTTAATGGGTAAAACTATATTTCAATTTTATTCGGGATTTTAATGAAAAATTAATCTTAGAATAATTAAAACAAACAATAATCCAATTTCATTAACGAGAAATCTAAATAGAGACTCCATCATGATAAGAATAATGCAGTTTCCATAGTGTTCTAGAAAAGGGAAATTGTAAAAAGAGAACAATATAAGGGTATACTAATTTAAATAGGCATTAGGGATTAAAAATAGGGGTATTTAGAGCTCCCTATAGTGATATCCATTCCATCGAGGAAATTCTAGGATGGTGATATGAATTTTTGTTAATTAAATGAACTATTATAAAAATTCATACACTATATGAACCATTAGTACATAGGGGTAAATAAACATGGATTAAAAAAAATGGACAATCACTTTTAGTCAATAGTAGGAAAATACTGCTAAGATATATACATTCAATGACTATGATTATAGTTTAGATAACAGATTACCAATAAGAGATAAAATAAAAATTCAAAGGTCCTAATAACAAAGTGATAATATAGAAAACAAATTTTTTTTGCTTCCATAAATAATGCACTAACAATGATGTTGTCAACCAGAAGGTCGGAGAAAAATGAAATGAATTATAAGTAATGAGGACACCCTTATATAAATGGTTCATGATATATTTTTATCAATATTACCTAGAACATAAATGATATTCCTTAATTGTTTCGAATATTCTATTTTCCCAAAGGGGAACACTCTCGTAACCTTAAAGGGACCTGACTATTGGGATTTCAACATCTCATTGAACAGATGATATATCTAATTAAGAAGTAGATAATTATTCAATGGTGTCGTGATTCCTCACAAAATCAAATGATCTTTCCATTTTTTTCTTCATAAATGAGGTAATTTTAGTAAGTGTCCCTTATGGTCTCTTCCAACTCATCAATTAGTTACATTATAAATTCCTTGTCTTTTTTAGCATCTATATTTAGATTGTTAATTTCACAATGAGGGAGATGATATAATTCAATTGTAATGTGACATGACATCCCAATAACAAGATAGAACAAATTAGTATAAATTTTTGTTGCATACAATATGTGATACAACCATAGTGTAATAACCAATTTGAAACACTAATCATTCTTACAAAAAGCCACTATATTTTATAAAATATTTTAAATCTCCCTTTTAGTGAATTCAAAATTACCACTATTATATAGGTGGTAGAGAGATATAGTCTTATATGGAATCCCAATTTATCAAACAACAATTTCACAACATTATTTTCAAACTAAGTACCATGATCACTAATGAGACATAAATGGAAATCTTAATATGAAAAATGTATTTCCATAATATTATCATGAGCATTATAGTTGAGTCATGGTTGGTTGGCTTGACTTATAAAAACATTAAAATGAAGTCCATTCCTACCATGACGTAAAATCTCCTTTAATAATTTGATAAAGGACCTTTAAAATTGATTCTTCATACATACAAAATTTTATCATAAAAAATGGGCTTATGTGCATGTCATTTCTCTTCCTAATGGTGCCTGTTCATAAGAAATGTTTATATTTTTTACCCAAAATCAACATATCATGATAGAGTGTGGGATGGAATAGTACACATTGTAGGATCTCGACCATAGTGCATTTATGAGCCTGGAGTCCGTCAACTTGAGACGTGTGACCCTTCTCGAGTAAACTCTTAAATTAGTATTCTTATATAAAACATCACAGTAATCCATCAATAGAATTCATAAATAGTAGTATATCATCCCAGTAATAGTTTGAGTCCATGAAAATGAATTTTATCTTTTGTTTTTAGAAGAATTTATGGTAAATTTTCCCCTTGGAGAGATAGTTTTCAATATTAAAAACCTATAGTTTGTTTGTTTTATATTTATTAAACAACATTTCATTATAAAATTCATCCTCAATGATTGTATTTTCATAATATTCAATGATTAACAAGGGAATTTATACGAACTTATAACATAGGTGACCCATGTTTGATAACTAACATTAGCTCCAAAATTTGATCAACCCGTGTGATGTCATTGATTATGCATGTGTGTTGAAAAGATTAAAATTTACATTTCCAAAAATGAACATAGCTAAAATGGTGTAGTAATGTGGGAGTCCAAGGTCCCAACCATAAGGATAAATGGTAGAAAGGAATCATATTGCTAAGAACCTTTTGTTATCAGTTCTCATGATCACCCTTTGGTATTATTTATGTAAAAGCTATGTAGTAATGGTTTTAACTCATATTAAAGAATGGTTTAAAAGACAATTTTATAGTTTGGAAAAAGACAAATCTATATCAATTTCTGGATAAATCGATTGATAAGGATATGATGTGATGAAAATGTCTTAATTTTATCTTGGCCCAACCAATTGGATCTAGTAATTCTATAACTTTTCCTTAGTTTTGATACATTAAATAACCTAGGTGAATATATTTTGGATTTCTGGAAGAAATTATCATTTGATAGTTGTCATATCCTACTCAATTCCTACAAGTTCAGGGTCCTTTGATTTTATCTCCCATGGTCAGGGTAGATAACAAATAATGAGATAAATTTTTCCTAATCCAACTACTCTTAATTAGGTTACCAATTATTAATTTAGAGATTCATTTTTTTAAATCATACCCCTACTCTAGACCACATACACTAAGAGGAATAGTTTCATGTGACAGTATTGATTGAATGTTGGGAAATATATGGTTTTCTTCTTATAAAAAATGTATGATACAAAACAATTATATCCAGGATTGAAAAAATTAAAATGAATTTAGTACTAACATTCATGAAGAAATAATCAATAACAGAATTGAATTTTACATACAATGGTAATTGGTATTGAAATCAGAATGTTGAAACAATAATTAATAATAAATGATACTTGTAATAGAAACTAGTAACAAATGAATAAATAAAATGGGAAAATGATTCAATAGAAAATTTCTTGAATGAAAATGGGATGAAAATGGAGAGTAAAGTACAAATGGTTTAGTTAAATCCAAATACCTATGTACATCGGAGGCACATAAATATCTATTACCCTGACTGATTTGTCATGTTTAAATAATTGATATCATGTACAGCTTTATGTGGACAATTCATTGATACTTCCCCGATATGTAAATGGTTTTCATAACATGTACAAAATATTATAATTTGTTTTAATATTTTGGCCCTCATAGATTTCAGGACCTATATCTTCTGTAGGATTTAGGTTTTGAACTTTTTATGTAATGTATTTCATTCATGTATTCTATCATATTTAGATTCATACATCGAATTATTCACAATTTTTAATATATGATTACATTGTGTACTAGTTTCACATCATATAAATTACATTCATTCTTTGAAAATTTCTTGAAAGTGTTCTTGGAAACGAATAGACATATTTTACTTAGGATTCCTGACAAGTAATGTCATATTTTTCTATTATTAAAACACTCCCCCTTTGAGTAATAAAATACAAATTTCTTTAAAAAAATATCAAAACCTAGTGTAATTTATAATGCATAATGATATATTCTTAAAGAAATGTATCCAATATAAATATATATATACAAATTTGAATTATCAATCATATCATCTAAAAAAACCTCCTCATTTAATCATTTCAATATTTTCCCTGATACATTTACTTCTTTAAAAAAATTGATAATAAATCGAGAGATATTCATTAAAAGTTGAGTAGGGTCATAATATTTTAGGGGATGGTGAAATGAAATAGAATGTGTTTCTTTATAAGGGGATGTATTAGTATTTTAGTATCTTAAAGTGGGTATTAAATATTTTCTGTTTTATATTTCTAATTAATACAAAGAGGGTGATTAGTGAGACTGTGGAGTTAGAGGATCCCTTATATCATGAATTTAACAGGGATTAGTTTTTTACATCTTATGTGATTCGTGGTCAAAAAATTAATTATCATTATTATAAAGGTTATAAAAATATTACAAAATTATATAAGTAAATAGAGTGGATGATATATATAATTCAAATAGTTTGTTCATCATACAACAAGTTTCATTAATGAATATATTAATAATACAAGGTGTTTGTTCTTATTTTATTTATTATAATTCATGATAATTAATGAGTAAGAGACTGAATGGTGCTTGTCTTGAAAAAAATAAATAAACATAATTTTTTCTGTAGAAAATATATCTATGATGAGGTTATTATTATGACATAATAGACTAATTGAATGAGAATATTTCACATATATGATATTCATTCTGAAATTCAATATTTTTAGGCCAGGATATTCACTCTTTGATATGTAGCATAAATAATTTGCATGTGTCACACTTTATTGAATTGTTTTGGTTTCTGAAGGATAATGATGTCATGGATGTTTCAATAACCATTCATTGAATTCATGTAGAGATACTCCATTTTCAAGGATATTCCATAGTATATAATATCTGGAAATAATTTGTAGGCCAGATTGTTTTTTAACTCTGTATAGTATTTCTTTGAAAATGTTCATGCAATAATTGTTACTTATCATACCATAGTCGGTTGGTAATGATTTCAAATGACATAAATGACTAAAAATATTAAATTATTGTATATATCACAATTAAATAATGATATTAGGATATGTGATGATATTTTACTATTGGATAGAATTTTTTGTAGTTTAATATGAGGTTTCACTCCTTGATTAATTGGAATTAAATTAATCAAGAATTATATTTAAATTAAGGTTATGGAACCGTGATTTTTGATGATATATTAAAAGACATATTTTTAATTGTGATTCCTGATGAAACATTATGATATCCACCAACATATTTTATAGATAATATTATAGATTAATTTTACATGTACATATAAATAATGAAGGTAATCACATAATCCACCCATGGAAGAAACTAGGGAGGACTATGAAATGTAGATCATTATTATTGAAACATGTTTTGACCATTCATAAACATGATATCGGAAAAATATTATTACATCTTGTCCTATATTATATATTGAATATAAATAAATAACCTACATTGAAGGATTGAAACATCTAAGAGATAAAAAAATTCAACTCAATAAAAAAGTATGTGAACCTTATAGAATTATCATGTTTCTTCTATTGAGCTCTCTACTGAATTATCTCTTAACATCAATTTTTATTGTTTCAGTCATGGATCATATTCATTATCTAATTTGAGGATAATTATGAGAATTTTTAGTGAACTCTATATTCAATTATCTTCCTAGTGACTGATAATATTACACCTTTTCTATTAAATAAGGGATAAACATGTAGATTTAACAACAACATCAAACTGAAGGATGGATTATAAATTTTAAAAAATATTTATCTCATATATTTTGAGAGGATTATTTTTTAATTATAGGAAGAAAGTGAACTTAAATCTCAAGATGATGTACATCCAAAATTTCTCATGAATCGTGGATAATTTTAGTATGCAGGATTTGAAAATGTGACTACATTATTTATAATGGTTCTTTTGTTCATTTTTTATAAATATTATTCTCTTTTAATGCTACATAAACATTTTATATAATAATAGTATATATACCTATATGAAAAAAAATCAGGTAATGTATATCACTAAATACAAGTTAATTTCATTATGATATAAAGATTTACCAAAATACATTTATATTTATACTATTTAATGTTTATATTGTACACAATTCTATTATATTGATTTAAAATATCATATAAAGATAAAAATCTTATCCTATATAAAAATAATCGAATGTATATTTCTGAAAATCTGTTATTTTCATATATTTAAATGTATGTGTTTGTAAATGTTAATATATAAGTATAAATGTACATATAACATTATGTTTATGTATTCCACTTTTATTCAATAAAACATTATTTGATCCTTTATACTGGAACATTTTAGTATGTGGTAATCCATAATGATTCCATTATTTCAAACCATTATAAATGTATTGTACTTTTTTTATCTTTTTTATTTTAATGAAAACGTATTATTTGAGCGGTATGTGAAAAATAAATTATTTCATTAGGAATTAAGATAAATAACCTAGTGATTTATTTTATGTTTTTATTATATTAATTATATGCACTAAAATTTAACTATACATATTAAAATTATAGTATTTCTTATATTTGTATCAAATATTTTTATTGAAGAAATTTCTACTAGCACGTCTCTATAAAATGGACCCAAGAGAACTTATTACATGTTTTTTCTCTTTTATGTTGATGGAGTCCTATTAAATAATGAAAACAAAAATGGATTAATAATTTTTTGAAATTCAAGAAAGAAGATAAAAACTAAAATAAAGTATATGTAATGGCCTGACCCATGTTACCAAGAGTTAGGGCGTTATTATATAACATTTCCATGATCACAAAAGATCAATTCTCGAAAGAAAGATTTGTTTAGTAGCCTTGAAATTACTAGATAAATTCATAAAGTTTACATTACATCCTAAAATAAAAACTAAAACAACATAGTCTCCATTGTCCACACTCATATCCCCTCAAACTATCCCTGCAGTTTAGTCATAAAATACTTCTTCACATCCTAGGAAAAATAATACATAGAAAGTGGTGAGCTCAGATTCTCATTAAGGATAACAATATAGCAGAAATATTCATAAATAAACATAAACATTTAAGGAAATGTATAACTAAAACAAAAGCCTTTTAAAAGTTGAAATTCAGTATAATATAGAAAAAATAAAATGAAACAATGAAATTTATATATTCAAATGGATATTCTACTAGTTGAATAATGACATGAAATATCAATAACCACTTTCATAATTGTTGAATGCATAATTACAGACTATCATAACCACATTGTCATGGACTTGTGCCATGACTACAAATAAGATTTTTACAAGGCCTTGTGCCAAGACACTAGTTGTCTCATGAAACCTACCGATGCATCGAAGATTTATAGTGGGCACCACCCATCACATACTAAGTCCAATGAATTCGTCATATGAATTGGTTTAAACATAACATAAACATTCGTTTTAAAACTAGCATATGAAATTCCAATACATTAACCACAAACCAAGAATGGTATAAAAATAGCACATCCACAGTCTAACATAACTCATTTGATAAAATATGGAAGACTGTATTGTATTAGATTAACCTCAATCGAGAATAATGAAGGATATTGACATAGATGAAAAAAATCATCACAACTATTAGAGATTAATATCCCCCTTTTCTTTAAATCATTTAAAAGTCACACGGTTTGACAAAAATCCATTTAAAATAGATTTTTGAGTCAAAGTGTCCCATACCAATTTGAAACTTTTAAAAGGAATTTTTATTTGAAAACATTAATTTCAATATAAATAAATCCTTAAATTTTTTTATAACATGGACATTAATGAGAAATATTTTGAATAATATATCTTTAAAAAATTTAAAATGATATTTTAGTTAGAGTTCCTAACCAAAAGAGAGACACTTGAATAAAAATAATTGAGGTAATAATTTTTTTTAATATCATGGGAATAAAGGTATTCATGTTATACTATGTCAAAGTACATTATATACACCATATAAAAGTTAATTGGCATATAACAACAACGAAGTCTCAATGGAATGTAAATTGAGATGAATTCTCTTATAAAGATTGCATCATTAGGTGAAGGATAAATCAACGACATATTTATGTGTGAATAATATAAATACACTAAATATGATTGGATATTTAGTTTAAATAAATCTGAGGATATTCACACATATTCTTTTAAAAACAACTCCAATGAATTATATATTGAACTCAACAAATGAAGATTGAGTTAAAATTACTCGTATCAATATCATATCGATGACTTGAGAATTTATCAATGGAGTGATTATGTGTATCAAATGTATATCCACATAAAGGTGAGTGTAAATTATTAAATAAGGAAATGAATAGTAATACCACACATAATCTTGGAGTAAAATAATCAATAAAGTATGCGTAAAGTCGAATGAGTGGAAAATGAAGTTTTAAATTACCTTATTGATTTGGTAACTTATGAAACATACACCCATGAAATAAGGATCATAAAATGATGATTTAAATATCCATAAATTTAATTATATTACACAATAAATACAATCATGGTAAGTGTAACACTCGAGACTTTTATGTTATATAAATCATGAAAGGAATCTTTTTCTACACAACACTTGCTTGGATTTCTTTACACGAAATCGCAACCTTCCTCGATAGCTTGCGTCGTACGCAATACCGAATTTCACTAAACAATGATATGCTAATAAAATATTATTAAAACTA